>OZ007593.1:149096946-151914446 GCA_963931845.1 Maratus michaelseni
TTTGTCAATGGAATTTTTCCATTGTTGGAAGTGCTTGAAAGTTGCAATTATAGTTAACTTCTAATATAATTATAAAAAAATGTGTCATAATAACAATTGAAAAAGGAAGACTAAAGTCGAATTTTTCATTGTTGCGGGAAAAATTTCTTATTTTAAGATTTCTTCATTGTTGAAAGCGTGGGAAAATTTGTTACTATAAATTTTTCCATTCTTAAAGGATAGGGACATTTTCTTGTTTTTAATATAGACCATTGTTGAAAGCGTATCAATATTTGTCAATGGAATTTTTTCCATTGTTGGAAGTGCGGGAAAGTTGTCATTATAGATAACTTCTAATATATTTATAAATAAATTGTTCATAATAACAATTGAAAAATGGAGACTTAAAGTCGAATTTTTCAATGTTGCGGGAAAAAATTCTTATTAAGATTCCTTTATTGTTCAAAGCGTGGGAAAATTTTTCCATTGTTAAAGGATAGGGACATATTCACGTTTTAAATATTGTCCATTGTTTTAATCGTATCAATATTTGTCAATGGAATTTTTTCCATTGTGGGAAGTGCGGGAAAGTTGTCATTACAGATAACTCCTATTATAATTATAAATAAATTTGACATAATAACAATTGAAAAAGGAAGACTTAAAGTCTAATTTTTCATTGTTGTGGGAAATTTTCATATTTTAAGATTTCTTCATTGCTGGAAGCGTGGGAAAATTTGTCAGTATATTTTTTCCATTGCAAATTGATAGGGACAATTTCACGTTTTAAAGATTGTCCATTGTTGATAGCGTATGAATATTTGTCAATGGAATTTTTCCATTGTTGGAAGTGCTTGAAAGTTGCAATTATAGTTAACTTCTAATATAATTATAAAAAAAATGTGTCATAATAACAATTGAAAAAGGAAGACTAAAGTCGAATTTTTCATTGTTGCGGGAAAAATTTCTTATTTTAAGATTTCTTCATTGTTGAAAGCGTGGGAAAATTTGTTACTATAAATTTTTCCATTCTTAAAGGATAGGGCCATTTTCTTGTTTTTAATATAGTCCATTGTTGAAAGCGTATCAATATTTGTCAATGGAATTTTTTCCATTGTTGAAAGTGCGGGAAAGTTGTCATTATAGATAACTTCTAATATATTTATAAATAAATTGTTCATAATAACAATTGAAAAATGGAGACTTAAAGTCGAATTTTTCATTGTTGCGGGAAAAAAATTCTTATTTTAATATTTCTTTATTGTTGAAAGCGTTCGAAATTTTTCCATTGTTAAAGGATAGGGACATTTTCACGTTTTAAATATTGTCCATTGTTGAAAGCGTATCAATATTTGTCAATGGAATTTTTTCCATTGTTTGAAGTGCGGGAAAGTTGGATTATATTTAACTCCTAATATAATTATAAATAAATTTGTCATTATAACAATTGAAAAAGGAAGACTTAAAGTCGAATTTTTCATTGTTGCGGGAAAAATTTCTTATTTTAGGATTTCTTCATTATTGATAGCGTGGAAAATTTTTTCCATTGTTAAAGGATAGGGACATTTTCACGTTTTAAATATTGTCCATTGTTGAAAGCGTATCAATATTTGTCAATGGAAATTTTTCCATTGTTGGAAGCGCCGGAAAGTTGTCATTATAGATAACTTCTAATATAATTATAAATAAATTTTTCATAATAACAATTGAAAAAGTTGGACTTAAAGTCGAATTTTTCCTTGTTGCGGGAAAAATTTCTTATTTTAAGATTTCTTCATTGTTGAAAGCGTGGGAAAATTTCTCACTATAATTTTTTCCATTGTTAAAGGATAAGGACATTTTCATGTTTTAAATATAGTCCATTGTTGAAAGCGTATCAATATTTGTCAATGGAATTTTTTCCGTTGTTGGAAGTGCGGGAAGGTTGTCATTATAGATAACTTCTAATATAATTATAAATAGATTTTTCATAATAGCAATTGAAAAATGAAGACTTAAAGACGAATTTTTCATTGTTGCGGGAAAAAATTCTTATTTTAAGATTTCTTCATTGTTGAAAGCGTGGGAAAATTTGTCACTATAAATTTTTCCATTGTTAAAGGATAGCGACATTTTCACGTTTTAAATATAGTCCATTGTTGAAAGCGTATCAATATTTGTCAATGGAATTTTTTCCATTGTTAGAAGTGCGGGAAAGTTGTCATTATAGATAACTTCTAATATATTTATAAATAAATAGTTCATAATAACAATTGAAAAAGGAAGACTTAAAGTCGAATTTTTCATTGTTGCGGGAAATAATTCTTATTTTAAGATTTCTTTATTGTTGAAAGCGTGGGAAAATTTTTCCATTGTTAAAGTATAGGGACATTTTCACGTTTTAAATATTGTCCATTGTTTTAATCGTATCAATATTTGTCAATGGAATTTTTTCCATTGTGGGAAATGCGGGAAAGTTGTCATTACAGATAACTCCTATTATAATTATAAATAAATTTCACATAATAACAATTGAAAAAGGAAGTCTTAAAGTCTAATTTTTCATTGTTGTGGGGAATTTTCATATTTTAAGATTTCTTCATTGCTGGAAGCGTGGGAAAATTTGTCAGTAAATTTTTTCCATTGCTAAATGATAGGGACAATTTCACGTTTTAATGATTGTCCATTGTTGATAGCGTATGAATATTTGTCAATGGAATTTTTCCATTGTTGGAAGTGCTTGAAAGTTGCAATTATAGTTAACTTCTAATATAATTATAAAATAATTTGTCGTAATAACAATTGAAAAAGGAAGACTAAAGTCGAATTTTTCATTGTTGCGGGAAAAATTTCTTATTTTAAGATTTCTTCATTGTTGAAATCGTGGGAAAATTTGTTACTATAAATTTTTCCATTGTTAAAGGATAGGGACATTTTCTTGTTTTTAATATAGTCCATTGTCGAAAGCGTATCAATATTTGTCAATAGAATTTTTTCCGTTGTTGGAAGTGCGGGAAAGTTGTCATTATAGATAACTTCTAATATATTTATAAATAAATTGTTCATAATAACAATTGAAAAAGGGACACTTAAAGTCGAATTTTTCATTGTTGCGGGAAAAAAATTCTTATTTTAATATTTCTTTATTGTTGAAAGCGTGCGAAATTTTTTTCATTGTTAAAGGATAGGGACATTTTCACGTTTTAAATATTGTCCATTGTTGAAAGCGTATCAATATTTGTCAATGGAATTTTTTCCATTGTTGGAAGTGCGGGACAGTTGAATTATATTTAACTCCTAATATAATTATATATAAATTTGTCATAATAACAATTGAAAAAGGAAGACTTAAAGTCGAATTTTTCATTGTTGCGGGAATAATTTCTTATTTTAAGATTTCTTCATTGTTGAAAGCGTGGGAAAATTTCTCACTATAATTTTTTCCATTGTTAAAGGATAAGGACATTTTCATGTTTTAAATATAGTCCATTGTTGAAAGCGTATCAATATTTGTCAATGGAATTTTTTCCGTTGTTGGAAGTGCGGGAAGGTTGTCATTATAGATAACTTCTAATATAATTATAAATAGATTTTTCATAATAGCAATTGAAAAATGAAGACTTAAAGTCGAATTTTTCATTGTTGCGGGAAAATTTTCATATTTTAAGATTTCTTCATTGTTGAAAGCGTGGGAAAATTTGTCACTATAAATTTTTCCATTGTTAAAAGATAGGGACATTTTCACGTTTTAAATATTGTCCATTGTAATAAGCGTATCAATATTTATCAATGGAATTTTTTTCATTGTCTGAAGTGCGGGAAAGTTGTCATTATAGATAAATTCTAATATGATTATAAATACATTTTTCATAATAACAATTCAAAAAGGAAGACAGAAAGTCGAATTTTTCATTGTTGCGGGAAAAAATTCTTATTTTAAGATTTCTTTATTGCTGAAAGCGTGGGAAAATTTTTCCATTGTTAAAGGATAGGGACATTTTCACGTTTTAAATATTGTCCATTGTTGAAAGCGTATCAATATTTGTCAATGGAATTTTTTCTATTGTTGGAAGTGCGGGAAAGTTGTCATTATAGATAACTTCTAATATATTTATAAATAAATTGTTCTTAATAACAATTAAAAAAGGAAGACTTAAAGTCGAATTTTTCATTGTTGCGGGAAAAGTTTCATATTTTAAGATTTCTTCATTGTTGGAAGCGTGGGAAAATTTGTCACTATACATTTTTCCATTTTTAAAGGATAGGGACATTTTCATGTTATAAATATAGTCCTTTGTTGAAAGCGTATCAATATTTGTCAATGGAATTTTTTCCATTGTTGGAAGTGCGGGAAAGTTGTCATTATAGATAACTTCTAATATATTTATAAATAAATTGTTCATAATAACAATTGAAAAAGGAAGAATTAAAGTCGAATTTTTCAATGTTGCGGGAAAAAATTCTTATTAAGATTCCTTTATTGTTCAAAGCGTGGGAAAATTTTTCCATTGTTAAAGGATAGGGACATTTTCACGTTTTAAATATTGTCCATTGTTTTAGTCGTATCAATATTTGTTAATGGAATTTTTTCCATTGTGGGAAGTGCGGGAAAGTTGTCATTACAGATAACTCCTATTATAATTATAAATAAATTTGACATAATAACAATTGAAAAAGGAAGACTTAAAGTCTAATTTTTCATTGTTGTGGGAAATTTTCATATTTTAAGATTTCATCATTGCTGGAAGCGTGGGAAAATTTGTCAGTATATTTTTTCCATTGCTAAATGATAGGGACAATTTCACGTTTTAAAGATTGTCCATTGTTGATAGCGTATGAATATTTGTCAATGGAATTTTTCGATTGTTGGAAGTGCTTGAAAGTTGCAATTATAGTTAACTTCTAATATAATTATAAAATAATTTGTCATAATAACAATTGAAAAAGGAAGACTAAAGTCGAATTTTTCATTGTTGCGGGAAAAATTTCTTATTTTAAGATTTCTTCATTGTTGAAAGCGTGGGAAAATTTGTCACTATAAATTTTTCCATTGTTAAAGGATAGGGACATTTTCATGTTTTAAATATAGTCCATTGTTGAAAGCGTATCAACATTTGTCAATGGAATTTTTTCCGCTGTTGGAAGTGCGGGAAAGTTGTCATTATAGATAACTATTAATATAATTATAAATAGATTTTTCATAATAACAATTGAAAAGGAAGACTTAAAGTCGAATTTTTCATTGTTGAGGGAAAAATTTCTTATTTTAAGATTTCTTCATTAATGATAGCGTGGGAAAATTTTTCCATTGTTAAAGGATAAGGACATTTTCACGTTTTAAATATTGTCCATTGTTGATAGCGTATGGATATTTGTCAATGGAAGTTTTTTCATTGTTGGAAGTGCTTAAAAGTTGCAATTATAATTAACTTCTAATATAATTATAAATTAATTTGTCATAATAAAAATTGAAAAAGGAAGATTAAATTCGAATTTTTCATTGTTGCGGGAAATTTTTTTTATTTTAAGATTTCTTCATTGTTGATAGCGTGGGAAAATTTGTCACTATAAATTTTTCCATTGTTAAAGGATAGGGACATTTTCATGTTTTAAATATAGTCCATTGATGAAAGCATATCAATATTTGTCAATGGAATTTTTTCCGCTGTTGGAAGTGCGGGAAAGTTGTCATTATAGATAAGTATTAATATAATTATAAATAGATTTTTCATAATAACAATTGAAAAAGGAATACTTAAAGCCGAATTTTTCATTGTTGAGGGAAAAAATTCTTATTTTAAGATTTCTTCATTGTTGAAAGAGTGGGAAAATTTTTCCTTTGTTAAAGGATAGGGACGTTTTCACGTTTTAAATATAGTCCATTGTTGAAAGCGTATCAATATTTGTCAATGGAAAATTTTCCATTTTTGGAAGCTCGGTAAAGTTGCAATTATATTTAACTTTTAATATAATTATAAGTAAATTTGTCATAAGAACAATTGAAAAAGGAAGACTTAAAGTCGAATTTTTCATTGTTGCGGGAAAAATTTCTTATTTTAAGATTTCTTCATTGGTGAAAGCGTGGGAAAATTTGTCCCTATAAATTTTTCCATTGTTAAAGGATAGCGACATTTTCACGTTTTATATATTGTCCATTGTTGAGAGCGTATCAATATTTGTCAATGGAATTTTTTCCATTGTTCGAAGTGCCAAAAAGTTGTCATTATAGATAACTTCCAATAGAATTATAATTAAATTTTTCATAATAACAATTGAAAAAGTAGGACTTAAAGTCGAATTTCTCATTGTTGCGGGAAAAATTTCTTATTTTAAGATTTCTTCATTGTTGAAAGCGTGGGAAAATTTGTCACTATAAATTTTTCCATTGTTAAAGGATAGGGACATTTTCATGTTTTAAATATAGTCCATTGTTGAAAGCGTATCAATATTTGTCAATGGAAATTTTTCCATTGTTGGAAGCGCGGTAAAGTTGGAATTATAGTTAATTTCTTATATAATTATAAATAAATTTGTCATAATAACAATTGAAAAAGGAAGACAAAGTCGAATTTTTCATTGTTGCGGTAAAAATTTCTGATTTTAAGATTTCTTCATTATTGATAGCGTGGGAAATTTCTTCAATTGTTAAAGGATAGGGACATTTTTACGTTTTAAATATTGTCCATTGTTGAAAGCATATTAATATTTGTCAATGCAATTTTTTCCATTGTTTGAAGTGCGGGAAAGTTTTCATTACAGATAACTTCTAATATATTTATAAATAAATTGTTCATAATAACAATTGAAAAAGGAAGACCTAAAGTCGAATTCTTCAATGTTGCGGGAAAAAATTCTTATTTTATGATTTTTTCATTGTTGAAAGCGTTAAAAAATTTTCCATTGTTAAAGGATAGGGACATTTTCTCGTTTTAAATATTGTCCATTATTGAAAGCGTATCAATATTTGTCAATGGAATTTTTTCCATTGTTGGAAGTGCGGAAAAGTTGAAATAATAGTTAACTCCTAATATAATTAGAAATATATTTGTCATAATAAAAATTGAAAAAGGAAGACAGAAAGTCGAACTTTTCATTCTTGCGGGAAAATTTTTATATTTTAAGATTTCTTCATTTTCGGAATCGTGGGAAAATTTGTCAGTATAATTTTTTCCATTGTTAAAGGATAGGGACAATTTCACGTTTTAAAGATTGTCCATTGTTGAAAGGGTATCAATATTTGTCAATGGAATTTTTTCCATTGTTGGAAGTGCGGGAAAGTTGCAATTATAGTTAAGTTCTAATATAATCTGTACTAATAAAATAAAGTTTCGCTCTGTGAGTGTGTGTGTCTGTCTGTGGGTGTGTGTGTGTGTGTTTCTGTTGATGTTGGCTAGGACAATTTAGCGCACCTAGAAGTCTGTAAATTTAGATTTAGGTAGTCCACACCCTCTCTTGGTGCACCTGACCCTCAAAATTTTAATATTGTGATAATGAGCCTAGATATTAATTATATTCTCATTAACCATCGTTTCTAAAATGACTTCTTTTAAAATCAAAATTGCGAAAGAATCGAACTGTCTCGTAGTGGATTTGAAAGCGGAAATGAACGAATTCAAAATTATTTTACTAATTGCGAATTTTAAGAGAACTAATTGGGATATCAATTCGAAAATTTCTGAGCATATGTAAGAAAAATATTCTGAATCGGAATACGTGATTTTTGAAAAATTCCGTTGGTAATTTCTTTTAATTTATGCAAAAATCTACCAAAAATCTGCCGTCGACAGTGAAAACAATCCGAGGAAGATTCAGACAGGGATATGCTTTCATTAATAACTGAACTACAAAGAGATCTGTTCCTCTGTCCCATCCCTCCATTTAGTTTGCAAAAATGAAAGGAAATAATAACCAATATTTACTATTGAACAAAAATTTAGGTAACTAATTAAGATATAGATTTGAAATTGAGGACGGGAAGGGTTGTCATCTTCCGGCTATTTTCGCGTAGTGTCTTCGTTATGTTGTAATTATCAGACCAATGTAATTCGTTTTCTAATGATCGCGTTAATGTAGGTGACGGTGGTTCTCTTGAACAAATTATTCATTATATTTGCGGGTATGGGGAGGGACGGGGTTAAACGCGTTTTTCTGAGAATGTAATTATCTCGGGCCCGGTCAACGCTGGGCAGGTTAGCTAATTATATATAAATTTGTCATAATAACAATTGAAAAAGGAAGACATAATGTTGAATTTCTCATTGTTGCGGGAAAAGTTTCATATTTTAAGATTTCTTCATTGTTGAAAGCGTGGGAAAATTTGTCACTATACATTTTTCCATTTTTAAAGGATAGGGACATTTTCATGTTATAAATATAGTCCTTTGTTGAAAGCGTATCAATATTTGTCAATGGAATTTTTCCATTGTTGGAAGTGCTTGAAAGTTGCAATTATAGTTAACTTCTAATATAATTATAAAATAATTTGTCATAATAACAATTGAAAAAGGAAGACTAAAGTCGAATTTTTCATTGTTGCGGGAAAAATTTCTTATTTTAAGATTTCTTCATTGTTGGAAGCGTGGGAAAATTTGTCACTATACATTTTTCCATTTTTAAAGGATAGGGACATTTTCATGTTATAAATATAGTCCTTTGTTGAAAGCGTATCAATATTTGTCAATGGAATTTTTTCCATTGTTGGAAGTGCGGGAAAGTTGTCATTATAGATAACTTCTAATATATTTATAAATAAATTATTCATAATAACAATTGAAAAAGGAAGACTTAAAGTCGAATTTTTCAATGTTGCGGGAAAAAATTCTTATTAAGATTCCTTTATTGTTCAAAGCGTGGGAAATTTTTTCCATTGTTAAAGGATAGGGACATTTTCACGTTTTAAATATTGTCCATTGTTTTAATCGTATCAATATTTGTCAATGGAATTTTTGCCATTGTGGGAAGTGCGGGAAAGTTGTCATTACAGATAACTCCTATTATAATTATAAATAAATTTGACATAATAACAATTGAAAAAGGAAGACTTAAAGTCTAATTTTTCATTGTTGTGGGAAATTTTCATATTTTAAGATTTCATCATTGCTGGAAGCGTGAGAAAATTTGTCAGTATATTTTTTCCATTGCTAAATGATAGGGACAATTTCACGTTTTAAAGATTGTCCATTGTTGATAGCGTATGAATATTTGTCAATGGAATTTTTCCATTGTTGGAAGTGCTTGAAAGTTGCAATTATAGTTAACTTCTAATATAATTATAAAATAATTTGTCATAATAACAATTGAAAAAGGAAGACTAAAGTCGAATTTTTCATTGTTGCGGGAAAAATTTCTTATTTTAAGATTTCTTCATTGTTGAAAGCGTGGGAAAATTTGTTACTATAAATTTTTCCATTGTTAAAGGATAGGGACATTTTCTTGTTTTTAATATAGTCCATTGTTGAAAGCGTATCAATATTTGTCAATGGAATTTTTTCCATTGTTGGAAGTGCGGGAAAGTTGTCATTATAGATAACTTCTAATATATTTATAAATAAATTTTTCATAATAACAATTGAAAAAGGGAGACTTAAAGTCGAATTTTTCATTGTTGCGGGAAAAAAATTCTTATTTTAATATTTCTTTATTGTTGAAAGCGTTCGAAATTTTACCATTGTTAAAGGATAGGGACATTTTCACGTTTTAAATATTGTCCATTGTTGAAAGCGTATCAATATTTGTCAATGGAATTTTTTCCATTGTTTGAAGTGCGGGAAAGTTGAATTATATTTAACTCCTAATATAATTATAAATAAATTTGTCATAATAACAATTGAAAAAGGAAGACTTAAAGTCGAATTTTTCATTGTTGCGGGAAAAATTTCTTATTTTAGGATTTCTTCATTATTGATAGCGTGGAAAAATTTTTACACTGTTAAAGGATATGGAAATTTTAACGTTTTAAATATTGTCCATTGTTGAAAGCGTATTAATATTTGTCTCCATTGTTGGAAGTGCGGGAAAGTTGTCATTACAGATAACTCCTATTATAATTATAAATAAATTTGACATAATAACAATTGAAAAAGGAAGACTTAAAGTCTAATTTTTCATTGTTGTGGGAAATTTTCATATTTTAAGATTTCTTCATTGTTGGAAGCGTGGGAAAATTTGTCAGTACAATTTTTTCCATTGTTAAAATATAGGGACAATTTCACGTTTTAAAGAATGTCCATTGTTGATAGCGTATGAATATTTGTCAATGGAAGTTTTTCCATTGTTGGAAGTGATTGAAAGTTGCAATTATAGTTAACTTCTAATATAATTATAAAACAATTTGTCATAATAACAATTGAAAAAGGAAGATTAAAGTCGAATTTTTCATTGGTAAGGGAAAAAATTCTTATTTTAAGATTTCTTCATTGTTGAAAGAGTGAGAAAATTTTTCCATTGTTAAAGGATAGGGATATTTTCACGTTTTAAATATTGTCCATTGTTGAAAGCGTATCAATATTTGTCAATGGAAATTTTCCATTGTTGGAAGCGCAGTAAAGTTGCAATTATAGTTAACTTCTAATATAATTATAAATAAATTTGTCATAAGAACAATTGAAAAAGTAGGACTTAAAGTCGAATTTTTCCTTGTTGTGGGAAAAATTTCTTATTTTAAGATTTCTGCATTGTTGAAAGCGTGGTTAAATTTGTCACTATAAATTATTCCATTGCTAAAGGATAAGGACATTTTCATGTTTTAAATATAGTCCATTGTTGAAAGCGTATCAATATTTGTCAATGGAATTTTTTCCGCTGTTGGAAGTGCGGGAAAGTTGTCATTATAGATAACTTCTAATATGATTACAAATCAATTTTTCATAATAACAATTGAAAATGAAGACAGAAAATCAACGTAATTTTTTCCATTGTTGGAAGTGCGGAAAGTTGAATTATATTTAACTCCTAATATAAATATAAATAAATTTTTCATAATAACAATTGAAAAAGGAAGACAGAAAGTCGAATTTTTCATTGTTGCGGGAAAAAATTCTTATTTTAAGATTTCTTCATTGTTGAAAGCGTGGGAAAAATTTTCCATTGTTAAAGGATAGGGAAATTTTCACGTTTTAAATATTGTCCATTGTTGAAAGCGTATCAATATTTGTCAATGGAATTTTTTCCATTGTTTGAAGTGCGGGAAAGTTGAATTATATTTAACTCCTATTATGTTTATAAATAAATTTTTTATAATAACAATTGAAAAAGGAAGACAGAAAGTCGAATTTTTCATTGTTGCGGGAAAATTTTCATTTTTTAAGATTTCTTCATTTTTGGAAGCGTGGGAAAATTTGTCAGTATAATTTTTTCCATTGTTAAAGGATAGGGACAATTTCACGTTTTAAAGATTGTCCATTGTTGAAAGCGTATCAATATTTTTCAATGGAATTTTTTCCATTGTTGGAAGTGCGGGAAAGTTGCAATTATAGTTAAGTTCTAATATAATTTGTACTAATAAAATAAAGTTTCGCTCTGTGTTTGTGTGTGTCTGTCTCTGTGTGTGTGTGTGTATTTCTGTTGGCGTTGGCTAGGAAAATTTAGCGCACCTAGAAGTCTGTAAATTTATATTTAGGTAGTACACACCCTCTCTTGGTGCACCTGACCCTCAGATATTTAATATTTTGATAATTAGCCTAGATATTAATTAGATTCTCATTAACCATCGTTTCTAAAATAACATCTTTTAAAAACAAAATGGCGAAAGAATCGAACTGTCTCATATTGGATTGAAAGCGAAAATGAACGAATTCGAAATTATTTTACTAATTGCGAATTTTAAGAGAACTAATTGAGATATCAATTCGAAAATTTCTGAGCATATGTAAGAAAAATATTCTGAATCGGAATACGTGATTTTTGAAAAACTCGGTTGGTAATTTCTTTTAATTTATGCATAAATCTACCAAAAATCCGCCGTCTCCAGTGAAAACAATCCGAGGAAGATTCAGTCAGGGATAGGCTTTCATTAATAACTGAACTACAAAGAGATCTGTTCCTCTGTCCGATCCCTCCATTTAGTTTGCAAAAATTAAAGGAAATAATTGCCAATATTTACTATTGAACAAAAATTTAGGTAACTAATTAAGATATAGATTTGAAATTGAGAACGAGAAGGGGTGTCATCTTCTGGCTATTTTAGCGTAGTATCTTCGTTATGTTCTGATTATCAGACAAATGTTATTCGTTTTCTAATGATCGCGTTAATGAAGGTGACGGTCGTTCTCTTGAACAAATTATGTGGAGGGACGGGGTTAAACGCCTTTTTCTGAGATGTCATTATAGATAACTTCTAATATATTTATAAATAAATTGTTCTTAATAACAATTGAAAAAGGAAGACTTAAAGTCGAATTTTTCATTGTTGCGGGAAAAGTTTCATATTTTAAGATTTCTTCATTGTTGGAAGCGTGGGAAAATTTGTCACTATACATTTTTCCATTTTTAAAGGATAGGGACATTTTCATGTTATAAATATAGTCCTTTGTTGAAAGCGTATCAATATTTGTCAATGGAATTTTTTCCATTGTTGGAAGTGCGGGAAAGTTGTCATTATAGATAACTTCTAATATATTTATAAATAAATTGTTCATAATAACAATTGAAAAAGGAAGAATTAAAGTCGAATTTTTCAATGTTGCGGGAAAAAATTCTTATTAAGATTCCTTTATTGTTCAAAGCGTGGGAAAATTTTTCCATTGTTAAAGGATAGGGACATTTTCACGTTTTAAATATTGTCCATTGTTTTAATCGTATCAATATTTGTTAATGGAATTTTTTCCATTGTTGGAAGTGCGGGAAAGTTGTCATTATAGATAACTTCTAATATATTTATAAATAAATTGTTCTTAATAACAATTGAAAAAGGAAGACGTAAAGTCGAATTTTTCCTTGTTGTGGGAAAAATTTCTTATTTTAAGATTTCTTCATTGTTGAAAGCGTGGGAAAATTTGTCACTATAAATTTTTCCATTGCTAAAGGATAAGGACATTTTCATGTTTTAAATATAGTCCATTGTTGAAAGCGTATCAATATTTGTCAATGGAATTTTTTCCGCTGTTGGAAGTGCGGGAAAGTTGTCATTATAGATAACTTCTAATATGATTACAAATCAATTTTTCATAATAACAATTGAAAATGAAGACAGAAAATCAACGTAATTTTTTCCATTGTTGGAAGTGCGGAAAGTTGAATTATATTTAACTCCTAATATAAATATAAATAAATTTTTCATAATAACAATTGAAAAAGGAAGACAGAAAGTCGAATTTTTCATTGTTGCGGGAAAAAATTCTTATTTTAAGATTTCTTCATTGTTGAAAGCGTGGGAAAAATTTTCCATTGCTAAAGGATAGGGAAATTTTCACGTTTTAAATATTGTCCATTGTTGAAAGCGTGTCAATATTTGTCAATGGAATTTTTTCCATTGTTGGAAGTGCGGGAAAGTTGTCATTATAGATAACTTCTAATATATTTATAAATAGTGTCTTCGTTATGTTGTAATTATCAGACCAATGTAATTCGTTTTCTAATGATCGCGTTAATGTAGGTGACGGTGGTTCTCTTGAACAAATTATTCATTATATTTGCGGGTATGGGGAGGGACGGGGTTAAACGCGTTTTTCTGAGAATGTAATTATCTCGGGCCCGGTCAACGCTGGGCAGGTTAGCTAATTATATATAAATTTGTCATAATAACAATTGAAAAAGGAAGACATAATGTTGAAATTCTCGTTGTTGCGGGAAAAGTTTCATATTTTAAGATTTCTTCATTGTTGGAAGCGTGGGAAAATTTGTCACTATACATTTTTCCATTTTTAAAGGATAGGGACATTTTCATGTTATAAATATAGTCCTTTGTTGAAAGCGTATCAATATTTGTCAATGGAATTTTTTCCATTGTTGGAAGTGCGGGAAAGTTGTCATTATAGATAACTTCTAATATATTTATAAATAAATTGTTCATAATAACAATTAAAAAAGGAAGACTTAAAGTCGAATTTTTCAATGTTGCGGGAAAAAATTCTTATTAAGATTCCTTTATTGTTCAAAGCGTGGGAAAATTTTTCCATTGTTAAAGGATAGGGACATTTTCACGTTTTAAATATTGTCCATTGTTTTAATCGTATCAATATTTGTCAATGGAATTCTTTCCATTGTGGGAAGTGCGGGAAAGTTGTCATTACAGATAACTCCTATTATAATTATAAATAAATTTGACATAATAACAATTGAAAAAGGAAGACTTAAAGTCTAATTTTTCATTGTTGTGGGAAATTTTCATATTTTAAGATTTCATCATTGCTGGAAGCGTGGGAAAATTTGTCAGTATATTTTTTCCATTGCTAATTGATAGGGACAATTTCACGTTTTAAAGATTGTCCATTGTTGATAGCGTATGAATATTTGTCAATGGAATTTTTCCATTGTTGGAAGTGCTTGAAAGTTGCAATTATAGTTAACTTCTAATATAATTATAAAATAATTTGTCATAATAACAATTGAAAAAGGAAGACTAAAGTCGAATTTTTCATTGTTGCGGGAAAAATGTCTTATTTTAAGATTTCTTCATTGTTGAAAGCGTGGGAAAATTTGTTACTATAAATTTTTCCATTGTTAAAGGATAGGGACAGTTTCTTGTTTTTAATATAGTCCATTGTTGAAAGCGTATCAATATTTGTCAATGGAATTTTTTCCATTGTTGGAAGTGCGGGAAAGTTGTCATTATAGATAACTTCTAATATATTAATAAATAAATTGTTCATAATAACAATTGAAAAAGGGAGACTTAAAGTCGAATTTTTCATTGTTGCGGGAAAAAAATTCTTATTTTAATATTTCTTTATTGTTGAAAGCGTTCGAAATTCTTCCATTGTTAAAGGATAGGGACATTTTCACGTTTTAAATATTGTCCATTGTTGAAAGCGTATCAATATTTGTCAATGGAATTTTTTCCATTGTTGGAAGTGCGGGAAAGTTGTCATTATAGATAACTTCTAATATATTTATAAATAAATTGTTCTTAATAACAATTGAAAAAGGAAGACGTAAAGTCGAATTTTTCCTTGTTGTGGGAAAAATTTTTTATTTTAAGATTTCTTCATTGTTGAAAGCGTGGGAAAATTTGTCACTATAAATTTTTCCATTGCTAAAGGATAAGGACATTTTCATGTTTTAAATATAGTCCATTGTTGAAAGTGTATCAATATTTGTCAATGGAATTTTTTCCGCTGTTGGAAGTGCGGGAAAGTTGTCATTATAGATAACTTCTAATATGATTACAAATCAATTTTTCATAATAAAAATTGAAAATGAAGACAGAAAATCAACGTAATTTTTTCCATTGTTGGAAGTGCGGAAAGTTGAATTATATTTAACTCCTAATATAAATATAAATAAATTTTTCATAATAACAATTGAAAAAGGAAGACAGAAAGTCGAATTTTTCATTGTTGCGGGAAAAAATTCTTATTTTAAGATTTCTTCATTGTTGAAAGCGTGGGAAAAAATTTCCATTGTTAAAGGATAGGGAAATTTTCACGTTTTAAATATTGTCCATTGTTGAAAGCGTGTCAATATTTGTCAATGGAATTTTTTCCATTGTTGGAAGTGCGGGAAAGTTGTCATTATAGATAACTTCTAATATATTTATAAATAAATTGTTCTTAATAACAATTGAAAAAGGAAGACGTACGGTCGAATTTTTCATTGTTGCGGGAAAAGTTTCATATTTTAAGATTTCTTCATTGTTGGAAGCGTGGGAAAATTTGTCACTATACATTTTTCCATTTTTAAAGGATAGGGACATTTTCATGTTATAAATATAGTCCTTTGTTGAAAGCGTATCAATATTTGTCAATGGAATTTTTTCCATTGTTGGAAGCGCCGGAAAGTTGTCATTACAGATAATTTCTAATATAATTATAAATAAATTTTTCATAATAACAATTGAAAAAGTTGGACTTAAAGTCGAATTTTTCCTTGTTGCGGGAAAAATTTCTTATTTTAAGATTTCTTCATTGTTGAAAGCGTGGGAAAATTTCTCACTATAATTTTTTCCATTGTTAAAGGATAAAGACATTATTATGTTTTAAATATAGTCCATTGTTGAAAGCGTATCAATATTTGTCAATGGAATTTTTTCCGTTGTTGGAAGTGCGGGAAGGTTGTCATTATAGATAACTTCTAATATAATTATAAATAGATTTTTCATAATAGCAATTGAAAAATGAAGACTTAAAGTCGAATTTTTCATTGTTGCGGGAAAAAATTCTTATTTGATTTCGTCATCGTTGAAAGCGTGGGAAAATTTTTACACTGTTAAAGGATAGGGAAATTTTAACGTTTTAAATATTGTCCATTGTTGAAAGCGTATTAATATTTGTCTCCATTGTTGGAAGTGCGGGAAAGTTGTCATTACAGATAACTCCTATTATAATTATAAATAAATTTGACATAATAACATCTGAAAAAGGAAGACTTAAAGTCTAATTTTTCATTGTTGTGGGAAATTTTCATATTTTAAGATTTCTTCATAGTTGGAAGCGTGGGAAAATTTGTCAGTACAATTTTTTCCATTGTTAAATGATAGGGACAATTTCACGTTTTAAAGAATGTCCATTGTTGATAGCGTATGAATATTTGTCAATGGAAGTTTTTCCATTGTTGGAAGTGATTGAAACTTGCAATTATAGTTAACTTCTAATATAATTATAAAACAATTTGTCATAATAACAATTGAAAAAGGAAGATTAAAGTCGAATTTTTCATTGTTGAGGGAAAAAATTCTTATTTTAAGATTTCTTTATTGTTGAAAGCGTGGAAAATTTTTCCATTGTTAAAGGATAGGGACATTTTCACGTTTTAAATATTGTCCATTGTTGAAAGCGTATCAATATTTGTCAATGGAATTTTTTCCATTGTTGGAAGTGCGGGAAAGTTGTCATTATAGATAACTTCTAATATAATTATAAATAAATTTTTCATAATAACAATTGAAAAAGTTGGACTTAAAGTCGAATTTTTCCTTGTTGCGGGAAAAATTTCTTATTTTAAGATTTCTTCATTGTTGAAAGCGTGGGAAAATTTCTCACTATAATTTTTTCCATTGTTAAAGGATAAGGACATTTTCATGTTTTAAATATAGTCCATTGTTGAAAGCGTATCAATATTTGTCTATGGAATTTTTTCCGTTGTTGGAAGTGCGGGAAGGTTGTCATTATAGATAACTTCTAATATAATTATAAATAGATTTTTCATAATAGCAAATGAAAAATGAAGACTTAAAGTCGAAATTTTCATTGTTGCGGGAAAATTTTCATATTTTAAGATTTCTTCATTGTTGGAAGCGTGGGAAAAATTTGTCACTATACATTTTTCCATTTTTAAAGGATAGGGACATTTTCATGTTATAAATATAGTCCTTTGTTGATAGCGTATGAATATTTGTCAATGGAAGTTTTTCCGCTGTTGGAAGTGCGGGAAAGTTGTCATTATAGATAAATTCTAATATGATTATAAATACATTTTTCATAATAACAATTCAAAAAGGAAGACAGAAAGTCGAATTTTTCATTGTTGCGGGAAAAAATTCTTATTTTAAGATTTCTTTATTGTTGAAAGCGTGGGAAAATTTTTCCATTGTTAAAGGATAGGGACATTTTCACGTTTTAAATATTGTCCATTGTTGAAAGCGTGTCAATATTTGTCAATGGAATTTTTTCCATTGTTGGAAGTGCGGGAAAGTTGTCATTATAGATAACTTCTAATATATTTATAAATAAATTGTTCTTAATAACAATTGAAAAAGTTGGACTTAAAGTCGAATTTTTCATTGTTGCGGGAAAAATTTCTTATTTTAAGATTTCTTCATTGTTGAAAGCGTGGGAAAATTTCTCACTATAATTTTTGCCATTGTTAAAGGATAAGGACATTTTCATGTTTTAAATATAGTCCATTGTTGAAAGCGTATCAATATTTGTCAATGGAATTTTTTCCGTTGTTGGAAGTGCGGGAAGGTTGTCATTATAGATAACTTCTAATATAATTATAAATAGATTTTTCATAATAGCAAATGAAAAATGAAGACTTAAAGTCGAAATTTTCATTGTTGCGGGAAAATTTTCATATTTTAAGATTTCTTCATTGTTGGAAGCGTGGGAAAAATTTGTCACTATACATTTTTCCATTTTTAAAGGATAGGGACATTTTCATGTTATAAATATAGTCCTTTGTTGATAGCGTATGAATATTTGTCAATGGAAGTTTTTCCGCTGTTGGAAGTGCGGGAAAGTTGTCATTATAGATAAATTCTAATATGATTATAAATACATTTTTCATAATAACAATTCAAAAAGGAAGACAGAAAGTCGAATTTTTCATTGTTGCGGGAAAAAATTCTTATTTTAAGATTTCTTTATTGTTGAAAGCGTGGGAAAATTTTTCCATTGTTAAAGGATAGGGACATTTTCACGTTTTAAATATTGTCCATTGTTGAAAGCGTGTCAATATTTGTCAATGGAATTTTTTCCATTGTTGGAAGTGCGGGAAAGTTGTCATTATAGATAACTTCTAATATATTTATAAATAAATTGTTCTTAATAACAATTGAAAAAGGAAGACGTAAAGTCGAATTTTTCATTGTTGCGGGAAAAGTTTCATATTTTAAGATTTCTTCATTGTTGGAAGCGTGGGAAAATTTGTCACTATACATTTTTCCATTTTTAAAGGATAGGGACATTTTCATGTTATAAATATAGTCCTTTGTTGAAAGCGTATCAATATTTGTCAATGGAATTTTTTCCATTGTTGGAAGTGCGGGAAAGTTGTCATTATAGATAACTTCTAATATATTTATAAATAAATTGTTCATAATAACAATTGAAAAAGGAAGACTTAAAGTCGAATTTTTCATTGTTGCGGGAAAAATTTCTTATTTTAGGATTTCTTCATTATTGATAGCGTGGAAAATTTTTTACACTGTTAAAGGATAGGGAAATTTTAACGTTTTAAATATTGTCCATTGTTGAAAGCGTATTAATATTTGTCTCCATTGTTGGAAGTGCGGGAAAGTTGTCATTACAGATAACTCCTATTATAATTATAAATAAATTTGACATAATAACAATTGAAAAAGGAAGACTTAAAGTCTAATTTTTCATTGTTGTGGGAAATTTTCATATTTTAAGATTTCTTCATTGTTGGAAGCGTGGGAAAATTTGTCACTACAATTTTTTCCATTGTTAAATGATAGGGACAATTTCACGTTTTAAAGAATGTCCATTGTTGATAGCGTATGAATATTTGTCAATGGAAGTTTTTCCATTGTTGGAAGTGATTGAAAGTTGCAATTATAGTTAACTTCTAATATAATTATAAAACAATTTGTCATAATAACAATTGAAAAAGGAAGATTAAAGTCGAATTTTTCATTGTGTCGGGAAAAAATTCTTATTTTAAGATTTGTTTATTGTTGAAAGAGTGGGAAAATTTTTCCATTGTTAAAGGATAGGGACATTTTCACGTTTTAAATATTGTCCATTGTTGAAAGCGTGTCAATATTTGTCAATGGAATTTTTTCCATTGTTGGAAGTGCGGGAAAGTTGTCATTATAGATAACTTCTAATATATTTATAAATAAATTGTTCTTAATAACAATTGAAAAGAAGACGTAAAGTCGAATTTTTCCTTGTTGTGGGATAAATTTCTTATTTTAAGATTTCTTCATTGTTGAAAGCGTGGGAAAATTTGTCACTATAAATTTTTCCATTGCTAAAGGATAAGGACATTTTCATGTTTTAAATATAGTCCATTGTTGAAAGTTTATCAATATTTGTCAATGGAATTTTTTCCGCTGTTGGAAGTGCGGGAAAGTTGTCATTATAGATAACTTCTAATATGATTACAAATCAATTTTTCATAATAACAATTGAAAATGAAGACAGAAAATCAACGTAATTTTTTCCATTGTTGGAAGTGCGGAAAGTTGAATTATATTTAACTCCTAATATAAATATAAATAAATTTTTCATAATAACAATTGAAAAAGGAAGACAGAAAGTCGAATTTTTCATTGTTGCGGGAAAAAATTCTTATTTTAAGATTTCTTCATTGTTGAAAGCGTGGGAAAAAATTTCCATTGTTAAAGGATAGGGAAATTTTCACGTTTTAAATATTGTCCATTGTTGAAACCGTGTCAATATTTGTCAATGGAATTTTTTCCATTGTTGGAAGTGCGGGAAAGTTGTCATTATAGATAACTTCTAATATATTTATAAATAAATTGTTCTTAATAACAATTGAAAAAGGAAGACGTACGGTCGAATTTTTCATTGTTGCGGGAAAAGTTTCATATTTTAAGATTTCTTCATTGTTGGAAGCGTGGGAAAATTTGTCACTATACATTTTTCCATTTTTAAAGGATAGGGACATTTTCATGTTATAAATATAGTCCTTTGTTGAAAGCGTATCAATATTTGTCAATGGAATTTTTTCCATTGTTGGAAGTGCGGGAAAGTTGTCATTACAGATAACTCCTATTATAATTATAAATAAATTTGACATAATAACATCTGAAAAAGGAAGACTTAAAGTCTAATTTTTCATTGTTGTGGGAAATTTTCATATTTTAAGATTTCTTCATAGTTGGAAGCGTGGGATAATTTGTCAGTACAATTTTTTCCATTGTTAAATGATAGGGACAATTTCACGTTTTAAAGAATGTCCATTGTTGATAGCGTATGAATATTTGTCAATGGAAGTTTTTCCATTGTTGGAAGTGATTGAAAGTTGCAATTATAGTTAACTTCTAATATAATTATAAAACAATTTGTCATAATAACAATTGAAAAAGGAAGATTAAAGTCGAATTTTTCCTTGTTGCGGGAAAAATTTCTTATTTTAAGATTTCTTCATTGTTGAAAGCGTGGGAAAATTTCTCACTATAATTTTTTCCATTGTTAAAGGATAAGGACATTTTCATGTTTTAAATATAGTCCATTGTTGAAAGCGTATCAATATTTGTCAATGGAATTTTTTCCGTTGTTGGAAGTGCGGGAAGGTTGTCATTATAGATAACTTCTAATATAATTATAAATAGATTTTTCATAATAGCAAATGAAAAATGAAGACTTAAAGTCGAAATTTTCATTGTTGCGGGAAAATTTTCATATTTTAAGATTTCTTCATTGTTGGAAGCGTGGGAAAATTTGTCACTATACATTTTTCCATTTTTAAAGGATAGGGACATTTTCATGTTATAAATATAGTCCTTTGTTGATAGCGTATGAATATTTGTCAATGGAAGTTTTTCCGCTGTTGGAAGTGCGGGAAAGTTGTCATTATAGATAAATTCTAATATGATTATAAATACATTTTTCATAATAACAATTCAAAAAGGAAGACAGAAAGTCGAATTTTTCATTGTTGCGGGAAAAAATTCTTATTTTAAGATTTCTTTATTGTTGAAAGCGTGGGAAAATTTTTCCATTGTTAAATGATAGGGACAATTTCACGTTTTAAAGAATGTCCATTGTTGATAGCGTATGAATATTTGTCAATGGAAGTTTTTCCATTGTTGGAAGTGATTGAAAGTTGCAATTATAGTTAACTTCTAATATAATTATAAAACAATTTGTCATAATAACAATTGAAAAAGGAAGATTAAAGTCGAATTTTTCATTGTGTCGGGAAAAAATTCTTATTTTAAGATTTGTTTATTGTTGAAAGCGTGGGAAAATTTTTCCATTGTTAAAGGATAGGGACATTTTCACGTTTTAAATATTGTCCATTGTTGAAAGCGTGTCAATATTTGTCAATGGAATTTTTTCCATTGTTGGAAGTGCGGGAAAGTTGTCATTATAGATAACTTCTAATATATTTATAAATAAATTGTTCTTAATAACAATTGAAAAAGGAAGACGTAAAGTCGAATTTTTCCTTGTTGTGGGAAAAATTTCTTATTTTAAGATTTCTTCATTGTTGAAAGCGTGGGAAAATTTGTCACTATAAATTTTTCCATTGCTAAAGGATAAGGACATTTTCATGTTTTAAATATAGTCCATTGTTGAAAGTGTATCAATATTTGTCAATGGAATTTTTTCCGCTGTTGGAAGTGCGGGAAAGTTGTCATTATAGATAACTTCTAATATATTTATAAATAAATTGTTCTTAATAACAATTGAAAAAGGAAGACGTAAAGTCGAATTTTTCCTTGTTGTGGGAAAAATTTCTTATTTTAAGATTTCTTCATTGTTGAAAGCGTGGGAAAATTTGTCACTATAAATTTTTCCATTGCTAAAGGATAAGGACATTTTCATGTTTTAAATATAGTCCATTGTTGAAAGCGTGTCAATATTTGTCAATGGAATTTTTTCCATTGTTGGAAGTGCGGGAAAGTTGTCATTATAGATAACTTCTAATATATTTATAAATAAATTGTTCTTAATAACAATTGAAAAAGGAAGACGTAAAGTCGAATTTTTCCTTGTTGTGGGAAAAATTTCTTATTTTAAGATTTCTTCATTGTTGAAAGCGTGGGAAAATTTGTCACTATAAATTTTTCCATTGCTAAAGGATAAGGACATTTTCATGTTTTAAATATAGTCCATTGTTGAAAGTGTATCAATATTTGTCAATGGAATTTTTTCCGCTGTTGGAAGTGCGGGAAAGTTGTCATTATAGATAACTTCTAATATGATTACAAATCAATTTTTCATAATAACAATTGAAAATGAAGACAGAAAATCAACGTAATTTTTTCCATTGTTGGAAGTGCGGAAAGTTGAATTATATTTAACTCCTAATATAAATATAAATAAATTTTTCATAATAACAATTGAAAAAGGAAGACAGAAAGTCGAATTTTTCATTGTTGCGGGAAAAAATTCTTATTTTAAGATTTCTTCATTGTTGAAAGCGTGGGAAAAAATTTCCATTGTTAAAGGATAGGGAAATTTTCACGTTTTAAATATTGTCCATTGTTGAAAGCGTGTCAATATTTGTCAATGGAATTTTTTCCATTGTTGGAAGTGCGGGAAAGTTGTCATTATAGATAACTTCTAATATATTTATAAATAAATTGTTCTTAATAACAATTGAAAAAGGAAGACGTACGGTCGAATTTTTCATTGTTGCGGGAAAAGTTTCATATTTTAAGATTTCTTCATTGTTGGAAGCGTGGGAAAATTTGTCACTATACATTTTTCCATTTTTAAAGGATAGGGACATTTTCATGTTATAAATATAGTCCTTTGTTGAAAGCGTATCAATATTTGTCAATGGAATTTTTTCCATTGTTGGAAATGCGGGAAAGTTGTCATTATAGATAACTTCTAATATATTTATAAATAAATTGTTCATAATAACAATTGAAAAAGGAAGACTTAAAGTCGAATTTTTTATTGTTGCGGGAAAAATTTCTTATTTTAGGATTTCTTCATTATTGATAGCGTGGAAAATTTTTTACACTGTTAAAGGATAGGGAAATTTTAACGTTTTAAATATTGTCAATTGTTGAAAGCGTATTAATATTTGTCTCCATTGTTGGAAGTGCGGGAAATGTTCATTACAGATAACTCCTATTATAATTATAAATAAATTTGACATAATAACAATTGAAAAAGGAAGACTTAAAGTCTAATTTTTCATTGTTGTGGGAAATTTTCATATTTTAAGATTTCTTCATTGTTGGAAGCGTGGGAAAATTTGTCAGTACAATTTTTTCCATTGTTTAATGATAGGGACAATTTCACGTTTTAAAGAATGTCCATTGTTGATAGCGTATGAATATTTGTCAATGGAAGTTTTTCCATTGTTGGAAGTGATTGAAAGTTGCAATTATAGTTAACTTCTAATATAATTATAAAACAATTTGTCATAATAACAATTGAAAAAGGAAGATTAAAGTCGAATTTTTCATTGTGTCGGGAAAAAATTCTTATTTTAAGATTTGTTTATTGTTGAAAGCGTGGGAAAATTTTTCCATTGTTAAAGGATAGGGACATTTTCACGTTTTAAATATTGTCCATTGTTGAAAGCGTGTCAATATTTGTCAATGGAATTTTTTCCATTGTTGGAAGTGCGGGAAAGTTGTCATTATAGATAACTTCTAATATATTTATAAATAAATTGTTCTTAATAACAATTGAAAAAGGAAGACGTAAAGTCGAATTTTTCCTTGTTGTGGGAAAAATTTCTTATTTTAAGATTTCTTCATTGTTGAAAGCGTGGGAAAATTTGTCACTATACATTTTTCCATTTTTAAAGGATAGGGACATTTTCATGTTATAAATATAGTCCTTTGTTGAAAGCGTATCAATATTTGTCAATGGAATTTTTTCCATTGTTGCAAGTGCGGGAAAGTTGTCATTATAGATAACTTCTAATATATTTATAAATAAATTGTTCATAATAACAATTAAAAAAGGAAGACTTAAAGTCGAATTTTTCAATGTTGCGGGAAAAAATTCTTATTAAGATTCCTTTATTGTTCAAAGCGTGGGAAAATTTTTCCATTGTTAAAGGATAAGGACATTTTCACGTTTTAAATATTGTCCATTGTTTTAATCGTATCAATATTTGTCAATGGAATTTTTTCCATTGTGGGAAGTGCATTGTGGGAAGTTTTCATTACAGATAACTCCTATTATAATTATAAATAAATTTGACATAATAACAATTGAAAAAGGAAGACTTAAAGTCTAATTTTTCATTGTTGTGGGAAATTTTCATATTTTAAGATTTCTTCATTGCTGGAAGCGTGGGAAAATTTGTCAGTATATTTTTTCCATTGCAAATTGATAGGGACAATTTCACGTTTTAAAGATTGTCCATTGTTGATAGCGTAAGAATATTTGTCAATGGAATTTTTCCATTGTTGGAAGTGCTTGAAAGTTGCAATTATAGTTAACTTCTAATATAATTATAAAAAAAATGTGTCATAATAACAATTGAAACAGGAAGACTAAAGACGAATTTTTCATTGTTGCGGGAAAAATTTCTTATTTTAAGATTTCTTCATTGTTGAAAGCGTGGGAAAATTTGTTACTATAAATTTTTCCATTGTTAAAGGATAGGATCATTTTCTTGTTTTTAATATAGTCCATTGTTGAAAGCGTATCAATATTTGTCAATGGAATTTTTTCCATTGTTGGAAGTGCGGGAAAGTTGTCATTATAGATAACTTCTAATATATTTATAAATAAATTGTTCATAATAACAATTGAAAAATGGAGACTTAAAGTCGAATTTTTCATTGTTGCGGGAAAAAAATTCTTATTTTAATATTTCTTTATTGTTGAAAGCGTTCGAAATTTTTCCATTGTTAAAGGATAGGGACATTTTCACGTTTTAAATATTGTGCATTGTTGAAAGCGTATCAATATTTGTCAATGGAATTTTATCCATTGTTTGAAGTGCGGGAAAGTTGAATTATATTTAACTCCTAATATAATTATAAATAAATTTGTCATAATAACAATTGAAAAAGGAAGACTTAAAGTCGAATTTTTCATTGTTGCGGGAAAAATTTCTTATTTTAAGATTTCTTCATCGTTGAAAGCGTGGGAAAATTTGTCACTATAAATTTTTCCATTGTTAAAGGATAGGGACATTTTCACGTTTTAAATATTGTCCATTGTTGAAAGCGTATCAATATTTGTCAATGGAATTTTTTCCATTGTTGGAAGTGCGGGACAGTTGAATTATATTTAACTCCTAATATAATTATATATAAATTTGTCATAATAACAATTGAAAAAGGAAGACTTAAAGTCGAATTTTTCATTGTTGCGGGAAAAATTTCTTATTTTAGGATTTCTTCATTATTGATAGCGTGGAAAATTTTTTCCATTGTTAAAGGATAGGGACATTTTCACATTTTAAATATTGTCCATTGTTGAAAGCGTATCAATATTTGTCAATGGAATTTTTTCCATTGTTGGAAGTGCGGGAAAGTTGTCATTATAGATAACTTCTAATATATTTATAAATAAATTGTTCATAATAACAATTGAAAAATGGAGACTTAAAGTCGAATTTTTCATTGTTGCGGGAAAAAAATTCTTATTTTAATATTTCTTTATTGTTGAAAGCGTTCGAAATTTTTCCATTGTTAAAGGATAGGGACATTTTCACGTTTTAAATATTGTGCATTGTTGAAAGCGTATCAATATTTGTCAATGGAATTTTATCCATTGTTTGAAGTGCGGGAAAGTTGAATTATATTTAACTCCTAATATAATTATAAATAAATTTGTCATAATAACAATTGAAAAAGGAAGACTTAAAGTCGAATTTTTCATTGTTGCGGGAAAAATTTCTTATTTTAAGATTTCTTCATCGTTGAAAGCGTGGGAAAATTTGTCACTATAAATTTTTCCATTGTTAAAGGATAGGGACATTTTCACGTTTTAAATATTGTCCATTGTTGAAAGCGTATCAATATTTGTCAATGGAATTTTTTCCATTGTTGGAAGTGCGGGACAGTTGAATTATATTTAACTCCTAATATAATTATATATAAATTTGTCATAATAACAATTGAAAAAGGAAGACTTAAAGTCGAATTTTTCATTGTTGCGGGAAAAATTTCTTATTTTAGGATTTCTTCATTATTGATAGCGTGGAAAATTTTTTCCATTGTTAAAGGATAGGGACATTTTCACATTTTAAATATTGTCCATTGTTGAAAGCGTGTCAATATTTATCAATGGAATTTTTTCCATTGTTGGAAGTGCGGGAAAGTTGTCATTATAGATAACTTCTAATATATTTATAAATAAATTGTTCTTAATAACAATTGAAAAAGGAAGACGTAAAGTCGAATTTTTCCTTGTTGTGGGAAAAATTTCTTATTTTAAGATTTCTTCATTGTTGAAAGCGTGGGAAAATTTGTCACTATAAATTTTTCCATTGCTAAAGGATAAGGACATTTTCATGTTTTAAATATAGTCCATTGTTGAAAGTGTATCAATATTTGTCAATGGATTTTTTTCCGCTGTTGGAAGTGCGGGAAAGTTGTCATTATAGATAACTTCTAATATGATTACAAATCAATTTTTCATAATAACAATTGAAAATGAAGACAGAAAATCAACGTAATTTTTTCCATTGTTAGAAGTGCGGAAAGTTGAATTATATTTAACTCCTAATATAAATATAAATAAATTTTTCGTAATAACAATTGAAAAAGGAAGACAGAAAGTCGAATTTTTCATTGTTGCGGGAAAAAATTCTTATTTTAAGATTTCTTCATTGTTGAAAGCGTGGGAAAAAATTTCCATTGTTAAAGGATAGGGAAATTTTCACGTTTTAAATATTGTCCATTGTTGAAAGCGTGTCAATATTTGTCAATGGAATTTTTTCCATTGTTGGAAGTGCGGGAAAGTTGTCATTATAGATAACTTCTAATATATTTATAAATAAATTGTTCTTAATAACAATTGAAAAAGGAAGACGTACGGTCGAATTTTTCATTGTTGCGGGAAAAGTTTCATATTTTAAGATTTCTTCATTGTTGGAAGCGTGGGAAAATTTGTCACTATACATTTTTCCATTTTTAAAGGATAGGGACATTTTCATGTTATAAATATAGTCCTTTGTTGAAAGCGTATCAATATTTGTCAATGGAATTTTTTCCATTGTTGGAAGTGCGGGAAAGTTGTCATTATAGATAACTTCTAATATATTTATAAATAAATTGTTCATAATAACAATTGAAAAAGGAAGACTTAAAGTCGAATTTTTCATTGTTGCGGGAAAAATTTCTTATTTTAGGATTTCTTCATTATTGATAGCGTGGAAAATTTTTTACACTGTTAAAGGATAGGGAAATTTTAACGTTTTAAATATTGTCAATTGTTGAAAGCGTAGTAATATTTGTCTCCATTGTTGGAAGTGCGGGAAAGTTGTCATTACAGATAACTCCTATTATAATTATAAATAAATTTGACATAATAACAATTGAAAAAGCTGGACTTAAAGTCGAATTTTTCCTTCTTGCGGGAAAAATTTCTTATTTTAAGATTTCTTCATTGTTGAAAGCGTGGGAAAATTTCTCACTATAATTTTTTCCATTGTTAAAGGATAAGGACATTTTCATGTTTTAAATATAGTCCATTGTTGAAAGCGTATCAATATTTGTCAATGGAATTTTTTCCGTTGTTGGAAGTGCGGGAAGGTTGTCATTATAGATAACTTCTAATATAATTATAAATAGATTTTTCATAATAGCAAATGAAAAATGAAGAGTTAGAGTCGAATTTTTCATTGTTGCGGGAAAATTTTCATATTTTAAGATTTCTTCATTGTTGAAAGCGTGGGAAAATTTGTCACTATAAATTTTTCCATTGTTAAAGGATAGGGACATTTTCACGTTTTAAATATTGTCCATTGTTATAAGCGTATCAATATTTATCAATGGAATTTTTTTCATTGTCTGAAGTGCGCGAAATTTGTCATTATAGATAAATTCTAATATGATTATAAATACATTTTTCATAATAACAATTCAAAAAGGTAGACAGAAAGTCGAATTTTTCATTGTGTCGGGAAAAAATTCTTATTTTAAGATTTCTTTATTGTTGAAAGCGTGGGAAAATTTTTCCATTGTTAAAGGATAGGGACATTTTCACGTTTTAAATATTGTCCATTGTTGAAAGCGTATCAATATTTATCAATGGAATTTTTTTCATTGTCTGAAGTGCGGGAAAGTTGTCATTATAGATAAATTCTAATATATTTATAAATAAATTGTTCTTAATAACAATTGAAAAAGGAAGACGTAAAGTCGAATTTTTCATTGTTGCGGGAAAAGTTTCATATTTTAAGATTTCTTCATTGTTGGAAGCGTGAGAAAATTTGTCACTATACATTTTTCCATTGTTAAAGGATAGGGACATTTTCACGTTTTAAATATTGTCCATTGTTATAAGCGTATCAATATTTATCAATGGAATTTTTTTCATTGTCTGAAGTGCGGGAAAGTTGTCATTATAGATAAATTCTAATATGATTATAAATACATTTTTCATAATAACAATTCAAAAAGGAAGACAGAAAGTCGAATTTTTCATTGTGTCGGGAAAAAATTCTTATTTTAAGATTTCTTTATTGTTGAAAGCGTTTGAAAATTTTTCCATTGTTAAAGGATAGGGACATTTTCACGTTTTAAATATTGTCCATTGTTGAAAGCGTATCAATATTTATGAATGGAATTTTTTTCATTGTCTGAAGTGCGGGAAAGTTGTCATTATAGATAAATTCTAATATATTTATAAATAAATTGTTCTTAATAACAATTGAAAAAGGAAGACGTAAAGTCGAATTTTTCAATGTTTCGGGAAAAAATTCTTATTAAGATTCCTTTATTGTTCAAAGCGTGGGAAAATTTTTCCATTGTTAAAGGATAGGGACATTTTCACGTTTTAAATATTGTCCATTGTTTTAATCGTATCAATATTTGTCAATGGAATTTTTTCCATTGTGGGAAGTGCGGGAAAGTTGTCATTACAGATAACTCCTATTATAATTATAAATAAATTTGACATAATAACAATTGAAAAAGGAAGACTTAAAGTCTAATTTTTCATTGTTGTGGGAAATTTTCATATTTTAAGATTTCTTCATTGCTGGAAGCGTGGGAAAATTTGTCAGTATATTTTTTCCATTGCAAATTGATAGGGACAATTTCACGTTTTAAAGATTGTCCATTGTTGATAGCGTATGAATATTTGTCAATGGAATTTTTCCATTGTTGGAAGTGCTTGAAAGTTGCAATTATAGTTAACTTCTAATATAATTATAAAAAAAATGTGTCATAATAACAATTGAAACAGGAAGACTAAAGACGAATTTTTCATTGTTGCGGGAAAAATTTTTTATTTTAAGATTTCTTCATTGTTGAAAGCGTGGGAAAATTTGTTACTATAAATTTTTCCATTGTTAAAGGATAGGATCATTTTCTTGTTTTTAATATAGTCCATTGTTGAAAGCGTATCAATATTTGTCAATGGAATTTTTTCCATTGTTGGAAGTGCGGGAAAGTTGTCATTATAGATAACTTCTAATATATTTATAAATAAATTGTTCATAATAACAATTGTAAAATGGAGACTTAAAGTCGAATTTTTCATTGTTGCGGGAAAAAAATTCTTATTTTAATATTTCTTTATTGTTGAAAGGGTTCGAAATTTTTCCATTGTTAAAGGATAGGGACATTTTCACGTTTTAAATATTGTCCATTGTTGAAAGCGTATCAATATTTGTCAATGGAATTTTATCCATCGTTTGAAGTGCGGGAAAGTTGAATTATATTTAACTCCTAATATAATTATAAATAAATTTGTCATAATAACAATTGAAAAAGGAAGACTTAAAGTCGAATTTTTCATTGTTGCGGGAAAAATTTCTTATTTTAAGATTTCTTCATCGTTGAAAGCGTGGGAAAATTTGTCACTATAAATTTTTCCATTGTTAAAGGATAGGGACATTTTCACGTTTTAAATATTGTCCATTGTTGAAAGCGTATCAATATTTGTCAATGGAATTTTTTCCATTGTTGGAAGTGCGGGACAGTTGAATTATATTTAACTCCTAATATAATTATATATAAATTTGTCATAATAACAATTGAAAAAGGAAAACTTAAAGTCGAATTTTTCATTGTTGCGGGAAAAATTTCTTATTTTAGGATTTCTTCATTATTGATAGCGTGGAAAATTTTTTCCATTGTTAAAGGATAGGGACATTTTCACGTTTTAAATATTGTCCATTGTTGAAAGCGTATCAATATTTGTCAATGGAATTTTTTCCATTGTTGGAAGCGCCGGAAAGTTGTCATTATAGATAACTTCTAATATAATTATAAATAAATTTTTCATAATAACAATTGAACAAGCTGGACTTAAAGTCGAATTTTTCCTTCTTGCGGGAAAAATTTCTTATTTTAAGATTTCTTCATTGTTGAAAGCGTGGGAAAATTTCTCACTATAATTTTTTCCATTGTTAAAGGATAAGGACATTTTCATGTTTTAAATATAGTCCATTGTTGAAAGCGTATCAATATTTGTCAATGGAATTTTTTCCGTTGTTGGAAGTGCGGGAAGGTTGTCATTATAGATAACTTCTAATATAATTATAAATAGATTTTTCATAATAGCAAATGAAAAATGAAGAGTTAAAGTCGAATTTTTCATTGTTGCGGGAAAATGTTCATATTTTAAGATTTCTTCATTGTTGAAAGCGTGGGAAAATTTGTCACTATAAATTTTTCCATTGTTAAAGGATAGGGAGATTTTCACGTTTTAAATATTGTCCATTGTTATAAGCGTATCAATATTTATCAATGGAATTTTTTTCATTGTCTGAAGTGCGCGAAATTTGTCATTATAGATAAATTCTAATATGATTATAAATACATTTTTCATAATAACAATTCAAAAAGGTAGACAGAAAGTCGAATTTTTCATTGTGTCGGGAAAAAATTCTTATTTTAAGATTTCTTTATTGTTGAAAGCGTGGGAAAATTTTTCCATTGTTAAAGGATAGGGACATTTTCACGTTTTAAATATTGTCCATTGTTGAAAGCGTATCAATATTTATCAATGGAATTTTTTTCATCGTCTGAAGTGCGGGAAAGTTGTCTTTATAGATAAATTCTAATATACTTATAAATAAATTGTTCTTAATAACAATTGAAAAAGGAAGACGTAAAGTCGAATTTTTCATTGTTGCGGGAAAAGTTTCATATTTTAAGATTTCTTCATTGTTGGAAGCGTGGGAAAATTTGTCACTATACATTTTTCCATTGTTAAAGGATAGGGACATTTTCACGTTTTAAATATTGTCCATTGTTATAAGCGTATCAATATTTATCAATGGAATTTTTTTCATTGTCTGAAGTGCGGGAAAGTTGTCATTATAGATAAATTCTAATATGATTATAAATACATTTTTCATAATAACAATTCAAAAAGGAAAACAGAAAGTCGAATTTTTCATTGTGTCGGGAAAAAATTCTTATTTTAAGATTTCTTTATTGTTGAAAGCGTTTGAAAATTTTTCCATTGTTAAAGGATAGGGACATTTTCACGTTTTAAATATTGTCCATTGTTGAAAGCGTATCAATATTTATCAATGGAATTTTTTTCATTGTCTGAAGTGCGGGAAAGTTGTCATTATAGATAAATTCTAATATATTTATAAATAAATTGTTCTTAATAACAATTGAAAAAGGAAGACGTAAAGTCGAATTTTTCAATGTTTCGGGAAAAAATTCTTATTAAGATTCCTTTATTGTTCAAAGCGTGGGAAAATTTTTCCATTGTTAAAGGATAGGGACATTTTCACGTTTTAAATATTGTCCATTGTTTTAATCGTATCAATATTTGTTAATGGAATTTTTTCCATTGTTGGAAGTGCGGGAAAGTTGTCATTATAGATAACTTCTAATATATTTATAAATAAATTGTTCTTAATAACAATTGAAAAAGGAAGACGTAAAGTCGAATTTTTCCTTGTTGTGGGAAATTTTCATATTTTAAGATTTCATCATTGCTGGAAGCGTGGGAAAATTTGTCAGTATATTTTTTCCATTGCTAAATGATAGGGACAATTTCACGTTTTAAAGATTGTCCATTGTTGATAGCGTATGAATATTTGTCAATGGAATTTTTCCATTGTTGGAAGTGCTTGAAAGTTGCAATTATAGTTAACTTCTAATATAATTATAAAATAATTTGTCATAATAACAATTGAAAAAGGAAGACTAAAGTCGAATTTTTCATTGTTGCGGGAAAAATTTCTTATTTTAAGATTTCTTCATTGTTGAAAGCGTGGGAAAATTTTTCCATTGTTAAAGGATAGGGACATTTTCACGTTTTAAATATTGTCCATTGTTGAAAGCATATTAATTTTTGTCAATGGAATTTTTTCCATTGTTGGAAGTGCGGGAAAGTTGTCATTACAGATAACTCCTATTATAATTATAAATAAATTTGACATAATAACAATTGAAAAAGGAAGACTTAAAGTCTAAATTTCATTGTTGTGGGAAATTTTCATATTTTAAGATTTCTTCATTGTTGCAAGCGTGGTAATATTTGTCAGTATAATTTTTTCCATTGTTAAATGATAGGAACAATTTTACGTTTTAAAGATTGTCCATTGTTGACAGCGTATCAATATTTGTCTTTGGAAGTTTTTCCGCTGTTGGAAGTGCGGGAAAGTTGTCATTATAGATAACTATCAATATAATTATAAATAGATTTTTCATAATAACGATTGAAAAAGGAAGACTTAAAGTCGAATTTGTCATTGTTGCGGGAAAAAATTCTTATTTTAAGATTTCTTCATTGTTGAAAGCGTGGGAAAATTTTTCCATTGTTAAAAGATAGGGACATTTTCACGTTTTAAATATTGTCCATTGTTGAATGCGCATCAATATTTGTCAATGGAATTTTTTCCATTGTTGGAAGTGCGGGAAATTTGGAATTATATTTAACTCTTAATATAATTATAAATAAATTTGTCATAATAACAATTGAAAAAGGAAGACTTAAAGTCGAATGTTTCATTGTTGCGGGAAAAATTTCTTATTTTAAGATTTCTTCATTGTTAAAAGCGTGGGAAAATTTTTCCATTGTTAAAGGATAGGGACATTTTCACGTTTTAAATATTGTCCATTGTTGAATGCGTATCAATATTTGTCAATGTAATTTTTTCCATTGTTGGAAGTGCGGGAAAGTTGTCATTATAGATAACTTTTAATATAATTATAAATAGATTTTTCATAATAACAATTGAAAACGGAAGACTTAAAGTCGAATTTGTCATTGTTGCGGGAAAAATTTCTTGTTTTAAGATTTCTTCATTGTTGAATGCGTTGGAAAATTTGTCACTAAAATTTTTTCCATTGTTAAAGGATAGGGACATTTTCATGTTTTAAATATAGTCCATTGTTGAAAGCGTATCAATATTTGTCAATGGAATTTTTTTTGCTGTTGGAAGTGCGGGAAAGTTGTCATTATAGATAACTATTAATATAATTATAAATAGATTTTTCATAATAACAATTGAAAAATGAAGACTTAAAGACGAATATTTCATTGTTGCGCGAAAAATTTCATATTTTAAGATTTCTTCATTGTTGAAAGCGTGGGAAAATTTTTCCATTGTTAAAGGATAGGGACATTTTCACGTTTTAAATATAGTCCATTGTTGAAAGCGTATCAATATTTGTCAATGGAATTTTTTCCGCTGTTGGAAGTGCGGGAAAGTTGTCATTATAGATAACTATTAATATAATTATAAATAGATTTTTCATAATAACAATTGAAAAAGGAAGACTTAAAGTCGAATTCGTCATTGTTGCGGGAAAAATTTCTTGTTTTATGATTTCTTCATTGTTGAATGCGTTGGAAAATTTGTCACTATAAATTTTTCCATTGTTAAAGGATAGGGACATTTTCATGTTTTAAATATAGTCCATTGTTGAAAAAATATCAATATTTGTCAATGGATTTTTTTCCGTTGTTAGAAGTGCGGGAAAGTTGTCATTATAGATAACTTCTAATATAATTATAAATAGATTTTTTATAATAACAATTGAAAAATGAAGACTTAAATTCGAATTTTTCATTGTTGCGCGAAAAATTTCATATTTTAAGATTTCTTCATTGTTGAAAGCGTGGTAAAATTTGTCAGTATAATTTTTTCCATTGTTAAATGATAGGAACAATTTTACGTTTTAAAGATTGTCCATTGTTGATAGCGTATCAATATTTGTCTTTGGAAGTTTTTCCGCTGTTGGAAGTGCGGGAAAGTTGTCATTATAGATAACTATTAATATAATTATAAATAGATTTTTCATAATAACAATTGAAAAAGGAAGACTTAAAGTCGAATGTTTCATTGTTGCGGGAAAAAATTCTTATTTTAAGATTTCTTCATTGTTGAAAGCGTGGGAAAATTAGTCCATTGTTAAAGGATAGGGACATTTTCACGTTTTAAATATTGTCCATTGTTGAATGCGTATCAATATTTGTCAATGGAATTTTTTCCATTGTTGGAAGTGCGGGAAATTTGGAATTATATTTAACTCTTAATGTAATTATAAATAAATTTGTCATAATAACAATTGCAAAAGGAAGACTTAAAGTCGAATGTTTCATTGTTGCGGGAAAAATTTCTTATTTTAAGATTTCTTCATTATTGATAGCGTGGGAAATTTTTCCATTGTTAAAGGATAGGGACATTTTCACGTTTTAAATATTGTCAATTGTTGAAAGCATATTAATATTTGTCAATGGAATTTTTTCCATTGTTGGAAGTGCGGGAAAGTTGTCATTACAGATAACTCCTATTATAATTATAAATAAATTTGACATAATAACAATTGAAAAAGGAAGACTTAAAGTCTAAATTTCATTGTTGTGGGAAATTTTCATATTTTAAGATTTCTTCATTGTTGCAAGCGTGGGAAAATTTGTCAGTATAATATTTTCCATTGTTAAATGATAGGGACAATTTTACGTTTTAAGATTGTCCATTGTTGATAGCGTATCAATATTTGTCAATGGAATTTTTTCCGCTGTTGGAAGTGCGGGAAAGTTGCCATTATAGATAACTATTAATATAATTATAAATAGATTTTTCATAATAACAATTGAAAAAGGAAGACTTAAAGTCGAATTTGTCATTCTTGCGGGAAAAAATTCTTATTTTAAACTTTCTTCATTGTTGAAAGCGGGGGAAAATTTTTCCATTGTTAAAGGATAGGGACATTTTCACGTTTTAAATACAGACCATTGTTGAAAGCGTATCAATATTTGTCAATGGAATTTTTTCCGCTGTTGGAAGTGCGGGAAAGTTGTCATTATAGATAACTATTAATATAATTATAAATAGATTTTTCATAATTAAAATTGAAAAAGGAAGACTTAAAGTCGAATTTGTCATTATTGCGGGAAAAAATTCTTATTTTAAGATTCTTCATTGTTGAAAGCGTGGGAAAATTTTTCCATTGTTAAAGGATAGGGACATTTTCACGTTTTAAATATTGTCCATTGTTGAATGCGTATCAATATTTGTCAATGGAATTTTTTCCATTGTTGGAAGTACGGGAAAGTTGGAATTATATTTAACTTCTAATATATTTATAAATAAATTGTTCATAATAACAATTGAAAAAGGAAGACTTAAAGTCGAATTTTTCATTGTTGCGGGAAAAATTTCTTATTTTAGGATTTCTTCATTATTGATAGCGTGGAAAATTTTTTACACTGTTAAAGGATAGGGAAATTTTAACGTTTTAAATATTGTCCATTGTTGAAAGCGTATTAATATTTGTCTCCATTGTTGGAAGTGCGGGAAAGTTGTCATTACAGATAACTCCTATTATAATTATAAATAAATTTGACATAATAACAATTGAAAAAGGAAGACTTAAAGTCTAATTTTTCATTGTTGTGGGAAATTTTCATATTTTAAGATTTCTTCATTGTTGGAAGCGTGGGAAAATTTGTCAGTACAATTTTTTCCATTGTTAAATGATAGGGACAATTTCACGTTATAAAGAATGTCCATTGTTGATAGCGTATGAATATTTGTCAATGGAAGTTTTTCCATTGTTGGAAGTGATTGAAAGTTGCAATTATAGTTAACTTCTAATATAATTATAAAACAATTTGTCATAATAACAATTGAAAAAGGAAGATTAAAGTCGAATTTTTCATTGTGTCGGGAAAAAGTTCTTATTTTAAGATTTGTTTATTGTTGAAAGAGTGGGAAAATTTTTCCATTGTTAAAGGATAGGGACATTTTCACGTTTTAAATATTGTCCATTGTTGAAAGCGTGTCAATATTTGTCAATGGAATTTTTTCCATTGTTGGAAGTGCGGGAAAGTTGTCATTATAGATAACTTCTAATATATTTATAAATAAATTGTTCTTAATAACAATTGAAAAAGGAAGACGTAAAGTCGAATTTTTCCTTGTTGTGGGAAAAATTTCTTATTTTAAGATTTCTTCATTGTTGAAAGCGTGGGAAAATTTGTCACTATAAATTTTTCCATTGCTAAAGGATAAGGACATTTTCATGTTTTAAATATAGTCCATTGTTGAAAGTGTATCAATATTTGTCAATGGAATTTTTTCCGCTGTTGGAAGTGCGGGAAAGTTGTCATTATAGATAACTTCTAATATGATTACAAATCAATTTTTCATAATAACAATTGAAAATGAAGACAGAAAATCAACGTAATTTTTTCCATTGTTGGAAGTGCGGAAAGTTGAATTATATTTAACTCCTAATACAAATATAAATAAATTTTTCATAATAACAATTGAAAAAGGAAGACAGAAAGTCGAATTTTTCATTGTTGCGGGAAAAAATTCTTATTTTAAGATTTCTTCATTGTTGAAAGCGTGGGAAAAAATTTCCATTGTTAAAGGATAGGGAAATTTTCACGTTTTAAATATTGTCCATTGTTGAAAGCGTGTCAATATTTGTCAATGGAATTTTTTCCATTGTTGGAAGTGCGGGAAAGTTGTCATTATAGATAACTTCTAATATATTTATAAATAAATTGTTCTTAATAACAATTGAAAAAGGAAGACGTACGGTCGAATTTTTCATTGTTGCGGGAAAAGTTTCATATTTTAAGATTTCTTCATTGTTGGAAGCGTGGGAAAATTTGTCACTATACATTTTTCCATTTTTAAAGGATAGGGACATTTTCATGTTATAAATGTAGTCCTTTGTTGAAAGCGTATCAATATTTGTCAATGGAATTTTTTCCATTGTTGGAAGCGCCGGAAAGTTGTCATTATAGATAATTTCTAATATAATTATAAATAAATTTTTCATAATAACAATTGAAAAAGTTGGACTTAAAGTCGAATTTTTCCTTGTTGCGGGAAAAATTTCTTATTTTAAGATTTCTTCATTGTTGAAAGCGTGGGAAAATTTCTCACTATAATTTTTTCCATTGTTAAAGGATAAAGACATTATTATGTTTTAAATATAGTCCATTGTTGAAAGCGTATCAATATTTGTCAATGGAATTTTTTCCGTTGTTGGAAGTGCGGGAAGGTTGTCATTATAGATAACTTCTAATATAATTATAAATAGATTTTTCATAATAGCAATTGAAAAATGAAGACTTAAAGTCGAAATTTTCATTGTTGCGGGAAAATTTTCATATTTTAAGATTTCTTCATTGTTGGAAGCGTGGGAAAAATTTGTCACTATACATTTTTCCATTTTTAAAGGATAGGGACATTTTCATGTTATAAATATAGTCCTTTGTTGATAGCGTATGAATATTTGTCAATGGAAGTTTTTCCATTGTTGGAAGTGCGGGAAAGTTGTCATTATAGATAACTTCTAATATATTTATAAATAAATTGTTCATAATAACAATTGAAAAAGGAAGACTTAAAGTCGAATTTTTCATTGTTGCGGGAAAAAATTCTTATTTTAAGATTTCTTTATTGTTGAAAGCGTGGGAAAATTTTTCCATTGTTAAAGGATAGGGACATTTTCACGTTTTAAATATTGTCCATTGTTGAAAGCGTGTCAATATTTGTCAATGGAATTTTTTCCATTGTTGGAAGTGCGGGAAAGTTGTCATTATAGATAACTTCTAATATATTTATAAATAAATTGTTCTTAATAACAATTGAAAAAGGAAGACGTAAAGTCGAATTTTTCATTGTTGCGGGAAAAGTTTCATATTTTAAGATTTCTTCATTGTTGGAAGCGTGGGAAAATTTGTCACTATACATTTTTCCATTTTTAAAGGATAGGGACATTTTCATGTTATAAATATAGTCCTTTGTTGAAAGCGTATCAATATTTGTCAATGGAATTTTTTCCATTGTTGGAAGTGCGGGAAAGTTGTCATTATAGATAACTTCTAATATATTTATAAATAAATTGTACATAATAACAATTGAAAAAGGAAGACTTAAAGTCGAATTTTTCATTGTTGCGGGAAAAATTTCTTATTTTAGGATTTCTTCATTATTGATAGCGTGGAAAATTTTTTACACTGTTAAAGGATAGGGAAATTTTAACGTTTTAAATATTGTCCATTGTTGAAAGCGTATTAATATTTGTCTCCATTGTTGGAAGTGCGGGAAAGTTGTCATTACAGATAACTCCTATTATAATTATAAATAAATTTGACATAATAACAATTGAAAAAGGAAGACTTAAAGTCTAATTTTTCATTGTTGTGGGAAATTTTCATATTTTAAGATTTCTTCATTGTTGGAAGCGTGGGAAAATTTGTCAGTACAATTTTTTCCATTGTTAAATGATAGGGACAATTTCACGTTTTAAAGAATGTCCATTGTTGATAGCGTATGAATATTTGTCAATGGAAGTTTTTCCATTGTTGGAAGTGATTGAAAGTTGCAATTATAGTTAACTTCTAATATAATTATAAAACAATTTGTCATAATAACAATTGAAAAAGGAAGATTAAAGTCGAATTTTTCATTGTGTCGGGAAAAAATTCTTATTTTAAGATTTGTTTATTGTTGAAAGAGTGGGAAAATTTTTCCATTGTTAAAGGATAGGGACATTTTCACGTTTTAAATATTGTCCATTGTTGAAAGCGTGTCAATATTTGTCAATGGAATTTTTTCCATTGTTGGAAGTGCGGGAAAGTTGTCATTATAGATAACTTCTAATATATTTATAAATAAATTGTTCTTAATAACAATTGAAAAGAAGACGTAAAGTCGAATTTTTCCTTGTTGTGGGATAAATTTCTTTTTTTAAGATTTCTTCATTGTTGAAAGCGTGGGAAAATTTGTCACTATAAATTTTTCCATTGCTAAAGGATAAGGACATTTTCATGTTTTAAATATAGTCCATTGTTGAAAGTGTATCAATATTTGTCAATGGAATTTTTTCCGCTGTTGGAAGTGCGGGAAAGTTGTCATTATAGATAACTTCTAATATGATTACAAATCAATTTTTCATAATAACAATTGAAAATGAAGACAGAAAATCAACGTAATTTTTTCCATTGTTGGAAGTGCGGAAAGTTGAATTATATTTAACTCCTAATATAAATATAAATAAATTTTTCATAATAACAATTGAAAAAGGAAGACAGAAAGTCGAATTTTTCATTGTTGCGGGAAAATTCTTATTTTAAGATTTCTTCATTGTTGAAAGCGTGGGAAAAAATTTCCATTGTTAAAGGATAGGGAAATTTTCACGTTTTAAATATTGTCCATTGTTGAAACCGTGTCAATATTTGTCAATGGAATTTTTTCCATTGTTGGAAGTGCGGGAAAGTTGTCATTATAGATAACTTCTAATATATTTATAAATAAATTGTTCTTAATAACAATTGAAAAAGGAAGACGTACGGTCGAATTTTTCATTGTTGCGGGAAAAGTTTCATATTTTAAGATTTCTTCATTGTTGGAAGCGTGGGAAAATTTGTCACTATACATTTTTCCATTTTTAAAGGATAGGGACATTTTCATGTTATAAATATAGTCCTTTGTTGAAAGCGTATCAATATTTGTCAATGGAATTTTTTCCATTGTTGGAAGTGCGGGAAAGTTGTCATTACAGATAACTCCTATTATAATTATAAATAAATTTGACATAATAACATCTGAAAAAGGAAGACTTAAAGTCTAATTTTTCATTGTTGTGGGAAATTTTCATATTTTAAGATTTCTTCATAGTTGGAAGCGTGGGATAATTTGTCAGTACAATTTTTTCTATTGTTAAATGATAGGGACAATTTCACGTTTTAAAGAATGTCCATTGTTGATAGCGTATGAATATTTGTCAATGGAAGTTTTTCCATTGTTGGAAGTAATTGAAAGTTGCAATTATAGTTAACTTCTAATATAATTATAAAACAATTTGTCATAATAACAATTGAAAAAGGAAGATTAAAGTCGAATTTTTCATTGTTGAGGGAAAAAATTCTTATTTTAAGATTTCTTTATTGTTGAAAGCGTGGAAAATTTTTCCATTGTTAAAGGATAGGGACATTTTTACGTTTTAAATATTGTCCATTGTTGAAAGCGTATCAATATTTGTCAATGGAATTTTTTCCATTGTTGGAAGTGCGGGAAAGTTGTCATTATAGATAACTTCTAATATAATTATAAATAAATTTTTCATAATAACAATTGAAAAAGGAAGACAGAAAGTCGAATTTTTCATTGTTGCGGGAAAAAATTCTTATTTTAAGATTTCTTTATTGTTGAAAGCGTGGGAAAATTTTTCCATTGTTAAAGGATAGGGACATTTTCACGTTTTAAATATTGTCCATTGTTGAAAGCGTGTCAATATTTGTCAATGGAATTTTTTCCATTGTTGGAAGTGCGGGAAAGTTGTCATTATAGATAACTTCTAATATATTTATAAATAAATTGTTCTTAATAACAATTGAAAAAGGAAGACGTAAAGTCGAATTTTTCATTGTTGCGGGAAAAGTTTCATATTTTAAGATTTCTACATTGTTGGAAGCGTGGGAAAATTTGTCACTATACATTTTTCCATTTTTAAAGGATAGGGACATTTTCATGTTATAAATATAGTCCTTTGTTGAAAGCGTATCAATATTTGTCAATGGAATTTTTTCCATTGTTGGAAGTGCGGGAAAGTTGTCATTATAGATAACTTCTAATATATTTATAAATAAATTTTTCATAATAACAATTGAAAAAGGAAGACTTAACATCGAATTTCTCATTGTTGCGGGAAAAATTTCTTATTTTAGGATTTCTTCATTATTGATAGCGTGGAAAATTTTTTACACTGTTAAAGGATAGGGAAATTTTAACGTTTTAAATATTGTCCATTGTTGAAAGCGTATTAATATTTGTCTCCATTGTTGGAAGTGCGGGAAAGTTGTCATTACAGATAACTCCTATTATAATTATAAATAAATTTGACATAATAACAATTGAAAAAGGAAGACTTAAAGTCTAATTTTTCATTGTTGTGGGAAATTTTCATATTTTAAGATTTCTTCATTGTTGGAAGCGTGGGAAAATTTGTCAGTACAATTTTTTCCATTGTTAAATGATAGGGACAATTTCACGTTTTAAAGAATGTCCATTGTTGATAGCGTATGAATATTTGTCAATGGAAGTTTTTCCATTGTTGGAAGTGATTGAAAGTTGCAATTATAGTTAACTTCTAATATAATTATAAAACAATTTGTCATAATAACAATTGAAAAAGGAAGATTAAAGTCGAATTTTTCATTGTGTCGGGAAAAAATTCTTATTTTAAGATTTGTTTATTGTTGAAAGAGTGGGAAAATTTTTCCATTGTTAAAGGATAGGGACATTTTCACGTTTTAAATATTGTCCATTGTTGAAAGCGTGTCAATATTTGTCAATGGAATTTTTTCCATTGTTGGAAGTGCGGGAAAGTTGTCATTATAGATAACTTCTAATATATTTATAAATAAATTGTTCTTAATAACAATTGAAAAAGGAAGACGTAAAGTCGAATTTTTCCTTGTTGTGGGAAAAATTTCTTATTTTAAGATTTCTTCATTGTTGAAAGCGTGGGAAAATTTGTCACTATAAATTTTTCCATTGCTAAAGGATAAGGACATTTTCATGTTTTAAATATAGTCCATTGTTGAAAGTGTATCAATATTTGTCAATGGAATTTTTTCCGCTGTTGGAAGTGCGGGAAAGTTGTCATTATAGATAACTTCTAATATGATTACAAATCAATTTTTCATAATAACAATTGAAAATGAAGACAGAAAATCAACGTAATTTTTTCCATTGTTGGAAGTGCGGAAAGTTGAATTATATTTAACTCCTAATATAAATATAAATAAATTTTTCATAATAACAATTGAAAAAGGAAGACAGAAAGTCGAATTTTTCATTGTTGCGGGAAAAAATTCTTATTTTAAGATTTCTTCATTGTTGAAAGCGTGGGAAAAAATTTCCATTGTTAAAGGATAGGGAAATTTTCACGTTTTAAATATTGTCCATTGTTGAAAGCGTGTCAATATTTGTCAATGGAATTTTTTCCATTGTTGGAAGTGCGGGAAAGTTGTCATTATAGATAACTTCTAATATATTTATAAATAAATTGTTCTTAATAACAATTGAAAAAGGAAGACGTAAAGTCGAATTTTTCCTTGTTGTGGGAAAAATTTCTTATTTTAAGATTTCTTCATTGTTGAAAGCGTGGGAAAATTTGTCACTATAAATTTTTCCATTGCTAAAGGATAAGGACATTTTCATGTTTTAAATATAGTCCATTGTTGAAAGTGTATCAATATTTGTCAATGGAATTTTTTCCGCTGTTGGAAGTGCGGGAAAGTTGTCATTATAGATAACTTCTAATATGATTACAAATCAATTTTTCATAATAACAATTGAAAATGAAGACAGAAAATCAACGTAATTTTTTCCATTGTTGGAAGTGCGGAAAGTTGAATTATATTTAACTCCTAATATAAATATAAATAAATTTTTCATAATAACAATTGAAAAAGGAAGACAGAAAGTCGAATTTTTCATTGTTGCGGGAAAAAATTCTTATTTTAGGATTTCTTCATTATTGATAGCGTGGAAAATTTTTTACACTGTTAAAGGATAGGGAAATTTTAACGTTTTAAATATTGTCAATTGTTGAAAGCGTAGTAATATTTGTCTCCATTGTTGGAAGTGCGGGAAAGTTGTCATTACAGATAACTCTTATTATAATTATAAATAAATTTGACATAATAACAATTGAAAAAGGAAGACTTAAAGTCTAATTTTTCATTGTTGTGGGAAATTTTCATATTTTAAGATTTCTTCATTGTTGGAAGCGTGGGAAAATTTGTCAGTACAATTTTTTCCATTGTTTAATGATAGGGACAATTTCACGTTTTAAAGAATGTCCATTGTTGATAGCGTATGAATATTTGTCAATGGAAGTTTTCCATTGTTGGAAGTGATTGAAAGTTGCAATTATAGTTAACTTCTAATATAATTATAAAACAATTTGTCATAATAACAATTGAAAAAGGAAGATTAAAGTCGAATTTTTCATTGTGTCGGGAAAAAATTCTTATTTTAAGATTTGTTTATTGTTGAAAGCGTGGGAAAATTTTTCCATTGTTAAAGGATAGGGACATTTTCACGTTTTAAATATTGTCCATTGTTGAAAGCGTATCAATATTTGTCAATGGAATTTTTTCCATTGTTGCAAGTGCGGGAAAGTTGTTATTATAGATAACTTCTAATATATTTATAAATAAATATTTCATAATAACAATTAAAAAAGGAAGACTTAAAGTCGAATTTTTCAATGTTGCGGGAAAAAATTCTTATTAAGATTCCTTTATTGTTCAAAGCGTGGGAAAATTTTTCCATTGTTAAAGGATAGGGACATTTTCACGTTTTAAATATTGTCCATTGTTTTAATCGTATCAATATTTGTCAATGGAATTTTTTCCATTGTGGGAAGTGCGGGAAAGTTGTCATTACAGATAACTCCTATTATAATTATAAATAAATTTGACATAATAACAATTGAAAAAGGAAGACTTAAAGTCTAAATTTCATTGTTGTGGGAAATTTTCATATTTTAAGATTTCTTCATTGTTGGAAGCGTGGGAAAATTTGTCAGTATATTTTTTCCATTGCAAATTGATAGGGACAATTTCACGTTTTAAAGATTGTCCATTGTTGATAGCGTATGAATATTTGTCAATGGAATTTTTCCATTGTTTTAAGTGCTTGAAAGTTGCAATTATAGTTAACTTCTAATATAATTATAAAAAAAAAATGTGTCATAATAACAATTGAAACAGGAAGACTAAAGACGAATTTTTCATTGTTGCGGGAAAAATTTCTTATTTTAAGATTTCTTCATTGTTGAAAGCGTGGGAAAATTTGTTACTATAAATTTTTCCATTGTTAAAGGATAGGATCATTTTCTTGTTTTTAATATAGTCCATTGTTGAAAGCGTATCAATATTTGTCAATGGAATTTTTTCCATTGTTGGAAGTGCGGGAAAGTTGTCATTATAGATAACTTCTAATATATTTATAAATAAATTGTTCATAATAACAATTGAAAAATGGAGACTTAAAGTCGAATTTTTCATTGTTGCGGGAAAAAAATTCTTATTTTAATATTTCTTTATTGTTGAAAGCGTTCGAAATTTTTCCATTGTTAAAGGATAGGGACATTTTCACGTTTTAAATATTGTCCATTGTTGAAAGCGTATCAATATTTGTCAATGGAATTTTATCCATTGTTTGAAGTGCGGGAAAGTTGAATTATATTTAACTCCTAATATAATTATAAATAAATTTGTCATAATAACAATTGAAAAAGGAAGACTTAAAGTCGAATTTTTCATTGTTGCGGGAAAAATTTCTTATTTTAGGATTTCTTCATTATTGATAGCGTGGAAAATTTTTTCCATTGTTAAAGGATAGGGACATTTTCACGTTTTAAATATTGTCCATTGTTGAAAGCGTATCAATATTTGTCAATGGAATTTTTTCCATTGTTGGAAGCGCCGGAAAGTTGTCATTATAGATAACTTCTAATATAATTATAAATAAATTTTTCATAATAACAATTGAAAAAGCTGGACTTAAAGTCGAATTTTTCCTTCTTGCGGGAAAAATTTCTTATTTTAAGATTTCTTCATTGTTGAAAGCGTGGGAAAATTTCTCACTATAATTTTTTCCATTGTTAAAGGATAAGGACATTTTCATGTTTTAAATATAGTCCATTGTTGAAAGCGTATCAATATTTGTCAATGGAATTTTTTCCGTTGTTGGAAGTGCGGGAAGGTTGTCATTATAGATAACTTCTAATATAATTATAAATAGATTTTTCATAATAGCAAATGAAAAATGAAGAGTTAAAGTCGAATTTTTCATTGTTGCGGGAAAATTTTCATATTTTAAGATTTCTTCATTGTTGCAAGCGTGGGAAAATTTGTCACTATAAATTTTTCCATTGTTAAAGGATAGGGACATTTTCACGTTTTAAATATTGTCCATTGTTATAAGCGTATCAATATTTATCAATGGAATTTTTTTCATTGTCTGAAGTGCGCGAAATTTGTCATTATAGATAAATTCTAATATGATTATAAATACATTTTTCATAATAACAATTCAAAAAGGTAGACAGAAAGTCGAAGTTTTCATTGTGTCGGGAAAAAATTCTTATTTTAAGATTTCTTTATTGTTGAAAGCGTGGGAAAATTTTTCCATTGTTAAAGGATAGGGACATTTTCACGTTTTAAATATTGTCCATTGTTGAAAGCGTATCAATATTTATCAATGGAATTTTTTTCATTGTCTGAAGTGCGGGAAAGTTGTCATTATAGATAAATTCTAATATATTTATAAATAAATTGTTCTTAATAACAATTGAAAAAGGAAGACGTAAAGTCGAATTTTTCATTGTTGCGGGAAAAGTTTCATATTTTAAGATTTCTTCATTGTTGGAAGCGTGGGAAAATTTGTCACTATACATTTTTCCATTGTTAAAGGATAGGGACATTTTCACGTTTTAAATATTGTCCATTGTTATAAGCGTATCAATATTTATCAATGGAATTTTTTTCATTGTCTGAAGTGCGGGAAAGTTGTCATTATAGATAAATTCTAATATGATTATAAATACATTTTTCATAATAACAATTCAAAAAGGAAGACAGACAGTCGAATTTTTCATTGTGTCGGGAAAAAATTCTTATTTTAAGATTTCTTTATTGTTGAAAGCGTTTGAAAATTTTTCCATTGTTAAAGGATAGGGACATTTTCACGTTTTAAATATTGTCCATTGTTGAAAGCGTATCAATATTTATCAATGGAATTTTTTTCATTGTCTGAAGTGCGGGAAAGTTGTCATTATAGATAAATTCTAATATATTTATAAATAAATTGTTCTTAATAACAATTGAAAAAGGAAGACGTAAAGTCGAATTTTTCAATGTTTCGGGAAAAAATTCTTATTAAGATTCCTTTATTGTTCAAAGCGTGGGAAAATTTTTCCATTGTTAAAGGATAGGGACATTTTCACGTTTTAAATATTGTCCATTGTTTTAATCGTATCAATATTTGTCAATGGAATTTTTTCCATTGTGGGAAGTGCGGGAAAGTTGTCATTACAGATAACTCCTATTATAATTATAAATAAATTTGACATAATAACAATTGAAAAAGGAAGACTTAAAGTCTAATTTTTCATTGTTGTGGGAAATTTTCATATTTTAAGATTTCTTCATTGCTGGAAGCGTGGGAAAATTTGTCAGTATATTTTTTCCATTGCAAATTGATAGGGACAATTTCACGTTTTAAAGATTGTCCATTGTTGATAGCGTATGAATATTTGTCAATGGAATTTTTCCATTGTTGGAAGTGCTTGAAAGTTGCAATTATAGTTAACTTCTAATATAATTATAAAAAAAATGTGTCATAATAACAATTGAAACAGGAAGACTAAAGACGAATTTTTCATTGTTGCGGGAAAAATTTCTTATTTTAAGATTTCTTCATTGTTGAAAGCGTGGGAAAATTTGTTACTATAAATTTTTCCATTGTTAAAGGATAGGATCATTTTCTTGTTTTTAATATAGTCCATTGTTGAAAGCGTATCAATATTTGTCAATGGAATTTTTTCCATTGTTGGAAGTGCGGGAAAGTTGTCATTATAGATAACTTCTAATATATTTATAAATAAATTGTTCATAATAACAATTGAAAAATGGAGACTTAAAGTCGAATTTTTCATTGTTGCGGGAAAAAAATTCTTATTTTAATATTTCTTTATTGTTGAAAGCGTTCGAAATTTTTCCATTGTTAAAGGATAGGGACATTTTCACGTTTTAAATATTGTCCATTGTTGAAAGCGTATCAATATTTGTCAATGGAATTTTATCCATTGTTTGAAGTGCGGGAAAGTTGAATTATATTTAACTCCTAATATAATTATAAATAAATTTGTCATAATAACAATTGAAAAAGGAAGACTTAAAGTCGAATTTTTCATTGTTGCGGGAAAAATTTCTTATTTTAAGATTTCTTCATCGTTGAAAGCGTGGGAAAATTTGTCACTATAAATTTTTCCATTGTTAAAGGATAGGGACATTTTCACGTTTTAAATATTGTCCATTGTTGAAAGCGTATCAATATTTGTCAATGGAATTTTTTCCATTGTTGGAAGTGCGGGACAGTTGAATTATATTTAACTCCTAATATAATTATATATAAATTTGTCATAATAACAATTGAAAAAGGAAGACTTAAAGTCGAATTTTTCATTGTTGCGGGAAAAATTTCTTATTTTAGGATTTCTTCATTATTGATAGCGTGGAAAATTTTTTCCATTGTTAAAGGATAGGGACATTTTCACGTTTTAAATATTGTCCATTGTTGAAAGCGTATCAATATTTGTCAATGGAATTTTTTCCATTGTTGGAAGCGCCGGAAAGTTGTCATTATAGATAACTTCTAATATAATTATAAATAAATTTTTCATAATAACAATTGAAAAAGCTGGACTTAAAGTCGAATTTTTCCTTCTTGCGGGAAAAATTTCTTATTTTAAGATTTCTTCATTGTTGAAAGCGTGGGAAAATTTCTCACTATAATTTTTTCCATTGTTAAAGGATAAGGACATTTTCATGTTTTAAATATAGTCCATTGTTGAAAGCGTATGAATATTTGTCAATGGAAGTTTTTCCATTGTTGGAAGTGATTGAAACTTGCAATTATAGTTAACTTCTAATATAATTATAAAACAATTTGTCATAATAACAATTGAAAAAGGAAGATTAAAGTCGAATTTTTCATTGTTGAGGGAAAAAATTCTTATTTTAAGATTTCTTTATTGTTGAAAGCGTGGAAAATTTTTCCATTGTTAAAGGATAAGGACATTTTCATGTTTTAAATATAGTCCATTGTTGAAAGCGTATCAATATTTGTCAATGGAATTTTTTCCGTTGTTGGAAGTGCGGGAAGGTTGTCATTATAGATAACTTCTAATATAATTATCAATAGATTTTTCATAATAGCAAATGAAAAATGAAGACTTAAAGTCGAAATTTTCATTGTTGCGGGAAAATTTTCATATTTTAAGATTTCTTCATTGTTGGAAGCGTGGGAAAAATTTGTCACTATACATTTTTCCATTTTTAAAGGATAGGGACATTTTCATGTTATAAATATAGTCCTTTGTTGATAGCGTATGAATATTTGTCAATGGAAGTTTTTCCGCTGTTGGAAGTGCGGGAAAGTTGTCATTATAGATAAATTCTAATATGATTATAAATACATTTTTCATAATAACAATTCAAAAAGGAAGACAGAAAGTCGAATTTTTCATTGTTGCGGGAAAAAATTCTTATTTTAAGATTTCTTTATTGTTGAAAGCGTGGGAAAATTTTTCCATTGTTAAAGGATAGGGACATTTTCACGTTTTAAATATTGTCCATTGTTGAAAGCGTGTCAATATTTGTCAATGGAATTTTTTCCATTGTTGGAAGTGCGGGAAAGTTGTCATTATAGATAACTTCTAATATATTTATAAATAAATTGTTCTTAATAACAATTGAAAAAGGAAGACGTAAAGTCGAATTTTTCATTGTTGCGGGAAAAGTTTCATATTTTAAGATTTCTTCATTGTCGGAAGCGAGGGAAAATTTGTCACTATACATTTTTCCATTTTTAAAGGATAGGGACATTTTCATGTTATAAATATAGTCCTTTGTTGAAAGCGTATCAATATTTGTCAATGGAATTTTTTCCATTGTTGGAAGTGCGGGAAAGTTGTCATTATAGATAACTTCTAATATATTTATAAATAAATTGTTCATAATAACAATTGAAAAAGGAAGACTTAAAGTCGAATTTTTCATTGTTGCGGGAAAAATTTCTTATTTTAGGATTTCTTCATTATTGATAGCGTGGAAAATTTTTTACACTGTTAAAGGATAGGGAAATTTTAACGTTTTAAATATTGTCCATTGTTGAAAGCGTATTAATATTTGTCTCCATTGTTGGAAGTGCGGGAAAGTTGTCATTACAGATAACTCCTATTATAATTATAAATAAATTTGACATAATAACAATTGAAAAAGGAAGACTTAAAGTCTAATTTTTCATTGTTGTGGGAAATTTTCATATTTTAAGATTTCTTCATTGTTGGAAGCGTGGGAAAGTTTGTCAGTACAATTTTTTCCATTGTTAAATGATAGGGACAATTTCACGTTTTAAAGAATGTCCATTGTTGATAGCGTATGAATATTTGTCAATGGAAGTTTTTCCATTGTTGGAAGTGATTGAAAGTTGCAATTATAGTTAACTTCTAATATAATTATAAAACAATTTGTCATAATAACAATTGAAAAAGGAAGATTAAAGTCGAATTTTTCATTGTGTCGGGAAAAAATTCTTATTTTAAGATTTGTTTATTGTTGAAAGAGTGGGAAAATTTTTCCATTGTTAAAGGATAGGGACATTTTCACGTTTTAAATATTGTCCATTGTTGAAAGCGTGTCAATATTTGTCAATGGAATTTTTTCCATTGTTGGAAGTGCGGGAAAGTTGTCATTATAGATAACTTCTAATATATTTATAAATAAATTGTTCTTAATAACAATTGAAAAGAAGACGTAAAGTCGAATTTTTCCTTGTTGTGGGATAAATTTCTTATTTTAAGATTTCTTCATTGTTGAAAGCGTGGGAAAATTTGTCACTATAAATTTTTCCATTGCTAAAGGATAAGGACATTTTCATGTTTTAAATATAGTCCATTGTTGAAAGTGTATCAATATTTGTCAATGGAATTTTTTCCGCTGTTGGAAGTGCGGGAAAGTTGTCATTATAGATAACTTCTAATATGATTACAAATCAATTTTTCATAATAACAATTGAAAATGAAGACAGAAAATCAACGTAATTTTTTCCATTGTTGGAAGTGCGGAAAGTTGAATTATATTTAACTCCTAATATAAATATAAATAAATTTTTCATAATAACAATTGAAAAAGGAAGACAGAAAGTCGAATTTTTCATTGTTGCGGGAAAAATTTCTTATTTTAAGATTTCTTCATTGTTGAAAGCGTGGGAAAATTTGTCACTATACATTTTTCCATTTTTAAAGGATAGGGACATTTTCATGTTATAAATATAGTCCTTTGTTGAAAGCGTATCAATATTTGTCAATGGAATTTTTTCCATTGTTGCAAGTGCGGGAAAGTTGTCATTATAGATAACTTCTAATATATTTATAAATAAATTGTTCATAATAACAATTAAAAAAGGAAGACTTAAAGTCGAATTTTTCAATGTTGCGGGAAAAAATTCTTATTAAGATTCCTTTATTGTTCAAAGCGTGGGAAAATTTTTCCATTGTTAAAGGATAGGGACATTTTCACGTTTTAAGTATTGTCCATTGTTTTAATCGTATCAATATTTGTCAATGGAATTTTTTCCATTGTGGGAAGTGCGGGAAAGTTTTCATTACAGATAACTCCTATTATAATTATAAATAAATTTGACATAATAACAATTGAAAAAGGAAGACTTAAAGTGTAATTTTTCATTGTTGTGGGAAATTTTCATATTTTAAGATTTCTTCATTGCTGGAAGCGTGGGAAAATTTGTCAGTATATTTTTTCCATTGCAAATTGATAGGGACAATTTCACGTTTTAAAGATTGTCCATTGTTGATAGCGTATGAATATTTGTCAATGGAATTTTTCCATTGTTGGAAGTGCTTGAAAGTTGCAATTATAGTTAACTTCTAATATAATTATAAAAAAAAAATGTGTCATAATAACAATTGAAACAGGAAGACTAAAGACGAATTTTTCATTGTTGCGGGAAAAATTTCTTATTTTAAGATTTCTTCATTGTTGAAAGCGTGGGAAAATTTGTTACTATAAATTTTTCCATTGTTAAAGGATAGGATCATTTTCTTGTTTTTAATATAGTCCATTGTTGAAAGCGTATCAATATTTGTCAATGGAATTTTTTCCATTGTTGGAAGTGCGGGAAAGTTGTCATTATAGATAACTTCTAATATATTTATAAATAAATTGTTCATAATAACAATTGAAAAATGGAGACTTAAAGTCGAATTTTTCATTGTTGCGGGAAAAAAATTCTTATTTTAATATTTCTTTATTGTTGAAAGCGTTCGAAATTTTTCCATTGTTAAAGGATAGGGACATTTTCACGTTTTAAATATTGTCCATTGTTGAAAGCGTATCAATATTTGTCAATGGAATTTTATCCATTGTTTGAAGTGCGGGAAAGTTGAATTATATTTAACTCCTAATATAATTATAAATAAATTTGTCATAATAACAATTGAAAAAGGAAGACTTAAAGTCGAATTTTTCATTGTTGCGGGAAAAATTTCTTATTTTAAGATTTCTTCATCGTTGAAAGCGTGGGAAAATTTGTCACTATAAATTTTTCCATTGTTAAAGGATAGGGACATTTTCACGTTTTAAATATTGTCCATTGTTGAAAGCGTATCAATATTTGTCAATGGAATTTTTTCCATTGTTGGAAGTGCGGGACAGTTGAATTATATTTAACTCCTAATATAATTATATATAAATTTGTCATAATAACAATTGAAAAAGGAAGACTTAAAGTCGAATTTTTCATTGTTGCGGGAAAAATTTCTTATTTTAGGATTTCTTCATTATTGATAGCGTGGAAAATTTTTTCCATTGTTAAAGGATAGGGACATTTTCACGTTTTAAATATTGTCCATTGTTGAAAGCGTATCAATATTTGTCAATGGAATTTTTTCCATTGTTGGAAGCGCCGGAAAGTTGTCATTATAGATAACTTCTAATATAATTATAAATAAATTTTTCATAATAACAATTGAAAAAGCTGGACTTAAAGTCGAATTTTTCCTTCTTGCGGGAAAAATTTCTTATTTTAAGATTTCTTCATTGTTGAAAGCGTGGGAAAATTTCTCACTATAATTTTTTCCATTGTTAAAGGATAAGGACATTTTCATGTTTTAAATATAGTCCATTGTTGAAAGCGTATCAATATTTGTCAATGGAATTTTTTCCGTTGTTGGAAGTGCGGGAAGGTTGTCATTATAGATAACTTCTAATATAATTATAAATAGATTTTTCATAATAGCAAATGAAAAATGAAGAGTTAAAGTCGAATTTTTCATTGTTGCGGGAAAATTTTCATATTTTAAGATTTCTTCATTGTTGAAAGAGTGGGAAAATTTGTCACTATAAATTTTTCCATTGTTAAAGGATAGGGACATTTTCACGTTTTAAATATTGTCCATTGTTATAAGCGTATCAATATTTATCAATGGAATTTTTTTCATTGTCTGAAGTGCGCGAAATTTGTCATTATAGATAAATTCTAATATGATTATAAATACATTTTTCATAATAACAATTCAAAAAGGTAGACAGAAAGTCGAATTTTTCATTTTGTCGGGAAAAAATTCTTATTTTAAGATTTCTTTATTGTTGAAAGCGTGGGAAAATTTTTCCATTGTTAAAGGATAGGGACATTTTCACGTTTTAAATATTGTCCATTGTTGAAAGCGTATCAATATTTATCAATGGAATTTTTTTCATTGTCTGAAGTGCGGAAAAGTTGTCATTATAGATAAATTCTAATATATTTATAAATAAATTGTTCTTAATAACAATTGGAAAAGGAAGACGTAAAGTCGAATTTTTCATTGTTGCGGGAAAAGTTTCATATTTTAAGATTTCTTCATTGTTGGAAGCGTGGGAAAATTTGTCACTATACATTTTTCCATTGTTAAAGGATAGGGACATTTTCACGTTTTAAATATTGTCCATTGTTATAAGCGTATCAATATTTATCAATGGAATTTTTTTCATTGTCTGAAGTGCGGGAAAGTTGTCATTATAGATAAATTCTAATATGATTATAAATACATTTTTCATAATAACAATTCAAAAAGGAAGACGTAAAGTCGAATTTTTCCTTGTTGTGGGAAAAATTTCTTATTTTAAGATTTCTTCATTGTTGAAAGCGTGGGAAAATTTGTCACTATAAATTTTTCCATTGCTAAAGGATAAGGACATTTTCATGTTTTAAATATAGTCCATTGTTGAAAGTGTATCAATATTTGTCAATGGAATTTTTTCCGCTGTTGGAAGTGCGGGAAAGTTGTCATTATAGATAACTTCTAATATGATTACAAATCAATTTTTCATAATAACAATTGAAAATGAAGACAGAAAATCAACGTAATTTTTTCCATTGTTGGAAGTGCGGAAAGTTGAATTATATTTAACTCCTACTATAAATATATATAAATTTTTCATAATAACAATTGAAAAAGGAAGACAGAAAGTCGAATTTTTCATTGTTGCGGGAAAAAATTCTTATTTTAAGATTTCTTCATTGTTGAAAGCGTGGGAAAAAATTTCCATTGTTAAAGGATAGGGAAATTTTCACGTTTTAAATATTGTCCATTGTTGAAAGCGTGTCAATATTTGTCAATGGAATTTTTTCCATTGTTGGAAGTGCGGGAATGTTGTCATTATAGATAACTTCTAATATATTTATAAATAAATTGTTCTTAATAACAATTGAAAAAGGAAGACGTACGGTCGAATTTTTCATTGTTGCGGGAAAAGTTTCATATTTTAAGATTTCTTCATTGTTGGAAGCGTGGGAAAATTTCTCACTATACATTTTTCCATTTTTAAAGGATAGGGACATTTTCATGTTATAAATATAGTCCTTTGTTGAAAGCGTATCAATATTTGTCAATGGAATTTTTTCCATTGTTGGAAGTGCGGGAAAGTTGTCATTATAGATAACTTCTAATATATTTATAAATAAATTGTTCATAATAACAATTGAAAAAGGAAGACTTAAAGTCGAATTTTTCATTGTTGCGGGAAAAATTTCTTATTTTAGGATTTCTTCATTATTGATAGCGTGGAAAATTTTTTACACTGTTAAAGGATAGGGAAATTTTAACGTTTTAAATATTGTCAATTGTTGAAAGCGTAGTAATATTTGTCTCCATTGTTGGAAGTGCGGGAAAGTTGTCATTACAGATAACTCTTATTATAATTATAAATAAATTTGACATAATAACAATTGAAAAAGGAAGACTTAAAGTCTAATTTTTCATTGTTGTGGGAAATTTTCATATTTTAAGATTTCTTCATTGTTGGAAGCGTGGGAAAATTTGTCAGTACAATTTTTTCCATTGTTTAATGATAGGGACAATTTCACGTTTTAAAGAATGTCCATTGTTGATAGCGTATGAATATTTGTCAATGGAAGTTTTCCATTGTTGGAAGTGATTGAAAGTTGCAATTATAGTTAACTTCTAATATAATTATAAAACAATTTGTCATAATAACAATTGAAAAAGGAAGATTAAAGTCGAATTTTTCATTGTGTCGGGAAAAAATTCTTATTTTAAGATTTGTTTATTGTTGAAAGCGTGGGAAAATTTTTCCATTGTTGAAGGATAGGGACATTTTCACGTTTTAAATATTGTCCATTGTTGAAAGCGTATCAATATTTGTCAATGGAATTTTTTCCATTGTTGCAAGTGCGGGAAAGTTGTTATTATAGATAACTTCTAATATATTTATAAATAAATATTTCATAATAACAATTAAAAAAGGAAGACTTAAAGTCGAATTTTTCAATGTTGCGGGAAAAAATTCTTATTAAGATTCCTTTATTGTTCAAAGCGTGGGAAAATTTTTCCATTGTTAAAGGATAGGGACATTTTCACGTTTTAAATATTGTCCATTGTTTTAATCGTATCAATATTTGTCAATGGAATTTTTTCCATTGTGGGAAGTGCGGGAAAGTTGTCATTACAGATAACTCCTATTATAATTATAAATAAATTTGACATAATAACAATTGAAAAAGGAAGACTTAAAGTCTAAATTTCATTGTTGTGGGAAATTTTCATATTTTAAGATTTCTTCATTGTTGGAAGCGTGGGAAAATTTGTCAGTATATTTTTTCCATTGCAAATTGATAGGGACAATTTCACGTTTTAAAGATTGTCCATTGTTGATAGCGTATGAATATTTGTCAATGGAATTTTTCCATTGTTTTAAGTGCTTGAAAGTTGCAATTATAGTTAACTTCTAATATAATTATAAAAAAAAAATGTGTCATAATAACAATTGAAACAGGAAGACTAAAGACGAATTTTTCATTGTTGCGGGAAAAATTTCTTATTTTAAGATTTCTTCATTGTTGAAAGCGTGGGAAAATTTGTTACTATAAATTTTTCCATTGTTAAAGGATAGGATCATTTTCTTGTTTTTAATATAGTCCATTGTTGAAAGCGTATCAATATTTGTCAATGGAATTTTTTCCATTGTTGGAAGTGCGGGAAAGTTGTCATTATAGATAACTTCTAATATATTTATAAATAAATTGTTCATAATAACAATTGAAAAATGGAGACTTAAAGTCGAATTTTTCATTGTTGCGGGAAAAAAATTCTTATTTTAATATTTCTTTATTGTTGAAAGCGTTCGAAATTTTTCCATTGTTAAAGGATAGGGACATTTTCACGTTTTAAATATTGTCCATTGTTGAAAGCGTATCAATATTTGTCAATGGAATTTTATCCATTGTTTGAAGTGCGGGAAAGTTGAATTATATTTAACTCCTAATATAATTATAAATAAATTTGTCATAATAACAATTGAAAAAGGAAGACTTAAAGTCGAATTTTTCATTGTTGCGGGAAAAATTTCTTATTTTAAGATTTCTTCATCGTTGAAAGCGTGGGAAAATTTGTCACTATAAATTTTTCCATTGTTAAAGGATAGGGACATTTTCACGTTTTAAATATTGTCCATTGTTGAAAGCGTATCAATATTTGTCAATGGAATTTTTTCCATTGTTGGAAGTGCGGGACAGTTGAATTATATTTAACTCCTAATATAATTATATATAAATTTGTCATAATAACAATTGAAAAAGGAAGACTTAAAGTCGAATTTTTCATTGTTGCGGGAAAAATTTCTTATTTTAGGATTTCTTCATTATTGATAGCGTGGAAAATTTTTTCCATTGTTAAAGGATAGGGACATTTTCACGTTTTAAATATTGTCCATTGTTGAAAGCGTATCAATATTTGTCAATGGAATTTTTTCCATTGTTGGAAGCGCCGGAAAGTTGTCATTATAGATAACTTCTAATATAATTATAAATAAATTTTTCATAATAACAATTGAAAAAGCTGGACTTAAAGTCGAATTTTTCCTTCTTGCGGGAAAAATTTCTTATTTTAAGATTTCTTCATTGTTGAAAGCGTGGGAAAATTTCTCACTATAATTTTTTCCATTGTTAAAGGATAAGGACATTTTCATGTTTTAAATATAGTCCATTGTTGAAAGCGTATCAATATTTGTCAATGGAATTTTTTCCGTTGTTGGAAGTGCGGGAAGGTTGTCATTATAGATAACTTCTAATATAATTATAAATAGATTTTTCATAATAGCAAATGAAAAATGAAGAGTTAAAGTCGAATTTTTCATTGTTGCGGGAAAATTTTCATATTTTAAGATTTCTTCATTGTTGAAAGAGTGGGAAAATTTGTCACTATAAATTTTTCCATTGTTAAAGGATAGGGACATTTTCACGTTTTAAATATTGTCCATTGTTATAAGCGTATCAATATTTATCAATGGAATTTTTTTCATTGTCTGAAGTGCGCGAAATTTGTCATTATAGATAAATTCTAATATGATTATAAATACATTTTTCATAATAACAATTCAAAAAGGTAGACAGAAAGTCGAATTTTTCATTTTGTCGGGAAAAAATTCTTATTTTAAGATTTCTTTATTGTTGAAAGCGTGGGAAAATTTTTCCATTGTTAAAGGATAGGGACATTTTCACGTTTTAAATATTGTCCATTGTTGAAAGCGTATCAATATTTATCAATGGAATTTTTTTCATTGTCTGAAGTGCGGAAAAGTTGTCATTATAGATAAATTCTAATATATTTATAAATAAATTGTTCTTAATAACAATTGGAAAAGGAAGACGTAAAGTCGAATTTTTCATTGTTGCGGGAAAAGTTTCATATTTTAAGATTTCTTCATTGTTGGAAGCGTGGGAAAATTTGTCACTATACATTTTTCCATTGTTAAAGGATAGGGACATTTTCACGTTTTAAATATTGTCCATTGTTATAAGCGTATCAATATTTATCAATGGAATTTTTTTCATTGTCTGAAGTGCGGGAAAGTTGTCATTATAGATAAATTCTAATATGATTATAAATACATTTTTCATAATAACAATTCAAAAAGGAAGACAGACAGTCGAATTTTTCATTGTGTCGGGAAAAAATTCTTATTTTAAGATTTCTTTATTGTTGAAAGCGTTTGAAAATTTTTCCATTGTTAAAGGATAGGGACATTTTCACGTTTTAAATATTGTCCATTGTTGAAAGCGTATCAATATTTATCAATGGAATTTTTTTCATTGTCTGAAGTGCGGGAAAGTTGTCATTATAGATAAATTCTAATATATTTATAAATAAATTGTTCTTAATAACAATTGAAAAAGGAAGACGTAAAGTCGAATTTTTCAATGTTTCGGGAAAAAATTCTTATTAAGATTCCTTTATTGTTCAAAGCGTGGGAAAATTTTTCCATTGTTAAAGGATAGGGACATTTTCACGTTTTAAATATTGTCCATTGTTTTAATCGTATCAATATTTGTCAATGGAATTTTTTCCATTGTGGGAAGTGCGGGAAAGTTGTCATTACAGATAACTCCTATTATAATTATAAATAAATTTGACATAATAACAATTGAAAAAGGAAGACTTAAAGTCTAATTTTTCATTGTTGTGGGAAATTTTCATATTTTAAGATTTCTTCATTGCTGGAAGCGTGGGAAAATTTGTCAGTATATTTTTTCCATTGCAAATTGATAGGGACAATTTCACGTTTTAAAGATTGTCCATTGTTGATAGCGTATGAATATTTGTCAATGGAATTTTTCCATTGTTGGAAGTGCTTGAAAGTTGCAATTATAGTTAACTTCTAATATAATTATAAAAAAAATGTGTCATAATAACAATTGAAACAGGAAGACTAAAGACGAATTTTTCATTGTTGCGGGAAAAATTTCTTATTTTAAGATTTCTTCATTGTTGAAAGCGTGGGAAAATTTGTTACTATAAATTTTTCCATTGTTAAAGGATAGGATCATTTTCTTGTTTTTAATATAGTCCATTGTTGAAAGCGTATCAATATTTGTCAATGGAATTTTTTCCATTGTTGGAAGTGCGGGAAAGTTGTCATTATAGATAACTTCTAATATATTTATAAATAAATTGTTCATAATAACAATTGAAAAATGGAGACTTAAAGTCGAATTTTTCATTGTTGCGGGAAAAAAATTCTTATTTTAATATTTCTTTATTGTTGAAAGCGTTCGAAATTTTTCCATTGTTAAAGGATAGGGACATTTTCACGTTTTAAATATTGTCCATTGTTGAAAGCGTATCAATATTTGTCAATGGAATTTTATCCATTGTTTGAAGTGCGGGAAAGTTGAATTATATTTAACTCCTAATATAATTATAAATAAATTTGTCATAATAACAATTGAAAAAGGAAGACTTAAAGTCGAATTTTTCATTGTTGCGGGAAAAATTTCTTATTTTAAGATTTCTTCATCGTTGAAAGCGTGGGAAAATTTGTCACTATAAATTTTTCCATTGTTAAAGGATAGGGACATTTTCACGTTTTAAATATTGTCCATTGTTGAAAGCGTATCAATATTTGTCAATGGAATTTTTTCCATTGTTGGAAGTGCGGGACAGTTGAATTATATTTAACTCCTAATATAATTATATATAAATTTGTCATAATAACAATTGAAAAAGGAAGACTTAAAGTCGAATTTTTCATTGTTGCGGGAAAAATTTCTTATTTTAGGATTTCTTCATTATTGATAGCGTGGAAAATTTTTTCCATTGTTAAAGGATAGGGACATTTTCACGTTTTAAATATTGTCCATTGTTGAAAGCGTATCAATATTTGTCAATGGAATTTTTTCCATTGTTGGAAGCGCCGGAAAGTTGTCATTATAGATAACTTCTAATATAATTATAAATAAATTTTTCATAATAACAATTGAAAAAGCTGGACTTAAAGTCGAATTTTTCCTTCTTGCGGGAAAAATTTCTTATTTTAAGATTTCTTCATTGTTGAAAGCGTGGGAAAATTTCTCACTATAATTTTTTCCATTGTTAAAGGATAAGGACATTTTCATGTTTTAAATATAGTCCATTGTTGAAAGCGTATGAATATTTGTCAATGGAAGTTTTTCCATTGTTGGAAGTGATTGAAACTTGCAATTATAGTTAACTTCTAATATAATTATAAAACAATTTGTCATAATAACAATTGAAAAAGGAAGATTAAAGTCGAATTTTTCATTGTTGAGGGAAAAAATTCTTATTTTAAGATTTCTTTATTGTTGAAAGCGTGGAAAATTTTTCCATTGTTAAAGGATAGGGACATTTTCACGTTTTAAATATTGTCCATTGTTGAAAGCGTATCAATATTTGTCAATGGAATTTTTTCCATTGTTGGAAGTGCGGGAAAGTTGTCATTATAGATAACTTCTAATATAATTATAAATAAATTTTTCATAATAACAATTGAAAAAGTTGGACTTAAAGTCGAATTTTTCCTTGTTGCGGGAAAAATTTCTTATTTTAAGATTTCTTCATTGTTGAAAGCGTGGGAAAATTTCTCACTATAATTTTTTCCATTGTTAAAGGATAAGGACATTTTCATGTTTTAAATATAGTCCATTGTTGAAAGCGTATCAATATTTGTCAATGGAATTTTTTCCGTTGTTGGAAGTGCGGGAAGGTTGTCATTATAGATAACTTCTAATATAATTATAAATAGATTTTTCATAATAGCAAATGAAAAATGAAGACTTAAAGTCGAAATTTTCATTGTTGCGGGAAAATTTTCATATTTTAAGATTTCTTCATTGTTGGAAGCGTGGGAAAAATTTGTCACTATACATTTTTCCATTTTTAAAGGATAGGGACATTTTCATGTTATAAATATAGTCCTTTGTTGATAGCGTATGAATATTTGTCAATGGAAGTTTTTCCGCTGTTGGAAGTGCGGGAAAGTTGTCATTATAGATAAATTCTAATATGATTATAAATACATTTTTCATAATAACAATTCAAAAAGGAAGACAGAAAGTCGAATTTTTCATTGTTGCGGGAAAAAATTCTTATTTTAAGATTTCTTTATTGTTGAAAGCGTGGGAAAATTTTTCCATTGTTAAAGGATAGGGACATTTTCACGTTTTAAATATTGTCCATTGTTGAAAGCGTGTCAATATTTGTCAATGGAATTTTTTCCATTGTTGGAAGTGCGGGAAAGTTGTCATTATAGATAACTTCTAATATATTTATAAATAAATTGTTCTTAATAACAATTGAAAAAGGAAGACGTAAAGTCGAATTTTTCATTGTTGCGGGAAAAGTTTCATATTTTAAGATTTCTTCATTGTCGGAAGCGAGGGAAAATTTGTCACTATACATTTTTCCATTTTTAAAGGATAGGGACATTTTCATGTTATAAATATAGTCCTTTGTTGAAAGCGTATCAATATTTGTCAATGGAATTTTTTCCATTGTTGGAAGTGCGGGAAAGTTGTCATTATAGATAACTTCTAATATAATTATAAATAAATTTTTCATAATAACAATTGAAAAAGTTGGACTTAAAGTCGAATTTTTCCTTGTTGCGGGAAAAATTTCTTATTTTAAGATTTCTTCATTGTTGAAAGCGTGGGAAAATTTCTCACTATAATTTTTTCCATTGTTAAAGGATAAGGACATTTTCATGTTTTAAATATAGTCCATTGTTGAAAGCGTATCAATATTTGTCAATGGAATTTTTTCCGTTGTTGGAAGTGCGGGAAGGTTGTCATTATAGATAACTTCTAATATAATTATAAATAGATTTTTCATAATAGCAAATGAAAAATGAAGACTTAAAGTCGAAATTTTCATTGTTGCGGGAAAATTTTCATATTTTAAGATTTCTTCATTGTTGGAAGCGTGGGAAAAATTTGTCACTATACATTTTTCCATTTTTAAAGGATAGGGACATTTTCATGTTATAAATATAGTCCTTTGTTGATAGCGTATGAATATTTGTCAATGGAAGTTTTTCCGCTGTTGGAAGTGCGGGAAAGTTGTCATTATAGATAAATTCTAATATGATTATAAATACATTTTTCATAATAACAATTCAAAAAGGAAGACAGAAAGTCGAATTTTTCATTGTTGCGGGAAAAAATTCTTATTTTAAGATTTCTTTATTGTTGAAAGCGTGGGAAAATTTTTCCATTGTTAAAGGATAGGGACATTTTCACGTTTTAAATATTGTCCATTGTTGAAAGCGTGTCAATATTTGTCAATGGAATTTTTTCCATTGTTGGAAGTGCGGGAAAGTTGTCATTATAGATAACTTCTAATATATTTATAAATAAATTGTTCTTAATAACAATTGAAAAAGGAAGACGTAAAGTCGAATTTTTCATTGTTGCGGGAAAAGTTTCATATTTTAAGATTTCTTCATTGTCGGAAGCGAGGGAAAATTTGTCACTATACATTTTTCCATTTTTAAAGGATAGGGACATTTTCATGTTATAAATATAGTCCTTTGTTGAAAGCGTATCAATATTTGTCAATGGAATTTTTTCCATTGTTGGAAGTGCGGGAAAGTTGTCATTATAGATAACTTCTAATATATTTATAAATAAATTGTTCATAATAACAATTGAAAAAGGAAGACTTAAAGTCGAATTTTTCATTGTTGCGGGAAAAATTTCTTATTTTAGGATTTCTTCATTATTGATAGCGTGGAAAATTTTTTACACTGTTAAAGGATAGGGAAATTTTAACGTTTTAAATATTGTCCATTGTTGAAAGCGTATTAATATTTGTCTCCATTGTTGGAAGTGCGGGAAAGTTGTCATTACAGATAACTCCTATTATAATTATAAATAAATTTGACATAATAACAATTGAAAAAGGAAGACTTAAAGTCTAATTTTTCATTGTTGTGGGAAATTTTCATATTTTAAGATTTCTTCATTGTTGGAAGCGTGGGAAAGTTTGTCAGTACAATTTTTTCCATTGTTAAATGATAGGGACAATTTCACGTTTTAAAGAATGTCCATTGTTGATAGCGTATGAATATTTGTCAATGGAAGTTTTTCCATTGTTGGAAGTGATTGAAAGTTGCAATTATAGTTAACTTCTAATATAATTATAAAACAATTTGTCATAATAACAATTGAAAAAGGAAGATTAAAGTCGAATTTTTCATTGTGTCGGGAAAAAATTCTTATTTTAAGATTTGTTTATTGTTGAAAGAGTGGGAAAATTTTTCCATTGTTAAAGGATAGGGACATTTTCACGTTTTAAATATTGTCCATTGTTGAAAGCGTGTCAATATTTGTCAATGGAATTTTTTCCATTGTTGGAAGTGCGGGAAAGTTGTCATTATAGATAACTTCTAATATATTTATAAATAAATTGTTCTTAATAACAATTGAAAAGAAGACGTAAAGTCGAATTTTTCCTTGTTGTGGGATAAATTTCTTATTTTAAGATTTCTTCATTGTTGAAAGCGTGGGAAAATTTGTCACTATAAATTTTTCCATTGCTAAAGGATAAGGACATTTTCATGTTTTAAATATAGTCCATTGTTGAAAGTGTATCAATATTTGTCAATGGAATTTTTTCCGCTGTTGGAAGTGCGGGAAAGTTGTCATTATAGATAACTTCTAATATGATTACAAATCAATTTTTCATAATAACAATTGAAAATGAAGACAGAAAATCAACGTAATTTTTTCCATTGTTGGAAGTGCGGAAAGTTGAATTATATTTAACTCCTAATATAAATATAAATAAATTTTTCATAATAACAATTGAAAAAGGAAGACAGAAAGTCGAATTTTTCATTGTTGCGGGAAAAAATTCTTATTTTAAGATTTCTTCATTGTTGAAAGCGTGGGAAAAAATTTCCATTGTTAAAGGATAGGGAAATTTTCACGTTTTAAATATTGTCCATTGTTGAAACCGTGTCAATATTTGTCAATGGAATTTTTTCCATTGTTGGAAGTGCGGGAAAGTTGTCATTATAGATAACTTCTAATATATTTATAAATAAATTGTTCTTAATAACAATTGAAAAAGGAAGACGTACGGTCGAATTTTTCATTGTTGCGGGAAAAGTTTCATATTTTAAGATTTCTTCATTGTTGGAAGCGTGGGAAAATTTGTCACTATACATTTTTCCATTTTTAAAGGATAGGGACATTTTCATGTTATAAATATAGTCCTTTGTTGAAAGCGTATCAATATTTGTCAATGGAATTTTTTCCATTGTTGGAAGTGCGGGAAAGTTGTCATTACAGATAACTCCTATTATAATTATAAATAAATTTGACATAATAACATCTGCAAAAGGAAGACTTAAAGTCTAATTTTTCATTGTTGTGGGAAATTTTCATATTTTAAGATTTCTTCATAGTTGGAAGCGTGGGATAATTTGTCAGTACAATTTTTTCCATTGTTAAATGATAGGGACAATTTCACGTTTTAAAGAATGTCCATTGTTGATAGCGTATGAATATTTGTCAATGGAAGTTTTTCCATTGTTGGAAGTGATTGAAAGTTGCAATTATAGTTAACTTCTAATATAATTATAAAACAATTTGTCATAATAACATTTGAAAAAGGAAGATTAAAGTCGAATTTTTCATTGTTGAGGGAAAAAATTCTTATTTTAAGATTTCTTTATTGTTGAAAGCGTGGAAAATTTTTCCATTGTTAAAGGATAGGGACATTTTCACGTTTTAAATATTGTCCATTGTTGAAAGCGTATCAATATTTGTCAATGGAATTTTTTCCATTGTTGGAAGTGCGGGAAAGTTGTCATTATAGATAACTTCTAATATAATTATAAATAAATTTTTCATAATAACAATTGAAAAAGTTGGACTTAAAGTCGAATTTTTCCTTGTTGCGGGAAAAATTTCTTATTTTAAGATTTCTTCATTGTTGAAAGCGTGGGAAAATTTCTCACTATAATTTTTTCCATTGTTAAAGGATAAGGACATTTTCATGTTTTAAATATAGTCCATTGTTGAAAGCGTATCAATATTTGTCAATGGAATTTTTTCCGTTGTTGGAAGTGCGGGAAGGTTGTCATTATAGATAACTTCTAATATAATTATAAATAGATTTTTCATAATAGCAAATGAAAAATGAAGACTTAAAGTCGAAATTTTCATTGTTGCGGGAAAATTTTCATATTTTAAGATTTCTTCATTGTTGGAAGCGTGGGAAAATTTGTCACTATACATTTTTCCATTTTTAAAGGATAGAGACATTTTCATGTTATAAATATAGTCCTTTGTTGATAGCGTATGAATATTTGTCAATGGAAGTTTTTCCGCTGTTGGAAGTGCGGGAAAGTTGTCATTATAGATAAATTCTAATATGATTATAAATACATTTTTCATAATAACAATTCAAAAAGGAAGACAGAAAGTCGAATTTTTCATTGTTGCGGGAAAAAATTCTTATTTTAAGATTTCTTTATTGTTGAAAGCGTGGGAAAATTTTTCCATTGTTAAAGGATAGGGACATTTTCACGTTTTAAATATTGTCCATTGTTGAAAGCGTGTCAATATTTGTCAATGGAATTTTTTCCATTGTTGGAAGTGCGGGAAAGTTGTCATTATAGATAACTTCTAATATATTTATAAATAAATTGTTCTTAATAACAATTGAAAAAGGAAGACGTAAAGTCGAATTTTTCATTGTTGCGGGAAAAGTTTCATATTTTAAGATTTCTTCATTGTTGGAAGCGTGGGAAAATTTGTCACTATACATTTTTCCATTTTTAAAGGATAGGGACATTTTCATGTTATAAATATAGTCCTTTGTTGAAAGCGTATCAATATTTGTCAATGGAATTTTTTCCATTGTTGGAAGTGCGGGAAAGTTGTCATTATAGATAACTTCTAATATATTTATAAATAAATTGTTCATAATAACAATTGAAAAAGGAAGACTTAACATCGAATTTCTCATTGTTGCGGTAAAAATTTCTTATTTTAGGATTTCTTCATTATTGATAGCGTGGAAAATTTTTTACACTGTTAAAGGATAGGGAAATTTTAACGTTTTAAATATTGTCCATTGTTGAAAGCGTATTAATATTTGTCTCCATTGTTGGAAGTGCGGGAAAGTTGTCATTACAGATAACTCCTATTATAATTATAAATAAATTTGACATAATAACAATTGAAAAAGGAAGACTTAAAGTCTAATTTTTCATTGTTGTGGGAAATTTTCATATTTTAAGATTTCTTCATTGTTGGAAGCGTGGGAAAGTTTGTCAGTACAATTTTTTCCATTGTTAAATGATAGGGACAATTTCACGTTTTAAAGAATGTCCATTGTTGATAGCGTATGAATATTTGTCAATGGAAGTTTTTCCATTGTTGGAAGTGATTGAAAGTTGCAATTATAGTTAACTTCTAATATAATTATAAAACAATTTGTCATAATAACAATTGAAAAAGGAAGATTAAAGTCGAATTTTTCATTGTGTCGGGAAAAAATTCTTATTTTAAGATTTGTTTATTGTTGAAAGAGTGGGAAAATTTTTCCATTGTTAAAGGATAGGGACATTTTCACGTTTTAAATATTGTCCATTGTTGAAAGCGTGTCAATATTTGTCAATGGAATTTTTTCCATTGTTGGAAGTGCGGGAAAGTTGTCATTATAGATAACTTCTAATATATTTATAAATAAATTGTTCTTAATAACAATTGAAAAGAAGACGTAAAGTCGAATTTTTCCTTGTTGTGGGATAAATTTCTTATTTTAAGATTTCTTCATTGTTGAAAGCGTGGGAAAATTTGTCACTATAAATTTTTCCATTGCTAAAGGATAAGGACATTTTCATGTTTTAAATATAGTCCATTGTTGAAAGTGTATCAATATTTGTCAATGGAATTTTTTCCGCTGTTGGAAGTGCGGGAAAGTTGTCATTATAGATAACTTCTAATATGATTACAAATCAATTTTTCATAATAACAATTGAAAATGAAGACAGAAAATCAACGTAATTTTTTCCATTGTTGGAAGTGCAGAAAGTTGAATTATATTTAACTCCTAATATAAATATAAATAAATTTTTCATAATAACAATTGAAAAAGGAAGACAGAAAGTCGAATTTTTCATTGTTGCGGGAAAAAATTCTTATTTTAAGATTTCTTCATTGTTGAAAGCGTGGGAAAAAATTTCCATTGTTAAAGGATAGGGAAATTTTCACGTTTTAAATATTGTCCATTGTTGAAACCGTGTCAATATTTGTCAATGGAATTTTTTCCATTGTTGGAAGTGCGGGAAAGTTGTCATTATAGATAACTTCTAATATATTTATAAATAAATTGTTCTTAATAACAATTGAAAAAGGAAGACGTACGGTCGAATTTTTCATTGTTGCGGGAAAAGTTTCATATTTTAAGATTTCTTCATTGTTGGAAGCGTGGGAAAATTTGTCACTATACATTTTTCCATTTTTAAAGGATAGGGACATTTTCATGTTATAAATATAGTCCTTTGTTGAAAGCGTATCAATATTTGTCAATGGAATTTTTTCCATTGTTGGAAGTGCGGGAAAGTTGTCATTACAGATAACTCCTATTATAATTATAAATAAATTTGACATAATAACATCTGCAAAAGGAAGACTTAAAGTCTAATTTTTCATTGTTGTGGGAAATTTTCATATTTTAAGATTTCTTCATAGTTGGAAGCGTGGGATAATTTGTCAGTACAATTTTTTCCATTGTTAAATGATAGGGACAATTTCACGTTTTAAAGAATGTCCATTGTTGATAGCGTATGAATATTTGTCAATGGAAGTTTTTCCATTGTTGGAAGTGATTGAAAGTTGCAATTATAGTTAACTTCTAATATAATTATAAAACAATTTGTCATAATAACATTTGTAAAAGGAAGATTAAAGTCGAATTTTTCATTGTTGAGGGAAAAAATTCTTATTTTAAGATTTCTTTATTGTTGAAAGCGTGGAAAATTTTTCCATTGTTAAAGGATAGGGACATTTTCACATTTTAAATATTGTCCATTGTTGAAAGCGTATCAATATTTGTCAATGGAATTTTTTCCATTGTTGGAAGTGCGGGAAAGTTGTCATTATAGATAACTTCTAATATAATTATAAATAAATTTTTCATAATAACAATTGAAAAAGTTGGACTTAAAGTCGAATTTTTCCTTGTTGCGGGAAAAATTTCTTATTTTAAGATTTCTTCATTGTTGAAAGCGTGGGAAAATTTCTCACTATAATTTTTTCCATTGTTAAAGGATAAGGACATTTTCATGTTTTAAATATAGTCCATTGTTGAAAGCGTATCAATATTTGTCAATGGAATTTTTTCCGTTGTTGGAAGTTTGGGAAGGTTGTCATTATAGATAACTTCTAATATAATTATAAATAGATTTTTCATAATAGCAAATGAAAAATGAAGACTTAAAGTCGAAATTTTCATTGTTGCGGGAAAATTTTCATATTTAAGATTTCTTCATTGTTGGAAGCGTGGGAAAATTTGTCACTATACATTTTTCCATTTTTAAAGGATAGAGACATTTTCATGTTATAAATATAGTCCTTTGTTGATAGCGTATGAATATTTGTCAATGGAAGTTTTTCCGCTGTTGGAAGTGCGGGAAAGTTGTCATTATAGATAAATTCTAATATGATTATAAATACATTTTTCATAATAACAATTCAAAAAGGAAGACAGAAAGTCGAATTTTTCATTGTTGCGGGAAAAAATTCTTATTTTAAGATTTCTTTATTGTTGAAAGCGTGGGAAAATTTTTCCATTGTTAAAGGATAGGGACATTTTCACGTTTTAAATATTGTCCATTGTTGAAAGCGTGTCAATATTTGTCAATGGAATTTTTTCCATTGTTGGAAGTGCGGGAAAGTTGTCATTATAGATAACTTCTAATATATTTATAAATAAATTGTTCTTAATAACAATTGAAAAAGGAAGACGTAAAGTCGAATTTTTCATTGTTGCGGGAAAAGTTTCATATTTTAAGATTTCTTCATTGTTGGAAGCGTGGGAAAATTTGTCACTATACATTTTTCCATTTTTAAAGGATAGGGACATTTTCATGTTATAAATATAGTCCTTTGTTGAAAGCGTATCAATATTTGTCAATGGAATTTTTTCCATTGTTGGAAGTGCGGGAAAGTTGTCATTATAGATAACTTCTAATATATTTATAAATAAATTGTTCATAATAACAATTGAAAAAGGAAGACTTAACATCGAATTTCTCATTGTTGCGGTAAAAATTTCTTATTTTAGGATTTCTTCATTATTGATAGCGTGGAAAATTTTTTACACTGTTAAATGATAGGGAAATTTTAACGTTTTAAATATTGTCCATTGTTGAAAGCGTATTAATATTTGTCTCCATTGTTGGAAGTGCGGGAAAGTTGTCATTACAGATAACTCCTATTATAATTATAAATAAATTTGACATAATAACAATTGAAAAAGGAAGACTTAAAGTCTAATTTTTCATTGTTGTGGGAAATTTTCATATTTTAAGATTTCTTCATTGTTGGAAGCGTGGGAAAATTTGTCAGTACAATTTTTTCCATTGTTAAATGATAGGGACAATTTCACGTTTTAAAGAATGTCCATTGTTGATAGCGTATGAATATTTGTCAATGGAAGTTTTTCCATTGTTGGAAGTGATTGAAAGTTGCAATTATAGTTAACTTCTAATATAATTATAAAACAATTTGTCATAATAACATTTGAAAAAGGAAGATTAAAGTCGAATTTTTCATTGTTGAGGGAAAAAATTCTTATTTTAAGATTTCTTTATTGTTGAAAGCGTGGAAAATTTTTCCATTGTTAAAGGATAGGGACATTTTCACGTTTTAAATATTGTCCATTGTTGAAAGCGTATCAATATTTGTCAATGGAATTTTTTCCATTGTTGGAAGTGCGGGAAAGTTGTCATTATAGATAACTTCTAATATAATTATAAATAAATTTTTCATAATAACAATTGAAAAAGTTGGACTTAAAGTCGAATTTTTCCTTGTTGCGGGAAAAATTTCTTATTTTAAGATTTCTTCATTGTTGAAAGCGTGGGAAAATTTCTCACTATAATTTTTTCCATTGTTAAAGGATAAGGACATTTTCATGTTTTAAATATAGTCCATTGTTGAAAGCGTATCAATATTTGTCAATGGAATTTTTTCCGTTGTTGGAAGTTTGGGAAGGTTGTCATTATAGATAACTTCTAATATAATTATAAATAGATTTTTCATAATAGCAAATGAAAAATGAAGACTTAAAGTCGAAATTTTCATTGTTGCGGGAAAATTTTCATATTTAAGATTTCTTCATTGTTGGAAGCGTGGGAAAATTTGTCACTATACATTTTTCCATTTTTAAAGGATAGAGACATTTTCATGTTATAAATATAGTCCTTTGTTGATAGCGTATGAATATTTGTCAATGGAAGTTTTTCCGCTGTTGGAAGTGCGGGAAAGTTGTCATTATAGATAAATTCTAATATGATTATAAATACATTTTTCATAATAACAATTCAAAAAGGAAGACAGAAAGTCGAATTTTTCATTGTTGCGGGAAAAAATTCTTATTTTAAGATTTCTTTATTGTTGAAAGCGTGGGAAAATTTTTCCATTGTTAAAGGATAGGGACATTTTCACGTTTTAAATATTGTCCATTGTTGAAAGCGTGTCAATATTTGTCAATGGAATTTTTTCCATTGTTGGAAGTGCGGGAAAGTTGTCATTATAGATAACTTCTAATATATTTATAAATAAATTGTTCTTAATAACAATTGAAAAAGGAAGACGTAAAGTCGAATTTTTCATTGTTGCGGGAAAAGTTTCATATTTTAAGATTTCTTCATTGTTGGAAGCGTGGGAAAATTTGTCACTATACATTTTTCCATTTTTAAAGGATAGGGACATTTTCATGTTATAAATATAGTCCTTTGTTGAAAGCGTATCAATATTTGTCAATGGAATTTTTTCCATTGTTGGAAGTGCGGGAAAGTTGTCATTATAGATAACTTCTAATATATTTATAAATAAATTGTTCATAATAACAATTGAAAAAGGAAGACTTAACATCGAATTTCTCATTGTTGCGGTAAAAATTTCTTATTTTAGGATTTCTTCATTATTGATAGCGTGGAAAATTTTTTACACTGTTAAATGATAGGGAAATTTTAACGTTTTAAATATTGTCCATTGTTGAAAGCGTATTAATATTTGTCTCCATTGTTGGAAGTGCGGGAAAGTTGTCATTACAGATAACTCCTATTATAATTATAAATAAATTTGACATAATAACAATTGAAAAAGGAAGACTTAAAGTCTAATTTTTCATTGTTGTGGGAAATTTTCATATTTTAAGATTTCTTCATTGTTGGAAGCGTGGGAAAATTTGTCAGTACAATTTTTTCCATTGTTAAATGATAGGGACAATTTCACGTTTTAAAGAATGTCCATTGTTGATAGCGTATGAATATTTGTCAATGGAAGTTTTTCCATTGTTGGAAGTGATTGAAAGTTGCAATTATAGTTAACTTCTAATATAATTATAAAACAATTTGTCATAATAACAATTGAAAAAGGAAGATTAAAGTCGAATTTTTCATTGTGTCGGGAAAAAATTCTTATTTTAAGATTTGTTTATTGTTGAAAGAGTGGGAAAATTTTTCCATTGTTAAAGGATAGGGACATTTTCACGTTTTAAATATTGTCCATTGTTGAAAGCGTGTCAATATTTGTCAATGGAATTTTTTCCATTGTTGGAAGTGCGGGAAAGTTGTCATTATAGATAACTTCTAATATATTTATAAATAAATTGTTCTTAATAACAATTGAAAAAGGAAGACGTAAAGTCGAATTTTTCCTTGTTGTGGGAAAAATTTCTTATTTTAAGATTTCTTCATTGTTGAAAGCGTGGGAAAATTTGTCACTATACATTTTTCCATTTTTAAAGGATAGGGACATTTTCATGTTATAAATATAGTCCTTTGTTGAAAGCGTATCAATATTTGTCAATGGAATTTTTTCCATTGTTGCAAGTGCGGGAAAGTTGTCATTATAGATAACTTCTAATATATTTATAAATAAATTGTTCATAATAACAATTAAAAAAGGAAGACTTAAAGTCGAATTTTTCAATGTTGCGGGAAAAAATTCTTATTAAGATTCCTTTATTGTTCAAAGCGTGGGAAAATTTTTCCATTGTTAAAGGATAGGGACATTTTCACGTTTTAAGTATTGTCCATTGTTTTAATCGTATCAATATTTGTCAATGGAATTTTTTCCATTGTGGGAAGTGCGGGAAAGTTTTCATTACAGATAACTCCTATTATAATTATAAATAAATTTGACATAATAACAATTGAAAAAGGAAGACTTAAAGTCTAATTTTTCATTGTTGTGGGAAATTTTCATATTTTAAGATTTCTTCATTGCTGGAAGCGTGGGAAAATTTGTCAGTATATTTTTTCCATTGCAAATTGATAGGGACAATTTCACGTTTTAAAGATTGTCCATTGTTGATAGCGTATGAATATTTGTCAATGGAATTTTTCCATTGTTGGAAGTGCTTGAAAGTTGCAATTATAGTTAACTTCTAATATAATTATAAAAAAAAAATGTGTCATAATAACAATTGAAACAGGAAGACTAAAGACGAATTTTTCATTGTTGCGGGAAAAATTTCTTATTTTAAGATTTCTTCATTGTTGAAAGCGTGGGAAAATTTGTTACTATAAATTTTTCCATTGTTAAAGGATAGGATCATTTTCTTGTTTTTAATATAGTCCATTGTTGAAAGCGTATCAATATTTGTCAATGGAATTTTTTCCATTGTTGGAAGTGCGGGAAAGTTGTCATTATAGATAACTTCTAATATATTTATAAATAAATTGTTCATAATAACAATTGAAAAATGGAGACTTAAAGTCGAATTTTTCATTGTTGCGGGAAAAAAATTCTTATTTTAATATTTCTTTATTGTTGAAAGCGTTCGAAATTTTTCCATTGTTAAAGGATAGGGACATTTTCACGTTTTAAATATTGTCCATTGTTGAAAGCGTATCAATATTTGTCAATGGAATTTTATCCATTGTTTGAAGTGCGGGAAAGTTGAATTATATTTAACTCCTAATATAATTATAAATAAATTTGTCATAATAACAATTGAAAAAGGAAGACTTAAAGTCGAATTTTTCATTGTTGCGGGAAAAATTTCTTATTTTAAGATTTCTTCATCGTTGAAAGCGTGGGAAAATTTGTCACTATAAATTTTTCCATTGTTAAAGGATAGGGACATTTTCACGTTTTAAATATTGTCCATTGTTGAAAGCGTATCAATATTTGTCAATGGAATTTTTTCCATTGTTGGAAGTGCGGGACAGTTGAATTATATTTAACTCCTAATATAATTATATATAAATTTGTCATAATAACAATTGAAAAAGGAAGACTTAAAGTCGAATTTTTCATTGTTGCGGGAAAAATTTCTTATTTTAGGATTTCTTCATTATTGATAGCGTGGAAAATTTTTTCCATTGTTAAAGGATAGGGACATTTTCACGTTTTAAATATTGTCCATTGTTGAAAGCGTATCAATATTTGTCAATGGAATTTCTTCCATTGTTGGAAGCGCCGGAAAGTTGTCATTATAGATAACTTCTAATATAATTATAAATAAATTTTTCATAATAACAATTGAAAAAGCTGGACTTAAAGTCGAATTTTTCCTTCTTGCGGGAAAAATTTCTTATTTTAAGATTTCTTCATTGTTGAAAGCGTGGGAAAATTTCTCACTATAATTTTTTCCATTGTTAAAGGATAAGGACATTTTCATGTTTTAAATATAGTCCATTGTTGAAAGCGTATCAATATTTGTCAATGGAATTTTTTCCGTTGTTGGAAGTGCGGGAAGGTTGTCATTATAGATAACTTCTAATATAATTATAAATAGATTTTTCATAATAGCAAATGAAAAATGAAGAGTTAAAGTCGAATTTTTCATTGTTGCGGGAAAATTTTCATATTTTAAGATTTCTTCATTGTTGAAAGAGTGGGAAAATTTGTCACTATAAATTTTTCCATTGTTAAAGGATAGGGACATTTTCACGTTTTAAATATTGTCCATTGTTATAAGCGTATCAATATTTATCAATGGAATTTTTTTCATTGTCTGAAGTGCGCGAAATTTGTCATTATAGATAAATTCTAATATGATTATAAATACATTTTTCATAATAACAATTCAAAAAGGTAGACAGAAAGTCGAATTTTTCATTTTGTCGGGAAAAAATTCTTATTTTAAGATTTCTTTATTGTTGAAAGCGTGGGAAAATTTTTCCATTGTTAAAGGATAGGGACATTTTCACGTTTTAAATATTGTCCATTGTTGAAAGCGTATCAATATTTATCAATGGAATTTTTTTCATTGTCTGAAGTGCGGAAAAGTTGTCATTATAGATAAATTCTAATATATTTATAAATAAATTGTTCTTAATAACAATTGGAAAAGGAAGACGTAAAGTCGAATTTTTCATTGTTGCGGGAAAAGTTTCATATTTTAAGATTTCTTCATTGTTGGAAGCGTGGGAAAATTTGTCACTATACATTTTTCCATTGTTAAAGGATAGGGACATTTTCACGTTTTAAATATTGTCCATTGTTATAAGCGTATCAATATTTATCAATGGAATTTTTTTCATTGTCTGAAGTGCGGGAAAGTTGTCATTATAGATAAATTCTAATATGATTATAAATACATTTTTCATAATAACAATTCAAAAAGGAAGACAGACAGTCGAATTTTTCATTGTGTCGGGAAAAAATTCTTATTTTAAGATTTCTTTATTGTTGAAAGCGTTTGAAAATTTTTCCATTGTTAAAGGATAGGGACATTTTCACGTTTTAAATATTGTCCATTGTTGAAAGCGTATCAATATTTATCAATGGAATTTTTTTCATTGTCTGAAGTGCGGGAAAGTTGTCATTATAGATAAATTCTAATATATTTATAAATAAATTGTTCTTAATAACAATTGAAAAAGGAAGACGTAAAGTCGAATTTTTCAATGTTTCGGGAAAAAATTCTTATTAAGATTCCTTTATTGTTCAAAGCGTGGGAAAATTTTTCCATTGTTAAAGGATAGGGACATTTTCACGTTTTAAATATTGTCCATTGTTTTAATCGTATCAATATTTGTCAATGGAATTTTTTCCATTGTGGGAAGTGCGGGAAAGTTGTCATTACAGATAACTCCTATTATAATTATAAATAAATTTGACATAATAACAATTGAAAAAGGAAGACTTAAAGTCTAATTTTTCATTGTTGTGGGAAATTTTCATATTTTAAGATTTCTTCATTGCTGGAAGCGTGGGAAAATTTGTCAGTATATTTTTTCCATTGCAAATTGATAGGGACAATTTCACGTTTTAAAGATTGTCCATTGTTGATAGCGTATGAATATTTGTCAATGGAATTTTTCCATTGTTGGAAGTGCTTGAAAGTTGCAATTATAGTTAACTTCTAATATAATTATAAAAAAAATGTGTCATAATAACAATTGAAACAGGAAGACTAAAGACGAATTTTTCATTGTTGCGGGAAAAATTTCTTATTTTAAGATTTCTTCATTGTTGAAAGCGTGGGAAAATTTGTTACTATAAATTTTTCCATTGTTAAAGGATAGGATCATTTTCTTGTTTTTAATATAGTCCATTGTTGAAAGCGTATCAATATTTGTCAATGGAATTTTTTCCATTGTTGGAAGTGCGGGAAAGTTGTCATTATAGATAACTTCTAATATATTTATAAATAAATTGTTCATAATAACAATTGAAAAATGGAGACTTAAAGTCGAATTTTTCATTGTTGCGGGAAAAAAATTCTTATTTTAATATTTCTTTATTGTTGAAAGCGTTCGAAATTTTTCCATTGTTAAAGGATAGGGACATTTTCACGTTTTAAATATTGTCCATTGTTGAAAGCGTATCAATATTTGTCAATGGAATTTTATCCATTGTTTGAAGTGCGGGAAAGTTGAATTATATTTAACTCCTAATATAATTATAAATAAATTTGTCATAATAACAATTGAAAAAGGAAGACTTAAAGTCGAATTTTTCATTGTTGCGGGAAAAATTTCTTATTTTAAGATTTCTTCATCGTTGAAAGCGTGGGAAAATTTGTCACTATAAATTTTTCCATTGTTAAAGGATAGGGACATTTTCACGTTTTAAATATTGTCCATTGTTGAAAGCGTATCAATATTTGTCAATGGAATTTTTTCCATTGTTGGAAGTGCGGGACAGTTGAATTATATTTAACTCCTAATATAATTATATATAAATTTGTCATAATAACAATTGAAAAAGGAAGACTTAAAGTCGAATTTTTCATTGTTGCGGGAAAAATTTCTTATTTTAGGATTTCTTCATTATTGATAGCGTGGAAAATTTTTTCCATTGTTAAAGGATAGGGACATTTTCACGTTTTAAATATTGTCCATTGTTGAAAGCGTATCAATATTTGTCAATGGAATTTTTTCCATTGTTGGAAGCGCCGGAAAGTTGTCATTATAGATAACTTCTAATATAATTATAAATAAATTTTTCATAATAACAATTGAAAAAGCTGGACTTAAAGTCGAATTTTTCCTTCTTGCGGGAAAAATTTCTTATTTTAAGATTTCTTCATTGTTGAAAGCGTGGGAAATTTTCTCACTATAATTTTTTCCATTGTTAAAGGATAAGGACATTTTCATGTTTTAAATATAGTCCATTGTTGAAAGCGTATGAATATTTGTCAATGGAAGTTTTTCCATTGTTGGAAGTGATTGAAACTTGCAATTATAGTTAACTTCTAATATAATTATAAAACAATTTGTCATAATAACAATTGAAAAAGGAAGATTAAAGTCGAATTTTTCATTGTTGAGGGAAAAAATTCTTATTTTAAGATTTCTTTATTGTTGAAAGCGTGGAAAATTTTTCCATTGTTAAAGGATAGGGACATTTTCACGTTTTAAATATTGTCCATTGTTGAAAGCGTATCAATATTTGTCAATGGAATTTTTTCCATTGTTGGAAGTGCGGGAAAGTTGTCATTATAGATAACTTCTAATATAATTATAAATAAATTTTTCATAATAACAATTGAAAAAGTTGGACTTAAAGTCGAATTTTTCCTTGTTGCGGGAAAAATTTCTTATTTTAAGATTTCTTCATTGTTGAAAGCGTGGGAAAATTTCTCACTATAATTTTTTCCATTGTTAAAGGATAAGGACATTTTCATGTTTTAAATATAGTCCATTGTTGAAAGCGTATCAATATTTGTCAATGGAATTTTTTCCGTTGTTGGAAGTGCGGGAAGGTTGTCATTATAGATAACTTCTAATATAATTATAAATAGATTTTTCATAATAGCAAATGAAAAATGAAGACTTAAAGTCGAAATTTTCATTGTTGCGGGAAAATTTTCATATTTTAAGATTTCTTCATTGTTGGAAGCGTGGGAAAAATTTGTCACTATACATTTTTCCATTTTTAAAGGATAGGGACATTTTCATGTTATAAATATAGTCCTTTGTTGATAGCGTATGAATATTTGTCAATGGAAGTTTTTCCGCTGTTGGAAGTGCGGGAAAGTTGTCATTATAGATAAATTCTAATATGATTATAAATACATTTTTCATAATAACAATTCAAAAAGGAAGACAGAAAGTCGAATTTTTCATTGTTGCGGGAAAAAATTCTTATTTTAAGATTTCTTTATTGTTGAAAGCGTGGGAAAATTTTTCCATTGTTAAAGGATAGGGACATTTTCACGTTTTAAATATTGTCCATTGTTGAAAGCGTGTCAATATTTGTCAATGGAATTTTTTCCATTGTTGGAAGTGCGGGAAAGTTGTCATTATAGATAACTTCTAATATATTTATAAATAAATTGTTCTTAATAACAATTGAAAAAGGAAGACGTAAAGTCGAATTTTTCATTGTTGCGGGAAAAAATTCATATTTTAAGATTTCTTCATTGTTGGAAGCGTGGGAAAATTTGTCACTATACATTTTTCCATTTTTAAAGGATAGGAACATTTTCATGTTATAAATATAGTCCTTTGTTGAAAGCGTATCAATATTTGTCAATGGAATTTTTTCCATTGTTGGAAGTGCGGGAAAGTTGTCATTATAGATAACTTCTAATATATTTATAAATAAATTGTTCATAATAACAATTGAAAAAGGAAGACTTAAAGTCGAATTTTTCATTGTTGCGGGAAAAATTTCTTATTTTAGGATTTCTTCATTATTGATAGCGTGGAAAATTTTTTACACTGTTAAAGGATAGGGAAATTTTAACGTTTTAAATATTGTCCATTGTTGAAAGCGTATTAATATTTGTCTCCATTGTTGGAAGTGCGGGAAAGTTGTCATTACAGATAACTCCTATTATAATTATAAATAAATTTGACATAGTAACAATTGAAAAAGGAAGACTTAAAGTCTAATTTTTCATTGTTGTGGGAAATTTTCATATTTTAAGATTTCTTCATTGTTGGAAGCGTGGGAAAGTTTGTCAGTACAATTTTTTCCATTGTTAAATGATAGGGACAATTTCACGTTTTAAAGAATGTCCATTGTTGATAGCGTATGAATATTTGTCAATGGAAGTTTTTCCATTGTTGGAAGTGATTGAAAGTTGCAATTATAGTTAACTTCTAATATAATTATAAAACAATTTGTCATAATAACAATTGAAAAAGGAAGATTAAAGTCGAATTTTTCATTGTGTCGGGAAAAAATTCTTATTTTAAGATTTGTTTATTGTTGAAAGAGTGGGAAAATTTTTCCATTGTTAAAGGATAGGGACATTTTCACGTTTTAAATATTGTCCATTGTTGAAAGCGTGTCAATATTTGTCAATGGAATTTTTTCCATTGTTGGAAGTGCGGGAAAGTTGTCATTATAGATAACTTCTAATATATTTATAAATAAATTGTTCTTAATAACAATTGAAAAGAAGACGTAAAGTCGAATTTTTCCTTGTTGTGGGATAAATTTCTTATTTTAAGATTTCTTCATTGTTGAAAGCGTGGGAAAATTTGTCACTATAAATTTTTCCATTGCTAAAGGATAAGGACATTTTCATGTTTTAAATATAGTCCATTGTTGAAAGTGTATCAATATTTGTCAATGGAATTTTTTCCGCTGTTGGAAGTGCGGGAAAGTTGTCATTATAGATAACTTCTAATATGATTACAAATCAATTTTTCATAATAACAATTGAAAATGAAGACAGAAAATCAACGTAATTTTTTCCATTGTTGGAAGTGCGGAAAGTTGAATTATATTTAACTCCTAATATAAATATAAATAAATTTTTCATAATAACAATTGAAAAAGGAAGACAGAAAGTCGAATTTTTCATTGTTGCGGGAAAAAATTCTTATTTTAAGATTTCTTCATTGTTGAAAGCGTGGGAAAAAATTTCCATTGTTAAAGGATAGGGAAATTTTCACGTTTTAAATATTGTCCATTGTTGAAACCGTGTCAATATTTGTCAATGGAATTTTTTCCATTGTTGGAAGTGCGGGAAAGTTGTCATTATAGATAACTTCTAATATATTTATAAATAAATTGTTCTTAATAACAATTGAAAAAGGAAGACGTACGGTCGAATTTTTCATTGTTGCGGGAAAAGTTTCATATTTTAAGATTTCTTCATTGTTGGAAGCGTGGGAAAATTTGTCACTATACATTTTTCCATTTTTAAAGGATAGGGACATTTTCATGTTATAAATATAGTCCTTTGTTGAAAGCGTATCAATATTTGTCAATGGAATTTTTTCCATTGTTGGAAGTGCGGGAAAGTTGTCATTACAGATAACTCCTATTATAATTATAAATAAATTTGACATAATAACATCTGCAAAAGGAAGACTTAAAGTCTAATTTTTCATTGTTGTGGGAAATTTTCATATTTTAAGATTTCTTCATAGTTGGAAGCGTGGGATAATTTGTCAGTACAATTTTTTCCATTGTTAAAGGATAAGGACATTTTCATGTTTTAAATATAGTCCATTGTTGAAAGCGTATGAATATTTGTCAATGGAAGTTTTTCCATTGTTGGAAGTGATTGAAACTTGCAATTATAGTTAACTTCTAATATAATTATAAAACAATTTGTCATAATAACAATTGAAAAAGGAAGATTAAAGTCGAATTTTTCATTGTTGAGGGAAAAAATTCTTATTTTAAGATTTCTTTATTGTTGAAAGCGTGGAAAATTTTTCCATTGTTAAAGGATAGGGACATTTTCACGTTTTAAATATTGTCCATTGTTGAAAGCGTATCAATATTTGTCAATGGAATTTTTTCCATTGTTGGAAGTGCGGGAAAGTTGTCATTATAGATAACTTCTAATATAATTATAAATAAATTTTTCATAATAACAATTGAAAAAGTTGGACTTAAAGTCGAATTTTTCCTTGTTGCGGGAAAAATTTCTTATTTTAAGATTTCTTCATTGTTGAAAGCGTGGGAAAATTTCTCACTATAATTTTTTCCATTGTTAAAGGATAAGGACATTTTCATGTTTTAAATATAGTCCATTGTTGAAAGCGTATCAATATTTGTCAATGGAATTTTTTCCGTTGTTGGAAGTGCGGGAAGGTTGTCATTATAGATAACTTCTAATATAATTATAAATAGATTTTTCATAATAGCAAATGAAAAATGAAGACTTAAAGTCGAAATTTTCATTGTTGCGGGAAAATTTTCATATTTTAAGATTTCTTCATTGTTGGAAGCGTGGGAAAAATTTGTCACTATACATTTTTCCATTTTTAAAGGATAGGGACATTTTCATGTTATAAATATAGTCCTTTGTTGATAGCGTATGAATATTTGTCAATGGAAGTTTTTCCGCTGTTGGAAGTGCGGGAAAGTTGTCATTATAGATAAATTCTAATATGATTATAAATACATTTTTCATAATAACAATTCAAAAAGGAAGACAGAAAGTCGAATTTTTCATTGTTGCGGGAAAAAATTCTTATTTTAAGATTTCTTTATTGTTGAAAGCGTGGGAAAATTTTTCCATTGTTAAAGGATAGGGACATTTTCACGTTTTAAATATTGTCCATTGTTGAAAGCGTGTCAATATTTGTCAATGGAATTTTTTCCATTGTTGGAAGTGCGGGAAAGTTGTCATTATAGATAACTTCTAATATATTTATAAATAAATTGTTCTTAATAACAATTGAAAAAGGAAGACGTAAAGTCGAATTTTTCATTGTTGCGGGAAAAAATTCATATTTTAAGATTTCTTCATTGTTGGAAGCGTGGGAAAATTTGTCACTATACATTTTTCCATTTTTAAAGGATAGGAACATTTTCATGTTATAAATATAGTCCTTTGTTGAAAGCGTATCAATATTTGTCAATGGAATTTTTTCCATTGTTGGAAGTGCGGGAAAGTTGTCATTATAGATAACTTCTAATATATTTATAAATAAATTGTTCATAATAACAATTGAAAAAGGAAGACTTAAAGTCGAATTTTTCATTGTTGCGGGAAAAATTTCTTATTTTAGGATTTCTTCATTATTGATAGCGTGGAAAATTTTTTACACTGTTAAAGGATAGGGAAATTTTAACGTTTTAAATATTGTCCATTGTTGAAAGCGTATTAATATTTGTCTCCATTGTTGGAAGTGCGGGAAAGTTGTCATTACAGATAACTCCTATTATAATTATAAATAAATTTGACATAGTAACAATTGAAAAAGGAAGACTTAAAGTCTAATTTTTCATTGTTGTGGGAAATTTTCATATTTTAAGATTTCTTCATTGTTGGAAGCGTGGGAAAGTTTGTCAGTACAATTTTTTCCATTGTTAAATGATAGGGACAATTTCACGTTTTAAAGAATGTCCATTGTTGATAGCGTATGAATATTTGTCAATGGAAGTTTTTCCATTGTTGGAAGTGATTGAAAGTTGCAATTATAGTTAACTTCTAATATAATTATAAAACAATTTGTCATAATAACAATTGAAAAAGGAAGATTAAAGTCGAATTTTTCATTGTGTCGGGAAAAAATTCTTATTTTAAGATTTGTTTATTGTTGAAAGAGTGGGAAAATTTTTCCATTGTTAAAGGATAGGGACATTTTCACGTTTTAAATATTGTCCATTGTTGAAAGCGTGTCAATATTTGTCAATGGAATTTTTTCCATTGTTGGAAGTGCGGGAAAGTTGTCATTATAGATAACTTCTAATATATTTATAAATAAATTGTTCTTCATAACAATTGAAAAGAAGACGTAAAGTCGAATTTTTCCTTGTTGTGGGATAAATTTCTTATTTTAAGATTTCTTCATTGTTGAAAGCGTGGGAAAATTTGTCACTATAAATTTTTCCATTGCTAAAGGATAAGGACATTTTCATGTTTTAAATATAGTCCATTGTTGAAAGTGTATCAATATTTGTCAATGGAATTTTTTCCGCTGTTGGAAGTGCGGGAAAGTTGTCATTATAGATAACTTCTAATATGATTACAAATCAATTTTTCATAATAACAATTGAAAATGAAGACAGAAAATCAACGTAATTTTTTCCATTGTTGGAAGTGCGGAAAGTTGAATTATATTTAACTCCTAATATAAATATAAATAAATTTTTCATAATAACAATTGAAAAAGGAAGACAGAAAGTCGAATTTTTCATTGTTGCGGGAAAAAATTCTTATTTTAAGATTTCTTCATTGTTGAAAGCGTGGGAAAAAATTTCCATTGTTAAAGGATAGGGAAATTTTCACGTTTTAAATATTGTCCATTGTTGAAACCGTGTCAATATTTGTCAATGGAATTTTTTCCATTGTTGGAAGTGCGGGAAAGTTGTCATTATAGATAACTTCTAATATATTTATAAATAAATTGTTCTTAATAACAATTGAAAAAGGAAGACGTACGGTCGAATTTTTCATTGTTGCGGGAAAAGTTTCATATTTTAAGATTTCTTCATTGTTGGAAGCGTGGGAAAATTTGTCACTATACATTTTTCCATTTTTAAAGGATAGGGACATTTTCATGTTATAAATATAGTCCTTTGTTGAAAGCGTATCAATATTTGTCAATGGAATTTTTTCCATTGTTGGAAGTGCGGGAAAGTTGTCATTACAGATAACTCCTATTATAATTATAAATAAATTTGACATAATAACATCTGCAAAAGGAAGACTTAAAGTCTAATTTTTCATTGTTGTGGGAAATTTTCATATTTTAAGATTTCTTCATAGTTGGAAGCGTGGGATAATTTGTCAGTACAATTTTTTCCATTGTTAAATGATAGGGACAATTTCACGTTTTAAAGAATGTCCATTGTTGATAGCGTATGAATATTTGTCAATGGAAGTTTTTCCATTGTTGGAAGTGATTGAAAGTTGCAATTATAGTTAACTTCTAATATAATTATAAAACAATTTGTCATAATAACATTTGAAAAAGGAAGATTAAAGTCGAATTTTTCATTGTTGAGGGAAAAAATTCTTATTTTAAGATTTCTTTATTGTTGAAAGCGTGGAAAATTTTTCCATTGTTAAAGGATAGGGACATTTTCACGTTTTAAATATTGTCCATTGTTGAAAGCGTATCAATATTTGTCAATGGAATTTTTTCCATTGTTGGAAGTGCGGGAAAGTTGTCATTATAGATAACTTCTAATATAATTATAAATAAATTTTTCATAATAACAATTGAAAAAGTTGGACTTAAAGTCGAATTTTTCCTTGTTGCGGGAAAAATTTCTTATTTTAAGATTTCTTCATTGTTGAAAGCGTGGGAAAATTTTTCACTATAATTTTTTCCATTGTTAAAGGATAAGGACATTTTCATGTTTTAAATATAGTCCATTGTTGAAAGCGTATCAATATTTGTCAATGGAATTTTTTCCGTTGTTGGAAGTGCGGGAAGGTTGTCATTATAGATAACTTCTAATATAATTATAAATAGATTTTTCATAATAGCAAATGAAAAATGAAGACTTAAAGTCGAAATTTTCATTGTTGCGGGAAAATTTTCATATTTTAAGATTTCTTCATTGTTGGAAGCGTGGGAAAATTTGTCACTATACATTTTTCCATTTTTAAAGGATAGGGACATTTTCATGTTATAAATATAGTCCTTTGTTGATAGCGTATGAATATTTGTCAATGGAAGTTTTTCCGCTGTTGGAAGTGCGGGAAAGTTGTCATTATAGATAAATTCTAATATGATTATAAATACATTTTTCATAATAACAATTCAAAAAGGAAGACAGAAAGTCGAATTTTTCATTGTTGCGGGAAAAAATTCTTATTTTAAGATTTCTTTATTGTTGAAAGCGTGGGAAAATTTTTCCATTGTTAAAGGATAGGGACATTTTCACGTTTTAAATATTGTCCATTGTTGAAAGCGTGTCAATATTTGTCAATGGAATTTTTTCCATTGTTGGAAGTGCGGGAAAGTTGTCATTATAGATAACTTCTAATATATTTATAAATAAATTGTTCTTAATAACAATTGAAAAAGGAAGACGTAAAGTCGAATTTTTCATTGTTGCGGGAAAAGTTTCATATTTTAAGATTTCTTCATTGTTGGAAGCGTGGGAAAATTTGTCACTATACATTTTTCCATTTTTAAAGGATAGGGACATTTTCATGTTATAAATATAGTCCTTTGTTGAAAGCGTATCAATATTTGTCAATGGAATTTTTTCCATTGTTGGAAGTGCGGGAAAGTTGTCATTATAGATAACTTCTAATATATTTATAAATAAATTGTTCATAATAACAATTGAAAAAGGAAGACTTAACATCGAATTTCTCATTGTTGCGGGAAAAATTTCTTATTTTAGGATTTCTTCATTATTGATAGCGTGGAAAATTTTTTACACTGTTAAAGGATAGGGAAATTTTAACGTTTTAAATATTGTCCATTGTTGAAAGCGTATTAATATTTGTCTCCATTGTTGGAAGTGCGGGAAAGTTGTCATTACAGATAACTCCTATTATAATTATAAATAAATTTGACATAATAACAATTGAAAAAGGAAGACTTAAAGTCTAATTTTTCATTGTTGTGGGAAATTTTCATATTTTAAGATTTCTTCATTGTTGGAAGCGTGGGAAAATTTGTCAGTACAATTTTTTCCATTGTTAAATGATAGGGACAATTTCACGTTTTAAAGAATGTCCATTGTTGATAGCGTATGAATATTTGTCAATGGAAGTTTTTCCATTGTTGGAAGTGATTGAAAGTTGCAATTATAGTTAACTTCTAATATAATTATAAAACAATTTGTCATAATAACAATTGAAAAAGGAAGATTAAAGTCGAATTTTTCATTGTGTCGGGAAAAAATTCTTATTTTAAGATTTGTTTATTGTTGAAAAAGTGGGAAAATTTTTCCATTGTTAAAGGATAGGGACATTTTCACGTTTTAAATATTGTCCATTGTTGAAAGCGTGTCAATATTTGTCAATGGAATTTTTTCCATTGTTGGAAGTGCGGGAAAGTTGTCATTATAGATAACTTCTAATATATTTATAAATAAATTGTTCTTAATAACAATTGAAAAAGGAAGACGTAAAGTCGAATTTTTCCTTGTTGTGGGAAAAATTTCTTATTTTAAGATTTCTTCATTGTTGAAAGCGTGGGAAAATTTGTCACTATAAATTTTTCCATTGCTAAAGGATAAGGACATTTTCATGTTTTAAATATAGTCCATTGTTGAAAGTGTATCAATATTTGTCAATGGAATTTTTTCCGCTGTTGGAAGTGCGGGAAAGTTGTCATTATAGATAACTTCTAATATGATTACAAATCAATTTTTCATAATAACAATTGAAAATGAAGACAGAAAATCAACGTAATTTTTTCCATTGTTGGAAGTGCGGAAAGTTGAATTATATTTAACTCCTAATATAAATATAAATAAATTTTTCATAATAACAATTGAAAAAGGAAGACAGAAAGTCGAATTTTTCATTGTTGCGGGAAAAAATTCTTATTTTAAGATTTCTTCATTGTTGAAAGCGTGGGAAAAAATTTCCATTGTTAAAGGATAGGGAAATTTTCACGTTTTAAATATTGTCCATTGTTGAAAGCGTGTCAATATTTGTCAATGGAATTTTTTCCATTGTTGGAAGTGCGGGAAAGTTGTCATTATAGATAACTTCTAATATATTTATAAATAAATTGTTCTTAATAACAATTGAAAAAGGAAGACGTACGGTCGAATTTTTCATTGTTGCGGGAAAAGTTTCATATTTTAAGATTTCTTCATTGTTGGAAGCGTGGGAAAATTTGTCACTATACATTTTTCCATTTTTAAAGGATAGGGACATTTTCATGTTATAAATATAGTCCTTTGTTGAAAGCGTATCAATATTTGTCAATGGAATTTTTTCCATTGTTGGAAGTGCGGGAAAGTTGTCATTATAGATAACTTCTAATATATTTATAAATAAATTGTTCATAATAACAATTGAAAAAGGAAGACTTAAAGTCGAATTTTTCATTGTTGCGGGAAAAATTTCTTATTTTAGGATTTCTTCATTATTGATAGCGTGGAAAATTTTTTACACTGTTAAAGGATAGGGAAATTTTAACGTTTTAAATATTGTCAATTGTTGAAAGCGTATTAATATTTGTCTCCATTGTTGGAAGTGCGGGAAAGTTGTCATTACAGATAACTCCTATTATAATTATAAATAAATTTGACATAATAACAATTGAAAAAGGAAGACTTAAAGTCTAATTTTTCATTGTTGTGGGAAATTTTCATATTTTAAGATTTCTTCATTGTTGGAAGCGTGGGAAAATTTGTCAGTACAATTTTTTCCATTGTTTAATGATAGGGACAATTTCACGTTTTAAAGAATGTCCATTGTTGATAGCGTATGAATATTTGTCAATGGAAGTTTTTCCATTGTTGGAAGTGATTGAAAGTTGCAATTATAGTTAACTTCTAATATAATTATAAAACAATTTGTCATAATAACAATTGAAAAAGGAAGATTAAAGTCGAATTTTTCATTGTGTCGGGAAAAAATTCTTATTTTAAGATTTGTTTATTGTTGAAAGCGTGGGAAAATTTTTCCATTGTTAAAGGATAGGGACATTTTCACGTTTTAAATATTGTCCATTGTTGAAAGCGTGTCAATATTTGTCAATGGAATTTTTTCCATTGTTGGAAGTGCGGGAAAGTTGTCATTATAGATAACTTCTAATATATTTATAAATAAATTGTTCTTAATAACAATTGAAAAAGGAAGACGTAAAGTCGAATTTTTCCTTGTTGTGGGAAAAATTTCTTATTTTAAGATTTCTTCATTGTTGAAAGCGTGGGAAAATTTGTCACTATACATTTTTCCATTTTTAAAGGATAGGGACATTTTCATGTTATAAATATAGTCCTTTGTTGAAAGCGTATCAATATTTGTCAATGGAATTTTTTCCATTGTTGCAAGTGCGGGAAAGTTGTCATTATAGATAACTTCTAATATATTTATAAATAAATTGTTCATAATAACAATTAAAAAAGGAAGACTTAAAGTCGAATTTTTCAATGTTGCGGGAAAAAATTCTTATTAAGATTCCTTTATTGTTCAAAGCGTGGGAAAATTTTTCCATTGTTAAAGGATAGGGACATTTTCACGTTTTAAGTATTGTCCATTGTTTTAATCGTATCAATATTTGTCAATGGAATTTTTTCCATTGTGGGAAGTGCGGGAAAGTTTTCATTACAGATAACTCCTATTATAATTATAAATAAATTTGACATAATAACAATTGAAAAAGGAAGACTTAAAGTCTAATTTTTCATTGTTGTGGGAAATTTTCATATTTTAAGATTTCTTCATTGCTGGAAGCGTGGGAAAATTTGTCAGTATATTTTTTCCATTGCAAATTGATAGGGACAATTTCACGTTTTAAAGATTGTCCATTGTTGATAGCGTATGAATATTTGTCAATGGAATTTTTCCATTGTTGGAAGTGCTTGAAAGTTGCAATTATAGTTAACTTCTAATATAATTATAAAAAAAAAATGTGTCATAATAACAATTGAAACAGGAAGACTAAAGACGAATTTTTCATTGTTGCGGGAAAAATTTCTTATTTTAAGATTTCTTCATTGTTGAAAGCGTGGGAAAATTTGTTACTATAAATTTTTCCATTGTTAAAGGATAGGATCATTTTCTTGTTTTTAATATAGTCCATTGTTGAAAGCGTATCAATATTTGTCAATGGAATTTTTTCCATTGTTGGAAGTGCGGGAAAGTTGTCATTATAGATAACTTCTAATATATTTATAAATAAATTGTTCATAATAACAATTGAAAAATGGAGACTTAAAGTCGAATTTTTCATTGTTGCGGGAAAAAAATTCTTATTTTAATATTTCTTTATTGTTGAAAGCGTTCGAAATTTTTCCATTGTTAAAGGATAGGGACATTTTCACGTTTTAAATATTGTCCATTGTTGAAAGCGTATCAATATTTGTCAATGGAATTTTATCCATTGTTTGAAGTGCGGGAAAGTTGAATTATATTTAACTCCTAATATAATTATAAATAAATTTGTCATAATAACAATTGAAAAAGGAAGACTTAAAGTCAAATTTTTCATTGTTGCGGGAAAAATTTCTTATTTTAAGATTTCTTCATCGTTGAAAGCGTGGGAAAATTTGTCACTATAAATTTTTCCATTGTTAAAGGATAGGGACATTTTCACGTTTTAAATATTGTCCATTGTTGAAAGCGTATCAATATTTGTCAATGGAATTTTTTCCATTGTTGGAAGTGCGGGACAGTTGAATTATATTTAACTCCTAATATAATTATATATAAATTTGTCATAATAACAATTGAAAAAGGAAGACTTAAAGTCGAATTTTTCATTGTTGCGGGAAAAATTTCTTATTTTAGGATTTCTTCATTATTGATAGCGTGGAAAAATTTTTCCATTGTTAAAGGATAGGGACATTTTCACGTTTAAATATTGTCCATTGTTGAAAGCGTATCAATATTTGTCAATGGAATTTTTTCCATTGTTGGAAGCGCCGGAAAGTTGTCATTATAGATAACTTCTAATATAATTATAAATAAATTTTTCATAATAACAATTGAAAAAGCTGGACTTAAAGTCGAATTTTTCCTTCTTGCGGGAAAAATTTCTTATTTTAAGATTTCTTCATTGTTGAAAGCGTGGGAAAATTTCTCACTATAATTTTTTCCATTGTTAAAGGATAAGGACATTTTCATGTTTTAAATATAGTCCATTGTTGAAAGCGTATCAATATTTGTCAATGGAATTTTTTCCGTTGTTGGAAGTGCGGGAAGGTTGTCATTATAGATAACTTCTAATATAATTATAAATAGATTTTTCATAATAGCAAATGAAAAATGAAGAGTTAAAGTCGAATTTTTCATTGTTGCGGGAAAATTTTCATATTTTAAGATTTCTTCATTGTTGAAAGAGTGGGAAAATTTGTCACTATAAATTTTTCCATTGTTAAATGATAGGGACAATTTCACGTTTTAAAGAATGTCCATTGTTGATAGCGTATGAATATTTGTCAATGGAAGTTTTTCCATTGTTGGAAGTGATTGAAAGTTGCAATTATAGTTAACTTCTAATATAATTATAAAACAATTTGTCATAATAACAATTGAAAAAGGAAGATTAAAGTCGAATTTTTCATTGTGTCGGGAAAAAATTCTTATTTTAAGATTTGTTTATTGTTGAAAGAGTGGGAAAATTTTTCCATTGTTAAAGGATAGGGACATTTTCACGTTTTAAATATTGTCCATTGTTGAAAGCGTGTCAATATTTGTCAATGGAATTTTTTCCATTGTTGGAAGTGCGGGAAAGTTGTCATTATAGATAACTTCTAATATATTTATAAATAAATTGTTCTTAATAACAATTGAAAAGAAGACGTAAAGTCGAATTTTTCCTTGTTGTGGGATAAATTTCTTATTTTAAGATTTCTTCATTGTTGAAAGCGTGGGAAAATTTGTCACTATAAATTTTTCCATTGCTAAAGGATAAGGACATTTTCATGTTTTAAATATAGTCCATTGTTGAAAGTGTATCAATATTTGTCAATGGAATTTTTTCCGCTGTTGGAAGTGCGGGAAAGTTGTCATTATAGATAACTTCTAATATGATTACAAATCAATTTTTCATAATAACAATTGAAAATGAAGACAGAAAATCAACGTAATTTTTTCCATTGTTGGAAGTGCGGAAAGTTGAATTATATTTAACTCCTAATATAAATATAAATAAATTTTTCATAATAACAATTGAAAAAGGAAGACAGAAAGTCGAATTTTTCATTGTTGCGGGAAAAAATTCTTATTTTAAGATTTCTTCATTGTTGAAAGCGTGGGAAAAAATTTCCATTGTTAAAGGATAGGGAAATTTTCACGTTTTAAATATTGTCCATTGTTGAAACCGTGTCAATATTTGTCAATGGAATTTTTTCCATTGTTGGAAGTGCGGGAAAGTTGTCATTATAGATAACTTCTAATATATTTATAAATAAATTGTTCTTAATAACAATTGAAAAAGGAAGACGTACGGTCGAATTTTTCATTGTTGCGGGAAAAGTTTCATATTTTAAGATTTCTTCATTGTTGGAAGCGTGGGAAAATTTGTCACTATACATTTTTCCATTTTTAAAGGATAGGGACATTTTCATGTTATAAATATAGTCCTTTGTTGAAAGCGTATCAATATTTGTCAATGGAATTTTTTCCATTGTTGGAAGTGCGGGAAAGTTGTCATTACAGATAACTCCTATTATAATTATAAATAAATTTGACATAATAACATCTGCAAAAGGAAGACTTAAAGTCTAATTTTTCATTGTTGTGGGAAATTTTCATATTTTAAGATTTCTTCATAGTTGGAAGCGTGGGATAATTTGTCAGTACAATTTTTTCCATTGTTAAATGATAGGGACAATTTCACGTTTTAAAGAATGTCCATTGTTGATAGCGTATGAATATTTGTCAATGGAAGTTTTTCCATTGTTGGAAGTGATTGAAAGTTGCAATTATAGTTAACTTCTAATATAATTATAAAACAATTTGTCATAATAACATTTGAAAAAGGAAGATTAAAGTCGAATTTTTCATTGTTGAGGGAAAAAATTCTTATTTTAAGATTTCTTTATTGTTGAAAGCGTGGAAAATTTTTCCATTGTTAAAGGATAGGGACATTTTCACGTTTTAAATATTGTCCATTGTTGAAAGCGTGTCAATATTTGTCAATGGAATTTTTTCCATTGTTGGAAGTGCGGGAAAGTTGTCATTATAGATAACTTCTAATATATTTATAAATAGATTTTTCATAATAGCAAATGAAAAATGAAGACTTAAAGTCGAAATTTTCATTGTTGCGGGAAAATTTTCATATTTTAAGATTTCTTCATTGTTGGAAGCGTGGGAAAATTTGTCACTATACATTTTTCCATTTTTAAAGGATAGGGACATTTTCATGTTATAAATCTAGTCCTTTGTTGATAGCGTATGAATATTTGTCAATGGAAGTTTTTCCGCTGTTGGAAGTGCGGGAAAGTTGTCATTATAGATAAATTCTAATATGATTATAAATACATTTTTCATAATAACAATTCAAAAAGGAAGACAGAAAGTCGAATTTTTCATTGTTGCGGGAAAAAATTCTTATTTTAAGATTTCTTTATTGTTGAAAGCGTGGGAAAATTTTTCCATTGTTAAAGGATAGGGACATTTTCACGTTTTAAATATTGTCCATTGTTGAAAGCGTGTCAATATTTGTCAATGGAATTTTTTCCATTGTTGGAAGTGCGGGAAAGTTGTCATTATAGATAACTTCTAATATATTTATAAATAAATTGTTCTTAATAACAATTGAAAAAGGAAGACGTAAAGTCGAATTTTTCATTGTTGCGGGAAAAGTTTCATATTTTAAGATTTCTTCATTGTTGGAAGCGTGGGAAAATTTGTCACTATACATTTTTCCATTTTTAAAGGATAGGGACATTTTCATGTTATAAATATAGTCCTTTGTTGAAAGCGTATCAATATTTGTCAATGGAATTTTTTCCATTGTTGGAAGTGCGGGAAAGTTGTCATTATAGATAACTTCTAATATATTTATAAATAAATTGTTCATAATAACAATTGAAAAAGGAAGACTTAACATCGAATTTCTCATTGTTGCGGGAAAAATTTCTTATTTTAGGATTTCTTCATTATTGATAGCGTGGAAAATTTTTTACACTGTTAAAGGATAGGGAAATTTTAACGTTTTAAATATTGTCCATTGTTGAAAGCGTATTAATATTTGTCTCCATTGTTGGAAGTGCGGGAAAGTTGTCATTACAGATAACTCCTATTATAATTATAAATAAATTTGACATAATAACAATTGAAAAAGGAAGACTTAAAGTCTAATTTTTCATTGTTGTGGGAAATTTTCATATTTTAAGATTTCTTCATTGTTGGAAGCGTGGGAAAATTTGTCAGTACAATTTTTTCCATTGTTAAATGATAGGGACAATTTCACGTTTTAAAGAATGTCCATTGTTGATAGCGTATGAATATTTGTCAATGGAAGTTTTTCCATTGTTGGAAGTGATTGAAAGTTGCAATTATAGTTAACTTCTAATATAATTATAAAACAATTTGTCATAATAACAATTGAAAAAGGAAGATTAAAGTCGAATTTTTCATTGTGTCGGGAAAAAATTCTTATTTTAAGATTTGTTTATTGTTGAAAAAGTGGGAAAATTTTTCCATTGTTAAAGGATAGGGACATTTTCACGTTTTAAATATTGTCCATTGTTGAAAGCGTGTCAATATTTGTCAATGGAATTTTTTCCATTGTTGGAAGTGCGGGAAAGTTGTCATTATAGATAACTTCTAATATATTTATAAATAAATTGTTCTTAATAACAATTGAAAAAGGAAGACGTAAAGTCGAATTTTTCCTTGTTGTGGGAAAAATTTCTTATTTTAAGATTTCTTCATTGTTGAAAGCGTGGGAAAATTTGTCACTATAAATTTTTCCATTGCTAAAGGATAAGGACATTTTCATGTTTTAAATATAGTCCATTGTTGAAAGTGTATCAATATTTGTCAATGGAATTTTTTCCGCTGTTGGAAGTGCGGGAAAGTTGTCATTATAGATAACTTCTAATATGATTACAAATCAATTTTTCATAATAACAATTGAAAATGAAGACAGAAAATCAACGTAATTTTTTCCATTGTTGGAAGTGCGGAAAGTTGAATTATATTTAACTCCTAATATAAATATAAATAAATTTTTCATAATAACAATTGAAAAAGGAAGACAGAAAGTCGAATTTTTCATTGTTGCGGGAAAAAATTCTTATTTTAAGATTTCTTCATTGTTGAAAGCGTGGGAAAAAATTTCCATTGTTAAAGGATAGGGAAATTTTCACGTTTTAAATATTGTCCATTGTTGAAAGCGTGTCAATATTTGTCAATGGAATTTTTTCCATTGTTGGAAGTGCGGGAAAGTTGTCATTATAGATAACTTCTAATATATTTATAAATAAATTGTTCTTAATAACAATTGAAAAAGGAAGACGTACGGTCGAATTTTTCATTGTTGCGGGAAAAGTTTCATATTTTAAGATTTCTTCATTGTTGGAAGCGTGGGAAAATTTGTCACTATACATTTTTCCATTTTTAAAGGATAGGGACATTTTCATGTTATAAATATAGTCCTTTGTTGAAAGCGTATCAATATTTGTCAATGGAATTTTTTCCATTGTTGGAAGTGCGGGAAAGTTGTCATTATAGATAACTTCTAATATATTTATAAATAAATTGTTCATAATAACAATTGAAAAAGGAAGACTTAAAGTCGAATTTTTCATTGTTGCGGGAAAAATTTCTTATTTTAGGATTTCTTCATTATTGATAGCGTGGAAAATTTTTTACACTGTTAAAGGATAGGGAAATTTTAACGTTTTAAATATTGTCAATTGTTGAAAGCGTATTAATATTTGTCTCCATTGTTGGAAGTGCGGGAAAGTTGTCATTACAGATAACTCCTATTATAATTATAAATAAATTTGACATAATAACAATTGAAAAAGGAAGACTTAAAGTCTAATTTTTCATTGTTGTGGGAAATTTTCATATTTTAAGATTTCTTCATTGTTGGAAGCGTGGGAAAATTTGTCAGTACAATTTTTTCCATTGTTTAATGATAGGGACAATTTCACGTTTTAAAGAATGTCCATTGTTGATAGCGTATGAATATTTGTCAATGGAAGTTTTTCCATTGTTGGAAGTGATTGAAAGTTGCAATTATAGTTAACTTCTAATATAATTATAAAACAATTTGTCATAATAACAATTGAAAAAGGAAGATTAAAGTCGAATTTTTCATTGTGTCGGGAAAAAATTCTTATTTTAAGATTTGTTTATTGTTGAAAGCGTGGGAAAATTTTTCCATTGTTAAAGGATAGGGACATTTTCACGTTTTAAATATTGTCCATTGTTGAAAGCGTGTCAATATTTGTCAATGGAATTTTTTCCATTGTTGGAAGTGCGGGAAAGTTGTCATTATAGATAACTTCTAATATATTTATAAATAAATTGTTCTTAATAACAATTGAAAAAGGAAGACGTAAAGTCGAATTTTTCCTTGTTGTGGGAAAAATTTCTTATTTTAAGATTTCTTCATTGTTGAAAGCGTGGGAAAATTTGTCACTATACATTTTTCCATTTTTAAAGGATAGGGACATTTTCATGTTATAAATATAGTCCTTTGTTGAAAGCGTATCAATATTTGTCAATGGAATTTTTTCCATTGTTGCAAGTGCGGGAAAGTTGTCATTATAGATAACTTCTAATATATTTATAAATAAATTGTTCATAATAACAATTAAAAAAGGAAGACTTAAAGTCGAATTTTTCAATGTTGCGGGAAAAAATTCTTATTAAGATTCCTTTATTGTTCAAAGCGTGGGAAAATTTTTCCATTGTTAAAGGATAGGGACATTTTCACGTTTTAAGTATTGTCCATTGTTTTAATCGTATCAATATTTGTCAATGGAATTTTTTCCATTGTGGGAAGTGCGGGAAAGTTTTCATTACAGATAACTCCTATTATAATTATAAATAAATTTGACATAATAACAATTGAAAAAGGAAGACTTAAATTCTAATTTTTCATTGTTGTGGGAAATTTTCATATTTTAAGATTTCTTCATTGCTGGAAGCGTGGGAAAATTTGTCAGTATATTTTTTCCATTGCAAATTGATAGGGACAATTTCACGTTTTAAAGATTGTCCATTGTTGATAGCGTATGAATATTTGTCAATGGAATTTTTCCATTGTTGGAAGTGCTTGAAAGTTGCAATTATAGTTAACTTCTAATATAATTATAAAAAAAAAATGTGTCATAATAACAATTGAAACAGGAAGACTAAAGACGAATTTTTCATTGTTGCGGGAAAAATTTCTTATTTTAAGATTTCTTCATTGTTGAAAGCGTGGGAAAATTTGTTACTATAAATTTTTCCATTGTTAAAGGATAGGATCATTTTCTTGTTTTTAATATAGTCCATTGTTGAAAGCGTATCAATATTTGTCAATGGAATTTTTTCCATTGTTGGAAGTGCGGGAAAGTTGTCATTATAGATAACTTCTAATATATTTATAAATAAATTGTTCATAATAACAATTGAAAAATGGAGACTTAAAGTCGAATTTTTCATTGTTGCGGGAAAAAAATTCTTATTTTAATATTTCTTTATTGTTGAAAGCGTTCGAAATTTTTCCATTGTTAAAGGATAGGGACATTTTCACGTTTTAAATATTGTCCATTGTTGAAAGCGTATCAATATTTGTCAATGGAATTTTATCCATTGTTTGAAGTGCGGGAAAGTTGAATTATATTTAACTCCTAATATAATTATAAATAAATTTGTCATAATAACAATTGAAAAAGGAAGACTTAAAGTCGAATTTTTCATTGTTGCGGGAAAAATTTCTTATTTTAAGATTTCTTCATCGTTGAAAGCGTGGGAAAATTTGTCACTATAAATTTTTCCATTGTTAAAGGATAGGGACATTTTCACGTTTTAAATATTGTCCATTGTTGAAAGCGTATCAATATTTGTCAATGGAATTTTTTCCATTGTTGGAAGTGCGGGACAGTTGAATTATATTTAACTCCTAATATAATTATATCTAAATTTGTCATAATAACAATTGAAAAAGGAAGACTTAAAGTCGAATTTTTCATTGTTGCGGGAAAAATTTCTTATTTTAGGATTTCTTCATTATTGATAGCGTGGAAAAATTTTTCCATTGTTAAAGGATAGGGACATTTTCACGTTTTAAATATTGTCCATTGTTGAAAGCGTATCAATATTTGTCAATGGAATTTTTTCCATTGTTGGAAGCGCCGGAAAGTTGTCATTATAGATAACTTCTAATATAATTATAAATAAATTTTTCATAATAACAATTGAAAAAGCTGGACTTAAAGTCGAATTTTTCCTTCTTGCGGGAAAAATTTCTTATTTTAAGATTTCTTCATTGTTGAAAGCGTGGGAAAATTTCTCACTATAATTTTTTCCATTGTTAAAGGATAAGGACATTTTCATGTTTTAAATATAGTCCATTGTTGAAAGCGTATCAATATTTGTCAATGGAATTTTTTCCGTTGTTGGAAGTGCGGGAAGGTTGTCATTATAGATAACTTCTAATATAATTATAAATAGATTTTTCATAATAGCAAATGAAAAATGAAGAGTTAAAATCGAATTTTTCATTGTTGCGGGAAAATTTTCATATTTTAAGATTTCTTCATTGTTGAAAGAGTGGGAAAATTTGTCACTATAAATTTTTCCATTGTTAAAGGATAGGGACATTTTCACGTTTTAAATATTGTCCATTGTTATAAGCGTATCAATATTTATCAATGGAATTTTTTTCATTGTCTGAAGTGCGCGAAATTTGTCATTATAGATAAATTCTAATATGATTATAAATACATTTTTCATAATAACAATTCAAAAAGGTAGACAGAAAGTCGAATTTTTCATTTTGTCGGGAAAAAATTCTTATTTTAAGATTTCTTTATTGTTGAAAGCGTGGGAAAATTTTTCCATTGTTAAAGGATAGGGACATTTTCACGTTTTAAATATTGTCCATTGTTGAAAGCGTATCAATATTTATCAATGGAATTTTTTTCATTGTCTGAAGTGCGGAAAAGTTGTCATTATAGATAAATTCTAATATATTTATAAATAAATTGTTCTTAATAACAATTGGAAAAGGAAGACGTAAAGTCGAATTTTTCATTGTTGCGGGAAAAGTTTCATATTTTAAGATTTCTTCATTGTTGAAAGCGTGGGAAAATTTGTCACTATACATTTTTCCATTTTTAAAGGATAGGGACATTTTCATGTTATAAATATAGTCCTTTGTTGAAAGCGTATCAATATTTGTCAATGGAATTTTTTCCATTGTTGCAAGTGCGGGAAAGTTGTCATTATAGATAACTTCTAATATATTTATAAATAAATTGTTCATAATAACAATTAAAAAAGGAAGACTTAAAGTCGAATTTTTCAATGTTGCGGGAAAAAATTCTTATTAAGATTCCTTTATTGTTCAAAGCGTGGGAAAATTTTTCCATTGTTAAAGGATAGGGACATTTTCACGTTTTAAGTATTGTCCATTGTTTTAATCGTATCAATATTTGTCAATGGAATTTTTTCCATTGTGGGAAGTGCGGGAAAGTTTTCATTACAGATAACTCCTATTATAATTATAAATAAATTTGACATAATAACAATTGAAAAAGGAAGACTTAAAGTCTAATTTTTCATTGTTGTGGGAAATTTTCATATTTTAAGATTTCTTCATTGCTGGAAGCGTGGGAAAATTTGTCAGTATATTTTTTCCATTGCAAATTGATAGGGACAATTTCACGTTTTAAAGATTGTCCATTGTTGATAGCGTATGAATATTTGTCAATGGAATTTTTCCATTGTTGGAAGTGCTTGAAAGTTGCAATTATAGTTAACTTCTAATATAATTATAAAAAAAAAATGTGTCATAATAACAATTGAAACAGGAAGACTAAAGACGAATTTTTCATTGTTGCGGGAAAAATTTCTTATTTTAAGATTTCTTCATTGTTGAAAGCGTGGGAAAATTTGTTACTATAAATTTTTCCATTGTTAAAGGATAGGATCATTTTCTTGTTTTTAATATAGTCCATTGTTGAAAGCGTATCAATATTTGTCAATGGAATTTTTTCCATTGTTGGAAGTGCGGGAAAGTTGTCATTATAGATAACTTCTAATATATTTATAAATAAATTGTTCATAATAACAATTGAAAAATGGAGACTTAAAGTCGAATTTTTCATTGTTGCGGGAAAAAAATTCTTATTTTAATATTTCTTTATTGTTGAAAGCGTTCGAAATTTTTCCATTGTTAAAGGATAGGGACATTTTCACGTTTTAAATATTGTCCATTGTTGAAAGCGTATCAATATTTGTCAATGGAATTTTTTCCATTGTTGGAAGCGCCGGAAAGTTGTCATTATAGATAACTTCTAATATAATTATAAATAAATTTTTCATAATAACAATTGAAAAAGCTGTACTTAAAGTCGAATTTTTCCTTCTTGCGGGAAAAATTTCTTATTTTAAGATTTCTTCATTGTTGAAAGCGTGGGAAAATTTCTCACTATAATTTTTTCCATTGTTAAAGGATAAGGACATTTTCATGTTTTAAATATAGTCCATTGTTGAAAGCGTATCAATATTTGTCAATGGAATTTTTTCCGTTGTTGGAAGTGCGGGAAGGTTGTCATTATAGATAACTTCTAATATAATTATAAATAGATTTTTCATAATAGCAAATGAAAAATGAAGAGTTAAAGTCGAATTTTTCATTGTTGCGGGAAAATTTTCATATTTTAAGATTTCTTCATTGTTGAAAGAGTGGGAAAATTTGTCACTATAAATTTTTCCATTGTTAAAGGATAGGGACATTTTCACGTTTTAAATATTGTCCATTGTTATAAGCGTATCAATATTTATCAATGGAATTTTTTTCATTGTCTGAAGTGCGCGAAATTTGTCATTATAGATAAATTCTAATATGATTATAAATACATTTTTCATAATAACAATTCAAAAAGGTAGACAGAAAGTCGAATTTTTCATTTTGTCGGGAAAAAATTCTTATTTTAAGATTTCTTTATTGTTGAAAGCGTGGGAAAATTTTTCCATTGTTAAAGGATAGGGACATTTTCACGTTTTAAATATTGTCCATTGTTGAAAGCGTATCAATATTTATCAATGGAATTTTTTTCATTGTCTGAAGTGCGGAAAAGTTGTCATTATAGATAAATTCTAATATATTTATAAATAAATTGTTCTTAATAACAATTGGAAAAGGAAGACGTAAAGTCGAATTTTTCATTGTTGCGGGAAAAGTTTCATATTTTAAGATTTCTTCATTGTTGGAAGCGTGGGAAAATTTGTCACTATACATTTTTCCATTGTTAAAGGATAGGGACATTTTCACGTTTTAAATATTGTCCATTGTTATAAGCGTATCAATATTTATCAATGGAATTTTTTTCATTGTCTGAAGTGCGGGAAAGTTGTCATTATAGATAAATTCTAATATGATTATAAATACATTTTTCATAATAACAATTCAAAAAGGAAGACAGACAGTCGAATTTTTCAATGTTTCGGGAAAAAATTCTTATTAAGATTCCTTTATTGTTCAAAGCGTGGGAAAATTTTTCCATTGTTAAAGGATAGGGACATTTTCACGTTTTAAATATTGTCCATTGTTTTAATCGTATCAATATTTGTCAATGGAATTTTTTCCATTGTGGGAAGTGCGGGAAAGTTGTCATTACAGATAACTCCTATTATAATTATAAATAAATTTGACATAATAACAATTGAAAAAGGAAGACTTAAAGTCGAATTTTTCAATGTTTCGGGAAAAAATTCTTATTAAGATTCCTTTATTGTTCAAAGCGTGGGAAAATTTTTCCATTGTTAAAGGATAGGGACATTTTCACGTTTTAAATATTGTCCATTGTTTTAATCGTATCAATATTTGTCAATGGAATTTTTTCCATTGTGGGAAGTGCGGGAAAGTTGTCATTACAGATAACTCCTATTATAATTATAAATAAATTTGACATAATAACAATTGAAAAAGGAAGACTTAAAGTCTAATTTTTCATTGTTGTGGGAAATTTTCATATTTTAAGATTTCTTCATTGCTGGAAGCGTGGGAAAATTTGTCAGTATATTTTTTCCATTGCAAATTGATAGGGACAATTTCACGTTATAAAGATTGTCCATTGTTGATAGCGTATGAATATTTGTCAATGGAATTTTTCCATTGTTGGAAGTGCTTGAAAGTTGCAATTATAGTTAACTTCTAATATAATTATAAAAAAAATGTGTCATAATAACAATTGAAACAGGAAGACTAAAGACGAATTTTTCATTGTTGCGGGAAAAATTTCTTATTTTAAGATTTCTTCAGGGTTGAAAGCGTGGGAAAATTTGTTACTATAAATTTTTCCATTGTTAAAGGATAGGATCATTTTCTTGTTTTTAATATAGTCCATTGTTGAAAGCGTATCAATATTTGTCAATGGAATTTTTTCCATTGTTGGAAGTGCGGGAAAGTTGTCATTATAGATAACTTCTAATATATTTATAAATAAATTGTTCATAATAACAATTGAAAAATGGAGACTTAAAGTCGAATTTTTCATTGTTGCGGGAAAAAAATTCTTATTTTAATATTTCTTTATTGTTGAAAGCGTTCGAAATTTTTCCATTGTTAAAGGATAGGGACATTTTCACGTTTTAAATATTGTCCATTGTTGAAAGCGTATCAATATTTGTCAATGGAATTTTATCCATTGTTTGAAGTGCGGGAAAGTTGAATTATATTTAACTCCTAATATAATTATAAATAAATTTGTCATAATAACAATTGAAAAAGGAAGACTTAAAGTCGAATTTTTCATTGTTGCGGGAAAAATTTCTTATTTTAAGATTTCTTCATCGTTGAAAGCGTGGGAAAATTTGTCACTATAAATTTTTCCATTGTTAAAGGATAGGGACATTTTCACGTTTTAAATATTGCCCATTGTTGAAAGCGTATCAATATTTGTCAATGGAATTTTTTCCATTGTTGGAAGTGGGGGACAGTTGAATTATATTTAACTCCTAATATAATTATATATAAATTTGTCATAATAACAATTGAAAAAGGAAGACTTAAAGTCGAATTTTTCATTGTTGCGGGAAAAATTTCTTATTTTAGGATTTCTTCATTATTGATAGCGTGGAAAATTTTTTCCATTGTTAAAGGATAGGGACATTTTCACGTTTTAAATATTGTCCATTGTTGAAAGCGTATCAATATTTGTCAATGGAATTTTTTCCATTGTTGGAAGCGCCGGAAAGTTGTCATTATAGATAACTTCTAATATAATTATAAATAAATTTTTCATAATAACAATTGAAAAAGCTGGACTTAAAGTCGAATTTTTCCTTCTTGCGGGAAAAATTTCTTATTTTAAGATTTCTTCATTGTTGAAAGCGTGGGAAAATTTCTCACTATAATTTTTTCCATTGTTAAAGGATAGGGACATTTTCACGTTTTAAATATTGTCCATTGTTATAAGCGTATCAATATTTATCAATGGAATTTTTTTCATTGTCTGAAGTGCGGGAAAGTTGTCATTATAGATAAATTCTAATATGATTATAAATACATTTTTCATAATAACAATTCAAAAAGGAAGACAGACAGTCGAATTTTTCATTGTGTCGGGAAAAAATTCTTATTTTAAGATTTCTTTATTGTTGAAAGCGTTTGAAAATTTTTCCATTGTTAAAGGATAGGGACATTTTCACGTTTTAAATATTGTCCATTGTTGAAAGCGTATCAATATTTATCAATGGAATTTTTTTCATTGTCTGAAGTGCGGGAAAGTTGTCATTATAGATAAATTCTAATATATTTATAAATAAATTGTTCTTAATAACAATTGAAAAAGGAAGACGTAAAGTCGAATTTTTCAATGTTTCGGGAAAAAATTCTTATTAAGATTCCTTTATTGTTCAAAGCGTGGGAAAATTTTTCCATTGTTAAAGGATAGGGACATTTTCACGTTTTAAATATTGTCCATTGTTTTAATCGTATCAATATTTGTCAATGGAATTTTTTCCATTGTGGGAAGTGCGGGAAAGTTGTCATTACAGATAACTCCTATTATAATTATAAATAAATTTGACATAATAACAATTGAAAAAGGAAGACTTAAAGTCTAATTTTTCATTGTTGTGGGAAATTTTCATATTTTAAGATTTCTTCATTGCTGGAAGCGTGGGAAAATTTGTCAGTATATTTTTTCCATTGCAAATTGATAGGGACAATTTCACGTTTTAAAGATTGTCCATTGTTGATAGCGTATGAATATTTGTCAATGGAATTTTTCCATTGTTGGAAGTGCTTGAAAGTTGCAATTATAGTTAACTTCTAATATAATTATAAAAAAAATGTGTCATAATAACAATTGAAACAGGAAGACTAAAGACGAATTTTTCATTGTTGCGGGAAAAATTTCTTATTTTAAGATTTCTTCATTGTTGAAAGCGTGGGAAAATTTGTTACTATAAATTTTTCCATTGTTAAAGGATAGGATCATTTTCTTGTTTTTAATATAGTCCATTGTTGAAAGCGTATCAATATTTGTCAATGGAATTTTTTCCATTGTTGGAAGTGCGGGAAAGTTGTCATTATAGATAACTTCTAATATATTTATAAATAAATTGTTCATAATAACAATTGAAAAATGGAGACTTAAAGTCGAATTTTTCATTGTTGCGGGAAAAAAATTCTTATTTTAATATTTCTTTATTGTTGAAAGCGTTCGAAATTTTTCCATTGTTAAAGGATAGGGACATTTTCACGTTTTAAATATTGTCCATTGTTGAAAGCGTATCAATATTTGTCAATGGAATTTTTTCCATTGTTGGAAGTGCGGGACAGTTGAATTATATTTAACTCCTAATATAATTATATATAAATTTGTCATAATAACAATTGAAAAAGGAAGACTTAAAGTCGAATTTTTCATTGTTGCGGGAAAAATTTCTTATTTTAGGATTTCTTCATTATTGATAGCGTGGAAAATTTTTTCCATTGTTAAAGGATAGGGACATTTTCACGTTTTAAATATTGTCCATTGTTGAAAGCGTATCAATATTTGTCAATGGAATTTTTTCCATTGTTGGAAGTGCGGGACAGTTGAATTATATTTAACTCCTAATATAATTATATATAAATTTGTCATAATAACAATTGAAAAAGGAAGACTTAAAGTCGAATTTTTCATTGTTGCGGGAAAAATTTCTTATTTTAGGATTTCTTCATTATTGATAGCGTGGAAAATTTTTTCCATTGTTAAAGGATAGGGACATTTTCACGTTTTAAATATTGTCCATTGTTGAAAGCGTATCAATATTTCACAATGGAATTTTTTCCATTGTTGGAAGCGCCGGAAAGTTGTCATTATAGATAACTTCTAATATAATTATAAATAAACTTTTCATAATAACAATTGAAAAAGCTGGACTTAAAGTCGAATTTTTCTTTCTTGCGGGAAAAATTTCTTATTTTAAGATTTCTTCATTGTTGAAAGCGTGGGAAAATTTCTCACTATAATTTTTTCCATTGTTAAAGGATAAGGACATTTTCATGTTTTAAATATAGTCCATTGTTGAAAGCGTATCAATATTTGTCAATGGAATTTTTTCCGTTGTTGGAAGTGCGGGAAGGTTGTCATTATAGATAACTTCTAATATAATTATAAATAGATTTTTCATAATAGCAAATGAAAAATGAAGAGTTAAAGTCGAATTTTTCATTGTTGCGGGAAAATTTTCATATTTTAAGATTTCTTCATTGTTGAAAGCGTGGGAAAATTTGTCACTATAAATTTTTCCATTGTTAAAGGATAGGGACATTTTCACGTTTTAAATATTGTCCATTGTTATAAGCGTATCAATATTTATCAATGGAATTTTTTTCATTGTCTGAAGTGCGCGAAATTTGTCATTATAGATAAATTCTAATATGATTATAAATACATTTTTCATAATAACAATTCAAAAAGGTAGACAGAAAGTCGAATTTTTCATTGTGTCGGAAAAAATTCTTATTTTAAGATTTCGTTATTGTTGAAAGCGTGGGAAAATTTTTCCATTGTTAAAGGATAGGGACATTTTCACGTTTTAAATATTGTCCATTGTTGAAAGCGTATCAATATTTATCAATGGAATTTTTTTCATTGTCTGAAGTGCGGGAAAGTTGTCATTATAGATAAATTCTAATATATTTATAAATAAATTGTTCTTAATAACAATTGAAAAAGGAAGACATAAAGTCGAATTTTTCATTGTTGCGGGAAAAGTTTCATATTTTAAGATTTCTTCATTGTTGGAAGCGTGGGAAAATTTGTCACTATACATTTTTCCATTGTTAAAGGATAGGGACATTTTCACGTTTTAAATATTGTCCATTGTTATAAGCGTATCAATATTTATCAATGGAATTTTTTTCATTGTCTGAAGTGCGGGAAAGTTGTCATTATAGATAAATTCTAATATGATTATAAATACATTTTTCATAATAACAATTCAAAAAGGAAGACAGAAAGTCGAATTTTTCATTGTGTCGGGAAAAAATTCTTATTTTAAGATTTCTTTATTGTTGAAAGCGTTTGAAAATTTTTCCATTGTTAAAGGATAGGGACATTTTCACGTTTTAAATATTGTCCATTGTTGAAAGCGTATCAATATTTATCAATGGAATTTTTTTCATTGTCTGAAGTGCGGGAAAGTTGTCATTATAGATAAATTCTAATATATTTATAAATAAATTGTTCTTACTAACAATTGAAAAAGGAAGACGTAAAGTCGAATTTTTCAATGTTTCGGGAAAAAATTCTTATTAAGATTCCTTTATTGTTCAAAGCGTGGGAAAATTTTTCCATTGTTAAAGGATAGGGACATTTTCACGTTTTAAATATTGTCCATTGTTTTAATCGTATCAATATTTGTTAATGGAATTTTTTCCATTGTTGGAAGTGCGGGAAAGTTGTCATTATAGATAACTTCTAATATATTTATAAATAAATTGTTCTTAATAACAATTGAAAAAGGAAGACGTAAAGTCGAATTTTTCCTTGTTGTGGGAAATTTTCATATTTTAAGATTTCATCATTGCTGGAAGCGTGGGAAAATTTGTCAGTATATTTTTTCCATTGCTAAATGATAGGGACAATTTCACGTTTTAAAGATTGTCCATTGTTGATAGCGTATGAATATTTGTCAATGGAATTTTTCCATTGTTGGAAGTGCTTGAAAGTTGCAATTATAGTTAACTTCTAATATAATTATAAAATAATTTGTCATAATAACAATTGAAAAAGGAAGACTAAAGTCGAATTTTTCATTGTTGCGGGAAAAATTTCTTATTTTAAGATTTCTTCATTGTTGAAAGCGTGGGAAAATTTTTCCATTGTTAAAGGATAGGGACATTTTCACGTTTTAAATATTGTCCATTGTTGAATGCGTATCAATATTTGTCAATGTAATTGTTTCCATTGTTGGAAGTGCGGGAAAGTTGGAATTATATTTAACTCTTAATATAATTATAAATAAATTTGTCATAATAACAATTGAAAAAGGAAGACTTAAAGTCGAATGTTTCATTGTTGCGGGAAAAATTTCTTATTTTAAGATTTCTTCATTATTGATAGCGTGGGAAATTTTTTCCATTGTTAAAGGATAGGGACGTTTTCACGTTTTAAATATTGTCCATTGTTGAAAGCATATTAATATTTGTCAATGGATTTTTTTCCATTGTTGGAAGTGCGGGAAAGTTGTCATTACAGATAACTCCTATTATAATTATAAATAAATTTACATAATAACAATTGAAAAAGGAAGACTTAAAATCTAAATTTCATTGTTGTGGGAAATTTTCATATTTTAATATTTCTTCATTGTTGCAAGCGTGGGAAAATTTGTCAGTATAATTTTTTCCATTGTTAAATGATAGGGACAATTTTACGTCTTAAAGATTGTCCATTGTTGATAGCGTATGAATATTTGTCAATGGAAGTTTTTCCGCTGTTGGAAGTGCGGGAAAGTTGTCATTATAGATAACTATTAATATAATTATAAATAGATTTTTCATAATAACAATTGAAAAAGGAAGACTTAAAGTCGAATTCGTCATTGTTGCGGGAAAAATTTCTTGTTTTATGATTTCTTCATTGTTGAATGCGTTGGAAAATTTGTCACTATAAATTTTTCCATTGTTAAAGGATAGGGACATTTTCATGTTTTAAATATAGTCCATTGTTGAAAAAATATCAATATTTGTCAATGGATTTTTTTCCGTTGTTAGAAGTGCGGGAAAGTTGTCATTATAGATAACTTCTAATATAATTATAAATAGATTTTTTATAATAACAATTGAAAAATGAAGACTTAAATTCGAATTTTTCATTGTTGCGCGAAAAATTTCATATTTTAAGATTTCTTCATTGTTGAAAGCGTGGTAAAATTTGTCAGTATAATTTTTTCCATTGTTAAATGATAGGAACAATTTTACGTTTTAAAGATTGTCCATTGTTGATAGCGTATCAATATTTGTCTTTGGAAGTTTTTCCGCTGTTGGAAGTGCGGGAAAGTTGTCATTATAGATAACTATTAATATAATTATAAATAGATTTTTCATAATAACAATTGAAAAAGGAAGACTTAAAGTCGAATGTTTCATTGTTGCGGGAAAAAATTCTTATTTTAAGATTTCTTCATTGTTGAAAGCGTGGGAAAATTAGTCCATTGTTAAAGGATAGGGACATTTTCACGTTTTAAATATTGTCCATTGTTGAATGCGTATCAATATTTGTCAATAGAATTTTTTCCATTGTTGGAAGTGCGGGAAATTTGGAATTATATTTAACTCTTAATATAATTATAAATAAATTTGTCATAATAACAATTGCAAAAGGAAGACTTAAAGTCGAATGTTTCATTGTTGCGGGAAAAATTTCTTATTTTAAGATTTCTTCATTATTGATAGCGTGGGAAATTTTTCCATTGTTAAAGGATAGGGACATTTTCACGTTTTAAATATTGTCAATTGTTGAAAGCATATTAATATTTGTCAATGGAATTTTTTCCATTGTTGGAAGTGCGGGAAAGTTGTCATTACAGATAACTCCTATTATAATTATAAATAAATTTGACATAATAACAATTGAAAAAGGAAGACTTAAAGTCTAAATTTCATTGTTGTGGGAAATTTTCATATTTTAAGATTTCTTCATTGTTGCAAGCGTGGGAAAATTTGTCAGTATAATATTTTCCATTGTTAAATGATAGGGACAATTTTACGTTTTAAGATTGTCCATTGTTGATAGCGTATCAATATTTGTCAATGGAATTTTTTCCGCTGTTGGAAGTGCGGGAAAGTTGCCATTATAGATAACTATTAATATAATTATAAATAGATTTTTCATAATAAAAAGGAAGACTTAAAGACGAATTTGTCATTATTGCGGGAAAAAATTCTTATTTTAAACTTTCTTCATTGTTGAAAGCGGGGGAAAATTTTTCTATTGTTAAAGGATAGGGACATTTTCACGTTTTAAATACAGACCATTGTTGAAAGCGTATCAATATTTGTCAATGGAATTTTTTCCGCTGTTGGAAGTGCGGGAAAGTTGTCATTATAGATAACTATTAATATAATTATAAATAGATTTTTCATAATTAAAATTGAAAAAGGAAGACTTAAAGTCGAATTTGTCATTATTGCGGGAAAAAATTCTTATTTTAAGATTCTTCATTGTTGAAAGCGTGGGAAAATTTTTCCATTGTTAAAGGATAGGGACATTTTCACGTTTTAAATATTGTCCATTGTTGAATGCGTATCAATATTTGTCAATGTAATTTTTTCCATTGTTGGAAGTGCGAGAAAGTTGGAATTATATTTAACTCTTAATATAATTATAAATAAATTTGTCATAATAACAATTGAAAAAGGAAGACTGAAAGACGAATTTGTCATTGTTGCGGGAAAAATTTCTTGTTTTAAGATTTCTTCATTGTTGAATGCGTTGGAAAATTTGTCACTATAAATTTTTCCATTGTTAAAGGATAGGGACGTTTTCATGTTTTAAATATAGTCCATTGTTGAAAGAATATCAGTATTTGTCAATGGATTTTTTTCCGTTGTTGGAAGTGCGGGAAAGTTGTCATTATAGATAACTTCTAATATAATTATAAATAGATTTTTTATAATAACAATTGAAAAATGAAGACTTAAAGTCGAATTTTTCATTGTTCGCGAAAATTTCATTTTTTAAGATTTCTTCATTGTTGAAAGCGTGGGAAAATTTGTCACTAAAAATTTTTCCATTGTTAAAGGATAGGGACATTTTCATGTTTTAAATATAGTCCATTGTTGAAAGCGTATCAATATTTGTCAATGGAATTTTTTCCGCTGTTGGAAGTGCGGGAAAGTTGGAATTATATTTAACTCTTAATATAATTATAAATAAATTTGTCATAATAACAATTGAAAAAGGAAGACTTAAAGTCGAATGTTTCATTGTTGCGGGAAAAATTTCTTATTTTAAGATTTCTTCATTATTGATAGCGTGGGAAATTTTTTCCATTGTTAAAGGATAGGGACATTTTCACGTTTTAAATATTGTCCATTGTTGAAAGCATATTAATATTTGTCAATGGAATTTTTTCCATTGTTGGAAGTGCGGGAAAGTTGTCATTACAGGTAACTCCTATTATAATTATAAATAAATTTGACATAATAACAATTGAAAAAGGAAGACTTAAAGTCTAAATTTCATTGTTGTGGGAAATTTTCATATTTTAAGATTTCTTCATTGTTGCAAGCGAGGTAAAATTTGTCAGTATAATTTTTTCCATTGTTAAATGATAGGGACAATTTTACGTTTTAAAGATTGTCCATTGTTGATAGCGTATGAATATTTGTCAATGGAAGTTTTTCCGCTGTTGGAAGTGCGGGAAAGTTGTCATTATAGATAACTATTAATATAATTATAAATAGATTTTTCATAATAACAATTGAAAAAGGAAGACTTAAAGTCGAATTTGTCATTGTTGCGGGAAAAATTTCTTGTTTTAAGATTTCTTCATTGTTGAATGCGTTGGAAAATTTGTCACTATAAATTTTTGCATTGTTAAAGGATAGGGACATTTTCATGTTTAAATATAGTCCATTGTTGAAAGAATATCAATATTTATCAATGGAATTTTTTTCATTGTCTGAAGTGCGGGAAAGTTGTCATTATAGATAAATTCTAATATATTTATAAATAAATTGTTCTTACTAACAATTGAAAAAGGAAGACGTAAAGTCGAATTTTTCAATGTTTCGGGAAAAAATTCTTATTAAGATTCCTTTATTGTTCAAAGCGTGGGAAAATTTTTCCATTGTTAAAGGATAGGGACATTTTCACGTTTTAAATATTGTCCATTGTTTTAATCGTATCAATATTTGTTAATGGAATTTTTTCCATTGTTGGAAGTGCGGGAAAGTTGTCATTATAGATAACTTCTAATATATTTATAAATAAATTGTTCTTAATAACAATTGAAAAAGGAAGACGTAAAGTCGAATTTTTCCTTGTTGTGGGAAATTTTCATATTTTAAGATTTCATCATTGCTGGAAGCGTGGGAAAATTTGTCAGTATATTTTTTCCATTGCTAAATGATAGGGACAATTTCACGTTTTAAAGATTGTCCATTGTTGATAGCGTATGAATATTTGTCAATGGAATTTTTCCATTGTTGGAAGTGCTTGAAAGTTGCAATTATAGTTAACTTCTAATATAATTATAAAATAATTTGTCATAATAACAATTGAAAAAGGAAGACTAAAGTCGAATTTTTCATTGTTGCGGGAAAAATTTCTTATTTTAAGATTTCTTCATTGTTGAAAGCGTGGGAAAATTTTTCCATTGTTAAAGGATAGGGACATTTTCACGTTTTAAATATTGTCCATTGTTGAATGCGTATCAATATTTGTCAATGTAATTGTTTCCATTGTTGGAAGTGCAGGAAAGTTGGAATTATATTTAACTCTTAATATAATTATAAATAAATTTGTCATAATAACAATTGAAAAAGGAAGACTTAAAGTCGAATGTTTCATTGTTGCGGGAAAAATTTCTTATTTTAAGATTTCTTCATTATTGATAGCGTGGGAAATTTTTTCCATTGTTAAAGGATAGGGACGTTTTCACGTTTTAAATATTGTCCATTGTTGAAAGCATATTAATATTTGTCAATGGATTTTTTTCCATTGTTGGAAGTGCGGAAAAGTTGTCATTACAGATAACTCCTATTATAATTATAAATAAATTTACATAATAACAATTGAAAAAGGAAGACTTAAAATCTAAATTTCATTGTTGTGGGAAATTTTCATATTTTAATATTTCTTCATTGTTGCAAGCGTGGGAAAATTTGTCAGTATAATTTTTTCCATTGTTAAATGATAGGGACAATTTTACGTCTTAAAGATTGTCCATTGTTGATAGCGTATGAATATTTGTCAATGGAAGTTTTTCCGCTGTTGGAAGTGCGGGAAAGTTGTCATTATAGATAACTATTAATATAATTATAAATAGATTTTTCATAATAACAATTGAAAAAGGAAGACTTAAAGTCGAATTCGTCATTGTTGCGGGAAAAATTTCTTGTTTTATGATTTCTTCATTGTTGAATGCGTTGGAAAATTTGTCACTATAAATTTTTCCATTGTTAAAGGATAGGGACATTTTCATGTTTTAAATATAGTCCATTGTTGAAAAAATATCAATATTTGTCAATGGATTTTTTTCCGTTGTTAGAAGTGCGGGAAAGTTGTCATTATAGATAACTTCTAATATAATTATAAATAGATTTTTTATAATAACAATTGAAAAATGAAGACTTAAATTCGAATTTTTCATTGTTGCGCGAAAAATTTCATATTTTAAGATTTCTTCATTGTTGAAAGCGTGGTAAAATTTGTCAGTATAATTTTTTCCATTGTTAAATGATAGGAACAATTTTACGTTTTAAAGATTGTCCATTGTTGATAGCGTATCAATATTTGTCTTTGGAAGTTTTTCCGCTGTTGGAAGTGCGGGAAAGTTGTCATTATAGATAACTATTAATATAATTATAAATAGATTTTTCATAATAACAATTGAAAAAGGAAGACTTAAAGTCGAATGTTTCATTGTTGCGGGAAAAATTTCTTATTTTAGGATTTCTTCATTATTGATAGCGTGGAAAATTTTTTCCATTGTTAAAGGATAGGGACATTTTCACGTTTTAAATATTGTCCATTGTTGAAAGCGTATCAATATTTGTCAATGGAATTTTTTCCATTGTTGGAAGCGCCGGAAAGTTGTCATTATAGATAACTTCTAATATAATTATAAATAAATTTTTCATAATAACAATTGAAAAAGCTGGACTTAAAGTCGAATTTTTCCTTCTTGCGGGAAAAATTTCTTATTTTAAGATTTCTTCATTGTTGAAAGCGTGGGAAAATTTCTCACTATAATTTTTTCCATTGTTAAAGGATAGGGACATTTTCACGTTTTAAATATTGTCCATTGTTATAAGCGTATCAATATTTATCAATGGAATTTTTTTCATTGTCTGAAGTGCGGGAAAGTTGTCATTATAGATAAATTCTAATATGATTATAAATACATTTTTCATAATAACAATTCAAAAAGGAAGACAGACAGTCGAATTTTTCATTGTGTCGGGAAAAAATTCTTATTTTAAGATTTCTTTATTGTTGAAAGCGTTTGAAAATTTTTCCATTGTTAAAGGATAGGGACATTTTCACGTTTTAAATATTGTCCATTGTTGAAAGCGTATCAATATTTATCAATGGAATTTTTTTCATTGTCTGAAGTGCGGGAAAGTTGTCATTATAGATAAATTCTAATATATTTATAAATAAATTGTTCTTAATAACAATTGAAAAAGGAAGACGTAAAGTCGAATTTTTCAATGTTTCGGGAAAAAATTCTTATTAAGATTCCTTTATTGTTCAAAGCGTGGGAAAATTTTTCCATTGTTAAAGGATAGGGACATTTTCACGTTTTAAATATTGTCCATTGTTTTAATCGTATCAATATTTGTCAATGGAATTTTTTCCATTGTGGGAAGTGCGGGAAAGTTGTCATTACAGATAACTCCTATTATAATTATAAATAAATTTGACATAATAACAATTGAAAAAGGAAGACTTAAAGTCTAATTTTTCATTGTTGTGGGAAATTTTCATATTTTAAGATTTCTTCATTGCTGGAAGCGTGGGAAAATTTGTCAGTATATTTTTTCCATTGCAAATTGATAGGGACAATTTCACGTTTTAAAGATTGTCCATTGTTGATAGCGTATGAATATTTGTCAATGGAATTTTTCCATTGTTGGAAGTGCTTGAAAGTTGCAATTATAGTTAACTTCTAATATAATTATAAAAAAAATGTGTCATAATAACAATTGAAACAGGAAGACTAAAGACGAATTTTTCATTGTTGCGGGAAAAATTTCTTATTTTAAGATTTCTTCATTGTTGAAAGCGTGGGAAAATTTGTTACTATAAATTTTTCCATTGTTAAAGGATAGGATCATTTTCTTGTTTTTAATATAGTCCATTGTTGAAAGCGTATCAATATTTGTCAATGGAATTTTTTCCATTGTTGGAAGTGCGGGAAAGTTGTCATTATAGATAACTTCTAATATATTTATAAATAAATTGTTCATAATAACAATTGAAAAATGGAGACTTAAAGTCGAATTTTTCATTGTTGCGGGAAAAAAATTCTTATTTTAATATTTCTTTATTGTTGAAAGCGTTCGAAATTTTTCCATTGTTAAAGGATAGGGACATTTTCACGTTTTAAATATTGTCCATTGTTGAAAGCGTATCAATATTTGTCAATGGAATTTTTTCCATTGTTGGAAGTGCGGGACAGTTGAATTATATTTAACTCCTAATATAATTATATATAAATTTGTCATAATAACAATTGAAAAAGGAAGACTTAAAGTCGAATTTTTCATTGTTGCGGGAAAAATTTCTTATTTTAGGATTTCTTCATTATTGATAGCGTGGAAAATTTTTTCCATTGTTAAAGGATAGGGACATTTTCACGTTTTAAATATTGTCCATTGTTGAAAGCGTATCAATATTTGTCAATGGAATTTTTTCCATTGTTGGAAGTGCGGGACAGTTGAATTATATTTAACTCCTAATATAATTATATATAAATTTGTCATAATAACAATTGAAAAAGGAAGACTTAAAGTCGAATTTTTCATTGTTGCGGGAAAAATTTCTTATTTTAGGATTTCTTCATTATTGATAGCGTGGAAAATTTTTTCCATTGTTAAAGGATAGGGACATTTTCACGTTTTAAATATTGTCCATTGTTGAAAGCGTATCAATATTTCACAATGGAATTTTTTCCATTGTTGGAAGCGCCGGAAAGTTGTCATTATAGATAACTTCTAATATAATTATAAATAAACTTTTCATAATAACAATTGAAAAAGCTGGACTTAAAGTCGAATTTTTCTTTCTTGCGGGAAAAATTTCTTATTTTAAGATTTCTTCATTGTTGAAAGCGTGGGAAAATTTCTCACTATAATTTTTTCCATTGTTAAAGGATAAGGACATTTTCATGTTTTAAATATAGTCCATTGTTGAAAGCGTATCAATATTTGTCAATGGAATTTTTTCCGTTGTTGGAAGTGCGGGAAGGTTGTCATTATAGATAACTTCTAATATAATTATAAATAGATTTTTCATAATAGCAAATGAAAAATGAAGAGTTAAAGTCGAATTTTTCATTGTTGCGGGAAAATTTTCATATTTTAAGATTTCTTCATTGTTGAAAGCGTGGGAAAATTTGTCACTATAAATTTTTCCATTGTTAAAGGATAGGGACATTTTCACGTTTTAAATATTGTCCATTGTTATAAGCGTATCAATATTTATCAATGGAATTTTTTTCATTGTCTGAAGTGCGCGAAATTTGTCATTATAGATAAATTCTAATATGATTATAAATACATTTTTCATAATAACAATTCAAAAAGGTAGACAGAAAGTCGAATTTTTCATTGTGTCGGAAAAAATTCTTATTTTAAGATTTCGTTATTGTTGAAAGCGTGGGAAAATTTTTCCATTGTTAAAGGATAGGGACATTTTCACGTTTTAAATATTGTCCATTGTTGAAAGCGTATCAATATTTATCAATGGAATTTTTTTCATTGTCTGAAGTGCGGGAAAGTTGTCATTATAGATAAATTCTAATATATTTATAAATAAATTGTTCTTAATAACAATTGAAAAAGGAAGACATAAAGTCGAATTTTTCATTGTTGCGGGAAAAGTTTCATATTTTAAGATTTCTTCATTGTTGGAAGCGTGGGAAAATTTGTCACTATACATTTTTCCATTGTTAAAGGATAGGGACATTTTCACGTTTTAAATATTGTCCATTGTTATAAGCGTATCAATATTTATCAATGGAATTTTTTTCATTGTCTGAAGTGCGGGAAAGTTGTCATTATAGATAAATTCTAATATGATTATAAATACATTTTTCATAATAACAATTCAAAAAGGAAGACAGAAAGTCGAATTTTTCATTGTGTCGGGAAAAAATTCTTATTTTAAGATTTCTTTATTGTTGAAAGCGTTTGAAAATTTTTCCATTGTTAAAGGATAGGGACATTTTCACGTTTTAAATATTGTCCATTGTTGAAAGCGTATCAATATTTATCAATGGAATTTTTTTCATTGTCTGAAGTGCGGGAAAGTTGTCATTATAGATAAATTCTAATATATTTATAAATAAATTGTTCTTACTAACAATTGAAAAAGGAAGACGTAAAGTCGAATTTTTCAATGTTTCGGGAAAAAATTCTTATTAAGATTCCTTTATTGTTCAAAGCGTGGGAAAATTTTTCCATTGTTAAAGGATAGGGACATTTTCACGTTTTAAATATTGTCCATTGTTTTAATCGTATCAATATTTGTTAATGGAATTTTTTCCATTGTTGGAAGTGCGGGAAAGTTGTCATTATAGATAACTTCTAATATATTTATAAATAAATTGTTCTTAATAACAATTGAAAAAGGAAGACGTAAAGTCGAATTTTTCCTTGTTGTGGGAAATTTTCATATTTTAAGATTTCATCATTGCTGGAAGCGTGGGAAAATTTGTCAGTATATTTTTTCCATTGCTAAATGATAGGGACAATTTCACGTTTTAAAGATTGTCCATTGTTGATAGCGTATGAATATTTGTCAAAGGAATTTTTCCATTGTTGGAAGTGCTTGAAAGTTGCAATTATAGTTAACTTCTAATATAATTATAAAATAATTTGTCATAATAACAATTGAAAAAGGAAGACTAAAGTCGAATTTTTCATTGTTGCGGGAAAAATTTCTTATTTTAAGATTTCTTCATTGTTGAAAGCGTGGGAAAATTTTTCCATTGTTAAAGGATAGGGACATTTTCACGTTTTAAATATTGTCCATTGTTGAATGCGTATCAATATTTGTCAATGTAATTGTTTCCATTGTTGGAAGTGCGGGAAAGTTGGAATTATATTTAACTCTTAATATAATTATAAATAAATTTGTCATAATAACAATTGAAAAAGGAAGACTTAAAGTCGAATGTTTCATTGTTGCGGGAAAAATTTCTTATTTTAAGATTTCTTCATTATTGATAGCGTGGGAAATTTTTTCCATTGTTAAAGGATAGGGACGTTTTCACGTTTTAAATATTGTCCATTGTTGAAAGCATATTAATATTTGTCAATGGATTTTTTTCCATTGTTGGAAGTGCGGGAAAGTTGTCATTACAGATAACTCCTATTATAATTATAAATAAATTTACATAATAACAATTGAAAAAGGAAGACTTAAAATCTAAATTTCATTGTTGTGGGAAATTTTCATATTTTAATATTTCTTCATTGTTGCAAGCGTGGGAAAATTTGTCAGTATAATTTTTTCCATTGTTAAATGATAGGGACAATTTTACGTCTTAAAGATTGTCCATTGTTGATAGCGTATGAATATTTGTCAATGGAAGTTTTTCCGCTGTTGGAAGTGCGGGAAAGTTGTCATTATAGATAACTATTAATATAATTATAAATAGATTTTTCATAATAACAATTGAAAAAGGAAGACTTAAAGTCGAATTCGTCATTGTTGCGGGAAAAATTTCTTGTTTTATGATTTCTTCATTGTTGAATGCGTTGGAAAATTTGTCACTATAAATTTTTCCATTGTTAAAGGATAGGGACATTTTCATGTTTTAAATATAGTCCATTGTTGAAAAAATATCAATATTTGTCAATGGATTTTTTTCCGTTGTTAGAAGTGCGGGAAAGTTGTCATTATAGATAACTTCTAATATAATTATAAATAGATTTTTTATAATAACAATTGAAAAATGAAGACTTAAATTCGAATTTTTCATTGTTGCGCGAAAAATTTCATATTTTAAGATTTCTTCATTGTTGAAAGCGTGGTAAAATTTGTCAGTATAATTTTTTCCATTGTTAAATGATAGGAACAATTTTACGTTTTAAAGATTGTCCATTGTTGATAGCGTATCAATATTTGTCTTTGGAAGTTTTTCCGCTGTTGGAAGTGCGGGAAAGTTGTCATTATAGATAACTATTAATATAATTATAAATAGATTTTTCATAATAACAATTGAAAAAGGAAGACTTAAAGTCGAATGTTTCATTGTTGCGGGAAAAAATTCTTATTTTAAGATTTCTTCATTGTTGAAAGCGTGGGAAAATTAGTCCATTGTTAAAGGATAGGGACATTTTCACGTTTTAAATATTGTCCATTGTTGAATGCGTATCAATATTTGTCAATAGAATTTTTTCCATTGTTGGAAGTGCGGGAAATTTGGAATTATATTTAACTCTTAATATAATTATAAATAAATTTGTCATAATAACAATTGCAAAAGGAAGACTTAAAGTCGAATGTTTCATTGTTGCGGGAAAAATTTCTTATTTTAAGATTTCTTCATTATTGATAGCGTGGGAAATTTTTCCATTGTTAAAGGATAGGGACATTTTCACGTTTTAAATATTGTCAATTGTTGAAAGCATATTAATATTTGTCAATGGAATTTTTTCCATTGTTGGAAGTGCGGGAAAGTTGTCATTACAGATAACTCCTATTATAATTATAAATAAATTTGACATAATAACAATTGAAAAAGGAAGACTTAAAGTCTAAATTTCATTGTTGTGGGAAATTTTCATATTTTAAGATTTCTTCATTGTTGCAAGCGTGGGAAAATTTGTCAGTATAATATTTTCCATTGTTAAATGATAGGGACAATTTTACGTTTTAAGATTGTCCATTGTTGATAGCGTATCAATATTTGTCAATGGAATTTTTTCCGCTGTTGGAAGTGCGGGAAAGTTGCCATTATAGATAACTATTAATATAATTATAAATAGATTTTTCATAATAAAAAGGAAGACTTAAAGACGAATTTGTCATTATTGCGGGAAAAAATTCTTATTTTAAACTTTCTTCATTGTTGAAAGCGGGGGAAAATTTTTCTATTGTTAAAGGATAGGGACATTTTCACGTTTTAAATACAGACCATTGTTGAAAGCGTATCAATATTTGTCAATGGAATTTTTTCCGCTGTTGGAAGTGCGGGAAAGTTGTCATTATAGATAACTATTAATATAATTATAAATAGATTTTTCATAATTAAAATTGAAAAAGGAAGACTTAAAGTCGAATTTGTCATTATTGCGGGAAAAAATTCTTATTTTAAGATTCTTCATTGTTGAAAGCGTGGGAAAATTTTTCCATTGTTAAAGGATAGGGACATTTTCACTTTTTAAATATTGTCCATTGTTGAATGCGTATCAATATTTGTCAATGTAATTTTTTCCATTGTTGGAAGTGCGAGAAAGTTGGAATTATATTTAACTCTTAATATAATTATAAATAAATTTGTCATAATAACAATTGAAAAAGGAAGACTGAAAGACGAATTTGTCATTGTTGCGGGAAAAATTTCTTGTTTTAAGATTTCTTCATTGTTGAATGCGTTGGAAAATTTGTCACTATAAATTTTTCCATTGTTAAAGGATAGGGACGTTTTCATGTTTTAAATATAGTCCATTGTTGAAAGAATATCAGTATTTGTCAATGGATTTTTTTCCGTTGTTGGAAGTGCGGGAAAGTTGTCATTATAGATAACTTCTAATATAATTATAAATAGATTTTTTATAATAACAATTGAAAAATGAAGACTTAAAGTCGAATTTTTCATTGTTCGCGAAAATTTCATTTTTTAAGATTTCTTCATTGTTGAAAGCGTGGGAAAATTTGTCACTAAAAATTTTTCCATTGTTAAAGGATAGGGACATTTTCATGTTTTAAATATAGTCCATTGTTGAAAGCGTATCAATATTTGTCAATGGAATTTTTTCCGCTGTTGGAAGTGCGGGAAAGTTGGAATTATATTTAACTCTTAATATAATTATAAATAAATTTGTCATAATAACAATTGAAAAAGGAAGACTTAAAGTCGAATGTTTCATTGTTGCGGGAAAAATTTCTTATTTTAAGATTTCTTCATTATTGATAGCGTGGGAAATTTTTTCCATTGTTAAAGGATAGGGACATTTTCACGTTTTAAATATTGTCCATTGTTGAAAGCATATTAATATTTGTCAATGGAATTTTTTCCATTGTTGGAAGTGCGGGAAAGTTGTCATTACAGGTAACTCCTATTATAATTATAAATAAATTTGACATAATAACAATTGAAAAAGGAAGACTTAAAGTCTAAATTTCATTGTTGTGGGAAATTTTCATATTTTAAGATTTCTTCATTGTTGCAAGCGAGGTAAAATTTGTCAGTATAATTTTTTCCATTGTTAAATGATAGGGACAATTTTACGTTTTAAAGATTGTCCATTGTTGATAGCGTATGAATATTTGTCAATGGAAGTTTTTCCGCTGTTGGAAGTGCGGGAAAGTTGTCATTATAGATAACTATTAATATAATTATAAATAGATTTTTCATAATAACAATTGAAAAAGGAAGACTTAAAGTCGAATTTGTCATTGTTGCGGGAAAAATTTCTTGTTTTAAGATTTCTTCATTGTTGAATGCGTTGGAAAATTTGTCACTATAAATTTTTGCATTGTTAAAGGATAGGGACATTTTCATGTTTAAATATAGTCCATTGTTGAAAGAATATCAATATTTATCAATGGAATTTTTTTCATTGTCTGAAGTGCGGGAAAGTTGTCATTATAGATAAATTCTAATATATTTATAAATAAATTGTTCTTACTAACAATTGAAAAAGGAAGACGTAAAGTCGAATTTTTCAATGTTTCGGGAAAAAATTCTTATTAAGATTCCTTTATTGTTCAAAGCGTGGGAAAATTTTTCCATTGTTAAAGGATAGGGACATTTTCACGTTTTAAATATTGTCCATTGTTTTAATCGTATCAATATTTGTTAATGGAATTTTTTCCATTGTTGGAAGTGCGGGAAAGTTGTCATTATAGATAACTTCTAATATATTTATAAATAAATTGTTCTTAATAACAATTGAAAAAGGAAGACGTAAAGTCGAATTTTTCCTTGTTGTGGGAAATTTTCATATTTTAAGATTTCATCATTGCTGGAAGCGTGGGAAAATTTGTCAGTATATTTTTTCCATTGCTAAATGATAGGGACAATTTCACGTTTTAAAGATTGTCCATTGTTGATAGCGTATGAATATTTGTCAATGGAATTTTTCCATTGTTGGAAGTGCTTGAAAGTTGCAATTATAGTTAACTTCTAATATAATTATAAAATAATTTGTCATAATAACAATTGAAAAAGGAAGACTAAAGTCGAATTTTTCATTGTTGCGGGAAAAATTTCTTATTTTAAGATTTCTTCATTGTTGAAAGCGTGGGAAAATTTTTCCATTGTTAAAGGATAGGGACATTTTCACGTTTTAAATATTGTCCATTGTTGAATGCGTATCAATATTTGTCAATGTAATTGTTTCCATTGTTGGAAGTGCAGGAAAGTTGGAATTATATTTAACTCTTAATATAATTATAAATAAATTTGTCATAATAACAATTGAAAAAGGAAGACTTAAAGTCGAATGTTTCATTGTTGCGGGAAAAATTTCTTATTTTAAGATTTCTTCATTATTGATAGCGTGGGAAATTTTTTCCATTGTTAAAGGATAGGGACGTTTTCACGTTTTAAATATTGTCCATTGTTGAAAGCATATTAATATTTGTCAATGGATTTTTTTCCATTGTTGGAAGTGCGGGAAAGTTGTCATTACAGATAACTCCTATTATAATTATAAATAAATTTACATAATAACAATTGAAAAAGGAAGACTTAAAATCTAAATTTCATTGTTGTGGGAAATTTTCATATTTTAATATTTCTTCATTGTTGCAAGCGTGGGAAAATTTGTCAGTATAATTTTTTCCATTGTTAAATGATAGGGACAATTTTACGTCTTAAAGATTGTCCATTGTTGATAGCGTATGAATATTTGTCAATGGAAGTTTTTCCGCTGTTGGAAGTGCGGGAAAGTTGTCATTATAGATAACTATTAATATAATTATAAATAGATTTTTCATAATAACAATTGAAAAAGGAAGACTTAAAGTCGAATTCGTCATTGTTGCGGGAAAAATTTCTTGTTTTATGATTTCTTCATTGTTGAATGCGTTGGAAAATTTGTCACTATAAATTTTTCCATTGTTAAAGGATAGGGACATTTTCATGTTTTAAATATAGTCCATTGTTGAAAAAATATCAATATTTGTCAATGGATTTTTTTCCGTTGTTAGAAGTGCGGGAAAGTTGTCATTATAGATAACTTCTAATATAATTATAAATAGATTTTTTATAATAACAATTGAAAAATGAAGACTTAAATTCGAATTTTTCATTGTTGCGCGAAAAATTTCATATTTTAAGATTTCTTCATTGTTGAAAGCGTGGTAAAATTTGTCAGTATAATTTTTTCCATTGTTAAATGATAGGAACAATTTTACGTTTTAAAGATTGTCCATTGTTGATAGCGTATCAATATTTGTCTTTGGAAGTTTTTCCGCTGTTGGAAGTGCGGGAAAGTTGTCATTATAGATAACTATTAATATAATTATAAATAGATTTTTCATAATAACAATTGAAAAAGGAAGACTTAAAGTCGAATGTTTCATTGTTGCGGGAAAAAATTCTTATTTTAAGATTTCTTCATTGTTGAAAGCGTGGGAAAATTAGTCCATTGTTAAAGGATAGGGACATTTTCACGTTTTAAATATTGTCCATTGTTGAATGCGTATCAATATTTGTCAATAGAATTTTTTCCATTGTTGGAAGTGCGGGAAATTTGGAATTATATTTAACTCTTAATATAATTATAAATAAATTTGTCATAATAACAATTGCAAAAGGAAGACTTAAAGTCGAATGTTTCATTGTTGCGGGAAAAATTTCTTATTTTAAGATTTCTTCATTATTGATAGCGTGGGAAATTTTTCCATTGTTAAAGGATAGGGACATTTTCACGTTTTAAATATTGTCAATTGTTGAAAGCATATTAATATTTGTCAATGGAATTTTTTCCATTGTTGGAAGTGCGGGAAAGTTGTCATTACAGATAACTCCTATTATAATTATAAATAAATTTGACATAATAACAATTGAAAAAGGAAGACTTAAAGTCTAAATTTCATTGTTGTGGGAAATTTTCATATTTTAAGATTTCTTCATTGTTGCAAGCGTGGGAAAATTTGTCAGTATAATATTTTCCATTGTTAAATGATAGGGACAATTTTACGTTTTAAGATTGTCCATTGTTGATAGCGTATCAATATTTGTCAATGGAATTTTTTCCGCTGTTGGAAGTGCGGGAAAGTTGCCATTATAGATAACTATTAATATAATTATAAATAGATTTTTCATAATAAAAAGGAAGACTTAAAGACGAATTTGTCATTATTGCGGGAAAAAATTCTTATTTTAAACTTTCTTCATTGTTGAAAGCGGGGGAAAATTTTTCTATTGTTAAAGGATAGGGACATTTTCACGTTTTAAATACAGACCATTGTTGAAAGCGTATCAATATTTGTCAATGGAATTTTTTCCGCTGTTGGAAGTGCGGGAAAGTTGTCATTATAGATAACTATTAATATAATTATAAATAGATTTTTCATAATTAAAATTGAAAAAGGAAGACTTAAAGTCGAATTTGTCATTATTGCGGGAAAAAATTCTTATTTTAAGATTCTTCATTGTTGAAAGCGTGGGAAAATTTTTCCATTGTTAAAGGATAGGGACATTTTCACGTTTTAAATATTGTCCATTGTTGAATGCGTATCAATATTTGTCAATGTAATTTTTTCCATTGTTGGAAGTGCGAGAAAGTTGGAATTATATTTAACTCTTAATATAATTATAAATAAATTTGTCATAATAACAATTGAAAAAGGAAGACTGAAAGACGAATTTGTCATTGTTGCGGGAAAAATTTCTTGTTTTAAGATTTCTTCATTGTTGAATGCGTTGGAAAATTTGTCACTATAAATTTTTCCATTGTTAAAGGATAGGGACGTTTTCATGTTTTAAATATAGTCCATTGTTGAAAGAATATCAGTATTTGTCAATGGATTTTTTTCCGTTGTTGGAAGTGCGGGAAAGTTGTCATTATAGATAACTTCTAATATAATTATAAATAGATTTTTTATAATAACAATTGAAAAATGAAGACTTAAAGTCGAATTTTTCATTGTTCGCGAAAATTTCATTTTTTAAGATTTCTTCATTGTTGAAAGCGTGGGAAAATTTGTCACTAAAAATTTTTCCATTGTTAAAGGATAGGGACATTTTCATGTTTTAAATATAGTCCATTGTTGAAAGCGTATCAATATTTGTCAATGGAATTTTTTCCGCTGTTGGAAGTGCGGGAAAGTTGGAATTATATTTAACTCTTAATATAATTATAAATAAATTTGTCATAATAACAATTGAAAAAGGAAGACTTAAAGTCGAATGTTTCATTGTTGCGGGAAAAATTTCTTATTTTAAGATTTCTTCATTATTGATAGCGTGGGAAATTTTTTCCATTGTTAAAGGATAGGGACATTTTCACGTTTTAAATATTGTCCATTGTTGAAAGCATATTAATATTTGTCAATGGAATTTTTTCCATTGTTGGAAGTGCGGGAAAGTTGTCATTACAGGTAACTCCTATTATAATTATAAATAAATTTGACATAATAACAATTGAAAAAGGAAGACTTAAAGTCTAAATTTCATTGTTGTGGGAAATTTTCATATTTTAAGATTTCTTCATTGTTGCAAGCGTGGTAAAATTTGTCAGTATAATTTTTTCCATTGTTAAATGATAGGGACAATTTTACGTTTTAAAGATTGTCCATTGTTGATAGCGTATGAATATTTGTCAATGGAAGTTTTTCCGCTGTTGGAAGTGCGGGAAAGTTGTCATTATAGATAACTATTAATATAATTATAAATAGATTTTTCATAATAACAATTGAAAAAGGAAGACTTAAAGTCGAATTTGTCATTGTTGCGGGAAAAATTTCTTGTTTTAAGATTTCTTCATTGTTGAATGCGTTGGAAAATTTGTCACTATAAATTTTTGCATTGTTAAAGGATAGGGACATTTTCATGTTTAAATATAGTCCATTGTTGAAAGAATATCAATATTTGTCAATGGATTTTTTCCCGATGTTGGAAGTGCGGGAAAGTTGTCATTATAGATAACTTCTAATATAATTATAAATAGATTTTTTTATAATAACAATTGAAAAAGGAAGACTTAATGTCGAATTTGTTATTGTTGCGGGAAAAATTTCTTGTTTTAAGATTTCTTCATTGTTGAATGCGTTGGAAAATTTGTCACTATAAATTTTTCCATTGTTAAAGGATAGGGACATTTTCATGTTTTAAATATAGTCCATTGTTGAAAGAATATCAATATTTGTCAATGGATTTTTTTCCGTTGTTGGAAGTGCGGGACAGTTGTCATTATAGATAACTTCTAATATAATTATAAATAGATTTTTCATAATAACAATTGAAAAAGGAAGACTTAAAGTCGAATTTGTCATTGTTGCGGGAAAAATTTCTTGTTTTAAGATTTCTTCATTGTTGAAAGCGTGGGAAAATTTTTCCATTGTTAAAGGATAGGGACATTTTCAAGTTTTAAATATTGTCCATTGTTGAATGCGTATCAGTATTTGTCAATGGAATTTTTTCCATTGTTGGAAGTGCGGGAAAGTTGGAATTATATTTAACTCTTAATATAATTATAAATAAATTTGTCATAATAACAATCGAAAAAGGAAGACATAAAGTCGAATGCTTCATTGTTGCGGGAAAAATTTCTTATTTTAAGATTTCTTCATTATTGATAGCGTGGGAAATTTTTTCCATTGTTAAAGGATAGGGACATTTTCACGTTTTAAATATTGTCCATTTTTGAAAGCATATTAATATTTGTCAATGGAATTTTTTCCATTGTTGGAAGTGCGGGAAAGTTGTCATTACAGATAACTCCTATTATAATTATAAATAAATTTACATAATAACAATTGAAAAAGGAAGACTTAAAGTCTAAATTTCATTTTTGTGGGAAATTTTCATATTTTAAGATTTCTTCATTGTTGCAAGCGTGGGAAAATTTGTCACTAAAAATTTTTCCATTGTTAAAGGATAGGGACATTTTCATGTTTTAAATATAGTCCATTGTTGAAAGCGTATCAATATTTGTCAATGGAATTTTTTCCACTGTTGGAAGTGCGGGAAAGTTGGAATTATATTTAACTCTTAATATAATTATAAATAAATTTGTCATAATAACAATTGAAAAAGGAAGACTTAAAGTCGAATGTTTCATTGTTGCGGGAAAAATTTCTTATTTTAAGATTTCTTCATTATTGATAGCGTGGGAAATTTTTTCCATTGTTAAAGGATAGGGACATTTTCACGTTTTAAATATTGTCCATTGTTGAAAGCATATTAATATTTGTCAATGGAATTTTTTCCATTGTTGGAAGTGCGGGAAAGTTGTCATTACAGGTAACTCCTATTATAATTATAAATAAATTTGACATAATAACAGTTGAAAAAGGAAGACTTAAAGTCTAAATTTCATTGTTGTGGGAAATTTTCATATTTTAAGATTTCTTCATTGTTGCAAGCGTGGTAAAATTTGTCAGTATAATTTTTTCCATTGTTAAATGATAGGGACAATTTTACGTTTTAAAGATTGTCCATTGTTGATAGCGTATGAATATTTGTCAATGGAAGTTTTTCCGCTGTTGGAAGTGCGGGAAAGTTGTCATTATAGATAACTATTAATATAATTATAAATAGATTTTTCATAATAACAATTGAAAAAGGAAGACTTAAAGTCGAATTTGTCATTGTTGCGGGAAAAATTTCTTGTTTTAAGATTTCTTCATTGTTGAATGCGTTGGAAAATTTGTCACTATAAATTTTTGCATTGTTAAAGGATAGGAACATTTTCATGTTTAAATATAGTCCATTGTTGAAAGAATATCAATATTTGTCAATGGATTTTTTCCCGATGTTGGAAGTGCGGGAAAGTTGTCATTATAGATAACTTCTAATATAATTATAAATAGATTTTTTTATAATAACAATTGAAAAAGGAAGACTTAATGTCGAATTTGTCATTGTTGCGGGAAAAATTTCTTGTTTTAAGATTTCTTCATTGTTGAATGCGTTGGAAAATTTGTCACTATAAATTTTTCCATTGTTAAAGGATAGGGACATTTTCATGTTTTAAATATAGTCCATTGTTGAAAGAATATCAATATTTGTCAATGGATTTTTTTCCGTTGTTGGAAGTGCGGGAAAGTTGTCATTATAGATAACTTCTAATATAATTATAAATAGATTTTTCATAATAACAATTGAAAAAGGAAGACTTAAAGTCGAATTTGTCATTGTTGCGGGAAAAATTTCTTGTTTTAAGATTTCTTCATTGTTGAAAGCGTGGGAAAATTTTTCCATTGTTAAAGGATAGGGACATTTTCAAGTTTTAAATATTGTCCATTGTTGAATGCGTATCAGTATTTGTCAATGGAATTTTTTCCATTGTTGGAAGTGCGGGAAAGTTGGAATTATATTTAACTCTTAATATAATTATAAATAAATTTGTCATAATAACAATCGAAAAAGGAAGACATAAAGTCGAATGTTTCATTGTTGCGGGAAAAATTTCTTATTTTAAGATTTCTTCATTATTGATAGCGTGGGAAATTTTTTCCATTGTTAAAGGATAGGGACATTTTCACGTTTTAAATATTGTCCATTTTTGAAAGCATATTAATATTTGTCAATGGAATTTTTTCCATTGTTGGAAGTGCGGGAAAGTTGTCATTACAGATAACTCCTATTATAATTATAAATAAATTTACATAATAACAATTGAAAAAGGAAGACTTAAAGTCTAAATTTCATTTTTGTGGGAAATTTTCATATTTTAAGATTTCTTCATTGTTGCAAGCGTGGGAAAATTTGTCAGTATAATTTTTTCCATTGTTAAATGATAGGGACAATTTTACGTTTTAAAGATTGTCCATTGTTGATAGCGTATGAATATTTGTCAATGGAAGTTTTTCCGCTGTTGGAAGTGCGGGAAAGTTGTCATTATAGATAACTATTAATATAATTATAAATAGATTTTTCATAATAAAAATTGAAAAAGGAAGACTTAAAGTCGAATTTGTCATTGTTGCGGGAAAAATTTCTTGTTTTAAGATTTCTTCATTGTTGAATGCGTTGGAAAATTTGTCACTATAAATTTTTCCATTGTTAAAGGATAGGGACATTTTCATGTTTTAAATATAGTCCATTGTTGAAAGAATATCAATATTTGTCAATGGATTTTTTTCCGTTGTTGGAAGTGCGGGAAAGTTGTCATTATAGATAACTATTAATATAATTATAAATAGATTTTTCATAATAAAAATTGAAAAAGGAAGACTTAAAGACGAATTTGTCATTATTGCGGGAAAAAATTCTTATTTTAAGATTTCTTCATTGTTGAAAGCGTGGGAAAATTTTTCCATTGTTAAAGGATAGGGACATTTTCACGTTTTAAATATTGTCCATTGTTGAATGCGTATCAATATTTGTCAATGGAAATTTTCCATTGTTGGAAGTGCGGGAAAGTTGGAATTATATTTAACTCTTAATATAATTATAAGTAAATTTGTCATAATAACAATTGAAAAAGGATGACATAAAGTCGAATGTTTCATTGTTGCGGAAAAAATTTCTTATTTTAAGATTTCTTCATTATTGATAGCGTGGGAAATTTTTTCCATTGTTAAAGGATAGGGACATTTTCACGTTTTAAATATTGTCCATTGTTGAAAGCATATTAATATTTGTCAATGGAATTTTTTCCATTGTTGGAAGTGCGGGAAAGTTGTCATTACAGGTAACTCCTATTATAATTATAAATAAATTTGACATAATAACAATTGAAAAAGGAAGACTTAAAGTCTAAATTTCATTGTTGTGGGAAATTTTCATATTTTAAGATTTCTTCATTGTTGCAAGCGTGGTAAAATTTGTCAGTATAATTTTTTCCATTGTTAAATGATAGGGACAATTTTACGTTTTAAAGATTGTCCATTGTTGATAGCGTATGAATATTTGTCAATGGAAGTTTTTCCGCTGTTGGAAGTGCGGGAAAGTTGTCATTATAGATAACTATTAATATAATTATAAATAGATTTTTCATAATAACAATTGAAAAAGGAAGACTTAAAGTCGAATTTGTCATTGTTGCGGGAAAAATTTCTTGTTTTAAGATTTCTTCATTGTTGAATGCGTTGGAAAATTTGTCACTATAAATTTTTGCATTGTTAAAGGATAGGGACATTTTCATGTTTAAATATAGTCCATTGTTGAAAGAATATCAATATTTGTCAATGGATTTTTTCCCGATGTTGGAAGTGCGGGAAAGTTGTCATTATAGATAACTTCTAATATAATTATAAATAGATTTTTTTATAATAACAATTGAAAAAGGAAGACTTAATGTCGAATTTGTCATTGTTGCGGGAAAAATTTCTTGTTTTAAGATTTCTTCATTGTTGAATGCGTTGGAAAATTTGTCACTATAAATTTTTCCATTGTTAAAGGATAGGGACATTTTCATGTTTTAAATATAGTCCATTGTTGAAAGAATATCAATATTTGTCAATGGATTTTTTTCCGTTGTTGGAAGTGCGGGACAGTTGTCATTATAGATAACTTCTAATATAATTATAAATAGATTTTTCATAATAACAATTGAAAAAGGAAGACTTAAAGTCGAATTTGTCATTGTTGCGGGAAAAATTTCTTGTTTTAAGATTTCTTCATTGTTGAAAGCGTGGGAAAATTTTTCCATTGTTAAAGGATAGGGACATTTTCAAGTTTTAAATATTGTCCATTGTTGAATGCGTATCAGTATTTGTCAATGGAATTTTTTCCATTGTTGGAAGTGCGGGAAAGTTGGAATTATATTTAACTCTTAATATAATTATAAATAAATTTGTCATAATAACAATCGAAAAAGGAAGACATAAAGTCGAATGTTTCATTGTTGCGGGAAAAATTTCTTATTTTAAGATTTCTTCATTATTGATAGCGTGGGAAATTTTTTCCATTGTTAAAGGATAGGGACATTTTCACGTTTTAAATATTGTCCATTTTTGAAAGCATATTAATATTTGTCAATGGAATTTTTTCCATTGTTGGAAGTGCGGGAAAGTTGTCATCACAGATAACTCCTATTATAATTATAAATAAATTTACATAATAACAATTGAAAAAGGAAGACTTAAAGTCTAAATTTCATTTTTGTGGGAAATTTTCATATTTTAAGATTTCTTCATTGTTGCAAGCGTGGGAAAATTTGTCACTAAAAATTTTTCCATTGTTAAAGGATAGGGACATTTTCATGTTTTAAATATAGTCCATTGTTGAAAGCGTATCAATATTTGTCAATGGAATTTTTTCCACTGTTGGAAGTGCGGGAAAGTTGGAATTATATTTAACTCTTAATATAATTATAAATAAATTTGTCATAATAACAATTGAAAAAGGAAGACTTAAAGTCGAATGTTTCATTGTTGCGGGAAAAATTTCTTATTTTAAGATTTCTTCATTATTGATAGCGTGGGAAATTTTTTCCATTGTTAAAGGATAGGGACATTTTCACGTTTTAAATATTGTCCATTGTTGAAAGCATATTAATATTTGTCAATGGAATTTTTTCCATTGTTGGAAGTGCGGGAAAGTTGTCATTACAGGTAACTCCTATTATAATTATAAATAAATTTGACATAATAACAGTTGAAAAAGGAAGACTTAAAGTCTAAATTTCATTGTTGTGGGAAATTTTCATATTTTAAGATTTCTTCATTGTTGCAAGCGTGGTAAAATTTGTCAGTATAATTTTTTCCATTGTTAAATGATAGGGACAATTTTACGTTTTAAAGATTGTCCATTGTTGATAGCGTATGAATATTTGTCAATGGAAGTTTTTCCGCTGTTGGAAGTGCGGGAAAGTTGTCATTATAGATAACTATTAATATAATTATAAATAGATTTTTCATAATAACAATTGAAAAAGGAAGACTTAAAGTCGAATTTGTCATTGTTGCGGGAAAAATTTCTTGTTTTAAGATTTCTTCATTGTTGAATGCGTTGGAAAATTTGTCACTATAAATTTTTGCATTGTTAAAGGATAGGGACATTTTCATGTTTAAATATAGTCCATTGTTGAAAGAATATCAATATTTGTCAATGGATTTTTTCCCGATGTTGGAAGTGCGGGAAAGTTGTCATTATAGATAACTTCTAATATAATTATAAATAGATTTTTTTATAATAACAATTGAAAAAGGAAGACTTAATGTCGAATTTGTCATTGTTGCGGGAAAAATTTCTTGTTTTAAGATTTCTTCATTGTTGAATGCGTTGGAAAATTTGTCACTATAAATTTTTCCATTGTTAAAGGATAGGGACATTTTCATGTTTTAAATATAGTCCATTGTTGAAAGAATATCAATATTTGTCAATGGATTTTTTTCCGTTGTTGGAAGTGCGGGAAAGTTGTCATTATAGATAACTTCTAATATAATTATAAATAGATTTTTCATAATAACAATTGAAAAAGGAAGACTTAAAGTCGAATTTGTCATTGTTGCGGGAAAAATTTCTTGTTTTAAGATTTCTTCATTGTTGAAAGCGTGGGAAAATTTTTCCATTGTTAAAGGATAGGGACATTTTCAAGTTTTAAATATTGTCCATTGTTGAATGCGTATCAGTATTTGTCAATGGAATTTTTTCCATTGTTGGAAGTGCGGGAAAGTTGGAATTATATTTAACTCTTAATATAATTATAAATAAATTTGTCATAATAACAATCGAAAAAGGAAGACATAAAGTCGAATGTTTCATTGTTGCGGGAAAAATTTCTTATTTTAAGATTTCTTCATTATTGATAGCGTGGGAAATTTTTTCCATTGTTAAAGGATAGGGACATTTTCACGTTTTAAATATTGTCCATTTTTGAAAGCATATTAATATTTGTCAATGGAATTTTTTCCATTGTTGGAAGTGCGGGAAAGTTGTCATTACAGATAACTCCTATTATAATTATAAATAAATTTACATAATAACAATTGAAAAAGGAAGACTTAAAGTCTAAATTTCATTTTTGTGGGAAATTTTCATATTTTAAGATTTCTTCATTGTTGCAAGCGTGGGAAAATTTGTCAGTATAATTTTTTCCATTGTTAAATGATAGGGACATTTTCATGTTTTAAATATAGTCCATTGTTGAAAGAATATCAATATTTGTCAATGGATTTTTTTCCATTGTTGGAAGTGCGGGAAAGTTGTCATTATAGATAACTTCTAATATAATTATAAATAGATTTTTTATAATAACAATTGAAAAATGAAGACTTAAAGTCGAATTTTTCATTGTTGCGCGAAAAATTTCATATTTTAAGATTTCTTCATTGTTGAAAGCGTGGGAAAATTTGTCACTAAAAATTTTTCCATTGTTAAAGGATAGGGACATTTTCATGTTTTAAATATAGTCCATTGTTGAAAGCGTATCAATATTTGTCAATGGAATTTTTTCCGCTGTTGGAAGTGCGGGAAAGTTGTCATTATAGATAACTATTAATATAATTATAAATAGATTTTTCATAATAAAAATTGAAAAAGGAAGACTTAAAGTCGAATTTGTCATTATTGCGGGAAAAAATTCTTATTTTAAGATTTCTTCATTGTTGAAAGCGTGGGAAAATTTTTCCATTGTTAAAGGATAGGGACATTTTCACGTTTTAAATATTGTCCATTGTTGAATGCGTATCAATATTTGTCAATGGAATTTTTCCATTGTTGGAAGTGCGGGAAAGTTGGAATTATATTTAACTCTTAATATAATTATAAATAAATATGTTTCATTGTTGCGGGAAAAATTTCTTATTTTAAGATTTCTTGATTATTGATAGCGTGGGAAATTTTTTCCAATGTTAAAGGATAGGGACATTTTCACGTTTTAAATATTGTCCATTGTTGAAAGCATATTAATATTTGTCAATGGAATTTTTTCCATTGTTGGAAGTGCGGGAAAGTTGTCATTACAGATAACTCCTATTATAATTATAAATAAATTTACATAATAACAATTGAAAAAGGAAGACTTAAAGTCTAAATTTCATTGTTGTGGGAAATTTTCATATTTTAAGATTTCTTCATTGTTGCAAGCGTGGGAAAATTTGTCAGTATAATTTTTTCCATTGTTAAATGATAGGGACAATTTTACGTTTTAAAGATTGTCCATTGTTGATAGCGTATGAATATTTGTCAATGGAAGTTTTTCCGCTGTTGGAAGTGCGGGAAAGTTGTCATTATAGATAACTATTAATATAATTATAAATAGATTTTTCATAATAACAATTGAAAAAGGAAGACTTAAAGTCGAATTTCTCATTGTTGCGGGAAAAATTTCTTGTTTAAGATTTCTTCATTGTTGAATGCGTTGGAAAATTTGTCACTATAAATTTTTCCATTGTTAAAGGATAGGGACATTTTCACGTTTTAAATATTGTCCATTGTTGAATGCGTATCAATATTTGTCAATGTAATTTTTTCCATTGTTGGAAGTGCGGGAAAGTTGGAATTATATTTAACTCTTAATATAATTATAAATAAATTTGTCATAATAACAATTGAAAAAGGAAGACTTAAAGTCGAATGTTTCATTGTTGCGGGAAAAATTTCTTATTTTAAGATTTCTTCATTATTGATAGCGTGGGAAATTTTTTCCATTGTTAAAGGATAGGGACATTTTCACGTTATAAATATTGTCCATTGTTGAAAGCATATTAATATTTGTCAATGGAATTTTTTCCATTGTTGGAAGTGCGGGAAAGTTGTCATTACAGATAACTCCTATTATAATTATAAATAAATTTGACATAATAACAATTGAAAAAGGAAGACTTAAAGTCTAAATTTCCTTGTTGTGGGAAATTTTCATATTTTAAGATTTCTTCATTGTTGCAAGCGTGGTAAAATTTGTCAGTATAATTTTTTCCATTGTTAAATGATAGGAACAATTTTACGTTTTAAAGATTGTCCATTGTTGATAGCGTATCAATATTTGTCTTTGGAAGTTTTTCCGCTGTTGGAAGTGCGGGAAAGTTGTCATTATAGATAACTATTAATATAATTAAAAATAGATTTTTCATAATAACAATTGAAAAATGAAGACTTAAAGTCGAATTTTTCATTGATGCGCGAAAATTTTCATATTTTAAGATTTCTTCATTGTTGAAATCGTGGGAAAATTTTTCCATTGTTAAAGGATAGGGACATTTTCACGTTTTAAATATTGTCCATTTTTGAAAGCATATTAATATTTGTCAATGGAATTTTTTCCATTGTTGGAAGTGCGGGAAAGTTGTCATCACAGATAACTCCTATTATAATTATAAATAAATTTACATAATAACAATTGAAAAAGGAAGACTTAAAGTCTAAATTTCATTTTTGTGGGAAATTTTCATATTTTAAGATTTCTTCATTGTTGCAAGCGTGGGAAAATTTGTCACTAAAAATTTTTCCATTGTTAAAGGATAGGGACATTTTCATGTTTTAAATATAGTCCATTGTTGAAAGCGTATCAATATTTGTCAATGGAATTTTTTCCACTGTTGGAAGTGCGGGAAAGTTGGAATTATATTTAACTCTTAATATAATTATAAATAAATTTGTCATAATAACAATTGAAAAAGGAAGACTTAAAGTCGAATGTTTCATTGTTGCGGGAAAAATTTCTTATTTTAAGATTTCTTCATTATTGATAGCGTGGGAAATTTTTTCCATTGTTAAAGGATAGGGACATTTTCACGTTTTAAATATTGTCCATTGTTGAAAGCATATTAATATTTGTCAATGGAATTTTTTCCATTGTTGGAAGTGCGGGAAAGTTGTCATTACAGGTAACTCCTATTATAATTATAAATAAATTTGACATAATAACAGTTGAAAAAGGAAGACTTAAAGTCTAAATTTCATTGTTGTGGGAAATTTTCATATTTTAAGATTTCTTCATTGTTGCAAGCGTGGTAAAATTTGTCAGTATAATTTTTTCCATTGTTAAATGATAGGGACAATTTTACGTTTTAAAGATTGTCCATTGTTGATAGCGTATGAATATTTGTCAATGGAAGTTTTTCCGCTGTTGGAAGTGCGGGAAAGTTGTCATTATAGATAACTATTAATATAATTATAAATAGATTTTTCATAATAACAATTGAAAAAGGAAGACTTAAAGTCGAATTTGTCATTGTTGCGGGAAAAATTTCTTGTTTTAAGATTTCTTCATTGTTGAATGCGTTGGAAAATTTGTCACTATAAATTTTTGCATTGTTAAAGGATAGGGACATTTTCATGTTTAAATATAGTCCATTGTTGAAAGAATATCAATATTTGTCAATGGATTTTTTCCCGATGTTGGAAGTGCGGGAAAGTTGTCATTATAGATAACTTCTAATATAATTATAAATAGATTTTTTTATAATAACAATTGAAAAAGGAAGACTTAATGTCGAATTTGTCATTGTTGCGGGAAAAATTTCTTGTTTTAAGATTTCTTCATTGTTGAATGCGTTGGAAAATTTGTCACTATAAATTTTTCCATTGTTAAAGGATAGGGACATTTTCATGTTTTAAATATAGTCCATTGTTGAAAGAATATCAATATTTGTCAATGGATTTTTTTCCGTTGTTGGAAGTGCGGGAAAGTTGTCATTATAGATAACTTCTAATATAATTATAAATAGATTTTTCATAATAACAATTGAAAAAGGAAGACTTAAAGTCGAATTTGTCATTGTTGCGGGAAAAATTTCTTGTTTTAAGATTTCTTCATTGTTGAAAGCGTGGGAAAATTTTTCCATTGTTAAAGGATAGGGACATTTTCAAGTTTTAAATATTGTCCATTGTTGAATGCGTATCAGTATTTGTCAATGGAATTTTTTCCATTGTTGGAAGTGCGGGAAAGTTGGAATTATATTTAACTCTTAATATAATTATAAATAAATTTGTCATAATAACAATCGAAAAAGGAAGACATAAAGTCGAATGTTTCATTGTTGCGGGAAAAATTTCTTATTTTAAGATTTCTTCATTATTGATAGCGTGGGAAATTTTTTCCATTGTTAAAGGATAGGGACATTTTCACGTTTTAAATATTGTCCATTTTTGAAAGCATATTAATATTTGTCAATGGAATTTTTTCCATTGTTGGAAGTGCGGGAAAGTTGTCATTACAGATAACTCCTATTATAATTATAAATAAATTTACATAATAACAATTGAAAAAGGAAGACTTAAAGTCTAAATTTCATTTTTGTGGGAAATTTTCATATTTTAAGATTTCTTCATTGTTGCAAGCGTGGGAAAATTTGTCAGTATAATTTTTTCCATTGTTAAATGATAGGGACAATTTTACGTTTTAAAGATTGTCCATTGTTGATAGCGTATGAATATTTGTCAATGGAAGTTTTTCCGCTGTTGGAAGTGCGGGAAAGTTGTCATTATAGATAACTATTAATATAATTATAAATAGATTTTTCATAATAAAAATTGAAAAAGGAAGACTTAAAGTCGAATTTGTCATTGTTGCGGGAAAAATTTCTTGTTTTAAGATTTCTTCATTGTTGAATGCGTTGGAAAATTTGTCACTATAAATTTTTCCATTGTTAAAGGATAGGGACATTTTCATGTTTTAAATATAGTCCATTGTTGAAAGAATATCAATATTTGTCAATGGATTTTTTTCCGTTGTTGGAAGTGCGGGAAAGTTGTCATTATAGATAACTATTAATATAATTATAAATAGATTTTTCATAATAAAAATTGAAAAAGGAAGACTTAAAGACGAATTTGTCATTATTGCGGGAAAAAATTCTTATTTTAAGATTTCTTCATTGTTGAAAGCGTGGGAAAATTTTTCCATTGTTAAAGGATAGGGACATTTTCACGTTTTAAATATTGTCCATTGTTGAATGCGTATCAATATTTGTCAATGGAATTTTTCCATTGTTGGAAGTGCGGGAAAGTTGGAATTATATTTAACTCTTAATATAATTATAAGTAAATTTGTCATAATAACAATTGAAAAAGGATGACATAAAGTCGAATGTTTCATTGTTGCGGAAAAAATTTCTTATTTTAAGATTTCTTCATTATTGATAGCGTGGGAAATTTTTTCCATTGTTAAAGGATAGGGACATTTTCACGTTTTAAATATTGTCCATTGTTGAAAGCATATTAATATTTGTCAATGGAATTTTTTCCATTGTTGGAAGTGCGGGAAAGTTGTCATTACAGGTAACTCCTATTATAATTATAAATAAATTTACATAATAACAATTGAAAAGGAAGACTTAAAGTCAAATTTGTCATTGTTGCGGGAAAAATTTCTTGTTTTAAGAATTCTTCATTGTTGAATGCGTTGGAAAATTTGTCACTATAAATTTTTCCATTGTTAAAGGATAGGGACATTTTCATGCTTTAAATATAGTCCATTGTTGAAAGAATATCAATATTTGTCAATGGATTTTTTTCCAATGTTGGAAGTGCGGGAACGTTGTCATTATAGATAACTTCTAATATAATTATAAATAGATTTTTTATAATAACAATTGACAAAGGAAGACTTAAAGTCGAATTTGTCATTGTTGCGGGAAAAATTTCTTGTTTTAAGATTTCTTCATTGTTGAATGCGTTGGAAAATTTGTCACTATAAATTTTTTCATTGTTAAAGGATAGGGACATTTTCATGTTTTAAATATAGTCCATTGTTGAAAGAATATCAATATTTGTCAATGGATTTTTTTCCGTTGTTGGAAGTGCGGGAAAGTTGTCATTATAGATAACTTCTAATATAATTATAAATAGATTTTTTATAATAACAATTGAAAAATGAAGACTTAAAGTCGAATTTTTCATTGTTGAGCGAAAATTTTCATATTTTAAGATTTCTTCATTGTTGAAATCGTGGGAAAATTTTTCCATTGTTAAAGGATAGGGACATTTTCACGTTTTAAATATTGTCCATTGTTGAATGCGTATCAATATTAGTCAATGTAATTTTTTCCATTGTTGGAAGTGCGGGAAAGTTGGAATTATATTTAACTCTTAATATAATTATAAATAGATTTTTCATAATAACAATTGAAAAAGGAAAACTTAAAGTCGAATTTGTCATTATTGCGGGAAAAAATTCTTATTTTAAGATTTCTTCATTGCTGAAATCGAGGGAAAATTTTTCCATTGTTAAAGGTTAGGGACATTTTCACGTTTTAAATATTGTCCATTGTTGAATGCGTATCAATATTTGGAATTTTTTCCATTGTTGGAAGTGCGGGAAAGTTGTCATTACAGATAACTCCTATTATAATTATAAATAAATTTGACATAATAACAATTGAAAAAGGAAGACTTAAAGTCTAAATTTCCTTGTTGTGGGAAATTTTCATATTTTAATATTTCTTCATTGTTGCAAGCGTGGTAAAATTTGTCAGTATAATTTTTTCCATTGTTAAATGATAGGAACAATTTTACGTTTTAATGATTGTCCATTGTTGATAGCGTATCAATATTTGTCTTTGGAAGTTTTTCCGCTGTTGGAAGTGCGGGAAAGTTGTCATTATAGATAACTATTAATATAATTATAAATAGATTTTTCATAATAACAATTGAAAAAGGAAGACTTAAAGTCGAATTTGTCATTGTTGCGGGAAAAAATTCTTATTTTAAGATTTCTTCATTGTTGAAAGCGTGGGAAAATTTTTCCATTGTTAAAGGATAGGGACATTTTCACGTTTTAAATATTGTCCATTGTTGAATGCGTATCAATATATGTCAATGGAATTTTTTCCATTGTTGGAAGTGCGGGAAAGTTGGAATTATATTTAACTCTTAATATAATTATAAATAAATTTGTCATAATAACAATTGAAAAAGGAAGACTTAAAGTCGAATGTTTCATTGTTGCGGGAAAAATTTCTTATTTTAAGATTTCTTCATTATTGATAGCGTGGGAAATTTTTTCCATTGTTAAAGGATAGGGACATTTTCACGTTTTAAATATTGTCCATTGTTGAAAGCATATTAATATTTGTCAATGGAATTCTATCCATTGTTGGAAGTGCGGGAAAGTTGTCATTACAGATAACTCCTATTATAATTATAAATAAATTTACATAATAACAATTGAAAAAGGAAGACTTAAAGTCTAAATTTCATTTTTGTAGGAAATTTCCATATTTTAAGATTTCTTCATTGTTGCAAGCGTGGGAAAATTTGTCAGTATAATTTTTTCCATTGTTAAATGATAGGGACAATTTTACGTTTTAAAGATTGTCCATTGTTGATAGCGTATGAATATTTGTCAATGGAAGTTTTCCGCTGTTGGAAGTGCGGGAAAGTTGTCATTATAGATAACAATTAATATAATTATAAATAGATTTTTCATAATAACAATTGAAAAAGGAAGACTTAAAGTCGAATTTGTCATTGTTGCGGGAAAAATTTCTTGTTTTAAGATTTCTTCATTGTTGAATGCGTTGGAAAATTTGTCACTATAAATTTTTCCATTGTTAAAGGATAGGGACATTTTCATGTTTTAAATATAGTCCATTGTTGAAAGAATATCAATATTTGTCAATGGATTTTTTTCCATTGTTGGAAGTGCGGGAAAGTTGTCATTATAGATAACTTCTAATATAATTATAAATAGATTTTTTATAATAACAATTGAAAAATGAAGACTTAAAGTCGAATTTTTCATTGTTGCGCGAAAAATTTCATATTTTAAGATTTCTTCATTGTTGAAAGCGTGGGAAAATTTGTCACTAAAAATTTTTCCATTGTTAAAGGATAGGGACATTTTCATGTTTTAAATATAGTCCATTGTTGAAAGCGTATCAATATTTGTCAATGGAATTTTTTCCGCTGTTGGAAGTGCGGGAAAGTTGTCATTATAGATAACTATTAATATAATTATAAATAGATTTTTCATAATAAAAATTGAAAAAGGAAGACTTAAAGTCGAATTTGTCATTATTGCGGGAAAAAATTCTTATTTTAAGATTTCTTCATTGTTGAAAGCGTGGGAAAATTTTTCCATTGTTAAAGGATAGGGACATTTTCACGTTTTAAATATTGTCCATTGTTGAATGCGTATCAATATTTGTCAATGGAATTTTTCCATTGTTGGAAGTGCGGGAAAGTTGGAATTATATTTAACTCTTAATATAATTATAAATAAATATGTTTCATTGTTGCGGGAAAAATTTCTTATTTTAAGATTTCTTGATTATTGATAGCGTGGGAAATTTTTTCCAATGTTAAAGGATAGGGACATTTTCACGTTTTAAATATTGTCCATTGTTGAAAGCATATTAATATTTGTCAATGGAATTTTTTCCATTGTTGGAAGTGCGGGAAAGTTGTCATTACAGATAACTCCTATTATAATTATAAATAAATTTACATAATAACAATTGAAAAAGGAAGACTTAAAGTCTAAATTTCATTGTTGTGGGAAATTTTCATATTTTAAGATTTCTTCATTGTTGCAAGCGTGGGAAAATTTGTCAGTATAATTTTTTCCATTGTTAAATGATAGGGACAATTTTACGTTTTAAAGATTGTCCATTGTTGATAGCGTATGAATATTTGTCAATGGAAGTTTTTCCGCTGTTGGAAGTGCGGGAAAGTTGTCATTATAGATAACTATTAATATAATTATAAATAGATTTTTCATAATAACAATTGAAAAAGGAAGACTTAAAGTCGAATTTCTCATTGTTGCGGGAAAAATTTCTTGTTTAAGATTTCTTCATTGTTGAATGCGTTGGAAAATTTGTCACTATAAATTTTTCCATTGTTAAAGGATAGGGACATTTTCACGTTTTAAATATTGTCCATTGTTGAATGCGTATCAATATTTGTCAATGTAATTTTTTCCATTGTTGGAAGTGCGGGAAAGTTGGAATTATATTTAACTCTTAATATAATTATAAATAAATTTGTCATAATAACAATTGAAAAAGGAAGACTTAAAGTCGAATGTTTCATTGTTGCGGGAAAAATTTCTTATTTTAAGATTTCTTCATTATTGATAGCGTGGGAAATTTTTTCCATTGTTAAAGGATAGGGACATTTTCACGTTATAAATATTGTCCATTGTTGAAAGCATATTAATATTTGTCAATGGAATTTTTTCCATTGTTGGAAGTGCGGGAAAGTTGTCATTACAGATAACTCCTATTATAATTATAAATAAATTTGACATAATAACAATTGAAAAAGGAAGACTTAAAGTCTAAATTTCCTTGTTGTGGGAAATTTTCATATTTTAAGATTTCTTCATTGTTGCAAGCGTGGTAAAATTTGTCAGTATAATTTTTTCCATTGTTAAATGATAGGAACAATTTTACGTTTTAAAGATTGTCCATTGTTGATAGCGTATCAATATTTGTCTTTGGAAGTTTTTCCGCTGTTGGAAGTGCGGGAAAGTTGTCATTATAGATAACTATTAATATAATTAAAAATAGATTTTTCATAATAACAATTGAAAAATGAAGACTTAAAGTCGAATTTTTCATTGATGCGCGAAAATTTTCATATTTTAAGATTTCTTCATTGTTGAAATCGTGGGAAAATTTTTCCATTGTTAAAGGATAGGGACATTTTCACGTTTTAAATATTGTCCATTGTTGAATGCGTATCAATATTAGTCAATGTAATTTTTTCCATTGTTGGAAGTGCGGGAAAGTTGGAATTATATTTAACTCTTAATATAATTATAAATAGATTTTTCATAATAACAATTGAAAAAGGAAAACTTAAAGTCGAATTTGTCATTATTGCGGGAAAAAATTCTTATTTTAAGATTTCTTCATTGCTGAAATCGAGGGAAAATTTTTCCATTGTTAAAGGTTAGGGACATTTTCACGTTTTAAATATTGTCCATTGTTGAATGCGTATCAATATTTGTCAATGGAATTTTTTCCATTGTTGGAAGTGCGGGAAAGTTGTCATTACAGATAACTCCTATTATAATTATAAATAAATTTGACATAATAACAATTGAAAAAGGAAGACTTAAAGTCTAAATTTCCTTGTTGTGGGAAATTTTCATATTTTAAGATTTCTTCATTGTTGCAAGCGTGGTAAAATTTGTCAGTATAATTTTTTCCATTGTTAAATGATAGGAACAATTTTACGTTTTAATGATTGTCCATTGTTGATAGCGTATCAATATTTGTCTTTGGAAGTTTTTCCGCTGTTGGAAGTGCGGGAAAGTTGTCATTATAGATAACTATTAATATAATTATAAATAGATTTTTCATAATAACAATTGAAAAAGGAAGACTTAAAGTCGAATTTGTCATTGTTGCGGGAAAAAATTCTTATTTTAAGATTTCTTCATTGTTGAAAGCGTGGGAAAATTTTTCCATTGTTAAAGGATAGGGACATTTTCACGTTTTAAATATTGTCCATTGTTGAATGCGTATCAATATATGTCAATGGAATTTTTTCCATTGTTGGAAGTGCGGGAAAGTTGGAATTATATTTAACTCTTAATATAATTATAAATAAATTTGTCATAATAACAATTGAAAAAGGAAGACTTAAAGTCGAATGTTTCATTGTTACGGGAAAAATTTCTTATTTTAAGATTTCTTCATTATTGATAGCGTGGGAAATTTTTTCCATTGTTAAAGGATAGGGACATTTTCACGTTTTAAATATTGTCCATTGTTGAAAGCATATTAATATTTGTCAATGGAATTCTATCCATTGTTGGAAGTGCGGGAAAGTTGTCATTACAGATAACTCCTATTATAATTATAAATAAATTTACATAATAACAATTGAAAAAGGAAGACTTAAAGTCTAAATTTCATTTTTGTAGGAAATTTCCATATTTTAAGATTTCTTCATTGTTGCAAGCGTGGGAAAATTTGTCAGTATAATTTTTTCCATTGTTAAATGATAGGGACAATTTTACGTTTTAAAGATTGTCCATTGTTGATAGCGTATGAATATTTGTCAATGGAAGTTTTCCGCTGTTGGAAGTGCGGGAAAGTTGTCATTATAGATAACAATTAATATAATTATAAATAGATTTTTCATAATAACAATTGAAAAAGGAAGACTTAAAGTCGAATTTGTCATTGTTGCGGGAAAAATTTCTTGTTTTAAGATTTCTTCATTGTTGAATGCGTTGGAAAATTTGTCACTATAAATTTTTCCATTGTTAAAGGATAGGGACATTTTCATGTTTTAAATATAGTCCATTGTTGAAAGAATATCAATATTTGTCAATGGATTTTTTTCCATTGTTGGAAGTGCGGGAAAGTTGTCATTATAGATAACTTCTAATATAATTATAAATAGATTTTTTATAATAACAATTGAAAAATGAAGACTTAAAGTCGAATTTTTCATTGTTGCGCGAAAAATTTCATATTTTAAGATTTCTTCATTGTTGAAAGCGTGGGAAAATTTGTCACTAAAAATTTTTCCATTGTTAAAGGATAGGGACATTTTCATGTTTTAAATATAGTCCATTGTTGAAAGCGTATCAATATTTGTCAATGGAATTTTTTCCGCTGTTGGAAGTGCGGGAAAGTTGTCATTATAGATAACTATTAATATAATTATAAATAGATTTTTCATAATAAAAATTGAAAAAGGAAGACTTAAAGTCGAATTTGTCATTATTGCGGGAAAAAATTCTTATTTTAAGATTTCTTCATTGTTGAAAGCGTGGGAAAATTTTTCCATTGTTAAAGGATAGGGACATTTTCACGTTTTAAATATTGTCCATTGTTGAATGCGTATCAATATTTGTCAATGGAATTTTTCCATTGTTGGAAGTGCGGGAAAGTTGGAATTATATTTAACTCTTAATATAATTATAAATAAATTTGTCATAATAACAATTGAAAAAGGATGACATAAAGTCGAATGTTTCATTGTTGCGGGAAAAATTTCTTATTTTAAGATTTCTTGATTATTGATAGCGTGGGAAATTTTTTCCAATGTTAAAGGATAGGGACATTTTCACGTTTTAAATATTGTCCATTGTTGAAAGCATGTTAATATTTGTCAATGGAATTTTTTCCATTGTTGGAAGTGCGGGAAAGTTGTCATTACAGATAACTCCTATTATAATTATAAATAAATTTACATAATAACAATTGAAAAAGGAAGACTTAAAGTCTAAATTTCATTGTTGTGGGAAATTTTCATATTTTAAGATTTCTTCATTGTTGCAAGCGTGGGAAAATTTGTCAGTATAATTTTTTCCATTGTTAAATGATAGGGACAATTTTACGTTTTAAAGATTGTCCATTGTTGATAGCGTATGAATATTTGTCAATGGAAGTTTTTCCGCTGTTGGAAGTGCGGGAAAGTTGTCATTATAGATAACTATTAATATAATTATAAATAGATTTTTCATAATAACAATTGAAAAAGGAAGACTTAAAGTCGAATTTCTCATTGTTGCGGGAAAAATTTCTTGTTTAAGATTTCTTCATTGTTGAATGCGTTGGAAAATTTGTCACTATAAATTTTTCCATTGTTAAAGGATAGGGACATTTTCATGTTTTAAATATAGTCCATTGTTGAAAGAATATCAATATTTGCAAATGGATTTTTTTCCGTTGTTGGAAATGCGGGAAAGTTGTCATTATAGATATCTTCTAATATAATTATAAATAGATTTTTTATAATAACAATTGAAAAATGAAGACTTAAAGTCGAATTTTTCATTGTTGCGCGAAAATTTTCATATTTTAAGATTTCTTCATTGTTGAAAGCGTGGGAAAATTTTTCCATTGTTAAAGGATAGGGACATTTTCACGTTTTAAATATTGTCCATTTTTGAATGCGTATTAATATTTGTCAATGGAATTTTTTCCATTGTTGGAAGTACGGGAAAGTTGGAATTACATTTAACTCTTAATATAATTATAAATAAATTTGTCATAATAACAATCGAAAAAGGAAGACATAAAGTCGAATGTTTCATTGTTGCGGGAAAAATTTCTTATTTTAAGATTTCTTCATTATTGATAACGTGGGAAATTTTTTCCATTGTTAAAGGATAGGGACATTTTCACGTTTTAAATATTGTCCATTGTTGAAAGCATATTAATATTTGTCAATGGAATTTTTTCCATTGTTGGAAGTGCGGGAAAGTTGTCATTACAGATAACTCCTATTATAATGATAAATAAATTTACATAATAACAATTGAAAAAGGAAGACTTAAAGTCTAAATTTCATTTTTGTGGGAAATTTTTATATTTTAAAATTTCTTCATTGTTGCAAGCGTCGGAAAATTTGTCAGTATAATTTTTTCCATTCTTAAATGATAGGGACAATTTTACGTTTTAAAGATTGTCCATTGTTGATAGCGTATGAATATTTGTCAATGGAAGTTTTTCCGCTGTTGGAAGTGCGGGAAAGTTGTCATTATAGATAACTATTAATATAATTATAAATAGATTTTTCATAATAACAATTGAAAAAGGAAGACTTAAAGTCGAATTTGTCATTGTTGCGGGAAAAATTTCTTGTTTAAGATTTCTTCATTGTTGAATGCGTTGGAAAATTTGTCACTATAAATTTTTCCATTGTTAAAGGATAGGGACATTTTCATGTTTTAATTATAGTCCATTGTTGAAAGAATATCAATATTTGTCAATGGATTTTTTTCCGATGTTGGAAGTGCGGGAAAGTTGTCATTATAGATAACTATTAATATAATTATAAATAGATTTTTCATAATAAAAATTGAAAAAGGAAGACTTAAAGTCGAATTTGTCCTTATTGCGGGAAAAAATTCTTATTTTAAGATTTCTTCATTGTTGAAAGCGTGGGAAAATTTTTCCATTGTTAAAGGATAGGGACATTTTCACGTTTTAAATATTGTCCATTGTTGAATGCGTATCAATATTTGTCAATGTAATTTTTTCCATTGTTGGAAGTGCGGGAAAGTTGGAATTATATTTAACTCTTAATATAATTATAAATAAATTTGTCATAATAACAATTGAAAAAGGAAGACTTAAAGTCGAATGTTTCATTGTTGCGGGAAAAATTTCTTATTTTAAGATTTCTTCATTATTGATAGCGTGGGAAATTTTTTCCATTGTTAAAGGATAGGGACATTTTCACGTTATAAATATTGTCCATTGTTGAAAGCATATTAATATTTGTCAATGGAATTTTTTCCATTGTTGGAAGTGCGGGAAAGTTGTCATTACAGATAACTCCTATTATAATTATAAATAAATTTGACATAATAACAATTGAAAAAGGAAGACTTAAAGTCTAAATTTCCTTGTTGTGGGAAATTTTCATATTTTAAGATTTCTTCATTGTTGCAAGCGTGGTAAAATTTGTCAGTATAATTTTTTCCATTGTTAAATGATAGGAACAATTTTACGTTTTAAAGATTGTCCATTGTTGATAGCGTATCAATATTTGTCTTTGGAAGTTTTTCCGCTGTTGGAAGTGCGGGAAAGTTGTCATTATAGATAACTATTAATATAATTATAAATAGATTTTTCATAATAACAATTGAAAAAGGAAGACTTAAAGTCGAATTTGTCATTGTTGCGGGAAAAAATTCTTATTTTAAGATTTCTTCATTGTTGAAAGCGTGGGAAAATTTTTCCATTGTTAAAGGATAGGGACATTTTCACGTTTTAAATATTGTCCATTGTTGAAAGCATATTAATATTTGTCAATGGAATTCTTTCCATTGTTGGAAGTGCGGGAAAGTTGTCATTACAGATAACTCCTATTATAATTATAAATAAATTTACATAATAACAATTGAAAAAGGAAGACTTAAAGTCTAAATTTCATTTTTGTGGGAAATTTCCATATTTTAAGATTTCTTCATTGTTGCAAGCGTGGGAAAATTTGTCAGTATAATTTTTTCCATTGTTAAATGATAGGGACAATTTTACGTTTTAAAGATTGCCCATTGTTGATAGCGTATGAATATTTGTCAATGGAAGTTTTTCCGCTGTTGGAAGTGCGGGAAAGTTGTCATTATAGATAACAATTTATATAATTATAAATAGATTTTTCATAATAACAATTGAAAAAGGAAGACTTAAAGTCGAATTTTTCATTGTTGCGCGAAAATTTTCATATTTTAAGATTTCTTCATTGTTGAAAGCGTGGGAAAATTTGTCACTAAAAATTTTTCCATTGTTAAAGGATAGGGACATTTTCATGTTTTAAATATAGTCCATTGTTGAAAGCGTATCAATATTTGTCAATGGAATTTTTTCCGCTGTTGGAAGTGCGGGAAAGTTGTCATTATAGATAACTATTAATATAATTATAAATAGATTTTTCATAATAAAAATTGAAAAAGGAAGACTTAAAGTCGAATTTGTCCTTATTGCGGGAAAAAATTCTTATTTTAAGATTTCTTCATTGTTGAAAGCGTGGGAAAATTTTTCCATTGTTAAAGGATAGGGACATTTTCACGTTTTAAATATTGTCCATAGTTGAATGCGTATCAATATTTGTCAATGGAATTTTTCCATTGTTGGAAGTGCGGGAAAGTTGGAATTATATTTAACTCTTAATATAATTATAAATAAATTTGTCATAATAACAATTGAAAAAGGAAGACATAAAGTCGAATGTTTCATTGTTGCGGGAAAAATTTCTTATTTTAAGATTTCTTGATTATTGATAGCGTGGGAAATTTTTTCCATTGTTAAAGGATAGGGACATTTTCACGTTTTAAATATTGTCCATTGTTGAAAGCATATTAATATTTGTCAATGGAATTTTTTCCATTGTTGGAAGTGCGGGAAAGTTGTCATTACAGATAACTCCTATTATAATTATAAATAAATTTACATAATAACAATTGAAAAAGGAAGACTTAAAGTCTAAATTTCATTGTTGTGGGAAATTTTCATATTTTAAGATTTCTTCATTGTTGCAAGCGTGGGAAAATTTGTCAGTATAATTTTTTCCATTGTTAAATGATAGGGACAATTTTACGTTTTAAAGATTGTCCATTGTTGATAGCGTATGAATATTTGTCAATGGAAGTTTTTCCGCTGTTGGAAGTGCGGGAAAGTTGTCATTATAGATAACTATTAATATAATTATAAATAGATTTTTCATAATAACAATTGAAAAAGGAAGACTTAAAGTCGAATTTGTCATTGTTGCGGGAAAAATTTCTTGTTTAAGATTTCTTCATTGTTGAATGCGTTGGAAAATTTGTCACTATAAATTTTTCCATTGTTAAAGGATAGGGACATTTTCATGTTTTAAATATAGTCCATTGTTGAAAGAATATCAATATTTGTCAATGGATTTTTTTCCGTTGTTGGAAGTGCGGGAAAGTTGTCATTATAGATAACTTCTAATATAATTATAAATAGATTTTTTATAATAACAATTGAAAAATGAAGACTTAAAGTCGAATTTTTCATTGTTGCGCGAAAAATTTCATATTTTAAGATTTCTTCATTGTTGAAAGCGTGGGAAAATTTGTCAATAAAAATTTTTCGATTGTTAAATGATAGGGACATTTTCATGTTTTAAATATAGTCCATTGTTGAAAGCGTATCAATATTTGTCAATGGAATTTTTTCCGCTGTTGGAAGTGCGGGAAATTTGTCATTATAGATAACTATTAATATAATTATAAATAGATTTTTCATTATAACAATTGAAAAAGGAAGACTTAAAGTAGAATTTGTCATTATTGCGGGAAAAAATTCTTATTTTAAGATTTCTTCATTGTTGAAATCGTGGGAAATTTTTTCCATTGTTAAAGGATAGGGACATTTTCACGTTTTAAATATTGTCCATTGTTGAATGCGTATCAATATTTGTCAATGTAATTTTTTCCATTGTTGGAAGTGCGGGAAAGTTGGAATTATATTTAACTCTTAATATAATTATAAATAAATTTGTCATAATAACAATTGAAAAAGGGAGACTTAAAGTCGAATGTTTCATTGTTGCGGGAAAAATTTCTTATTTTAAGATTTCTTCATTATTGATAGAGTGGGAAATTTTTTCCATTGTTAAAGGATAGGGACATTTTCACGTTTTAAATATTGTCCATTGTTGAAAGCATATTAATATTTGTCAATGGAATTATTTCCATTGTTGGAAGTGCGGGAAAGTTGTCATTACAGATAACTCCTATTATAATTATAAATAAATTTGACATAATAACAATTGAAAAAGGAAGACTTAAAGTCTAAATTTCATTGTTGTGGGAAATTTTCATATTTTAAGATTTCTTCATTGTTGCAAGCGTGGTAAAATTTGTCAGTATAATTTTTTCCATTGTTAAATGATAGGAACAATTTTACGTTTTAAAGATTGTCCATTGTTGATAGCGTATCAATATTTGTCTTTGGAAGTTTTTCCGCTGTTGGAAGTGCGGGAAAGTTGTCATTATAGATAACTATTAATATAATTATAAATAGATTTTTCATAATAACAATTGAAAAAGGAAGACTTAAAGTCGAATTTGTCATTGTTGCGGGAAAAAATTCTTATTTTAAGATTTCTTCATTGTTGAAAGCGTGGGAAAATTTTTCCATTGTTAAAGGATAGGGACATTTTCACGTTTTAAATATTGTCCATTGTTGAATGCGTATCAATATATGTCAATGGAATTTTTTTCCATTGTTGGAAGTGCGGGAAAGTTGGAATTATATTTAACTCTTAATATAATTATAAATAAATTTGTCATAATAACAATTGAAAAAGGAAGACTTAAAGTCGAATGTTTCATTGTTGCGGGAAAAATTTGTTATTTTAAGATTTCTTCATTATTGATAGCGTGGGAAATTTTTTCCATTGTTAAAGGATAGGGACATTTTCACGTTTTAAATATTGTCCATTGTTGAAAGCATATTAATATTTGTCAATGGAATTTTTTCCATTGTTGGAAGTGCGGGAAAGTTGTCATTACAGATAACTCCTATTATAATTATAAATAAATTTACATAATAACAATTGAAAAAGGAAGACTTAAAGTCTAAATTTCATTTTTGTGGGAAATTTCCATATTTTAAGATTTCTTCATTGTTGCAAGCGTGGGAAAATTTGTCAGTATAATTTTTCCATTGTTAAATGATAGGGACAATTTTACGTTTTAAAGATTGCCCATTGTTGATAGCGTATGAATATTTGTCAATGGAAGTTTTTCCGCTGTTGGAAGTGCGGGAAAGTTGTCATTATAGATAACAATTAATATAATTATAAATAGATTTTTCATAATAACAATTGAAAAGGAAGACTTAAAGTCGAATTTGTCATTGTTGCGGGAAAAATTTCTTGTTTTAAGATTTCTTCATTGTTGAATGCGTTGGAAAATTTGTCACTATAAATTTTTCCATTGTTAAAGGATAGGGACATTTTCATGTTTTAAATATAGTCCATTGTTGAAAGAATATCAATATTTGTCAATGGATTTTTTTCCATTGTTGGAAGTGCGGGAAAGTTGTCATTATAGATAACTTCTAATATAATTATAAATAGATTTTTTATAATAACAATTGAAAAATGAAGACTTAAAGTCGAATTTTTCATTGTTGCGCGAAAATTTTCATATTTTAAGATTTCTTCATTGTTGAAAGCGTGGGAAAATTTGTCACTAAAAATTTTTCCATTGTTAAAGGATAGGGACATTTTCATGTTTTAAATATAGTCCATTGTTGAAAGCGTATCAATATTTGTCAATGGAATTTTTTCCGCTGTTTGAAGTGCGGGAAAGTTGTCATTATAGATAACTATTAATATAATTATAAATAGATTTTTCATAATAAAAATTGAAAAAGGAAGACTTAAAGTCGAATTTGTCATTATTGCGGGAAAAAATTCTTATTTTAAGATTTCTTCATTGTTGAAAGCGTGGGAAAATTTTTCCATTGTTAAAGGATAGGGACATTTTCACGTTTTAAATATTGTCCATTTTTGAATGCGTATTAATATTTGTCAATGGAATTTTTTCCATTGTTGGAAGTACGGGAAAGTTGGAATTACATTTAACTCTTAATATAATTATAAATAAATTTGTCATAATAACAATCGAAAAAGGAAGACATAAAGTCGAATGTTTCATTGTTGCGGGAAAAATTTCTTATTTTAAGATTTCTTCATTATTGATAACGTGGGAAATTTTTTCCATTGTTAAAGGATAGGGACATTTTCACGTTTTAAATATTGTCCATTGTTGAAAGCATATTAATATTTGTCAATGGAATTTTTTCCATTGTTGGAAGTGCGGGAAAGTTGTCATTACAGATAACTCCTATTATAATGATAAATAAATTTACATAATAACAATTGAAAAAGGAAGACTTAAAGTCTAAATTTCATTTTTGTGGGAAATTTTCATATTTTAAAATTTCTTCATTGTTGCAAGCGTCGGAAAATTTGTCAGTATAATTTTTTCCATTGTTAAATGATAGGGACAATTTTACGTTTTAAAGATTGTCCATTGTTGATAGCGTATGAATATTTGTCAATGGAAGTTTTTCCGCTGTTGGAAGTGCGGGAAAGTTGTCATTATAGATAACTATTAATATAATTATAAATAGATTTTTCATAATAACAATTGAAAAAGGAAGACTTAAAGTCGAATTTGTCATTGTTGCGGGAAAAATTTCTTGTTTAAGATTTCTTCATTGTTGAATGCGTTGGAAAATTTGTCACTATAAATTTTTCCATTGTTAAAGGATAGGGACATTTTCATGTTTTAATTATAGTCCATTGTTGAAAGAATATCAATATTTGTCAATGGATTTTTTTCCGATGTTGGAAGTGCGGGAAAGTTGTCATTATAGATAACTATTAATATAATTATAAATAGATTTTTCATAATAAAAATTGAAAAAGGAAGACTTAAAGTCGAATTTGTCCTTATTGCGGGAAAAAATTCTTATTTTAAGATTTCTTCATTGTTGAAAGCGTGGGAAAATTTTTCCATTGTTAAAGGATAGGGACATTTTCACGTTTTAAATATTGTCCATTGTTGAATGCGTATCAATATTTGTCAATGTAATTTTTTCCATTGTTGGAAGTGCGGGAAAGTTGGAATTATATTTAACTCTTAATATAATTATAAATAAATTTGTCATAATAACAATTGAAAAAGGAAGACTTAAATTCGAATGTTTCATTGTTGCGGGAAAAATTTCTTATTTTAAGATTTCTTCATTATTGATAGCGTGGGAAATTTTTTCCATTGTTAAAGGATAGGGACATTTTCACGTTATAAATATTGTCCATTGTTGAAAGCATATTAATATTTGTCAATGGAATTTTTTCCATTGTTGGAAGTGCGGGAAAGTTGTCATTACAGATAACTCCTATTATAATTATAAATAAATTTGACATAATAACAATTGAAAAAGGAAGACTTAAAGTCTAAATTTCCTTGTTGTGGGAAATTTTCATATTTTAAGATTTCTTCATTGTTGCAAGCGTGGTAAAATTTGTCAGTATAATTTTTTCCATTGTTAAATGATAGGAACAATTTTACGTTTTAAAGATTGTCCATTGTTGATAGCGTATCAATATTTGTCTTTGGAAGTTTTTCCGCTGTTGGAAGTGCGGGAAAGTTGTCATTATAGATAACTATTAATATAATTAAAAATAGATTTTTCATAATAACAATTGAAAAAGGAAGACTTAAAGTCGAATTTGTCATTGTTGCGGGAAAAAAATCTTATTTTAAGATTTCTTCATTGTTGAAAGCGTGGGAAAATTTTTCCATTGTTAAAGGATAGGGACATTTTCACGTTTTAAATATTGTCCATTGTTGAATGCGTATCAATATATGTCAATGGAATTTTTTCCATTGTTGGAAGTGCGGGAAAGTTGGAATTATATTTAACTCTTAATATAATTATAAATAAATTTGTCATAATAACAATTGAAAAAGAAAGACTTAAAGTCGAATGTTTCATTGTTGCGGGAAAAATTTTTTATTTTAAGATTTCTTCATTATTGATAGCGTGGGAAATTTTTTCCATTGTTAAAGGATAGGGACATTTTCACGTTTTAAATATTGTCCATTGTTGAAAGCATATTAATATTTGTCAATGGAATTCTTTCCATTGTTGGAAGTGCGGGAAAGTTGTCATTACAGATAACTCCTATTATAATTATAAATAAATTTACATAATAACAATTGAAAAAGGAAGACTTAAAGTCTAAATTTCATTTTTGTGGGAAATTTCCATATTTTAAGATTTCTTCATTGTTGCAAGCGTGGGAAAATTTGTCAGTATAATTTTTTCCATTGTTAAATGATAGGGACAATTTTACGTTTTAAAGATTGCCCATTGTTGATAGCGTATGAATATTTGTCAATGGAAGTTTTTCCGCTGTTGGAAGTGCGGGAAAGTTGTCATTATAGATAACAATTTATATAATTATAAATAGATTTTTCATAATAACAATTGAAAAAGGAAGACTTAAAGTCGAATTTTTCATTGTTGCGCGAAAATTTTCATATTTTAAGATTTCTTCATTGTTGAAAGCGTGGGAAAATTTGTCACTAAAAATTTTTCCATTGTTAAAGGATAGGGACATTTTCATGTTTTAAATATAGTCCATTGTTGAAAGCGTATCAATATTTGTCAATGGAATTTTTTCCGCTGTTGGAAGTGCGGGAAAGTTGTCATTATAGATAACTATTAATATAATTATAAATAGATTTTTCATAATAAAAATTGAAAAAGGAAGACTTAAAGTCGAATTTGTCCTTATTGCGGGAAAAAATTCTTATTTTAAGATTTCTTCATTGTTGAAAGCGTGGGAAAATTTTTCCATTGTTAAAGGATAGGGACATTTTCACGTTTTCAATATTGTCCATAGTTGAATGCGTATCAATATTTGTCAATGGAATTTTTCCATTGTTGGAAGTGCGGGAAAGTTGGAATTATATTTAACTCTTAATATAATTATAAATAAATTTGTCATAATAACAATTGAAAAAGGAAGACATAAAGTCGAATGTTTCATTGTTGCGGGAAAAATTTCTTATTTTAAGATTTCTTGATTATTGATAGCGTGGGAAATTTTTTCCATTGTTAAAGGATAGGGACATTTTCACGTTTTAAATATTGTCCATTGTTGAAAGCATATTAATATTTGTCAATGGAATTTTTTCCATTGTTGGAAGTGCGGGAAAGTTGTCATTACAGATAACTCCTATTATAATTATAAATAAATTTACATAATAACAATTGAAAAAGGAAGACTTAAAGTCTAAATTTCATTGTTGTGGGAAATTTTCATATTTTAAGATTTCTTCATTGTTGCAAGCGTGGGAAAATTTGTCAGTATAATTTTTTCCATTGTTAAATGATAGGGACAATTTTACGTTTTAAAGATTGTCCATTGTTGATAGCGTATGAATATTTGTCAATGGAAGTTTTTCCGCTGTTGGAAGTGCGGGAAAGTTGTCATTATAGATAACTATTAATATAATTATAAATAGATTTTTCATAATAACAATTGAAAAAGGAAGACTTAAAGTCGAATTTGTCATTGTTGCGGGAAAAATTTCTTGTTTAAGATTTCTTCATTGTTGAATGCGTTGGAAAATTTGTCACTATAAATTTTTCCATTGTTAAAGGATAGGGACATTTTCATGTTTTAAATATAGTCCATTGTTGAAAGAATATCAATATTTGTCAATGGATTTTTTTCCGTTGTTGGAAGTGCGGGAAAGTTGTCATTATAGATAACTTCTAATATAATTATAAATAGATTTTTTATAATAACAATTGAAAAATGAAGACTTAAAGTCGAATTTTTCATTGTTGCGCGAAAAATTTCATATTTTAAGATTTCTTCATTGTTGAAAGCGTGGGAAAATTTGTCAATAAAAATTTTTCGATTGTTAAATGATAGGGACATTTTCATGTTTTAAATATAGTCCATTGTTGAAAGCGTATCAATATTTGTCAATGGAATTTTTTCCGCTGTTGGAAGTGCGGGAAATTTGTCATTATAGATAACTATTAATATAATTATAAATAGATTTTTCATTATAACAATTGAAAAAGGAAGACTTAAAGTAGAATTTGTCATTATTGCGGGAAAAAATTCTTATTTTAAGATTTCTTCATTGTTGAAATCGTGGGAAATTTTTTCCATTGTTAAAGGATAGGGACATTTTCACGTTTTAAATATTGTCCATTGTTGAATGCGTATCAATATTTGTCAATGTAATTTTTTCCATTGTTGGAAGTGCGGGAAAGTTGGAATTATATTTAACTCTTAATATAATTATAAATAAATTTGTCATAATAACAATTGAAAAAGGAAGACTTAAAGTCGAATGTTTCATTGTTGCGGGAAAAATTTCTTATTTTAAGATTTCTTCATTATTGATAGAGTGGGAAATTTTTTTCATTGTTAAAGGATAGGGACATTTTCACGTTTTAAATATTGTCCATTGTTGAAAGCATATTAATATTTGTCAATGGAATTATTTCCATTGTTGGAAGTGCGGGAAAGTTGTCATTACAGATAACTCCTATTATAATTATAAATAAATTTGACATAATAACAATTGAAAAAGGAAGACTTAAAGTCTAAATTTCATTGTTGTGGGAAATTTTCATATTTTAAGATTTCTTCATTGTTGCAAGCGTGGTAAAATTTGTCAGTATAATTTTTTCCATTGTTAAATGATAGGAACAATTTTACGTTTTAAATATTGTCCATTGTTGATAGCGTATCAATATTTGTCTTTGGAAGTTTTTCCGCTGTTGGAAGTGCGGGAAAGTTGTCATTATAGATAACTATTAATATAATTATAAATAGATTTTTCATAATAACAATTGAAAAAGGAAGACTTAAAGTCGAATTTGTCATTGTTGCGGGAAAAAATTCTTATTTTAAGATTTCTTCATTGTTGAAAGCGTGGGAAAATTTTTCCATTGTTAAAGGATAGGGACATTTTCACGTTTTAAATATTGTCCATTGTTGAATGCGTATCAATATATGTCAATGGAATTTTTTCCATTGTTGGAAGTGCGGGAAAGTTGGAATTATATTTAACTCTTAATATAATTATAAATAAATTTGTCATAATAACAATTGAAAAAGGAAGACTTAAAGTCGAATGTTTCATTGTTGCGGGAAAAATTTCTTATTTTAAGATTTCTTCATTATTGATAGCGTGGGAAATTTTTTCCATTGTTAAAGGATAGGGACATTTTCACGTTTTAAATATTGTCCATTGTTGAAAGCATATTAATATTTGTCAATGGAATTTTTTCCATTGTTGGAAGTGCGGGAAAGTTGTCATTACAGATAACTCCTATTATAATTATAAATAAATTTACATAATAACAATTGAAAAAGGAAGACTTAAAGTCTAAATTTCATTTTTGTGGGAAATTTCCATATTTTAAGATTTCTTCATTGTTGCAAGCGTAGGAAAATTTGTCAGTATAATTTTTTCCATTGTTAAATGATAGGGACAATTTTACGTTTTAAAGATTGCCCATTGTTGATAGCGTATGAATATTTGTCAATGGAAGTTTTTCCGCTGTTGGAAGTGCGGGAAAGTTGTCATTATAGATAACAATTAATATAATTATAAATAGATTTTTCATAATAACAATTGAAAAGGAAGACTTAAAGTCGAATTTGTCATTGTTGCGGGAAAAATTTCTTGTTTTAAGATTTCTTCATTGTTGAATGCGTTGGAAAATTTGTCACTATAAATTTTTTCATTGTTAAAGGATAGGGACATTTTCATGTTTTAAATATAGTCCATTGTTGAAAGAATATCAATATTTGTCAATGGATTTTTTTCCATTGTTGGAAGTGCGGGAAAGTTGTCATTATAGATAACTTCTAATATAATTATAAATAGATTTTTTATAATAACAATTGAAAAATGAAGACTTAAAGTCGAATTTTTCATTGTTGCGCGAAAATTTTCATATTTTAAGATTTCTTCATTGTTGAAAGCGTGGGAAAATTTGTCACTAAAAATTTTTCCATTGTTAAAGGATAGGGACATTTTCATGTTTTAAATATAGTCCATTGTTGAAAGCGTATCAATATTTGTCAATGGAATTTTTTCCGCTGTTGGAAGTGCGGGAAAGTTGTCATTATAGATAACTATTAATATAATTATAAATAGATTTTTCATAATAAAAATTGAAAAAGGAAGACTTAAAGTCGAATTTGTCCTTATTGCGGGAAAAAATTCTTATTTTAAGATTTCTTCATTGTTGAAAGCGTGGGAAAATTTTTCCATTGTTAAAGGATAGGGACATTTTCACGTTTTAAATATTGTCCATTGTTGAATGCGTATCAATATTTGTCAATGGAATTTTTCCATTGTTGGAAGTGCGGGAAAGTTGGAATTATATTTAACTCTTAATATAATTATAAATAAATTTGTCATAATAACAATTGAAAAAGGAAGACATAAAGTCGAATGTTTCATTGTTGCGGGAAAAATTTCTTATTTTAAGATTTCTTGATTATTGATAGCGTGGGAAATTTTTTCCATTGTTAAAGGATAGGGACATTTTCACGTTTTAAATATTGTCCATTGTTGAAAGCATATTAATATTTGTCAATGGAATTTTTTCCATTGTTGGAAGTGCGGGAAAGTTGTCATTACAGATAACTCCTATTATAATTATAAATAAATTTACATAATAACAATTGAAAAAGGAAGACTTAAAGTCTAAATTTCATTGTTGTGGGAAATTTTCATATTTTAAGATTTCTTCATTGTTGCAAGCGTGGGAAAATTTGTCAGTATAATTTTTTCCATTGTTAAATGATAGGGACAATTTTACGTTTTAAAGATTGTCCATTGTTGATAGCGTATGAATATTTGTCAATGGAAGTTTTTCCGCTGTTGGAAGTGCGGGAAAGTTGTCATTATAGATAACTATTAATATAATTATAAATAGACTTTTCATAATAACAATTGAAAAAGGAAGACTTAAAGTCGAATTTGTCATTGTTGCGGGAAAAATTTATTGTTTAAGATTTCTTCATTGTTGAATGCGTTGGAAAATTTGTCACTATAAATTTTTCCATTGTTAAAGGATAGGGACATTTTCATGTTTTAAATATAGTCCATTGTTGAAAGAATATCAATATTTGTCAATGGATTTTTTTCCGTTGTTGGAAGTGCGGGAAAGTTGTCATTATAGATAACTTCTAATATAATTATAAATAGATTTTTTATAATAACAATTGAAAAATGAAGACTTAAAGTCGAATTTTTCATTGTTGCGCGAAAAATTTCATATTTTAAGATTTCTTCATTGTTGAAAGCGTGGGAAAATTTGTCAGTATAATTTTTTCCATTGTTAAATGATAGGAACAATTTTACGTTTTAAAGATTGTCCATTGTTGATAGCGTATCAATATTTGTCTTTGGAAGTTTTTCCGCTGTTGGAAGTTCGGGAAAGTTGTAATTATAGATAACTATTAATATAATTATAAATAGATTTTTCATAATAACAATTGAAAAAGGAAGACTTAAAGTCGAATTTGTCATTGTTGCGGGAAAAAATTCTTATTTTAAGATTTCTTCATTGTGTAAAGCGTGGGAAAATTTTTCCATTGTTAAAGGATAGGGACATTTTCACGTTTTAAATATTGTCCATTGTTGAATGCGTATCAATATTTGTCAATGTAATTTTTTCCATTGTTGGAAGTGCGGGAAAGTTGGAATTATATTTAACTCTTAATATAATTATAAATAAATTTGTCATAATAACAATTGAAAAAGAAAGACTTAAAGTCGAATGTTTCATTGTTCCGGGAAAAATTTCTTATTTTAAGATTTCTTCATTATTGATAGCGTGGGAAATTTTTTCCATTGTTAAAGGATAGGGACATTTTCACGTTTTAAATATTGTCCATTGTTGAAAGCATATTAATATTTGTCAATGGAATTTTTTCCATTGTTGGAAGTGCGGGAAAGTTGTCATTACAGATAACTCCTATTATAATTAAAAATAAATTTGACATAATAACAATTGAAAAAGGAAGACTTAAAGTCTAAATTTCATTGTTGTGGGAAATTTTCATATTTTAAGATTTCTTCATTGTTGCAAGCGTGGTAAAATTTGTCAGTATAATTTTTTCCATTGTTAAATGATAGGAACAATTTTACATTTTAAAGATTGTCCATTGTTGATAGCGTATCAATATTTGTCTTTGGAAGTTTTCCGCTGTTGGAAGTGCGGGAAAGTTGTAATTATAGATAACTATTAATATAATTATAAATAGATTTTTCATAATAACAATTGAAAAAGGAAGACTTAAAGTCGAATTTGTCATTGTTGCGGGAAAAAATTCTTATTTTAAGATTTCTTCATTGTTGAAAGCGTGGGAAAATTTTTCCATTGTTAAAGGATAGGGACATTTTCACGTTTTAAATATTGTCCATTGTTGAATGCGTATCAATATATGTCAATGGAATTTTTTCCATTGTTGGAAGTGCGGGAAAGTTGGAATTATATTTAACTCTTAATATAATTATAAATAAATTTGTCATAATAACAATTGAAAAAGGAAGACTTAAAGTCGAATGTTTCATTGTTGCGGGAAAAATTTCTTATTTTAAGATTTCTTCATTATTGATAGCGTGGGAAATTTTTTCCATTGTTAAAGGATAGGGACATTTTCACGTTTTAAATATTGTCCATTGTTGAAAGCATATTAATATTTGTCAATGGAATTTTTTCCATTGTTGGAAGTGCGGGAAAGTTGTCATTACAGATAACTCCTATTATAATTATAAATAAATTTACATAATAACAATTGAAAAAGGAAGACTTAAAGTCTAAATTTCATTGTTGTGGGAAATTTTCATATTTTAAGATTTCTTCATTGTTGAAAGCGTGGGAAAATTTGTCACTAAAAATTTTTCCATTGTTAAAGGATAGGGACATTTTCATGTTTTAAATATAGTCCATTGTTGAATGCGTATCAATATTTGTCAATGGAATTTTTTCCATTGTTGGAAGTACGGGAAAGTTGGAATTATATTTAACTCTTAATATAATTATAAATAAATTTGTCATAATAACAATCGAAAAAGGAAGAAATAAAGTCGAATGTTTCATTCTTGCGGGAAAAATTTCTTATTTTAAGATTTCTTCATTATTGATAACGTGGGAAATTTTTTCCATTATTAAAGGATAGGGACATTTTCACGTTTTAAATATTGTCCATTGTTGAAAGCATATTAATATTTGTCAATGGAATTTTTTCCATTGTTGGAAGTGCGGGAAAGTTTTCATTACAGATAACTCCTATTATAATTATAAATAAATTTACATAATAACAATTGAAAAAGGAAGACTTAAAGTCTAAATTTCATTTTTGTGGGAAATTTTCATATTTTAAGAATTCTTCATTGTTGAATGCGTTGGAAAATTTGTCACTATAAATTTTTCCATTGTTAAAGGATAGGGACATTTTCATGTTTTAAATATAGTCCATTGTTGAAAGCGTATCAATATTTGTCAATGGAATTTTTTCCGCTGTTGGAAGTGCGGGAAAGTTGTCATTATAGATAACTATTAATATAATTATAAATAGATTTTTCATAATAACAATTGAAAAAGGAAGACTTAAAGTCGAATTTGTCATTGTTGCGGGAAAAAATTCTTATTTTAAGATTTCTTCATTGTTGAAATCGTGGGAAAATTTTTCCATTGTTAAAGGATAGGGACATTTTCACGTTTTAAATATTGTCCATTGTTGAATGCGTATCAATATTTGTCAATGTAATTTTTTCCATTGTTGGAAGTGTGGGAAAGTTGGAATTATATTTAACTCTTAATATAATTATAAATAAATTTGTCATAATAACAATTGAAAAAGGAAGACTTAAAGTCGAATGTTTCATTGTTGCGGGAAAAATTTCTTATTTTAAGATTTCTTCATTATTGATAGAGTGGGAAATTTTTTCCATTGTTAAAGGATAGGGACATTTTCACGTTTTAAATATTGTCCATTGTTGAAAGCATATTAATATTTGTCAATGGAATTTTTCCATTGTTGGAAGTGCGGGAGAGTTGTCATTACAGATAACTCCTATTATAATTATAAATAAATTTGACATAATAACAATTGAAAAAGGAAGACTTAAAGTCCAAATTTCATTGTTGTGGGAAAATTTCATATTTTAAGATTTCTTCATTGTTGCAAGCGTGGTAAAATTTGTCAGTATAATTTTTTCCATTGTTAAATGATAGGAACAATTTTACGTTTTAAAGATTGTCCATTGTTGATAGCGTATCAATATTTGTCTTTGGAAGTTTTTCCGCTGTTGGAAGTGCGGGAAAGTTGTAATTATAGATAACTATTAATATAATTATAAATAGATTTTTCATAATAACAATTGAAAAAGGAAGACTTAAAGTCGAATTTGTCATTGTTGCGGGAAAAAATTCTTATTTTAAGATTTCTTCATTGTTGAAAGCGTGGGAAAATTTTTCCATTGTTAAAGGATAGGGACATTTTCACGTTTTAAATATTGTCCATTGTTGAATGCGTATCAATATATGTCAATGGAATTTTTTCCATTGTTGGAAGTGCGGGAAAGTTGGAATTATATTTAACTCTTAATATAATTATACATAGATTTTTTATAATAACAATTGAAAAATGAAGACTTAAAGTCGAATTTTTCATTGTTGCGCGAAAATTTTCATATTTTAAGATTTCTTCATTGTTGAAAGCGTGGGAAAATTTTTCCATTGTTAAAGGATAGGGACATTTTCACGTTTTAAATATTGTCCATTGTTGAATGCGTATCAATATTTGTCAATGGAATTTTTTCCATTGTTGGAAGTACGGGAAAGTTGGAATTATATTTAACTCTTAATATAATTATAAATAAATTTGTCATAATAACAATCGAAAAAGGAAGAAATAAAGTCGAATGTTTCATTGTTGCGGGAAAAATTTCTTATTTTAAGATTTCTTCATTATTGATAACGTGGGAAATTTTTTCCATTATTAAAGGATAGGGACATTTTCACGTTTTAAATATTGTCCATTGTTGAAAGCATATTAATATTTGTCAATGGAATTTTTTCCATTGTTGGAAGTGCGGGAAAGTTTTCATTACAGATAACTCCTATTATAATTATAAATAAATTTACATAATAACAATTGAAAAAGGAAGACTTAAAGTCTAAATTTCATTTTTGTGGGAAATTTTCATATTTTAAGAATTCTTCATTGTTGAATGCGTTGGAAAATTTGTCACTATAAATTTTTCCATTGTTAAATGATAGGGACATTTTCATGTTTTAAATATAGTCCATTGTTGAAAGAATATCAATATTTGTCAATGGATTTTTTTCCGTTGTTGGAAGTGCGGGAAAGTTGTCATTATAGATAACTTCTAATATAATTATAAATAGATTTTTTATAATAACAATTGAAAAATGAAGACTTAAAGTCGAATTTTTCATTGTTGCGCGAAAAATTTCATATTTTAAGATTTCTTCATTGTTGAAAGCGTGGGAAAATTTGTCCCTAAAAATTTTTCCATTGTTAAAGGATAGGGACATTTTCATGTTTTAAATATAGTCCATTGTTGAAAGCGTATCAATATTTGTCAATGGAATTTTTTCCGCTGTTGGAAGTGCGGGAAAGTTGTCATTATAGATAACTATTAATATAATTATAAATAGATTTTTCATAATAAAAATTGAAAAAGGAAGACTTAAAGTCGAATTTGTCCTTATTGCGGGAAAAAATTCTTATTTTAAGATTTCTTCATTGTTGAAAGCGTGGGAAAATTTTTCCATTGTTAAAGGATAGGGACATTTTCACGTTTTAAATATTGTCCATTGTTGAATGCGTATCAATATTTGTCAATGGAATTTTTCCATTGTTGGAAGTACGGGAAAGTTGGAATTATATTTAACTCTTAATATAATTATAAATAAATTTGTCATAATAACAATCGAAAAAGGAAGAAATAAAGTCGAATGTTTCATTGTTGCGGGAAAAAGTTCTTATTTTAAGATTTCTTCATTATTGATAACGTGGGAAATTTTTTCCATTATTAAAGGATAGGGACATTTTCACGTTTTAAATATTGTCCATTGTTGAAAGCATATTAATATTTGTCAATGGAATTTTTTCCATTGTTGGAAGTGCGGGAAAGTTTTCATTACAGATAACTCCTATTATAATTATAAATAAATTTACATAATAACAATTGAAAAAGGAAGACTTAAAGTCTAAATTCCATTTTTGTGGGAAATTTTCATATTTTAAGAATTCTTCATTGTTGAATGCGTTGGAAAATTTGTCACTATAAATTTTTCCATTGTTAAAGGATAGGGACATTTTCATGTTTTAAATATAGTCCATTGTTGAAAGCGTATCAATATTTGTCAATGGAATTTTTTCCGCTGTTGGAAGTGCGGGAAAGTTGTCATTATAGATAACTATTAATATAATTATAAATAGATTTTTCATAATAAAAATTGAAAAAGGAAGTCTTAAAGTCGAATTTGTCCTTATTGCGGGAAAAAAATTCTTATTTTAAGATTTCTTCATTGTTGAAAGCGTGGGAAAATTTTTCCGTTGTTAAAGGATAGGGACATTTTCACGTTTTAAATATTGTCCATTGTTGAATGCGTATCAATATTTGTCAATGGAATTTTTCCATTGTTGGAAGTGCGGGAAAGTTAGAATTATATTTAACTCTTAATATAATTATAAATAAATTTGTCATAATAACAATTGAAAAAGGAAGACATAAAGTCGAATGTTTCATTGTTGCGGGAAAAATTTCTTATTTTAAGATTTCTTGATTATTGATAGCGTGGGAAATTTTTTCCATTGTTAAAGGATAGGGACATTTTCACGTTTTAAATATTGTCCATTGTTGAAAGCATATTAATATTTGTCAATGGAATTTTTTCCATTGTTGGAAGTGCGGGAAAGTTGTCATTACAGATAACTCCTATTATAATTATAAATAAATTTACATAATAACAATTGAAAAAGGAAGACTTAAAGTCTAAATTTCATTGTTGTGGGAAATTTTCATATTTTAAGATTTCTTCATTGTTGCAAGCGTGGGAAAATTTGTCAGTATAATTTTTTCCATTGTTAAATGATAGGGACAATTTTACGTTTTAAAGATTGCCCATTGTTGATAGCGTATGAATATTTGTCAATGGAAGTTTTTCCGCTGTTGGAAGTGCGGGAAAGTTGTCATTATAGATAACTATTAATATAATTATAAATAGATTTTTCATAATAACAATTGAAAAAGGAAGACTTAAAGTCGAATTTGTCATTGTTGCGGGAAAAAATTCTTGTTTAAGATTTCTTCATTGTTGAATGCGTTGGAAAATTTGTCACTATAAATTTTTCCATTGTTAAAGGATAGGGACATTTTCATGTTTTAAATATAGTCCATTGTTGAAAGAATATCAATATTTGTCAATGGATTTTTTTCCGTTGTTGGAAGTGCGGGAAAGTTGTCATTATAGATAACTTCTAATATAATTATAAATAGATTTTTTATAATAACAATTGAAAAATGAAGACTTAAAGTCGAATTTTTCATTGTTGCGCGAAAAATTTCATATTTTAAGATTTCTTCATTGTTGAAAGCGTGGGAAAATTTGTCAATAAAAATTTTTCCATTGTTAAAGGATAGGGACATTTTCATGTTTTAAATATAGTCCATTGTTGAAAGCGTATCAATATTTGTCAATGGAATTTTTTCCGCTGTTGGAAGTGCGGGAAATTTGTCATTATAGATAACTATTAATATAATTATAAATAGATTTTTCATAATAACAATTGAAAAAGAAGACTTAAAGTCGAATTTGTCATTATTGCGGGAAAAAATTCTTATTTTAAGATTTCTTCATTGTTGAAATCGTGGGAAAATTTTTCCCTTGTTAAAGGATAGGGACATTTTCACGTTTTAAATATTGTCCATTGTTGAATGCGTATCAATATTTGTCAATGTAATTTTTTCCATTGTTGGAAGTGCGGGAAAGTTGGAATTATATTTAACTCTTAATATAATTATAAATAAATTTGTCATAATAACAATTGAAAAAGGAAGACTTAAAGTCGAATGTTTCATTGTTGCGGGAAAAATTTCTTATTTTAAGATTTCTTCATTATTGATAGAGTGGGAAATTTTTTCCATTGTTAAAGGATAGGGACATTTTCACGTTTTAAATATTGTCCATTGTTGAAAGCATATTAATATTTGTCAATGGAATTTTTTCCATTGTTTGAAGTGCGGGAAAGTTGTCATTACAGATAACTCCTATTATAATTATAAATAAATTTGACATAATAACAATTGAAAAAGGAAGACTTAAAGTCTAAATTTCATTGTTGTGGGAAATTTTCATATTTTAAGATTTCTTCATTGTTGCAAGCGTGGTAAAATTTGTCAGTATAATTTTTTCCATTGTTAAATGATAGGAACAATTTTACGTTTTAAAGATTGTCCATTGTTGATAGCGTATCAATATTTGTCTTTGGAAGTTTTTCCGCTGTTGGAAGTGCGGGAAAGTTGTCATTATAGATAACTATTAATATAATTATAAATAGATTTTTCATAATAACAATTGAAAAAGGAAGACTTAAAGTCGAATTTGTCATTGTTGCGGGAAAAAATTCTTATTTTAAGATTTCTTCATTGTTGAAAGCGTGGGAAAATTTTTCCATTGTTAAAGGATAGGGACATTTTCACGTTTTAAATATTGTCCATTGTTGAATGCGTATCAATATTTGTCAATGTAATTTTTTCCATTGTTGGAAGTGCGGGAAAGTTGGAATTATATTTAACTCTTAATATAATTATAAATAAATTTGTCATAATAACAATTGAAAAAGGAAGACTTAAAGTCGAATGTTTCATTGTTGCGGGAAAAATTTCTTATTTTAAGATTTCTTCATTATTGATAGCGTGGGAAATTTTTTCCATTGTTAAAGGATAGGGACATTTTCACGTTTTAAATATTGTCCATTGTTGAAAGCATATTAATATTTGTCAATGGAATTTTTTCCATTGTTGGAAGTGCGGGAAAGTTGTCATTACAGATAACTCCTATTATAATTATAAATAAATTTGACATAATAACAATTGAAAAAGGAAGACTTAAAGTCTAAATTTCATTGTTGTGGGAAATTTTCATATTTTAAGATTTCTTCATTGTTGCAAGCGTGGTAAAATTTGTCAGTATAATTTTTTCCATTGTTAAATGATAGGAACTATTTTACGTTTTAAAGATTGTCCATTGTTGATAGCGTATCAATATTTGTCTTTGGAAGTTTTTCCGCTGTTGGAAGTGCGGGAAAGTTGTAATTATAGATAACTATTAATATAATTATAAATAGATTTTTCATAATAACAATTGAAAAAGGAAGACTTAAAGTCGAATTTGTCATTGTTGCGGGAAAAAATTCTTATTTTAAGATTTCTTCATTGTTGAAAGCGTGGGAAAATTTTTCCATTGTAAAGGATAGGGACATTTTCACGTTTTAAATATTGTCCATTGTTGAATGCGTATCAATATATGTCAATGGAATTTTTTCCATTGTTGGAAGTGCGGGAAAGTTGGAATTATATTTAACTCTTAATATAATTATAAATAAATTTGTCATAATAACAATTGAAAAAGGAAGACTTAAAGTCGAATGTTTCATTGTTGCGGGAAAAATTTCTTATTTTAAGATTTCTTCATTATTGATAGCGTGGGAAATTTTTTCCATTGTTAAAGGATAGGGACATTTTCACGTTTTAAATATTGTCCATTGTTGAAAGCATATTAATATTTGTCAATGGAATTTTTTTCCATTGTTGGAAGTGCGGGAAAGTTGTCATTACAGATAACTCCTATTATAATTATAAATAAATTTACATAATAACAATTGAAAAAGGAAGACTTAAAGTCTAAATTTCATTGTTGTGGGAAATTTTCATATTTTAAGATTTCTTCATTGTTGCAAGCGTGGGAAAATTTGTCAGTATAATTTTTTCCATTGTTAAATGATAGGGACAATTTTACGTTTTAAAGATTGTCCATTGTTGATAGCGTATGAATATATGTCAATGGAAGTTTTTCCGCTGTTGGAAGTGCGGGAAAGTTGTCATTATAGATAACTATTAATATAATTATAAATAGATTTTTCATAATAACAATTGAAAAAGGAAGACTTAAAGTCGAATTTGTCATTGTTGCGGGAAAAATTTCTTGTTTAAGATTTCTTCATTGTTGAATGCGTTGGAAAATTTGTCACTATAAATTTTTCCATTGTTAAAGGATAGGGACATTTTCATGTTTTAAATATAGTCCATTGTTGAAAGAATATCAATATTTGTCAATGGATTTTTTTCCGATGTTGGAAGTGCGGGAACGTTGTCATTATAGATAACTTCTAATATAATTATAAATAGATTTTTTATAATAACAATTGAAAAAGGAAGACTTAAAGTCGAATTTGTCATTGTTGCGGGAAAAATTTCTTGTTTTAAGATTTCTTCATTGTTGAATGCGTTGGAAAATTTGTCACTATAAATTTTTTCATTGTTAAAGAATAGGGACATTTTCATGTTTTAAATATAGTCCATTGTTGAAAGAATATCAATATTTGTCAATGGATTTTTTTCCGTTGTTGGAAGTGCGGGAAAGTTGTCATTATAGATAACTTCTAATATAATTATAAATAGATTTTTTATAATAACAATTGAAAAATGAAGACTTAAAGTCGAATTTTTCATTGTTGCGCGAAAATTTTCATATTTTAAGATTTCTTCATTGTTGAAATCGTGGGAAAATTTTTCCATTGTTAAAGGATAGGGACATTTTCACGTTTTAAATATTGTCCATTGTTGAATGCGTATCAATATTAGTCAATGTAATTTTTTCCATTGTTGGAAGTGCGGGAAAGTTGGAATTATATTTAACTCTTAATATAATTATAAATAGATTTTTCATAATAACAATTGAAAAAGGAAAACTTAAAGTCGAATTTGTCATTATTGCGGGAAAAAATTCTTATTTTAAGATTTCTTCATTGTTGAAAGCGTGGGAAAATTTTTCCATTGTTAAAGGATAGGGACATTTTCACGTTTTAAATATTGTCCATTGTTGAATGCGTATCAATATATGTCAATGGAATTTTTTCCATTGTTGGAAGTGCGGGAAAGTTGGAATTATATTTAACTCTTAATATAATTATAAATAAATTTGTCATAATAACAATTGAAAAAGGAAGACTTAAAGACGAATGTTTCATTGTTGCGGGAAAAATTTCATATTTTAAGATTTCTTCATTGCTGAAATCGAGGGAAAATTTTTCCATTGTTAAAGGATAGGGACATTTTCACGTTTTAAATATTGTCCATTGTTGAATGCGTATTTGTCAATGGAATTTTTTCCATTGTTGGAAGTGCGGGAAAGTTGTCATTACAGATAACTCCTATTATAATTATAAATAAATTTGACATAATAGCAATTGAAAAAGGAAGACTTAAAGTCTAAATTTCCTTGTTGTGGGAAATTTTCATATTTTAAGATTTCTTCATTGTTGCAAGCGTGGTAAAATTTGTCAGTATAATTTTTTCCATTGTTAAATGATAGGAACAATTTTACGTTTTAAAGATTGTCCATTGTTGATAGCGTATCAATATTTGTCTTTGGAAGTTTTTCCGCTGTTGGAAGTGCGGGAAAGTTGTCATTATAGATAACTATTAATATAATTATAAATAGATTTTTCATAATAACAATTGAAAAAGGAAGACTTAAAGTCGAATTTGTCATTGTTGCGGGAAAAAATTCTTATTTTAAGATTTCTTCATTGTTGAAAGCGTGGGAAAATTTTTCCATTGTTAAAGGATAGGGACATTTTCACGTTTTAAATATTGTCCATTGTTGAATGCGTATCAATATATGTCAATGGAATTTTTTCCATTGTTGGAAGTGCGGGAAAGTTGGAATTATATTTAACTCTTAATATAATTATAAATAAATTTGTCATAATAACAATTGAAAAAGGAAGACTTAAAGACGAATGTTTCATTGTTGCGGGAAAAATTTCTTATTTTAAGATTTCTTCATTATTGATAGCGTGGGAAATTTTTTCCATTGTTAAAGGATAGCGACATTTTCACGTTTTAAAGATTGTCCATTGTTGATAGCGTATGAATATTTGTCAATGGAAGTTTTTCCGCTGTTGGAAGTGCGGGAAAGTTTTCATTATAGATAACAATTAATACAATTATAAATAGATTTTTCATAATAACAATTGAAAAAGGAAGACTTAAAGTCGAATTTGTCATTGTTGCGGGGAAAATTTCTTGTTTTAAGATTTCTTCATTGTTGAAAGCGTGGGAAAATTTGTCACTAAAAATTTTTCCATTGTTAAAGGATAGGGACATTTTCATGTTTTAAATATAGTCCATTGTTGAAAGAATATCAATATTTGCAATGGATTTTTTTCCATTGTTGGAAGTGCGGGAAAGTTGTCATTATAGATAACTTCTAATATAATTATAAATAGATTTTTTATAATAACAATTGAAAAATGAAGACTTAAAGTCGAATTTTTCATTGTTGCGCGAAAAATTTCATATTTTAAGATTTCTTCATTGTTGAAAGCGTGGGAAAATTTGTCACTAAAAATTTTTCCATTGTTAAAGGATAGGGACATTTTCATGTTTTAAATATAGTCCATTGTTGAAAGCGTATCAATATTTGTCAATGGAATTTTTTCCGCTGTTGGAAGTGCGGGAAAGTTGTCATTATAGATAACTATTAATATAATTATAAATAGATTTTTCATAATAAAAATTGAAAAAGGAAGACTTAAAGTCGAATTTGTCATTATTGCTGGAAAAAATTCTTATTTTAAGATTTCTTCATTGTTGAAAGCGTGGGAAATTTTTCCATTGTTAAAGGATAGGGACATTTTCACGTTTTAAATATTGTCCATTGTTGAATGCGTATCAATATTTGTCAATGGAATTTTTCCATTGTTGGAAGTGCGGGAAAGTTGGAATTATATTTAACTCTTAATATAATTATAAATAAATTTGTCATAATAACAATTGAAAAAGGATGACATAAAGTCGAATGTTTCATTGTTGCGGGAAAAATTTCTTATTTTAAGATTTCTTGATTATTGATAGCGTGGGAAATTTTTTCCAATGTTAAAGGATAGGGACATTTTCACGTTTTAAATATTGTCCATTGTTGAAAGCATATTAATATTTGTCAATGGAATTTTTTCCATTGTTGGAAGTGCGGGAAAGTTGTCATTACAGATAACTCCTATTATAATTATAAATAAATTTACATAATAACAATTGAAAAAGGAAGACTTTAAGTCTAAATTTCATTGTTGTGGGAAATTTTCATATTTTAAGATTTCTTCATTGTTGCAAGCGTGGGAAAATTTGTCAGTATAATTTTTTCCATTGTTAAATGATAGGGACAATTTTACGTTTTAAAGATTGTCCATTGTTGATAGCGTATGAATATTTGTCAATGGAAGTTTTTCCGCTGTTGGAAGTGCGGGAAAGTTGTCATTATAGATAACTATTAATATAATTATAAATAGATTTTTCATAATAACAATTGAAAAAGGAAGACTTAAAGTCGAATTTGTCATTGTTGCGGGAAAAATTTCTTGTTTAAGATTTCTTCATTGTTGAATGCGTTGGAAAATTTGTCACTATAAATTTTTCCATTGTTAAAGGATAGGGACATTTTCATGTTTTAAATATAGTCCATTGTTGAAAGAATATCAATATTTGTCAATGGATTTTTTTCCGTTGTTGGAAGTGCGGGAAAGTTGTCATTATAGATAACTTCTAATATAATTATAAATAGATTTTTTATAATAACAATTGAAAAATGAAGACTTAAAGTCGAATTTTTCATTGTTGCGCGAAAATTTTCATATTTTAAGATTTCTTCATTGTTGAAAGCGTGGGAAAATTTTTCCATTGTTAAAGGATAGGGACATTTTCACGTTTTAAATATTGTCCATTTTTGAATGCGTATCAATATTTGTCAATGGAATTTTTTCCATTGTTGGAAGTACGGGAAAGTTGGAATTACATTTAACTCTTAATATAATTATAAATAAATTTGTCATAATAACAATCGAAAAAGGAAGACATAAAGTCGAATGTTTCATTGTTGCGGGAAAAATTTCTTATTTTAAGATTTCTTCATTATTGATAACGTGGGAAATTTTTTCCATTGTTAAAGGATAGGGACATTTTCACGTTTTAAATATTGTCCATTGTTGAAAGCATATTAATATTTGTCAATGGAATTTTTTCCATTGTTGGAAGTGCGGGAAAGTTGTCATTACAGATAACTCCTATTATAATTATAAATAAATTTACATAATAACAATAGAAAAAGGAAGACTTAAAGTCTAAATTTCATTTTTGTGGGAAATTTTCATATTTTAAGATTTCTTCATTGTTGCAAGCGTGGGAAAATTTGTCAGTATAATTTTTTCCAATGTTAAATGATAGGGACAATTTTACGTTTTAAAGATTGTCCATTGTTGATAGCGTATGAATATTTGTCAATGGAAGTTTTTCCGCTGTTGGAAGTGCGGGAAAGTTGTCATTATAGATAACTATTAATATAATTATAAATAGATTTTTCATAATAACAATTGAAAAAGGAAGACTTAAAGTCGAATTTGTCATTGTTGCGGGAAAAATTTCTTGTTTAAGATTTCTTCATTGTTGAATGCGTTGGAAAATTTGTCACTATAAATTTTTCCATTGTTAAAGGATAGGGACATTTTCATGTTTTAAATATAGTCCATTGTTGAAAGAATATCAATATTTGTCAATGGATTTTTTTCCGATGTTGGAAGTGCGGGAACGTTGTCATTATAGATAACTTCTAATATAATTATAAGTAGATTTTTTATAATAACAATTGAAAAAGGAAGACTTAAAGTCGAATTTGTCATTGTTGCGGGAAAAATTTCTTGTTTTAAGATTTCTTCATTGTTGAATGCGTTGGAAAATTTGTCACTATAAATTTTTTCATTGTTAAAGGATAGGGACATTTTCATGTTTGAAATATAGTCCATTGTTGAAAGCGTATCAATATTCGTCAATGGAATTTTTTCCGCTGTTGGAAGTGCGGGAAAGTTGTCATTATAGATAACTATTAATATAATTATAAATAGATTTTTCATAATAAAAATTGAAAAAGGAAGACTTAAAGTCGAATTTGTCCTTATTGCGGGAAAAAATTCTTATTTTAAGATTTCTTCATTGTTGAAAGCGTGGGAAAATTTTTCCATTGTTAAAGGATAGGGACATTTTCACGTTTTAAATATTGTCCATTGTTGAATGCGTATCAATATTTGTCAATGTAATTTTTTCCATTGTTGGAAGTGCGGGAAAGTTGGAATTATATTTAACTCTTAATATAATTATAAATAAATTTGTCATAATAACAATTGAAAAAGGAAGACTTAAAGTCGAATGTTTCATTGTTGCGGGAAAAATTTCTTATTTTAAGATTTCTTCATTATTGATAGCGTGGGAAATTTTTTCCATTGTTAAAGGATAGGGACATTTTCACGTTATAAATATTGTCCATTGTTGAAAGCATATTAATATTTGTCAATGGAATTTTTTCCATTGTTGGAAGTGCGGGAAAGTTGTCATTACAGATAACTCCTATTATAATTATAAATAAATTTGACATAATAGCAATTGAAAAAGGAAGACTTAAAGTCTAAATTTCCTTGTTGTGGGAAATTTTCATATTTTAAGATTTCTTCATTGTTGCAAGCGTGGTAAAATTTGTCAGTATAATTTTTTCCATTGTTAAATGATAGGAACAATTTTACGTTTTAAAGATTGTCCATTGTTGATAGCGTATCAATATTTGTCTTTGGAAGTTTTTCCGCTGTTGGAAGTGCGGGAAAGTTGTCATTATAGATAACTATTAATATAATTATAAATAGATTTTTCATAATAACAATTGAAAAAGGAAGACTTAAAGTCGAATTTGTCATTGTTGCGGGAAAAAATTCTTATTTTAAGATTTCTTCATTGTTGAAAGCGTGGGAAAATTTTTCCATTGTTAAAGGATAGGGACATTTTCACGTTTTAAATATTGTCCATTGTTGAATGCGTATCAATATATGTCAATGGAATTTTTTCCATTGTTGGAAGTGCGGGAAAGTTGGAATTATATTTAACTCTTAATATAATTATAAATAAATTTGTCATAATAACAATTGAAAAAGGAAGACTTAAAGACGAATGTTTCATTGTTGCGGGAAAAATTTCTTATTTTAAGATTTCTTCATTATTGATAGCGTGGGAAATTTTTTCCATTGTTAAAGGATAGGGACATTTTCACGTTTTAAAGATTGTCCATTGTTGATAGCGTATGAATATTTGTCAATGGAAGTTTTTCCGCTGTTGGAAGTGCGGGAAAGTTTTCATTATAGATAACAATTAATATAATTATAAATAGATTTTTCATAATAACAATTGAAAAAGGAAGACTTAAAGTCGAATTTGTCATTGTTGCGGGGAAAATTTCTTGTTTTAAGATTTCTTCATTGTTGAATGCGTTGGAAAATTTGTCACTATAAATTTTTCCATTGTTAAAGGATAGGGACATTTTCATGTTTTAAATATAGTCCATTGTTGAAAGAATATCAATATTTGCAATGGATTTTTTTCCATTGTTGGAAGTGCGGGAAAGTTGTCATTATAGATAACTTCTAATATAATTATAAATAGATTTTTTATAATAACAATTGAAAAATGAAGACTTAAAGTCGAATTTTTCATTGTTGCGCGAAAAATTTCATATTTTAAGATTTCTTCATTGTTGAAAGCGTGGGAAAATTTGTCACTAAAAATTTTTCCATTGTTAAAGGATAGGGACATTTTCATGTTTTAAATATAGTCCATTGTTGAAAGCGTATCAATATTTGTCAATGGAATTTTTTCCGCTGTTGGAAGTGCGGGAAAGTTGTCATTATAGATAACTATTAATATAATTATAAATAGATTTTTCATAATAAAAATTGAAAAAGGAAGACTTAAAGTCGAATTTGTCATTATTGCTGGAAAAAATTCTTATTTTAAGATTTCTTCATTGTTGAAAGCGTGGGAAATTTTTCCATTGTTAAAGGATAGGGACATTTTCACGTTTTAAATATTGTCCATTGTTGAATGCGTATCAATATTTGTCAATGGAATTTTTCCATTGTTGGAAGTGCGGGAAAGTTGGAATTATATTTAACTCTTAATATAATTATAAATAAATTTGTCATAATAACAATTGAAAAAGGATGACATAAAGTCGAATGTTTCATTGTTGCGGGAAAAATTTCTTATTTTAAGATTTCTTCATTATTGATAGCGTGGGAAATTTTTTCCATTGTTAAAGGATAGGGACATTTTCACGTTTTAAATGTTGTCCATTGTTGAAAGCATATTAATATTTGTCAATGGAATTTTTTCCATTGTTGGAAGTGCGGGAAAGTTTTCATTACAGATAACTCCTATTATAATTATAAATAAATTTACATAATAGCAATTGAAAAAGGAAGACTTAAAGTCTAAATTTCCTTGTTGTGGGAAATTTTCATATTTTAAGATTTCTTCATTGTTGCAAGCGTGGTAAAATTTGTCAGTATAATTTTTTCCATTGTTAAATGATAGGAACAATTTTACGTTTTAAATATTGTCCATTGTTGAATGCGTATTTGTCAATGGAATTTTTTCCATTGTTGGAAGTGCGGGAAAGTTGTCATTACAGATAACTCCTATTATAATTATAAATAAATTTGACATAATAGCAATTGAAAAAGGAAGACTTAAAGTCTAAATTTCCTTGTTGTGGGAAATTTTCATATTTTAAGATTTCTTCATTGTTGCAAGCGTGGTAAAATTTGTCAGTATAATTTTTTCCATTGTTAAATGATAGGAACAATTTTACGTTTTAAAGATTGTCCATTGTTGATAGCGTATCAATATTTGTCTTTGGAAGTTTTTCCGCTGTTGGAAGTGCGGGAAAGTTGTCATTATAGATAACTATTAATATAATTATAAATAGATTTTTCATAATAACAATTGAAAAAGTAAGACTTAAAGTCGAATTTGTCATTGTTGCGGGAAAAAATTCTTATTTTAAGATTTCTTCATTGTTGAAAGCGTGGGAAAATTTTTCCATTGTTAAAGGATAGGGACATTTTCACGTTTTAAATATTGTCCATTGTTGAATGCGTATCAATATATGTCAATGGAATTTTTTCCATTGTTGGAAGTGCGGGAAAGTTGGAATTATATTTAACTCTTAATATAATTATAAATAAATTTGTCATAATAACAATTGAAAAAGGAAGACTTAAAGACGAATGTTTCATTGTTGCGGGAAAAAATTCTTATTTTAAGATTTCTTCATTATTGATAGCGTGGGAAATTTTTTCCATTGTTAAAGGATAGGGACATTTTCACGTTTTAAAGATTGTCCATTGTTGATAGCGTATGAATATTTGTCAATGGAAGTTTTTCCGCTGTTGGAAGTGCGGGAAAGTTTTCATTATAGATAACAATTAATATAATTATAAATAGATTTTTCATAATAACAATTGAAAAAGGAAGACTTAAAGTCGAATTTGTCATTGTTGCGGGGAAAATTTCTTGTTTTAAGATTTCTTCATTGTTGAATGCGTTGGAAAATTTGTCACTATAAATTTTTCCATTGTTAAAGGATAGGGACATTTTCATGTTTTAAATATAGTCCATTGTTGAAAGAATATCAATATTTGCAATGGATTTTTTTCCATTGTTGGAAGTGCGGGAAAGTTGTCATTATAGATAACTTCTAATATAATTATAAATAGATTTTTTATAATAACAATTGAAAAATGAAGACTTAAAGTCGAATTTTTCATTGTTGCGCGAAAAATTTCATATTTTAAGATTTCTTCATTGTTGAAAGCGTGGGAAAATTTGTCACTAAAAATTTTTCCATTGTTAAAGGATAGGGACATTTTCATGTTTTAAATATAGTCCATTGTTGAAAGCGTATCAATATTTGTCAATGGAATTTTTTCCGCTGTTGGAAGTGCGGGAAAGTTGTCATTATAGATAACTATTAATATAATTATAAATAGATTTTTCATAATAAAAATTGAAAAAGGAAGACTTAAAGTCGAATTTGTCATTATTGCTGGAAAAAATTCTTATTTTAAGATTTCTTCATTGTTGAAAGCGTGGGAAATTTTTCCATTGTTAAAGGATAGGGACATTTTCACGTTTTAAATATTGTCCATTGTTGAATGCGTATCAATATTTGTCAATGGAATTTTTCCATTGTTGGAAGTGCGGGAAAGTTGGAATTATATTTAACTCTTAATATAATTATAAATAAATTTGTCATAATAACAATTGAAAAAGGATGACATAAAGTCGAATGTTTCATTGTTGCGGGAAAAATTTCTTATTTTAAGATTTCTTGATTATTGATAGCGTGGGTAATTTTTTCCAATGTTAAAGGATAGGGACATTTTCACGTTTTAAATATTGTCCATTGTTGAAAGCATATTAATATTTGTCAATGGAATTTTTTCCATTGTTGGAAGTGCGGGAAAGTTGTCATTACAGATAACTCCTATTATAATTATAAATAAATTTACATAATAACAATTGAAAAAGGAAGACTTAAAGTCTAAATTTCATTGTTGTGGGAAATTTTCATATTTTAAGATTTCTTCATTGTTGCAAGCGTGGGAAAATTTGTCAGTATAATTTTTTCCATTGTTAAATGATAGGGACAATTTTACGTTTTAAAGATTGTCCATTGTTGATAGCGTATGAATATTTGTCAATGGAAGTTTTTCCGCTGTTGGAAGTGCGGGAAAGTTGTCATTATAGATAACTATTAATATAATTATAAATAGATTTTTCATAATAACAATTGAAAAAGGAAGACTTAAAGTCGAATTTGTCATTGTTGCGGGAAAAATTTCTTGTTTAAGATTTCTTCATTGTTGAATGCGTTGGAAAATTTGTCACTATAAATTTTTCCATTGTTAAAGGATAGGGACATTTTCATGTTTTAAATATAGTCCATTGTTGAAAGAATATCAATATTTGTCAATGGATTTTTTTCCGTTGTTGGAAGTGCGGGAAAGTTGTCATTATAGATAACTTCTAATATAATTATAAATAGATTTTTTATAATAACAATTGAAAAATGAAGACTTAAAGTCGAATTTTTCATTGTTGCGCGAAAATTTTCATATTTTAAGATTTCTTCATTGTTGAAAGCGTGGGAAAATTTTTCCATTGTTAAAGGATAGGGACATTTTCACGTTTTAAATATTGTCCATTTTTGAATGCGTATCAATATTTGTCAATGGAATTTTTTCCATTGTTGGAAGTACGGGAAAGTTGGAATTACATTTAACTCTTAATATAATTATAAATAAATTTGTCATAATAACAATCGAAAAAGGAAGACATAAAGTCGAATGTTTCATTGTTGCGGGAAAAATTTCTTATTTTAAGATTTCTTCATTATTGATAACGTGGGAAATTTTTTCCATTGTTAAAGGATAGGGACATTTTCACGTTTTAAATATTGTCCATTGTTGAAAGCATATTAATATTTGTCAATGGAATTTTTTCCATTGTTGGAAGTGCGGGAAAGTTGTCATTACAGATAACTCCTATTATAATTATAAATAAATTTACATAATAACAATTGAAAAAGGAAGACTTAAAGTCTAAATTTCATTTTTGTGGGAAATTTTCATATTTTAAGATTTCTTCATTGTTGCAAGCGTGGGAAAATTTGTCAGTATAATTTTTTCCATTGTTAAATGATAGGGACAATTTTACGTTTTAAAGATTGTCCATTGTTGATAGCGTATGAATATTTGTCAATGGAAGTTTTTCCGCTGTTGGAAGTGCGGGAAAGTTGTCATTATAGATAACTATTAATATAATTATAAATAGATTTTTCATAATAACAATTGAAAAAGGAAGACTTAAAGTCGAATTTGTCATTGTTGCGGGAAAAATTTCTTGTTTAAGATTTCTTCATTGTTGAATGCGTTGGAAAATTTGTCACTATAAATTTTTCCATTGTTAAAGGATAGGGACATTTTCATGTTTTAAATATAGTCCATTGTTGAAAGAATATCAATATTTGTCAATGGATTTTTTTCCGATGTTGGAAGTGCGGGAACGTTGTCATTATAGATAACTTCTAATATAATTATAAGTAGATTTTTTATAATAACAATTGAAAAAGGAAGACTTAAAGTCGAATTTGTCATTGTTGCGGGAAAAATTTCTTGTTTTAAGATTTCTTCATTGTTGAATGCGTTGGAAAATTTGTCACTATAAATTTTTTCATTGTTAAAGGATAGGGACATTTTCATGTTTGAAATATAGTCCATTGTTGAAAGCGTATCAATATTCGTCAATGGAATTTTTTCCGCTGTTGGAAGTGCGGGAAAGTTGTCACTATAGATAACTATTAATATAATTATAAATAGATTTTTCATAATAAAAATTGAAAAAGGAAGACTTAAAGTCGAATTTGTCCTTATTGCGGGAAAAAATTCTTATTTTAAGATTTCTTCATTGTTGAAAGCGTGGGAAAATTTTTCCATTGTTAAAGGATAGGGACATTTTCACGTTTTAAATATTGTCCATTGTTGAATGCGTATCAATATTTGTCAATGTAATTTTTTCCATTGTTGGAAGTGCGGGAAAGTTGGAATTATATTTAACTCTTAATATAATTATAAATAAATTTGTCATAATAACAATTGAAAAAGGAAGACTTAAAGTCGAATGTTTCATTGTTGCGGGAAAAATTTCTTATTTTAAGATTTCTTCATTATTGATAGCGTGGGAAATTTTTTCCATTGTTAAAGGATAGGGACATTTTCACGTTATAAATATTGTCCATTGTTGAAAGCATATTAATATTTGTCAATGGAATTTTTTCCATTGTTGGAAGTGCGGGAAAGTTGTCATTACAGATAACTCCTATTATAATTATAAATAAATTTGACATAATAACAATTTAAAAAGGAAGACTTAAAGTCTAAATTTCCTTGTGGTGGGAAATTTTCATATTTTAAGATTTCTTCATTGTTGCAAGCGTGGTAAAATTTGTCAGTATAATTTTTTCCATTGTTAAATGATAGGAACAATTTTACGTTTTAAAGATTGTCCATTGTTGATAGCGTATCAATATTTGTCTTTGGAAGTTTTTCCGCTGTTGGAAGTGCGGGAAAGTTGTCATTATAGATAACTATTAATATAATTATAAATAGATTTTTCATAATAACAATTGAAAAAGGAAGACTTAAAGTCGAATTTGTCATTGTTGCGGGAAAAAATTCTTATTTTAAGATTTCTTCATTGTTGAAAGCGTGGGAAAATTTTTCCATTGTTAAAGGATAGGGACATTTTCACGTTTTAAATATTGTCCATTGTTGAATGCGTATCAATATATGTCAATGGAATTTTTTCCATTGTTGGAAGTGTTTGAAAGTTGGAATTATATTTAACTCTTAATATAATTATAAATAAATTTGTCATAATAACAATTGAAAAAGGAAGACTTAAAGTCGAATGTTTCATTGTTGCGGGAAAAATTTCTTATTTTAAGATTTCTTCATTATTGATAGCGTGGGAAATTTTTTCCATTGTTAAAGGATAGGGACATTTTCACGTTTTAAATATTGTCCATTGTTGAAAGCATATTAATATTTGTCAATGGAATTCTTTCCATTGTTGGAAGTGCGGGAAAGTTGTCATTACAGATAACTCCTATTATAATTATAAATAAATTTACATAATAACAATTGAAAAAGGAAGACTTAAAGTCTAAATTTCATTTTTGTGGGAAATTTCCATATTTTAAGATTTCTTCATTGTTGCAAGCGTGGGGAAATTTGTCAGTATAATTTTTTCCATTGTTAAATGATAGGGACAATTTTACGTTTTAAAGATTGCCCATTGTTGATAGCGTATGAATATTTGTCAATGGAAGTTTTTCCGCTGTTGGAAGTGCGGGAAAGTTGTCATTATAGATAACAATTAATATAATTATAAATAGATTTTTCATAATAACAATTGAAAAAGGAAGACTTAAAGTCGAATTTGTCATTGTTGCGGGAAAAATTTCTTGTTTTAAGATTTCTTCATTGTTGAATGCGTTGGAAAATTTGTCACTATAAATTTTTCCATTGTTAAAGGATAGGGACATTTTCATGTTTTAAATATAGTCCATTGTTGAAAGAATATCAATATTTGTCAATGGATTTTTTTCCATTGTTGGAAGTGCGGGAAAGTTGTCATTATAGATAACTTCTAATATAATTATAAATAGATTTTTTATAATAACAATTGAAAAATGAAGACTTAAAGTCGAATTTTTCATTGTTGCGCGAAAAATTTCATATTTTAAGATTTCTTCATTGTTGAAAGCGTGGGAAAATTTGTCACTAAAAATTTTTCCATTGTTAAAGGATAAGGACATTTTCATGTTTTAAATATAGTCCATTGTTGAAAGCGTATCAATATTTGTCAATGGAATTTTTTCCGCTGTTGGAAGTGCGGGAAAGTTGTCATTATAGATAACTATTAATATAATTATAAATAGATTTTTCATAATAAAAATTGAAAAAGGAAGACTTAAAGTCGAATTTGTCATTATTGCGGGAAAAAATTCTTATTTTAAGATTTCTTCATTGTTGAAAGCGTGGGAAAAATTTTCCATTGTTAAAGGATAGGGACATTTTCAAGTTTTAAATATTGTCCATTGTTGAATGCGTATCAATATTTGTCAATGGAATTTTTCCATTGTTGGAAGTGCGGGAAAGTTGGAATTATATTTAACTCTTAATATAATTATAAATAAATTTGTCATAATAACAATTGAAAAAGGATGACATAAAGTCGAATGTTTCATTGTTGCGGGAAAAATTTCTTATTTTAAGATTTCTTCATTATTGATAGCGTGGGAAATTTTTTCCATTGTTAAAGGATAGGGACATTTTCACGTTTTAAATATTGTCCATTGTTGAAAGCATATTAATATTTGTCAATGGAATTTTTTCCATTGTTGGAAGTGCGGGAAAGTTTTCATTACAGATAACTCCTATTATAATTATAAATAAATTTACATAATAACAATTGAAAAAGGAAGACTTAAAGTCTAAATTTCATTTTTGTGGGAAATTTTCGTATTTTAAGAATTCTTCATTGTTGAATGCGTTGGAAAATTTGTCACTATAAATTTTTCCATTGTTAAATGATAGGGACATTTTCATGTTTTAAATATAGTCCATTGTTGAAAGAATATCAATATTTGTCAATGGATTTTTTTCCGTTGTTGGAAGTGCGGGAAAGTTGTCATTATAGATAACTTCTAATATAATTATAAATAGATTTTTTATAATAACAATTGAAAAATGAAGACTTAAAGTCGAATTTTTCATTGTTGCGCGAAAAATTTCATATTTTAAGATTTCTTCATTGTTGAAAGCGTGGGAAAATTTGTCACTAAAAATTTTTCCATTGTTAAAGGATAGGGACATTTTCATGTTTTAAATATAGTCCATTGTTGAAAGCGTATCAATATTTGTCAATGGAATTTTTTCCGCTGTTGGAAGTGCGGGAAAGTTGTCATTATAGATAACTATTAATATAATTATAAATAGATTTTTCATAATAAAAATTGAAAAAGGAAGACTTAAAGTCGAATTTGTCCTTATTGCGGGAAAAAATTCTTATTTTAAGATTTCTTCATTGTTGAAAGCGTGGGAAAATTTTTCCATTGTTAAAGTATAGGGACATTTTCACGTTTTAAATATTGTCCATTGTTGAATGCGTATCAATATTTGTCAATGGAATTTTTCCATTGTTGGAAGTGCGGGAAAGTTGGAATTATATTTAACTCTTAATATAATTATAAATAAATTTGTCATAATAACAATTGAAAAAGGAAGACATAAAGTCGAATGTTTCATTGTTGCGGGAAAAATTTCTTATTTTAAGATTTCTTGATTATTGATAGCGTGGGAAATTTTTTCCATTGTTAAAGGATAGGGACATTTTCACGTTTTAAATATTGTCCATTGTTGAAAGCATATTAATATTTGTCAATGGAATTTTTTCCATTGTTGGAAGTGCGGGAAAGTTGTCATTACAGATAACTCCTATTATAATTATAAATAAATTTACATAATAACAATTGATAAAGGAAGACTTAAAGTCTAAATTTCATTGTTGTGGGAAATTTTCATATTTTAAGATTTCTTCATTGTTGCAAGCGTGGGAAAATTTGTCAGTATAATTTTTTCCATTGTTAAATGATAGGGACAATTTTACGTTTTAAAGATTGTCCATTGTTGATAGCGTATGAATATTTGTCAATGGAATTTTTTCCGCTGTTGGAAGTGCGGGAAAGTTTTCATTATAGATAACTATTAATATAATTATAAATAGATTTTTCATAATAACAATTGAAAAAGGAAGACTTAAAGTCGAATTTGTCATTGTTGCGGGAAAAATTTCTTGTTTAAGATTTCTTCATTGTTGAATGCGTTGGAAAATTTGTCACTATAAATTTTTCCATTGTTAAAGGATAGGGACATTTTCATGTTTTAAATATAGTCCATTGTTGATAGAATATCAATATTTGTCAATGGATTTTTTTCCGTTGTTGGAAGTGCAGGAAAGTTGTCATTATAGATAACTATTAATATAATTATAAATAGATTTTTCATAATAACAATTGAAAAAGGAAGACTTAAAGTCGAATTTGTCATTGTTGCGGGAAAAAATTCTTATTTTAAGATTTCTTCATTGTTGAAAGCGTGGGAAAATTTTTCCATTGTTAAAGGATAGGGACATTTTCACGTTTTAAATATTGTCCATTGTTGAATGCGTATCAATATATGTCAATGGAATTTTTTCCATTGTTGGAAGTGCGGGAAAGTTGGAATTATATTTAACTCTTAATATAATTATAAATAGATTTTTTATAATAACAATTGAAAAATGAAGACTTAAAGTCGAATTTTTCATTGTTGCGCGAAAATTTTCATATTTTAAGATTTCTTCATTATTGATAACGTGGGAAATTTTTTCCATTATTAAAGGATAGGGACATTTTCACGTTTTAAATATTATCCATTGTTGAAAGCATATTAATATTTGTCAATGGAATTTTTTCCATTGTTGGAAGTGCGGGAAAGTTTTCATTACAGATAACTCCTATTATAATTATAAATAAATTTACATAATAACAATTGAAAAAGGAAGACTTAAAGTCTAAATTTCATTTTTGTGGGAAATTTTCATATTTTAAGAATTCTTCATTGTTGAATGCGTTGGAAAATTTGTCACTATAAATTTTTCCATTGTTAAATGATAGGGACATTTTCATGTTTTAAATATAGTCCATTGTTGAAAGAATATCAATATTTGTCAATGGATTTTTTTCCGTTGTTGGAAGTGCGGGAAAGTTGTCATTATAGATAACTTCTAATATAATTATAAATAGATTTTTTATAATAACAATTGAAAAATGAAGACTTAAAGTCGAATTTTTCATTGTTGCGCGAAAAATTTCATATTTTAAGATTTCTTCATTGTTGAAAGCGTGGGAAAATTTGTCACTAAAATTTTTTCCATTGTTAAAGGATAGGGACATTTTTATGTTTTAAATATAGTCCATTGTTGAAAGCGTATCAATATTTGTCAATGGAATTTTTTCCGCTGTTGGAAGTGCGGGAAAGTTGTCATTATAGATAACTATTAATATAATTATAAATAGATTTTTCATAATAAAAATTGAAAAAGGAAGACTTAAAGTCGAATTTGTCCTTATTGCGGGAAAAAATTCTTATTTTAAGATTTCTTCATTGTTGAAAGCGTGGGAAAATTTTTCCATTGTTAAAGGATAGGGACATTTTCACGTTTTAAATATAGTCCATTGTTGAAAGCGTATCAATATTTGTCAATGAAATTTTTTCCGCTGTTGGAAGTGCGGGAAAATTGTCATTATAGATAACTATTAATATAATTATAAATAGATTTTTCATAATAAAAATTGAAAAAGGAAGACTTAAAGTCGAATTTGTCCTTATTGCGGGAAAAAAATTCTTATTTTAAGATTTCTTCATTGTTGAAAGCGTGGGAAAATTTTTCCATTGTTAAAGGATAGGGACATTTTCACGTTTTAAATATTGTCCATTGTTGAATGCGTATCAATATTTGTCAATGGAATTTTTCCATTGTTGGAAGTGCGGGAAAGTTGGAATTATATTTAACTCTTAATATAATTATAAATAAATTTGTCATAATAACAATTGAAAAAGGAAGACATAAAGTCGAATGTTTCATTGTTGCGGGAAAAATTTCTTATTTTAAGATTTCTTGATTATTGATAGCGTGGGAAATTTTTTCCATTGTTAAAGGATAGGGACATTTTCACGTTTTAAATATTGTCCATTGTTGAAAGCATATTAATATTTGTCAATGGAATTTTTTCCATTGTTGGAAGTGCGGGAAAGTTGTCATTACAGATAACTCCTATTATAATTATAAATAAATTTACATAATAACAATTGAAAAAGGAAGACTTAAAGTCTAAATTTCATTGTTGTGGGAAATTTTCATATTTTAAGATTTCTTCATTGTTGCAAGCGTGGGAAAATTTGTCAGTATAATTTTTTCCATTGTTAAATGATAGGGACAATTTTACGTTTTAAAGATTGTCCATTGTTGATAGCGTATGAATATTTGTCAATGGAAGTTTTTCCGCTGTTGGAAGTGCGGGAAAGTTGTCATTATAGATAACTATTAATATAATTATAAATAGATTTTTCATAATAACAATTAAAAAAGGAAGACTTAAAGTCGAATTTGTCATTGTTGCGGGAAAAATTTCTTGTTTAAGATTTCTTCATTGTTGAATGCGTTGGAAAATTTGTCACTATAAATTTTTCCATTGTTAAAGGATAGGGACATTTTTATGTTTTAAATATAGTCCATTGTTGAAAGGATATCAATATTTGTCAATGGATTTTTTTCCGTTGTTGGAAGTGCGGGAAAGTTGTCATTATAGATAACTTCTAATATAATTATAAATAGATTTTTTATAATAACAATTGAAAAATGAAGACTTAAAGTCGAATTTTTCATTGTTGCGCGAAAAATTTCATATTTTAAGATTTCTTCATTGTTGAAAGCGTGGGAAAATTTGTCAATAAAAATTTTTCCATTGTTAAAGGATAGGGACATTTTCATGTTTTAAATATAGTCCATTGTTGAAAGCGTATCAATATTTGTCAATGGAATTTTTTCCGCTGTTGGAAGTGCGGGAAATTTGTCATTATAGATAACTATTAATATAATTATAAATAGATTTTTCATAATAACAATTGAAAAAGGAAGACTTAAAGTCGAATTTGTCATTATTGCGGGAAAAAATTCTTATTTTAAGATTTCTTCATTGTTGAAATCGTGGGAAAATTTTTCCATTGTTAAAGGATAGGGACATTTTCAAGTTTTAAATATTGTCCATTGTTGAATGCGTATCAATATTTGTCAATGTAATTTTTTCCATTGTTGGAAGTGCGGGAAAGTTGGAATTATATTTAACTCTTAATATAATTATAAATAAATTTGTCATAATAACAATTGAAAAAGGAAGACTTAAAGTCGAATGTTTCATTGTTGCGGGAAAAATTTCTTATTTTAAGATTTCTTCATTATTGATAGAGTGGGAAATTTTTTCCATTGTTAAAGGATAGGGACATTTTCACGTTTTAAATATTGTCCATTGTTGAAAGCATATTAATATTTGTCAATGGAATTTTTTCCATTGTTGGAAGTGCGGGAAAGTTGTCATTACAGATAACTCTTATTATAATTATAAATAAATTTGACATAATAACAATTGAAAAAGAAGACTTAAAGTCTAAATTTCATTGTTGTGGGAAATTTTCATATTTTAAGATTTCTTCATTGTTGCAAGCGTGGTAAAATTTGTCAGTATAATTTTTTCCATTGTTAAATGATAGGAACAAGTTTACGTTTTAAAGATTGTCCATTGTTGATAGCGTATCAATATTTGTCTTTGGAAGTTTTTCCGCTGTTGGAAGTGCGGGAAAGTTGTAATTATAGATAACTATTAATATAATTATAAATAGATTTTTCATAATAACAATTGAAAAAGGAAGACTTAAAGTCGAATTTGTCATTGTTGCGGGAAAAAATTCTTATTTTAAGATTTCTTCATTGTTGAAATCGTGGGAAAATTTTTCCATTGTTAAAGGATAGGGACATTTTCACGTTTTAAATATTGTCCATTGTTGAATGCGTATCAATATTTGTCAATGTAATTTTTTCCATTGTTGGAAGTGCGGGAAAGTTGGAATTATATTTAACTCTTAATATAATTATAAATAAATTTGTCATAATAACAATTGAAAAAGGAAGACTTAAAGTCGAATTTTTCATTGTTGCGCGAAAATTTTCATATTTTAAGATTTCTTCATTATTGATAACGTGGGAAATTTTTTCCATTATTAAAGGATAGGGACATTTTCACGTTTTAAATATTGTCCATTGTTGAAAGCATATTAATATTTGTCAATGGAATTTTTTCCATTGTTGGAAGTGCGGGAAAGTTTTCATTACAGATAACTCCTATTATAATTATAAATAAATTTACATAATAACAATTGAAAAAGGAAGACTTAAAGTCTAAATTTCATTTTTGTGGGAAATTTTCATATTTTAAGAATTCTTCATTGTTGAATGCGTTGGAAAATTTGTCACTATAAATTTTTCCATTGTTAAATGATAGGGACATTTTCATGTTTTAAATATAGTCCATTGTTGAAAGAATATCAATATTTGTCAATGGATTTTTTTCCGTTGTTGGAAGTGCGGGAAAGTTGTCATTATAGATAACTTCTAATATAATTATAAATAGATTTTTTATAATAACAATTGAAAAATGAAGACTTAAAGTCGAATTTTTCATTGTTGCGCGAAAAATTTCATATTTTAAGATTTCTTCATTGTTGAAAGCGTGGGAAAATTTGTCACTAAAATTTTTTCCATTGTTAAAGGATAGGGACATTTTTATGTTTTAAATATAGTCCATTGTTGAAAGCGTATCAATATTTGTCAATGGAATTTTTTCCGCTGTTGGAAGTGCGGGAAAGTTGTCATTATAGATAACTATTAATATAATTATAAATAGATTTTTCATAATAAAAATTGAAAAAGGAAGACTTAAAGTCGAATTTGTCCTTATTGCGGGAAAAAATTCTTATTTTAAGATTTCTTCATTGTTGAAAGCGTGGGAAAATTTTTCCATTGTTAAAGGATAGGGACATTTTCACGTTTTAAATATAGTCCATTGTTGAAAGCGTATCAATATTTGTCAATGAAATTTTTTCCGCTGTTGGAAGTGCGGGAAAATTGTCATTATAGATAACTATTAATATAATTATAAATAGATTTTTCATAATAAAAATTGAAAAAGGAAGACTTAAAGTCGAAATTGTCCTTATTGCGGGAAAAAAATTCTTATTTTAAGATTTCTTCATTGTTGAAAGCGTGGGAAAATTTTTCCATTGTTAAAGGATAGGGACATTTTCACGTTTTAAATATTGTCCATTGTTGAATGCGTATCAATATTTGTCAATGGAATTTTTCCATTGTTGGAAGTGCGGGAAAGTTGGAATTATATTTAACTCTTAATATAATTATAAATAAATTTGTCATAATAACAATTGAAAAAGGAAGACATAAAGTCGAATGTTTCATTGTTGCGGGAAAAATTTCTTATTTTAAGATTTCTTGATTATTGATAGCGTGGGAAATTTTTTCCATTGTTAAAGGATAGGGACATTTTCACGTTTTAAATATTGTCCATTGTTGAAAGCATATTAATATTTGTCAATGGAATTTTTTCCATTGTTGGAAGTGCGGGAAAGTTGTCATTACAGATAACTCCTATTATAATTATAAATAAATTTACATAATAACAATTGAAAAAGGAAGACTTAAAGTCTAAATTTCATTGTTGTGGGAAATTTTCATATTTTAAGATTTCTTCATTGTTGCAAGCGTGGGAAAATTTGTCAGTATAATTTTTTCCATTGTTAAATGATAGGGACAATTTTACGTTTTAAAGATTGTCCATTGTTGATAGCGTATGAATATTTGTCAATGGAAGTTTTTCCGCTGTTGGAAGTGCGGGAAAGTTGTCATTATAGATAACTATTAATATAATTATAAATAGATTTTTCATAATAACAATTGAAAAAGGAAGACTTAAAGTCGAATTTGTCATTGTTGCGGGAAAAATTTCTTGTTTAAGATTTCTTCATTGTTGAATGCGTTGGAAAATTTGTCACTATAAATTTTTCCATTGTTAAAGGATAGGGACATTTTTATGTTTTAAATATAGTCCATTGTTGAAAGGATATCAATATTTGTCAATGGATTTTTTTCCGTTGTTGGAAGTGCGGGAAAGTTGTCATTATAGATAACTTCTAATATAATTATAAATAGATTTTTTATAATAACAATTGAAAAATGAAGACTTAAAGTCGAATTTTTCATTGTTGCGCGAAAAATTTCATATTTTAAGATTTCTTCATTGTTGAAAGCGTGGGAAAATTTGTCAATAAAAATTTTTCCATTGTTAAAGGATAGGGACATTTTCATGTTTTAAATATAGTCCATTGTTGAAAGCGTATCAATATTTGTCAATGGAATTTTTTCCGCTGTTGGAAGTGCGGGAAATTTGTCATTATAGATAACTATTAATATAATTATAAATAGATTTTTCATAATAACAATTGAAAAAGGAAGACTTAAAGTCGAATTTGTCATTATTGCGGGAAAAAATTCTTATTTTAAGATTTCTTCATTGTTGAAATCGCGGGAAAATTTTTCCATTGTTAAAGGATAGGGACATTTTCAAGTTTTAAATATTGTCCATTGTTGAATGCGTATCAATATTTGTCAATGTAATTTTTTCCATTGTTGGAAGTGCGGGAAAGTTGGAATTATATTTAACTCTTAATATAATTATAAATAAATTTGTCATAATAACAATTGAAAAAGGAAGACTTAAAGTCGAATGTTTCATTGTTGCGGGAAAAATTTCTTATTTTAAGATTTCTTCATTATTGATAGAGTGGGAAATTTTTTCCATTGTTAAAGGATAGGGACATTTTCACGTTTTAAATATTGTCCATTGTTGAAAGCATATTAATATTTGTCAATGGAATTTTTTCCATTGTTGGAAGTGCGGGAAAGTTGTCATTACAGATAACTCTTATTATAATTATAAATAAATTTGACATAATAACAATTGAAAAAGAAGACTTAAAGTCTAAATTTCATTGTTGTGGGAAATTTTCATATTTTAAGATTTCTTCATTGTTGCAAGCGTGGTAAAATTTGTCAGTATAATTTTTTCCATTGTTAAATGATAGGAACAAGTTTACGTTTTAAAGATTGTCCATTGTTGATAGCGTATCAATATTTGTCTTTGGAAGTTTTTCCGCTGTTGGAAGTGCGGGAAAGTTGTAATTATAGATAACTATTAATATAATTATAAATAGATTTTTCATAATAACAATTGAAAAAGGAAGACTTAAAGTCGAATTTGTCATTGTTGCGGGAAAAAATTCTTATTTTAAGATTTCTTCATTGTTGAAATCGTGGGAAAATTTTTCCATTGTTAAAGGATAGGGACATTTTCACGTTTTAAATATTGTCCATTGTTGAATGCGTATCAATATTTGTCAATGTAATTTTTTCCATTGTTGGAAGTGCGGGAAAGTTGGAATTATATTTAACTCTTAATATAATTATAAATAAATTTGTCATAATAACAATTGAAAAAGGAAGACTTAAAGTCGTATGTTTCATTGTTGCGGGAAAAATTTCTTATTTTAAGATTTCTTCATTATTGATAGAATGGGAAATTTTTTCCATTGTTAAAGGATAGGGACATTTTCACGTTTTAAATATTGTCCATTGTTGAAAGCATATTAATATTTGTCAATGGAATTTTTTCCATTGTTGGAAGTGCGGGAAAGTTGTCATTACAGATAACTCCTATTATAATTATAAATAAATTTGACATAATAACAATTGAAAAAGGAAGACTTAAAGTCTAAATTTCATTTTTGTGGGAAATTTTCATATTTTAAGAATTCTTCATTGTTGAATGCGTTGGAAAATTTGTCACTATAAATTTTTCCATTGTTAAATGATAGGGACATTTTCATGTTTTAAATATAGTCCATTGTTGAAAGAATATCAATATTTGTCAATGGATTTTTTTCCGTTGTTGGAAGTGCGGGAAAGTTGTCATTATAGATAACTTCTAATATAATTATAAATAGATTTTTTATAATAACAATTGAAAAATGAAGACTTAAAGTCGAATTTTTCATTGTTGCGCGAAAAATTTCATATTTTAAGATTTCTTCATTGTTGAAAGCGTGGGAAAATTTGTCACTAAAAATTTTTCCATTGTTAAAGGATAGGGACATTTTCATGTTTTAAATATAGTCCATTGTTGAAAGCGTATCAATATTTGTCAATGGAATTTTTTCCGCTGTTGGAAGTGCGGGAAAGTTGTCATTATAGATAACTATTAATATAATTATAAATAGATTTTTCATAATAAAAATTGAAAAAGGAAGACTTAAAGTCGAATTTGTCCTTATTGCGGGAAAAAATTCTTATTTTAAGATTTCTTCATTGTTGAAAGCGTGGGAAAATTTTTCCATTGTTAAAGGATAGGGACATTTTCACGTTTTAAATATTGTCCATTGTTGAATGCGTATCAATATTTGTCAATGGAATTTTTTCCATTGTTGGAAGTACGGGAAAGTTGGAATTATATTTAACTCTTAATATAATTATAAATAAATTTGTCATAATAACAATCGAAAAAGGAAGAAATAAAGTCGAATGTTTCATTGTTGCGGTAAAAATTTCTTATTTTAAGATTTCTTCATTATTGATAACGTGGGAAATTTTTTCCATTCTTAAAGGATAGGGACATTTTCACGTTTTAAATATTGTCCATTGTTGAAAGCATATTAATATTTGTCAATGGAATTTTTTCCATTGTTGGAAGTGCGGGAAAGTTTTCATTACAGATAACTCCTATTATAATTATAAATAAATTTACATAATAACAATTGAAAAAGGAAGACTTAAAGTCTAAATTTCATTTTTGTGGGAAATTTTCATATTTTAAGAATTCTTCATTGTTGAATGCGTTGGAAAATTTGTCACTATAAATTTTTCCATTGTTAAATGATAGGGACATTTTCATGTTTTAAATATAGTCCATTGTTGAAAGAATATCAATATTTGTCAATGGATTTTTTTCCGTTGTTGGAAGTGCGGGAAAGTTGTCATTATAGATAACTATTAATATAATTATAAATAGATTTTTCATAATAACAATTGAAAAAGGAAGACTTAAAGTCGAATTTGTCATTGTTGCGGGAAAAATTTCTTGTTTAAGATTTCTTCATTGTTGAATGCGTTGGAAAATTTGTCACTATAAATTTTTCCATTGTTAAAGGATAGGGACATTTTCATGTTTTAAATATAGTCCATTGTTGAAAGAATATCAATATTTGTCAATGGATTTTTTTCCGTTGTTGGAAGTGCGGGAAAGTTGTCATTATAGATAACTTCTAATATAATTATAAATAGATTTTTTATAATAACAATTGAAAAATGAAGACTTAAAGTCGAATTTTTCATTGTTGCGCGAAAAATTTCATATTTTAAGATTTCTTCATTGTTGAAAGCGTGGGAAAATTTGTCAATAAAAATTTTTCCATTGTTAAAGGATAGGGACATTTTCATGTTTTAAATATAGTCCATTGTTGAAAGCGTATCAATATTTGTCAATGGAATTTTTTCCGCTGTTGGAAGTGCGGGAAAGTTGTCATTATAGATAACTATTAATATAATTATAAATAGATTTTTCATAATAAAAATTGAAAAAGGAAGACTTAAAGTCGAATTTGTCCTTATTGCGGGAAAAAATTCTTATTTTAAGATTTCTTCATTGTTGAAAGCGTGGGAAAATTTTTCCATTGTTAAAGGATAGGGACATTTTCACCTTTTAAATATTGTCCATTGTTGAATGCGTATCAATATTTGTCAATGGAATTTTTCCATTGTTGGAAGTGCGGGAAAGTTGGAATTATATTTAACTCTTAATATAATTATAAATAAATTTGTCATAATAACAATTGAAAAAGGAAGACATAAAGTCGAATGTTTCATTGTTGCGGGAAAAATTTCTTATTTTAAGATTTCTTGATTATTGATAGCGTGGGAAATTTTTTCCATTGTTAAAGGATAGGGACATTTTCACGTTTTAAATATTGTCCATTGTTGAAAGCACATTAATATTTGTCAATGGAATTTTTTCCATTGTTGGAAGTGCGGGAAAGTTGTCATTACAGATAACTCCTATTATAATTATAAATAAATTTACATAATAACAATTGAAAAAGGAAGACTTAAAGTCTAAATTTCATTGTTGTGGGAAATTTTCATATTTTAAGATTTCTTCATTGTTGCAAGCGTGGGAAAATTTGTCAGTATAATTTTTTCCATTGTTAAATGATAGGGACAATTTTACGTTTTAAAGATTGTCCATTGTTGATAGCGTATGAATATTTGTCAATGGAAGTTTTTCCGCTGTTGGAAGTCCGGGAAAGTTGTCATTATAGATAACTATTAATATAATTATAAATAGATTTTTCATAATAACAATTGAAAAAGGAAGACTTAAAGTCGAATTTGTCATTGTTGCGGGAAAAATTTCTTGTTTAAGATTTCTTCATTGTTGAATGCGTTGGAAAATTTGTCACTATAAATTTTTCCATTGTTAAAGGATAGGGACATTTTCATGTTTTAAATATAGTCCATTGTTGAAAGAATATCAATATTTGTCAATGGATTTTTTTCCGTTGTTGGAAGTGCGGGAAAGTTGTCATTATAGACAACTTCTAATATAATTATAAATAGATTTTTTATAATAACAATTGAAAAATGAAGACTTAAAGTCGAATTTTTCATTGTTGCGCGAAAAATTTCATATTTTAAGATTTCTTCATTGTTGAAAGCGTGGGAAAATTTGTCAATAAAAATTTTTCCATTGTTAAAGTATAGGGACATTTTCATGTTTTAAATATAGTCCATTGTTGAAAGCGTATCAATATTTGTCAATGGAATTTTTTTCCGCTGTTGGAAGTGCGGGAAATTTGTCATTATAGATAACTATTAATATAATTATAAATAGATTTTTCATAATAACAATTGAAAAAGGAAGACTTAAAGTCGAATTTGTCATTATTGCGGGAAAAAATTCTTATTTTAAGATTTCTTCATTGTTGAAATCGTGGGAAAATTTTTCCATTGTTAAAGGATAGGGACATTTTCACGTTTTAAATATTGTCCATTGTTGAATGCGTATCAATATTTGTCAATGTAATTTTTTCCATTGTTGGAAGTGCGGGAAAGTTGGAATTATATTTAACTCTTAATATAATTATAAATAAATTTGTCATAATAACAATTGAAAAAGGAAGACTTAAAGTCGAATGTTTCATTGTTGCGGGAAAAATTTCTTATTTTAAGATTTCTTCATTATTGATAGAGTGGGAAATTTTTTCCATTGTTAAAGGATAGGGACATTTTCACGTTTTAAATATTGTCCATTGTTGAAAGCATATTAATATTTGTCAATGGAATTTTTTCCATTGTTGGAAGTGCGGGAAAGTTGTCATTACAGATAACTCCTATTATAATTATAAATAAATTTGACATAATAACAATTGAAAAAGGAAGACTTAAAGTCTAAATTTCATTGTTGTGGGAAATTTTCATATTTTAAGATTTCTTCATTGTTGCAAGCGTGGTAAAATTTGTCAGTATAATTTTTTCCATTGTTAAATGATAGGAACAATTTTACGTTTTAAAGATTGTCCATTGTTGATAGCGTATCAATATTTGTCTTTGGAAGTTTTTCCGCTGTTGGAAGTGCGGGAAAGTTGTAATTATAGATAACTATTAATATAATTATAAATAGATTTTTCATAATAACAATTGAAAAAGGAAGACTTAAAGTCGAATTTGTCATTGTTGCGGGAAAAAATTCTTATTTTAAGATTTCTTCATTGTTGAAATCGTGGGAAAATTTGTCACTATAAATTTTTCCATTGTTAAAGGATAGGGACATTTTCATGTTTTAAATATAGTCCATTGTTGAAAGAATATCAATATTTGTCAATGGATTTTTTTCCGTTGTTGGAAGTGCGGGAAAGTTGTCATTATAGATAACTTCTAATATAATTATAAATAGATTTTTTATAATAACAATTGAAAAATGAAGACTTAAAGTCGAATTTTTCATTGTTGCGCGAAAAATTTCATATTTTAAGATTTCTTCATTGTTGAAAGCGTGGGAAAATTTGTCAATAAAATTTTTTCCATTGTTAAAGGATAGGGACATTTTCATGTTTTAAATATAGTCCATTGTTGAAAGCGTATCAATATTTGTCAATGGAATTTTTTCCGCTGTTGGAAGTGCGGGAAATTTGTCATTATAGATAACTATTAATATAATTATAAATAGATTTTTCATAATAACAATTGAAAAAGGAAGACTTAAAGTCGAATTTGTCATTATTGCGGGAAAAAATTCTTATTTTAAGATTTCTTCATTGTTGAAATCGTGGGAAAATTTTTCCATTGTTAAAGGATAGGGACATTTTCAAGTTTTAAATATTGTCCATTGTTGAATGCGTATCAATATTTGTCAATGTAATTTTTTCCATTGTTGGAAGTGCGGGAAAGTTGGAATTATATTTAACTCTTAATATAATTATAAATAAATTTGTCATAATAACAATTGAAAAAGGAAGACTTAAAGTCGAATGTTTCATTGTTGCGGGAAAAATTTCTTATTTTAAGATTTCTTCATTATTGATAGAGTGGGAAATTTTTTCCATTGTTAAAGGATAGGGACATTTTCACGTTTTAAATATTGTCCATTGTTGAAAGCATATTAATATTTGTCAATGGAATTTTTTCCATTGTTTGAAGTGCGGGAAAGTTGTCATTACAGATAACTCCTATTATAATTATAAATAAATTTGACATAATAACAATTGAAAAAGGAAGACTTAAAGTCTAAATTTCATTGTTGTGGGAAATTTTCATATTTTAAGATTTCTTCATTGTTGCAAGCGTGGTAAAATTTGTCAGTATAATTTTTTCCATTGTTAAATGATAGGAACAATTTTACGTTTTAAAGATTGTCCATTGTTGATAGCGTATCAATATTTGTCTTTGGAAGTTTTTCCGCTGTTGGAAGTGCGGGAAAGTTGTAATTATAGATAACTATTAATATAATTATAAATAGATTTTTCATAATAACAATTGAAAAAGGAACACTTAAAGTCGAATTTGTCATTGTTGCGGGAAAAAATTCTTATTTTAAGATTTCTTCATTGTTGAAAGCGTGGGAAAATTTTTCCATTGTTAAAGGATAGGGACATTTTCACGTTTTAAATATTGTCCATTGTTGAATGCGTATCAATATTTGTCAATGTAATTTTTTCCATTGTTGGAAGTGCGGGAAAGTTGGAATTATATTTAACTCTTAATATAATTATAAATAAATTTGTCATAATAACAATTGAAAAAGGAAGACTTAAAGTCGAATGTTTCATTGTTGCGGGAAAAATTTCTTATTTTAAGATTTCTTCATTATTGATAGCGTGGGAAATTTTTTCCATTGTTAAAGGATAGGGACATTTTCACGTTTTAAATATTGTCCATTGTTGAAAGCATATTAATATTTGTCAATGGAATTTTTTCCATTGTTGGAAGTGCGGGAAAGTTGTCATTACAGATAACTCCTATTATAATTATAAATAAATTTGACATAATAACAATTGAAAAAGGAAGACTTAAAGTCTAAATTTCATTGTTGTGGGAAATTTTCATATTTTAAGATTTCTTCATTGTTGCAAGCGTGGTAAAATTTGTCAGTATAATTTTTTCCATTGTTAAATGATAGGAACAATTTTACGTTTTAAAGATTGTCCATTGTTGATAGCGTATCAATATTTGTCTTTGGAAGTTTTTCCGCTGTTGGAAGTGCGGGAAAGTTGTAATTATAGATAACTATTAATATAATTATAAATAGATTTTTCATAATAACAATTGAAAAAGGAAGACTTAAAGTCGAATTTGTCATTGTTGCGGGAAAAAATTCTTATTTTAAGATTTCTTCATTGTTGAAATCGTGGGAAAATTTGTCACTATAAATTTTTCCATTGTTAAAGGATAGGGACATTTTCATGTTTTAAATATAGTCCATTGTTGAAAGAATATCAATATTTGTCAATGGATTTTTTTCCGTTGTTGGAAGTGCGGGAAAGTTGTCATTATAGATAACTTCTAATATAATTATAAATAGATTTTTTATAATAACAATTGAAAAATGAAGACTTAAAGTCGAATTTGTCATTGTTGCGGGAAAAATTTCTTGTTTAAGATTTCTTCATTGTTGAATGCGTTGGAAAATTTGTCACTATAAATTTTTCCATTGTTAAAGGATAGGGACATTTTCATGTTTTAAATATAGTCCATTGTTGAAAGAATATCAATATTTGTCAATGGATTTTTTTCCGTTGTTGGAAGTGCAGGAAAGTTGTCATTATAGATAACTATTAATATAATTATAAATAGATTTTTCATAATAACAATTGAAAAAGGAAGACTTAAAGTCGAATTTGTCATTGTTGCGGGAAAAAATTCTTATTTTAAGATTTCTTCATTGTTGAAAGCGTGGGAAAATTTTTCCATTGTTAAAGGATAGGGACATTTTCACGTTTTAAATATTGTCCATTGTTGAATGCGTATCAATATATGTCAATGGAATTTTTTCCATTGTTGGAAGTGCGGGAAAGTTGGAATTATATTTAACTCTTAATATAATTATAAATAGATTTTTTATAATAACAATTGAAAAATGAAGACTTAAAGTCGAATTTTTCATTGTTGCGCGAAAATTTTCATATTTTAAGATTTCTTCATTATTGATAACGTGGGAAATTTTTTCCATTATTAAAGGATAGGGACATTTTCACGTTTTAAATATTGTCCATTGTTGAAAGCATATTAATATTTGTCAATGGAATTTTTTCCATTGTTGGAAGTGCGGGAAAGTTTTCATTACAGATAACTCCTATTATAATTATAAATAAATTTACATAATAACAATTGAAAAAGGAAGACTTAAAGTCTAAATTTCATTTTTGTGGGAAATTTTCATATTTTAAGAATTCTTCATTGTTGAATGCGTTGGAAAATTTGTCACTATAAATTTTTCCATTGTTAAATGATAGGGACAATTTTACGTTTTAAAGATTGTCCATTGTTGATAGCGTATGAATATTTGTCAATGGAATTTTTTCCGCTGTTGGAAGTGCGGGAAAGTTGTCATTATAGATAACTATTAATATAATTATAAATAGATTTTTCATAATAACAATTGAAAAAGGAAGACTTAAAGTCGAATTTGTCATTGTTGCGGGAAAAATTTCTTGTTTAAGATTTCTTCATTGTTGAATGCGTTGGAAAATTTGTCACTATAAATTTTTCCATTGTTAAAGGATAGGGACATTTTCATGTTTTAAATATAGTCCATTGTTGAAAGAATATCAATATTTGTCAATGGATTTTTTTCCGTTGTTGGAAGTGCAGGAAAGTTGTCATTATAGATAACTATTAATATAATTATAAATAGATTTTTCATAATAACAATTGAAAAAGGAAGACTTAAAGTCGAATTTGTCATTGTTGCGGGAAAAAATTCTTATTTTAAGATTTCTTCATTGTTGAAAGCGTGGGAAAATTTTTCCATTGTTAAAGGATAGGGACATTTTCACGTTTTAAATATTGTCCATTGTTGAATGCGTATCAATATATGTCAATGGAATTTTTTCCATTGTTGGAAGTGCGGGAAAGTTGGAATTATATTTAACTCTTAATATAATTATAAATAGATTTTTTATAATAACAATTGAAAAATGAAGACTTAAAGTCGAATTTTTCATTGTTGCGCGAAAATTTTCATATTTTAAGATTTCTTCATTATTGATAACGTGGGAAATTTTTTCCATTATTAAAGGATAGGGACATTTTCACGTTTTAAATATTGTCCATTGTTGAAAGCATATTAATATTTGTCAATGGAATTTTTTCCATTGTTGGAAGTGCGGGAAAGTTTTCATTACAGATAACTCCTATTATAATTATAAATAAATTTACATAATAACAATTGAAAAAGGAAGACTTAAAGTCTAAATTTCATTTTTGTGGGAAATTTTCATATTTTAAGAATTCTTCATTGTTGAATGCGTTGGAAAATTTGTCACTATAAATTTTTCCATTGTTAAATGATAGGGACATTTTCATGTTTTAAATATAGTCCATTGTTGAAAGAATATCAATATTTGTCAATGGATTTTTTTCCGTTGTTGGAAGTGCGGGAAAGTTGTCATTATAGATAACTTCTAATATAATTATAAATAGATTTTTTATAATAACAATTGAAAAATGAAGACTTAAAGTCGAATTTTTCATTGTTGCGCGAAAAATTTCATATTTTAAGATTTCTTCATTGTTGAAAGCGTGGGAAAATTTGTCACTAAAATTTTTTCCATTGTTAAAGGATAGGGACATTTTTATGTTTTAAATATAGTCCATTGTTGAAAGCGTATCAATATTTGTCAATGGAATTTTTTCCGCTGTTGGAAGTGCGGGAAAGTTGTCATTATAGATAACTATTAATATAATTATAAATAGATTTTTCATAATAAAAATTGAAAAAGGAAGACTTAAAGTCGAATTTGTCCTTATTGCGGGAAAAAATTCTTATTTTAAGATTTCTTCATTGTTGAAAGCGTGGGAAAATTTTTCCATTGTTAAAGGATAGGGACATTTTCACGTTTTAAATATAGTCCATTGTTGAAAGCGTATCAATATTTGTCAATGAAATTTTTTCCGCTGTTGGAAGTGCGGGAAAATTGTCATTATAGATAACTATTAATATAATTATAAATAGATTTTTCATAATAAAAATTGAAAAAGGAAGACTTAAAGTCGAATTTGTCCTTATTGCGGGAAAAAAATTCTTATTTTAAGATTTCTTCATTGTTGAAAGCGTGGGAAAATTTTTCCATTGTTAAAGGATAGGGACATTTTCACGTTTTAAATATTGTCCATTGTTGAATGCGTATCAATATTTGTCAATGGAATTTTTCCATTGTTGGAAGTGCGGGAAAGTTGGAATTATATTTAACTCTTAATATAATTATAAATAAATTTGTCATAATAACAATTGAAAAAGGAAGACATAAAGTCGAATGTTTCATTGTTGCGGGAAAAATTTCTTATTTTAAGATTTCTTGATTATTGATAGCGTGGGAAATTTTTTCCATTGTTAAAGGATAGGGACATTTTCACGTTTTAAATATTGTCCATTGTTGAAAGCATATTAATATTTGTCAATGGAATTTTTTCCATTGTTGGAAGTGCGGGAAAGTTGTCATTACAGATAACTCCTATTATAATTATAAATAAATTTACATAATAACAATTGAAAAAGGAAGACTTAAAGTCTAAATTTCATTGTTGTGGGAAATTTTCATATTTTAAGATTTCTTCATTGTTGCAAGCGTGGGAAAATTTGTCAGTATAATTTTTTCCATTGTTAAATGATAGGGACAATTTTACGTTTTAAAGATTGTCCATTGTTGATAGCGTATGAATATTTGTCAATGGAAGTTTTTCCGCTGTTGGAAGTGCGGGAAAGTTGTCATTATAGATAACTATTAATATAATTATAAATAGATTTTTCATAATAACAATTGAAAAAGGAAGACTTAAAGTCGAATTTGTCATTGTTGCGGGAAAAATTTCTTGTTTAAGATTTCTTCATTGTTGAATGCGTTGGAAAATTTGTCACTATAAATTTTTCCATTGTTAAAGGATAGGGACATTTTTATGTTTTAAATATAGTCCATTGTTGAAAGGATATCAATATTTGTCAATGGATTTTTTTCCGTTGTTGGAAGTGCGGGAAAGTTGTCATTATAGATAACTTCTAATATAATTATAAATAGATTTTTTATAATAACAATTGAAAAATGAAGACTTAAAGTCGAATTTTTCATTGTTGCGCGAAAAATTTCATATTTTAAGATTTCTTCATTGTTGAAAGCGTGGGAAAATTTGTCAATAAAAATTTTTCCATTGTTAAAGGATAGGGACATTTTCATGTTTTAAATATAGTCCATTGTTGAAAGCGTATCAATATTTGTCAATGGAATTTTTTCCGCTGTTGGAAGTGCGGGAAATTTGTCATTATAGATAACTATTAATATAATTATAAATAGATTTTTCATAATAACAATTGAAAAAGGAAGACTTAAAGTCGAATTTGTCATTATTGCGGGAAAAAATTCTTATTTTAAGATTTCTTCATTGTTGAAATCGTGGGAAAATTTTTCCATTGTTAAAGGATAGGGACATTTTCAAGTTTTAAATATTGTCCATTGTTGAATGCGTATCAATATTTGTCAATGTAATTTTTTCCATTGTTGGAAGTGCGGGAAAGTTGGAATTATATTTAACTCTTAATATAATTATAAATAAATTTGTCATAATAACAATTGAAAAAGGAAGACTTAAAGTCGAATGTTTCATTGTTGCGGGAAAAATTTCTTATTTTAAGATTTCTTCATTATTGATAGAGTGGGAAATTTTTTCCATTGTTAAAGGATAGGGACATTTTCACGTTTTAAATATTTTCCATTGTTGAAAGCATATTAATATTTGTCAATGGAATTTTTTCCATTGTTGGAAGTGCGGGAAAGTTGTCATTACAGATAACTCTTATTATAATTATAAATAAATTTGACATAATAACAATTGAAAAAGAAGACTTAAAGTCTAAATTTCATTGTTGTGGGAAATTTTCATATTTTAAGATTTCTTCATTGTTGCAAGCGTGGTAAAATTTGTCAGTATAATTTTTTCCATTGTTAAATGATAGGAACAAGTTTACGTTTTAAAGATTGTCCATTGTTGATAGCGTATCAATATTTGTCTTTGGAAGTTTTTCCGCTGTTGGAAGTGCGGGAAAGTTGTAATTATAGATAACTATTAATATAATTATAAATAGATTTTTCATAATAACAATTGAAAAAGGAAGACTTAAAGTCGAATTTGTCATTGTTGCGGGAAAAAATTCTTATTTTAAGATTTCTTCATTGTTGAAATCGTGGGAAAATTTTTCCATTGTTAAAGGATAGGGACATTTTCACGTTTTAAATATTGTCCATTGTTGAATGCGTATCAATATTTGTCAATGTAATTTTTTCCATTGTTGGAAGTGCGGGAAAGTTGGAATTATATTTAACTCTTAATATAATTATAAATAAATTTGTCATAATAACAATTGAAAAAGGAAGACTTAAAGTCGTATGTTTCATTGTTGCGGGAAAAATTTCTTATTTTAAGATTTCTTCATTATTGATAGAATGGGAAATTTTTTCCATTGTTAAAGGATAGGGACATTTTCACGTTTTAAATATTGTCCATTGTTGAAAGCATATTAATATTTGTCAATGGAATTTTTTCCATTGTTGGAAGTGCGGGAAAGTTGTCATTACAGATAACTCCTATTATAATTATAAATAAATTTGACATAATAACAATTGAAAAAGGAAGACTTAAAGTCTAAATTTCATTTTTGTGGGAAATTTTCATATTTTAAGAATTCTTCATTGTTGAATGCGTTGGAAAATTTGTCACTATAAATTTTTCCATTGTTAAATGATAGGGACATTTTCATGTTTTAAATATAGTCCATTGTTGAAAGAATATCAATATTTGTCAATGGATTTTTTTCCGTTGTTGGAAGTGCGGGAAAGTTGTCATTATAGATAACTTCTAATATAATTATAAATAGATTTTTTATAATAACAATTGAAAAATGAAGACTTAAAGTCGAATTTTTCATTGTTGCGCGAAAAATTTCATATTTTAAGATTTCTTCATTGTTGAAAGCGTGGGAAAATTTGTCACTAAAAATTTTTCCATTGTTAAAGGATAGGGACATTTTCATGTTTTAAATATAGTCCATTGTTGAAAGCGTATCAATATTTGTCAATGGAATTTTTTCCGCTGTTGGAAGTGCGGGAAAGTTGTCATTATAGATAACTATTAATATAATTATAAATAGATTTTTCATAATAAAAATTGAAAAAGGAAGACTTAAAGTCGAATTTGTCCTTATTGCGGGAAAAAATTCTTATTTTAAGATTTCTTCATTGTTGAAAGCGTGGGAAAATTTTTCCATTGTTAAAGGATAGGGACATTTTCACGTTTTAAATATTGTCCATTGTTGAATGCGTATCAATATTTGTCAATGGAATTTTTTCCATTGTTGGAAGTACGGGAAAGTTGGAATTATATTTAACTCTTAATATAATTATAAATAAATTTGTCATAATAACAATCGAAAAAGGAAGAAATAAAGTCGAATGTTTCATTGTTGCGGTAAAAATTTCTTATTTTAAGATTTCTTCATTATTGATAACGTGGGAAATTTTTTCCATTCTTAAAGGATAGGGACATTTTCACGTTTTAAATATTGTCCATTGTTGAAAGCATATTAATATTTGTCAATGGAATTTTTTCCATTGTTGGAAGTGCGGGAAAGTTTTCATTACAGATAACTCCTATTATAATTATAAATAAATTTACATAATAACAATTGAAAAAGGAAGACTTAAAGTCTAAATTTCATTTTTGTGGGAAATTTTCATATTTTAAGAATTCTTCATTGTTGAATGCGTTGGAAAATTTGTCACTATAAATTTTTCCATTGTTAAATGATAGGGACATTTTCATGTTTTAAATATAGTCCATTGTTGAAAGAATATCAATATTTGTCAATGGATTTTTTTCCGTTGTTGGAAGTGCGGGAAAGTTGTCATTATAGATAACTATTAATATAATTATAAATAGATTTTTCATAATAACAATTGAAAAAGGAAGACTTAAAGTCGAATTTGTCATTGTTGCGGGAAAAATTTCTTGTTTAAGATTTCTTCATTGTTGAATGCGTTGGAAAATTTGTCACTATAAATTTTTCCATTGTTAAAGGATAGGGACATTTTCATGTTTTAAATATAGTCCATTGTTGAAAGAATATCAATATTTGTCAATGGATTTTTTTCCGTTGTTGGAAGTGCGGGAAAGTTGTCATTATAGATAACTTCTAATATAATTATAAATAGATTTTTTATAATAACAATTGAAAAATGAAGACTTAAAGTCGAATTTTTCATTGTTGCGCGAAAAATTTCATATTTTAAGATTTCTTCATTGTTGAAAGCGTGGGAAAATTTGTCAATAAAAATTTTTCCATTGTTAAAGGATAGGGACATTTTCATGTTTTAAATATAGTCCATTGTTGAAAGCGTATCAATATTTGTCAATGGAATTTTTTCCGCTGTTGGAAGTGCGGGAAAGTTGTCATTATAGATAACTATTAATATAATTATAAATAGATTTTTCATAATAAAAATTGAAAAAGGAAGACTTAAAGTCGAATTTGTCCTTATTGCGGGAAAAAATTCTTATTTTAAGATTTCTTCATTGTTGAAAGCGTGGGAAAATTTTTCCATTGTTAAAGGATAGGGACATTTTCACCTTTTAAATATTGTCCATTGTTGAATGCGTATCAATATTTGTCAATGGAATTTTTCCATTGTTGGAAGTGCGGGAAAGTTGGAATTATATTTAACTCTTAATATAATTATAAATAAATTTGTCATAATAACAATTGAAAAAGGAAGACATAAAGTCGAATGTTTCATTGTTGCGGGAAAAATTTCTTATTTTAAGATTTCTTGATTATTGATAGCGTGGGAAATTTTTTCCATTGTTAAAGGATAGGGACATTTTCACGTTTTAAATATTGTCCATTGTTGAAAGCATATTAATATTTGTCAATGGAATTTTTTCCATTGTTGGAAGTGCGGGAAAGTTGTCATTACAGATAACTCCTATTATAATTATAAATAAATTTACATAATAACAATTGAAAAAGGAAGACTTAAAGTCTAAATTTCATTGTTGTGGGAAATTTTCATATTTTAAGATTTCTTCATTGTTGCAAGCGTGGGAAAATTTGTCAGTATAATTTTTTCCATTGTTAAATGATAGGGACAATTTTACGTTTTAAAGATTGTCCATTGTTGATAGCGTATGAATATTTGTCAATGGAAGTTTTTCCGCTGTTGGAAGTCCGGGAAAGTTGTCATTATAGATAACTATTAATATAATTATAAATAGATTTTTCATAATAACAATTGAAAAAGGAAGACTTAAAGTCGAATTTGTCATTGTTGCAGGAAAAATTTCTTGTTTAAGATTTCTTCATTGTTGAATGCGTTGGAAAATTTGTCACTATAAATTTTTCCATTGTTAAAGGATAGGGACATTTTCATGTTTTAAATATAGTCCATTGTTGAAAGAATATCAATATTTGTCAATGGATTTTTTTCCGTTGTTGGAAGTGCGGGAAAGTTGTCATTATAGATAACTTCTAATATAATTATAAATAGATTTTTTATAATAACAATTGAAAAATGAAGACTTAAAGTCGAATTTTTCATTGTTGCGCGAAAAATTTCATATTTTAAGATTTCTTCATTGTTGAAAGCGTGGGAAAATTTGTCAATAAAAATTTTTCCATTGTTAAAGTATAGGGACATTTTCATGTTTTAAATATAGTCCATTGTTGAAAGCGTATCAATATTTGTCAATGGAATTTTTTTCCGCTGTTGGAAGTGCGGGAAATTTGTCATTATAGATAACTATTAATATAATTATAAATAGATTTTTCATAATAACAATTGAAAAAGGAAGACTTAAAGTCGAATTTGTCATTATTGCGGGAAAAAATTCTTATTTTAAGATTTCTTCATTGTTGAAATCGTGGGAAAATTTTTCCATTGTTAAAGGATAGGGACATTTTCACGTTTTAAATATTGTCCATTGTTGAATGCGTATCAATATTTGTCAATGTAATTTTTTCCATTGTTGGAAGTGCGGGAAAGTTGGAATTATATTTAACTCTTAATATAATTATAAATAAATTTGTCATAATAACAATTGAAAAAGGAAGACTTAAAGTCGAATGTTTCATTGTTGCGGGAAAAATTTCTTATTTTAAGATTTCTTCATTATTGATAGAGTGGGAAATTTTTTCCATTGTTAAAGGATAGGGACATTTTCACGTTTTAAATATTGTCCATTGTTGAAAGCATATTAATATTTGTCAATGGAATTTTTTCCATTGTTGGAAGTGCGGGAAAGTTGTCATTACAGATAACTCCTATTATAATTATAAATAAATTTGACATAATAACAATTGAAAAAGGAAGACTTAAAGTCTAAATTTCATTGTTGTGGGAAATTTTCATATTTTAAGATTTCTTCATTGTTGCAAGCGTGGTAAAATTTGTCAGTATAATTTTTTCCATTGTTAAATGATAGGAACAATTTTACGTTTTAAAGATTGTCCATTGTTGATAGCGTATCAATATTTGTCTTTGGAAGTTTTTCCGCTGTTGGAAGTGCGGGAAAGTTGTAATTATAGATAACTATTAATATAATTATAAATAGATTTTTCATAATAACAATTGAAAAAGGAAGACTTAAAGTCGAATTTGTCATTGTTGCGGGAAAAAATTCTTATTTTAAGATTTCTTCATTGTTGAAATCGTGGGAAAATTTGTCACTATAAATTTTTCCATTGTTAAAGGATAGGGACATTTTCACGTTTTAAATATTGTCCATTGTTGAATGCGTATCAATATTTGTCAATGTAATTTTTTCCATTGTTGGAAGTGCGGGAAAGTTGGAATTATATTTAACTCTTAATATAATTATAAATAAATTTGTCATAATAACAATTGAAAAAGGAAGACTTAAAGTCGAATGTTTCATTGTTGCGGGAAAAATTTCTTATTTTAAGATTTCTTCATTATTGATAGAGTGGGAAATTTTTTCCATTGTTAAAGGATAGGGACATTTTCACGTTTTAAATATTGTCCATTGTTGAAAGCATATTAATATTTGTCAATGGAATTTTTTCCATTGTTTGAAGTGCGGGAAAGTTGTCATTACAGATAACTCCTATTATAATTATAAATAAATTTGACATAATAACAATTGAAAAAGGAAGACTTAAAGTCTAAATTTCATTGTTGTGGGAAATTTTCATATTTTAAGATTTCTTCATTGTTGCAAGCGTGGTAAAATTTGTCAGTATAATTTTTTCCATTGTTAAATGATAGGAACAATTTTACGTTTTAAAGATTGTCCATTGTTGATAGCGTATCAATATTTGTCTTTGGAAGTTTTTCCGCTGTTGGAAGTGCGGGAAAGTTGTAATTATAGATAACTATTAATATAATTATAAATAGATTTTTCATAATAACAATTGAAAAAGGAACACTTAAAGTCGAATTTGTCATTGTTGCGGGAAAAAATTCTTATTTTAAGATTTCTTCATTGTTGAAAGCGTGGGAAAATTTTTCCATTGTTAAAGGATAGGGACATTTTCACGTTTTAAATATTGTCCATTGTTGAATGCGTATCAATATTTGTCAATGTAATTTTTTCCATTGTTGGAAGTGCGGGAAAGTTGGAATTATATTTAACTCTTAATATAATTATAAATAAATTTGTCATAATAACAATTGAAAAAGGAAGACTTAAAGTCGAATGTTTCATTGTTGCGGGAAAAATTTCTTATTTTAAGATTTCTTCATTATTGATAGCGTGGGAAATTTTTTCCATTGTTAAAGGATAGGGACATTTTCACGTTTTAAATATTGTCCATTGTTGAAAGCATATTAATATTTGTCAATGGAATTTTTTCCATTGTTGGAAGTGCGGGAAAGTTGTCATTACAGATAACTCCTATTATAATTATAAATAAATTTGACATAATAACAATTGAAAAAGGAAGACTTAAAGTCTAAATTTCATTGTTGTGGGAAATTTTCATATTTTAAGATTTCTTCATTGTTGCAAGCGTGGTAAAATTTGTCAGTATAATTTTTTCCATTGTTAAATGATAGGAACAATTTTACGTTTTAAAGATTGTCCATTGTTGATAGCGTATCAATATTTGTCTTTGGAAGTTTTTCCGCTGTTGGAAGTGCGGGAAAGTTGTAATTATAGATAACTATTAATATAATTATAAATAGATTTTTCATAATAACAATTGAAAAAGGAAGACTTAAAGTCGAATTTGTCTTTGTTGCGGGAAAAAATTCTTATTTTAAGATTTCTTCATTGTTGAAATCGTGGGAAAATTTGTCACTATAAATTTTTCCATTGTTAAAGGATAGGGACATTTTCATGTTTTAAATATAGTCCATTGTTGAAAGAATATCAATATTTGTCAATGGATTTTTTTCCGTTGTTGGAAGTGCGGGAAAGTTGTCATTATAGATAACTTCTAATATAATTATAAATAGATTTTTTATAATAACAATTGAAAAATGAAGACTTAAAGTCGAATTTTTCATTGTTGCGCGAAAAATTTCATATTTTAAGATTTCTTCATTGTTGAAAGCGTGGGAAAATTTGTCAATAAAATTTTTTCCATTGTTAAAGGATAGGGACATTTTCATGTTTTAAATATAGTCCATTGTTGAAAGCGTATCAATATTTGTCAATGGAATTTTTTCCGCTGTTGGAAGTGCGGGAAATTTGTCATTATAGATAACTATTAATATAATTATAAATAGATTTTTCATAATAACAATTGAAAAAGGAAGACTTAAAGTCGAATTTGTCATTATTGCGGGAAAAAATTCTTATTTTAAGATTTCTTCATTGTTGATATCGTGGGAAAATTTTTCCATTGTTAAAGGATAGGGACATTTTCAAGTTTTAAATATTGTCCATTGTTGAATGCGTATCAATATTTGTCAATGTAATTTTTTCCATTGTTGGAAGTGCGGGAAAGTTGGAATTATATTTAACTCTTAATATAATTATAAATAAATTTGTCATAATAACAATTGAAAAAGGAAGACTTAAAGTCGAATGTTTCATTGTTGCGGGAAAAATTTCTTATTTTAAGATTTCTTCATTATTGATAGAGTGGGAAATTTTTTCCATTGTTAAAGGATAGGGACATTTTCACGTTTTAAATATTGTCCATTGTTGAAAGCATATTAATATTTGTCAATGGAATTTTTTCCATTGTTGGAAGTGCGGGAAAGTTGTCATTACAGATAACTCCTATTATAATTATAAATAAATTTGACATAATAACAATTGAAAAAGGAAGACTTAAAGTCTAAATTTCATTGTTGTGGGAAATTTTCATATTTTAAGATTTCTTCATTGTTGCAAGCGTGGTAAAATTTGTCAGTATAATTTTTTCCATTGTTAAATGATAGGAACAATTTTACGTTTTAAAGATTGTCCATTGTTGATAGCGTATCAATATTTGTCTTTGGAAGTTTTTCCGCTGTTGGAAGTGCGGGAAAGTTGTAATTATAGATAACTATTAATATAATTATAAATAGATTTTTCATAATAACAATTGAAAAAGGAAGACTTAAAGTCGAATTTGTCATTGTTGCGGGAAAAAATTCTTATTTTAAGATTTCTTCATTGTTGAAATCGTGGGAAAATTTGTCACTATAAATTTTTCCATTGTTAAAGGATAGGGACATTTTCATGTTTTAAATATAGTCCATTGTTGAAAGAATATCAATATTTGTCAATGGATTTTTTTCCGTTGTTGGAAGTGCGGGAAAGTTGTCATTATAGATAACTTCTAATATAATTATAAATAGATTTTTTATAATAACAATTGAAAAATGAAGACTTAAAGTCGAATTTTTCATTGTTGCGCGAAAAATTTCATATTTTAAGATTTCTTCATTGTTGAAAGCGTGGGAAAATTTGTCAATAAAATTTTTTCCATTGTTAAAGGATAGGGACATTTTCATGTTTTAAATATAGTCCATTGTTGAAAGCGTATCAATATTTGTCAATGGAATTTTTTCCGCTGTTGGAAGTGCGGGAAATTTGTCATTATAGATAACTATTAATATAATTATAAATAGATTTTTCATAATAACAATTGAAAAAGGAAGACTTAAAGTCGAATTTGTCATTATTGCGGGAAAAAATTCTTATTTTAAGATTTCTTCATTGTTGAAATCGTGGGAAAATTTTTCCATTGTTAAAGGATAGGGACATTTTCAAGTTTTAAATATTGTCCATTGTTGAATGCGTATCAATATTTGTCAATGTAATTTTTTCCATTGTTGGAAGTGCGGGAAAGTTGGAATTATATTTAACTCTTAATATAATTATAAATAAATTTGTCATAATAACAATTGAAAAAGGAAGACTTAAAGTCGAATGTTTCATTGTTGCGGGAAAAATTTCTTATTTTAAGATTTCTTCATTATTGATAGAGTGGGAAATTTTTTCCATTGTTAAAGGATAGGGACATTTTCACGTTTTAAATATTGTCCATTGTTGAAAGCATATTAATATTTGTCAATGGAATTTTTTCCATTGTTGGAAGTGCGGGAAAGTTGTCATTACAGATAACTCCTATTATAATTATAAATAAATTTGACATAATAACAATTGAAAAAGGAAGACTTAAAGTCTAAATTTCATTGTTGTGGGAAATTTTCATATTTTAAGATTTCTTCATTGTTGCAAGCGTGGTAAAATTTGTCAGTATAATTTTTTCCATTGTTAAATGATAGGAACAATTTTACGTTTTAAAGATTGTCCATTGTTGATAGCGTATCAATATTTGTCTTTGGAAGTTTTTCCGCTGTTGGAAGTGCGGGAAAGTTGTAATTATAGATAACTATTAATATAATTATAAATAGATTTTTCATAATAACAATTGAAAAAGGAAGACTTAAAGTCGAATTTGTCATTGTTGCGGGAAAAAATTCTTATTTTAAGATTTCTTCATTGTTGAAATCGTGGGAAAATTTGTCACTATAAATTTTTCCATTGTTAAAGGATAGGGACATTTTCATGTTTTAAATATAGTCCATTGTTGAAAGAATATCAATATTTGTCAATGGATTTTTTTCCGTTGTTGGAAGTGCGGGAAAGTTGTCATTATAGATAACTTCTAATATAATTATAAATAGATTTTTTATAATAACAATTGAAAAATGAAGACTTAAAGTCGAATTTTTCATTGTTGCGCGAAAAATTTCATATTTTAAGATTTCTTCATTGTTGAAAGCGTGGGAAAATTTGTCAATAAAATTTTTTCCATTGTTAAAGGATAGGGACATTTTCATGTTTTAAATATAGTCCATTGTTGAAAGCGTATCAATATTTGTCAATGGAATTTTTTCCGCTGTTGGAAGTGCGGGAAATTTGTCATTATAGATAACTATTAATATAATTATAAATAGATTTTTCATAATAACAATTGAAAAAGGAAGACTTAAAGTCGAATTTGTCATTATTGCGGGAAAAAATTCTTATTTTAAGATTTCTTCATTGTTGAAATCGTGGGAAAATTTTTCCATTGTTAAAGGATAGGGACATTTTCAAGTTTTAAATATTGTCCATTGTTGAATGCGTATCAATATTTGTCAATGTAATTTTTTCCATTGTTGGAAGTGCGGGAAAGTTGGAATTATATTTAACTCTTAATATAATTATAAATAAATTTGTCATAATAACAATTGAAAAAGGAAGACTTAAAGTCGAATGTTTCATTGTTGCGGGAAAAATTTCTTATTTTAAGATTTCTTCATTATTGATAGAGTGGGAAATTTTTTCCATTGTTAAAGGATAGGGACATTTTCACGTTTTAAATATTGTCCATTGTTGAAAGCATATTAATATTTGTCAATGGAATTTTTTCCATTGTTGGAAGTGCGGGAAAGTTGTCATTACAGATAACTCCTATTATAATTATAAATAAATTTGACATAATAACAATTGAAAAAGGAAGACTTAAAGTCTAAATTTCATTGTTGTGGGAAATTTTCATATTTTAAGATTTCTTCATTGTTGCAAGCGTGGTAAAATTTGTCAGTATAATTTTTTCCATTGTTAAATGATAGGAACAATTTTACGTTTTAAAGATTGTCCATTGTTGATAGCGTATCAATATTTGTCTTTGGAAGTTTTTCCGCTGTTGGAAGTGCGGGAAAGTTGTAATTATAGATAACTATTAATATAATTATAAATAGATTTTTCATAATAACAATTGAAAAAGGAAGACTTAAAGTCGAATTTGTCATTGTTGCGGGAAAAAATTCTTATTTTAAGATTTCTTCATTGTTGAAATCGTGGGAAAATTTGTCACTATAAATTTTTCCATTGTTAAAGGATAGGGACATTTTCATGTTTTAAATATAGTCCATTGTTGAAAGAATATCAATATTTGTCAATGGATTTTTTTCCGTTGTTGGAAGTGCGGGAAAGTTGTCATTATAGATAACTTCTAATATAATTATAAATAGATTTTTTATAATAACAATTGAAAAATGAAGACTTAAAGTCGAATTTTTCATTGTTGCGCGAAAAATTTCATATTTTAAGATTTCTTCATTGTTGAAAGCGTGGGAAAATTTGTCAATAAAATTTTTTCCATTGTTAAAGGATAGGGACATTTTCATGTTTTAAATATAGTCCATTGTTGAAAGCGTATCAATATTTGTCAATGGAATTTTTTCCGCTGTTGGAAGTGCGGGAAATTTGTCATTATAGATAACTATTAATATAATTATAAATAGATTTTTCATAATAACAATTGAAAAAGGAAGACTTAAAGTCGAATTTGTCATTATTGCGGGAAAAAATTCTTATTTTAAGATTTCTTCATTGTTGAAATCGTGGGAAAATTTTTCCATTGTTAAAGGATAGGGACATTTTCAAGTTTTAAATATTGTCCATTGTTGAATGCGTATCAATATTTGTCAATGTAATTTTTTCCATTGTTGGAAGTGCGGGAAAGTTGGAATTATATTTAACTCTTAATATAATTATAAATAAATTTGTCATAATAACAATTGAAAAAGGAAGACTTAAAGTCGAATGTTTCATTGTTGCGGGAAAAATTTCTTATTTTAAGATTTCTTCATTATTGATAGAGTGGGAAATTTTTTCCATTGTTAAAGGATAGGGACATTTTCACGGTTTAAATATTGTCCATTGTTGAAAGCATATTAATATTTGTCAATGGAATTTTTTCCATTGTTTGAAGTGCGGGAAAGTTGTCATTACAGATAACTCCTATTATAATTATAAATAAATTTGACATAATAACAATTGAAAAAGGAAGACTTAAAGTCTAAATTTCATTGTTGTGGGAAATTTTCATATTTTAAGATTTCTTCATTGTTGCAAGCGTGGTAAAATTTGTCAGTATAATTTTTTCCATTGTTAAATGATAGGAACAATTTTACGTTTTAAAGATTGTCCATTGTTGATAGCGTATCAATATTTGTCTTTGGAAGTTTTTCCGCTGTTGGAAGTGCGGGAAAGTTGTAATTATAGATAACTATTAATATAATTATAAATAGATTTTTCATAATAACAATTGAAAAAGGAACACTTAAAGTCGAATTTGTCATTGTTGCGGGAAAAAATTCTTATTTTAAGATTTCTTCATTGTTGAAAGCGTGGGAAAATTTTCCATTGTTAAAGGATAGGGACATTTTCACGTTTTAAATATTGTCCATTGTTGAATGCGTATCAATATTTGTCAATGTAATTTTTTCCATTGTTGGAAGTGCGGGAAAGTTGGAATTATATTTAACTCTTAATATAATTATAAATAAATTTGTCATAATAACAATTGAAAAAGGAAGACTTAAAGTCGAATGTTTCATTGTTGCGGGAAAAAATTCTTATTTTAAGATTTCTTCATTATTGATAGCGTGGGAAATTTTTTCCATTGTTAAAGGATAGGGACATTTTCACGTTTTAAATATTGTCCATTGTTGAAAGCATATTAATATTTGTCAATGGAATTTTTTCCATTGTTGGAAGTGCGGGAAAGTTGTCATTACAGATAACTCCTATTATAATTATAAATAAATTTGACATAATAACAATTGAAAAAGGAAGACTTAAAGTCTAAATTTCATTGTTGTGGGAAATTTTCATATTTTAAGATTTCTTCATTGTTGCAAGCGTGGTAAAATTTGTCAGTATAATTTTTTCCATTGTTAAATGATAGGAACAATTTTACGTTTTAAAGATTGTCCATTGTTGATAGCGTATCAATATTTGTCTTTGGAAGTTTTTCCGCTGTTGGAAGTGCGGGAAAGTTGTAATTATAGATAACTATTAATATAATTATAAATAGATTTTTCATAATAACAATTGAAAAAGGAAGACTTAAAGTCGAATTTGTCATTGTTGCGGGGAAAAATTCTTATTTTAAGATTTCTTCATTGTTGAAATCGTGGGAAAATTTGTCACTATAAATTTTTCCATTGTTAAAGGATAGGGACATTTTCATGTTTTAAATATAGTCCATTGTTGAAAGAATATCAATATTTGTCAATGGATTTTTTTCCGTTGTTGGAAGTGCGGGAAAGTTGTCATTATAGATAACTTCTAATATAATTATAAATAGATTTTTTATAATAACAATTGAAAAATGAAGACTTAAAGTCGAATTTTTCATTGTTGCGCGAAAAATTTCATATTTTAAGATTTCTTCATTGTTGAAAGCGTGGGAAAATTTGTCAATAAAAATTTTTCCATTGTTAAAGGATAGGGACATTTTCATGATTTAAATATTGTCCATTGTTGAAAGCATATTAATATTTGTCAATGGAATTTTTTCCGCTGTTGGAAGTGCGGGAAATTTGTCATTATAGATAACTATTAATATAATTATAAATAGATTTTTCATAATAACAATTGAAAAAGGAAGACTTAAAGTCGAATTTGTCATTATTGCGGGAAAAAATTCTTATTTTAAGATTTCTTCATTGTTGAAATCGTGGGACAATTTTTCCATTGTTAAAGGATAGGGACATTTTCACGTTTTAAATATTGTCCATTGTTGAATGCGTATCAATATTTGTCAATGTAATTTTTTCCATTGTTGGAAGTGCGGGAAAGTTGGAATTATATTTAACTCTTAATATAATTATAAATAAATTTGTCATAATAACAATTGAAAAAGGAAGACTTAAAGTCGAATGTTTCATTGTTGCGGGAAAAATTTCTTATTTTAAGATTTCTTCATTATTGATAGAGTGGGAAATTTTTTCCATTGTTAAAGGATAGGGACATTTTCACGTTTTAAATATTGTCCATTGTTGAAAGCATATTAATATTTGTCAATGGAATTTTTTCCATTGTTTGAAGTGCGGGAAAGTTGTCATTACAGATAACTCCTATTATAATTATAAATAAATTTGACATAATAACAATTGAAAAAGGAAGACTTAAAGTCTAAATTACATTGTTGTGGGAAATTTTCATATTTTAAGATTTCTTCATTGTTGCAAGCGTGGTAAAATTTGTCAGTATAATTTTTTCCATTGTTAAATGATAGGAACAATTTTACGTTTTAAAGATTGTCCATTGTTGATAGCGTATCAATATTTGTCTTTGGAAGTTTTTCCGCTGTTGGAAGTGCGGGAAAGTTGTAATTATAGATAACTATTAATATAATTATAAATAGATTTTTCATAATAACAATTGAAAAAGGAAGACTTAAAGTCGAATTTGTCATTGTTGCGGGAAAAAATTCTTATTTTAAGATTTCTTCATTGTTGAAAGCGTGGGAAAATTTTTCCATTGTTAAAGGATAGGGACATTTTCACGTTTTAAATATTGTCCATTGTTGAATGCGTATCAATATTTGTCAATGTAATTTTTTCCATTGTTGGAAGTGCGGGAAAGTTGGAATTATATTTAACTCTTAATATAATTATAAATAAATTTGTCATAATAACAATTGAAAAAGGAAGACTTAAAGTCGAATGTTTCATTGTTGCGGGAAAAATTTCTTATTTTAAGATTTCTTCATTATTGATAGCGTGGGAAATTTTTTCCATTGTTAAAGGATAGGGACATTTTCACGTTTTAAATATTGTCCATTGTTGAAAGCATATTAATATTTGTCAATGGAATTTTTTCCATTGTTGGAAGTGCGGGAAAGTTGTCATTACAGATAACTCCTATTATAATTATAAATAAATTTACATAATAACAATTGAAAAAGGAAGACTTAAAGTCTAAATTTCATTGTTGTGGGAAATTTTCATATTTTAAGATTTCTTCATTGTTGCAAGCGTGGTAAAATTTGTCAGTATAATTTTTTCCATTGTTAAATGATAGGAACAATTTTACGTTTTAAAGATTGTCCATTGTTGATAGCGTATCAATATTTGTCTTTGGAAGTTTTTCCGCTGTTGGAAGTGCGGGAAAGTTGTAATTATAGATAACTATTAATATAATTATAAATAGATTTTTCATAATAACAATTGAAAAAGGAAGACTTAAAGTCGAATTTGTCATTGTTGCGGGGAAAAATTCTTATTTTAAGATTTCTTCATTGTTGAAATCGTGGGAAAATTTGTCACTATAAATTTTTCCATTGTTAAAGGATAGGGACATTTTCATGTTTTAAATATAGTCCATTGTTGAAAGAATATCAATATTTGTCAATGGATTTTTTTCCGTTGTTGGAAGTGCGGGAAAGTTGTCATTATAGATAACTTCTAATATAATTATAAATAGATTTTTTATAATAACAATTGAAAAATGAAGACTTAAAGTCGAATTTTTCATTGTTGCGCGAAAAATTTCATATTTTAAGATTTCTTCATTGTTGAAAGCGTGGGAAAATTTGTCAATAAAAATTTTTCCATTGTTAAAGGATAGGGACATTTTCATGTTTTAAATATTGTCCATTGTTGAAAGCATATTAATATTTGTCAATGGAATTTTTTCCGCTGTTGGAAGTGCGGGAAATTTGTCATTATAGATAACTATTAATATAATTATAAATAGATTTTTCATAATAACAATTGAAAAAGGAAGACTTAAAGTCGAATTTGTCATTATTGCGGGAAAAAATTCTTATTTTAAGATTTCTTCATTGTTGAAATCGTGGGAAAATTTTTCCATTGTTAAAGGATAGGGACATTTTCAAGTTTTAAATATTGTCCATTGTTGAATGCGTATCAATATTTGTCAATGTAATTTTTTCCATTGTTGGAAGTGCGGGAAAGTTGGAATTATATTTAACTCTTAATATAATTATAAATAAATTTGTCATAATAACAATTGAAAAAGGAAGACTTAAAGTCGAATGTTTCATTGTTGCGGGAAAAATTTCTTATTTTAAGTTTTCTTCATTATTGATAGAGTGGGAAATTTTTTCCATTGTTAAAGGATAGGGACATTTTCACGTTTTAAATATTGTCCATTGTTGAAAGCATATTAATATTTGTCAATGGAATTTTTTCCATTGTTGGAAGTGCGGGAAAGTTGTCATTACAGATAACTCCTATTATAATTATAAATAAATTTACATAATAACAATTGAAAAAGGAAGACTTAAAGTCTAAATTTCATTGTTGTGGGAAATTTTCATATTTTAAGATTTCTTCATTGTTGCAAGCGTGGGAAAATTTGTCAGTATAATTTTTTCCATTGTTAAATGATAGGGACAATTTTACGTTTTAAAGATTGTCCATTGTTGATAGCGTATCAATATTTGTCTTTGGAAGTTTTTCCGCTGTTGGAAGTGCGGGAAAGTTGTAATTATAGATAACTATTAATATAATTATAAATAGATTTTTCATAATAACAATTGAAAAAGGAAGACTTAAAGTCGAATTTGTCATTGTTGCGGGAAAAAATTCTTATTTTAAGATTTCTTCATTGTTGAAATCGTGGGAAAATTTTTCCATTGTTAAAGGGTAGGGACATTTTCACGTTTTAAATATTGTCCATTGTTGAATGCGTATCAATATTTGTCAATGTAATTTTTTCCATTGTTGGAAGTGCGGGAAAGTTGGAATTATATTTAACTCTTAATATAATTATAAATAAATTTGTCATAATAACAATTGAAAAAGGAAGACTTAAAGTCGAATGTTTCATTGTTGCGGGAAAAATTTCTTATTTTAAGATTTCTTCATTATTGATAGAGTGGGAAATTTTTTCCATTGTTAAAGGATAGGGACATTTTCACGTTTTAAATATTGTCCATTGTTGAAAGCATATTAATATTTATCAATGGAATTTTTTCCATTGTTGGAAGTGCGGGAAAGTTGTCATTACAGATAACTCCTATTATAATTATAAATAAATTTGACATAATAACAATTGAAAAAGGAAGACTTAAAGTCTAAATTTCATTGTTGTGGGAAATTTTCATATTTTAAGATTTCTTCATTGTTGAAAGCGTGGGAAAATTTGTCAATAAAAATTTTTCCATTGTTAAAGGATAGGGACATTTTCATGTTTTAAATATTGTCCATTGTTGAAAGCATATTAATATTTGTCAATGGAATTTTTTCCGCTGTTGGAAGTGCGGGAAATTTGTCATTATAGATAACTATTAATATAATTATAAATAGATTTTTCATAATAACAATTGAAAAAGGAAGACTTAAAGTCGAATTTGTCATTATTGCGGGAAAAAATTCTTATTTTAAGATTTCTTCATTGTTGAAATCGTGGGAAAATTTTTCCATTGTTAAAGGATAGGGACATTTTCAAGTTTTAAATATTGTCCATTGTTGAATGCGTATCAATATTTGTCAATGTAATTTTTTCCATTGTTGGAAGTGCGGGAAAGTTGGAATTATATTTAACTCTTAATATAATTATAAATAAATTTGTCATAATAACAATTGAAAAAGGAAGACTTAAAGTCGAATGTTTCATTGTTGCGGGAAAAATTTCTTATTTTAAGATTTCTTCATTATTGATAGAGTGGGAAATTTTTTCCATTGTTAAAGGATAGGGACATTTTCACGTTTTAAATATTGTCCATTGTTGAAAGCATATTAATATTTGTCAATGGAATTTTTTCCATTGTTGGAAGTGCGGGAAAGTTGTCATTACAGATAACTCCTATTATAATTATAAATAAATTTACATAATAACAATTGAAAAAGGAAGACTTAAAGTCTAAATTTCATTGTTGTGGGAAATTTTCATATTTTAAGATTTCTTCATTGTTGCAAGCGTGGGAAAATTTGTCAGTATAATTTTTTCCATTGTTAAATGATAGGGACAATTTTACGTTTTAAAGATTGTCCATTGTTGATAGCGTATCAATATTTGTCTTTGGAAGTTTTTCCGCTGTTGGAAGTGCGGGAAAGTTGTAATTATAGATAACTATTAATATAATTATAAATAGATTTTTCATAATAACAATTGAAAAAGGAAGACTTAAAGTCGAATTTGTCATTGTTGCGGGAAAAAATTCTTATTTTAAGATTTCTTCATTGTTGAAATCGTGGGAAAATTTTTCCATTGTTAAAGGGTAGGGACATTTTCACGTTTTAAATATTGTCCATTGTTGAATGCGTATCAATATTTGTCAATGTAATTTTTTCCATTGTTGGAAGTGCGGGAAAGTTGGAATTATATTTAACTCTTAATATAATTATAAATAAATTTTTTATAATAACAATTGAAAAATGAAGACTTAAAGTCGAATTTTTCATTGTTGCGCGAAAATTTTCATATTTTAAGATTTCTTCATTGTTGAAAGCGTGGGAAAATTTTTCCATTGTTAAAGGATAGGGACATTTTCACGTTTTAAATATTGTCCATTGTTGAATGCGTATCAATATTTGTCAATGGAATTTTTTCCATTGTTGGAAGTACGGGAAAGTTGGAATTATATTTAACTCTTAATATAATTATAAATAAATTTGTCATAATAACAATCGAAAAAGGAAGAAATAAAGTCGAATGTTTCATTGTTGCGGGAAAAATTTCTTATTTTAAGATTTCTTCATTATTGATAACGTGGGAAATTTTTTCCATTTTTAAGGATAAGGACATTTTCACGTTTTAAATATTGTCCATTGTTGAAAGCATATTAATATTTGTCAATGGAATTTTTTCCATTGTTGGAAGTGCTGGAAAGTTTTCATTACAGATAACTCCTATTATAATTATAAATAAATTTACATAATAACAATTGAAAAAGGAAGACTTAAAGTCTAAATTTCATTTTTGTGGGAAATTTTCATATTTTAAGAATTCTTCATTGTTGAATGCGTTGGAAAATTTGTCACTATAAATTTTTCCATTGTTAAAGGATAGGGACATTTTCATGTTTTAAATATAGTCCATTGTTGAAAGAATATCAATATTTGTCAATGGATTTTTTTCCGTTGTTGGAAGTGCGGGAAAGTTGTCATTATAGATAACTTCTAATATAATTATAAATAGATTTTTTATAATAACAATTGAAAAATGAAGACTTAAAGTCGAATTTTTCATTGTTGTGCGAAAAATTTCATATTTTAAGATTTCTTCATTGTTGAAAGCGTGGGAAAATTTGTCACTAAAAATTTTTCCATTGTTAAAGGATAGGGACATTTTCATGTTTTAAATATAGTCCATTGTTGAAAGCGTATCAATATTTGTCAATGGAATTTTTTCCGCTGTTGGAAGTGCGGGAAAGTTGTCATTATAGATAACTATTAATATAATTATAAATAGATTTTTCATAATAAAAATTGAAAAAGAAGACTTAAAGTCGAATTTGTCCTTATTGCGGGAAAAAATTCTTATTTTAAGATTTCTTCATTGTTGAAAGCGTGGGAAAATTTTTCCATTGTTAAAGGATAGGGACATTTTCACGTTTTAAATATTGTCCATTGTTGAATGCGTATCAATATTTGTCAATGGAATTTTTCCATTGTTGGAAGTGCGGGAAAGTTGGAATTATATTTAACTCTTAATATAATTATAAATAAATTTGTCATAATAACAATTGAAAAAGGAAGACATAAAGTCGAATGTTTCATTGTTGCGGGAAAAATTTCTTATTTTAAGATTTCTTGATTATTGATAGCGTGGGAAATTTTTTCCATTGTTAAAGGATAGGGACATTTTCACGTTTTAAATATTGTCCATTGTTGAAAGCATATTAATATTTGTCAATGGAATTTTTTCCATTGTTGGAAGTGCGGGAAAGTTGTCATTACAGATAACTCCTATTATAATTATAAATAAATTTACATAATAACAATTGAAAAAGGAAGACTTAAAGTCTAAATTTCATTGTTGTGGGAAATTTTCATATTTTAAGATTTCTTCATTGTTGCAAGCGTGGGAAAATTTGTCAGTATAATTTTTTCCATTGTTAAATGATAGGGACAATTTTACGTTTTAAAGATTGTCCATTGTTGATAGCGTATGAATATTTGTCAATGGAAGTTTTTCCGCTGTTGGAAGTGCGGGAAAGTTGTCATTATAGATAACTATTAATATAATTATAAATAGATTTTTCATAATAACAATTGAAAAAGGAAGACTTAAAGTCGAATTTGTCATTGTTGCGGGAAAAATTTCTTGTTTAAGATTTCTTCATTGTTGAATGCGTTGGAAAATTTGTCACTATAAATTTTTCCATTGTTAAAGGATAGGGACATTTTCATGTTTTAAATATAGTCCATTGTTGAAAGAATATCAATATTTGTCAATGGATTTTTTTCCGTTGTTGGAAGTGCGGGAAAGTTGTCATTATAGATAACTTCTAATATAATTATAAATAGATTTTTTATAATAACAATTGAAAAATGAAGACTTAAAGTCGAATTTTTCATTGTTGCGCGAAAAATTTCATATTTTAAGATTTCTTCATTGTTGAAAGCGTGGGAAAATTTGTCAATAAAAATTTTTCCATTGTTAAAGGATAGGGACATTTTCATGTTTTAAATATAGTCCATTGTTGAAAGCGTATCAATATTTGTCAATGGAATTTTTTCCGCTGTTGGAAGTGCGGGAAATTTGTCATTATAGATAACTATTAATATAATTATCAATAGATTTTTCATAATAACAATTGAAAAAGGAAGACTTAAAGTCGAATTTGTCATTATTGCGGGAAAAAATTCTTATTTTAAGATTTCTTCATTGTTGAAATCGTGGGAAAATTTTTCCATTGTTAAAGGATAGGGACATTTTCACGTTTTAAATATTGTCCATTGTTGAATGCGTATCAATATTTGTCAATGCAATTTTTTCCGCTGTTGGAAGTGCGGGAAATTTGTCATTATAGATAACTATTAATAAAATTATAAATAGATTTTTCATAATAACAATTGAAAAAGGAAGACTTAAAGTCGAATTTGTCCTTATTGCGGGAAAAAATTCTTATTTTAAGATTTCTTCATTGTTGAAAGCGTGGGAAAATTTTTCCATTGTTAAAGGATAGGGACATTTTCACGTTTTAAATATTGTTTCATTGTTGAATGCGTATCAATATTTGTCAATGGAATTTTTCCATTGTTGGAAGTGCGGGAAAGTTGGAATTATATTTAACTCTTAATATAATTATAAATAAATTTGTCATAATAACAATTGAAAAAGGAAGACATAAAGTCGAATGTTTCATTGTTGCGGGAAAAAATTCTTATTTTAAGATTTCTTGATTATTGATAGCGTGGGAAATTTTTTCCATTGTTAAAGGATAGGGACATTTTCACGTTTTAAATATTGTCCATTGTTGAAAGCATATTAATATTTGTCAATGGAATTTTTTCCATTGTTGGAAGTGCGGGAAAGTTGTCATTACAGATAACTCCTATTATAATTATAAATAAATTTACATAATAACAATTGAAAAAGGAAGACTTAAAGTCTAAATTTCATTGTTGTGGGAAATTTTCATATTTTAAGATTTCTTCATTGTTGCAAGCGTGGGAAAATTTGTCAGTATAATTTTTTCCATTGTTAAATGATAGGGACAATTTTACGTTTTAAAGATTGTCCATTGTTGATAGCGTAAGAATATTTGTCAATGGAAGTTTTTCCGCTATTGGAAGTGCGGGAAAGTTGTCATTATAGATAACTATTAATATAATTATAAATAGATTTTTCATAATAACAATTGAAAAAGGAAGACTTAAAGTCGAATTTGTCATTGTTGTGGGAAAAATTTCTTGTTTAAGATTTCTTCATTGTTGAATGCGTTGGAAAATTTGTCACTATAAATTTTTCCATTGTTAAAGGATAGGGACATTTTCATGTTTTAAATATAGTCCATTGTTGAAAGAATATCAATATTTGTCAATGGATTTTTTTTCCGTTGTTGGAAGTGCGGGAAAGTTGTCATTATAGATAACTTCTAATATAATTATAAATAGATTTTTTATAATAACAATTGAAAAATGAAGACTTAAAGTCGAATTTTTTATTGTTGCGCGAAAAATTTCATATTTTAAGATTTCTTCATTGTTGAAAGCGTGGGAAAATTTGTCAATAAAAATTTTTCCATTGTTAAAGGATAGGGACATTTTCATGTTTTAAATATAGTCCATTGTTGAAAGCGTATCAATATTTGTCAATGGAATTTTTTCCGCTCTTGGAAGTGCGGGAAATTTGTCATTATAGATAACTATTAATATAATTATAAATAGATTTTTCATAATAACAATTGAAAAAGGAAGACTTAAAGTCGAATTTGTCATTATTGCGGGAAAAAATTCTTATTTTAAGATTTCTTCATTGTTGAAATCGTGGGAAAATTTTTCCATTGTTAAAGGATAGGGACATTTTCACGTTTTAAATATTGTCCATTGTTGAATGCGTATCAATATTTGTCAATGTAATTTTTTCCATTGTTGGAAGTGCGGGAAAGTTGGAATTATATTTAACTCTTAATATAATTATAAATAAATTTGTCATAATAACAATTGAAAAAGGAAGACTTAAAGTCGAATGTTTCATTGTTGCGGGAAAAATTTCTTATTTTAAGATTTCTTCATTATTGATAGAGTGGGAAATTTTTTCCATTGTTAAAGGATAGGGACATTTTCACGTTTTAAATATTGTCCATTGTTGAAAGCATATTAATATTTGTCAATGGAATTTTTTCCATTGTTTGAAGTGCGGGAAAGTTGTCATTACAGATAACTCCTATTATAATTATAAATAAATTTGACATAATAACAATTGAAAAAGGAAGACTTAAAGTCTAAATTTCATTGTTGTGGGAAATTTTCATATTTTAAGATTTCTTCATTGTTGCAAGCGTGGTAAAATTTGTCAGTATAATTTTTTCCATTGTTAAATGATAGCAACAATTTTACGTTTTAAAGATTGTCCATTGTTGATAGCGTATCAATATTTGTCTTTGGAAGTTTTTCCGCTGTTGGAAGTGCGGGAAAGTTGTAATTATAGATAACTATTAATATAATTATAAATAGATTTTTCATAATAACAATTGAAAAAGGAAGACTTAAAGTCGAATTTGTCATTGTTGCGGGAAAAAATTCTTATTTTAAGATTTCTTCATTGTTGAAAGCGTGGGAAAATTTTTCCATTGTTAAAGGATAGGGACATTTTCACGTTTTAAATATTGTCCATTGTTGAATGCGTATCAATATTTGTCAATGTAATTTTTTCCATTGTTGGAAGTGCGGGAAAGTTGGAATTATATTTAACTCTTAATATAATTATAAATTAATTTGTCATAATAACAATTGAAAAAGGAAGACTTAAAGTCGAATGTTTCATTGTTGCGGGAAAAATTTCTTATTTTAAGATTTCTTCATTATTGATAGCGTGGGAAATTTTTTCCATTGTTAAAGGATAGGGACATTTTCACGTTTTAAATATTGTCCATTGTTGAAAGCATATTAATATTTGTCAATGGAATTTTTTCCATTGTTGGATGTGCGGGAAAGTTGTCATTACAGATAACTCCTATTATAATTATAAATAAATTTGACATAATAACAATTGAAAAAGGAAGACTTAAAGTCTAAATTTCATTGTTGTGGGAAATTTTCATATTTTAAGATTTCTTCATTGTTGCAAGCGTGGTAAAATTTGTCAGTATAATTTTTTCCATTGTTAAATGATAGGAACAATTTTACGTTTTAAAGATTGTCCATTGTTGATAGCGTATCAATATTTGTCTTTGGAAGTTTTTCCGCTGTTGGAAGTGCGGGAAAGTTGTAATTATAGATAACTATTAATATAATTATAAATAGATTTTTCATAATAACAATTGAAAAAGGAAGACTTAAAGTCGAATTTCTCATTGTTGCGGGAAAAAATTCTTATTTTAAGATTTCTTCATTGTTGAAAGCGTGGGAAAATTTTTCCATTGTTAAAGGATAGGGACATTTTCACGTTTTAAATATTGTCCATTGTTGAATGCGTATCAATATATGTCAATGGAATTTTTTCCATTGATGGAAGTGCGGGAAAGTTGGAATTATATTTAACTCTTAATATAATTATAAATAAATTTGTCATAATAACAATTGAAAAAGGAAGACTTAAAGTCGAATGTTTCATTGTTGCGGGAAAAATTTCTTATTTTAAGATTTCTTCATTATTGATAGCGTGGGAAATTTTTTCCATTGTTAAAGGATAGGGACATTTTCACGTTTTAAATATTGTCCATTGTTGAAAGCATATTAATATTTGTCAATGGAATTTTTTCCATTGTTGGAAGTGCGGGAAAGTTGTCATTACAGATAACTCCTATTATAATTATAAATAAATTTACATAATAACAATTGAAAAAGGAAGACTTAAAGTCTAAATTTCATTGTTGTGGGAAATTTTCATATTTTAAGATTTCTTCATTGTTGCAAGCGTGGGAAAATTTGTCAGTATAATTTTTTCCATTGTTAAATGATAGGGACAATTTTACGTTTTAAAGATTGTCCATTGTTGATAGCGTATGAATATTTGTCAATGGAAGTTTTTCCGCTGTTGGAAGTGTGGGAAAGTTGTCATTATAGATAACTATTAATATAATTATAAATAGATTTTTCATAATAACAATTGAAAAAGGAAGACTTAAAGTCGAATTTGTCATTGTTGCGGGAAAAATTTCTTATTTTAAGATTTCTTCATTGTTGAATGCGTTGGAAAGTTTGTCACTATAAATTTTTCCATTGTTAAAGGATAGGGACATTTTCATGTTTTAAATATAGTCCATTGTTGAAAGAATATCAATATTTGTCAATGGATTTTTTTCCGTTGTTGGAAGTGCGGGAAAGTTGTCATTATAGATAACTTCTAATATAATTATAAATAGATTTTTTATAATAACAATTGAAAAATGAAGACTTAAAGTCGAATTTTTCATTGTTGCGCGAAAATTTTCATATTTTAAGATTTCTTCATTGTTGAAAGCGTGGGAAAATTTGTCACTAAAAATTTTTCCATTGTTAAAGGATAGGGACATTTTCATGTTTTAAATATAGTCCATTGTTGAAAGCGTATCAATATTTGTCAATGGAATTTTTTCCGCTGTTGGAAGTGCGGGAAAGTTGTCATTATAGATAACTATTAATATAATTATAAATAGATTATTCATAATAAAAATTGAAAAAGGAAGACTTAAAGTCGAATTTGTCATTATTGCGGGAAAAAATTCTTATTTTAAGATTTCTTCATTGTTGAAAGCGTGGGAAAATTTTTCCATTGTTAAAGGATAGGGACATTTTCACGTTTTAAATATTGTCCATTGTTGAATGCGTATCAATATTTGTCAATGGAATTTTTCCATTGTTGGAAGTGCGGGAAAGTTGGAATTATATTTAACTCTTAATATAATTATAAATAAATTTGTCATAATAACAATTGAAAAAGGATGACATAAAGTCGAATGTTTCATTGTTGCGGGAAAAATTTCTTATTTTAAGATTTCTTCATTATTGATAGCGTGGGAAATTTTTTCCATTGTTAAAGGATAGGGACATTTTCACGTTTTAAATATTGTCCATTGTTGAAAGCATATTAATATTTGTCAATGGGGAATCCATTGTTGGAAGTGCGGGAAAGTTGTCATTACAGATAACTCCTATTATAATTATAAATAAATTTACATAATAACAATTGAAAAGGAAGACTTAAAGTCGAATTTGTCATTGTTGCGGGAAAAATTTCTTGTTTTAAGAATTCTTCATTGTTGAATGCGTTGGAAAATTTGTCACTATAAATTTTTCCATTGTTAAAGGATAGGGACATTTTCATGTTTTAAATATAGTCCATTGTTGAAAGAATATCAATATTTGTCAATGGATTTTTTTCCGTTGTTGGAAGTGCGGGAAAGTTGTCATTATAGATAACTTCTAATATAATTATAAATAGATTTTTTATAATAAAAATTGAAAAATGAAGACTTAAAGTCGAATTTTTCATTGTTGCGCGAAAATTTTCATATTTTAAGATTTCTTCATTGTTGAAAGCGTGGGAAAATTTTTCCATTGTTTAAGGATAGGGACATTTTCACGTTTTAAATATTGTCCATGCGTATCAATATTTGTCAATGGAATTTTTCCATTGTTGGAAGTGCGGGAAAGTTGGAATTATATTTAACTCTTAATATAATTATAAATAAATTTGTCATAATAACAATTGAAAAAGGAAGACATAAAGTCGAATGTTCCATTGTTGCGGGAAAAATTTCTTATTTTAAGATTTCTTCATTATTGATAGCGTGGGAAATTTTTTCCATTGTTAAAGGATAGGGACATTTTCACGTTTTAAATATTGTCCATTGTTGAAAGCATATTAATATTTGTCAATGGAATTTTTTCCATTGTTGGAAGTGCGGGAAAGTTGTCATTACAGATAACCCCTATTATAATTATAAATAAATTTACATAATAACAATTGAAAAAGGAAGACTTAAAGTCTAAATTTCATTGTTGTGGGAAATTTTCATATTTTAAGATTTCTTCATTGTTGCAAGCGTGGGAAAATTTGTCAGTATAATTTTTTCCATTGTTAAAAGATAGGGACAATTTTAGGTTTTAAATATTGTCCATTGTTCATAGCGTATGAATATTTGTCAATGGAAGTTTTTCCGCTGTTGGAAATGCGGGAAAGTTGTCATTATAGATAACTATTAATATAATTATAAATAGATTTTTCATAATAACAATTGAAAAAGGAAGACTTAAAGTCGAATTTGTCATTGTTGCGGGAAAAATTTCTTGTTTAAGATTTCTTCATTGTTGAAAGCGTTGGAAAATTTGTCACTATAAATTTTTCCATTGTTAAACGATAGGGACATTTTCATGTTTTAAATATAGTCCATTGTTGAAAGAATATCAATATTTGTCAATGGATTTTTTTCCGATGTTGGAAGTGCGTGAAAGTTGTCATTATAGATAACTTCTAATATAATTATAAATAGATTTTTTATAATAACAATTGAAAAAGGAAGACTTAAAGTCGAATTTGTCATTGTTGCGGGAAAAATTTCTTGTTTTAAGATTTCTTCATTGTTGAATGCGTTGGAAAATTTGTCACTATAAATTTTTTCATTGTTAAAGGATAGGGACATTTTCATGTTTTAAATATAGTCCATTGTTGAAATAATATCAATATTTGTCAATGGATTTTTTTCGGTTGTTGGAAGTGCGGGAAAGTTGTCATTATAGATAACTTCTAATATAATTATAAATAGATTTTTCATAATAACAATTGAAAAAGGAAGACTTAAAGTCGAATTTGTCATTGTTGCGGGAAAATTTTCTTGTTTTAAGATTTCTTCATTGTTGAATGCGTTGGAAAATTTGTCACTATAAATTTTTCCATTGTTAAAGGATAGGGACATTTTCATGTTTTAAATATAGTCCATTGTTGAAAGAATATCAATATTTGTCAATGGATTTTTTTCCGTTGTTGGAAGTGCGGGAAAGTTGTCATTATAGATAACTTCTAATATAATTATAAATAGATTTTTTATAATAACAATTGAAAAAGGAAGACTTAAAGTCGAATTTGTCATTGTTGCGGGAAAAATTTCTTGTTTTAAGATTTCTTCATTGTTGAATGCGTTGGAAAATTTGTCACTATAAATTTTTTCATTGTTAAAGGATAGGGACATTTTCATGTTTTAAATATAGTCCATTGTTGAAAGAATATCAATATTTGTCAATGGATTTTTTTCCGTTGTTGGAAGTGCGGGAAAGTTGTCATTATAGATAACTTTAATATAATTATAAATAGATTTTTCATAATAAGAATTGAAAAAGGAATACTTAAAGTCGAATTTGTCATTGTTGCGGGAAAATTTTTTTGTTTTAAGATTTCTTCATTGTTGAATGCGTTGGAAAATTTGTCACTATAAATTTTTCCATTGTTAAAGGATAGGGACATTTTCATGTTTTAAATATAGTCCATTGTTGAAAGAATATCAATATTTGTCAATGGATTTTTTTCCGTTGTTGGAAGTGCGGGAAAGTTGTCATTATAGATAACTTCTAATATAATTATAAATAAATTTTTCATAATAACAATTGAAAAATGAAGACTTAAAGTCGAATTTTTCATTGTTGTGGGAAATTTTCATATTTTAAGATTTCTTCATTGTTGCAAGCGTGGTAAAATTTGTCAGTATAATTTTTTCCATTGTTAAATGATAGGAACAATTTTACGTTTTAAAGATTGTCCATTGTTGATAGCGTATCAATATTTGTCTTTGGAAGTTTTTCCGCTGTTGGAAGTGCGGGAAAGTTGTCATTATAGATAACTATTAATATAATTATAAATAGATTTTTCATAATAACAATTGAAAAAGGAAGACTTAAAGTCGAATTTGTCATTGTTGCGGGAAAAAATTCTTATTTTAAGATTTCTTCATTGTTGAAAGCGTGGGAAAATTTTTCCATTGTTAAAGGATAGGGACATTTTCACGTTTTAAATATTGTCCATTGTTGAATGCGTATCAATATATGTCAATGGAATTTTTTCCATTGTTGGAAGTGCGGGAAAGTTGGAATTATATTTAACTCTTAATATAATTATAAATAAATTTGTCATAATAACAATTGAAAAAGGATGACATAAAGTCGAATGTTTCATTGTTGCGGGAAAAATTTCTTATTTTAAGATTTCTTCATTATTGATAGCGTGGGAAATTTTTTCCATTGTTAAAGGATAGGGACATTTTCACGTTTTAAATATTGTCCATTGTTGAAAGCATATTAATATTTGTCAATGGAATTTTTTCCATTGTTGGAAGTGCGGGAAAGTTGTCATTACAGATAACTCCTATTATAATTATAAATAAATTTACATAATAACAATTGAAAAGGAAGACTTAAAGTCGAATTTGTCATTGTTGCGCGAAAATTTTCATATTTTAAGATTTCTTCATTGTTGAAAGCGTGGGAAAATTTTTCCATTGTTAAAGGATAGGGACATTTTCACGTTTTAAATATTGTCCATTGTTGAATGCGTATCAATATTTGTCAATGGAATTTTTTCCATTGTTGGAAGTACGGGAAAGTTGGAATTATATTTAACTCTTAATACACTGCTCAAAACAATTAAAGGATATTTGAAGTTTTATATAAAATAAAGATATAAACGAAATTTTTTTTGCCGAAAATAGAAGAAGAGAATCACAAATGCAAATTTTTCTGGTTTTCAAACTGTGGAGTATGCAAATTTTGAGTTCGACGTCAAAAACGTCGCTTCAGCGGCAGCGAATGAAATTTGACTTTCAACTGGATAAAAGAGAGTGAAGACAAGGATGATCGGCATTCAGTGATTGCTTTGTTTCGATGAGTACGATGTCTCAGCGAAGTCATTTGGCAGATTCAGAAGCTTGGAAAATTGTTCGTAGGTTAGAAGGGGGCCAAACTCAAGCCGAAGTAGCGCAAGCCATTGGAGTGTCACAAAGTGTCATTTCCAGGATCTGCAACCGTTTTTTGGAGAGTGGATGTGCAGGCCGAAGACCAGGGCAAGGTCGTAGACGGGCAACAACGTCCAATGAAGATCGGTATTTAGCGTTAACAGCTCGGAGACACCGAAACATGAACGCTACTCTTCTCCAACAACACCTTCGCTCGGCTACAGGCACCACTATTTCAACTCAGACTGTCCGAAACCGGCTCCATGCTGTAGGTTTGTATGCTCGCCGACCGATGGTATGTGTTAGATTAACATCAAGGCATCGTCGCGACCGCAGGGAGTGGGCAACCGAGCATGTCAACTGGAGGAGAAATGAATGGAGCAATATTATGTTTTCTGACGAGTCCCGTTTTTCTGTGCATCCGGATAATAGGCGTATTTTCATCTGGAGGGACCGTGGCAGTAGGAATAATCCTGCGTTCGTGCACGAAAGTGTCAGATTTGGCGGTGGAGGAGTGTTAGTGTATGGTGGCATCTCCATCGACGGGCGCACTGACATCTGCATCATTCGAGATGGAGCTCTGACTGGTCAGCGATATAGGGATGAGATCCTCAGACCTATTGTAGTCCCTTACGCTGCAGCAATCGGAGATAACTTCATTTTAATGGACGATAACTGCAGGCCACATCGTGCAAACCTGGTGGAGGATTTCCTTTTCGAGGAAGGAATCGTTCGAATGGAATGGCAGGCGTGTTCTCCAGACATGAATCCAATCGAGCACGTTTGGGACGCTCTAGGAAGACGAGTTTCTGGCCGCCAACAACCCCCACAAACTCTCCAAGAACTGGAAACAGCTCTTCGGGAAGAGTGGGGCAGAATACCCCAACTCGTCATTAATAGCCTCATTGAGTCCATGCCTCAAAGGTGTTCAACGTTGCTGGCCGTCCGTGGAAACCATACCCCCTACTGAAAATGATTTTCTTTGAAGAAAACACCTTTTCTTATTCTTTTTTTCTCATATGCACAAATTGTGTTTTTTTCCTTTTGTACACAAATGCGCAATAAAATGCATTTTTTCTGCCAAACATGTGTAATTTATTCTCATATAACCTACTATGTCTGTCGACCACGTATCAATCAGCTAAAAAGTTTCCCAGATACAAAATCCACCTAAAACTGCAATATCCTTTAATTGTTTTGAGCAGTGTATAATTATAAATAAATTTGTCATAATAACAATCGAAAAAGGAAGACATAAAGTCGAATGTTTCATTGTTGCGGGAAAAATTTCTTATTTTAAGATTTCTTCATTATTGATAACGTGGGAAATTTTTTCCATTGTTAAAGGATAGGGACATTTTCACGTTTTAAATATTGTCCATTGTTGAAAGCATATTAATATTTGTCAATGGAATTTTTTCCATTGTTGGAAGTGCGGGAAAGTTTTCATTACAGATAACTCCTATTATAATTATAAATAAATTTACATAATAACAATTGAAAAAGGAAGACTTAAAGTCTAAATTTCATTTTTGTGGGAAATTTTCATATTTTAAGAATTCTTCATTGTTGAATGCGTTGGAAAATTTGTCACTATAAATTTTTCCATTGTTAAAGGATAGGGACATTTTCATGTTTTAAATATAGTCCATTGTTGATAGCGTATGAATATTTGTCAATGGAAGTTTTTCCGCTATTGGAAGTGCGGGAAAGTTGTCATTATAGATAACTATTAATATAATTATAAATAGATTTTTCATAATAACCATTGAAAAAGGAAGACTTAAAGTCGAATTTGTCATTATTGCGGGAAAAAATTCTTATTTTAAGATTTTTTCATTATTGATAACGTGGGAAATTTTTTCCATTGTTAAAGGATAGGGACATTTTCACGTTTTAAGTATTGTCCATTGTTGAAAGCATATTAATATTTGTCAATGGAATTTTTTCCATTGTTGGAAGTGCAGGAAAGTTGTCATTACAGATAACTCCTATTATAATTATAAATAAATTTACATAATAACAATTGAAAAAGGAAGACTTAAAGTCTAAATTTCATTTTTGTGGGGAATTTTCATATTTTAAGATTTCTTCATTGTTGCAAGCGTGGGAAAATTTGTCAGTATAATTTTTTCCATTGTTAAATGATAGGGACAATTTTACGTTTTAAAGATTGTCCATTGTTGATAGCGTATGAATATTTGTCAATGGAAGTTTTTCCGCTATTGGAAGTGCGGGAAAGTTGTCATTATAGATAACTATTAATATAATTATAAATAGATTTTTCATAATAACAATTGAAAAAGGAAGACTTAAAGTCGAATTTGTCATTGTTGCGTGAAAAATTTCTTGTTTTAAGATTTCTTCATTGTTGAATGCGTTGGAAAATTTGTCACTATAAATTTTTCCATTGTTAAAGGATAGGGACATTTTCATGTTTTAAATATAGTCGATTGTTGAAAGAATATCAATATTTGTCAATGGATTTTTTTCCGTTGTTGGAAGTGCGGGAAAGTTGTCATTATAGATAACTTCTAATATAATTATAAATAGATTTTATAATAACAATTGAAAAATGAAGACTTAAAGTCGAATTTGTCATTATTGCGGGAAAAAATTCTTATTTTAAGATTTCTTCATTGTTGAAATCGTGGGAAAATTTTTCCATTGTTAAAGGATAGGGAAATTTTCACGTTTTAAATATTGTCCATTGTTGAATGCGTATCAATATTAGTCAATGTAATTTTTTCCATTGTTGGAAGTGCGGGAAAGTTGGAATTATATTTAACTCTTAATATAATTATAAATAGATTTGTCATAATAACAATTGAAAAAGGAAGATTAAAGTCGAATTTGTCATTGTTGCGGGAAAAAATTCTTATTTTAAGATTTCTTCATTGTTGAAAGCGTGGGAAAATTTTTCCATTGTTAAAAGATAGGGACATTTTCACGTTTTAAATGTTGTCCATTGTTGAATGCGTATCAATATTTGTCAATGGAATTTTTTCCATTGTTGGAAGTGCGGGAAATTTGGAATTATATTTAACTCTTAATATAATTATAAATAAATTTGTCATAATAACAATTGAAAAAGGAAGACTTAAAGTCGAATGTTTCATTGTTGCGGGAAAAATTTCTTATTTTAAGATTTCTTCATTGTTGAAAGCGTGGGAAAATTTTTCCATTGTTAAAGGATAGGGACATTTTCACGTTTTAAATATTGTCCATTGTTGAATGCGTATCAATATTTGTCAATGTAATTTTTTCCATTGTTGGAAGTGCGGGAAAGTTGTCATTATAGATAACTTTTAATATAATTATAAATAGATTTTTCATAATAACAATTGAAAAAGGAAGACTTAAAGTCGAATTTGTCATTGTTGCGGGAAAAATTTCTTGTTTAAGATTTCTTCATTGTTGAATGCGTTGGAAAATTTGTCACTATAAATTTTTCCATTGTTAAAGGATAGGGACATTTTCATGTTTTAAATACAGTCCATTGTTGAAAGAATATCAATATTTGTCAATGGATTTTTTTCCGATGATGGAAGTGCGGGAAAGTTGTCATTATAGATAACTTTTAATATAATTATAAATAGATTTTTTATAATAACAATTGAAAAAGGAAGACTTAAAGTCGAATTTGTCATTGTTGCGGGAAAAATTTCTTGTTTTAAGATTTCTTCATTGTTGAATGCGTTGGAAAATTTGTCACTATAAATTTTTTCATTGTTAAAGGATAGGGACATTTTCATGTTTTAAATATAGTCCATTGTTGAAAGAATATCAATATTTGTCAATGGATTTTTTTCCGATGTTGGAAGTGCGGGAAAGTTGTCATTATAGATAACTTCTAATATAATTATAAATAGATTTTTCATAATAACAATTGAAAAAGGAAGACTTAAAGTCGAATTTCTCATTGTTGCGGGAAAAATTTCTTGTTTTAAGATTTCTTCATTGTTGAATGCGTTGGAAAATTTGTCACTATAAATTTTTCCATTGTTAAAGGATAGGGACATTTTATGTTTTAAATATAGTCCATTGTTGAAAGCGTATCAATATTTGTCAATGGAATTTTTTCCGCTGTTGGAAGTGTGGGAAAGTTGTCATTATAGATAACTATTAATATAATTATAAATAGATTTTTCATAATAACCATTGAAAAAGGAAGACTTAAAGTCGAATTTGTCATTATTGCGGGAAAAATTCTTATTTTAAGATTTTTTCATTATTGATAACGTGGGAAATTTTTTCCATTGTTAAAGGATAGGGACATTTTCACGTTTTAAGTATTGTCCATTGTTGAAAGCATATTAATATTTGTCAATGGAATTTTTTCCATTGTTGGAAGTGCAGGAAAGTTGTCATTACAGATAACTCCTATTATAATTATAAATAAATTTACATAATAGCAATTGAAAAAGGAAGACTTAAAGTCTAAATTTCATTTTTGTGGGGAATTTTCATATTTTAAGATTTCTTCATTGTTGCAAGCGTGGGAAAATTTGTCAGTATAATTTTTTCCATTGTTAAATGATAGGGACAATTTTACGTTTTAAAGATTGTCCATTGTTGATAGCGTATGAATATTTGTCAATGGAAGTTTTTCCGCTATTGGAAGTGCGGGAAAGTTGTCATTATAGATAACTATTAATATAATTATAAATAGATTTTTTATAATAACAATTGAAAAAGGAAGACTTAAAGTCGAATTTGTCATTGTTGCGGGAAAAATTTCTTGTTTTAAGATTTCTTCATTGTTGAATGCGTTGGAAAATTTGTCACTATAAATTTTTCCATTGTTAAAGGATAGAAACATTTTCATGTTTTAAATATAGTCGATTGTTGAAAGAATATCAATATTTGTCAATGGATTTTTTTCCGTTGTTGGAAGTGCGGGAAAGTTGTCATTATAGATAACTTCTAATATAATTATAAATAGATTTTTTATAATAACAATTGAAAAATGAAGACTTAAAGTCGAATTTTTCATTGTTGCGCGAAAAATTTCATATTTTAAGATTTCTTCATTGTTGAAAGCGTGGGAAAATTTGTCAATAAAAATTTTTCCATTGTTAAAGGATAGGGACATTTTCATGTTTTAAATATAGTCCATTGTTGAAAGCGTATCAATATTTGTCAATGGAATTTTTTCCGAAATTTGACATTATAGATAACTATTAATATAATTATAAATAAATTTGTCATAATAACAATTGAAAAAGGAAGACTTAAAGTCGAATTTGTCATTATTGCGGGAAAAAATTCTTATTTTAAGATTTCTTCATTGTTGAAATCGTGGGAAAATTTTTCCATTGTTAAAGGATAGGGACATTTTCACGTTTTAAATATTGTCCATTGTTGAATGCGTATCAATATTATTCAATGTAATTTTTTCCATTGTTGGAAGTGCGGGAAAGTTGGAATTATATTTAACTCTTAATATAATTATAAATAGATTTGTCATAATAACAATTGAAAAAGGAAGATTAAAGTCGAATTTGTCATTGTTGCGGGAAAAAATTCTTATTTTAAGATTTCTTCATTGTTGAAAGCGTGGGAAAATTTTTCCATTGTTAAAAGATAGGGACATTTTCACGTTTTAAATATTGTCCATTGTTGAATGCGTATCAATATTTGTCAATGGAATTTTTTCCATTGTTGGAAGTGCGGGAAATTTGGAATTATATTTAACTCTTAATATAATTATAAATAAATTTGTCATAATAACAATTGAAAAAGGAAGACTTAAAGTCGAATGTTTCATTGTTGCGGGAAAAATTTCTTATTTTAAGATTTCTTCATTGTTGAAAGCGTGGGAAAATTTTTCCATTGTTAAAGGATAGGGACATTTTCACGTTTAAAATATTGTCCATTGTTGAATGCGTATCAATATTTGTCAATGTAATTTTTTCCATTGTTGGAAGTGCGGGAAAGTTGTCATTATAGATAACTTTTAATATAATTATAAATAGATTTTTCATAATAACAATTGAAAACGGAAGACTTAAAGTCGAATTTGTCATTGTTGCGGGAAAAATTTCTTGTTTTAAGATTTCTTCATTGTTGAATGCGTTGGAAAATTTGTCACTAAAATTTTTTCCATTGTTAAAGGATAGGGACATTTTCATGTTTTAAATATAGTCCATTGTTGAAAGCGTATCAATATTTGTAAATGGAATTTTTTTTGCTGTTGGAAGTGCGGGAATGTTGTCATTATAGATAACTATTAATATAATTATAAATAGATTTTTTATAATAACAATTGAAAAATGAAGACTTAAAGTCGAATATTTCATTGTTGCGCGAAAAATTTCATATTTTAAGATTTCTTCATTGTTGAAAGCGTGGGAAAATTTGTCACTAAAAATTTTTCCATTGTTAAAGGATAGGGACATTTTCATGTTTTAAATATAGTCCATTGTTGAAAGCGTATCAATATTTGTCAATGGATTTTTTTCCGTTGTCGGAAGTGCGGGAAAGTTGTCATTATAGATAACTTCTAATATAATTATAAATAGATTTTTTATAATAACAATTGAAAAATGAAGATTTAAAGTCGAATTTTTCATTGTTGCGCGAAAAATTTCATATTTTAAGATTTCTTCATTGTTGAAAGCGTGGGAAAATTTGTCACTAAAAATTCTTCCATTGTTAAAGGATAGGGACATTTTCTTGTTTTAAATATAGTCCATTGTTGAAAGCGTATCAATATTTGTCAATGGAATTTTTTCCGCTGTTGGAAGTGCGGGAAAGTTGTCATTATAGATAACTATTAATATAATTATAAATAGATTTTTCATAATAAAAATTGAAAAAGGAAGACTTGAAGTCGAATTTGTCATTATTGCGGGAAAAAATTCTTATTTTAAGATTTCTTCATTGTTGAAAGCGTGGGAAAAATTTTCCATTGTTAAAGGATAGGGACATTTTCACGTTTTAAATATAGTCCATTGTTGAAAGAATATCAATATTTGTCAATGGATTTTTTTCCGTTGTTGGAAGTGCGGGAAAGTTGTCATTATAGATAACTTCTAATATAATTATAAATAGATTTTTTATAATAACAATTGAAAAATGAAGACTTAAAGTCGAATTTTTCATTGTTGCACGAAAAATTTCATATTTTAAGATTTCTTCATTGTTGAAAGCGTGGGAAAATTTGTCACTAAAAATTTTTCCATTGTTAAAGGATAGGGACATTTTCATGTTTTAAATATAGTCCATTGTTGAAAGCGTATCAATATTTGTCAATGGATTTTTTTCCGCTGTTGGAAGTGCGGGAAAGTTGTCATTATAGATAACTATTAATATAATTATAAATAGATTTTTCATAATAACAATTGAAAAAGGAAGACTTAAAGTCGAATTTGTCATTATTGCGGGAAAAAATTCTTATTTTAAGATTTCTTCATTGTTGAAAGCGTGGGAAAATTTTTCCATTGTTAAAGGATAGGGACATTTTCACGTTTTAAATATTGTCCATTGTTGAATGCGTATCAATATTTGTCAATGTAATTGTTTCCATTGTTGGAAGTGCGGGAAAGTTGGAATTATATTTAACTCTTAATATAATTATAAATAAATTTGTCATAATAACAATTGAAAAAGGAAGACTTAAAGTCGAATGTTTCATTGTTGCGGGAAAAATTTCTTATTTTAAGATTTCTTCATTATTGATAGCGTGGGAAATTTTTTCCATTGTTAAAGGATAGGGACGCTTTCACGTTTTAAATATTGTCCATTGTTGAAAGCATATTAATATTTGTCAATGGATTTTTTTCCATTGTTGGAAGTGCGGGAAAGTTGTCATTACAGATAACTCCTATTATAATTATAAATAACTTTACATTATAACAATTGAAAAAGGAAGACTTAAAATCTAAATTTCATTGTTGTGGGAAATTTTCATATTTTAATATTTCTTCATTGTTGCAAGCGTGGGAAAATTTGTCAGTATAATTTTTTCCATTGTTAAATGATAGGGACAATTTTACGTCTTAAAGATTGTCCATTGTTGATAGCGTATGAATATTTGTCAATGGAAGTTTTTCCGCTGTTGGAAGTGCGGGAAAGTTGTCATTATAGATAACTATTAATATAATTATAAATAGATTTTTCATAATAACAATTGAAAAAGGAAGACTTAAAGTCGAATTTGTCATTATTGCGGGAAAAAATTCTTATTTTAAACTTTCTTCATTGTTGAAAGCGGGGGAAAATTTTTCCATTGTTAAAGGATAGGGACATTTTCACGTTTTAAATACAGACCATTGTTGAAAGCGTATCAATATTTGTCAATGGAATTTTTTCCGCTGTTGGAAGTGCGGGAAAGTTGTCATTATAGATAACTATTAATATAATTATAAATAGATTTTTCATAATTAAAATTGAAAAAGGAAGACTTAAAGTCGAATTTGTCATTATTGCGGGAAAAAATTCTTATTTTAAGATTCTTCATTGTTGAAAGCGTGGGAAAATTTTTCCATTGTTAAAGGATAGGGACATTTTCACGTTTTAAATATTGTCCATTGTTGAAAGAATATCAATATTTTTCAATGGATTTTTTTCCGTTGTTGGAAGTGCGGGAAAGTTGTCATTATAGATAACTTCTAATATAATTATAAATAGATTTTTTATAATAACAATTGAAAACGGAAGACTTAAAGTCGAATTTGTCATTGTTGCGGGAAAATTTCTTGTTTTAAGATTTCTTCATTGTTGAAAGCGGGGGAAATTTTTTCCATTGTTAAAGGATAGGGACATTTTCACGTTTTAAATATAGACCATTGTTGAAAGCGAATCAATATTTGTCAATGGAATTTTTTCCGCTGTTGGAAGTGCGGGAAAGTTGTCATTATAGATAACTATTAATATAATTATAAATAGATTTTTCATAATAAAAATTGAAAAAGGAAGACTTAAAGTCGAATTTGTCATTGTTGCGGGAAAAATTTCTTGTTTTAAGATTTCTTCATTGTTGAATGCGTTGGAAAATTTGTCACTATAAATTTTTCCATTGTTAAAGGATAGGGACGTTTTCATGTTTTAAATATAGTCCATTGTTGAAAGAATATCAGTATTTGTCAATGGATTTTTTTCCGTTGTTGGAAGTGCGGAAAGTTGTCATTATAGATAACTTCTAATATAATTATAAATAGATTTTTTATAATAACAATTGAAAAATGAAGACTTAAAGTCGAATTTTTCATTGTTCGCGAAAATTTCATTTTTTAAGATTTCTTGATTGTTGAAAGCGTGGGAAAATTTGTCACTAAAAATTTTTCCATTGTTAAAGGATAGGGACATTTTCATGTTTTAAATATAGTCCATTGTTGAAAGCGTATCAATATTTGTCAATGGAATTTTTTCCGCTGTTGGAAGTGCGGGAAAGTTGTCATTATAGATAACTATTAATATAATTATAAATAGATTTTTCATAATAAAAATTGAAAAAGGAAGACTTAAAGTCGAATTTGTCATTATTGCGGGAAAAAATTCTTATTTTAAGATTTCTTCATTGTTGAAAGCGTGGGAAAATTTTTCCATTGTTAAAGGATAGGGACATTTTCACGTTTTAAATATTGTCCATTGTTGAATGCGTATCAATATTTGTCAATGTAATTTTTTCCATTGTTGGAAGTGCGGGAAAGTTGGAATTATATTTAACTCTTAATATAATTATAAATAAATTTGTCATAATAACAATTGAAAAAGGAAGACTTAAAGTCTAATGTTTCATTGTTGCGTGAAAAAATTCTTATTTTAAGATTTCTTCATTATTGATAGCGTGGGAAATTTTTTCCATTGTTAAAGGATAGGGACATTTTCACGTTTTAAATATTGTCCATTGTTGAAAGCATATTAATATTTGTCAATGGAATTTTTTCCATTGTTGGAAGTGCGGGAAAGTTGTCATTACAGGTAACTCCTATTATAATTATAAATAAATTTGACATAATAACAATTGAAAAAGGAAGACTTAAAGTCTAAATTTCATTGTTGTGGGAAATTTTCATATTTTAAGATTTCTTCATTGTTGCAAGCGTGGTAAAATTTGTCAGTATAATTTTTTCCATTGTTAAATGATAGGGACAATTTTACGTTTTAAAGATTGTCCATTGTTGATAGCGTATGAATATTTTTCAATGGAAGTTTTTCCGCTGTTGGAAGTGCGGGAAAGTTGTCATTATAGATAACTATTAATATAATTATAAATAGATTTTTCATAATAACAATTGAAAAAGGAAGACTTAAAGTCGAATTTGTCATTGTTGCGGGAAAAATTTCTTGTTTTAAGATTTCTTCATTGTTGAATGCGTTGGAAAATTTGTCACTATAAATTTTTCCATTGTTAAAGGATAGGGACATTTTCATGTTTAAATATAGTCCATTGTTGAAAGAATATCAATATTTGTCAATGGATTTTTTTCCGTTGTTGGAAGTGCGGGTAAGTTGTCATTATAGATAACTTCTAATATAATTATAAATAGATTTTTCATAATAACAATTGAAAAAGGAAGACTTAAAGTCGAATTTGTCATTGTTGCGGGAAAAAATTCTTATTTTAAGATTTCTTCATTGTTGAAAGCGTGGGAAAATTTTTCCATTGTTAAAGGATAGGGACATTTTCACGTTTTAAATATTGTCCATTGTTGAATGCGTATCAATATTTGTCAATGGAATTTTTCCATTGTTGGAAGTGCGGGAAAGTTGGAATTATATTTAACTCTTAATATAATTATAAATAAATTTGTCATAATAACAATTGAAAAAGGATGACATAAAGTCGAATGTTTCATTGTTGCGGGAAAAATTTCTTATTTTAAGATTTCTTCATTATTGATAGCGTGGGAAATTTTTTCCATTGTTAAAGGATAGGGACATTTTCACGTTTTAAATATTGTCCATTGTTGAAAGCATATTAATATTTGTCAATGGAATTTTTTCCATTGTTGGAAGTGCGGGAAAGTTGTCATTACAGATAACTCCTATTATAATTATAAATAAATTTACATAATAACAATTGAAAAAGGAAGACTTAAAGTCTAAATTTCATTGTTGTGGGAAATTTTCATATTTTAAGATTTCTTCATTGTTGCAAGCGTGGGAAAATTTGTCAGTATAATTTTTTCCATTGTTAAATGATAGGGACAATTTTACGTTTTAAAGATTGTCCATTGTTGATAGCGTATGAATATTTGTCAATGGAAGTTTTTCCGCTGTTGGAAGTGCGGGAAAGTTGTCATTATAGATAACAATTAATATAATTATAAATAGATTTTTCATAATAACAATTGAAAAAGGAAGACTTAAAGTCGAATTTGTCATTGTTGCGGGAAAAATTTCTTGTTTTAAGATTTCTTCTTTGTTGAATGCGTTGGAAAATTTGTCACTATAAATTTTTCCATTGTTAAAGGATAGGGACATTTTCATGTTTTAAATATAGTCCATTGTTGAAAGCGTATCAATATTTGTCAATGGAATTTTTTCCGCTGTTGGAAGTGCGGGAAAGTTGTCATTATAGATAACTATTAATATAATTATAAATAGATTTTTCATAATAAAAATTGAAAAAGGAAGACTTAAAGACGAATTTGTCATTATTGAGGGAAAAAATTCTTAGTTTAAGATTTCTTCATTGTTGAAAGCGTGGGAAAATTTTTCCATTGTTAAAGGATAGGGACATTTTCACGTTTTAAATATTGTCCATTGTTGAATGTGTATCAATATTTGTCAATGGAATTTTTCCATTGTTGGAAGTGCGGGAAAGTTGGAATTATATTTAACTCTTAATATAATTATAAATAAATTTGTCATAATAACATTAGAAAAAGGATGACATAAAGTCGAATGTTTCATTGTTGCGGGAAAAATTTCTTATTTTAAGATTTCTTCATTATTGATAGCGTGGGAAATTTTTTCCATTGTTAAAGGATAGGGACATTTTCACGTTTTAAACATTGTCCATTGTTGAAAGCATATTAATATTTGTCAATGGAATTTTTTCCATTGTTGCAAGTGCGGGAAAGTTGTCATTACAGATAACTCCTATTATAATTATAAATAAATTTACATAATAACAATTGAAAAGGAAGACTTAAAGTCGAATTTGTCATTGTTGCGGGAAAAATTTCTTGTTTTAAGAATTCTTCATTTTTGAATGCCTTGGAAAATTTGTCACTATAAATTTTTCCATTCTTAAAGGATAGGGACATTTTCATGTTTTAAATATAGTCCATTGTTGAAAGAATATCAATATTTGTCAATGGATTTTTTTCCGTTGTTGGAAGTGCGGGAAAGTTGTCATTATAGATAACTTCTAATATAATTATAAATAGATTTTTTATAATAACAATTGAAAAATGAAGACTTAAAGTCGAATTTTTCATTGTTGCGCGAAAATTTTCATATTTTAAGATTTCTTCATTGTTGAAAGCGTGGGAAAATTTTTCCATTGTTAAAGGATAGGGACATTTTCACGTTTTAAATATTGTCCATTTTTGAATGCGTATCAATATTTGTCAATGGAATTTTTTCCATTGTTGGAAGTACGGGAAATTTGGAATTATATTTAACTCTTAATATAATTATAAATAAATTTGTCATAATAACAATCGAAAAAGGAAGACATAAAGTCGAATGTTTCATTGTTGCGGGAAAAATTTCTTATTTTAAGATTTCTTCATTATTGATAACGTGGGAAATTTTTTCCATTGTTAAAGGAAAGGGACATTTTCACGTTTTAAATATTGTCCATTGTTGAAAGCATATTAATATTTGTCAATGGAATTTTTCCCATTGTTGGAAGTGCGGGCAAGTTGTCATTACAGATAACTCCTATTATAATTATAAATAAATTTACATAATAACAATTGAAAAAGGAAGACTTAAAGTCTAAATTTCATTTTTGTGGGATATTTTCATATTTTAAGATTTCTTCATTGTTGCAAGCGTGGGAAAATTTGTCAGTATAATTTTTTCCATTGTTAAATGATAGGGACAATTTTACGTTTTAAAGATTGTCCATTGTTGATAGCGTATGAATATATGTCAATGGAAGTTTTTCCGCTGTTGGAAGTGCGGGAAAGTTGTCATTATAGATAACTATTAATATAATTATAAATAGATTTTTCATAATAACAATTGAAAAAGGAAGACTTAAAGTCGAATTTGTCATTGTTGCGGGAAAAATTTCTTGTTTTAAGATTTCTTCATTGTTGAATGCGTTGGAAAATTTGTCACTATAAATTTTTCCATTGTTAAAGGATAGGGACGTTTTCATGTTTTAAATATAGTCCATTGTTGAAAGAATATCAGTATTTGTCAATGGATTTTTTTCCGTTGTTGGAAGTGCGGAAAGTTGTCATTATAGATAACTTCTAATATAATTATAAATAGATTTTTTATAATAACAATTGAAAAATGAAGACTTAAAGTCGAATTTTTCATTGTTCGCGAAAATTTCATTTTTTAAGATTTCTTGATTGTTGAAAGCGTGGGAAAATTTGTCACTAAAAATTTTTCCATTGTTAAAGGATAGGGACATTTTCATGTTTTAAATATAGTCCATTGTTGAAAGCGTATCAATATTAATCAATGGAATTTTTTCCGCTGTTGGAAGTGCGGGAAAGTTGTCATTATAGATAACTATTAATATAATTATAAATAGATTTTTCATAATAAAAATTGAAAAAGGAAGACTTAAAGTCGAATTTGTCATTATTGCGGGAAAAAATTCTTATTTTAAGATTTCTTCATTGTTGAAAGCGTGGGAAAATTTTTCCATTGTTAAAGGATAGGGACATTTTCACGTTTTAAATATTGTCCATTGTTGAATGCGTATCAATATTTGTCAATGTAATTTTTTCCATTGTTGGAAGTGCGGGAAAGTTGGAATTATATTTAACTCTTAATATAATTATAAATAAATTTGTCATAATAACAATTGAAAAAGGAAGACTTAAAGTCGAATGTTTCATTGTTGCGGGAAAAAATTCTTATTTTAAGATTTCTTCATTATTGATAGCGTGGGAAATTTTTTCCATTGTTAAAGGATAGGGACATTTTCACGTTTTAAATATTGTCCATTGTTGAAAGCATATTAATATTTGTCAATGGAATTTTTTCCATTGTTGGAAGTGCGGGAAAGTTGTCATTACAGGTAACTCCTATTATAATTATAAATAAATTTGACATAATAACAATTGAAAAAGGAAGACTTAAAGTCTAAATTTCATTGTTGTGGGAAATTTTCATATTTTAAGATTTCTTCATTGTTGCAAGCGTGGTAAAATTTGTCAGTATAATTTTTTCCATTGTTAAATGATAGGGACAATTTTACGTTTTAAAGATTGTCCATTGTTGATAGCGTATGAATATTTTTCAATGGAAGTTTTTCCGCTGTTGGAAGTGCGGGAAAGTTGTCATTATAGATAACTATTAATATAATTATAAATAGATTTTTCATAATAACAATTGAAAAAGGAAGACTTAAAGTCGAATTTGTCATTGTTGCGGGAAAAATTTCTTGTTTTAAGATTTCTTCATTGTTGAATGCGTTGGAAAATTTGTCACTATAAATTTTTCCATTGTTAAAGGATAGGGACATTTTCATGTTTAAATATAGTCCATTGTTGAAAGAATATCAATATTTGTCAATGGATTTTTTTCCGTTGTTGGAAGTGCGGGTAAGTTGTCATTATAGATAACTTCTAATATAATTATAAATAGATTTTTCATAATAACAATTGAAAAAGGAAGACTTAAAGTCGAATTTGTCATTGTTGCGGGAAAAAATTCTTATTTTAAGATTTCTTCATTGTTGAAAGCGTGGGAAAATTTTTCCATTGTTAAAGGATAGGGACATTTTCACGTTTTAAATATTGTCCATTGTTGAATGCGTATCAATATTTGTCAATGGAATTTTTCCATTGTTGGAAGTGCGGGAAAGTTGGAATTATATTTAACTCTTAATATAATTATAAATAAATTTGTCATAATAACAATTGAAAAAGGATGACATAAAGTCGAATGTTTCATTGTTGCGGGAAAAATTTCTTATTTTAAGATTTCTTCATTATTGATAGCGTGGGAAATTTTTTCCATTGTTAAAGGATAGGGACATTTTCACGTTTTAAATATTGTCCATTGTTGAAAGCATATTAATATTTGTCAATGGAATTTTTTCCATTGTTGGAAGTGCGGGAAAGTTGTCATTACAGATAACTCCTATTATAATTATAAATAAATTTACATAATAACAATTGAAAAAGGAAGACTTAAAGTCTAAATTTCATTGTTGTGGGAAATTTTCATATTTTAAGATTTCTTCATTGTTGCAAGCGTGGGAAAATTTGTCAGTATAATTTTTTCCATTGTTAAATGATAGGGACAATTTTACGTTTTAAAGATTGTCCATTGTTGATAGCGTATGAATATTTGTCAATGGAAGTTTTTCCGCTGTTGGAAGTGCGGGAAAGTTGTCATTATAGATAACTATTAATATAATTATAAATAGATTTTTCATAATAAAAATTGAAAAAGGAAGACTTAAAGACGAATTTGTCATTATTGAGGGAAAAAATTCTTAGTTTAAGATTTCTTCATTGTTGAAAGCGTGGGAAAATTTTTCCATTGTTAAAGGATAGGGACATTTTCACGTTTTAAATATTGTCCATTGTTGAATGTGTATCAATATTTGTCAATGGAATTTTTCCATTGTTGGAAGTGCGGGAAAGTTGGAATTATATTTAACTCTTAATATAATTATAAATAAATTTGTCATAATAACAATTGAAAAAGGATGACATAAAGTCGAATGTTTCATTGTTGCGGGAAAAATTTCTTATTTTAAGATTTCTTCATTATTGATAGCGTGGGAAATTTTTTCCATTGTTAAAGGATAGGGACATTTTCACGTTTTAAACATTGTCCATTGTTGAAAGCATATTAATATTTGTCAATGGAATTTTTTCCATTGTTGCAAGTGCGGGAAAGTTGTCATTACAGATAACTCCTATTATAATTATAAATAAATTTACATAATAACAATTGAAAAGGAAGACTTAAAGTCGAATTTGTCATTGTTGCGGGAAAAATTTCTTGTTTTAAGAATTCTTCATTTTTGAATGCCTTGGAAAATTTGTCACTATAAATTTTTCCATTGTTAAAGGATAGGGACATTTTCATGTTTAAATATAGTCCATTGTTGAAAGAATATCAATATTTGTCAATGGATTTTTTTCCGTTGTTGGAAGTGCGGGTAAGTTGTCATTATAGATAACTTCTAATATAATTATAAATAGATTTTTCATAATAACAATTGAAAAAGGAAGACTTAAAGTCGAATTTGTCATTGTTGCGGGAAAAAATTCTTATTTTAAGATTTCTTCATTGTTGAAAGCGTGGGAAAATTTTTCCATTGTTAAAGGATAGGGACATTTTCACGTTTTAAATATTGTCCATTGTTGAATGCGTATCAATATTTGTCAATGGAATTTTTCCATTGTTGGAAGTGCGGGAAAGTTGGAATTATATTTAACTCTTAATATAATTATAAATAAATTTGTCATAATAACAATTGAAAAAGGATGACATAAAGTCGAATGTTTCATTGTTGCGGGAAAAATTTCTTATTTTAAGATTTCTTCATTATTGATAGCGTGGGAAATTTTTTCCATTGTTAAAGGATAGGGACATTTTCACGTTTTAAATATTGTCCATTGTTGAAAGCATATTAATATTTGTCAATGGAATTTTTTCCATTGTTGGAAGTGCGGGAAAGTTGTCATTACAGATAACTCCTATTATAATTATAAATAAATTTACATAATAACAATTGAAAAAGGAAGACTTAAAGTCTAAATTTCATTGTTGTGGGAAATTTTCATATTTTAAGATTTCTTCATTGTTGCAAGCGTGGGAAAATTTGTCAGTATAATTTTTTCCATTGTTAAATGATAGGGACAATTTTACGTTTTAAAGATTGTCCATTGTTGATAGCGTATGAATATTTGTCAATGGAAGTTTTTCCGCTGTTGGAAGTGCGGGAAAGTTGTCATTATAGATAACTATTAATATAATTATAAATAGATTTTTCATAATAAAAATTGAAAAAGGAAGACTTAAAGACGAATTTGTCATTATTGAGGGAAAAAATTCTTAGTTTAAGATTTCTTCATTGTTGAAAGCGTGGGAAAATTTTTCCATTGTTAAAGGATAGGGACATTTTCACGTTTTAAATATTGTCCATTGTTGAATGTGTATCAATATTTGTCAATGGAATTTTTCCATTGTTGGAAGTGCGGGAAAGTTGGAATTATATTTAACTCTTAATATAATTATAAATAAATTTGTCATAATAACAATTGAAAAAGGATGACATAAAGTCGAATGTTTCATTGTTGCGGGAAAAATTTCTTATTTTAAGATTTCTTCATTATTGATAGCGTGGGAAATTTTTTCCATTGTTAAAGGATAGGGACATTTTCACGTTTTAAACATTGTCCATTGTTGAAAGCATATTAATATTTGTCAATGGAATTTTTTCCATTGTTGCAAGTGCGGGAAAGTTGTCATTACAGATAACTCCTATTATAATTATAAATAAATTTACATAATAACAATTGAAAAGGAAGACTTAAAGTCGAATTTGTCATTGTTGCGGGAAAAATTTCTTGTTTTAAGAATTCTTCATTTTTGAATGCCTTGGAAAATTTGTCACTATAAATTTTTCCATTGTTAAAGGATAGGGACATTTTCATGTTTTAAATATAGTCCATTGTTGAAAGAATATCAATATTTGTCAATGGATTTTTTTCCGTTGTTGGAAGTGCGGGAAAGTTGTCATTATAGATAACTTCTAATATAATTATAAATAGATTTTTCATAATAACAATTGAAAAAGGAAGACTTAAAGTCGAATTTGTCATTGTTGCGGGAAAATTTCTTGTTTTAAGATTTCTTCATTGTTGAATGCGTTGGAAAATTTGTCACTATAAATTTTTCCATTGTTAAAGGATAGGGACATTTTCATGTTTTAAATATAGTCCATTGTTGAAAGAATATCAATATTTGTCAATGGATTTTTTTCCGTTGTTGGAAGTGCGGGAAAGTTGTCATTATAGATAACTTCTAATATAATTATAAATAGATTTTTTATAATAACAATTGAAAAATGAAGACTTAAAGTCGAATTTTTCATTGTTGCGCGAAAATTTTCATATTTTAAGATTTCTTCATTGTTGAAATCGTGGGAAAATTTTTCCATTGTTAAAGGATAGGGACATTTTCACGTTTTAAATATTGTCCATTGTTGAATGCGTATCAATATTAGTCAATGTAATTTTTTCCATTGTTGGAAGTGCGGGAAAGTTGGAATTATATTTAACTCTTAATATAATTATAAATAGATTTTTCATAATAACAATTGAAAAAGGAAAACTTAAAGTCGAATTTGTCATTATTGCGGGAAAAAATTCTTATTTTAAGATTTCTTCATTGCTGAGATCGTGGGAAAATTTTTCCATTGTTAAAGGATAGGGACATTTTCACGTTTTAAATATTGTCCATTGTTGAATGCGTATCAATATTTGTCAATGGAATTTTTTCCATTGTTGGAAGTGCGGGAAAGTTGTCATTACAGATAACTCCTATTATAATTATAAATAAATTTGACATAATAACAATTGAAAAAGCAAGACTTAAAGTCTAAATTTCCTTGTTGTGGGAAATTTTCATATTTTAAGATTTCTTTATTGTTGCAAGCGTGGTAAAATTTGTCAGTATAATTTTTTCCATTGTTAAATGATAGGAACAATTTTACGTTTTAAAGATTGTCCATTGTTGATAGCGTATCAATATTTGTCTTTGGAAGTTTTTCCGCTGTTGGAAGTGCGGGAAAGTTGACATTATAGATAACTATTAATATAATTATAAATAGATTTTTCATAATAACAATTGAAAAAGGAAGACTTAAAGTCGAATTTGTCATTGTTGCGGGAAAAATTTCTTGTTTAAGATTTCTTCATTGTTGAATGCGTTGGAAAATTTGTCACTATAAATTTTTCCATTGTTAAAGGATAGGGACATTTTCATGTTTTAAATATAGTCCATTGTTGAAAGAATATCAATATTTGTCAATGGATTTTTTTCCGATGTTGGAAGTGCGGGAACGTTGTCATTATAGATAACTTCTAATATAATTATAAATAGATTTTTTATAATAACAATTGAAAAAGGATGACATAAAGTCGAATGTTTCATTGTTGCGGGAAAAATTTCTTATTTTAAGATTTCTTCATTATTGATAGCGTGGGAAATTTTTTCCATTGTTAAAGGATAGGGACATTTTCACGTTTTAAATATTGTCCATTGTTGAAAGCATATTAATATTTGTCAATGGAATTTTTTCCATTGTTGCAAGTGCGGGAAAGTTGTCATTACAGATAACTCCTGTTATAATTATAAATAAATTTACATAATAACAATTGAAAAGGAAGACTTAAAGTCGAATTTGTCATTGTTGCGGGAAAAATTTCTTGTTTTAAGAATTCTTCATTTTTGAATGCCTTGGAAAATTTGTCACTATAAATTTTTCCATTGTTAAAGGATAGGGACATTTTCATGTTTTAAATATAGTCCATTGTTGAAAGAATATCAATATTTGTCAATGGATTTTTTTCCGTTGTTGGAAGTGCGGGAAAGTTGTCATTATAGATAACTTCTAATATAATTATAAATAGATTTTTTATAATAACAATTGAAAAATGAAGACTTAAAGTCGAATTTTTCATTGTTGCACGAAAATTTTCATATTTTAAGATTTCTTCATTGTTGAAAGCGTGGGAAAATTTTTCCATTGTTAAAGGATAGGGACATTTTCACGTTTTAAATATTGTCCATTTTTGAATGCGTATCAATATTTGTCAATGGAATTTTTTCCATTGTTGGAAGTACGGGAAAGTTGGAATTATATTTAACTCTTAATATAATTATAAATAGATTTTTCATAATAACAATTGAAAAAGGAAAACTTAAAGTCGAATTTGTCATTATTGCGGGAAAAAATTCTTATTTTAAGATTTCTTCATTGCTGAGATCGTGGGAAAATTTTTCCATTGTTAAAGGATAGGGACATTTTCACGTTTTAAATATTGTCCATTGTTGAATGCGTATCAATATTTGTCAATGGAATTTTTTCCATTGTTGGAAGTGCGGGAAAGTTGTCATTACAGATAACTCCTATTATAATTATAAATAAATTTGACATAATAACAATTGAAAAAGCAAGACTTAAAGTCTAAATTTCCTTGTTGTGGGAAATTTTCATATTTTAAGATTTCTTTATTGTTGCAAGCGTGGTAAAATTTGTCAGTATAATTTTTTCCATTGTTAAATGATAGGAACAATTTTACGTTTTAAAGATTGTCCATTGTTGATAGCGTATCAATATTTGTCTTTGGAAGTTTTTCCGCTGTTGGAAGTGCGGGAAAGTTGACATTATAGATAACTATTAATATAATTATAAATAGATTTTTCATAATAACAATTGAAAAAGGAAGACTTAAAGTCGAATTTGTCATTGTTGCGGGAAAAATTTCTTGTTTAAGATTTCTTCATTGTTGAATGCGTTGGAAAATTTGTCACTATAAATTTTTCCATTGTTAAAGGATAGGGACATTTTCATGTTTTAAATATAGTCCATTGTTGAAAGAATATCAATATTTGTCAATGGATTTTTTTCCGATGTTGGAAGTGCGGGAACGTTGTCATTATAGATAACTTCTAATATAATTATAAATAGATTTTTTATAATAACAATTGAAAAAGGATGACATAAAGTCGAATGTTTCATTGTTGCGGGAAAAATTTCTTATTTTAAGATTTCTTCATTATTGATAGCGTGGGAAATTTTTTCCATTGTTAAAGGATAGGGACATTTTCACGTTTTAAATATTGTCCATTGTTGAAAGCATATTAATATTTGTCAATGGAATTTTTTCCATTGTTGCAAGTGCGGGAAAGTTGTCATTACAGATAACTCCTGTTATAATTATAAATAAATTTACATAATAACAATTGAAAAGGAAGACTTAAAGTCGAATTTGTCATTGTTGCGGGAAAAATTTCTTGTTTTAAGAATTCTTCATTTTTGAATGCCTTGGAAAATTTGTCACTATAAATTTTTCCATTGTTAAAGGATAGGGACATTTTCATGTTTTAAATATAGTCCATTGTTGAAAGAATATCAATATTTGTCAATGGATTTTTTTCCGTTGTTGGAAGTGCGGGAAAGTTGTCATTATAGATAACTTCTAATATAATTATAAATAGATTTTTTATAATAACAATTGAAAAATGAAGACTTAAAGTCGAATTTTTCATTGTTGCACGAAAATTTTCATATTTTAAGATTTCTTCATTGTTGAAAGCGTGGGAAAATTTTTCCATTGTTAAAGGATAGGGACATTTTCACGTTTTAAATATTGTCCATTTTTGAATGCGTATCAATATTTGTCAATGGAATTTTTTCCATTGTTGGAAGTACGGGAAAGTTGGAATTATATTTAACTCTTAATATAATTATAAATAGATTTTTCATAATAACAATTGAAAAAGGAAAACTTAAAGTCGAATTTGTCATTATTGCGGGAAAAAATTCTTATTTTAAGATTTCTTCATTGCTGAGATCGTGGGAAAATTTTTCCATTGTTAAAGGATAGGGACATTTTCACGTTTTAAATATTGTCCATTGTTGAATGCGTATCAATATTTGTCAATGGAATTTTTTCCATTGTTGGAAGTGCGGGAAAGTTGTCATTACAGATAACTCCTATTATAATTATAAATAAATTTGACATAATAACAATTGAAAAAGCAAGACTTAAAGTCTAAATTTCCTTGTTGTGGGAAATTTTCATATTTTAAGATTTCTTTATTGTTGCAAGCGTGGTAAAATTTGTCAGTATAATTTTTTCCATTGTTAAATGATAGGAACAATTTTACGTTTTAAAGATTGTCCATTGTTGATAGCGTATCAATATTTGTCTTTGGAAGTTTTTCCGCTGTTGGAAGTGCGGGAAAGTTGACATTATAGATAACTATTAATATAATTATAAATAGATTTTTCATAATAACAATTGAAAAAGGAAGACTTAAAGTCGAATTTGTCATTGTTGCGGGAAAAATTTCTTGTTTAAGATTTCTTCATTGTTGAATGCGTTGGAAAATTTGTCACTATAAATTTTTCCATTGTTAAAGGATAGGGACATTTTCATGTTTTAAATATAGTCCATTGTTGAAAGAATATCAATATTTGTCAATGGATTTTTTTCCGATGTTGGAAGTGCGGGAACGTTGTCATTATAGATAACTTCTAATATAATTATAAATAGATTTTTTATAATAACAATTGAAAAAGGATGACATAAAGTCGAATGTTTCATTGTTGCGGGAAAAATTTCTTATTTTAAGATTTCTTCATTATTGATAGCGTGGGAAATTTTTTCCATTGTTAAAGGATAGGGACATTTTCACGTTTTAAATATTGTCCATTGTTGAAAGCATATTAATATTTGTCAATGGAATTTTTTCCATTGTTGCAAGTGCGGGAAAGTTGTCATTACAGATAACTCCTGTTATAATTATAAATAAATTTACATAATAACAATTGAAAAGGAAGACTTAAAGTCGAATTTGTCATTGTTGCGGGAAAAATTTCTTGTTTTAAGAATTCTTCATTTTTGAATGCCTTGGAAAATTTGTCACTATAAATTTTTCCATTGTTAAAGGATAGGGACATTTTCATGTTTTAAATATAGTCCATTGTTGAAAGAATATCAATATTTGTCAATGGATTTTTTTCCGTTGTTGGAAGTGCGGGAAAGTTGTCATTATAGATAACTTCTAATATAATTATAAATAGATTTTTTATAATAACAATTGAAAAATGAAGACTTAAAGTCGAATTTTTCATTGTTGCACGAAAATTTTCATATTTTAAGATTTCTTCATTGTTGAAAGCGTGGGAAAATTTTTCCATTGTTAAAGGATAGGGACATTTTCACGTTTTAAATATTGTCCATTTTTGAATGCGTATCAATATTTGTCAATGGAATTTTTTCCATTGTTGGAAGTACGGGAAAGTTGGAATTATATTTAACTCTTAATATAATTATAAATAAATTTGTCATAATAACAATCGAAAAAGGAAGACATAAATTCGAATGTTTCATTGTTGCGGGAAAAATTTCTTATTTTAAGATTTCTTCATTATTGATAACGTGGGAAATTTTTTCCATTGTTAAAGGATAGGGACATTTTCACGTTTTAAATATTGTCCATTGTTGAAAGCATATTAATATTTGTCAATGGAATTTTTTCCATTGTTGGAAGTGCGGGAAAGTTGTCATTACAGATAACTCCTATTATAATTATAAATAAATTTACATAATAACAATTGAAAAATGAAGACTTAAAGTCTAAATTTCATTTTTGTGGGATATTTTCATATTTTAAGATTTCTTCATTGTTGCAAGCGTGGGAAAATTTGTCAGTATAATTTTTTCCATTGTTAAATGATAGGGACAATTTTACGTTTTAAAGATTGTCCATTGTTGATAGCGTATGAATATATGTCAATGGAAGTTTTTCCGCTGTTGGAAGTGCGGGAAAGTTGTCATTATAGATAACTATTAATACAATTATAAATAGATTTTTCATAATAACAATTGAAAAAGGAAGACTTAAAGTCGAATTTGTCATTGTTGCGGGAAAAATTTCTTGTTTAAGATTTCTTCATTGTTGAATGCGTTGGAAAATTTGTCACTATAAATTTTTCCATTGTTAAAGGATAGGGACATTTTCATGTTTTAAATATAGTCCATTGTTGAAAGAATATCAATATTTGTCAATGGATTTTTTTCCGATGTTGGAAGTGCGGGAACGTTGTCATTATAGATAACTTCTAATATAATTATAAATAGATTTTTTATAATAACAATTGAAAAAGGAAGACTTAAAGTCGAATTTGTCATTGTTGCGGGAAAAATTTCTTGTTTTAAGATTTCTTCATTGTTGAATGCGTTGGAAAATTTGTCACTATAAATTTTTTCATTGTTAAAGGATAGGGACATTTTCATGTTTTAAATATAGTCCATTGTTGAAAGAATATCAATATTTGTCAATGGATTTTTTTCCGTTGTTGGAAGTGCGGGAAAGTTGTCATTATAGATAACTTCTAATATAATTATAAATAGATTTTTCATAATAACAATTGAAAAAGGAAGACTTAAAGTCGAATTTGTCATTGTTGCGGGAAAATTTCTTGTTTTAAGATTTCTTCATTGTTGAATGCGTTGGAAAATTTGTCACTATAAATTTTTCCATTGTTAAAGGATAGGGACATTTTCATGTTTTAAATATAGTCCATTGTTGAAAGAATATCAATATTTGTCAATGGATTTTTTTCCGTTGTTGGAAGTGCGGGAAAGTTGTCATTATAGATAACTTCTAATATAATTATAAATAGATTTTTTATAATAACAATTGAAAAATGAAGACTTAAAGTCGAATTTTTCATTGTTGCGCGAAAATTTTCATATTTTAAGATTTCTTCATTGTTGAAATCGTGGGAAAATTTTTCCATTGTTAAAGGATAGGGACATTTTCACGTTTTAAATATTGTCCATTGTTGAATGCGTATCAATATTAGTCAATGTAATTTTTTCCATTGTTGGAAGTGCGGGAAAGTTGGAATTATATTTAACTCTTAATATAATTATAAATAGATTTTTCATAATAACAATTGAAAAAGGAAAACTTAAAGTCGAATTTGTCATTATTGCGGGAAAAAATTCTTATTTTAAGATTTCTTCATTGCTGAAATCGTGGGAAAATTTTTCCATTGTTAAAGGATAGGGACATTTTCACGTTTTAAATATTGTCCATTGTTGAATGCGTATCAATATTTGTCAATGGAATTTTTTCCATTGTTGGAAGTGCGGGAAAGTTGTCATTACAGATAACTCCTATTATAATTATAAATAAATTTGACATAATAACAATTGAAAAAGGAAGACTTAAAGTCTAAATTTCCTTGTTGTGGGAAATTTTCATATTTTAAGATTTCTTTATTGTTGCAAGCGTGGTAAAATTTGTCAGTATAATTTTTTCCATTGTTAAATGATAGGAACAATTTTACGTTTTAAAGATTGTCCATTGTTGATAGCGTATCAATATTTGTCTTTGGAAGTTTTTCCGCTGTTGGAAGTGCGGGAAAGTTGTCATTATAGATAACTATTAATATAATTATAAATAGATTTTTCATAATAACAATTGAAAAAGGAAGACTTAAAGTCGAATTTGTCATTGTTGCGGGAAAAATTTCTTGTTTAAGATTTCTTCATTGTTGAATGCGTTGGAAAATTTGTCACTATAAATTTTTCCATTGTTAAAGGATAGGGACATTTTCATGTTTTAAATATAGTCCATTGTTGAAAGAATATCAATATTTGTCAATGGATTTTTTTCCGATGTTGGAAGTGCGGGAACGTTGTCATTATAGATAACTTCTAATATAATTATAAATAGATTTTTTATAATAACAATTGAAAAAGGAAGACTTAAAGTCGAATTTGTCATTGTTGCGGGAAAAATTTCTTGTTTTAAGATTTCTTCATTGTTGAATGCGTTGGAAAATTTGTCACTATAAATTTTTTCATTGTTAAAGGATAGGGACATTTTCATGTTTTAAATATAGTCCATTGTTGAAAGAATATCAATATTTGTCAATGGATTTTTTTCCGTTGTTGGAAGTGCGGGAAAGTTGTCATTATAGATAACTTCTAATATAATTATAAATAGATTTTTCATAATAACAATTGAAAAAGGAAGACTTAAAGTCGAATTTGTCATTGTTGCGGGAAAATTTCTTGTTTTAAGATTTCTTCATTGTTGAATGCGTTGGAAAATTTGTCACTATAAATTTTTCCATTGTTAAAGGATAGGGACATTTTCATGTTTTAAATATAGTCCATTGTTGAAAGAATATCAATATTTGTCAATGGATTTTTTTCCGTTGTTGGAAGTGCGGGAAAGTTGTCATTATAGATAACTTCTAATATAATTATAAATAGATTTTTTATAATAACAATTGAAAAATGAAGACTTAAAGTCGAATTTTTCATTGTTGCGCGAAAATTTTCATATTTTAAGATTTCTTCATTGTTGAAATCGTGGGAAAATGTTTCCATTGTTAAAGGATAGGGACATTTTCACGTTTTAAATATTGTCCATTGTTGAATGCGTATCAATATTAGTCAATGTAATTTTTTCCATTGTTGGAAGTGCGGGAAAGTTGGAATTATATTTAACTCTTAATATAATTATAAATAGATTTTTCATAATAACAATTGAAAAAGGAAAACTTAAAGTCGAATTTGTCATTATTGCGGGAAAAAATTCTTATTTTAAGATTTCTTCATTGCTGAAATCGTGGGAAAATTTTTCCATTGTTAAAGGATAGGGACATTTTCACGTTTTAAATATTGTCCATTGTTGAATGCGTATCAATATTTGTAAATGGAATTTTTTCCATTGTTGGAAGTGCGGGAAAGTTGTCATTACAGATAACTCCTATTATAATTATAAATAAATTTGACATAATAACAATTGAAAAAGGAAGACTTAAAGTCTAAATTTCCTTGTTGTGGGAAATTTTCATATTTTAAGATTTCTTTATTGTTGCAAGCGTGGTAAAATTTGTCAGTATAATTTTTTCCATTGTTAAATGATAGGAACAATTTTACGTTTTAAAGATTGTCCATTGTTGATAGCGTATCAATATTTGTCTTTGGAAGTTTTTCCGCTGTTGGAAGTGCGGGAAAGTTGTCATTATAGATAACTATTAATATAATTATAAATAGATTTTTCATAATAACAATTGAAAAAGGAAGACTTAAAGTCGAATTTGTCATTGTTGCGGGAAAAAATTCTTATTTTAAAATTTCTTCATTGTTGAAAGCGTGGGAAAATTTTTCCATTGTTAAACGATAGGGACATTTTCACGTTTTAAATATTGTCCATTGTTGAATGCGTATCAATATATGTCAATGGAATTTTTTCCATTGTTGGAAGAGCGGGAAAGTTGGAATTATATTTAACTCTTAATATAATTATAAATAAATTTGTCATAATAACAATTGAAAAAGGAAGACTTAAAGTCGAATGTTTCATTGTTGCGGGAAAAATTTCTTATTTTAAGATTTCGTCATTATTGATAGCGTGGGAAATTTTTTCCATTGTTAAAGGATAGGGACATTTTCACGTTTTAAATATTGTCCATTGTTGAAAGCATATTAATATTTGTCAATGGAATTCTTTCCATTGTTGGAAGTGCGGGAAAGTTGTCATTACAGATAACTCCTATTATAATTATAAATAAATTTACATAATAACAATTGAAAAAGGAAGACTTAAAGTCTAAATTTCATTTTTGTGGGAAATTTCCATATTTTAAGATTTCTTCATTGTTGCAAGCGTGGGAAAATTTGTCAGTATAATTTTTTCCATTGTTAAATGATAGGGACAATTTTACGTTTTAAAGATTGTCCATTGTTGATAGCGTATGAATATTTGTCAATGGAAGTTTTTCCGCTGTTGGAAGTGCGGGAAATTTGTCATTATAGATAACTATTAATATAATTATAAATAGATTTTTCATAATAACAATTGAAAAAGGAAGACTTAAAGTCGAATTTGTCATTGTTGCGGGAAAAATTTCTTGTTTTAAGATTTCTTCATTGTTGAATGCGTTGGAAAATTTGTCACTATAAATTTTTCCATTGTTAAAGGATAGGGACATTTTCATGTTTTAAATATAGTCCATTGTTGAAAGAATATCAATATTTGTCAATGGATTTTTTTCCATTGTTGGAAGTGCGGGAAAGTTGTCATTATAGATAACTATTAATATAATTATAAATAGATTTTTCATAATAACAATTGAAAAAGGAAGACTTAAAGTCGAATTTGTCATTGTTGCGGGAAAAATTTCTTGTTTAAGATTTCTTCATTGTTGAATGCGTTGGAAAATTTGTCACTATAAATTTTTCCATTGTTAAAGGATAGGGACATTTTCATGTTTTAAATATAGTCCATTGTTGAAAGAATATCAATATTTGTCAATGGATTTTTTTCCGTTGTTGGAAGTGCGGGAAAGTTGTCATTATAGATAACTTCTAATATAATTATAAATAGATTTTTTATAATAACAATTGAAAAATGAAGAATTAAAGTCGAATTTTTCATTGTTGCGCGAAAATTTTCATATTTTAAGATTTCTTCATTGTTGAAAGCGTGGGAAAATGTTTCCATTGTTAAAGGATAGGGACATTTTCACGTTTTAAATATTGTCCATTTTTGAATGCGTATCAATATTTGTCAATGGAATTTTTTCCATTGTTGGAAGTACGGGAAAGTTGGAATTATATTTAACTCTTAATATAATTATAAATAAATTTGTCATAATAACAATCGAAAAAGGAAGACATAAAGTCGAATGTTTCATTGTTGCGGGAAAAATTTCTTATTTTAAGATTTCTTCATTATTGATAACGTGGGAAATTTTTTCCATTGTTAAAGGATAGGGACATTTTCACGTTTTAAATATTGTCCATTGTTGAAAGCATATTAATATTTGTCAATGGAATTTTTTCCATTGTTGGAAGTGCGGGAAAGTTGTCATTACAGATAACTCCTATTATAATTATAAATAAATTTACATAATAACAATTGAAAAGGAAGACAAAGTCTAAATTTCATTTTTGTGGGAAATTTTCATATTTTAAGATTTCTTCATTGTTGCAAGCGTGGGAAAATTTGTCAGTATAATTTTTTCCATTGTTAAATGATAGGGACAATTTTACGTTTTAAAGATTGTCCATTGTTGATAGCGTATGAATATTTGTCAATGGAAGTTTTTCCGCTGTTGGAAGTGCGGGAAAGTTGTCATTATAGATAACTATTAATATAATTATAAATAGATTTTTCATAATAACAATTGAAAAAGGAAGACTTAAAGTCGAATTTGTCATTGTTGCGGGAAAAATTTCTTGTTTAAGATTTCTTCATTGTTGAATGCGTTGGAAAATTTGTCACTATAAATTTTTCCATTGTTAAAGGATAGGGACATTTTCATGTTTTAAATATAGTCCATTGTTGAAAGAATATCAATATTTGTCAATGGATTTTTTTCCGTTGTTGGAAGTGCGGGAAAGTTGTCATTATAGATAACTTCTAATATAATTATAAATAGATTTTTCATAATAACAATTGAAAAAGGAAGACTTAAAGTCGAATTTGTCATTGTTGCGGGAAAATTTTCTTGTTTTAAGATTTCTTCATTGTTGAATGCGTTGGAAAATTTGTCACTATAAATTTTTCCATTGTTAAAGGATAGGGACATTTTCATGTTTTAAATATAGTCCATTGTTGAAAGAATATCAATATTTGTCAATGGATTTTTTTCCGTTGTTGGAAGTGCGGGAAAGTTGTCATTATAGATAAGTTGGAATTATATTTAACTCTTAATATAATTATAAATAAATTTGTCATAATAACAATTGAAAAAGGAAGACTTAAAGTCGAATGTTTCATTGTTGCGGGAAAAATTTCTTATTTTAAGATTTCTTCATTATTGATAGCGTGGGAAATTTTTTCCATTGTTAAAGGATAGGGACATTTTCACGTTATAAATATTGTCCATTGTTGAAAGCATATTAATATTTGTCAATGGAATTCTTTCCATTGTTGGAAGTGCGGGAAAGTTGTCATTACAGATAACTCCTATTATAATTATAAATAAATTTACATAATAACAATTGAAAAAGGAAGACTTAAAGTCTAAATTTCATTTTTGTGGGAAATTTCCATATTTTAAGATTTCTTCATTGTTGCAAGCGTGGTAAAATTTGTCAGTATAATTTTTTCCATTGTTAAATGATAGGAACAATTTTACGTTTTAAAGATTGTCCATTGTTGATAGAGTATCAATATTTGTCTTTGGAAGTTTTTCCGCTGTTGGAAGTGCGGGAAAGTTGTCATTATAGATAACAATTAATATAATTATAAATAGATTTTTCATAATAACAATTGAAAAAGGAAGACTTAAAGTCGAATTTGTCATTGTTGCGGGAAAAAATTCTTATTTTAAGATTTCTTCATTGTTGAAAGCGTGGGAAAATTTTTCCATTGTTAAAGGATAGGGACATTTTCACGTTTTAAATATTGTCCATTGTTGAATGCGTATCAATATATGTCAATGGAATTTTTTCCATTGTTGGAAGTGCGGGAAAGTTGGAATTATATTTAACTCTTAATATAATTATAAATAAATTTGTCATAATAACAATTGAAAAAGGAAGACTTAAAGTCGAATGTTTCATTGTTGCGGGAAAAATTTCTTATTTTAAGATTTCTTCATTATTGATAGCGTGGGAAATTTTTTCCATTGTTAAAGGATAGGGACATTTTCACGTTTTAAATATTGTCCATTGTTGAAAGCATATTAATATTTGTCAATGGAATTCTTTCCATTGTTGGAAGTGCGGGAAAGTTGTCATTACAGATAACTCCTATTATAATTATAAATAAATTTACATAATAACAATTGAAAAAGGAAGACTTAAAGTCTAAACTTCATTTTTGTGGGAAATTTCCATATTTTAAGATTTCTTCATTGTTGCAAGCGTGGGAAAATTTGTCAGTATAATTTTTTCCATTGTTAAATGATAGGGACAATTTTACGTTTTAAAGATTGTCCATTGTTGATAGCGTATGAATATTTGTCAATGGAAGTTTTTCCGCTGTTGGAAGTGCGGGAAAGTTGTCATTATAGATAACAATTAATATAATTATAAATAGATTTTTCATAATAAAAATTGAAAAAGGAAGACTTAAAGTCGAATTTGTCATTATTGCGGGAAAAAATTCTTATTTTAAGATTTCTTCATTGTTGAAAGCGTGGGAAAATTTTTCCATTGTTAAAGGATAGGGACATTTTCACGTTTTAAATATTGTCCATTGTTGAATGCGTATCAATATTTGTCAATGGAATTTTTCCATTGTTGGAAGTGCGGGAAAGTTGTCATTACAGATAACTCCTATTATAATTATAAATAAATTTACATAATAACAATTGAAAAAGGAAGACTTAAAGTCTAAATTTCATTGTTGTGGGAAATTTTCATATTTTAAGATTTCTTCATTGTTGCAAGCGTGGGAAAATTTGTCAGTATAATTTTTTCCATTGTTAAATGATAGGGACAATTTTACGTTTTAAAGATTGTCCATTGTTGGTAGCGTATGAATATTTGTCAATGGAAGTTTTTCCGCTGTTGGAAGTGCGGGAAAGTTGTCATTATAGATAACTATTAATATAATTATAAATAGATTTTTCATAATAACAATTGAAAAAGGAAGACTTAAAGTCGAATTTGTCATTGTTGCGGGAAAAATTTCTTGTTTAAGATTTCTTCATTGTTGAATGCGTTGGAAAATTTGTCACTATAAATTTTTCCATTGTTAAAGGATAGGGACATTTTCATGTTTTAAATATAGTCCATTGTTGAAAGAATATCAATATTTGTCAATGGATTTTTTTCCGTTGTTGGAAGTGCGGGAAAGTTGTCATTATAGATAACTTCTAATATAATTATAAATAGATTTTTTATAATAACAATTGAAAAATGAAGAATTAAAGTCGAATTTTTCATTGTTGCGCGAAAATTTTCATATTTTAAGATTTCTTCATTGTTGAAAGCGTGGGAAAATGTTTCCATTGTTAAAGGATAGGGACATTTTCACGTTTTAAATATTGTCCATTTTTGAATGCGTATCAATATTTGTCAATGGAATTTTTTCCATTGTTGGAAGTACGGGAAAGTTGGAATTATATTTAACTCTTAATATAATTATAAATAAATTTGTCATAATAACAATCGAAAAAGGAAGACATAAAGTCGAATGTTTCATTGTTGCGGGAAAAATTTCTTATTTTAAGATTTCTTCATTATTGATAACGTGGGAAATTTTTTCCATTGTTAAAGGATAGGGACATTTTCACGTTTTAAATATTGTCCATTGTTGAAAGCATATTAATATTTGTCAATGGAATTTTTTCCATTGTTGGAAGTGCGGGAAAGTTGTCATTACAGATAACTCCTATTATAATTATAAATAAATTTACATAATAACAATTGAAAAGGAAGACAAAGTCTAAATTTCATTTTTGTGGGAAATTTTCATATTTTAAGATTTCTTCATTGTTGCAAGCGTGGGAAAATTTGTCAGTATAATTTTTTCCATTGTTAAATGATAGGGACAATTTTACGTTTTAAAGATTGTCCATTGTTGATAGCGTATGAATATTTGTCAATGGAAGTTTTTCCGCTGTTGGAAGTGCGGGAAAGTTGTCATTATAGATAACTATTAATATAATTATAAATAGATTTTTCATAATAACAATTGAAAAAGGAAGACTTAAAGTCGAATTTGTCATTGTTGCGGGAAAAATTTCTTGTTTAAGATTTCTTCATTGTTGAATGCGTTGGAAAATTTGTCACTATAAATTTTTCCATTGTTAAAGGATAGGGACATTTTCATGTTTTAAATATAGTCCATTGTTGAAAGAATATCAATATTTGTCAATGGATTTTTTTCCGTTGTTGGAAGTGCGGGAAAGTTGTCATTATAGATAACTTCTAATATAATTATAAATAGATTTTTCATAATAACAATTGAAAAAGGAAGACTTAAAGTCGAATTTGTCATTGTTGCGGGAAAATTTTCTTGTTTTAAGATTTCTTCATTGTTGAATGCGTTGGAAAATTTGTCACTATAAATTTTTCCATTGTTAAAGGATAGGGACATTTTCATGTTTTAAATATAGTCCATTGTTGAAAGAATATCAATATTTGTCAATGGATTTTTTTCCGTTGTTGGAAGTGCGGGAAAGTTGTCATTATAGATAAGTTGGAATTATATTTAACTCTTAATATAATTATAAATAAATTTGTCATAATAACAATTGAAAAAGGAAGACTTAAAGTCGAATGTTTCATTGTTGCGGGAAAAATTTCTTATTTTAAGATTTCTTCATTATTGATAGCGTGGGAAATTTTTTCCATTGTTAAAGGATAGGGACATTTTCACGTTATAAATATTGTCCATTGTTGAAAGCATATTAATATTTGTCAATGGAATTCTTTCCATTGTTGGAAGTGCGGGAAAGTTGTCATTACAGATAACTCCTATTATAATTATAAATAAATTTACATAATAACAATTGAAAAAGGAAGACTTAAAGTCTAAATTTCATTTTTGTGGGAAATTTCCATATTTTAAGATTTCTTCATTGTTGCAAGCGTGGGAAAATTTGTCAGTATAATTTTTTCCATTGTTAAATGATAGGGACAATTTTACGTTTTAAAGATTGTCCATTGTTGATAGCGTATGAATATTTGTCAATGGAAGTTTTTCCGCTGTTGGAAGTGCGGGAAATTTGTCATTATAGATAACTATTAATATAATTATAAATAGATTTTTCATAATAACAATTGAAAAAGGAAGACTTAAAGTCGAATTTGTCATTGTTGCGGGAAAAATTTCTTGTTTTAAGATTTCTTCATTGTTGAATGCGTTGGAAAATTTGTCACTATAAATTTTTCCATTGTTAAAGGATAGGGACATTTTCATGTTTTAAATATAGTCCATTGTTGAAAGAATATCAATATTTGTCAATGGATTTTTTTCCATTGTTGGAAGTGCGGGAAAGTTGTCATTATAGATAACTATTAATATAATTATAAATAGATTTTTCATAATAACAATTGAAAAAGGAAGACTTAAAGTCGAATTTGTCATTGTTGCGGGAAAAATTTCTTGTTTAAGATTTCTTCATTGTTGAATGCGTTGGAAAATTTGTCACTATAAATTTTTCCATTGTTAAAGGATAGGGACATTTTCATGTTTTAAATATAGTCCATTGTTGAAAGAATATCAATATTTGTCAATGGATTTTTTTCCGTTGTTGGAAGTGCGGGAAAGTTGTCATTATAGATAACTTCTAATATAATTATAAATAGATTTTTTATAATAACAATTGAAAAATGAAGAATTAAAGTCGAATTTTTCATTGTTGCGCGAAAATTTTCATATTTTAAGATTTCTTCATTGTTGAAAGCGTGGGAAAATGTTTCCATTGTTAAAGGATAGGGACATTTTCACGTTTTAAATATTGTCCATTTTTGAATGCGTATCAATATTTGTCAATGGAATTTTTTCCATTGTTGGAAGTACGGGAAAGTTGGAATTATATTTAACTCTTAATATAATTATAAATAAATTTGTCATAATAACAATCGAAAAAGGAAGACATAAAGTCGAATGTTTCATTGTTGCGGGAAAAATTTCTTATTTTAAGATTTCTTCATTATTGATAACGTGGGAAATTTTTTCCATTGTTAAAGGATAGGGACATTTTCACGTTTTAAATATTGTCCATTGTTGAAAGCATATTAATATTTGTCAATGGAATTTTTTCCATTGTTGGAAGTGCGGGAAAGTTGTCATTACAGATAACTCCTATTATAATTATAAATAAATTTACATAATAACAATTGAAAAGGAAGACAAAGTCTAAATTTCATTTTTGTGGGAAATTTTCATATTTTAAGATTTCTTCATTGTTGCAAGCGTGGGAAAATTTGTCAGTATAATTTTTTCCATTGTTAAATGATAGGGACAATTTTACGTTTTAAAGATTGTCCATTGTTGATAGCGTATGAATATTTGTCAATGGAAGTTTTTCCGCTGTTGGAAGTGCGGGAAAGTTGTCATTATAGATAACTATTAATATAATTATAAATAGATTTTTCATAATAACAATTGAAAAAGGAAGACTTAAAGTCGAATTTGTCATTGTTGCGGGAAAAATTTCTTGTTTAAGATTTCTTCATTGTTGAATGCGTTGGAAAATTTGTCACTATAAATTTTTCCATTGTTAAAGGATAGGGACATTTTCATGTTTTAAATATAGTCCATTGTTGAAAGAATATCAATATTTGTCAATGGATTTTTTTCCGTTGTTGGAAGTGCGGGAAAGTTGTCATTATAGATAACTTCTAATATAATTATAAATAGATTTTTCATAATAACAATTGAAAAAGGAAGACTTAAAGTCGAATTTGTCATTGTTGCGGGAAAATTTTCTTGTTTTAAGATTTCTTCATTGTTGAATGCGTTGGAAAATTTGTCACTATAAATTTTTCCATTGTTAAAGGATAGGGACATTTTCATGTTTTAAATATAGTCCATTGTTGAAAGAATATCAATATTTGTCAATGGATTTTTTTCCGTTGTTGGAAGTGCGGGAAAGTTGTCATTATAGATAAGTTGGAATTATATTTAACTCTTAATATAATTATAAATAAATTTGTCATAATAACAATTGAAAAAGGAAGACTTAAAGTCGAATGTTTCATTGTTGCGGGAAAAATTTCTTATTTTAAGATTTCTTCATTATTGATAGCGTGGGAAATTTTTTCCATTGTTAAAGGATAGGGACATTTTCACGTTATAAATATTGTCCATTGTTGAAAGCATATTAATATTTGTCAATGGAATTCTTTCCATTGTTGGAAGTGCGGGAAAGTTGTCATTACAGATAACTCCTATTATAATTATAAATAAATTTACATAATAACAATTGAAAAAGGAAGACTTAAAGTCTAAATTTCATTTTTGTGGGAAATTTCCATATTTTAAGATTTCTTCATTGTTGCAAGCGTGGTAAAATTTGTCAGTATAATTTTTTCCATTGTTAAATGATAGGAACAATTTTACGTTTTAAAGATTGTCCATTGTTGATAGAGTATCAATATTTGTCTTTGGAAGTTTTTCCGCTGTTGGAAGTGCGGGAAAGTTGTCATTATAGATAACAATTAATATAATTATAAATAGATTTTTCATAATAACAATTGAAAAAGGAAGACTTAAAGTCGAATTTGTCATTGTTGCGGGAAAAAATTCTTATTTTAAGATTTCTTCATTGTTGAAAGCGTGGGAAAATTTTTCCATTGTTAAAGGATAGGGACATTTTCACGTTTTAAATATTGTCCATTGTTGAATGCGTATCAATATATGTCAATGGAATTTTTTCCATTGTTGGAAGTGCGGGAAAGTTGGAATTATATTTAACTCTTAATATAATTATAAATAAATTTGTCATAATAACAATTGAAAAAGGAAGACTTAAAGTCGAATGTTTCATTGTTGCGGGAAAAATTTCTTATTTTAAGATTTCTTCATTATTGATAGCGTGGGAAATTTTTTCCATTGTTAAAGGATAGGGACATTTTCACGTTTTAAATATTGTCCATTGTTGAAAGCATATTAATATTTGTCAATGGAATTCTTTCCATTGTTGGAAGTGCGGGAAAGTTGTCATTACAGATAACTCCTATTATAATTATAAATAAATTTACATAATAACAATTGAAAAAGGAAGACTTAAAGTCTAAACTTCATTTTTGTGGGAAATTTCCATATTTTAAGATTTCTTCATTGTTGCAAGCGTGGGAAAATTTGTCAGTATAATTTTTTCCATTGTTAAATGATAGGGACAATTTTACGTTTTAAAGATTGTCCATTGTTGATAGCGTATGAATATTTGTCAATGGAAGTTTTTCCGCTGTTGGAAGTGCGGGAAAGTTGTCATTATAGATAACAATTAATATAATTATAAATAGATTTTTCATAATAAAAATTGAAAAAGGAAGACTTAAAGTCGAATTTGTCATTATTGCGGGAAAAAATTCTTATTTTAAGATTTCTTCATTGTTGAAAGCGTGGGAAAATTTTTCCATTGTTAAAGGATAGGGACATTTTCACGTTTTAAATATTGTCCATTGTTGAATGCGTATCAATATTTGTCAATGGAATTTTTCCATTGTTGGAAGTGCGGGAAAGTTGTCATTACAGATAACTCCTATTATAATTATAAATAAATTTACATAATAACAATTGAAAAAGGAAGACTTAAAGTCTAAATTTCATTGTTGTGGGAAATTTTCATATTTTAAGATTTCTTCATTGTTGCAAGCGTGGGAAAATTTGTCAGTATAATTTTTTCCATTGTTAAATGATAGGGACAATTTTACGTTTTAAAGATTGTCCATTGTTGGTAGCGTATGAATATTTGTCAATGGAAGTTTTTCCGCTGTTGGAAGTGCGGGAAAGTTGTCATTATAGATAACTATTAATATAATTATAAATAGATTTTTCATAATAACAATTGAAAAAGGAAGACTTAAAGTCGAATTTGTCATTGTTGCGGGAAAAATTTCTTGTTTAAGATTTCTTCATTGTTGAATGCGTTGGAAAATTTGTCACTATAAATTTTTCCATTGTTAAAGGATAGGGACATTTTCATGTTTTAAATATAGTCCATTGTTGAAAGAATATCAATATTTGTCAATGGATTTTTTTCCGTTGTTGGAAGTGCGGGAAAGTTGTCATTATAGATAACTTCTAATATAATTATAAATAGATTTTTTATAATAACAATTGAAAAATGAAGAATTAAAGTCGAATTTTTCATTGTTGCGCGAAAATTTTCATATTTTAAGATTTCTTCATTGTTGAAAGCGTGGGAAAATGTTTCCATTGTTAAAGGATAGGGACATTTTCACGTTTTAAATATTGTCCATTTTTGAATGCGTATCAATATTTGTCAATGGAATTTTTTCCATTGTTGGAAGTACGGGAAAGTTGGAATTATATTTAACTCTTAATATAATTATAAATAAATTTGTCATAATAACAATCGAAAAAGGAAGACATAAAGTCGAATGTTTCATTGTTGCGGGAAAAATTTCTTATTTTAAGATTTCTTCATTATTGATAACGTGGGAAATTTTTTCCATTGTTAAAGGATAGGGACATTTTCACGTTTTAAATATTGTCCATTGTTGAAAGCATATTAATATTTGTCAATGGAATTTTTTCCATTGTTGGAAGTGCGGGAAAGTTGTCATTACAGATAACTCCTATTATAATTATAAATAAATTTACATAATAACAATTGAAAAGGAAGACAAAGTCTAAATTTCATTTTTGTGGGAAATTTTCATATTTTAAGATTTCTTCATTGTTGCAAGCGTGGGAAAATTTGTCAGTATAATTTTTTCCATTGTTAAATGATAGGGACAATTTTACGTTTTAAAGATTGTCCATTGTTGATAGCGTATGAATATTTGTCAATGGAAGTTTTTCCGCTGTTGGAAGTGCGGGAAAGTTGTCATTATAGATAACTATTAATATAATTATAAATAGATTTTTCATAATAACAATTGAAAAAGGAAGACTTAAAGTCGAATTTGTCATTGTTGCGGGAAAAATTTCTTGTTTAAGATTTCTTCATTGTTGAATGCGTTGGAAAATTTGTCACTATAAATTTTTCCATTGTTAAAGGATAGGGACATTTTCATGTTTTAAATATAGTCCATTGTTGAAAGAATATCAATATTTGTCAATGGATTTTTTTCCGTTGTTGGAAGTGCGGGAAAGTTGTCATTATAGATAACTTCTAATATAATTATAAATAGATTTTTCATAATAACAATTGAAAAAGGAAGACTTAAAGTCGAATTTGTCATTGTTGCGGGAAAATTTTCTTGTTTTAAGATTTCTTCATTGTTGAATGCGTTGGAAAATTTGTCACTATAAATTTTTCCATTGTTAAAGGATAGGGACATTTTCATGTTTTAAATATAGTCCATTGTTGAAAGAATATCAATATTTGTCAATGGATTTTTTTCCGTTGTTGGAAGTGCGGGAAAGTTGTCATTATAGATAAGTTGGAATTATATTTAACTCTTAATATAATTATAAATAAATTTGTCATAATAACAATTGAAAAAGGAAGACTTAAAGTCGAATGTTTCATTGTTGCGGGAAAAATTTCTTATTTTAAGATTTCTTCATTATTGATAGCGTGGGAAATTTTTTCCATTGTTAAAGGATAGGGACATTTTCACGTTATAAATATTGTCCATTGTTGAAAGCATATTAATATTTGTCAATGGAATTCTTTCCATTGTTGGAAGTGCGGGAAAGTTGTCATTACAGATAAATCCTATTATAATTATAAATAAATTTACATAATAACAATTGAAAAAGGAAGACTTAAAGTCTAAATTTCATTTTTGTGGGAAATTTCCATATTTTAAGATTTCTTCATTGTTGCAAGCGTGGTAAAATTTGTCAGTATAATTTTTTCCATTGTTAAATGATAGGAACAATTTTACGTTTTAAAGATTGTCCATTGTTGATAGCGTATCAATATTTGTCTTTGGAAGTTTTTCCGCTGTTGGAAGTGCGGGAAAGTTGTCATTATAGATAACAATTAATATAATTATAAATAGATTTTTCATAATAACAATTGAAAAAGGAAGACTTAAAGTCGAATTTGTCATTGTTGCGGGAAAAAATTCTTATTTTAAGATTTCTTCATTGTTGAAAGCGTGGGAAAATTTTTCCATTGTTAAAGGATAGGGACATTTTCACGTTTTAAATATTGTCCGTTGTTGAATGCGTATCAATATATGTCAATGGAATTTTTTCCATTGTTGGAAGTGCGGGAAAGTTGGAATTATATTTAACTCTTAATATAATTATAAATAAATTTGTCATAATAACAATTGAAAAAGGAAGACTTAAAGTCGAATGTTTCATTGTTGCGGGAAAAATTTCTTATTTTAAGATTTCTTCATTATTGATAGCGTGGGAAATTTTTTCCATTGTTAAAGGATAGGGACATTTTCACGTTTTAAATATTGTCCATTGTTGAAAGCATATTAATATTTGTCAATGGAATTCTTTCCATTGTTGGAAGTGCGGGAAAGTTGTCATTACAGATAACTCCTATTATAATTATAAATAAATTTACATAATAACAATTGAAAAAGGAAGACTTAAAGTCTAAACTTCATTTTTGTGGGAAATTTCCATATTTTAAGATTTCTTCATTGTTGCAAGCGTGGGAAAATTTGTCAGTATAATTTTTTCCATTGTTAAATGATAGGGACAATTTTACGTTTTAAAGATTGTCCATTGTTGATAGCGTATGAATATTTGTCAATGGAAGTTTTTCCGCTGTTGGAAGTGCGGGAAAGTTGTCATTATAGATAACAATTAATATAATTATAAATAGATTTTTCATAATAACAATTGAAAAAGGAAGACTTAAAGTCGAATTTGTCATTGTTGCGGGAAAAATTTCTTGTTTTAAGATTTCTTCATTGTTGAATGCGTTGGAAAATTTGTCACTATAAATTTTTCCATTGTTAAAGGATAGGGACATTTTCATGTTTTAAATATAGTCCATTGTTGAAAGAATATCAATATTTGTCAATGGATTTTTTTCCATTGTTGGAAGTGCGGGAAAGTTGTCATTATAGATAACTTCTAATATAATTATAAATAGATTTTTTATAATAACAATTGAAAAATGAAGACTTAAAGTCGAATTTTTCATTGTTGCGCGAAAAATTTCATATTTTAAGATTTCTTCATTGTTGAAAGCGTGGGAAAATTTGTCACTAAAAATTTTTCCATTGTTAAAGGATAGGGACATTTTCATGTTTTAAATATAGTCCATTGTTGAAAGCGTATCAATATTTGTCAATGGAATTTTTTCCGCTGTTGGAAGTGCGGGAAAGTTGTCATTATAGATAACTATTAATATAATTATAAATAGATTTTTCATAATAAAAATTGAAAAAGAAGACTTAAAGTCGAATTTGTCATTATTGCGGGAAAAAATTCTTATTTTAAGATTTCTTCATTGTTGAAAGCGTGGGAAAATTTTTCCATTGTTAAAGGATAGGGACATTTTCACGTTTTAAATATTGTCCATTGTTGAATGCGTATCAATATTTGTCAATGGAATTTTTCCATTGTTGGAAGTGCGGGAAAGTTGGAATTATATTTAACTCTTAATATAATTATAAATAAATTTGTCATAATAACAATTGAAAAAGGATGACATAAAGTCGAATGTTTCATTGTTGCGGGAAAAATTTCTTATTTTAAGATTTCTTCATTATTGATAGCGTGGGAAATTTTTTCCATTGTTAAAGGATAGTGAAATTTTCACGTTTTAAATATTGTCCATTGTTGAAAGCATATTAATATTTGTCAATGGAATTTTTTCCATTGTTGGAAGTGCGGGAAAGTTTTCATTACAGATAACTCCTATTATAATTATAAATAAATTTACATAATAACAATTGAAAAAGGAAGACTTAAAGTCTAAATTTCATTTTTGTGGGAAATTTTCATATTTTAAGAATTCTTCATTGTTGAATGCGTTGGAAAATTTGTCACTATAAATTTTTCCATTGTTAAATGATAGGGACATTTTCATGTTTTAAATATAGTCCATTGTTGAAAGAATATCAATATTTGTCAATGGATTTTTTTCCGTTGTTGGAAGTGCGGGAAAGTTGTCATTATAGATAACTTCTAATATAATTATAAATAGATTTTTTATAATAACAATTGAAAAATGAAGACTTAAAGTCGAATTTTTCATTATTGCGGGAAAAATTTCATATTTTAAGATTTCTTCATTGTTGAAAGCGTGGGAAAATTTGTCACTAAAAATTTTTCCATTGTTAAAGGATAGGGACATTTTCATGTTTTAAATATAGTCCATTGTTGAAAGCGTATCAATATTTGTCAATGGAATTTTTTCCGCTGTTGGAAGTGCGGGAAAGTTGTCATTATAGATAACTATTAATATAATTATAAATAGATTTTTCATAATAAAAATTGAAAAAGGAAGACTTAAAGTCGAATTTGTCCTTATTGCGGGAAAAAATTCTTATTTTAAGATTTCTTCATTGTTGAAAGCGTGGGAAAATTTTTCCATTGTTAAAGGATAGGGACATTTTCACGTTTTAAATATTGTCCATTGTTGAAAGCATATTAATATTTGTCAATGGAATTTTTTCCATTGTTGGAAGTGCGGGAAAGTTGTCATTACAGATAACTCCTATTATAATTATAAATAAATTTGACATAATAACAATTGAAAAAGGAAGACTTAAAGTCTAAATTTCATTGTTGTGGGAAATTTTCATATTTTAAGATTTCTTCATTGTTGCAAGCGTGGTAAAATTTGTCAGTATAATTTTTTCCATTGTTAAATGATAGGAACAATTTTACGTTTTAAAGATTGTCCATTGTTGATAGCGTATCAATATTTGTCTTTGGAAGTTTTTCCGCTGTTGGAAGTGCGGGAAAGTTGTAATTATAGATAACTATTAATATAATTATAAATAGATTTTTCATAATAACAATTGAAAAAGGAAGACTTAAAGTCGAATTTGTCATTGTTGCGGGAAAAAATTCTTATTTTAAGATTTCTTCATTGTTGAAATCGTGGGAAAATTTTTCCATTGTTAAAGGATAGGGACATTTTCACGTTTTAAATATTGTCCATTGTTGAATGCGTATCAATATTTGTCAATGTAATTTTTTCCATTGTTGGAAGTGCGGGAAAGTTGGAATTATATTTAACTCTTAATATAATTATAAATAAATTTGTCATAATAACAATTGAAAAAGGAAGACTTAAAGTCGAATGTTTCATTGTTGCGGGAAAAATTTCTTATTTTAAGATTTCTTCATTATTGATAGAGTGGGAAATTTTTTCCATTGTTAAAGGATAGGGACATTTTCACGTTTTAAATATTGTCCATTGTTGAAAGCATATTAATATTTGTCAATGGAATTTTTTCCATTGTTGGAAGTGCGGGAAAGTTGTCATTACAGATAACTCCTATTATAATTATAAATAAATTTGACATAATAACAATTGAAAAAGGAAGACTTAAAGTCTAAATTTCATTGTTGTGGGAAATTTTCATATTTTAAGATTTCTTCATTGTTGCAAGCGTGGTAAAATTTGTCAGTATAATTTTTTCCATTGTTAAATGATAGGAACAATTTTACGTTTTAAAGATTGTCCATTGTTGATAGCGTATCAATATTTGTCTTTGGAAGTTTTTCCGCTGTTGGAAGTGCGGGAAAGTTGTAATTATAGATAACTATTAATATAATTATAAATAGATTTTTCATAATAACAATTGAAAAAGGAAGACTTAAAGTCGAATGTTTCATTGTTGCGGGAAAAATTTCTTATTTTAAGATTTCTTCATTATTGATAACGTGGGAAATTTTTTCCATTATTAAAGGATAGGGACATTTTCACGTTTTAAATATTGTCCATTGTTGAAAGCATATTAATATTTGTCAATGGAATTTTTTCCATTGTTGGAAGTGCGGGAAAGTTTTCATTACAGATAACTCCTATTATAATTATAAATAAATTTACATAATAACAATTGAAAAAGGAAGACTTAAAGTCTAAATTTCATTTTTGTGGGAAATTTTCATATTTTAAGAATTCTTCATTGTTGAATGCGTTGGAAAATTTGTCACTATAAATTTTTCCATTGTTAAATGATAGGGACATTTTCATGTTTTAAATATAGTCCATTGTTGAAAGAATATCAATATTTGTCAATGGATTTTTTTCCGTTGTTGGAAGTGCGGGAAAGTTGTCATTATAGATAACTTCTAATATAATTATAAATAGATTTTTTATAATAACAATTGAAAAATGAAGACTTAAAGTAGAATTTTTCATTGTTGCGCGAAAAATTTCATATTTTAAGATTTCTTCATTGTTGAAAGCGTGGGAAAATTTGTCACTAAAAATTTTTCCATTGTTAAAGGATAGGGACATTTTCATGTTTTAAATATAGTCCATTGTTGAAAGCGTATCAATATTTGTCAATGGAATTTTTTCCGCTGTTGGAAGTGCGGGAAAGTTGTCATTATAGATAACTATTAATATAATTATAAATAGATTTTTCATAATAAAAATTGAAAAAGGAAGACTTAAAGTCGAATTTGTCCTTATTGCGGGAAAAAATTCTTATTTTAAGATTTCTTCATTGTTGAAAGCGTGGGAAAATTTTTCCATTGTTAAAGGATAGGGACATTTTCACGTTTTAAATATTGTCCATTGTTGAATGCGTATCAATATTTGTCAATGGAATTTTTCCATTGTTGGAAGTACGGGAAAGTTGGAATTATATTTAACTCTTAATATAATTATAAATAAATTTGTCATAATAACAATCGAAAAAGGAAGAAATAAAGTCGAATGTTTCATTGTTGCGGGAAAAATTTCTTATTTTAAGATTTCTTCATTATTGATAACGTGGGAAATTTTTTCCATTATTAAAGGATAGGGACATTTTCACGTTTTAAATATTGTCCATTGTTGAAAGCATATTAATATTTGTCAATGGAATTTTTTCCATTGTTGGAAGTGCGGGAAAGTTTTCATTACAGATAACTCCTATTATAATTATAAATAAATTTACATAATAACAATTGAAAAAGGAAGACTTAAAGTCTAAATTTCATTTTTGTGGGAAATTTTCATATTTTAAGAATTCTTCATTGTTGAATGCGTTGGAAAATTTGTCACTATAAATTTTTCCATTGTTAAATGATAGGGACAATTTTACGTTTTAAAGATTGTCCATTGTTGATAGCGTATGAATATTTGTCAATGGAAGTTTTTCCGCTGTTGGAAGTGCGGGAAAGTTGTCATTATAGATAACTATTAATATAATTATAAATAGATTTTTCATAATAACAATTGAAAAAGGAAGACTTAAAGTCGAATTTGTCATTGTTGCGGGAAAAATTTCTTGTTTAAGATTTCTTCATTGTTGAATGCGTTGGAAAATTTGTCACTATAAATTTTTCCATTGTTAAAGGATAGGGACATTTTCATGTTTTAAATATAGTCCATTGTTGAAAGGATATCAATATTTGTCAATGGATTTTTTTCCGTTGTTGGAAGTGCGGGAAAGTTGTCATTATAGATAACTTCTAATATAATTATAAATAGATTTTTTATAATAACAATTGAAAAATGAAGACTTAAAGTCGAATTTTTCATTGTTGCGCGAAAAATTTCATATTTTAAGATTTCTTCATTGTTGAAAGCGTGGGAAAATTTGTCAATAAAAATTTTTCCATTGTTAAAGGATAGGGACATTTTCATGTTTTAAATATAGTCCATTGTTGAAAGCGTATCAATATTTGTCAATGGAATTTTTTCCGCTGTTGGAAGTGCGGGAAATTTGTCATTATAGATAACTATTAATATAATTATAAATAGATTTTTCATAATAACAATTGAAAAAGGAAGACTTAAAGTCGAATTTGTCATTGTTGCGGGAAAAAATTCTTATTTTAAGATTTCTTCATTGTTGAAATCGTGGGAAAATTTTTCCATTGTTAAAGGATAGGGACATTTTCACGTTTTAAATATTGTCCATTGTTGAATGCGTATCAATATTTGTCAATGTAATTTTTTCCATTGTTGGAAGTGCGGGAAAGTTGGAATTATATTTAACTCTTAATATAATTATAAATAAATTTGTCATAATAACAATTGAAAAAGGAAGACTTAAAGTCGAATGTTTCATTGTTGCGGGAAAAATTTCTTATTTTAAGATTTCTTCATTATTGATAGAGTGGGAAATTTTTTCCATTGTTAAAGGATAGGGACATTTTCACGTTTTAAATATTGTCCATTGTTGAAAGCATATTAATATTTGTCAATGGAATTTTTTCCATTGTTGGAAGTGCGGGAAAGTTGTCATTACAGATAACTCCTATTATAATTATAAATAAATTTGACATAATAACAATTGAAAAAGGAAGACTTAAAGTCTAAATTTCATTGTTGTGGGAAATTTTCATATTTTAAGATTTCTTCATTGTTGCAAGCGTGGTAAAATTTGTCAGTATAATTTTTTCCATTGTTAAATGATAGGAACAATTTTACGTTTTAAAGATTGTCCATTGTTGATAGCGTATCAATATTTGTCTTTGGAAGTTTTTCCGCTGTTGGAAGTGCGGGAAAGTTGTAATTATAGATAACTATTAATATAATTATAAATAGATTTTTCATAATAACAATTGAAAAAGGAAGACTTAAAGTCGAATTTGTCATTGTTGCGGGAAAAAATTCTTATTTTAAGATTTCTTCATTGTTGAAATCGTGGGAAAATTTTTCCATTGTTAAAGGATAGGGACATTTTCACGTTTTAAATATTGTCCATTGTTGAATGCGTATCAATATTTGTCAATGTAATTTTTTCCATTGTTGGAAGTGCGGGAAAGTTGGAATTATATTTAACTCTTAATATAATTATAAATAAATTTGTCACAATAACAATTGAAAAAGGAAGACTTAAAGTCGAATGTTTCATTGTTGCGGGAAAAATTTCTTATTTTAAGATTTCTTCATTATTGATAGAGTGGGAAATTTTTTCCATTGTTAAAGGATAGGGACATTTTCACGTTTTAAATATTGTCCATTGTTGAAAGCATATTAATATTTGTCAATGGAATTTTTTCCATTGTTGGAAGTGCGGGAAAGTTGTCATTACAGATAACTCCTATTATAATTATAAATAAATTTGACATAATAACAATTGAAAAAGGAAGACTTAAAGTCTAAATTTCATTGTTGTGGGAAATTTTCATATTTTAAGATTTCTTCATTGTTGCAAGCGTGGTAAAATTTGTCAGTATAATTTTTTCCATTGTTAAATGATAGGAACAATTTTACGTTTTAAAGATTGTCCATTGTTGATAGCGTATCAATATTTGTCTTTGGAAGTTTTTCCGCTGTTGGAAGTGCGGGAAAGTTGTAATTATAGATAACTATTAATATAATTATAAATAGATTTTTCATAATAACAATTGAAAAAGGAAGACTTAAAGTCGAATTTGTCATTGTTGCGGGAAAAAATTCTTATTTTAAGATTTCTTCATTGTTGAAAGCGTGGGAAAATTTTTCCATTGTTAAAGGATAGGGACATTTTCACGTTTTAAATATTGTCCATTGTTGAATGCGTATCAATATATGTCAATGGAATTTTTTCCATTGTTGGAAGTGCGGGAAAGTTGGAATTATATTTAACTCTTAATATAATTATAAATAGATTTTTTATAATAACAATTGAAAAATGAAGACTTAAAGTCGAATTTTTCATTGTTGCGCGAAAATTTTCATATTTTAAGATTTCTTCATTGTTGAAAGCGTGGGAAAATTTTTCCATTGTTAAAGGATAGGGACATTTTCACGTTTTAAATATTGTCCATTTTTGAATGCGTATCAATATTTGTCAATGGTATTTTTTCCATTGTTGGAAGTACGGGAAAGTTGGAATTATATTTAACTCTTAATATAATTATAAATAAATTTGTCATAATAACAATCGAAAAAGGAAGAAATAAAGTCGAATGTTTCATTGTTGCGGGAAAAATTTCTTATTTTAAGATTTCTTCATTATTGATAACGTGGGAAATTTTTTCCATTATTAAAGGATAGGGACATTTTCACGTTTTAAATATTGTCCATTGTTGAAAGCATATTAATATTTGTCAATGGAATTTTTTCCATTGTTGGAAGTGCGGGAAAGTTTTCATTACAGATAACTCCTATTATAATTATAAATAAATTTACATAATAACAATTGAAAAAGGAAGACTTAAAGTCTAAATTTCATTTTTGTGGGAAATTTTCATATTTTAAGAATTCTTCATTGTTGAATGCGTTGGAAAATTTGTCACTATAAATTTTTCCATTGTTAAATGATAGGGACATTTTCATGTTTTAAATATAGTCCATTGTTGAAAGAATATCAATATTTGTCAATGGATTTTTTTCCGTTGTTGGAAGTCCGGGAAAGTTGTCATTATAGATAACTTCTAATATAATTATAAATAGATTTTTTATAATAACAATTGAAAAATGAAGACTTAAAGTAGAATTTTTCATTGTTGCGCGAAAAATTTCATATTTTAAGATTTCTTCATTGTTGAAAGCGTGGGAAAATTTCTCACTAAAAATTTTTCCATTGTTAAAGGATAGGGACATTTTCATGTTTTAAATATAGTCCATTGTTGAAAGCGTATCAATATTTGTCAATGGATTTTTTTCCGCTGTTGGAAGTGCGGGAAAGTTGTCATTATAGATAACTATTAAAATAATTATAAATAGATTTTTCATAATAAAAATTGAAAAAGGAAGACTTAAAGTCGAATTTGTCCTTATTGCGGGAAAAAATTCTTATTTTAAGATTTCTTCATTGTTGAAAGCGTGGGAAAATTTTTCCATTGTTAAAGGATAGGGACATTTTCACGTTTTAAATATTGTCCATTGTTGAATGCGTATCAATATTTGTCAATGGAATTTTTCCATTGTTGGAAGTACGGGAAAGTTGGAATTATATTTAACTCTTAATATAATTATAAATAAATTTGTCATAATAACAATCGAAAAAGGAAGAAATAAAGTCGAATGTTTCATTGTTGCGGGAAAAATTTCTTATTTTAAGATTTCTTCATTATTGATAACGTGGGAAATTTTTTCCATTATTAAAGGATAGGGACATTTTCACGTTTTAAATATTGTCCATTGTTGAAAGCATATTAATATTTGTCAATGGAATTTTTTCCATTGTTGGAAGTGCGGGAAAGTTTTCATTACAGATAACTCCTATTATAATTATAAATAAATTTACATAATAACAATTGAAAAAGGAAGACTTAAAGTCTAAATTTCATTTTTGTGGGAAATTTTCATATTTTAAGAATTCTTCATTGTTGAATGCGTTGGAAAATTTGTCACTATAAATTTTTCCATTGTTAAAGGATAGGGACATTTTCATGTTTTAAAGATTGTCCATTGTTGATAGCGTATGAATATTTGTCAATGGAAGTTTTTCCGCTGTTGGAAGTGCGGGAAAGTTGTCATTATAGATAACTATTAATATAATTATAAATAGATTTTTCATAATAACAATTGAAAAAGGAAGACTTAAAGTCGAATTTGTCATTGTTGCGGGAAAAATTTCTTGTTTAAGATTTCTTCATTGTTGAATGCGTTGGAAAATTTGTCACTATAAATTTTTCCATTGTTAAAAGATAGGGACATTTTCATGTTTTAAATATAGTCCATTGTTGAAAGGATATCAATATTTGTCAATGGATTTTTTTCCGTTGTTGGAAGTGCGGGAAAGTTGTCATTATAGATAACTTCTAATATAATTATAAATAGATTTTTTATAATAACAATTGAAAAATGAAGACTTAAAGTCGAATTTTTCATTGTTGCGCGAAAAATTTCATATTTTAAGATTTCTTCATTGTTGAAAGCGTGGGAAAATTTGTCAATAAAAATTTTTCCATTGTTAAAGGATAGGGACATTTTCATGTTTTAAATATAGTCCATTGTTGAAAGCGTATCAATATTTGTCAATGGAATTTTTTCCGCTGTTGGAAGTGCGGGAAATTTGTCATTATAGATAACTATTAATATAATTATAAATAGATTTTTCATAATAACAATTGAAAAAGGAAGACTTAAAGTCGAATTTGTCATTATTGCGGGAAAAAATTCTTATTTTAAGATTTCTTCATTGTTGAAATCGTGGGAAAATTTTTCCATTGTTAAAGGATAGGGACATTTTCACGTTTTAAATATTGTCCATTGTTGAATGCGTATCAATATTTGTCAATGTAATTTTTTCCATTGTTGGAAGTGCGGGAAAGTTGGAATTATATTTAACTCTTAATATAATTATAAATAAATTTGTCATAATAACAATTGAAAAAGGAAGACTTAAAGTCGAATGTTTCATTGTTGCGGGAAAAATTTCTTATTTTAAGATTTCTTCATTATTGATAGAGTGGGAAATTTTTTCCATTGTTAAAGGATAGGGACATTTTCACGTTTTAAATATTGTCCATTGTTGAAAGCATATTAATATTTGTCAATGGAATTTTTTCCATTGTTGGAAGTGCGGGAAAGTTGTCATTACAGATAACTCCTATTATAATTATAAATAAATTTGACATAATAACAATTGAAAAAGGAAGACTTAAAGTCTAAATTTCATTGTTGTGGGAAATTTTCATATTTTAAGATTTCTTCATTGTTGCAAGCGTGGTAAAATTTGTCAGTATAATTTTTTCCATTGTTAAATGATAGGAACAATTTTACGTTTTAAAGATTGTCCATTGTTGATAGCGTATCAATATTTGTCTTTGGAAGTTTTTCCGCTGTTGGAAGTGCGGGAAAGTTGTAATTATAGATAACTATTAATATAATTATAAATAGATTTTTCATAATAACAATTGAAAAATGAAGACTTAAAGTCGAATTTTTCATTGTTGCGCGAAAATTTTCATATTTTAAGATTTCTTCATTGTTGAAAGCGTGGGAAAATTTTTCCATTGTTATAGGATAGGGACATTTTCACGTTTTAAATATTGTCCATTGTTGAATGCGTATCAATATTTGTCAATGGAATTTTTTCCATTGTTGGAAGTACGGGAAAGTTGGAATTATATTTAACTCTTAATATAATTATAAATAAATTTGTCATAATAACAATCGAAAAAGGAAGAAATAAAGTCGATTGCTTCATTGTTGCGGGAAAAATTTCTTATTTTAAGATTTCTTCATTATTGATAACGTGGGAAATTTTTTCCATTATTAAAGGATAGGGACATTTTCACGTTTTAAATATTGTCCATTGTTGAAAGCATATTAATATTTGTCAATGGAATTTTTTCCATTGTTGGAAGTGCGGGAAAGTTTTCATTACAGATAACTCCTATTATAATTATAAATAAATTTACATAATAACAATTGAAAAAGGAAGACTTAAAGTCTAAATTTCATTTTTGTGGGAAATTTTTATATTTTAAGAATTCTTCATTGTTGAATGCGTTGGAAAATTTGTCACTATAAATTTTTCCATTGTTAAATGATAGGGACATTTTCATGTTTTAAATATAGTCCATTGTTGAAAGCGTATCAATATTTGTCAATGGAATTTTTTCCGCTGTTGGAAGTGCGGGAAAGTTGTCATTATAGATAACTATTAATATAATTATAAATAGATTTTTCATAATAAAAATTGAAAAAGGAAGACTTAAAGTCGAATTTGTCCTTATTGCGGGAAAAAATTGTTATTTTAAGATTTCTTCATTGTTGAAAGCGTGGGAAAATTTTTCCATTGTTAAAGGATAGGGACATTTTCACGTTTTAAATATTGTCCATTGTTGAATGCGTATCAATATTTGTCAATGGAATTTTTCCATTGTTGGAAGTGCGGGAAAGTTGGAATTATATTTAACTCTTAATATAATTATAAATAAATTTGTCATAATAACAATTGAAAAAGGAAGACATAAAGTCGAATGTTTCATTGTTGCGGGAAAAATTTCTTATTTTAAGATTTCTTGATTATTTATAGCGTGGGAAATTTTTTCCATTGTTAAAGGATAGGGACATTTTCACGTTTTAAATATTGTCCATTGTTGAAAGCATATTAATATTTGTCAATGGAATTTTTTCCATTGTTGGAAGTGCGGGAAAGTTGTCATTACAGATAACTCCTATTATAATTATAAATAAATATACATAATAACAATTGAAAAAGGAAGACTTAAAGTCTAAATTTCATTGTTGTGGGAAATTTTCATATTTTAAGATTTCTTCATTGTTGCAAGCGTGGGAAAATTTGTCAGTATAATTTTTTCCATTGTTAAATGATACGGACAATTTTACGTTTTAAAGATTGTCCATTGTTGATAGCGTATGAATATTTGTCAATGGAAGTTTTTCCGCTGTTGGAAGTGCGGGAAAGTTGTCATTATAGATAACTATTAATATAATTATAAATAGATTTTTCATAATAACAATTGAAAAATGAAGACTTAAAGTCGAATTTTTCATTGTTGCGCGAAAAATTTCATATTTTAAGATTTCTTCATTGTTGAAAGCGTGGGAAAATTTGTCAATAAAATTTTTTCCATTGTTAAAGGATAGGGACATTTTCATGTTTTAAATATAGTCCATTGTTGAAAGCGTATCAATATTTGTCAATGGAATTTTTTCCGCTGTTGGAAGTGCGGGAAATTTGTAATTATAGATAACTATTAATATAATTATAAATAGATTTTTCATAATAACAATTGAAAAAGGAAGACTTAAAGTCGAATTTGTCATTGTTGCGGGAAAAAATTCTTATTTTAAGATTTCTTCATTGTTGAAAGCGTGGGAAAAATTTTCCATTGTAAAGGATAGGGACATTTTCACGTTTTAAATATTGTCCATTGTTGAATGCGTATCAATATATGTCAATGGAATTTTTTCCATTGTTGGAAGTGCGGGAAAGTTGGAATTATATTTAACTCTTAATATAATTATAAATAAATTTGTCATAATAACAATTGAAAAAGGAAGACTTAAAGTCGAATGTTTCATTGTTGCGGGAAAAATTTCTTGTTTAAGATTTCTTCATTGTTGAATGCGTTGGAAAATTTGTCACTATAAATTTTTCCATTGTTAAAGGATAGGGACATTTTCATGTTTTAAATATAGTCCATTGTTGAAAGAATATCAATATTTGTCAATGGATTTTTTTCCGATGTTGGAAGTGCGGGAACGTTGTCATTATAGATAACTTCTAATATAATTATAAATAGATTTTTTATAATAACAATTGAAAAAGGAAGACTTAAAGTCGAATTTGTCATTGTTGCGGGAAAAATTTCTTGTTTTAAGATTTCTTCATTGTTGAATGCGTTGGAAAATTTGTCACTATAAATTTTTTCATTGTTAAAGGATAGGGACATTTTCATGTTTTAAATATAGTCCATTGTTGAAAGAATATCAATATTTGTCAATGGATTTTTTTCCGTTGTTGGAAGTGCGGGAAAGTTGTCATTATAGATAACTATTAATATAATTATAAATAGATTTTTCATAATAAAAATTGAAAAAGGAAGACTTAAAGTCGAATTTGTCCTTATTGCGGGAAAAAATTCTTATTTTAAGATTTCTTCATTGTTGAAAGCGTGGGAAAATTTTTCCATTGTTAAAGGATAGGGACATTTTCACGTTTTAAATATTGTCCATTGTTGAATGCGTATCAATATTTGTCAATGGAATTTTTCCATTGTTGGAAGTGCGGGAAAGTTGGAATTATATTTAACTCTTAATATAATTATAAATAAATTTGTCATAATAACAATTGAAAAAGGAAGACATAAAGTCGAATGTTTCATTGTTGCGGGAAAAATTTCTTATTTTAAGATTTCTTGATTATTTATAGCGTGGGAAATTTTTTCCATTGTTAAAGGATAGGGACATTTTCACGTTTTAAATATTGTCCATTGTTGAAAGCATATTAATATTTGTCAATGGAATTTTTTCCATTGTTGGAAGTGCGGGAAAGTTGTCATTACAGATAACTCCTATTATAATTATAAATAAATATACATAATAACAATTGAAAAAGGAAGACTTAAAGTCTAAATTTCATTGTTGTGGGAAATTTTCATATTTTAAGATTTCTTCATTGTTGCAAGCGTGGGAAAATTTGTCAGTATAATTTTTTCCATTGTTAAATGATAGGGACAATTTTACGTTTTAAAGATTGTCCATTGTTGATAGCGTATGAATATTTGTCAATGGAAGTTTTTCCGCTGTTGGAAGTGCGGGAAAGTTGTCATTATAGATAACTATTAATATAATTATAAATAGATTTTTCATAATAACAATTGAAAAATGAAGACTTAAAGTCGAATTTTTCATTGTTGCGCGAAAAATTTCATATTTTAAGATTTCTTCATTGTTGAAAGCGTGGGAAAATTTGTCAATAAAATTTTTTCCATTGTTAAAGGATAGGGACATTTTCATGTTTTAAATATAGTCCATTGTTGAAAGCGTATCAATATTTGTCAATGGAATTTTTTCCGCTGTTGGAAGTGCGGGAAATTTGTAATTATAGATAACTATTAATATAATTATAAATAGATTTTTCATAATAACAATTGAAAAAGGAAGACTTAAAGTCGAATTTGTCATTGTTGCGGGAAAAAATTCTTATTTTAAGATTTCTTCATTGTTGAAAGCGTGGGAAAAATTTTCCATTGTAAAGGATAGGGACATTTTCACGTTTTAAATATTGTCCATTGTTGAATGCGTATCAATATATGTCAATGGAATTTTTTCCATTGTTGGAAGTGCAGGAAAGTTGGAATTATATTTAACTCTTAATATAATTATAAATAAATTTGTCATAATAACAATTGAAAAAGGAAGACTTAAAGTCGAATGTTTCATTGTTGCGGGAAAAATTTCTTGTTTAAGATTTCTTCATTGTTGAATGCGTTGGAAAATTTGTCACTATAAATTTTTCCATTGTTAAAGGATAGGGACATTTTCATGTTTTAAATATAGTCCATTGTTGAAAGAATATCAATATTTGTCAATGGATTTTTTTCCGATGTTGGAAGTGCGGGAACGTTGTCATTATAGATAACTTCTAATATAATTATAAATAGATTTTTTATAATAACAATTGAAAAAGGAAGACTTAAAGTCGAATTTGTCATTGTTGCGGGAAAAATTTCTTGTTTTAAGATTTCTTCATTGTTGAATGCGTTTGAAAATTTGTCACTATAAATTTTTTCATTGTTAAAGGATAGGGACATTTTCATGTTTTAAATATAGTCCATTGTTGAAAGAATATCAATATTTGTCAATGGATTTTTTTCCGTTGTTGGAAGTGCGGGAAAGTTGTCATTATAGATAACTTCTAATATAATTATAAATAGATTTTTCATAATAACAATTGAAAAAGGAAGACTTAAAGTCGAATTTGTCATTGTTGCGGGAAAATTTTCTTGTTTTAAGATTTCTTCATTGTTGAATGCGTTGGAAAATTTGTCACTATAAATTTTTCCATTGTGAAAGGATAGGGACATTTTCATGTTTTAAATATAGTCCATTGTTGAAAGAATATCAATATTTGTCAATGGATTTTTTTCCGTTGTTGGAAGTGCGGGAACGTTGTCATTATAGATAACTTCTAATATAATTATAAATAGATTTTTTATAATAACAATTGAAAAATGAAGACTTAAAGTCGAATTTTTCATTGTTGCGCGAAAATTTTCATATTTTAAGATTTCTTCATTGTTGAAATCGTGGGAAAATTTTTCCATTGTTAAAGGATAGGGACATTTTCACGTTTTAAATATTGTCCATTGTTGAATGCGTATCAATATTAGTCAATGTAATTTTTTCCATTGTTGGAAGTGCGCGAAAGTTGGAATTATATTTAACTCTTAATATAATTATAAATAGATTTTTCATAATAACAATTGAAAAAGGAAAACTTAAAGTCGAATTTGTCATTATTGCGGGAAAAAATTCTTATTTTAAGATTTCTTCATTGCTGAAATCGAGGGAAAATTTTTCCATTGTTAAAGGATAGGGACATTTTCACGTTTTAAATATTGTCCATTGTTGAATGCGTATCAATATTTGTCAATGGAATTTTTTCCATTGTTGGAAGTGCGGGAAAGTTGTCATTACAGATAACTCCTATTATAATTATAAATAAATTTGACATAATAACAATTGAAAAAGGAAGACTTAAAGTCTAAGTTTCCTTGTTGTGGGAAATTTTCATATTTTAAGATTTCTTCATTGTTGCAAGCGTGGTAAAATTTGTCAGTATAATTTTTTCCATTGTTAAATGATAGGAACAATTTTACGTTTTAAAGATTGTCCATTGTTGATAGCGTATCAATATTTGTCTTTGGAAGTTTTTCCGCTGTTGGAAGTGCGGGAAAGTTGTCATTATAGATAACTATTAATATAATTATAAATAGATTTTTCATAATAACAATTGAAAAAGGAAGACTTAAAGTCGAATTTGTCATTGTTGCGGGAAAAAATTCTTATTTTAAGATTTCTTCATTGTTGAAAGCGTGGGAAAATTTTTCCATTGTTAAAGGATAGGGACATTTTCACGTTTTAAATATTGTCCATTGTTGAATGCGTATCAATATATGTCAATGGAATTTTTTCCGCTGTTGGAAGTGCGGGAAAGTTGGAATTATATTTAACTCTTAATATAATTATAAATAAATTTGTCATAATAACAATTGAAAAAGGAAGACTTAAAGTCGAATGTTTCATTGTTGCGGGAAAAATTTCTTGTTTTAAGATTTCTTCATTGTTGAATGCGTTGGAAAATTTGTCACTATAAATTTTTCCATTGTTAAAGGATAGGGACATTTTCATGTTTTAAATATAGTCCATTGTTGAAAGAATATCAATATTTGTCAATGGATTTTTTTCCATTGTTGGAAGTGCGGGAAAGTTGTCATTATAGATAACTTCTAATATAATTATAAATAGATTTTTTATAATAACAATTGAAAAATGAAGACTTAAAGTCGAATTTTTCATTGTTGCGCGAAAAATTTCATATTTTAAGATTTCTTCATTGTTGAAAGCGTGGGAAAATTTGTCACTAAAAATTTTTCCATTGTTAAAGGATAGGGACATTTTCATGTTTTAAATATAGTCCATTGTTGAAAGCGTATCAATATTTGTCAATGGAATTTTTTCCATTGTTGGAAGTGCGGGAAAGTTGTCATTACAGATAACTCCTATTATAATTATAAATAAATATACATAATAACAATTGAAAAAGGAAGACTTAAAGTCTAAATTTCATTGTTGTGGGAAATTTTCATATTTTAAGATTTCTTCATTGTTGCAAGCGTGGGAAAATTTGTCAGTATAATTTTTTCCATTGTTAAATGATACGGACAATTTTACGTTTTAAAGATTGTCCATTGTTGATAGCGTATGAATATTTGTCAATGGAAGTTTTTCCGCTGTTGGAAGTGCGGGAAAGTTGTCATTATAGATAACTATTAATATAATTATAAATAGATTTTTCATAATAACAATTGAAAAATGAAGACTTAAAGTCGAATTTTTCATTGTTGCGCGAAAAATTTCATATTTTAAGATTTCTTCATTGTTGAAAGCGTGGGAAAATTTGTCAATAAAATTTTTTCCATTGTTAAAGGATAGGGACATTTTCATGTTTTAAATATAGTCCATTGTTGAAAGCGTATCAATATTTGTCAATGGAATTTTTTCCGCTGTTGGAAGTGCGGGAAATTTGTAATTATAGATAACTATTAATATAATTATAAATAGATTTTTCATAATAACAATTGAAAAAGGAAGACTTAAAGTCGAATTTGTCATTGTTGCGGGAAAAAATTCTTATTTTAAGATTTCTTCATTGTTGAAAGCGTGGGAAAAATTTTCCATTGTAAAGGATAGGGACATTTTCACGTTTTAAATATTGTCCATTGTTGAATGCGTATCAATATATGTCAATGGAATTTTTTCCATTGTTGGAAGTGCGGGAAAGTTGGAATTATATTTAACTCTTAATATAATTATAAATAAATTTGTCATAATAACAATTGAAAAAGGAAGACTTAAAGTCGAATGTTTCATTGTTGCGGGAAAAATTTCTTGTTTAAGATTTCTTCATTGTTGAATGCGTTGGAAAATTTGTCACTATAAATTTTTCCATTGTTAAAGGATAGGGACATTTTCATGTTTTAAATATAGTCCATTGTTGAAAGAATATCAATATTTGTCAATGGATTTTTTTCCGATGTTGGAAGTGCGGGAACGTTGTCATTATAGATAACTTCTAATATAATTATAAATAGATTTTTTATAATAACAATTGAAAAAGGAAGACTTAAAGTCGAATTTGTCATTGTTGCGGGAAAAATTTCTTGTTTTAAGATTTCTTCATTGTTGAATGCGTTGGAAAATTTGTCACTATAAATTTTTTCATTGTTAAAGGATAGGGACATTTTCATGTTTTAAATATAGTCCATTGTTGAAAGAATATCAATATTTGTCAATGGATTTTTTTCCGTTGTTGGAAGTGCGGGAAAGTTGTCATTATAGATAACTATTAATATAATTATAAATAGATTTTTCATAATAAAAATTGAAAAAGGAAGACTTAAAGTCGAATTTGTCCTTATTGCGGGAAAAAATTCTTATTTTAAGATTTCTTCATTGTTGAAAGCGTGGGAAAATTTTTCCATTGTTAAAGGATAGGGACATTTTCACGTTTTAAATATTGTCCATTGTTGAATGCGTATCAATATTTGTCAATGGAATTTTTCCATTGTTGGAAGTGCGGGAAAGTTGGAATTATATTTAACTCTTAATATAATTATAAATAAATTTGTCATAATAACAATTGAAAAAGGAAGACATAAAGTCGAATGTTTCATTGTTGCGGGAAAAATTTCTTATTTTAAGATTTCTTGATTATTTATAGCGTGGGAAATTTTTTCCATTGTTAAAGGATAGGGACATTTTCACGTTTTAAATATTGTCCATTGTTGAAAGCATATTAATATTTGTCAATGGAATTTTTTCCATTGTTGGAAGTGCGGGAAAGTTGTCATTACAGATAACTCCTATTATAATTATAAATAAATATACATAATAACAATTGAAAAAGGAAGACTTAAAGTCTAAATTTCATTGTTGTGGGAAATTTTCATATTTTAAGATTTCTTCATTGTTGCAAGCGTGGGAAAATTTGTCAGTATAATTTTTTCCATTGTTAAATGATAGGGACAATTTTACGTTTTAAAGATTGTCCATTGTTGATAGCGTATGAATATTTGTCAATGGAAGTTTTTCCGCTGTTGGAAGTGCGGGAAAGTTGTCATTATAGATAACTATTAATATAATTATAAATAGATTTTTCATAATAACAATTGAAAAATGAAGACTTAAAGTCGAATTTTTCATTGTTGCGCGAAAAATTTCATATTTTAAGATTTCTTCATTGTTGAAAGCGTGGGAAAATTTGTCAATAAAATTTTTTCCATTGTTAAAGGATAGGGACATTTTCATGTTTTAAATATAGTCCATTGTTGAAAGCGTATCAATATTTGTCAATGGAATTTTTTCCGCTGTTGGAAGTGCGGGAAATTTGTAATTATAGATAACTATTAATATAATTATAAATAGATTTTTCATAATAACAATTGAAAAAGGAAGACTTAAAGTCGAATTTGTCATTGTTGCGGGAAAAAATTCTTATTTTAAGATTTCTTCATTGTTGAAAGCGTGGGAAAAATTTTCCATTGTAAAGGATAGGGACATTTTCACGTTTTAAATATTGTCCATTGTTGAATGCGTATCAATATATGTCAATGGAATTTTTTCCATTGTTGGAAGTGCGGGAAAGTTGGAATTATATTTAACTCTTAATATAATTATAAATAAATTTGTCATAATAACAATTGAAAAAGGAAGACTTAAAGTCGAATGTTTCATTGTTGCGGGAAAAATTTCTTGTTTAAGATTTCTTCATTGTTGAATGCGTTGGAAAATTTGTCACTATAAATTTTTCCATTGTTAAAGGATAGGGACATTTTCATGTTTTAAATATAGTCCATTGTTGAAAGAATATCAATATTTGTCAATGGATTTTTTTCCGATGTTGGAAGTGCGGGAAGGTTGTCATTATAGATAACTTCTAATATAATTATAAATAGATTTTTTATAATAACAATTGAAAAAGGAAGACTTAAAGTCGAATTTGTCATTGTTGCGGGAAAAATTTCTTGTTTTAAGATTTCTTCATTGTTGAATGCGTTTGAAAATTTGTCACTATAAATTTTTTCATTGTTAAAGGATAGGGACATTTTCATGTTTTAAATATAGTCCATTGTTGAAAGAATATCAATATTTGTCAATGGATTTTTTTCCGTTGTTGGAAGTGCGGGAAAGTTGTCATTATAGATAACTTCTAATATAATTATAAATAGATTTTTCATAATAACAATTGAAAAAGGAAGACTTAAAGTCGAATTTGTCATTGTTGCGGGAAAATTTTCTTGTTTTAAGATTTCTTCATTGTTGAATGCGTTGGAAAATTTGTCACTATAAATTTTTCCATTGTGAAAGGATAGGGACATTTTCATGTTTTAAATATAGTCCATTGTTGAAAGAATATCAATATTTGTCAATGGATTTTTTTCCGTTGTTGGAAGTGCGGGAACGTTGTCATTATAGATAACTTCTAATATAATTATAAATAGATTTTTTATAATAACAATTGAAAAATGAAGACTTAAAGTCGAATTTTTCATTGTTGCGCGAAAATTTTCATATTTTAAGATTTCTTCATTGTTGAAATCGTGGGAAAATTTTTCCATTGTTAAAGGATAGGGACATTTTCACGTTTTAAATATTGTCCATTGTTGAATGCGTATCAATATTAGTCAATGTAATTTTTTCCATTGTTGGAAGTGCGCGAAAGTTGGAATTATATTTAACTCTTAATATAATTATAAATAGATTTTTCATAATAACAATTGAAAAAGGAAAACTTAAAGTCGAATTTGTCATTATTGCGGGAAAAAATTCTTATTTTAAGATTTCTTCATTGCTGAAATCGAGGGAAAATTTTTCCCATGTTAAAGGATAGGGACATTTTCACGTTTTAAATATTGTCCATTGTTGAATGCGTATCAATATTTGTCAATGGAATTTTTTCCATTGTTGGAAGTGCGGGAAAGTTGTCATTACAGATAACTCCTATTATAATTATAAATAAATTTGACATAATAACAATTGAAAAAGGAAGACTTAAAGTCTAAGTTTCCTTGTTGTGGGAAATTTTCATATTTTAAGATTTCTTCATTGTTGCAAGCGTGGTAAAATTTGTCAGTATAATTTTTTCCATTGTTAAATGATAGGAACAATTTTACGTTTTAAAGATTGTCCATTGTTGATAGCGTATCAATATTTGTCTTTGGAAGTTTTTCCGCTGTTGGAAGTGCGGGAAAGTTGTCATTATAGATAACTATTAATATAATTATAAATAGATTTTTCATAATAACAATTGAAAAAGGAAGACTTAAAGTCGAATTTGTCATTGTTGCGGGAAAAAATTCTTATTTTAAGATTTCTTCATTGTTGAAAGCGTGGGAAAATTTTTCCATTGTTAAAGGATAGGGACATTTTCACGTTTTAAATATTGTCCATTGTTGAATGCGTATCAATATATGTCAATGGAATTTTTTCCGCTGTTGGAAGTGCGGGAAAGTTGGAATTATATTTAACTCTTAATATAATTATAAATAAATTTGTCATAATAACAATTGAAAAAGGAAGACTTAAAGTCGAATGTTTCATTGTTGCGGGAAAAATTTCTTGTTTTAAGATTTCTTCATTGTTGAATGCGTTGGAAAATTTGTCACTATAAATTTTTCCATTGTTAAAGGATAGGGACATTTTCATGTTTTAAATATAGTCCATTGTTGAAAGAATATCAATATTTGTCAATGGATTTTTTTCCATTGTTGGAAGTGCGGGAAAGTTGTCATTATAGATAACTTCTAATATAATTATAAATAGATTTTTTATAATAACAATTGAAAAATGAAGACTTAAAGTCGAATTTTTCATTGTTGCGCGAAAAATTTCATATTTTAAGATTTCTTCATTGTTGAAAGCGTGGGAAAATTTGTCACTAAAAATTTTTCCATTGTTAAAGGATAGGGACATTTTCATGTTTTAAATATAGTCCATTGTTGAAAGCGTATCAATATTTGTCAATGGAATTTTTTCCGCTGTTGGAAGTGCGGGAAAGTTGTCATTATAGATAACTATTAATATAATTATAAATAGATTTTTCATAATAAAAATTGAAAAAGGAAGACTTAAAGTCGAATTTGTCATTATTGCGGGAAAAAATTCTTATTTTAAGATTTCTTCATTGTTGAAAGCGTGGGAAATTTTTCCATTGTTAAAGGATAGGGACATTTTCACGTTTTAAATATTGTCCATTGTTGAATGCGTATCAATATTTGTCAATGGAATTTTTCCATTGTTGGAAGTGCGGGAAAGTTGGAATTATATTTAACTCTTAATATAATTATAAATAAATTTGTCATAATAACAATTAAAAAGGATGACATAAAGTCGAATGTTTCATTGTTGCGGGAAAAATTTCTTATTTTAAGATTTCTTGATTATTGATAGCGTGGGAAATTTTTTCCAATGTTAAAGGATAGGGACATTTTCACGTTTTAAATATTGTCCATTGTTGAAAGCATATTAATATTTGTCAATGGAATTTTTTCCATTGTTGGAAGTGCGGGAAAGTTGTCATTACAGATAACTCCTATTATAATTATAAATAAATTTACATAATAACAATTGAAAAAGGAAGACTTAAAGTCTAAATTTCATTGTTGTGGGAAATTTTCATATTTTAAGATTTCTTCATTGTTGCAAGCGTGGGAAAATTTGTCAGTATAATTTTTTCCATTGTTAAATGATAGGAACAATTTTACGTTTTAAAGATTGTCCATTGTTGATAGCGTATCAATATTTGTCTTTGGAAGTTTTTCCGCTGTTGGAAGTGCGGGAAAGTTGTCATTATAGATAACTATTAATATAATTATAAATAGATTTTTCATAATAACAATTGAAAAAGGAAGACTTAAAGTCGAATTTGTCATTGTTGCGGGAAAAAATTCTTATTTTAAGATTTCTTCATTGTTGAAAGCGTGGGAAAATTTTTCCATTGTTAAAGGATAGGGACATTTTCACGTTTTAAATATTGTCCATTGTTGAATGCGTATCAATATATGTCAATGGAATTTTTTCCGCTGTTGGAAGTGCGGGAAAGTTGGAATTATATTTAACTCTTAATATAATTATAAATAAATTTGTCATAATAACAATTGAAAAAGGAAGACTTAAAGTCGAATGTTTCATTGTTGCGGGAAAAATTTCTTGTTTTAAGATTTCTTCATTGTTGAATGCGTTGGAAAATTTGTCACTATAAATTTTTCCATTGTTAAAGGATAGGGACATTTTCATGTTTTAAATATAGTCCATTGTTGAAAGAATATCAATATTTGTCAATGGATTTTTTTCCATTGTTGGAAGTGCGGGAAAGTTGTCATTATAGATAACTTCTAATATAATTATAAATAGATTTTTTATAATAACAATTGAAAAATGAAGACTTAAAGTCGAATTTTTCATTGTTGCGCGAAAAATTTCATATTTTAAGATTTCTTCATTGTTGAAAGCGTGGGAAAATTTGTCACTAAAAATTTTTCCATTGTTAAAGGATAGGGACATTTTCATGTTTTAAATATAGTCCATTGTTGAAAGCGTATCAATATTTGTCAATGGAATTTTTTCCGCTGTTGGAAGTGCGGGAAAGTTGTCATTATAGATAACTATTAATATAATTATAAATAGATTTTTCATAATAAAAATTGAAAAAGGAAGACTTAAAGTCGAATTTGTCATTATTGCGGGAAAAAATTCTTATTTTAAGATTTCTTCATTGTTGAAAGCGTGGGAAATTTTTCCATTGTTAAAGGATAGGGACATTTTCACGTTTTAAATATTGTCCATTGTTGAATGCGTATCAATATTTGTCAATGGAATTTTTCCATTGTTGGAAGTGCGGGAAAGTTGGAATTATATTTAACTCTTAATATAATTATAAATAAATTTGTCATAATAACAATTAAAAAGGATGACATAAAGTCGAATGTTTCATTGTTGCGGGAAAAATTTCTTATTTTAAGATTTCTTGATTATTGATAGCGTGGGAAATTTTTTCCAATGTTAAAGGATAGGGACATTTTCACGTTTTAAATATTGTCCATTGTTGAAAGCATATTAATATTTGTCAATGGAATTTTTTCCATTGTTGGAAGTGCGGGAAAGTTGTCATTACAGATAACTCCTATTATAATTATAAATAAATTTACATAATAACAATTGAAAAAGGAAGACTTAAAGTCTAAATTTCATTGTTGTGGGAAATTTTCATATTTTAAGATTTCTTCATTGTTGCAAGCGTGGGAAAATTTGTCAGTATAATTTTTTCCATTGTTAAATGATAGGGACAATTTTACGTTTTAAAGATTGTCCATTGTTGATAGCGTATGAATATTTGTCAATGGAAGTTTTCCCGCTGTTGGAAGTGCGGGAAAGTTGTCATTATAGATAACTTCTAATATAATTATAAATAGATTTTTTATAATAACAATTGAAAAAGGAAGACTTAAAGTCGAATTTGTCATTGTTGCGGGAAAAATTTCTTGTTTAAGATTTCTTCATTGTTGAATGCGTTGGAAAATTTGTCACTATAAATTTTTCCATTGTTAAAGGATAGGGACATTTTCATGTTTTAAATATAGTCCATTGTTGAAAGAATATCAATATTTGTCAATGGATTTTTTTCCGTTGTTGGAAGTGCGGGAAAGTTGTCATTATAGATAACTTCTAATATAATTATAAATAGATTTTTTATAATAACAATTGAAAAATGAAGACTTAAAGTCGAATTTTTCATTGTTGCGCGAAAATTTTCATATTTTAGGATTTCTTCATTGTTGAAAGCGTGGGAAAATTTTTCCATTGTTAAAGGATAGGGACATTTTCACGTTTTAAATATTGTCCATTTTTGAATGCGTATCAATATTTGTCAATGGAATTTTTCCATTGTTGGAAGTGCGGGAAAGTTGGAATTATATTTAACTCTTAATATAATTATAAATAAATTTGTCATAATAACAATTGAAAAAGGAAGACATAAAGTCGAATGTTTCATTGTTGCGGGAAAAATTTCTTATTTTAAGATTTCTTGATTATTTATAGCGTGGGAAATTTTTTCCATTGTTAAAGGATAGGGACATTTTCACGTTTTAAATATTGTCCATTGTTGAAAGCATATTAATATTTGTCAATGGAATTTTTTCCATTGTTGGAAGTGCGGGAAAGTTGTCATTACAGATAACTATTAATATAATTATAAATAGATTTTTCATAATAACAATTGAAAAATGAAGACTTAAAGTCGAATTTTTCATTGTTGCGCGAAAAATTTCATATTTTAAGATTTCTTCATTGTTGAAAGCGTGGGAAAATTTGTCAATAAAATTTTTTCCATTGTTAAAGGATAGGGACATTTTCATGTTTTAAATATAGTCCATTGTTGAAAGCGTATCAATATTTGTCAATGGAATTTTTTCCGCTGTTGGAAGTGCGGGAAATTTGTAATTATAGATAACTATTAATATAATTATAAATAGATTTTTCATAATAACAATTGAAAAAGGAAGACTTAAAGTCGAATTTGTCATTGTTGCGGGAAAAAATTCTTATTTTAAGATTTCTTCATTGTTGAAAGCGTGGGAAAATTTTTCCATTGTAAAGGATAGGGACATTTTCGCGTTTTAAATATTGTCCATTGTTGAATGCGTATCAATATATGTCAATGGAATTTTTTCCATTGTTGGAAGTGCGGGAAAGTTGGAATTATATTTAACTCTTAATATAATTACAAATAAATTTGTCATAATAACAATTGAAAAAGGAAGACTTAAAGTCGAATGTTTCATTGTTGCGGGAAAAATTTCTTATTTTAAGATTTCTTCATTATTGATAGCGTGGGAAATTTTTTCCATTGTTAAAGGATAGGGACATTTTCACGTTTTAAATATTGTCCATTGTTGAAAGCATATTAATATTTGTCAATGGAATTTTTTCCATTGTTGGAAGTGCGGGAAAGTTGTCATTACAGATAACTCCTATTATAATTATAAATAAATTTACATAATAACAATTGAAAAAGGAAGACTTAAAGTCTAAATTTCATTGTTGTGGGAAATTTTCATATTTTAAGATTTCTTCATTGTTGCAAGCGTGGGAAAATTTGTCAGTATAATTTTTTCCATTGTTAAATGATAGGGACAATTTTACGTTTTAAAGATTGTCCATTGTTGATAGCGTATGAATATATGTCAATGGAAGTTTTTCCGCTGTTGGAAGTGCGGGAAAGTTGTCATTATAGATAACTATTAATATAATTATAAATAGATTTTTCATAATAACAATTGAAAAAGGAAGACTTAAAGTCGAATTTGTCATTGTTGCGGGAAAAATTTCTTGTTTAAGATTTCTTCATTGTTGAATGCGTTGGAAAATTTGTCACTATAAATTTTTCCATTGTTAAAGGATAGGGACATTTTCATGTTTTAAATATAGTCCATTGTTGAAAGAATATCAATATTTGTCAATGGATTTTTTTCCGATGTTGGAAGTGCGGGAACGTTGTCATTATAGATAACTTCTAATATAATTATAAATAGATTTTTTATAATAACAATTGAAAAAGGAAGACTTAAAGTCGAATTTGTCATTGTTGCGGGAAAAATTTCTTGTTTTAAGATTTCTTCATTGTTGAATGCGTTGGAAAATTTGTCACTATAAATTTTTTCATTGTTAAAGGATAGGGACATTTTCATGTTTTAAATATAGTCCATTGTTGAAAGAATATCAATATTTGTCAATGGATTTTTTTCCGTTGTTGGAAGTGCGGGAAAGTTGTCATTATAGATAACTTCTAATATAATTATAAATAGATTTTTCATAATAACAATTGAAAAAGGAAGACTTAAAGTCGAATTTGTCATTGTTGCGGGAAAATTTTCTTGTTTTAAGATTTCTTCATTGTTGAATGCGTTGGAAAATTTGTCACTATAAATTTTTTCATTGTTAAAGGATAGGGACATTTTCATGTTTTAAATATAGTCCATTGTTGAAAGAATATCAATATTTGTCAATGGATTTTTTTCCGTTGTTGGAAGTGCGGGAAAGTTGTCATTATAGATAACTTCTAATATAATTATAAATAGATTTTTTATAATAACAATTGAAAAATCAAGACTTAAAGTCGAATTTTTCATTGTTGCGCGAAAATTTTCATATTTTAAGATTTCTTCATTGTTGAAATCGTGGGAAAATTTTTCCATTGTTAAAGGATAGGGACATTTTCACGTTTTAAATATTGTCCATTGTTGAATGCGTATCAATATTAGTCAATGTAATTTTTTCCATTGTTGGAAGTGCGCGAAAGTTGGAATTATATTTAACTCTTAATATAATTATAAATAGATTTTTCATAATAACAATTGAAAAAGGAAAACTTAAAGTCGAATTTGTCATTATTGCGGGAAAAAATTCTTATTTTAAGATTTCTTCATTGCTGAAATCGAGGGAAAATTTTTCCATTGTTAAAGGATAGGGACATTTTCACGTTTTAAATATTGTCCATTGTTGAATGCGTATCAATATTTGTCAATGGAATTTTTTCCATTGTTGGAAGTGCGGGAAAGTTGTCATTACAGATAACTCCTATTATAATTATAAATAAATTTGACATAATAACAATTGAAAAAGGAAGACTTAAAGTCTAAATTTCCTTGTTGTGGGAAATTTTCATATTTTAAGATTTCTTCATTGTTGCAAGCGTGGTAAAATTTGTCAGTATAATTTTTTCCATTGTTAAATGATAGGAACAATTTTACGTTTTAAAGATTGTCCATTGTTGATAGCGTATCAATATTTGTCTTTGGAAGTTTTTCCGCTGTTGGAAGTGCGGGAAAGTTGTCATTATAGATAACTATTAATATAATTATAAATAGATTTTTCATAATAACAATTGAAAAAGGAAGACTTAAAGTCGAATTTGTCATTGTTGCGGGAAAAAATTCTTATTTTAAGATTTCTTCATTGTTGAAAGCGTGGGAAAAATTTTCCATTGTTAAAGGATAGGGACATTTTCACGTTTTAAATATTGTCCATTGTTGAATGCGTATCAATATATGTCAATGGAATTTTTTCCATTGTTGGAAGTGCGGGAAAGTTGGAATTATATTTAACTCTTAATATAATTATAAATAAATTTGTCATAATAACAATTGAAAAAGGAAGACTTAAAGTCGAATGTTTCATTGTTGCGGGAAAAATTTCTTATTTTAAGATTTCTTCATTATTGATAGCGTGGGAATTTTTTTCCATTGTTAAAGGATAGGGACATTTTCACGTTTTAAAGATTGTCCATTGTTGATAGCGTATGAATATTTGTCAATGGAAGTTTTTCCGCTGTTGGAAGTGCGGGAAAGTTGTCATTATAGATAACAATTAATATAATTATAAATAGATTTTTCATAATAACAATTGAAAAAGGAAGACTTAAAGTCGAATTTGTCATTGTTGCGGGAAAAATTTCTTGTTTTAAGATTTCTTCATTGTTGAATGCGTTGGAAAATTTGTCACTATAAATTTTTCCATTGTTAAAGGATAGGGACATTTTCATGTTTTAAATATAGTCCATTGTTGAAAGAATATCAATATTTGTCAATGGATTTTTTTCCATTGTTGGAAGTGCGGGAAAGTTGTCATTATAGATAACTTCTAATATAATTATAAATAGATTTTTTATAATAACAATTGAAAAATGAAGACTTAAAGTCGAATTTTTCATTGTTGCGCGAAAAATTTCATATTTTAAGATTTCTTCATTGTTGAAAGCGTGGGAAAATTTGTCACTAAAAATTTTTCCATTGTTAAAGGATAGGGACATTTTCATGTTTTAAATATAGTCCATTGTTGAAAGCGTATCAATATTTGTCAATGGAATTTTTTCCGCTGTTGGAAGTGCGGGAAAGTTGTCATTATAGATAACTATTAATATAATTATAAATAGATTTTTCATAATAAAAATTGAAAAAGGAAGACTTAAAGTCGAATTTGTCATTATTGCGGGAAAAAATTCTTATTTTAAGATTTCTTCATTGTTGAAAGCGTGGGAAATTTTTCCATTGTTAAAGGATAGGGACATTTTCACGTTTTAAATATTGTCCATTGTTGAATGCGTATCAATATTTGTCAATGGAATTTTTCCATTGTTGGAAGTGCGGGAAAGTTGGAATTATATTTAACTCTTAATATAATTATAAATAAATTTGTCATAATAACAATTAAAAAGGATGACATAAAGTCGAATGTTTCATTGTTGCGGGAAAAATTTCTTATTTTAAGATTTCTTGATTATTGATAGCGTGGGAAATTTTTTCCAATGTTAAAGGATAGGGACATTTTCACGTTTTAAATATTGTCCATTGTTGAAAGCATATTAATATTTGTCAATGGAATTTTTTCCATTGTTGGAAGTGCGGGAAAGTTGTCATTAAAGATAACTCCTATTATAATTATAAATAAATTTACATAATAACAATTGAAAAAGGAAGACTTAAAGTCTAAATTTCATTGTTGTGGGAAATTTTCATATTTTAAGATTTCTTCATTGTTGCAAGCGTGGGAAAATTTGTCAGTATAATTTTTTCCATTGTTAAATGATAGGGACAATTTTACGTTTTAAAGATTGTCCATTGTTGATAGCGTATGAATATTTGTCAATGGAAGTTTTCCCGCTGTTGGAAGTGCGGGAAAGTTGTCATTATAGATAACTATTAATATAATTATAAATAGATTTTTCATAATAACAATTGAAAAAGGAAGACTTAAAGTCGAATTTGTCATTGTTGCGGGAAAAATTTCTTGTTTAAGATTTCTTCATTGTTGAATGCGTTGGAAAATTTGTCACTATAAATTTTTCCATTGTTAAAGGATAGGGACATTTTCATGTTTTAAATATAGTCCATTGTTGAAAGAATATCAATATTTGTCAATGGATTTTTTTCCGTTGTTGGAAGTGCGGGAAAATTGTCATTATAGATAACTTCTAATATAATTATAAATAGATTTTTTATAATAACAATTGAAAAATGAAGACTTAAAGTCGAATTTTTCATTGTTGCGCGAAAATTTTCATATTTTAAGATTTCTTCATTGTTGAAAGCGTGGGAAAATTTTTCCATTGTTAAAGGATAGGGACATTTTCACGTTTTAAATATTGTCCATTTTTGAATGCGTATCAATATTTGTCAATGGAATTTTTTCCATTGTTGGAAGTACGGGAAAGTTGGAATTACATTTAACTCTTAATATAATTATAAATAAATTTGTCATAATAACAATCGAAAAAGGAAGACATAAAGTCGAATGTTTCATTGTTGCGGGAAAAATTTCTTATTTTAAGATTTCTTCATTATTGATAACGTGGGAAATTTTTTCCATTGTTAAAGGATAGGGACATTTTCACGTTTTAAATATTGTCCATTGTTGAAAGCATATTAATATTTGTCAATGGAATTTTTTCCATTGTTGGAAGTGCGGGAAAGTTGTCATTACAGATAACTCCTATTATAATTATAAATAAATTTACATAATAACAATTGAAAAAGGAAGACTTAAAGTCTAAATTTCATTTTTGTGGGAAATTTTCATATTTTAAGATTTCTTCATTGTTGCAAGCGTGGGAAAATTTGTCAGTATAATTTTTTCCATTGTTAAATGATAGGAACAATTTTACGTTTTAAAGATTGTCCATTGTTGATAGCGTATGAATATTTGTCAATGGAAGTTTTTCCGCTGTTGGAAGTGCGGGAAAGTTGTCATTATAGATAACTATTAATATAATTATAAATAGATTTTTCATAATAACAATTGAAAAAGGAAGACTTAAAGTCGAATTTTTCATTGTTGCGGGAAAAATTTCTTGTTTAAGATTTCTTCATTGTTGAATGCGTTGGAAAATTTGTCACTATAAATTTTTCCATTGTTAAAGGATAGGGACATTTTCATGTTTTAAATATAGTCCATTGTTGAAAGAATATCAATATTTGTCAATGGATTTTTTTCCGATGTTGGAAGTGCGGGAACGTTGTCATTATAGATAACTTCTAATATAATTATAAGTAGATTTTTTATAATAACAATTGAAAAAGGAAGACTTAAAGTCGAATTTGTCATTGTTGCGGGAAAAATTTCTTGTTTTAAGATTTCTTCATTGTTGAATGCGTTGGAAAATTTGTCACTATAAATTTTTTCATTGTTAAAGGATAGGGACATTTTCATGTTTGAAATATAGTCCATTGTTGAAAGCGTATCAATATTTGTCAATGGAATTTTTTCCGCTGTTGGAAGTGCGGGAAAGTTGTCATTATAGATAACTATTAATATAATTATAAATAGATTTTTCATAATAAAAATTGAAAAAGGAAGACTTAAAGTCGAATTTGTCCTTATTGCGGGAAAAAATTCTTATTTTAAGATTTCTTCATTGTTGAAAGCGTGGGAAAATTTTTCCATTGTTAAAGGATAGGGACATTTTCACGTTTTAAATATTGTCCATTGTTGAATGCGTATCAATATTTGTCAATGTAATTTTTTCCATTGTTGGAAGTGCGGGAAAGTTGGAATTATATTTAACTCTTAATATAATTATAAATAAATTTGTCATAATAACAATTGAAAAAGGAAGACTTAAAGTCGAATGTTTCATTGTTGCGGGAAAAATTTCTTATTTTAAGATTTCTTCATTATTGATAACGTGGGAAATTTTTTCCATTGTTAAAGGATAGGGACATTTTCACGTTTTAAATATTGTCCATTGTTGAAAGCATATTAATATTTGTCAATGGAATTTTTTCCATTGTTGGAAGTGCGGGAAAGTTGTCATTACAGATAACTCCTATTATAATTATAAATAAATTTACATAATAACAATTGAAAAAGGAAGACTTAAAGTCTAAATTTCATTTTTGTGGGAAATTTTCATATTTTAAGATTTCTTCATTGTTGCAAGCGTGGGAAAATTTGTCAGTATAATTTTTTCCATTGTTAAATGATAGGAACAATTTTACGTTTTAAAGATTGTCCATTGTTGATAGCGTATGAATATTTGTCAATGGAAGTTTTTCCGCTGTTGGAAGTGCGGGAAAGTTGTCATTATAGATAACTATTAATATAATTATAAATAGATTTTTCATAATAACAATTGAAAAAGGAAGACTTAAAGTCGAATTTGTCATTGTTGCGGGAAAAATTTCTTGTTTAAGATTTCTTCATTGTTGAATGCGTTGGAAAATTTGTCACTATAAATTTTTCCATTGTTAAAGGATAGGGACATTTTCATGTTTTAAATATAGTCCTTTGTTGAAAGAATATCAATATTTGTCAATGGATTTTTTTCCGATGTTGGAAGTGCGGGAACGTTGTCATTATAGATAACTTCTAATATAATTATAAGTAGATTTTTTATAATAACAATTGAAAAAGGAAGACTTAAAGTCGAATTTGTCATTGTTGCGGGAAAAATTTCTTGTTTTAAGATTTCTTCATTGTTGAATGCGTTGGAAAATTTGTCACTATAAATTTTTTCATTGTTAAAGGATAGGGACATTTTCATGTTTGAAATATAGTCCATTGTTGAAAGCGTATCAATATTTGTCAATGGAATTTTTTCCGCTGTTGGAAGTGCGGGAAAGTTGTCATTATAGATAACTATTAATATAATTATAAATAGATTTTTCATAATAAAAATTGAAAAAGGAAGACTTAAAGTCGAATTTGTCCTTATTGCGGGAAAAAATTCTTATTTTAAGATTTCTTCATTGTTGAATGCGTTGGAAAATTTGTCACTATAAATTTTTTCATTGTTAAAGTATAGGGACATTTTCATGTTTTAAATATAGTCCATTGTTGAAAGAATATCAATATTTGTCAATGGATTTTTTTCCGTTGTTGGAAGTGCGGGAAAGTTGTCATTATAGATAACTTCTAATATAATTATAAATAGATTTTTTATAATAACAATTGAAAAATGAAGACTTAAAGTCGAATTTTTCATTGTTGCGCGAAAATTTTCATATTTTAAGATTTCTTCATTGTTGAAAGCGTGGGAAAATTTTTCCATTGTTAAAGGATAGGGACATTTTCACGTTTTAAATATTGTCCATTTTTGAATGCGTATCAATATTTGTCAATGGAATTTTTCCATTGTTGGAAGTGCGGGAAAGTTGGAATTATATTTAACTCTTAATATAATTATAAATAAATTTGTCATAATAACAATTGAAAAAGGAAGACATAAAGTCGAATGTTTCATTGTTGCGGGAAAAATTTCTTATTTTAAGATTTCTTGATTATTTATAGCGTGGGAAATTTTTTCCATTGTTAAAGGATAGGGACATTTTCACGTTTTAAATATTGTCCATTGTTGAAAGCATATTAATATTTGTCAATGGAATTTTTTCCATTGTTGGAAGTGCGGGAAAGTTGTCATTACAGATAACTCCTATTATAATTATAAATAAATATACATAATAACAATTGAAAAAGGAAGACTTAAAGTCTAAATTTCATTGTTGTGGGAAATTTTCATATTTTAAGATTTCTTCATTGTTGCAAGCGTGGGAAAATTTGTCAGTATAATTTTTTCCATTGTTAAATGATAGGGACAATTTTACGTTTTAAAGATTGTCCATTGTTGATAGCGTATGAATATTTGTCAATGGAAGTTTTTCCGCTGTTGGAAGTGCGGGAAAGTTGTCATTATAGATAACTATTAATATAATTATAAATAGATTTTTCATAATAACAATTGAAAAATGAAGACTTAAAGTCGAATTTTTCATTGTTGCGCGAAAAATTTCATATTTTAAGATTTCTTCATTGTTGAAAGCGTGGGAAAATTTGTCAATAAAATTTTTTCCATTGTTAAAGGATAGGGACATTTTCATGTTTTAAATATAGTCCATTGTTGAAAGCGTATCAATATTTGTCAATGGAATTTTTTCCGCTGTTGGAAGTGCGGGAAATTTGTAATTATAGATAACTATTAATATAATTATAAATAGATTTTTCATAATAACAATTGAAAAAGGAAGACTTAAAGTCGAATTTGTCATTGTTGCGGGAAAAAATTCTTATTTTAAGATTTCTTCATTGTTGAAAGCGTGGGAAAATTTTTCCATTGTAAAGGATAGGGACATTTTCACGTTTTAAATATTGTCCATTGTTGAATGCGTATCAATATATGTCAATGGAATTTTTTCCATTGTTGGAAGTGCGGGAAAGTTGGAATTATATTTAACTCTTAATATAATTACAAATAAATTTGTCATAATAACAATTGAAAAAGGAAGACTTAAAGTCGAATGTTTCATTGTTGCGGGAAAAATTTCTTATTTTAAGATTTCTTCATTATTGATAGCGTGGGAAATTTTTTCCATAGTTAAAGGATAGGGACATTTTCACGTTTTAAATATTGTCCATTGTTGAAAGCATATTAATATTTGTCAATGGAATTTTTTCCATTGTTGGAAGTGCGGGAAAGTTGTCATTACAGATAACTCCTATTTTAATTATAAATAAATTTACATAATAACAATTGAAAAAGGAAGACTTAAAGTCTAAATTTCATTGTTGTGGGAAATTTTCATATTTTAAGATTTCTTCATTGTTGCAAGCGTGGGAAAATTTGTCAGTATAATTTTTTCCATTGTTAAATGATAGGGACAATTTTACGTTTTAAAGATTGTCCATTGTTGATAGCGTATGAATATATGTCAATGGAAGTTTTTCCGCTGTTGGAAGTGCGGGAAAGTTGTCATTATAGATAACTATTAATATAATTATAAATAGATTTTTCATAATAACAATTGAAAAAGGAAGACTTAAAGTCGAATTTGTCATTGTTGCGGGAAAAATTTCTTGTTTAAGATTTCTTCATTGTTGAATGCGTTGGAAAATTTGTCACTATAAATTTTTCCATTGTTAAAGGATAGGGACATTTTCATGTTTTAAATATAGTCCATTGTTGAAAGAATATCAATATTTGTCAATGGATTTTTTTCCGATGTTGGAAGTGCGGGAACGTTGTCATTATAGATAACTTCTAATATAATTATAAATAGATTTTTTATAATAACAATTGAAAAAGGAAGACTTAAAGTCGAATTTGTCATTGTTGCGGGAAAAATTTCTTGTTTTAAGATTTCTTCATTGTTGAATGCGTTGGAAAATTTGTCACTATAAATTTTTTCATTGTTAAAGGATAGGGACATTTTCATGTTTTAAATATAGTCCATTGTTGAAAGAATATCAATATTTGTCAATGGATTTTTTTCCGTTGTTGGAAGTGCGGGAAAGTTGTCATTATAGATAACTTCTAATATAATTATAAATAGATTTTTCATAATAACAATTGAAAAAGGAAGACTTAAAGTCGAATTTGTCATTGTTGCGGGAAAATTTTCTTGTTTTAAGATTTCTTCATTGTTGAATGCGTTGGAAAATTTGTCACTATAAATTTTTCCATTGTTAAAGGATAGGGACATTTTCATGTTTTAAATATAGTCCATTGTTGAAAGAATATCAATATTTGTCAATGGATTTTTTTCCGTTGTTGGAAGTGCGGGAAAGTTGTCATTATAGATAACTTCTAATATAATTATAAATAGATTTTTTATAATAACAATTGAAAAAGGAAAACTTAAAGTCGAATTTTTCATTGTTGCGCGAAAATTTTCATATTTTAAGATTTCTTCATTGTTGAAATCGTGGGAAAATTTTTCCATTGTTAAAGGATAGGGACATTTTCACGTTTTAAATATTGTCCATTGTTGAATGCGTATCAATATTAGTCAATGTAATTTTTTCCATTGTTGGAAGTGCGCGAAAGTTGGAATTATATTTAACTCTTAATATAATTATAAATAGATTTTTCATAATAACAATTGAAAAAGGAAAACTTAAAGTCGAATTTGTCATTATTGCGGGAAAAAATTCTTATTTTAAGATTTCTTCATTGCTGAAATCGAGGGAAAATTTTTCCATTGTTAAAGGATAGGGACATTTTCACGTTTTAAATATTGTCCATTGTTGAATGCGTATCAATATTTGTCAATGGAATTTTTTCCATTGTTGGAAGTGCGGGAAAGTTGTCATTACAGATAACTCCTATTATAATTATAAATAAATTTGACATAATAACAATTGAAAAAGGAAGACTTAAAGTCTAAATTTCCTTGTTGTGGGAAATTTTCATATTTTAAGATTTCTTCATTGTTGCAAGCGTGGTAAAATTTGTCAGTATAATTTTTTCCATTGTTAAATGATAGGAACAATTTTACGTTTTAAAGATTGTCCATTGTTGATAGCGTATCAATATTTGTCTTTGGAAGTTTTTCCGCTGTTGGAAGTGCGGGAAAGTTGTCATTATAGATAACTATTAATATAATTATAAATAGATTTTTCATAATAACAATTGAAAAAGGAAGACTTAAAGTCGAATTTGTCATTGTTGCGGGAAAAAATTCTTATTTTAAGATTTCTTCATTGTTGAAAGCGTGGGAAAATTTTTCCATTGTTAAAGGATAGGGACATTTTCACGTTTTAAATATTGTCCATTGTTGAATGCGTATCAATATATGTCAATGGAATTTTTTCCATTGTTGGAAGTGCGGGAAAGTTGGAATTATATTTAACTCTTAATATAATTATAAATAAATTTGTCATAATAACAATTGAAAAAGGAAGACTTAAAGTCGAAAGTTTCATTGTTGCGGGAAAAATTTCTTATTTTAAGATTTCTTCATTATTGATAGCGTGGGAATTTTTTTCCATTGTTAAAGGATAGGGACATTTTCACGTTTTAAAGATTGTCCATTGTTGATAGCGTATGAATATTTGTCAATGGAAGTTTTTCCGCTGTTGGAAGTGCGGGAAAGTTGTCATTATAGATAACAATTAATATAATTATAAATAGATTTTTCATAATAACAATTGAAAAAGGAAGACTTAAAGTCGAATTTGTCATTGTTGCGGGAAAAATTTCTTGTTTTAAGATTTCTTCATTGTTGAATGCGTTGGAAAATTTGTCACTATAAATTTTTCCATTGTTAAAGGATAGGGACATTTTCATGTTTTAAATATAGTCCATTGTTGAAAGAATATCAATATTTGTCAATGGATTTTTTTCCATTGTTGGAAGTGCGGGAAAGTTGTCATTATAGATAACTTCTAATATAATTATAAATAGATTTTTTATAATAACAATTGAAAAATGAAGACTTAAAGTCGAATTTTTCATTGTTGCGCGAAAAATTTCATATTTTAAGATTTCTTCATTGTTGAAAGCGTGGGAAAATTTGTCACTAAAAATTTTTCCATTGTTAAAGGATAGGGACATTTTCATGTTTTAAATATAGTCCATTGTTGAAAGCGTATCAATATTTGTCAATGGAATTTTTTCCGCTGTTGGAAGTGCGGGAAAGTTGTCATTACAGATAACTATTAATATAATTATAAATAGATTTTTCATAATAAAAATTGAAAAAGGAAGACTTAAAGTCGAATTTGTCATTATTGCGGGAAAAAATTCTTATTTTAAGATTTCTTCATTGTTGAAAGCGTGGGAAATTTTTCCATTGTTAAAGGATAGGGACATTTTCACGTTTTAAATATTGTCCATTGTTGAATGCGTATCAATATTTGTCAATGGAATTTTTCCATTGTTGGAAGTGCGGGAAAGTTGGAATTATATTTAACTCTTAATATAATTATAAATAAATTTTTCATAATAACAATTGAAAAAGGAAGACTTAAAGTCGAATTTGTCATTGTTGCGGGAAAAATTTCTTGTTTTAAGATTTCTTCATTGTTGAATGCGTTGGAAAATTTGTCACTATAAATTTTTCCATTGTTAAAGGATAGGGACATTTTCATGTTTTAAATATAGTCCATTGTTGAAAGAATATCAATATTTGTCAATGGATTTTTTTCCGATGTTGGAAGTGCGGGAACGTTGTCATTATAGATAACTTCTAATATAATTATAAATAGATTTTTTATAATAACAATTGAAAAAGGAAGACTTAAAGTCGAATTTGTCATTGTTGCGGGAAAAATTTCTTGTTTTAAGATTTCTTCATTGTTGAATGCGTTGGAAAATTTGTCACTATAAATTTTTTCATTGTTAAAGGATAGGGACATTTTCATGTTTTAAATATAGTCCATTGTTGAAAGAATATCAATATTTGTCAATGGATTTTTTTCCGTTGTTGGAAGTGCGGGAAAGTTGTCATTATAGATAACTTCTAATATAATTATAAATAGATTTTTCATAATAACAATTGAAAAAGGAAGACTTAAAGTCGAATTTGTCATTGTTGCGGGAAAATTTTCTTGTTTTAAGATTTCTTCATTGTTGAATGCGTTGGAAAATTTGTCACTATAAATTTTTCCATTGTTAAAGGATAGGGACATTTTCATGTTTTAAATATAGTCCATTGTTGAAAGAATATCAATATTTGTCAATGGATTTTTTTCCGTTGTTGGAAGTGCGGGAAAGTTGTCATTATAGATAACTTCTAATATAATTATAAATAGATTTTTTATAATAACAATTGAAAAATCAAGACTTAAAGTCGAATTTTTCATTGTTGCGCGAAAATTTTCATATTTTAAGATTTCTTCATTGTTGAAATCGTGGGAAAATTTTTCCATTGTTAAAGGATAGGGACATTTTCACGTTTTAAATATTGTCCATTGTTGAATGCGTATCAATAATAGTCAATGTAATTTTTTCCATTGTTGGAAGTGCGCGAAAGTTGGAATTATATTTAACTCTTAATATAATTATAAATAGATTTTTCATAATAACAATTGAAAAAGGAAAACTTAAAGTCGAATTTGTCATTATTGCGGGAAAAAATTCTTATTTTAAGATTTCTTCATTGCTGAAATCGAGGGAAAATTTTTCCATTGTTAAAGGATAGGGACATTTTCACGTTTTAAATATTGTCCATTGTTGAATGCGTATCAATATTTGTCAATGGAATTATTTTCCATTGTTGGAAGTGCGGGAAAGTTGTCATTACAGATAACTCCTATTATAATTATAAATAAATTTGACATAATAACAATTGAAAAAGGAAGACTTAAAGTCTAAATTTCCTTGTTGTGGGAAATTTTCATATTTTAAGATTTCTTCATTGTTGCAAGCGTGGTAAAATTTGTCAGTATAATTTTTTCCATTGTTAAATGATAGGAACAATTTTACGTTTTAAAGATTGTCCATTGTTGATAGCGTATCAATATTTGTCTTTGGAAGTTTTTCCGCTGTTGGAAGTGCGGGAAAGTTGTCATTATAGATAACTATTAATATAATTATAAATAGATTTTTCATAATAACAATTGAAAAAGGAAGACTTAAAGTCGAATTTGTCATTGTTGCGGGAAAAAATTCTTATTTTAAGATTTCTTCATTGTTGAAAGCGTGGGAAAATTTTTCCATTGTTAAAGGATAGGGACATTTTCACGTTTTAAATATTGTCCATTGTTGAATGCGTATCAATATATGTCAATGGAATTTTTTCCATTGTTGGAAGTGCGGGAAAGTTGGAATTATATTTAACTCTTAATATAATTATAAATAAATTTGTCATAATAACAATTGAAAAAGGAAGACTTAAAGTCGAATGTTTCATTGTTGCGGGAAAAATTTCTTATTTTAAGATTTCTTCATTATTGATAGCGTGGGAATTTTTTTCCATTGTTAAAGGATAGGGACATTTTCACGTTTTAAAGATTGTCCATTGTTGATAGCGTATGAATATTTGTCAATGGAAGTTTTTCCGCTGTTGGAAGTGCGGGAAAGTTGTCATTATAGATAACAATTAATATAATTATAAATAGATTTTTCATAATAACAATTGAAAAAGGAAGACTTAAAGTCGAATTTGTCATTGTTGCGGGAAAAATTTCTTGTTTTAAGATTTCTTCATTGTTGAATGCGTTGGAAAATTTGTCACTATAAATTTTTCCATTGTTAAAGGATAGGGACATTTTCATGTTTTAAATATAGTCCATTGTTGAAAGAATATCAATATTTGTCAATGGATTTTTTTCCATTGTTGGAAGTGCGGGAAAGTTGTCATTATAGATAACTTCTAATATAATTATAAATAGATTTTTTATAATAACAATTGAAAAATGAAGACTTAAAGTCGAATTTTTCATTGTTGCGCGAAAAATTTCATATTTTAAGATTTCTTCATTGTTGAAAGCGTGGGAAAATTTGTCACTAAAAATTTTTCCATTGTTAAAGGATAGGGACATTTTCATGTTTTAAATATAGTCCATTGTTGAAAGCGTATCAATATTTGTCAATGGAATTTTTTCCGCTGTTGGAAGTGCGGGAAAGTTGTCATTATAGATAACTATTAATATAATTATAAATAGATTTTTCATAATAAAAATTGAAAAAGGAAGACTTAAAGTCGAATTTGTCATTATTGCGGGAAAAAATTCTTATTTTAAGATTTCTTCATTGTTGAAAGCGTGGGAAATTTTTCCATTGTTAAAGGATAGGGACATTTTCACGTTTTAAATATTGTCCATTGTTGAATGCGTATCAATATTTGTCAATGGAATTTTTCCATTGTTGGAAGTGCGGGAAAGTTGGAATTATATTTAACTCTTAATATAATTATAAATAAATTTGTCATAATAACAATTAAAAAGGATGACATAAAGTCGAATGTTTCATTGTTGCGGGAAAAATTTCTTATTTTAAGATTTCTTGATTATTGATAGCGTGGGAAATTTTTTCCAATGTTAAAGGATAGGGACATTTTCACGTTTTAAATATTGTCCATTGTTGAAAGCATATTAATATTTGTCAATGGAATTTTTTCCATTGTTGGAAGTGCGGGAAAGTTGTCATTAAAGATAACTCCTATTATAATTATAAATAAATTTACATAATAACAATTGAAAAAGGAAGACTTAAAGTCTAAATTTCATTGTTGTGGGAAATTTTCATATTTTAAGATTTCTTCATTGTTGCAAGCGTGGGAAAATTTGTCAGTATAATTTTTTCCATTGTTAAATGATAGGGACAATTTTACGTTTTAAAGATTGTCCATTGTTGATAGCGTATGAATATTTGTCAATGGAAGTTTTTCCGCTGTTGGAAGTGCGGGAAAGTTGTCATTATAGATAACTATTAATATAATTATAAATAGATTTTTCATAATAACAATTGAAAAAGGAAGACTTAAAGTCGAATTTGTCATTGTTGCGGGAAAAATTTCTTGTTTAAGATTTCTTCATTGTTGAATGCGTTGGAAAATTTGTCACTATAAATTTTTCCATTGTTAAAGGATAGGGACATTTTCATGTTTTAAATATAGTCCATTGTTGAAAGAATATCAATATTTGTCAATGGATTTTTTTCCGTTGTTGGAAGTGCGGGAAAATTGTCATTATAGATAACTTCTAATATAATTATAAATAGATTTTTTATAATAACAATTGAAAAATGAAGACTTAAAGTCGAATTTTTCATTGTTGCGCGAAAATTTTCATATTTTAAGATTTCTTCATTGTTGAAAGCGTGGGAAAATTTTTCCATTGTTAAAGGATAGGGACATTTTCACGTTTTAAATATTGTCCATTTTTGAATGCGTATCAATATTTGTCAATGGAATTTTTTCCATTGTTGGAAGTACGGGAAAGTTGGAATTACATTTAACTCTTAATATAATTATAAATAAATTTGTCATAATAACAATCGAAAAAGGAAGACATAAAGTCGAATGTTTCATTGTTGCGGGAAAAATTTCTTATTTTAAGATTTCTTCATTATTGATAACGTGGGAAATTTTTTCCATTGTTAAAGGATAGGGACATTTTCACGTTTTAAATATTGTCCATTGTTGAAAGCATATTAATATTTGTCAATGGAATTTTTTCCATTGTTGGAAGTGCGGGAAAGTTGTCATTACAGATAACTCCTATTATAATTATAAATAAATTTACATAATAACAATTGAAAAAGGAAGACTTAAAGTCTAAATTTCATTTTTGTGGGAAATTTTCATATTTTAAGATTTCTTCATTGTTGCAAGCGTGGGAAAATTTGTCAGTATAATTTTTTCCATTGTTAAATGATAGGAACAATTTTACGTTTTAAAGATTGTCCATTGTTGATAGCGTATGAATATTTGTCAATGGAAGTTTTTCCGCTGTTGGAAGTGCGGGAAAGTTGTCATTATAGATAACTATTAATATAATTATAAATAGATTTTTCATAATAACAATTGAAAAAGGAAGACTTAAAGTCGAATTTGTCATTGTTGCGGGAAAAATTTCTTGTTTAAGATTTCTTCATTGTTGAATGCGTTGGAAAATTTGTCACTATAAATTTTTCCATTGTTAAAGGATAGGGACATTTTCATGTTTTAAATATAGTCCATTGTTGAAAGAATATCAATATTTGTCAATGGATTTTTTTCCGATGTTGGAAGTGCGGGAACGTTGTCATTATAGATAACTTCTAATATAATTATAAGTAGATTTTTTATAATAACAATTGAAAAAGGAAGACTTAAAGTCGAATTTGTCATTGTTGCGGGAAAAATTTCTTGTTTTAAGATTTCTTCATTGTTGAATGCGTTGGAAAATTTGTCACTATAAATTTTTTCATTGTTAAAGGATAGGGACATTTTCATGTTTGAAATATAGTCCATTGTTGAAAGCGTATCAATATTTGTCAATGGAATTTTTTCCGCTGTTGGAAGTGCGGGAAAGTTGTCATTATAGATAACTATTAATATAATTATAAATAGATTTTTCATAATAAAAATTGAAAAAGGAAGACTTAAAGTCGAATTTGTCCTTATTGCGGGAAAAAATTCTTATTTTAAGATTTCTTCATTGTTGAAAGCGTGGGAAAATTTTTCCATTGTTAAAGGATAGGGACATTTTCACGTGTTAAATATTGTCCATTGTTGAATGCGTATCAATATTTGTCAATGTAATTTTTTCCATTGTTGGAAGTGCGGGAAAGTTGGAATTATATTTAACTCTTAATATAATTATAAATAAATTTGTCATAATAACAATTGAAAAAGGAAGACTTAAAGTCGAATGTTTCATTGTTGCGGGAAAAATTTCTTATTTTAAGATTTCTTCATTATTGATAGCGTGGGAAATTTTTTCCATTGTTAAAGGATAGGGACATTTTCACGTTATAAATATTGTCCATTGTTGAAAGCATATTAATATTTGTCAATGGAATTTTTTCCATTGTTGGAAGTGCGGGAAAGTTGTCATTACAGATAACTCCTATTATAATTATAAATAAATTTGACATAATAACAATTGAAAAAGGAAGACTTAAAGTCTAAATTTCCTTGTTGTGGGAAATTTTCATATTTTAAGATTTCTTCATTGTTGCAAGCGTGGTAAAATTTGTCAGTATAATTTTTTCCATTGTTAAATGATAGGAACAATTTTACGTTTTAAAGATTGTCCATTGTTGATAGCGTATCAATATTTGTCTTTGGAAGTTTTTCCGCTGTTGGAAGTGCGGGAAAGTTGTCATTATAGATAACTATTAATATAATTATAAATAGATTTTTCATAATAACAATTGAAAAAGGAAGACTTAAAGTCGAATTTGTCATTCTTGCGGGAAAAAATTCTTATTTTAAGATTTCTTCATTGTTGCAAGCGTGGGAAAATTTGTCAGTATAATTTTTTCCATTGTTAAATGATAGGGACAATTTTACGTTTTAAAGATTGCCCATTGTTGATAGCGTATGAATATTTGTCAATGGAAGTTTTTCCGCTGTTGGAAGTGCGGGAAAGTTGTCATTATAGATAACAATTAATATAATTATAAATAGATTTTTCATAATAACAATTGAAAAAGGAAGACTTAAAGTCGAATTTGTCATTGTTGCGGGAAAAATTTCTTGTTTTAAGATTTCTTCATTGTTGAATGCGTTGGAAAATTTGTCACTATAAATTTTTCCATTGTTAAAGGATAGGGACATTTTCATGTTTTAAATATAGTCCATTGTTGAAAGAATATCAATATTTGTCAATGGATTTTTTTCCATTGTTGGAAGTGCGGGAAAGTTGTCATTATAGATAACTTCTAATATAATTATAAATAGATTTTTTATAATAACAATTGAAAAATGAAGACTTAAAGTCGAATTTTTCATTGTTGCGCGAAAAATTTCATATTTTAAGATTTCTTCATTGTTGAAAGCGTGGGAAAATTTGTCACTAAAAATTTTTCCATTGTTAAAGGATAGGGACATTTTCATGTTTTAAATATAGTCCATTGTTGAAAGCGTATCAATATTTGTCAATGGAATTTTTTCCGCTGTTGGAAGTGCGGGAAAGTTGTCATTATAGATAACTATTAATATAATTATAAATAGATTTTTCATAATAAAAATTGAAAAAGGAAGACTTAAAGTCGAATTTGTCATTATTGCGGGAAAAAATTCTTATTTTAAGATTTCTTCATTGTTGAAAGCGTGGGAAAAATTTTCCATTGTTAAAGGATAGGGACATTTTCACGTTTTAAATATTGTCCATTGTTGAATGCGTATCAATATTTGTCAATGAAATTTTTCCATTGTTGGAAGTGCGGGAAAGTTGGAATTATATTTAACTCTTAATATAATTATAAATAAATTTTTCATAATAACAATTGAAAAAGGATGACATAAAGTCGAATGTTTCATTGTTGCGGGAAAAATTTCTTATTTTAAGATTTCTTCATTATTGATAGCGTGGGAAATTTTTTCCATTGTTAAAGGATAGGGACATTTTCACGTTTTAAATATTGTCCATTGTTGAAAGCATATTAATATTTGTCAATGGAATTTTTTCCATTGTTGGAAGTGCGGGAAAGTTTTCATTACAGATAACTCCTATTATAATTATAAATAAATTTACATAATAACAATTGAAAAAGGAAGACTTAAAGTCTAAATTTCATTTTTGTGGGAAATTTTCATATTTTAAGAATTCTTCATTGTTGAATGCGTTGGAAAATTTGTCACTATAAATTTTTCCATTGTTAAATGATAGGGACATTTTCATGTTTTAAATATAGTCCATTGTTGAAAGAATATCAATATTTGTCAATGGATTTTTTTCCGTTGTTGGAAGTGCGGGAAAGTTGTCATTATAGATAACTTCTAATATAATTATAAATAGATTTTTTATAATAACAATTGAAAAATGAAGACTTAAAGTCGAATTTTTCATTGTTGCGCGAAAAATTTCATATTTTAAGATTTCTTCATTGTTGAAAGCGTGGGAAAATTTGTCACTAAAATTTTTTCCATTGTTAAAGGATAGGGACATTTTCATGTTTTAAATATAGTCCATTGTTGAAAGCGTATCAATATTTGTCAATGGAATTTTTTCCGCTGTTGGAAGTGCGGGAAAGTTGTCATTATAGATAACTATTAATATAATTATAAATAGATTTTTCATAATAAAAATTGAAAAAGGAAGACTTAAAGTCGAATTTGTCCTTACTGCGGGAAAAAATTCTTATTTTAAGATTTCTTCATTGTTGAAAGCGTGGGAAAATTTTTCCATTGTTAAAGGATAGGGACATTTTCACGTTTTAAATATTGTCCATTGTTGAATGCGTATCAATATTTGTCAATGGAATTTTTCCATTGTTGGAAGTGCGGGAAAGTTGGAATTATATTTAACTCTTAATATAATTATAAATAAATTTGTCATAATAACAATTGAAAAAGGAAGACATAAAGTCGAATGTTTCATTGTTGCGGGAAAAATTTCTTATTTTAAGATTTCTTGATTATTGATAGCGTGGGAAATTTTTTCCATTGTTAAAGGATAGGGACATTTTCACGTTTTAAATATTGTCCATTGTTGAAAGCATATTAATATTTGTCAATGGAATTTTTTCCATTGTTGGAAGTGCGGGAAAGTTGTCATTACAGATAACTCCTATTATAATTATAAATAAATTTACATAATAACAATTGAAAAAGGAAGACTTAAAGTCTAAATTTCATTGTTGTGGGAAATTTTCATATCTTAAGATTTCTTCATTGTTGCAAGCGTGGGAAAATTTGTCAGTATAATTTTTTCCATTGTTAAATGATAGGGACAATTTTACGTTTTAAAGATTGTCCATTGTTGATAGCGTATGAATATTTGTCAATGGAAGTTTTTCCGCTGTTGGAAGTGCGGGAAAGTTGTCATTATAGATAACTATTAATATAATTATAAATAGATTTTTCATAATAACAATTGAAAAAGGAAGACTTAAAGTCGAATTTGTCATTGTTGCGGGAAAAATTTCTTGTTTAAGATTTCTTCATTGTTGAATGCGTTGGAAAATTTGTCACTATAAATATTTCCATTGTTAAAGGATAGGGACATTTTCATGTTTTAAATATAGTCCATTGTTGAAAGAATATCAATATTTGTCAATGGATTTTTTTCCATTGTTGGAAGTGCGGGAAAGTTGTCATTATAGATAACTTCTAATATAATTATAAATAGATTTTTCATAATAAAAATTGAAAAAGGAAGACTTAAAGTCGAATTTGTCCTTATTGCGGGAAAAAATTCTTATTTTAAGATTTCTTCATTGTTGATAACGTGGGAAATTTTTTCCATTATTAAAGGATAGGGACATTTTCACGTTTTAAATATTGTCCATTGTTGAAAGCATATTAATATTTGTCAATGGAATTTTTTCCATTGTTGGAAGTGCGGGAAAGTTTTCATTACAGATAACTCCTATTATAATTATAAATAAATTTACATAATAACAATTGAAAAAGGAAGACTTAAAGTCTAAATTTCATTTTTGTGGGAAATTTTCATATTTTAAGAATTCTTCATTGTTGAATGCGTTGGAAAATTTGTCACTATAAATTTTTCCATTGTTAAAGGATAGGGACATTTTCATGTTTTAAATATAGTCCATTGTTGAAAGCGTATCTATATTTGTCAATGGAATTTTTTCCGCTGTTGGAAGTGCGGGAAAGTTGTCATTATAGATAACTATTAATATAATTATAAATAGATTTTTCATAATAAAAATTGAAAAAGGAAGACATAAAGTCGAATGTTTCATTGTTGCGGGAAAAATTTCTTATTTTAAGATTTCTTGATTATTGATAGCGTGGGAAATTTTTTCCATTGTTAAAGGATAGGGACATTTTCACGTTTTAAATATTGTCCATTGTTGAAAACATATTAATATTTGTCAATGGAATTTTTTCCATTGTTGGAAGTGCGGGAAAGTTGTCATTACAGATAACTCCTATTATAATTATAAATAAATTTACATAATAACAATTGAAAAAGGAAGACTTAAAGTCTAAATTTCATTGTTGTGGGAAATTTTCATATTTTAAGATTTCTTCATTGTTGCAAGCGTGGGAAAATTTGTCAGTATAATTTTTTCCATTGTTAAATGATAGGGACAATTTTACGTTTTAAAGATTGTCCATTGTTGATAGCGTCTGAATATTTGTCAATGGAAGTTTTTCCGCTGTTGGAAGTGCGGGAAAGTTGTCATTATAGATAACTATTAATATAATTATAAATAGATTTTTCATAATAACAATTGAAAAAGGAAGACTTAAAGTCGAATTTGTCATTGTTGCGGGAAAAATTTCTTGTTTAAGATTTCTTCATTGTTGAATGCGTTGGAAAATTTGTCACTATAAATTTTTCCATTGTTAAAGGATAGGGACATTTTCATGTTTTAAATATAGTCCATTGTTGAAAGGATATCAATATTTGTCAATGGATTTTTTTCCGTTGTTGGAAGTGCGGGAAAGTTGTCATTATAGATAACTTCTAATATAATTATAAATAGATTTTTTATAATAACAATTGAAAAATGAAGACTTAAAGTCGAATTTTTCATTGTTGCGCGAAAAATTTCATATTTTAAGATTTCTTCATTGTTGAAAGCGTGGGAAAATTTGTCAATAAAAATTTTTCCATTGTTAAAGGATAGGGACATTTTCATGTTTTAAATATAGTCCATTGTTGAAAGCGTATCAATATTTGTCAATGGAATTTTTTCCGCTGTTGGAAGTGCGGGAAATTTGTCATTATAGATAACTATTAATATAATTATAAATAGATTTTTCATAATAACAATTGAAAAAGGAAGACTTAAAGTCGAATTTGTCATTGTTGCGGGAAAAAATTCTTATTTTAAGATTTCTTCATTGTTGAAATCGTGGGAAAATTTTTCCATTGTTAAAGGATAGGGACATTTTCACGTTTTAAATATTGTCCATTGTTGAATGCGTATCAATATTTGTCAATGTAATTTTTTCCATTGTTGGAAGTGCGGGAAAGTTGGAATTATATTTAACTCTTAATATAATTATAAATAAATTTGTCATAATAACAATTGAAAAAGGAAGACTTAAAGTCGAATGTTTCATTGTTGCGGGAAAAATTTCTTATTTTAAGATTTCTTCATTATTGATAACGTGGGAAATTTTTTCCATTATTAAAGGATAGGGACATTTTCACGTTTTAAATATTGTCCTTTGTTGAAAGCATATTAATATTTGTCAATGGAATTTTTTCCATTGTTGGAAGTGCGGGAAAGTTTTCATTACAGATAACTCCTATTATAATTATAAATAAATTTACATAATAACAATTGAAAAAGGAAGACTTAAAGTCTAAATTTCATTTTTGTGGGAAATTTTCATATTTTAAGAATTCTTCATTGTTGAATGCGTTGGAAAATTTGTCACTATAAATTTTTCCATTGTTAAATGATAGGGACATTTTCATGTTTTAAATATAGTCCATTGTTGAAAGAATATCAATATTTGTCAATGGATTTTTTTCCGTTGTTGGAAGTGCGGGAAAGTTGTCATTATAGATAACTTCTAATATAATTATAAATAGATTTTTTATAATAACAATTGAAAAATGAAGACTTAAAGTCGAATTTTTCATTGTTGCGCGAAAAATTTCATATTTTAAGATTTCTTCATTGTTGAAAGCGTGGGAAAATTTGTCACTAAAAATTTTTCCATTGTTAAAGGATAGGGACATTTTCATGTTTTAAATATAGTCCATTGTTGAAAGCGTATCAATATTTGTCAATGGAATTTTTTCCGCTGTTGGAAGTGCGGGAAAGTTGTCATTATAGATAACTATTAATATAATTATAAATAGATTTTTCATAATAAAAATTGAAAAAGGAAGACTTAAAGTCGAATTTGTCCTTATTGCGGGAAAAAATTCTTATTTTAAGATTTCTTCATTGTTGAAAGCGTGGGAAAATTTTTCCATTGTTAAAGGATAGGGACATTTTCACCTTTTAAATATTGTCCATTGTTGAATGCGTATCAATATTTGTCAATGGAATTTTTCCATTGTTGGAAGTGCGGGAAAGTTGGAATTATATTTAACTCTTAATATAATTATAAATAAATTTGTCATAATAACAATTGAAAAAGGAAGACATAAAGTTGAATGTTTCATTGTTGCGGGAAAAATTTCTTATTTTAAGATTTCTTGATTATTGATAGCGTGGGAAATTTTTTCCATTGTTAAAGGATAGGGACATTTTCACGTTTTAAATATTGTCCATTGATGAAAGCATATTAATATTTGTCAATGGAATTTTTTCCATTGTTGGAAGTGCGGGAAAGTTGCCATTACAGATAACTCCTATTATAATTATAAATAAATTTGACATAATAACAATTGAAAAAGGAAGACTTAAAGTCTAAATTTCATTGTTGTGGGAAATTTTCATATTTTAAGATTTCTTCATTGTTGCAAGCGTGGGAAAATTTGTCAGTATAATTTTTTCCATTGTTAAATGATAGGGACAATTTTACGTTTTAAAGATTGTCCATTGTTGATAGCGTATGAATATTTGTCAATGGAAGTTTTTCCGCTGTTGGAAGTGCGGGAAAGTTGTCATTATAGATAACTATTAATATAATTATAAATAGATTTTTCATAATAACAATTGAAAAAGGAAGACTTAAAGTCGAATTTGTCATTGTTGCGGGAAAAATTTCATGTTTAAGATTTCTTCATTGTTGAATGCGTTGGAAAATTTGTCACTATAAATTTTTCCATTGTTAAAGGATAGGGACATTTTCATGTTTTAAATATAGTCCATTGTTGAAAGAATATCAATATTTGTCAATGGATTTTTTTCCGTTGTTGGAAGTGCGGGAAAGTTGTCATTATAGATAACTATTAATATAATTATAAATAGATTTTTCATAATAACAATTGAAAAAGGAAGACTTAAAGTCGAATTTGTCATTATTGCGGGAAAAAATTCTTATTTTAAGATTTCTTCATTGTTGAAATCGTGGGAAAATTTTTCCATTGTTAAAGGATAGGGACATTTTCACGTTTTAAATATTGTCCATTGTTGAATGCGTATCAATATTTGTCAATGTAATTTTTTCCATTGTTGGAAGTGCGGGAAAGTTGGAATTATATTTAACTCTTAATATAATTATAAATAAATTTGTCATAATAACAATTGAAAAAGGAAGACTTAAAGTCGAATGTTTCATTGTTGCGGGAAAAATTTCTTATTTTAAGATTTCTTCATTATTGATAGAGTGGGAAATTTTTTCCATTGTTAAAGGATAGGGACATTTTCACGTTTTAAATATTGTCCATTGTTGAAAGCATATTAATATTTGTCAATGGAATTTTTTCCATTGTTTGAAGTGCGGGAAAGTTGTCATTACAGATAACTCCTATTATAATTATAAATAAATTTGACATAATAACAATTGAAAAAGGAAGACTTAAAGTCTAAATTTCATTGTTGTGGGAAATTTTCATATTTTAAGATTTCTTCATTGTTGCAAGCGTGGTAAAATTTGTCAGTATAATTTTTTCCATTGTTAAATGATAGGAACAATTTTACGTTTTAAAGATTGTCCATTGTTGATAGCGTATCAATATTTGTCTTTGGAAGTTTTTCCGCTGTTGGAAGTGCGGGAAAGTTGTAATTATAGATAACTATTAATATAATTATAAATAGATTTTTCATAATAACAATTGAAAAAGGAAGAGTTAAAGTCGAATTTGTCATTGTTGCGGGAAAAAATTCTTATTTTAAGATTTCTTCATTGTTGAAAGCGTGGGAAAATTTTTCCATTGTTAAAGGATAGGGACATTTTCACGTTTTAAATATTGTCCATTGTTGAATGCGTATCAATATTTGTCAATGTAATTTTTTCCATTGTTGGAAGTGCGGGAAAGTTGGAATTATATTTAACTCTTAATATAATTATAAATAAATTTGTCATAATAACAATTGAAAAAGGAAGACTTAAAGTCGAATGTTTCATTGTTGCGGGAAAAATTTCTTATTTTAAGATTTCTTCATTATTGATAGCGTGGGAAATTTTTTCCATTGTTAAAGGATAGGGACATTTTCACGTTTTAAATATTGTCCATTGTTGAAAGCATATTAATATTTGTCAATGGAATTTTTCCCATTGTTGGAAGTGCGGGAAAGTTGTCATTACAGATAACTCCTATTATAATTATAAATAAATTTGACATAATAACAATTGAAAAAGGAAGACTTAAAGTCTAAATTTCATTGTTGTGGGAAATTTTCATATTTTAAGATTTCTTCATTGTTGCAAGCGTGGTAAAATTTGTCAGTATAATTTTTTTCATTGTTAAATGATAGGAACAATTTTACGTTTTAAAGATTGTCCATTGTTGATAGCGTATCAATATTTGTCTTTGGAAATTTTTCCGCTGTTGGAAGTGCGGGAAAGTTGTAATTATAGATAACTATTAATATAATTATAAATAGATTTTTCATAATAACAATTGAAAAAGGAAGACTTAAAGTCGAATTTGTCATTGTTGCGGGAAAAAATTCTTATTTTAAAATTTCTTCATTGTTGAAAGCGTGGGAAAATTTTTCCATTGTTAAAGGATAGGGACATTTTCACGTTTTAAATATTGTCCATTGTTGAATGCGTATCAATATATGTCAATGGAATTTTTTCCATTGTTGGAAGTGCGGGAAAGTTGGAATTATATTTAACTCTTAATATAATTATAAATAAATTTGTCATAATAACAATTGAAAAAGGAAGACTTAAAGTCGAATGTTTCATTGTTGCGGGAAAAATTTCTTTTTTTAAGATTTCTTCATTATTGATAGCGTGGGAAATTTTTTCCATTGTTAAAGGATAGGGACATTTTCACGTTTTAAATATTGTCCATTGTTGAAAGCATATTAATATTTGTCAATGGAATTTTTTCCATTGTTGGAAGTGCGGGAAAGTTTTCATTACAGATAACTCCTATTATAATTATAAATAAATTTACATAATAACAATTGAAAAAGGAAGACTTAAAGTCTAAATTTCATTGTTGTGGGTAATTTTCATATTTTAAGATTTCTTCATTGTTGCAAGCGTGGGAAAATTTGTCAGTATAATTTTTTCCATTGTTAAATGATAGGGACAATTTTACGTTTTAAAGATTGTCCATTGTTGATAGGGTATGAATATTTGTCAATGGAAGTTTTTCCGCTGTTGGAAGTGTGGGAAAGTTGTCATTATAGATAACTATTAATATAATTATAAATAGATTTTTCATAATAACAATTGAAAAAGGAAGACTTAAAGTCGAATTTGTCATTGTTGCGGGAAAAATTTCTTATTTTAAGATTTCTTCATTGTTGAATGCGTTGGAAAATTTTTCACTATAAATTTTTCCATTGTTAAAGGATAGGGACATTTTCATGTTTTAAATATAGTCCATTGTTGAAAGAATATCAATATTTGTCAATGGATTTTTTTCCGTTGTTGGAAGTGCGGGAAAGTTGTCATTATAGATAACTTCTAATATAATTATAAATAGATTTTTTATAATAACAATTGAAAAATGAAGACTTAAAGTCGAATTTTTCATTGTTGCGCGAAAAATTTCATATTTTAAGATTTCTTCATTGTTGAAAGCGTGGGAAAATTTGTCAATAAAAATTTTTCCATTGTTAAAGGATAGGGACATTTTCATGTTTTAAATATAGTCCATTGTTGAAAGCGTATCAATATTTGTCAATGGAATTTTTTCCGCTGTTGGAAGTGCGGGAAATTTGTCATTATAGATAACTATTAATATAATTATAAATAGATTTTTCATAATAACAATTGAAAAAGGAAGACTTAAAGTCGAATTTGTCATTATTGCGGGAAAAAATTCTTATTTTAAGATTTCTTCATTGTTGAAATCGTGGGAAAATTTTTCCATTGTTAAAGGATAGGGACATTTTCAAGTTTTAAATATTGTCCATTGTTGAATGCGTATCAATATTTGTCAATGTAATTTTTTCCATTGTTGGAAGTGCGGGAAAGTTGGAATTATATTTAACTCTTAATATAATTATAAATAAATTTGTCATAATAACAATTGAAAAAGGAAGACTTAAAGTCGAATGTTTCATTGTTGCGGGAAAAATTTCTTATTTTAAGATTTCTTCATTATTGATAGAGTGGGAAATTTTTTCCATTGTTAAAGGATAGGGACATTTTCACGTTTTAAATATTGTCCATTGTTGAAAGCATATTAATATTTGTCAATGGAATTTTTTCCATTGTTGGAAGTGCGGGAAAGTTGTCATTACAGATAACTCCTATTATAGATATAAATAAATTTGACATAATAACAATTGAAAAAGGAAGACTTAAAGTCTAAATTTCATTGTTGTGGGAAATTTTCATATTTTAAGATTTCTTCATTGTTGCAAGCGTGGTAAAATTTGTCAGTATAATTTTTTCCATTGTTAAATGATAGGAACAATTTTACGTTTTAAAGATTGTCCATTGTTGATAGCGTATCAATATTTGTCTTTGGAAGTTTTTCCGCTGTTGGAAGTGCGGGAAAGTTGTAATTATAGATAACTATTAATATAATTATAAATAGATTTTTCATAATAACAATTGAAAAAGGAAGACTTAAAGTCGAATTTGTCATTGTTGCGGGAAAATTTCTTATTTTAAGATTTCTTCATTGTTGAAATCGTGGGAAAATTTTTCCATTGTTAAAGGATAGGGACATTTTCACGTTTTAAATATTGTCCATTGTTGAATGCGTATCAATATTTGTCAATGTAATTTTTTCCATTGTTGGAAGTGCGGGAAAGTTGGAATTATATTTAACTCTTAATATAATTATAAATAAATTTGTCATAATAACAATTGAAAAAGGAAGATTTAAAGTCGAATGTTTCATTGTTGCGGGAAAAATTTCTTATTTTAAGATTTCTTCATTATTGATAGAGTGGGAAATTTTTTCCATTGTTAAAGGATAGGGACATTTTCACGTTTTAAATATTGTCCATTGTTGAAAGCATATTAATATTTGTCAATGGAATTTTTTCCATTGTTGGAAGTGCGGGAAAGTTGTCATTACAGATAACTCCTATTATAATTATAAATAAATTTGACATAATAACAATTGAAAAAGGAAGACTTAAAGTCTAAATTTCATTGTTGTGGGAAATTTTCATATTTTAAGATTTCTTCATTGTTGCAAGCGTGGTAAAATTTGTCAGTATAATTTTTTCCATTGTTAAATGATAGGAACAATTTTACGTTTTAAAGATTGTCCATTGTTGATAGCGTATCAATATTTGTCTTTGGAAGTTTTTCCGCTGTTGGAAGTGCGGGAAAGTTGTAATTATAGATAACTATTAATATAATTATAAATAGATTTTTCATAATAACAATTGAAAAAGGAAGACTTAAAGTCGAATTTGTCATTGTTGAGGGAAAAAATTCTTATTTTAAGATTTCTTCATTGTTGAAAGCGTGGGAAATTTTTTCCATTGTTAAAGGATAGGGACATTTTCACGTTTTAAATATTGTCCATTGTTGAATGCGTATCAATATATGTCAATGGAATTTTTTCCATTGTTGGAAGTGCGGGAAAGTTGGAATTATATTTAACTCTTAATATAATTATAAATAGATTTTTTATAATAACAATTGAAAAATGAAGACTTAAAGTTGAATTTTTCATTGTTGCGCGAAAATTTTCATATTTTAAGATTTCTTCATTGTTGAAAGCGTGGGAAAATTTTTCCATTGTTAAAGGATAGGGACATTTTCACGTTTTAAATATTGTCCATTGTTGAATGCGTATCAATATTTGTCAATGGAATTTTTTCCATTGTTGGAAGTACGGGAAAGTTGGAATTATATTTAACTCTTAATATAATTATAAATAAATTTGTCATAATAACAATCGAAAAAGGAAGAAATAAAGTCGAATGTTTCATTGTTGCGGGAAAAATTTCTTATTTTAAGATTTCTTCATTATTGATAACGTGGGAAATTTTTTCCATTATTAAAGGATAGGGACATTTTCACGTTTTAAATATTGTCCATTGTTGAAAGCATATTAATATTTGTCAATGGAATTTTTTCCATTGTTGGAAGTGCGGGAAAGTTTTCATTACAGATAACTCCTATTATAATTATAAATAAATTTACATAATAACAATTGAAAAAGGAAGACTTAAAGTCTAAATTTCATTTTTGGGGGAAATTTTCATATTTTAAGAATTCTTCATTGTTGAATGCGTTGGAAAATTTGTCACTATAAATTTTTCCATTGTTAAATGATAGGGACATTTTCATGTTTTAAATATAGTCCATTGTTGAAAGAATATCAATATTTGTCAATGGATTTTTTTCCGTTGTTGGAAGTGCGGGAAAGTTGTCATTATAGATAACTTCTAATATAATTATAAATAGATTTTTTATAATAACAATTGAAAAAGGAAGACTTAAAGTCGAATTTGTCATTATTGCGGGAAAAAATTCTTATTTTAAGATTTCTTCATTGTTGAAATCGTGGGAAAATTTTTCCATTGTTAAAGGATAGGGACATTTTCAAGTTTTAAATATTGTCCATTGTTGAATGCGTATCAATATTTGTCAATGTAATTTTATCCATTGTTGGAAGTGCGGGAAAGTTGGAATTATATTTAACTCTTAATATAATTATAAATAAATTTGTCATAATAACAATTGAAAAAGGAAGACTTAAAGTCGAATGTTTCATTGTTGCGGGAAAAATTTTTTATTTTAAGATTTCTTCATTATTGATAGAGTGGGAAATTTTTTCCATTGTTAAAGGATAGGGACATTTTCACGTTTTAAATATTGTCCATTGTTGAAAGCATATTAATATTTGTCAATGGAATTTTTTCCATTGTTGGAAGTGCGGGAAAGTTGTCATTACAGATAACTCCTATTATAGATATAAATAAATTTGACATAATAACAATTGAAAAAGGAAGACTTAAAGTCTAAATTTCATTGTTGTGGGAAATTTTCATATTTTAAGATTTCTTCATTGTTGCAAGCGTGGTAAAATTTGTCAGTATAATTTTTTCCATTGTTAAATGATAGGAACAATTTTACGTTTTAAAGATTGTCCATTGTTGATAGCGTATCAATATTTGTCTTTGGAAGTTTTTCCGCTGTTGGAAGTGCGGGAAAGTTGTAATTATAGATAACTATTAATATAATTATAAATAGATTTTTCATAATAACAATTGAAAAAGGAAGACTTAAAGTCGAATTTGTCATTGTTGCGGGAAAAAATTCTTATTTTAAGATTTCTTCATTGTTGAAATCGTGGGAAAATTTTTCCATTGTTAAAGGATAGGGACATTTTCACGTTTTAAATATTGTCCATTGTTGAATGCATATCAATATTTGTCAATGTAATTTTTTCCATTGTTGGAAGTGCGGGAAAGTTGGAATTATATTTAACTCTTAATATAATTATAAATAAATTTGTCATAATAACAATTGAAAAAGGAAGACTTAAAGTCGAATGTTTCATTGTTGCGGGAAAAATTTCTTATTTTAAGATTTCTTCATTATTGATAGAGTGGGAAATTTTTTCCATTGTTAAAGGATAGGGACATTTTCACGTTTTAAATATTGTCCATTGTTGAAAGCATATTAATATTTGTCAATGGAATTTTTTCCATTGTTGGAAGTGCGGGAAAGTTGTCATTACAGATAACTCCTATTATAATTATAAATAAATTTGACATAATAACAATTGAAAAAGGAAGACTTAAAGTCTAAATTTCATTGTTGTGGGAAATTTTCATATTTTAAGATTTCTTCATTGTTGCAAGCGTGGTAAAATTTGTCAGTATAATTTTTTCCATTGTTAAATGATAGGAACAATTTTACGTTTTAAAGATTGTCCATTGTTGATAGCGTATCAATATTTGTCTTTGGAAGTTTTTCCGCTGTTGGAAGTGCGGGAAAGTTGTAATTATAGATAACTATTAATATAATTATAAATAGATTTTTCATAATAACAATTGAAAAAGGAAGACTTAAAGTCGAATTTTTCATTGTTGCGCGAAAAAATTCTTATTTTAAGATTTCTTCATTGTTGAAAGCGTGGGAAAATTTTTCCATTGTTAAAGGATAGGGACATTTTCACGTTTTAAATATTGTCCATTGTTGAATGCGTATCAATATTTGTCAATGGAATTTTTTCCATTGTTGGAAGTACGGGAAAGTTGGAATTATATTTAACTCTTAATATAATTATAAATAAATTTGTCATAATAACAATCGAAAAAGGAAGAAATAAAGTCGAATGTTTCATTGTTGCGGGAAAAATTTCTTATTTTAAGATTTCTTCATTATTGATAACGTGGGAAATTTTTTCCATTATTAAAGGATAGGGACATTTTCACGTTTTAAATATTGTCCATTGTTGAAAGCATATTAATATTTGTCAATGGAATTTTTTCCATTGTTGGAAGTGCGGGAAAGTTTTCATTACAGATAACTCCTATTATAATTATAAATAAATTTACATAATAACAATTGAAAAAGGAAGACTTAAAGTCTAAATTTCATTTTTGGGGGAAATTTTCATATTTTAAGAATTCTTCATTGTTGAATGCGTTGGAAAATTTGTCACTATAAATTTTTCCATTGTTAAATGATAGGGACATTTTCATGTTTTAAATATAGTCCATTGTTGAAAGAATATCAATATTTGTCAATGGATTTTTTTCCGTTGTTGGAAGTGCGGGAAAGTTGTCATTATAGATAACTTCTAATATAATTATAAATAGATTTTTTATAATAACAATTGAAAAAGGAAGACTTAAAGTCGAATTTGTCATTATTGCGGGAAAAAATTCTTATTTTAAGATTTCTTCATTGTTGAAATCGTGGGAAAATTTTTCCATTGTTAAAGGATAGGGACATTTTCAAGTTTTAAATATTGTCCATTGTTGAATGCGTATCAATATTTGTCAATGTAATTTTATCCATTGTTGGAAGTGCGGGAAAGTTGGAATTATATTTAACTCTTAATATAATTATAAATAAATTTGTCATAATAACAATTGAAAAAGGAAGACTTAAAGTCGAATGTTTCATTGTTGCGGGAAAAATTTTTTATTTTAAGATTTCTTCATTATTGATAGAGTGGGAAATTTTTTCCATTGTTAAAGGATAGGGACATTTTCACGTTTTAAATATTGTCCATTGTTGAAAGCATATTAATATTTGTCAATGGAATTTTTTCCATTGTTGGAAGTGCGGGAAAGTTGTCATTACAGATAACTCCTATTATAGATATAAATAAATTTGACATAATAACAATTGAAAAAGGAAGACTTAAAGTCTAAATTTCATTGTTGTGGGAAATTTTCATATTTTAAGATTTCTTCATTGTTGCAAGCGTGGTAAAATTTGTCAGTATAATTTTTTCCATTGTTAAATGATAGGAACAATTTTACGTTTTAAAGATTGTCCATTGTTGATAGCGTATCAATATTTGTCTTTGGAAGTTTTTCCGCTGTTGGAAGTGCGGGAAAGTTGTAATTATAGATAACTATTAATATAATTATAAATAGATTTTTCATAATAACAATTGAAAAAGGAAGACTTAAAGTCGAATTTGTCATTGTTGCGGGAAAAAATTCTTATTTTAAGATTTCTTCATTGTTGAAATCGTGGGAAAATTTTTCCATTGTTAAAGGATAGGGACATTTTCACGTTTTAAATATTGTCCATTGTTGAATGCATATCAATATTTGTCAATGTAATTTTTTCCATTGTTGGAAGTGCGGGAAAGTTGGAATTATATTTAACTCTTAATATAATTATAAATAAATTTGTCATAATAACAATTGAAAAAGGAAGACTTAAAGTCGAATGTTTCATTGTTGCGGGAAAAATTTCTTATTTTAAGATTTCTTCATTATTGATAGAGTGGGAAATTTTTTCCATTGTTAAAGGATAGGGACATTTTCACGTTTTAAATATTGTCCATTGTTGAAAGCATATTAATATTTGTCAATGGAATTTTTTCCATTGTTGGAAGTGCGGGAAAGTTGTCATTACAGATAACTCCTATTATAATTATAAATAAATTTGACATAATAACAATTGAAAAAGGAAGACTTAAAGTCTAAATTTCATTGTTGTGGGAAATTTTCATATTTTAAGATTTCTTCATTGTTGCAAGCGTGGTAAAATTTGTCAGTATAATTTTTTCCATTGTTAAATGATAGGAACAATTTTACGTTTTAAAGATTGTCCATTGTTGATAGCGTATCAATATTTGTCTTTGGAAGTTTTTCCGCTGTTGGAAGTGCGGGAAAGTTGTAATTATAGATAACTATTAATATAATTATAAATAGATTTTTCATAATAACAATTGAAAAAGGAAGACTTAAAGTCGAATTTTTCATTGTTGCGCGAAAAAATTCTTATTTTAAGATTTCTTCATTGTTGAAAGCGTGGGAAAATTTTTCCATTGTTAAAGGATAGGGACATTTTCACGTTTTAAATATTGTCCATTGTTGAATGCGTATCAATATTTGTCAATGGAATTTTTTCCATTGTTGGAAGTACGGGAAAGTTGGAATTATATTTAACTCTTAATATAATTATAAATAAATTTGTCATAATAACAATCGAAAAAGGAAGAAATAAAGTCGAATGTTTCATTGTTGCGGGAAAAATTTCTTATTTTAAGATTTCTTCATTATTGATAACGTGGGAAATTTTTTCCATTATTAAAGGATAGGGACATTTTCACGTTTTAAATATTGTCCATTGTTGAAAGCATATTAATATTTGTCAATGGAATTTTTTCCATTGTTGGAAGTGCGGGAAAGTTTTCATTACAGATAACTCCTATTATAATTATAAATAAATTTACATAATAACAATTGAAAAAGGAAGACTTAAAGTCTAAATTTCATTTTTGTGGGAAATTTTCATATTTTAAGAATTCTTCATTGTTGAATGCGTTGGAAAATTTGTCACTATAAATTTTTCCATTGTTAAATGATAGGGACATTTTCATGTTTTAAATATAGTCCATTGTTGAAAGAATATCAATATTTGTCAATGGATTTTTTTCCGTTGTTGGAAGCGCGGGAAAGTTGTCATTATAGATAACTTCTAATATAATTATAAATAGATTTTTTATAATAACAATTGAAAAATGAAGACTTAAAGTCGAATTTTTCATTGTTGCGCGAAAAATTTCATATTTTAAGATTTCTTCATTGTTGAAAGCGTGGGAAAATTTGTCACTAAAAATTTTTCCATTGTTAAAGGATAGGGACATTTTCATGTTTTAAATATAGTCCATTGTTGAAAGCGTATCAATATTTGTCAATGGAATTTTTTCCGCTGTTGGAAGTGCGGGAAAGTTGTCATTATAGATAACTATTAATATAATTATAAATAGATTTTTCATAATAAAAATTGAAAAAGGAAGACTTAAAGTCGAATTTGTCCTTATTGCGGGAAAAAATTCTTATTTTAAGATTTCTTCATTGTTGAAAGCGTGGGAAAATTTTTCCATTGTTAAAGGATAGGGACATTTTCACGTTTTAAATATTGTCCATTGTTGAATGCGTATCAATATTTGTCAATGGAATTTTTCCATTGTTGGAAGTGCGGGAAAGTTGGAATTATATTTAACTCTTAATATAATTATAAATAAATTTGTCATAATAACAATTGAAAAAGGAAGACATAAAGTCGAATGTTTCATTGTTGCGGGAAAAATTTCTTATTTTAAGATTTCTTGATTATTGAATGCGTTGGAAAATTTGTCACTATAAATTTTTCCATTGTTAAAGGATAGGGACATTTTCATGTTTTAAATATAGTCCATTGTTGAAAGAATATCAATATTTGTCAATGGATTTTTTTCCGTTGTTGGAAGTGCGGGAAAGTTGTCATTATAGATAACTTCTAATGTAATTATAAATAGATTTTTTATAATAACAATTGAAAAATGAAGACTTAAAGTCGAATTTTTCATTGTTGCGCGAAAAATTTCATATTTTAAGATTTCTTCATTGTTGAAAGCGTGGGAAAATTTGTCAATAAAAATTTTTCCATTGTTAAAGGATAGGGACATTTTCATGTTTTAAATATAGTCCATTGTTGAAAGCGTATCAATATTTGTCAATGGAATTTTTTCCGCTGTTGGAAGTGCGGGAAATTTGTCATTATAGATAACTATTAATATAATTATAAATAGATTTTTCATAATAACAATTGAAAAAGGAAGACTTAAAGTCGAATTTGTCATTATTGCGGGAAAAAATTCTTATTTTAAGATTTCTTCATTGTTGAAATCGTGGGAAAATTTTTCCATTGTTAAAGGATAGGGACATTTTCACGTTTTAAATATTGTCCATTGTTGAATGCGTATCAATATTTGTCAATGGAATTTTTTCCATTGTTTGAAGTGCGGGAAAGTTGTCATTACAGATAAATCCTATTATAATTATAAATAAATTTGACATAATAACAATTGAAAAAGGAAGACTTAAAGTCTAAATTTCATTGTTGTGGGAAATTTTCATATTTTAAGATTTCTTCATTGTTGCAAGCGTGGTAAAATTTGTCAGTATAATTTTTTCCATTGTTAAATGATAGGAACACTTTTACGTTTTAAAGATTGTCCATTGTTGATAGCGTATCAATATTTGTCTTTGGAAGTTTTTCCGCTGTTGGAAGTGCGGGAAAGTTGTAATTATAGATAACTATTAATATAATTATAAATAGATTTTTCATAATAACAATTGAAAAAGGAAGACTTAAAGTCGAATTTGTCATTGTTGCGGGAAAAAATTCTTATTTTAAGATTTCTTCATTGTTGAAAGCGTGGGAAAATTTTTCCATTGTTAAAGGATAGGGACATTTTCACGTTTTAAATATTGTCCATTGTTGAATGCGTATCAATATTTGTCAATGTAATTTTTTCCATTGTTGGAAGTGCGGGAAAGTTGGAATTATATTTAACTCTTAATATAATTATAAATAAATTTGTCATAATAACAATTGAAAAAGGAAGACTTAAAGTCGAATGTTTCATTGTTGCGGGAAAAATTTCTTATTTTAAGATTTCTTCATTATTGATAGCGTGGGAAATTTTTTCCATTGTTAAAGGATAGGGACATTTTCACGTTTTAAATATTGTCCATTGTTGAAAGCATATTAATATTTGTCAATGGAATTTTTTCCATTGTTGGAAGTGCGGGAAAGTTGTCATTACAGATAACTCCTATTATAATTATAAATAAATTTGACATAATAACAATTGAAAAAGGAAGACTTAAAGTCTAAATTTCATTGTTGTGGGAAATTTTCATATTTTAAGATTTCTTCATTGTTGCAAGCGTGGTAAAATTTGTCAGTATAATTTTTTCCATTGTTAAATGATAGGAACAATTTTACGTTTTAAAGATTGTCCATTGTTGATAGCGTATCAATATTTGTCTTTGGAAGTTTTTCCGCTGTTGGAAGTGCGGGAAAGTTGTAATTATAGATAACTATTAATATAATTATAAATAGATTTTTCATAATAACAATTGAAAAAGGAAGACTTAAAGTCGAATTTGTCATTGTTGCGGGAAAAAATTCTTATTTTAAGATTTCTTCATTGTTGAAAGCGTGGGAAAATTTTTCCATTGTTAAAGTTTAGGGACATTTTCACGTTTTAAATATTGTCCATTGTTGAATGCGTATCAATATATGTCAATGGAATTTTTTCCATTGTTGGAAGTGCGGGAAAGTTGGAATTATATTTAACTCTTAATATAATTATAAATAAATTTGTCATAATAACAATTGAAAAAGGAAGACTTAAAGTCGAATGTTTCATTGTTGCGGGAAAAATTTCTTATTTTAAGATTTCTTCATTATTGATAGCGTGGGAAATTTTTTCCATTGTTAAAGGATACGGACATTTTCACGTTTTAAATATTGTCCATTGTTGAAAGCATATTAATATTTGTCAATGGAATTTTTTCCATTGTTGGAAGTGCGGGAAAGTTGTCATTACAGATAACTCCTATTATAATTATAAATAAATTTACATAATAACAATTGAAAAAGGAAGACTTAAAGTCTAAATTTCATTGTTGTGGGAAATTTTCATATTTTAAGATTTCTTCATTGTTGCAAGCGTGGGAAAATTTGTCAGTATAATTTTTTCCATTGTTAAATGATAGGGACAATTTTACGTTTTAAAGATTGTCCATTGTTGATAGCGTATGAATATTTGTCAATGGAAGTTTTTCCGCTGTTGGAAGTGTGGGAAAGTTGTCATTATAGATAACTATTAATATAATTATAAATAGATTTTTCATAATAACAATTGAAAAAGGAAGACTTAAAGTCGAATTTGTCATTGTTGCGGGAAAAATTTCTTATTTTAAGATTTCTTCATTGTTGAATGCGTTGGAAAATTTGTCACTATAAATTTTTCCATTGTTAAAGGATAGGGACATTTTCATGTTTTAAATATAGTCCATTGTTGAAAGAATATCAATATTTGTCAATGGATTTTTTTCCGTTGTTGGAAGTGCGGGAAAGTTGTCATTATAGATAACTTCTAATATAATTATAAATAGATTTTTTATAATAACAATTGAAAAATGAAGACTTAAAGTCGAATTTTTCATTGTTGCGCGAAAATTTTCATATTTTAAGATTTCTTCATTGTTGAAAGCGTGGGAAAATTTGTCACTAAAAATTTTTCCATTGTTAAAGGATAGGGACATTTTCATGTTTTAAATATAGTCCATTGTTGAAAGCGTATCAATATTTGTCAATGGAATTTTTTCCGCTGTTGGAAGTGCGGGAAAGTTGTCATTATAGATAACTATTAATATAATTATAAATAGATTTTTCATAATAAAAATTGAAAAAGGAAGACTTAAAGTCGAATTTGTCATTATTGCGGGAAAAAATTCTTATTTTAAGATTTCTTCATTGTTGAAAGCGTGGGAAAATTTTTCCATTGTTAAAGGATAGGGACACTTTCACGTTTTAAATATTGTCCATTGTTGAATGCGTATCAATATTTGTCAATGGAATTTTTCCATTGTTGGAAGTGCGGGAAAGTTGGAATTATATTTAACTGTTAATATAATTATAAATAAATTTGTCATAATAACAATTGAAAAAGGATGACATAAAGTCGAATGTTTCATTGTTGCGGGAAAAATTTCTTATTTTAAGATTTCTTCATTATTGATAGCGTGGGAAATTTTTTCCATTGTTAAAGGATAGGGACATTTTCACGTTTTAAATATTGTCCATTGTTGAAAGCATATTAATATTTGTCAATGGGGAATCCATTGTTGGAAGTGCGGGAAAGTTGTCATTACAGATAACTCCTATTATAATTATAAATAAATTTACATAATAACAATTGAAAAGGAAGACTTAAAGTCGAATTTGTCATTGTTGCGGGAAAAATTTCTTGTTTTAAGAATTCTTCATTTTTGAATGCGTTGGAAAATTTGTCACTATAAATTTTTCCATTGTTAAAGGATAGGGACATTTTCATGTTTTAAATATAGTCCATTGTTGAAAGAATATCAATATTTGTCAATGGATTTTTTTCCGTTGTTGGAAGTGCGGGAAAGTTGTCATTATAGATAACTTCTAATATAATTATAAATAGATTTTTTATAATAAAAATTGAAAAATGAAGACTTAAAGTCGAATTTTTCATTGTTGCGCGAAAATTTTCATATTTTAAGATTTCTTCATTGTTGAAAGCGTGGGAAAATTTTTCCATTGTTTAAGGATAGGGACATTTTCACGTTTTAAATATTGTCCATTGTTGAATGCGTATCAATATTTGTCAATGGAATTTTTCCATTGTTGGAAGTGCGGGAAAGTTGGAATTATATTTAACTCTTAATATAATTATAAATAAATTTGTCATAATAACAATTGAAAAAGGAAGACATAAAGTCGAATGTTCCATTGTTGCGGGAAAAATTTCTTATTTTAAGATTTCTTCATTATTGATAGCGTGGGAAATTTTTTCCATTGTTAAAGGATAGGGACATTTTCACGTTTTAAATATTGTCCATTGTTGAAAGCATATTAATATTTGTCAATGGAATTTGTTCCATTGTTGGAAGTGCGGGAAAGTTGTCATTACAGATAACTCCTATTATAATTATAAATAAATTTGACATAATAACAATTGAAAAAGGAAGACTTAAAGTCTAAATTTCATTGTTGTGGGAAATTTTCATATTTTAAGATTTCTTCATTGTTGCAAGCGTGGGAAAATTTGTCAGTATAATTTTTTCCATTGTTAAAAGATAGGGACAATTTTAGGTTTTAAAGATTGTCCATTGTTCATAGCGTATGAATATTTGTCAATGGAAGTTTTTCCGCTGTTGGAAGTGCGGGAAAGTTGTCATTATAGATAACTATTAATATAATTATAAATAGATTTTTCATAATAACAATTGAAAAAGGAAGACTTAAAGTCGAATTTGTCATTGTTGCGGGAAAAATTTCTTGTTTAAGATTTCTTCATTGTTGAAAGCGTTGGAAAATTTGTCACTATAAATTTTTCCATTGATAAAGGATAGGGACATTTTCATGTTTTAAATATAGTCAATTGTTGAAAGAATATCAATATTTGTCAATGGATTTTTTTCCGATGTTGGAAGTGCGTGAAAGTTGTCATTATAGATAACTTCTAATATAATTATAAATAGATTTTTTATAATAACAATTGAAAAAGGAAGACTTAAAGTCGAATTTGTCATTGTTGCGGGAAAAATTTCTTGTTTTAAGATTTCTTCATTGTTGAATGCGTTGGAAAATTTGTCACTATAAATTTTTTCATTGTTAAAGGATAGGGACATTTTCATGTTTTAAATATAGTCCATTGTTGAAAGAATATCAATATTTGTCAATGGATTTTTTTCCGTTGTTGGAAGTGCGGGAAAGTTGTCATTATAGATAACTTCTAATATAATTATAAATATATTTTTTATAATAACAATTGAAAAAGGAAGACTTAAAGTCGAATTTGTCATTGTTGCGGGAAAAATTTCTTGTTTTAAGATTTCTTCATTGTTGAATGCGTTGGAAAATTTGTCACTATAAATTTTTTCATTGTTAAAGGATAGGGACATTTTCATGTTTTAAATATAGTCCATTGTTGAAAGAATATCAATATTTGTCAATGGATTTTTTTCCGTTGTTGGAAGTGCGGGAAAGTTGTCATTATAGATAACTTCTAATATAATTATAAATAGATTTTTCATAATAACAATTGAAAAAGGAAGACTTAAAGTCGAATTTGTCATTGTTGCGGGAAAATTTTTTTGTTTTAAGATTTCTTCATTGTTGAATGCGTTGGAAAATTTGTCACTATAAATTTTTCCATTGTTAAAGGATAGGGACATTTTCATGTTTTAAATATAGTCCATTGTTGAAAGAATATCAATATTTGTCAATGGATTTTTTTCCGTTGTTGGAAGTGCGGGAAAGTTGTCATTATAGATAACTTCTAATATAATTATAAATAGATTTTTCATAATAACAATTGGGAAAGGAAGACTTAAAGTCGAATTTGTCATTGTTGCGGGAAAATTTTTTTGTTTTAAGATTTCTTCATTGTTGAATGCGTTGGAAAATTTGTCACTATAAATTTTTCCATTGTTAAAGGATAGGGACATTTTCATGTTTTAAATATAGTCCATTGTTGGAAGAATATCAATATTTGTCAATGGATTTTTTTCCGTTGTTGGAAGTGCGGGAAAGTTGTCATTATAGATAACTATTAATATAATTATAAATAGATTTTTCATAATAAAAATTGAAAAAGGAAGACTTAAAGTCGAATTTGTCCTTATTGCGGGAAAAAATTCTTATTTTAAGATTTCTTCATTGTTGAAAGCGTGGGAAAATTTTTCCATTGTTAAAGGATAGGGACATTTTCACGTTTTAAATATTGTCCATTGATGAAAGCATATTAATATTTGTCAATGGAATTCTTTCCATTGTTGGAAGTGCGGGAAAGTTGTCATTACAGATAACTCCTATTATAATTATAAATAAATTTACATAATAACAATTGAAAAAGGAAGACTTAAAGTCTAAATTTCATTTTTGTGGGAAATTTCCATATTTTAAGATTTCTTCATTGTTGCAAGCGTGGGAAAATTTGTCAGTATAATTTTTTCCATTGTTAAATGATAGGAACAATTTTACGTTTTAAAGATTGTCCATTGTTGATAGCGTATCAATATTTGTCTTTGGAAGTTTTTCCGCTGTTGGAAGTGCGGGAAAGTTGTCATTATAGATAACAATTAATATAATTATAAATAGATTTTTCATAATAACAATTGAAAAAGGAAGACTTAAAGTCGAATTTGTCATTGTTGCGGGAAAAAATTCTTATTTTAAGATTTCTTCATTGTTGCAAGCGTGGTAAAATTTGTCAGTATAATTTTTTCCATTGTTAAATGATAGGAACAATTTTACGTTTTAAAGATTGTCCATTGTTGATAGCGTATCAATATTTGTCTTTGGAAGTTTTTCCATTGTTGGAAGTGCGGGAAAGTTGGAATTATATTTAACTCTTAATATAATTATAAATAAATTTGTCATAATAACAATTGAAAAAGGAAGACTTAAAGTCGAATGTTTCATTGTTGCGGGAAAAATTTCTTATTTTAAGATTTCTTCATTATTGATAGCGTGGGAAATTTTTTCCATTGTTAAAGGATAGGGACATTTTCACGTTTTAAATATTGTCCATTGTTGAAAGCATATTAATATTTGTCAATGGAATTCTTTCCATTGTTGGAAGTGCGGGAAAGTTGTCATTACAGATAACTCCTATTATAATTATAAATAAATTTACATAATAACAATTGAAAAAGGAAGACTTAAAGTCTAAATTTCATTTTTGTGGGAAATTTCCATATTTTAAGATTTCTTCATTGTTGCAAGCGTGGGAAAATTTGTCAGTATAATTTTTTCCATTGTTAAATGATAGGGACAATTTTACGTTTTAAAGATTGTCCATTGTTGATAGCGTATGAATATTTGTCAATGGAAGTTTTTCCGCTGTTGGAAGTGCGGGAAAGTTGTCATTATAGATAACAATTAATATAATTATAAATAGATTTTTCATAATAACAATTGAAAAAGGAAGACTTAAAGTCGAATTTGTCATTGTTGCGGGAAAAATTTCTTGTTTTAAGATTTCTTCATTGTTGAATGCGTTGGAAAATTTGTCACTATAAATTTTTCCATTGTTAAAGGATAGGGACATTTTCATGTTTTAAATATAGTCCATTGTTGAAAGAATATCAATATTTGTCAATGGATTTTTTTCCATTGTTGGAAGTGCGGGAAAGTTGTCATTATAGATAACTTCTAATATAATTATAAATAGATTTTTTATAATAACAATTGAAAAATGAAGACTTAAAGTCGAATTTTTCATTGTTGCGCGAAAAATTTCATATTTTAAGATTTCTTCATTGTTGAAAGCGTGGGAAAATTTGTCACTAAAAATTTTTCCATTGTTAAAGGATAGGGACATTTTCATGTTTTAAATATAGTCCATTGTTGAAAGCGTATCAATATTTGTCAATGGAATTTTTTCCGCTGTTGGAAGTGCGGGAAAGTTGTCATTATAGATAACTATTAATATAATTATAAATAGATTTTTCATAATAAAAATTGAAAAAGGAAGACTTAAAGTCGAATTTGTCATTATTGCGGGAAAAAATTCTTATTTTAAGATTTCTTCATTGTTGAAAGCGTGGGAAAATTTTTCCATTGTTAAAGGATAGGGACATTTTCACGTTTTAAATATTGTCCATTGTTGAATGCGTATCAATATTTGTCAATGGAATTTTTCCATTGTTGGAAGTGCGGGAAAGTTGGAATTATATTTAACTCTTAATATAATTATAAATAAATTTGTCATAATAACAATTGAAAAAGGATGACATAAAGTCGAATGTTTCATTGTTGCGGGAAAAATTTCTTATTTTAAGATTTCTTCATTATTGATAGCGTGGGAAATTTTTTCCATTGTTAAAGGATAGGGAAATTTTCACGTTTTAAATATTGTCCATTGTTGAAAGCATATTAATATTTGTCAATGGAATTTTTTCCATTGTTGGAAGTGCGGGAAAGTTTTCATTACAGATAACTCCTATTATAATTATAAATAAATTTACATAATAACAATTGAAAAAGGAAGACTTAAAGTCTAAATTTCATTTTTGTGGGAAATTTTCATATTTTAAGAATTCTTCATTGTTGAATGCGTTGGAAAATTTGTCACTATAAATTTTTCCATTGTTAAAGGATAGGGACATTTTCATGTTTTAAATATAGTCCATTGTTGAAAGAATATCAATATTTGTCAATGGATTTTTTTCCGTTGTTGGAAGTGCGGGAAAGTTGTCATTATAGATAACTTCTAATATAATTATAAATAGATTTTTTATAATAAAAATTGAAAAATGAAGACTTAAAGTCGAATTTTTCATTGTTGCGCGAAAATTTTCATATTTTAAGATTTCTTCATTGTTGAAAGCGTGGGAAAATTTTTCCATTGTTTAAGGATAGGGACATTTTCACGTTTTAAATATTGTCCATTGTTGAATGCGTATCAATATTTGTCAATGGAATTTTTCCATTGTTGGAAGTGCGGGAAAGTTGGAATTATATTTAACTCTTAATATAATTATAAATAAATTTGTCATAATAACAATTGAAAAAGGAAGACATAAAGTCGAATGTTCCATTGTTGCGGGAAAAATTTCTTATTTTAAGATTTCTTCATTATTGATAGCGTGGGAAATTTTTTCCATTGTTAAAGGATAGGGACATTTTCACGTTTTAAATATTGTCCATTGTTGAAAGCATATTAATATTTGTCAATGGAATTTGTTCCATTGTTGGAAGTGCGGGAAAGTTGTCATTACAGATAACTCCTATTATAATTATAAATAAATTTGACATAATAACAATTGAAAAAGGAAGACTTAAAGTCTAAATTTCATTGTTGTGGGAAATTTTCATATTTTAAGATTTCTTCATTGTTGCAAGCGTGGGAAAATTTGTCAGTATAATTTTTTCCATTGTTAAAAGTTAGGGACAATTTTAGGTTTTAAAGATTGTCCATTGTTCATAGCGTATGAATATTTGTCAATGGAAGTTTTTCCGCTCTTGGAAGTGCGGGAAAGTTGTCATTATAGATAACTATTAATATAATTATAAATAGATTTTTCATAATAACAATTGAAAAAGGAAGACTTAAAGTCGAATTTGTCATTGTTGCGGGAAAAATTTCTTGTTTAAGATTTCTTCATTGTTGAAAGCGTTGGAAAATTTGTCACTATAAATTTTTCCATTGATAAAGGATAGGGACATTTTCATGTTTTAAATATAGTCAATTGTTGAAAGAATATCAATATTTGTCAATGGATTTTTTTCCGATGTTGGAAGTGCGTGAAAGTTGTCATTATAGATAACTTCTAATATAATTATAAATAGATTTTTTATAATAACAATTGAAAAAGGAAGACTTAAAGTCGAATTTGTCATTGTTGCGGGAAAAATTTCTTGTTTTAAGATTTCTTCATTGTTGAATGCGTTGGAAAATTTGTCACTATAAATTTTTTCATTGTTAAAGGATAGGGACATTTTCATGTTTTAAATATAGTCCATTGTTGAAAGAATATCAATATTTGTCAATGGATTTTTTTCGGTTGTTGGAAGTGCGGGAAAGTTGTCATTATAGATAACTTCTAATATAATTATAAATAGATTTTTCATAATAACAATTGAAAAAGGAAGACTTAAAGTCGAATTTGTCATTGTTGCGGGAAAATTTTCTTGTTTTAAGATTTCTTCATTGTTGAATGCGTTGGAAAATTTGTCACTATAAATTTTTCCATTGTTAAAGGATAGGGACATTTTCATGTTTTAAATATAGTCCATTGTTGAAAGAATATCAATATTTGTCAATGGATTTTTTTCCGTTGTTGGAAGTGCGGGAAAGTTGTCATTATAGATAACTTCTAATATAATTATAAATAGATTTTTTATAATAACAATTGAAAAAGGAAGACTTAAAGTCGAATTTGTCATTGTTGCGGGAAAAATTTCTTGTTTTAAGATTTCTTCATTGTTGAATGCGTTGGAAAATTTGTCACTATAAATTTTTTCATTGTTAAAGGATAGGGACATTTTCATGTTTTAAATATAGTCCATTGTTGAAAGAATATCAATATTTGTCAATGGATTTTTTTCCGTTGTTGGAAGTGCGGGAAAGTTGTCATTATAGATAACTTCTAATATAATTATAAATAGATTTTTCATAATAACAATTGAAAAAGGAAGACTTAAAGTCGAATTTGTCATTGTTGCGGGAAAATTTTTTTGTTTTAAGATTTCTTCATTGTTGAATGCGTTGGAAAATTTGTCACTATAAATTTTTCCATTGTTAAAGGATAGGGACATTTTCATGTTTTAAATATAGTCCATTGTTGAAAGAATATCAATATTTGTCAATGGATTTTTTTCCGTTGTTGGAAGTGCGGGAAAGTTGTCATTATAGATAACTTCTAATATAATTATAAATAGATTTTTCATAATAACAATTGGGAAAGGAAGACTTAAAGTCGAATTTGTCATTGTTGCGGGAAAATTTTTTTGTTTTAAGATTTCTTCATTGTTGAATGCGTTGGAAAATTTGTCACTATAAATTTTTCCATTGTTAAAGGATAGGGACATTTTCATGTTTTAAATATAGTCCATTGTTGGAAGAATATCAATATTTGTCAATGGATTTTTTTCCGTTGTTGGAAGTGCGGGAAAGTTGTCATTATAGATAACTATTAATATAATTATAAATAGATTTTTCATAATAAAAATTGAAAAAGGAAGACTTAAAGTCGAATTTGTCCTTATTGCGGGAAAAAATTCTTATTTTAAGATTTCTTCATTGTTGAAAGCGTGGGAAAATTTTTCCATTGTTAAAGGATAGGGACATTTTCACGTTTTAAATATTGTCCATTGATGAAAGCATATTAATATTTGTCAATGGAATTCTTTCCATTGTTGGAAGTGCGGGAAAGTTGTCATTACAGATAACTCCTATTATAATTATAAATAAATTTACATAATAACAATTGAAAAAGGAAGACTTAAAGTCTAAATTTCATTTTTGTGGGAAATTTCCATATTTTAAGATTTCTTCATTGTTGCAAGCGTGGGAAAATTTGTCAGTATAATTTTTTCCATTGTTAAATGATAGGAACAATTTTACGTTTTAAAGATTGTCCATTGTTGATAGCGTATCAATATTTGTCTTTGGAAGTTTTTCCGCTGTTGGAAGTGCGGGAAAGTTGTCATTATAGATAACAATTAATATAATTATAAATAGATTTTTCATAATAACAATTGAAAAAGGAAGACTTAAAGTCGAATTTGTCATTGTTGCGGGAAAAAATTCTTATTTTAAGATTTCTTCATTGTTGCAAGCGTGGTAAAATTTGTCAGTATAATTTTTTCCATTGTTAAATGATAGGAACAATTTTACGTTTTAAAGATTGTCCATTGTTGATAGCGTATCAATATTTGTCTTTGGAAGTTTTTCCATTGTTGGAAGTGCGGGAAAGTTGGAATTATATTTAACTCTTAATATAATTATAAATAAATTTGTCATAATAACAATTGAAAAAGGAAGACTTAAAGTCGAATGTTTCATTGTTGCGGGAAAAATTTCTTATTTTAAGATTTCTTCATTATTGATAGCGTGGGAAATTTTTTCCATTGTTAAAGGATAGGGACATTTTCACGTTTTAAATATTGTCCATTGTTGAAAGCATATTAATATTTGTCAATGGAATTCTTTCCATTGTTGGAAGTGCGGGAAAGTTGTCATTACAGATAACTCCTATTATAATTATAAATAAATTTACATAATAACAATTGAAAAAGGAAGACTTAAAGTCTAAATTTCATTTTTGTGGGAAATTTCCATATTTTAAGATTTCTTCATTGTTGCAAGCGTGGGAAAATTTGTCAGTATAATTTTTTCCATTGTTAAATGATAGGGACAATTTTACGTTTTAAAGATTGTCCATTGTTGATAGCGTATGAATATTTGTCAATGGAAGTTTTTCCGCTGTTGGAAGTGCGGGAAAGTTGTCATTATAGATAACAATTAATATAATTATAAATAGATTTTTCATAATAACAATTGAAAAAGGAAGACTTAAAGTCGAATTTGTCATTGTTGCGGGAAAAATTTCTTGTTTTAAGATTTCTTCATTGTTGAATGCGTTGGAAAATTTGTCACTATAAATTTTTCCATTGTTAAAGGATAGGGACATTTTCATGTTTTAAATATAGTCCATTGTTGAAAGAATATCAATATTTGTCAATGGATTTTTTTCCATTGTTGGAAGTGCGGGAAAGTTGTCATTATAGATAACTTCTAATATAATTATAAATAGATTTTTTATAATAACAATTGAAAAATGAAGACTTAAAGTCGAATTTTTCATTGTTGCGCGAAAAATTTCATATTTTAAGATTTCTTCATTGTTGAAAGCGTGGGAAAATTTGTCACTAAAAATTTTTCCATTGTTAAAGGATAGGGACATTTTCATGTTTTAAATATGGTCCATTGTTGAAAGCGTATCAATATTTGTCAATGGAATTTTTTCCGCTGTTGGAAGTGCGGGAAAGTTGTCATTATAGATAACTATTAATATAATTATAAATAGATTTTTCATAATAAAAATTGAAAAAGGAAGACTTAAAGTCGAATTTGTCATTATTGCGGGAAAAAATTCTTATTTTAAGATTTCTTCATTGTTGAAAGCGTGGGAAAATTTTTCCATTGTTAAAGGATAGGGACATTTTCACGTTTTAAATATTGTCCATTGTTGAATGCGTATCAATATTTGTCAATGGAATTTTTCCATTGTTGGAAGTGCGGGAAAGTTGGAATTATATTTAACTCTTAATATAATTATAAATAAATTTGTCATAATAACAATTGAAAAAGGATGACATAAAGTCGAATGTTTCATTGTTGCGGGAAAAATTTCTTATTTTAAGATTTCTTCATTATTGATAGCGTGGGAAATTTTTTCCATTGTTAAAGGATAGGGAAATTTTCACGTTTTAAATATTGTCCATTGTTGAAAGCATATTAATATTTGTCAATGGAATTTTTTCCATTGTTGGAAGTGCGGGAAAGTTTTCATTACAGATAACTCCTATTATAATTATAAATAAATTTACATAATAACAATTGAAAAAGGAAGACTTAAAGTCTAAATTTCATTTTTGTGGGAAATTTTCATATTTTAAGAATTCTTCATTGTTGAATGCGTTGGAAAATTTGTCACTATAAATTTTTCCATTGTTAAATGATAGGGACATTTTCATGTTTTAAATATAGTCCATTGTTGAAAGAATATCAATATTTGTCAATTGATTTTTTTCCGTTGTTGGAAGTGCGGGAAAGTTGTCATTATAGATAACTTCTAATATAATTATAAATAGATTTTTTATAATAACAATTGAAAAATGAAGACTTGTCGAATTTTTCATTGTTGCGGGAAAAATTTCATATTTTAAGATTTCTTCATTGTTGAAAGCGTGGGAAAATTTGTCACTAAAAATTTTTCCATTGTTAAAGGATAGGGACATTTTCATGTTTTAAATATAGTCCATTGTTGAAAGCGTATCAATATTTGTCAATGGAATTTTTTCCGCTGTTGGAAGTGCGGGAAAGTTGTCATTATAGATAACTATTAATATAATTATAAATAGATTTTTCATAATAAAAATTGAAAAAGGAAGACTTAAAGTCGAATTTGTCCTTATTGCGGGAAAAAATTCTTATTTTAAGATTTCTTCATTGTTGAAAGCGTGGGAAAATTTTTCCATTGTTAAAGGATAGGGACATTTTCACGTTTTAAATATTGTCCATTGTTGAATGCGTATCAATATTTGTCAATGTAATTTTTTCCATTGTTGAAAGTGCGGGAAAGTTGGAATTATATTTAACTCTTAATATAATTATAAATAAATTTGTCATAATAACAATTGAAAAAGGAAGACTTAAAATCGAATGTTTCATTGTTGCGGGAAAAATTTCTTATTTTAAGATTTCTTCATTATTGATAGCGTGAGAAATTTTTTCCATTGTTAAAGGATAGGGACATTTTCACGTTATAAATATTGTCCATTGTTGAAAGCATATTAATATTTGTCAATGGAATTTTTTCCATTGTTGGAAGTGCGGGAAAGTTGTCATTACAGATAACTCCTATTATAATTATAAATAAATTTGACATAATAACAATTGAAAAAGGAAGACTTAAAGTCTAAATTTCCTTGTTGTGGGAAATTTTCATATTTTAAGATTTCTTCATTGTTGCAAGCGTGGTAAAATTTGTCAGTATAATTTTTTCCATTGTTAAATGATAGGAACAATTTTACGTTTTAAAGATTGTCCATTGTTGATAGCGTATCAATATTTGTCTTTGGAAGTTTTTCCGCTGTTGGAAGTGCGGGAAAGTTGTCATTATAGATAACTATTAATATAATTATAAATAGATTTTTCATAATAACAATTGAAAAAGGAAGACTTAAAGTCGAATTTGTCATTGTTGCGGGAAAAAATTCTTATTTTAAGATTTCTTCATTGTTGAAAGCGTGGGAAAATTTTTCCATTGTTAAAGGATAGGGACATTTTCACGTTTTAATATTGTCCATTGTTGAATGCGTATCAATATATGTCAATGGAATTTTTTCCATTGTTGGAAGTGCGGGAAAGTTGGAATTATATTTAACTCTTAATATAATTATAAATAAATTTGTCATAATAACAATTGAAAAAGGAAGACTTAAACTCGAATGTTTCATTGTTGCGGGAAAAATTTCTTATTTTAAGATTTCTTCATTCTTGATAGCGTGGGAAATTTTTTCCATTGTTAAAGGATAGGGACATTTTCACGTTTTAAATATTGTCCATTGTTGAAAGCATATTAATATTTGTCAATGGAATTCTTTCCATTGTTGGAAGTGCGGGAAAGTTGTCATTACAGATAACTCCTATTATAATTATAAATAAATTTACATAATAACAATTGAAAAAGGAAGACTTAAAGTCTAAATTTCATTTTTGTGGGAAATTTCCATATTTTAAGATTTCTTCACTGTTGCAAGCGTGGGAAAATTTGTCAGTATAATTTTTTCCATTGTTAAATGATAGGGACAATTTTACGTTTTAAAGATTGCCCATTGTTGATAGCGTATGAATATTTGTCAATGGAAGTTTTTCCGCTGTTGGAAGTGCGGGAAAGTTGTCATTATAGATAACAATTAATATAATTATAAATAGATTTTTCATAATAACAATTGGAAAAGGAAGACTTAAAGTCGAATTTGTCATTGTTGCGGGAAAAATTTCTTGTTTTAAGATTTCTTCATTGTTGAATGCGTTGGAAAATTTGTCACTATAAATTTTTCCATTGTTAAAGGATAGGGACATTTTCATGTTTTAAATATAGTCCATTGTTGAAAGAATATCAATATTTGTCAATGGATTTTTTTCCATTGTTGGAAGTGCGGGAAAGTTGTCATTATAGATAACTTCTAATATAATTATAAATAGATTTTTCATAATAAAAATTGAAAAAGGAAGACTTAAAGTCGAATTTGTCATTATTGCGGGAAAAAATTCTTATTTTAAGATTTCTTCATTGTTGAAAGCGTGGGAAAAATTTTCCATTGTTAAAGGATAGGGACATTTTCATGTTTTAAATATAGTCCATTGTTGAAAGAATATCAATATTTGTCAATGGATTTTTTTCCATTGTTGGAAGTGCGGGAAAGTTGTCATTATAGATAACTATTAATATAATTATAAATAGATTTTTCATAATAAAAATTGAAAAAGGAAGACTTAAAGTCGAATTTGTCATTATTGCGGGAAAAAATTCTTATTTTAAGATTTCTTCATTGTTGAAAGCGTGGGAAAAATTTTCCATTGTTAAAGGATAGGGACATTTTCACGTTTTAAATATTGTCCATTGTTGAATGCGTATCAATATTTGTCAATGGAATTTTTCCATTGTTGGAAGTGCGGGAAAGTTGGAATTATATTTAACTCTTAATATAATTATAAATAAATTTGTCATAATAACAATTGAAAAAGGATGACATAAAGTCGAATGTTTCATTGTTGCGGGAAAAATTTCTTATTTTAAGATTTCTTCATTATTGATAGCGTGGGAAATTTTTTCCATTGTTAAAGGATAGGGACATTTTCACGTTTTAAATATTGTCCATTGTTGAAAGCATATTAATATTTGTCAATGGAATTTTTTCCATTGTTGGAAGTGCGGGAAAGTTTTCATTACAGATAACTCCTATTATAATTATAAATAAATTTACATAATAACAATTGAAAAAGGAAGACTTAAAGTCTAAATTTCATTTTTGTGGGAAATTTTCATATTTTAAGAATTCTTCATTATTGAATGAGTTGGAAAATTTGTCACTATAAATTTTTCCATTGTTAAATGATAGGGACATTTTCATGTTTTAAATATAGTCCATTGTTGAAAGCGTATCAATATTTGTCAATGGAATTTTTTCCGCTGTTGGAAGTGCGGGAAAGTTGTCATTATAGATAACTATTAATATAATTATAAATAGATTTTTCATAATAAAAATTGAAAAAGGAAGACTTAAAGTCGAATTTGTCCTTATTGCGGGAAAAAATTCTTATTTTAAGATTTCTTCATTGTTGAAAGCGTGGGAAAATTTTTCCATTGTTAAAGGATAGGGACATTTTCACGTTTTAAATATTGTCCATTGTTGAAAGAATATTAATATTTGTCAATGGAATTTTTTCCATTGTTGGAAGTGCGGGAAAGTTGTCATTACAGATAACTCCTATTATAATTATAAATAAATTTACATAATAACAATTGAAAAAGGAAGACTTAAAGTCTAAATTTCATTGTTGTGGGAAATTTTCATATTTTAAGATTTCTTCATTGTTGCAAGCGTGGGAAAATTTGTCAGTATAATTTTTTCCATTGTTAAATGATAGGGACAATTTTACGTTTTAAAGATTGTCCATTGTTGATAGCGTATGAATATTTGTCAATGGAAGTTTTTCCGCTGTTGGAAGTGCGGGAAAGTTGTCATTATAGATAACTATTAATATAATTATAAATAGATTTTTCATAATAACAATTGAAAAAGGAAGACTTAAAGTCGAATTTGTCATTGTTGCGGGAAAAATTTCTTGTTTAAGATTTCTTCATTGTTGAATGCGTTGGAAAATTTGTCACTATAAATTTTTCCATTGTTAAAGGATAGGGACATTTTCATGTTTTAAATATAGTCCATTGTTGAAAGAATATCAATATTTGTCAATGGATTTTTTTCCGTTGTTGGAAGTGCGGGAAAGTTGTCATTATAGATAACTTCTAATATAATTATAAATAGATTTTTTATAATAACAATTGAAAAATGAAGACTTAAAGTCGAATTTTTCATTGTTGCGCGAAAAATTTCATATTTTAAGATTTCTTCATTGTTGAAAGCGTGGGAAAATTTGTCACTAAAAATTTTTCCATTGTTAAAGGATAGGGACATTTTCATGTTTTAAATATAGTCCATTGTTGAAAGCGTATCAATATTTGTCAATGGAATTTTTTCCGCTGTTGGAAGTGCGGGAAAGTTGTCATTATAGATAACTATTAATATAATTATAAATAGATTTTTCATAATAAAAATTGAAAAAGGAAGACTTAAAGTCGAATTTGTCCTTATTGCGGGAAAAAATTCTTATTTTAAGATTTCTTCATTGTTGAAAGCGTGGGAAAATTTTTCCATTGTTAAAGGATAGGGACATTTTCACGTTTTAAATATTGTCCATTGTTGAATGCGTATCAATATTTGTCAATGGAATTTTTCCATTGTTGGAAGTGCGGGAAAGTTGGAATTATATTTAACTCTTAATATAATTATAAATAAATTTGTCATAATAACAATTGAAAAAGGAAGACATAAAGTCGAATGTTTCATTGTTGCGGGAAAAATTTCTTATTTTAAGATTTCTTGATTATTGATAGCGTGGGAAATTTTTTCCATTGTTAAAGGATAGGGACATTTTCACGTTTTAAATATTGTCCATTGTTGAAAGCATATTAATATTTGTCAATGGAATTTTTTCCATTGTTGGAAGTGCGGGAAAGTTGTCATTACAGATAACTCCTATTATAATTATAAATAAATTTACATAATAACAATTGAAAAAGGAAGACTTAAAGTCTAAATTTCATTGTTGTGGGAAATTTTCATATTTTAAGATTTCTTCATTGTTGCAAGCGTGGGAAAATTTGTCAGTATAATTTTTTCCATTGTTAAATGATAGGGACAATTTTACGTTTTAAAGATTGTCCATTGTTGATAGCGTATGAATATTTGTCAATGGAAGTTTTTCCGCTGTTGGAAGTGCGGGAAAGTTGTCATTATAGATAACTATTAATATAATTATAAATAGATTTTTCATAATAACAATTGAAAAAGGAAGACTTAAAGTCGAATTTGTCATTGTTGCGGGAAAAATTTCTTGTTTAAGATTTCTTCATTGTTGAATGCGTTGGAAAATTTGTCACTATAAATTTTTCCATTGTTAAAGGATAGGGACATTTTCATGTTTTAAATATAGTCCATTGTTGAAAGAATATCAATATTTGTCAATGGATTTTTTTCCGTTGTTGGAAGTGCGGGAAAGTTGTCATTATAGATAACTTCTAATATAATTATAAATAGATTTTTTATAATAACAATTGAAAAATGAAGACTTAAAGTCGAATTTTTCATTGTTGCGCGAAAAATTTCATATTTTAAGATTTCTTCATTGTTGAAAGCGTGGGAAAATTTGTCAATAAAAATTTTTCCATTGTTAAAGGATAGGGACATTTTCATGTTTTAAATATAGTCCATTGTTGAAAGCGTGTCAATATTTGTCAATGGAATTTTTTCCGCTGTTGGAAGTGCGGGAAATTTGTCATTATAGATAACTATTAATATAATTATAAATAGATTTTTCATAATAACAATTGAAAAAGGAAGACTTAAAGTCGAATTTGTCATTATTGCGGGAAAAAATTCTTATTTTAAGATTTCTTCATTGTTGAAATCGTGGGAAAATTTTTCCATTGTTAAAGGATAGGGACATTTTCACGTTTTAAATATTGTCCATTGTTGAATGCGTATCAATATTTGTCAATGTAATTTTTTCAATTGTTGGAAGTGCGGGAAAGTTGGAATTATATTTAACTCTTAATATAATTATAAATAAATTTGTCATAATAACAATTGAAAAAGGAAGACTTAAAGTCGAATGTTTCATTGTTGCGGGAAAAATTTCTTATTTTAAGATTTCTTCATTATTGATAGAGTGGGAAATTTTTTCCATTGTTAAAGGATAGGGACATTTTCACGTTTTAAATATTGTCCATTGTTGAAAGCATATTAATATTTGTCAATGGAATTTTTTCCATTGTTGGAAGTGCGGGAAAGTTGTCATTACAGATAACTCCTATTATAATTATAAATAAATTTGACATAATAACAATTGAAAAAGGAAGACTTAAAGTCTAAATTTCATTGTTGTGGGAAATTTTCATATTTTAAGATTTCTTCATTGTTGCAAGCGTGGTAAAATTTGTCAGTATAATTTTTTCCATTGTTAAATGATAGGAACAATTTTACGTTTTAAAGATTGTCCATTGTTGATAGCGTATCAATATTTGTCTTTGGAAGTTTTTCCGCTGTTGGAAGTTCGGGAAAGTTGTAATTATAGATAACTATTAATATAATTATAAATAGATTTTTCATAATAACAATTGAAAAAGGAAGACTTAAAGTCGAATTTGTCATTGTTGCGGGAAAAAATTCTTATTTTAAGATTTCTTCATTGTGTAAAGCGTGGGAAAATTTTTCCATTGTTAAAGGATAGGGACATTTTCACGTTTTAAATATTGTCCATTGTTGAATGCGTATCAATATTTGTCAATGTAATTTTTTCCATTGTTGGAAGTGCGGGAAAGTTGGAATTATATTTAACTCTTAATATAATTATAAATAAATTTGTCATAATAACAATTGAAAAAGGAAGACTTAAAGTCGAATGTTTCATTGTTGCGGGAAAAATTTCTTATTTTAAGATTTCTTCATTATTGATAGAGTGGGAAATTTTTTCCATTGTTAAAGGATAGGGACATTTTCACGTTTTAAATATTGTCCATTGTTGAAAGCATATTAATATTTGTCAATGGAATTTTTTCCATTGTTGGAAGTGCGGGAAAGTTTTCATTACAGATAACTCCTATTATAATTATAAATAAATTTACATAATAACAATTGAAAAAGGAAGACTTAAAGTCTAAATTTCATTTTTGTGGGAAATTTTCATATTTTAAGAATTCTTCATTGTTGAATGCGTTGGAAAATTTGTCACTATAAATTTTTCCATTGTTAAAGGATAGGGACATTTTCATGTTTTAAATATAGTCCATTGTTGAAAGCGTATCAATATTTGTCAATGGAATTTTTTCCGCTGTTGGAAGTGCGGGAAAGTTGTCATTATAGATAACTATTAATATAATTATAAATAGATTTTTCATAATAAAAATTGAAAAAGGAAGACTTAAAGTCGAATTTGTCCTTATTGCGGGAAAAAATTCTTATTTTAAGATTTCTTCATTGTTGAAATCGTGGGAAAATTTTTCCATTGTTAAAGGATAGGGACATTTTCACGTTTTAAATATTGTCCATTGTTGAATGCGTATCAATATTTGTCAATGTAATTTTTTCCATTGTTGGAAGTGCGGGAAAGTTGGAATTATATTTAACTCTTAATATAATTATAAATAAATTTGTCATAATAACAATTGAAAAAGGAAGACTTAAAGTCGAATGTTTCATTGTTGCGGGAAAAATTTCTTATTTTAAGATTTCTTCATTATTGATAGCGTGGGAAATTTTTTCCATTGTTAAAGGATAGGGACATTTTCACGTTTTAAATATTGTCCATTGTTGAAAGCATATTAATATTTGTCAATGGAATTTTTTCCATTGTTGGAAGTGCGGGAAAGTTGTCATTACAGATAACTCCTATTATAATTATAAATAAATTTGACATAATAACAATTGAAAAAGGAAGACTTAAAGTCTAAATTTCATTGTTGTGGGAAATTTTCATATTTTAAGATTTCTTCATTGTTGCAAGCGTGGTAAAATTTGTCAGTATAATTTTTTCCATTGTTAAATGATAGGAACAATTTTACGTTTTAAAGATTGTCCGTTGTTGATAGCGTATCAATATTTGTCTTTGGAAGTTTTCCGCTGTTGGAAGTGCGGGAAAGTTGTAATTATAGATAACTATTAATATAATTATAAATAGATTTTTCATAATAACAATTGAAAAAGGAAGACTTAAAGTCGAATTTGTCATTGTTGCGGGAAAAAATTCTTATTTTAAGATTTCTTCATTGTTGAAAGCGTGGGAAAATTTTTCCATTGTTAAAGGATAGGGACATTTTCACGTTTTAAATATTGTCCATTGTTGAATGCGTATCAATATATGTCAATGGAATTTTTTCCATTGTTGGAAGTGCGGGAAAGTTGGAATTATATTTAACTCTTAATATAATTATAAATAAATTTGTCATAATAACAATTGAAAAAGGAAGACTTAAAGTCGAATGTTTCATTGTTGCGGGAAAAATTTCTTATTTTAAGATTTCTTCATTATTGATAGCGTGGGAAATTTTTTCCATTGTTAAAGGATAGGGACATTTTCACGTTTTAAATATTGTCCATTGTTGAAAGCATATTAATATTTGTCAATGGAATTTTTTCCATTGTTGGAAGTGCGGGAAAGTTTTCATTACAGATAACTCCTATTATAATTATAAATAAATTTACATAATAACAATTGAAAAAGGAAGACTTAAAGTCTAAATTTCATTTTTGTGGGAAATTTTCATATTTTAAGAATTCTTCATTGTTGAATGCGTTGGAAAATTTGTCACTATAAATTTTTCCATTGTTAAAGGATAGGGACATTTTCATGTTTTAAATATAGTCCATTGTTGAAAGCGTATCAATATTTGTCAATGGAATTTTTTCCGCTGTTGGAAGTGCGGGAAAGTTGTCATTATAGATAACTATTAATATAATTATAAATAGATTTTTCATAATAAAAATTGAAAAAGGAAGACTTAAAGTCGAATTTGTCCTTATTGCGGGAAAAAATTCTTATTTTAAGATTTCTTCATTGTTGAAATCGTGGGAAAATTTTTCCATTGTTAAAGGATAGGGACATTTTCACGTTTTAAATATTGTCCATTGTTGAATGCGTATCAATATTTGTCAATGTAATTTTTTCCATTGTTGGAAGTGCGGGAAAGTTGGAATTATATTTAACTCTTAATATAATTATAAATAAATTTGTCATAATAACAATTGAAAAAGGAAGACTTAAAGTCGAATGTTTCATTGTTGCGGGAAAAATTTCTTATTTTAAGATTTCTTCATTATTGATAGCGTGGGAAATTTTTTCCATTGTTAAAGGATAGGGACATTTTCACGTTTTAAATATTGTCCATTGTTGAAAGCATATTAATATTTGTCAATGGAATTTTTTCCATTGTTGGAAGTGCGGGAAAGTTGTCATTACAGATAACTCCTATTATAATTATAAATAAATTTGACATAATAACAATTGAAAAAGGAAGACTTAAAGTCTAAATTTCATTGTTGTGGGAAATTTTCATATTTTAAGATTTCTTCATTGTTGCAAGCGTGGTAAAATTTGTCAGTATAATTTTTTCCATTGTTAAATGATAGGAACAATTTTACGTTTTAAAGATTGTCCATTGTTGATAGCGTATCAATATTTGTCTTTGGAAGTTTTCCGCTGTTGGAAGTGCGGGAAAGTTGTAATTATAGATAACTATTAATATAATTATAAATAGATTTTTCATAATAACAATTGAAAAAGGAAGACTTAAAGTCGAATTTGTCATTGTTGCGGGAAAAAATTCTTATTTTAAGATTTCTTCATTGTTGAAAGCGTGGGAAAATTTTTCCATTGTTAAAGGATAGGGACATTTTCACGTTTTAAATATTGTCCATTGTTGAATGCGTATCAATATATGTCAATGGAATTTTTTCCATTGTTGGAAGTGCGGGAAAGTTGGAATTATATTTAACTCTTAATATAATTATAAATAAATTTGTCATAATAACAATTGAAAAAGGAAGACTTAAAGTCGAATGTTTCATTGTTGCGGGAAAAATTTCTTATTTTAAGATTTCTTCATTATTGATAGCGTGGGAAATTTTTTCCATTGTTAAAGGATAGGGACATTTTCACGTTTTAAATATTGTCCATTGTTGAAAGCATATTAATATTTGTCAATGGAATTTTTTCCATTGTTGGAAGTGCGGGAAAGTTGTCATTACAGATAACTCCTATTATAACTATAAATAAATTTACATAATAACAATTGAAAAAGGAAGACTTAAAGTCTAAATTTCATTGTTGTGGGAAATTTTCATATTTTAAGATTTCTTCATTGTTGAAAGCGTGGGAAAATTTGTCACTAAAAATTTTTCCATTGTTAAAGGATAGGGACATTTTCATGTTTTAAATATAGTCCATTGTTGAATGCGTATCAATATTTGTCAATGGAATTTTTTCCATTGTTGGAAGTACGGGAAAGTTGGAATTATATTTAACTCTTAATATAATTATAAATAAATTTGTCATAATAACAATCGAAAAAGGAAGAAATAAAGTCGAATGTTTCATTGTTGCGGGAAAAATTTCTTATTTTAAGATTTCTTCATTATTGATAACGTGGGAAATTTTTTCCATTATTAAAGGATAGGGACATTTTCACGTTTTAAATATTGTCCATTGTTGAAAGCATATTAATATTTGTCAATGGAATTTTTTCCATTGTTGGAAGTGCGGGAAAGTTTTCATTACAGATAACTCCTATTATAATTATAAATAAATTTACATAATAACAATTGAAAAAGGAAGACTTAAAGTCTAAATTTCATTTTTGTGGGAAATTTTCATATTTTAAGAATTCTTCATTGTTGAATGCGTTGGAAAATTTGTCACTATAAATTTTTCCATTGTTAAAGGATAGGGACATTTTCATGTTTTAAATATAGTCCATTGTTGAAAGCGTATCAATATTTGTCAATGGAATTTTTTCCGCTGTTGGAAGTGCGGGAAAGTTGTCATTATAGATAACTATTAATATAATTATAAATAGATTTTTCATAATAAAAATTGAAAAAGGAAGACTTAAAGTCGAATTTGTCCTTATTGCGGGAAAAAATTCTTATTTTAAGATTTCTTCATTGTTGAAATCGTGGGAAAATTTTTCCATTGTTAAAGGATAGGGACATTTTCACGTTTTAAATATTGTCCATTGTTGAATGCGTATCAATATTTGTCAATGTAATTTTTTCCATTGTTGGAAGTGCGGGAAAGTTGGAATTATATTTAACTATTAATATAATTATAAATAAATTTGTCATAATAACAATTGAAAAAGGAAGACTTAAAGTCGAATGTTTCATTGTTGCGGGAAAAATTTCTTATTTTAAGATTTCTTCATTATTGATAGAGTGGGAAATTTTTTCCATTGTTAAAGGATAGGGACATTTTCACGTTTTAAATATTGTCCATTGTTGAAAGCATATTAATATTTGTCAATGGAATTTTTTCCATTGTTGGAATTGCGGGAAAGTTGTCATTACAGATAACTCCTATTATAATTATAAATAAATTTGACATAATAACAATTGAAAAAGGAAGACTTAAAGTCTAAATTTCATTGTTGTGGGAAATTTTCATATTTTAAGATTTCTTCATTGTTGCAAGCGTGGTAAAATTTGTCAGTATAATTTTTTCCATTGTTAAATGATAGGAACAATTTTACGTTTTAAAGATTGTCCATTGTTGATAGCGTATCAATATTTGTCTTTGGAAGTTTTTCCGCTGTTGGAAGTGCGGGAAAGTTGTAATTATAGATAACTATTAATATAATTATAAATAGATTTTTCATAATAACAATTGAAAAAGGAAGACTTAAAGTCGAATTTGTCATTGTTGCGGGAAAAAATTCTTATTTTAAGATTTCTTCATTGTTGAAATCGTGGGAAAATTTTTCCATTGTTAAAGGATAGGGACATTTTCACGTTTTAAATATTGTCCATTGTTGAATGCGTATCAATATTTGTCAATGTAATTTTTTCCATTGTTGGAAGTGCGGGAAAGTTGGAATTATATTTAACTATTAATATAATTATAAATAAATTTGTCATAATAACAATTGAAAAAGGAAGACTTAAAGTCGAATGTTTCATTGTTGCGGGAAAAATTTCTTATTTTAAGATTTCTTCATTATTGATAGAGTGGGAAATTTTTTCCATTGTTAAAGGATAGGGACATTTTCACGTTTTAAATATTGTCCATTGTTGAAAGCATATTAATATTTGTCAATGGAATTTTTTCCATTGTTGGAATTGCGGGAAAGTTGTCATTACAGATAACTCCTATTATAATTATAAATAAATTTGACATAATAACAATTGAAAAAGGAAGACTTAAAGTCTAAATTTCATTGTTGTGGGAAATTTTCATATTTTAAGATTTCTTCATTGTTGCAAGCGTGGTAAAATTTGTCAGTATAATTTTTTCCATTGTTAAATGATAGGAACAATTTTACGTTTTAAAGATTGTCCATTGTTGATAGCGTATCAATATTTGTCTTTGGAAGTTTTTCCGCTGTTGGAAGTGCGGGAAAGTTGGAATTATATTTAACTCTTAATATAATTATAAATAAATTTGTCATAATAACAATTGAAAAAGGAAGACTTAAAGTCGAATGTTTCATTGTTGCGGGAAAAATTTCTTATTTTAAGATTTCTTCATTATTGATAGAGTGGGAAATTTTTTCCATTGTTAAAGGATAGGGACATTTTCACGTTTTAAATATTGTCCATTGTTGAAAGCATATTAATATTTGTCAATGGAATTTTTTCCATTGTTGGAAGTGCGGGAAAGTTGGAATTATATTTAACTCTTAATATAATTATAAATAGATTTTTTATAATAACAATTGAAAAATGAAGACTTAAAGTCGAATTTTTCATTGTTGCGCGAAAAATTTCATATTTTAAGATTTCTTCATTGTTGAAAGCGTGGGAAAATTTGTCACTAAAAATTTTTCCATTGTTAAAGGATAGGGACATTTTCATGTTTTAAATATAGTCCATTGTTGAAAGCGTATCAATATTTGTCAATGGAATTTTTTCCGCTGTTGGAAGTGCGGGAAAGTTGTCATTATAGATAACTATTAATATAATTATAAATAGATTTTTCATAATAAAAATTGAAAAAGGAAGACTTAAAGTCGAATTTGTCCTTATTGCGGGAAAAAATTCTTATTTTAAGATTTCTTCATTGTTGAAAGCGTGGGAAAATTTGTCACTAAAAATTTTTCCATTGTTAAAGGATAGGGACATTTTCACGTTTTAAATATTGTCCATTGTTGAATGCGTATCAATATTTGTCAATGGAATTTTTCCATTGTTGGAAGTGCGGGAAAGTTGGAATTATATTTAACTCTTAATATAATTATAAATAAATTTGTCATAATAACAATTGAAAAAGGAAGACATAAAGTCGAATGTTTCATTGTTGCGGGAAAAATTTCTTATTTTAAGATTTCTTGATTATTGATAGCGTGGGAAATTTTTTCCATTGTTAAAGGATAGGGACATTTTCACGTTTTAAATATTGTCCATTGTTGAAAGCATATTAATATTTGTCAATGGAATTTTTTCCATTGTTGGAAGTGCGGGAAAGTTGTCATTACAGATAACTCCTATTATAATTATAAATAAATTTACATAATAACAATTGAAAAAGGAAGACTTAAAGTCTAAATTTCATTGTTGTGGGAAATTTTCATATTTTAAGATTTCTTCATTGTTGCAAGCGTGGGAAAATTTGTCAGTATAATTTTTTCCATTGTTAAATGATAGGGACAATTTTACGTTTTAAAGATTGTCCATTGTTGATAGCGTATGAATATTTGTCAATGGAAGTTTTTCCGCTGTTGGAAGTGCGGGAAAGTTGTCATTATAGATAACTATTAATATAATTATAAATAGATTTTTCATAATAACAATTGAAAAAGGAAGACTTAAAGACGAATTTGTCATTGTTGCGGGAAAAATTTCTTGTTTAAGATTTCTTCATTGTTGAATGCGTTGGAAAATTTGTCACTATAAATTTTTCCATTGTTAAAGGATAGGGACATTTTCATGTTTTAAATATAGTCCATTGTTGAAAGAATATCAATATTTGTCAATGGATTTTTTTCCGTTGTTGGAAGTGCGGAAAGTTGTCATTATAGATAACTTCTAATATAATTATAAATAGATTTTTTATAATAACAATTGAAAAATGAAGACTTAAAGTCGAATTTTTCATTGTTGCGCGAAAAATTTCATATTTTAAGATTTCTTCATTGATGAAAGCGTGGGAAAATTTGTCAATAAAAATTTTTCCATTGTTAAAGGATAGGGACATTTTCATGTTTTAAATATAGTCCATTGTTGAAAGCGTATCAATATTTGTCAATGGAATTTTTTCCGCTGTTGGAAGTGCGGGAAATTTGTCATTATAGATAACTATTAATATAATTATAAATAGATTTTTCATAATAACAATTGAAAAAGGAAGACTTAAATTCGAATTTGTCATTATTGCGGGAAAAAATTCTTATTTTAAGATTTCTTCATTGTTGAAATCGTGGGAAAATTTTTCCATTGTTAAAGGATAGGGACATTTTCACGTTTTAAATATTGTCCATTGTTGAATGCGTATCAATATTTGTCAATGTAATTTTTTCCATTGTTGGAAGTGCGGGAAAGTTGGAATTATATTTAACTCTTAATATAATTATAAATAAATTTGTCATAATAACAATTGAAAAAGGAAGACTTAAAGTCGAATGTTTCATTGTTGCGGGAAAAATTTCTTATTTTAAGATTTCTTCATTATTGATAGAGTGGGAAATTTTTTCCATTGTTAAAGGATAGGGACATTTTCACGTTTTAAATATTGTCCATTGTTGAAAGCATATTAATATTTGTCAATGGAATTTTTTCTATTGTTTGAAGTGCGGGAAAGTTGTCATTACAGATAACTCCTATTATAATTATAAATAAATTTGACATAATAACAATTGAAAAAGGAAGACTTAAAGTCTAAATTTCATTGTTGTGGGAAATTTTCATATTTTAAGATTTCTTCATTGTTGCAAGCGTGGTAAAATTTGTCAGTATAATTTTTTCCATTGTTAAATGATAGGAACAATTTTACGTTTTAAAGATTGTCCATTGTTGATATCGTATCAATATTTGTCTTTGGAAGTTTTTCCGCTGTTGGAAGTGCGGGAAAGTTGTAATTATAGATAACTATTAATATAATTATAAATAGATTTTTCATAATAACAATTGAAAAAGGAAGACTTAAAGTCGAATTTGTCATTGTTGCGGGAAAAAATTCTTATTTTAAGATTTCTTCATTGTTGAAAGCGTGGGAAAATTTTTCCATTGTTAAAGGATAGGGACATTTTCACGTTTTAAATATTGTCCATTGTTGAATGCGTATCAATATATGTCAATGGAATTTTTTCCATTGTTGGAAGTGCGGGAAAGTTGGAATTATATTTAACTCTTAATATAATTATAAATAAATTTGTCATAATAACAATTGAAAAAGGAAGACTTAAAGTCGAATGTTTCATTGTTGCGGGAAAAATTTCTTATTTTAAGATTTCTTCATTATTGATAGCGTGGGAAATTTTTTCCATTGTTAAAGGATAGGGACATTTTCACGTTTTAAATATTGTCCATTGTTGAAAGCATATTAATATTTGTCAATGGAATTTTTTCCATTGTTGGAAGTGCGGGAAAGTTGTCATTACAGATAACTCCTATTATAATTATAAATAAATTTACATAATAACAATTGAAAAAGGAAGACTTAAAGTCTAAATTTCATTGTTGTGGGAAATTTTCATATTTTAAGATTTCTTCATTGTTGCAAGCGTGGGAAAATTTGTCAGTATAATTTTTTCCATTGTTAAAGGATAGGGACATTTTCATGTTTTAAATATAGTCCATTGTTGAAAGAATATCAATATTTGTCAATGGATTTTTTTCGGTTGTTGGAAGTGCGGGAAAGTTGTCATTATAGATAACTTCTAATATAATTATAAATAGATTTTTCATAATAACAAATGAAAAAGGAAGACTTAAAGTCGAATTTGTCATTGTTGCGGGAAAATTTTCTTGTTTTAAGATTTCTTCATTGTTGAATGCGTTGGAAAATTTGTCACTATAAATTTTTCCATTGTTAAAGGATAGGGACATTTTCATGTTTTAAATATAGTCCATTGTTGAAAGAATATCAATATTTGTCAATGAATTTTTTTCCGTTGTTGGAAGTGCGGGAAAGTTGTCATTATAGATAACTTCTAATATAATTATAAATAGATTTTTTATAATAACAATTGAAAAAGGAAGACTTAAAGTCGAATTTGTCATTGTTGCGGGAAAAATTTCTTGTTTTAAGATTTCTTCATTGTTGAATGCGTTGGAAAATTTGTCACTATAAATTTTTTCATTGTTAAAGGATAGGGACATTTTCATGTTTTAAATATTGTCCATTGTTGAAAGAATATCAATATTTGTCAATGGATTTTTTTCCGTTGTTGGAAGTGCGGGAAAGTTGTCATTATAGATAACTTCTAATATAATTATAAATAGATTTTTCATAATAACAATTGAAAAAGGAAGACTTAAAGTCGAATTTGTCATTATTGCGAGAAAAAATTCTTGTTTTAAGATTTCTTCATTGTTGAATGCGTTGGAAAATTTGTCACTATAAATTTTTTCATTGTTAAAGGATAGGGACAATTTTACGTTTTAAAGATTGTCCATTGTTGATAGCGTATGAATATTTGTCAATGGAAGTTTTTCCGCTATTGGAAGTGCGGGAAAGTTGTCATTATAGATAACTATTAATATAATTATAAATAGATTTTTCATAATAACAATTGAAAAAGGAAGACTTAAAGTCGAATTTGTCATTGTTGCGGGAAAAATTTCTTGTTTTAAGATTTCTTCATTGTTGAATGCGTTGGAAAATTTGTCACTATAAATTTTTCCATTGTTAAAGGATAGGGACATTTTCATGTTTTAAATATAGTCGATTGTTGAAAGAATATCAATATTTGTCAATGGATTTTTTTCCGTTGTTGGAAGTGCGGGAAAGTTGTCATTATAGATAACTTCTAATATAATTATAAATAGATTTTTTATAATAACAATTGAAAAATGAAGACTTAAAGTCGAATTTTTCATTGTTGCGCGAAAAATTTCATATTTTAAGATTTCTTCATTGTTGAAAGCGTGGGAAAATTTGTCAATAAAAATTTTTCCATTGTTAAAGGATAGGGACATTTTCATGTTTTAAATACAGTCCGTTGTTGAAAGCGTATCAATATTTGTCAATGAAATTTTTTCCGAAATTTGTCATTATAGATAACTATTAATATAATTATAAATAAATTTGTCATAATAACAATTGAAAAAGGAAGACTTAAAGTCGAATTTGTCATTATTGCGGGAAAAAATTCTTATTTTAAGATTTCTTCATTGTTGAAATCGTGGGAAAATTTTTCCATTGTTAAAGGATAGGGACATTTTCACGTTTTAAATATTGTCCATTGTTGAATGCGTATCAATATTAGTCAATGTAATTTTTTCCATTGTTGGAAGTGCGGGAAAGTTGGAATTATATTTAACTCTTAATATAATTATAAATAGATTTTTCATAATAACAATTGAAAAAGGAAGACTTAAAGTCGAATTTGTCATTATTGCGGGAAAAAATTCTTATTTTAAGATTTCTTCATTGTTGAAATCGTGGGAAAATTTTTCCATTGTTAAAGGATAGGGACATTTTCACGTTTTAAATATTGTCCATTGTTGAATGCGTATCAATATTTGTCAATGTAATTTTTTCCATTGTTGGAAGTGCGGGAAAGTTGGAATTATATTTAACTCTTAATATAATTATAAATAAATTTGTCATAATAACAATTGAAAAAGGAAGACTTAAAGTCGAATGTTTCATTGTTGCGGGAAAAATTTCTTATTTTAAGATTTCTTCATTATTGATAGCGTGGGGAATTTTTTCCATTGTTAAAGGATAGGGACATTTTCACGTTTTAAATATTGTCCATTGTTGAAAGCATATTAATATTTGTCAATGGAATTTTTTCCATTGTTGGAAGTGCGGGAAAGTTGTCATTACAGATAACTCCTATTATAATTATAAATAAATTTGACATAATAACAATTGAAAAAGGAAGACTTAAAGTCTAAATTTCATTGTTGTGGGAAATTTTCATATTTTAAGATTTCTTCATTGTTGCAAGCGTGGTAAAATTTGTCAGTATAATTTTTTCCATTGTTAAATGATAGGAACAATTTTACGTTTTAAAGATTGTCCGTTGTTGATAGCGTATCAATATTTGTCTTTGGAAGTTTTTCCGCTGTTGGAAGTGCGGGAAAGTTGTAATTATAGATAACTATTAATATAATTATAAATAGATTTTTCATAATAACAATTGAAAAAGGAAGACTTAAAGTCGAATTTGTCATTGTTGCGGGAAAAAATTCTTATTTTAAGATTTCTTCATTGTTGAAAGCGTGGGAAAATTTTTCCATTGTTAAAGGATAGGGACATTTTCACGTTTTAAATATTGTCCATTGTTGAATGCGTATCAATATTTGTCAATGTAATTTTTTCCATTGTTGGAAGTGCGGGAAAGTTGGAATTATATTTAACTCTTAATATAATTATAAATAAATTTGTCATAATAGCAATTGAAAAAGGAAGACTTAAAGTCGAATGTTTCATTGTTGCGGGAAAAAATTCTTATTTTAAGATTTCTTCATTATTGATAGCGTGGGAAATTTTTTCCATTGTTAAAGGATAGGGATATTTTCACGTTTTAAATATTGTCCATTGTTGAAAGCATATTAATATTTGTCAATGGAATTTTTTCCATTGTTGGAAGTGCGGGAAAGTTGTCATTACAGATAACTCCTATTATAATTATAAATAAATTTGACATAATAACAATTGAAAAAGGAAGACTTAAAGTCTAAATTTCATTGTTGTGGGAAATTTTCATATTTTAAGATTTCTTCATTGTTGCAAGCGTGGTAAAATTTGTCAGTATAATTTTTTCCATTGTTAAATGATAGGAACAATTTTACGTTTTAAAGATTGTCCATTGTTGATAGCGTATCAATATTTGTCTTTGGAAGTTTTTCCGCTGTTGGAAGTGCGGGAAAGTTGTAATTATAGATAACTATTAATATAATTATAAATAGATTTTTCATAATAACAATTGAAAAAGGAAGACTTAAAGTCGAATTTGTCATTGTTGCGGGAAAAAATTCTTATTTTAAGATTTCTTCATTGTTGAAAGCGTGGGAAAATTTTTCCATTGTTAAAGGATACTGACATTTTCACGTTTTAAATATTGTCCATTGTTGAATGCGTATCAATATATGTCAATGGAATTTTTTCCATTGTTGGAAGTGCGGGAAAGTTGGAATTATATTTAACTATTAATATAATTATAAATAGATTTTTCATAATAACAATTGAAAAAGGAAGACTTAAAGTCGAATTTTTCATTGTTGCGCGAAAAATTTCTTGTTTTAAGATTTCTTCATTGTTGAATGCGTTGGAAAATTTGTCACTATAAATTTTTCCATTGTTAAAGTATAGGGACATTTTCATGTTTTAAATATAGTCCATTGTTGAAAGAATATCAATATTTGTCAATGGATTTTTTTCCGTTGTTGGAAGTGCGGGAAAGTTGTCATTATAGATAACTTCTAATATAATTATAAATAGATTTTTTATAATAACAATTGAAAAATGAAGACTTAAAGTCGAATTTTTCATTGTTGCGCGAAAATTTTCATATTTTAAGATTTCTTCATTGTTCAAATCGTGGGAAAATTTTTCCATTGTTAAAAGATAGGGACATTTTCACGTTTTAAATATTGTCCATTGTTGAATGCGTATCAATATTAGTCAATGTAATTTTTTCCATTGTTGGAAGTGCGGGAAAGTTGGAATTATATTTAACTCTTAATATAATTATAAATAGATTTTTCATAATAACAATTGAAAAAGGAAAACTTAAAGTCGAATTTGTCATTATTGCGGGAAAAAATTCTTATTTTAAGATTTCTTCATTGTTGAAATCGTGGGAAAATTTTTCGATTGTTAAAGGATAGGGACATTTTCACGTTTTAAATATTGTCCATTGTTGAATGCGTATCAATATTAGTCAATGTAATTTTTTCCATTGTTGGAAGTGCGGGAAAGTTGGAATTATATTTAACTCTTAATATAATTATAAATAGATTTTTCATAATAACAATTGAAAAAGGAAGACTTAAAGTCGAATTTGTCATTATTGCGGGAAAAAATACTTATTTTAAGATTTCTTCATTGTTGAAATCGTGGGAAAATTTTTCCATTGTTAAAGGATAGGGACATTTTCACATTTTAAATATTGTCCATTGTTGAATGCGTATCAATATTTGTCAATGTAATTTTTTCCATTGTTGGAAGTGCGGGAAAGTTGGAATTATATTTAACTCTTAATATAATTATAAATAAATTTGTCATAATAACAATTGAAAAAGGAAGACTTAAAGTCGAATGTTTCATTGTTGCGGGAAAAATTTCTTATTTTAAGATTTCTTCATTATTGATAGCGTGGGAAATTTTTTCCATTGTTAAAGGATAGGGACATTTTCACGTTTTAAATATTGTCCATTGTTGAAAGCATATTAATATTTGTCAATGGAATTTTTTCCATTGTTGGAAGTGCGGGAAAGTTGTCATTACAGATAACTCCTTTTATAATTATAAATAAATTTGACATAATAACAATTGAAAAAGGAAGACTTAAAGTCTAAATTTCATTGTTGTGGGAAATTTTCATATTTTAAGATTTCTTCATTGTTGCAAGCGTGGTAAAATTTGTCAGTATAATTTTTTCCATTGTTAAATGATAGGAACAATTTTACGTTTTAAAGATTGTCCATTGTTGATAGCGTATCAATATTTGTCTTTGGATGTTTTTCCGCTGTTGGAAGTGCGGGAAAGTTGTAATTATAGATAACTATTAATATAATTATAAATAGATTTTTCATAATAACAATTGAAAAAGGGAGACTTAAAGTCGAATTTGTCATTGTTGCGGGAAAAAATTCTTATTTTAAGATTTCTTCATTGTTGAAAGCGTGGGAAAATTTTTCCATTGTTAAAGGATAGGGACATTTTCACGTTTTAAATATTGTCCATTGTTGAATGCGTATCAATATATGTCAATGGAATTTTTTCCATTGTTGGAAGTGCGGGAAAGTTGTCATTACAGATAACTCCTATTATAATTATAAATAAATTTACATAATAACAATTGAAAAAGGAAGACTTAAAGTCGAATGTTTCATTGTTGCGGGAAAAATTTCTTATTTTAAGATTTCTTCATTATTGATAGCGTGGGAAATTTTTTCCATTGTTAAAGGATAGGGACATTTTCACGTTTTAAATATTGTCCATTGTTGAAAGCATATTAATATTTGTCAATGGAATTTTTTCCATTGTTGGAAGTGCGGGAAAGTTGTCATTACAGATAACTCCTATTATAATTATAAATAAATTTACATAATAACAATTGAAAAAGGAAGACTTAAAGTCTAAATTTCATTGTTGTGGGAAATTTTCATATTTTAAGATTTCTTCATTGTTGAATGCGTTGGAAAATTTGTCACTATAAATTTTTCCATTGTTAAAGGATACGGACATTTTCATGTTTTAAAGATAGTCCATTGTTGAAAGATTATCAATATTTGTCAATGGATTTTTTTCCGATGTTGGAAGTGCGGGAAAGTTGTCATTATAGATAACTTCTAATATAATTATTAATAGATTTTTTATAATAACAATTGAAAAATGAAGATTTAAAGTCGAATTTTTCATTGTTGCGCGAAAATTTTCATATTTTAAGATTTCTTCATTGTTGAAAGCGTGGGAAAATTTGTCACTAAAAATTTTTCCATTGTTAAAGGATAGGGACATTTTCATGTTTTACATATAGTCCATTGTTGAAAGCGTATCAATATTTGTCAATGGAATTTTTTCCGCTGTTGGAAGTGCGGGAAAGTTGTCATTATAGATAACTATTAATATAATTATAAATAGATTTTTCATAATAACAATTGAAAAAGGAAGACTTAAAGTCGAATTTGTCATTATTGCGGGAAAAAATTCTTATTTTAAGATTTCTTCATTGTTGAAAGCGTGGGAAAATTTTTCCATTGTTAAAGGATAGGGACATTTTCACGTTTTAAATATTGTCCATTGTTGAATGCGTATCAGTATTTGTCAATGGAATTTTTTCCATTGTTGGAAGTGCGGGAAAGTTGGAATTATATTTAACTCTTAATATAATTATAAATAGATTTTTCATAATAACAATTGAAAAAGGAAGACTTAAAGTCGAATTTGTCATTATTGCGGGAAAAAATACTTATTTTAAGATTTCTTCATTGTTGAAATCGTGGGAAAATTTTTCCATTGTTAAAGGATAGGGACATTTTCACATTTTAAATATTGTCCATTGTTGAATGCGTATCAATATTAGTCAATGTAATTTTTTCCATTGTTGGAAGTGCGGGAAAGTTGGAATTATATTTAACTCTTAATATAATTATAAATAGATTTTTCATAATAACAATTGAAAAAGGAAGACTTAAAGTCGAATTTGTCATTATTGCGGGAAAAAATACTTATTTTAAGATTTCTTCATTGTTGAAATCGTGGGAAAATTTTTCCATTGTTAAAGGATAGGGACATTTTCACATTTTAAATATTGTCCATTGTTGAATGCGTATCAATATTTGTCAATGTAATTTTTTCCATTGTTGGAAGTGCGGGAAAGTTGGAATTATATTTAACTCTTAATATAATTATAAATAAATTTGTCATAATAACAATTGAAAAAGGAAGACTTAAAGTCGAATGTTTCATTGTTGCGGGAAAAATTTCTTATTTTAAGATTTCTTCATTATTGATAGCGTGGGAAATTTTTTCCATTGTTAAAGGATAGGGACATTTTCACGTTTTAAATATTGTCCATTGTTGAAAGCATATTAATATTTGTCAATGGAATTTTTTCCATTGTTGGAAGTGCGGGAAAGTTGTCATTACAGATAACTCCTTTTATAATTATAAATAAATTTGACATAATAACAATTGAAAAAGGAAGACTTAAAGTCTAAATTTCATTGTTGTGGGAAATTTTCATATTTTAAGATTTCTTCATTGTTGCAAGCGTGGTAAAATTTGTCAGTATAATTTTTTCCATTGTTAAATGATAGGAACAATTTTACGTTTTAAAGATTGTCCATTGTTGATAGCGTATCAATATTTGTCTTTGGATGTTTTTCCGCTGTTGGAAGTGCGGGAAAGTTGTAATTATAGATAACTATTAATATAATTATAAATAGATTTTTCATAATAACAATTGAAAAAGGGAGACTTAAAGTCGAATTTGTCATTGTTGCGGGAAAAAATTCTTATTTTAAGATTTCTTCATTGTTGAAAGCGTGGGAAAATTTTTCCATTGTTAAAGGATAGGGACATTTTCACGTTTTAAATATTGTCCATTGTTGAATGCGTATCAATATATGTCAATGGAATTTTTTCCATTGTTGGAAGTGCGGGAAAGTTGTCATTACAGATAACTCCTATTATAATTATAAATAAATTTACATAATAACAATTGAAAAAGGAAGACTTAAAGTCGAATGTTTCATTGTTGCGGGAAAAATTTCTTATTTTAAGATTTCTTCATTATTGATAGCGTGGGAAATTTTTTCCATTGTTAAAGGATAGGGACATTTTCACGTTTTAAATATTGTCCATTGTTGAAAGCATATTAATATTTGTCAATGGAATTTTTTCCATTGTTGGAAGTGCGGGAAAGTTGTCATTACAGATAACTCCTATTATAATTATAAATAAATTTACATAATAACAATTGAAAAAGGAAGACTTAAAGTCTAAATTTCATTGTTCTGGGAAATTTTCATATTTTAAGAATTCTTCATTGTTGAATGCGTTGGAAAATTTGTCACTATAAATTTTTCCATTGTTAAAGGATACGGACATTTTCATGTTTTAAAGATAGTCCATTGTTGAAAGATTATCAATATTTGTCAATGGATTTTTTTCCGATGTTGGAAGTGCGGGAAAGTTGTCATTATAGATAACTTCTAATATAATTATTAATAGATTTTTTATAATAACAATTGAAAAATGAAGATTTAAAGTCGAATTTTTCATTGTTGCGCGAAAATTTTCATATTTTAAGATTTCTTCATTGTTGAAAGCGTGGGAAAATTTGTCACTAAAAATTTTTCCATTGTTAAAGGATAGGGACATTTTCATGTTTTACATATAGTCCATTGTTGAAAGCGTATCAATATTTGTCAATGGAATTTTTTCCGCTGTTGGAAGTGCGGGAAAGTTGTCATTACAGATAACTCCTATTATAATTATAAATAAATTTACATAATAACAATTGAAAAAGGAAGACTTAAAGTCGAATTTGTCATTATTGCGGGAAAAAATTCTTATTTTAAGATTTCTTCATTGTTGAAAGCGTGGGAAAATTTTTCCATTGTTAAAGGATAGGGACATTTTCACGTTTTAAATATTGTCCACTGTTGAAAGCATATTAATATTTGTCAATGGAATTTTTTCCATTGTTGGAAGTGCGGGAAAGTTGTCATTACAGATAACTCCTATTACAATTATAAATAAATTTACATAATAACAATTGAAAAAGGAAGACTTAAAGTCTAAATTTCATTTTTGTGGGAAATTTTCATATTTTAAGATTTCTTCATTGTTGCAAGCGTGGGAAAATTTGTCAGTATAATTTTTTCCATTGTTAAATGATAGGGACAATTTTACGTTTTAAAGATTGTCCATTGTTGATAGCGTATGAATATTTGTCAATGGAAGTTTTTCCGCAGTTGGAAGTGCGGGAAAGTTGTCATTATAGATAACTATTAATATAATTATAAATAGATTTTTCATAATAACAATTGAAAAAGGAAGACTTAAAGTCGAATTTGTCATTATTGCGGGAAAAAATTCTTATTTTAACATTTCTTCATTGTTGAAATCGTGGGAAAATTTTTCCATTGTTAAAGGATAGGGACATTTTCACGTTTTAAATATTGTCCATTGTTGAATGCGTATCAATATTAGTCAATGGATTTTTTTCCGATGTTGGAAGTGCGGGAAAGTTGTCATTATAGATAACTTTTAATATAATTATAAATAGATTTTTTATAATAACAATTGAAAAAGGAAGACTTAAAGTCGTATTTGTCATTGTTGCGGGAAAAATTTCTTGTTTTAAGATTTCTTCATTGTTGAATGCGTTGGAAAATTTGTCACTATAAATTTTTCCATTGTTAAAGGATAGGGACATTTTCATGTTTTAAATATAGTCGATTGTTGAAAGAATATCAATATTTGTCAATGGATTTTTTTCCGTTGTTGGAAGTGCGGGAAAGTTGTCATTATTGATAACTTCTAATATAATTATAAATAGATTTTTTATAATAACAATTGAAAAATGAAGACTTAAAGTAGAATTTGTCATTATTGCGGGAAAAAATTCTTATTTTAAGATTTCTTCATTGTTGAAATCGTGGGAAAATTTTTCCATTGTTAAAGGATAGGGACATTTTCACGTTTTAAATATTGTCCATTGTTGAATGCGTATCAATATTAGTCAATGTAATTTTTTCCATTGTTGGAAGTGCGGGAAAGTTGGAATTATATTTAACTCTTAATATAATTATAAATAGATTTTTCATAATAACAATTGAAAAAGGAAGACTTAAAGTCGAATTTGTCATTATTGCGGGAAAAAATACTTATTTTAAGATTTCTTCATTGTTGAAATCGTGGGAAAATTTTTCCATTGTTAAAGGATAGGGACATTTTCACGTTTTAAATATTGTCCATTGTTGAATGCGTATCAATATTTGTCAATGTAATTTTTTCCATTGTTGGAAGTGCGGGAAAGTTGGAATTATATTTAACTCTTAATATAATTATAAATAAATTTGTCATAATAACAATTGAAAAAGGAAGACTTAAAGTCGAATGTTTCATTGTTGCGGGAAAAATTTCTTATTTTAAGATTTCTTCATTATTGATAGCGTGGGAAATTTTTTCCATTGTTCAAGGATAGGGACATTTTCACGTTTTAAATATTGTCCATTGTTGAAAGCATATTAATATTTGTCAATGGAATTTTTTCCATTGTTGGAAGTGCGGGAAAGTTGTCATTACAGATAACTCCTTTTATAATTATAAATAAATTTGACATAATAACAATTGAAAAAGGAAGACTTAAAGTCTAAATTTCATTGTTGTGGGAAATTTTCATATTTTAAGATTTCTTCATTGTTGCGAGCGTGGTAAAATTTGTCAGTATAATTTTTTCCATTGTTAAATGATAGGAACAATTTTACGTTTTAAAGATTGTCCATTGTTGATAGCGTATCAATATTTGTCTTGGGATGTTTTTCCGCTGTTGGAAGTGCGGGAAAGTTGTAATTATAGATAACTATTAATATAATTATAAATAGATTTTTCATAATAACAATTGAAAAAGGGAGACTTAAAGTCGAATTTGTCATTGTTGAGGGAAAAATTTCTTATTTTAAGATTTCTTCATTGTTGAAAGCGTGGGAAAATTTTTCCATTGTTAAAGGATAGGGACATTTTCACGTTTTAAATATTGTCCATTGTTGAATGCGTATCAATATTTGTCAATGTAATTTTTTCCATTGTTGGAAGTGCGGGAAAGTTGGAATTATATTTAACTCTTAATATAATTATAAATAAATTTGTCATAATAACAATTGAAAAAGGAAGACTTAAAGTCGAATGTTTCATTGTTGCGGGAAAAATTTCTTATTTTAAGATTTCTTCATTATTGATAGCGTGGGAAATTTTTTCCCTTGTTCAAGGATAGGGACATTTTCACGTTTTAAATATTGTCCATTGTTGAAAGCATATTAATATTTGTCAATGGAATTTTTTCCATTGTTGGAAGTGCGGGAAAGTTGTCATTACAGATAACTCCTTTTATAATTATAAATAAATTTGACATAATAACAATTGAAAAAAGAAGACTTAAAGTCTAAATTTCATTGTTGTGGGAAATTTTCATATTTTAAGATTTCTTCATTGTTGCAAGCGTGGTAAAATTTGTCAGTATAATTTTTTCCATTGTTAAATGATAGGAACAATTTTACGTTTTAAAGATTGTCCATTGTTGATAGCGTATCAATGTTTGTCTTGGGATGTTTTTCCGCTGTTGGAAGTGCGGGAAAGTTGTAATTATAGATAACTATTAATATAATTATAAATAGATTTTTCATAATAACAATTGAAAAAGGGAGACTTAAAGTCGAATTTGTCATTGTTGAGGGAAAAAATTCTTATTTTAAGATTTCTTCATTGTTGAAAGCGTGGGAAAATTTTTCCATTGTTAAACGATAGGGACATTTTCACGTTTTAAATATTGTCCATTGTTGAATGCGTATCAATATATGTCAATGGAATTTTTTCCATTGTTGGAAGAGCGGGAAAGTTGGAATTATATTTAACTCTTAATATAATTATAAATAAATTTGTCATAATAACAATTGAAAAAGGAAGACTTAAAGTCGAATGTTTCATTGTTGCGGGAAAAATTTCTTATTTTAAGATTTCTTCATTATTGATAGCGTGGGAAATTTTTTCCATTGTTAAAGGATAGGGACATTTTCACGTTTTAAATATTGTCCATTGTTGAAAGCATATTAATATTTGTCAATGGAATTTTTTCCATTGTTGGAAGTGCGGGAAAGTTGTCATTACAGATAACTCCTATTATAATTATAAATAAATTTACATAATAACAATTGAAAAAGGAAGACTTAAAGTCTAAATTTCATTGTTGTGGGAAATTTTCATATTTTAAGATTTCTTCATTGTTGCAAGCGTGGGAAAGTTTGTCAGTATAATTTTTTCCATTGTTAAATGATAGGGACAATTTTACGTTTTAAAGATTGTCCATTGTTGATAGCGTATGAATATTTGTCAATGGAAGTTTTTCCGCTGTTGGAAGTGCGGGAAAGTTGTCATTATAGATAACTATTAATATAATTATAAATAGATTTTTCATAATAACAATTGAAAAATGAAGACTTAAAGTCGAATTTTTCATTGTTGCGCGAAAATTTTCATATTTTAAGATTTCTTCATTGTTGAAAGCGTGGGAAAATTTGTCACTAAAAATTTTTCCATTGTTAAAAGATAGGGACATTTTCATGTTTTAAATATAGTCCATTGTTGAAAGCGTATCAATATTTGTCAATGGAATTTTTTCCGCTGTTGGAAGTGCGGGAAAGTTGTCATTATAGATAATTATTAATATAATTATAAATAGATTTTTCATAATAACAATTGAAAAAGGAAGACTTAAGTCGAATTTGTCATTATTGCGGGAAAAAATTCTTATTTTAAGATTTCTTCATTGTTGAAAGCGTGGGAAAATTTTTCCATTGTTAAAGGATAGGGACATTTTTACGTTTTAAATATTGTCCATTGTTGAATGCGTATCAATATTAGTCAATGTAATTTTTTCCATTGTTGGAAGTGCGGGAAAGTTGGAATTATATTTAACTCTTAATATAATTATAAATAGATTTTTCATAATAACAATTGAAAAAGGAAGACTTAAAGTCGAATTTGTCATTATTGCGGGAAAAAATACTTATTTTAAGATTTCTTCTTTGTTGAAATCGTGGGAAAAATTTTTCCATTGTTAAAGGATAGGGACATTTTCACGTTTTAAATATTGTCCATTGTTGAATGCGTATCAATATTTGTCAATGGAATTTTTTCCATTGTTGGAAGTGCGGGAAAGTTGGAATTATATTTAACTCTTAATATAATTATAAATAAATTTGCATAATAACAATTGAAAAAGGAAGACTTAAAGTCGAATGTTTCATTGTTGCGGGAAAAATTTCTTATTTTAAGATTTCTTCATTATTGATAGCGTGGGAAATTTTTTCCATTGTTAAAGGATAGGGACATTTTCACGTTTTAAATATTGTCCATTGTTGAAAGCATATTAATATTTGTCAATGGAATTTTTTCCATTGTTGGAAGTGCGGGAAAGTTGTCATTACAGATAACTCCTTTTATAATTATAAATAAATTTGATATAATAACAATTGAAAAAGGAAGACTTAAAGTCTAAATTTCATTGTTGTGGGAAATTTTCATATTTTAAGATTTCTTCATTGTTGCAAGCGTGGTAAAATTTGTCAGTATAATTTTTTCCATTGTTAAATTATAGGAACAATTTTACGTTTTAAAGATTGTCCATTGTTGATAGCGTATCAATATTTGTCTTTGGATGTTTTTCCGCTGTTGGAAGTGCGGGAAAGTTGTAATTATAGATAACTATTAATATAATTATAAATAGATTTTTCATAATAACAATTGAAAAAGGAAGACTTAAAGTAGAATTTGTCATTGTTGCGGGAAAAATTTCTTATTTTAAGATTTCTTCATTGTTGAATGCGTTGGAAAATTTGTCACTATACATTTTTCCATTGTTAAAGGATAGGGACATTTTCATGTTTTAAATATAGTCCATTGTTGAAAGATTATCAATATTTGTCAATGGATTTTTTTCCGATGTTGGAAGTGCGGGAAAGTTGTCATTATAGATAACTTCTAATATAATTATAAATAGATTTTTTATAATAACAATTGAAAAATGAAGACTTAAAGTCGAATTTTTCATTGTTGCGCGAAAATTTTCATATTTTAAGATGTCCTCATTGTTGAAAGCGTGGGAAAATTTGTCACTAAAAATTTTTCCATTGTTAAAGGATAGGGACATTTTCATGTTTTAAATATAGTCCATTGTTGAAAGCGTATCAATATTTGTCAATGGAATTTTTTCCGCTGTTGGAAGTGCGGGAAAGTTGTCATTATAGATAACTATTAATATAATTATAAATAGATTTTTCATAATAACAATTGAAAAAGGAAGACTTAAAGTCGAATTTGTCATTATTGCGGGAAAAAATTCTTATTTTAAGATTTCTTCATTGTTGCAAGCGTGGTAAAATTTGTCAGTATAATTTTTTCCATTGTTAAATGATAGGAACAATTTTACGTTTTAAAGATTGTCCATTGTTGATAGCGTATCAATATTTGTCTTTGGATGTTTTTCCGCTGTTGGAAGTGCGGGAAAGTTGTAATTATAGATAACTATTAATATAATTATAAATAGATTTTTCATAATAACAATTGAAAAAGGGAGACTTAAAGTCGAATTTGTCATTGTTGCGGGAAAAAATTCTTATTTTAAGATTTCTTCATTGTTGAAAGCGTGGGAAAATTTTTCCATTGTTAAAGGATAGGGACATTTTCACGTTTTAAATATTGTCCATTGTTGAATGCGTATCAATATATGTCAATGGAATTTTTTCCATTGTTGGAAGTGCGGGAAAGTTGGAATTATATTTAACTCTTAATATAATTATAAATAAATTTGTCATAATAACAATTGAAAAAGGAAGACTTAAAGTCGAATGTTTCATTGTTGCGGGAAAAATTTCTTATTTTAAGATTTCTTCATTATTGATAGCGTGGGAAATTTTTTCCATTGTTAAAGGATAGGGACATTTTCACGTTTTAAATATTGTCCATTGTTGAAAGCATATTAATATTTGTCAATGGAATTTTTTCCATTGTTGGAAGTGCGGGAAAGTTGTCATTACAGATAACTCCTATTATAATTATAAATAAATTTACATAATAACAATTGAAAAAGGAAGACTTAAAGTCTAAATTTCATTGTTGTGGGAAATTTTCATATTTTAAGATTTCTTCATTGTTGCAAGCGTGGGAAAATTTGTCAGTATAATTTTTTCCATTGTTAAATGATAGGGACAATTTTACGTTTTAAAGATTGTCCATTGTTGATAGCGTATGAATATTTGTCAATGGAAGTTTTTCCGCTGTTGGAAGTGCGGGAAAGTTGTCATTATAGATAACTATTAATATAATTATAAATAGATTTTTCATAATAGCAATTGAAAAAGGAAGACTTAAAGTAGAATTTGTCATTGTTGCGGGAAAAATTTCTTATTTTAAGATTTCTTCATTGTTGAATGCGTTGGAAAATTTGTCACTATACATTTTTCCATTGTTAAAGGATAGGGACATTTTCATGTTTTAAATATAGTCCATTGTTGAAAGATTATCAATATTTGTCAATGGATTTTTTTCCGATGTTGGAAGTGCGGGAAAGTTGTCATTATAGATAACTTCTAATATAATTATAAATAGATTTTTTATAATAACAATTGAAAAATGAAGACTTAAAGTCGAATTTTTCATTGTTGCGCGAAAATTTTCATATTTTAAGATGTCTTCATTGTTGAAAGCGTGGGAAAATTTGTCACTAAAAATTTTTCCATTGTTAAAGGATAGGGACATTTTCATGTTTTAAATATAGTCCATTGTTGAAAGCGTATCAATATTTGTCAATGGAATTTTTTCCGCTGTTGGAAGTGCGGGAAAGTTGTCATTATAGATAACTATTAATATAATTATAAATAGATTTTTCATAATAACAATTGAAAAAGGAAGACTTAAAGTCGAATTTGTCATTATTGCGGGAAAAAATTCTTATTTTAAGATTTCTTCATTGTTGCAAGCGTGGTAAAATTTGTCAGTATAATTTTTTCCATTGTTAAATGATAGGAACAATTTTACGTTTTAAAGATTGTCCATTGTTGATAGCGTATCAATATTTGTCTTTGGATGTTTTTCCGCTGTTGGAAGTGCGGGAAAGTTGTAATTATAGATAACTATTAATATAATTATAAATAGATTTTTCATAATAACAATTGAAAAAGGGAGACTTAAAGTCGAATTTGTCATTGTTGCGGGAAAAAATTCTTATTTTAAGATTTCTTCATTGTTGAAAGCGTGGGAAAATTTTTCCATTGTTAAAGGATAGGGACATTTTCACGTTTTAAATATTGTCCATTGTTGAATGCGTATCAATATATGTCAATGGAATTTTTTCCATTGTTGGAAGTGCGGGAAAGTTGGAATTATATTTAACTCTTAATATAATTATAAATAAATTTGTCATAATAACAATTGAAAAAGGAAGACTTAAAGTCGAATGTTTCATTGTTGCGGGAAAAATTTCTTATTTTAAGATTTCTTCATTATTGATAGCGTGGGAAATTTTTTCCATTGTTAAAGGATAGGGACATTTTCACGTTTTAAATATTGTCCATTGTTGAAAGCATATTAATATTTGTCAATGGAATTTTTTCCATTGTTGGAAGTGCGGGAAAGTTGTCATTACAGATAACTCCTATTATAATTATAAATAAATTTACATAATAACAATTGAAAAAGGAAGACTTAAAGTCTAAATTTCATTGTTGTGGGAAATTTTCATATATTAAGATTTCTTCATTGTTGCAAGCGTGGGAAAATTTGTCAGTATAATTTTTTCCATTGTTAAATGATAGGGACAATTTTACGTTTTAAAGATTGTCCATTGTTGATAGCGTATGAATATTTGTCAATGGAAGTTTTTCCGCTGTTGGAAGTGCGGGAAAGTTGTCATTATAGATAACTATTAATATAATTATAAATAGATTTTTCATAATAACAATTGAAAAAGGAAGACTTAAAGTCGAATTTGTCATTGTTGCGGGAAAAATTTCTTATTTTAAGATTTCTTCATTGTTGAATGCGTTGGAAAATTTGTCACTATAAATTTTTCCATTGTTAAAGGATAGGGACATTTTCATGTTTTAAAAATAGTCCATTGTTGAAAGATTATCAATATTTGTCAATGGATTTTTTTCCGATGTTGGAAGTGCGGGAAAGTTGTCATTATAGATAACTTCTAGTATAATTATAAATAGATTTTTTATAATAACAATTGAAAAATGAAGACTTAAAGTCGAATTTTTCATTGTTGCGCGAAAATTTTCATATTTTAAGATTTCTTCATTGTTGAAAGCGTGGGAAAATTTGTCACTAAAAATTTTTCCATTGTTAAAGGATAGGGACATTTTCATGTTTTAAATATAGTCCATTGTTGAAAGCGTATCAATATTTGTCAATGGAATTTTTTCCGCTGTTGGAAGTGCGGGAAAGTTGTCATTATAGATAACTATTAATATAATTATAAATAGATTTTTCATAATAACAATTGAAAAAGGAAGACTTAAAGTCGAATTTGTCATTATTGCGGGAAAAAATTCTTATTTTAAGATTTCTTCATTGTTGAAAGCGTGGGAAAAATTTTCCATTGTTAAAGGATAGGGACATTTTCACGTTTTAAATATTGTCCATTGTTGAATGCGTATCAGTATTTGTCAATGGAATTTTTTCCATTGTTGGAAGTGCGGGAAAGTTGGAATTATATTTAACTCTTAATATAATTATAAATAAATTTGTCATAATAACAATCGAAAAAGGAAGACATAAAGTCGAATGTTTCATTGTTGCGGGAAAAATTTCTTATTTTAAGATTTCTTCATTATTGATAGCGTGGGAAATTTTTTCCATTGTTAAAGGATAGGGACATTTTCACGTTTTAAATATTCTCCACTGTTGAAAGCATATTAATATTTGTCAATGGAATTTTTTCCATTGTTGGAAGTGCGGGAAAGTTGTCATTACAGATAACTCCTATTACAATTATAAATAAATTTACATAATAACAATTGAAAAAGGAAGACTTAAAGTCTAAATTTCATTTTTGTGGGAAATTTTCATATTTTAAGATTTCTTCATTGTTGCAAGCGTGGGAAAATTTGTCAGTATAATTTTTTCCATTGTTAAATGATAGGGACAATTTTACGTTTTAAAGATTGTCCATTGTTGATAGCGTATGAATATTTGTCAATGGAAGTTTTTCCGCTGTTGGAAGTGCGGGAAAGTTGTCATTATAGATAACTATTAATATAATTATAAATAGATTTTTCATAATAACAATTGAAAAAGGAAGACTTAAAGTCGAATTTTTCATTGTTGCGCGAAAAATTTCATGTTTTAAGATTTCTTCATTGTTGAAAGCGTGGGAAAATTTGTCAATAAAATTTTTTCCATTGATAAAGGATAGGGACATTTTCATGTTTTAAATATAGTCCATTGTTGAAAGCGTATCAATATTTGTCAATGGAATTTTTTCCGCTGTTGGAAGTGCGGGAAAGTTGTCATTATAGATAACTATTAATATAATTATAAATAAATTTGTCATAATAACAATTGAAAAAGGAAGACTTAAAGTCGAATTTGTCATTATTGCGGGAAAAAATTCTTATTTTAAGATTTCTTCATTGTTGAAATCGTGGGAAAATTTTTCCATTGTTAAAGGATAGGGACATTTTAACGTTTTAAATATTGTCCATTGTTGAATGCGTATCAATATTAGTCAATGTAATTTTTTCCATTGTTGGAAGTGCGGGAAAGTTGGAATTATATTTAACTCTTAATATAATTATAAAAAGATTTTTCATAATAACAATTGAAAAAGGAAGACTTAAAGTCGAATTTGTCATTATTGCGGGAAAAAATTCTTATTTTAAGATTTCTTCATTGTTGAAATCGTGGAAAAATTTTTCCATTGTTAAAGGATAGGGACATTTTCACGTTTTAAATATTGTCCATTGTTGAAAGAATATCAATATTTGTCAATGGATTTTTTTCCGTTGTTGGAAGTGCGGGAAAGTTGTCATTATAGATAACTTCTAATATAATTATAAATAGATTTTTTATAATAACAATTGAAAAAAGAAGACTTAAAGTCGAATTTTTCATTGTTGCGCGAAAAATTTCATATTTTAAGATTTCTTCATTGTTGAAAGCGTGGGAAAATTTGTCAATAAAAATTTTTCCTTTGTTAAAGGATAGGGACATTTTCATGTTTTAAATATAGTCCATTGTTGAAAGCGTATCAATATTTGTCAATGGAATTTTTTCCGCTGTTGGAAGTGCGGGAAAGTTGTCATTATAGATAACTATTAATAAAATTATAAATAAATTTGTCATAATAACAATTGAAAAAGGAAGACTTAAAGTCGAATGTTTCATTGTTGCGGGAAAAATTTCTTATTTTAAGATTTCTTCATTATTGATAGCGTGGGAAATTTTTTCCATTGTTAAAGGATAGGAACATTTTCACGTTTTAAATATTGTCCATTGTTGAAAGCATATTAATATTTGTCAATGGAATTTTTTCCATTGTTGGAAGTGCAGGAAAGTTGTCATTACAGATAACTCCTAATATAATTATAAATAAATTTACATAATAACATTTGAAAAAGGAAGACTTAAAGTCTAAATTTCATTTTTGTGGGAAATTTTCATATTTTAAGATTTCTTCATTGTTGCAAGCGTGGGAAAATTTGTCAGTATAATTTTTTCCATTGTTAAATGATAGGGACAATTTTACGTTTTAAAGATTGTCCATTGCTGATAGCGTATAAATATTTGTCAATGGAAGTTTTTCCGCTGTTGGAAGTGCGGGAAAGTTGTCATTATAGATAACTATAAATATAATTATAAATAGATTTTTCATAATAACAATTGAAAAAGGAAGACTTAAAGTCGAATTTGTCATTGTTGCGGGAAAAATTTCTTGTTTTAAGATGTCTTCATTGTTGAATGCGTTGGAAAATTTGTCACTATAAATTTTTCCATTGTTAAAGGATAGGGACATTTTCATGTTTTAAATATAGTCCATTGTTGAAAGAATATCAATATTTGTCAATGGATTTTTTTCCGTTGTTGGAAGTGCGGGAAAGTTGTCATTATAGATAACTTCTAATATAATTATAAATAGATTTTTTATAATAACAATTGAAAAATGAAGACTTAAAGTCGAATTTTTCATTGTTGCGCGAAAAATTTCATATTTTAAGATTTCTTCATTGTTGAAAGCGTGGGAAATTTGTCAATAAAAATTTTTCCATTGTTAAAGGATAGGGACATTTTCATGTTTTAAATATAGTCCATTGTTGAAAGCGTATCAATATTTGTCAATGGAATTTTTTCCACTGTTCGAAGTGCGGGAAAGTTGTCATTATATATAACTATTAATAAAATTATAAATAGATTCTTTATAATAACAATTGAAAAATGAAGACTTAAAGTCGAATTTTTCATTGTTGCGCGAAAAATTTCTTATTTTAAGATTTCTTCATTGTTGAATGCGTTGGAGAATTTGTCACTATAAATTTTTGCATTGTTAAAGGATAGGGACATTTTCATGTTTTAAATATAGTCCATTGTTGAAAGAATATCAATATTTGTCAATGGATTTTTTTCCGTTGTTGGAAGTGCGGGAAAGTTGTCATTATAGATAACTTCTAATATAATTATAAATAGATTTTTTATAATAACTATTGAAAAATGAAGACTTAAAGTCGAATTTTTCATTTTTGCGCGAAAAATTTCATATTTTAAGATTTCTTCATTGTTGAAAGCGTGGTAAAATTTGTCAATAAAAATTTTTCCATTGTTAAAGGATAGGGACATTTTCATGTTTTAAATATAGTCCATTGTTGAAAGCGTATCAATATTTGTCAATGGAATTTTTTCCGCAATTCGAAGTGCGGGAAAGTTGTCATTATAGATAACTATTAATAAAATTATAAATAGATTTTTTATAATAACAATTGAAAAATGAAGACTTAAAGTCGAATTTTTCATTGTTGCGCGAAAAATTTCTTATTTTAAGATTTCTTCATTGTTGAATGCGTTGGAAAATTTGTCACTATAAATTTTTGCATTGTTAAAGGATAGGGACATTTTCATGTTTTAAATATAGTCCATTGTTGAAAGAATATCAATATTTGTCAATGGATTTTTTTCCGTTGTTGGAAGTGCGGGAAAGTTGTCATTATAAATAACTTCTAATATAATTATAAATAGATTTTTTATAATAACAATTGAAAAATGAAGACTTAAAGTCGAATTTTTCATTGTTGCGCGAAAAATTTCTTATTTTAAGATTCCTTCATTGTTGAAAGCGTGGGAAAATTTGTCAATAAAAATTTTTCCATTGTTAAAGGATAGGGACATTTTCATGTTTTAAATATAGTCCATTGTTGAAAGCGTATCAATATTTGTCAATGGAACTTTTTCCGCTGTTGGAAGTGCGGGAAAGTTGTCATTATAGATAACTCCTATTATAATTATAAATAAATTTACATAATAACAATTGAAAAAGGAAGACTTAAAGTCTAAATTTCATTTTTGTGGGAAATTTTCATATTTTAAGATTTCTTCATTGTTGCAAGCGTGGGAAAATTTGTCAGTATAATTTTTTCCATTGTTAAATGATAGGGACAATTTTACGTTTTAAAGATTGTCCATTGTTGATAGCGTATGAATATTTGTCAATGGAAGTTTTTCCGCTGTTGGAAGTGCGGGAAAGTTGTCATTATAGATAAATATTAATATAATTATAAATAGATTTTTCATAATAACAATTGAAAAAGGAAGACTTAAAGTCGAATTTGTCATTGTTGCGGGAAAAATTTCTTGTTTTAAGATTTCTTCATTGTTGAATGCGTTGGAAAATTTGTCACTATAAATTTTTCCATTGTTAAAGGATAGGGACATTTTCATGTTTGAAATATAGTCCATTGTTGAAAGAATATCAATATTTGTCAATGGATTTTTTTCCGTTGTTGGAAGTGCGGGAAAGTTGTCATTATAGATAACTTCTAATATAATTATAAATAGATTTTTTATAATAACAATTGAAAAAGGAAGACTTAAAGTCGAATGTTTCATTGTTGCGGGAAAAATTTCTTATTTTAAGATTTCTTCATTATTGATAGCGTGGGAAATTTTTTCCATTGTTAAAGGATAGGGACATTTTCACGTTTTAAATATTGTCCATTGTTGAAAGCATATTAATATTTGTCAATGGATTTTTTTCCGTTGTTGGAAGTGCGGGAAAGTTGTCATTATAGATAACTATTAATATAATTATAAATAAATTTGTCAAAATAACAATTGAAAAAGGAAGACTTAAAGTCGAATTTGTCATTATTGCGGGAAAAAATTCTTATTTTAAGATTTCTTCATTGTTGAAATCGTGGGAAAAATTTTCCATTGTTAAAGGATATTGACATTTTCATGTTTTAAATATTGTCTATTGTTGTATGCGTATCACTATTTGTCAATTTAATTTTTTTCATTGTTGGAAGTGCGGGAAAGTTGGAATTATATTTAACTCTTAATATAATTATAAATAAATTTGTCATAATAACAATTGAAAAAGGAAGACTTAAAGTCTAAATTTCATTGTTGTGGGAAATTTTCATATTTTAAGAATTCTTCGTTGTTGCAAGCGTGGGAAAATTTGTCAATAAAAATTTTTCCATTGTTAAAGGATAGGGACATTTTCATGTTTTAAATATAGTCCATAGTTGAAAGCGTATCAATATTTGTCAATGGAATTTTTTCCGCTGTTGGAAGTGCGGGAAAGTTGTCATTATAGATAACTATTAATATAATTATAAATAGATTTTTCATAATAACAATTGAAAAAGGAAGACTTAAAGTCGAATTTGTCATTGTTGCGGGAAAAATTTCTTGTTTTAAGATTTCTTCATTGTTGAATGCGTTGGAAAATTTGTCACTATAAATTTTTCCATTGTTAAAGGATAGGGACATTTTCATGTTTTAAATATAGTCCATTGTTGAAAGAATATCAATATTTGTCAATGGATTTTTTTCCGTTGTTGGAAGTGCGGGAAAGTTGTCATTATAGATAACTTCTAATATAATTATAAATAGATTTTTTATAATAACAATTGAAAAATGAAGACTTAAAGTCGAATTTGTCATTATTGCGGGAAAAAATTCTTATTTTAAGATTTCTTCATTGTTGAAAGCGTGGGAAAATTTTTCCATTGTTAAAGGATAGGGACATTTTCACGTTTTAAATATTGTCCATTGTTGAAAGCATATTTATATTTGTCAATGGAATTTTTTCCATTGTTGGAAGTGCGGGAAAGTTGTCATTATAGATAAATATTAATATAATTATAAATAAATTTGTCATAATAACAATTGAAAAAGGAAGACTTAAAGTCGAAATTGTCATTATTGCGGGAAAAAATTCTTATTTTAAGATTTCTTCATTGTTGAAATCGTGGGAAAATTTTTCCATTGTTAAAGGATAGGGACATTTTCATGTTTTAAATATAGTCCATTGTTGAAAGCGTATTAATATTTGTCAATGGAATTTTTTCCGCTGTTGGAAGTGCGGGAAAGTTGTCATTATAGATAACTATTAATATAATTATAAATAGATTTTTCATAATAACAATTGAAAAAGGAAGACTTAAAGTCGAATTTGTCATTGTTGCGGGAAAAATTTCTTGTTTTAAGATTTCTTCATTGTTGAATGCGTTGGAAAATTTGTCACTATAAATTTTTCTATTGTTAAAGGATAGGGACATTTTCATGTTTTAAATATAGTTCATTGTTGAAAGAATATCAATATTTGTCAATGGATGTTTTTCCGATGTTGGAAGTGCGGGAAAGTTGTCATTATAGATAACTTCTAATATAATTATAAATAGATTTTTTATAATAACAATTGAAAAAGGAAGACTTAAAGTCGAGTTTGTCATTGTTGCGGGAAAAATTTCTTGTTTTAAGATTTCTTCATTGTTGAATGCGTTGGAAAATTTGTCACTATAAATTTTTCCATTGTTAAAGGATAGGGACATTTTCATGTTTTAAATATAGTCCATTGTTGAAAGCATATTAATATTTGTCAATGGAATTTTTTCCATTGTTGGAAGTGCCGGAAAGTTGTCATTACAGATAACTTCTAATATAATTATAAATAGATTTTTTATGATAACAATTGAAAAATGAAGACTTAAAGTCGAATTTTTCATTGTTGCGCGAAAAATTTCATATTTTAAGATTTCTTCATTGTTGAAAGCGTGGGAAAATTTGTCAATAAAAATTTTTCCTTTGTTAAAGGATAGGGACATTTTCATGTTTTAAATATTGTCCATTGTTGAAAGCGTATCAATATTTGTCAATGGAATTTTTTCCGCTGTTGGAAGTGCGGGAAAGTTGTCATTATAGATAACTATTAATATAATTATAAATAGATTTTTCATAATAACCATTAAAAAAGGAAGACTTAAAGTCGAATTTGTCATTATTGCGGGAAAAAATTCTTATTTTAAGATTTCTTCATTGTTGAAAGCGTGGGAAAATTTTTCCATTGTTAAAGGATAGGGACATTTTTACGTTTTAAATATTGTCCATTGTTGAATGCGTATCAATATTTGTCAATGTAATTTTTTCCATTTTGGAAGTGCGGGAAAGTTGGAATTATATTTAACTCTTAATATAATTATAAATAAATTTGTCATAATAACAATTGAAAAATGAAGACTTAAAGTCGAATTTGTCATTATTGCGGGAAAAAATTCTTATTTTAAGATTTCTTCATTGTTGAAAGCGTGGGAAAATTTTTCCATTGTTAAAGGATAGGGACATTTTCAAGTTTTAAATATTGTCCATTGTTGAATGCGTATCAATATTTGTCAATCTAATTTTTTCCATTGTTGGAAGTGCGGGAAAGTTGGAATTATATTTAACTCTTAATATAATTATAAATAAATTTGTCATAATAACAATTGAAAAAGGAAGAATTAAAGTCGTATTTGTCATTGTTGCGGGAAAAATTTCTTGTTTTAAGATTTCTTCATTGTTGAATGCGTTGGAAAATTTGTCACTAAAATTTTTTCCATTGTTAAAGGATAGGGACATTTTCATGTTTTAAATATAGTCCATTGTTGAAAGAATATCAATATTTGTCAATGGATTTTTTTCCGTTGTTGGGAGTGCGGGAAAGTTGTCATTATAGATAACTTCTAATATAATTATAAATAGATTTTTTATAATAACAATTGAAAAATGAAGACTTAAAGTCGAATTTTTCATTGTTGCGCGAAAAATTTCATATTTTAAGATTTCTTCATTATTGAATGCGTTGGAAAATTTGTCACTATAAATTTTTCCATTGTTAAAGGATAGGGACATTTTCATGTTTTAAATATAGTCCATTGTTGAAAGAATATCATTATTTGTCAATGGATTTTTTTCCGTTGTTGGAAGTGCGGGAAAGTTGTCATTATAGATAACTTCTAATATAATTATAAATAGATTTTTCATAATAACAATTGAAAAAGGAAGACTTAAAATCGAATTTGTCATTGTTGCGGGAAAAATTTCTTGTTTTAAGATTTCTTCATTGTTGAATGCGTTGGAAAATTTGTCACTATAAATTTTTCCATTGTTAAAGGATAGGGACATTTTCATGTTTTAAATATAGTTCATTGTTGAAAGAATATCAATATATGTCAATGGATTTTTTTCCGATGTCGGAAGTGCGGGAAAGTTGTCATTATAGATAACTTCTAATATAATTATAAATAGATTTTTTATAATAACAATTGAAAAAGGAAGACTTAAAGTCGAATTTGTCATTGTTGCGGGAAAAAATTCTTGTTTTAAGATTTCTTCATTGTTGAATGCGTTGGAAAATTTGTCACTATAAATTTTTCCATTGTTAAAGGATAGGGACATTTTCATGTTTTAAATATAGTCCATTGTTGAAAGAATATCAATATTTGTCAATGGATTTTTTTCCGTTGTTGGAAGTGCGGGAAAGTTGTCATTATAGATAACTTCTAATATAATTATAAATAGATTTTTCATAATAACAATTGAAAAATGAAGACTTAAAGTCGAATTTGTCATTGTTGCGGGAAAAAATTCTTATTTTAAGATTTCTTCATTGTTGAAAGCGTGGGAAAATTTTTCCTTTGTTAAAGGATAGGGACATTTTCACGTTTTAAATATTGTCCATTGTTGAATGCGTATCAATAATTGTCAATGGAATTTTTTCCATTGTTGGAAGTGCGGGAAAGTTGGAATTATATTTAACTCTTAATATAATTATAAATAAATTTGTCATAATAACAATTGAAAAAGGAAGACATAAAGTCGAATGTTTCATTGTTGCGGGAAAAATTTCTTATTTTAAGATTTCTTCATTATTGATAGCGTGGGAAATTTTTTCCATTGTTAAAGGATAGGGACATTTTCACGTTTTAAATATTGTCCATTGTTGAAAGCATATTAATATTTGTCAATGGAATTTTTTCCATTGTTGGAAGTGCGGGAAAGTTGTCATTACAGATAACTCCTATTATAATTATAAATAAATTTACATAATAACAATTGAAAAAGGAAGACTTAAAGTCTAAATTGTATTGTTGTGGTAAATTTTCATATTTTAAGATTTCTTCATTGTTGCAAGCGTGGGAAAATTTGTCAGTATAATTTTTTCCATTGTTAAATGATAGGGACAATTTTATGTTTTAAAGATTGTCCATTGTTGATAGCGTATCAATATTTGTCTTTGGAAGTTTTTCCGCTGTTGGAAGTGCGGGAAAGTTGTAATTATAGATAACTATTAATATAATTATAAATAGATTTTTCATAATAACAATTGAAAAAGGAAGACTTAAAGTCGAATTTGTCATTGTTGCGGGAAAAAATTCTTATTTTAAGATTTCTTCATTGTTGAAAGCGTGGGAAAATTTTTCCATTGTTAAAGGATAGGGACATTTTCACGTTTTAAATATTGTCCATTGTTGAATGCGTATCAATATTTGTCAATGTAATTTTTTCCATTGTTGGAAGTGCGGGAAAGTTGGAATTATATTTAACTCTTAATATAATTATAAATAAATTTGTCATATTAGCAATTGAAAAAGGAAGACTTAAAGTCGAATGTTTCATTGTTGCGGGAAAAAATTCTTATTTTAAGATTTCTTCATTATTGATAGCGTGGGAAATTTTTTCCATTGTTAAAGGATAGGGACATTTTCACGTTTTAAATATTGTCCATTGTTGAAAGCATATTAATATTTGTCAATGGAATTTTTTCCATTGTTGGAAGTGCGGGAAAGTTGTCATTACAGATAACTCCTATTATAATTATAAATAAATTTGACATAATAACAATTGAAAAAGGAAGACTTAAAGTCTAAATTTCATTGTTGTGGGAAATTTTCATATTTTAAGATTTCTTCATTGTTGCAAGCGTGGTAAAATTTGTCAGTATAATTTTTTCCATTGTTAAATGATAGGAACAATTTTACGTTTTAAAGATTGTCCATTGTTGATAGCGTATCAATATTTGTCTTTGGAAGTTTTTCCGCTGTTGGAAGTGCGGGAAAGTTGTAATTATAGATAACTATTAATATAATTATAAATAGATTTTTCATAATAACAATTGAAAAAGGAAGACTTAAAGTCGAATTTGTCATTGTTGCGGGAAAAAATTCTTATTTTAAGATTTCTTCATTGTTGAAAGCGTGGGAAAATTTTTCCATTGTTAAAGGATACTGACATTTTCACGTTTTAAATATTGTCCATTGTTGAATGCGTATCAATATATGTCAATGGAATTTTTTCCATTGTTGGAAGTGCGGGAAAGTTGGAATTATATTTAACTATTAATATAATTATAAATAGATTTTTCATAATAACAATTGAAAAAGGAAGACTTAAAGTCGAATTTTTCATTGTTGCGCGAAAAATTTCATATTAAGATTTCTTCATTGTTGAAAGCGTGGGAAAATTTGTCACTAAAAATTTTTCCATTGTTAAAGGATAGGGACATTTTCATGTTTTAAATATAGTCCATTGTTGAAAGCGTATCAATATTTCTCAATGGATTTTTTTCCGTTGTTGGAAGTGCGGGAAAGTTGTCATTATAGATAACTTCTAATATAATTATAAATAGATTTTTCATAATAACAATTGAAAAAGGAAGACTTAAAGTCGAATTTGTCATTGTTGCGGGAAAATTTTCTTGTTTTAAGATTTCTTCATTGTTGAATGCGTTGGAAAATTTGTCACTATAAATTTTTCCATTGTTAAAGTATAGGGACATTTTCATGTTTTAAATATAGTCCATTGTTGAAAGAATATCAATATTTGTCAATGGATTTTTTTCCGTTGTTGGAAGTGCGGGAAAGTTGTCATTATAGATAACTTCTAATATAATTATAAATAGATTTTTTATAATAACAATTGAAAAATGAAGACTTAAAGTCGAATTTTTCATTGTTGCGCGAAAATTTTCATATTTTAAGATTTCTTCATTGTTCAAATCGTGGGAAAATTTTTCCATTGTTAAAAGATAGGGACATTTTCACGTTTTAAATATTGTCCATTGTTGAATGCGTATCAATATTAGTCAATGTAATTTTTTCCATTGTTGGAAGTGCGGGAAAGTTGGAATTATATTTAACTCTTAATATAATTATAAATAGATTTTTCATAATAACAATTGAAAAAGGAAAACTTAAAGTCGAATTTGTCATTATTGCGGGAAAAAATTCTTATTTTAAGATTTCTTCATTGTTGAAATCGTGGGAAAATTTTTCGATTGTTAAAGGATAGGGACATTTTCACGTTTTAAATATTGTCCATTGTTGAATGCGTATCAATATTAGTCAATGTAATTTTTTCCATTGTTGGAAGTGCGGGAAAGTTGGAATTATATTTAACTCTTAATATAATTATAAATAGATTTTTCATAATAACAATTGAAAAAGGAAGACTTAAAGTCGAATTTGTCATTATTGCGGGAAAAAATACTTATTTTAAGATTTCTTCATTGTTGAAATCGTGGGAAAATTTTTCCATTGTTAAAGGATAGGGACATTTTCACGTTTTAAATATTGTCCATTGTTGAATGCGTATCAATATTTGTCAATGTAATTTTTTCCATTGTTGGAAGTGCGGGAAAGTTGGAATTATATTTAACTCTTAATATAATTATAAATAAATTTGTCATAATAACAATTGAAAAAGGAAGACTTAAAGTCGAATGTTTCATTGTTGCGGGAAAAATTTCTTATTTTAAGATTTCTTCATTATTGATAGCGTGGGAAATTTTTTCCATTGTTAAAGGATAGGGACATTTTCACGTTTTAAATATTGTCCATTGTTGAAAGCATATTAATATTTGTCAATGGAATTTTTTCCATTGTTGGAAGTGCGGGAAAGTTGTCATTACAGATAACTCCTATTATAATTATAAATAAATTTACATAATAACAATTGAAAAAGGAAGACTTAAAGTCTAAATTTCATTGTTGTGGGAAATTTTCATATTTTAAGATTTCTTCATTGTTGCAAGCGTGGGAAAATTTGTCAGTATAATTTTTTCCATTGTTAAATGATAGGGACAATTTTACGTTTTAAAGATTGTCCATTGTTGATAGCGTATCAATATTTGTCTTTGGATGTTTTTCCGCTGTTGGAAGTGCGGGAAAGTTGTAATTATAGATAACTATTAATATAATTATAAATAGATTTTTCATAATAACAATTGAAAAAGGAAGACTTAAAGTCGAATTTGTCATTGTTGCGGGAAAAAATTCTTATTTTAAGATTTCTTCATTGTTGAAAGCGTGGGAAAATTTTTCCATTGTTAAAGGATAGGGACATTTTCACGTTTTAAATATTGTCCATTGTTGAATGCGTATCAATATTTGTCAATGTAATTTTTTCCATTGTTGGAAGTGCGGGAAAGTTGGAATTATATTTAACTCTTAATATAATTATAAATAAATTTGTCATATTAGCAATTGAAAAAGGAAGACTTAAAGTCGAATGTTTCATTGTTGCGGGAAAAAATTCTTATTTTAAGATTTCTTCATTATTGATAGCGTGGGAAATTTTTTCCATTGTTAAAGGATAGGGACATTTTCACGTTTTAAATATTGTCCATTGTTGAAAGCATATTAATATTTGTCAATGGAATTTTTTCCATTGTTGGAAGTGCGGGAAAGTTGTCATTACAGATAACTCCTATTATAATTATAAATAAATTTACATAATAACAATTGAAAAAGGAAGACTTAAAGTCTAAATTGTATTGTTGTGGTAAATTTTCATATTTTAAGATTTCTTCATTGTTGCAAGCGTGGGAAAATTTGTCAGTATAATTTTTTCCATTGTTAAATGATAGGGACAATTTTACGTTTTAAAGATTGTCCATTGTTGATAGCGTATCAATATTTGTCTTTGGAAGTTTTTCCGCTGTTGGAAGTGCGGGAAAGTTGTAATTATAGATAACTATTAATATAATTATAAATAGATTTTTCATAATAACAATTGAAAAAGGAAGACTTAAAGTCGAATTTGTCATTGTTGCGGGAAAAAATTCTTATTTTAAGATTTCTTCATTGTTGAAAGCGTGGGAAAATTTTTCCATTGTTAAAGGATAGGGACATTTTCACGTTTTAAATATTGTCCATTGTTGAATGCGTATCAATATTTGTCAATGTAATTTTTTCCATTGTTGGAAGTGCGGGAAAGTTGGAATTATATTTAACTCTTAATATAATTATAAATAAATTTGTCATATTAGCAATTGAAAAAGGAAGACTTAAAGTCGAATGTTTCATTGTTGCGGGAAAAAATTCTTATTTTAAGATTTCTTCATTATTGATAGCGTGGGAAATTTTTTCCATTGTTAAAGGATAGGGACATTTTCACGTTTTAAATATTGTCCATTGTTGAAAGCATATTAATATTTGTCAATGGAATTTTTTCCATTGTTGGAAGTGCGGGAAAGTTGTCATTACAGATAACTCCTATTATAATTATAAATAAATTTGACATAATAACAATTGAAAAAGGAAGACTTAAAGTCTAAATTTCATTGTTGTGGGAAATTTTCATATTTTAAGATTTCTTCATTGTTGCAAGCGTGGTAAAATTTGTCAGTATAATTTTTTCCATTGTTAAATGATAGGAACAATTTTACGTTTTAAAGATTGTCCATTGTTGATAGCGTATCAATATTTGTCTTTGGAAGTTTTTCCGCTGTTGGAAGTGCGGGAAAGTTGTAATTATAGATAACTATTAATATAATTATAAATAGATTTTTCATAATAACAATTGAAAAAGGAAGACTTAAAGTCGAATTTGTCATTGTTGCGGGAAAAAATTCTTATTTTAAGATTTCTTCATTGTTGAAAGCGTGGGAAAATTTTTCCATTGTTAAAGGATACTGACATTTTCACGTTTTAAATATTGTCCATTGTTGAATGCGTATCAATATATGTCAATGGAATTTTTTCCATTGTTGGAAGTGCGGGAAAGTTGGAATTATATTTAACTATTAATATAATTATAAATAGATTTTTCATAATAACAATTGAAAAAGGAAGACTTAAAGTCGAATTTTTCATTGTTGCGCGAAAAATTTCATATTAAGATTTCTTCATTGTTGAAAGCGTGGGAAAATTTGTCACTAAAAATTTTTCCATTGTTAAAGGATAGGGACATTTTCATGTTTTAAATATAGTCCATTGTTGAAAGCGTATCAATATTTCTCAATGGATTTTTTTCCGTTGTTGGAAGTGCGGGAAAGTTGTCATTATAGATAACTTCTAATATAATTATAAATAGATTTTTCATAATAACAATTGAAAAAGGAAGACTTAAAGTCGAATTTGTCATTGTTGCGGGAAAATTTTCTTGTTTTAAGATTTCTTCATTGTTGAATGCGTTGGAAAATTTGTCACTATAAATTTTTCCATTGTTAAAGTATAGGGACATTTTCATGTTTTAAATATAGTCCATTGTTGAAAGAATATCAATATTTGTCAATGGATTTTTTTCCGTTGTTGGAAGTGCGGGAAAGTTGTCATTATAGATAACTTCTAATATAATTATAAATAGATTTTTTATAATAACAATTGAAAAATGAAGACTTAAAGTCGAATTTTTCATTGTTGCGCGAAAATTTTCATATTTTAAGATTTCTTCATTGTTCAAATCGTGGGAAAATTTTTCCATTGTTAAAAGATAGGGACATTTTCACGTTTTAAATATTGTCCATTGTTGAATGCGTATCAATATTAGTCAATGTAATTTTTTCCATTGTTGGAAGTGCGGGAAAGTTGGAATTATATTTAACTCTTAATATAATTATAAATAGATTTTTCATAATAACAATTGAAAAAGGAAAACTTAAAGTCGAATTTGTCATTATTGCGGGAAAAAATTCTTATTTTAAGATTTCTTCATTGTTGAAATCGTGGGAAAATTTTTCGATTGTTAAAGGATAGGGACATTTTCACGTTTTAAATATTGTCCATTGTTGAATGCGTATCAATATTAGTCAATGTAATTTTTTCCATTGTTGGAAGTGCGGGAAAGTTGGAATTATATTTAACTCTTAATATAATTATAAGTAGATTTTTCATAATAACAATTGAAAAAGGAAGACATAAAGTCGAATTTGTCATTATTGCGGGAAAAAATACTTATTTTAAGATTTCTTCATTGTTGAAATCGTGGGAAAATTTTTCCATTGTTAAAGGATAGGGACATTTTCACGTTTTAAATATTGTCCATTGTTGAATGCGTATCAATATTTGTCAATGTAATTTTTTCCATTGTTGGAAGTGCGGGAAAGTTGGAATTATATTTAACTCTTAATATAATTATAAATAAATTTGTCATAATAACAATTGAAAAAGGAAGACTTAAAGTCGAATGTTTCATTGTTGCGGGAAAAATTTCTTATTTTAAGATTTCTTCATTATTGATAGCGTGGGAAATTTTTTCCATTGTTAAAGGATAGGGACATTTTCACGTTTTAAATATTGTCCATTGTTGAAAGCATATTAATATTTGTCAATGGAATTTTTTCCATTGTTGGAAGTGCGGGAAAGTTGTCATTACAGATAACTCCTATTATAATTATAAATAAATTTACATAATAACAATTGAAAAAGGAAGACTTAAAGTCTAAATTTCATTGTTGTGGGAAATTTTCATATTTTAAGATTTCTTCATTGTTGCAAGCGTGGGAAAATTTGTCAGTATAATTTTTTCCATTGTTAAATGATAGGGACAATTTTACGTTTTAAAGATTGTCCATTGTTGATAGCGTATCAATATTTGTCTTTGGATGTTTTTCCGCTGTTGGAAGTGCGGGAAAGTTGTAATTATAGATAACTATTAATATAATTATAAATAGATTTTTCATAATAACAATTGAAAAAGGAAGACTTAAAGTCGAATTTGTCATTGTTGCGGGAAAAAATTCTTATTTTAAGATTTCTTCATTGTTGAAAGCGTGGGAAAATTTTTCCATTGTTAAAGGATAGGGACATTTTCACGTTTTAAATATTGTCCATTGTTGAATGCGTATCAATATTTGTCAATGTAATTTTTTCCATTGTTGGAAGTGCGGGAAAGTTGGAATTATATTTAACTCTTAATATAATTATAAATAAATTTGTCATATTAGCAATTGAAAAAGGAAGACTTAAAGTCGAATGTTTCATTGTTGCGGGAAAAAATTCTTATTTTAAGATTTCTTCATTATTGATAGCGTGGGAAATTTTTTCCATTGTTAAAGGATAGGGACATTTTCACGTTTTAAATATTGTCCATTGTTGAAAGCATATTAATATTTGTCAATGGAATTTTTTCCATTGTTGGAAGTGCGGGAAAGTTGTCATTACAGATAACTCCTATTATAATTATAAATAAATTTGACATAATAACAATTGAAAAAGGAAGACTTAGAGTCTAAATTTCATTGTTGTGGGAAATTTTCATATTTTAAGATTTCTTCATTGTTGCAAGCGTGGTAAAATTTGTCAGTATAATTTTTTCCATTGTTAAATGATAGGAACAATTTTACGTTTTAAAGATTGTCCATTGTTGATAGCGTATCAATATTTGTCTTTGGAAGTTTTTCCGCTGTTGGAAGTGCGGGAAAGTTGTAATTATAGATAACTATTAATATAATCATAAATAGATTTTTCATAATAACAATTGAAAAAGGAAGACTTAAAGTCGAATTTGTCATTGTTGCGGGAAAAAATTCTTATTTTAAGATTTCTTCATTGTTGAAAGCGTGGGAAAATTTTTCCATTGTTAAAGGATACTGACATTTTCACGTTTTAAATATTGTCCATTGTTGAATGCGTATCAATATATGTCAATGGAATTTTTTCCATTGTTGGAAGTGCGGGAAAGTTGGAATTATATTTAACTATTAATATAATTATAAATAGATTTTTCATAATAACAATTGAAAAAGGAAGACTTAAAGTCGAATTTTTCATTGTTGCGCGAAAAATTTCATATTAAGATTTCTTCATTGTTGAAAGCGTGGGAAAATTTGTCACTAAAAATTTTTCCATTGTTAAAGGATAGGGACATTTTCATGTTTTAAATATAGTCCATTGTTGAAAGCGTATCAATATTTCTCAATGGATTTTTTTCCGTTGTTGGAAGTGCGGGAAAGTTGTCATTATAGATAACTTCTAATATAATTATAAATAGATTTTTCATAATAACAATTGAAAAAGGAAGACTTAAAGTCGAATTTGTCATTGTTGCGGGAAAATTTTCTTGTTTTAAGATTTCTTCATTGTTGAATGCGTTGGAAAATTTGTCACTATAAATTTTTCCATTGTTAAAGTATAGGGACATTTTCATGTTTTAAATATAGTCCATTGTTGAAAGAATATCAATATTTGTCAATGGATTTTTTTCCGTTGTTGGAAGTGCGGGAAAGTTGTCATTATAGATAACTTCTAATATAATTATAAATAGATTTTTTATAATAACAATTGAAAAATGAAGACTTAAAGTCGAATTTTTCATTGTTGCGCGAAAATTTTCATATTTTAAGATTTCTTCATTGTTCAAATCGTGGGAAAATTTTTCCATTGTTAAAAGATAGGGACATTTTCACGTTTTAAATATTGTCCATTGTTGAATGCGTATCAATATTAGTCAATGTAATTTTTTCCATTGTTGGAAGTGCGGGAAAGTTGGAATTATATTTAACTCTTAATATAATTATAAATAGATTTTTCATAATAACAATTGAAAAAGGAAAACTTAAAGTCGAATTTGTCATTATTGCGGGAAAAAATTCTTATTTTAAGATTTCTTCATTGTTGAAATCGTGGGAAAATTTTTCGATTGTTAAAGGATAGGGACATTTTCACGTTTTAAATATTGTCCATTGTTGAATGCGTATCAATATTAGTCAATGTAATTTTTTCCATTGTTGGAAGTGCGGGAAAGTTGGAATTATATTTAACTCTTAATATAATTATAAATAGATTTTTCATAATAACAATTGAAAAAGGAAGACTTAAAGTCGAATTTGTCATTATTGCGGGAAAAAATACTTATTTTAAGATTTCTTCATTGTTGAAATCGTGGGAAAATTTTTCCATTGTTAAAGGATAGGGACATTTTCACGTTTTAAATATTGTCCATTGTTGAATGCGTATCAATATTTGTCAATGTAATTTTTTCCATTGTTGGAAGTGCGGGAAAGTTGGAATTATATTTAACTCTTAATATAATTATAAATAAATTTGTCATAATAACAATTGAAAAAGGAAGACTTAAAGTCGAATGTTTCATTGTTGCGGGAAAAATTTCTTATTTTAAGATTTCTTCATTATTGATAGCGTGGGAAATTTTTTCCATTGTTAAAGGATAGGGACATTTTCACGTTTTAAATATTGTCCATTGTTGAAAGCATATTAATATTTGTCAATGGAATTTTTTCCATTGTTGGAAGTGCGGGAAAGTTGTCATTACAGATAACTCCTTTTATAATTATAAATAAATTTGACATAATAACAATTGAAAAAGGAAGACTTAAAGTCTAAATTTCATTGTTGTGGGAAATTTTCATATTTTAAGATTTCTTCATTGTTGCAAGCGTGGTAAAATTTGTCAGTATAATTTTTTCCATTGTTAAATGATAGGAACAATTTTACGTTTTAAAGATTGTCCATTGTTGATAGCGTATCAATATTTGTCTTTGGATGTTTTTCCGCTGTTGGAAGTGCGGGAAAGTTGTAATTATAGATAACTATTAATATAATTATAAATAGATTTTTCATAATAACAATTGAAAAAGGGAGACTTAAAGTCGAATTTGTCATTGTTGCGGGAAAAAATTCTTATTTTAAGATTTCTTCATTGTTGAAATCGTGGGAAAATTTTTCCATTGTTAAAGGATAGGGACATTTTCACGTTTTAAATATTGTCCATTGTTGAATGCGTATCAATATATGTCAATGGAATTTTTTCCATTGTTGGAAGTGCGGGAAAGTTGTCATTACAGATAACTCCTATTATAATTATAAATAAATTTACATAATAACAATTGAAAAAGGAAGACTTAAAGTCGAATGTTTCATTGTTGCGGGAAAAATTTCTTATTTTAAGATTTCTTCATTATTGATAGCGTGGGAAATTTTTTCCATTGTTAAAGGATAGGGACATTTTCACGTTTTAAATATTGTCCATTGTTGAAAGCATATTAATATTTGTCAATGGAATTTTTTCCATTGTTGGAAGTGCGGGAAAGTTGTCATTACAGATAACTCCTATTATAATTATAAATAAATTTACATAATAACAATTGAAAAAGGAAGACTTAAAGTCTAAATTTCATTGTTGTGGGAAATTTTCATATTTTAAGATTTCTTCATTGTTGAATGCGTTGGAAAATTTGTCACTATAAATTTTTCCATTGTTAAAGGATACGGACATTTTCATGTTTTAAAGATAGTCCATTGTTGAAAGATTATCAATATTTGTCAATGGATTTTTTTCCGATGTTGGAAGTGCGGGAAAGTTGTCATTATAGATAACTTCTAATATAATTATTAATAGATTTTTTATAATAACAATTGAAAAATGAAGATTTAAAGTCGAATTTTTCATTGTTGCGCGAAAATTTTCATATTTTAAGATTTCTTCATTGTTGAAAGCGTGGGAAAATTTGTCACTAAAAATTTTTCCATTGTTAAAGGATAGGGACATTTTCATGTTTTACATATAGTCCATTGTTGAAAGCGTATCAATATTTGTCAATGGAATTTTTTCCGCTGTTGGAAGTGCGGGAAAGTTGTCATTATAGATAACTATTAATATAATTATAAATAGATTTTTCATAATAACAATTGAAAAAGGAAGACTTAAAGTCGAATTTGTCATTATTGCGGGAAAAAATTCTTATTTTAAGATTTCTTCATTGTTGAAAGCGTGGGAAAATTTTTCCATTGTTAAAGGATAGGGACATTTTCACGTTTTAAATATTGTCCATTGTTGAATGCGTATCAGTATTTGTCAATGGAATTTTTTCCATTGTTGGAAGTGCGGGAAAGTTGGAATTATATTTAACTCTTAATATAATTATAAATAAATTTGTCATAATAACAATCGAAAAAGGAAGACATAAAGTCGAATGTTTCATTGTTGCGGGAAAAATTTCTTATTTTAAGATTTCTTCATTATTGATAGCGTGGGAAATTTTTTCCATTGTTAAAGGATAGGGACATTTTCACGTTTTAAATATTGTCCACTGTTGAAAGCATATTAATATTTGTCAATGGAATTTTTTCCATTGTTGGAAGTGCGGGAAAGTTGTCATTACAGATAACTCCTATTACAATTATAAATAAATTTACATAATAACAATTGAAAAAGGAAGACTTAAAGTCTAAATTTCATTTTTGTGGGAAATTTTCATATTTTAAGATTTCTTCATTGTTGCAAGCGTGGGAAAATTTGTCAGTATAATTTTTTCCATTGTTAAATGATAGGGACAATTTTACGTTTTAAAGATTGTCCATTGTTGATAGCGTATGAATATTTGTCAATGGAAGTTTTTCCGCTGTTGGAAGTGCGGGAAAGTTGTCATTATAGATAACTATTAATATAATTATAAATAGATTTTTCATAATAACAATTGAAAAAGGAAGACTTAAAGTCGAATTTGTCATTATTGCGGGAAAAAATTCTTATTTTAACATTTCTTCATTGTTGAAATCGTGGGAAAATTTTTCCATTGTTAAAGGATAGGGACATTTTCACGTTTTAAATATTGTCCATTGTTGAATGCGTATCAATATTAGTCAATGGATTTTTTTCCGATGTTGGAAGTGCGGGAAAGTTGTCATTATAGATAACTTTTAATATAATTATAAATAGATTTTTTATAATAACAATTGAAAAAGGAAGACTTAAAGTCGTATTTGTCATTGTTGCGGGAAAAATTTCTTGTTTTAAGATTTCTTCATTGTTGAATGCGTTGGAAAATTTGTCACTATAAATTTTTCCATTGTTAAAGGATAGGGACATTTTCATGTTTTAAATATAGTCGATTGTTGAAAGAATATCAATATTTGTCAATGGATTTTTTTCCGTTGTTGGAAGTGCGGGAAAGTTGTCATTATTGATAACTTCTAATATAATTATAAATAGATTTTTTATAATAACAATTGAAAAATGAAGACTTAAAGTCGAATTTGTCATTATTGCGGGAAAAAATTCTTATTTTAAGATTTCTTCATTGTTGAAATCGTGGGAAAATTTTTCCATTGTTAAAGGATAGGGACATTTTCACGTTTTAAATATTGTCCATTGTTGAATGCGTATCAATATTAGTCAATGTAATTTTTTCCATTGTTGGAAGTGCGGGAAAGTTGGAATTATATTTAACTCTTAATATAATTATAAATAGATTTTTCATAATAACAATTGAAAAAGGAAGACTTAAAGTCGAATTTGTCATTATTGCGGGAAAAAATACTTATTTTAAGATTTCTTCATTGTTGAAATCGTGGGAAAATTTTTCCATTGTTAAAGGATAGGGACATTTTCACGTTTTAAATATTGTCCATTGTTGAATGCGTATCAATATTTGTCAATGTAATTTTTTCCATTGTTGGAAGTGCGGGAAAGTTGGAATTATATTTAACTCTTAATATAATTATAAATAAATTTGTCATAATAACAATTGAAAAAGGAAGACTTAAAGTCTAAATTTCATTGTTGTGGGAAATTTTCATATTTTAAGATTTCTTCATTGTTGCAAGCGTGGTAAAATTTGTCAGTATAATTTTTTCCATTGTTAAATGATAGGAACAATTTTACGTTTTAAAGATTGTCCATTGTTGATAGCGTATCAATATTTGTCTTGGGATGTTTTTCCGCTGTTGGAAGTGCGGGAAAGTTGTAATTATAGATAACTATTAATATAATTATAAATAGATTTTTCATAATAACAATTGAAAAAGGGAGACTTAAAGTCGAATTTGTCATTGTTGAGGGAAAAATTTCTTATTTTAAGATTTCTTCATTGTTGAAAGCGTGGGAAAATTTTTCCATTGTTAAAGGATAGGGACATTTTCACGTTTTAAATATTGTCCATTGTTGAATGCGTATCAATATTTGTCAATGTAATTTTTTCCATTGTTGGAAGTGCGGGAAAGTTGGAATTATATTTAACTCTTAATATAATTATAAATAAATTTGTCATAATAACAATTGAAAAAGGAAGACTTAAAGTCGAATGTTTCATTGTTGCGGGAAAAATTTCTTATTTTAAGATTTCTTCATTATTGATAGCGTGGGAAATTTTTTCCCTTGTTCAAGGATAGGGACATTTTCACGTTTTAAATATTGTCCATTGTTGAAAGCATATTAATATTTGTCAATGGAATTTTTTCCATTGTTGGAAGTGCGGGAAAGTTGTCATTACAGATAACTCCTTTTATAATTATAAATAAATTTGACATAATAACAATTGAAAAAGGAAGACTTAAAGTCTAAATTTCATTGTTGTGGGAAATTTTCATATTTTAAGATTTCTTCATTGTTGCAAGCGTGGTAAAATTTGTCAGTATAATTTTTTCCATTGTTAAATGATAGGAACAATTTTACGTTTTAAAGATTGTCCATTGTTGATAGCGTATCAATGTTTGTCTTGGGATGTTTTTCCGCTGTTGGAAGTGCGGGAAAGTTGTAATTATAGATAACTATTAATATAATTATAAATAGATTTTTCATAATAACAATTGAAAAAGGGAGACTTAAAGTCGAATTTGTCATTGTTGAGGGAAAAAATTCTTATTTTAAGATTTCTTCATTGTTGAAAGCGTGGGAAAATTTTTCCATTGTTAAACGATAGGGACATTTTCACGTTTTAAATATTGTCCATTGTTGAATGCGTATCAATATATGTCAATGGAATTTATTCCATTGTTGGAAGTGCGGGAAAGTTGGAATTATATTTAACTCTTAATATAATTATAAATAAATTTGTCATAATAACAATTGAAAAAGGAAGACTTAAAGTCGAATGTTTCATTGTTGCGGGAAAAATTTCTTATTTTAAGATTTCTTCATTATTGATAGCGTGGGAAATTTTTTCCATTGTTAAAGGATAGGGACATTTTCACGTTTTAAATATTGTCCATTGTTGAAAGCATATTAATATTTGTCAATGGAATTTTTTCCATTGTTGGAAGTGCGGGAAAGTTGTCATTACAGATAACTCCTATTATAATTATAAATAAATTTACATAATAACAATTGAAAAAGGAAGACTTAAAGTCTAAATTTCATTGTTGTGGGAAATTTTCATATTTTAAGATTTCTTCATTGTTGCAAGCGTGGGAAAGTTTGTCAGTATAATTTTTTCCATTGTTAAATGATAGGGACAATTTTACGTTTTAAAGATTGTCCATTGTTGATAGCGTATGAATATTTGTCAATGGAAGTTTTTCCGCTGTTGGAAGTGCGGGAAAGTTGTCATTATAGATAACTATTAATATAATTATAAATAGATTTTTCATAATAACAATTGAAAAATGAAGACTTAAAGTCGAATTTTTCATTGTTGCGCGAAAATTTTCATATTTTAAGATTTCTTCATTGTTGAAAGCGTGGGAAAATTTGTCACTAAAAATTTTTCCATTGTTAAAGGATAGGGACATTTTCATGTTTTAAATATAGTCCATTGTTGAAAGCGTATCAATATTTGTCAATGGAATTTTTTCCGCTGTTGGAAGTGCGGGAAAGTTGTCATTATAGATAATTATTAATATAATTATAAATAGATTTTTCATAATAACAATTGAAAAAGGAAGACTTAAGTCGAATTTGTCATTATTGCGGGAAAAAATTCTTATTTTAAGATTTCTTCATTGTTGAAAGCGTGGGAAATTTTTTCCATTGTTAAAGGATAGGGACATTTTTACGTTTTAAATATTGTCCATTGTTGAATGCGTATCAATATTAGTCAATGTAATTTTTTCCATTGTTGGAAGTGCGGGAAAGTTGGAATTATATTTAACTCTTAATATAATTATAAATAGATTTTTCATAATAACAATTGAAAAAGGAAGACTTAAAGTCGAATTTGTCATTATTGCGGGAAAAAATACTTATTTTAAGATTTCTTCTTTGTTGAAATCGTGGGAAAAATTTTTCCATTGTTAAAGGATAGGGACATTTTCACGTTTTAAATATTGTCCATTGTTGAATGCGTATCAATATTTGTCAATGGAATTTTTTCCATTGTTGGAAGTGCGGGAAAGTTGGAATTATATTTAACTCTTAATATAATTATAAATAAATTTGCATAATAACAATTGAAAAAGGAAGACTTAAAGTCGAATGTTTCATTGTTGCGGGAAAAATTTCTTATTTTAAGATTTCTTCATTATTGATAGCGTGGGAAATTTTTTCCATTGTTAAAGGATAGGGACATTTTCACGTTTTAAATATTGTCCATTGTTGAAAGCATATTAATATTTGTCAATGGAATTTTTTCCATTGTTGGAAGTGCGGGAAAGTTGTCATTACAGATAACTCCTTTTATAATTATAAATAAATTTGATATAATAACAATTGAAAAAGGAAGACTTAAAGTCTAAATTTCATTGTTGTGGGAAATTTTCATATTTTAAGATTTCTTCATTGTTGCAAGCGTGGTAAAATTTGTCAGTATAATTTTTTCCATTGTTAAATTATAGGAACAATTTTACGTTTTAAAGATTGTCCATTGTTGATAGCGTATCAATATTTGTCTTTGGATGTTTTTCCGCTGTTGGAAGTGCGGGAAAGTTGTAATTATAGATAACTATTAATATAATTATAAATAGATTTTTCATAATAACAATTGAAAAAGGAAGACTTAAAGTAGAATTTGTCATTGTTGCGGGAAAAATTTCTTATTTTAAGATTTCTTCATTGTTGAATGCGTTGGAAAATTTGTCACTATACATTTTTCCATTGTTAAAGGATAGGGATTTTTTCATGTTTTAAATATAGTCCATTGTTGAAAGATTATCAATATTTGTCAATGGATTTTTTTCCGATGTTGGAAGTGCGGGAAAGTTGTCATTATAGATAACTTCTAATATAATTATAAATAGATTTTTTATAATAACAATTGAAAAATGAAGACTTAAAGTCGAATTTTTCATTGTTGCGCGAAAATTTTCATATTTTAAGATGTCTTCATTGTTGAAAGCGTGGGAAAATTTGTCACTAAAAATTTTTCCATTGTTAAAGGATAGGGACATTTTCATGTTTTAAATATAGTCCATTGTTGAAAGCGTATCAATATTTGTCAATGGAATTTTTTCCGCTGTTGGAAGTGCGGGAAAGTTGTCATTATAGATAACTATTAATATAATTATAAATAGATTTTTCATAATAACAATTGAAAAAGGAAGACTTAAAGTCGAATTTGTCATTATTGCGGGAAAAAATTCTTATTTTAAGATTTCTTCATTGTTGCAAGCTTGGTAAAATTTGTCAGTATAATTTTTTCCATTGTTAAATGATAGGAACAATTTTACGTTTTAAAGATTGTCCATTGTTGATAGCGTATCAATATTTGTCTTTGGATGTTTTTCCGCTGTTGGAAGTGCGGGAAAGTTGTAATTATAGATAACTATTAATATAATTATAAATAGATTTTTCATAATAACAATTGAAAAAGGGAGACTTAAAGTCGAATTTGTCATTGTTGCGGGAAAAAATTCTTATTTTAAGATTTCTTCATTGTTGAAAGCGTGGGAAAATTTTTCCATTGTTAAAGGATAGGGACATTTTCACGTTTTAAATATTGTCCATTGTTGAATGCGTATCAATATATGTCAATGGAATTTTTTCCATTGTTGGAAGTGCGGGAAAGTTGGAATTATATTTAACTCTTAATATAATTATAAATAAATTTGTCATAATAACAATTGAAAAAGGAAGACTTAAAGTCGAATGTTTCATTGTTGCGGGAAAAATTTCTTATTTTAAGATTTCTTCATTATTGATAGCGTGGGAAATTTTTTCCATTGTTAAAGGATAGGGACATTTTCACGTTTTAAATATTGTCCATTGTTGAAAGCATATTAATATTTGTCAATGGAATTTTTTCCATTGTTGGAAGTGCGGGAAAGTTGTCATTACAGATAACTCCTATTATAATTATAAATAAATTTACATAATAACAATTGAAAAAGGAAGACTTAAAGTCTAAATTTCATTGTTGTGGGAAATTTTCATATTTTAAGATTTCTTCATTGTTGCAAGCGTGGGAAAATTTGTCAGTATAATTTTTTCCATTGTTAAATGATAGGGACAATTTTACGTTTTAAAGATTGTCCATTGTTGATAGCGTATGAATATTTGTCAATGGAAGTTTTTCCGCTGTTGGAAGTGCGGGAAAGTTGTCATTATAGATAACTATTAATATAATTATAAATAGATTTTTCATAATAACAATTGAAAAAGGAAGACTTAAAGTCGAATTTGTCATTGTTGCGGGAAAAATTTCTTATTTTAAGATTTCTTCATTGTTGAATGCGTTGGAAAATTTGTCACTATAAATTTTTCCATTGTTAAAGGATAGGGACATTTTCATGTTTTAAAAATAGTCCATTGTTGAAAGATTATCAATATTTGTCAATGGATTTTTTTCCGATGTTGGAAGTGCGGGAAAGTTGTCATTATAGATAACTTCTAGTATAATTATAAATAGATTTTTTATAATAACAATTGAAAAATGAAGACTTAAAGTCGAATTTTTCATTGTTGCGCGAAAATTTTCATATTTTAAGATTTCTTCATTGTTGAAAGCGTGGGAAAATTTGTCACTAAAAATTTTTCCATTGTTAAAGGATAGGGACATTTTCATGTTTTAAATATAGTCCATTGTTGAAAGCGTATCAATATTTGTCAATGGAATTTTTTCCGCTGTTGGAAGTGCGGGAAAGTTGTCATTATAGATAACTATTAATATAATTATAAATAGATTTTTCATAATAACAATTGAAAAAGGAAGACTTAAAGTCGAATTTGTCATTATTGCGGGAAAAAATTCTTATTTTAAGATTTCTTCATTGTTGAAAGCGTGGGAAAATTTTTCCATTGTTAAAGGATAGGGACATTTTCACGTTTTAAATATTGTCCATTGTTGAATGCGTATCAGTATTTCTCAATGGAATTTTTTCCATTGTTGGAAGTGCGGGAAAGTTGGAATTATATTTAACTCTTAATATAATTATAAATAAATTTGTCATAATAACAATCGAAAAAGGAAGACATAAAGTCGAATGTTTCATTGTTGCGGGAAAAATTTCTTATTTTAAGATTTCTTCATTATTGATAGCGTGGGAAATTTTTTCCATTGTTAAAGGATAGGGACATTTTCACGTTTTAAATATTCTCCACTGTTGAAAGCATATTAATATTTGTCAATGGAATTTTTTCCATTGTTGGAAGTGCGGGAAAGTTGTCATTACAGATAACTCCTATTACAATTATAAATAAATTTACATAATAACAATTGAAAAAGGAAGACTTAAAGTCTAAATTTCATTTTTGTGGGAAATTTTCATATTTTAAGATTTCTTCATTGTTGCAAGCGTGGGAAAATTTGTCAGTATAATTTTTTCCATTGTTAAATGATAGGGACAATTTTACGTTTTAAAGATTGTCCATTGTTGATAGCGTATGAATATTTGTCAATGGAAGTTTTTCCGCTGTTGGAAGTGCGGGAAAGTTGTCATTATAGATAACTATTAATATAATTATAAATAGATTTTTCATAATAACAATTGAAAAAGGAAGACTTAAAGTCGAATTTTTCATTGTTGCGCGAAAAATTTCATGTTTTAAGATTTCTTCATTGTTGAAAGCGTGGGAAAATTTGTCAATAAAATTTTTTCCATTGATAAAGGATAGGGACATTTTCATGTTTTAAATATAGTCCATTGTTGAAAGCGTATCAATATTTGTCAATGGAATTTTTTCCGCTGTTGGAAGTGCGGGAAAGTTGTCATTATAGATAACTATTAATATAATTATAAATAAATTTGTCATAATAACAATTGAAAAAGGAAGACTTAAAGTCGAATTTGTCATTATTGCGGGAAAAAATTCTTATTTTAAGATTTCTTCATTGTTGAAATCGTGGGAAAATTTTTCCATTGTTAAAGGATAGGGACATTTTAACGTTTTAAATATTGTCCATTGTTGAATGCGTATCAATATTAGTCAATGTAATTTTTTCCATTGTTGGAAGTGCGGGAAAGTTGGAATTATATTTAACTCTTAATATAATTATAAAAAGATTTTTCATAATAACAATTGAAAAAGGAAGACTTAAAGTCGAATTTGTCATTATTGCGGGAAAAAATTCTTATTTTAAGATTTCTTCATTGTTGAAATCGTGGAAAAATTTTTCCATTGTTAAAGGATAGGGACATTTTCACGTTTTAAATATTGTCCATTGTTGAAAGAATATCAATATTTGTCAATGGATTTTTTTCCGTTGTTGGAAGTGCGGGAAAGTTGTCATTATAGATAACTTCTAATATAATTATAAATAGATTTTTTATAATAACAATTGAAAAAAGAAGACTTAAAGTCGAATTTTTCATTGTTGCGCGAAAAATTTCATATTTTAAGATTTCTTCATTGTTGAAAGCGTGGGAAAATTTGTCAATAAAAATTTTTCCTTTGTTAAAGGATAGGGACATTTTCATGTTTTAAATATAGTCCATTGTTGAAAGCGTATCAATATTTGTCAATGGAATTTTTTCCGCTGTTGGAAGTGCGGGAAAGTTGTCATTATAGATAACTATTAATAAAATTATAAATAAATTTGTCATAATAACAATTGAAAAAGGAAGACTTAAAGTCGAATGTTTCATTGTTGCGGGAAAAATTTCTTATTTTAAGATTTCTTCATTATTGATAGCGTGGGAAATTTTTTCCATTGTTAAAGGATAGGAACATTTTCACGTTTTAAATATTGTCCATTGTTGAAAGCATATTAATATTTGTCAATGGAATTTTTTCCATTGTTGGAAGTGCAGGAAAGTTGTCATTACAGATAACTCCTAATATAATTATAAATAAATTTACATAATAACATTTGAAAAAGGAAGACTTAAAGTCTAAATTTCATTTTTGTGGGAAATTTTCATATTTTAAGATTTCTTCATTGTTGCAAGCGTGGGAAAATTTGTCAGTATAATTTTTTCCATTGTTAAATGATAGGGACAATTTTACGTTTTAAAGATTGTCCATTGCTGATAGCGTATAAATATTTGTCAATGGAAGTTTTTCCGCTGTTGGAAGTGCGGGAAAGTTGTCATTATAGATAACTATAAATATAATTATAAATAGATTTTTCATAATAACAATTGAAAAAGGAAGACTTAAAGTCGAATTTGTCATTGTTGCGGGAAAAATTTCTTGTTTTAAGATTTCTTCATTGTTGAATGCGTTGGAAAATTTGTCACTATAAATTTTTCCATTGTTAAAGGATAGGGACATTTTCATGTTTTAAATATAGTCCATTGTTGAAAGAATATCAATATTTGTCAATGGATTTTTTTCCGTTGTTGGAAGTGCGGGAAAGTTGTCATTATAGATAACTTCTAATATAATTATAAATAGATTTTTTATAATAACAATTGAAAAATGAAGACTTAAAGTCGAATTTTTCATTGTTGCGCGAAAAATTTCATATTTTAAGATTTCTTCATTGTTGAAAGCGTGGGAAATTTGTCAATAAAAATTTTTCCATTGTTAAAGGATAGGGACATTTTCATGTTTTAAATATAGTCCATTGTTGAAAGCGTATCAATATTTGTCAATGGAATTTTTTCCACTGTTCGAAGTGCGGGAAAGTTGTCATTATATATAACTATTAATAAAATTATAAATAGATTCTTTATAATAACAATTGAAAAATGAAGACTTAAAGTCGAATTTTTCATTGTTGCGCGAAAAATTTCTTATTTTAAGATTTCTTCATTGTTGAATGCGTTGGAGAATTTGTCACTATAAATTTTTGCATTGTTAAAGGATAGGGACATTTTCATGTTTTAAATATAGTCCATTGTTGAAAGAATATCAATATTTGTCAATGGATTTTTTTCCGTTGTTGGAAGTGCGGGAAAGTTGTCATTATAGATAACTTCTAATATAATTATAAATAGATTTTTTATAATAACTATTGAAAAATGAAGACTTAAAGTCGAATTTTTCATTTTTGCGCGAAAAATTTCATATTTTAAGATTTCTTCATTGTTGAAAGCGTGGGAAAATTTGTCAATAAAAATTTTTCCATTGTTAAAGGATAGGGACATTTTCATGTTTTAAATATAGTCCATTGTTGAAAGCGTATCAATATTTGTCAATGGAATTTTTTCCGCAATTCGAAGTGCGGGAAAGTTGTCATTATAGATAACTATTAATAAAATTATAAATAGATTTTTTATAATAACAATTGAAAAATGAAGACTTAAAGTCGAATTTTTCATTGTTGCGCGAAAAATTTCTTATTTTAAGATTTCTTCATTGTTGAATGCGTTGGAAAATTTGTCACTATAAATTTTTGCATTGTTAAAGGATAGGGACATTTTCATGTTTTAAATATAGTCCATTGTTGAAAGAATATCAATATTTGTCAATGGATTTTTTTCCGTTGTTGGAAGTGCGGGAAAGTTGTCATTATAAATAACTTCTAATATAATTATAAATAGATTTTTTATAATAACAATTGAAAAATGAAGACTTAAAGTCGAATTTTTCATTGTTGCGCGAAAAATTTCTTATTTTAAGATTCCTTCATTGTTGAAAGCGTGGGAAAATTTGTCAATAAAAATTTTTCCATTGTTAAAGGATAGGGACATTTTCATGTTTTAAATATAGTCCATTGTTGAAAGCGTATCAATATTTGTCAATGGAACTTTTTCCGCTGTTGGAAGTGCGGGAAAGTTGTCATTATAGATAACTCCTATTATAATTATAAATAAATTTACATAATAACAATTGAAAAAGGAAGACTTAAAGTCTAAATTTCATTTTTGTGGGAAATTTTCATATTTTAAGATTTCTTCATTGTTGCAAGCGTGGGAAAATTTGTCAGTATAATTTTTTCCATTGTTAAATGATAGGGACAATTTTACGTTTTAAAGATTGTCTTTGTTGATAGCGTATGAATATTTGTCAATGGAAGTTTTTCCGCTGTTGGAAGTGCGGGAAAGTTGTCATTATAGATAAATATTAATATAATTATAAATAGATTTTTCATAATAACAATTGAAAAAGGAAGACTTAAAGTCGAATTTGTCATTGTTGCGGGAAAAATTTCTTGTTTTAAGATTTCTTCATTGTTGAATGCGTTGGAAAATTTGTCACTATAAATTTTTCCATTGTTAAAGGATAGGGACATTTTCATGTTTGAAATATAGTCCATTGTTGAAAGAATATCAATATTTGTCAATGGATTTTTTTCCGTTGTTGGAAGTGCGGGAAAGTTGTCATTATAGATAACTTCTAATATAATTATAAATAGATTTTTTATAATAACAATTGAAAAAGGAAGACTTAAAGTCGAATGTTTCATTGTTGCGGGAAAAATTTCTTATTTTAAGATTTCTTCATTATTGATAGCGTGGGAAATTTTTTCCATTGTTAAAGGATAGGGACATTTTCACGTTTTAAATATTGTCCATTGTTGAAAGCATATTAATATTTGTCAATGGATTTTTTTCCGTTGTTGGAAGTGCGGGAAAGTTGTCATTATAGATAACTATTAATATAATTATAAATAAATTTGTCAAAATAACAATTGAAAAAGGAAGACTTAAAGTCGAATTTGTCATTATTGCGGGAAAAAATTCTTATTTTAAGATTTCTTCATTGTTGAAATCGTGGGAAAATTTTTCCATTGTTAAAGGATATTGACATTTTCATGTTTTAAATATTGTCTATTGTTGTATGCGTATCACTATTTGTCAATTTAATTTTTTTCATTGTTGGAAGTGCGGGAAAGTTGGAATTATATTTAACTCTTAATATAATTATAAATAAATTTGTCATAATAACAATTGAAAAAGGAAGACTTAAAGTCGAATTTGTCATTGTTGCGGGAAAAATTTCTTGTTTTAAGATTTCTTCATTGTTGAATGCGTTGGAAAATTTGTCACTATAAATTTTTCCATTGTTAAAGGATAGGGACATTTTCATGTTTGAAATATAGTCCATTGTTGAAAGAATATCAATATTTGTCAATGGATTTTTTTCCGTTGTTGGAAGTGCGGGAAAGTTGTCATTATAGATAACTTCTAATATAATTATAAATAGATTTTTTATAATAACAATTGAAAAAGGAAGACTTAAAGTCGAATGTTTCATTGTTGCGGGAAAAATTTCTTATTTTAAGATTTCTTCATTATTGATAGCGTGGGAAATTTTTCCATTGTTAAAGGATAGGGACATTTTCATGTTTTAAATATAGTCCATTGTTGAAAGCGTATCAATATTTGTCAATGGAATTTTTTCCGCTGTTGGAAGTGCGGGAAAGTTGTCATTATAGATAACTATTAATATAATTATAAATAGATTTTTCATAATAACAATTGAAAAAGGAAGACTTAAAGTCGAATTTGTCATTGTTGCGGGAAAAATTTCTTGTTTTAAGATTTCTTCATTGTTGAATGCGTTGGAAAATTTGTCACTATAAATTTTTCCATTGTTAAAGGATAGGGACATTTTCCTGTTTTAAATATAGTCCATTGTTGAAAGAATATCAATATTTGTCAATGGATTTTTTTCCGTTGTTGGAAGTGCGGGAAAGTTGTCATTATAGATAACTTCTAATATAATTATAAATAGATTTTTTATAATAACAATTGAAAAATGAAGACTTAAAGTCGAATTTGTCATTATTGCGGGAAAAAATTCTTATTTTAAGATTTCTTCATTGTTGAAAGCGTGGGAAAATTTTTCCATTGTTAAAGGATAGGGACATTTTCACGTTTTAAATATTGTCCATTGTTGAAAGCATATTTATATTTGTCAATGGAATTTTTTCCATTGTTGGAAGTGCGGGAAAGTTGTCATTATAGATAAATATTAATATAATTATAAATAAATTTGTCATAATAACAATTGAAAAAGGAAGACTTAAAGTCGAAATTGTCATTATTGCGGGAAAAAATTCTTATTTTAAGATTTCTTCATTGTTGAAATCGTGGGAAAATTTTTCCATTGTTAAAGGATAGGGACATTTTCATGTTTTAAATATAGTCCATTGTTGAAAGCGTATTAATATTTGTCAATGGAATTTTTTCCGCTGTTGGAAGTGCGGGAAAGTTGTCATTATAGATAACTATTAATATAATTATAAATAGATTTTTCATAATAACAATTGAAAAAGGAAGACTTAAAGTCGAATTTGTCATTGTTGCGGGAAAAATTTCTTGTTTTAAGATTTCTTCATTGTTGAATGCGTTGGAAAATTTGTCACTATAAATTTTTCTATTGTTAAAGGATAGGGACATTTTCATGTTTTAAATATAGTTCATTGTTGAAAGAATATCAATATTTGTCAATGGATGTTTTTCCGGTGTTGGAAGTGCGGGAAAGTTGTCATTATAGATAACTTCTAATATAATTATAAATAGATTTTTTATAATAACAATTGAAAAAGGAAGACTTAAAGTCGAGTTTGTCATTGTTGCGGGAAAAATTTCTTGTTTTAAGATTTCTTCATTGTTGAATGCGTTGGAAAATTTGTCACTATAAATTTTTCCATTGTTAAAGGATAGGGACATTTTCATGTTTTAAATATAGTCCATTGTTGAAAGCATATTAATATTTGTCAATGGAATTTTTTCCATTGTTGGAAGTGCCGGAAAGTTGTCATTACAGATAACTTCTAATATAATTATAAATAGATTTTTTATGATAACAATTGAAAAATGAAGACTTAAAGTCGAATTTTTCATTGTTGCGCGAAAAATTTCATATTTTAAGATTTCTTCATTGTTGAAAGCGTGGGAAAATTTGTCAATAAAAATTTTTCCTTTGTTAAAGGATAGGGACATTTTCATGTTTTAAATATTGTCCATTGTTGAAAGCGTATCAATATTTGTCAATGGAATTTTTTCCGCTGTTGGAAGTGCGGGAAAGTTGTCATTATAGATAACTATTAATATAATTATAAATAGATTTTTCATAATAACCATTAAAAAAGGAAGACTTAAAGTCGAATTTGTCATTATTGCGGGAAAAAATTCTTATTTTAAGATTTCTTCATTGTTGAAAGCGTGGGAAAATTTTTCCATTGTTAAAGGATAGGGACATTTTTACGTTTTAAATATTGTCCATTGTTGAATGCGTATCAATATTTGTCAATGTAATTTTTTCCATTTTGGAAGTGCGGGAAAGTTGGAATTATATTTAACTCTTAATATAATTATAAATAAATTTGTCATAATAACAATTGAAAAATGAAGACTTAAAGTCGAATTTGTCATTATTGCGGGAAAAAATTCTTATTTTAAGATTTCTTCATTGTTGAAAGCGTGGGAAAATTTTTCCATTGTTAAAGGATAGGGACATTTTCAAGTTTTAAATATTGTGCATTGTTGAATGCGTATCAATATTTGTCAATCTAATTTTTTCCATTGTTGGAAGTGCGGGAAAGTTGGAATTATATTTAACTCTTAATATAATTATAAATAAATTTGTCATAATAACAATTGAAAAAGGAAGACTTAAAGTCGTATTTGTCATTGTTGCGGGAAAAATTTCTTGTTTTAAGATTTCTTCATTGTTGAATGCGTTGGAAAATTTGTCACTAAAATTTTTTCCATTGTTAAAGGATAGGGACATTTTCATGTTTTAAATATAGTCCATTGTTGAAAGAATATCAATATTTGTCAATGGATTTTTTTCCGTTATTGGAAGTGCGGGAAAGTTGTCATTATAGATAACTTCTAATATAATTATAAATAGATTTTTTATAATAACAATTGAAAAATGAAGACTTAAAGTCGAATTTTTCATTGTTGCGCGAAAAATTTCATATTTTAAGATTTCTTCATTATTGAATGCGTTGGAAAATTTGTCACTATAAATTTTTCCATTGTTAAAGGATAGGGACATTTTCATGTTTTAAATATAGTCCATTGTTGAAAGAATATCAATATTTGTCAATGGATTTTTTTCCGTTGTTGGAAGTGCGGGAAAGTTGTCATTATAGATAACTTCTAATATAATTATAAATAGATTTTTCATAATAACAATTGAAAAAGGAAGACTTAAAATCGAATTTGTCATTGTTGCGGGAAAAATTTCTTGTTTTAAGATTTCTTCATTGTTGAATGCGTTGGAAAATTTGTCACTATAAATTTTTCCATTGTTAAAGGATAGGGACATTTTCATGTTTTAAATATAGTTCATTGTTGAAAGAATATCAATATATGTCAATGGATTTTTTTCCGATGTCGGAAGTGCGGGAAAGTTGTCATTATAGATAACTTCTAATATAATTATAAATAGATTTTTTATAATAACAATTGAAAAAGGAAGACTTAAAGTCGAATTTGTCATTGTTGCGGGAAAAATTTCTTGTTTTAAGATTTCTTCATTGTTGAATGCGTTGGAAAATTTGTCACTATAAATTTTTCCATTGTTAAAGGATAGGGACATTTTCATGTTTTAAATATAGTCCATTGTTGAAAGAATATCAATATTTGTCAATGGATTTTTTTCCGTTGTTGGAAGTGCGGGAAAGTTGTCATTATAGATAACTTCTAATATAATTATAAATAGATTTTTCATAATAACAATTGAAAAATGAAGACTTAAAGTCGAATTTGTCATTGTTGCGGGAAAAAATTCTTATTTTAAGATTTCTTCATTGTTGAAAGCGTGGGAAAATTTTTCCTTTGTTAAAGGATAGGGACATTTTCACGTTTTAAATATTGTCCATTGTTGAATGCGTATCAATAATTGTCAATGGAATTTTTTCCATTGTTGGAAGTGCGGGAAAGTTGGAATTATATTTAACTCTTAATATAATTATAAATAAATTTGTCATAATAACAATTGAAAAAGGAAGACATAAAGTCGAATGTTTCATTGTTGCGGGAAAAATTTCTTATTTTAAGATTTCTTCATTATTGATAGCGTGGGAAATTTTTTCCATTGTTAAAGGATAGGGACATTTTCACGTTTTAAATATTGTCCATTGTTGAAAGCATATTAATATTTGTCAATGGAATTTTTTCCATTGTTGGAAGTGCGGGAAAGTTGTCATTACAGATAACTCCTATTATAATTATAAATAAATTTACATAATAACAATTGAAAAAGGAAGACTTAAAGTCTAAATTGTATTGTTGTGGTAAATTTTCATATTTTAAGATTTCTTCATTGTTGCAAGCGTGGTAAAATTTGTCAGTATAATTTTTTCCATTGTTAAATGATAGGGACAATTTTACGTTTTAAAGATTGTCCATTGTTGATAGCGTATGAATATTTGTCAATGGAAGTTTTTCCGCTGTTGGAAGTGCGGGAAAGTTGTCATTATAGATAACTATTAATATAATTATAAATAGATTTTTCATAATAACAATTGAAAAGGAAGACTTAAAGTCGAATTTGTCATTGTTGCGGGAAAAATTTCTTGTTTTAAGATTTCTTCATTGTTGAATGCGTTGGAAAATTTGTCACTATAAATTTTTCCATTGTTAAAGGATAGGGACATTTTCATGTTTTAAATATAGTTCATTGTTGAAAGAATATCAATATATGTCAATGGATTTTTTTTCCGATGTTGGAAGTGCGGGAAAGTTGTCATTATAGATAACTTCTAATATAATTATAAATAGATTTTTTATAATAACAATTGAAAAAGGAAGACTTAAAGTCGAATTTGTCATTGTTGCGGGAAAAATTTCTTGTTTTAAGATTTCTTCATTGTTGAATGCGTTGGAAAATTTGTCACTATAAATTTTTCCATTGTTAAAGGATAGGGACATTTTCATGTTTTAAATATAGTTCATTGTTGAAAGAATATCAATATATGTCAATGGATTTTTTTTCCGATGTTGGAAGTGCGGGAAAGTTGTCATTATAGATAACTTCTAATATAATTATAAATAGATTTTTCATAATAACAATTGAAAAATGAAGACTTAAAGTCGAATTTGTCATTGTTGCGGGAAAAAATTCTTATTTTAAGATTTCTTCATTGTTGAAAGCGTGGGAAAATTTTTCCTTTGTTAAAGGATAGGGACATTTTCACGTTTTAAATATTGTCCATTGTTGAATGCGTATCAATAATTGTCAATGGAATTTTTTCCATTGTTGGAAGTGCGGGAAAGTTGGAATTATATTTAACTCTTAATATAATTATAAATAAATTTGTCATAATAACAATTGAAAAAGGAAGACATAAAGTCGAATGTTTCATTGTTGCGGGAAAATTTTCTTATTTTAAGATTTTTTCATTATTGATAGCGTGGGAAATTTTTTCCATTGTTAAAGGATAGGGACATTTTCACGTTTTAAATATTGTCCATTGTTGAAAGCATATTAATATTTGTCAATGGAATTTTTTCCATTGTTGGAAGTGCGGGAAAGTTGTCATTACAGATAACTCCTATTATAATTATAAATAAATTTACATAATAACAATTGAAAAAGGAAGACTTAAAGTCTAAATTGTATTGTTGTGGTAAATTTTCATATTTTAAGATTTCTTCATTGTTGCAAGCGTGGTAAAATTTGTCAGTATAATTTTTTCCATTGTTAAATGATAGGGACAATTTTACGTTTTAAAGATTGTCCATTGTTGATAGCGTATGAATATTTGTCAATGGAAGTTTTTCCGCTGTTGGAAGTGCGGGAAAGTTGTCATTATAGATAACTATTAATATAATTATAAATAGATTTTTCATAATAACAATTGAAAAGGAAGACTTAAAGTAGAATTTGTCATTGTTGCGGGAAAAATTTCTTGTTTTAAGATTTCTTCATTATTGATAGCGTGGGAAATTTTTTCCATTGTTAAAGGATAGGGACATTTTCACGTTTTAAATATTGTCCATTGTTGAAAGCATATTTATATTTGTCAATGGAATTTTTTCCATTGTTGGAAGTGCGGGAAAGTTGTCATTATAGATAAATATTAATATAATTATAAATAAATTTGTCATAATAACAATTGAAAAAGGAAGACTTAAAGTCGAAATTGTCATTTTTGCGGGAAAAAATTCTTATTTTAAGATTTCTTCATTGTTGAAATCGTGGGAAAATTTTTCCATTGTTAAAGGATAGGGACATTTTCATGTTTTAAAAATAGTCCATTGTTGAAAGCGTATTAATATTTGTCAATGGAATTTTTTCCGCTGTTGGAAGTGCGGGAAAGTTGGAATTATATTTAACTCTTAATATAATTATAAATAAATTTGTCATAATAACAATTGAAAAAGGAAGACTTAAAGTCGAATGTTTCATTGTTGCGGGAAAAATTTCTTATTTTAAGATTTCTTCATTATTGATAGCGTGGGAAATTTTTTCCATTGTTAAAGGATAGGGACATTTTCATGTTTTAAATATAGTCCATTGTTGAAAGCGTATCAATATTTGTCAATGGAATTTTTTCCGCTGTTGGAAGTGCGGGAAAGTTGTCATTATAGATAACTATTAATATAATTATAAATAGATTTTTCATAATAACAATTGAAAAAGGAAGACTTAAAGTCGAATTTGTCATTGTTGCGGGAAAAATTTCTTGTTTTAAGATTTCTTCATTGTTGAATGCGTTGGAAAATTTGTCACTATAAATTTTTCCATTGTTAAAGGATAGGGACATTTTCATGTTTTAAATATAGTTCATTGTTGAAAGAATATCAATATTTGTCAATGGATGTTTTTCCGATGTTGGAAGTGCGGGAAAGTTGTCATTATAGATAACTTCTAATATAATTATAAATAGATTTTTTATAATAACAATTGAAAAAGGAAGACTTAAAGTCGAATTTGTCATTGTTGCGGGAAAAATTTCTTGTTTTAAGATTTCTTCATTGTTGAATGCGTTGGAAAATTTGTCACTATAAATTTTTCCATTGTTAAAGGATAGGGACATTTTCATGTTTTAAATATAGTCCATTGTTGAAAGCATATTAATATTTGTCAATGGAATTTTTTCCATTGTTGGAAGTGCCGGAAAGTTGTCATTACAGATAACTTCTAATATAATTATAAATAGATTTTTTATAATAACAATTGAAAAATGAAGACTTAAAGTCGAATTTTTCATTGTTGCGCGAAAAATTTCATATTTTAAGATTTCTTCATTGTTGAAAGCGTGGGAAAATTTGTCAATAAAAATTTTTCCTTTGTTAAAGGATAGGGACATTTTCATGTTTTAAATATTGTCCATTGTTGAAAGCGTATCAATATTTGTCAATGGAATTTTTTCCGCTGTTGGAAGTGCGGGAAAGTTGTCATTATAGATAACTATTAATATAATTATAAATAGATTTTTCATAATAACCATTAAAAAAGGAAGACTTAAAGTCGAATTTGTCATTATTGCGGGAAAAAATTCTTATTTTAAGATTTCTTCATTGTTGAAAGCGTGGGAAAATTTTTCCATTGTTAAAGGATAGGGACATTTTTACGTTTTAAATATTGTCCATTGTTGAATGCGTATCAATATTTGTCAATGTAATTTTTTCCATTGTTGGAAGTGCGGGAAAGTTGGAATTATATTTAACTCTTAATATAATTATAAATAAATTTGTCATAATAACAATTGAAAAAGGAAGACTTAAAGTCGAATGTTTCATTGTTGCGGGAAAAATTTCTTATTTTAAGATTTCTTCATTATTGATAGCGTGGGAAATTTTTTACATTGTTAAAGGATAGGGACATTTTCACGTTTTAAATATTGTCCATTGTTGAAAGCATATTAATATTTGTCAATGGAATTTTTTCCATTGTTGGAAGTGCGGGAAAGTTGTCATTACAGAAAACTCCTATTATAATTATAAATAAATTTGACATAATAACAATTGAAAAAGGAAGACTTAAAGTCTAAATTTCATTGTTGTGGGAAATTTTCATATTTTATGATTTCTTCATTGTTGCAAGCGTGGTAAAATTTGTCAGTATAATTTTTTACATTGTTAAATGATAGGAACAATTTTACGTTTTAAAGATTGTCCATTGTTGATAGCGTATCAATATTTGTCTTTGGAAGTTTTTCCGCTGTTGGAAGTGCGGGAAAGTTGTCATTATAGATAACTATTAACATAATTATAAATAGATTTTTCATAATAACAATTGAAAAAGGAAGACTTAAAGTCGAATTTGTCATTGTTGCGGGAAAAAATTCTTATTTTAAGATTTCTTCATTGTTGAAAGCGTGGGAAAATTTTTCCATTGTTAAAGGATAGGGACATTTTCACGTTTTAAATATTGTCCATTGTTGAAAGCATATTAATATTTGTCAATGGAATTGTTTCCATTGTTGGAAGTGCGGGAAAGTTGTCATTACAGATAACTCCTATTATAATTATAAATAAATTTACATAATAACAATTGAAAAAGGAAGACTTAAAGGCTAAATTTCATTGTTGTGGGAATTTTTCATATTTTAAGATTTCTTCATTGTTGCAAGCGTGGGAAAATTTGTCAGTATAATTTTTTCCATTGTTAAATGATAGGGACAATTTTACGTTTTAAAGATTGTCCATTGTTGATAGCGTATGAATATTTGTCAATGGAAGTTTTTCCGCTGTTGAAAGTGCGGGAAAGTTGTCATTATAGATAACTATTAATATAATTATAAATAGATTTTTCATAATAACAATTGAAAAAGGAAGACTTAAAGTCGAATTTGTCATTGTTGCCGGAAAAATTTCTTGTTTTAAGATTTCTTCATTGTTGAATGCGTTGGAAAATTTGTCACTATAAATTTTTCCATTGTTAAAGGATAGGGACATTTTCATGTTTTAAATATAGTTCATTGTTGAAAGAATATCAATATATGTCAATGGATTTTTTTCCGATGTTGGAAGTGCGGGAAAGTTGTCATTATAGATAACTTCTAATATAATTATAAATAGATTTTTTATAATAACAATTGAAAAAGGAAGACTTAAAGTCGAATTTGTCATTGTTGCGGGAAAAATTTCTTGTTTTAAGATTTCTTCATTGTTGAATGCGTTGGAAAATTTGTCACTATAAATTTTTCCATTGTTAAAGGATAGGGACATTTTCATGTTTTAAATATAGTCCATTGTTGAAAGAATATCAATATTTGTCAATGGATTTTTTTCCGTTGTTGGAAGTGCGGGAAAGTTGTCATTATAGATAACTTCTAATATAATTATAAATAGATTTTTCATAATAACAATTGAAAAAGGAAGACTTAAAGTCGAATTTGTCATTGTTGGGGAAAAAATTTCTTGTTTTAAGATTTCTTCATTGTTGAATGCGTCGGAAAATTTGTCACTATAAATTTTTCCATTGTTAAAGGATAGGGACATTTTCATGTTTTAAATATATTCCATTGTTGAAAGAATATCAATATTTGTCAATAGATTTTTTTCCGTTGTTGAAAGTGCGGGAAAGTTGTCATTATAGATAACTTCTAATATAATTATAAATAGATTTTTTATAATAACAATTGAAAAATGAAGACTTAAAGTCGAATTTTTCATTGTTGCGCGAAAAATTTCATATTTTAAGATTTCTTCATTGTTGAAAGCGTGGGAAAATTTGTCAATAAAAATTTTTCCTTTGTTAAAGGATAGGGACATTTTCATGTTTTAAATATTGTCCATTGTTGAAAGCGTATCAATATTTGTCAATGGAATTTTTTCCGCTGTTGGAAGTGCGGGAAAGTTGTCATTATAGATAACTATTAATATAATTATAAATAGATTTTTCATAATAACCATTAAAAAAGGAAGACTTAAAGTCGAATTTGTCATTATTGCGGGAAAAAATTCTTAATTTAAGATTTCTTCATTGTTGAAAGCGTGGGAAAATTTTTCCATTGTTAAAGGGTAGGGACATTTTCACGTTTTAAATATTGTCCATTGTTGAATGCGTATCAATATTTGTCAATGTAATTTTTTCCATTGTTGGAAGTGCGGGAAAGTTGGAATTATATTTAACTCTTAATATAATTATAAATAAATTTGTCATAATAACAATTGAAAAAGGAAGACTTAAATTCGAATGTTTCATTGTTGCGGGAAAAATTTCTTATTTTGAGATTTCTTCATTATTGATAGCGTGGGAAATTTTTTCCATTGTTAAAGGATAGTGACATTTTCACGTTTTAAATATTGTCCATTGTTGAAAGCATATTAATATTTGTCAATGGAATTTTTTCCATTGTTGGAAGTGCGGGAAAGTTGTCATTACAGAAAACTCCTATTATAATTATAAATAAATTTGACATAATAACAATTGAAAAAGGAAGACTTAAAGTCTAAATTTCATTGTTGTGGGAAATTTTCATATTTTATGATTTCTTCATTGTTGCAAGCGTGGTAAAATTTGTCAGTATAATTTTTTACATTGTTAAATGATAGGAACAATTTTACGTTTTAAAGATTGTCCATTGTTGATAGCGTATCAATATTTGTCTTTGGAAGTTTTTCCGCTGTTGGAAGTGCGGGAAAGTTGTCATTATAGATAACTATTAACATAATTATAAATAGATTTTTCATAATAACAATTGAAAAAGGAAGACTTAAAGTCGAATTTGTCATTGTTGCGGGAAAAAATTCTTATTTTAAGATTTCTTCATTGTTGAAAGCGTGGGAAAATTTTTCCATTGTTAAAGGATAGGGACATTTTCACGTTTTAAATATTGTCCATTGTTGAAAGCATATTAATATTTGTCAATGGAATTGTTTCCATTGTTGGAAGTGCGGGAAAGTTGTCATTACAGATAACTCCTATTATAATTATAAATAAATTTACATAATAACAATTGAAAAAGGAAGACTTAAAGGCTAAATTTCATTGTTGTGGGAATTTTTCATATTTTAAGATTTCTTCATTGTTGCAAGCGTGGGAAAATTTGTCAGTATAATTTTTTCCATTGTTAAATGATAGGGACAATTTTACGTTTTAAAGATTGTCCATTGTTGATAGCGTATGAATATTTGTCAATGGAAGTTTATCCGCTGTTGAAAGTGCGGGAAAGTTGTCATTATAGATAACTATTAATATAATTATAAATAGATTTTTCATAATAACAATTGAAAAAGGAAGACTTAAACTCGAATTTGTCATTGTTGCCGGAAAAATTTCTTGTTTTAAGATTTCTTCATTGTTGAATGCGTTGGAAAATTTGTCACTATAAATTTTTCCATTGTTAAAGGATAGGGACATTTTCATGTTTTAAATATAGTTCATTGTTGAAAGAATATCAATATATGTCAATGGATTTTTTTCCGATGTTGGAAGTGCGGGAAAGTTGTCATTATAGATAACTTCTAATATAATTATAAATAGATTTTTTATAATAACAATTGAAAAAGGAAGACTTAAAGTCGAATTTGTCATTGTTGCGGGAAAAATTTCTTGTTTTAAGATTTCTTCATTGTTGAATGCGTTGGAAAATTTGTCACTATAAATTTTTCCATTGTTAAAGGATAGGGACATTTTCATGTTTTAAATATAGTCCATTGTTGAAAGAATATCAATATTTGTCAATGGATTTTTTTCCGTTGTTGGAAGTGCGGGAAAGTTGTCATTATAGATAACTTCTAATATAATTATAAATAGGTTTTTCATAATAACAATTGAAATAGGAAGACTTAAAGTCGAATTTGTCATTGTTGGGGAAAAAATTTCTTGTTTTAAGATTTCTTCATTGTTGAATGCGTCGGAAAATTTGTCACTATAAATTTTTCCATTGTTAAAGGATAGGGACATTTTCATGTTTTAAATATATTCCATTGTTGAAAGAATATCAATATTTGTCAATAGATTTTTTTCCGTTGTTGGAAGTGCGGGAAAGTTGTCATTATAGATAACTTCTAATATAATTATAAATAGATTTTTTATAATAACAATTGAAAAATGAAGACTTAAAGTCGAATTTTTCATTGTTGCGCGAAAAATTTCATATTTTAAGAATTTTTCATTGTTGAAAGCGTGGGAAAATTTGTCACTAAAAATTTTTCCATTGTTAAAGGATAGGGACATTTTCATGTTTTAAATATAGTCCATTGTTGAAAGCGTATCAATATTTGTCAATGGAATTTTTTCCGCTGTTGGAAGTGCGGGAAATTTGTCATTATAGATAACTATTAATATAATTATAAATAGATTTTTCATAATAACCATTGAAAAAGGAAGACTTAAAGTCGAATTTGTCATTATTGCGGGAAAAAATTCTTATTTTAAGATTTCTTCATTGTTGAAAGCGTGGGAAAATTTTTCCATTGTTAAAGGATAGGGACATTTTCACGTTTTAAATATTGTCCATTGTTGAATGCGTATCAATATTTGTCAATGTAATTTTTTCCATTCTTGGAAGTGCGGGAAAGTTGGAATTATATTTAACTCTTAATATAATTATAAATAAATTTGTCATAATAACAATTGAAAAAGGAAGACTTAAAGTCGAATGTTTCATTGTTGCGGGAAAAATTTCTTATTTTAAGATTTCTTCATTATTGATAGCGTGGGAAATTTTTTCCATTGTTAAAGGATAGGGACATTTTCACGTTTTAAATATTGTCCATTGTTGAAAGCATATTAATATTTGTCAATGGAATTTTTTCCATTGTTGGAAGTGCGGGAAAGTTGTCATTACAGATAACTCCTATTATAATTATAAATAAATTTGACATAATAACAATTGAAAAAGGAAGACTTAAAGTCTAAATTTCATTGTTGTGGGAAATTTTCATATTTTAAGATTTCTTCATTGTTGCAAGCGTGGGAAAATTTGTCAGTATAATTTTTTCCATTGTTAAATGATAGGGACAATTTTACGTTTTAAAGATTGTCCATTGTTGATAGCGTATGAATATTTGTCAATGGAAGTTTTTCCGCTGTTGGAAGTGCGGGAAAGTTGTCATTATAGATAACTATTAATATAATTATAAATAGATTTTTCATAATAACAATTGAAAAAGGAAGACTTAAAGTCGAATTTGTCATTGTTGCGGGAAAAAATTCTTGTTTTAAGATTTCTTCATTGTTGAATACGTTGGAAAATTTGTCACTATAAATTTTTCCATTGTTAAAGGATAGTGACATTTTCATGTTTTAAATATAGTCCATTGTTGAAAGAATATCAATATTTGTCAATGGATTTTTTTCCGATGTTGGAAGTGCGGGAAAGTTGTCATTATAGATAACTTCTAATATAATTATAAATAGATTTTTTATAATAACAATTGAAAAAGGAAGACTTAAAGTCGAATTTGTCATTGTTGCGGGAAAAATTTCTTGTTTTAAGATTTCTTCATTGTTGAATGCGTTGGAAAATTTGTCACTAAAAATTTTTCCATTGTTAAAGGATAGGGACATTTTCATGTTTTAAATATAGTCCATTGTTGAAAGCGTATCAATATTTGTCAATGGAATTTTTTCCGCTGTTGGAAGTGCGGGAAATTTGTCATTATAGATAACTATTAATATAATTATAAATAGATTTTTCATAATAACCATTGAAAAAGGAAGACTTAAAGTCGAATTTGTCATTATTGCGGGAAAAAATTCTTATTTTAAGATTTCTTCATTGTTGAAAGCGTGGGAAAATTTTTCCATTGTTAAAGGATAGGGACATTTTCACGTTTTAAATATTGTCCATTGTTGAATGCGTATCAATATTTGTCAATGTAATTTTTTCCATTGTTGGAAGTGCGGGAAAGTTGGAATTATATTTAACTCTTAATATAATTATAAATAAATTTGTCATAATAACAATTGAAAAAGGAAGACTTAAAGTCGAATGTTTCATTGTTGCGGGAAAATTTCTTATTTTAAGATTTCTTCATTATTGATAGCGTGGGAAATTTTTTCCATTGTTAAAGGATAGGGACATTTTCACGTTTTAAATATTGTCCATTGTTGAAAGCATATTAATATTTGTCAATGGAATTTTTTCCATTGTTGGAAGTGCGGGAAAGTTGTCATTAAAGAAAACTCCTATTATAATTATAAATAAATTTGACATAATAACAATTGAAAAAGGAAGATTTAAAGTCTAAATTTCATTGTTGTGGGAAATTTTCATATTTTAAGATTTCTTCATTGCTGCAAGCGTGGTAAAATTTGTCAGTATAATTTTTTTCATTCTTAAATGATAGGAACAATTTTACGTTTTAAAGATTGTCCATTGTTGATAGTGTATCAATATTTGTCTTTGGAAGTTTTTCCGCTGTTGGAAGTGCGGGAAAGTTGTCATTATAGATAACTATTAATATAATTATAAATAGATTTTTCATAATAACAATTGAAAAAGGAAGACTTAAAGTCGAATTTGTCATTGTTGCGGGAAAAAATTCTTATTTTAAGATTTCTTCATTGTTGAAAGCGTGGGAAAATTTTTCCATTGTTAAAGGATAGGGACATTTTCACGTTTTAAATATTGTCCATTGTTGAATGCGTATCAATAATTGTCAATGGAATTTTTTCCATTCTTGGAAGTGCGGGAAAGTTGGAATTATATTTAACTCTTAATATAATTATAAATAAATTTGTCATAATAACAATTGAAAAAGGAAGACATAAAGTCGAATGTTTCATTGTTGCGGGAAAAATTTCTTATTTTAAGATTTCTTCATTATTGATAGCGTGGGAAATTTTTTCCATTGTTAAAGGATAGGGACATTTTCACGTTTTAAATATTGTCCATTGTTGAAAGCATATTAATATTTGTCAATGGAATTTTTTCCATTGTTGGAAGTGCGGGAAAGTTGTCATTACAGATAACTCCTATTATAATTATAAATAAATTTACATAATAACAATTGAAAAAGGAAGACTTAAAGTCTAAATTTCATTGTTGTGGGAATTTTTCATATTTTAAGATTTCTTCATTGTTGCAAGCGTGGGAAAATTTGTCAGTATAATTTTTTCCATTGTTAAATGATAGGGACAATTTTACGTTTTAAAGATTGTCCATTGTTGATAGCGTATGAATATTTGTCAATGGAAGTTTTTCCGCTTTTGGAAGTGCGGGAAAGTTGTCATTATAGATAACTATTAATATAATTATAAATAGATTTTTCATAATAACAATTGAAAAAGGAAGACTTAAAGTCGAATTTGTCATTATTGCGGGAAAAAATTCTTAATTTAAGATTTCTTCATTGTTGAAAGCGTGGGAAAATTTTTCCATTGTTAAAGGATAGGGACATTTTCACGTTTTAAATATTGTCCATTGTTGAATGCGTATCAATATTTGTCAATGTAATTTTTTCCATTGTTGGAAGTGCGGGAAAGTTGGAATTATATTTAACTCTTAATATAATTATAAATAAATTTGTCATAATAACAATTGAAAAAGGAAGACTTAAATTCGAATGTTTCATTGTTGCGGGAAAAATTTCTTATTTTGAGATTTCTTCATTATTGATAGCGTGGGAAATTTTTTCCATTGTTAAAGGATAGTGACATTTTCACGTTTTAAATATTGTCCATTGTTGAAAGCATATTAATATTTGTCAATGGAATTTTTTCCATTGTTGGAAGTGCGGGAAAGTTGTCATTACAGAAAACTCCTATTATAATTATAAATAAATTTGACATAATAACAATTGAAAAAGGAAGACTTAAAGTCTAAATTTCATTGTTGTGGGAAATTTTCATATTTTATGATTTCTTCATTGTTGCAAGCGTGGTAAAATTTGTCAGTATAATTTTTTACATTGTTAAATGATAGGAACAATTTTACGTTTTAAAGATTGTCCATTGTTGATAGCGTATCAATATTTGTCTTTGGAAGTTTTTCCGCTGTTGGAAGTGCGGGAAAGTTGTCATTATAGATAACTATTAACATAATTATAAATAGATTTTTCATAATAACAATTGAAAAAGGAAGACTTAAAGTCGAATTTGTCATTGTTGCGGGAAAAAATTCTTATTTTAAGATTTCTTCATTGTTGAAAGCGTGGGAAAATTTTTCCATTGTTAAAGGATAGGGACATTTTCACGTTTTATATATTGTCCATTGTTGAAAGCATATTAATATTTGTCAATGGAATTGTTTCCATTGTTGGAAGTGCGGGAAAGTTGTCATTACAGATAACTCCTATTATAATTATAAATAAATTTACATAATAACAATTGAAAAAGGAAGACTTAAAGGCTAAATTTCATTGTTGTGGGAATTTTTCATATTTTAAGATTTCTTCATTGTTGCAAGCGTGGGAAAATTTGTCAGTATAATTTTTTCCATTGTTAAATGATAGGGACAATTTTACGTTTTAAAGATTGTCCATTGTTGATAGCGTATGAATATTTGTCAATGGAAGTTTTTCCGCTGTTGAAAGTGCGGGAAAGTTGTCATTATAGATAACTATTAATATAATTATAAATAGATTTTTCATAATAACAATTGAAAAAGGAAGACTTAAAGTCGAATTTGTCATTGTTGCCGGAAAAATTTCTTGTTTTAAGATTTCTTCATTGTTGAATGCGTTGGAAAATTTGTCACTATAAATTTTTCCATTGTTAAAGGATAGGGACATTTTCATGTTTTAAATATAGTTCATTGTTGAAAGAATATCAATATATGTCAATGGATTTTTTTCCGATGTTGGAAGTGCGGGAAAGTTGTCATTATAGATAACTTCTAATATAATTATAAATAGATTTTTTATAATAACAATTGAAAAAGGAAGACTTAAAGTCGAATTTGTCATTGTTGCGGGAAAAATTTCTTGTTTTAAGATTTCTTCATTGTTGAATGCGTTGGAAAATTTGTCACTATAAATTTTTCCATTGTTAAAGGATAGGGACATTTTCATGTTTTAAATATAGTCCATTGTTGAAAGAATATCAATATTTGTCAATGGATTTTTTTCCGTTGTTGGAAGTGCGGGAAAGTTGTCATTATAGATAACTTCTAATATAATTATAAATAGATTTTTCATAATAACAATTGAAAAAGGAAGACTTAAAGTCGAATTTGTCATTGTTGGGGAAAAAATTTCTTGTTTTAAGATTTCTTCATTGTTGAATGCGTCGGAAAATTTGTCACTATAAATTTTTCCATTGTTAAAGGATAGGGACATTTTCATGTTTTAAATATATTCCATTGTTGAAAGAATATCAATATTTGTCAATAGATTTTTTTCCGTTGTTGGAAGTGCGGGAAAGTTGTCATTATAGATAACTTCTAATATAATTATAAATAGATTTTTTATAATAACAATTGAAAAATGAAGACTTAAAGTCGAATTTTTCATTGTTGCGCGAAAAATTTCATATTTTAAGAATTTTTCATTGTTGAAAGCGTGGGAAAATTTGTCACTAAAAATTTTTCCATTGTTAAAGGATAGGGACATTTTCATGTTTTAAATATAGTCCATTGTTGAAAGCGTATCAATATTTGTCAATGGAATTTTCTCCGCTGTTGGAAGTGCGGGAAATTTGTCATTATAGATAACTATTAATATAATTATAAATAGATTTTTCATAATAACCATTGAAAAAGGAAGACTTAAAGTCGAATTTGTCATTATTGCGGGAAAAAATTCTTATTTTAAGATTTCTTCATTGTTGAAAGCGTGGGAAAATTTTTCCATTGTTAAAGGATAGGGACATTTTCACGTTTTAAATATTGTCCATTGTTGAATGCGTATCAATATTTGTCAATGTAATTTTTTCCATTGTTGGAAGTGCGGGAAAGTTGGAATTATATTTAACTCTTAATATAATTATAAATAAATTTGTCATAATAACAATTGAAAAAGGAAGACTTAAAGTCGAATGTTTCATTGTTGCGGGAAAATTTCTTATTTTAAGATTTCTTCATTATTGATAGCGTGGGAAATTTTTTCCATTGTTAGAGGATAGGGACATTTTCACGTTTTAAATATTGTCCATTGTTGAAAGCATATTAATATTTGTCAATGGAATTTTTTCCATTGTTGGAAGTGCGGGAAAGTTGTCATTACAGAAAACTCCTATTATAATTATAAATAAATTTGACATAATAACAATTGAAAAAGGAAGACTTAAAGTCTAAATTTCATTGTTGTGGGAAATTTTCATATTTTAAGATTTCTTCATTGCTGCAAGCGTGGTAAAATTTGTCAGTATAATTTTTTTCATTGTTAAATGATAGGAACAATTTTACGTTTTAAAGATTGTCCATTGTTGATAGTGTATCAATATTTGTCTTTGGAAGTTTTTCCGCTGTTGGAAGTGCGGGAAAGTTGTCATTATAGATAACTATTAATATAATTATAAATAGATTTTTCATAATAACAATTGAAAAAGGAAGACTTAAAGTCGAATTTGTCATTGTTGCGGGAAAAAATTCTTATTTTAAGATTTCTTCATTGTTGAAAGCGTGGGAAAATTTTTCCATTGTTAAAGGATAGGGACATTTTCACGTTTTAAATATTGTCCATTGTTGAATGCGTATCAATATTTGTCAATGTAATTTTTTCCATTGTTGGAAGTGCGGGAAAGTTGGAATTATATTTAACTCTTAATATAATTATAAATAAATTTGTCATAATAACAATTGAAAAAGGAAGACTTAAAGTCGAATGTTTCATTGTTGCGGGAAAATTTCTTATTTTAAGATTTCTTCATTATTGATAGCGTGGGAAATTTTTTCCATTGTTAGAGGATAGGGACATTTTCACGTTTTAAATATTGTCCATTGTTGAAAGCATATTAATATTTGTCAATGGAATTTTTTCCATTGTTGGAAGTGCGGGAAAGTTGTCATTACAGAAAACTCCTATTATAATTATAAATAAATTTGACATAATAACAATTGAAAAAGGAAGACTTAAAGTCTAAATTTCATTGTTGTGGGAAATTTTCATATTTTAAGATTTCTTCATTGCTGCAAGCGTGGTAAAATTTGTCAGTATAATTTTTTTCATTGTTAAATGATAGGAACAATTTTACGTTTTAAAGATTGTCCATTGTTGATAGTGTATCAATATTTGTCTTTGGAAGTTTTTCCGCTGTTGGAAGTGCGGGAAAGTTGTCATTATAGATAACTATTAATATAATTATAAATAGATTTTTCATAATAACAATTGAAAAAGGAAGACTTAAAGTCGAATTTGTCATTGTTGCGGGAAAAAATTCTTATTTTAAGATTTCTTCATTGTTGAAAGCGTGGGAAAATTTTTCCATTGTTAAAGGATAGGGACATTTTCACGTTTTAAATATTGTCCATTTTTGAATGCGTATCAATAATTGTCAATGGAATTTTTTCCATTCTTGGAAGAGCGGGAAAGTTGGAATTATATTTAACTCTTAATATAATTATAAATAAATTTGTCATAATAACAATTGAAAAAGGAAGACATAAAGTCGAATGTTTCATTGTTGCGGGAAAAATTTCTTATTTTAAGATTTCTTCATTATTGATAGCGTGGGAAATTTTTTCCATTGTTAAAGGATAGGGACATTTTCACGTTTTAAATATTGTCCATTGTTGAAAGCATATTAATATTTGTCAATGGAATTTTTTCCATTGTTGGAAGTGCGGGAAAGTTGTCATTACAGATAACTCCTATTATAATTATAAATAAATTTACATAATAACAATTGAAAAAGGAAGACTTAAAGTCTAAATTTCATTGTTGTGGGAATTTTTCATATTTTAAGATTTCTTCATTGTTGCAAGCGTGGGAAAATTTGTCAGTATAATTTTTTCCATTGTTAAATGATAGGGACAATTTTACGTTTTAAAGATTGTCCATTGTTGATAGCGTATGAATATTTGTCAATGGAAGTTTTTCCGCTTTTGGAAGTGCGGGAAAGTTGTCATTATAGATAACTATTAATATAATTATAAATAGATTTTTCATAATAACAATTGAAAAAGGAAGACTTAAAGTAGAATTTGTCATTGTTGCGGGAAAAATTTCTTGTTTTAAGATTTCTTCATTGTTGAATACGTTGGAAAATTTGTCACTATAAATTTTTCCATTGTTAAAGGATAGTGACATTTTCATGTTTTAAATATAGTCCATTGTTGAAAGAATATCAATATTTGTCAATGGATTTTTTTCCGATGTTGGAAGTGCGGGAAAGTTGTCATTATAGATAACTTCTAATATAATTATAAATAGATTTTTTATAATAACAATTGAAAAAGGAAGACTTAAAGTCGAATTTGTCATTGTTGCGGGAAAAATTTCTTGTTTTAAGATTTCTTCATTGTTGAATGCGTTGGAAAATTTGTCACTATAAATTTTTCCATTGTTAAAGGATAGGGACATTTTCATGTTTTAAATATAGTCCATTGTTGAAAGAATATCAATATTTGTCAATGGATTTTTTTCCGTTGTTGGAAGTGCGGGAAAGTTGTAATTATAGATAACTTCTAATATAATTATAAATAGATTTTTCATAATAACAATTGAAAAAGGAAGACTTAAAGTCGAATTTGTCATTGTTGCGGGAAAAAACTCTTATTTTAAGATTTCTTCATTGTTTAAAGCGTGGGAAAATTTTTCCATTGTTAAAGGATAGGGACATTTTCACGTTTTAAATATTGTCCATTGTTGAATGCGTATCAATATTTGTCAATGTAATTTTTTCCATTGTTGGAAGTGCGGGAAAGTTGGAATTATATTTAACTCTTAATATAATTATAAATAGATTTTTCATAATAACAATTGAAAAAGGAAGACTTAAAGTCGAATTTGTCATTGTTGCGGGAAAAATTTCTTGTTTTAAGATTTCTTCATTGTTGAATGCGTTGGAAAATTTGTCACTAAAAATTTTTCCATTTTTAAAGGATAGGGACATTTTCATGTTTTAAATATAGTCCATTGTTGAAAGAATATCAATATTTGTCAATGGATTTTTTTCCGTTGTTGGAAGTGCGGGAAAGTTGTCATTATAGATAACTTCTAATATAATTATAAATAGATTTTTTATAATAACAATTGAAAAATGAAGACTTAAAGTCGAATTTTTCATTGTTGCGCGAAAAATTTCATATTTTAAGAATTCTTCATTATTGAATGCGTTGGAAAATTTGTCACTATAAATTTTTCCATTGTTAAAGGATAGGGACATTTTCATGTTTTAAATATAGTCCATTGTTGAAAGAATATCAATATTTGTCAATGGATTTTTTTCCGTTGTTGGAAGTGCGGGAAAGTTGTCATTATAGATAACTTCTAATATAATTATAAATAGATTTTTCATAATAACAATTGAAAAAGGAAGACTTAAAGTCGAATTTTTCATTGTTGCGCGAAAAATTTCATATTTTAAGAATTCTTCATTATTGAATGCGTTGGAAAATTTGTCACTATAAATTTTTCCGTTGTTAAAGGATAGGGACATTTTCATGTTTTAAATATAGTCCATGGTTGAAAGCGTATCAATATTTGTCAATGGAATTTTTTCCGCTGTTGGAAGTGCGGGAAAGTTGTCATTATAGATAACTATTAATATAATTATAAATAGATTTTTCATAATAACCATTGAAAAAGGAAGACTTAAAGTCGAATTTGTCATTATTGCGGGAAAAAATTCTTATTTTAAGATTTCTTCATTGTTTAAAGCGTGGGAAAATTTTTCCATTGTTAAAGGATAGGGACATTTTCACGTTTTAAATATTGTCCATTGTTGAATGCGTATCAATATTTGTCAATGTAATTTTTTCCATTGTTGGAAGTGCGGGAAAGTTGGAATTATATTTAACTCTTAATATAATTATAAATAGATTTTTCATAATAACAATTGAAAAAGGAAGACTTAAAGTCTAAATTTCATTGTTGTGGGAATTTTTCATATTTTAAGATTTCTTCATTGTTGCAAGCGTGGGAAAATTTGTCAGTATAATTTTTTCCATTGTTAAATGATAGGGACAATTTTACGTTTTAAAGATTGTCCATTGTTGATAGCGTATGAATATTTGTCAATGGAAGTTTTTCCGCTTTTGGAAGTGCGGGAAAGTTGTCATTATAGATAACTATTAATATAATTATAAATAGATTTTTCATAATAACAATTGAAAAAGGAAGACTTAAAGTCAAATTTGTCATTGTTGCGGGAAAAATTTCTTGTTTTAAGATTTCTTCATTGTTGAATACGTTGGAAAATTTGTCACTATAAATTTTTCCATTGTTAAAGGATAGGGACATTTTCATGTTTTAAATATAGTCCATTGTTGAAAGAATATCAATATTTGTCAATGGATTTTTTTCCGATGTTGGAAGTGCGGGAAAGTTGTCATTATAGATAACTTCTAATATAATTATAAATAGATTTTTTATAATAACAATTGAAAAAGGAAGACTTAAAGTCGAATTTGTCATTGTTGCGGGAAAAATTTCTTGTTTTAAGATTTCTTCATTGTTGAATTCGTTGGAAAATTTGTCACTATAAATTTTTCCATTGTTAAAGGATAGGGACATTTTCATGTTTTAAATATAGTCCATTGTTGAAAGAATATCAATATTTGTCAATGGATTTTTTTCCGTTGTTGGAAGTGCGGGAAAGTTGGAATTATATTTAACTTTTAATATAATTATAAATAAATTTGTCATAATAACAATTGAAAAAGGAAGACTTAAAGTCGAATGTTTCATTGTTGCGGGAAAAACTTCTTATTTTAAGATTTCTTCATTATTGATAGCGTGGGAAATTTTTTCCATTGTTAAAGGATAGGGACATTTTCACGTTTTAAATATTGTCCATTGTTGAAAGCATATTAATATTTGTCAATGGAATTTTTTCCATTGTTGGAAGTGCGGGAAAGTTGTCATTACAGATAACTCCTTTTATAATTATAAATAAATTTGACATAATAACAATTGAAAAAGGAAGACTTAAAGTCTAAATTTCATTGTTGTGGGAAATTTTCATATTTTAAGATTTCTTCATTGTTGCAAGCGTGGTAAAATTTGTCAGTATAATTTTTTCCAATGTTAAATTATAGGAACAATTTTACGTTTTAAAGATTGTCCATTGTTGGTAGCGTATCAATATTTGTCTTTGGAAGTTTTTCCGCTGTTGGAAGTGCGGGAAAGTTGTCATTATAGATAACTATTAATATAATTATAAATAGATTTTTCATAATAACAATTGAAAAAGGAAGACTTAAAGTCGAATTTGTCATTGTTGCAGGAAAAAATTCTTATTTTAAGATTTCTTCATTGTTGAAAGCGTGGGAAAATTTTTCCATTGTTAAAGGATAGGGACATTTTCACGTTTTAAGTATTGTCCATTGTTGAATGCGTATCAATATTTGTCAATGGAATTTTTTCCATTGTTGGAAGTGCGGGAAAGTTGGAATTATATTTAACTCTTAATATAATTATAAATAGATTTTTCATAATAACAATTGAAAAAGGAAGACTTAAAGTCGAATTTGTCATTGTTGCGGGAAAAATTTCTTGTTTTAAGATTTCTTCATTGTTGAATGCGTTGGAAAATTTGTCACTAAATATTTTTCCATTGTTAAAGGATAGGGACATTTTCATGTTTTAAATATAGTCCATTGTTGAAAGAATATCAATATTTGTCAATGGATTTTTTTCCGTTGTTGGAAGTGCGGGAAAGTTGTCATTATAGATAACTTCTAATATAATTATACATAGATTTTTTATAATAACAATTGAAAAATGAAGACTTAAAGTCGAATTTTTCATTGTTGCGCGAAAAATTTCATATTTTAAGATTTCTTCATTATTGAATGCGTTGGAAAATTTGTCACTATAAATTTTTCCATTGTTAAAGGATAGGGACATTTTCATGTTTTAAATATAGTCCATTGTTGAAAGAATATCAATATTTGTCAATGGATTTTTTCCGTTGTTGGAAGTGCGGGAAAGTTGTCATTATAGATAACTTCTAATATAATTATAAATAGATTTTTCATAATAACAATTGAAAAAGGAAGACTTAAAGTCGAATTTGTCATTGTTGCGGGAAAAATGTCTTGTTTTAAGATTTCTTCATTGTTGAATGCGTTGGAAAATTTGTCACTAAAAATTTTTCCATTTTTAAAGGATAGGGACATTTTCATGTTTTAAATATAGTCCATTGTTGAAAGAATATCAATATTTGTCAATGGATTTTTTTCCGTTGTTGGAAGTGCGGGAAAGTTGTCATTATAGATAACTTCTAATATAATTATAAATAGATTTTTTATAATAACAATTGAAAAATGAAGACTTAAAGTCGAATTTTTCATTGTTGCGCGAAAAATTTCATATTTTAAGAATTCTTCATTATTGAATGCGTTGGAAAATTTGTCACTATAAATTTTTCCATTGTTAAAGGATAGGGACATTTTCATGTTTTAAATATAGTCCATTGTTGAAAGAATATCAATATTTGTCAATGGATTTTTTTCCGTTGTTGGAAGTGCGGGAAAGTTGTCATTATAGATAACTTCTAATATAATTATAAATAGATTTTTCATAATAACAATTGAAAAAGGAAGACTTAAAGTCGAATTTTTCATTGTTGCGCGAAAAATTTCATATTTTAAGAATTCTTCATTATTGAATGCGTTGGAAAATTTGTCACTATAAATTTTTCCATTGTTAAAGGATAGGGACATTTTCATGTTTTAAATATAGTCCATTGTTGAAAGAATGTCAATATTTGTCAATGGATTTTTTTCCGTTGTTGGATGTGCAGGAAAGTTGTCATTATAGATAACTTCTAATATAATTATAAATAAATTTGTCATAATAACAATTGAAAAAGGAAGACATAAAGTCGAATGTTTCATTGTTGCGGGAAAAATTTCTTATTTTAAGATTTCTTCATTATTGATAGCGTGGGAAATTTTTTCCATTGTTAAAGGATAGGGACATTTTCACGTTTTAAATATTGTCCATTGTTGAAAGCATATTAATATTTGTCAATGGAATTTTTTCCATTGTTGGAAGTGCGGGAAAGTTGTCATTACAGATAACTCCTATTATAATTATAAATAAATTTACATAATAACAATTGAAAAAGGAAGACTTAAAGTCTAAATTTCATTGTTGTGGGAATTTTTCATATTTTAAGATTTCTTCATTGTTGCAAGCGTGGGAAAATTTGTCAGTATAATTTTTTCCATTGTTAAATGATAGGGACAATTTTACGTTTTAAAGATTGTCCATTGTTGATAGCATATGAATATTTGTCAATGGAAGTTTTTCCGCTTTTGGAAGTGCGGGAAAGTTGTCATTATAGATAACTATTAATATAATTATAAATAGATTTTTCATAATAACAATTGAAAAAGGAAGACTTAAAGTCGAATTTGTCATTGTTGCGGGAAAAATTTCTTGTTTTAAGATTTCTTCATTGTTGAATACGTTGGAAAATTTGTCACTATAAATTTTTCCATTGTTAAAGGATAGGGACATTTTCATGTTTTAAATATAGTCCGATGTTGAAAGAATATCAATATTTGTCAATGGATTTTTTTCCGATGTTGGAAGTGCAGGAAAGTTGTCATTATAGATAACTTCTAATATAATTATAAATAGATTTTTTATAATAACAATTGAAAAAGGAAGACTTAAAGTCGAATTTGTCATTGTTGCGGGAAAAATTTCTTGTTTTAAGATTTCTTCATTGTTGAATGCGTTGGAAAATTTGTCACTATAAATTTTTCCATTGTTAAAGGATAGGGACATTTTCATGTTTTAAATATAGTCCATTGTTGAAAGAATATCAATATTTGTCAATGGATTTTTTTCCGTTGTTGGAAGTGCGGGAAAGTTGTCATTATAGATAACTTCTAATATAAATATAAATAGATTTTTCATAATAACAATTGAAAAAGGAAGACTTAAAGTCGAATTTTTCATTGTTGCGCGAAAAATTTCATATTTTAAGAATTCTTCATTATTGAATGCGTTGGAAAATTTGTCACTATAAATTTTTCCATTGTTAAAGGATAGGGACATTTTCATGTTTTAAATATAGTCCATTGTTGAAAGAATGTCAATATTTGTCAATGGATTTTTTTCCGTTGTTGGAAGTGCAGGAAAGTTGTCATTATAGATAACTTCTAATATAATTATAAATAGATTTTTTATAATAACAATTGAAAAATGAAGACTTAAAGTCGAATTTTTCATTGTTGCGCGAAAAATTTCATATTTTAAGATTTCTTCATTGTTGAAAGCGTGGGAAAATTTGTCACTAAAAATTTTTCCGTTGTTAAAGGATAGGGACATTTTCATGTTTTAAATATAGTCCATGGTTGAAAGCGTATCAATATTTGTCAATGGAATTTTCTCCGCTGTTGGAAGTGCGGGAAAGTTGTCATTATAGATAACTATTAATATAATTATAAATAGATTTTTCATAATAACCATTGAAAAAGGAAGACTTAAAGTCGAATTTGTCATTATTGCGGGAAAAAATTCTTATTTTAAGATTTCTTCATTGTTGAAAGCGTGGGAAAATTTTTCCATTGTTAAAGGATAGGGACATTTTCACGTTTTAAATATTGTCCATTGTTGAATGCGTATCAATATTTGACAATGTAATTTTTTCCATTGTTGGAAGTGCGGGAAAGTTGGAATTATATTTAACTCTTAATATAATTATAAATAAATTTGTCATAATAACAATTGAAAAAGGAAGACTTAAAGTCGAATGTTTCATTGTTGCGGGAAAAATTTCTTATTTTAAGATTTCTTCATTATTGATAGCGTGGGAAATTTTTTCCATTGTTAAAGGATAGGGACATTTTCACGTTTTAAATATTGTCCATTGTTGAAAGCATATTAATATTTGACAATGGAATTTTTTCCATTGTTGGAAGTGCAGGAAAGTTGTCATTACAGATAACTCCTATTATAATTATAAATAAATTTACATAATAACAATTGAAAAAGGAAGACTTAAAGTCTAAATTTCATTGTTGTGGGAATTTTTCATATTTTAAGATTTCTTCATTGTTGCAAGCGTGGGAAAATTTGTCAGTATAATTTTTTCCATTGTTAAATGATAGGGACAATTTTACGTTTTAAAGATTGTCCATTGTTGATAGCGTATGAATATTTGTCAATGGAAGTTTTTCCGCTTTTGGAAGTGCGGGAAAGTTGTCATTATAGATAACTATTAATATAATTATAAATAGATTTTTCATAATAACAATTGAAAAAGGAAGACTTAAAGTCGAATTTGTCATTGTTGCGGGAAAAATTTCTTGTTTTAAGATTTCTTCATTGTTGAATACGTTGGAAAATTTGTCACTATAAATTTTTCCATTGTTAAAGGATAGGGACATTTTCATGTTTTAAATATAGTCCATTGTTGAAAGAATATCAATATTTGTCAATGGATTTTTTTCCGATGTTGGAAGTGCGGGAAAGTTGTCATTATAGATAACTTCTAATATAATTATAAATAGATTTTTTATAATAACAATTGAAAAAGGAAGACTTAAATTCGAATTTGTCATTGTTGCGGGAAAAATTTCTTGTTTTAAGATTTCTTCATTGTTGAATTCGTTGGAAAATTTGTCACTATAAATTTTTCCATTGTTAAAGGATAGGGACATTTTCATGTTTTAAATATAGTCCATTGTTGAAAGAATATCAATATTTGTCAATGGATTTTTTTCCGTTGTTGGAAGTGCGGGAAAGTTGGAATTATATTTAACTTTTAATATAATTATAAATAAATTTGTCATAATAACAATTGAAAAAGGAAGACTTAAAGTCGAATGTTTCATTGTTGCGGGAAAAACTTCTTATTTTAAGATTTCTTCATTATTGATAGCGTGGGAAATTTTTTCCATTGTTAAAGGATAGGGACATTTTCACGTTTTAAATATTGTCCATTGTTGAAAGCATATTAATATTTGTCAATGGAATTTTTTCCATTGTTGGAAGTGCGGGAAAGTTGTCATTACAGATAACTCCTTTTATAATTATAAATAAATTTGACATAATAACAATTGAAAAAGGAAGACTTAAAGTCTAAATTTTATTGTTGTGGGAAATTTTCATATTTTAAGATTTCTTCATTGTTGCAAGCGTGGTAAAATTTGTCAGTATAATTTTTTCCAATGTTAAATTATAGGAACAATTTTACGTTTTAAAGATTGTCCATTGTTGGTAGCGTATCAATATTTGTCTTTGGAAGTTTTTCCGCTGTTGGAAGTGGGGGAAAGTTGTCATTATAGATAACTATTAATATAATTATAAATAGATTTTTCATAATAACAATTGAAAAAGGAAGACTTAAAGTCGAATTTGTCATTGTTGCAGGAAAAAATTCTTATTTTAAGATTTCTTCATTGTTGAAAGCGTGGGAAAATTTTTCCATTGTTAAAGGATAGGGACATTTTCACGTTTTAAGTATTGTCCATTGTTGAATGTGTATCAATATTTGTCAATGGAATTTTTTCCATTGTTGGAAGTGCGGGAAAGTTGGAATTATATTTAACTCTTAATATAATTATAAATAGATTTTTCATAATAACAATTGAAAAAGGAAGACTTAAAGTCGAATTTGTCATTGTTGCGGGAAAAATTTCTTGTTTTAAGATTTCTTCATTGTTGAATGCGTTGGAAAATTTGTCACTAAATATTTTTCCATTGTTAAAGGATAGGGACATTTTCATGTTTTAAATATAGTCCATTGTTGAAAGAATATCAATATTTGTCAATGGATTTTTTTCCGTTGTTGGAAGTGCGGGAAAGTTGTCATTATAGATAACTTCTAATATAATTATACATAGATTTTTTATAATAACAATTGAAAAATGAAGACTTAAAGTCGAATTTTTCATTGTTGCGCGAAAAATTTCATATTTTAAGATTTCTTCATTATTGAATGCGTTGGAAAATTTGTCACTATAAATTTTTCCATTGTTAAAGGATAGGGACATTTTCATGTTTTAAATATAGTCCATTGTTGAAAGAATATCAATATTTGTCAATGGATTTTTTTCCGTTGTTGGAAGTGCGGGAAAGTTGTCATTATAGATAACTTCTAATATAATTATAAATAGATTTTTCATAATAACAATTGAAAAAGGAAGACTTAAAGTCGAATTTGTCATTGTTGCGGGAAAAATGTCTTGTTTTAAGATTTCTTCATTGTTGAATGCGTTGGAAAATTTGTCACTAAAAATTTTTCCATTTTTAAAGGATAGGGACATTTTCATGTTTTAAATATAGTCCATTGTTGAAAGAATATCAATATTTGTCAATGGATTTTTTTCCGTTGTTGGAAGTGCGGGAAAGTTGTCATTATAGATAACTTCTAATATAATTATAAATAGATTTTTCATAATAACAATTGAAAAAGGAAGACTTAAAGTCGAATTTTTCATTGTTGCGCGAAAAATTTCATATTTTAAGAATTCTTCATTATTGAATGCGTTGGAAAATTTGTCACTATAAATTTTTCCATTGTTAAAGGATAGGGACATTTTCATGTTTTAAATATAGTCCATTGTTGAAAGAATGTCAATATTTGTCAATGGATTTTTTCCGTTGTTGGAAGTGCAGGAAAGTTGTCATTATAGATAACTTCTAATATAATTATAAATAAATTTGTCATAATAACAATTGAAAAAGGAAGACTTAAAGTCGAATTTTTCATTGTTGCGCGAAAAATTTCATATTTTAAGATTTCTTCATTATTGATAGCGTGGGAAATTTTTTCCATTGTTAAAGGATAGGGACATTTTCACGTTTTAAATATTGTCCATTGTTGAAAGCATATTAATATTTGTCAATGGAATTTTTTCCATTGTTGGAAGTGCGGGAAAGTTGTCATTACAGATAACTCCTATTATAATTATAAATAAATTTACATAATAACAATTGAAAAAGGAAGACTTAAAGTCGAATTTTTCATTGTTGCGCGAAAAATTTCATATTTTAAGATTTCTTCATTGTTGAAAGCGTGGGAAAATTTGTCACTAAAAATTTTTCCGTTGTTAAAGGATAGGGACATTTTCATGTTTTAAATATAGTCCATGGTTGAAAGCGTATCAATATTTGTCAATGGAATTTTTTCCGCTGTTGGAAGTGCGGGAAAGTTGTCATTATAGATAACTATTAATATAATTATCAATAGATTTTTCATAATAACCATTGAAAAAGGAAGACTTAAAGTCGAATTTGTCATTATTGCGGGAAAAAATTCTTATTTAAGATTTCTTCATTGTTGAAAGCGTGGGAAAATATTTCCATTGTTAAAGGATAGGGACATTTTCACGTTTTAAATATTGTCCATTGTTGAATGCGTATCAATATTTGACAATGTAATTTTTTCCATTGTTGGAAGTGCGGGAAAGTTGGAATTATATTTAACTCTTAATATAATTATAAATAAATTTGTCATAATAACAATTGAAAAAGGAAGACTTAAAGTCGAATATTTCATTGTTGCGGGAAAAATTTCTTATTTTAAGATTTCTTCATTATTGATAGCGTGGGAAATTTTTTCCATTGTTAAAGGATAGGGACATTTTCACGTTTTAAATATTGTCCATTGTTGAATGCGTATCAATATTTGTCAATGTAATTTTTTCCATTGTTGGAAGTGCGGGAAAGTTGGAATTATATTTAACTCTTAATATAATTATAAATAGATTTTTCATAATAACAATTGAAAAAGGAAGACTTAAAGTCGAATTTGTCATTGTTGCGGGAAAAATTTCTTGTTTTAAGATTTCTTCATTGTTGAATGCGTTGGAAAATTTGTCACTAAAAATTTTTCCATTTTTAAAGGATAGGGACATTTTCATGTTTTAAATATAGTCCATTGTTGACAGAATATCAATATTTGTCAATGGATTTTTTTCCGTTGTTGGAAGTGCGGGAAAGTTGTCATTATAGATAACTTCTAATATAATTATAAATAGATTTTTTATAATAACAATTGAAAAATGAAGACTTAAAGTCGAATTTTTCATTGTTGCGCGAAAAATTTCATATTTTAAGAATTCTTCATTATTGAATGCGTTGGAAAATTTGTCACAATAAATTTTTCCATTGTTAAAGGATAGGGACATTTTCATGTTTTAAATATAGTCCATTGTTGAAAGAATATCAATATTTGTCAATGGATTTTTTTCCGTTGTTGGAAGTGCGAGAAAGTTGTCATTATAGATAACTTCTAATATAATTATAAATAGATTTTTCATAATAACAATTGAAAAATGAAGACTTAAAGTCGAACTTTTCATTGTTGCGCGAAAAATTTCATATTTTAAGATTTCTTCATTGTTGAAAGCGTGGGAAAATTTGCCACTAAAAATTTTTCCGTTGTTAAAGGATAGGGACATTTTCATGTTTTAAATATAGTCCATGGTTGAAAGCGTATCAATATTTGTCAATGGAATTTTTTCCGCTGTTGGAAGTGCGGGAAAGTTGTCATTATAGATAACTATTAATATAATTATAAATAGATTTTTCATAATAACCATTGAAAAAGGAAGACTTAAAGTCGAATTTGTCATTATTGCGGGAAAAAATTCTTATTTTAAGATTTCTTCATTGTTGAAAGCGTGGGAAAATTTTTCCATTGTTAAAGGATAGGGACATTTTCACGTTTTAAATATTGTCCATTGTTGAATGCGTATCAATATTTGACAATGTAATTTTTTCCATTGTTGGAAGTGCGGGAAAGTTGGAATTATATTTAACTCTTAATATAATTATAAATAAATTTGTCATAATAACAATTGAAAAACGAAGACTTAAAGTCGAATGTTTCATTGTTGCGGGAAAAATTTCTTATTTTAAGATTTCTTCATTATTGATAGCGTGGGAAATTTTTTCCATTGTTAAAGGATAGGGACATTTTCACGTTTTAAATATTGTCCATTGTTGAAAGCATATGAATATTTGACAATGGAATTTTTTCCATTGTTGGAAGTGCGGGAAAGTTGTCATTACAGATAACTCCTATTATAATTATAAATAAATTTACATAATAACAATTGAAAAAGGAAGACTTAAAGTCTAAATTTCATTGTTGTGGGAATTTTTCATATTTTAAGATTTCTTCATTGTTGCAAGCGTGGGAAAATTTGTCAGTATAATTTTTTCCATTGTTAAATGATAGGGACAATTTTACGTTTTAAAGATTGTCCATTGTTGATAGCGTATGAATATTTGTCAATGGAAGTTTTTCCGCTTTTGGAAGTGCGGGAAAGTTGTCATTATAGATAACTATTAATACAATTATAAATAGATTTTTCATAATAACAATTGAAAAAGGAAGACTTAAAGTCGAATTTGTCATTGTTGCGGGAAAAATTTCTTGTTTTAAGATTTCTTCATTGTTGAATACGTTGGAAAATTTGTCACTATAAATTTTTCCATTGTTAAAGGATAGGGACATTTTCATGTTTTAAATATAGTCCATTGTTGAAAGAATATCAATATTTGTCAATGGATTTTTTTCCGATGTTGGAAGTGCGGGAAAGTTGTCATTATAGATAACTTCTAATATAATTATAAATAGATTTTTTATAATAACAATTGAAAAATGAAGACTTAAAGTCGAATTTTTCATTGTTGCGCGAAAAATTTCATATTTTAAGATTTCTTCATTGTTGAAAGCGTGGGAAAATTTGTCACTATAAATTTTTCCATTGTTAAAGGATAGGGACATTTTCATGTTTTAAATATAGTCCATTGTTGAAAGAATATCAATATTTGTCAATGGATTTTTTTCCGTTGTTGGAAGTGCGGGAAAGTTGTCATTATAGATAACTTCTAACATAATTATAAATAGATTTTTCATAATAACAATTGAAAAATGAAGACTTAAAGTCAAATTTGTCATTGTTGCGGGAAAAAATTCTTATTTTAAGATTTCTTCATTGTTGAAAGCGTGGGAAAATTTTTCCTTTGTTAAAAGATAGGGACATTTTCACGTTTTAAATATTGTCCATTGTTGAATGCGTATCAATAATTGTCAATGGAATTTTTTCCATTGTTGGAAGTGCGGGAAAGTTGGAATTATATTTAACTCTTAATATAATTATAAATAAATTTGTCATAATAACAATTGAAAAAGGAAGACATAAAGTCGAATGTTTCATTGTTGCGGGAAAAATTTCTTATTTTAAGATTTCTTCATTATTGATAGCGTGGGAAATTTTTTCCATTGTTAAAGGATAGGGACATTTTCACGTTTTAAATATTGTCCATTGTTGAAAGCATATTAATATTTGTCAATGGAATTTTTTCCATTGTTGGAAGTGCGGGAAAGTTGTCATTACAGATAACTCCTATTATAATTATAAATAAATTTACATAATAACAATTGAAAAAGGAAGACTTAAAGTCTAAATTGTATTGTTGTGGGAAATTTTCATATTTTAAGATTTCTTCATTGTTGCAAGCGTGGGAAAATTTGTCAGTATAATTTTTTCCATTGTTAAATGATAGGGACAATTTTACGTTTTAAAGATTGTCCATTGTTGATAGCGTATGAATATTTGTCAATGGAAGTTTTTCCGCTGTTGGAAGTGCGGGAAAGTTGTCGTTATAGATAACTATTAATATAATTATAAATAGATTTTTCATAATAACAATTGAAAAGGAAGACTTAAAGTCGAATTTGTCATTGTTGCGGGGAAAATTTCTTGTTTTAAGATTTCTTCATTGTTGAATGCGTTGGAAAATTTGCAACTATAAATTTTTCCATTGTTAAAGAATAGGGACATTTTCATGTTTTAAATATAGTCCATTGTTGAAAGAATATCAATATTTGTCAATGGATTTTTTTCCGACGTTGGAAGTGCGGGAAAGTTGTCATTATAGATAACTTCTAGTATAATTATAAATAGATTTTTTATAATAACAATTGAAAAATGAAGACTTAAAGTCGAATTTTTCATTGTTGCGCGAAAATTTTCATATTTTAAGATTTCTTCATTGTTGAAAGCGTGGGAAAATTTGTCACTAAAAATTTTTCCATTGTTAAAGGATAGGGACATTTTCATGTTTTAAATATAGTCCATTATTGAAAGCGTATCAATATTTGTCAATGGAATTTTTTCCGCTGTTGGAAGTGCGGGAAAGTTGTCATTATAGATAACTATTAATATAATTATAAATAGATTTTTCATAATAACCATTGAAAAAGGAAGACTTAAAGTCGAATTTGTCATTATTGCGGGAAAAAATTCTTATTTTAAGATTTCTTCATTGTTGAAAGCGTGGGAAAATTTTTCCATTGTTAAAGAATAGGGACATTTTCACGTTTTAAATATTGTCCATTGTTGAATGCGTATCACTATTTGTCAATTTAATTTTTTCCATTGTTGGAAGTGCGGGAAAGTTGGAATTATATTTAACTCTTAATATAATTATAAATAAATTTGTCATAATAACAATTGAAAAAGGAAGACATAAAGTCGAATGTTTCATTGTTGCGGGAAAAATTTCTTATTTTAAGATTTCTTCATTATTGATAGCGTGGGAAATTTTTTCCATTGTTAAAGGATAGGGACATTTTCACGTTTTAAATATTGTCCATTGTTGAAAGCATATTAATATTTGTCAATGGAATTTTTTCCATTGTTGGAAGTGCGGGAAAGTTGTCATTACAGATAACCCCTATTATAATTATGAATAAATTTACATAATAACAATTGAAAAAGGAAGACTTAAAGTCTAAATTTCATTGTTGTGGGAAATTTTCATATTTTAAGATTTCTTCATTGTTGCAAGCGTGGGAAAATTTGTCAGTATAATTTTTTCCATTGTTAAATGATAGGGACAATTTTACGTTTTAAAGATTGTCCATTGTTGATAGCGTATGAATATTTGTCAATGGATTTTTTTCCGTTGTTGGAAGTGCGGGAAAGTTGTCATTATATATAACTTCTAATATAATTATAAATAGATTTTTTATAATAACAATTGAAAAATGAAGACTTAAAGTCGAATTTTTCATTGTTGCGCGAAAAATTTCATATTTTAAGATTTCTTCATTATTGATAGCGTGGGAAATTTTTTCCATTGTTAAAGGATAGGGACATTTTCACGTTTTAAATATTGTCCATTGTTGAAAGCATATTTATATTTGTCAATGGAATTTTTTCCATTGTTGGAAGTGCGGGAAAGTTGTCATTATAGATAAATATTAATATAATTATAAATAAATTTGTCATAATAACAATTGAAAAAGGAAGACTTAAAGTCGAAATTGTCATTATTGCGGGAAAAAATTCTTATTTTAAGATTTCTTCATTGTTGAAATCGTGGGAAAATTTTTCCATTGTTAAAGGATAGGGACATTTTCATGTTTTAAATATAGTCCATTGTTGAAAGCGTATTAATATTTGTCAATGGAATTTTTTCCGCTGTTGGAAGTGCGGGAAAGTTGGAATGATATTTAACTCTTAATATAATTATAAATAAATTTGTCATAATAACAATTGAAAAAGGAAGACTTAAAGTCGAATGTTTCATTGTTGCGGGAAAAATTTCTTATTTTAAGATTTCTTCATTATTGATAGCGTGGGAATTTTTTTCCATTGTTAAAGGATAGGGACATTTTCATGTTTTAAATATAGTCCATTGTTGAAAGCGTATCAATATTTGTCAATGGAATTTTTTCCGCTGTTGGAAGTGCGGGAAAGTTGTCATTATAGATAACTATTAATATAATTATAAATAGATTTTTCATAATAACAATTGAAAAAGGAAGACTTAAAGTCGAATTTGTCATTGTTGCGGGAAAAATTTCTTGTTTTAAGATTTCTTCATTGTTGAATGCGTTGGAAAATTTGTCACTATAAATTTTTCCATTGTTAAAGGATAGGGACATTTTCATGTTTTAAATATAGTCCATTGTTGAAAGAATATCAATATTTGTCAATGGATGTTTTTCCGATGTTGGAAGTGCGGGAAAGTTGTCATTATAGATAACTTCTAATATAATTATAAATAGATTTTTTATAATAACAATTGAAAAAGGAAGACTTAAAGTCGAATTTATCATTGTTGCGGGAAAAATTTCTTGTTTTAAGATTTCTTCATTGTTGAATGCGTTGGAAAATTTGTCACTATAAATTTTTCCATTGTTAAAGGATAGGGACATTTTCATGTTTTAAATATAGTCCATTGTTGAAAGCATATTAATATTTGTCAATGGAATTTTTTCCATTGTTGGAAGTGCCGGAAAGTTGTCATTACAGATAACTTCTAATATAATTATAAATAGATTTTTTATAATAACAATTGAAAAATGAAGACTTAAAGTCGAATTTTTCATTGTTGCGCGAAAAATTTCATATTTTAAGATTTCTTCATTGTTGAAAGCGTGGGAAAATTTGTCAATAAAAATTTTTCCTTTGTTAAAGGATAGGGACATTTTCATGTTTTAAATATTGTCCATTGTTGAAAGCGTATCAATATTTGTCAATGGAATTTTTTCCGCTGTTGGAAGTGCGGGAACGTTGTCATTATAGATAACTATTAATATAATTATAAATAGATTTTTCATAATAACCATTAAAAAAGGAAGACTTAAAGTCGAATTTGTCATTATTGCGGGAAAAAATTCTTATTTTAAGATTTCTTCATTGTTGAAAGCGTGGGAAAAATTTTCCATTGTTAAAGGATAGGGACATTTTCATGTTTTAAATATAGTCCATTGTTGAAAGAATATCAATATTTGTCAATGGATTTTTTTCCGTTGTTGGAAGTGCGGGAAAGTTGTCATTATAGATAACTTCTAATATAATTATAAATAGATTTTTCATAATAACAATTGAAAAAGGAAGACTTAAAGTCGAATTTGTCATTGTTGGGGAAAAATTTTTTTGTTTTAAGATTTCTTCATTGTTGAATGCGTCGGAAAATTTGTCACTATAAATTTTTCCATTGTTAAAGGATAGGGACATTTTCATGTTTTAAATATATTCCATTGTTGAAAGAATATCAATATTTGTCAATAGATTTTTTTCCGTTGTTGGAAGTGCGGGAAAGTTGTCATTATAGATAACTTCTAATATAATTATAAATAGATTTTTTATAATAACAATTGAAAAATGAAGACTTAAAGTCGAATTTTTCATTGTTGCGCGAAAAATTTCATATTTTAAGAATTTTTCATTGTTGAAAGCGTGGGAAAATTTGTCACTAAAAATTTTTCCATTGTTAAAGGATAGGGACATTTTCATGTTTTAAATATAGTCCATTGTTGAAAGCGTATCAATATTTGTCAATGGAATTTTTTCCGCTGTTGGAAGTGCGGGAAAGTTGTCATTATAGATAACTATTAATATAATTATAAATAGATTTTTCATAATAATCATTGAAAAAGGAAGACTTAAAGTCGAATTTGTCATTATTGCGGGAAAAAATTCTTATTTTAAGATTTCTTCATTGTTGAAAGCGTGGGAAAAATTTTCCATTGTTAAAGGATAGGGACATTTTCACGTTTTAAATATTGTCCATTGTTGAATGCGTATCAATATTTGTCAATGTAATTTTTTCCATTGTTGGAAGTGCGGGAAAGTTGGAATTATATTTAACTCTTAATATAATTATAAATAAATTTGTCATAATAACAATTGAAAAAGGAAGACTTAAAGTCGAATGTTTCATTGTTGCGGGAAAATTTCTTATTTTAAGATTTCTTCATTATTGATAGCGTATGAAATTTTTTCCATTGTTAAAGGATAGGGACATTTTCACGTTTTAAATATTGTCCATTGTTGAAAGCATATTAATATTTGTCAATGGAATTTTTTCCATTGTTGGAAGTGCGGGAAAGTTGCAATTACAGAAAACTCCTATTATAATTATAAATAAATTTGTCATAATAACAATTGAAAAAGGAAGACTTAAAGTCTAAATTTCATTGTTGTGGGAAATTTTCATATCTTAAGATTTCTTCATTGCTGCAAGCGTGGTAAAATTTGTCAGTATAATTTTTTTCATTGTTAAATGATAGGAACAATTTTACGTTTTAAAGATTGTCCATTGTTGATAGTGTATCAATATTTGTCTTTGGAAGTTTTTCCGCTGTTGGAAGTGCGGGAAAGTTGTCATTATAGATAACTATTAATATAATTATAAATAGATTTTTCATAATAACAATTGAAAAAGGAAGACTTAAAGTCGAATTTGTCATTGTTGCGGGAAAAATTTCTTATTTTAAGATTTCTTCATTATTGATAGCGTGGGAAATTTTTTCCATTGTTAAAGGATAGGGACATTTTCACGTTTTAAATATTGTCCATTGTTGAAAGCATATTAATATTTGTCAATGGAATTTTTTCCATTGTTGGAAGTGCGGGAAAGTTGTCATTACAGATAACCCCTATTATAATTATGAATAAATTTACATAATAACAATTGAAAAAGGAAGACTTAAAGTCTAAATTTCATTGTTGTGGGAAATTTTCATATTTTAAGATTTCTTCATTGTTGCAAGCGTGGGAAAATTTGTCAGTATAATTTTTTCCATTGTTAAATGATAGGGACAATTTTACGTTTTAAAGATTGTCCATTGTTGATAGCGTATGAATATTTGTCAATGGATTTTTTTCCGTTGTTGGAAGTGCGGGAAAGTTGTCATTATATATAACTTCTAATATAATTATAAATAGATTTTTTATAATAACAATTGAAAAATGAAGACTTAAAGTCGAATTTTTCATTGTTGCGCGAAAAATTTCATATTTTAAGATTTCTTCATTATTGATAGCGTGGGAAATTTTTTCCATTGTTAAAGGATAGGGACATTTTCACGTTTTAAATATTGTCCATTGTTGAAAGCATATTTATATTTGTCAATGGAATTTTTTCCATTGTTGGAAGTGCGGGAAAGTTGTCATTATAGATAAATATTAATATAATTATAAATAAATTTGTCATAATAACAATTGAAAAAGGAAGACTTAAAGTCGAAATTGTCATTATTGCGGGAAAAAATTCTTATTTTAAGATTTCTTCATTGTTGAAATCGTGGGAAAATTTTTCCATTGTTAAAGGATAGGGACATTTTCATGTTTTAAATATAGTCCATTGTTGAAAGCGTATTAATATTTGTCAATGGAATTTTTTCCGCTGTTGGAAGTGCGGGAAAGTTGGAATGATATTTAACTCTTAATATAATTATAAATAAATTTGTCATAATAACAATTGAAAAAGGAAGACTTAAAGTCGAATGTTTCATTGTTGCGGGAAAAATTTCTTATTTTAAGATTTCTTCATTATTGATAGCGTGGGAATTTTTTTCCATTGTTAAAGGATAGGGACATTTTCATGTTTTAAATATAGTCCATTGTTGAAAGCGTATCAATATTTGTCAATGGAATTTTTTCCGCTGTTGGAAGTGCGGGAAAGTTGTCATTATAGATAACTATTAATATAATTATAAATAGATTTTTCATAATAACAATTGAAAAAGGAAGACTTAAAGTCGAATTTGTCATTGTTGCGGGAAAAATTTCTTGTTTTAAGATTTCTTCATTGTTGAATGCGTTGGAAAATTTGTCACTATAAATTTTTCCATTGTTAAAGGATAGGGACATTTTCATGTTTTAAATATAGTCCATTGTTGAAAGAATATCAATATTTGTCAATGGATGTTTTTCCGATGTTGGAAGTGCGGGAAAGTTGTCATTATAGATAACTTCTAATATAATTATAAATAGATTTTTTATAATAACAATTGAAAAAGGAAGACTTAAAGTCGAATTTATCATTGTTGCGGGAAAAATTTCTTGTTTTAAGATTTCTTCATTGTTGAATGCGTTGGAAAATTTGTCACTATAAATTTTTCCATTGTTAAAGGATAGGGACATTTTCATGTTTTAAATATAGTCCATTGTTGAAAGCATATTAATATTTGTCAATGGAATTTTTTCCATTGTTGGAAGTGCCGGAAAGTTGTCATTACAGATAACTTCTAATATAATTATAAATAGATTTTTTATAATAACAATTGAAAAATGAAGACTTAAAGTCGAATTTTTCATTGTTGCGCGAAAAATTTCATATTTTAAGATTTCTTCATTGTTGAAAGCGTGGGAAAATTTGTAAATAAAAATTTTTCCTTTGTTAAAGGATAGGGACATTTTCATGTTTTAAATATTGTCCATTGTTGAAAGCGTATCAATATTTGTCAATGGAATTTTTTCCGCTGTTGGAAGTGCGGGAACGTTGTCATTATAGATAACTATTAATATAATTATAAATAGATTTTTCATAATAACCATTAAAAAAGGAAGACTTAAAGTCGAATTTGTCATTATTGCGGGAAAAAATTCTTATTTTAAGATTTCTTCATTGTTGAAAGCGTGGGAAAAATTTTCCATTGTTAAAGGATAGGGACATTTTCATGTTTTAAATATAGTCCATTGTTGAAAGAATATCAATATTTGTCAATGGATTTTTTTCCGTTGTTGGAAGTGCGGGAAAGTTGTCATTATAGATAACTTCTAATATAATTATAAATAGATTTTTCATAATAACAATTGAAAAAGGAAGACTTAAAGTCGAATTTGTCATTGTTGGGGAAAAATTTTTTTGTTTTAAGATTTCTTCATTGTTGAATGCGTCGGAAAATTTGTCACTATAAATTTTTCCATTGTTAAAGGATAGGGACATTTTCATGTTTTAAATATATTCCATTGTTGAAAGAATATCAATATTTGTCAATAGATTTTTTTCCGTTGTTGGAAGTGCGGGAAAGTTGTCATTATAGATAACTTCTAATATAATTATAAATAGATTTTTTATAATAACAATTGAAAAATGAAGACTTAAAGTCGAATTTTTCATTGTTGCGCGAAAAATTTCATATTTTAAGAATTTTTCATTGTTGAAAGCGTGGGAAAATTTGTCACTAAAAATTTTTCCATTGTTAAAGGATAGGGACATTTTCATGTTTTAAATATAGTCCATTGTTGAAAGCGTATCAATATTTGTCAATGGAATTTTTTCCGCTGTTGGAAGTGCGGGAAAGTTGTCATTATAGATAACTATTAATATAATTATAAATAGATTTTTCATAATAACCATTGAAAAAGGAAGACTTAAAGTCGAATTTGTCATTATTGCGGGAAAAAATTCTTATTTTAAGATTTCTTCATTGTTGAAAGCGTGGGAAAAATTTTCCATTGTTAAAGGATAGGGACATTTTCACGTTTTAAATATTGTCCATTGTTGAATGCGTATCAATATTTGTCAATGTAATTTTTTCCATTGTTGGAAGTGCGGGAAAGTTGGAATTATATTTAACTCTTAATATAATTATAAATAAATTTGTCATAATAACAATTGAAAAAGGAAGACTTAAAGTCGAATGTTTCATTGTTGCGGGAAAATTTCTTATTTTAAGATTTCTTCATTATTGATAGCGTGGGAAATTTTTTCCATTGTTAAAGGATAGGGACATTTTCACGTTTTAAATATTGTCCATTGTTGAAAGCATATTAATATTTGTCAATGGAATTTTTTCCATTGTTGGAAGTGCGGGAAAGTTGCAATTACAGAAAACTCCTATTATAATTATAAATAAATTTGTCATAATAACAATTGAAAAAGGAAGACTTAAAGTCTAAATTTCATTGTTGTGGGAAATTTTCATATCTTAAGATTTCTTCATTGCTGCAAGCGTGGTAAAATTTGTCAGTATAATTTTTTTCATTGTTAAATGATAGGAACAATTTTACGTTTTAAAGATTGTCCATTGTTGATAGTGTATCAATATTTGTCTTTGGAAGTTTTTCCGCTGTTGGAAGTGCGGGAAAGTTGTCATTATAGATAACTATTAATATAATTATAAATAGATTTTTCATAATAACAATTGAAAAAGGAAGACTTAAAGTCGAATTTGTCATTGTTGCGGGAAAAAATTCTTATTTTAAGATTTCTTCATTGTTGAAAGCGTGGGAAAATTTTTCCATTGTTAAAGGATAGGGACATTTTCACGTTTTAAATATTGTCCATTGTTGAATGCGTATCAATAATTGTCAATGGAATTTTTTCCATTCTTGGAAGTGCGGGAAAGTTGGAATTATATTTAACTCTTAATATAATTATAAATAAATTTGTCATAATAACAATTGAAAAAGGAAGACATAAAGTCGAATGTTTCATTGTTGCGGGAAAAATTTCTTATTTTAAGATTTCTTCATTATTGATAGCGTGGGAAATTTTTTCCATTGTTAAAGGATAGGGACATTTTCACGTTTTAAATATTGTCCATTGTTGAAAGCATATTAATATTTGTCAATGGAATTTTTTCCATTGTTGGAAGTGCGGGAAAGTTGTCATTACAGATAACTCCTATTATAATTATAAATAAATTTACATAATAACAATTGAAAAAGGAAGACTTAAAGTCTAAATTTCATTGTTGTGGGAATTTTTCATATTTTAAGATTTCTTCATTGTTGCAAGCGTGGGAAAATTTGTCAGTATAATTTTTTCCATTGTTAAATGATAGGGACAATTTTACGTTTTAATGATTGTCCATTGTTGATAGCGTATGAATATTTGTCAATGGAAGTTTTTCCGCTTTTGGAAGTGCGGGAAAGTTGTCATTATAGATAACTATTAATATAATTATAAATAGATTTTTCATAATAACAATTGAAAAAGGAAGACTTAAAGTCGAATTTGTCATTGTTGCGGGAAAAATTTCTTGTTTTAAGATTTCTTCATTGTTGAATACGTTGGAAAATTTGTCACTATAAATTTTTCCATTGTTAAAGGATAGGGACATTTTCATGTTTTAAATATAGCCCATTGTTGAAAGAATATCAATATTTGTCAATGGATTTTTTTCCGATGTTGGAAGTGCGGGAAAGTTGTCATTATAGATAACTTCTAATATAATTATAAATAGATTTTTTATAATAACAATTGAAAAAGGAAGACTTAAAGTCGAATTTGTCATTGTTGCGGGAAAAATTTCTTGTTTTAAGATTTCTTCATTGTTGAATTCGTTGGAAAATTTGTCACTATAAATTTTTCCATTGTTAAAGGATAGGGACATTTTCATGTTTTAAATATAGTCCATTGTTGAAAGAATATCAATATTTGTCAATGGATTTTTTTCCGTTGTTGGAAGTGCGGGAAAGTTGTCATTATAGATAACTTCTAATATAATTATAAATAGATTTTTCATAATAACAATTGAAAAAGGAAGACTTAAAGTCGAATTTGTCATTGTTGCGGGAAAAAACTCTTATTTTAAGATTTTTTCATTGTTTAAAGCGTGGGAAAATTTTTCCATTGTTAAAGGATAGGGACATTTTCACGTTTTAAATATTGTCCATTGTTGAATGCGTATCAATATTTTTCAATGTAATTTTTTCCATTGTTGGAAGTGCGGGAAAGTTGGAATTATATTTAACTCTTAATATAATTATAAATAGATTTTTCATAATAACAATTGAAAAAGGAAGACTTAAAGTCGAATTTGTCATTGTTGCGGGAAAAATTTCTTGTTTTAAGATTTCTTCATTGTTGAATGCGTTGGAAAATTTGTCACTAAAAATTTTTCCATTTTTAAAGGATAGGGACATTTTCATGTTTTAAATATAGTCCATTGTTGAAAGAATATCAATATTTGTCAATGGATTTTTTTCCGTTGTTGGAAGTGCGGGAAAGTTGTCATTATAGATAACTTCTAATATAATTATAAATAGATTTTTCATAATAACAATTGAAAAAGGAAGACTTAAAGTCGAATTTTTCATTGTTGCGCGAAAAATTTCATATTTTAAGAATTCTTCATTATTGAATGCGTTGGAAAATTTGTCACTATAAATTTTTCCATTGTTAAAGGATAGGGACATTTTCATGTTTTAAATATAGTCCATTGTTGAAAGAATGTCAATATTTGTCAATGGATTTTTTTCCGTTGTTGGAAGTGCAGGAAAGTTGTCATTATAGATAACTTCTAATATAATTATAAATAGATTTTTTATAATAACAATTGAAAAATGAAGACTTAAAGTCGAATTTTTCATTGTTGCGCGAAAAATTTCATATTTTAAGATTTCTTCATTGTTGAAAGCGTGGGAAAATTTGTCACTAAAAATTTTTCCGTTGTTAAAGGATAGGGACATTTTCATGTTTTAAATATAGTCCATGGTTGAAAGCGTATCAATATTTGTCAATGGAATTTTTTCCGCTGTTGGAAGTGCGGGAAAGTTGTCATTATAGATAACTATTAATATAATTATAAATAGATTTTTCATAATAACCATTGAAAAAGGAAGACTTAAAGTCGAATTTGTCATTATTGCGGGAAAAAATTCTTATTTTAAGATTTCTTCATTGTTGAAAGCGTGGGAAAATTTTTCCATTGTTAAAGGATAGGGACATTTTCACGTTTTAAATATTGTCCATTGTTGAATGCGTATCAATATTTGACAATGTAATTTTTTCCATTGTTGGAAGTGCGGGAAAGTTGGAATTATATTTAACTCTTAATATAATTATAAATAAATTTGTCATAATAACAATTGAAAAAGGAAGACTTAAAGTCGAATGTTTCATTGTTGCGGGAAAAATTTCTTATTTTAAGATTTCTTCATTATTGATAGCGTGGGAAATTTTTTCCATTGTTAAAGGATAGGGACATTTTGACGTTTTAAATATTGTCCATTGTTGAAAGCATATTAATATTTGACAATGGAATTTTTTCCATTGTTGGAAGTGCAGGAAAGTTGTCATTACAGATAACTCCTATTATAATTATAAATAAATTTACATAATAACAATTGAAAAAGGAAGACTTAAAGTCTAAATTTCATTGTTGTGGGAATTTTTCATATTTTAAGATTTCTTCATTGTTGCAAGCGTGGGAAAATTTGTCAGTATAATTTTTTCCATTGTTAAATGATAGGGACAATTTTACGTTTTAAAGATTGTCCATTGTTGATAGCGTATGAATATTTGTCAATGGAAGTTTTTCCGCTTTTGGAAGTGCGGGAAAGTTGTCATTATAGATAACTATTAATATAATTATAAATAGATTTTTCATAATAACAATTGAAAAAGGAAGACTTAAAGTCGAATTTGTCATTGTTGCGGGAAAAATTTCTTGTTTTAAGATTTCTTCATTGTTGAATACGTTGGAAAATTTGTCACTATAAATTTTTCCATTGTTAAAGGATAGGGACATTTTCATGTTTTAAATATAGTCCATTGTTGAAAGAATATCAATATTTGTCAATGGATTTTTTTCCGTTGTTGGAAGTGCGGGAAAGTTGGAATTATATTTAACTTTTAATATAATTATAAATAAATTTGTCATAATAACAATTGAAAAAGGAAGACTTAAAGTCGAATGTTTCATTGTTGCGGGAAAAACTTCTTATTTTAAGATTTCTTCATTATTGATAGCGTGGGAAATTTTTTCCATTGTTAAAGGATAGGGACATTTTCACGTTTTAAATATTGTCCATTGTTGAAAGCATATTAATATTTGTCAATGGAATTTTTTCCATTGTTGGAAGTGCGGGAAAGTTGTCATTACAGATAACTCCTTTTATAATTATAAATAAATTTGACATAATAACAATTGAAAAAGGAAGACTTAAAGTCTAAATTTCATTGTTGTGGGAAATTTTCATATTTTAAGATTTCTTCATTGTTGCAAGCGTGGTAAAATTTGTCAGTATAATTTTTTCCAATGTTAAATTATAGGAACAATTTTACGTTTTAAAGATTGTCCATTGTTGGTAGCGTATCAATATTTGTCTTTGGAAGTTTTTCCGCTGTTGGAAGTGCGGGAAAGTTGTCATTATAGATAACTATTAATATAATTATAAATAGATTTTTCATAATAACAATTGAAAAAGGAAGACTTAAAGTCGAATTTGTCATTGTTGCAGGAAAAAATTCTTATTTTAAGATTTCTTCATTGTTGAAAGCGTCGGAAAATTTGTCACTATAAATTTTTCCATTGTTAAAGGATAGGGACATTTTCATGTTTTAAATATATTCCATTGTTGAAAGAATATCAATATTTGTCAATAGATTTTTTTCCGTTGTTGGAAGTGCGGGAAAGTTGTCATTATAGATAACTTCTAATATAATTATAAATAGATTTTTTATAATAACAATTGAAAAATGAAGACTTAAAGTCGAATTTTTCATTGTTGCGCGAAAAATTTCATATTTTAAGAATTTTTCATTGTTGAAAGCGTGGGAAAATTTGTCACTAAAAATTTTTCCATTGTTAAAGGATAGGGACATTTTCATGTTTTAAATATAGTCCATTGTTGAAAGCGTATCAATATTTGTCAATGGAATTTTTTCCGCTGTTGGAAGTGCGGGAAAGTTGTCATTATAGATAACTTCTAATATAATTATAAATAGATTTTTCATAATAACCATTGAAAAAGGAAGACTTAAAGTCGAATTTGTCATTATTGCGGGAAAAAATTCTTATTTTAAGATTTCTTCATTGTTGAAAGCGTGGGAAAAATTTTCCATTGTTAAAGGATAGGGACATTTTCACGTTTTAAATATTGTCCATTGTTGAATGCGTATCAATATTTGTCAATGTAATTTTTTCCATTGTTGGAAGTGCGGGAAAGTTGGAATTATATTTAACTCTTAATATAATTATAAATAAATTTGTCATAATAACAATTGAAAAAGGAAGACTTAAAGTCGAATGTTTCATTGTTGCGGGAAAATTTCTTATTTTAAGATTTCTTCATTATTGATAGCGTGGGAAATTTTTTCCATTGTTAAAGGATAGGGACATTTTCACGTTTTAAATATTGTCCATTGTTGAAAGCATATTAATATTTGTCAATGGAATTTTTTCCGTTGTTGGAAGTGCGGGAAAGTTGTCATTACAGAAAACTCCTATTATAATTATAAATAAATTTGACATAATAACAATTGAAAAAGGAAGACTTAAAGTCTAAATTTCATTGTTGTGGGAAATTTTCATATCTTAAGATTTCTTCATTGCTGCAAGCGTGGTAAAATTTGTCAGTATAATTTTTTTCATTGTTAAATGATAGGAACAATTTTACGTTTTAAAGATTGTCCATTGTTGATAGTGTATCAATATTTGTCTTTGGAAGTTTTTCCGCTGTTGGAAGTGCGGGAAAGTTGTCATTATAGATAACTATTAATATAATTATAAATAGATTTTTCATAATAACAATTGAAAAAGGAAGACTTAAAGTCGAATTTGTCATTGTTGCGGGAAAAAATTCTTATTTTAAGATTTCTTCATTGTTGAAAGCGTGGGAAAATTTTTCCATTGTTAAAGGATAGGGACATTTTCACGTTTTAAATATTGTCAATTGTTGAATGCGTATCAATAATTGTCAATGGAATTTTTTCCATTCTTGGAAGTGCGGGAAAGTTGGAATTATATTTAACTCTTAATATAATTATAAATAAATTTGTCATAATAACAATTGAAAAAGGAAGACATAAAGTCGAATGTTTCATTGTTGCAGGAAAAATTTCTTATTTTAAGATTTCTTCATTATTGATAGCGTGGGAAATTTTTTCCATTGTTAAAGGATAGGGACATTTTCACGTTTTAAATATTGTCCATTGTTGAAAGCATATTAATATTTGTCAATGGAATTTTTTCCATTGTTGGAAGTGCGGGAAAGTTGTCATTACAGATAACTCCTATTATAATTATAAATAAATTTACATAATAACAATTGAAAAAGGAAGACTTAAAGTCTAAATTTCATTGTTGTGGGAATTTTTCATATTTTAAGATTTCTTCATTGTTGCAAGCGTGGGAAAATTTGTCAGTATAATTTTTTCCATTGTTAAATGATAGGGACAATTTTACGTTTTAAAGATTGTCCATTGTTGATAGCGTATGAATATTTGTCAATGGAAGTTTTTCCGCTTTTGGAAGTGCGGGAAAGTTGTCATTATAGATAACTATTAATATAATTATAAATAGATTTTTCATAATAACAATTGAAAAAGGAAGACTTAAAGTCGAATTTGTCATTGTTGCGGGAAAAATTTCTTGTTTTAAGATTTCTTCATTGTTGAATACGTTGGAAAATTTGTCACTATAAATTTTTCCATTGTTAAAGGATAGTGACATTTTCATGTTTTAAATATAGTCCATTGTTGAAAGAATATCAATATTTGTCAATGGATTTTTTTCCGATGTTGGAAGTGCGGGAAAGTTGTCATTATAGATAACTTCTAATATAATTATAAATAGATTTTTTATAATAACAATTGAAAAAGGAAGACTTAAAGTCGAATTTGTCATTGTTGCGGGAAAAATTTCTTGTTTTAAGATTTCTTCATTGTTGAATGCGTTGGAAAATTTGTCACTATAAATTTTTCCATTGTTAAAGGATAGGGACATTTTCATGTTTTAAATATAGTCCATTGTTGAAAGAATATCAATATTTGTCAATGGATTTTTTTCCGTTGTTGGAAGTGCGGGAAAGTTGTCATTATAGATAACTTCTAATATAATTATAAATAGATTTTTCATAATAACAATTGAAAAAGGAAGACTTAAAGTCGAATTTGTCATTGTTGCGGGAAAAAACTCTTATTTTAAGATTTCTTCATTGTTTAAAGCGTGGGAAAATTTTTCCATTGTTAAAGGATAGGGTCATTTTCACGTTTTAAATATTGTCCATTGTTGAATGCGTATCAATATTTGTCAATGTAATTTTTTCCATTGTTGGAAGTGCGGGAAAGTTGGAATTATATTTAACTCTTAATATAATTATAAATAGATTTTTCATAATAACAATTGAAAAAGGAAGACTTAAAGTCGAATTTGTCATTGTTGCGGGAAAAATTTCTTGTTTTAAGATTTCTTCATTGTTGAATGCGTTGGAAAATTTGTCACTAAAAATTTTTCCATTTTTAAAGGATAGGGACATTTTCATGTTTTAAATATAGTCCATTGTTGAAAGAATATCAATATTTGTCAATGGATTTTTTTCTGTTGTTGGAAGTGCGGGAAAGTTGTCATTATAGATAACTTCTAATATAATTATAAATAGATTTTTTATAATAACAATTGAAAAATGAAGACTTAAAGTCGAATTTTTCATTGTTGCGCGAAAAATTTCATATTTTAAGAATTCTTCATTATTGAATGCGTTGGAAAATTTGTCACTATAAATTTTTCCATTGTTAAAGGATAGGGACATTTTCATGTTTTAAATATAGTCCATTGTTGAAAGAATGTCAATATTTGTCAATGGATTTTTTTCCGCTGTTGGAAGTGCAGGAAAGTTGTCATTATAGATAACTTCTAATATAATTATAAATAGATTTTTCATAATAACCATTGAAAAAGGAAGACTTAAAGTCGAATTTGTCATTATTGCGGGAAAAAATTCTTATTTTAAGATTTCTTCATTGTTGAAAGCGTGGGAAAATTTTTCCATTGTTAAAGGATAGGGACATTTTCACGTTTTAAATATTGTCCATTGTTGAATGCGTATCAATATTTGACAATGTAATTTTTTCCATTGTTGGAAGTGCGGGAAAGTTGGAATTATATTTAACTCTTAATATAATTATAAATAAATTTGTCATAATAACAATTGAAAAAGGAAGACTTAAAGTCGAATGTTTCATTGTTGCGGGAAAAATTTCTTATTTTAAGATTTCTTCATTATTGATAGCGTGGGAAATTTTTTCCATTGTTAAAGGATAGGGACATTTTCACGTTTTAAATATTGTCCATTGTTGAATGCGTATCAATATTTGTCAATGTAATTTTTTCCATTGTTGGAAGTGCGGGAAAGTTGGAATTATATTTAACTCTTAATATAATTATAAATAGATTTTTCATAATAACAATTGAAAAAGGAAGACTTAAAGTCGAATTTGTCATTGTTGCGGGAAAAATTTCTTGTTTTAAGATTTCTTCATTGTTGAATGCGTTGGAAAATTTGTCACAAAAAATTTTTCCATTTTTAAAGGATAGGGACATTTTCATGTTTTAAATATAGTCCATTGTTGAAAGAATATCAATATTTGTCAATGGATTTTTTTCCGTTGTTGGAAGTGCGGGAAAGTTGTCATTATAGATAACTTCTAATATAATTATAAATAGATTTTTTATAATAACAATTGAAAAATGAAGACTTAAAGTCGAATTTTTCATTGTTGCGCGAAAAATTTCATATTTTAAGAATTCTTCATTATTGAATGCGTTGGAAAATTTGTCACAATAAATTTTTCCATTGTTAAAGGATAGGGACATTTTCATGTTTTAAATATAGTCCATTGTTGAAAGAATATCAATATTTGTCAATGGATTTTTTTCCGTTGTTGGAAGTGCGAGAAAGTTGTCATTATAGATAACTTCTAATATAATTATAAATAGATTTTTCATAATAACAATTGAAAAATGAAGACTTAAAGTCGAATTTTTCATTGTTGCGCGAAAAATTTCATATTTTAAGATTTCTTCATTGTTGAAAGCGTGGGAAAATTTGTCACTAAAAATTTTTCCGTTGTTAAAGGATAGGGACATTTTCATGTTTTAAATATAGTCCATGGTTGAAAGCGTATCAATATTTGTCAATGGAATTTTTTCCGCTGTTGGAAGTGCGGGAAAGTTGTCATTATAGATAACTATTAATATAATTATAAATAGATTTTTCATAATAACCATTGAAAAAGGAAGACTTAAAGTCGAATTTGTCATTATTGCGGGAAAAAATTCTTATTTTAAGATTTCTTCATTGTTGAAAGCGTGGGAAAATTTTTCCATTGTTAAAGGATAGGGACATTTTCACGTTTTAAATATTGTCCATTGTTGAATGCGTATCAATATTTGACAATGTAATTTTTTCCATTGTTGGAAGTGCGGGAAAGTTGGAATTATATTTAACTCTTAATATAATTATAAATAAATTTGTCATAATAACAATTGAAAAAGGAAGACTTAAAGTCGAATGTTTCATTGTTGCGGGAAAAATTTCTTATTTTAAGATTTCTTCATTATTGATAGCGTGGGAAATTTTTTCCATTGTTAAAGGATAGGGACATTTTCACGTTTTAAATATTGTCCATTGTTGAAAGCATATTAATATTTGACAATGGAATTTTTTCCATTGTTGGAAGTGCGGGAAAGTTGTCATTACAGATAACTCCTATTATAATTATAAATAAATTTACATAATAACAATTGAAAAAGGAAGACTTAAAGTCTAAATTTCATTGTTGTGGGAATTTTTCATATTTTAAGATTTCTTCATTGTTGCAAGCGTGGGAAAATTTGTCAGTATAATTTTTTCCATTGTTAAATGATAGGGACAATTTTACGTTTTAAAGATTGTCCATTGTTGATAGCGTATGAATATTTGTCAATGGAAGTTTTTCCGCTTTTGGAAGTGCGGGAAAGTTGTCATTATAGATAACTATTAATATAATTATAAATAGATTTTTCATAATAACAATTGAAAAAGGAAGACTTAAAGTCGAATTTGTCATTGTTGCGGGAAAAATTTCTTGTTTTAAGATTTCTTCATTGTTGAATACGTTGGAAAATTTGTCACTATAAATTTTTCCATTGTTAAAGGATAGGGACATTTTCATGTTTTAAATATAGTCCATTGTTGAAAGAATATCAATATTTGTCAATGGATTTTTTTCCGATGTTGGAAGTGCGGGAAAGTTGTCATTATAGATAACTTCTAATATAATTATAAATAGATTTTTTATAATAACAATTGAAAAATGAAGACTTAAAGTCGAATTTTTCATTGTTGCGCGAAAAATTTCATATTTTAAGATTTCTTCATTGTTGAAAGCGTGGGAAAATTTGTCACTAAAAATTTTTCCGTTGTTAAAGGATAGGGACATTTTCATGTTTTAAATATAGTCCATGGTTGAAAGCGTATCAATATTTGTCAATGGAATTTTTTCCGCTGTTGGAAGTGCGGGAAAGTTGTCATTATAGATAACTATTAATATAATTATAAATAGATTTTTCATAATAACCATTGAAAAAGGAAGACTTAAAGTCGAATTTGTCATTATTGCGGGAAAAAATTCTTATTTTAAGATTTCTTCATTGTTGAAAGCGTGGGAAAATTTTTCCATTGTTAAAGGATAGGGACATTTTCACGTTTTAAATATTGTCCATTGTTGAATGCGTATCAATATTTGACAATGTAATTTTTTCCATTGTTGGAAGTGCGGGAAAGTTGGAATTATATTTAACTCTTAATATAATTATAAATAAATTTTTCATAATAACAATTGAAAAAGGAAGACTTAAAGTCGAATGTTTCATTGTTGCGGGAAAAATTTCTTATTTTAAGATTTCTTCATTATTGATAGCGTGGGAAATTTTTTCCATTGTTAAAGGATAGGGACATTTTCACGTTTTAAATATTGTCCATTGTTGAAAGCATATTAATATTTGACAATGGAATTTTTTCCATTGTTGGAAGTGCGGGAAAGTTGTCATTACAGATAACTCCTATTATAATTATAAATAAATTTACATAATAACAATTGAAAAAGGAAGACTTAAAGTCTAAATTTCATTGTTGTGGGAATTTTTCATATTTTAAGATTTCTTCATTGTTGCAAGCGTGGGAAAATTTGTCAGTATAATTTTTTCCATTGTTAAATGATAGGGACAATTTTACGTTTTAAAGATTGTCCATTGTTGATAGCGTATGAATATTTGTCAATGGAAGTTTTTCCGCTTTTGGAAGTGCGGGAAAGTTGTCATTATAGATAACTATTAATATAATTATAAATAGATTTTTCATAATAACAATTGAAAAAGGAAGACTTAAAGTCGAATTTGTCATTGTTGCGGGAAAAATTTCTTGTTTTAAGATTTCTTCATTGTTGAATACGTTGGAAAATTTGTCACTATAAATTTTTCCATTGTTAAAGGATAGGGACATTTTCATGTTTTAAATATAGTCCATTGTTGAAAGAATATCAATATTTGTCAATGGATTTTTTTCCGATGTTGGAAGTGCGGGAAAGTTGTCATTATAGATAACTTCTAATATAATTATAAATAGATTTTTTATAATAACAATTGAAAAATGAAGACTTAAAGTCGAATTTTTCATTGTTGCGCGAAAAATTTCATATTTTAAGATTTTTTCATTGTTGAAAGCGTGGGAAAATTTGTCACTAAAAATTTTTCCATTGTTAAAGGATAGGGACATTTTCATGTTTTAAATATAGTCCATTGTTGAAAGCGTATCAATATTTGTCAATGGAATTTTTTCCGCTGTTGGAAGTGCGGGAAAGTTATCATTATAGATAACTATTAATATAATTATAAATATATTTTTCATAATAACCATTGAAAAAGGAAGACTTAAAGTCGAATTTGTCATTGTTGGGGAAAAAATTTCTTGTTTTAAGATTTCTTCATTGTTGAATGCGTTGGAAAATTTGTCACTATAAATTTTTCCATTGTTAAAGGATAGGGACATTTTCATGTTTTAAATATAGTCCATTGTTGAAAGAATATCAATATTTGTCAATAGATTTTTTTCCGTTGTTGGAAGTGCGGGAAAGTTGTCATTATAGATAACTTCTAATATAATTATAAATAGATTTTTTATAATAACAATTGAAAAATGAAGACTTAAAGTCGAATTTTTCATTGTTGCGCGAAAAATTTCATATTTTAAGATTTTTTCATTGTTGAAATCGTGGGAAAATTTGTCACTAAAAATTTTTCCATTGTTAAAGGATAGGGACATTTTCATGTTTTAAATATAGTCCATTGTTGAAAGCGTATCAATATTTGTCAATGGAATTTTTTCCGCTGTTGGAAGTGCGGGAAAGTTGTCATTATAGATAACTATTAATATAATTATAAATATATTTTTCATAATAACCATTGAAAAAGGAAGACTTAAAGTCGAATTTGTCATTATTGCGGGAAAAAATTCTTATTTTAAGATTTCTTCATTGTTGAAAGCGTGGGAAAATTTTTCCATTGTTAAAGGATAGGAACATTTTCACGTTTTAAATATTGTCCATTGTTGAATGCGTATCAATATTTGTCAATGTAATTTTTTCCATTGTTGGAAGTGCGGGAAAGTTGGAATTATATTTAACTCTTAATATAATTATAAATAAATTTGTCATAATAACAATTGAAAAAGGAAGACTTAAAGTCGAATGTTTCATTGTTGCGGGAAAAATTTCTTATTTTAAGATTTCTTCATTATTGATAGCGTGGGAAATTTTTTCCATTGTTAAAGGATAGGGACATTTTCACGTTTTAAATATTGTCTATTGTTGAAAGCATATTAATATTTGTCAATGGAATTTTTTCCATTGTTGGAAGTGCGGGAAAGTTGTCATTACAGATAACTCCTATTATAATTATAAATAAATTTACATAATAACAATTGAAAAAGGAAGACTTAAAGTCTAAATTTCATTGTTGTGGGAATTTTTCATATTTTAAGATTTCTTCATTGTTGCAAGCGTGGGAAAATTTGTCAGTATAATTTTTTCCATTGTTAAATGATAGGGACAATTTTACGTTTTAAAGATTGTCCATTGTTGATAGCATATGAATATTTGTCAATGGAAGTTTTTCCGCTTTTGGAAGTGCGGGAAAGTTGTCATTATAGATAACTATTTATATAATTATAAATAGATTTTTCATAATAACCATTGAAAAAGGAAGACTTAAAGTCGAATTTGTCATTATTGCGGGAAAAAATTCTTATTTTAAGATTTCTTCATTGTTGAAAGCGTGGGAAAATTTTTCCATTGTTAAAGGATAGGGACATTTTCACGTTTTAAATATTGTCCATTGTTGAATGCGTATCAATATTTGACAATGTAATTTTTTCCATTGTTGGAAGTGCGGGAAAGTTGGAATTATATTTAACTCTTAATATAATTATAAATAAATTTGTCATAATAACAATTGAAAAAGGAAGACTTAAAGTCGAATGTTTCATTGTTGCGGGAAAAATTTCTTATTTTAAGATTTCTTCATTATTGATAGCGTGGGAAATTTTTTCCATTGTTAAAGGATAGGGACATTTTCACGTTTTAAATATTGTCCATTGTTGAAAGCATATTAATATTTGACAATGGAATTTTTTCCATTGTTGGAAGTGCGGGAAAGTTGTCATTACAGATAACTCCTATTATAATTATAAATAAATTTACATAATAACAATTGAAAAAGGAAGACTTAAAGTCTAAATTTCATTGTTGTGGGAATTTTTCATATTTTAAGATTTCTTCATTGTTGCAAGCGTGGGAAAATTTGTCAGTATAATTTTTTCCATTGTTAAATGATAGGGACAATTTTACGTTTTAAAGATTGTCCATTGTTGATAGCGTATGAATATTTGTCAATGGAAGTTTTTCCGCTTTTGGAAGTGCGGGAAAGTTGTCATTATAGATAACTATTAATATAATTATAAATAGATTTTTCATAATAACAATTGAAAAAGGAAGACTTAAAGTCGAATTTGTCATTGTTGCGGGAAAAATTTCTTGTTTTAAGATTTCTTCATTGTTGAATACGTTGGAAAATTTGTCACTATAAATTTTTCCATTGTTAAAGGATAGGGACATTTTCATGTTTTAAATATAGTCCATTGTTGAAAGAATATCAATATTTGTCAATGGATTTTTTTCCGATGTTGGAAGTGCGGGAAAGTTGTCATTATAGATAACTTCTAATATAATTATAAATAGATTTTTTATAATAACAATTGAAAAATGAAGACTTAAAGTCGAATTTTTCATTGTTGCGCGAAAAATTTCATATTTTAAGATTTTTTCATTGTTGAAAGCGTGGGAAAATTTGTCACTAAAAATTTTTCCATTGTTAAAGGATAGGGACATTTTCATGTTTTAAATATAGTCCATTGTTGAAAGCGTATCCATATTTGTCAATGGAATTTTTTCCGCTGTTGGAAGTGCGGGAAAGTTATCATTATAGATAACTATTAATATAATTATAAATAGATTTTTCATAATAACCATTGAAAAAGGAAGACTTAAAGTCGAATTTGTCATTGTTGGGGAAAAAATTTCTTGTTTTAAGATTTCTTCATTGTTGAATGCATTGGAAAATTTGTCACTATAAATTTTTCCATTGTTAAAGGATAGGGACATTTTCATGTTTTAAATATAGTCCATTGTTGAAAGAATATCAATATTTGTCAATAGATTTTTTTCCGTTGTTGGAAGTGCGGGAAAGTTGTCATTATAGATAACTTCTAATATAATTATAAATAGATTTTTTATAATAACAATTGAAAAATGAAGACTTAAAGTCGAATTTTTCATTGTTGCGCGAAAAATTTCATGTTTTAAGATTTTTTCATTGTTGAAAGCGTGGGAAAATTTGTCACTAAAAATTTTTCCATTGTTAAAGGATAGGGACATTTTCATGTTTTAAATATAGTCCATTGTTGAAAGCGTATCAATATTTGTCAATGGAATTTTTTCCGCTGTTGGAAGTGCGGGAAAGTTGTCATTATAGATAACTATTAATATAATTATAAATAGATTTTTCATAATAACCATTGAAAAAGGAAGACTTAAAGTCGAATTTTTCATTATTGCGGGAAAAAATTCTTATTTTAAGATTTCTTCATTGTTGAAAGCGTGGGAAAATTTTTCCATTGTTAAAGGATAGGGACATTTTCACGTTTTAAATATTGTCCATTGTTGAATGCGTATCAATATTTGTCAATGTAATTTTTTCCATTGTTGGAAGTGCGGGAAAGTTGGAATTATATTTAACTCTTAATATAATTATAAATAAATTTGTCATAATAACAATTGAAAAAGGAAGACTTAAAGTCGAATGTTTCATTGTTGCGGGAAAAATTTCTTATTTTAAGATTTCTTCATTATTGATAGCGTGGGAAATTTTTTCCATTGTTAAAGGATAGGGACATTTTCACGTTTTAAATATTGTCTATTGTTGAAAGCATATTAATATTTGTCAATGGAATTTTTTCCATTGTTGGAAGTGCGGGAAAGTTGTCATTACAGATAACTCCTATTATAATTATAAATAAATTTACATAATAACAATTGAAAAAGGAAGACTTAAAGTCTAAATTTCATTGTTGTGGGAATTTTTCATATTTTAAGATTTCTTCATTGTTGCAAGCGTGGGAAAATTTGTCAGTATAATTTTTTCCATTGTTAAATGATAGGGACAATTTTACGTTTTAAAGATTGTCCATTGTTGATAGCATATGAATATTTGTCAATGGAAGTTTTTCCGCTTTTGGAAGTGCGGGAAAGTTGTCATTATAGATAACTATTTATATAATTATAAATAGATTTTTCATAATAACCATTGAAAAAGGAAGACTTAAAGTCGAATTTGTCATTATTGCGGGAAAAAATTCTTATTTTAAGATTTCTTCATTGTTGAAAGCGTGGGAAAATTTTTCCATTGTTAAAGGATAGGGACATTTTCACGTTTTAAATATTGTCCATTGTTGAATGCGTATCAATATTTGACAATGTAATTTTTTCCATTGTTGGAAGTGCGGGAAAGTTGGAATTATATTTAACTCTTAATATAATTATAAATAAATTTGTCATAATAACAATTGAAAAAGGAAGACTTAAAGTCGAATGTTTCATTGTTGCGGGAAAAATTTCTTATTTTAAGATTTCTTCATTATTAATAGCGTGGGAAATTTTTTCCATTGTTAAAGGATAGGGACATTTTCACGTTTTAAATATTGTCCATTGTTGAAAGCATATTAATATTTGTCAATGGAATTTTTTCCATTGTTGGAAGTGCGGGAAAGTTGTCATTACAGATAACTCCTATTATAATTATAAATAAATTTACATAATAACAATTGAAAAAGGAAGACTTAAAGTCTAAATTTCATTGTTGTGGGAATTTTTCATATTTTAAGATTTCTTCATTGTTGCAAGCGTGGGAAAATTTGTCAGTATAATTTTTTCCATTGTTAAATGATAGGGACAATTTTACGTTTTAAAGATTGTCCATTGTTGATAGCATATGAATATTTGTCAATGGAAGTTTTTCCGCTTTTGGAAGTGCGGGAAAGTTGTCATTATAGATAACTATTAATATAATTATAAATAGATTTTTCATAATAACAATTGAAAAAGGAAGACTTAAAGTCGAATTTGTCATTGTTGCGGGAAAAATTTCTTGTTTTAAGATTTCTTCATTGTTGAATACGTTGGAAAATTTGTCACTATAAATTTTTCCATTGTTAAAGGATAGGGACATTTTCATGTTTTAAATATAGTCCGATGTTGAAAGAATATCAATATTTGTCAATGGATTTTTTTCCGATGTTGGAAGTGCGGGAAAGTTGTCATTATAGATAACTTCTAATATAATTATAAATAGATTTTTTATAATAACAATTGAAAAAGGAAGACTTAAAGTCGAATTTGTCATTGTTGCGGGAAAAATTTCTTGTTTTAAGATTTCTTCATTGTTGAATGCGTTGGAAAATTTGTCACTATAAATTTTTCCATTGTTAAAGGATAGGGACATTTTCATGTTTTAAATATAGTCCATTGTTGAAAGAATATCAATATTTGTCAATGGATTTTTTTCCGTTGTTGGAAGTGCGGGAAAGTTGTCATTATAGATAACTTCTAATATAATTATAAATAGATTTTTTATAATAACAATTGAAAAATGAAGACTTAAAGTCGAATTTTTCATTGTTGCGCGAAAAATTTCATATTTTAAGATTTTTTCATTGTTGAAAGCGTGGGAAAATTTGTCACTAAAAATTTTTCCATTGTTAAAGGATAGGGACATTTTCATGTTTTAAATATAGTCCGATGTTGAAAGAATATCAATATTTGTCAATGGATTTTTTTCCGATGTTGGAAGTGCGGGAAAGTTGTCATTATAGATAACTTCTAATATAATTATAAATAGATTTTTTATAATAACAATTGAAAAAGGAAGACTTAAAGTCGAATTTTTCATTGTTGCGCGAAAAATTTCATATTTTAAGATTTCTTCATTGTTGAAAGCGTGGGAAAATTTGTCACTAAAAATTTTTCCGTTGTTAAAGGATAGGGACATTTTCATGTTTTAAATATAGTCCATGGTTGAAAGCGTATCAATATTTGTCAATGGAATTTTTTCCGCTGTTGGAAGTGCGTGAAAGTTGTCATTATAGATAACTATTAATATAATTATAAATAGATTTTTCATAATAACCATTGAAAAAGGAAGACTTAAAGTCGAATTTGTCATTATTGCGGGAAAAAATTCTTATTTTAAGATTTCTTCATTGTTGAAAGCGTGGGAAAATTTTTCCATTGTTAAAGGATAGGGACATTTTCACGTTTTAAATATTGTCCATTGTTGAATGCGTATCAATATTTGACAATGTAATTTTTTCCATTGTTGGAAGTGCGGGAAAGTTGGAATTATATTTAACTCTTAATATAATTATAAATAAATTTGTCATAATAACAATTGAAAAAGGAAGACTTAAAGTCGAATGTTTCATTGTTGCGGGAAAAATTTCTTATTTTAAGATTTCTTCATTATTGATAGCGTGGGAAATTTTTTCCATTGTTAAAGGATAGGGACATTTTCACGTTTTAAATATTGTCCATTGTTGAAAGCATATTAATATTTGACAATGGAATTTTTTCCATTGTTGGAAGTGCGGGAAAGTTGTCATTACAGATAACTCCTATTATAATTATAAATAAATTTACATAATAACAATTGAAAAAAGAAGACTTAAAGTCTAAATTTCATTGTTGTGGGAATTTTTCATATTTTAAGATTTCTTCATTGTTGCAAGCGTGGGAAAATTTGTCAGTATAATTTTTTCCATTGTTAAATGATAGGGACAATTTTACGTTTTAAAGATTGTCCATTGTTGATAGCGTATGAATATTTGTCAATGGAAGTTTTTCCGCTTTTGGAAGTGCGGGAAAGTTGTCATTATAGATAACTATTAATATAATTATAAATAGATTTTTCATAATAACAATTGAAAAAGGAAGACTTAAAGTCGAATTTGTCATTGTTGCGGGAAAAATTTCTTGTTTTAAGATTTCTTCATTGTTGAATACGTTGGAAAATTTGTCACTATAAATTTTTCCATTGTTAAAGGATAGGGACATTTTCATGTTTAAATATAGTCCATTGTTGAAAGAATATCAATATTTGTCAATGGATTTTTTTCCGATGTTGGAAGTGCGGGAAAGTTGTCATTATAGATAACTTCTAATATAATTATAAATAGATTTTTTATAATAACAATTGAAAAATGAAGACTTAAAGTCGAATTTTTCATTGTTGCGCGAAAAATTTCATATTTTAAGATTTTTTCATTGTTGAAAGCGTGGGAAAATTTGTCACTAAAAATTTTTCCATTGTTAAAGGATAGGGACATTTTCATGTTTTAAATATAGTCCATTGTTGAAAGCGTATCAATATTTGTCAATGGAATTTTTTCCGCTGTTGGAAGTGCGGGAAAGTTATCATTATAGATAACTATTAATATAATTATAAATAGATTTTTCATAATAACCATTGAAAAAGGAAGACTTAAAGTCGAATTTGTCATTGTTGGGGAAAAAATTTCTTGTTTTAAGATTTCTTCATTGTTGAATGCGTTGGAAAATTTGTCACTATAAATTTTTCCATTGTTAAAGGATAGGGACATTTTCATGTTTTAAATATAGTCCATTGTTGAAAGAATATCAATATTTGTCAATAGATTTTTTTCCGTTGTTGGAAGTGCGGGAAAGTTGTCATTATAGATAACTTCTAATATAATTATAAATAGATTTTTTATAATAACAATTGAAAAATGAAGACTTAAAGTCGAATTTTTCATTGTTGCGCGAAAAATTTCATATTTTAAGATTTTTTCATTGTTGAAAGCGTGGGAAAATTTGTCACTAAAAATTTTTCCATTGTTAAAGGATAGGGACATTTTCATGTTTTAAATATAGTCCATTGTTGAAAGCGTATCAATATTTGTCAATGGAATTTTTTCCGCTGTTGGAAGTGCGGGAAAGTTGTCATTATAGATAACTATTCATATAATTATAAATAGATTTTTCATAATAACCATTGAAAAAGGAAGACTTAAAGTCGAATTTGTCATTATTGCGGGAAAAAATTCTTATTTTAAGATTTCTTCATTGTTGAAAGCGTGGGAAAATTTTTCCATTGTTAAAGGATAGGGACATTTTCACGTTTTAAATATTGTCCATTGTTGAATGCGTATCAATATTTGACAATGTAATTTTTTACATTGTTGGAAGTGCGGGAAAGTTGGAATTATATTTAACTCTTAATATAATTATAAATAAATTTGTCATAATAACAATTGAAAAAGGAAGACTTAAAGTCGAATGTTTCATTGTTGCGGGAAAAATTTCTTATTTTAAGATTTCTTCATAATTGATAGCGTGGGAAATTTTTTCCATTGTTAAAGGATAGGGACATTTTCACGTTTTAAATATTGTCCATTGTTGAAAGCATATTAATATTTGACAATGGAATTTTTTCCATTGTTGGAAGTGCGGGAAAGTTGTCATTACAGATAACTCCTATTATAATTATAAATAAATTTACATAATAAGAATTGAAAAAGGAAGACTTAAAGTCTAAATTTCATTGTTGTGGGAATTTTTCATATTTTAAGATTTCTTCATTGTTGCAAGCGTGGGAAAATTTGTCAGTATAATTTTTTCCATTGTTAAATGATAGGGACAATTTTACGTTTTAAAGATTGTCCATTGTTGATAGCGTATGAATATTTGTCAATGGAAGTTTTTCCGCTTTTGGAAGTGCGGGAAAGTTGTCATTATAGATAACTATTAATATAATTATAAATAGATTTTTCATAATAACAATTGAAAAAGGAAGACTTAAAGTTGAATTTGTCATTGTTGCGGGAAAAATTTCTTGTTTTAAGATTTCTTCATTGTTGAATACGTTGGAAAATTTGTCACTATAAATTTTTCCATTGTTAAAGGATAGGGACATTTCATGTTTTAAATATAGTCCATTGTTGAAAGAATATCAATATTTGTCAATGGATTTTTTTCCGATGTTGGAAGTGCGGGAAAGTTGTCATTATAGATAACTTCTAATATAATTATAAATAGATTTTTTATAATAACAATTGAAAAAGGAAGACTTAAAGTCGAATTTTTCATTGTTGCGCGAAAAATTTCATATTTTAAGATTTCTTCATTGTTGAAAGCGTGGGAAAATTTGTCACTAAAAATTTTTCCGTTGTTAAAGGATAGGGACATTTTCATGTTTTAAATATAGTCCATGGTTGAAAGCGTATCAATATTTGTCAATGGAATTTTTTCCGCTGTTGGAAGTGCGTGAAAGTTGTCATTATAGATAACTATTAATATAATTATAAATAGATTTTTCATAATAACCATTGAAAAAGGAAGACTTAAAGTCGAATTTGTCATTATTGCGGGAAAAAATTCTTATTTTAAGATTTCTTCATTGTTGAAAGCGTGGGAAAATTTTTCCATTGTTAAAGGATAGGGACATTTTCACGTTTTAAATATTGTCCATTGTTGAATGCGTATCAATATTTGACAATGTAATTTTTTCCATTGTTGGAAGTGCGGGAAAGTTGGAATTATATTTAACTCTTAATATAATTATAAATAAATTTGTCATAATAACAATTGAAAAAGGAAGACTTAAAGTCGAATGTTTCATTGTTGCGGGAAAAATTTCTTATTTTAAGATTTCTTCATTATTGATAGCGTGGGAAATTTTTTCCATTGTTAAAGGATAGGGACATTTTCACGTTTTAAATATTGTCCATTGTTGAAAGCATATTAATATTTGACAATGGAATTTTTTCCATTGTTGGAAGTGCGGGAAAGTTGTCATTACAGATAACTCCTATTATAATTATAAATAAATTTACATAATAACAATTGAAAAAGGAAGACTTAAAGTCTAAATTTCATTGTTGTGGGAATTTTTCATATTTTAAGATTTCTTCATTGTTGCAAGCGTGGGAAAATTTGTCAGTATAATTTTTTCCATTGTTAAATGATAGGGACAATTTTACGTTTTAAAGATTGTCCATTGTTGATAGCGTATGAATATTTGACAATGGAAGTTTTTCCGCTTTTGGAAGTGCGGGAAAGTTGTCATTATAGATAACTATTAATATAATTATAAATAGATTTTTCATAATAACAATTGAAAAAGGAAGACTTAAAGTCGAATTTGTCATTGTTGCGGGAAAAATTTCTTGTTTTAAGATTTCTTCATTGTTGAATACGTTGGAAAATTTGTCACTATAAATTTTTCCATTGTTAAAGGATAGGGACATTTTCATGTTTTAAATATAGTCCATTGTTGAAAGAATATCAATATTTGTCAATGGATTTTTTTCCGATGTTGGAAGTGCGGGAAAGTTGTCATTATAGATAACTTCTAATATAATTATAAATAGATTTTTTATAATAACAATTGAAAAATGAAGACTTAAAGTCGAATTTTTCATTGTTGCGCGAAAAATTTCATATTTTAAGATTTTTTCATTGTTGAAAGCGTGGGAAAATTTGTCACTAAAAATTTTTCCATTGTTAAAGGATAGGGACATTTTCATGTTTTAAATATAGTCCATTGTTGAAAGCGTATCAATATTTGTCAATGGAATTTTTTCCGCTGTTGGAAGTGCGGGAAAGTTATCATTATAGATAACTATTAATATAATTATAAATAGATTTTTCATAATAACCATTGAAAAAGGAAGACTTAAAGTCGAATTTGTCATTGTTGGGGAAAAAATTTCTTGTTTTAAGATTTCTTCATTGTTGAATGCGTTGGAAAATTTGTCACTATAAATTTTTCCATTGTTAAAGGATAGGGACATTTTCATGTTTTAAATATAGTCCATTGTTGAAAGAATATCAATATTTGTCAATAGATTTTTTTCCGTTGTTGGAAGTGCGGGAAAGTTGTCATTATAGATAACTTCTAATATAATTATAAATAGATTTTTTATAATAACAATTGAAAAATGAAGACTTAAAGTCGAATTTTTCATTGTTGCGCGAAAAATTTCATATTTTAAGATTTTTTCATTGTTGAAAGCGTGGGAAAATTTGTCACTAAAAATTTTTCCATTGTTAAAGGATAGGGACATTTTCATGTTTTAAATATAGTCCATTGTTGAAAGCGTATCAATATTTGTCAATGGAATTTTTTCCGCTGTTGGAAGTGCGGGAAAGTTGTCATTATAGATAACTATTCATATAATTATAAATAGATTTTTCATAATAACCATTGAAAAAGGAAGACTTAAAGTCGAATTTGTCATTATTGCGGGAAAAAATTCTTATTTTAAGATTTCTTCATTGTTGAAAGCGTGGGAAAATTTTTCCATTGTTAAAGGATAGGGACATTTTCACGTTTTAAATATTGTCCATTGTTGAATGCGTATCAATATTTGACAATGTAATTTTTTACATTGTTGGAAGTGCGGGAAAGTTGGAATTATATTTAACTCTTAATATAATTATAAATAAATTTGTCATAATAACAATTGAAAAAGGAAGACTTAAAGTCGAATGTTTCATTGTTGCGGGAAAAATTTCTTATTTTAAGATTTCTTCATAATTGATAGCGTGGGAAATTTTTTCCATTGTTAAAGGATAGGGACATTTTCACGTTTTAAATATTGTCCATTGTTGAAAGCATATTAATATTTGACAATGGAATTTTTTCCATTGTTGGAAGTGCGGGAAAGTTGTCATTACAGATAACTCCTATTATAATTATAAATAAATTTACATAATAACAATTGAAAAAGGAAGACTTAAAGTCTAAATTTCATTGTTGTGGGAATTTTTCATATTTTAAGATTTCTTCATTGTTGCAAGCGTGGGAAAATTTGTCAGTATAATTTTTTCCATTGTTAAATGATAGGGACAATTTTACGTTTTAAAGATTGTCCATTGTTGATAGCGTATGAATATTTGTCAATGGAAGTTTTTCCGCTTTTGGAAGTGCGGGAAAGTTGTCATTATAGATAACTATTAATATAATTATAAATAGATTTTTCATAATAACAATTGAAAAAGGAAGACTTAAAGTTGAATTTGTCATTGTTGCGGGAAAAATTTCTTGTTTTAAGATTTCTTCATTGTTGAATACGTTGGAAAATTTGTCACTATAAATTTTTCCATTGTTAAAGGATAGGGACATTTCATGTTTTAAATATAGTCCATTGTTGAAAGAATATCAATATTTGTCAATGGATTTTTTTCCGATGTTGGAAGTGCGGGAAAGTTGTCATTATAGATAACTTCTAATATAATTATAAATAGATTTTTTATAATAACAATTGAAAAAGGAAGACTTAAAGTCGAATTTGTCATTGTTGCGGGAAAAATTTCTTGTTTTAAGATTTCTTCATTGTTGAATTCGTTGGAAAATTTGTCACTATAAATTTTTCCATTGTTAAAGGATAGGGACATTTTCATGTTTTAAATATAGTCCATTGTTGAAAGAATATCAATATTTGTCAATGGATTTTTTTCCGTTGTTGGAAGTGCGGGAAAGTTGGAATTATATTTAACTTTTAATATAATTATAAATAAATTTGTCATAATAACAATTGAAAAAGGAAGACTTAAAGTCGAATGTTTCATTGTTGCGGGAAAAATTTCTTATTTTAAGATTTCTTCATAATTGATAGCGTGGGAAATTTTTTCCATTGTTAAAGGATAGGGACATTTTCACGTTTTAAATATTGTCCATTGTTGAAAGCATATTAATATTTGACAATGGAATTTTTTCCATTGTTGGAAGTGCGGGAAAGTTGTCATTACAGATAACTCCTATTATAATTATAAATAAATTTACATAATAAGAATTGAAAAAGGAAGACTTAAAGTCTAAATTTCATTGTTGTGGGAATTTTTCATATTTTAAGATTTCTTCATTGTTGCAAGCGTGGGAAAATTTGTCAGTATAATTTTTTCCATTGTTAAATGATAGGGACAATTTTACGTTTTAAAGATTGTCCATTGTTGATAGCGTATGAATATTTGTCAATGGAAGTTTTTCCGCTTTTGGAAGTGCGGGAAAGTTGTCATTATAGATAACTATTAATATAATTATAAATAGATTTTTCATAATAACAATTGAAAAAGGAAGACTTAAAGTTGAATTTGTCATTGTTGCGGGAAAAATTTCTTGTTTTAAGATTTCTTCATTGTTGAATACGTTGGAAAATTTGTCACTATAAATTTTTCCATTGTTAAAGGATAGGGACATTTCATGTTTTAAATATAGTCCATTGTTGAAAGAATATCAATATTTGTCAATGGATTTTTTTCCGATGTTGGAAGTGCGGGAAAGTTGTCATTATAGATAACTTCTAATATAATTATAAATAGATTTTTTATAATAACAATTGAAAAAGGAAGACTTAAAGTCGAATTTTTCATTGTTGCGCGAAAAATTTCATATTTTAAGATTTCTTCATTGTTGAAAGCGTGGGAAAATTTGTCACTAAAAATTTTTCCGTTGTTAAAGGATAGGGACATTTTCATGTTTTAAATATAGTCCATGGTTGAAAGCGTATCAATATTTGTCAATGGAATTTTTTCCGCTGTTGGAAGTGCGTGAAAGTTGTCATTATAGATAACTATTAATATAATTATAAATAGATTTTTCATAATAACCATTGAAAAAGGAAGACTTAAAGTCGAATTTGTCATTATTGCGGGAAAAAATTCTTATTTTAAGATTTCTTCATTGTTGAAAGCGTGGGAAAATTTTTCCATTGTTAAAGGATAGGGACATTTTCACGTTTTAAATATTGTCCATTGTTGAATGCGTATCAATATTTGACAATGTAATTTTTTCCATTGTTGGAAGTGCGGGAAAGTTGGAATTATATTTAACTCTTAATATAATTATAAATAAATTTGTCATAATAACAATTGAAAAAGGAAGACTTAAAGTCGAATGTTTCATTGTTGCGGGAAAAATTTCTTATTTTAAGATTTCTTCATTATTGATAGCGTGGGAAATTTTTTCCATTGTTAAAGGATAGGGACATTTTCACGTTTTAAATATTGTCCATTGTTGAAAGCATATTAATATTTGACAATGGAATTTTTTCCATTGTTGGAAGTGCGGGAAAGTTGTCATTACAGATAACTCCTATTATAATTATAAATAAATTTACATAATAACAATTGAAAAAGGAAGACTTAAAGTCTAAATTTCATTGTTGTGGGAATTTTTCATATTTTAAGATTTCTTCATTGTTGCAAGCGTGGGAAAATTTGTCAGTATAATTTTTTCCATTGTTAAATGATAGGGACAATTTTACGTTTTAAAGATTGTCCATTGTTGATAGCGTATGAATATTTGACAATGGAAGTTTTTCCGCTTTTGGAAGTGCGGGAAAGTTGTCATTATAGATAACTATTAATATAATTATAAATAGATTTTTCATAATAACAATTGAAAAAGGAAGACTTAAAGTCGAATTTGTCATTGTTGCGGGAAAAATTTCTTGTTTTAAGATTTCTTCATTGTTGAATACGTTGGAAAATTTGTCACTATAAATTTTTCCATTGTTAAAGGATAGGGACATTTTCATGTTTTAAATATAGTCCATTGTTGAAAGAATATCAATATTTGTCAATGGATTTTTTTCCGATGTTGGAAGTGCGGGAAAGTTGTCATTATAGATAACTTCTAATATAATTATAAATAGATTTTTTATAATAACAATTGAAAAATGAAGACTTAAAGTCGAATTTTTCATTGTTGCGCGAAAAATTTCATATTTTAAGATTTTTTCATTGTTGAAAGCGTGGGAAAATTTGTCACTAAAAATTTTTCCATTGTTAAAGGATAGGGACATTTTCATGTTTTAAATATAGTCCATTGTTGAAAGCGTATCAATATTTGTCAATGGAATTTTTTCCGCTGTTGGAAGTGCGGGAAAGTTATCATTATAGATAACTATTAATATAATTATAAATAGATTTTTCATAATAACCATTGAAAAAGGAAGACTTAAAGTCGAATTTGTCATTGTTGGGGAAAAAATTTCTTGTTTTAAGATTTCTTCATTGTTGAATGCGTTGGAAAATTTGTCACTATAAATTTTTCCATTGTTAAAGGATAGGGACATTTTCATGTTTTAAATATAGTCCATTGTTGAAAGAATATCAATATTTGTCAATAGATTTTTTTCCGTTGTTGGAAGTGCGGGAAAGTTGTCATTATAGATAACTTCTAATATAATTATAAATAGATTTTTTATAATAACAATTGAAAAATGAAGACTTAAAGTCGAATTTTTCATTGTTGCGCGAAAAATTTCATATTTTAAGATTTTTTCATTGTTGAAAGCGTGGGAAAATTTGTCACTAAAAATTTTTCCATTGTTAAAGGATAGGGACATTTTCATGTTTTAAATATAGTCCATTGTTGAAAGCGTATCAATATTTGTCAATGGAATTTTTTCCGCTGTTGGAAGTGCGGGAAAGTTGTCATTATAGATAACTATTCATATAATTATAAATAGATTTTTCATAATAACCATTGAAAAAGGAAGACTTAAAGTCGAATTTGTCATTATTGCGGGAAAAAATTCTTATTTTAAGATTTCTTCATTGTTGAAAGCGTGGGAAAATTTTTCCATTGTTAAAGGATAGGGACATTTTCACGTTTTAAATATTGTCCATTGTTGAATGCGTATCAATATTTGACAATGTAATTTTTTACATTGTTGGAAGTGCGGGAAAGTTGGAATTATATTTAACTCTTAATATAATTATAAATAAATTTGTCATAATAACAATTGAAAAAGGAAGACTTAAAGTCGAATGTTTCATTGTTGCGGGAAAAATTTCTTATTTTAAGATTTCTTCATAATTGATAGCGTGGGAAATTTTTTCCATTGTTAAAGGATAGGGACATTTTCACGTTTTAAATATTGTCCATTGTTGAAAGCATATTAATATTTGACAATGGAATTTTTTCCATTGTTGGAAGTGCGGGAAAGTTGTCATTACAGATAACTCCTATTATAATTATAAATAAATTTACATAATAACAATTGAAAAAGGAAGACTTAAAGTCTAAATTTCATTGTTGTGGGAATTTTTCATATTTTAAGATTTCTTCATTGTTGCAAGCGTGGGAAAATTTGTCAGTATAATTTTTTCCATTGTTAAATGATAGGGACAATTTTACGTTTTAAAGATTGTCCATTGTTGATAGCGTATGAATATTTGTCAATGGAAGTTTTTCCGCTTTTGGAAGTGCGGGAAAGTTGTCATTATAGATAACTATTAATATAATTATAAATAGATTTTTCATAATAACAATTGAAAAAGGAAGACTTAAAGTTGAATTTGTCATTGTTGCGGGAAAAATTTCTTGTTTTAAGATTTCTTCATTGTTGAATACGTTGGAAAATTTGTCACTATAAATTTTTCCATTGTTAAAGGATAGGGACATTTCATGTTTTAAATATAGTCCATTGTTGAAAGAATATCAATATTTGTCAATGGATTTTTTTCCGATGTTGGAAGTGCGGGAAAGTTGTCATTATAGATAACTTCTAATATAATTATAAATAGATTTTTTATAATAACAATTGAAAAAGGAAGACTTAAAGTCGAATTTGTCATTGTTGCGGGAAAAATTTCTTGTTTTAAGATTTCTTCATTGTTGAATTCGTTGGAAAATTTGTCACTATAAATTTTTCCATTGTTAAAGGATAGGGACATTTTCATGTTTTAAATATAGTCCATTGTTGAAAGAATATCAATATTTGTCAATGGATTTTTTTCCGTTGTTGGAAGTGCGGGAAAGTTGGAATTATATTTAACTTTTAATATAATTATAAATAAATTTGTCATAATAACAATTGAAAAAGGAAGACTTAAAGTCGAATGTTTCATTGTTGCGGGAAAAACTTCTTATTTTAAGATTTCTTCATTATTGATAGCGTGGGAAATTTTTTCCATTGTTAAAGGATAGGGACATTTTCACGTTTTAAATATTGTCCATTGTTGAAAGCATATTAATATTTGTCAATGGAATTTTTTCCATTGTTGGAAGTGCGGGAAAGTTGTCATTACAGATAACTCCTTTTATAATTATAAATAAATTTGACATAATAACAATTGAAAAAGGAAGACTTAAAGTCTAAATTTCATTGTTGTGGGAAATTTTCATATTTTAAGATTTCTTCATTGTTGCAAGCGTGGTAAAATTTGTCAGTATAATTTTTTCCATTGTTAAATTATAGGAATAATTTTACGTTTTAAAGATTGTCCATTGTTGGTAGCGTATCAATATTTGTCTTTGGAAGTTTTTCCGCTGTTGGAAGTGCGGGAAAGTTGTCATTATAGATAACTATTAATATAATTATAAATAGATTTTTCATAATAACAATTGAAAAAGGAAGACTTAAAGTCGAATTTGTCATTGTTGCAGGAAAAAATTCTTATTTTAAGATTTCTTCATTGTTGAAAGCGTGGGAAAATTTTTCCATTGTTAAAGGATAGGGACATTTTCACGTTTTAAGTATTGTCCATTGTTGAATGCGTATCAATATTTGTCAATGGAATTTTTTCCATTGTTGGAAGTGCGGGAAAGTTGGAATTATATTTAACTCTTAATATAATTATAAATAGATTTTTCATAATAACAATTGAAAAAGGAAGACTTAAAGTCGAATTTTTCATTTTTGCGCGAAAAATTTCATATTTTAAGATATTTTCATTGTTGAAAGCGTGGGAAAATTTGTCACTAATCATTTTTCCATTGTTAAAGGATAGGGACATTTTCATGTTTTAAATATAGTCCATTGTTGAAAGCGTATCAATATTTGTCAATGGAATTTTTTCCGCTGTTGGAAGTGCGGGAAAGTTGTCATTATAGATAACTATTAATATAATTATAAATAGATTTTTCATAATAACCATTGAAAAAGGAAGACTTAAAGTCGAATTTGTCATTATTGCGGGAAAAAATTCTTATTTTAAGATTTCTTCATTGTTGAAAGCGTGGAAAAAATTTTCCATTGTTAAAGGATAGGGACATTTTCACGTTTTAAATATTGTCCATTGTTGAATGCGTATCAATATTTGACAATGTAATTTTTTACATTGTTGGAAGTGCGGGAAAGTTGGAATTATATTTAACTCTTAATATAATTATAAATAAATTTGTCATAATAACAATTGAAAAAGGAAGACTTAAAGTCGAATGTTTCATTGTTGCGGGAAAAATTTCTTATTTTAAGATTTCTTCATAATTGATAGCGTGGGAAATTTTTTCCATTGTTAAAGGATAGGGACATTTTCACGTTTTAAATATTGTCCATTGTTGAAAGCATATTAATATTTGACAATGGAATTTTTTCCATTGTTGGAAGTGCGGGAAAGTTGTCATTACAGATAACTCCTATTATAATTATAAATAAATTTACATAATAACAATTGAAAAAGGAAGACTTAAAGTCTAAATTTCATTGTTGTGGGAATTTTTCATATTTTAAGATTTCTTCATTGTTGCAAGCGTGGGAAAATTTGTCAGTATAATTTTTTCCATTGTTAAATGATAGGGACAATTTTACGTTTTAAAGATTGTCCATTGTTGATAGCGTATGAATATTTGTCAATGGAAGTTTTTCCGCTTTTGGAAGTGCGGGAAAGTTGTCATTATAGATAACTATTAATATAATTATAAATAGATTTTTCATAATAACAATTGAAAAAGGAAGACTTAAAGTTGAATTTGTCATTGTTGCGGGAAAAATTTCTTGTTTTAAGATTTCTTCATTGTTGAATACGTTGGAAAATTTGTCACTATAAATTTTTCCATTGTTAAAGGATAGGGACATTTCATGTTTTAAATATAGTCCATTGTTGAAAGAATATCAATATTTGTCAATGGATTTTTTTCCGATGTTGGAAGTGCGGGAAAGTTGTCATTATAGATAACTTCTAATATAATTATAAATAGATTTTTTATAATAACAATTGAAAAAGGAAGACTTAAAGTCGAATTTGTCATTGTTGCGGGAAAAATTTCTTGTTTTAAGATTTCTTCATTGTTGAATTCGTTGGAAAATTTGTCACTATAAATTTTTCCATTGTTAAAGGATAGGGACATTTTCAGGTTTTAAATATAGTCCATTGTTGAAAGAATATCAATATTTGTCAATGGATTTTTTTCCGTTGTTGGAAGTGCGGGAAAGTTGGAATTATATTTAACTTTTAATATAATTATAAATAAATTTGTCATAATAACAATTGAAAAAGGAAGACTTAAAGTCGAATGTTTCATTGTTGCGGGAAAAACTTCTTATTTTAAGATTTCTTCATTATTGATAGCGTGGGAAATTTTTTCCAATGTTAAAGGATAGGGACATTTTCACGTTTTAAATATTGTCCATTGTTGAAAGCATATTAATATTTGTCAATGGAATTTTTTCCATTGTTGGAAGTGCGGGAAAGTTGTCATTAAAGATAACTCCTATTATAATTATAAATAAATTTACATAATAACAATTGAAAAAGGAAGACTTAAAGTCTAAATTTCATTGTTGTGGGAATTTTTCATATTTTAAGATTTCTTCATTGTTGCAAGCGTGGGAAAATTTGTCAGTATAATTTTTTTCCATTGTTAAATGATAGGGACAATTTTACGTTTTAAAGATTGTCCATTGTTGATAGCGTATGAATATTTGACAATGGAAGTTTTTCCGCTTTTGGAAGTGCGGGAAAGTTGTCATTATAGATAACTATTAATATAATTATAAATAGATTTTTCATAATAACAATTGAAAAAGGAAGACTTAAAGTCGAATTTGTCATTGTTGCGGGAAAAATTTCTTGTTTTAAGATTTCTTCATTGTTGAATACGTTGGAAAATTTGTCACTATAAATTTTTCCATTGTTAAAGGATAGGGACATTTTCATGTTTTAAATATAGTCCATTGTTGAAAGAATATCAATATTTGTCAATGGATTTTTTTCCGATGTTGGAAGTGCGGGAAAGTTGTCATTATAGATAACTTCTAATATAATTATAAATAGATTTTTTATAATAACAATTGAAAAATGAAGACTTAAAGTCGAATTTTTCATTGTTGCGCGAAAAATTTCATATTTTAAGATTTTTTCATTGTTGAAAGCGTGGGAAAATTTGTCACTAAAAATTTTTCCATTGTTAAAGGATAGGGACATTTTCATGTTTTAAATATAGTCCATTGTTGAAAGCGTATCAATATTTGTCAATGGAATTTTTTCCGCTGTTGGAAGTGCGGGAAAGTTATCATTATAGATAACTATTAATATAATTATAAATAGATTTTTCATAATAACCATTGAAAAAGGAAGACTTAAAGTCGAATTTGTCATTGTTGGGGAAAAAATTTCTTGTTTTAAGATTTCTTCATTGTTGAATGCGTTGGAAAATTTGTCACTATAAATTTTTCCATTGTTAAAGGATAGGGACATTTTCATGTTTTAAATATAGTCCATTGTTGAAAGAATATCAATATTTGTCAATAGATTTTTTTCCGTTGTTGGAAGTGCGGGAAAGTTGTCATTATAGATAACTTCTAATATAATTATAAATAGATTTTTTATAATAACAATTGAAAAATGAAGACTTAAAGTCGAATTTTTCATTGTTGCGCGAAAAATTTCATATTTTAAGATTTTTTCATTGTTGAAAGCGTGGGAAAATTTGTCACTAAAAATTTTTCCATTGTTAAAGGATAGGGACATTTTCATGTTTTAAATATAGTCCATTGTTGAAAGCGTATCAATATTTGTCAATGGAATTTTTTCCGCTGTTGGAAGTGCGGGAAAGTTGTCATTATAGATAACTATTCATATAATTATAAATAGATTTTTCATAATAACCATTGAAAAAGGAAGACTTAAAGTCGAATTTGTCATTATTGCGGGAAAAAATTCTTATTTTAAGATTTCTTCATTGTTGAAAGCGTGGGAAAATTTTTCCATTGTTAAAGGATAGGGACATTTTCACGTTTTAAATATTGTCCATTGTTGAATGCGTATCAATATTTGACAATGTAATTTTTTACATTGTTGGAAGTGCGGGAAAGTTGGAATTATATTTAACTCTTAATATAATTATAAATAAATTTGTCATAATAACAATTGAAAAAGGAAGACTTAAAGTCGAATGTTTCATTGTTGCGGGAAAAATTTCTTATTTTAAGATTTCTTCATAATTGATAGCGTGGGAAATTTTTTCCATTGTTAAAGGATAGGGACATTTTCACGTTTTAAATATTGTCCATTGTTGAAAGCATATTAATATTTGACAATGGAATTTTTTCCATTGTTGGAAGTGCGGGAAAGTTGTCATTACAGATAACTCCTATTATAATTATAAATAAATTTACATAATAACAATTGAAAAAGGAAGACTTAAAGTCTAAATTTCATTGTTGTGGGAATTTTTCATATTTTAAGATTTCTTCATTGTTGCAAGCTTGGGAAAATTTGTCAGTATAATTTTTTCCATTGTTAAATGATAGGGACAATTTTACGTTTTAAAGATTGTCCATTGTTGATAGCGTATGAATATTTGTCAATGGAAGTTTTTCCGCTTTTGGAAGTGCGGGAAAGTTGTCATTATAGATAACTATTAATATAATTATAAATAGATTTTTCATAATAACAATTGAAAAAGGAAGACTTAAAGTTGAATTTGTCATTGTTGCGGGAAAAATTTCTTGTTTTAAGATTTCTTCATTGTTGAATACGTTGGAAAATTTGTCACTATAAATTTTTCCATTGTTAAAGGATAGGGACATTTCATGTTTTAAATATAGTCCATTGTTGAAAGAATATCAATATTTGTCAATGGATTTTTTTCCGATGTTGGAAGTGCGGGAAAGTTGTCATTATAGATAACTTCTAATATAATTATAAATAGATTTTTTATAATAACAATTGAAAAAGGAAGACTTAAAGTCGAATTTGTCATTGTTGCGGGAAAAATTTCTTGTTTTAAGATTTCTTCATTGTTGAATTCGTTGGAAAATTTGTCACTATAAATTTTTCCATTGTTAAAGGATAGGGACATTTTCATGTTTTAAATATAGTCCATTGTTGAAAGAATATCAATATTTGTCAATGGATTTTTTTCCGTTGTTGGAAGTGCGGGAAAGTTGGAATTATATTTAACTTTTAATATAATTATAAATAAATTTGTCATAATAACAATTGAAAAAGGAAGACTTAAAGTCGAATGTTTCATTGTTGCGGGAAAAACTTCTTATTTTAAGATTTCTTCATTATTGATAGCGTGGGAAATTTTTTCCATTGTTAAAGGATAGGGACATTTTCACGTTTTAAATATTGTCCATTGTTGAAAGCATATTAATATTTGTCAATGGAATTTTTTCCATTGTTGGAAGTGCGGGAAAGTTGTCATTACAGATAACTCCTTTTATAATTATAAATAAATTTGACATAATAACAATTGAAAAAGGAAGACTTAAAGTCTAAATTTCATTGTTGTGGGAAATTTTCATATTTTAAGATTTCTTCATTGTTGCAAGCGTGGTAAAATTTGTCAGTATAATTTTTTCCATTGTTAAATTATAGGAATAATTTTACGTTTTAAAGATTGTCCATTGTTGGTAGCGTATCAATATTTGTCTTTGGAAGTTTTTCCGCTGTTGGAAGTGCGGGAAAGTTGTCATTATAGATAACTATTAATATAATTATAAATAGATTTTTCATAATAACAATTGAAAAAGGAAGACTTAAAGTTGAATTTGTCATTGTTGCGGGAAAAATTTCTTGTTTTAAGATTTCTTCATTGTTGAATACGTTGGAAAATTTGTCACTATAAATTTTTCCATTGTTAAAGGATAGGGACATTTCATGTTTTAAATATAGTCCATTGTTGAAAGAATATCAATATTTGTCAATGGATTTTTTTCCGATGTTGGAAGTGCGGGAAAGTTGTCATTATAGATAACTTCTAATATAATTATAAATAGATTTTTTATAATAACAATTGAAAAATGAAGACTTAAAGTCGAATTTTTCATTGTTGCGCGAAAAATTTCATATTTTAAGATTTTTTCATTGTTGAAAGCGTGGGAAAATTTGTCACTAAAAATTTTTCCATTGTTAAAGGATAGGGACATTTTCATGTTTTAAATATAGTCCATTGTTGAAAGCGTATCAATATTTGTCAATGGAATTTTTTCCGCTGTTGGAAGTGCGGGAAAGTTGTCATTATAGATAACTATTCATATAATTATAAATAGATTTTTCATAATAACCATTGAAAAAGGAAGACTTAAAGTCGAATTTGTCATTATTGCGGGAAAAAATTCTTATTTTAAGATTTCTTCATTGTTGAAAGCGTGGGAAAATTTTTCCATTGTTAAAGGATAGGGACATTTTCACGTTTTAAATATTGTCCATTGTTGAATGCGTATCAATATTTGACAATGTAATTTTTTACATTGTTGGAAGTGCGGGAAAGTTGGAATTATATTTAACTCTTAATATAATTATAAATAAATTTGTCATAATAACAATTGAAAAAGGAAGACTTAAAGTCGAATGTTTCATTGTTGCGGGAAAAATTTCTTATTTTAAGATTTCTTCATAATTGATAGCGTGGGAAATTTTTTCCATTGTTAAAGGATAGGGACATTTTCACGTTTTAAATATTGTCCATTGTTGAAAGCATATTAATATTTGACAATGGAATTTTTTCCATTGTTGGAAGTGCGGGAAAGTTGTCATTACAGATAACTCCTATTATAATTATAAATAAATTTACATAATAACAATTGAAAAAGGAAGACTTAAAGTCTAAATTTCATTGTTGTGGGAATTTTTCATATTTTAAGATTTCTTCATTGTTGCAAGCTTGGGAAAATTTGTCAGTATAATTTTTTCCATTGTTAAATGATAGGGACAATTTTACGTTTTAAAGATTGTCCATTGTTGATAGCGTATGAATATTTGTCAATGGAAGTTTTTCCGCTTTTGGAAGTGCGGGAAAGTTGTCATTATAGATAACTATTAATATAATTATAAATAGATTTTTCATAATAACAATTGAAAAAGGAAGACTTAAAGTTGAATTTGTCATTGTTGCGGGAAAAATTTCTTGTTTTAAGATTTCTTCATTGTTGAATACGTTGGAAAATTTGTCACTATAAATTTTTCCATTGTTAAAGGATAGGGACATTTCATGTTTTAAATATAGTCCATTGTTGAAAGAATATCAATATTTGTCAATGGATTTTTTTCCGATGTTGGAAGTGCGGGAAAGTTGTCATTATAGATAACTTCTAATATAATTATAAATAGATTTTTTATAATAACAATTGAAAAAGGAAGACTTAAAGTCGAATTTGTCATTGTTGCGGGAAAAATTTCTTGTTTTAAGATTTCTTCATTGTTGAATTCGTTGGAAAATTTGTCACTATAAATTTTTCCATTGTTAAAGGATAGGGACATTTTCATGTTTTAAATATAGTCCATTGTTGAAAGAATATCAATATTTGTCAATGGATTTTTTTCCGTTGTTGGAAGTGCGGGAAAGTTGGAATTATATTTAACTTTTAATATAATTATAAATAAATTTGTCATAATAACAATTGAAAAAGGAAGACTTAAAGTCGAATGTTTCATTGTTGCGGGAAAAACTTCTTATTTTAAGATTTCTTCATTATTGATAGCGTGGGAAATTTTTTCCATTGTTAAAGGATAGGGACATTTTCACGTTTTAAATATTGTCCATTGTTGAAAGCATATTAATATTTGTCAATGGAATTTTTTCCATTGTTGGAAGTGCGGGAAAGTTGTCATTACAGATAACTCCTTTTATAATTATAAATAAATTTGACATAATAACAATTGAAAAAGGAAGACTTAAAGTCTAAATTTCATTGTTGTGGGAAATTTTCATATTTTAAGATTTCTTCATTGTTGCAAGCGTGGTAAAATTTGTCAGTATAATTTTTTCCATTGTTAAATTATAGGAATAATTTTACGTTTTAAAGATTGTCCATTGTTGGTAGCGTATCAATATTTGTCTTTGGAAGTTTTTCCGCTGTTGGAAGTGCGGGAAAGTTGTCATTATAGATAACTATTAATATAATTATAAATAGATTTTTCATAATAACAATTGAAAAAGGAAGACTTAAAGTCGAATTTGTCATTGTTGCAGGAAAAAATTCTTATTTTAAGATTTCTTCATTGTTGAAAGCGTGGGAAAATTTTTCCATTGTTAAAGGATAGGGACATTTTCACGTTTTAAGTATTGTCCATTGTTGAATGCGTATCAATATTTGTCAATGGAATTTTTTCCATTGTTGGAAGTGCGGGAAAGTTGGAATTATATTTAACTCTTAATATAATTATAAATAGATTTTTCATAATAACAATTGAAAAAGGAAGACTTAAAGTCGAATTTTTCATTTTTGCGCGAAAAATTTCATATTTTAAGATATTTTCATTGTTGAAAGCGTGGGAAAATTTGTCACTAATCATTTTTCCATTGTTAAAGGATAGGGACATTTTCATGTTTTAAATATAGTCCATTGTTGAAAGCGTATCAATATTTGTCAATGGATTTTTTTCCGTTGTTGGAAGTGCGGGAAAGTTGTCATTACAGATAACTCCTTTTATAATTATAAATAAATTTGACATAATAACAATTGAAAAAGGAAGACTTAAAGTCTAAATTTCATTGTTGTGGGAAATTTTCATATTTTAAGATTTCTTCATTGTTGCAAGCGTGGTAAAATTTGTCAGTATAATTTTTTCCATTGTTAAATTATAGGAATAATTTTACGTTTTAAAGATTGTCCATTGTTGGTAGCGTATCAATATTTGTCTTTGGAAGTTTTTCCGCTGTTGGAAGTGCGGGAAAGTTGTCATTATAGATAACTATTAATATAATTATAAATAGATTTTTCATAATAACAATTGAAAAAGGAAGACTTAAAGTCGAATTTGTCATTGTTGCAGGAAAAAATTCTTATTTTAAGATTTCTTCATTGTTGAAAGCGTGGGAAAATTTTTCCATTGTTAAAGGATAGGGACATTTTCACGTTTTAAGTATTGTCCATTGTTGAATGCGTATCAATATTTGTCAATGGAATTTTTTCCATTGTTGGAAGTGCGGGAAAGTTGGAATTATATTTAACTCTTAATATAATTATAAATAAATTTTTCATAATAACAATTGAAAAAGGAAGACTTAAAGTCGAATTTGTCATTGTTGCGGGAAAAATTTCTTGTTTTAAGATTTCTTCATTGTTGAATGCGTTGGAAAATTTGTCACTAAAATTTTTTCCATTGTTAAAGGATAGGGACATTTTCATGTTTTAAATATAGTCCATTGTTGAAAGAATATCAATATTTGTCAATGGATTTTTTTCCGTTGTTGGAAGTGCGGGAAAGTTGTCATTATAGATAACTTCTAATATAATTATAAATAGATTTTTTATAATAACAATTGAAAAATGAAGACTTAAAGTCGAACTTTTCATTTTTGCGCGAAAAATTTCATATTTTAAGATTTTTTCATTGTTGAAAGCGTGGGAAAATTTGTCACTAAACATTTTTCCATTGTTAAAGGATAGGGACATTTTCATGTTTTAAATATAGTCCATTGTTGAAAGCGTATCAATATTTGTCAATGGAATTTTTTCCGCTGTTGGAAGTGCGGGAAAGTTGTCATTATAGATAACTATTAATATAATTATAAATAGATTTTTCATAATAACCATTGAAAAAGGAAGACTTAAAGTCGAATTTGTCATTGTTGGGGAAATAATTTCTTGTTTTAAGATTTCTTCATTGTTGAATGCGTTGGAAAATTTGTCACTATAAATTTTTCCATTGTTAAAGGATAGGGACATTTTCATGTTTTAAATATAGTCCATTGTTGAAAGAATATCAATATTTGTCAATAGATTTTTTTCCGTTGTTGGAAGTGCGGGAAAGTTGTCATTATAGATAACTTCTAATATAATTATAAATAGATTTTTTATAATAACAATTGAAAAATGAAGACTTAAAGTCGAATTTTTCATTGTTGCGCGAAAAATTTCATATTTTAAGATTTTTTCATTGTTGAAAGCGTGGGAAAATTTGTCACTAAAAATTTTTCCATTGTTAAAGGATAGGGACATTTTCATGTTTTAAATATAGTCCATTGTTGAAAGCGTATCAATATTTGTCAATGGAATTTTTTCCGCTGTTGGAAGTGCGGGAAAGTTGTCATTATAGATAACTATTAATATAATTATAAATAGATTTTTCATAATAACCATTGAAAAAGGAAGACTTAAAGTCGAATTTGTCATTATTGCGGGAAAAAATTCTTATTTTAAGATTTCTTCATTGTTGAATACGTTGGAAAATTTGTCACTATAAATTTTTCCATTGTTAAAGGATAGGGACATTTTCATGTTTTAAATATAGTCCATTGTTGAAAGAATATCAATATTTGTCAATGGATTTTTTTCCGATGTTGGAAGTGCGGGAAAGTTGTCATTATAGATAACTTCTAATATAATTATAAATAGATTTTTTATAATAACAATTGAAAAAGGAAGACTTAAAGTCGAATTTGTCATTGTTGCGGGAAAAAATTCTTATTTTAAGATTTCTTCATTGTTGAAAGCGTGGGAAAATTTTTCCATTGTTAAAGGATAGGGACATTTTCACGTTTTAAGTATTGTCCATTGTTGAATGCGTATCAATATTTGTCAATGGAATTTTTTCCATTGTTGGAAGTGCGGGAAAGTTGGAATTATATTTAACTCTTAATATAATTATAAATAAATTTTTCATAATAACAATTGAAAAAGGAAGACTTAAAGTCGAATTTGTCATTGTTGCGGGAAAAATTTCTTGTTTTAAGATTTCTTCATTGTTGAATGCGTTGGAAAATTTGTCACTAAAATTTTTTCCATTGTTAAAGGATAGGGACATTTTCATGTTTTAAATATAGTCCATTGTTGAAAGAATATCAATATTTGTCAATGGATTTTTTTCCGTTGTTGGAAGTGCGGGAAAGTTGTCATTATAGATAACTTCTAATATAATTATAAATAGATTTTTTATAATAACAATTGAAAAATGAAGACTTAAAGTCGAATTTTTCATTTTTGCGCGAAAAATTTCATATTTTAAGATTTTTTCATTGTTGAAAGCGTGGGAAAATTTGTCACTAAACATTTTTCCATTGTTAAAGGATAGGGACATTTTCATGTTTTAAATATAGTCCATTGTTGAAAGAATATCAATATTTGTCAATAGATTTTTTTCCGTTGTTGGAAGTGCGGGAAAGTTGTCATTATAGATAACTTCTAATATAATTATAAATAGATTTTTTATAATAACAATTGAAAAAGGAAGACTTAAAGTCGAATTTGTCATTGTTGCGGGAAAAAATTCTTATTTTAAGATTTCTTCATTGTTGAAAGCGTGGGAAAATTTTTCCATTGTTAAAGGATAGGGACATTTTCACGTTTTAAGTATTGTCCATTGTTGAATGCGTATCAATATTTGTCAATGGAATTTTTTCCATTGTTGGAAGTGCGGGAAAGTTGGAATTATATTTAACTCTTAATATAATTATAAATAAATTTTTCATAATAACAATTGAAAAAGGAAGACTTAAAGTCGAATTTGTCATTGTTGCGGGAAAAATTTCTTGTTTTAAGATTTCTTCATTGTTGAATGCGTTGGAAAATTTGTCACTAAAATTTTTTCCATTGTTAAAGGATAGGGACATTTTCATGTTTTAAATATAGTCCATTGTTGAAAGAATATCAATATTTGTCAATGGATTTTTTTCCGTTGTTGGAAGTGCGGGAAAGTTGTCATTATAGATAACTTCTAATATAATTATAAATAGATTTTTCATAATAACCATTGAAAAAGAAAGACTTAAAGTCGAATTTGTCATTGTTGGGGAAAAAATTTCTTGTTTTAAGATTTCTTCATTGTTGAATGCGTTGGAAAATTTGTCACTATAAATTTTTCCATTGTTAAAGGATAGGGACATTTTCATGTTTTAAATATAGTCCATTGTTGAAAGAATATCAATATTTGTCAATAGATTTTTTTCCGTTGTTGGAAGTGCGGGAAAGTTGTCATTATAGATAACTTCTAATATACTTATAAATAGATTTTTTATAATAACAATTGAAAAATGAAGACTTAAAGTCGAATTTTTCATTGTTGCGCGAAAAATTTCATATTTTAAGATTTTTTCATTGTTGAAAGCGTGGGAAAATTTGTCACTAAAAATTTTTCCATTGTTAAAGGATAGGGACATTTTCATGTTTTAAATATAGTCCATTGTTGAAAGCGTATCAATATTTGTCAATGGAATTTTTTCCGCTGTTGGAAGTGCGGGAAAGTTGTCATTATAGATAACTATTAATATAATTATAAATAGATTTTTCATAATAACCATTGAAAAAGGAAGACTTAAAGTCGAATTTGTCATTATTGCGGGAAAAAATTCTTATTTTAAGATTTCTTCATTGTTGAATACGTTGGAAAATTTGTCACTATAAATTTTTCCATTGTTAAAGGATAGGGACATTTTCATGTTTTAAATATAGTCCATTGTTGAAAGAATATCAATATTTGTCAATGGATTTTTTTCCGATGTTGGAAGTGCGGGAAAGTTGTCATTATAGATAACTTCTAATATAATTATAAATAGATTTTTTATAATAACAATTGAAAAAGGAAGACTTAAAGTCGAATTTGTCATTGTTGCGGGAAAAAATTCTTATTTTAAGATTTCTTCATTGTTGAATACGTTGGAAAATTTGTCACTATAAATTTTTCCATTGTTAAAGGATAGGGACATTTTCATGTTTTAAATATAGTCCATTGTTGAAAGCGTATCAATATTTGTCAATGGAATTTTTTCCGCTGTTGGAAGTGCGGGAAAGTTGTCATTATAGATAACTATTAATATAATTATAAATAGATTTTTCATAATAACCATTGAAAAAGAAGACTTAAAGTCGAATTTGTCATTATTGCGGGAAAAAATTCTTATTTTAAGATTTCTTTATTGTTGAAAGCGTGGGAAAATTTTTCCATTGTTAAAGGATAGGGTCATTTTCACGTTTTAAATATTGTCGATTGTTGAATGCGTATTAATATTTGTCAATGTAATTTTTTCCATTGTTGGAAGTGCGGGAAAGTTGGAATTATATTTAACTCTTAATATAATTATAAATAAATTTGTCATAATAACAATTGAAAAAGGAAGACTTAAAGTCGAATGTTTCATTGTTGCGGGAAAAATTTCTTATTTTAAGATTTCTTCATTATTGATAGCGTGGGAAATTTTTTCCATTGTTAAAGGATAGGGACATTTTCACGTTTTAAATATTGTCCATTGTTGAAAGCATATTAATATTTGACAATGGAATTTTTTCCGTTGTTGGAAGTGCGGGAAAGTTGTCATTACAGATAACTCCTATTATAATTATAAATAAATTTACATAATAACAATTGAAAAAGGAAGACTTAAAGTCTAAATTTCATTGTTGTGGGAATTTTTCATATTTTAAGATTTCTTCATTGTTGCAAGCGTGGGAAAATTTGTCAGTATAATTTTTTCCATTGTTAAATGATAGGGACAATTTTACGTTTTAAAGATTGTCCATTGTTGATAGCGTATGAATATTTGTCAATGGAAGTTTTTCCGCTTTTGGAAGTGCGGGAAAGTTGTCATTATAGATAACTATTAATATAATTATAAATAGATTTTTCATAATAACTATTGAAAAAGGAAGACTTAAAGTCGAATTTGTCATTGTTGCGGGAAAAATTTCTTGTTTTAAGATTTCTTCATTGTTGAATACGTTGGAAAATTTGTCACTATAAATTTTTCCATTGTTAAAGGATAGGGACATTTTCATGTTTTAAATATAGTCCATTGTTGAAAGAATATCAATATTTGTCAATGGATTTTTTTCCGATGTTGGAAGTGCGGGAAAGTTGTCATTATAGATAACTTCTAATATAATTATAAATAGATTTTTTATAATAACAATTGAAAAAGGAAGACTTAAAGTCGAATTTGTCATTGTTGCGGGAAAAATTTCTTGTTTTAAGATTTCTTCATTGTTGAATGCGTTGGAAAATTTGTCACTATAAATTTTTCCATTGTTAAAGGATAGGGACCTTTTCATGTTTTAAATATAGTCCATTGTTGAAAGAATATCAATATTTGTCAATGGATTTTTTTCCGTTGTTGGAAGTGCGGGAAAGTTGGAATTATATTTAACTTTTAATATAATTATAAATAAATTTGTCATAATAACAATTGAAAAAGGAAGACTTAAAGTCGAATGTTTCATTGTTGCGGGAAAAACTTCTTATTTTAAGATTTCTTCATTATTGATAGCGTGGGAAATTTTTTCCATTGTTAAAGGATAGGGACATTTTCACGTTTTAAATATTGTCCATTGTTGAAAGCATATTAATATTTGTCAATGGAATTTTTTCCATTGTTGGAAGTGCGGGAAAGTTGTCATTACATATAACTCCTATTATAATTATAAATAAATTTGACATAATAACAATTGAAAAAGGAAGACTTAAAGTTTAAATTTCATTGTTGTGGGAAATTTTCATATTTTAAGATTTCTTCATTGTTGCAAGCGTGGTAAAATTTGTCAGTATAATTTTTTCCGTTGTTAAATTATAGGAACAATTTTACGTTTTAAAGATTGTCCATTGTTGGTAGCGTATCAATATTTGTCTTTGGAAGTTTTTCCGCTGTTGGAAGTGCGGGAAAGTTGTCATTATAGATAACTATTAATATAATTATAAATAGATTTTTCATAATAACAATTGAAAAAGGAAGACTTGAAGTCGAATTTATCATTGTTGCAGGAAAAAATTCTTATTTTAAGATTTCTTCATTGTTGAAAGCGTGGGAAAATTTTTCCATTGTTAAAGGATAGGGACATTTTCACGTTTTAAGTATTGTCCATTGTTGAATGCGTATCAATATTTGTCAATGGAATTTTTTCCATTGTTGGAAGTGCGGGAAAGTTGGAATTATATTTAACTCTTAATATAATTATAAATAAATTTTTCATAATAACAATTGAAAAAGGAAGACTTAAAGTCGAATTTGTCATTGTTGCGGGAAAAATTTCTTGTTTTAAGATTTCTTCATTGTTGAATGCGTTGGAAAATTTGTCACTAAAATTTTTTCCATTGTTAAAGGATAGGGACATTTTCATGTTTTAAATATAGTCCATTGTTGAAAGAATATCAATATTTGTCAATGGATTTTTTTCCGTTGTTGGAAGTGCGGGAAAGTTGTCATTATAGATAACTTCTAATATAATTATAAATAGATTTTTTATAATAACAATTGAAAAATGAAGACTTAAAGTCGAATTTTTCATTTTTGCGCGAAAAATTTCATATTTTAAGATTTTTTCATTGTTGAAAGCGTGGGAAAATTTGTCACTAAACATTTTTCCATTGTTAAAGGATAGGGACATTTTCATGTTTTAAATATAGTCCATTGTTGAAAGCGTATCAATATTTGTCAATGGAATTTTTTCCGGTGTTGGAAGTGCGGGAAAGTTGTCATTATAGATAACTATTAATATAATTATAAATAGATTTTTCATAATAACCATTGAAAAAGGAAGACTTAAAGTCGAATTTGTCATTGTTGGGGAAAAAATTTCTTGTTTTAAGATTTCTTCATTGTTGAATGCGTTGGAAAATTTGTCACTATAAATTTTTCCATTGTTAAAGGATAGGGACATTTTCATGTTTTAAATATAGTCCATTGTTGAAAGAATATCAATATTTGTCAATAGATTTTTTTCCGTTGTTGGAAGTGCGGGAAAGTTGTCATTATAGATAACTTCTAATATAATTATAAATAGATTTTTTATAATAACAATTGAAAAATGAAGACTTAAAGTCGAATTTTTCATTGTTGCGCGAAAAATTTCATATTTTAAGATTTTTTCATTGTTGAAAGCGTGGGAAAATTTGTCACTAAAAATTTTTCCATTGTTAAAGGATAGGGACATTTTCATGTTTTAAATATAGTCCATTGTTGAAAGCGTATCAATATTTGTCAATGGAATTTTTTCCGCTGTTGGAAGTGCGGGAAAGTTGTCATTATAGATAACTATTAATATAATTATAAATAGATTTTTCATAATAACCATTGAAAAAGGAAGACTTAAAGTCGAATTTGTCATTATTGCGGGAAAAAATTCTTATTTTAAGATTTCTTCATTGTTGAAAGCGTGGAAAAATTTTTCCATTGTTAAAGGATAGGGACATTTTCACGTTTTAAATATTGTCCATTGTTGAATGCGTATCAATATTTGTCAATGTAATTTTTTCCATTGTTGGAAGTGCGGGAAAGTTGGAATTATATTTAACTCTTAATATAATTATAAATAAATTTGTCATAATAACAATTGAAAAAGGAAGACTTAAAGTCGAATGTTTCATTGTTGCGGGAAAAATTTCTTATTTTAAGATTTCTTCATTATTGATAGCGTGGGAAATTTTTTCCATTGTTAAAGGATAGGGACATTTTCACGTTTTAAATATTGTCCATTGTTGAAAGCATATTAATATTTGACAATGGAATTTTTTCCGTTGTTGGAAGTGCGGGAAAGTTCTCATTACAGATAACTCCTATTATAATTATAAATAAATTTACATAATAACAATTGAAAAAGGAAGACTTAAAGTCTAAATTTCATTGTTGTGGGAATTTTTCATATTTTAAGATTTCTTCATTGTTGCAAGCGTGGGAAAATTTGTCAGTATAATTTTTTCCATTGTTAAATGATAGGGACAATTTTACGTTTTAAAGATTGTCCATTGTTGATAGCGTATGAATATTTGTCAATGGAAGTTTTTCCGCTTTTGGAAGTGCGGGAAAGTTGTCATTATAGATAACTATTAATATAATTATAAATAGATTTTTCATAATAACTATTGAAAAAGGAAGACTTAAAGTCGAATTTGTCATTGTTGCGGGAAAAATTTCTTGTTTTAAGATTTCTTCATTGTTGAATACGTTGGAAAATTTGTCACTATAAATTTTTCCATTGTAAAAGGATAGGGACATTTTCATGTTTTAAATATAGTCCATTGTTGAAAGAATATCAATATTTGTCAATGGATTTTTTTCCGATGTTGGAAGTGCGGGAAAGTTGTCATTATAGATAACTTCTAATATAATTATAAATAGATTTTTTATAATAACAATTGAAAAAGGAAGACTTAAAGTCGAATTTGTCATTGTTGCGGGAAAAATTTCTTGTTTTAAGATTTCTTCATTGTTGAATGCGTTGGAAAATTTGTCACTATAAATTTTTCCATTGTTAAAGGATAGGGACATTTTCATGTTTTAAATATAGTCCATTGTTGAAAGCGTATCAATATTTGTCAATGGAATTTTTTCCGCTGTTGGAAGTGCGGGAAAGTTGTCATTATAGATAACTATTAATATAATTATAAATAGATTTTTCATAATAACCATTGAAAAAGGAAGACTTAAAGTCGAATTTGTCTTTATTGCGGGAAAAAATTCTTATTTTAAGATTTCTTCATTGTTGAAAGCGTGGGAAAATTTTTCCATTGTTAAAGGATAGGGACATTTTCACGTTTTAAATATTGTCCATTGTTGAATGCGTATCAATATTTGTCAATGTAATTTTTTCCATTGTTGGAAGTGCGGGAAAGTTGTCATTATAGATAACTCTTAATATAATTATAAATAGATTTTTCATAATAACCATTGAAAAAGGAAGACTTAAAGTCGAATTTGTCTTTATTGCGGGAAAAAATTCTTATTTTAAGATTTCTTCATTGTTGAAAGCGTGGGAAATTTTTTCCATTGTTAAAGGATAGGGACATTTTCACGTTTTAAATATTGTCCATTGTTGAAAGCATATTAATATTTGACAATGGAATTTTTTCCGTTGTTGGAAGTGCGGGAAAGTTGTCATTACAGATAACTCCTATTATAATTATAAATAAATTTACATAATAACAATTGAAAAAGGAAGACTTAAAGTCTAAATTTCATTGTTGTGGGAATTTTTCATATTTTAAGATTTCTTCATTGTTGCAAGCGTGGAAAAATTTGTCAGTATAATTTTTTCCATTGTTAAATGATAGGGACAATTTTACGTTTTAAAGATTGTCCATTGTTGATAGCGTATGAATATTTGTCAATGGAAGTTTTTCCGCTTTTGGAAGTGCGGGAAAGTTGTCATTATAGATAACTATTAATATAATTATAAATAGATTTCTCATAATAACTATTGAAAAAGGAAGACTTAAAGTCGAATTTGTCATTGTTGCGGGAAAAATTTCTTCTTTTAAGATTTCTTCATTGTTGAATACGTTGGAAAATTTGTCACTATAAATTTTTCCATTGTTAAAGGATAGGGACATTTTCATGTTTTAAATATAGTCCATTGTTGAAAGCGTATCAATATTTGTCAATGGAATTTTTTCCGCTGTTGGAAGTGCGGGAAAGTTGTCATTATAGATAACTATTAATATAATTATAAATAGATTTTTCATAATAACCATTGAAAAAGGAAGACTTAAAGTCGAATTTGTCATTGTTGGGGAAAAATTTCTTGTTTTAAGATTTCTTCATTGTTGAATGCGTTGGAAAATTTGTCACTATAAATTTTTCTATTGTTAAAGGATAGGGACATTTTCATGTTTTAAATATAGTCCATTGTTGAAAGAATATCAATATTTGTCAATAGATTTTTTTCCGTTGTTGGAAGTGCGGGAAAGTTGTCATTATAGATAACTTCTAATATAATTATAAATAGATTTTTTATAATAACAATTGAAAAATGAAGACTTAAAGTCGAATTTTTCATTGTTGCGCGAAAATTTTCATATTTTAAGATTTTTTCATTGTTGAAAGCGTGGGAAAATTTGTCACTAAAAATTATTCCATTGTTAAAGGATAGGGACATTTTCATGTTTTAAATATAGTCCATTGTTGAAAGCGTATCAATATTTGTCAATGGAATTTTTTCCGCTGTTGGAAGTGCGGGAAAGTTGTCATTATAGATAACTATTAATATAATTATAAATAGATTTTTCATAATAACCATTGAAAAAGGAAGACTTAAAGTCGAATTTGTCATTATTGCGGGAAAAAATTCTTATTTTAAGATTTCTTCATTGTTGAAAGCGTGGAAAAATTTTTCCATTGTTAAAGGATAGGGACATTTTCACGTTTTAAATATTGTCCATTGTTGAATGCGTATCAATATTTGTCAATGTAATTTTTTCCATTGTTGGAAGTGCGGGAAAGTTGGAATTATATTTAACTCTTAATATAATTATAAATAAATTTGTCATAATAACAATTGAAAAAGGAAGACTTAAAGTCGAATGTTTCATTGTTGCGGGAAAAAATTCTTATTTTAAGATTTCTTCATTATTGATAGCGTGGGAAATTTTTTCCATTGTTAAAGGATAGGGACATTTTCACGTTTTAAATATTGTCCATTGTTGAAAGCATATTAATATTTGACAATGGAATTTTTTGCGTTGTTGGAAGTGCGGGAAAGTTGTCATTACAGATAACTCCTATTATAATTATAAATAAATTTACATAATAACAATTGAAAAAGGAAGACTTAAAGTCTAAATTTCATTGTTGTGGGAATTTTTCATATTTTAAGATTTCTTCATTGTTGCAAGCGTGGGAAAATTTGTCAGTATAATTTTTTCCATTGTTAAATGATAGGGACAATTTTACGTTTTAAAGATTGTCCATTGTTGATAGCGTATGAATATTTGTCAATGGAAGCTTTTCCGCTTTTGGAAGTGCGGGAAAGTTGTCATTTTAGATAACTATTAATATAATTATAAATAGATTTTTCATAATAACTATTGAAAAAGGAAGACTTAAAGTCGAATTTGTCATTGTTGCGGGAAAAATTTCTTGTTTTAAGATTTCTTCATTGTTGAATACGTTGGAAAATTTGTCACTATAAATTTTTCCATTGTAAAAGGATAGGGACATTTTCATGTTTTAAATATAGTCCATTGTTGAAAGAATATCAATATTTGTCAATGGATTTTTTTCCGATGTTGGAAGTGCGGGAAAGTTGTCATTATAGATAACTTCTAATATAATTATAAATAGATTTTTTATAATAACAATTGAAAAAGGAAGACTTAAAGTCGAATTTGTCATTGTTGCGGGAAAAATTTCTTGTTTTAAGATTTCTTCATTGTTGAATGCGTTGGAAAATTTGTCACTATAAATTTTTCCATTGTTAAAGGATAGGGACATTTTCATGTTTTAAATATAGTCCATTGTTGAAAGCGTATCAATATTTGTCAATGGAATTTTTTCCGCTGTTGGAAGTGCGGGAAAGTTGTCATTATAGATAACTATTAATATAATTATAAATAGATTTTTCATAATAACCATTGAAAAAGGAAGACTTAAAGTCGAATTTGTCTTTATTGCGGGAAAAAATTCTTATTTTAAGATTTCTTCATTGTTGAAAGCGTGGGAAAATTTTTCCATTGTTAAAGGATAGGGACATTCTCACGTTTTAAATATTGTCCATTGTTGAAAGCATATTAATATTTGACAATGGAATTTTTTCCGTTGTTGGAAGTGCGGGAAAGTTGTCATTACAGATAACTCCTATTATAATTATAAATAAATTTACATAATAACAATTGAAAAAGGAAGACTTAAAGTCTAAATTTCATTGTTGTGGGAATTTTTCATATTTTAAGATTTCTTCATTGTTGCAAGCGTGGAAAAATTTGTCAGTATAATTTTTTCCATTGTTAAATGATAGGGACAATTTTACGTTTTAAAGATTGTCCATTGTTGATAGCGTATGAATATTTGTCAATGGAAGTTTTTCCGCTTTTGGAAGTGCGGGAAAGTTGTCATTATAGATAACTATTAATATAATTATAAATAGATTTCTCATAATAACTATTGAAAAAGGAAGACTTAAAGTCGAATTTGTCATTGTTGCGGGAAAAATTTCTTCTTTTAAGATTTCTTCATTGTTGAATACGTTGGAAAATTTGTCACTATAAATTTTTCCATTGTTAAAGGATAGGGACATTTTCATGTTTTAAATATAGTCCATTGTTGAAAGCGTATCAATATTTGTCAATGGAATTTTTTCCGCTGTTGGAAGTGCGGAAAAGTTGTCATTATAGATAACTATTAATATAATTATAAATAGATTTTTCATAATAACCATTGAAAAAGGAAGACTTAAAGTCGAATTTGTCATTGTTGGGAAAAAAATTTCTTGTTTTAAGATTTCTTCATTGTTGAATGCGTTGGAAAATTTGTCACTATAAATTTTTCCATTGTTAAAGGATAGGGACATTTTCATGTTTTAAATATAGTCCATTGTTGAAAGAATATCAATATTTGTCAATAGATTTTTTTCCGTTGTTGGAAGTGCGGGAAAGTTGTCATTATAGATAACTTCTAATATAATTATAAATAGATTTTTTATAATAACAATTGAAAAATGAAGACTTAAAGTCGAATTTTTCATTGTTGCGCGAAAAATTTCATATTTTATGATTTTTTCATTGTTGAAAGCGTGGGAACATTTGTCACTAAAAATTTTTCCATTGTTAAAGGATAGGGACATTTTCATGTTTTAAATATAGTCCATTGTTGAAAGCGTATCAATATTTGTCAATGGAATTTTTTCCGCTGTTGGAAGTGCGGGAAAGTTGTCATTATAGATAACTATTAATATAATTATAAATAGATTTTTCATAATAACCATTGAAAAAGGAAGACTTAAAGTCGAATTTGTCATTATTGCGGGAAAAAATTCTTATTTTAAGATTTCTTCATTGTTGAAAGCGTGGAAAAATTTTTCCATTGTTAAAGGATAGGGACATTTTCACGTTTTAAATATTGTCCATTGTTGAATTCGTATCAATATTTGACAATGTAATTTTTTCCATTGTTGGAAGTGCGGGAAAGTTGGAATTATATTTAACTCTTAATATAATTATAAATAAATTTGTCATAATAACAATTGAAAAAGGAAGACTTAAAGTCGAATGTTTCATTGTTGCGGGAAAAATTTCTTATTTTAAGATTTCTTCATTATTGATAGCGTGGGAAATTTTTTCCATTGTTAAAGGATAGGGACATTTTCACGTTTTAAATATTGTCCATTGTTGAAAGCATATTAATATTTGACAATGGAATTTTTTGCGTTGTTGGAAGTGCGGGAAAGTTGTCATTACAGATAACTCCTATTATAATTATAAATAAATTTACATAATAACAATTGAAAAAGGAAGACTTAAAGTCTAAATTTCATTGTTGTGGGAATTTTTCATATTTTAAGATTTCTTCATTGTTGCAAGCGTGGGAAAATTTGTCAGTATAATTTTTTCCATTGTTAAATGATAGGGACAATTTTACGTTTTAAAGATTGTCCATTGTTGATAGCGTATGAATATTTGTCAATGGAAGTTTTTCCGCTTTTGGAAGTGCGGGAAAGTTGTCATTATAGATAACTATTAATATAATTATAAATAGATTTTTCATAATAACTATTGAAAAAGGAAGACTTAAAGTCGAATTTGTCATTGTTGCGAGAAAAATTTCTTGTTTTAAGATTTCTTCATTGTTGAATACGTTGGAAAATTTGTCACTATAAATTTTTCCATTGTTAAAGGATAGGGACATTTTCATGTTTTAAATATAGTCCATTGTTGAAAGAATATCAATATTTGTCAATGGATTTTTTTCCGATGTTGGAAGTGCGGGAAAGTTGTCATTATAGATAACTTCTAATATAATTATAAATAGATTTTTTATAATAACAATTGAAAAAGGAAGACTTAAAGTCGAATTTGTCATTGTTGCGGGAAAATTTTCTTGTTTTAAGATTTCTTCATTGTTGAATGCGTTGGAAAATTTGTCACTATAAATTTTTCCATTGTTAAAGGATAGGGACATTTTCATGTTTTAAATATAGTCCATTGTTGAAAGCGTATCAATATTTGTCAATGGAATTTTTTCCGCTGTTGGAAGTGCGGGAAAGTTGTCATTATAGATAACTATTAATATAATTATAAATAGATTTTTCATAATAACCATTGAAAAAGGAAGACTTAAAGTCGAATTTGTCTTTATTGCGGGAAAAAATTCTTATTTTAAGATTTCTTCATTGTTGAAAGCGTGGGAAAATTTTTCCATTGTTAAAGGATAGGGACATTTTCACGTTTTAAATATTGTCCATTGTTGAAAGCATATTAATATTTGACAATGGAATTTTTTGCGTTGTTGGAAGTGCGGGAAAGTTGTCATTACAGATAACTCCTATTATAATTATAAATAAATTTACATAATAACAATTGAAAAAGGAAGACTTAAAGTCTAAATTTCATTGTTGTGGGAATTTTTCATATTTTAAGATTTCTTCATTGTTGCAAGCGTGGGAAAATTTGTCAGTATAATTTTTTCCATTGTTAAATGATAGGGACAATTTTACGTTTTAAAGATTGTCCATTGTTGATAGCGTATGAATATTTGTCAATGGAAGTTTTTCCGCTTTTGGAAGTGCGGGAAAGTTGTCATTATAGATAACTATTAATATAATTATAAATAGATTTTTCATAATAACTATTGAAAAAGGAAGACTTAAAGTCGAATTTGTCATTGTTGCGGGAAAAATTTCTTGTTTTAAGATTTCTTCATTGTTGAATACGTTGGAAAATTTGTCACTATAAATTTTTCCATTGTTAAAGGATAGGGACATTTTCATGTTTTAAATATAGTCCATTGTTGAAAGAATATCAATATTTGTCAATGGATTTTTTTCCGATGTTGGAAGTGCGGGAAAGTTGTCATTATAGATAACTTCTAATATAATTATAAATAGATTTTTTATAATAACAATTGAAAAAGGAAGACTTAAAGTCGAATTTGTCATTGTTGCGGGAAAAATTTCTTGTTTTAAGATTTCTTCATTGTTGAATGCGTTGGAAAATTTGTCACTATAAATTTTTCCATTGTTAAAGGATAGGGACATTTTCATGTTTTAAATATAGTCCATTGTTGAAAGCGTATCAATATTTGTCAATGGAATTTTTTCCGCTGTTGGAAGTGCGGGAAAGTTGTCATTATAGATAACTATTAATATAATTATAAATAGATTTTTCATAATAACCATTGAAAAAGGAAGACTTAAAGTCGAATTTGTCTTTATTGCGGGAAAAAATTCTTATTTTAAGATTTCTTCATTGTTGAAAGCGTGGGAAAATTTTTCCATTGTTAAAGGATAGGGACATTTTCACGTTTTAAATATTGTCCATTGTTGAATGCGTATCAATATTTGTCAATGTAATTTTTTCCATTGTTGGAAGTGCGGGAAAGTTGGAATTATATTTAACTTCTAATATAATTATAAATAGATTTTTTATAATAACAATTGAAAAAGGAAGACTTAAAGTCGAATTTGTCATTGTTGCGGGAAAAATTTCTTGTTTTAAGATTTCTTCATTATTGATAGCGTGGGAAATTTTTTCCATTGTTAAAGGATAGGGACATTTTCACGTTTTAAATATTGTCCATTGTTGAAAGCATATTAATATTTGACAATGGAATTTTTTCCGTTGTTGGAAGTGCGGGAAAGTTGTCTTTACAGATAACTCCTATTATAATTATAAATAAATTTACATAATAACAATTGAAAAAGGAAGACTTAAAGTCTAAATTTCATTGTTGTGGGAATTTTTCATATTTTAAGATTTCTTCATTGTTGCAAGCGTGGGAAAATTTGTCAGTATAATTTTTTCCATTGTTAAATGATAGGGACAATTTTACGTTTTAAAGATTGTCCATTGTTGATAGCGTATGAATATTTATCAATGGAAGTTTTTCCGCTTTTGGAAGTGCGGGAAAGTTGTCATTATAGATAACTATTAATATAATTATAAATAGATTTTTCATAATAACTATTGAAAAAGGAAGACTTAAAGTCGAATTTGTCATTGTTGCGGGAAAAATTTCTTCTTTTAAGATTTCTTCATTGTTGAATACATTGGAAAATTTGTCACTATAAATTTTTCCATTGTTAAAGGATAGGGACATTTTCATGTTTTAAATATAGTCCATTGTTGAAAGCGTATCAATATTTGTCAATGGAATTTTTTCCGCTGTTGGAAGTGCGGGAAAGTTGTCATTATAGATAACTATTAATATAATTATAAATAGATTTTTCATAATAACCATTGAAAAAGGAAGACTTAAAGTCGAATTTGTCATTGTTGGGGAAAAAATTTCTTGTTTTAAGATTTCTTCATTGTTGAATGCGTTGGAAAATTTGTCACTATAAATTTTTCCATTGTTAAAGGATAGGGACATTTTCATGTTTTAAATATAGTCCATTGTTGAAAGAATATCAATATTTGTCAATAGATTTTTTTCCGTTGTTGGAAGTGCGGGAAAGTTGTCATTATAGATAACTTCTAATATAATTATAAATAGATTTTTTATAATAACAATTGAAAAATGAAGACTTAAAGTCGAATTTTTCATTGTTGCGCGAAAAATTTCATATTTTAAGATTTTTTCATTGTTGAAAGCGTGGGAAAATTTGTCACTAAAAATTTTTCCATTTTTAAAGGATAGGGACATTTTCATGTTTTAAATATAGTCCATTGTTGAAAGCGTATCAATATTTGTCAATGGAATTTTTTCCGCTGTTGGAAGTGCGGGAAAGTTGTCATTATAGATAACTATTAATATAATTATAAATAGATTTTTCATAATAACCATTGAAAAAGGAAGACTTAAAGTCGAATTTGTCATTATTGCGGGAAAAAATTCTTATTTTAAGATTTCTTCATTGTTGAAAGCGTGGAAAAATTTTTCCATTCTTAAAGGATAGGGACATTTTTACGTTTTAAATATTGTCCATTGTTGAATGCGTATCAATATTTGTCAATGTAATTTTTTCCATTGTTGGAAGTGCGGGAAAGTTGGAATTATATTTAACTCTTAATATAATTATAAATAAATTTTTCATAATAACCATTGAAAAAGGAAGACTTAAAGTCGAATTTGTCTTTATTGCGGGAAAAAATTCTTATTTTAAGATTTCTTCATTGTTGAAAGCGTGGGAAAATTTTTCCATTGTTAAAGGATAGGGACATTTTCACGTTTTAAATATTGTCCATTGTTGAAAGCATATTAATATTTGACAATGGAATTTTTTGCGTTGTTGGAAGTGCGGGAAAGTTGTCATTACAGATAACTCCTATTATAATTATAAATAAATTTACATAATAACAATTCAAAAAGGAAGACTTAAAGTCTAAATTTCATTGTTGTGGGAATTTTTCATATTTTAAGATTTCTTCATTGTTGCAAGCGTGGGAAAATTTGTCAGTATAATTTTTTCCATTGTTAAATGATAGGGACAATTTTACGTTTTAAAGATTGTCCATTGTTGATAGCGTATGAATATTTGTCAATGGAAGTTTTTCCGCTTTTGGAAGTGCGGGAAAGTTGTCATTATAGATAACTATTAATATAATTATAAATAGATTTTTCATAATAACTATTGAAAAAGGAAGACTTAAAGTCGAATTTGTCATTGTTGCGGGAAAAATTTCTTGTTTTAAGATTTCTTCATTGTTGAATGCGTTGGAAAATTTGTCACTATAAATTTTTCCATTGTTAAAGGATAGGGACATTTTCATGTTTTAAATATAGTCCATTGTTGAAAGAATATCAATATTTGTCAATGGATTTTTTTCCGATGTTGGAAGTGCGGGAAAGTTGTCATTATAGATAACTTCTAATATAATTATAAATAGATTTTTTATAATAACAATTGAAAAAGGAAGACTTAAAGTCGAATTTGTCATTGTTGCGGGAAAAATTTCTTGTTTTAAGATTTCGTCATTGTTGAATGCGTTGGAAAATTTGTCACTATAAATTTTTCCATTGTTAAAGGATAGGGACATTTTCATGTTTTAAATATAGTCCATTGTTGAAAGCGTATCAATATTTGTCAATGGAATTTTTTCCGCTGTTGGAAGTGCGGGAAAGTTGTCATTATAGATAACTATTAATATAATTATAAATAGATTTTTTATAATAACAATTGAAAAATGAAGACTTAAAGTCGAATTTTTCATTGTTGCGCGAAAAATTTCATATTTTAAGATTTTTTCATTGTTGAAAGCGTGGGAAAATTTGTCACTAAAAATTTTTCCATTGTTAAAGGATAGGGACATTTTCATGTTTTAAATATAGTCCATTGTTGAAAGCGTATCAATATTTGTCAATGGAATTTTTTCCGATGTTGGAAGTGCGGGAAAGTTGTCATTATAGATAACTTCTAATATAATTATAAATAGATTTTTTATAATAACAATTGAAAAAGGAAGACTTAAAGTCGAATTTGTCATTGTTGCGGGAAAAATTTCTTGTTTTAAGATTTCGTCATTGTTGAATGCGTTGGAAAATTTGTCACTATAAATTTTTCCATTGTTAAAGGATAGGGACATTTTCATGTTTTAAATATGGTCCATTGTTGAAAGAATATCAATATTTGTCAATGGATTTTTTTCCGATGTTGGAAGTGCGGGAAAGTTGTCATTATAGATAACTTCTAATATAATTATAAATAGATTTTTTATAATAACAATTGAAAAAGGAAGACTTAAAGTCGAATTTGTCATTGTTGCAGGAAAAAATTCTTATTTTAAGATTTCTTCATTGTTGAAAGCGTGGGAAAATTTTTCCATTGTTAAAGGATAGGGACATTTTCACGTTTTAAGTATTGTCCATTGTTGAATGCGTATCAATATTTGTCAATGGAATTTTTTCCATTGTTGGAAGTGCGGGAAAGTTGGAATTATATTTAACTCTTAATATAATTATAAATAGATTTTTCATAATAACAATTGAAAAAGGAAGACTTAAAGTCGAATTTTTCATTTTTGCGCGAAAAATTTCATATTTTAAGATATTTTCATTGTTGAAAGCGTGGGAAAATTTGTCACTAATCATTTTTCCATTGTTAAAGGATAGGGACATTTTCATGTTTTAAATATAGTCCATTGTTGAAAGCGTATCAATATTTGTCAATGGATTTTTTTCCGTTGTTGGAAGTGCGGGAAAGTTGTCATTACAGATAACTCCTTTTATAATTATAAATAAATTTGACATAATAACAATTGAAAAATGAAGACTTAAAGTCTAAATTTCATTGTTGTGGGAAATTTTCATATTTTAAGATTTCTTCATTGTTGCAAGCGTGGTAAAATTTGTCAGTATAATTTTTTCCATTGTTAAATTATAGGAATAATTTTACGTTTTAAAGATTGTCCATTGTTGGTAGCGTATCAATATTTGTCTTTGGAAGTTTTTCCGCTGTTGGAAGTGCGGGAAAGTTGTCATTATAGATAACTATTAATATAATTATAAATAGATTTTTCATAATAACAATTGAAAAAGGAAGACTTAAAGTCGAATTTGTCATTGTTGCAGGAAAAAATTCTTATTTTAAGATTTCTTCATTGTTGAAAGCGTGGGAAAATTTTTCCATTGTTAAAGGATAGGGACATTTTCACGTTTTAAGTATTGTCCATTGTTGAATGCGTATCAATATTTGTCAATGGAATTTTTTCCATTGTTGGAAGTGCGGGAAAGTTGGAATTATATTTAACTCTCAATATAATTATAAATAAATTTTTCATAATAACAATTGAAAAAGGAAGACTTAAAGTCGAATTTGTCATTGTTGCGGGAAAAATTTCTTGTTTTAAGATTTCTTCATTGTTGAATGCGTTGGAAAATTTGTCACTAAAATTTTTTCCATTGTTAAAGGATAGGGACATTTTCATGTTTTAAATATAGTCCATTGTTGAAAGAATATCAATATTTGTCAATGGATTTTTTTCCGTTGTTGGAAGTGCGGGAAAGTTGTCATTATAGATAACTTCTAATATAATTATAAATAGATTTTTTATAATAACAATTGAAAAATGAAGACTTAAAGTCGAACTTTTCATTTTTGCGCGAAAAATTTCATATTTTAAGATTTTTTCATTGTTGAAAGCGTGGGAAAATTTGTCACTAAACATTTTTCCATTGTTAAAGGATAGGGACATTTTCATGTTTTAAATATAGTCCATTGTTGAAAGCGTATCAATATTTGTCAATGGAATTTTTTCCGCTGTTGGAAGTGCGGGAAAGTTGTCATTATAGATAACTATTAATATAATTATAAATAGATTTTTCATAATAACCATTGAAAAAGGAAGACTTAAAGTCGAATTTGTCATTGTTGGGGAAATAATTTCTTGTTTTAAGATTTCTTCATTGTTGAATGCGTTGGAAAATTTGTCACTATAAATTTTTCCATTGTTAAAGGATAGGGACATTTTCATGTTTTAAATATAGTCCATTGTTGAAAGAATATCAATATTTGTCAATAGATTTTTTTCCGTTGTTGGAAGTGCGGGAAAGTAGTCATTATAGATAACTTCTAATATAATTATAAATAGATTTTTTATAATAACAATTGAAAAATGAAGACTTAAAGTCGAATTTTTCATTGTTGCGCGAAAAATTTCATATTTTAAGATTTTTTCATTGTTGAAAGCGTGGGAAAATTTGTCACTAAAAATTTTTCCATTGTTAAAGGATAGGGACATTTTCATGTTTTAAATATAGTCCATTGTTGAAAGCGTATCAATATTTGTCAATGGAATTTTTTCCGCTGTTGGAAGTGCGGGAAAGTTGTCATTATAGATAACTATTAATATAATTATAAATAGATTTTTCATAATAACCATTGAAAAAGGAAGACTTAAAGTCGAATTTGTCATTATTGCGGGAAAAAATTCTTATTTTAAGATTTCTTCATTGTTGAATACGTTGGAAAATTTGTCACTATAAATTTTTCCATTGTTAAAGGATAGGGACATATTCATGTTTTAAATATAGTCCATTGTTGAAAGAATATCAATATTTGTCAATGGATTTTTTTCCGATGTTGGAAGTGCGGGAAAGTTGTCATTATAGATAACTTCTAATATAATTATAAATAGATTTTTTATAATAACAATTGAAAAAGGAAGACTTAAAGTCGAATTTGTCATTGTTGCGGGAAAAAATTCTTATTTTAAGATTTCTTCATTGTTGAAAGCGTGGGAAAATTTTTCCATTGTTAAAGGATAGGGACATTTTCACGTTTTAAGTATTGTCCATTGTTGAATGCGTATCAATATTTGTCAATGGAATTTTTTCCATTGTTGGAAGTGCGGGAAAGTTGGAATTATATTTAACTCTTAATATAATTATAAATAAATTTTTCATAATAACAATTGAAAAAGGAAGACTTAAAGTCGAATTTGTCATTGTTGCGGGAAAAATTTCTTGTTTTAAGATTTCTTCATTGTTGAATGCGTTGGAAAATTTGTCACTAAAATTTTTTCCATTGTTAAAGGATAGGGACATTTTCATGTTTTAAATATAGTCCATTGTTGAAAGAATATCAATATTTGTCAATGGATTTTTTTCCGTTGTTGGAAGTGCGGGAAAGTTGTCATTATAGATAACTTCTAATATAATTATAAATAGATTTTTTATAATAACAATTGAAAAATGAAGACTTAAAGTCGAATTTTTCATTTTTGCGCGAAAAATTTCATATTTTAAGATTTTTTCATTGTTGAAAGCGTGGGAAAATTTGTCACTAAACATTTTTCCATTGTTAAAGGATAGGGACATTTTCATGTTTTAAATATAGTCCATTGTTGAAAGCGTATCAATATTTGTCAATGGAATTTTTTCCGCTGTTGGAAGTGCGGGAAAGTTGTCATTATAGATAACTATTAATATAATTATAAATAGATTTTTCATAATAACCATTGAAAAAGAAAGACTTAAAGTCGAATTTGTCATTGTTGGGGAAAAAATTTCTTGTTTTAAGATTTCTTCATTGTTGAATGCGTTGGAAAATTTGTCACTATAAATTTTTCCATTGTTAAAGGATAGGGACATTTTCATGTTTTAAATATAGTCCATTGTTGAAAGAATATCAATATTTGTCAATAGATTTTTTTCCGTTGTTGGAAGTGCGGGAAAGTTGTCATTATAGATAACTTCTAATATAATTATAAATAGATTTTTTATAATAACAATTGAAAAATGAAGACTTAAAGTCGAATTTTTCATTGTTGCGCGAAAAATTTCATATTTTAAGATTTTTTCATTGTTGAAAGCGTGGGAAAATTTGTCACTAAAAATTTTTCCATTGTTAAAGGATAGGGACATTTTCATGTTTTAAATATAGTCCATTGTTGAAAGCGTATCAATATTTGTCAATGGAATTTTTTCCGCTGTTGGAAGTGCGGGAAAGTTGTCATTATAGATAACTATTAATATAATTATAAATAGATTTTTCATAATAACCATTGAAAAAGGAAGACTTAAAGTCGAATTTGTCATTATTGCGGGAAAAAATTCTTATTTTAAGATTTCTTCATTGTTGAATACGTTGGAAAATTTGTCACTATAAATTTTTCCATTGTTAAAGGATAGGGACATTTTCATGTTTTAAATATAGTCCATTGTTGAAAGAATATCAATATTTGTCAATGGATTTTTTTCCGATGTTGGAAGTGCGGGAAAGTTGTCATTATAGATAACTTCTAATATAATTATAAATAGATTTTTTATAATAACAATTGAAAAAGGAAGACTTAAAGTCGAATTTGTCATTGTTGCGGGAAAAAATTCTTATTTTAAGATTTCTTCATTGTTGAATACGTTGGAAAATTTGTCACTATAAATTTTTCCATTGTTAAAGGATAGGGACATTTTCATGTTTTAAATATAGTCCATTGTTGAAAGCGTATCAATATTTGTCAATGGAATTTTTTCCGCTGTTGGAAGTGCGGGAAAGTTGTCATTATAGATAACTATTAATATAATTATAAATAGATTTTTCATAATAACCATTGAAAAAGAAGACTTAAAGTCGAATTTGTCATTATTGCGGGAAAAAATTCTTATTTTAAGATTTCTTTATTGTTGAAAGCGTGGGAAAATTTTTCCATTGTTAAAGGATAGGGTCATTTTCACGTTTTAAATATTGTCGATTGTTGAATGCGTATTAATATTTGTCAATGTAATTTTTTCCATTGTTGGAAGTGCGGGAAAGTTGGAATTATATTTAACTCTTAATATAATTATAAATAAATTTGTCATAATAACAATTGAAAAAGGAAGACTTAAAGTCGAATGTTTCATTGTTGCGGGAAAAATTTCTTATTTTAAGATTTCTTCATTATTGATAGCGTGGGAAATTTTTTCCATTGTTAAAGGATAGGGACATTTTCACGTTTTAAATATTGTCCATTGTTGAAAGCATATTAATATTTGACAATGGAATTTTTTCCGTTGTTGGAAGTGCGGGAAAGTTGTCATTACAGATAACTCCTATTATAATTATAAATAAATTTACATAATAACAATTGAAAAAGGAAGACTTAAAGTCTAAATTTCATTGTTGTGGGAATTTTTCATATTTTAAGATTTCTTCATTGTTGCAAGCGTGGGAAAATTTGTCAGTATAATTTTTTCCATTGTTAAATGATAGGGACAATTTTACGTTTTAAAGATTGTCCATTGTTGATAGCGTATGAATATTTGTCAATGGAAGTTTTTCCGCTTTTGGAAGTGCGGGAAAGTTGTCATTATAGATAACTATTAATATAATTATAAATAGATTTTTCATAATAACTATTGAAAAAGGAAGACTTAAAGTCGAATTTGTCATTGTTGCGGGAAAAATTTCTTGTTTTAAGATTTCTTCATTGTTGAATACGTTGGAAAATTTGTCACTATAAATTTTTCCATTGTTAAAGGATAGGGACATTTTCATGTTTTAAATATAGTCCATTGTTGAAAGAATATCAATATTTGTCAATGGATTTTTTTCCGATGTTGGAAGTGCGGGAAAGTTGTCATTATAGATAACTTCTAATATAATTATAAATAGATTTTTTATAATAACAATTGAAAAAGGAAGACTTAAAGTCGAATTTGTCATTGTTGCGGGAAAAATTTCTTGTTTTAAGATTTCTTCATTGTTGAATGCGTTGGAAAATTTGTCACTATAAATTTTTCCATTGTTAAAGGATAGGGACCTTTTCATGTTTTAAATATAGTCCATTGTTGAAAGAATATCAATATTTGTCAATGGATTTTTTTCCGTTGTTGGAAGTGCGGGAAAGTTGGAATTATATTTAACTTTTAATATAATTATAAATAAATTTGTCATAATAACAATTGAAAAAGGAAGACTTAAAGTCGAATGTTTCATTGTTGCGGGAAAAACTTCTTATTTTAAGATTTCTTCATTATTGATAGCGTGGGAAATTTTTTCCATTGTTAAAGGATAGGGACATTTTCACGTTTTAAATATTGTCCATTGTTGAAAGCATATTAATATTTGTCAATGGAATTTTTTCCATTGTTGGAAGTGCGGGAAAGTTGTCATTACATATAACTCCTATTATAATTATAAATAAATTTGACATAATAACAATTGAAAAAGGAAGACTTAAAGTTTAAATTTCATTGTTGTGGGAAATTTTCATATTTTAAGATTTCTTCATTGTTGCAAGCGTGGTAAAATTTGTCAGTATAATTTTTTCCGTTGTTAAATTATAGGAACAATTTTACGTTTTAAAGATTGTCCATTGTTGGTAGCGTATCAATATTTGTCTTTGGAAGTTTTTCCGCTGTTGGAAGTGCGGGAAAGTTGTCATTATAGATAACTATTAATATAATTATAAATAGATTTTTCATAATAACAATTGAAAAAGGAAGACTTGAAGTCGAATTTATCATTGTTGCAGGAAAAAATTCTTATTTTAAGATTTCTTCATTGTTGAAAGCGTGGGAAAATTTTTCCATTGTTAAAGGATAGGGACATTTTCACGTTTTAAGTATTGTCCATTGTTGAATGCGTATCAATATTTGTCAATGGAATTTTTTCCATTGTTGGAAGTGCGGGAAAGTTGGAATTATATTTAACTCTTAATATAATTATAAATAAATTTTTCATAATAACAATTGAAAAAGGAAGACTTAAAGTCGAATTTGTCATTGTTGCGGGAAAAATTTCTTGTTTTAAGATTTCTTCATTGTTGAATGCGTTGGAAAATTTGTCACTAAAATTTTTTCCATTGTTAAAGGATAGGGACATTTTCATGTTTTAAATATAGTCCATTGTTGAAAGAATATCAATATTTGTCAATGGATTTTTTTCCGTTGTTGGAAGTGCGGGAAAGTTGTCATTATAGATAACTTCTAATATAATTATAAATAGATTTTTTATAATAACAATTGAAAAATGAAGACTTAAAGTCGAATTTTTCATTTTTGCGCGAAAAATTTCATATTTTAAGATTTTTTCATTGTTGAAAGCGTGGGAAAATTTGTCACTAAACATTTTTCCATTGTTAAAGGATAGGGACATTTTCATGTTTTAAATATAGTCCATTGTTGAAAGCGTATCAATATTTGTCAATGGAATTTTTTCCGCTGTTGGAAGTGCGGGAAAGTTGTCATTATAGATAACTATTAATATAATTATAAATAGATTTTTCATAATAACCATTGAAAAAGGAAGACTTAAAGTCGAATTTGTCATTGTTGGGGAAAAAATTTCTTGTTTTAAGATTTCTTCATTGTTGAATGCGTTGGAAAATTTGTCACTATAAATTTTTCCATTGTTAAAGGATAGGGACATTTTCATGTTTTAAATATAGTCCATTGTTGAAAGAATATCAATATTTGTCAATAGATTTTTTTCCGTTGTTGGAAGTGCGGGAAAGTTGTCATTATAGATAACTTCTAATATAATTATAAATAGATTTTTTATAATAACAATTGAAAAATGAAGACTTAAAGTCGAATTTTTCATTGTTGCGCGAAAAATTTCATATTTTAAGATTTTTTCATTGTTGAAAGCGTGGGAAAATTTGTCACTAAAAATTTTTCCATTGTTAAAGGATAGGGACATTTTCATGTTTTAAATATAGTCCATTGTTGAAAGCGTATCAATATTTGTCAATGGAATTTTTTCCGCTGTTGGAAGTGCGGGAAAGTTGTCATTATAGATAACTATTAATATAATTATAAATAGATTTTTCATAATAACCATTGAAAAAGGAAGACTTAAAGTCGAATTTGTCATTATTGCGGGAAAAAATTCTTATTTTAAGATTTCTTCATTGTTGAAAGCGTGGAAAAATTTTTCCATTGTTAAAGGATAGGGACATTTTCACGTTTTAAATATTGTCCATTGTTGAATGCGTATCAATATTTGTCAATGTAATTTTTTCCATTGTTGGAAGTGCGGGAAAGTTGGAATTATATTTAACTCTTAATATAATTATAAATAAATTTGTCATAATAACAATTGAAAAAGGAAGACTTAAAGTCGAATGTTTCATTGTTGCGGGAAAAATTTCTTATTTTAAGATTTCTTCATTATTGATAGCGTGGGAAATTTTTTCCATTGTTAAAGGATAGGGACATTTTCACGTTTTAAATATTGTCCATTGTTGAAAGCATATTAATATTTGACAATGGAATTTTTTCCGTTGTTGGAAGTGCGGGAAAGTTCTCATTACAGATAACTCCTATTATAATTATAAATAAATTTACATAATAACAATTGAAAAAGGAAGACTTAAAGTCTAAATTTCATTGTTGTGGGAATTTTTCATATTTTAAGATTTCTTCATTGTTGCAAGCGTGGGAAAATTTGTCAGTATAATTTTTTCCATTGTTAAATGATAGGGACAATTTTACGTTTTAAAGATTGTCCATTGTTGATAGCGTATGAATATTTGTCAATGGAAGTTTTTCCGCTTTTGGAAGTGCGGGAAAGTTGTCATTATAGATAACTATTAATATAATTATAAATAGATTTTTCATAATAACTATTGAAAAAGGAAGACTTAAAGTCGAATTTGTCATTGTTGCGGGAAAAATTTCTTGTTTTAAGATTTCTTCATTGTTGAATACGTTGGAAAATTTGTCACTATAAATTTTTCCATTGTAAAAGGATAGGGACATTTTCATGTTTTAAATATAGTCCATTGTTGAAAGAATATCAATATTTGTCAATGGATTTTTTTCCGATGTTGGAAGTGCGGGAAAGTTGTCATTATAGATAACTTCTAATATAATTATAAATAGATTTTTTATAATAACAATTGAAAAAGGAAGACTTAAAGTCGAATTTGTCATTGTTGCGGGAAAAATTTCTTGTTTTAAGATTTCTTCATTGTTGAATGCGTTGGAAAATTTGTCACTATAAATTTTTCCATTGTTAAAGGATAGGGACATTTTCATGTTTTAAATATAGTCCATTGTTGAAAGCGTATCAATATTTGTCAATGGAATTTTTTCCGCTGTTGGAAGTGCGGGAAAGTTGTCATTATAGATAACTATTAATATAATTATAAATAGATTTTTCATAATAACCATTGAAAAAGGAAGACTTAAAGTCGAATTTGTCTTTATTGCGGGAAAAAATTCTTATTTTAAGATTTCTTCATTGTTGAAAGCGTGGGAAAATTTTTCCATTGTTAAAGGATAGGGACATTTTCACGTTTTAAATATTGTCCATTGTTGAATGCGTATCAATATTTGTCAATGTAATTTTTTCCATTGTTGGAAGTGCGGGAAAGTTGTCATTATAGATAACTCTTAATATAATTATAAATAGATTTTTCATAATAACCATTGAAAAAGGAAGACTTAAAGTCGAATTTGTCTTTATTGCGGGAAAAAATTCTTATTTTAAGATTTCTTCATTGTTGAAAGCGTGGGAAATTTTTTCCATTGTTAAAGGATAGGGACATTTTCACGTTTTAAATATTGTCCATTGTTGAAAGCATATTAATATTTGACAATGGAATTTTTTCCGTTGTTGGAAGTGCGGGAAAGTTGTCATTACAGATAACTCCTATTATAATTATAAATAAATTTACATAATAACAATTGAAAAAGGAAGACTTAAAGTCTAAATTTCATTGTTGTGGGAATTTTTCATATTTTAAGATTTCTTCATTGTTGCAAGCGTGGAAAAATTTGTCAGTATAATTTTTTCCATTGTTAAATGATAGGGACAATTTTACGTTTTAAAGATTGTCCATTGTTGATAGCGTATGAATATTTGTCAATGGAAGTTTTTCCGCTTTTGGAAGTGCGGGAAAGTTGTCATTATAGATAACTATTAATATAATTATAAATAGATTTCTCATAATAACTATTGAAAAAGGAAGACTTAAAGTCGAATTTGTCATTGTTGCGGGAAAAATTTCTTCTTTTAAGATTTCTTCATTGTTGAATACGTTGGAAAATTTGTCACTATAAATTTTTCCATTGTTAAAGGATAGGGACATTTTCATGTTTTAAATATAGTCCATTGTTGAAAGCGTATCAATATTTGTCAATGGAATTTTTTCCGCTGTTGGAAGTGCGGGAAAGTTGTCATTATAGATAACTATTAATATAATTATAAATAGATTTTTCATAATAACCATTGAAAAAGGAAGACTTAAAGTCGAATTTGTCATTGTTGGGGAAAAATTTCTTGTTTTAAGATTTCTTCATTGTTGAATGCGTTGGAAAATTTGTCACTATAAATTTTTCTATTGTTAAAGGATAGGGACATTTTCATGTTTTAAATATAGTCCATTGTTGAAAGAATATCAATATTTGTCAATAGATTTTTTTCCGTTGTTGGAAGTGCGGGAAAGTTGTCATTATAGATAACTTCTAATATAATTATAAATAGATTTTTTATAATAACAATTGAAAAATGAAGACTTAAAGTCGAATTTTTCATTGTTGCGCGAAAATTTTCATATTTTAAGATTTTTTCATTGTTGAAAGCGTGGGAAAATTTGTCACTAAAAATTATTCCATTGTTAAAGGATAGGGACATTTTCATGTTTTAAATATAGTCCATTGTTGAAAGCGTATCAATATTTGTCAATGGAATTTTTTCCGCTGTTGGAAGTGCGGGAAAGTTGTCATTATAGATAACTATTAATATAATTATAAATAGATTTTTCATAATAACCATTGAAAAAGGAAGACTTAAAGTCGAATTTGTCATTATTGCGGGAAAAAATTCTTATTTTAAGATTTCTTCATTGTTGAAAGCGTGGAAAAATTTTTCCATTGTTAAAGGATAGGGACATTTTCACGTTTTAAATATTGTCCATTGTTGAATGCGTATCAATATTTGTCAATGTAATTTTTTCCATTGTTGGAAGTGCGGGAAAGTTGGAATTATATTTAACTCTTAATATAATTATAAATAAATTTGTCATAATAACAATTGAAAAAGGAAGACTTAAAGTCGAATGTTTCATTGTTGCGGGAAAAAATTCTTATTTTAAGATTTCTTCATTATTGATAGCGTGGGAAATTTTTTCCATTGTTAAAGGATAGGGACATTTTCACGTTTTAAATATTGTCCATTGTTGAAAGCATATTAATATTTGACAATGGAATTTTTTGCGTTGTTGGAAGTGCGGGAAAGTTGTCATTACAGATAACTCCTATTATAATTATAAATAAATTTACATAATAACAATTGAAAAAGGAAGACTTAAAGTCTAAATTTCATTGTTGTGGGAATTTTTCATATTTTAAGATTTCTTCATTGTTGCAAGCGTGGGAAAATTTGTCAGTATAATTTTTTCCATTGTTAAATGATAGGGACAATTTTACGTTTTAAAGATTGTCCATTGTTGATAGCGTATGAATATTTGTCAATGGAAGCTTTTCCGCTTTTGGAAGTGCGGGAAAGTTGTCATTTTAGATAACTATTAATATAATTATAAATAGATTTTTCATAATAACTATTGAAAAAGGAAGACTTAAAGTCGAATTTGTCATTGTTGCGGGAAAAATTTCTTGTTTTAAGATTTCTTCATTGTTGAATACGTTGGAAAATTTGTCACTATAAATTTTTCCATTGTAAAAGGATAGGGACATTTTCATGTTTTAAATATAGTCCATTGTTGAAAGAATATCAATATTTGTCAATGGATTTTTTTCCGATGTTGGAAGTGCGGGAAAGTTGTCATTATAGATAACTTCTAATATAATTATAAATAGATTTTTTATAATAACAATTGAAAAAGGAAGACTTAAAGTCGAATTTGTCATTGTTGCGGGAAAAATTTCTTGTTTTAAGATTTCTTCATTGTTGAATGCGTTGGAAAATTTGTCACTATAAATTTTTCCATTGTTAAAGGATAGGGACATTTTCATGTTTTAAATATAGTCCATTGTTGAAAGCGTATCAATATTTGTCAATGGAATTTTTTCCGCTGTTGGAAGTGCGGGAAAGTTGTCATTATAGATAACTATTAATATAATTATAAATAGATTTTTCATAATAACCATTGAAAAAGGAAGACTTAAAGTCGAATTTGTCTTTATTGCGGGAAAAAATTCTTATTTTAAGATTTCTTCATTGTTGAAAGCGTGGGAAAATTTTTCCATTGTTAAAGGATAGGGACATTTTCACGTTTTAAATATTGTCCATTGTTGAATGCGTATCAATATTTGTCAATGTAATTTTTTCCATTGTTGGAAGTGCGGGAAAGTTGTCATTATAGATAACTCTTAATATAATTATAAATAGATTTTTCATAATAACCATTGAAAAAGGAAGACTTAAAGTCGAATTTGTCTTTATTGCGGGAAAAAATTCTTATTTTAAGATTTCTTCATTGTTGAAAGCGTGGGAAATTTTTTCCATTGTTAAAGGATAGGGACATTTTCACGTTTTAAATATTGTCCATTGTTGAAAGCATATTAATATTTGACAATGGAATTTTTTCCGTTGTTGGAAGTGCGGGAAAGTTGTCATTACAGATAACTCCTATTATAATTATAAATAAATTTACATAATAACAATTGAAAAAGGAAGACTTAAAGTCTAAATTTCATTGTTGTGGGAATTTTTCATATTTTAAGATTTCTTCATTGTTGCAAGCGTGGAAAAATTTGTCAGTATAATTTTTTCCATTGTTAAATGATAGGGACAATTTTACGTTTTAAAGATTGTCCATTGTTGATAGCGTATGAATATTTGTCAATGGAAGTTTTTCCGCTTTTGGAAGTGCGGGAAAGTTGTCATTATAGATAACTATTAATATAATTATAAATAGATTTCTCATAATAACTATTGAAAAAGGAAGACTTAAAGTCGAATTTGTCATTGTTGCGGGAAAAATTTCTTCTTTTAAGATTTCTTCATTGTTGAATACGTTGGAAAATTTGTCACTATAAATTTTTCCATTGTTAAAGGATAGGGACATTTTCATGTTTTAAATATAGTCCATTGTTGAAAGCGTATCAATATTTGTCAATGGAATTTTTTCCGCTGTTGGAAGTGCGGGAAAGTTGTCATTATAGATAACTATTAATATAATTATAAATAGATTTTTCATAATAACCATTGAAAAAGGAAGACTTAAAGTCGAATTTGTCATTGTTGGGGAAAAATTTCTTGTTTTAAGATTTCTTCATTGTTGAATGCGTTGGAAAATTTGTCACTATAAATTTTTCTATTGTTAAAGGATAGGGACATTTTCATGTTTTAAATATAGTCCATTGTTGAAAGAATATCAATATTTGTCAATAGATTTTTTTCCGTTGTTGGAAGTGCGGGAAAGTTGTCATTATAGATAACTTCTAATATAATTATAAATAGATTTTTTATAATAACAATTGAAAAATGAAGACTGAAAGTCGAATTTTTCATTGTTGCGCGAAAATTTTCATATTTTAAGATTTTTTCATTGTTGAAAGCGTGGGAAAATTTGTCACTAAAAATTATTCCATTGTTAAAGGATAGGGACATTTTCATGTTTTAAATATAGTCCATTGTTGAAAGCGTATCAATATTTGTCAATGGAATTTTTTCCGCTGTTGGAAGTGCGGGAAAGTTGTCATTATAGATAACTATTAATATAATTATAAATAGATTTTTCATAATAACCATTGAAAAAGGAAGACTTAAAGTCGAATTTGTCATTATTGCGGGAAAAAATTCTTATTTTAAGATTTCTTCATTGTTGAAAGCGTGGAAAAATTTTTCCATTGTTAAAGGATAGGGACATTTTCACGTTTTAAATATTGTCCATTGTTGAATGCGTATCAATATTTGTCAATGTAATTTTTTCCATTGTTGGAAGTGCGGGAAAGTTGGAATTATATTTAACTCTTAATATAATTATAAATAAATTTGTCATAATAACAATTGAAAAAGGAAGACTTAAAGTCGAATGTTTCATTGTTGCGGGAAAAAATTCTTATTTTAAGATTTCTTCATTATTGATAGCGTGGGAAATTTTTTCCATTGTTAAAGGATAGGGACATTTTCACGTTTTAAATATTGTCCATTGTTGAAAGCATATTAATATTTGACAATGGAATTTTTTGCGTTGTTGGAAGTGCGGGAAAGTTGTCATTACAGATAACTCCTATTATAATTATAAATAAATTTACATAATAACAATTGAAAAAGGAAGACTTAAAGTCTAAATTTCATTGTTGTGGGAATTTTTCATATTTTAAGATTTCTTCATTGTTGCAAGCGTGGGAAAATTTGTCAGTATAATTTTTTCCATTGTTAAATGATAGGGACAATTTTACGTTTTAAAGATTGTCCATTGTTGATAGCGTATGAATATTTGTCAATGGAAGCTTTTCCGCTTTTGGAAGTGCGGGAAAGTTGTCATTTTAGATAACTATTAATATAATTATAAATAGATTTTTCATAATAACTATTGAAAAAGGAAGACTTAAAGTCGAATTTGTCATTGTTGCGGGAAAAATTTCTTGTTTTAAGATTTCTTCATTGTTGAATACGTTGGAAAATTTGTCACTATAAATTTTTCCATTGTTAAAGGATAGGGACATTTTCATGTTTTAAATATAGTCCATTGTTGAAAGAATATCAATATTTGTCAATAGATTTTTTTCCGTTGTTGGAAGTGCGGGAAAGTTGTCATTATAGATAACTTCTAATATAATTATAAATAGATTTTTTATAATAACAATTGAAAAATGAAGACTTAAAGTCGAATTTTTCATTGTTGCGCGAAAAATTTCATATTTTAAGATTTTTTCATTGTTGAAAGCGTGGGAAAATTTGTCACTAAAAATTTTTCCATTGTTAAAGGATAGGGACATTTTCATGTTTTAAATATAGTCCATTGTTGAAAGCGTATCAATATTTGTCAATGGAATTTTTTCCGCTGTTGGAAGTGCGGGAAAGTTGTCATTATAGATAACTATTAATATAATTATAAATAGATTTTTCATAATAACCATTGAAAAAGGAAGACTTAAAGTCGAATTTGTCATTATTGCGGGAAAAAATTCTTATTTTAAGATTTCTTCATTGTTGAAAGCGTGGAAAAATTTTTCCATTGTTAAAGGATAGGGACATTTTCACGTTTTAAATATTGTCCATTGTTGAATGCGTATCAATATTTGTCAATGTAATTTTTTCCATTGTTGGAAGTGCGGGAAAGTTGGAATTATATTTAACTCTTAATATAATTATAAATAAATTTGTCATAATAACAATTGAAAAAGGAAGACTTAAAGTCGAATGTTTCATTGTTGCGGGAAAAATTTCTTATTTTAAGATTTCTTCATTATTGATAGCGTGGGAAATTTTTTCCATTGTTAAAGGATAGGGACATTTTCACGTTTTAAATATTGTCCATTGTTGAAAGCATATTAATATTTGACAATGGAATTTTTTCCGTTGTTGGAAGTGCGGGAAAGTTCTCATTACAGATAACTCCTATTATAATTATAAATAAATTTACATAATAACAATTGAAAAAGGAAGACTTAAAGTCTAAATTTCATTGTTGTGGGAATTTTTCATATTTTAAGATTTCTTCATTGTTGCAAGCGTGGGAAAATTTGTCAGTATAATTTTTTCCATTGTTAAATGATAGGGACAATTTTACGTTTTAAAGATTGTCCATTGTTGATAGCGTATGAATATTTGTCAATGGAAGTTTTTCCGCTTTTGGAAGTGCGGGAAAGTTGTCATTATAGATAACTATTAATATAATTATAAATAGATTTTTCATAATAACTATTGAAAAAGGAAGACTTAAAGTCGAATTTGTCATTGTTGCGGGAAAAATTTCTTGTTTTAAGATTTCTTCATTGTTGAATACGTTGGAAAATTTGTCACTATAAATTTTTCCATTGTAAAAGGATAGGGACATTTTCATGTTTTAAATATAGTCCATTGTTGAAAGAATATCAATATTTGTCAATGGATTTTTTTCCGATGTTGGAAGTGCGGGAAAGTTGTCATTATAGATAACTTCTAATATAATTATAAATAGATTTTTTATAATAACAATTGAAAAAGGAAGACTTAAAGTCGAATTTGTCATTGTTGCGGGAAAAATTTCTTGTTTTAAGATTTCTTCATTGTTGAATGCGTTGGAAAATTTGTCACTATAAATTTTTCCATTGTTAAAGGATAGGGACATTTTCATGTTTTAAATATAGTCCATTGTTGAAAGCGTATCAATATTTGTCAATGGAATTTTTTCCGCTGTTGGAAGTGCGGGAAAGTTGTCATTATAGATAACTATTAATATAATTATAAATAGATTTTTCATAATAACCATTGAAAAATGAAGACTTAAAGTCGAATTTGTCTTTATTGCGGGAAAAAATTCTTATTTTAAGATTTCTTCATTGTTGAAAGCGTGGGAAAATTTTTCCATTGTTAAAGGATAGGGACATTTTCACGTTTTAAATATTGTCCATTGTTGAATGCGTATCAATATTTGTCAATGTAATTTTTTCCATTGTTGGAAGTGCGGGAAAGTTGTCATTATAGATAACTCTTAATATAATTATAAATAGATTTTTCATAATAACCATTGAAAAAGGAAGACTTAAAGTCGAATTTGTCTTTATTGCGGGAAAAAATTCTTATTTTAAGATTTCTTCATTGTTGAAAGCGTGGGAAATTTTTTCCATTGTTAAAGGATAGGGACATTTTCACGTTTTAAATATTGTCCATTGTTGAAAGCATATTAATATTTGACAATGGAATTTTTTCCGTTGTTGGAAGTGCGGGAAAGTTGTCATTACAGATAACTCCTATTATAATTATAAATAAATTTACATAATAACAATTGAAAAAGGAAGACTTAAAGTCTAAATTTCATTGTTGTGGGAATTTTTCATATTTTAAGATTTCTTCATTGTTGCAAGCGTGGAAAAATTTGTCAGTATAATTTTTTCCATTGTTAAATGATAGGGACAATTTTACGTTTTAAAGATTGTCCATTGTTGATAGCGTATGAATATTTGTCAATGGAAGTTTTTCCGCTTTTGGAAGTGCGGGAAAGTTGTCATTATAGATAACTATTAATATAATTATAAATAGATTTCTCATAATAACTATTGAAAAAGGAAGACTTAAAGTCGAATTTGTCATTGTTGCGGGAAAAATTTCTTCTTTTAAGATTTCTTCATTGTTGAATACGTTGGAAAATTTGTCACTATAAATTTTTCCATTGTTAAAGGATAGGGACATTTTCATGTTTTAAATATAGTCCATTGTTGAAAGCGTATCAATATTTGTCAATGGAATTTTTTCCGCTGTTGGAAGTGCGGGAAAGTTGTCATTATAGATAACTATTAATATAATTATAAATAGATTTTTCATAATAACCATTGAAAAAGGAAGACTTAAAGTCGAATTTGTCATTGTTGGGGAAAAATTTCTTGTTTTAAGATTTCTTCATTGTTGAATGCGTTGGAAAATTTGTCACTATAAATTTTTCTATTGTTAAAGGATAGGGACATTTTCATGTTTTAAATATAGTCCATTGTTGAAAGAATATCAATATTTGTCAATAGATTTTTTTCCGTTGTTGGAAGTGCGGGAAAGTTGTCATTATAGATAACTTCTAATATAATTATAAATAGATTTTTTATAATAACAATTGAAAAATGAAGACTGAAAGTCGAATTTTTCATTGTTGCGCGAAAATTTTCATATTTTAAGATTTTTTCATTGTTGAAAGCGTGGGAAAATTTGTCACTAAAAATTATTCCATTGTTAAAGGATAGGGACATTTTCATGTTTTAAATATAGTCCATTGTTGAAAGCGTATCAATATTTGTCAATGGAATTTTTTCCGCTGTTGGAAGTGCGGGAAAGTTGTCATTATAGATAACTATTAATATAATTATAAATAGATTTTTCATAATAACCATTGAAAAAGGAAGACTTAAAGTCGAATTTGTCATTATTGCGGGAAAAAATTCTTATTTTAAGATTTCTTCATTGTTGAAAGCGTGGAAAAATTTTTCCATTGTTAAAGGATAGGGACATTTTCACGTTTTAAATATTGTCCATTGTTGAATGCGTATCAATATTTGTCAATGTAATTTTTTCCATTGTTGGAAGTGCGGGAAAGTTGGAATTATATTTAACTCTTAATATAATTATAAATAAATTTGTCATAATAACAATTGAAAAAGGAAGACTTAAAGTCGAATGTTTCATTGTTGCGGGAAAAAATTCTTATTTTAAGATTTCTTCATTATTGATAGCGTGGGAAATTTTTTCCATTGTTAAAGGATAGGGACATTTTCACGTTTTAAATATTGTCCATTGTTGAAAGCATATTAATATTTGACAATGGAATTTTTTGCGTTGTTGGAAGTGCGGGAAAGTTGTCATTACAGATAACTCCTATTATAATTATAAATAAATTTACATAATAACAATTGAAAAAGGAAGACTTAAAGTCTAAATTTCATTGTTGTGGGAATTTTTCATATTTTAAGATTTCTTCATTGTTGCAAGCGTGGGAAAATTTGTCAGTATAATTTTTTCCATTGTTAAATGATAGGGACAATTTTACGTTTTAAAGATTGTCCATTGTTGATAGCGTATGAATATTTGTCAATGGAAGCTTTTCCGCTTTTGGAAGTGCGGGAAAGTTGTCATTTTAGATAACTATTAATATAATTATAAATAGATTTTTCATAATAACTATTGAAAAAGGAAGACTTAAAGTCGAATTTGTCATTGTTGCGGGAAAAATTTCTTGTTTTAAGATTTCTTCATTGTTGAATACGTTGGAAAATTTGTCACTATAAATTTTTCCATTGTTAAAGGATAGGGACATTTTCATGTTTTAAATATAGTCCATTGTTGAAAGAATATCAATATTTGTCAATAGATTTTTTTCCGTTGTTGGAAGTGCGGGAAAGTTGTCATTATAGATAACTTCTAATATAATTATAAATAGATTTTTTATAATAACAATTGAAAAATGAAGACTTAAAGTCGAATTTTTCATTGTTGCGCGAAAAATTTCATATTTTAAGATTTTTTCATTGTTGAAAGCGTGGGAAAATTTGTCACTAAAAATTTTTCCATTGTTAAAGGATAGGGACATTTTCATGTTTTAAATATAGTCCATTGTTGAAAGCGTATCAATATTTGTCAATGGAATTTTTTCCGCTGTTGGAAGTGCGGGAAAGTTGTCATTATAGATAACTATTAATATAATTATAAATAGATTTTTCATAATAACCATTGAAAAAGGAAGACTTAAAGTCGAATTTGTCATTATTGCGGGAAAAAATTCTTATTTTAAGATTTCTTCATTGTTGAAAGCGTGGAAAAATTTTTCCATTGTTAAAGGATAGGGACATTTTCACGTTTTAAATATTGTCCATTGTTGAATGCGTATCAATATTTGTCAATGTAATTTTTTCCATTGTTGGAAGTGCGGGAAAGTTGGAATTATATTTAACTCTTAATATAATTATAAATAAATTTGTCATAATAACAATTGAAAAAGGAAGACTTAAAGTCGAATGTTTCATTGTTGCGGGAAAAATTTCTTATTTTAAGATTTCTTCATTATTGATAGCGTGGGAAATTTTTTCCATTGTTAAAGGATAGGGACATTTTCACGTTTTAAATATTGTCCATTGTTGAAAGCATATTAATATTTGACAATGGAATTTTTTCCGTTGTTGGAAGTGCGGGAAAGTTCTCATTACAGATAACTCCTATTATAATTATAAATAAATTTACATAATAACAATTGAAAAAGGAAGACTTAAAGTCTAAATTTCATTGTTGTGGGAATTTTTCATATTTTAAGATTTCTTCATTGTTGCAAGCGTGGGAAAATTTGTCAGTATAATTTTTTCCATTGTTAAATGATAGGGACAATTTTACGTTTTAAAGATTGTCCATTGTTGATAGCGTATGAATATTTGTCAATGGAAGTTTTTCCGCTTTTGGAAGTGCGGGAAAGTTGTCATTATAGATAACTATTAATATAATTATAAATAGATTTTTCATAATAACTATTGAAAAAGGAAGACTTAAAGTCGAATTTGTCATTGTTGCGGGAAAAATTTCTTGTTTTAAGATTTCTTCATTGTTGAATACGTTGGAAAATTTGTCACTATAAATTTTTCCATTGTAAAAGGATAGGGACATTTTCATGTTTTAAATATAGTCCATTGTTGAAAGAATATCAATATTTGTCAATGGATTTTTTTCCGATGTTGGAAGTGCGGGAAAGTTGTCATTATAGATAACTTCTAATATAATTATAAATAGATTTTTTATAATAACAATTGAAAAAGGAAGACTTAAAGTCGAATTTGTCATTGTTGCGGGAAAAATTTCTTGTTTTAAGATTTCTTCATTGTTGAATGCGTTGGAAAATTTGTCACTATAAATTTTTCCATTGTTAAAGGATAGGGACATTTTCATGTTTTAAATATAGTCCATTGTTGAAAGCGTATCAATATTTGTCAATGGAATTTTTTCCGCTGTTGGAAGTGCGGGAAAGTTGTCATTATAGATAACTATTAATATAATTATAAATAGATTTTTCATAATAACCATTGAAAAATGAAGACTTAAAGTCGAATTTGTCTTTATTGCGGGAAAAAATTCTTATTTTAAGATTTCTTCATTGTTGAAAGCGTGGGAAAATTTTTCCATTGTTAAAGGATAGGGACATTTTCACGTTTTAAATATTGTCCATTGTTGAATGCGTATCAATATTTGTCAATGTAATTTTTTCCATTGTTGGAAGTGCGGGAAAGTTGTCATTATAGATAACTCTTAATATAATTATAAATAGATTTTTCATAATAACCATTGAAAAAGGAAGACTTAAAGTCGAATTTGTCTTTATTGCGGGAAAAAATTCTTATTTTAAGATTTCTTCATTGTTGAAAGCGTGGGAAATTTTTTCCATTGTTAAAGGATAGGGACATTTTCACGTTTTAAATATTGTCCATTGTTGAAAGCATATTAATATTTGACAATGGAATTTTTTCCGTTGTTGGAAGTGCGGGAAAGTTGTCATTACAGATAACTCCTATTATAATTATAAATAAATTTACATAATAACAATTGAAAAAGGAAGACTTAAAGTCTAAATTTCATTGTTGTGGGAATTTTTCATATTTTAAGATTTCTTCATTGTTGCAAGCGTGGAAAAATTTGTCAGTATAATTTTTTCCATTGTTAAATGATAGGGACAATTTTACGTTTTAAAGATTGTCCATTGTTGATAGCGTATGAATATTTGTCAATGGAAGTTTTTCCGCTTTTGGAAGTGCGGGAAAGTTGTCATTATAGATAACTATTAATATAATTATAAATAGATTTCTCATAATAACTATTGAAAAAGGAAGACTTAAAGTCGAATTTGTCATTGTTGCGGGAAAAATTTCTTCTTTTAAGATTTCTTCATTGTTGAATACGTTGGAAAATTTGTCACTATAAATTTTTCCATTGTTAAAGGATAGGGACATTTTCATGTTTTAAATATAGTCCATTGTTGAAAGAATATCAATATTTGTCAATGGATTTTTTTCCGATGTTGGAAGTGCGGGAAAGTTGTCATTATAGATAACTTCTAATATAATTATAAATAGATTTTTTATAATAACAATTGAAAAAGGAAGACTTAAAGTCGAATTTGTCATTGTTGCGGGAAAAATTTCTTGTTTTAAGATTTCTTCATTGTTGAATGCGTTGGAAAATTTGTCACTATAAATTTTTCCATTGTTAAAGGATAGGGACATTTTCATGTTTTAAATATAGTCCATTGTTGAAAGCGTATCAATATTTGTCAATGGAATTTTTTCCGCTGTTGGAAGTGCGGGAAAGTTGTCATTATAGATAACTATTAATATAATTATAAATAGATTTTTCATAATAACCATTGAAAAATGAAGACTTAAAGTCGAATTTGTCTTTATTGCGGGAAAAAATTCTTATTTTAAGATTTCTTCATTGTTGAAAGCGTGGGAAAATTTTTCCATTGTTAAAGGATAGGGACATTTTCACGTTTTAAATATTGTCCATTGTTGAATGCGTATCAATATTTGTCAATGTAATTTTTTCCATTGTTGGAAGTGCGGGAAAGTTGTCATTATAGATAACTCTTAATATAATTATAAATAGATTTTTCATAATAACCATTGAAAAAGGAAGACTTAAAGTCGAATTTGTCTTTATTGCGGGAAAAAATTCTTATTTTAAGATTTCTTCATTGTTGAAAGCGTGGGAAATTTTTTCCATTGTTAAAGGATAGGGACATTTTCACGTTTTAAATATTGTCCATTGTTGAAAGCATATTAATATTTGACAATGGAATTTTTTCCGTTGTTGGAAGTGCGGGAAAGTTGTCATTACAGATAACTCCTATTATAATTATAAATAAATTTACATAATAACAATTGAAAAAGGAAGACTTAAAGTCTAAATTTCATTGTTGTGGGAATTTTTCATATTTTAAGATTTCTTCATTGTTGCAAGCGTGGAAAAATTTGTCAGTATAATTTTTTCCATTGTTAAATGATAGGGACAATTTTACGTTTTAAAGATTGTCCATTGTTGATAGCGTATGAATATTTGTCAATGGAAGTTTTTCCGCTTTTGGAAGTGCGGGAAAGTTGTCATTATAGATAACTATTAATATAATTATAAATAGATTTCTCATAATAACTATTGAAAAAGGAAGACTTAAAGTCGAATTTGTCATTGTTGCGGGAAAAATTTCTTCTTTTAAGATTTCTTCATTGTTGAATACGTTGGAAAATTTGTCACTATAAATTTTTCCATTGTTAAAGGATAGGGACATTTTCATGTTTTAAATATAGTCCATTGTTGAAAGCGTATCAATATTTGTCAATGGAATTTTTTCCGCTGTTGGAAGTGCGGGAAAGTTGTCATTATAGATAACTATTAATATAATTATAAATAGATTTTTCATAATAACCATTGAAAAAGGAAGACTTAAAGTCGAATTTGTCATTGTTGGGGAAAAATTTCTTGTTTTAAGATTTCTTCATTGTTGAATGCGTTGGAAAATTTGTCACTATAAATTTTTCTATTGTTAAAGGATAGGGACATTTTCATGTTTTAAATATAGTCCATTGTTGAAAGAATATCAATATTTGTCAATAGATTTTTTTCCGTTGTTGGAAGTGCGGGAAAGTTGTCATTATAGATAACTTCTAATATAATTATAAATAGATTTTTTATAATAACAATTGAAAAATGAAGACTTAAAGTCGAATTTTTCATTGTTGCGCGAAAATTTTCATATTTTAAGATTTTTTCATTGTTGAAAGCGTGGGAAAATTTGTCACTAAAAATTATTCCATTGTTAAAGGATAGGGACATTTTCATGTTTTAAATATAGTCCATTGTTGAAAGCGTATCAATATTTGTCAATGGAATTTTTTCCGCTGTTGGAAGTGCGGGAAAGTTGTCATTATAGATAACTATTAATATAATTATAAATAGATTTTTCATAATAACCATTGAAAAAGGAAGACTTAAAGTCGAATTTGTCATTATTGCGGGAAAAAATTCTTATTTTAAGATTTCTTCATTGTTGAAAGCGTGGAAAAATTTTTCCATTGTTAAAGGATAGGGACATTTTCACGTTTTAAATATTGTCCATTGTTGAATGCGTATCAATATTTGTCAATGTAATTTTTTCCATTGTTGGAAGTGCGGGAAAGTTGGAATTATATTTAACTCTTAATATAATTATAAATAAATTTGTCATAATAACAATTGAAAAAGGAAGACTTAAAGTCGAATGTTTCATTGTTGCGGGAAAAAATTCTTATTTTAAGATTTCTTCATTATTGATAGCGTGGGAAATTTTTTCCATTGTTAAAGGATAGGGACATTTTCACGTTTTAAATATTGTCCATTGTTGAAAGCATATTAATATTTGACAATGGAATTTTTTGCGTTGTTGGAAGTGCGGGAAAGTTGTCATTACAGATAACTCCTATTATAATTATAAATAAATTTACATAATAACAATTGAAAAAGGAAGACTTAAAGTCTAAATTTCATTGTTGTGGGAATTTTTCATATTTTAAGATTTCTTCATTGTTGCAAGCGTGGGAAAATTTGTCAGTATAATTTTTTCCATTGTTAAATGATAGGGACAATTTTACGTTTTAAAGATTGTCCATTGTTGATAGCGTATGAATATTTGTCAATGGAAGCTTTTCCGCTTTTGGAAGTGCGGGAAAGTTGTCATTTTAGATAACTATTAATATAATTATAAATAGATTTTTCATAATAACTATTGAAAAAGGAAGACTTAAAGTCGAATTTGTCATTGTTGCGGGAAAAATTTCTTGTTTTAAGATTTCTTCATTGTTGAATACGTTGGAAAATTTGTCACTATAAATTTTTCCATTGTAAAAGGATAGGGACATTTTCATGTTTTAAATATAGTCCATTGTTGAAAGAATATCAATATTTGTCAATGGATTTTTTTCCGATGTTGGAAGTGCGGGAAAGTTGTCATTATAGATAACTTCTAATATAATTATAAATAGATTTTTTATAATAACAATTGAAAAAGGAAGACTTAAAGTCGAATTTGTCATTGTTGCGGGAAAAATTTCTTGTTTTAAGATTTCTTCATTGTTGAATGCGTTGGAAAATTTGTCACTATAAATTTTTCCATTGTTAAAGGATAGGGACATTTTCATGTTTTAAATATAGTCCATTGTTGAAAGAATATCAATATTTGTCAATGGATTTTTTTCCGTTGTTGGAAGTGCGGGAAAGTTGTCATTATAGATAACTTCTAATATAATTATAAATAGATTTTTTATAATAACATTTGAAAAATGAAGACTTAAAGTCGAATTTTTCATTGTTGCGCGAAAAATTTCATATTTTATGATTTTTTCATTGTTGAAAGCGTGGGAACATTTGTCACTAAAAATTTTTCCATTGTTAAAGGATAGGGACATTTTCATGTTTTAAATATAGTCCATTGTTGAAAGCGTATCAATATTTGTCAATGGAATTTTTTCCGCTGTTGGAAGTGCGGGAAAGTTGTCATTATAGATAACTATTAATATAATTATAAATAGATTTTTCATAATAACCATTGAAAAAGGAAGACTTAAAGTCGAATTTGTCATTATTGCGGGAAAAAATTCTTATTTTAAGATTTCTTCATTGTTGAAAGCGTGGAAAAATTTTTCCATTGTTAAAGGATAGGGACATTTTCACGTTTTAAATATTGTCCATTGTTGAATTCGTATCAATATTTGACAATGTAATTTTTTCCATTGTTGGAAGTGCGGGAAAGTTGGAATTATATTTAACTCTTAATATAATTATAAATAAATTTGTCATAATAACAATTGAAAAAGGAAGACTTAAAGTCGAATGTTTCATTGTTGCGGGAAAAATTTCTTATTTTAAGATTTCTTCATTATTGATAGCGTGGGAAATTTTTTCCATTGTTAAAGGATAGGGACATTTTCACGTTTTAAATATTGTCCATTGTTGAAAGCATATTAATATTTGACAATGGAATTTTTTGCGTTGTTGGAAGTGCGGGAAAGTTGTCATTACAGATAACTCCTATTATAATTATAAATAAATTTACATAATAACAATTGAAAAAGGAAGACTTAAAGTCTAAATTTCATTGTTGTGGGAATTTTTCATATTTTAAGATTTCTTCATTGTTGCAAGCGTGGGAAAATTTGTCAGTATAATTTTTTCCATTGTTAAATGATAGGGACAATTTTACGTTTTAAAGATTGTCCATTGTTGATAGCGTATGAATATTTGTCAATGGAAGTTTTTCCGCTTTTGGAAGTGCGGGAAAGTTGTCATTATAGATAACTATTAATATAATTATAAATAGATTTTTCATAATAACTATTGAAAAAGGAAGACTTAAAGTCGAATTTGTCATTGTTGCGAGAAAAATTTCTTGTTTTAAGATTTCTTCATTGTTGAATACGTTGGAAAATTTGTCACTATAAATTTTTCCATTGTTAAAGGATAGGGACATTTTCATGTTTTAAATATAGTCCATTGTTGAAAGAATATCAATATTTGTCAATGGATTTTTTTCCGATGTTGGAAGTGCGGGAAAGTTGTCATTATAGATAACTTCTAATATAATTATAAATAGATTTTTTATAATAACAATTGAAAAAGGAAGACTTAAAGTCGAATTTGTCATTGTTGCGGGAAAATTTTCTTGTTTTAAGATTTCTTCATTGTTGAATGCGTTGGAAAATTTGTCACTATAAATTTTTCCATTGTTAAAGGATAGGGACATTTTCATGTTTTAAATATAGTCCATTGTTGAAAGCGTATCAATATTTGTCAATGGAATTTTTTCCGCTGTTGGAAGTGCGGGAAAGTTGTCATTATAGATAACTATTAATATAATTATAAATAGATTTTTTATAATAACCATTGAAAAAGGAAGACTTAAAGTCGAATTTGTCTTTATTGCGGGAAAAAATTCTTATTTTAAGATTTCTTCATTGTTGAAAGCGTGGGAAAATTTTTCCATTGTTAAAGGATAGGGACATTTTCACGTTTTAAATATTGTCCATTGTTGAAAGCATATTAATATTTGACAATGGAATTTTTTGCGTTGTTGGAAGTGCGGGAAAGTTGTCATTACAGATAACTCCTATTATAATTATAAATAAATTTACATAATAACAATTGAAAAAGGAAGACTTAAAGTCTAAATTTCATTGTTGTGGGAATTTTTCATATTTTAAGATTTCTTCATTGTTGCAAGCGTGGGAAAATTTGTCAGTATAATTTTTTCCATTGTTAAATGATAGGGACAATTTTACGTTTTAAAGATTGTCCATTGTTGATAGCGTATGAATATTTGTCAATGGAAGTTTTTCCGCTTTTGGAAGTGCGGGAAAGTTGTCATTATAGATAACTATTAATATAATTATAAATAGATTTTTCATAATAACTATTGAAAAAGGAAGACTTAAAGTCGAATTTGTCATTGTTGCGGGAAAAATTTCTTGTTTTAAGATTTCTTCATTGTTGAATACGTTGGAAAATTTGTCACTATAAATTTTTCCATTGTTAAAGGATAGGGACATTTTCATGTTTTAAATATAGTCCATTGTTGAAAGAATATCAATATTTGTCAATGGATTTTTTTCCGATGTTGGAAGTGCGGGAAAGTTGTCATTATAGATAACTTCTAATATAATTATAAATAGATTTTTTATAATAACAATTGAAAAAGGAAGACTTAAAGTCGAATTTGTCATTGTTGCGGGAAAAATTTCTTGTTTTAAGATTTCTTCATTGTTGAATGCGTTGGAAAATTTGTCACTATAAATTTTTCCATTGTTAAAGGATAGGGACATTTTCATGTTTTAAATATAGTCCATTGTTGAAAGCGTATCAATATTTGTCAATGGAATTTTTTCCGCTGTTGGAAGTGCGGGAAAGTTGTCATTATAGATAACTATTAATATAATTATAAATAGATTTTTCATAATAACCATTGAAAAAGGAAGACTTAAAGTCGAATTTGTCTTTATTGCGGGAAAAAATTCTTATTTTAAGATTTCTTCATTGTTGAAAGCGTGGGAAAATTTTTCCATTGTTAAAGGATAGGGACATTTTCACGTTTTAAATATTGTCCATTGTTGAATGCGTATCAATATTTGTCAATGTAATTTTTTCCATTGTTGGAAGTGCGGGAAAGTTGGAATTATATTTAACTTCTAATATAATTATAAATAGATTTTTTATAATAACAATTGAAAAAGGAAGACTTAAAGTCGAATTTGTCATTGTTGCGGGAAAAATTTCTTGTTTTAAGATTTCTTCATTATTGATAGCGTGGGAAATTTTTTCCATTGTTAAAGGATAGGGACATTTTCACGTTTTAAATATTGTCCATTGTTGAAAGCATATTAATATTTGACAATGGAATTTTTTCCGTTGTTGGAAGTGCGGGAAAGTTGTCTTTACAGATAACTCCTATTATAATTATAAATAAATTTACATAATAACAATTGAAAAAGGAAGACTTAAAGTCTAAATTTCATTGTTGTGGGAATTTTTCATATTTTAAGATTTCTTCATTGTTGCAAGCGTGGGAAAATTTGTCAGTATAATTTTTTCCATTGTTAAATGATAGGGACAATTTTACGTTTTAAAGATTGTCCATTGTTGATAGCGTATGAATATTTATCAATGGAAGTTTTTCCGCTTTTGGAAGTGCGGGAAAGTTGTCATTATAGATAACTATTAATATAATTATAAATAGATTTTTCATAATAACTATTGAAAAAGGAAGACTTAAAGTCGAATTTGTCATTGTTGCGGGAAAAATTTCTTCTTTTAAGATTTCTTCATTGTTGAATACATTGGAAAATTTGTCACTATAAATTTTTCCATTGTTAAAGGATAGGGACATTTTCATGTTTTAAATATAGTCCATTGTTGAAAGCGTATCAATATTTGTCAATGGAATTTTTTCCGCTGTTGGAAGTGCGGGAAAGTTGTCATTATAGATAACTATTAATATAATTATAAATAGATTTTTCATAATAACCATTGAAAAAGGAAGACTTAAAGTCGAATTTGTCATTGTTGGGGAAAAAATTTCTTGTTTTAAGATTTCTTCATTGTTGAATGCGTTGGAAAATTTGTCACTATAAATTTTTCCATTGTTAAAGGATAGGGACATTTTCATGTTTTAAATATAGTCCATTGTTGAAAGAATATCAATATTTGTCAATAGATTTTTTTCCGTTGTTGGAAGTGCGGGAAAGTTGTCATTATAGATAACTTCTAATATAATTATAAATAGATTTTTTATAATAACAATTGAAAAATGAAGACTTAAAGTCGAATTTTTCATTGTTGCGCGAAAAATTTCATATTTTAAGATTTTTTCATTGTTGAAAGCGTGGGAAAATTTGTCACTAAAAATTTTTCCATTTTTAAAGGATAGGGACATTTTCATGTTTTAAATATAGTCCATTGTTGAAAGCGTATCAATATTTGTCAATGGAATTTTTTCCGCTGTTGGAAGTGCGGGAAAGTTGTCATTATAGATAACTATTAATATAATTATAAATAGATTTTTCATAATAACCATTGAAAAAGGAAGACTTAAAGTCGAATTTGTCATTATTGCGGGAAAAAATTCTTATTTTAAGATTTCTTCATTGTTGAAAGCGTGGAAAAATTTTTCCATTCTTAAAGGATAGGGACATTTTTACGTTTTAAATATTGTCCATTGTTGAATGCGTATCAATATTTGTCAATGTAATTTTTTCCATTGTTGGAAGTGCGGGAAAGTTGGAATTATATTTAACTCTTAATATAATTATAAATAAATTTTTCATAATAACCATTGAAAAAGGAAGACTTAAAGTCGAATTTGTCTTTATTGCGGGAAAAAATTCTTATTTTAAGATTTCTTCATTGTTGAAAGCGTGGGAAAATTTTTCCATTGTTAAAGGATAGGGACATTTTCACGTTTTAAATATTGTCCATTGTTGAAAGCATATTAATATTTGACAATGGAATTTTTTGCGTTGTTGGAAGTGCGGGAAAGTTGTCATTACAGATAACTCCTATTATAATTATAAATAAATTTACATAATAACAATTCAAAAAGGAAGACTTAAAGTCTAAATTTCATTGTTGTGGGAATTTTTCATATTTTAAGATTTCTTCATTGTTGCAAGCGTGGGAAAATTTGTCAGTATAATTTTTTCCATTGTTAAATGATAGGGACAATTTTACGTTTTAAAGATTGTCCATTGTTGATAGCGTATGAATATTTGTCAATGGAAGTTTTTCCGCTTTTGGAAGTGCGGGAAAGTTGTCATTATAGATAACTATTAATATAATTATAAATAGATTTTTCATAATAACTATTGAAAAAGGAAGACTTAAAGTCGAATTTGTCATTGTTGCGGGAAAAATTTCTTGTTTTAAGATTTCTTCATTGTTGAATGCGTTGGAAAATTTGTCACTATAAATTTTTCCATTGTTAAAGGATAGGGACATTTTCATGTTTTAAATATAGTCCATTGTTGAAAGAATATCAATATTTGTCAATGGATTTTTTTCCGATGTTGGAAGTGCGGGAAAGTTGTCATTATAGATAACTTCTAATATAATTATAAATAGATTTTTTATAATAACAATTGAAAAAGGAAGACTTAAAGTCGAATTTGTCATTGTTGCGGGAAAAATTTCTTGTTTTAAGATTTCGTCATTGTTGAATGCGTTGGAAAATTTGTCACTATAAATTTTTCCATTGTTAAAGGATAGGGACATTTTCATGTTTTAAATATAGTCCATTGTTGAAAGCGTATCAATATTTGTCAATGGAATTTTTTCCGCTGTTGGAAGTGCGGGAAAGTTGTCATTATAGATAACTATTAATATAATTATAAATAGATTTTTTATAATAACAATTGAAAAATGAAGACTTAAAGTCGAATTTTTCATTGTTGCGCGAAAAATTTCATATTTTAAGATTTTTTCATTGTTGAAAGCGTGGGAAAATTTGTCACTAAAAATTTTTCCATTGTTAAAGGATAGGGACATTTTCATGTTTTAAATATAGTCCATTGTTGAAAGCGTATCAATATTTGTCAATGGAATTTTTTCCGATGTTGGAAGTGCGGGAAACTTGTCATTATAGATAACTTCTAATATAATTATAAATAGATTTTTTATAATAACAATTGAAAAAGGAAGACTTAAAGTCGAATTTGTCATTGTTGCGGGAAAAATTTCTTGTTTTAAGATTTCGTCATTGTTGAATGCGTTGGAAAATTTGTCACTATAAATTTTTCCATTGTTAAAGGATAGGGACATTTTCATGTTTTAAATATAGTCCATTGTTGAAAGCGTATCAATATTTGTCAATGGAATTTTTTCCGCTGTTGGAAGTGCGGGAAAGTTGTCATTATAGATAACTATTAATATAATTATAAATAGATTTTTCATAATAACTATTGAAAAAGGAAGACTTAAAGTCGAATTTGTCATTGTTGGGGAAAAAATTTCTTGTTGTAAGATTTCTTCATTGTTGAATGCGTTGGAAAATTTGTCACTATAAATTTTTCCATTGTTAAAGGATAGGGACATTTTCATGTTTTAAATATAGTCCATTATTGAAAGAATATCAATATTTGTCAATAGATTTTTTTCCGTTGTTGGAAGTGCGGGAAAGTTGTCATTATAGATAACTTCTAATATAATTATAAATAGATTTTTTATAATAACAATTGAAAAATGAAGACTTAAAGTCGAATTTTTCATTGTTGCGCGAAAAATTTCATATTTTAAGATTTTTTCATTGTTGAAAGCGTGGGAAAATTTGTCACTAAAAATTTTTCCATTGTTAAAGGATAGGGACATTTTCATGTTTTAAATATAGTCCATTGTTGAAAGCGTATCAATATTTGTCAATGGAATTTTTTCCGCTGTTGGAAGTGCGGGAAATTTGTCATTATAGATAACTATTAATATAATTATAAATAGATTTTTCATAATAACCATTGAAAAAGGAAGACTTAAAGTCGAATTTGTCATTATTGCGGGAAAAAATTCTTATTTTAAGATTTCTTCATTGTTGAAAGCGTGGAAAAATTTTTCCATTGTTAAAGGATATGGACATTTTCACGTTTTAAATATTGTCCATTGTTGAATGCGTATCAATATTTGTCAATGTAATTTTTTCCATTGTTGGAAGTGCGGGAAAGTTGGAATTATATTTAACTCTTAATATAATTATAAATAAATTTGTCATAATAACAATTGAAAAAGGAAGACTTAAAGTCGAATGTTTCATTGTTGCGGGAAAAATTTCTTATTTTAAGATTTCTTCATTATTGATAGCGTGGGAAATTTTTTCCATTGTTAAAGGATAGGGACATTTTCACGTTTTAAATATTGTCCATTGTTGAAAGCATATTAATATTTGACAATGGAATTTTTTGCGTTGTTGGAAGTGCGGGAAAGTTGTCATTACAGATAACTCCTATTATAATTATAAATAAATTTACATAATAACAATTGAAAAAGGAAGACTTAAAGTCTAAATTTCATTGTTGTGGGAATTTTTCATATTTTAAGATTTCTTCATTGTTGCAAGCGTGGGAAAATTTGTCTGTATAATTTTTTCCATTGTTAAATGATAGGGACAATTTTACGTTTTAAAGATTGTCCATTGTTGATAGCGTATGAATATTTGTCAATGGAAGTTTTTCCGCTTTTGGAAGTGCGGGAAAGTTGTCATTATAGATAACTATTAATATAATTATAAATAGATTTTTCATAATAACTATTGAAAAAGGAAGACTTAAAGTCGAATTTGTCATTGTTGCGGGAAAAATTTCTTGTTTTAAGATTTCTTCATTGTTGAATACGTTGGAAAATTTGTCACTATAAATTTTTCCATTGTTAAAGGATAGGGACATTTTCATGTTTTAAATATAGTCCATTGTTGAAAGAATATCAATATTTGTCAATAGATTTTTTTCCGTTGTTGGAAGTGCGGGAAAGTTGTCATTATAGATAACTTCTAATATAATTATAAATAGATTTTTTATAATAACAATTGAAAAATGAAGACTTAAAGTCGAATTTTTCATTGTTGCGCGAAAAATTTCATATTTTAAGATTTTTTCATTGTTGAAAGCGTGGGAAAATTTGTCACTAAAAATTTTTCCATTGTTAAAGGATAGGGACATTTTCATGTTTTAAATATAGTCCATTGTTGAAAGCGTATCAATATTTGTCAATGGAATTTTTTCCGCTGTTGGAAGTGCGGGAAATTTGTCATTATAGATAACTATTAATATAATTATAAATAGATTTTTCATAATAACCATTGAAAAAGGAAGACTTAAAGTAGAATTTGTCATTATTGCGGGAAAAAATTCTTATTTTAAGATTTCTTCATTGTTGAAAGCGTGGAAAAATTTTTCCATTGTTAAAGGATATGGACATTTTCACGTTTTAAATATTGTCCATTGTTGAATGCGTATCAATATTTGTCAATGTAATTTTTTCCATTGTTGGAAGTGCGGGAAAGTTGGAATTATATTTAACTCTTAATATAATTATAAATAAATTTGTCATAATAACAATTGAAAAAGGAAGACTTAAAGTCGAATGTTTCATTGTTGCGGGAAAAATTTCTTATTTTAAGATTTCTTCATTATTGATAGCGTGGGAAATTTTTTCCATTGTTAAAGGATAGGGACATTTTCACGTTTTAAATATTGTCCATTGTTGAAAGCATATTAATATTTGACAATAGAATTTTTTGCGTTGTTGGAAGTGCGGGAAAGTTGTCATTACAGATAACTCCTATTATAATTATAAATAAATTTACATAATAACAATTGAAAAAGGAAGACTTAAAGTCTAAATTTCATTGTTCTGGGAATTTTTCATATTTTAAGATTTCTTCATTGTTGCAAGCGTGGGAAAATTTGTCTGTATAATTTTTTCCATTGTTAAATGATAGGGACAATTTTACGTTTTAAAGATTGTCCATTGTTGATAGCGTATAAATATTTGTCAATGGAAGTTTTTCCGCTTTTGGAAGTGCGGGAAAGTTGTCATTATAGATAACTATTAATATAATTATAAATAGATTTTTCATAATAACTATTGAAAAAGGAAGACTTAAAGTCGAATTTGTCATTGTTGCGGGAAAAATTTCTTGTTTTAAGATTTCTTCATTGTTGAAAGCGTGGGAAAATTTTTCCATTGTTAAAGGATAGGGACATTTTCACGTTTTAAGTATTGTCCATTGTTGAATGCGTATCAATATTTGTCAATGGAATTTTTTCCATTGTTGGAAGTGCGGGAAAGTTGGAATTATATTTAACTCTTAATATAATTATAAATAGATTTTTCATAATAACAATTGAAAAAGGAAGACTTAAAGTCGAATTTGTCATTGTTGCGGGAAAAATTTCTTGTTTTAAGATTTCTTCATTGTTGAATGCGTTGGAAAATTTGTCACTAAAAATTTTTCCATTGTTAAAGGATAGGGACATTTTCATGTTTTAAATATAGTCCATTGTTGAAAGAATATCAATATTTGTCAATGTATTTTTTTCCGTTGTTGGAAGTGCGGGAAAGTTGTCATTATAGATAACTTCTAATATAATTATAAATAGATTTTTTATAATAACAATTGAAAAATGAAGACTTAAAGTCGAATTTTTCATTGTTGCGCGAAAAATTTCATATTTTAAGATTTCTTCATTATTGAATGCGTTGGAAAATTTGTCACTATAAATTTTTCCATTTTTAAAGGATAGGGACATTTTCATGTTTTAAATATAGTCCATTGTTGAAAGAATATCAATATTTGTCAATGGATTTTTTTCCGTTGTTGGAAGTGCGGGAAAGTTGTCATTATAGATAACTTCTAATATAATTATAAATAGATTTTTCATAATAACAATTGAAAAAGGAAGACTTAAAGTCGAATTTGTCATTGTTGCGGGAAAAATTTCTTTTTTTAAGATTTCTTCATTGTTGAATGAGTTGGAAAATTTGTCACTATAAATTTTTCCATTGTTAAAGGATAGGGACATTTTCATGTTTTAAATATAGTTCATTGTTGAAAGAATATAAATATATGTCAATGGATTTTTTTCCGATGTTGGAAGTGCGGGAAAGTTGGAATTATATTTAACTCTTAATATAATTATAAATAAATTTGTCATAATAACAATTGAAAAAGGAAGACTTAAAGTCGAATGTTTCATTGTTGCGGGAAAAATTTCTTATTTTAAGATTTCTTCATTATTGATAGCGTGGGAAATTTTTTCCATTGTTAAAGGATAGGGACATTTTCACGTTTTAAATATTGTCCATTGTTGAAAGCATATTAATATTTGACAATGGAATTTTTTCCGTTGTTGGAAGTGCGGGAAAGTTGTCATTACAGATAACTCCTATTATAATTATAAATAAATTTACATAATAACAATTGAAAAAGGAAGACTTAAAGTCTAAATTTCATTGTTGTGGGAATTTTTCATATTTTAAGATTTCTTCATTGTTGCAAGCGTGGGAAAATTTGTCAGTATAATTTTTTCCATTGTTAAATGATAGGGACAATTTTACGTTTTAAAGATTGTCCATTGTTGATAGCGTATGAATATTTGTCAATGGAAGTTTTTCCGCTTTTGGAAGTGCGGGAAAGTTGTCATTATAGATAACTATTAATATAATTATAAATAGATTTTTCATAATAACTATTGAAAAAGGAAGACTTAAAGTCGAATTTGTCATTGTTGCGGGAAAAATTTCTTGTTTTAAGATTTCTTCATTGTTGAATACGTTGGAAAATTTGTCACTATAAATTTTTCCATTGTTAAAGGATAGGGACATTTTCATGTTTTAAATATAGTCCATTGTTGAAAGAATATAAATATTTGTCAATGGATTTTTTTCCGATGTTGGAAGTGCGGGAAAGTTGTCATTATAGATAACTTCTAATATATTTATAAATAGATTTTTTATAATAACAATTGAAAAAGGAAGACTTAAAGTCGAATTTGTCATTGTTGCGGGAAAAATTTCTTGTTTTAAGATTTCTTCATTGTTGAATGCGTTGGAAAATTTGTCACTATAAATTTTTCCATTGTTAAAGGATAGGGACATTTTCATGCTTTAAATATAGTCCATTGTTGAAAGAATATCAATATTTGTCAATGGATTTTTTTCCGTTGTTGGAAGTGCGGGAAAGTTGGAATTATATTTAACTTTTAATATAATTATAAATAAATTTGTCATAATAACAATTGAAAAAGGAAGACTTAAAGTCGAATGTTTCATTGTTGCGGGAAAAACTTCTTATTTTAAGATTTCTTCATTATTGATAGCGTGGGAAATTTTTTCCATTGTTAAAGGATAGGGACATTTTCACGTTTTAAATATTGTCCATTGTTGAAAGCATATTAATATTTGTCAATGGAATTTTTTCCATTGTTGGAAGTGCGGGAAAGTTGTCATTACAGATAACTCCTATTATAATTATAAATAAATTTGACATAATAACAATTGAAAAAGGAAGACTTAAAGTCTAAATTTCATTGTTGTGGGAAATTTTCATATTTTAAGATTTCTTCATTGTTGCAAGCGTGGTAAAATTTGTCAGTATAATTTTTTCCATTGTTAAATTATAGGAACAATTTTACGTTTTAAAGATTGTCCATTGTTGGTAGCGTATCAATATTTGTCTTTGGAAGTTTTTCCGCTGTTGGAAGTGCGGGAAAGTTGTCATTATAGATAACTATTAATATAATTATAAATAGATTTTTCCTAATAACAATTGAAAAAGGAAGACTTGAAGTCGAATTGGTCATTGTTGCAGGAAAAAATTCTTATTTTAAGATTTCTTCATTGCTGAAAGCGTGGGAAAATTTTTCCATTGTTAAAGGATAGGGACATTTTCACGTTTTAAGTATTGTCCATTGTTGAATGCGTATCAATATTTGTCAATGGAATTTTTTCCATTGTTGGAAGTGCGGGAAAGTTGGAATTATATTTAACTCTTAATATAATTATAAATAAATTTGTCATAATAACAATTGAAAAAGGAAGACTTAAAGTCGAATGTTTCATTGTTGCGGGAAAAATTTCTTATTTTAAGATTTCTTCATTATTGATAGCGTGGGAAATTTTTTCCATTGTTAAAGGATAGGGACATTTTCACGTTTTAAATATTGTCCATTGTTGAAAGCATATTAATATTTGACAATGGAATTTTTTCCGTTGTTGGAAGTGCGGGAAAGTTGTCATTACAGATAACTCCTATTATAATTATAAATAAATTTACATAATAACAATTGAAAAAGGAAGACTTAAAGTCTAAATTTCATTGTTGTGGGAATTTTTCATATTTTAAGATTTCTTCATTGTTGCAAGCGTGGGAAAATTTGTCAGTATAATTTTTTCCATTGTTAAATGATAGGGACAATTTTACGTTTTAAAGATTGTCCATTGTTGATAGCGTATGAATATTTGTCAATGGAAGTTTTTCCGCTTTTGGAAGTGCGGGAAAGTTGTCATTATAGATAACTATTAATATAATTATAAATAGATTTTTCATAATAACTATTGAAAAAGGAAGACTTAAAGTCGAATTTGTCATTGTTGCGGGAAAAATTTCTTGTTTTAAGATTTCTTCATTGTTGAATACGTTGGAAAATTTGTCACTATAAATTTTTCCATTGTTAAAGGATAGGGACATTTTCATGTTTTAAATATAGTCCATTGTTGAAAGAATATCAATATTTGTCAATGGATTTTTTTCCGATGTTGGAAGTGCGGGAAAGTTGTCATTATAGATAACTTCTAATATATTTATAAATAGATTTTTTATAATAACAATTGAAAAAGGAAGACTTAAAGTCGAATTTGTCATTGTTGCGGGAAAAATTTCTTGTTTTAAGATTTCTTCATTGTTGAATGCGTTGGAAAATTTGTCACTATAAATTTTTCCATTGTTAAAGGATAGGGACATTTTCATGTTTTAAATATAGTCCATTGTTGAAAGAATATCAATATTTGTCAATGGATTTTTTTCCGTTGTTGGAAGTGCGGGAAAGTTGGAATTATATTTAACTTTTAATATAATTATAAATAAATTTGTCATAATAACAATTGAAAAAGGAAGACTTAAAGTCGAATGTTTCATTGTTGCGGGAAAAACTTCTTATTTTAAGATTTCTTCATTATTGATAGCGTGGGAAATTTTTTCCATTGTTAAAGGATAGGGACATTTTCACGTTTTAAATATTGTCCATTGTTGAAAGCATATTAATATTTGTCAATGGAATTTTTTCCATTGTTGGAAGTGCGGGAAAGTTGTCATTACAGATAACTCCTATTATAATTATAAATAAATTTGACATAATAACAATTGAAAAAGGAAGACTTAAAGTCTAAATTTCATTGTTGTGGGAAATTTTCATATTTTAAGATTTCTTCATTGTTGCAAGCGTGGTAAAATTTGTCAGTATAATTTTTTCCATTGTTAAATTATAGGAACAATTTTACGTTTTAAAGATTGTCCATTGTTGGTAGCGTATCAATATTTGTCTTTGGAAGTTTTTCCGCTGTTGGAAGTGCGGGAAAGTTGTCATTATAGATAACTATTAATATAATTATAAATAGATTTTTCCTAATAACAATTGAAAAAGGAAGACTTGAAGTCGAATTGGTCATTGTTGCTGGAAAAAATTCTTATTTTAAGATTTCTTCATTGTTGAAAGCGTGGGAAAATTTTTCCATTGTTAAAGGATAGGGACATTTTCACGTTTTAAGTATTGTCCATTGTTGAATGCGTATCAATATTTGTCAATGGAATTTTTTCCATTGTTGGAAGTGCGGGAAAGTTGGAATTATATTTAACTCTTAATATAATTATAAATAGATTTTTCATAATAACAATTGAAAAAGGAAGACTTAAAGTCGAATTTGTCATTGTTGCGGGAAAAATTTCTTGTTTTAAGATTTCTTCATTGTTGAATGCGTTGGAAAATTTGTCACTAAAAATTTTTCCATTGTTAAAGGATAGGGACATTTTCATGTTTTAAATATAGTCCATTGTTGAAAGAATATCAATATTTGTCAATGTATTTTTTTCCGTTGTTGGAAGTGCGGGAAAGTTGTCATTATAGATAACTTCTAATATAATTATAAATAGATTTTTTATAATAACAATTGAAAAATGAAGACTTAAAGTCGAATTTTTCATTGTTGCGCGAAAAATTTCATATTTTAAGATTTCTTCATTATTGAATGCGTTGGAAAATTTGTCACTATAAATTTTTCCATTGTTAAAGGATAGGGACATTTTCATGTTTTAAATATAGTCCATTGTTGAAAGAATATCAATATTTGTCAATGTATTTTTTTCCGTTGTTGGAAGTGCGGGAAAGTTGTCATTATAGATAACTTCTAATATAATTATAAATAGATTTTTTATAATAACAATTGAAAAATGAAGACTTAAAGTCGAATTTTTCATTGTTGCGCGAAAAATTTCATATTTTAAGATTTCTTCATTATTGAATGCGTTGGAAAATTTGTCACTATAAATTTTTCCATTGTTAAAGGATAGGGACATTTTCATGTTTTAAATATAGTCCATTGTTGAAAGAATATCAATATTTGTCAATGGATTTTTTTCCGTTGTTGGAAGTGCGCGAAAGTTGTCATTATAGATAACTTCTAATATAATTATAAATAGATTTTTCATAATAACAATTGAAAAAGGAAGACTTAAAGTCGAATTTGTCATTGTTGCGGGAAAAATTTCTTTTTTTAAGATTTCTTCATTGTTGAATGAGTTGGAAAATTTGTCACTATAAATTTTTCCATTGTTAAAGGATAGGGACATTTTCATGTTTTAAATATAGTTCATTGTTGAAAGAATATAAATATATGTCAATGGATTTTTTTCCGATGTTGGAAGTGCGGGAAAGTTGTCATTATAGATAACTTCTAATATAATTATAAATAGATTTTTTATAATAACAATTGAAAAAGGAAGACTTAAAGTCGAATTTGTCATTGTTGCGGGAAAAATTTCTTGTTTTAAGATTTCTTCATTGTTGAATGCGTTGGAAAATTTGTCACTATATATTTTTCCATTGTTAAAGGATAGGGACATTTTCATGTTTTAAATATAGTCCATTGTTGAAAGAATATCAATATTTGTCAATGGATTTTTTTCCGTTGTTGGAAGTGCGGGAAAGTTGTCATTATAGATAACTTCTAATATAATTATAAATAGATTTTTTATAATAACAATTGAAAAAGGAAGACTTAAAGTCGAATTTGTCATTGTTGCGCGAAAAATTTCATATTTTAAGATTTTTTCATTTTTGAAAGCGTGGGAAAATTTGTCACTATATATTTTTCCATTGTTAAAGGATAGGGACATTTTCATGTTTTAAATATAGTCCATTGTTGAAAGAATATCAATATTTGTCAATGGATTTTTTTCCGTTGTTGGAAGTGCGGGAAAGTTGTCATTATAGATAACTTCTAATATAATTATAAATAGATTTTTCAAAATAACAATTGAAAAAGGAAGACTTAAAGTCGAATTTGTCATTGTTGGGGAAAAAATTTCTTGTTTTAAGATTTCTTCATTGTTGAATGCGTTGGAAAATTTGTCACTATAAATTTTTCCATTGTTAAAGGATAGGGACATTTTCATGTTTTAAATATAGTCCATTGTTGAAAGAATATCAATATTTGTCAATAAATTTTTTTCCGTTGTTGGAAGTGCGGGAAAGTTGTCATTATAGATAACTTCTAATATAATTATAAATAGATTTTTTATAATAACAATTGAAAAATGAAGACTTAAAGTCGAATTTGTCATTGTTGCGGGAAAAAATACTTATTTTAAGATTTCTTCATTGTTGAAAGCGTGGGAAAATTTTTCCATTGTTAAAGGATAGGGACATTTTCACGTTTTAAATATTGTCCATTGTTGAATGCTTATCAATATTTGTCAATGTAATTTTTTCCATTGTTGGAAGTGCGGGAAAGTTGGAATTATATTTAACTCTTAATATAATTATAAATAAATTTGTCATAATAACAATTGAAAAAGGAAGACTTAAAGTCGAATGTTTCATTGTTGCGGGAAAAATTTCTAATTTTAAGATTTCTTCATTATTGATAGCGTGGGAAATTTTTTCCATTGTTAAAGGATAGGGACATTTTCACGTTTTAAATATAGTCCATTGTTGAAAGCATATTAATATTTGTCAATGGAATTTTTTCCATTGTTGGAAGTGCGGGAAAGTTGTCATTACAGAAAACTCCTATTATAATTATAAATAAATTTGACATAATAACAATTGAAAAAGGAAGACTTAAAGTCTAAATTTCATTGTTGTGGGAAATTTTCATATTTTAAGATTTCTTCATTGCTGCAAGCGTGGTAAAATTTGTCAGTATAATTTTTTTCATTGTTAAATGATAGGAACAATTTTACGTTTTAAAGATTGTCCATTGTTGATAGTGTATCAATATTTGTCTTTGGAAGTTTTTCCGCTGTTGGAAGTGCGGGAAAGTTGTCATTATAGATAACTATTAATATAATTATAAATAGATTTTTCATAATAACAATTGAAAAAGGAAGACTTAAAGTCGAATTTGTCATTGTTGCGGGAAAAAATTCTTATTTTAAGATTTCTTCATTGTTGAAAGCGTGGGAAAATTTTTCCATTGTTAAAGGATAGGGACATTTTCACGTTTTAAATATTGTCCATTGTTGAATGCGTATCAATAATTGTCAATGGAATTCTTTCCATTGTTGGAAGTGCGGGAAAGTTGGAATTATATTTAACTCTTAATATAATTATAAATAAATTTGTCATAATAACAATTGAAAAAGGAAGACATAAAGTCGAATGTTTCATTGTTGCGGGAAAAATTTCTTATTTTAAGATTTCTTCATTATTGATAGCGTGGGAAATTTTTTCCATTGTTAAAGGATAGGGACATTTTCACGTTTTAAATATTGTCCATTGTTGAAAGCATATTAATATTTGTCAATGGAATTTTTTCCGCTGTTGGAAGTGCGGGAAAGTTGTCATTATAGATAACTATTAATATAATTATAAATAGATTTTTTATAATAACAATTGAAAAATCAAGACTTAAAGTCGAATTTTTCATTGTTGCGCGAAAAATTTCATATTTTAAGATTTTTTCTATGTTGAAAGCGTGGGAAAATTTGTCACTAAAAATTTTTCCATTGTTAAAGGATAGGGACATTTTCATGTTTTAAATATAGTCCATTGTTGAAAGCGTATCAATATTTGTCAATGGAATTTTTTCCGCTGTTGGAAGTGCGGGAAAGTTGTCATTATAGATAACTATTAATATAATTATAAATAGATTTTTCATAATAACCATTGAAAAAGGAAGACTTAAAGTCGAATTTGTCATTGTTGGGGAAAAAATTTCTTGTTTTAAGATTTCTTCATTGTTGAATGCCTTGGAAAATTTGTCACTATAAATTTTTCCATTGTTAAAGGATAGGGACATTTTCATGTTTTAAATATAGTCCATTTTTGAAAGAATATCAATATTTGTCAATAGATTTTTTTCCGTTGTTGGAAGTGCGGGAAAGTTGTCATTATAGATAACTTCTAATATAATTATAAATAGATTTTTTATAATAACAATTGAAAAATCAAGACTTAAAGTCGAATTTTTCATTGTTGCGCGAAAAATTTCATATTTTAAGATTTTTTCATTGTTCAAAGCGTGGGAAAATTTGTCACTAAAATTTTTTCCATTGTTAAAGGATAGGGACATTTTCATGTTTTAAATATAGTCCATTGTTGAAAGCGTATCAATATTTGTCAATGGAATTTTTTCCGCTGTTGGAAGTGCGGGAAAGTTGTCATTATAGATAACTATTAATATAATTATAAATAGATTTTTCATAATAACAATTGAAAAAGGAAGACTTAAAGTCGAATTTGTCATTGTTGCGGGAAAAAATTCTTATTTTAAGATTTCTTCATTGTTGAAAGCGTGGGAAAATTTTTCCATTGTTAAAGGATAGGGACATTTTCACGTTTTAAATATTGTCCATTGTTGAATGCGTATCAATAATTGTCAATGGAATTTTTTCCATTGTTGGAAGTGCAGGAAAGTTGGAATTATATTTAACTCTTAATATAATTATAAATAAATTTGTCATAATAACAATTGAAAAAGGAAGACATAAAGTCGAATGTTTCATTGTTGCGGGAAAAATTTCTTATTTTAAGATTTCTTCATTATTGATAGCGTGGGAAATTTTTTCCATTGTTAAAGGATAGGGACATTTTCACGTTTTAAATATTGTCCATTGTTGAAAGCATATTAATATTTGTCAATGGAATTTTTTCCATTGTTGGAAGTGCGGGAAAGTTGTCATTACAGATAACTCCTATTATAATTATAAATAAATTTACATAATAACAATTGAAAAAGGAAGACTTAAAGTCTAAATTTCATTGTTGTGGGAATTTTTCATATTTTAAGATTTCTTCATTGTTGCAAGCGTGGGAAAATTTGTCAGTATAATTTTTTCCATTGTTAAATGATAGGGACAATTTTACGTTTTAAAGATTGTCCATTGTTGATAGCGTATTAATATTTGTCAATGGAAGTTTTTCCGTTGTTGGAAGTGCGGGAAAGTTGTCATTATAGATAACTTCTAATATAATTATAAATAGATTTTTCATAATAACAATTGAAAAAGGAAGACTTAAAGTCGAATTTGTCATTGTTGGGGAAATAATTTCTTGTTTTAAGATTTCTTCATTGTTGAATGCGTTGGAAAATTTGTCACTATAAATTTTTCCATTGTTAAAGGATAGGGACATTTTCATGTTTTAAATATAGTCCATTGTTGAAAGAATATCAATATTTGTCAATAGATTTTTTTCCGTTGTTGGAAGTGCGGGAAAGTTGTCATTATAGATAGCTTCTAATATAATTATAAATAGATTTTTTATAATAACAATTGAAAAATGAAGACTTAAAGTCGAATTTTTCATTGTTGAGCGAAAAATTTCATATTTTAAGATTTTTTCTATGTTGAAAGCGTGGGAAAATTTGTCACTAAAAATTTTTCCATTGTTAAAGGATAGGGACATTTTCATGTTTTAAATATAGTCCATTGTTGAAAGCGTATCAATATTTGTCAATGGAATTTTTTCCGCTGTTGGAAGTGCGGGAAAGTTGTCATTATAGATAACTATTAATATAATTATAAATAGATTTTTCATAATAACCATTGAAAAAGGAAGACTTAAAGTCGAATTTGTCATTGTTGGGGAAAAAATTTCTTGTTTTAAGATTTCTTCATTGTTGAATGCCTTGGAAAATTTGTCACTATAAATTTTTCCATTGTTAAAGGATAGGGACATTTTCATGTTTTAAATATAGTCCATTTTTGAAAGAATATCAATATTTGTCAATAGATTTTTTTCCGTTGTTGGAAGTGCGGGAAAGTTGTCATTATAGATAACTTCTAATATAATTATAAATAGATTTTTTATAATAACAATTGAAAAATCAAGACTTAAAGTCGAATTTTTCATTGTTGCGCGAAAAATTTCATATTTTAAGATTTTTTCATTGTTCAAAGCGTGGGAAAATTTGTCACTAAAATTTTTTCCATTGTTAAAGGATAGGGACATTTTCATGTTTTAAATATAGTCCATTGTTGAAAGCGTATCAATATTTGTCAATGGAATTTTTTCCGCTGTTGGAAGTGCGGGAAAGTTGTCATTATAGATAACTATTAATATAATTATAAATAGATTTTTCATAATAACAATTGAAAAAGGAAGACTTAAAGTCGAATTTGTCATTGTTGCGGGAAAAAATTCTTATTTTAAGATTTCTTCATTGTTGAAAGCGTGGGAAAATTTTTCCATTGTTAAAGGATAGGGACATTTTCACGTTTTAAATATTGTCCATTGTTGAATGCGTATCAATAATTGTCAATGGAATTTTTTCCATTGTTGGAAGTGCAGGAAAGTTGGAATTATATTTAACTCTTAATATAATTATAAATAAATTTGTCATAATAACAATTGAAAAAGGAAGACATAAAGTCGAATGTTTCATTGTTGCGGGAAAAATTTCTTATTTTAAGATTTCTTCATTATTGATAGCGTGGGAAATTTTTTCCATTGTTAAAGGATAGGGACATTTTCACGTTTTAAATATTGTCCATTGTTGAAAGCATATTAATATTTGTCAATGGAATTTTTTCCATTGTTGGAAGTGCGGGAAAGTTGTCATTACAGATAACTCCTATTATAATTATAAATAAATTTACATAATAACAATTGAAAAAGGAAGACTTAAAGTCTAAATTTCATTGTTGTGGGAATTTTTCATATTTTAAGATTTCTTCATTGTTGCAAGCGTGGGAAAATTTGTCAGTATAATTTTTTCCATTGTTAAATGATAGGGACAATTTTACGTTTTAAAGAGTGTCCATTGTTGATAGCGTATGAATATTTGTCAATGGAAGTTTTTCCGCTTTTGGAAGTGCGGGAAAGTTGTCATTATAGATAACTATTAATATAATTATAAATAGATTTTTCATAATAACCATTGAAAAAGGAAGACTTAAAGTCGAATTTGTCATTGTTGCGGGAAAAAATTCTTATTTTAAGATTTCTTCATTGTTGAAAGCGTGGGAAAATTTTTCCATTGTTAAAAGATAGGGACATTTTCACGTTTTAAGTATTGTCCATTGTTGAATGCGTATCAATATTTGTCAATGGAATTTTTTCCATTGTTGGAAGTGCGGGAAAGTTGGAATTATATTTAACTCTTAATATAATTATAAATAGATTTTTCATAATAACAATTGAAAAAGGAAGACTTAAAGTCGAATTTGTCATTGTTGCGGGAAAAATTTCTTGTTTTAAGATTTCTTCATTGTTGAATGCGTTGGAAAATTTGTCACTAAAAATTTTTCCATTGTTAAAGGATAGGGACATTTTCATGTTTTAAATATAGTCCATTGTTGAAAGAATATCAATATTTGTCAATGGATTTTTTTCCGTTGTTGGAAGTGCGGGAAAGTTGTCATTATAGATAACTTCTAATATAATTATAAATAGATTTTTTATAATAACAATTGAAAAATGAACACTTAAAGTCGAATTTTTCATTGTTGCGCGAAAAATTTCATATTTTAAGATTTCTTCATTATTGAATGCGTTGGAAAATTTGTCACTATAAATTTTTCCATTGTTAAAGGATAGGGACATTTTCATGTTTTAAATATAGTCCATTGTTGAAAGAATATCAATATTTGTCAATGGATTTTTTTCCGTTGTTGGAAGTGCGGGAAAGTTGTCATTATAGATAACTTCTAATATAATTATAAATAGATTTTTTATAATAACAATTGAAAAATGAAGACTTAAAGTCGAATTTTTCATTGTTGCGCGAAAAATTTCATATTTTATGATTTCTTCATTGTTGAAAGCGTGAGAAAATTTGTCAGTAAAAATTTTTCCATTGTTAAAGGATAGGGACATTTTCATGTTTTAAATATAGTCCATTGTTGAAAGCGTATTAATATTTGTCAATGGAATTTTTTCCGCTGTTGGAAGTGCGGGAAAGTTGTCATTATAGATAACTTCTAATATAATTAAAAATAAATTTTTCATAATAACAATTGAAAAAGGAAGACTTAAAGTCGAATTTGTCATTGTTGCGGGAAAAACTTCTTATTTTAAGATTTCTTCATTATTGATAGCGTGGGAAATTTTTTCCATTGTTAAAGGATAGGGACATTTTCACGTTTTAAATATTGTCCATTGTTGAAAGCATATTAATATTTGTCAATGGAATTTTTTCCATTGTTGGAAGTGCGGGAAAGTTGTCATTACAGATAACTCCTATTATAATTATAAATAAATTTGACATAATAACAATTGAAAAAGGAAGACTTAAAGTCTAAATTTCATTGTTGTGGGAAATTTTCATATTTTAAAATTTCTTCATTGTTGCAAAAGTGGTAAAATTTGTCAGTATAATTTTTTCCATTGTTAAATTATAGGAACAATTTTACGTTTTAAAGATTGTCCATTGTTGGTAGCGTATCAATATTTGTCTTTGGAAGTTTTTCCGCTGTTGGAAGTGCGGGAAAGTTGTCATTATAGATAACTATTAATATAATTATAAATAGATTTTTCATAATAACAATTGAAAAAGGAAGACTTAAAGTCGAATTTGTCATTGTTGCAGGAAAAAATTCTTATTTTAAGATTTCTTCATTGTTGAAAGCGTGGGAAAATTTTTCCATTGTTAAAGGATAGGGACATTTTCACGTTTTAAGTATTGTCCATTGTTGAATGCGTATCAATATTTGTCAATGGAATTTTTTCCATTGTTGGAAGTGCGGGAAAGTTGGAATTATATTTAACTCTTAATATAATTATAAATAGATTTTTCATAATAACAATTGAAAAAGGAAGACTTAAAGTCGAATTTGTCATTGTTGCGGGAAAAATTTCTTGTTTTAAGATTTCTTCATTGTTGAATGCGTTGGAAAATTTGTCACTAAAAATTTTTCCATTGTTAAAGGATAGGGACATTTTCATGTTTTAAATATAGTCCATTGTTGAAGGAATATCAATATTTGTCAATGGATTTTTTTCCGTTGTTGGAAGTGCGGGAAAGTTGTCATTATAGATAACTTCTAATATAATTATAAATAGATTTTTTATAATAACAATTGAAAAATGAAGACTTAAAGTCGAATTTTTCATTGTTGCGCGAAAAATTTCATATTTTAAGATTTCTTCATTATTGAATGCGTTGGAAAATTTGTCACTATAAATTTTTCCATTGTTAAAGGATAGGGACATTTTCATGTTTTAAATATAGTCCATTGTTGAAAGAATATCAATATTTGTCAATGGATTTTTTTCCGTTGTTGGAAGTGCGGGAAAGTTGTCATTATAGATAACTTCTAATATAATTATAAATAGATTTTTTATAATAACAATTGAAAAATGAAGACTTAAAGTCGAATTTTTCATTGTTGCGCGAAAAATTTCATATTTTAAGATTTCTTCATTGTTGAAAGCGTGGGAAAATTTGTCACTAAAAATTTTTCCATTGTTAAAGTATAGGGACATTTTCATGTTTTAAATATAGTCCATTGTTGAAAGCGTATTAATATTTGTCAATGGAATTTTTTCCGCTGTTGGAAGTGCGGGAAAGTTGTCATTATAGATAACTTCTAATATAATTATAAATAAATTTTTCATAATAACAATTGAAAAAGGAAGACTTAAATGGTTGAAAGTCGAATTTGTCAATGTTAAAACATTGTCGAATTTGTCATTGTTGCGGGAAAAATTTCTTGTTTTAAGATTTCTTCATTGTTGAATGCGTTGGAAAATTTGTCACTAAAAATTTTTCCATTGTTAAAGGATAGGGACATTTTCATGTTTTAAATATAGTCCATTGTTGAAGGAATATCAATATTTGTCAATGGATTTTTTTCCGTTGTTGGAAGTGCGGGAAAGTTGTCATTATAGATAACTTCTAATATAATTATAAATAGATTTTTTATAATAACAATTGAAAAAGGAAGACTTAAAGTCTAAATTTCATTGTTGTGGGAAATTTTCATATTTTAAGATTTCTTCATTGTTGCAAGCGTGATAAAATTTGTCAGTATAATTTTTTCCATTGTTAAATGATAGGAACAATTTTACCTTTTAAAGATAGTCCATTGTTGATAGCGTATCAATATTTGTCTTTGGAAGTTTTTCCGCTGTTGGAAGTGCGGGAAAGTTGTCATTATAGATAACTATTAATATAATTATAAATAGATTTTTCATAATAACAATTGAAAAAGGAAGACTTAAAGTCGAATTTGTCATTGTTGCGGGAAAAAATTCTTATTTTAAGATTTCTTCATTGTTGAAAGCGTGGGAAAATTTTTCTATTGTTAAAGGATAGGGACATTTTCACGTTTTAACTATTGTCCATTGTTGAATGCGTATCACTAATTGTCAATGGAATTTTTTCCATTGTTGGAAGTGCGCGAAAGTTGGAATTATATTTAACTCTTAATATAATTATAAATAAATTTGTCATAATAACAATTGAAAAAGGAAGACATAAAGTCGAATGTTTCATTGTTGCGGGAAAAATTTCTTATTTTAAGATTTCTTCATTATTGATAGCGTGGGAAATTTTTTCCATTGTTAAAGGATAGGGACATTTTCACGTTTTAAATATTGTCCATTGTTGAAAGCATATTAATATTTGTCAATGGAATTTTTCCCATTGTTGGAAGTGCGGGAAAGTTGTCATTACAGATAACTCCTATTATAATTATAAATAAATTTGACATAATAACAATTGAAAAAGGAAGACTTAAAGTCTAAATTTCATTGTTGTGGGAAATTTTCATATTTTAAAATTTCTTCATTGTTGCAAAAGTGGTAAAATTTGTCAGTATAATTTTTTCCATTGTTAAATTATAGGAACAATTTTACGTTTTAAAGATTGTCCATTGTTGGTAGCGTATCAATATTTGTCTTTGGAAGTTTTTCCGCTGTTGGAAGTGCGGGAAAGTTGTCATTATAGATAACTATTAATATAATTATAAATAGATTTTTCATAATAACAATTGAAAAAGGAAGACTTAAAGTCGAATTTGTCATTGTTGCAGGAAAAAATTCTTATTTTAAGATTTCTTCATTGTTGAAAGCGTGGGAAAATTTTTCCATTGTTAAAGGATAGGGACATTTTCACGTTTTAAGTATTGTCCATTGTTGAATGCGTATCAATATTTGTCAATGGAATTTTTTCCATTGTTGGAAGTGCGGGAAAGTTGGAATTATATTTAACTCTTAATATAATTATAAATAGATTTTTCATAATAACAATTGAAAAAGGAAGACTTAAAGTCGAATTTGTCATTGTTGCGGGAAAAATTTCTTGTTTTAAGATTTCTTCATTGTTGAATGCGTTGGAAAATTTGTCACTAAAAATTTTTCCATTGTTAAAGGATAGGGACATTTTCATGTTTTAAATATAGTCCATTGTTGAAGGAATATCAATATTTGTCAATGGATTTTTTTCCGTTGTTGGAAGTGCGGGAAAGTTGTCATTATAGATAACTTCTAATATAATTATAAATAGATTTTTTATAATAACAATTGAAAAATGAAGACTTAAAGTCGAATTTTTCATTGTTGCGCGAAAAATTTCATATTTTAAGATTTCTTCATTATTGAATGCGTTGGAAAATTTGTCACTATAAATTTTTCCATTGTTAAAGGATAGGGACATTTTCATGTTTTAAATATAGTCCATTGTTGAAAGAATATCAATATTTGTCAATGGATTTTTTTCCGTTGTTGGAAGTGCGGGAAAGTTGTCATTATAGATAACTTCTAATATAATTATAAATAGATTTTTTATAATAACAATTGAAAAATGAAGACTTAAAGTCGAATTTTTCATTGTTGCGCGAAAAATTTCATATTTTAAGATTTCTTCATTGTTGAAAGCGTGGGAAAATTTGTCACTAAAAATTTTTCCATTGTTAAAGTATAGGGACATTTTCATGTTTTAAATATAGTCCATTGTTGAAAGCGTATTAATATTTGTCAATGGAATTTTTTCCGCTGTTGGAAGTGCGGGAAAGTTGTCATTATAGATAACTTCTAATATAATTATAAATAAATTTTTCATAATAACAATTGAAAAAGGAAGACTTAAATGGTTGAAAGTCGAATTTGTCAATGTTAAAACATTGTCGAATTTGTCATTGTTGCGGGAAAAATTTCTTGTTTTAAGATTTCTTCATTGTTGAATGCGTTGGAAAATTTGTCACTAAAAATTTTTCCATTGTTAAAGGATAGGGACATTTTCATGTTTTAAATATAGTCCATTGTTGAAGGAATATCAATATTTGTCAATGGATTTTTTTCCGTTGTTGGAAGTGCGGGAAAGTTGTCATTATAGATAACTTCTAATATAATTATAAATAGATTTTTTATAATAACAATTGAAAAAGGAAGACTTAAAGTCTAAATTTCATTGTTGTGGGAAATTTTCATATTTTAAGATTTCTTCATTGTTGCAAGCGTGATAAAATTTGTCAGTATAATTTTTTCCATTGTTAAATGATAGGAACAATTTTACCTTTTAAAGATAGTCCATTGTTGATAGCGTATCAATATTTGTCTTTGGAAGTTTTTCCGCTGTTGGAAGTGCGGGAAAGTTGTCATTATAGATAACTATTAATATAATTATAAATAGATTTTTCATAATAACAATTGAAAAAGGAAGACTTAAAGTCGAATTTGTCATTGTTGCGGGAAAAAATTCTTATTTTAAGATTTCTTCATTGTTGAAAGCGTGGGAAAATTTTTCTATTGTTAAAGGATAGGGACATTTTCACGTTTTAACTATTGTCCATTGTTGAATGCGTATCACTAATTGTCAATGGAATTTTTTCCATTGTTGGAAGTGCGCGAAAGTTGGAATTATATTTAACTCTTAATATAATTATAAATAAATTTGTCATAATAACAATTGAAAAAGGAAGACATAAAGTCGAATGTTTCATTGTTGCGGGAAAAATTTCTTATTTTAAGATTTCTTCATTATTGATAGCGTGGGAAATTTTTTCCATTGTTAAAGGATAGGGACATTTTCACGTTTTAAATATTGTCCATTGTTGAAAGCATATTAATATTTGTCAATGGAATTTTTCCCATTGTTGGAAGTGCGGGAAAGTTGTCATTACAGATAACTCCTATTATAATTATAAATAAATTTACATAATAACAATTGAAAAAGGAAGACTTAAAGTCTAAATTTCATTGTTGTGGGAATTTTTCATATTTTAAGATTTCTTCATTGTTGCAAGCGTGGGAAAATTTGTCAGTATAATTTTTTCCATTGTTAAATGATAGGGACAATTTTACGTTTTAAAGATTGTCCATTGTTGATAGCGTATGGATATTTGTCAATGGAAGTTTTTCCATTGTTGGAAGTGCGGGAAAGTTGGAATTATATTTAACTCTTAATATAATTATAAATAAATTTGTCATAATAACAATTGAAAAAGGAAGTCTTAAAGTCGAATGTTTCATTGTTGCGGGAAAAATTTCTTATTTTAAGATTTCTTCATTATTGATTGCGTGGGAAATTTTTTCCATTGTTAAAGGATAGGGACATTTTCACGTTTTAAATATTGTCCATTGTTGAAAGCATATTAATATTTGTCAATGGAATTTTTTCCATTGTTGGAAGTGCGGGAAAGTTGTCATTATAGATAACTATTAATATAATTATAAATAGATTTTTCATAATAACAATTGAAAAAGGAAGACTTAAAGTCGAATTTGTCATTGTTGCGGGAATAATTTCTTGTTTTAATATTTCTTCATTGTTGAATCCGTTGGAAAATTTGTCACTATAAATTTTTCCATTGTTAAAGGATAGGGACATTTTCATGTTTTAAATATAGTCCATTGTTGAAAGAATATCAATATTTGTCAATGGATTTTTTTCCGATGTTGGAAGTGCGGGAAAGTTGTCATTATAGATAACTTCTAATATGATTATAAATAGATTTTTTATAATAACAATTGAAAAAGGAAGACTTAAAGTCGAATTTGTCATTGTTGCGGGAAAAATTTCTTGTTTTAAGATTTCTTCATTGTTGAATGCGTTGGAAAATTTGTCACTATAAATTTTTCCATTGTTAAAGGATAGGGACATTTTCATGTTTTAAATATAGTCCATTGTTGAAAGAATATCAATATTTGTCAATGGATTTTTTTCCGTTGTTGGAAGTGCGGGAAAGTTGTCATTATAGATAACTTCTAATATAATTATAAATAGATTTTTCATAATAACAATTGAAAAAGGAAGACTTAAACTCGAATTTGTCACTGTTGTGGGAAAAATTTCTTGTTTTAAGATTTCTTCATTGTTGAATGCGTTGGAAAATTTGTCACTATAAATTTTTCCATTGTTAAAGGATAGGGACATTTTCATGTTTTAAATATAGTCCATTGTTGAAAGAATATCAATATTTGTCAATGGATTTTTTTCCGTTGTTGTAAGTGCGGGAAAGTTGTCATTATAGATAACTTCTAATATAATTATAAATAGATTTTTTATAATAACAATTGAAAAATGAAGACTTAAAGTCGAATTTTTCATTGTTGCGCGAAAAAATTCATATTTTAAGATTTCTTCATTGTTGAAAGCGTGGGAAAATTTGTCACTAAAAATTTTTCCATTGTTAAAGGATAGGGACATTTTCATGTTTTAAATATAGTCCATTGTTGAAAGCGTATCAATATTTGTCAATGGAATTTTTTCCGCTGTTGGAAGTGCGGGAAAGTTGTCATTATAGATAACTATTAATATAATTATAAATAGATTTTTCATAATAACCATTGAAAAAGGAAGACTTAAAGTCGAATTTGTCATTATTGCGGGAAAAAATTCTTATTTTAAGATTTCTTCATTGTTGAAAGCGTGGGAAAATTTTTCCATTGTTAAAGGATAGGGACATTTTCACGTTTTAAATATTGTCCATTGTTGAATGCGTATCAATATTTGTCAATGTAATTTTTTCCGTTGTTGGAAGTGCGGGAAAGTTGAATTATATTTAACTCTTAATATAATTATAAATAAATTTGTCATAATAACAATTGAAAAAGGAAGACTTAAAGTCGAATTTTTCATTGTTGCGGGAAAAATTTCTTATTTTAAGATTTCTTCATTATTGATAGCGTGGGAAATTTTTTCCATTGTTAAAGGATAGGGACATTTTCACGTTTTAAATATTGTCCATTGTTGAAAGCATATTAATATTTGACAATGGAATTTTTTCCATTGTTGGAAGTGCGGGAAAGTTGTCATTACAGAAAACTCCTATTATAATTATAAATAAATTTGACATAATAACAATTGAAAAAGGAAGACATAAAGTCTAAATTTCATTGTTGTGGGAAATTTTCATATTTTAAGATTTCTTCATTGTTGCAAGCGTGGTAAAATTTGTCAGTATAATTTTTTCCATTGTTAAATGATAGGAACAATTTTACCTTTTAAAGATTGTCCATTGTTGATAGCGTATCAATATTTGTCTTTGGAAGTTTTTCCGCTGTTGGAAGTGCGGGAAAGTTGTCATTATAGATAACTATTAATATAATTATAAATAGATTTTTCATAATAACAATTGAAAAAGGAAGACAAAGTCGAATTTGTCATTGTTGCGGGAAAAAATTCTTATTTTAAGATTTCTTCATTGTTGAAAGCGTGGGAAAATTTTTCTATTGTTAAAGGATAGGGACATTTTCACGTTTTAAATATTGTCCATTGTTGAATGCGTATCACTAATTGTCAATGGAATTTTTTCCATTGTTGGAAGTGCGGGAAAGTTGGAATTATATTTAACTCTTAATATAATTATAAATAAATTTGTCATAATAACAATTGAAAAAGGAAGACATAAAGTCGAATGTTTCATTGTTGCGGGAAAAATTTCTTATTTTAAGATTTCTTCATTATTGATAGCGTGGGAAATTTTTTCCATTGTTAAAGGATAGGGACATTTTCACGTTTTAAATATTGTCCATTGTTGAAAGCATATTAATATTTGTCAATGGAATTTTTCCCATTGTTGGAAGTGCGGGAAAGTTGTCATTACAGATAACTCCTATTATAATTATAAATAAATTTACATAATAACAATTGAAAAAGGAAGACTTAAAGTCTAAATTTCATTGTTGTGGGAATTTTTCATATTTTAAGATTTCTTCATTGTTGCAAGCGTGGGAAAATTTGTCAGTATAATTTTTTCCATTGTTAAATGATAGGGACAATTTTACGTTTTAAAGATTGTCCATTGTTGATAGCGTATGAATATTTGTCAATGGAAGTTTTTCCATTGTTGGAAGTGCGGGAAAGTTGGAATTATATTTAACTCTTAATATAATTATAAATAAATTTGTCATAATAACAATTGAAAAAGGAAGACTTAAAGTCGAATGTTTCATTGTTGCGGGAAAAATTTCTTATTTTAAGATTTCTTCATTATTGATAGCGTGGGAAATTTTTTCCATTGTTAAAGGATAGGGACATTTTCACGTTTTAAATATTGTCCATTGTTGAAAGCATATTAATATTTGTCAATGGAATTTTTTCCATTGTTGGAAGTGCGGGAAAGTTGTCATTATAGATAACTATTAATATAATTATAAATAGATTTTTCATAATAACAATTGAAAAAGGAAGACTTAAAGTCGAATTTGTCATTGTTGCGGGAAAAATTTCTTGTTTTAAGATTTCTTCATTGTTGAATCCGTTGGAAAATTTGTCACTATAAATTTTTCCATTGTTAAAGGATAGGGACATTTTCATGTTTTAAATATAGTCCATTGTTGAAAGCATATTAATATTTGTCAATGGAATTTTTTCCATTGTTGGAAGTGCGGGAAAGTTGTCATTATAGATAACTATTAATATAATTATAAATAGATTTTTCATAATAACCATTGAAAAAGGAAGACTTAAAGTCGAATTTGTCATTATTGCGGGAAAAAATTCTTATTTTAAGATTTCTTCATTGTTGAAAGCGTGGGAAAATTTTTCCATTGTTAAAGGATAGGGACATTTTCACGTTTTAAATATTGTCCATTGTTGAATGCGTATCAATATTTGTCAATGTAATTTTTTCCATTGTTGGAAGTGCGGGAAAGTTGGAATTATATTTAACTCTTAATATAATTATAAATAAATTTGTCATAATAACAATTGAAAAAGGAAGACTTAAAGTCGAATGTTTCATTGTTGCGGGAAAAATTTCTTATTTTAAGATTTCTTCATTATTGATAGCGTGGGAAAATTTTTCCATTGTTAAAGGAAAGGGACATTTTCACGTTTTAAATATTGTCCATTGTTGAAAGCATATTAATATTTGACAATGGAATTTTTTCCATTGGTGGAAGTGCGGGAAAGTTGTCATTACACATAACTCCTATTATAATTATAAATAAATTTGACATAATAACAATTGAAAAAGGAAGATTAAAGTCTAAATTTCATTGTTGTGTAAAATTTTCATATTTTAAGATTTCTTCATTGTTGCAAGCGTGGTAAAATTTGTCAGTATAATTTTTTCCATTGTTAAAATATAGGAACAATTTTACCTTTTAAAGATTGTCCATTGTTGATAGCGTATCAATATTTGTCTTTGGAAGTTTTTCCTCTGTTGGAAGTGCGGGAAAGTTGTCATTATAGATAATTATTAATATAATTATAAATAGATTTTTCATAATAAAAATTGAAAAAGGAAGACTTAAAGTCGAATTTGTCATTGTTGCGGGAAAAAATTCTTATTTTAAGATTTCTACATTGTTGAAAGCGTGGGAAAATTTTTCTATTGTTAAAGGATAGGGACATTTTCACGTTTTAAAAATTGTCCATTGTTGAATGCGTATCACTAATTGTCAATGGAATTTTTTCCATTGTTGGAAGTGCGGGAAAGTTGGAATTATATTTAACTCTTAATATAATTATAAATAAATTTGTCATAATAACAATTGAAAAAGGAAGACAAAGTCGAATGTTTCATTGTCGCGGGAAAAATTTCTTATTTTAAGATTTCTTCATTATTGATAGCGTGGGAAATTTTTTCCATTGTTAAAGGATAGGGACATTTTCACGTTTTAAATATTGTCCATTGTTGAAAGCATTTTAATATTTGTCAATGGAATTTTTTCCATTGGTGGAAGTGCGGGAAAGTTGTCATTACACATAACTCCTATTATAATTATAAATAAATTTGACATAATAACAATTGAAAAAGGAAGACTTAAAGTCTAAATTTCATTGTTGTGGGAAATTTTCGTATTTTAAGATTTCTTCATTGTTGCAAGCGTGGTAAAATTTGTCAGTATAATTTTTTCCATTGTTAAATGATAGGAACAATTTTACGTTTAAAGATTGTCCATTGTTGAAAGCGTATCAATATTTGTCTTTGGAATTTTTTCCGCTGTTGGAAGTGCGGGAAAGTTGTCATTATAGATAACTATTAATATGATTATAAATAAATTTGTCATAATAACAATTGAAAAAGGAAGACATTAAGTCGAATGTTTCATTGTTGCGGGAAAAATTTCTTATTTTAAGATTTCTTCATTATTGATAGCGTGGGAAATTTTTTCCATTGTTAAAGGATAGGGACATTTTCACGTTTTAAATATTGTCCATTGTTGAATGCGTATCAATATTTGTCAATGTAATTTTTTCCATTGTTGGAAGTGCGGGAAAGTTGGAATTATATTTAACTCTTAATATAATTATAAATAAATTTGTCATAATAACAATTGAAAAAGGAAGACTTAAAGTCGAATGTTTCATTGTTGCGGGAAAAATTTCTTATTTTAAGATTTCTTCATTATTGATAGCGTGGGAAATTTTTTCCATTGTTAAAGGATAGGGACATTTTCACGTTTTAAATATTGTCCATTGTTGAAAGCATATTAATATTTGACATTGGAATTTTTTCCATTGTTGGAAGTGCGGGAAAGTTGTCATTACAGAAAACTCCTATTATAATTATAAATAAATTTGACATAATAACAATTGAAAAAGGAAGACTTAAAGTCTAAATTTCATTGTTGTGTAAAATTTTCATATTTTAAGATTTCTTCATTGTTGCAAGCGTGGTAAAATTTGTCAGTATAATTTTTTCCATTGTTAAAATATAGGAACAATTTTACCTTTTAAAGATTGTCCATTTTTGATAGCGTATCAATATTTGTCTTTGGAAGTTTTTCCGCTGTTGGAAGTGCGGGAAAGTTGTCATTATAGATAACTATTAATATAATTATAAATAGATTTTTCATAATAACAATTGAAAAAGGAAGACAAAGTCGAATTTGTCATTGTTGCGGGAAAAAATTCTTATTTTAAGATTTCTTCATTGTTGAAAGCGTGGGAAAATTTTTCTATTGTTAAAGGATAGGGACATTTTCACGTTTTAAATATTGTCCATTGTTGAATGCGTATCACTAATTGTCAATGGAATTTTTTCCATTGTTGGAAGTGCGGGAAAGTTGGAATTATATTTAACTCTTAATATAATTATAAATAAATTTGTCATAATAACAATTGAAAAAGGAAGACATAAAGTCGAATGTTTCATTGTTGCGGGAAAAATTTCTTATTTTAAGATTTCTTCATTATTGATAGCGTGGGAAATTTTTTCCATTGTTAAAGGATAGGGACATTTTCACGTTTTAAATATTGTCCATTGTTGAAAGCATATTAATATTTGTCAATGGAATTTTTCCCATTGTTGGAAGTGCGGGAAAGTTGTCATTACAGATAACTCCTATTATAATTATAAATAAATTTACATAATAACAATTGAAAAAGGAAGACTTAAAGTCTAAATTTCATTGTTGTGGGAATTTTTCATATTTTAAGATTTCTTCATTGTTGCAAGCGTGGGAAAATTTGTCAGTATAATTTTTTCCATTGTTAAATGATAGGGACAATTTTACGTTTTAAAGATTGTCCATTGTTGATAGCGTATGAATATTTGTCAATGGAAGTTTTTCCATTGTTGGAAGTGCGGGAAAGTTGGAATTATATTTAACTCTTAATATAATTATAAATAAATTTGTCATAATAACAATTGAAAAAGGAAGACTTAAAGTCGAATGTTTCATTGTTGCGGGAAAAATTTCTTATTTTAAGATTTCTTCATTATTGATAGCGTGGGAAATTTTTTCCATTGTTAAAGGATAGGGACATTTTCACGTTTTAAATATTGTCCATTGTTGAAAGCATATTAATATTTGTCAATGGAATTTTTTCCATTGTTGGAAGTGCGGGAAAGTTGTCATTATAGATAACTATTAATATAATTATAAATAGATTTTTCATAATAACAATTGAAAAAGGAAGACTTAAAGTCGAATTTGTCATTGTTGCGGGAAAAATTTCTTGTTTTAAGATTTCTTCATTGTTGAATCCGTTGGAAAATTTGTCACTATAAATTTTTCCATTGTTAAAGGATAGGGACATTTTCATGTTTTAAATATAGTCCATTGTTGAAAGAATATCAATATTTGTCAATGGATTTTTTTCCGTTGTTTGAAGTGCGGGAAAGTTGTCATTATAGATAACTTCTGATATAATTATAAATAGATTTTTCATAATAACAATTGAAAAAGGAAGACTTAAAGTCGAATTTGTCATTGTTGCGGGAAAAATATCTTGTTTTAAGATTTCTTCATTGTTGAATGCGTTGGAAAATTTGTCACTATAAATTTTTCCATTGTTAAAGTATAGGGACATTTTCATGTTTTAAATATAGTCCATTGTTGAAAGAATATCAATATTTGTCAATGGATTTTTTCCGTTGTTGGAAGTGCGGGAAAGTTGTCAATATAGATAACTTCGAATATAATTATAAATAGATTTTTTATAATAACAATTGAAAAATGAAGACTTAAAGTCGAATTTTTCATTGTTGCGCGAAAAAATTCATATTTTAAGATTTCTTCATTGTTGAAAGCGTGTGAAAATTTGTCACTAAAAATTTTTCCATTGTTAAAGGATAGGGACATTTTCATGTTTTAAATATAGTCCATTGTTGAAAGCGTATCAATATTTGTCAATGGAATTTTTTCCGCTGTTGGAAGTGCGGGAAAGTTGTCATTATAGATAACTATTAATATAATTATAAATAGATTTTTCATAATAACCATTGAAAAAGGAAGACTTAAAGTCGAATTTGTCATTATTGCGGGAAAAAATTCTTATTTTAAGATTTCTTCATTGTTGAAAGCGTGGGAAAATTTTTCCATTGTTAAAGGATAGGGACATTTTCACGTTTTAAATATTGTCCATTGTTGAATGCGTATCAATATTTGTCAATGTAATTTTTTCCATTGTTGGAAGTGCGGGAAAGTTGGAATTATATTTAACTCTTAATATAATTATAAATAAATTTGTCATAATAACAATTGAAAAAGGAAGACTTAAAGTCGAATGTTTCATTGTTGCGGGAAAAATTTCTTATTTTAAGATTTCTTCATTATTGATAGCGTGGGAAAATTTTTCCATTGTTAAAGGAAAGGGACATTTTCACGTTTTAAATATTGTCCATTGTTGAAAGCATATTAATATTTGACAATAGAATTTTTTCCATTGGTGGAAGTGCGGGAAAGTTGTCATTACACATAACTCCTATTATAATTATAAATAAATTTGACATAATAACAATTGAAAAAGGAAGATTAAAGTCTAAATTTCATTGTTGTGTAAAATTTTCATATTTTAAGATTTCTTCATTGTTGCAAGCGTGGTAAAATTTGTCAGTATAATTTTTTCCATTGTTAAAATATAGGAACAATTTTACCTTTTAAAGATTGTCCATTGTTGATAGCGTATCAATATTTGTCTTTGGAAGTTTTTCCGCTGTTGGAAGTGCGGGAAAGTTGTCATTATAGATAATTATTAATATAATTATAAATAGATTTTTCATAATAAAAATTGAAAAAGGAAGACTTAAAGTCGAATTTGTCATTGTTGCGGGAAAAAATTCTTATTTTAAGATTTCTTCATTGTTGAAAGCGTGGGAAAATTTTTCTATTGTTAAAGGATAGGGACATTTTCACGTTTTAAAAATTGTCCATTGTTGAATGCGTATCACTAATTGTCAATGGAATTTTTTCCATTGTTGGAAGTGCGGGAAAGTTGGAATTATATTTAACTCTTAATATAATTATAAATAAATTTGTCATAATAACAATTGAAAAAGGAAGACAAAGTCGAATGTTTCATTGTTGCGGGAAAAATTTCTTATTTTAAGATTTCTTCATTATTGATAGCGTGGGAAATTTTTTCCATTGTTAAAGGATAGGGACATTTTCACGTTTTAAATATTGTCCATTGTTGAAAGCATTTTAATATTTGTCAATGGAATTTTTTCCATTGGTGGAAGTGCGGGAAAGTTGTCATTACACATAACTCCTATTATAATTATAAATAAATTTGACATAATAACAATTGAAAAAGGAAGACTTAAAGTCTAAATTTCATTGTTGTGGGAAATTTTCGTATTTTAAGATTTCTTCATTGTTGCAAGCGTGGTAAAATTTGTCAGTATAATTTTTTCCATTGTTAAATGATAGGAACAATTTTACGTTTAAAGATTGTCCATTGTTGATAGCGTATCAATATTTGTCTTTGGAATTTTTTCCGCTGTTGGATGTGCGGGAAAGTTGTCATTATAGATAACTATTAATATGATTATAAATAAATTTGTCATAATAACAATTGAAAAAGGAAGACTTAAAGTCGAATGTTTCATTGTTGCGGGAAAAATTTCTAATTTTAAGATTTCTTCATTATTGATAGCGTGGGAAATTTTTTCCATTGTTAAAGGATAGGGACATTTTCACGTTTTAAATATTGTCCATTGTTGAAAGCATTTTAATATTTGTCAATGCAATTTTTTCCGCTGTTGGAAGTGCGGGAAAGTTGTCATTATAGATAACTATTAATATGATTATAAATAGATTTTTCATAATAACAATTGAAAAAGGAAGACTTAAAGTCGAATTTGTCATTGTTGCGGGAAAAAATTATTATTTTAAGATTTCTTCATTGTTGAAAGCGTGGGAAAATTTTTCCATTGTTAAAGGATAGGGACATTTTCACGTTTTAAATATTGTCCATTGTTGAATGCGTATCAATATTTGTCAATGGAATTCTTTCCATTGGTGGAAGTGCGGGAAAGTTGTCATTACAGATAACGCCTATTATAATTATAAATAAATTTGACATAATAACAATTGAAAAAGGAAGACTTAAAGTCTAAATTTCATTGTTGTGGGAAATTTTCATATTTTAAGATTTCTTCATTGTTGCAAGCGTGGTAAAATTTGTCAGTATAATTTTTTCCATTGTTAAATGATAGGAACAATTTTACGTTTTAAAGATTGTCCATTGTTGATAGCGTATCAATATTTGTCTTTGGAAGTTTTTCCGCTGTTGGAAGTGCGGGAAAGTTGTCATTATAGATAACTATTAATATAATTATAAATAGATTTTTCATAATAACAATTGAAAGAGGAAGACTTAAAGTCGAATTTGTCATTGTTGCGGGAAAAAATTCTTATTTTAAGATTTCTTCATTGTTGAAAGCGTGGGAAAATTTTTCCATTGTTAAAGGATAGGGACATTTTCACGTTTTAAATATTGTCCATTGTTGAATGCGTATCACTACTTGTCAATGGAATTTTTTCCATTGTTGGAAGTGCGGGAAAGTTGGAATTATATTTAACTCTTAATATAATTATAAATAAATTTTTCATAATAACAATTGAAAAAGGAAGACAAAGTCGAATGTTTCATTGTTGCGGGAAAAATTTCTTATTTTAAGATTTCTTCATTATTGATAGCGTGGGAAATTTTTTCCATTGTTAAAGGATAGGGACATTTTCACGTTTTAAATATTGTCCATTGTTGAAAGCATTTTAATATTTGTCAATGCAATTTTTTCCGCTGTTGGAAGTGCGGGAAAGTTGTCATTATAGATAACTATTAATATGATTATAAATAGATTTTTCATAATAACAATTGAAAAAGGAAGACTTAAAGTCGAATTTGTCATTGTTGCGGGAAAAAATTATTATTTTAAGATTTCTTCATTGTTGAAAGCGTGGGAAAATTTTTCCATTGTTAAATGATAGGGACAATTTTACGTTTTAAAGATTGTCCATTGTTGATAGCGTATGAATATTTGTCAATGGAAGTTTTTCCGCTGTTGGAAGTGCGGGAAAGTTGTCATTAGAGATAACTATTAATATAATTATAAATTGATTTTTCATAATAACAATTGAAAAAGGAAGACTTAAAGTCGAATTTGTCATTGTTGCGGGAAAAATTTCTTGTTTTAAGATTTCTTCATTGTTGAATGCGTTGGAAAATTTGTCACTATAAATTTTTCCATTGTTAAAGGATAGGGACATTTTCACGTTTTAAATATAGTCCATTGTTGAAAACGTATCAATATTTGTCAATGGAATTTTTTCCGCTGTTGGAAGTGCGGGAAATTTGTTATTATAAATAACTATTAATTTAATTATAAATAGATTTTTCATAATAACAATTGAAAAAGGAAGACTTAAAGTCGAATTTGTCATTATTGCGGGAAAAATTTTTTATTTTAAGATTTCTTCATTGTTGAAAGCGTGCGAAAATTTTTCCATTGTTAAAGGATAGGGATATTTTCACGTTTTAAATATTGTCCATTGTTGAATGCGTATCAATATTTGTCAATGGAATTTTTTCCATTGGTGGAAGTGCGGGAAAGTTGTCATTACAGATAACTCCTATTATAATTATAAATAAATTTGACATAATAACAACTGAAAAAGGAAGACTTAAAGTCTAAATTTCATTGTTGTGGGAAATTTTCATATTTTAAGATTTCTTCATTGTTGCAAGCGTGGTAAAATTTGTCAGTATAATTTTTTCCATTGTTAAATGATAGGAACAATTTTACGTTTTTAAGATTGTCCATTGTTGATAGCGTATCAATATTTGTCTTTGGAAGTTTTTCCGCTGTTGGAAGTGCGGGAAAGTTGTCATTATAGATAACTATTAATATAATTATAAATAGATTTTTCATAATAACAATTGAAAAAGGAAGACTTAAAGTCGAATTTGTCATTGTTACGGGAAAAAATTCTTATTTTAAGATTTCTTCATTGTTGAAAGCGTGGGAAAATTTTTCCATTGTTAAAGGATAGGGACATTTTCACGTTTTAAATATTGTCCATTGTTGAATGCGTATCAATATTTGTCAATGGAATTTTTTCCATTGTTGGAAGTGCGGGAAAGTTGGAATTATATTTAACTCTTTATATAATTATAAATAAATTTGTCATAATAACAATTGAAAAAGGAAGACATTAAGTCGAATGTTTCATTGTTGCGGGAAATTTTTTTTTAAAGATTTCTTCATTATTGATAGCGTGGGAAATTTTTTCCATTGTTAAAGGATAGGGACATTTTCACGTTTTAAATATTGTCCATTGTTGAAAGCATTTTAATATTTGTCAATGGAATTTTTTCCATTGGTGGAAGTGCGGGAAAGTTGTCATTACACATAACTCCTATTATAATTATAAATAAATTTGACATAATAACAATTGAAAAAGGAAGACTTAAAGTCTAAATTTCATTGTTGTGGGAAATTTTCGTATTTTAAGATTTCTTCATTGTTGCAAGCGTGGTAAAATTTGTCAGTATAATTTTTTCCATTGTTAAATGATAGGAACAATTTTACGTTTAAAGATTTTCCATTGTTGATAGCGTATCAATATTTGTCTTTGGAATTTTTTCCGCTGTTGGAAGTGCGGGAAAGTTGTCATTATAGATAACTATTAATATAATTATAAATAGATTTTTCATAATAACAATTGAAAAAGGAAGACTTAAAGTCGAATTTGTCATTGTTGCTGGAAAAAATTCTTATTTTAAGATTTCTTCATTGTTGAAAGCGTGGGAAAATTCTTCCATTGTTAAAGGATAGGGACATTTTCACGTTTTAAATATTGTCCATTGTTGAATGCGTATATATATATTTGTCAATGGAATTTTTTCCATTGGTGGAAGTGCGGGAAAGTTGTCATTACAGATAACTCCTATTATAATTATAAATAAATTTGACATAATAACAATGGAAAAATAAGACTTAAAGTCTAAATTTCATTGTTGTGTGAAATTTTCATATTTTAAGATTTCTTCATTGTTGCAAGCGTGGTAAAATTTGTCAGTATAATTTTTTCCATTGTTAAATGATAAGAACAATTTTACGTTTTTAAGATTGTCCATTGTTGATAGCGTATCAATATTTGTCTTTGGAAGTTTTTCCGCTGTTGGAAGTGCGGGAAAGTTGTCATTATAGATAACTATTATTATAATTATAAATAGATTTTTCATAATAACAATTGAAAAAGGAAGACTTAAAGTCGAGTTTGTCATTGTTGCGGGAAAAAATTCTTATTTTAAGATTTCTTCATTGTTGAAAGCGTAGGAAAATTTTTCCATTGTTAAAGGATAGGGACATTTTCACGTTTTAAATATTGTCCATTGTTGAATGCGTATCAATATTTGTCAATGGAATTTTTTCCATTGTTGGAAGTGCGGGAAAGTTGGAATTATATTTAACTCTTTATATAATTATAAATAAATTTGTCATAATAACAATTGAAAAAGGAAGACATTAAGTCGAATGTTTCATTGTTGCGGGAATTTTTTTTTTTTTTAAGATTTCTTCATTATTGATAGCGTGGGAAATTTTTTCCATTGTTAAAGGATAGGGACATTTTCACGTTTTAAATATTGTCCATTGTTGAAAGCATTTTAATATTTGTCAATGGAATTTTTTCCATTGGTGGAAGTGCGGGAAAGTTGTCATTACACATAACTCCTATTATAATTATAAATAAATTTGACATAATAACAATTGAAAAAGGAAGACTTAAAGTCTAAATTTCATTGTTGTGGGAAATTTTCGTATTTAAGATTTCTTCATTGTTGCAAGCGTGGTAAAATTTGTCAGTATAATTTTTTCCATTGTTAAATGATAGGAACAATTTTACGTTTAAAGATTTTCCATTGTTGATAGCGTATCAATATTTGTCTTTGGAATTTTTTCCGCTGTTGGAAGTGCGGGAAAGTTGGAATTATATTTAACTCTTTATATAATTATAAATAAATTTGTCATAATAACAATTGAAAAAGGAAGACATTAAGTCGAATGTTTCATTGTTGCGGGAATTTTTTTTTTTTTTAAGATTTCTTCATTATTGATAGCGTGGGAAATTTTTTCCATTGTTAAAGGATAGGGACATTTTCACGTTTTAAATATTGTCCATTGTTGAAAGCATTTTAATATTTGTCAATGGAATTTTTTCCATTGGTGGAAGTGCGGGAAAGTTGTCATTACACATAACTCCTATTATAATTATAAATAAATTTGACATAATAACAATTGAAAAAGGAAGACTTAAAGTCTAAATTTCATTGTTGTGTAAAATTTTCATATTTTAAGATTTCTTCATTGTTGCAAGCGTGGTAAAATTTGTCAGTATAAATTTTTCCATTGTAAAAATATAGGAACAATTTTACCTTTTAAAGATTGTCCATTTTTGATAGCGTATCAATATTTGTCTTTGGAAGTTTTTCCGCTGTTGGAAGTGCGGGAAAGTTGTCATTATAGATAACTATTAATATAATTATAAATAGATTTTTCATAATAAAAATTGAAAAAGGAAGACTTAAAGTCGAATTTGTCATTGCTGCGGGAAAAAATTCTTATTTTAAGATTTCTTCATTGTTGAAAGCGTGGGAAAATTTTTCTATTGTTAAAGGATAGGGACATTTTCACGTTTTAAAAATTGTCCATTGTTGAATGCGTATCACTACTTGTCAATGGAATTTTTTCCATTGTTGGAAGTGCGGGAAAGTTGGAATTATATTTAACTCTTAATATAATTATAAATAAATTTTTCATAATAACAATTGAAAAAGGTAGACAAAGTCGAATGTTTCATTGTTGCGGGAAAAATTTCTTATTTTAAGATTTCTTCATTATTGATAGCGTGGGAAATTTTTTCCATTGTTAAAGGATAGGGACATTTTCACGTTTTAAATATTGTCCATTGTTGAAAGCATTTTAATATTTGTCAATGGAATTTTTTCCATTGGTGGAAGTGCGGGAAAAATGTCATTACACATAACTCCTATTATAATTATAAATAAATTTGACATAATAACAATTGAAAAAGGAAGACTTAAAGTCTAAATTTCATTGTTGTGGGAAATTTTCGTATTTTAAGATTTCTTCATTGTTGCAAGCGTGGTAAAATTTGTCAGTATAATTTTTTCCATTGTTAAATGATAGGAACAATTTTACGTTTAAAGATTGTCCATTGTTGATAGCGTATCAATATTTGTCTTTGGAATTTTTTCCGCTGTTGGAAGTGCGGGAAAGTTGTCATTATAGATAACTATTAATATGATTATAAATAAATTTGTCATAATAAAAATTGAAAAAGGAAGACTTAAAGTCGAATTTGTCATTGCTGCGGGAAAAAATTCTTATTTTAAGATTTCTTCATTATTGATAGCGTGGGAAATTTTTCCATTGTTAAAGGATAGGGACATTTTCACGTTTTAAATATTTTCCATTGTTGAAAGCATTTTAATATTTGTCAATGCAATTTTTTCCGCTGTTGGAAGTGCGGGAAAGTTGTCATTATAGATAACTATTAATATGATTATAAATAGATTTTTCATAATAACAATTGAAAAAGGAAGACTTAAAGTCGAATTTGTCATTGTTGTGGGAAAAAATTATTATTTTAAGATTTCTTCATTGTTGAAAGCGTGGGAAAAATTTTCCATTGTTAAAGGATAGGGACATTTTCACGTTTTAAATATTGTCCATTGTTGAATGCGTATCAATATTTGTCAATGGAATTCTTTCCATTGGTGGAAGTGCGGGAAAGTTGTCATTACAGATAACGCCTATTATAATTATAAATAAATTTGACATAATAACAATTGAAAAAGGAAGTCTTAAAGTCTAAATTTCATTGTTGTGGGAAATTTTCATATTTTAAGATTTCTTCATTGTTGCAAGCGTGGTAAAATTTGTCAGTATAATTTTTTCCATTGTTAAATGATAGGAACAATTTTACGTTTTTAAGATTGTCCATTGTTGATAGCGTATCAATATTTGTCTTTGGAAGTTTTTCCGCTGTTGGTAGTGCGGGAAAGTTGTCATTATAGATAACTATTAATATAATTATAAATAGATTTTTCATAATAACAATTGAAAGAGGAAGACTTAAAGTCGAATTTGTCATTGTTGCGGGAAAAAATTCTTATTTTAAGATTTCTTCATTGTTGAAAGCGTGGGAAAATTTTTCCAATTTTAAAGGATAGGGACATTTTCATGTTTTAAATATTGTCCATTGTTGAATGCGTATCAATATTTGTCAATGGAATTTTTTCCATTGTTGGAAGTGCGGGAAAGTTGGAATTATATTTAACTCTTAATATAATTATAAATAGATTTTTTATAATAACAATTGAAAAAGGAAGACTTAAAGTCGAATTTGTCATTGTTGCGGGAAAAATTTCTTGTTTTAAGATTTCTTCATTATTGAATGCGTTGGAAAATTTGTCACTATAAATTTTTCCATTGTTAAAGGATAGGGACATTTTCATGTTTTAAATATAGTCCATTGTTGAAAGCGTATCAATATTTGTCAATGGAATTTTTTCCGCTGTTGGAAGTGCGGAAAAGTTGTCACTATAGATAACTATTAATATAATTATAAATAGATTTTTCATAATAACAATTGAAAAAGGAAGACTTAAAGTCGAATTTGTCATTATTGCGGGAAAAAATTCTTATTTTAAGATTTCTTCATTGTTGAAAGCGTGGGAAAATTTTTCCATTGTTAAAGGATAGGGATATTTTCACGTTTTAAATATTGTCCATTGTTGAATGCGTATCAATATTTGTCAATGGAATTTTTTCCATTGTTGGAAGTGCGGGAAAGTTGGAATTATATTTAACTCTTAATATAATTATAAATAAATTTGTCATAATAACAATTGAAAAATGAAGACATTAAGTCGAATGTTTTATTGTTGCGGGAAAAATTTCTTATTTTAAGATTTCTTCATTATTGATAGCGTGGGAAATTTTTTCCATTGTTAAAGGATAGGGACATTTTCACGTTTTAAATATTGTCCATTGTTGAAAGCATTTTAATATTTGTCAATGGAATTTTTTCCGTTGGTGGAAGTGCGGGAAAGTTGTCATTACAGATAACTCCTATTATAATTATAAATAAATTTGCATAGTAACAATTGAAAAAGGAAGACTTAAAGTCTAAATTTCATTGTTGTGGGAAATTTTCATATTTTAAGATTCCTTGATTGTTGCAAGCGTGGTAAAATTTGTCAGTATAATTTTTTCCATTGTTAAATGATAGGAACAATTTTACGTTTTAAAGATTGTCCATTGTTGATAGCGTATCAATATTTGTCTTTGGAAGTTTTTCCGCTGTTGGAAGTGCGGGAAAGTTGTCATTATAGATAACTATTAATATAATTATAAATAGATTTTTCATAATAACAATTGAAAAAGGAAGACTTAAAGTCGAATTTGTCATTGTTGCGGGAAAAAATTCTTATTTTAAGATTTCTTCATTGTTGAAAGCGTGGGAAAATTTTTCCATTGTTAAAGGATAGGGACATTTTCACGTTTTAAATATTGTCCATTGTTGAATGCGTATCAATATTTGTCAATGGAATTTTTTCGATTGTTGGAAGTGCGTGAAAGTTAGAATTATATTTAACTCTTAATATAATTATAAATAAATTTGTCATAATAACAATTGAAAAAGGAAGACATTAAGTCGAATGTTTCATTTTTGCGGGAAAAATTTCTTTATTTTAAGATTACTTCATTATTGATAGCGTGGGAAATTTTTTCCATTGTTAAAGGATAGGGACATTTTCACGTTTTAAATATTGTCCATTGTTGAAAGCATTTTAATATTTGTCAATGGAATTTTTTCCATTGGTGGAAGTGCGGGAAAGTTGTCATTACAGATAACTCCTATTATAATTATAAATAAATTTGCATAGTAACAATTGAAAAAGGAAGACTTAAAGTCTAAATTTCATTGTTGTGGGAAATTTTCATATTTTAAGAATTCTTCATTGTTGCAAGCGTGGGAAAATTTGTCAGTATAATTTTTTCCATTGTTAAATGATAGGGACAATTTTACGTTTTAAAGATTGTCCATTGTTGATAGCGTATGAATATTTGTCAATGGAAGTTTTTCCGCTGTTGGAAGTGCGGGAAAGTTGTCATTAGAGATAACTATTAATATAATTATAAATAGATTTTTCATAATAACAATTGAAAAAGGAAGACTTAAAGTCGAATTTGTCATTGTTGCGGGAAAAATTTCTTGTTTTAAGATTTCTTCATTGTTGAATGCGTTGGAAAATTTGTCACTATAAATTTTTCCATTGTTAAAGGATAGGGACATTTTCACGTTTTAAATATAGTCCATTGTTGAAAACGTATCAATATTTGTCAATGGAATTTTTTCCGCTGTTGGAAGTGCGGGAAATTTGTTATTATAAATAACTATTAATATAATTATAAATAGATTTTTCATAATAACAATTGAAAAAGGAAGACTTAAAGTCGAATTTGTCATTATTGCGGGAAAAAATTCTTATTTTAAGATTTCTTCATTGTTGAAAGCGTGCGAAAATTTTTCCATTGTTAAAGGATAGGGATATTTTCACGTTTTAAATATTGTCCATTGTTGAATGCGTATCAATATTTGTCAATGGATTTTTTTCCATTGGTGGAAGTGCGGGAAAGTTGTCATTACACATAACTCCTAATATAATTATAAATAAATTTGACATAATAACAATTGAAAAAGGAAGACTTAAAGTCTAAATTTCATTGTTGTGGGAAATTTTCGTATTTTAAGATTTCTTCATTGTTGCAAGCGTGGTAAAATTTGTCAGTATAATTTTTTCCATTGTTAAATGATAGGAACAATTTTACGTTTAAAGATTTTCCATTGTTGATAGCGTATCAATATTTGTCTTTGGAATTTTTTCCGCTGTTGGAAGTGCGGGAAAGTTGTCATTATAGATAACTATTAATATAAATATAAATAGATTTTTCATAATAACAATTGAAAAAGGAAGACTTAAAGTCGAATTTGTCAATGTTGCGGGAAAAAATTCTTATTTTAAGATTTCTTCATTGTTGAAAGCGTAGGAAAATTTTTCCATTGTTAAAGGATAGGGACATTTTCACGTTTTAAATATTGTCCATTGTTGAAAGCATTTTAATATTTGTCAATGGAATTTTTTCCATTGGTGGAAGTGCGGGAAAGTTGTCATTACAGATAACTCCTATTATAATTATAAATAAATTTGCATAGTAACAATTGAAAAAGGAAGACTTAAAGTCTAAATTTCATTGTTGTGGGAAATTTTCGTATTTTAAGATTTCTTCATTGTTGCAAGCGTGGTAAAATTTGTCAGTATAATTTTTTCCATTGTTAAATGATAGGAACAATTTTACGTTTAAAGATTTTCCATTGTTGATAGCGTATCAATATTTGTCTTTGGAATTTTTTCCGCTGTTGGAAGTGCGGGAAAGTTGTCATTATAGATAACTATTAATATAAATATAAATAGATTTTTCATAATAACAATTGAAAAAGGAAGACTTAAAGTCGAATTTGTCAATGTTGCGGGAAAAAATTCTTATTTTAAGATTTCTTCATTGTTGAAAGCGTAGGAAAATTTTTCCATTGTTAAAGGATAGGGACATTTTCACGTTTTAAATATTGTCCATTGTTGAATGCGTATCAATATTTGTCAATGGAATTCTTTCCATTGGTGGAAGTGCGGGAAAGTTGTCATTACAGATAACGCCTATTATAATTATAAATAAATTTGACATAATAACAATTGAAAAAGGAAGACTTAAAGTCTAAAATTCATTGTTGTGGGAAATTTTCATATTTTAAGATTTCTTCATTGTTGCAAGCGTGGTAAAATTTGTCAGTATAATTTTTTCCATTGTTAAATGATAGGAACAATTTTACGTTTTTAAGATTGTCCATTGTTGATAGCGTATCAATATTTGTCTTTGGAAGTTTTTCCGCTGTTGGTAGTGCGGGAAAGTTGTCATTATAGATAACTATTAATATAATTATAAATAGATTTTTCATAATAACAATTGAAAAAGGAAGACTTAAAGTCGAATTTGTCATTGTTGCGGGAAAAAATTCTTATTTTAAGATTTCTTTATGGTTGAAAGCGTGGGAAAATTTTTCCATTGTTAAAGGATAGGGACATTTTCACGTTTTAAATATTGTCCATTGTTGAATGCGTATCAATAGTTGTCAATGGAATTTTTTCCATTGTTGGAAGTGCGGGAAAGTTGGAATTATATTTAACTCTTAATATAATTATAAATAAATTTGTCATAATAACAATTGAAAAAGGAAGACATTAAGTCGAATGTTTCATTGTTGCGGGAATTTTTTTTTTTTTTAAGATTTCTTCATTATTGATAGCGTGGGAAATTTTTTCCATTGTTAAAGGATAGGGACATTTTCACGTTTTAAATATTGTCCATTGTTGAAAGCATTTTAATATTTGTCAATGGAATTTTTTCCATTGGTGGAAGTGCGGGAAAGTTGTCATTAAACATAACTCCTATTATAATTATAAATAAATTTGACATAATAACAATTGAAAAAGGAAGACTTAAAGTCTAAATTTCATTGTTGTGGGAAATTTTCGTATTTAAGATTTCTTCATTGTTGCAAGCGTGGTAAAATTTGTCAGTATAATTTTTTCCATTGTTAAATGATAGGAACAATTTTACGTTTAAAGATTTTCCATTGTTGATAGCGTATCAATATTTGTCTTTGGAATTTTTTCCGCTGTTGGAAGTGCGGGAAAGTTGGAATTATATTTAACTCTTTATATAATTATAAATAAATTTGTCATAATAACAATTGAAAAAGGAAGACATTAAGTCGAATGTTTCATTGTTGCGGGAATTTTTTTTTTTTTAAGATTTCTTCATTATTGATAGCGTGGGAAATTTTTTCCATTGTTAAAGGATAGGGACATTTTCACGTTTTAAATATTGTCCATTGTTGAAAGCATTTTAATATTTGTCAATGGAATTTTTTCCATTGGTGGAAGTGCGGGAAAGTTGTCATTACACATAACTCCTATTATAATTATAAATAAATTTGACATAATAACAATTGAAAAAGGAAGACTTAAAGTCTAAATTTCATTGTTGTGTAAAATTTTCATATTTTAAGATTTCTTCATTGTTGCAAGCGTGGTAAAATTTGTCAGTATAAATTTTTCCATTGTAAAAATATAGGAACAATTTTACCTTTTAAAGATTGTCCATTTTTGATAGCGTATCAATATTTGTCTTTGGAAGTTTTTCCGCTGTTGGAAGTGCGGGAAAGTTGTCATTATAGATAACTATTAATATAATTATAAATAGATTTTTCATAATAAAAATTGAAAAAGGAAGACTTAAAGTCGAATTTGTCATTGCTGCGGGAAAAAATTCTTATTTTAAGATTTCTTCATTGTTGAAAGCGTGGGAAAATTTTTCTATTGTTAAAGGATAGGGACATTTTCACGTTTTAAAAATTGTCCATTGTTGAATGCGTATCACTACTTGTCAATGGAATTTTTTCCATTGTTGGAAGTGCGGGAAAGTTGGAATTATATTTAACTCTTAATATAATTATAAATAAATTTTTCATAATAACAATTGAAAAAGGTAGACAAAGTCGAATGTTTCATTGTTGCGGGAAAAATTTCTTATTTTAAGATTTCTTCATTATTGATAGCGTGGGAAATTTTTTCCATTGTTAAAGGATAGGGACATTTTCACGTTTTAAATATTGTCCATTGTTGAAAGCATTTTAATATTTGTCAATGGAATTTTTTCCATTGGTGGAAGTGCGGGAAAAATGTCATTACACATAACTCCTATTATAATTATAAATAAATTTGACATAATAACAATTGAAAAAGGAAGACTTAAAGTCTAAATTTCATTGTTGTGGGAAATTTTCGTATTTTAAGATTTCTTCATTGTTGCAAGCGTGGTAAAATTTGTCAGTATAATTTTTTCCATTGTTAAATGATAGGAACAATTTTACGTTTAAAGATTGTCCATTGTTGATAGCGTATCAATATTTGTCTTTGGAATTTTTTCCGCTGTTGGAAGTGCGGGAAAGTTGTCATTATAGATAACTATTAATATGATTATAAATAAATTTGTCATAATAAAAATTGAAAAAGGAAGACTTAAAGTCGAATTTGTCATTGCTGCGGGAAAAAATTCTTATTTTAAGATTTCTTCATTATTGATAGCGTGGGAAATTTTTCCATTGTTAAAGGATAGGGACATTTTCACGTTTTAAATATTTTCCATTGTTGAAAGCATTTTAATATTTGTCAATGCAATTTTTTCCGCTGTTGGAAGTGCGGGAAAGTTGTCATTATAGATAACTATTAATATGATTATAAATAGATTTTTCATAATAACAATTGAAAAAGGAAGACTTAAAGTCGAATTTGTCATTGTTGTGGGAAAAAATTATTATTTTAAGATTTCTTCATTGTTGAAAGCGTGGGAAAAATTTTCCATTGTTAAAGGATAGGGACATTTTCACGTTTTAAATATTGTCCATTGTTGAATGCGTATCAATATTTGTCAATGGAATTCTTTCCATTGGTGGAAGTGCGGGAAAGTTGTCATTACAGATAACGCCTATTATAATTATAAATAAATTTGACATAATAACAATTGAAAAAGGAAGTCTTAAAGTCTAAATTTCATTGTTGTGGGAAATTTTCATATTTTAAGATTTCTTCATTGTTGCAAGCGTGGTAAAATTTGTCAGTATAATTTTTTCCATTGTTAAATGATAGGAACAATTTTACGTTTTTAAGATTGTCCATTGTTGATAGCGTATCAATATTTGTCTTTGGAAGTTTTTCCGCTGTTGGTAGTGCGGGAAAGTTGTCATTATAGATAACTATTAATATAATTATAAATAGATTTTTCATAATAACAATTGAAAGAGGAAGACTTAAAGTCGAATTTGTCATTGTTGCGGGAAAAAATTCTTATTTTAAGATTTCTTCATTGTTGAAAGCGTGGGAAAATTTTTCCAATTTTAAAGGATAGGGACATTTTCATGTTTTAAATATTGTCCATTGTTGAATGCGTATCAATATTTGTCAATGGAATTTTTTCCATTGTTGGAAGTGCGGGAAAGTTGGAATTATATTTAACTCTTAATATAATTATAAATAGATTTTTTATAATAACAATTGAAAAAGGAAGACTTAAAGTCGAATTTGTCATTGTTGCGGGAAAAATTTCTTGTTTTAAGATTTCTTCATTGTTGAATGCGTTGGAAAATTTGTCACTATAAATTTTTCCATTGTTAAAGGATAGGGACATTTTCATGTTTTAAATATAGTCCATTGTTGAAAGCGTATCAATATTTGTCAATGGAATTTTTTCCGCTGTTGGAAGTGCGGAAAAGTTGTCACTATAGATAACTATTAATATAATTATAAATAGATTTTTCATAATAACAATTGAAAAAGGAAGACTTAAAGTCGAATTTGTCATTATTGCGGGAAAAAATTCTTATTTTAAGATTTCTTCATTGTTGAAAGCGTGGGAAAATTTTTCCATTGTTAAAGGATAGGGATATTTTCACGTTTTAAATATTGTCCATTGTTGAATGCGTATCAATATTTGTCAATGGAATTTTTTCCATTGTTGGAAGTGCGGGAAAGTTGGAATTATATTTAACTCTTAATATAATTATAAATAAATTTGTCATAATAACAATTGAAAAATGAAGACATTAAGTCGAATGTTTTATTGTTGCGGGAAAAATTTCTTATTTTAAGATTTCTTCATTATTGATAGCGTGGGAAATTTTTTCCATTGTTAAAGGATAGGGACATTTTCACGTTTTAAATATTGTCCATTGTTGAAAGCATTTTAATATTTGTCAATGGAATTTTTTCCGTTGGTGGAAGTGCGGGAAAGTTGTCATTACAGATAACTCCTATTATAATTATAAATAAATTTGCATAGTAACAATTGAAAAAGGAAGACTTAAAGTCTAAATTTCATTGTTGTGGGAAATTTTCATATTTTAAGATTCCTTGATTGTTGCAAGCGTGGTAAAATTTGTCAGTATAATTTTTTCCATTGTTAAATGATAGGAACAATTTTACGTTTTAAAGATTGTCCATTGTTGATAGCGTATCAATATTTGTCTTTGGAAGTTTTTCCGCTGTTGGAAGTGCGGGAAAGTTGTCATTATAGATAACTATTAATATAATTATAAATAGATTTTTCATAATAACAATTGAAAAAGGAAGACTTAAAGTCGAATTTGTCATTGTTGCGGGAAAAAATTCTTATTTTAAGATTTCTTCATTGTTGAAAGCGTGGGAAAATTTTTCCATTGTTAAAGGATAGGGACATTTTCACGTTTTAAATATTGTCCATTGTTGAATGCGTATCAATATTTGTCAATGGAATTTTTTCGATTGTTGGAAGTGCGTGAAAGTTAGAATTATATTTAACTCTTAATATAATTATAAATAAATTTGTCATAATAACAATTGAAAAAGGAAGACATTAAGTCGAATGTTTCATTTTTGCGGGAAAAATTTCTTTATTTTAAGATTTCTTCATTATTGATAGCGTGGGAAATTTTTTCCATTGTTAAAGGATAGGGACATTTTCACGTTTTAAATATTGTCCATTGTTGAAAGCATTTTAATATTTGTCAATGGAATTTTTTCCATTGGTGGAAGTGCGGGAAAGTTGTCATTACAGATAACTCCTATTATAATTATAAATAAATTTGCATAGTAACAATTGAAAAAGGAAGACTTAAAGTCTAAATTTCATTGTTGTGGGAAATTTTCATATTTTAAGAATTCTTCATTGTTGCAAGCGTGGGAAAATTTGTCAGTATAATTTTTTCCATTGTTAAATGATAGGGACAATTTTACGTTTTAAAGATTGTCCATTGTTGATAGCGTATGAATATTTGTCAATGGAAGTTTTTCCGCTGTTGGAAGTGCGGGAAAGTTGTCATTAGAGATAACTATTAATATAATTATAAATAGATTTTTCATAATAACAATTGAAAAAGGAAGACTTAAAGTCGAATTTGTCATTGTTGCGGGAAAAATTTCTTGTTTTAAGATTTCTTCATTGTTGAATGCGTTGGAAAATTTGTCACTATAAATTTTTCCATTGTTAAAGGATAGGGACATTTTCACGTTTTAAATATAGTCCATTGTTGAAAACGTATCAATATTTGTCAATGGAATTTTTTCCGCTGTTGGAAGTGCGGGAAATTTGTTATTATAAATAACTATTAATATAATTATAAATAGATTTTTCATAATAACAATTGAAAAAGGAAGACTTAAAGTCGAATTTGTCATTATTGCGGGAAAAAATTCTTATTTTAAGATTTCTTCATTGTTGAAAGCGTGCGAAAATTTTTCCATTGTTAAAGGATAGGGATATTTTCACGTTTTAAATATTGTCCATTGTTGAATGCGTATCAATATTTGTCAATGGATTTTTTTCCATTGGTGGAAGTGCGGGAAAGTTGTCATTACACATAACTCCTAATATAATTATAAATAAATTTGACATAATAACAATTGAAAAAGGAAGACTTAAAGTCTAAATTTCATTGTTGTGGGAAATTTTCGTATTTTAAGATTTCTTCATTGTTGCAAGCGTGGTAAAATTTGTCAGTATAATTTTTTCCATTGTTAAATGATAGGAACAATTTTACGTTTAAAGATTTTCCATTGTTGATAGCGTATCAATATTTGTCTTTGGAATTTTTTCCGCTGTTGGAAGTGCGGGAAAGTTGTCATTATAGATAACTATTAATATAAATATAAATAGATTTTTCATAATAACAATTGAAAAAGGAAGACTTAAAGTCGAATTTGTCAATGTTGCGGGAAAAAATTCTTATTTTAAGATTTCTTCATTGTTGAAAGCGTAGGAAAATTTTTCCATTGTTAAAGGATAGGGACATTTTCACGTTTTAAATATTGTCCATTGTTGAATGCGTATCAATATTTGTCAATGGAATTCTTTCCATTGGTGGAAGTGCGGGAAAGTTGTCATTACAGATAACGCCTATTATAATTATAAATAAATTTGGCATAATAACAATTGAAAAAGGAAGACTTAAAGTCTAAATTTCATTGTTGTGGGAAATTTTCATATTTTAAGATTTCTTCATTGTTGCAAGCGTGGTAAAATTTGTCAGTATAATTTTTTCCATTGTTAAATGATAGGAACAATTTTACGTTTTTAAGATTGTCCATTGTTGATAGCGTATCAATATTTGTCTTTGGAAGTTTTTCCGCTGTTGGTAGTGCGGGAAAGTTGTCATTATAGATAACTATTAATATAATTATAAATAGATTTTTCATAATAACAATTGAAAAAGGAAGACTTAAAGTCGAATTTGTCATTGTTGCGGGAAAAAATTCTTATTTTAAGATTTCTTTATGGTTGAAAGCGTGGGAAAATTTTTCCATTGTTAAAGGATAGGGACATTTTCACGTTTTAAATATTGTCCATTGTTGAATGCGTATCAATAGTTGTCAATGGAATTTTTTCCATTGTTGGAAGTGCGGGAAAGTTGGAATTATATTTAACTCTTAATATAATTATAAATAAATTTGTCATAATAACAATTGAAAAAGGAAGACATTAAGTCGAATGTTTCATTGTTGCGGGAATTTTTTTTTTTTTTAAGATTTCTTCATTATTGATAGCGTGGGAAATTTTTTCCATTGTTAAAGGATAGGGACATTTTCACGTTTTAAATATTGTCCATTGTTGAAAGCATTTTAATATTTGTCAATGGAATTTTTTCCATTGGTGGAAGTGCGGGAAAGTTGTCATTAAACATAACTCCTATTATAATTATAAATAAATTTGACATAATAACAATTGAAAAAGGAAGACTTAAAGTCTAAATTTCATTGTTGTGGGAAATTTTCGTATTTAAGATTTCTTCATTGTTGCAAGCGTGGTAAAATTTGTCAGTATAATTTTTTCCATTGTTAAATGATAGGAACAATTTTACGTTTAAAGATTTTCCATTGTTGATAGCGTATCAATATTTGTCTTTGGAATTTTTTCCGCTGTTGGAAGTGCGGGAAAGTTGGAATTATATTTAACTCTTTATATAATTATAAATAAATTTGTCATAATAACAATTGAAAAAGGAAGACATTAAGTCGAATGTTTCATTGTTGCGGGAATTTTTTTTTTTTTTAAGATTTCTTCATTATTGATAGCGTGGGAAATTTTTTCCATTGTTAAATGATAGGGACATTTTCACGTTTTAAATATTGTCCATTGTTGAAAGCATTTTAATATTTGTCAATGGAATTTTTTCCATTGGTGGAAGTGCGGGAAAGTTGTCATTACACATAACTCCTATTATAATTATAAATAAATTTGACATAATAACAATTGAAAAAGGAAGACTTAAAGTCTAAATTTCATTGTTGTGTAAAATTTTCATATTTTAAGATTTCTTCATTGTTGCAAGCGTGGTAAAATTTGTCAGTATAATTTTTTCCATTGTAAAAATATAGGAACAATTTTACCTTTTAAAGATTGTCCATTTTTGATAGCGTATCAATATTTGTCTTTGGAAGTTTTTCCGCTGTTGGAAGTGCGGGAAAGTTGTCATTATAGATAACTATTAATATAATTATAAATAGATTTTTCATAATAAAAATTGAAAAAGGAAGACTTAAAGTCGAATTTGTCATTGCTGCGGGAAAAAATTCTTATTTTAAGATTTCTTCATTGTTGAAAGCGTGGGAAAATTTTTCTATTGTTAAAGGATAGGGACATTTTCACGTTTTAAAAATTGTCCATTGTTGAATGCGTATCACTACTTGTCAATGGAATTTTTTCCATTGTTGGAAGTGCGGGAAAGTTGGAATTATATTTAACTCTTAATATAATTATAAATAAATTTTTCATAATAACAATTGAAAAAGGTAGACAAAGTCGAATGTTTCATTGTTGCGGGAAAAATTTCTTATTTTAAGATTTCTTCATTATTGATAGCGTGGGAAATTTTTTCCATTGTTAAAGGATAGGGACATTTTCACGTTTTAAATATTGTCCATTGTTGAAAGCATTTTAATATTTGTCAATGGAATTTTTTCCATTGGTGGAAGTGCGGGAAAATTGTCATTACACATAACTCCTATTATAATTATAAATAAATTTGACATAATAACAATTGAAAAAGGAAGACTTAAAGTCTAAATTTCATTGTTGTGGGAAATTTTCGTATTTTAAGATTTCTTCATTGTTGCAAGCGTGGTAAAATTTGTCAGTATAATTTTTTCCATTTTTAAATGATAGGAACAATTTTACGTTTAAAGATTGTCCATTGTTGATAGCGTATCAATATTTGTCTTTGGAATTTTTTCCGCTGTTGGAAGTGCGGGAAAGTTGTCATTATAGATAACTATTAATATGATTATAAATAAATTTGTCATAATAAAAATTGAAAAAGGAAGACTTAAAGTCGAATTTGTCATTGCTGCGGGAAAAAATTCTTATTTTAAGATTTCTTCATTATTGATAGCGTGGGAAATTTTTCCATTGTTAAAGGATAGGGACATTTTCACGTTTTAAATATTTTCCATTGTTGAAAGCATTTTAATATTTGTCAATGCAATTTTTTCCGCTGTTGGAAGTGCGGGAAAGTTGTCATTATAGATAACTATTAATATGATTATAAATAGATTTTTCATAATAACAATTGAAAAAGGAAGACTTAAAGTCGAATTTGTCATTGTTGTGGGAAAAAATTATTATTTTAAGATTTCTTCATTGTTGAAAGCGTGGGAAAATTTTTCCATTGTTAAAGGATAGGGACATTTTCACGTTTTAAATATTGTCCATTGTTGAATGCGTATCAATATTTGTCAATGGAATTCTTTCCATTGGTGGAAGTGCGGGAAAGTTGTCATTACAGATAACGCCTATTATAATTATAAATAAATTTGACATAATAACAATTGAAAAAGGAAGACATTAAGTCGAATGTTTCATTGTTGCGGGAAAAATTTCTTATTTTAAGATTTCTTCATTATTGATAGCGTGGGAAATTTTTTCCATTGTTAAAGGATAGGGACATTTTCACGTTTTAAATATTGTCCATTGTTGAAAGCATTTTAATATTTGTCAATGGAATTTTTTCCGTTGGTGGAAGTGCGGGAAAGTTGTCATTACAGATAACTCCTATTATAATTATAAATAAATTTGCATAGTAACAATTGAAAAAGGAAGACTTAAAGTCTAAATTTCATTGTTGTGGGAAATTTTCATATTTTAAGATTCCTTGATTGTTGCAAGCGTGGTAAAATTTGTCAGTATAATTTTTTCCATTGTTAAATGATAGGAACAATTTTACGTTTTAAAGATTGTCCATTGTTGATAGCGTATCAATATTTGTCTTTGGAAGTTTTTCCGCTGTTGGAAGTGCGGGAAAGTTGTCATTATAGATAACTATTAATATAATTATAAATAGATTTTTCATAATAACAATTGAAAAAGGAAGACTTAAAGTCGAATTTGTCATTGTTGCGGGAAAAAATTCTTATTTTAAGATTTCTTCATTGTTGAAAGCGTGGGAAAATTTTTCCATTGTTAAAGGATAGGGACATTTTCACGTTTTAAATATTGTCCATTGTTGAATGCGTATCAATATTTGTCAATGGAATTTTTTCGATTGTTGGAAGTGCGTGAAAGTTAGAATTATATTTAACTCTTAATATAATTATAAATAAATTTGTCATAATAACAATTGAAAAAGGAAGACATTAAGTCGAATGTTTCATTTTTGCGGGAAAAATTTCTTATTTTAAGATTTCTTCATTATTGATAGCGTGGGAAATTTTTTTCCATTGTTAAAGGATAGGGACATTTTCACGTTTTAAATATTGTCCATTGTTGAAAGCATTTTAATATTTGTCAATGGAATTTTTTCCATTGGTGGAAGTGCGGGAAAGTTGTCATTACAGATAACTCCTATTATAATTATAAATAAATTTGCATAGTAACAATTGAAAAAGGAAGACTTAAAGTCTAAATTTCATTGTTGTGGGAAATTTTCATATTTTAAGAATTCTTCATTGTTGCAAGCGTGGGAAAATTTGTCAGTATAATTTTTTCCATTGTTAAATGATAGGGACAATTTTACGTTTTAAAGATTGTCCATTGTTGATAGCGTATGAATATTTGTCAATGGAAGTTTTTCCGCTGTTGGAAGTGCGGGAAAGTTGTCATTAGAGATAACTATTAATATAATTATAAATAGATTTTTCATAATAACAATTGAAAAAGGAAGACTTAAAGTCGAATTTGTCATTGTTGCGGGAAAAATTTCTTGTTTTAAGATTTCTTCATTGTTGAATGCGTTGGAAAATTTGTCACTATAAATTTTTCCATTGTTAAAGGATAGGGACATTTTCACGTTTTAAATATAGTCCATTGTTGAAAACGTATCAATATTTGTCAATGGAATTTTTTCCGCTGTTGGAAGTGCGGGAAATTTGTTATTATAAATAACTATTAATATAATTATAAATAGATTTTTCATAATAACAATTGAAAAAGGAAGACTTAAAGTCGAATTTGTCATTATTGCGGGAAAAAATTCTTATTTTAAGATTTCTTCATTGTTGAAAGCGTGCGAAAATTTTTCCATTGTTAAAGGATAGGGATATTTTCACGTTTTAAATATTGTCCATTGTTGAATGCGTATCAATATTTGTCAATGGATTTTTTTCCATTGGTGGAAGTGCGGGAAAGTTGGAATTATATTTAACTCTTTATATAATTATAAATAAATTTGTCATAATAACAATTGAAAAAGGAAGACATTAAGTCGAATGTTTCATTGTTGTAGGAAATTTTTTTTTTTAAGATTTCTTCATTATTGATAGCGTGGGAAATTTTTTCCTTTGTTAAAGGATAGGGACATTTTCACGTTTTAAATATTGTCCATTGTTGAAAGCATTTTAATATTTGTCAATGGAATTTTTTCCATTGGTGGAAGTGCGGGAAAGTTGTCATTACACATAACTCCTAATATAATTATAAATAAATTTGACATAATAACAATTGAAAAAGGAAGACTTAAAGTCTAAATTTCATTGTTGTGGGAAATTTTCGTATTTTAAGATTTCTTCATTGTTGCAAGCGTGGTAAAATTTGTCAGTATAATTTTTTCCATTGTTAAATGATAGGAACAATTTTACGTTTAAAGATTTTCCATTGTTGATAGCGTATCAATATTTGTCTTTGGAATTTTTTCCGCTGTTGGAAGTGCGGGAAAGTTGTCATTATAGATAACTATTAATATAAATATAAATAGATTTTTCATAATAACAATTGAAAAAGTAAGACTTAAAGTCGAATTTCTCATTGTTGCTGGAAAAAATTCTTATTTTAAGATTTCTTCATTGTTGAAAGCGTGGGAATATTCTTCCATTGTTAAAGGATAGGGACATTTTCACGTTTTAAATATTGTCCATTGTTGAATTTGTCAATGGAATTTTTTCCATTGGTGGAAGTGCGGGAAAGTTGTCATTACAGATAACTCCTATTATAATTATAAATAAATTTGACATAATAACAATGGAAAAATAAGACTTAAAGTCTAAATTTCATTGTTGTGTGAAATTTTCATATTTTAAGATTTCTTCATTGTTGCAAGCGTGGTAAAATTTGTCAGTATAATTTTTTCCATTGTTAAATGATAAGAACAATTTTACGTTTTTAAGATTGTCCATTGTTGATAGCGTATCAATATTTGTCTTTGGAAGTTTTTCCGCTGTTGGAAGTGCGGGAAAGTTGTCATTATAGATAACTATTATTATAATTATAAATAGATTTTTCATAATAACAATTGAAAAAGGAAGACTTAAAGTCGAATTTGTCAATGTTGCGGGAAAAAATTCTTATTTTAAGATTTCTTCATTGTTGAAAGCGTAGGAAAATTTTTCCATTGTTAAAGGATAGGGACATTTTCACGTTTTAAATATTGTCCATTGTTGAATGCGTATCAATATTTGTCAATGGAATTCTTTCCATTGGTGGAAGTGCGGGAAAGTTGTCATTACAGATAACGCCTATTCTAATTATAAATAAATTTGACATAATAACAATTGAAAAAGGAAGACTTAAAGTCTAAATTTCATTGTTGTGGGAAATTTTCATATTTTAAGATTTCTTCATTGTTGCAAGCGTGGTAAAATTTGTCAGTATAATTTTTTCCATTGTTAAATGATAGGAACAATTTTACGTTTTTAAGATTGTCCATTGTTGATAGCGTATCAATATTTGTCTTTGGAAGTTTTTCCGCTGTTGGTAGTGCGGGAAAGTTGTCATTATAGATAACTATTAATATAATTATAAATAGATTTTTCATAATAACAATTGAAAAAGGAAGACTTAAAGTCGAATTTGTCATTGTTGCGGGAAAAAATTCTTATTTTAAGATTTCTTTATGGTTGAAAGCGTGGGAAAATTTTTCCATTGTTAAAGGATAGGGACATTTTCACGTTTTAAATATTGTCCATTGTTGAATGCGTATCAATAGTTGTCAATGGAATTTTTTCCATTGTTGGAAGTGCGGGAAAGTTGGAATTATATTTAACTCTTAATATAATTATAAATAAATTTGTCATAATAACAATTGAAAAAGGAAGACATTAAGTCGAATGTTTCATTGTTGCGGGAAAAATTTCTTATTTTAAGATTTCTTCATTATTGATAGCGTGGGAAATTTTTTCCATTGTTAAAGGATAGGGACATTTTCACGTTTTAAATATTGTCCATTGTTGAAAGCATTTTAATATTTGTCAATGGAATTTTTTCCATTGGTGGAAGTGCGTGAAATTTGTCATTACACATAACTCCTATTATAATTATAAATAAATTTGACATAATAACAATTGAAAAAGGAAGACTTAAAGTCTAAATTTCATTGTTGTGAGAAATTTTCATATTTTAAGATTTCTTCATTGTTGCAAGCGTGGGAAAATTTGTCAGTATAATTTTTTCCATTGTTAAATGATAGGAACAATTTTACGTTTTAAAGATTGTCCATTGTTGATAGCGTATCAATATTTGTCTTTGGAAGTTTTTCCGCTGTTGGAAGTGCGGGAAAGTTGTCATTATAGATAACTATTAATATAATTATAAATAGATTTTTCATAATAACAATTGAAAGAGGAAGACTTAAAGTCGAATTTGTCATTGTTGCGGGAAAAAATTCTTATTTTAAGATTTCTTCATTGTTGAACGCGTGGGAAAATTTTTCCATTGTTAAAGGATAGGGACATATTCACGTTTTAAATATTGTCCATTGTTGAATGCGTATCAATATTTGTCAATGGAATTTTTTCCATTGTTGGAAGTGCGGGAAAGTTGGAATTATATTTAACTCTTAATATAATTATAAATAGATTTTTTATAATAACAATTGAAAAAGGAAGACTTAAAGTCGAATTTGTCATTGTTGCGGGAAAAATTTCTTGTTTTAAGATTTCTTCATTGTTGAATGCGTTGGAAAATTTGTCACTATAAATTTTTCCATTGTTAAAGGATAGGGACATTTTCATGTTTTAAATATAGTCCATTGTTGAAAGCGTATCAATATTTGTCAATGGAATTTTTTCCGCTGTTGGAAGTGCGGAAAAGTTGTCACTATAGATAACTATTAATATAATTATAAATAGATTTTTCATAATAACAATTGAAAAAGGAAGACTTAAAGTCGAATTTGTCATTATTGCGGGAAAAAATTCTTATTTTAAGATTTCTTCATTGTTGAAAGCGTGGGAAAATTTTTCCATTGTTAAAGGATAGGGATATTTTCACGTTTTAAATATTGTCCATTATTGAATGCGTATCAATATTTGTCAATGGAATTTTTTCCATTGTTGGAAGTGCGGGAAAGTTGGAATTATATTTAACTCTTAATATAATTATAAATAAATTTGTCATAATAACAATTGAAAAATGAAGACATTAAGTCGAATGTTTCATTGTTGCGGGAAAAATTTCTTATTTTAAGATTTCTTCATTATTGATAGCGTGGGAAATTTTTTCCATTGTTAAAGGATAGGGACATTTTCACGTTTTAAATATTGTCCATTGTTGAAAGCATTTTAATATTTGTCAATGGAATTTTTTCCGTTGGTGGAAGTGCGGGAAAGTTGTCATTACAGATAACTCCTATTATAATTATAAATAAATTTGCATAGTAACAATTGAAAAAGGAAGACTTAAAGTCTAAATTTCATTGTTGTGGGAAATTTTCATATTTTAAGATTCCTTGATTGTTGCAAGCGTGGTAAAATTTGTCAGTATAATTTTTTCCATTGTTAAATGATAGGAACAATTTTACGTTTTAAAGATTGTCCATTGTTGATAGCGTATCAATATTTGTCTTTGGAAGTTTTTCCGCTGTTGGAAGTGCGGGAAAGTTGTCATTATAGATAACTATTAATATAATTATAAATAGATTTTTCATAATTACAATTGAAAAAGGAAGACTTAAAGTCGAATTTGTCATTGTTGCGGGAAAAAATTCTTATTTTAAGATTTCTTCATTGTTGAAAGCGTGGGAAAATTTTTCCATTGTTAAAGGATAGGGACATTTTCACGTTTTAAATATTGTCCATTGTTGAATGCGTATCAATATTTGTCAATGGAATTTTTTCGATTGTTGGAAGTGCGTGAAAGTTAGAATTATATTTAACTCTTAATATAATTATAAATAAATTTGTCATAATAACAATTGAAAAAGGAAGACATTAAGTCGAGTGTTTCATTTTTGCGGGAAAAATTTCTTATTTTAAGATTTCTTCATTATTGATAGCGTGGGAAATTTTTTCCATTGTTAAAGGATAGGGACATTTTCACGTTTTAAATATTGTCCATTGTTGAAAGCATTTTAATATTTGTCAATGGAATTTTTTCCATTGGTGGAAGTGCGGGAAAGTTGTCATTACAGATAACTCCTATTATAATTATAAATAAATTTGCATAGTAACAATTGAAAAAGGAAGACTTAAAGTCTAAATTTCATTGTTGTGGGAAATTTTCATATTTTAAGAATTCTTCATTGTTGCAAGCGTGGGAAAATTTGTCAGTATAATTTTTTCCATTGTTAAATGATAGGGACAATTTTACGTTTTAAAGATTGTCCATTGTTGATAGCGTATGAATATTTGTCAATGGAAGTTTTTCCGCTGTTGGAAGTGCGGGAAGGTTGTCATTAGAGATAACTATTAATATAATTATAAATAGATTTTTCATAATAACAATTGAAAAAGGAAGACTTAAAGTCGAATTTGTCATTGTTGCGGGAAAAAATTCTTATTTTAAGATTTCTTCATTGTTGAAAGCGTGGGAAAATTTTTCCATTGTTAAAGGATAGGGACATTTTCACGTTTTAAATATTGTCCATTGTTGAATGCGTATCAATATTTGTCAATGGAATTTTTTCCATTGTTGGAAGTGCGGGAAAGTTGGAATTATATTTAACTCTTTATATAATTATAAATAAATTTGTCATAATAACAATTGAAAAAGGAAGACATTAAGTCGAATGTTTCATTGTTGCGGGAAATTTTTTTTTTTAAGATTTCTTCATTATTGATAGCGTGGGAAATTTTTTCCATTGTTAAAGGATAGGGACATTTTCACGTTTTAAATATTGTCCATTGTTGAAAGCATTTTAATATTTGTCAATGGAATTTTTTCCATTGGTGGAAGTGCGGGAAAGTTGTCATTACACATAACTCCTATTATAATTATAAATAAATTTGACATAATAACAATTGAAAAAGGAAGACTTAAAGTCTAAATTTCATTGTTGTGGGAAATTTTCGTATTTTAAGATTTCTTCATTGTTGCAAGCGTGATAAAATTTGTCAGTATAATTTTTTCCATTGTTAAATGATAGGAACAATTTTACGTTTAAAGATTTTCCATTGTTGATAGCGTATCAATATTTGTCTTTGGAATTTTTTCCGCTGTTGGAAGTGCGGGAAAGTTGTCATTATAGATAACTATTAATATAATTATAAATAGATTTTTCATAATAACAATTGAAAAAGGAAGACATTAAGTCGAATGTTTCATTGTTGCGGGAAAAAATTCTTATTTTAAGATTTCTTTATTGTTGAAAGCGTGGGAAAATTTTTCCATTGTTAAAGGATAGGGACATTTTCACGTTTTAAATATTGTCCATTGTTGAATGCGTATCAATAGTTCTCAATGGAATTTTTTCCATTGTTGGAAGTGCGGGAAAGTTGGAATTATATTTAACTCTTAATATAATTATAAATAAATTTGTCATAATAACAATTGAAAAAGGAAGACATTAAGTCGAATGTTTCATTGTTGCGGGAAAAATTTCTTATTTTAAGATTTCTTCATTATTGATAGCGTGGGAAATTTTTTCCATTGTTAAAGGATAGGGACATTTTCACGTTTTAAATATTGTCCATTGTTGAAAGCATTTTAATATTTGTCAATGGAATTTTTTCCATTGGTGGAAGTGCGGGAAAGTTGTCATTACACATAACTCCTATTATAATTATAAATAAATTTGACATAATAACAATTGAAAAAGGAAGACTTAAAGTCTAAATTTCATTGTTGTGAGAAATTTTCATATTTTAAGATTTCTTCATTGTTGCAAGCGTGGGAAAATTTGTCAGTATAATTTTTTCCATTGTTAAATGATAGGAACAATTTTACGTTTTAAAGAATGTCCATTGTTGATAGCGAATCAATATTTGTCTTTGGAAGTTTTTCCGCTGTTGGAAGTGCGGGAAAGTTGTCATTATAGATAACTATTAATATAATTATAAATAGATTTTTCATAATAACAATTGAAAGAGGAAGACTTAAAGTCGAATTTGTCATTGTTGCGGGAAAAAATTCTTATTTTAAGATTTCTTCATTGTTGAAAGCGTGGGAAAATTTTCCCATTGTTAAAGGATAGGGACATTTTCACGTTTTAAATATTGTCCATTGTTGAATGCGTATCAATATTTGTCAATGGAATTTTTTCCATTGTTGGAAGTGCGGGAAAGTTGGAATTATATTTAACTCTTAATATAATTATAAATAGATTTTTTATAATAACAATTGAAAAATGAAGACTTAAAGTCGAATTTTTCATTGTTGCGCGAAAAATTTCATATTTTAAGATTTCTTCATTGTTGCAAGCGTGGGAAAATTTGTCAGTATAATTTTTTCCATTGTTAAATGATAGGGACAATTTTACGTTTTAAAGATTGTCCATTGTTGATAGCGTATGAATATTTGTCAATGGAAGTTTTTCCGCTGTTGGAAGTGCGGGAAAGTTGTCATTAGAGATAACTATTAATATAATTATAAATAGATTTTTCATAATAACAATTGAAAAAGGAAGACTTAAAGTCGAATTTGTCATTGTTGCGGGAAAAATTTCTTGTTTTAAGATTTCTTCATTGTTGAATGCGTTGGAAAATTTGTCACTATAAATTTTTCCATTGTTAAAGGATAGGGACATTTTCATGTTTTAAATATAGTCCATTGTTGAAAGCGTATCAATATTTGTCAATGGAATTTTTTCCGCTGTTGGAAGTGCGGAAAAGTTGTCACTATAGATAACTATTAATATAACTATAAATAGATTTTTCATAATAACAATTGAAAAAGGAAGACTTAAAGTCGAATTTGTCATTATTGCGTGAAAAAATTCTTATTTTAAGATTTCTTCATTGTTGAAAGCGTGCGAAAATTTTTCCATTGTTAAAGGATAGGGACATTTTCACGTTTTAAATATTGTCCATTGTTGAAAGCATTTTAATATTTGTCAATGGAATTTTTTACATTGGTGGAAGTGCGGGAAAGTTGTCATTACAGATAACTCCTATTATAATTATAAATAAATTTGACATAATAACAATTGAAAAATGAAGACTTAAAGTCTAAATTTCATTGTTGTGGGAAATTTTCATATTTTAAGATTTCTTCATTGTTGAATGCGTTGGAAAATTTGTCACTATAAATTTTTCCATTGTTAAAGGATAGGGACATTTTCACGTTTTAAATATAGTCCATTGTTGAAAGCGTATCAATATTTGTCAATGGAATTTTTTTCCATTGGTGGAAGTGCGGGAAAGTTGTCATTACAGATAACTCCTATTATAATTATAAATAAATTTGACATAATAACAATTGAAAAAGGAAGACTTAAAGTCTAAATTTCATTGTTGTGGGAAATTTTCATATTTTAAGATTTCTTCATTGTTGCAAGCGTGGTAAAATTTGTCAGTATAATTTTTTCCATTGTTAAATGATAGGAACAATTTTACGTTTTTAAGATTGTGAATTGTTGATAGCGTATCAATATTTGTCTTTGGAAGTTTTTCCGCTGTTGGAAGTGCGGGAAAGTTGTCATTATAGATAACTATTAATATAATTATAAATAGATTTTTCATAATAACAATTGAAAAAGGAAGACTTAAAGTCGAATTTGTCATTGTTGCGGGAAAAAATTCTTATTTTAAGATTTCTTCATTGTTGAAAGCGTGGGAAAATTTTTCCATTGTTAAAGGATAGGGACATTTTCACGTTTTAAATATTGTCCATTGTTGAATGCGTATCAATATTTGTCAATGGAATTTTTTCCATTGTTGGAAGTGCGGGAAAGTTGGAATTATATTTAACTCTTTATATAATTATAAATAAATTTGTCATAATAACAATTGAAAAAGGAAGACATTAAGTCGAATGTTTCATTGTTGCGGGAAATTTTTTTTTTTAAGATTTCTTCATTATTGATAGCATGGGAAATTTTTTCCATTGTTAAAGGATAGGGACATTTTCACGTTTTAAATATTGTCCATTGTTGAAAGCATTTTAATATTTGTCAATGGAATTTTTTCCATTGGTGGAAGTGCGGGAAAGTTGTCATTACACATAACTCCTATTATAATTATAAATAAATTTGACATAATAACAATTGAAAAAGGAAGACTTAAAGTCTAAATTTCATTGTTGTGGGAAATTTTCGTATTTTAAGATTTCTTCATTGTTGCAAGCGTGGTAAAATTTGTCAGTATAATTTTTTCCATTGTTAAATGATAGGAACAATTTTACGTTTTAAAGATTTTCCATTGTTGATAGCGTATCAATATTTGTCTTTGGAATTTTTTCCGCTGTTGGAAGTGCGGGAAAGTTGTCATTATAGATAACTATTAATATAATTATAAATAGATTTTTCATAATAACAATTGAAAAAGGAAGACTTAAAGTCGAATTTGTCATTGTTGCGGGAAAAAAATCTTATTTTAAGATTTCTTCATTGTTGAAAGCGTGGGAAAATTTTTCCATTGTTAAAGGATAGGGACATTTTCACGTTTTAAATATTGTCCATTGTTGAATGCGTATATATATATTTGTCAATGGAATTTTTTCCATTGGTGGAAGTGCGGGAAAGTTGTCATTACAGATAACTCCTATTATAATTATAAATAAATTTGACATAATAACAATGGAAAAATAAGACTTAAAGTCTAAATTTCATTGTTGTGTGAAATTTTAATATTTTAAGATTTCTTCATTGTTGCACTTGTGGTAAAATTTGTCAGTATAATTTTTTCCATTGTTAAATGATAGGAACAATTTTACGTTTTAAAGATTTTCCATTGTTGATAGCGTATCAATATTTGTCTTTGGAAGTTTTTCCGCTGTTGGAAGTGCGGGAAAGTTGTCATTATAGATAACTATTATTATAATTATAAATAGATTTTTCATAATAACAATTGAAAAAGGAAGACTTAAAGTCGAATTTGTCATTGTTGCGGGAAAAAATTCTTATTTTAAGATTTCTTCATTGTTGAAAGCGTGGGAAAATTTTTCCATTGTTAAAGGATAGGGACATTTTCACGTTTTAAATATTGTCCGTTGTTGAATGCGTATCAATATTTGTCTATGGAATTTTTTCCATTGTTGGAAGTGCGGGAAAGTTGGAATTATATTTAACTCTCAATATAATTATAAATAAATTTGTCATAATAACAATTGAAAAAGGAAGACATTAAGTCGAATGTTTCATTGTTGCGGGAAAAATTTCTTATTTTAAGATTTCTTCATTATTGATAGCGTGGGAAATTTTTTCCATTGTTAAAGGATAGGGACATTTTCACGTTTTAAATATTGTCCATTGTTGAAAGCATTTTAATATTTGTCAATGGAATTTTTTCCATTGGTGGAAGTGCGGGAAAGTTGTCATTACAGATAACTCCTATTATAATTATAAATAAATTTGCATAGTAACAATTGAAAAAGGAAGACTTAAAGTCTAAATTTCATTGTTGTGGGAAATTTTCATATTTTAAGAATTCTTCATTGTTGCAAGCGTGGGAAAATTTGTCAGTATAATTTTTTCCATTGTTAAATGATAGGGACAATTTTACGTTTTAAAGATTGTCCATTGTTGATAGCGTATGAATATTTGTCAATGGAAGTTTTTCCGCTGTTGGAAGTGCGAGAAAGTTGTCATTAGAGATAACTATTAATATAATTATAAATAGATTTTTCATAATAACAATTGAAAAAGGAAGACTTAAAGTCGAATTTGTCATTGTTGCGGGAAAAATTTCTTGTTTTAAGATTTCTTCATTGTTGAATGCGTTGGAAAATTTGTCACTATAAATTTTTCCATTGTTAAAGGATAGGGACATTTTCACGTTTTAAATATAGTCCATTGTTGAAAGCGTATCAATATTTGTCAATGGAATTTTTTCCGCTGTTGGAAGTGCGGGAAATTTGTTATTATAAATAACTATTAATATAATTATAAATAGATTTTTCATAATAACAATTGAAAAAGGAAGACTTAAAGTCGAATTTGTCATTATTGCGGGAAAAAATTCTTATTTTAAGATTTCTTCATTGTTGAAAGCGTGCGAAAATTTTTCCATTGTTAAAGGATAGGGATATTTTCACGTTTTAAATATTGTCCATTGTTGAATGCGTATATATATTTGTCAGTGGAATTTTTTCCATTGGTGGAAGTGCGGGAAAGTTGTCATTACAGATAACTCCTATTATAATTATAAATAAATTTGACATAATAACAACTGAAAAAGGAAGACTTAAAGTCTAAATTTCATTGTTGTGGGAAATTTTCATATTTTAAGATTTCTTCATTGTTGCAAGCGTGGTAAAATTTGTCAGTATAATTTTTTCCATTGTTAAATGATAGGAACAATTTTACGTTTTAAAGATTGTCCATTGTTGATAGCGTATCAATATTTGTCTTTGGAATTTTTTCCGCTGTTGGAAGTGCGGGAAAGTTGTCATTATAGATAACTATTAATATAATTATAAATAAATTTGTCATAATAACAATTGAAAAAGGAAGACATTAAGTCGAATGTTTCATTGTTGCGGGAAAAAATTCTTATTTTAAGATTTCTTTATTGTTGAAAGCGTGGGAAAATTTTTCCATTGTTAAAGGATAGGGACATTTTCACGTTTTAAATATTGTCCATTGTTGAATGCGTATCAATAGTTCTCAATGGAATTTTTTCCATTGTTGGAAGTGCGGGAAAGTTGGAATTATATTTAACTCTTAATATAATTATAAATAAATTTGTCATAATAACAATTGAAAAAGGAAGACATTAAGTCGAATGTTTCATTGTTGCGGGAAAAATTTCTTATTTTAAGATTTCTTCATTATTGATAGCGTGGGAAATTTTTTCCATTGTTAAAGGATAGGGACATTTTCACGTTTTAAATATTGTCCATTGTTGAAAGCATTTTAATATTTGTCAATGGAATTTTTTCCATTGGTGGAAGTGCGGGAAAGTTGTCATTACACATAACTCCTATTATAATTATAAATAAATTTGACATAATAACAATTGAAAAAGGAAGACTTAAAGTCTAAATTTCATTGTTGTGAGAAATTTTCATATTTTAAGATTTCTTCATTGTTGCAAGCGTGGGAAAATTTGTCAGTATAATTTTTTCCATTGTTAAATGATAGGAACAATTTTACGTTTTAAAGAATGTCCATTGTTGATAGCGAATCAATATTTGTCTTTGGAAGTTTTTCCGCTGTTGGAAGTGCGGGAAAGTTGTCATTATAGATAACTATTAATATAATTATAAATAGATTTTTCATAATAACAATTGAAAGAGGAAGACTTAAAGTCGAATTTGTCATTGTTGCGGGAAAAAATTCTTATTTTAAGATTTCTTCATTGTTGAAAGCGTGGGAAAATTTTTCCATTGTTAAAGGATAGGGACATTTTCACGTTTTAAATATTGTCCATTGTTGAATGCGTATCAATATTTGTCAATGGAATTTTTTCCATTGTTGGAAGTGCGGGAAAGTTGGAATTATATTTAACTCTTAATATAATTATAAATAGATTTTTTATAATAACAATTGAAAAATGAAGACTTAAAGTCGAATTTTTCATTGTTGCGCGAAAAATTTCATATTTTAAGATTTCTTCATTGTTGCAAGCGTGGGAAAATTTGTCAGTATAATTTTTTCCATTGTTAAATGATAGGGACAATTTTACGTTTTAAAGATTGTCCATTGTTGATAGCGTATGAATATTTGTCAATGGAAGTTTTTCCGCTGTTGGAAGTGCGGGAAAGTTGTCATTAGAGATAACTATTAATATAATTATAAATAGATTTTTCATAATAACAATTGAAAAAGGAAGACTTAAAGTCGAATTTGTCATTGTTGCGGGAAAAATTTCTTGTTTTAAGATTTCTTCATTGTTGAATGCGTTGGAAAATTTGTCACTATAAATTTTTCCATTGTTAAAGGATAGGGACATTTTCATGTTTTAAATATAGTCCATTGTTGAAAGCGTATCAATATTTGTCAATGGAATTTTTTCCGCTGTTGGAAGTGCGGAAAAGTTGTCACTATAGATAACTATTAATATAACTATAAATAGATTTTTCATAATAACAATTGAAAAAGGAAGACTTAAAGTCGAATTTGTCATTATTGCGTGAAAAAATTCTTATTTTAAGATTTCTTCATTGTTGAAAGCGTGCGAAAATTTTTCCATTGTTAAAGGATAGGGACATTTTCACGTTTTAAATATTGTCCATTGTTGAAAGCATTTTAATATTTGTCAATGGAATTTTTTACATTGGTGGAAGTGCGGGAAAGTTGTCATTACAGATAACTCCTATTATAATTATAAATAAATTTGACATAATAACAATTGAAAAAGGAAGACTTAAAGTCTAAATTTCATTGTTGTGGGAAATTTTCATATTTTAAGATTTCTTCTTTGTTGAATGCGTTGGAAAATTTGTCACTATAAATTTTTCCATTGTTAAAGGATAGGGACATTTTCACGTTTTAAATATAGTCCATTGTTGAAAGCGTATCAATATTTGTCAATGGAATTTTTTTCCATTGGTGGAAGTGCGGGAAAGTTGTCATTACAGATAACTCCTATTATAATTATAAATAAATTTGACATAATAACAATTGAAAAAGGAAGACTTAAAGTCTAAATTTCATTGTTGTGGGAAATTTTCATATTTTAAGATTTCTTCATTGTTGCAAGCGTGGTAAAATTTGTCAGTATAATTTTTTCCATTGTTAAATGATAGGAACAATTTTACGTTTTTAAGATTGTGAATTGTTGATAGCGTATCAATATTTGTCTTTGGAAGTTTTTCCGCTGTTGGAAGTGCGGGAAAGTTGTCATTATAGATAACTATTAATATAATTATAAATAGATTTTTCATAATAACAATTGAAAAAGGAAGACTTAAAGTCGAATTTGTCATTGTTGCGGGAAAAAATTCTTATTTTAAGATTTCTTCATTGTTGAAAGCGTGGGAAAATTTTTCCATTGTTAAAGGATAGGGACATTTTCACGTTTTAAATATTGTCCATTGTTGAATGCGTATCAATATTTGTCAATGGAATTTTTTCCATTGTTGGAAGTGCGGGAAAGTTGGAATTATATTTAACTCTTTATATAATTATAAATAAATTTGTCATAATAACAATTGAAAAAGGAAGACATTAAGTCGAATGTTTCATTGTTGCGGGAATTTTTTTTTTTTAAGATTTTTTCATTATTGATAGCGTGGGAAATTTTTTCCATTGTTAAAGGATAGGGACATTTTCACGTTTTAAATATTGTCCATTGTTGAAAGCATTTTAATATTTGTCAATGGAATTTTTTCCATTGGTGGAAGTGCGGGAAAGTTGTCATTACACATAACTCCTATTGTAATTATCAATAAATTTGACATAATAACAATTGAAAAAGGAAGACTTAAAGTCTAAATTTCATTGTTGTGGGAAATTTTCGTATTTTAAGATTTCTTCATTGTTGCAAGCGTGGTAAAATTTGTCAGTATAATTTTTTCCATTGTTAAATGATAGGAATAATTTTACGTTTTTAAGATTGTCCATTGTTGATAGCGTATCAATATTTGTCTTTGGAAGTTTTTCCGCTGTTGGAAGTGCGGGAAAGTTGTCATTATAGATAACTATTAATATAATTATAAATAGATTTTTCATAATAACAATTGAAAAAGAAGACTTAAAGTCGAATTTGTCATTGTTGCGGGAAAAAATTCTTATTTTAAGATTTCTTCATTGTTGAAAGCGTGGGAAAATTTTTCCATTGTTAAAGGATAGGGACATTTTCACGTTTTAAATATTGTCCAATGTTGAATGCGTATCAATATTTGTCAATGGAATTTTTTCCATTGTTGGAAGTGCGGGAAAGTTGGAATTATATTTAACTCTTAATATAATTATAAATAAATTTGTCATAATAACAATTGAAAAAGGAAGACATTAAGTCGAATGTTTCATTGTTGCGGGAAAAATTTCTTATTTTAAGATTTCTTCATTATTGATAGCGTGGGAAATTTTTTCCATTGTTAAAGGATAGGGATATTTTCACGTTTTAAATATTGTCCATTGTTGAAAGCATTTTAATATTTGTCAATGCAATTTTTTCCATTGGTGGAAGTGCGGGAAAGTTGGAATTATATTTAACTCTTAATATAATTATAAATAAATTTGTCATAATAACAATTGAAAAAGGAAGACATTAAGTCGAATGTTTCATTGTTGCGGGAAAAATTTCTTATTTTAAGATTTCTTCATTATTGATAGCGTGGGAAATTTTTTCCATTGTTAAAGGATAGGGACATTTTCACGTTTTAAATATTGTCCATTGTTGAATGCGTATCAATATTTGTCAATGGAATTTTTTCCATTGGTGGAAGTGCGGGAAAGTTGACATTACAGATAACTCCTATTATAATTATAAATAAATTTGACATAATAACAATTGAAAAAGGAAGACTTAAAGTCTAAATTTCATTGTTGTGGGAAATTTTCATATTTTAAGATTTCTTCATTGTTGCAAGCGTGGTAAAATTTGTCAGTATAATTTTTTCCATTGTTAAATGATAGGAACAATTTTACGTTTTTAAGATTGTGAATTGTTGATAGCGTATCAATATTTGTCTTTGGAAGTTTTTCCGCTGTTGGAAGTGCGGGAAAGTTGTCATTATAGATAACTATTAATATAATTATAAATAGATTTTTCATAATAACAATTGAAAAAGGAAGACTTAAAGTCGAATTTGTCATTGTTGCGGGAAAAAATTCTTATTTTAAGATTTCTTCATTGTTGAAAGCGTGGGAAAATTTTTCCATTGTTAAAGGATAGGGACATTTTCACGTTTTAAATATTGTCCATTGTTGAATGCGTATCAATATTTGTCAATGGAATTTTTTCCATTGTTGGAAGTGCGGGAAAGTTGGAATTATATTTAACTCTTTATATAATTATAAATAAATTTGTCATAATAACAATTGAAAAAGGAAGACATTAAGTCGAATGTTTCATTGTTGCGGGAATTTTTTTTTTTTAAGATTTTTTCATTATTGATAGCGTGGGAAATTTTTTCCATTGTTAAAGGATAGGGACATTTTCACGTTTTAAATATTGTCCATTGTTGAAAGCATTTTAATATTTGTCAATGGAATTTTTTCCATTGGTGGAAGTGCGGGAAAGTTGTCATTACACATAACTCCTATTGTAATTATCAATAAATTTGACATAATAACAATTGAAAAAGGAAGACTTAAAGTCTAAATTTCATTGTTGTGGGAAATTTTCGTATTTTAAGATTTCTTCATTGTTGCAAGCGTGGTAAAATTTGTCAGTATAATTTTTTCCATTGTTAAATGATAGGAATAATTTTACGTTTTTAAGATTGTCCATTGTTGATAGCGTATCAATATTTGTCTTTGGAAGTTTTTCCGCTGTTGGAAGTGCGGGAAAGTTGTCATTATAGATAACTATTAATATAATTATAAATAGATTTTTCATAATAACAATTGAAAAAGAAGACTTAAAGTCGAATTTGTCATTGTTGCGGGAAAAAATTCTTATTTTAAGATTTCTTCATTGTTGAAAGCGTGGGAAAATTTTTCCACTGTTAAAGGATAGGGACATTTTCACGTTTTAAATATTGTCCAATGTTGAATGCGTATCAATATTTGTCAATGGAATTTTTTCCATTGTTGGAAGTGCGGGAAAGTTGGAATTATATTTAACTCTTAATATAATTATAAATAAATTTGTCATAATAACAATTGAAAAAGGAAGACATTAAGTCGAATGTTTCATTGTTGCGGGAAAAATTTCTTATTTTAAGATTTCTTCATTATTGATAGCGTGGGAAATTTTTTCCATTGTTAAAGGATAGGGATATTTTCACGTTTTAAATATTGTCCATTGTTGAAAGCATTTTAATATTTGTCAATGCAATTTTTTCCATTGGTGGAAGTGCGGGAAAGTTGGAATTATATTTAACTCTTAATATAATTATAAATAAATTTGTCATAATAACAATTGAAAAAGGAAGACATTAAGTCGAATGTTTCATTGTTGCGGGAAAAATTTCTTATTTTAAGATTTCTTCATTATTGATAGCGTGGGAAATTTTTTCCATTGTTAAAGGATAGGGACATTTTCACGTTTTAAATATTGTCCATTGTTGAATGCGTATCAATATTTGTCAATGGAATTTTTTCCATTGGTGGAAGTGCGGGAAAGTTGACATTACAGATAACTCCTATTATAATTATAAATAAATTTGACATAATAACAATTGAAAAAGGAAGACTTAAAGTCTAAATTTCATTGTTGTGGGAAATTTTCATATTTTAAGATTTCTTCATTGTTGCAGGCGTGGTAAAATTTGTCAGTATAATTTTTTCCATTGTTAAATGATAGGAACAATTTTACGTTTTTAAGATTGTCCATTGTTGATAGCGTATCAATATTTGTCTTTGGAAGTTTTTCCGCTGTTGGAAGTGCGGGAAAGTTGTCATTATAGATAATAATTAATATAATTATAAATAGATTTTTCATAATAACAATTGAAAAAGGAAGACTTAAAGTCGAATTTGTCATTGCTGCGGGAAAAAATTCTTATTTTAAGATTTCTTTATTGTTGAAAGCGTGGGAAAATTTTTCCATTGTTAAAGGATAGGGACATTTTCACGTTTTAAATATTGTCCATTGTTGAATGCGTATCAATAGTTGTCAATGGAATTTTTTCCATTGTTGGAAGTGCGGGAAAGTTGGAATTATATTTAACTCTTAATATAATTATAAATAAATTTGTCATAATAACAATTGAAAAAGGAAGACATTAAGTCGAATTTTTTATTGTTGCGGGAAAAATTTCTTATTTTAAGATTTCTTCATTATTGATAGCGTGGGAAATTTTTTCCATTGTTAAAGGATAGGGACATTTTCACGTTTTAAATATTGTCCATTGTTGAAAGCATTTTAATATTTGTCAATGGAATTTTTTCCATTGGTGGAAGTGCGGGAAAGTTGTCATTACACATAACTCCTATTATAATTATAAATAAATTTGACATAATAACAATTGAAAAAGGAAGACTTAAAGTCTAAATTTCATTGTTGTGAGAAATTTTCATATTTTAAGATTTCTTCATTGTTGCAAGCGTGGGAAAATTTGTCAGTATAATTTTTTCCATTGTTAAATGATAGGGACAATTTTACGTTTTAAAGATTGTCCATTGTTGATAGCGTATGAATATTTGTCAAGGAAGTTTTTCCGCTGTTGGAAGTGCGGGAAAGTTGTCATTAGAGATAACTATTAATATAATTATAAATAGATTTTTCATAATAACAATTGAAAAAGGAAGACTTAAAGTCGAATTTGTCATTGTTGCGGGAAAAATTTCTTGTTTTAAGATTTCTTCATTGTTGAATGCGTTGGAAAATTTGTCACTATAAATTTTTCCATTGTTAAAGGATAGGGACATTTTCATGTTTTAAATATAGTCCATTGTTGAAAGCGTATCAATATTTGTCAATGGAATTTTTTCCGCTGTTGGAAGTGCGGAAAAGTTGTCACTATAGATAACTATTAATATAATTATAAATAGATTTTTCATAATAACAATTGAAAAAGGAAGACTTAAAGTCGAATTTGTCATTATTGCGGGAAAAAATTCTTATTTTAAGATTTCTTCATTGTTGAAAGCGTGGGAAAATTTTTCCATTGTTAAAGGATAGGGATATTTTCACGTTTTAAATATTGTCCATTGTTGAATGCGTATCAATATTTGTCAATGGAATTTTTTCCATTGTTGGAAGTGCGGGAAAGTTGGAATTATATTTAACTCTTAATATAATTATAAATAAATTTGTCATAATAACAATTGAAAAAGGAAGACATTAAGTCGAATGTTTCATTGTTGTGGGAAAAATTTCTTATTTTAAGATTTCTTCATTATTGATAGCGTGGGAAATTTTTTCCATTGTTAAAGGATAGGGACATTTTCACGTTTTAAATATTGTCCATTGTTGAAAGCATTTTAATATTTGTCAATGGAATTTTTTACATTGGTGGAAGTGCGGGAAAGTTGTCATTACAGATAACTCCTATTATAATTATAAATAAATTTGACATAATAACAATTGAAAAAGGAAGACTTAAAGTCTAAATTTCATTGTTGTGGGAAATTTTCATATTTTAAGATTTCTTCATTGTTGAATGCGTTGGAAAATTTGTCACTATAAATTTTTCCATTGTTAAAGGATAGGGACATTTTCACGTTTTAAATATAGTCCATTGTTGAAAGCGTATCAATATTTGTCAATGGAATTTTTTCCGCTGTTGGAAGTGCGGGAAATTTGTCATTATAGATAACTATTAATATAATTATAAATAGATTTTTCATAATAACAATTGAAAAAGGAAGACTTAAAGTCGAATTTGTCATTATTGCGGGAAAAAATTCTTATTTTAAGATTTCTTCATTGTTGAAAGCGTGCGAAAATTTTTCCATTGTTAAAGGATAGGGATATTTTCACGTTTTAAATATTGTCCATTGTTGAATGCGTATCAATATTTGTCAATGGAATTTTTTCCATTGGTGGAAGTGCGGGAAAGTTGTCATTACAGATAACTCCTATTATAATTATAAATAAATTTGACATAATAACAATTGAAAAAGGAAGACTTAAAGTCTAAATTTCATTGTTGTGGGAAATTTTCATATTTTAAGATTTCTTCATTGTTGCAAGCGTGGTAAAATTTGTCAGTATAATTTTTTCCATTGTTAAATGATAGGAACAATTTTACGTTTTTAAGATTGTGAATTGTTGATAGCGTATCAATATTTGTCTTTGGAAGTTTTTCCGCTGTTGGAAGTGCGGGAAAGTTGTCATTATAGATAACTATTAATATAATTATAAATAGATTTTTCATAATAACAATTGAAAAAGGAAGACTTAAAGTCGAATTTGTCATTGTTGCGGGAAAAATTTCTTGTTTTAAGATTTCTTCATTGTTGAATGCGTTGGAAAATTTGTCACTATAAATTTTTCCATTGTTAAAGGATAGGGACATTTTCACGTTTTAAATATAGTCCATTGTTGAAAGCGTATCAATATTTGTCTTTGGAATTTTTTCCGCTGTTGGAAGTGCGGGAAATTTGTTATTATAAATAACTATTAATATAATTATAAATAGATTTTTCATAATAACAATTGAAAAAGGAAGACTTAAAGTCGAATTTGTCATTATTGCGGGAAAAAATTCTTATTTTAAGATTTCTTCATTGTTGAAAGCGTGCGAAAATTTTTCCATTGTTAAAGGATAGGGATATTTTCACGTTTTAAATATTGTCCATTGTTGAATGCGTATATATATTTGTCAATGGAATTTTTTCCATTGGTGGAAGTGCGGGAAAGTTGTCATTACAGATAACTCCTATTATAATTATAAATAAATTTGACATAATAACAACTGAAAAAGGAAGACTTAAAGTCTAAATTTCATTGTTGTGGGAAATTTTCATATTTTAAGATTTCTTCATTGTTGCAAGCGTGGTAAAATTTGTCAGTATAATTTTTTCCATTGTTAAATGATAGGAACAATTTTACGTTTTAAAGATTGTCCATTGTTGATAGCGTATCAATATTTGTCTTTGGAAGTTTTTCTGCTGTTGGAAGTGCGGGAAAGTTGTCATTATAGATAACTATTAATATAATTATAAATAGATTTTTCATAATAACAATTGAAAAAGGAAGACTTAAAGTCGAATTTGTCATTGTTGCGGGAAAAAATTCTTATTTTAAGATTTCTTCATTGTTGAAAGCGTGGGAAAATTTTTCCATTGTTAAAGGATAGGGACATTTTCACGTTTTAAATATTGTCCATTGTTGAATGAGTATCAATATTTGTCAATGGAATTTTTTCCATTGGTGGAAGTACGGGAAAGTTGTCATTACAGATAACTCCTATTATAATTATAAATAAATTTGCATAGTAACAATTGAAAAAGGAAGACTTAAAATCTAAATTTCATTGTTGTGGGAAATTTTCATATTTTAAGAATTCTTCATTGTTGCAAGCGTGGGAAAATTTGTCAGTATAATTTTTTCCATTGTTAAATGATAGGGACAATTTTACGTTTTAAAGATTGTCCATTGTTGATAGCGTATGAATATTTGTCAATGGAAGTTTTTCCGCTGTTGGAAGTGCGGGAAAGTTGTCATTAGAGATAACTATTAATATAATTATAAATAGATTTTTCATAATAACAATTGAAAAAGGAAGACTTAAAGTCGAATTTGTCATTGTTGCGGGAAAAATTTCTTGTTTTAAGATTTCTTCATTGTTGAATGCGTTGGAAAATTTGTCACTATAAATTTTTCCATTGTTAAAGGATAGGGACATTTTCACGTTTTAAATATAGTCCATTGTTGAAAGCGTATCAATATTTGTCAATGGAATTTTTTCCGCTGTTGGAAGTGCGGGAAATTTGTTATTATAAATAACTATTAATATAATTATAAATAGATTTTTCATAATAACAATTGAAAAAGGAAGACTTAAAGTCGAATTTGTCATTATTGCGGGAAAAAATTCTTATTTTAAGATTTCTTCATTGTTGAAAGCGTGCGAAAATTTTGCCATTGTTAAAGGATAGGGATATTTTCACGTTTTAAATATTGTCCATTGTTGAATGCGTATATATATTTGTCAATGGAATTTTTTCCATTGGTGGAAGTGCGGGAAAGTTGTCATTACAGATAACTCCTATTATAATTATAAATAAATTTGACATAATAACAATTGAAAAAGGAAGACTTAAAGTCTAAATTTCATTGTTGTGGGAAATTTTCATATTTTAAGATTTCTTCATTGTTGCAAGCGTGGTAAAATTTGTCAGTATAATTTTTTCCATTGTTAAATGATAGGAACAATTTTACGTTTTTAAGATTGTGAATTGTTGATAGCGTATCAATATTTGTCTTTGGAAGTTTTTCCGCTGTTGGAAGTGCGGGAAAGTTGTCATTATAGATAACTATTAATATAATTATAAATAGATTTTTCATAATAACAATTGAAAAAGGAAGACTTAAAGTCGAATTTGTCATTGTTGCGGGAAAAATTTCTTGTTTTAAGATTTCTTCATTGTTGAATGCGTTGGAAAATTTGTCACTATAAATTTTTCCATTGTTAAAGGATAGGGACATTTTCACGTTTTAAATATAGTCCATTGTTGAAAGCGTATCAATATTTGTCTTTGGAATTTTTTCCGCTGTTGGAAGTGCGGGAAATTTGTTATTATAAATAACTATTAATATAATTATAAATAGATTTTTCATAATAACAATTGAAAAAGGAAGACTTAAAGTCGAATTTGTCATTATTGCGGGAAAAAATTCTTATTTTAAGATTTCTTCATTGTTGAAAGCGTGCGAAAATTTTTCCATTGTTAAAGGATAGGGATATTTTCACGTTTTAAATATTGTCCATTGTTGAATGCGTATATATATTTGTCAATGGAATTTTTTCCATTGGTGGAAGTGCGGGAAAGTTGTCATTACAGATAACTCCTATTATAATTATAAATAAATTTGACATAATAACAACTGAAAAAGGAAGACTTAAAGTCTAAATTTCATTGTTGTGGGAAATTTTCATATTTTAAGATTTCTTCATTGTTGCAAGCGTGGTAAAATTTGTCAGTATAATTTTTTCCATTGTTAAATGATAGGAACAATTTTACGTTTTAAAGATTGTCCATTGTTGATAGCGTATCAATATTTGTCTTTGGAAGTTTTTCCGCTGTTGGAAGTGCGGGAAAGTTGTCATTATAGATAACTATTAATATAATTATAAATAACTATTAATAACTATTAATATAACTATTAATATAATTATAAATAGATTTTTCATAATAACAATTGAAAAAGGAAGACTTAAAGTCGAATTTGTCATTGTTGCGGGAAAAAATTCTTATTTTAAGATTTCTTCATTGTTGAAAGCGTGGGAAAATTTTTCCATTGTTAAAGGATAGGGACATTTTCACGTTTTAAATATTGTCCATTGTTGAATGAGTATCAATATTTGTCAATGGAATTTTTTCCATTGGTGGAAGTACGGGAAAGTTGTCATTACAGATAACTCCTATTATAATTATAAATAAATTTGCATAGTAACAATTGAAAAAGGAAGACTTAAAGTCTAAATTTCATTGTTGTGGGAAATTTTCATATTTTAAGAATTCTTCATTGTTGCAAGCGTGGGAAAATTTGTCAGTATAATTTTTTCCATTGTTAAATGATAGGGACAATTTTACGTTTTAAAGATTGTCCATTGTTGATAGCGTATGAATATTTGTCAATGGAAGTTTTTCCGCTGTTGGAAGTGCGGGAAAGTTGTCATTAGAGATAACTATTAATATAATTATAAATAGATTTTTCATAATAACAATTGAAAAAGGAAGACTTAAAGTCGAATTTGTCATTGTTGCGGGAAAAATTTCTTGTTTTAAGATTTCTTCATTGTTGAATGCGTTGGAAAATTTGTCACTATAAATTTTTCCATTGTTAAAGGATAGGGACATTTTCACGTTTTAAATATAGTCCATTGTTGAAAGCGTATCAATATTTGTCAATGGAATTTTTTCCGCTGTTGGAAGTGCGGGAAATTTGTTATTATAAATAACTATTAATATAATTATAAATAGATTTTTCATAATAACAATTGAAAAAGGAAGACTTAAAGTCGAATTTGTCATTATTGCGGGAAAAAATTCTTATTTTAAGATTTCTTCATTGTTGAAAGCGTGCGAAAATTTTTCCATTGTTAAAGGATAGGGATATTTTCACGTTTTAAATATTGTCCATTGTTGAATGCGTATATATATTTGTCAATGGAATTTTTTCCATTGGTGGAAGTGCGGGAAAGTTGTCATTACAGATAACTCCTATTATAATTATAAATAAATTTGACATAATAACAACTGAAAAAGGAAGACTTAAAGTCTAAATTTCATTGTTGTGGGAAATTTTCATATTTTAAGATTTCTTCATTGTTGCAAGCGTGGTAAAATTTGTCAGTATAATTTTTTCCATTGTTAAATGATAGGAACAATTTTACGTTTTAAAGATTGTCCATTGTTGATAGCGTATCAATATTTGTCTTTGGAAGTTTTTCCGCTGTTGGAAGTGCGGGAAAGTTGTCATTATAGATAACTATTAATATAATTATAAATAGATTTTTCATAATAACAATTGAAAAAGGAAGACTTAAAGTCGAATTTGTCATTGTTGCGGGAAAAAATTCTTATTTTAAGATTTCTTCATTGTTGAAAGCGTGGGAAAATTTTTCCATTGTTAAAGGATAGGGACATTTTCACGTTTTAAATATTGTCCATTGTTGAATGCGTATCAATATTTGTCAATGGAATTTTTTCCATTGTTGGAAGTGCGGGAAAGTTGGAATTATATTTAACTCTTTATATAATTATAAATGAATTTGTCATAATAACAATTGAAAAAGGAAGACATTAAGTCGAATGTTTCATTGTTGCGGGAAATTTTTTTTTTTAAGATTTCTTCATTATTGATAGCGTGGGAAATTTTTTCCATTGTTAAAGGATAGGGACATTTTCACGTTTTAAATATTGTCCATTGTTGAAAGCATTTTAATATTTGTCAATGGAATTTTTTCCATTGGTGGAAGTGCGGGAAAGTTGTCATTACACATAACTCCTATTATAATTATAAATAAATTTGACATAATAACAATTGAAAAAGGAAGACTTAAAGTCTAAATTTCATTGTTGTGGGAAATTTTCGTATTTTAAGATTTCTTCATTGTTGCAAGCGTGGTAAAATTTGTCAGTATAATTTTTTCCATTGTTAAATGATAGGAACAATTTTACGTTTTAAAGATTTTCCATTGTTGATAGCGTATCAATATTTGTCTTTGGAATTTTTTTCGCTGTTGGAAGTGCGGGAAAGTTGTCATTATAGATAACTATTAATATAATTATAAATAGATTTTTCATAATAAAAATTGAAAAAGGAAGACTTAAAGTCGAATTTGTCATTGTTGCGGGAAAAAAATCTTATTTTAAGATTTCTTCATTGTTGAAAGCGTGGGAAAATTTTTCCATTGTTAAAGGATAGGGACATTTTCACGTTTTAAATATTGTCCATTGTTGAATGCGTATATATATATTTGTCAATGGAATTTTTTCCATTGTTGGAAGTGCGGGAAAGTTGGAATTATATTTAACTCTTAATATAATTATAAATAAATTTGTCATAATAACAATTGAAAAAGGAAGACATTAAGTCGAATGTTTCATTGTTGCGGGAAAAATTTCTTATTTTAAGATTTCTTCATTATTGATAGCGTGGGAAATTTTTTCCATTGTTAAAGGATAGGGATATTTTCACGTTTTAAATATTGTCCATTGTTTAAAGCATTTTAATATTTGTCAATGCAATTTTTTCCATTGGTGGAAGTGCGGGAAAGTTGGAATTATATTTCACTCTTAATATAATTATAAATAAATTTGTCATAATAACAATTGAAAAAGGAAGACATTAAGTCGAATGTTTCATTGTTGCGGGAAAAATTTCTTATTTTAAGATTTCTTCATTATTGATAGCGTGGGAAATTTTTTCCATTGTTAAAGGATAGGGACATTTTCACGTTTTAAATATTGTCCATTGTTGAATGCGTATCAATATTTGTCAATGGAATTTTTTCCATTGGTGGAAGTGCGGGAAAGTTGTCATTACAGATAACTCCTATTATAATTATAAATAAATTTGACATAATAACAATTGAAAAAGGAAGACTTAAAGTCTAAATTTCATTGTTGTGGGAAATTTTCATATTTTAAGATTTCTTCATTGTTGCAAGCGTGGTAAAATTTGTCAGTATAATTTTTTCCATTGTTAAATGATAGGAACAATTTTACGTTTTTAAGATTGTCCATTGTTGATAGCGTATCAATATTTGTCTTTGGAAGTTTTTCCGCTGTTGGAAGTGCGGGAAAGTTGTCATTATAGATAATTATTAATATAATTATAAATAGATTTTTCATAATAACAATTGAAAAAGGAAGACTTAAAGTCGAATTTGTCATTGTTGCGGGAAAAAATTCTTATTTTAAGATTTCTTTATTGTTGAAAGCGTGGGAAAATTTTTCCATTGTTAAAGGATAGGGACATTTTCACGTTTTAAATATTGTCCATTGTTGAATGCGTATCAATAGTTGTCAATGGAATTTTTTCCATTGTTGGAAGTGCGGGAAAGTTGGAATTATATTTAACTCTTAATATAATTATAAATAAATTTGTCATAATAACAATTGAAAAAGGAAGACATTAAGTCGAATGTTTCATTGTTGCGGGAAAAATTTCTTATTTTAAGATTTCTTCATTATTGATAGCGTGGGAAATTTTTTCCATTGTTAAAGGATAGGGACATTTTCACGTTTTAAATATTGTCCATTGTTGAAAGCATTTTAATATTTGTCAATGGAATTTTTTCCATTGGTGGAAGTGCGGGAAAGTTGTCATTACACATAACTCCTATTATAATTATAAATAAATTTGACATAATAACAATTGAAAAAGGAAGACTTAAAGTCTAAATTTCATTGTTGTGAGAAATTTTCATATTTTAAGATTTCTTCATTGTTGCAAGCGTGGGAAAATTTGTCAGTATAATTTTTTCCATTGTTAAATGATAGGAACAATTTTACGTTTTAAAGAATGTCCATTGTTGATAGCGAATCAATATTTGTCTTTGGAAGTTTTTCCGCTGTTGGAAGTGCGGGAAAGTTGTCATTATAGATAACTATTAATATAATTATAAATAGATTTTTCATAATAACAATTGAAAGAGGAAGACTTAAAGTCGAATTTGTCATTGTTGCGGGAAAAAATTCTTATTTTAAGATTTCTTCATTGTTGAAAGCGTGGGAAAATTTTTCCATTGTTAAAGGATAGGGACATTTTCACGTTTTAAATATTGTCCATTGTTGAATGCGTATCAATATTTGTCAATGGAATTTTTTCCATTGTTGGAAGTGCGGGAAAGTTGGAATTATATTTAACTCTTAATATAATTATAAATAGATTTTTTATAATAACAATTGAAAAATGAAGACTTAAAGTCGAATTTTTCATTGTTGCGCGAAAAATTTCATATTTTAAGATTTCTTCATTGTTGCAAGCGTGGGAAAATTTGTCAGTATAATTTTTTCCATTGTTAAATGATAGGGACAATTTTACGTTTTAAAGATTGTCCATTGTTGATAGCGTATGAATATTTGTCAATGGAAGTTTTTCCGCTGTTGGAAGTGCGGGAAAGTTGTCATTAGAGATAACTATTAATATAATTATAAATAGATTTTTCATAATAACAATTGAAAAAGGAAGACTTAAAGTCGAATTTGTCATTGTTGCGGGAAAAATTTCTTGTTTTAAGATTTCTTCATTGTTGAATGCGTTGGAAAATTTGTCACTATAAATTTTTCCATTGTTAAAGATAGGGACATTTTCATGTTTTAAATATAGTCCATTGTTGAAAGCGTATCAATATTTGTCAATGGAATTTTTTCCGCTGTTGGAAGTGCGGAAAAGTTGTCACTATAGATAACTATTAATATAATTATAAATAGATTTTTCATAATAACAATTGAAAAAGGAAGACTTAAAGTCGAATTTGTCATTATTGCGGGAAAAAATTCTTATTTTAAGATTTCTTCATTGTTGAAAGCGTGGGAAAATTATTCCATTGTTAAAGGATAGGGATATTTTCACGTTTTAAATATTGTCCATTGTTGAATGCGTGTCAATATTTGTCAATGGAATTTTTTCCATTGTTGGAAGTGCGGGAAAGTTGGAATTATATTTAACTCTTAATATAATTATAAATAAATTTGTCATAATAACAATTGAAAAAGGAAGACATTAAGTCGAATGTTTCATTGTTGTGGGAAAAATTTCTTATTTTAAGATTTCTTCATTATTGATAGCGTGGGAAATTTTTTCCATTGTTAAAGGATAGGGACATTTTCACGTTTTAAATATTGTCCATTGTTGAAAGCATTTTAATATTTGTCAATGGAATTTTTTACATTGGTGGAAGTGCGGGAAAGTTGTCATTACAGATAACTCCTATTATAATTATAAATAAATTTGACATAATAACAATTGAAAAAGGAAGACTTAAAGTCTAAATTTCATTGTTGTGGGAAATTTTCATATTTTAAGATTTCTTCATTGTTGAATGCGTTGGAAAATTTGTCACTATAAATTTTTCCATTGTTAAAGGATAGGGACATTTTCACGTTTTAAATATAGTCCATTGTTGAAAGCGTATCAATATTTGTCAATGGAATTTTTTCCGCTGTTGGAAGTGCGGGAAATTTGTCATTATAGATAACTATTAATATAATTATAAATAGATTTTTCATAATAACAATTGAAAAAGGAAGACTTAAAGTCGAATTTGTCATTATTGCGGGAAAAAATTCTTATTTTAAGATTTCTTCATTGTTGAAAGCGTGCGAAAATTTTTCCATTGTTAAAGGATAGGGATATTTTCACGTTTTAAATATTGTCCATTGTTGAATGCGTATCAATATTTGTCAATGGAATTTTTTCCATTGGTGGAAGTGCGGGAAAGTTGTCATTACAGATAACTCCTATTATAATTATAAATAAATTTGACATAATAACAATTGAAAAAGGAAGACTTAAAGTCTAAATTTCATTGTTGTGGGAAATTTTCATATTTTAAGATTTCTTCATTGTTGCAAGCGTGGTAAAATTTGTCAGTATAATTTTTTCCATTGTTAAATGATAGGAACAATTTTACGTTTTTAAGATTGTGAATTGTTGATAGCGTATCAATATTTGTCTTTGGAAGTTTTTCCGCTGTTGGAAGTGCGGGAAAGTTGTCATTATAGATAACTATTAATATAATTATAAATAGATTTTTCATAATAACAATTGAAAAAGGAAGACTTAAAGTCGAATTTGTCATTGTTGCGGGAAAAATTTCTTGTTTTAAGATTTCTTCATTGTTGAATGCGTTGGAAAATTTGTCACTATAAATTTTTCCATTGTTAAAGGATAGGGACATTTTCACGTTTTAAATATAGTCCATTGTTGAAAGCGTATCAATATTTGTCAATGGAATTTTTTCCGCTGTTGGAAGTGCGGGAAATTTGTTATTATAAATAACTATTAATATAATTATAAATAGATTTTTCATAATAACAATTGAAAAAGGAAGACTTAAAGTCGAATTTGTCATTATTGCGGGAAAAAATTCTTATTTTAAGATTTCTTCATTGTTGAAAGCGTGCGAAAATTTTTCCATTGTTAAAGGATAGGGATATTTTCACGTTTTAAATATTGTCCATTGTTGAATGCGTATATATATTTGTCAATGGAATTTTTTCCATTGGTGGAAGTGCGGGAAAGTTGTCATTACAGATAACTCCTATTATAATTATAAATAAATTTGACATAATAACAACTGAAAAAGGAAGACTTAAAGTCTAAATTTCATTGTTGTGGGAAATTTTCGTATTTTAAGATTTCTTCATTGTTGCAAGCGTGGTAAAATTTGTCAGTATAATTTTTTCCATTGTTAAATGATAGGAACAATTTTACGTTTTTAAGATTGTCCATTGTTGATAGCGTATCAATATTTGTCTTTGGAAGTTTTTCCGCTGTTGGAAGTGCGGGAAAGTTGTCATTATAGATAACTATTATTATAATTATAAATAGATTTTTCATAATAACAATTGAAAAAGGAAGACTTAAAGTCGAATTTGTCATTGTTGCGGAAAAAAATTCTCATTTTAAGATTTCTTCATTGTTGAAAGCGTGGGAAAATTTTTCCATTGTTAAAGGATAGGGACATTTTCACGTTTTAAATATTGTCCATTGTTGAATGCGTATATATATATTTTTCAATGGAATTTTTTCCATTGGTGGAAGTGCGGGAAAGTTGTCATTACAGATAACTCCTATTATAATTATAAATAAATTTGACATAATAACAATGGAAAAATAAGACTTAAAGTCTAAATTTCATTGTTGTGTGAAATTTTCATATTTTAAGATTTCTTCATTGTTGCAAGCGTGGTAAAATTTGTCAGTATAATTTTTTCCATTGTTAAATGATAGGAACAATTTTACGTTTTTAAGATTGTCCATTGTTGATAGCGTATCAATATTTGTCTTTGGAAGTTTTTCCGCTGTTGGAAGTGCGGGAAAGTTGTCATTATAGATAACTATTATTATAATTATAAATATATTTTTCATAATAACAATTGAAAAAGGAAGACTTAAAGTCGAATTTGTCATTGTTGCGGGAAAAAATTCTTATTTTAAGATTTCTTCATTGTTGAAATTGTGGGAAAATTTTTCCATTGTTAAAGGATAGGGACATTTTCACGTTTTAAATATTGTCCATTGTTGAATGCGTATCAATATTTGTCAATGGAATTTTTTCCATTGTTGGAAGTGCGGGAAAGTTGGAATTATATTTAACTCTTAATATAATTTTAAATAAATTTGTCATAATAACAATTGAAAAAGGAAGACATTAAGTCGAATGTTTCATTGTTGCGGGAAATTTTTTTTTTTTAAGATTTCTTCATTATTGATAGCGTGGGAAATTTTTTCCATTGTTAAAGGTTAGGGACATTTTCACGTTTTAAATATTGTCCATTGTTGAAAGCATTTTAATATTTGTCAATGGAATTTTTTCCATTGGTGGAAGTGCGGGAAAGTTGTCATTACACATAACTCCTATTATAATTATAAATAAATTTGACATAATAACAATTGAAAAAGGAAGACTTAAAGTCTAAATTTCATTGTTGTGGGAAATTTTCGTATTTTAAGATTTCTTCATTGTTGCAAGCGTGGTAAAATTTGTCAGTATAATTTTTTCCATTGTGAAATGATAGGAACAATTTTACGTTTTAAAGATTTTCCATTGTTGATAGCGTATCAATATTTGTCTTTGGAATTTGTTCCGCTGTTGGAAGTGCGGGAAAGTTGTCATTATAAATAACTATTAATATAATTATAAATAGATTTTTCATAATAACAATTGAAAAAGGAAGACTTAAAGTCGAATTTGTCATTGTTGCGGGAAAAAATTCTTATTTTAAGATTTCTTCATTGTTGAAAGCGTGGGAAAATTTTTCCATTGTTAAAGGATAGGGACATTTTCACGTTTTAAATATTGTCCATTGTTGAATGCGTATATATATATTTGTCAATGGAATTTTTTCCATTGGTGGAAGTGCGGGAAAGTTGTCATTACAGATAACTCCTATTATAATTATAAATAAATTTGACATAATAACAATGGAAAAATAAGACTTAAAGTCTAAATTTCATTGTTGTGTGAAATTTTCATATTTTAAGATTTCTTCATTGTTGCAAGCGTGGTAAAATTTGTCAGTATAATTTTTTCCATTGTTAAATGATAGGAACAATTTTACGTTTTTAAGATTGTCCATTGTTGATAGCGTATCAATATTTGTCTTTGGAAGTTTTTCCGCTGTTGGAAGTGCGGGAAAGTTGTCATTATAGATAACTATTATTATAATTATAAATATATTTTTCATAATAACAATTGAAAAAGGAAGACTTAAAGTCGAATTTGTCATTGTTGCGGGAAAAAATTCTTATTTTAAGATTTCTTCATTGTTGAAAGCGTGGGAAAATTTTTCCATTGTTAAAGGATAGGGACATTTTCACGTTTTAAAAATTGTCCAATTTTGAATGCGTATCAATATTTGTAAATGGAATTTTTTCCATTGTTGGAAGTGCGGGAAAGTTCGAATTATATTTAACTCTCAATATAATTATAAATAAATTTGTCATAATAACAATTGAAAAAGGAAGACATTAAGTCGAATGTTCCATTGTTGCGGGAAAAATTTCTTATTTTAAGATTTCTTCATTATTGATAGCGTGGGAAATTTTTTCCATTGTTAAAGGATAGGGACATTTTCACGTTTTAAATATTGTCCATTGTTGAAAGCATTTTAATATTTGTCAATGGAATTTTTTCCATTGGTGGAAGTGCGGGAAAGTTGTCATTACACATAACTCCTATTATAATTATAAATAAATTTGACATAATAACAATTGAAAAAGGAAGACTTAAAGTCTAAATTTCATTGTTGTGGGAAATTTTCGTATTTTAAGATTTCTTCATTGTTGCAAGCGTGGTAAAATTCGTCAGTATAATTTTTTCCATTGTTAAATGATAGGAACAATTTTACGTTTTTAAGATTGTCCATTGTTGATAGCGTATCAATATTTGTCTTTGGAATTTTTTCCGCTGTTGGAAGTGCGGGAAAGTTGTCATTATAGATAACTATTAATATAATTATAAATAGATTTTTCATAATAACAATTGAAAAAGGAAGACTTAAAGTCGAATTTGTCATTGTTGCGGGAAAAATTTCTTGTTTTAAGATTTCTTCATTGTTGAATGCGTTGGAAAATTTGTCACTATAAATTTTTCCATTGTTAAAGGATAGGGACATTTTCATGTTTTAAATATAGTCCGTTGTTGAAAGCGTATCAATATTTGTCAATGGAATTTTTTCCGCTGTTGGAAGTGCGGAAAAGTTGTCACTATAGATAACTATTAATATAATTATAAATAGATTTTTCATAATAACAATTGAAAAAGGAAGACTTAAAGTCGAATTTGTCATTATTGCGGGAAAAAATTCTTATTTTAAGATTTCTTCATTGTTGAAAGCGTGGGAAAATTTTTCCATTGTTAAAGGATAGGGATATTTTCACGTTTTAAATATTGTCCATTGTTGAATGCGTATCAATATTTGTCAATGGAATTTTTTCCATTGTTGGAAGTGCGGGAAAGTTGGAATTATATTTAACTCTTAATATAATTATAAATAAATTTGTCATAATAACAATTGAAAAAGGAAGACATTAAGTCGAATGTTTCATTGTTGCGGGAAAAATTTCTTATTTTAAGATTTCTTCATTATTGATAGCGTGGGAAATATTTTCCATTCTTAAAGGATAGGGACATTTTCACGTTTTAAATATTGTCCATTGTTGAAAGCATTTTAATATTTGTCAATGGAATTTTTTCCATTGGTGGAAGTGCGGGAAAGTTGTCATTACAGATAACTCCTATTATAATTATAAATAAATTTGACATAATAACAATTTAAAAAGGAAGACTTAAAGTCTAAATTTCATTGTTGTGGGAAATTTTCATATTTTAAGATTTCTTCATTGTTGCAAGCGTGGTAAAATTTGTCAGTATAATTTTTTCCATTGTTAAATGATAGGAACAATTTTACGTTTTAAAGATTGTCCATTGTTGATAGCGTATCAATATTTGTCTTTGGAAGTTTTTCCGCTGTTGGAAGTGCGGGAAAGTTGTCATTATAGATAACTATTAATATAATTATAAATAGATTTTTCATAATAACAATTGAAAAAGGAAGACTTAAAGTCGAATTTGTCATTGTTGCGGAAAAAAATTCTCATTTTAAGATTTCTTCATTGTTGAAAGCGTGGGAAAATTTTTCCATTGTTAAAGGATAGGGACATTTTCACGTTTTAAATATTGTCCATTGTTGAATGCGTATATATATATTTTTCAATGGAATTTTTTCCATTGGTGGAAGTGCGGGAAAGTTGTCATTACAGATAACTCCTATTATAATTATAAATAAATTTGACATAATAACAATGGAAAAATAAGACTTAAAGTCTAAATTTCATTGTTGTGTGAAATTTTCATATTTTAAGATTTCTTCATTGTTGCAAGCGTGGTAAAATTTGTCAGTATAATTTTTTCCATTGTTAAATGATAGGAACAATTTTACGTTTTTAAGATTGTCCATTGTTGATAGCGTATCAATATTTGTCTTTGGAAGTTTTTCCGCTGTTGGAAGTGCGGGAAAGTTGTCATTATAGATAACTATTATTATAATTATAAATATATTTTTCATAATAACAATTGAAAAAGGAAGACTTAAAGTCGAATTTGTCATTGTTGCGGGAAAAAATTCTTATTTTAAGATTTCTTCATTGTTGAAATTGTGGGAAAATTTTTCCATTGTTAAAGGATAGGGACATTTTCACGTTTTAAATATTGTCCATTGTTGAATGCGTATCAATATTTGTCAATGGAATTTTTTCCATTGTTGGAAGTGCGGGAAAGTTGGAATTATATTTAACTCTTAATATAATTATAAATAAATTTGTCATAATAACAATTGAAAAAGGAAGACATTAAGTCGAATGTTTCATTGTTGCGGGAAATTTTTTTTTTTTAAGATTTCTTCATTTTTGATAGCGTGGGAAATTTTTTCCATTGTTAAAGGTTAGGGACATTTTCACGTTTTAAATATTGTCCATTGTTGAAAGCATTTTAATATTTGTCAATGGAATTTTTTCCATTGGTGGAAGTGCGGGAAAGTTGTCATTACACATAACTCCTATTATAATTATAAATAAATTTGACATAATAACAATTGAAAAAGGAAGACTTAAAGTCTAAATTTCATTGTTGTGGGAAATTTTCATATTTTAAGAATTCTTCATTGTTGCAAGCGTGGGAAAATTTGTCAGTATAATTTTTTCCATTGTTAAATGATAGGGACAATTTTACGTTTTAAAGATTGTCCATTGTTGATAGCGTATGAATATTTGTCAATGGAAGTTTTTCCGCTGTTGGAAGTGCGGGAAAGTTGTCATTAGAGATAACTATTAATATAATTATAAATAGATTTTTCATAATAACAATTGAAAAAGGAAGACTTAAAGTCGAATTTGTCATTGTTGCGGGAAAAATTTCTTGTTTTAAGATTTCTTCATTGTTGAATGCGTTGGAAAATTTGTCACTATAAATTTTTCCATTGTTAAAGGATAGGGACATTTTCACGTTTTAAATATAGTCCATTGTTGAAAGCGTATCAATATTTGTCAATGGAATTTTTTCCGCTGTTGGAAGTGCGGGAAATTTGTTATTATAAATAACTATTAATATAATTATAAATAGATTTTTCATAATAACAATTGAAAAAGGAAGACTTAAAGTCGAATTTGTCATTATTGCGGGAAAAAATTCTTATTTTAAGATTTCTTCATTGTTGAAAGCGTGCGAAAATTTTTCCATTGTTAAAGGATAGGGATATTTTCACGTTTTAAATATTGTCCATTGTTGAATGCGTATATATATTTGTCAATGGAATTTTTTCCATTGGTGGAAGTGCGGGAAAGTTGTCATTACAGATAACTCCTATTATAATTATAAATAAATTTGACATAATAACAACTGAAAAAGGAAGACTTAAAGTCTAAATTTCATTGTTGTGGGAAATTTTCATATTTTAAGATTTCTTCATTGTTGCAAGCGTGGTAAAATTTGTCAGTATAATTTTTTCCATTGTTAAATGATAGGAACAATTTTACGTTTTAAAGATTGTCCATTGTTGATAGCGTATCAATATTTGTCTTTGGAAGTTTTTCCGCTGTTGGAAGTGCGGGAAAGTTGTCATTATAGATAACTATTAATATAATTATAAATAGATTTTTCATAATAACAATTGAAAAAGGAAGACTTAAAGTCGAATTTGTCATTGTTGCGGGAAAAAATTCTTATTTTAAGATTTCTTCATTGTTGAAAGCGTGGGAAAATTTTTCCATTGTTAAAGGATAGGGACATTTTCACGTTTTAAATATTGTCCATTGTTGAATGCGTATCAATATTTGTCAATGGAATTTTTTCCATTGTTGGAAGTGCGGGAAAGTTGGAATTATATTTAACTCTTTATATAATTATAAATAAATTTGTCATAATAACAATTGAAAAAGGAAGACATTAGGTCGAATGTTTCATTGTTGCGGGAAATTTTTTTTTTTAAGATTTCTTCATTATTGATAGCGTGGGAAATTTTTTCCATTGTTAAAGGATAGGGACATTTTCACGTTTTAAATATTGTCCATTGTTGAAAGCATTTTAATATTTGTCAATGGAATTTTTTCCATTGGTGGAAGTGCGGGAAAGTTGTCATTACACATAACTCCTATTATAATTATAAATAAATTTGACATAATAACAATTGAAAAAGGAAGACTTAAAGTCTAAATTTCATTGTTGTGGGAAATTTTCGTATTTTAAGATTTCTTCATTGTTGCAAGCGTGGTAAAATTTGTCAGTATAATTTTTTCCATTGTTAAATGATAGGAACAATTTTACGTTTTAAAGATTTTCCATTGTTGATAGCGTATCAATATTTGTCTTTGGAATTTTTTCCGCTGTTGGTAGTGCGGGAAAGTTGTCATTATAGATAACTATTAATATAATTATAAATAGATTTTTCATAATAACAATTGAAAAAGGAAGACTTAAAGTCGAATTTGTCATTGTTGCGGGAAAAAAATCTTATTTTAAGATTTCTTCATTGTTGAAAGCGTGGGAAAATTTTTCCATTGTTAAAGGATAGGGACATTTTCACGTTTTAAATATTGTCCATTGTTGAATGCGTATATATATATTTGTCAATGAAATTTTTTCCATTGGTGGAAGTGCGGGAAAGTTGTCATTACAGATAACTCCTATTATAATTATAAATAAATTTGACATAATAACAATGGAAAAATAAGACTTAAAGTCTAAATTTCATTGTTGTGTGAAATTTTAATATTTTAAGATTTCTTCATTGTTGCAAGCGTGGTAAAATTTGTCAGTATAATTTTTTCCATTGTTAAATGATAGGAACAATTTTACGTTTTTAAGATTGTCCATTGTTGATAGCGTATCAATATTTGTCTTTGGAAGTTTTTCCGCTGTTGGAAGTGCGGGAAAGTTGTCATTATAGATAACTATTAATATAATTATAAATAGATTTTTCATAATAACAATTGAAAAAGGAAGACTTAAAGTCGAATTTGTCATTATTGCGGGAAAAAATACTTATTTTAAGATTTCTTCATTGTTGAAAGCGTGCGAAAATTTTTCCATTGTTAAAGGATAGGGATATTTTCACGTTTTAAATATTGTCCATTGTTGAATGCGTATATATATTTGTCAATGGAATTTTTTCCATTGGTGGAAGTGCGGGAAAGTTGTCATTACAGATAACTCCTATTATAATTATAAATAAATTTGACATAATAACAACTGAAAAAGGAAGACTTAAAGTCTAAATTTCATTGTTGTGGGAAATTTTCATATTTTAAGATTTCTTCATTGTTGCAAGCGTGGTAAAATTTGTCAGTATAATTTTTTCCATTGTTAAATGATAGGAACAATTTTACGTTTTAAAGATTGTCCATTGTTGATAGCGTATCAATATTTGTCTTTGGAAGTTTTTCCGCTGTTGGAAGTGCGGGAAAGTTGTCATTATAGATAACTATTAATATAATTATAAATAGATTTTTCATAATAACAATTGAAAAAGGAAGACTTAAAGTCGAATTTGTCATTGTTGCGGGAAAAAATTCTTATTTTAAGATTTCTTCATTGTTGAAAGCGTGGGAAAATTTTTCCATTGTTAAAGGATAGGGACATTTTCACGTTTTAAATATTGTCCATTGTTGAATGCGTATCAATATTTGTCAATGGAATTTTTTCCATTGTTGGAAGTGCGGGAAAGTTGGAATTATATTTAACTCTTTATATAATTATAAATAAATTTGTCATAATAACAATTGAAAAAGGAAGACATTAAGTCGAATGTTTCATTGTTGCGGGAAATTTTTTTTTTTAAGATTTCTTCATTATTGATAGCGTGGGAAATTTTTTCCATTGTTAAAGGATAGGGACATTTTCACGTTTTAAATATTGTCCATTGTTGAAAGCATTTTAATATTTGTCAATGGAATTTTTTCCATTGGTGGAAGTGCGGGAAAGTTGTCATTACACATAACTCCTATTATAATTATAAATAAATTTGACATAATAACAATTGAAAAAGGAAGACTTAAAGTCTAAATTTCATTGTTGTGGAAAATTTTCGTATTTTAAGATTTCTTCATTGTTGCAAGCGTGGTAAAATTTGTCAGTATAATTTTTTCCATTGTTAAATGATAGGAACAATTTTACGTTTTAAAGATTTTCCATTGTTGATAGCGTATCAATATTTGTCTTTGGAATTTTTTCCGCTGTTGGAAGTGCGGGAAAGTTGTCATTATAGATAACTATTAATATAATTATAAATAGATTTTTCATAATAACAATTGAAAAAGGAAGACTTAAAGTCGAATTTGTCATTGTTGCGGGAAATAAATCTTATTTTAAGATTTCTTCATTGTTGAAAGCGTGGGAAAATTTTTCCATTGTTAAAGGATAGGGACATTTTCACGTTTTAAATATTGTCCATTGTTGAATGCGTATATATATATTTGTCAATGAAATTTTTTCCATTGGTGGAAGTGCGGGAAAGTTGTCATTACAGATAACTCCTATTATAATTATAAATAAATTTGACATAATAACAATGGAAAAATAAGACTTAAAGTCTAAATTTCATTGTTGTGTGAAATTTTAATATTTTAAGATTTCTTCATTGTTGCAAGCGTGGTAAAATTTGTCAGTATAATTTTTTCCATTGTTAAATGATAGGAACAATTTTACGTTTTTAAGATTGTCCATTGTTGATAGCGTATCAATATTTGTCTTTGGAAGTTTTTCCGCTGTTGGAAGTGCGGGAAAGTTGTCATTATAGATAACTATTATTATAATTATAAATAGATTTTTCATAATAACAATTGAAAAAGGAAGACTTAAAGTCGAATTTGTCATTGTTGCGGAAAAAAATTCTCATTTTAAGATTTCTTCATTGTTGAAAGCGTGGGAAAATTTTTCCATTGTTAAAGGATAGGGACATTTTCACGTTTTAAATATTGTCCATTGTTGAATGCGTATATATATATTTTTCAATGGAATTTTTTCCATTGGTGGAAGTGCGGGAAAGTTGTCATTACAGATAACTCCTATTATAATTATAAATAAATTTGACATAATAACAATGGAAAAATAAGACTTAAAGTCTAAATTTCATTGTTGTGTGAAATTTTCATATTTTAAGATTTCTTCATTGTTGCAAGCGTGGTAAAATTTGTCAGTATAATTTTTTCCATTGTTAAATGATAGGAACAATTTTACGTTTTTAAGATTGTCCATTGTTGATAGCGTATCAATATTTGTCTTTGGAAGTTTTTCCGCTGTTGGAAGTGCGGGAAAGTTGTCATTATAGATAACTATTATTATAATTATAAATATATTTTTCATAATAACAATTGAAAAAGGAAGACTTAAAGTCGAATTTGTCATTGTTGCGGGAAAAAATTCTTATTTTAAGATTTCTTCATTGTTGAAATTGTGGGAAAATTTTTCCATTGTTAAAGGATAGGGACATTTTCACGTTTTAAATATTGTCCATTGTTGAATGCGTATCAATATTTGTCAATGGAATTTTTTCCATTGTTGGAAGTGCGGGAAAGTTGGAATTATATTTAACTCTTAATATAATTATAAATAAATTTGTCATAATAACAATTGAAAAAGGAAGACATTAAGTCGAATGTTTCATTGTTGCGGGAAATTTTTTTTTTTTAAGATTTCTTCATTATTGATAGCGTGGGAAATTTTTTCCATTGTTAAAGGTTAGGGACATTTTCACGTTTTAAATATTGTCCATTGTTGAAAGCATTTTAATATTTGTCAATGGAATTTTTTCCATTGGTGGAAGTGCGGGAAAGTTGTCATTACACATAACTCCTATTATAATTATAAATAAATTTGACATAATAACAATTGAAAAAGGAAGACTTAAAGTCTAAATTTCATTGTTGTGGGAAATTTTCGTATTTTAAGATTTCTTCATTGTTGCAAGCGTGGTAAAATTTGTCAGTATAATTTTTTCCATTGTGAAATGATAGGAACAATTTTACGTTTTAAAGATTTTCCATTGTTGATAGCGTATCAATATTTGTCTTTGGAATTTTTTCCGCTGTTGGAAGTGCGGGAAAGTTGTCATTATAAATAACTATTAATATAATTATAAATAGATTTTTCATAATAACAATTGAAAAAGGAAGACTTAAAGTCGAATTTGTCATTGTTGCGGGAAAAAATTCTTATTTTAAGATTTCTTCATTGTTGAAAGCGTGGGAAATTTTTCCATTGTTAAAGGATAGGGACATTTTCACGTTTTAAATATTGTCCATTGTTGAATGCGTATATATATATTTGTCAATGGAATTTTTTCCATTGGTGGAAGTGCGGGAAAGTTGTCATTACAGATAACTCCTATTATAATTATAAATAAATTTGACATAATAACAATGGAAAAATAAGACTTAAAGTCTAAATTTCATTGTTGTGTGAAATTTTCATATTTTAAGATTTCTTCATTATTGCAAGCGTGGTAAAATTTGTCAGTATAATTTTTTCCATTGTTAAATGATAGGAACAATTTTACGTTTTTAAGATTGTCCATTGTTGATAGCGTATCAATATTTGTCTTTGGAAGTTTTTCCGCTGTTGGAAGTGCGGGAAAGTTGTCATTATAGATAACTATTATTATAATTATAAATATATTTTTCATAATAACAATTGAAAAAGGAAGACTTAAAGTCGAATTTGTCATTGTTGCGGAAAAAAATTCTCATTTTAAGATTTATTCATTGTTGAAAGCGTGGGAAAATTTTTCCATTGTTAAAGGATAGGGACATTTTCACGTTTTAAATATTGTCCATTGTTGAATGCGTATCAATATTTGTAAATGGAATTTTTTCCATTGTTGGAAGTGCGGGAAAGTTCGAATTATATTTAACTCTCAATATAATTATAAATAAATTTGTCATAATAACAATTGAAAAAGGAAGACATTAAGTCGAATGTTTCATTGTTGCGGGAAATTTTTTTTTTTTAAGATTTCTTCATTATTGATAGCGTGGGAAATTTTTTCCATTGTTAAAGGTTAGGGACATTTTCACGTTTTAAATATTGTCCATTGTTGAAAGCATTTTAATATTTGTCAATGGAATTTTTTCCATTGGTGGAAGTGCGGGAAAGTTGTCATTACACATAACTCCTATTATAATTATAAATAAATTTGACATAATAACAATTGAAAAAGGAAGACTTAAAGTCTAAATTTCATTGTTGTGGGAAATTTTCGTATTTTAAGATTTCTTCATTGTTGCAAGCGTGGTAAAATTTGTCAGTATAATTTTTTCCATTGTGAAATGATAGGAACAATTTTACGTTTTAAAGATTTTCCATTGTTGATAGCGTATCAATATTTGTCTTTGGAATTTTTTCCGCTGTTGGAAGTGCGGGAAAGTTGTCATTATAAATAACTATTAATATAATTATAAATAGATTTTTCATAATAACAATTGAAAAAGGAAGACTTAAAGTCGAATTTGTCATTGTTGCGGGAAAAAATTCTTATTTTAAGATTTCTTCATTGTTGAAAGCGTGGGAAATTTTTCCATTGTTAAAGGATAGGGACATTTTCACGTTTTAAATATTGTCCATTGTTGAATGCGTATATATATATTTGTCAATGGAATTTTTTCCATTGGTGGAAGTGCGGGAAAGTTGTCATTACAGATAACTCCTATTATAATTATAAATAAATTTGACATAATAACAATGGAAAAATAAGACTTAAAGTCTAAATTTCATTGTTGTGTGAAATTTTCATATTTTAAGATTTCTTCATTATTGCAAGCGTGGTAAAATTTGTCAGTATAATTTTTTCCATTGTTAAATGATAGGAACAATTTTACGTTTTTAAGATTGTCCATTGTTGATAGCGTATCAATATTTGTCTTTGGAAGTTTTTCCGCTGTTGGAAGTGCGGGAAAGTTGTCATTATAGATAACTATTATTATAATTATAAATATATTTTTCATAATAACAATTGAAAAAGGAAGACTTAAAGTCGAATTTGTCATTGTTGCGGAAAAAAATTCTCATTTTAAGATTTATTCATTGTTGAAAGCGTGGGAAAATTTTTCCATTGTTAAAGGATAGGGACATTTTCACGTTTTAAATATTGTCCATTGTTGAATGCGTATCAATATTTGTAAATGGAATTTTTTCCATTGTTGGAAGTGCGGGAAAGTTCGAATTATATTTAACTCTCAATATAATTATAAATAAATTTGTCATAATAACAATTGAAAAAGGAAGACATTAAGTCGAATGTTCCATTGTTGCGGGAAAAATTTCTTATTTTAAGATTTCTTCATTATTGATAGCGTGGGAAATTTTTTCCATTGTTAAAGGATAGGGACATTTTCACGTTTTAAATATTGTCCATTGTTGAAAGCATTTTAATATTTGTCAATGGAATTTTTTCCATTGGTGGAAGTGCGGGAAAGTTGTCATTACACATAACTCCTATTATAATTATAAATAAATTTGACATAATAACAATTGAAAAAGGAAGACTTAAAGTCTAAATTTCATTGTTGTGGGAAATTTTCGTATTTTAAGATTTCTTCATTGTTGCAAGCGTGGTAAAATTTGTCAGTATATTTTTTCCATTGTTAAATGATAGGAACAATTTTACGTTTTTAAGATTGTCCATTGTTGATAGCGTATCAATATTTGTCTTTGGAATTTTTTCCGCTGTTGGAAGTGCGGGAAAGTTGTCATTATAGATAACTATTAATATAATTATAAATAGATTTTTCATAATAACAATTGAAAAAGGAAGACTTAAAGTCGAATTTGTCATTGTTGCGGGAAAAATTTCTTGTTTTAAGATTTCTTCATTGTTGAATGCGTTGGAAAATTTGTCACTATAAATTTTTCCATTGTTAAAGGATAGGGACATTTTCATGTTTTAAATATAGTCCATTGTTGAAAGCGTATCAATATTTGTCAATGGAATTTTTTCCGCTGTTGGAAGTGCGGAAAAGTTGTCACTATAGATAACTATTAATATAATTATAAATAGATTTTTCATAATAACAATTGAAAAAGGAAGACTTAAAGTCGAATTTGTCATTATTGCGGGAAAAAATTCTTATTTTAAGATTTCTTCATTGTTGAAAGCGTGGGAAAATTTTTCCATTGTTAAAGGATAGGGATATTTTCACGTTTTAAATATTGTCCATTGTTGAATGCGTATCAATATTTGTCAATGGAATTTTTTCCATTGTTGGAAGTGCGGGAAAGTTGGAATTATATTTAACTCTTAATATAATTATAAATAAATTTGTCATAATAACAATTGAAAAAGGAAGACATTAAGTCGAATGTTTCATTGTTGCGGGAAAAATTTCTTATTTTAAGATTTCTTCATTATTGATAGCGTGGGAAATATTTTCCATTGTTAAAGGATAGGGACATTTTCACGTTTTAAATATTGTCCATTGTTGAAAGCATTTTAATATTTGTCAATGGAATTTTTTCCATTGGTGGAAGTGCGGGAAAGTTGTCATTACAGATAACTCCTATTATAATTATAAATAAATTTGACATAATAACAATTTAAAAAGGAAGACTTAAAGTCTAAATTTCATTGTTGTGGGAAATTTTCATATTTTAAGATTTCTTCATTGTTGCAAGCGTGGTAAAATTTGTCAGTATAATTTTTTCCATTGTTAAATGATAGGAACAATTTTACGTTTTAAAGATTGTCCATTGTTGATAGCGTATCAATATTTGTCTTTGGAAGTTTTTCCGCTGTTGGAAGTGCGGGAAAGTTGTCATTATAGATAACTATTAATATAATTATAAATAGATTTTTCATAATAACAATTGAAAAAGGAAGACTTAAAGTCGAATTTGTCATTGTTGCGGAAAAAAATTCTCATTTTAAGATTTCTTCATTGTTGAAAGCGTGGGAAAATTTTTCCATTGTTAAAGGATAGGGACATTTTCACGTTTTAAATATTGTCCATTGTTGAATGCGTATATATATATTTTTCAATGGAATTTTTTCCATTGGTGGAAGTGCGGGAAAGTTGTCATTACAGATAACTCCTATTATAATTATAAATAAATTTGACCTAATAACAATGGAAAAATAAGACTTAAAGTCTAAATTTCATTGTTGTGTGAAATTTTCATATTTTAAGATTTCTTCATTGTTGCAAGCGTGGTAAAATTTGTCAGTATAATTTTTTCCATTGTTAAATGATAGGAACAATTTTACGTTTTTAAGATTGTCCATTGTTTATAGCGTATCAATATTTGTCTTTGGAAGTTTTTCCGCTGTTGGAAGTGCGGGAAAGTTGTCATTATAGATAACTATTATTATAATTATAAATATATTTTTCATAATAACAATTGAAAAAGGAAGACTTAAAGTCGAATTTGTCATTGTTGCGGGAAAAAATTCTTATTTTAAGATTTCTTCATTGTTGAAATTGTGGGAAAATTTTTCCATTGTTAAAGGATAGGGACATTTTCACGTTTTAAATATTGTCCATTGTTGAATGCGTATCAATATTTGTCAATGGAATTTTTTCCATTGTTGGAAGTGCGGGAAAGTTGGAATTATATTTAACTCTTAATATAATTATAAATAAATTTGTCATAATAACAATTGAAAAAGGAAGACATTAAGTCGAATGTTTCATTGTTGCGGGAATTTTTTTTTTTTAAGATTTCTTCATTATTGATAGCGTGGGAAATTTTTTCCATTGTTAAAGGTTAGGGACATTTTCACGTTTTAAATATTGTCCATTGTTGAAAGCATTTTAATATTTGTCAATGGAATTTTTTCCATTGGTGGAAGTGCGGGAAAGTTGTCATTACACATAACTCCTATTATAATTATAAATAAATTTGACATAATAACAATTGAAAAAGGAAGACTTAAAGTCTAAATTTCATTGTTGTGGAAAATTTTCGTATTTTAAGATTTCTTCATTGTTGCAAGCGTGGTAAAATTTGTCAGTATAATTTTTTCCATTGTGAAATGATAGGAACAATTTTACGTTTTAAAGATTTTCCATTGTTGATAGCGTATCAATATTTGTCTTTGGAATTTTTTCCGCTGTTGGAAGTGCGGGAAAGTTGTCATTATAAATAACTATTAAGATAATTATAAATAGATTTTTCATAATAACAATTGAAAAAGGAAGACTTAAAGTCGAATTTGTCATTGTTGCGGGAAAAAATTCTTATTTTAAGATTTCTTCATTGTTGAAAGCGTGGGAAAATTTTTCCATTGTTAAAGGATAGGGACATTTTCACGTTTTAAATATTGTCCATTGTTGAATGCGTATATATATATTTGTCAATGGAATTTTTTCCATTGGTGGAAGTGCGGGAAAGTTGTCATTACAGATAACTCCTATTATAATTATAAATAAATTTGACATAATAACAATGGAAAAATAAGACTTAAAGTCTAAATTTCATTGTTGTGTGAAATTTTCATATTTTAAGATTTCTTCATTGTTGCAAGCGTGGTAAAATTTGTCAGTATAATTTTTTCCATTGTTAAATGATAGGAACAATTTTACGTTTTTAAGATTGTCCATTGTTGATAGCGTATCAATATTTGTCTTTGGAAGTTTTTCCGCTGTTGGAAGTGCGGGAAAGTTGTCATTATAGATAACTATTAATATAATTATAAATAGATTTTTCATAATAACAATTGAAAAAGGAAGACTTAAAGTCGAATTTGTCATTGTTGCGGGAAAAATTTCTTGTTTTAAGATTTCTTCATTGTTGAATGCGTTGGAAAATTTGTCACTATAAATTTTTCCATTGTTAAAGGATAGGGACATTTTCATGTTTTAAATATAGTCCATTGTTGAAAGCGTATCAATATTTGTCAATGGAATTTTTTCCGCTGTTGGAAGTGCGGAAAAGTTGTCACTATAGATAACTATTAATATAATTATAAATAGATTTTTCATAATAACAATTGAAAAAGGAAGACTTAAAGTCGAATTTGTCATTGTTGTGGAAAATTTTCGTATTTTAAGATTTCTTCATTGTTGCAAGCGTGGTAAAATTTGTCAGTATAATTTTTTCCATTGTGAAATGATAGGAACAATTTTACGTTTTAAAGATTTTCCATTGTTGATAGCGTATCAATATTTGTCTTTGGAAGTTTTTCCGCTGTTGGAAGTGCGGGAAAGTTGTCATTATAGATAACTATTAATATAATTATAAATAGATTTTTCATAATAACAATTGAAAAAGGAAGACTTAAAGTCGAATTTGTCATTGTTGCGGAAAAAAATTCTCATTTTAAGATTTCTTCATTGTTGAAAGCGTGGGAAAATTTTTCCATTGTTAAAGGATAGGGACATTTTCACGTTTTAAATATTGTCCATTGTTGAATGCGTATATATATATTTTTCAATGGAATTTTTTCCATTGGTGGAAGTGCGGGAAAGTTGTCATTACAGATAACTCCTATTATAATTATAAATAAATTTGACCTAATAACAATGGAAAAATAAGACTTAAAGTCTAAATTTCATTGTTGTGTGAAATTTTCATATTTTAAGATTTCTTCATTGTTGCAAGCGTGGTAAAATTTGTCAGTATAATTTTTTCCATTGTTAAATGATAGGAACAATTTTACGTTTTTAAGATTGTCCATTGTTTATAGCGTATCAATATTTGTCTTTGGAAGTTTTTCCGCTGTTGGAAGTGCGGGAAAGTTGTCATTATAGATAACTATTATTATAATTATAAATATATTTTTCATAATAACAATTGAAAAAGGAAGACTTAAAGTCGAATTTGTCATTGTTGCGGGAAAAAATTCTTATTTTAAGATTTCTTCATTGTTGAAATTGTGGGAAAATTTTTCCATTGTTAAAGGATAGGGACATTTTCACGTTTTAAATATTGTCCATTGTTGAATGCGTATCAATATTTGTCAATGGAATTTTTTCCATTGTTGGAAGTGCGGGAAAGTTGGAATTATATTTAACTCTTAATATAATTATAAATAAATTTGTCATAATAACAATTGAAAAAGGAAGACATTAAGTCGAATGTTTCATTGTTGCGGGAATTTTTTTTTTTTAAGATTTCTTCATTATTGATAGCGTGGGAAATTTTTTCCATTGTTAAAGGTTAGGGACATTTTCACGTTTTAAATATTGTCCATTGTTGAAAGCATTTTAATATTTGTCAATGGAATTTTTTCCATTGGTGGAAGTGCGGGAAAGTTGTCATTACACATAACTCCTATTATAATTATAAATAAATTTGACATAATAACAATTGAAAAAGGAAGACTTAAAGTCTAAATTTCATTGTTGTGGAAAATTTTCGTATTTTAAGATTTCTTCATTGTTGCAAGCGTGGTAAAATTTGTCAGTATAATTTTTTCCATTGTGAAATGATAGGAACAATTTTACGTTTTAAAGATTTTCCATTGTTGATAGCGTATCAATATTTGTCTTTGGAATTTTTTCCGCTGTTGGAAGTGCGGGAAAGTTGTCATTATAAATAACTATTAAGATAATTATAAATAGATTTTTCATAATAACAATTGAAAAAGGAAGACTTAAAGTCGAATTTGTCATTGTTGCGGGAAAAAATTCTTATTTTAAGATTTCTTCATTGTTGAAAGCGTGGGAAAATTTTTCCATTGTTAAAGGATAGGGACATTTTCACGTTTTAAATATTGTCCATTGTTGAATGCGTATATATATATTTGTCAATGGAATTTTTTCCATTGGTGGAAGTGCGGGAAAGTTGTCATTACAGATAACTCCTATTATAATTATAAATAAATTTGACATAATAACAATGGAAAAATAAGACTTAAAGTCTAAATTTCATTGTTGTGTGAAATTTTCATATTTTAAGATTTCTTCATTGTTGCAAGCGTGGTAAAATTTGTCAGTATAATTTTTTCCATTGTTAAATGATAGGAACAATTTTACGTTTTTAAGATTGTCCATTGTTGATAGCGTATCAATATTTGTCTTTGGAAGTTTTTCCGCTGTTGGAAGTGCGGGAAAGTTGTCATTATAGATAACTATTAATATAATTATAAATAGATTTTTCATAATAACAATTGAAAAAGGAAGACTTAAAGTCGAATTTGTCATTGTTGCGGGAAAAATTTCTTGTTTTAAGATTTCTTCATTGTTGAATGCGTTGGAAAATTTGTCACTATAAATTTTTCCATTGTTAAAGGATAGGGACATTTTCATGTTTTAAATATAGTCCATTGTTGAAAGCGTATCAATATTTGTCAATGGAATTTTTTCCGCTGTTGGAAGTGCGGAAAAGTTGTCACTATAGATAACTATTAATATAATTATAAATAGATTTTTCATAATAACAATTGAAAAAGGAAGACTTAAAGTCGAATTTGTCATTATTGCGGGAAAAAATTCTTATTTTAAGATTTCTTCATTGTTGAAAGCGTGGGAAAATTTTTCCATTGTTAAAGGATAGGGATATTTTCACGTTTTAAATATTGTCCATTGTTGAATGCGTATCAATATTTGTCAATGGAATTTTTTCCATTGTTGGAAGTGCGGGAAAGTTGGAATTATATTTAACTCTTAATATAATTATAAATAAATTTGTCATAATAACAATTGAAAAAGGAAGACATTAAGTCGAATGTTTCATTGTTGCGGGAAAAATTTCTTATTTTAAGATTTCTTCATTATTGATAGCGTGGGAAATATTTTCCATTGTTAAAGGATAGGGACATTTTCACGTTTTAAATATTGTCCATTGTTGAAAGCATTTTAATATTTGTCAATGGAATTTTTTCCATTGGTGGAAGTGCGGGAAAGTTGTCATTACAGATAACTCCTATTATAATTATAAATAAATTTGACATAATAACAATTTAAAAAGGAAGACTTAAAGTCTAAATTTCATTGTTGTGGGAAATTTTCATATTTTAAGATTTCTTCATTGTTGCAAGCGTGGTAAAATTTGTCAGTATAATTTTTTCCATTGTTAAATGATAGGAACAATTTTACGTTTTAAAGATTGTCCATTGTTGATAGCGTATCAATATTTGTCTTTGGAAGTTTTTCCGCTGTTGGAAGTGCGGGAAAGTTGTCATTATAGATAACTATTAATATAATTATAAATAGATTTTTCATAATAACAATTGAAAAAGGAAGACTTAAAGTCGAATTTGTCATTGTTGCGGAAAAAAATTCTCATTTTAAGATTTCTTCATTGTTGAAAGCGTGGGAAAATTTTTCCATTGTTAAAGGATAGGGACATTTTCACGTTTTAAATATTGTCCATTGTTGAATGCGTATATATATATTTTTCAATGGAATTTTTTCCATTGGTGGAAGTGCGGGAAAGTTGTCATTACAGATAACTCCTATTATAATTATAAATAAATTTGACATAATAACAATGGAAAAATAAGACTTAAAGTCTAAATTTCATTGTTGTGTGAAATTTTCATATTTTAAGATTTCTTCATTGTTGCAAGCGTGGTAAAATTTGTCAGTATAATTTTTTCCATTGTTAAATGATAGGAACAATTTTACGTTTTTAAGATTGTCCATTGTTGATAGCGTATCAATATTTGTCTTTGGAAGTTTTTCCGCTGTTGGAAGTGCGGGAAAGTTGTCATTATAGATAACTATTATTATAATTATAAATATATTTTTCATAATAACAATTGAAAAAGGAAGACTTAAAGTCGAATTTGTCATTGTTGCGGGAAAAAATTCTTATTTTAAGATTTCTTCATTGTTGAAATTGTGGGAAAATTTTTCCATTGTTAAAGGATAGGGACATTTTCACGTTTTAAATATTGTCCATTGTTGAATGCGTATCAATATTTGTCAATGGAATTTTTTCCATTGTTGGAAGTGCGGGAAAGTTGGAATTATATTTAACTCTTAATATAATTATAAATAAATTTGTCATAATAACAATTGAAAAAGGAAGACATTAAGTCGAATGTTTCATTGTTGCGGGAAATTTTTTTTTTTTTAAGATTTCTTCATTTTTGATAGCGTGGGAAATTTTTTCCATTGTTAAAGGTTAGGGACATTTTCACGTTTTAAATATTGTCCATTGTTGAAAGCATTTTAATATTTGTCAATGGAATTTTTTCCATTGGTGGAAGTGCGGGAAAGTTGTCATTACACATAACTCCTATTATAATTATAAATAAATTTGACATAATAACAATTGAAAAAGGAAGACTTAAAGTCTAAATTTCATTGTTGTGGGAAATTTTCATATTTTAAGAATTCTTCATTGTTGCAAGCGTGGGAAAATTTGTCAGTATAATTTTTTCCATTGTTAAATGATAGGGACAATTTTACGTTTTAAAGATTGTCCATTGTTGATAGCGTATGAATATTTGTCAATGGAAGTTTTTCCGCTGTTGGAAGTGCGGGAAAGTTGTCATTAGAGATAACTATTAATATAATTATAAATAGATTTTTTATAATAACAATTGAAAAAGGAAGACTTAAAGTCGAATTTGTCATTGTTGCGGGAAAAATTTCTTGTTTTAAGATTTCTTCATTGTTGAATGCGTTGGAAAATTTGTCACTATAAATTTTTCCATTGTTAAAGGATAGGGACATTTTCACGTTTTAAATATAGTCCATTGTTGAAAGCGTATCAATATTTGTCAATGGAATTTTTTCCGCTGTTGGAAGTGCGGGAAATTTGTTATTATAAATAACTATTAATATAATTATAAATAGATTTTTCATAATAACAATTGAAAAAGGAAGACTTAAAGTCGAATTTGTCATTATTGCGGGAAAAAATTCTTATTTTAAGATTTCTTCATTGTTGAAAGCGTGCGAAAATTTTTCCATTGTTAAAGGATAGGGATATTTTCACGTTTTAAATATTGTCCATTGTTGAATGCGTATATATATTTGTCAATGGAATTTTTTCCATTGGTGGAAGTGCGGGAAAGTTGTCATTACAGATAACTCCTATTATAATTATAAATAAATTTGACATAATAACAACTGAAAAAGGAAGACTTAAAGTCTAAATTTCATTGTTGTGGGAAATTTTCATATTTTAAGATTTCTTCATTGTTGCAAGCGTGGTAAAATTTGTCAGTATAATTTTTTCCATTGTTAAATGATAGGAACAATTTTACGTTTTAAAGATTGTCCATTGTTGATAGCGTATCAATATTTGTCTTTGGAAGTTTTTCCGCTGTTGGAAGTGCGGGAAAGTTGTCATTATAGATAACTATTAATATAATTATAAATAGATTTTTCATAATAACAATTGAAAAAGGAAGACTTAAAGTCGAATTTGTCATTGTTGCGGGAAAAAATTCTTATTTTAAGATTTCTTCATTGTTGAAAGCGTGGGAAAATTTTTCCATTGTTAAAGGATAGGGACATTTTCACGTTTTAAATATTGTCCATTGTTGAATGCGTATCAATATTTGTCAATGGAATTTTTTCCATTGTTGGAAGTGCGGGAAAGTTGGAATTATATTTAACTCTTTATATAATTATAAATAAATTTGTCATAATAACAATTGAAAAAGGAAGACATTAAGTCGAATGTTTCATTGTTGCGGGAAATTTTTTTTTAAGATTTCTTCATTATTGATAGCGTGGGAAATTTTTTCCATTGTTAAAGGATAGGGACATTTTCACGTTTTAAATATTGTCCATTGTTGAAAGCATTTTAATATTTGTCAATGGAATTTTTTCCATTGGTGGAAGTGCGGGAAAGTTGTCATTACACATAACTCCTATTATAATTATAAATAAATTTGACATAATAACAATTGAAAAAGGAAGACTTAAAGTCTAAATTTCATTGTTGTGGGAAATTTTCGTATTTTAAGATTTCTTCATTGTTGCAAGCGTGGTAAAATTTGTCAGTATAATTTTTTCCATTGTTAAATGATAGGAACAATTTTACGTTTTAAAGATTTTCCATTGTTGATAGCGTATCAATATTTGTCTTTGGAATTTTTTCCGCTGTTGGTAGTGCGGGAAAGTTGTCATTATAGATAACTATTAATATAATTATAAATAGATTTTTCATAATAACAATTGAAAAAGGAAGACTTAAAGTCGAATTTGTCATTGTTGCGGGAAAAAAATCTTATTTTAAGATTTCTTCATTGTTGAAAGCGTGGGAAAATTTTTCCATTGTTAAAGGATAGGGACATTTTCACGTTTTAAATATTGTCCATTGTTGAATGCGTATATATATATTTGTCAATGAAATTTTTTCCATTGGTGGAAGTGCGGGAAAGTTGTCATTACAGATAACTCCTATTATAATTATAAATAAATTTGACATAATAACAATGGAAAAATAAGACTTAAAGTCTAAATTTCATTGTTGTGTGAAATTTTAATATTTTAAGATTTCTTCATTGTTGCAAGCGTGGTAAAATTTGTCAGTATATTTTTTTCCATTGTTAAATGATAGGAACAATTTTACGTTTTTAAGATTGTCCATTGTTGATAGCGTATCAATATTTGTCTTTGGAAGTTTTTCCGCTGTTGGAAGTGCGGGAAAGTTGTCATTATAGATAACTATTAATATAATTATAAATAGATTTTTCATAATAACAATTGAAAAAGGAAGACTTAAAGTCGAATTTGTCATTATTGCGGGAAAAAATTCTTATTTTAAGATTTCTTCATTGTTGAAAGCGTGCGAAAATTTTTCCATTGTTAAAGGATAGGGATATTTTCACGTTTTAAATATTGTCCATTGTTGAATGCGTATATATATTTGTCAATGGAATTTTTTCCATTGGTGGAAGTGCGGGAAAGTTGTCATTACAGATAACTCCTATTATAATTATAAATAAATTTGACATAATAACAACTGAAAAAGGAAGACTTAAAGTCTAAATTTCATTGTTGTGGGAAATTTTCATATTTTAAGATTTCTTCATTGTTGCAAGCGTGGTAAAATTTGTCAGTATAATTTTTTCCATTGTTAAATGATAGGAACAATTTTACGTTTTAAAGATTGTCCATTGTTGATAGCGTATCAATATTTGTCTTTGGAAGTTTTTCCGCTGTTGGAAGTGCGGGAAAGTTGTCATTATAGATAACTATTAATATAATTATAAATAGATTTTTCATAATAACAATTGAAAAAGGAAGACTTAAAGTCGAATTTGTCATTGTTGCGGGAAAAAATTCTTATTTTAAGATTTCTTCATTGTTGAAAGCGTGGGAAAATTTTTCCATTGTTAAAGGATAGGGACATTTTCACGTTTTAAATATTGTCCATTGTTGAATGCGTATCAATATTTGTCAATGGAATTTTTTCCATTGTTGGAAGTGCGGGAAAGTTGGAATTATATTTAACTCTTTATATAATTATAAATAAATTTGTCATAATAACAATTGAAAAAGGAAGACATTAAGTCGAATGTTTCATTGTTGCGGGAAATTTTTTTTTTTAAGATTTCTTCATTATTGATAGCGTGGGAAATTTTTTCCATTGTTAAAGGATAGGGACATTTTCACGTTTTAAATATTGTCCATTGTTGAAAGCATTTTAATATTTGTCAATGGAATTTTTTCCATTGGTGGAAGTGCGGGAAAGTTGTCATTACACATAACTCCTATTATAATTATAAATAAATTTGACATAATAACAATTGAAAAAGGAAGACTTAAAGTCTAAATTTCATTGTTGTGGAAAATTTTCGTATTTTAAGATTTCTTCATTGTTGCAAGCGTGGTAAAATTTGTCAGTATAATTTTTTCCATTGTTAAATGATAGGAACAATTTTACGTTTTAAAGATTTTCCATTGTTGATAGCGTATCAATATTTGTCTTTGGAATTTTTTCCGCTGTTGGAAGTGCGGGAAAGTTGTCATTATAGATAACTATTAATATAATTATAAATAGATTTTTCATAATAACAATTGAAAAAGGAAGACTTAAAGTCGAATTTGTCATTGTTGCGGGAAAAAAATCTTATTTTAAGATTTCTTCATTGTTGAAAGCGTGGTAAAATTTTTCCATTGTTAAAGGATAGGGACATTTTCACGTTTTAAATATTGTCCATTGTTGAATGCGTATATATATATTTGTCAATGAAATTTTTTCCATTGGTGGAAGTGCGGGAAAGTTGTCATTACAGATAACTCCTATTATAATTATAAATAAATTTGACATAATAACAATGGAAAAATAAGACTTAAAGTCTAAATTTCATTGTTGTGTGAAATTTTAATATTTTAAGATTTCTTCATTGTTGCAAGCGTGGTAAAATTTGTCAGTATAATTTTTTCCATTGTTAAATGATAGGAACAATTTTACGTTTTTAAGATTGTCCATTGTTGATAGCGTATCAATATTTGTCTTTGGAAGTTTTTCCGCTGTTGGAAGTGCGGGAAAGTTGTCATTATAGATAACTATTATTATAATTATAAATAGATTTTTCATAATAACAATTGAAAAAGGAAGACTTAAAGTCGAATTTGTCATTGTTGCGGAAAAAAATTCTCATTTTAAGATTTCTTCATTGTTGAAAGCGTGGGAAAATTTTTCCATTGTTAAAGGATAGGGACATTTTCACGTTTTAAATATTGTCCATTGTTGAATGCGTATATATATATTTTTCAATGGAATTTTTTCCATTGGTGGAAGTGCGGGAAAGTTGTCATTACAGATAACTCCTATTATAATTATAAATAAATTTGACATAATAACAATGGAAAAATAAGACTTAAAGTCTAAATTTCATTGTTGTGTGAAATTTTCATATTTTAAGATTTCTTCATTGTTGCAAGCGTGGTAAAATTTGTCAGTATAATTTTTTCCATTGTTAAATGATAGGAACAATTTTACGTTTTTAAGATTGTCCATTGTTGATAGCGTATCAATATTTGTCTTTGGAAGTTTTTCCGCTGTTGGAAGTGCGGGAAAGTTGTCATTATAGATAACTATTATTATAATTATAAATATATTTTTCATAATAACAATTGAAAAAGGAAGACTTAAAGTCGAATTTGTCATTGTTGCGGGAAAAAATTCTTATTTTAAGATTACTTCATTGTTGAAATTGTGGGAAAATTTTTCCATTGTTAAAGGATAGGGACATTTTCACGTTTTAAATATTGTCCATTGTTGAATGCGTATCAATATTTGTCAATGGAATTTTTTCCATTGTTGGAAGTGCGGGAAAGTTGGAATTATATTTAACTCTTAATATAATTATAAATAAATTTGTCATAATAACAATTGAAAAAGGAAGACATTAAGTCGAATGTTCCATTGTTGCGGGAAAAATTTCTTATTTTAAGATTTCTTCATTATTGATAGCGTGGGAAATTTTTTCCATTGTTAAAGGATAGGGACATTTTCACGTTTTAAATATTGTCCATTGTTGAAAGCATTTTAATATTTGTCAATGGAATTTTTTCCATTGGTGGAAGTGCGGGAAAGTTGTCATTACACATAACTCCTATTATAATTATAAATAAATTTGACATAATAACAATTGAAAAAGGAAGACTTAAAGTCTAAATTTCATTGTTGTGGGAAATTTTCGTATTTTAAGATTTCTTCATTGTTGCAAGCGTGGTAAAATTTGTCAGTATATTTTTTCCATTGTTAAATGATAGGAACAATTTTACGTTTTTAAGATTGTCCATTGTTGATAGCGTATCAATATTTGTCTTTGGAATTTTTTCCGCTGTTGGAAGTGCGGGAAAGTTGTCATTATAGATAACTATTAATATAATTATAAATAGATTTTTCATAATAACAATTGAAAAAGGAAGACTTAAAGTCGAATTTGTCATTGTTGCGGGAAAAATTTCTTGTTTTAAGATTTCTTCATTGTTGAATGCGTTGGAAAATTTGTCACTATAAATTTTTCCATTGTTAAAGGATAGGGACATTTTCATGTTTTAAATATAGTCCATTGTTGAAAGCGTATCAATATTTGTCAATGGAATTTTTTCCGCTGTTGGAAGTGCGGAAAAGTTGTCACTATAGATAACTATTAATATAATTATAAATAGATTTTTCATAATAACAATTGAAAAAGGAAGACTTAAAGTCGAATTTGTCATTATTGCGGGAAAAAATTCTTATTTTAAGATTTCTTCATTGTTGAAAGCGTGGGAAAATTTTTCCATTGTTAAAGGATAGGGATATTTTCACGTTTTAAATATTGTCCATTGTTGAATGCGTATCAATATTTGTCAATGGAATTTTTTCCATTGTTGGAAGTGCGGGAAAGTTGGAATTATATTTAACTCTTAATATAATTATAAATAAATTTGTCATAATAACAATTGAAAAAGGAAGACATTAAGTCGAATGTTTCATTGTTGCGGGAAAAATTTCTTATTTTAAGATTTCTTCATTATTGATAGCGTGGGAAATATTTTCCATTGTTAAAGGATAGGGACATTTTCACGTTTTAAATATTGTCCATTGTTGAAAGCATTTTAATATTTGTCAATGGAATTTTTTCCATTGGTGGAAGTGCGGGAAAGTTGTCATTACAGATAACTCCTATTATAATTATAAATAAATTTGACATAATAACAATTTAAAAAGGAAGACTTAAAGTCTAAATTTCATTGTTGTGGGAAATTTTCATATTTTAAGATTTCTTCATTGTTGCAAGCGTGGTAAAATTTGTCAGTATAATTTTTTCCATTGTTAAATGATAGGAACAATTTTACGTTTTAAAGATTGTCCATTGTTGATAGCGTATCAATATTTGTCTTTGGAAGTTTTTCCGCTGTTGGAAGTGCGGGAAAGTTGTCATTATAGATAACTATTAATATAATTATAAATAGATTTTTCATAATAACAATTGAAAAAGGAAGACTTAAAGTCGAATTTGTCATTGTTGCGGAAAAAAATTCTCATTTTAAGATTTCTTCATTGTTGAAAGCGTGGGAAAATTTTTCCATTGTTAAAGGATAGGGACATTTTCACGTTTTAAATATTGTCCATTGTTGAATGCGTATATATATATTTTTCAATGGAATTTTTTCCATTGGTGGAAGTGCGGGAAAGTTGTCATTACAGATAACTCCTATTATAATTATAAATAAATTTGACATAATAACAATGGAAAAATAAGACTTAAAGTCTAAATTTCATTGTTGTGTGAAATTTTCATATTTTAAGATTTCTTCATTGTTGCAAGCGTGGTAAAATTTGTCAGTATAATTTTTTCCATTGTTAAATGATAGGAACAATTTTACGTTTTTAAGATTGTCCATTGTTTATAGCGTATCAATATTTGTCTTTGGAAGTTTTTCCGCTGTTGGAAGTGCGGGAAAGTTGTCATTATAGATAACTATTATTATAATTATAAATATATTTTTCATAATAACAATTGAAAAAGGAAGACTTAAAGTCGAATTTGTCATTGTTGCGGGAAAAAATTCTTATTTTAAGATTTCTTCATTGTTGAAATTGTGGGAAAATTTTTCCATTGTTAAAGGATAGGGACATTTTCACGTTTTAAATATTGTCCATTGTTGAATGCGTATCAATATTTGTCAATGGAATTTTTTCCATTGTTGGAAGTGCGGGAAAGTTGGAATTATATTTAACTCTTAATATAATTATAAATAAATTTGTCATAATAACAATTGAAAAAGGAAGACATTAAGTCGAATGTTTCATTGTTGCGGGAATTTTTTTTTTTTTAAGATTTCTTCATTATTGATAGCGTGGGAAATTTTTTCCATTGTTAAAGGTTAGGGACATTTTCACGTTTTAAATATTGTCCATTGTTGAAAGCATTTTAATATTTGTCAATGGAATTTTTTCCATTGGTGGAAGTGCGGGAAAGTTGTCATTACACATAACTCCTATTATAATTATAAATAAATTTGACATAATAACAATTGAAAAAGGAAGACTTAAAGTCTAAATTTCATTGTTGTGGAAAATTTTCGTATTTTAAGATTTCTTCATTGTAGCAAGCGTGGTAAAATTTGTCAGTATAATTTTTTCCATTGTGAAATGATAGGAACAATTTTACGTTTTAAAGATTTTCCATTGTTGATAGCGTATCAATATTTGTCTTTGGAATTTTTTCCGCTGTTGGAAGTGCGGGAAAGTTGTCATTATAAATAACTATTAAGATAATTATAAATAGATTTTTCATAATAACAATTGAAAAAGGAAGACTTAAAGTCGAATTTGTCATTGTTGCGGGAAAAAATTCTTATTTTAAGATTTCTTCATTGTTGAAAGCGTGGGAAAATTTTTCCATTGTTAAAGGATAGGGACATTTTCACGTTTTAAATATTGTCCATTGTTGAATGCGTATATATATATTTGTCAATGGAATTTTTTCCATTGGTGGAAGTGCGGGAAAGTTGTCATTACAGATAACTCCTATTATAATTATAAATAAATTTGACATAATAACAATGGAAAAATAAGACTTAAAGTCTACATTTCATTGTTGTGTGAAATTTTCATATTTTAAGATTTCTTCATTGTTGCAAGCGTGGTAAAATTTGTCAGTATAATTTTTTCCATTGTTAAATGATAGGAACAATTTTACGTTTTTAAGATTGTCCATTGTTGATAGCGTATCAATATTTGTCTTTGGAAGTTTTTCCGCTGTTGGAAGTGCGGGAAAGTTGTCATTATAGATAACTATTATTATAATTATAAATATATTTTTCATAATAACAATTGAAAAAGGAAGACTTAAAGTCGAATTTGTCATTGTTGCGGGAAAAAATTCTTATTTTAAGATTTCTTCATTGTTGAAAGCGTGGGAAAATTTTTCCATTGTTAAAGGATAGGGACATTTTCACGTTTTAAATATTGTCCATTGTTGAATGCGTATCAATATTTGTAAATGGAATTTTTTCCATTGTTGGAAGTGCGGGAAAGTTCGAATTATATTTAACTCTCAATATAATTATAAATAAATTTGTCATAATAACAATTGAAAAAGGAAGACATTAAGTCGAATGTTCCATTGTTGCGGGAAAAATTTCTTATTTTAAGATTTCTTCATTATTGATAGCGTGGGAAATTTTTTCCATTGTTAAAGGATAGGGACATTTTCACGTTTTAAATATTGTCCATTGTTGAAAGCATTTTAATATTTGTCAATGGAATTTTTTCCATTGGTGGAAGTGCGGGAAAGTTGTCATTACACATAACTCCTATTATAATTATAAATAAATTTGACATAATAACAATTGAAAAAGGAAGACTTAAAGTCTAAATTTCATTGTTGTGGGAAATTTTCGTATTTTAAGATTCCTTCATTGTTGCAAGCGTGGTAAAATTTGTCAGTATAATTTTTTCCATTGTTAAATGATAGGAACAATTTTACGTTTTTAAGATTGTCCATTGTTGATAGCGTATCAATATTTGTCTTTGGAATTTTTTCCGCTGTTGGAAGTGCGGGAAAGTTGTCATTATAGATAACTATTAATATAATTATAAATAGATTTTTCATAATAACAATTGAAAAAGGAAGACTTAAAGTCGAATTTGTCATTGTTGCGGGAAAAAATTCTTATTTTAAGATTTCTTCATTGTTGAAAGCGTGGGAAAATTTTTCCATTGTTAAAGTATAGGGACATTTTCACGTTTTAAATATTGTCCATTGTTGAATGCGTATCAATATTTGTCAATGGAATTTTTTCCATTGTTGGAAGTGCGGGAAAGCTGGAATTATATTTAACTCTTAATATAATTATAAATAGATTTTTTATAATAACAATTGAAAAATGAAGACTTAAAATCGAATTTTTCATTTTTGCGCGAAAAATTTCATATTTTAAGATTTCTTCATTGTTGCAAGCGTGGGAAAATTTGTCAGTATAATTTTTTCCATTGTTAAATGATAGGGACAATTTTACGTTTTAAAGATTGTCCATTGTTGATAGCGTATGAATATTTGTCAATGGAAGTTTTTCCGCTGTTGGAAGTGCGGGAAAGTTGTCATTAGAGATAACTATTAATATAATTATAAATAGATTTTTCATAATAACAATTGAAAAAGGAAGACTTAAAGTCAAATTTGTCATTGTTGCGGGAAAAATTTCTTGTTTTAAGATTTCTTCATTGTTGAAAGCGTGGGAAAATTTTTCCATTGTTAAAGGATAGGGACATTTTCACGTTTTAAATATTGTCCATTGTTGATAGCGTATGAATATTTGTCAATGGAAGTTTTTCCGCTGTTTGAAGTGCGGGAAAGTTGTCATGATAGATAACTTCTAATATAATTATAAATAGATTTTTTATAATAACAATTGAAAAATGAAGACTTAAAGTCGAATTTTTCATTGTTGCGCGAAAAATTTCTTGTTTTAAGATTTCTTCATTGTTGAATGCGTTGGAAAATTTGTCACTATAAACTTTTCCATTGTTAAAGGATATGGACATTTTCACGTTTTAAATATTGTCCATTGTTGAATGCGTATCAATATTTGTCAATGGAATTTTTTCCATTGTTGGAAGTGCGGGAAAGTGGGAATTATATTTAACTCTTAATATAATTATAAATAAATTTGTCATCATAACAATTGAAAAAGGAAGACATTAAGTCGAATTTGTCATTGTTGCGGGAAAAAATTCTTATTTTAAGATTTCTTCATTGTTGAAAGCGTGGGAAAATTTTTCCATTGTTAAAGGATAGGGACATTTTCACGTTTTAAAAATTGTCCATTGTTGAATGCGTATCAATATTTGTCAATGGAATTTTTTCCATTGTTGGAAGTGCGGGAAAGTTGGAATTATATTTAACTCTAATATAATTATAAATAACTTTGTCATAATAACAATTGAAAAAGGAAGACATTAAGTCGAATATTTCATTGTTGCGGGAAAAATTTCTTATTTTAAGATTTCTTCATTATTGATAGCGTGGGAAATTTTTTCCATTGTTAAAGGATAGGGACATTTTTACGTTTTAAATATTGTCCATTGTTGAAAGCATTTTAATATTTGTCAATGGAATTTTTTCCATTGGATGAAGTGCGGGAAAGTTGTCATTACACATAACTCCTATTATAATTATAAATAAATTTGACATAATAACAATTGAAAAAGGAAGACTTAAAGTCTAAATTTCATTGTTGTGGGAAATTTTCGTATTTTAAGATTTCTTCATTGTTGCACGCGTGGTAAAATTTGTCAGTATAATTTTTTCCATTGTTAAATGATAGGAACAATTTTACGTTTTAAAGATTGTCCATTGTTGATAGCGTATCAATATTTGTCTTTGGAATTTTTTCCGCTGTTGGAAGTGCGGGAAAGTTGTCATTATAGATAACTATTAATATAATTATAAATAGATTTTTCATAATAACAATTGAAAAAGGAAGACTTAAAGTCGAATTTGTCATTGTTGCGGGAAAAAATTCTTATTTTAAGATTTATTCATTGTTGAAAGCGTGGGAAAATTTTTCCATTGTTAAAGGATAGGGACATTTTCACGTTTTAAATATTGTCCATTGTTGAATGCGTATCAATATTTGTCAATGCAATTTTTTCCATTGTTGGAAGTGCGGGAAAGTTGGAATTATATTTAACTCTTAATATGATTATAAATAAATTTGTCATAATAATAATTGAAAAAGGAAGACATTAAGTCGAATGTTTCATTGTTGCGGGAAAAATTTCTTATTTTAAGATTTCTTCATTATTGAGAGCGTGGGAAATTTTTTCCATTGTTAAAGGATAGGGACATTTTCACGTTTTAAATATTGTCCATTGTTGAAAGCATTTTAATATTTGAAAATGGAATTTTTTCCATTGGTGGTAGTGCGGGAAAGTTGTCATTACAGTTAACTCCTATTATAATTATAAATAAATTTACATAATAACAATTGAAAAAGGAAGACTTAAAGTCTAAATTTCATTGTTGTGGGAAATTTTCATATTTTAAGATTTCTTCATTGTTGCAAGCGTGGGAAAATTTGTCAGTATAATTTTTTTCCATTGTTAAATGATAGGGACAATTTTACGTTTTAAAGGTTGTCCATTGTTGATAGCGTATGAATATTTGTCAATGGAAGTTTTTCCGCTGTTGGAAGTGCGGGAAAGTTGTCATTAGAGATAACTTTTAATATAATTATAAATAGATTTTTCATAATAACAATTGAAAAAGGAAGACTTAAAGTCGAATTTGTCATTGTTGCGGGAAAAATTTCTTGTTTTAAGATTTCTTCATTGTTGAAAGCGTGGGAAAATTTTTTCATTGTTAAAGGATAGGGACATTTTCACGTTTTAAATATTGTCCATTGTTGAATGCGTATCAATATTTGTCAATGGAATTTTTTCCATTGTTGGAAGTGCGGGAAAGTTGGAATTATATTTATCTCTTAATATAATTATAAATAAATTTGTCATGATAACAATTGAAAAAGGAAGACTTAAAGTCGAATGTTTCATTGTTGCGGGAAAAATTTCTTATTTTAAGATTTCTTCATTATTGATAGCGTGGGAAATTTTTTCCATTGTTAAAGGATAGGGACATTTTCACGTTTTAAATATTGTCCATTGTTGAAAGCATTTTAATATTTGTCAATGGAATTTTTTCCATTGGTGGAAGTGCGGGAAAGTTGTCATTACAGATAACTCCTATTATAATTATAAATAAATTTACATAATAACAATTGAAAAAGGAAGACTTAAAGTCTAAATTTCATTGTTGTGGGAAATTTTCATATTTTAAGATTTCTTCATTGTTGCAAGCGTGGGAAAATTTGTCAGTATAATTTTTTCCATTGTTAAATGATAGGGACAGTTTTACGTTTTAAAGATTGTCCATTGTTGATAGCGTATGAATATTTGTCAATGGAAGTTTTTCCGCTGTTGGAAGTGCGGGAAAGTTGTCATTAGAGATAACTATTAATATAATTATAAATAGTTTTTTCATAATAACAATTGAAAAAGGAAGACTTAAAGTCAAATTTGTCATTGTTGCGGGAAAAATGTCTTTTTTTAAGATTTCTTCATTGTTGAAAGCGTGGGAAAATTTTTCCATTGTTAAAGGATAGGGACATTTTCACGTTTTAAATATTGTCCATTGTTGATAGCGTATGAATATTTGTCAATGGAAGTTTTTCCGCTGTTTGAAGTGCGGGAAAGTTGTCATGATAGATAATTTCTAATATAATTATAAATAGATTTTTTATAATAACAATTGAAAAATGAAGACTTAAAGTCGAATTTTTCATTGTTGCGCGAAAAATTTCTTGTTTTAAGATTTCTTCATTGTTGAATGCGTTGGAAAATTTGTCACTATAAACTTTTCCATTGTTAAAGGATATGGACATTTTCACGTTTTAAATATTGTCCATTGTTGAATGCGTATCAATATTTGTCAATGGAATTTTTTCCATTGTTGGAAGTGCGGGAAAGTGGGAATTATATTTAACTCTTAATATAATTATAAATAAATTCGTCATAATAACAATTGAAAAAGGAAGACTTAAAGTCGAATGTTTCATTGTTGCGGGAAAAATTTCTTATTTTAAGATTTCTTCATTATTGATAGCGTGGGAAATTTTTTCCATTGTTAAAGGATAGGGACATTTTCACGTTTTAAATATTGTCCATTGTTGAAAGCATATTAATATTTGTCAATGGAATTTTTTCCATTGTTGGAAGTGCGGGAAAGTTGTCATTACAGATAACTCCTATTATAATTATAAATAAATTTGACATAATAACAATTGAAAAAGAAAGACTTAAAGTCTAAATTTCGTTGTTGTGGGAAATTTTCATATTTTAAGATTTCTTCATTGTTGCAAGCGTGGTAAAATTTGTCAGTATAATTTTTTCCATTGTTAAATGATAGGAACAATTTTACGTTTTAAAGATTGTCCATTGTTGATAGCGTATCAATATTTGTCTTTGGAAGTTTTTCCGCTGTTGGAAGTGCAGGAAAGTTGTCATTATAGATAACTATTAATATAATTATAAATAGATTTTTCATAATAACAATTGAAAAAGGAAGACTTAAATTTGAATTTGTCATTGTTGCGGGAAAAAATTCTTATTTTAAGATTTCTTCATTGTTGAAAGCGTGGGAAAAATTTTCCATTGTTAAAGGATAGTGACATTTTCACGTTTTAAATATTGTCCATTGTTGAATGCGTATCAATATTTGTCAATGGAATTTTTTCCATTGTTGGAAGTGCGGGAAAGTTGGAATTATATTTAACTCTTAATATAATTATAAATAAATTTGTCATGATAACAATTGAAAAAGGAAGACTTAAAGTCGAATGTTTCATTGTTGCGGGAAAAATTTCTTATTTTAAGATTTCTTCATTATTGATAGCGTGGGAAATTTTTTCCATTGTTAAAGGATAGGGACATTTTCACGTTTTAAATATTGTCCATTGTTGAAAGCATTTTAATATTTGTCAATGGAATTTTTTCCATTGGTGGAAGTGCGGGAAAGTTGTCATTACAGATAACTCCTATTATAATTATAAATAAATTTACATAATAACAATTGAAAAAGGAAGACTTAAAGTCTAAATTTCATTGTTGTGGGAAATTTTCATATTTTAAGATTTCTTCATTGTTGCAAGCGTGGGAAAATTTGTCAGTATATTTTTTCCATTGTTAAATGATAGGGACAATTTTACGTTTTAAAGATTGTCCATTGTTGATAGCGTATGAATATTTGTCAATGGAAGTTTTTCCGCTGTTGGAAGTGCGGGAAAGTTGTCATTAGAGATAACTATTAATATAATTATAAATAGATTTTTCATAATAACAATTGAAAAAGGAAGACTTAAATTCGAATTTGTCATTGTTGCGGGAAAAAATTCTTATTTTAAGATTTCTTCATTGTTGAAAGCGTGGGAAAAATTTTCCATTGTTAAAGGATAGTGACATTTTCACGTTTTAAATATTGTCCATTGTTGAATGCGTATCAATATTTGTCAATGGAATTTTTTCCATTGTTGGAAGTGCGGGAAAGTTGGAATTATATTTAACTCTTAATATAATTATAAATAAATTTGTCATGATAACAATTGAAAAAGGAAGACTTAAAGTCGAATGTTTCATTGTTGCGGGAAAAATTTCTTATTTTAAGATTTCTTCATTATTGATAGCGTGGGAAATTTTTTCCATTGTTAAAGGATAGGGACATTTTCACGTTTTAAATATTGTCCATTGTTGAAAGCATTTTAATATTTGTCAATGGAATTTTTTCCATTGGTGGAAGTGCGGGAAAGTTGTCATTACAGATAACTCCTATTATAATTATAAATAAATTTACATAATAACAATTGAAAAAGGAAGACTTAAAGTCTAAATTTCATTGTTGTGGGAAATTTTCATATTTTCATATTTCTTCATTGTTGCAAGCGTGGGAAAATTTGTCAGTATAATTTTTTCCATTGTTAAATGATAGGGACAATTTTACGTTTTAAAGATTGTCCATTGTTGATAGCGTATGAATATTTGTCAATGGAAGTTTTTCCGCTGTTGGAAGTGCGGGAAAGTTGTCATTAGAGATAACTATTAATATAATTATAAATAGATTTTTCATAATAACAATTGAAAAAGGAAGACTTAAAGTCAAATTTGTCATTGTTGCGGGAAAAATTTCTTGTTTTAAGATTTCTTCATTGTTGAAAGCGTGGGAAAATTTTTCCATTGTTAAAGGATAGGGACATTTTCACGTTTTAAATATTGTCCATTGTTGATAGCGTATGAATATTTGTCAATGGAATTTTTTCCATTGTTGGAAGTGCGGGAAAGTTGGAATTATATTTAACTCTTAATATAATTATAAATAAATTTGTCATGATAACAATTGAAAAAGGAAGACTTAAAGTCGAATGTTTCATTGTTGCGGGAAAAATTTCTTATTTTAAGATTTCTTCATTATTGATAGCGTGGGAAATTTTTTCCATTGTTAAAGGATAGGGACATTTTCACGTTTTAAATATTGTCCATTGTTGAAAGCATTTTAATATTTGTCAATGGAATTTTTTCCATTGGTGGAAGTGCGGGAAAGTTGTCATTACAGATAACTCCTATTATAATTATAAATAAATTTACATAATAACAATTGAAAAAGGAAGACTTAAAGTCTAAATTTCATTGTTGTGGGAAATTTTCATATTTTCATATTTCTTCATTGTTGCAAGCGTGGGAAAATTTGTCAGTATAATTTTTTCCATTGTTAAATGATAGGGACAATTTTACGTTTTAAAGATTGTCCATTGTTGATAGCGTATGAATATTTGTCAATGGAAGTTTTTCCGCTGTTGGAAGTGCGGGAAAGTTGTCATTAGAGATAACTATTAATATAATTATAAATAGATTTTTCATAATAACAATTGAAAAAGGAAGACTTAAAGTCAAATTTGTCATTGTTGCGGGAAAAATTTCTTGTTTTAAGATTTCTTCATTGTTGAAAGCGTGGGAAAATTTTTCCATTGTTAAAGGATAGGGACATTTTCACGTTTTAAATATTGTCCATTGTTGATAGCGTATGAATATTTGTCAATGGAAGTTTTTCCGCTGTTTGAAGTGCGGGAAAGTTGCCATTATAGATAACTATTAATATAATTATAAATAGATTTTTCATAATAACAATTGAAAAAGGAAGACTTAAATTCGAATTTGTCATTGTTGCGGGAAAAAATTCTTATTTTAAGATTTCTTCATTGTTGAAAGCGTGGGAAAAATTTTCCATTGTTAAAGGATAGTGACATTTTCACGTTTTAAATATTGTCCATTGTTGAATGCGTATCAATATTTGTCAATGGAATTTTTTCCATTGTTGGAAGTGCGGGAAAGTTGGAATTATATTTAACTCTTAATATAATTATAAATAAATTTGTCATGATAACAATTTAAAAAGGAAGACTTAAAGTCGAATGTTTCATTGTTGCGGGAAAAATTTCTTATTTTAAGATTTCTTCATTATTGATAGCGTGGGAAATTTTTTCCATTGTTAAAGGATAGGGACATTTTCACGTTTTAAATATTGTCCATTGTTGAAAGCATTTTAATATTTGTCAATGGAATTTTTTCCATTGGTGGAAGTGCGGGAAAGTTGTCATTACAGATAACTCCTATTATAATTATAAATAAATTTACATAATAACAATTGAAAAAGGAAGACTTAAAGTCTAAATTTCATTGTTGTGGGAAATTTTCATATTTTCATATTTCTTCATTGTTGCAAGCGTGGGAAAATTTGTCAGTATAATTTTTTTCATTGTTAAATGATAGGGACAATTTTACGTTTTAAAGATTGTCCATTGTTGATAGCGTATGAATATTTGTCAATGGAAGTTTTTCCGCTGTTGGAAGTGCGGGAAAGTTGTCATTAGAGATAACTATTAATATAATTATAAATAGATTTTTCATAATAACAATTGAAAAAGGAAGACTTAAAGTCAAATTTGTCATTGTTGCGGGAAAAATTTCTTGTTTTAAGATTTCTTCATTGTTGAAAGCGTGGGAAAATTTTTCCATTGTTAAAGGATAGGGACATTTTCACGTTTTAAATATTGTCCATTGTTGATAGCGTATGAATATTTGTCAATGGAAGTTTTTCCGCTGTTTGAAGTGCGGGAAAGTTGTCATGATAGATAACTTCTAATATAATTATAAATAGATTTTTTATAATAACAATTGAAAAATGAATACTTAAAGTCGAATTTTTCATTGTTGCGCGAAAAATTTCTTGTTTTAAGATTTCTTCATTGTTGAATGCGTTGGAAAATTTGTCACTATAAACTTTTCCATTGTTAAAGGATAGGGACATTTTCACGTTTTAAATATTGTCCATTGTTGAATGCGTATCAATATTTGTCAATGGAATTTTTTCCATTGTTGGAAGTGCGGGAAAGAGGGAATTATATTTAACTCTTAATATAATTATAAATAAATTTGTCATAATAACAATTGAAAAAGGAAGACTTAAAGTCGAATGTTTCATTGTTGCGGGAAAAATTTCTTATTTTAAGATTTCTTCATTATTGGTAGCGTGGGAAATTTTTTCCATTGTTAAAGGATAGGGACATTTTCACGTTTTAAATATTGTCCACTGTTGAAAGCATTTTAATATTTGTCAATGGAATTTTTTCCATTTGTGGAAGTGCGGGAAAGTTGTCATTACATATAACTCCTATTATAATTATAAATAAATTTGACATAATAACAATTGAAAAAGGAAGACTTAAAGTCTAAATTTCATTGTTGTGGGAAATTTTCATATTTTAAGATTTCTTCATTGTTGCAAGCGTGGTAAAATTTGTCAGTATATTTTTTTCCATTGTTAAATGATAGGAACAATTTTACGTTTTAAAGATTGTCCATTGTTTATAGCGTATCAATATTTGTCTTTGGAAGTATTTCCGCTGTTGGAAGTGCGGGAAAGTTGTCATTATAGTTAACTATTAATATAATTATAAATAGATTTTTCATAATAACAATTGAAAAAGGAAGACTTAAATTCGAATTTGTCATTGTTGCGGGAAAAAATTATTATTTTAAGATTTCTTCATTGTTGAAAGCGTGGGAAAATTTTTCCATTGTTAAAGGATAGTGACATTTTCACGTTTTAAATATTGTCCATTGTTGAATGCGTATCAATATTTGTCAATGGAATTTTTTCCATTGTTGGAAGTGCGGGAAAGTTGGAATTATATTTAACTCTTAATATAATTATAAATAAATTTGTCATAATAACAATTCAAAAAGGAAGACATTAAGTCGAATGTTTCATTGTTGCGGGAAAAATTTCTTATTTTAAGATTTCTTCATTATTGAGAGCGTGGGAAATTTTTTCCATTGTTGAAGGATAGGGACATTTTCACGTTTTAAATATTGTCCATTGTTGAAAGCATTTTAATATTTGAAAATGGAATTTTTTCCATTGGTGGAAGTGCGGGAAAGTTGTCATTACAGATAACTCCTATTATAATTATAAATAAATTTGACATAATAACAATTGAAAAAGGAAGACTTAAAGTCTAAATTTCGTTGTTGTGGGAAATTTTCATTTTTTAAGATTTCTTCATTGTTGCAAGCGTGGTAAAATTTGTCAGTATAATTTTTTCCATTGTTAAATGATAGGAACAATTTTACGTTTTAAAGATTGTCCATTGTTGATAGCGTATCAATATTTGTCTTTGGAAGTTTTTCCGCTGTTGGAAGTGCGGGAAAGTTGTCATTATAGATAACTATTAATATAATTATAAATAGATTTTTCATAATAACAATTGAAAAAGGAAGACTTAAATTCGAATTTGTCATTGTTGCGGGAAAAAATTCTTATTTTAAGATTTCTTCATTATTGATAGCGTGGGAAATTTTTTCCATTGTTAAAGGATAGGGACATTTTCACGTTTTAAATATTGTCCATTGTTGAAAGCATATTAATATTTGTCAATGGAATTTTTTCCATTGTTGGAAGTGCGGGAAAGTTGTCATTACAGATAACTCCTATTATAATTATAAATAAATTTGACATAATAACAATTGAAAAAGGAAGACTTAAAGTCTAAATTTCGTTGTTGTGGGAAATTTTCATATTTTAAGATTTCTTCATTGTTGCAAGCGCGGTAAAATTTGTCAGTATAATTTTTTCCATTGTTAAATGATAGGAACAATTTTACGTTTTAAAGCTTGTCCATTGTTGATAGCGTATCAATATTTGTCTTTGGAAGTTTTTCCGCTGTTGGAAGTGCGGGAAAGTTGTCATTATAGATAACTATTAATATAATTATAAATAGATTTTTCATAATAACAATTGAAAAAGGAAGACTTAAATTCGAATTTGTCATTGTTGCGGGAAAAAATTCTTATTTTAAGATTTCTTCATTGTTGAAAGCGTGGGAAAATTTTTCCATTGTTAAAGGATAGTGACATTTTCACGTTTTAAATATTGTCCATTGTTGATAGCGTATGAATATTTGTCAATGGAAGTTTTTCCATTGTTGGAAGTGCGGGAAAGTTGGAATTATATTTAACTCTTAATATAATTATAAATAAATTTGTCATGATAACAATTGAAAAAGGAAGACTTAAAGTCGAATGTTTCATTGTTGTGGGAAATTTTCATATTTTAAGATTTCTTCATTGTTGCAAGCGTGGGAAAATTTGTCAGTATAATCTTTTCCATTGTTAAATGATAGGGACAATTTTACGTTTTAAAGATTGTCCATTGTTGATAGCGTATGAATATTTGTCAATGGAAGTTTTTCCGCTGTTGGAAGTGCGGGAAAGTTGTCATTAGAGATAACTATTAATATAATTATAAATAGATTTTTCATAATAACAATTGAAAAACGAAGACTTAAAGTCAAATTTGTCATTGTTGCGGGAAAAATTTCTTGTTTTAAGATTTCTTCATTGTTGAATGCGTTGGAAAATTTGTCACTATAAACTTTTCCATTGTTAAAGGATATGGACATTTTCACGTTTTACATATTGTCCATTGTTGAATGCGTATCAATATTTGTCAATGGAATTTTTTCCATTGTTGGAAGTGCGGGAAAGTGGGAATTATATTTAACTCTTAATATAATTATAAATAAATTTGTCATAATAACAATTGAAAAAGGAAGACATTAAGTCGAATATTTCATTGTTGCGAGAAAAATTTCTTATTTTAAGATTTCTTCATTATTGATAGCGTGGGAAATTTTTTCCATTGTTAAAGGATAGGGACATTTTTACGTTTTAAATATTGTCCATTGTTGAAAGCATTTTAATATTTGTCAATGGAATTTTTTCCATTGGATGAAGTGCGGGAAAGTTGTCATTACACATAACTCCTATTATAATTATAAATAAATTTGACATAATAACAATTGAAAAAGGAAGACTTAAAGTCTAAATTTCATTGTTGTGGGAAATTTTCGTATTTTAAGATTTCTTCATTGTTGCACGCGTGGTAAAATTTGTCAGTATAATTTTTTCCATTGTTAAATGATAGGAACAATTTTACGTTTTAAAGATTGTCCATTGTTGATAGCGTATCAATATTTGTCTTTGGAATTTTTTCCGCTGTTGGAAGTGCGGGAAAGTTGTCATTATAGATAACTATTAATATAATTATAAATAAATTTTTCATAATAACAATTGAAAAAGGAAGACTTAAAGTCGAATTTGTCATTGTTGCGGGAAAAAATTCTTATTTTAAGATTTCTTCATTGTTGAAAGCGTGGGAAAATTTTTCCATTGTTAAAGGATAGGGACATTTTAACGTTTTAAATATTGTCCATTGTTGAATGCGTATCAATATTTGTCAATGCAATTTTTTCCATTGTTGGAAGTGCGGGAAAGTTGGAATTATATTTAACTCTTAATATGATTATAAATAAATTTGTCATAATAATAATTGAAAAAGGAAGACATTAAGTCGAATGTTTCATTGTTGCGGGAAAAAATTCTTATTTTAAGATTTCTTCATTATTGAGAGCGTGGGAAATTTTTTCCATTGTTAAAGGATAGGGACATTTTCACGTTTTAAATATTGTCCATTGTTGAAAGCATTTTAATATTTGAAAATGGAATTTTTTCCATTGGTGGTAGTGCGGGAAAGTTGTCATTACAGTTAACTCCTATTATAATTATAAATAAATTTACATAATAACAATTGAAAAAGGAAGACTTAAAGTCTAAATTTCATTGTTGTGGGAAATTTTCATATTTTAAGATTTCTTCATTGTTGCAAGCGTGGGAAAATTTGTCAGTATAATTTTTTTCCATTGTTAAATGATAGGGACAATTTTACGTTTTAAAGGTTGTCCATTGTTGATAGCGTATGAATATTTGTCAATGGAAGTTTTTCCGCTGTTGGAAGTGCGGGAAAGTTGTCATTAGAGATAACTTTTAATATAATTATAAATAGATTTTTCATAATAACAATTGAAAAAGGAAGACTTAAAGTCGAATTTGTCATTGTTGCGGGAAAAATTTCTTGTTTTAAGATTTCTTCATTGTTGAAAGCGTGGGAAAATTTTTCCATTGTTAAAGGATAGGGACATTTTCACGTTTTAAATATTGTCCATTGTTGAATGCGTATCAATATTTGTCAATGGAATTTTTTCCATTGTTGGAAGTGCGGGAAAGTTGGAATTATATTTAACTCTTAATATAATTATAAATAAATTTGTCATGATAACAATTGAAAAAGGAAGACTTAAAGTCGAATGTTTCATTGTTGCGGGAAAAATTTCTTATTTTAAGATTTCTTCATTATTGATAGCGTGGGAAATTTTTTCCATTGTTAAAGGATAGGGACATTTTCACGTTTTAAATATTGTCCATTGTTGAAAGCATTTTAATATTTGTCAATGGAATTTTTTCCATTGGTGGAAGTGCGGGAAAGTTGTCATTACAGATAACTCCTATTATAATTATAAATAAATTTACATAATAACAATTGAAAAAGGAAGACTTAAAGTCTAAATTTCATTGTTGTGGGAAATTTTCATATTTTAAGATTTCTTCATTGTTGCAAGCGTGGGAAAATTTGTCAGTATAATTTTTTCCATTGTTAAATGATAGGGACAGTTTTACGTTTTAAAGATTGTCCATTGTTGATAGCGTATGAATATTTGTCAATGGAAGTTTTTCCGCTGTTGGAAGTGCGGGAAAGTTGTCATTAGAGATAACTATTAATATAATTATAAATAGATTTTTCATAATAACAATTGAAAAAGGAAGACTTAAAGTCAAATTTGTCATTGTTGCGGGAAAAATTTCTTGTTTTAAGATTTCTTCATTGTTGAAAGCGTGGGAAAATTTTTCCATTGTTAAAGGATAGGGACATTTTCACGTTTTAAATATTGTCCATTGTTGATAGCGTATGAATATTTGTCAATGGAAGTTTTTCCGCTGTTTGAAGTGCGGGAAAGTTGTCATGATAGATAACTTCTAATATAATTATAAATAGATTTTTTATAATAACAATTGAAAAATGAAGACTTAAAGTCGAATTTTTCATTGTTGCGCGAAAAATTTCTTGTTTTAAGATTTCTTCATTGTTGAATGCGTTGGAAAATTTGTCACTATAAACTTTTCCATTGTTAAAGGATATGGACATTTTCACGTTTTAAATATTGTCCATTGTTGAATGCGTATCAATATTTGTCAATGGAATTTTTTCCATTGTTGGAAGTGCGGGAAAGTGGGAATTATATTTAACTCTTAATATAATTATAAATAAATTTTTCATAATAACAATTGAAAAAGGAAGACTTAAAGTCGAATGTTTCATTGTTGCGGGAAAAATTTCTTATTTTAAGATTTCTTCATTATTGATAGCGTGGGAAATTTTTTCCATTGTTAAAGGATAGGGACATTTTCACGTTTTAAATATTGTCCATTGTTGAAAGCATATTAATATTTGTCAATGGAATTTTTTCCATTGTTGGAAGTGCGGGAAAGTTGTCATTACAGATAACTCCTATTATAATTATAAATAAATTTGACATAATAACAATTGAAAAAGGAAGACTTAAAGTCTAAATTTCGTTGTTGTGGGAAATTTTCATATTTTAAGATTTCTTCATTGTTGCAAGCGTGGTAAAATTTGTCAGTATAATTTTTTCCATTGTTAAATGATAGGAACAATTTTACGTTTTAAAGATTGTCCATTGTTGATAGCGTATCAATATTTGTCTTTGGAAGTTTTTCCGCTGTTGGAAGTGCGGGAAAGTTGTCATTATAGATAACTATTAATATAATTATAAATAGATTTTTCATAATAACAATTGAAAAAGGAAGACTTAAATTCGAATTTGTCATTGTTGCGGGAAAAAATTCTTATTTTAAGATTTCTTCATTGTTGAAAGCGTGGGAAAAATTTTCCATTGTTAAAGGATAGTGACATTTTCACGTTTTAAATATTGTCCATTGTTGAATGAGTATCAATATTTGTCAATGGAATTTTTTCCATTGTTGGAAGTGCGGGAAAGTTGGAATTATATTTAACTCTTAATATAATTATAAATAAATTTGTCATGATAACAATTGAAAAAGGAAGACTTAAAGTCGAATGTTTCATTGTTGCGGGAAAAATTTCTTATTTTAAGATTTCTTCATTATTGATAGCGTGGGAAATTTTTTCCATTGTTAAAGGATAGGGACATTTTCACGTTTTAAATATTGTCCATTGTTGAAAGCATTTTAATATTTGTCAATGGAATTTTTTCCATTGGTGGATGTGCGGGAAAGTTGTCATTACAGATAACTCCTATTATAATTATAAATAAATTTACATAATAACAATTGAAAAAGGAAGACTTAAAGTCTAAATTTCATTGTTGTGGGAAATTTTCATATTTTAAGATTTCTTCATTGTTGCAAGCGTGGGAAAATTTGTCAGTATAATTTTTTCCATTGTTAAATGATAGGGACAATTTTACGTTTTAAAGATTGTCCATTGTTGATAGCGTATGAATATTTGTCAATGGAAGTTTTTCCGCTGTTGGAAGTGCGGGAAAGTTGTCATTAGAGATAACTATTAATATAATTATAAATAGATTTTTCATAATAACAATTGAAAAAGGAAGACTTAAAGTCAAATTTGTCATTGTTGCGGGAAAAATTTCTTGTTTTAAGATTTCTTCATTGTTGAAAGCGTAGGAAAATTTTTCCATTGTTAAAGGATAGGGACATTTTCACGTTTTAAATATTGTCCATTGTTGATAGCGTATGAATATTTGTCAATGGAAGTTTTTCCGCTGTTTGAAGTGCGGGAAAGTTGTCATTATAGATAACTATTAATATAATTATAAATAGATTTTTCATAATAACAATTGAAAAAGGAAGACTTAAATTCGAATTTGTCATTGTTGCGGGAAAAAATTCTTATTTTAAGATTTCTTCATTGTTGAAAGCGTGGGAAAAATTTTCCATTGTTAAAGGATAGTGACATTTTCACGTTTTAAATATTGTCCATTGTTGATAGCGTATGAATATTTGTCAATGGAAGTTTTTCCGCTGTTTGAAGTGCGGGAAAGTTGTCATGATAGATAACTTCTAATATAATTATAAATAGATTTTTTATAATAACAATTGAAAAATGAAGACTTAAAGTCGAATTTTTCATTGTTGCGCGAAAAATTTCTTGTTTTAAGATTTCTTCATTGTTGAATGCGTTGGAAAATTTGTCACTATAAACTTTTCCATTGTTAAAGGATATGGACATTTTCACGTTTTAAATATTGTCCATTGTTGAATGCGTATCAATATTTGTCAATGGAATTTTTTCCATTGTTGGAAGTGCGGGAAAGTGGGAATTATATTTAACTCTTAATATAATTATAAATAAATTTGTCATCATAACAATTGAAAAAGGAAGACATTAAGTCGAATTTGTCATTGTTGCGGGAAAAAATTCTTATTTTAAGATTTCTTCATTGTTGAAAGCGTGGGAAAATTTTTCCATTTTTAAAGGATAGGGACATTTTCAGGTTTTAAAAATTGTCCATTGTTGAATGCGTATCAATATTTGTCAATGGAATTTTTTCCATTGTTGGAAGTGCGGGAAAGTTGGAATTATATTTAACTCTTAATATAATTATAAATAACTTTGTCATAATAACAATTGAAAAAGGAAGACTTAAAGTCGAATGTTTCATTGTTGCGGGAAAAATTTCTTATTTTAAGATTTCTTCATTATTGATAGCGTGGGAAATTTTTTCCATTGTTAAAGGATAGGGACATTTTCACGTTTTAAATATTGTCCATTGTTGAAAGCATATTAATATTTGTCAATGGAATTTTTTCCATTGTTGGAAGTGCGGGAAAGTTGTCATTACAGATAACTCCTATTATAATTATAAATAAATTTGACATAATAACAATTGAAAAAGGAAGACTTAAAGTCTAAATTTCGTTGTTGTGGGAAATTTTCATATTTTAAGATTTCTTCATTGTTGCAAGCGTGGTAAAATTTGTCAGTATAATTTTTTCCATTGTTAAATGATAGGAACAATTTTACGTTTTAAAGATTGTCCATTGTTGATAGCGTATCAATATTTGTCTTTGGAAGTTTTTCCGCTGTTGGAAGTGCGGGAAAGTTGTCATTATAGATAACTATTAATATAATTATAAATAGATTTTTCATAATAACAATTGAAAAAGGAAGACTTAAATTCGAATTTGTCATTGTTGCGGGAAAAAATTCTTATTTTAAGATTTCTTCATTGTTGAAAGCGTGGGAAAAATTTTCCATTGTTAAAGGATAGTGACATTTTCACGTTTTAAATATTGTCCATTGTTGAATGAGTATCAATATTTGTCAATGGAATTTTTTCCATTGTTGGAAGTGCGGGAAAGTTGGAATTATATTTAACTCTTAATATAATTATAAATAAATTTGTCATGATAACAATTGAAAAAGGAAGACTTAAAGTCGAATGTTTCATTGTTGCGGGAAAAATTTCTTATTTTAAGATTTCTTCATTATTGATAGCGTGGGAAATTTTTTCCATTGTTAAAGGATAGGGACATTTTCACGTTTTAAATATTGTCCATTGTTGAAAGCATTTTAATATTTGTCAATGGAATTTTTTCCATTGGTGGAAGTGCGGAAAAGTTGTCATTACAGATAACTCCTATTATAATTATAAATAAATTTACATAATAACAATTGAAAAAGGAAGACTTAAAGTCTAAATTTCATTGTTGTGGGAAATTTTCATATTTTAAGATTTCTTCATTGTTGCAAGCGTGGGAAAATTTGTCAGTATAATTTTTTCCATTGTTAAATGATAGGGACAATTTTACGTTTTAAAGATTGTCCATTGTTGATAGCGTATGAATATTTGTCAATGGAAGTTTTTCCGCTGTTGGAAGTGCGGGAAAGTTGTCATTAGAGATAACTATTAATATAATTATAAATAGATTTTTCATAATAACAATTGAAAAAGGAAGACTTAAAGTCAAATTTGTCATTGTTGCGGGAAAAATTTCTTGTTTTAAGATTTCTTCATTGTTGAAAGCGTGGGAAAATTTTTCCATTGTTAAAGGATAGGGACATTTTCACGTTTTAAATATTGTCCATTGTTGATAGCGTATGAATATTTGTCAATGGAAGTTTTTCCGCTGTTTGAAGTGCGGGAAAGTTGTCATTATAGATAACTATTAATATAATTATAAATAGATTTTTCATAATAACAATTGAAAAAGGAAGACTTAAATTCGAATTTGTCATTGTTGCGGGAAAAAATTCTTATTTTAAGATTTCTTCATTGTTGAAAGCGTGGGAAAAATTTTCCATTGTTAAAGGATAGTGACATTTTCACGTTTTAAATATTGTCCATTGTTGAATGCGTATCAATATTTGTCAATGGAATTTTTTCCATTGTTGGAAGTGCGGGAAAGTTGGAATTATATTTAACTCTTAATATAATTATAAATAAATTTGTCATGATAACAATTGAAAAAGGAAGACTTAAAGTCGAATGTTTCATTGTTGCGGGAAAAATTTCTTATTTTAAGATTTCTTCATTATTGATAGCGTGGGAAATTTTTTCCATTGTTAAAGGATAGGGACATTTTCACGTTTTAAATATTGTCCATTGTTGAAAGCATTTTAATATTTGTCAATGGAATTTTTTCCATTGGTGGAAGTGCGGGAAAGTTGTCATTACAGATAACTCCTATTATAATTATAAATAAATTTACATAATAACAATTGAAAAAGGAAGACTTAAAGTCTAAATTTCATTGTTGTGGGAAATTTTCATATTTTAAGATTTCTTCATTGTTGCAAGCGTGGGAAAATTTGTCAGTATAATTTTTTCCATTGTTAAATGATAGGGACAATTTTACGTTTTAAAGATTGTCCATTGTTGATAGCGTATGAATATTTGTCAATGGAAGTTTTTCCGCTGTTGGAAGTGCGGGAAAGTTGTCATTAGAGATAACTATTAATATAATTATAAATAGATTTTTCATAATAACAATTGAAAAAGGAAGACTTAAAGTCAAATTTGTCATTGTTGCGGGAAAAATTTCTTGTTTTAGGATTTCTTCATTGTTGAAAGCGTGGGAAAATTTTTCCATTGTTAAAGGATAGGGACATTTTCACGTTTTAAATATTGTCCATTGTTGATAGCGTATGAATATTTGTCAATGGAAGTTTTTCCGCTGTTTGAAGTGCGGGAAAGTTGTCATGATAGATAACTTCTAATATAATTATAAATAGATTTTTTATAATAACAATTGCAAAATGAAGACTTAAAGTCGAATTTTTCATTGTTGCGCGAAAAATTTCTTGTTTTAAGATTTCTTCATTGTTGAATGCGTTGGAAAATTTGTCACTATAAACTTTTCCATTGTTAAAGGATATGGACATTTTCACGTTTTAAATATTGTCCATTGTTGAATGCGTATCAATATTTGTCAATGGAATTTTTTCCATTGTTGGAAGTGCGGGAAAGTGGGAATTATATTTAACTCTTAATATAATTATAAATAAATTTGTCATAATAACAATTGAAAAAGGAAGACTTAAAGTCGAATGTTTCATTGTTGCGGGAAAAATTTCTTATTTTAAGATTTCTTCATTATTGATAGCGTGGGAAATTTTTTCCATTGTTAAAGGATAGGGACATTTTCACGTTTTAAATATTGTCCATTGTTGAAAGCATATTAATATTTGTCAATGGAATTTTTTCCATTGTTGGAAGTGCGGGAAAGTTGTCATTACAGATAACTCCTATTATAATTATAAATAAATTTGACATAATAACAATTGAAAAAGGAAGACTTAAAGTCTAAATTTCGTTGTTGTGGGAAATTTTCATATTTTAAGATTTCTTCATTGTTGCAAGCGTGGTAAAATTTGTCAGTATAATTTTTTCCATTGTTAAATGATAGGAACAATTTTACGTTTTAAAGATTGTCCATTGTTGATAGCGTATCAATATTTGTCTTTGGAAGTTTTTCCGCTGTTGGAAGTGCGGGAAAGTTGTCATTATAGATAACTATTAATATAATTATAAATAGATTTTTCATAATAACAATTGAAAAAGGAAGACTTAAATTCGAATTTGTCATTGTTGCGGGAAAAAATTCTTATTTTACGATTTCTTCATTGTTGAAAGCGTGGGAAAAATTTTCCATTGTTAAAGGATAGTGACATTTTCACGTTTTAAATATTGTCCATTGTTGAATGCGTATCAATATTTGTCAATGGAATTTTTTCCATTGTTGGAAGTGCGGGAAAGTTGGAATTATATTTAACTCTTAATATAATTATAAATAAATTTGTCATGATAACAATTGAAAAAGGAAGACTTAAAGTCGAATGTTTCATTGTTGCGGGAAAAATTTCTTATTTTAAGATTTCTTCATTATTGATAGCGTGGGAAATTTTTTCCATTGTTAAAGGATAGGGACATTTTCACGTTTTAAATATTGTCCATTGTTGAAAGCATTTTAATATTTGTCAATGGAATTTTTTCCATTGGTGGAAGTGCGGGAAAGTTGTCATTACAGATAACTCCTATTATAATTATAAATAAATTTACATAATAACAATTGAAAAAGGAAGACTTAAAGTCTAAATTTCATTGTTGTGGGAAATTTTCATATTTTAAGATTTCTTCATTGTTGCAAGCGTGGGAAAATTTGTCAGTATAATTTTTTCCATAGTTAAATGATAGGGACAATTTTACGTTTTAAAGATTGTCCATTGTTGATAGCGTATGAATATTTGTCAATGGAAGTTTTTCCGCTGTTGGAAGTGCGGGAAAGTTGTCATTAGAGATAACTATTAATATAATTATAAATAGATTTTTCATAATAACAATTGAAAAAGGAAGACTTAAAGTCAAATTTGTCATTGTTGCGAGAAAAATTTCTTGTTTTAAGATTTCTTCATTGTTGAAAGCGTGGGAAAATTTTTCCATTGTTAAAGGATAGGGACATTTTCACGTTTTAAATATTGTCCATTGTTGATAGCGTATGAATATTTGTCAATGGAAGTTTTTCCGCTGTTTGAAGTGCGGGAAAGTTGTCATGATAGATAACTTCTAATATAATTATAAATAGATTTTTTATAATAACAATTGAAAAATGAAGACTTAAAGTCGAATTTTTCATTGTTGCGCGAAAAATTTCTTGTTTTAAGATTTCTTCATTGTTGAATGCGTTGGAAAATTTGTCACTATAAATTTTTCCATTGTTAAAGGATATGGACATTTTCACGTTTTAAATATTGTCCATTGTTGAATGCGTATAAATATTTGTCAATGGAATTTTTTCCATTGTTGGAAGTGCGGGAAAGAGGGAATTATATTTAACTCTTAATATAATTATAAATAAATTTGTCATAATAACAATTGAAAAAGGAAGACTTAAAGTCGAATGTTTCATTGTTGCGGGAAAAATTTCTTATTTTAAGATTTCTTCATTATTGATAGCGTGGGAAATTTTTTCCATTGTTAAAGGATAGGGACATTTTCACGTTTTAAATATTGTCCATTGTTGAAAGCATTTTAATATTTGTCAATGGAATTTTTTCCATTTGTGGAAGTGCGGGAAAGTTGTCATTACAGATAACTCCTATTATAAGTATAAATAAATTTGACATAATAACAATTGAAAAAGGAAGACTTAAAGTCTAAATTTCATTGTTGTGGGAAATTTTCATATTTTAAGATTTCTTCATTGTTGCAAGCGTGGTAAAATTTGTCAGTATATTTTTTTCCATTGTTAAATGATAGGAACAATTTTACGTTTTAAAGATTGTCCATTGTTGATAGCGTATCAATATTTGTCTTTGGAAGTTTTTCCGCTGTTGGAAGTGCGGGAAAGTTGTCATTATAGTTAACTATTAATATAATTATAAATAGATTTTTCATAATAACAATTGAAAAAGGAAGACTTAAATTCGAATTTGTCATTGTTGCGGGAAAAAATTCTTATTTTAAGATTTCTTCATTGTTGAAAGCGTGGGAAAATTTTTCCATTGTTAAAGGATAGTGACATTTTCACGTTTTAAATATTGTCCATTGTTGAATGCGTATCAATATTTGTCAATGGAATTTTTTCCATTGTTGGAAGTGCGGGAAAGTTGGAATTATGTTTAACTCTTAATATAATTATAAATAAATTTGTCATAATAACAATTGAAAAAGGAAGACATTAAGTCGAATGTTTCATTGTTGCGGGAAAAATTTCTTATTTTAAGATTTCTTCATTATTGAGAGCGTGGGAAATTTTTTCCATTGTTAAAGGATAGGGACATTTTCACGTTTTAAATATTGTTCATTGTTGAAAGCATTTTAATATTTGAAAATGGAATTTTTTCCATTGGTGGAAGTGCGGGAAAGTTGTCATTACAGATAACTCCTATTATAATTATAAATAAATTTGACATAATAACAATTGAAAAAGGAAGACTTAAAGTCTAAATTTCGTTGTTGTGGGAAATTTTCATTTTTTAAGATTTCTTCATTGTTGCAAGCGTGGTAAAATTTGTCAGTATAATTTTTTCCATTGTTAAATGATAGGAACAATTTTACGTTTTAAAGATTGTCCATTGTTGATAGCGTATCAATATTTGTCTTTGGAAGTTTTTCCGCTGTTGGAAGTGCGGGAAAGTTGTCATTATAGATAACTATTAATATAATTATAAATAGATTTTTCATAATAACAATTGAAAAAGGAAGACTTAAATTCGAATTTGTCATTGTTGCGGGAAAAAATTCTTATTTTAAGATTTCTTCATTGTTGAAAGCGTGGGAAAAATTTTCCATTGTTAAAGGATAGTGACATTTTCACGTTTTAAATATTGTCCATTGTTGAATGCGTATCAATATTTGTCAATGGAATTTTTTCCATTGTTGGAAGTGCGGGAAAGTGGGAATTATATTTAACTCTTAATATAATTATAAATAAATTTGTCATAATAACAATTGAAAAAGGAAGACTTAAAGTCGAATGTTTCATTGTTGCGGGAAAAATTTCTTATTTTAAGATTTCTTCATTATTGATAGCGTGGGAAATTTTTTCCATTGTTAAAGGATAGGGACATTTTCACGTTTTAAATATTGTCCATCGTTGAAAGCATTTTAATATTTGTCAATGGATTTTTTTCCATTTGTGGAAGTGCGGGAAAGTTGTCATTACAGATAACTCCTATTATAATTATAAATAAATTTGACATAATAACAATTGAAAAAGGAAGACTTAAAGTCTAAATTTCATTGTTGTGGGAAATTTTCATATTTTAAGATTTCTTCATTGTTGCAAGCGTGGTAAAATTTGTCAGTATATTTTTTTCCATTGTTAAATGATAGGAACAATTTTACGTTTTAAAGATTGTCCATTGTTGATAGCGTATCAATATTTGTCTTTGGAAGTTTTTCCGCTGTTGGAAGTGCGGGAAAGTTGTCATTATAGTTAACTATTAATATAATTATAAATAGATTTTTCATAATAACAATTGAAAAAGGAAGACTTAAATTCGAATTTGTCATTGTTGCGGAAAAAAATTCTTATTTTAAGATTTCTTCATTGTTGAAAGCGTGGGAAAAATTTTCCATTGTTAAAGGATAGTGACATTTTCACGTTTTAAATATTGTCCATTGTTGAATGCGTATCAATATTTGTCAGTGGAATTTCTTTCTATTGTTGGAAGTGCGGGAAAGTGGGAATTATATTTAACTCTTAATATAATTATAAATAAATTTGTCATAATAACAATTGAAAAAGGAAGACTTAAAGTCGAATGTTTCATTGTTGCGGGAAAAATTTCTTATTTTAAGATTTCTTCATTATTGATAGCGTGGGAAATTTTTTCCATTGTTAAAGGATAGGGACATTTTCACGTTTTAAATATTGTCCATTGTTGAAAGCATTTTAATATTTGTCAATGGAATTTTTTCCATTGGTGGAAGTGCGGGAAAGTTGTCATTACAGATAACTCCTATTATAATTATAAATAAATTTACATAATAACAATTGAAAAAGGAAGACTTAAAGTCTAAATTTCATTGTTGTGGGAAATTTTCATATTTTAAGATTTCTTCATTGTTGCAAGCGTGGGAAAATTTGTCAGTATAATTTTTTCCATTGTTAAATGATAGGGACAATTTTACGTTTTAAAGATTGTCCATTGTTGATAGCGTATGAATATTTGTCAATGGAAGTTTTTCCGCTGTTGGAAGTGCGGGAAAGTTGTCATTAGAGATAACTATTAATATAATTATAAATAGATTTTTCATAATAACAATTGAAAAAGGAAGACTTAAAGTCAAATTTGTCATTGTTGCGGGAAAAATTTCTTGTTTTAAGATTTCTTCATTGTTGAAAGCGTGGGAAAAATTTTCCATTGTTAAAGGATAGTGACATTTTCACGTTTTAAATATTGTCCATTGTTGAATGCGTATCAATATTTGTCAGTGGAATTTCTTTCTATTGTTGGAAGTGCGGGAAAGTGGGAATTATATTTAACTCTTAATATAATTATAAATAAATTTGTCATAATAACAATTGAAAAAGGAAGACTTAAAGTCGAATGTTTCATTGTTGCGGGAAAAATTTCTTATTTTAAGATTTCTTCATTATTGATAGCGTGGGAAATTTTTTCCATTGTTAAAGGATAGGGACATTTTCACGTTTTAAATATTGTCCATTGTTGAAAGCATTTTAATATTTGTCAATGGAATTTTTTCCATTGGTGGAAGTGCGGGAAAGTTGTCATTACAGATAACTCCTATTATAATTATAAATAAATTTACATAATAACAATTGAAAAAGGAAGACTTAAAGTCTAAATTTCATTGTTGTGGGAAATTTTCATATTTTAAGATTTCTTCATTGTTGCAAGCGTGGGAAAATTTGTCAGTATAATTTTTTCCATTGTTAAATGATAGGGACAATTTTACGTTTTAAAGATTGTCCATTGTTGAAAGAATATCAATATTTGTCAATGGATTTTTTTCCGTTGTTGGAAGTGCGGGAAAGTTGTCATTATAGATAACTTCTAATATAATTATAAATAGATTTTTTATAATAACAATTGAAAAATGAAGACTTAAAGTCGAATTTTTCATTGTTGCGCGAAAAATTTCATATTTTAAGATTTCTTCATTGTTGAAAGAGTGGGAAAATTTTTCACTAAAAATTTTTCCATCGTTAAAGGTTAGGGACATTTTCATGTTTTAAATATAGTCCATTGTTGAAAGCGTATACATATTTGTCAAAGGAAATTTTTCCGCTGTTGGAAGTGCGGAAAAGTTGGAATTATATTTAACTCTTAATATAATTATAAATAAATTTGACATAATAACAATTGAAAAAGGAAGACTTAAAGTCTAAATTTCATTGTTGTGGGAAATTTTCATATTTTAAGATTTCTTCATTGTTGCAAGCGTGGTAAAATTTGTCAGTATCATTTTTTCCATTGTTAAATGATAGGAACAATTTTACGTTTTAAAGATTGTCCATTGTTGATAGCGTATCAATGCGGTCTTTGGAAGTTTTTCCGCTGTTGGAAGTGCGGGAAAAGTGTCATTATAGATAATTATTAATATAATTATAAATAGATTTTTCATAATAACAATTGAAAAAGGAAGACTTAAAGTCGAATTTGTCATTGTTGCGGGAAAAAATTCTTATTTAAAGATTGTCCATTGTTGATAGCGTATCAATATTTGTCTTTGGAAGTTTTTCCGCTGTTGGAAGTGCGGGGAAGTTGTCATTATAGATAACTATTAACATAATTATAAATAGATTTTTCATAATAACAATTGAAAAAGGAAGACTTAAATTCGAATTTGTCATTGTTGCGGGAAAAAATTCTTATTTTAAGATTTCTTCATTGTTGAAAGCGTGGGAAAATTTTTCCATTGTTAAAGGATAGTGACATTTTCACGTTTTAAATATTGTCCATTGTTGAATGCGTATCAATATTTGTCAATGGAATTTTTTCCATTGTTGGAAGTGCGGGAAAGTTGGAATTATATTTAACTCTTAATATAATTATAAATAAATTTGTCATAATAACAATTGAAAAAGGAAGACATTAAGTCGAATGTTTCATTGTTGCGGGAAAAATTTCTTATTTTAAGATTTCTTCATTATTGAGAGCGTGGGAAATTTTTTCCATTGTTAAAGGATAGGGACATTTTCACGTTTTAAATATTGTCCATTGTTGAAAAAATTTTAATATTTGAAAATGGAATTTTTTCCATTGGTGGAAGTGCGGGAAAGTTGTCATTACAGATAACTCCTATTATAATTATAAATAAATTTACATAACAATTGAAAAAGGGAGACTTAAAGTCTAAATTTTATTGTTGTGGGAAATTTTCATATTTTAAGATTTCTTCATTGTTGCAAGCGTGGGAAAATTTGTCAGTATAATTTTTTCCATTGTTAAATGATAGGGACAATTTTACGTTTTAAATATTGTCCATTGTTGATAGCGTATCAATATTTGTCTTTGGAAGTTTTTCCGCTGTTGGAAGTGCGGGAAAGTTGTCATTATAGATAATTATTAATATAATTATAAATAGATTTTTCATAATAACAATTGAAAAAGGAAGACTTAAAGTCGAATTTGTCATTGTTGCGGGAAAAAAATTCTTATTTTAAGATTTCTTCATTGTTGAAAGCGTGGGAAAATTTTTCCATTGTTAAAGGATATGGACATTTTCACGTTTTAAATATTGTCCATTGTTGAATGCGTATCAATATTTGTCAATGGAATTTTTTCCATTGTTGGAAGTGCGGGAAAGTGGGAATTATATTTAACTCTTAATATAATTATAAATAAATTTGTCATAATAACAATTGAAAAAGGAAGACTTAAAGTCGAATGTTTCATTGTCGCAGGAAAAATTTCTTATTTTAAGATTTCTTCATTATTGATAGCGTGGGAAATTTTTTCCATTGTTAAAGGATAGGGACATTTTCACGTTTTAAATATTGTCCATTGTTGAAAGCATATTAATTTTTGGCAATGGAATTTTTTCCATTGTTGGAAGTGCGGGAAAGTTGTCATTACAGATAACTCCTATTATAATTATAAATAAATTTGACATAATAACAATTGAAAAAGGAAGACTTAAAGTCTAAATTTCGTTGTTGTGGGAAATTTTCATATTTTAAGATTTCTTCATTGTTGCAAGCGTGGTAAAATTTGTCAGTATAATTTTTTCCATTGTTAAATGATAGGAAGAATTTTACGTTTTAAAGATTGTCGATTGTTGATAGCGTATCAATATTTGTCTTTGGAAGTTTTTCCGCTGTTGGAAGTGCGGGAAAGTTGTCATTATAGATAACTATTAATATAATTATAAATAGATTTTTCATAATAACAATTGAAAAAGGAAGACTTAAATTGGAATTTGTCATTGTTGCGGGAAAAATTCTTATTTTAAGATTTCTTCATTGTTGAAAGCGTGGGAAAATTTTTCCATTGTTAAAGGATAGTGACATTTTCACGTTTTAAATATTGTCCATTGTTGAATGCGTATCAATATTTGAAAATGGAATTTTTTCCATTGGTGGAAGTGCGGGAAAGTTGTCATTACAGATAACTCCTATTATAATTATAAATAAATTTACATAATAACAATTGAAAAAGGAAGACTTAAAGTCTAAATTTTATTGTTGTGGGAAATTTTCATATTTTAAGATTTCTTCATTGTTGCAAGCGCGGGAAAATTTGTCAGTATAATTTTTTCCATTGTTAAATGATAGGGACAATTTTACGTTTTAAATATTGTCCATTGTTGAAAGAATATCAATATTTGTCAATGGATTTTTTTCCGTTGTTGGAAGTGCGGGAAAGTTGTCATTATAGATAACTTCTAATATAATTATAAATAGATTTTTTATAATAACAATTGAAAAATGAAGACTTAAAGTCGAATTTCTCATTGTTGCGGGAAAATTTTCTTGTTTTAAGATTTCTTCATTGTTGAATGGGTTGGAAAATTTGTCACTATAAATTTTTCCATTGTTAAAGGATAGGGACATTTTCATGTTTTAAATATAGTCCATTGTTGAAAGCGTATCAATATTTGTCAATGGAATTTTTTCCATTGGTGGAAGTGCGGGGAAGTTGTCATTACAGATAACTCCTATTATAATTATAAATAAATTTGACATAATAACAATTGAAAAAGGAAGACTTAAAGTCTAAACTTCATTGTTGTGGGAAATTTTCCTATTTTAAGATTTCTTCATTGTTGCAACCGTGGTAAAATTTGTCAGTATAATTTTTTCCATTGTTAAATGATAGGAACAATTTTACGTTTTAAAGATTGTCCATTGTTGATAGCGTATCAATATGTGTCTTTGGAAGTTTTTCCGCTGTTGGAAGTGCAGGAAAGTTGTCATTATAGATAACTATTAATATAATTATAAATAGATTTGTCATAATAACAATTGAAAAAGGAAGACATTAAGTCGAATGTTTCATTGTTGCGGGAAAAATTTCTTATTTTAAGATTTCTTCATTATTGATAGCGTGGGAAATTTTTTCCATTGTTAAAGGATAGGGACATTTTCACGTTTTAAATATTGTCCATTGTTGAAAGCATTTTAATATTTGAAAATGGAATTTTTTCCATTGGTGGAAGTGCGGGAAAGTTGTCATTACAGATAACTCCTATTATAATTATAAATAAATTTACATAATAAAAATTGAAAAAGGAAGACTTAAAGTCTAAATTTCATTGTTGTGGGAAATTTTCATATTTTAAGATTTCGTCATTGTTGCAAGCGTGGGAAAATTTGTCAGAATAATTTTTTCCATTGTTAAATGATAGGGACAATTTTACGTTTTAAAGATTGTCCATTGTTGATAGCGTATCAATATTTGTCTTTGGAAGTTTTTCCGCTGTTGGAAGTGCGGGAAAGTTGTCATTATAGATAATTATTAATATAATTATAAATAGATTTTTCATAATAACAATTGAAAAAGGAAGACTTAAAGTCGAATTTGTCATTGTTGCGGGAAAAAAATCTTATTTTAAGATTTCTTCATTGTTGAAAGCGTGGGAAAATTTTTCCATTGTTAAAGGATAGGGACATTTTCACGTTTTAAATATTGTCCATTGTTGAATGCGTATCAATATTTGTCAATGGAATTTTTTCCATTGTTGGAAGTGCGGGAAAGTTGGAATTGTATTTAACTCTTAAAATAATTATAAATAAATTTGTCATAATAACAATTGAAAAAGGAAGACATTAAGTCGAATGTTTCATTGTTGCGGGAAAAATTTCTTATTTTAAGATTTCTTCATTATTGATAGCGTGGGAAATTTTTTCCATTGTTAAAGGATAGGGACATTTTCACGTTTTAAATATTGTCCATTGTTGAAAGCATTTTAATATTTGAAAATGGAATTTTTTCCATTGGTGGAAGTGCGGGAAAGTTGTCATTACAGATAACTCCTATTATAATTATAAATAAATTTACATAATAACAATTGAAAAAGGAAGACTTAAAGTCTAAATTTCATTGTTGTGAGAAATTTTCATATTTTAAGATTTCTTCATTGTTGAATGCGTTGGAAAATTTGTCACTATAAATTTTTCCATTGTTAAAGTATAGGGACATTTTAATGTTTTAAATATTGTCCATTGTTGAAAGCGTATCAATATTTGTCAATGGAATTTTTTCCGCTGTTGGAAGTGCGGGAAAGTTGTCATTATAGATAACTATTAATAAAATTATAAATAGATTTTTCATAATAACAATTGAAAAAGGAAGACTTAAAGTCGAATTCGTCGTTATTGCGGGAAAAAATTCTTATTTTAAGATTTCTTCATTGTTGAAAGCGTGGGAAAATTTTTCCATTGTTAAAGGATAGGGACATTTTCACGTTTTAAATATTGTCCATTGTTGAAAGCATTTTAATATTTGTCAATGGAATTTTTTCCATTGGTGGAAGTGCGGGAAAGTTGTCATTACAGATAACTCCTATTATAATTATAAATAAATTTGACATAATAACAATTGAAAAAGGAAGACTTAAAGTCTAAATTTCATTGTTGTGGGAAATTTTCATATTTTAAGATTTCTTCATTGTTGCAAGCGTGGTAAAATTTGTCAGTATAATTTTTTCCATTGTTAAATGATAGGAACAATTTTACGTTTTAAAGATTGTCCATTGTTGATAGCGTATCAATATTTGTCTTTGGAAGTTTTTCCGCTGTTGGAAGTGCGGGAAAGTTGTCATTATAGATAATTATTAATATAATTATAAATAGATTTTTCATAATAACAATTGAAAAAGGAAGACTTAAAGTCGAATTTGTCATTGTTGCGGGAAAAAATTCTTATTTTAAGATTTCTTCATTGTTGAAAGCGTGGGAAATATTTTCCATTGTTAAAGGATATGGACATTTTCACGTTTTAAATATTGTCCATTGTTGAATGCGTATCAATATTTGTCAATGGAATTTTTTCCATTGTTGGAAGTGCGGGAAAGTGGGAATTATATTTAACTCTTAATATAATTATAAATAAATTTGTCATAATAACAATTGAAAAAGGAAGACTTAAAGTCGAATGTTTCATTGTTGCGGGAAAAATTTCTTATTTTAAGATTTCTTCATTATTGATAGCGTGGGAAATTTTTTCCATTGTTAAAGGATAGGGACATTTTCACGTTTTAAATATTGTCCATTGTTGAAAGCATATTAATATTTGTCAATGGAATTTTTTCCATTGTTGGAAGTGCGGGAAAGTTGTCATTACAGATAACTCCTATTATAATTATAAATAAATTTGACATAATAACAATTGAAAAAGGAAGACTTAAAGTCTAAATTTCGTTGTTGTGGGAAATTTTCATATTTTAAGATTTCTTCATTGTTGAAAGCGTGGGAAAATTTGTCAGTATAATTTTTTCCATTGTTAAATGATAGGAACAATTTTACGTTTTAAAGATTGTCCATTGTTGATAGCGTATCAATATTTGTCTTTGGAAGTTTTTCCGCTGTTGGAAGTGCGGGAAAGTTGTCATTAGAGATAACTATTAATATAATTATAAATAGATTTTTCATAATAACAATTGAAAAAGGAAGACTTAAAGTCGAATTTGTCATTGTTGCGGGAAAAAATTCTTATTTTAAGATTTCTTCATTGTTGAAAGCGTGGGAAATATTTTCCATTGTTAAAGGATATGGACATTTTCACGTTTTAAATATTGTCCATTGTTGAAAGCGTATCAATATTTGTCAATGGAATTTTTTCCGCTGTTGGAAGTGCGGGAAAGTTGTCATTATAGATAACTATTAATAAAATTATAAATAGATTTTTCATAATAACAATTGAAAAAGGAAGACTTAAAGTCGAATTCGTCGTTATTGCGGGAAAAAATTCTTATTTTAAGATTTCTTCATTGTTGAAAGCGTGGGAAAATTTTTCCATTGTTAAAGGATAGGGACATTTTCACGTTTTAAATATTGTCCATTGTTGAAAGCATTTTAATATTTGTCAATGGAATTTTTTCCATTGGTGGAAGTGCGGGAAAGTTGTCATTACAGATAACTCCTATTATAATTATAAATAAATTTGACATAATAACAATTGAAAAAGGAAGACTTAAAGTCTAAATTTCATTGTTGTGGGAAATTTTCATATTTTAAGATTTCTTCATTGTTGCAAGCGTGGTAAAATTTGTCAGTATAATTTTTTCCATTGTTAAATGATAGGAACAATTTTACGTTTTAAAGATTGTCCATTGTTGATAGCGTATCAATATTTGTCTTTGGAAGTTTTTCCGCTGTTGGAAGTGCGGGAAAGTTGTCATTATAGATAATTATTAATATAATTATAAATAGATTTTTCATAATAACAATTGAAAAAGGAAGACTTAAAGTCGAATTTGTCATTGTTGCGTGAAAAAATTCGTATTTTAAGATTTCTTCATTGTTGAAAGCGTGGGAAATATTTTCCATTGTTAAAGGATATGGACATTTTCACGTTTTAAATATTGTCCATTGTTGAATGCGTATCAATATTTGTCAATGGAATTTTTTCCATTGTTGGAAGTGCGGGAAAGTGGGAATTATATTTAACTCTTAATATAATTATAAATAAATTTGTCATAATAACAATTGAAAAAGGAAGACTTAAAGTCGAATGTTTCATTGTTGCGGGAAAAATTTCTTATTTTAAGATTTCTTCATTATTGATAGCGTGGGAAATTTTTTCCATTGTTAAAGGATAGGGACATTTTCACGTTTTAAATATTGTCCATTGTTGAAAGCATATTAATATTTGTCAATGGAATTTTTTCCATTGTTGGAAGTGCGGGAAAGTTGTCATTACAGATAACTCCTATTATAATTATAAATAAATTTGACATAATAACAATTGAAAAAGGAAGACTTAAAGTCTAAATTTCGTTGTTGTGGGAAATTTTCATATTTTAAGATTTCTTCATTGTTGAAAGCGTGGGAAAATTTGTCAGTATAATTTTTTCCATTGTTAAATGATAGGAACAATTTTACGTTTTAAAGATTGTCCATTGTTGATAGCGTATCAATATTTGTCTTTGGAAGTTTTTCCGCTGTTGGAAGTGCGGGAAAGTTGTCATTAGAGATAACTATTAATATAATTATAAATAGATTTTTCATAATAACAATTGAAAAAGGAAGACTTAAAGTCGAATTTGTCATTGTTGCGGGAAAAATTTCTTGTTTTAAGATTTCTTCATTGTTGAAAGCGTGGGAAAATTTTTCCATTGTTAAAGGATAGGGACATTTTCACGTTTTAAATATTGTCCATTGTTGAAAGCATTTTAATATTTGTCAATGGAATTTTTTCCATTGGTGGAAGTGCGGGAAAGTTGTCATTACAGATAACTCCTATTATAATTATAAATAAATTTGACATAATAACAATTGAAAAAGGAAGACTTAAAGTCTAAATTTCGTTGTTGTGGGAAATTTTCATATTTTAAGATTTCTTCATTGTTGCAAGCGTGGTAAAATTTGTCAGTATAATTTTTTCCATTGTTAAATGATAGGAACAATTTTACGTTTTAAAGATTGTCCATTGTTGATAGCGTATCAATATTTGTCTTTGGAAGTTTTTCCGCTGTTGGAAGTGCGGGAAAGTTGTCATTAGAGATAACTATTAATATAATTATAAATAGATTTTTCATAATAACAATTGAAAAAGGAAGACTTAAAGTCGAATTTGTCATTGTTGCGGGAAAAATTTCTTGTTTTAAGATTTCTTCATTGTTGAAAGCGTGGGAAAATTTTTCCATTGTTAAAGGATAGGGACATTTTCACGTTTTAAATATTGTCCATTGTTGAAAGCATTTTAATATTTGTCAATGGAATTTTTTCCATTGGTGGAAGTGCGGGAAAGTTGTCATTACAGATAACTCCTATTATAATTATAAATAAATTTGACATAATAACAATTGAAAAAGGAAGACTTAAAGTCTAAATTTCATTGTTGTGAGAAATTTTCATATTTTAAGATTTCTTCATTGTTGAATGCGTTGGAAAATTTGTCACTATAAATTTTTCCATTGTTAAAGTATAGGGACATTTTAATGTTTTAAATATTGTCCATTGTTGAAAGAATATCAATATTAGTCAATGGATTTTTTTCCGTTGTTGGAAGTGCGGGAAAGTTGTCATTATAGATAACTTCTAATATAATTATAAATAGATTTTTTATAATAACAATTGAAAAATGAAGACTTAAAGTCGAATTTTTCATTGTTGCGCGAAAAATTTCATATTTTAAGATTTCTTCATTGTTGAAAGCGTGGGAAAATTTGTCACTAAAAATTTTTCCATTGTTAAAGGATAGGGACATTTTCATGTTTTAAATATAGTCCATTGTTGAAAGCGTATCAATATTTGTCAATGGAATTTTTTCCGCTGTTGGAAGTGTGGGAAAGTTGTCATTATAGATAACTATTAATATAATTATAAATAGATTTGTCATAATAACAATTGAAAAAGGAAGACTTAAAGTCGAATGTTTCATTGTTGCGGGAAAAATTTCTTATTTTAAGATTTCTTCATTATTGATAGCGTGGGAAATTTTTTCCATTGTTAAAGGATAGGGACATTTTCACGTTTTAAATATTGTCCATTGTTGAAAGCATTTTAATATTTGTCAATGGAATTTTTTCCATTGGTGGAAGTGCGGGAAAGTTGTCATTACAGATAACTCCTATTATAATTATAAATAAATTTGACATAATAACAATTGAAAAAGGAAGACTTAAAGTCTAAATTTCATTGTTGTGGGAAATTTTCATATTTTAAGATTTCTTCATTGTTGCAAGCGTGGTAAAATTTGTCAGTATAATTTTTTCCATTGTTAAATGATAGGAACAATTTTACGTTTTAAAGATTGTCCATTGTTGATAGCGTATCAATATTTGTCTTTGGAAGTTTTTCCGCTGTTGGAAGTGCGGGAAAGTTGTCATTATAGTTAACTATTAATATAATTATAAATAGATTTTTCATAATAACAATTGAAAAAGGAAGACTTAAAGTCGAATTTGTCATTGTTGCGGGAAAAAATTCTTATTTTAAGATTTCTTCATTGTTGAAAGCGTGGGAAAATTTTTCCATTGTTAAAGGATAGTGACATTTTCACGTTTTAAATATTGTCCATTGTTGAATGCGTATCAATATTTGTCAATGGAATTTTTTCCATTGTTGGAAATGCGGGAAAGTTGGAATTATATTTAACTTTTAATATAATTATAAATAAATTTGTGATAATAACAATTGCAAAAGGAAGACATTAAGTCGAATGTTTCATTGTTGCGGGAAAAATTTCTTATTTTAAGATTTCTTCATTATTGAGAGCGTGGGAAATTTTTTCCATTGTTAAAGGATAGGGACATTTTCACGTTTTAAATATTGTCCATTGTTGAAAGCATTTTAATATTTGAAAATGGAATTTTTTCCATTGGTGGAAGTGCGGGAAAGTTGTCATTACAGATAACTCCTATTATAATTATAAATAAATTTACATAATAACAATTGAAAAAGGAAGACTTAAAGTCTAAATTTCGTTGTTGTGGGAAATTTTCATATTTTAAGATTTCTTCATTGTTGCAAGCGTGGGAAAATTTGTCAGTATAATTTTTTCCAATGTTAAATGATAGGGACAATTTTACGTTTTAAAGATTGTCCATTGTTGATAGCGTATGAATATTTGTCAATGGAAGTTTTTCCGCTGTTGGAAGTGCGGGAAAGTTGTCATTAGAGATAACTATTAATATAATTATAAATAGATTTTTCATAATAACAATTGAAAAAGGAAGACTTAAAGTCGAATTTGTCATTGTTGCGGGAAAAATTTCTTGTTTTAAGATTTCTTCATTCTTGAAAGCGTGGGAAAATTTTTCCATTGTTAAAGGATAGGGACATTTTCACGTTTTAAATATTGTCCATTGTTGATAGCGTATGAATATTTGTCAATGTAAGTTTTTCCGCTGTTTGAAGTGCGGGAAAGTTTTCATGATAGATAACTTCTAATATAATTATAAATAGATTTTTTATAATAACAATTGAAAAATGAAGACTTAAAGTCGAATGGTGGAAGTGCGGGAAAGTTGTCATTACAGATAACTCCTATTATAATTTATTCTTAAAACAAGAAATTTTTCCCGCAACAATGACAAATTCGACTTTAAGTCTTCCTTTTTCAATACATTGTTGCGCGAAAAATTTCTTGTTTTAAGATTTCTTCATTGTTGAATGCGTTGGAAAATTTGTCACTATAAATTTTTCCATTGTTAAAGGATATGGACATTTTCACGTTTTAAATATTGTCCATTGTTGAATGCGTATCAATATTTGTCAATGGAATTTTTTCCATTGTTGGAAGTGCGGGAAAGTGGGAATTATATTTAACTCTTAATATAATTATAAATAAATTTGTCATAATAACAATTGAAAAAGGAAGACTTAAAGTCGAATGTTTCATTGTTGCGGGAAAAATTTCTTATTCTAAGATTTCTTCATTATTGATAGCGTGGGAAATTTTTTCCATTGTTAAAGGATAGGGACATTTTCACGTTTTAAATATTGTCCATTGTTGAAAGCATATTAATATTTGTCAATGGAATTTTTTCCATTGTTGGAAGTGCGGGAAAGTTGTCATTACAGATAACTCCTATTATAATTATAAATAAATTTGACATAATAACAATTGAAAAAGGAAGACTTAAAGTCTAAATTTCGTTGTTGTGGGAAATTTTCATATTTTAAGATTTCTTCATTGTTGCAAGCGTGGTAAAATTTGTCAGTATAATTTTTTCCATTTTTAAATGATAGGAACAATTTTACGTTTTAAAGATTGTCCATTGTTGATAGCGTATCAATATTTGTCTTTGGAAGTTTTTCCGCTGTTGGAAGTGCGGGAAAGTTGTCATTATAGATAACTATTAACATAATTATAAATAGATTTTTCATAATAACAATTGAAAAAGGAAGACTTAAATTCGAATTTGTCATTGTTGCGGGAAAAAATTCTTATTTTAAGATTTCTTCATTGTTGAAAGCGTGGGAAAATTTTTCCATTGTTAAAGGATTGTGACATTTTCACGTTTTAAATATTGTCTATTGTTGAATGCGTATCAATATTTGTCAATGGAATTTTTTCCATTGTTGGAAGTGCGGGAAAGTTGGAATTATATTTAACTCTTAATATAATTATAAATAAATTTGTCATAATAACAATTGAAATAGGAAGACTTAAAGTCGAATGTTTCATTGTTGCGGGAAAAATTTCTTATTTTAAGATTTCTTCATTATTGATAGCGTGGGAAATTTTTTCCATTGTTAAAGGATAGGGACATTTTCACGTTTTAAATATTGTCCATTGTTGAAAGCATTTTAATATTTGTCAATGGAATTTTTTCCATTGGTGGAAGTGCGGGAAAGTTGTCATTACAGATAACTCCTATTATAATTATAAATAAATTTGACATAATAACAATTGAAAAAGGAAGACTTAAAGTCTAAATTTCATTGTTGTGGGAAATTTTCATATTTTAAGATTTCTTCATTGTTGCAAGCGTGGTAAAATTTGTCAGTATATTTTTTTCCATTGTTAAATGATAGGAACAATTTTACGTTTTAAAGATTGTCCATTGTTGATAGCGTATCAATATTTGTCTTTGGAAGTTTTTCCGCTGTTGGAAGTGCGGGAAAGTTGTCATTATAGTTAACTATTAATATAATTATAAATAGATTTTTCATAATAACAATTGAAAAAGGAAGACTTAAATTCGAATTTGTCATTGTTGCGTGAAAAAATTCTTATTTTAAGATTTCTTCATTGTTGAAAGCGTGGGAAAATTTTTCCATTGTTAAAGGATAGTGACATTTTCACGTTTTAAATATTGTCCATTGTTGAATGCGTATCAATATTTGTCAATGGAATTTTTTCCATTGTTGGAAGTGCGGAAAGTTGGAATTATATTTAACTCTTAATATAATTATAAATAAATTTGTCATAATAACAATTGAAAAAGGAAGACATTAAGTCGAATGTTTCATTGTTGCGGGAAAAATTTCTTATTTTAAGATTTCTTCATTATTGAGAGCGTGGGAAATTTTTTCCATTGTTAAAGGATAGGGACATTTTCACGTTTTAAATATTGTCCATTGTTGAAAGCATTTTAATATTTGAAAATGGAATTTTTTCCTTTGGTGGAAGTGCGGGAAAGTTGTCATTACAGATAACTCCTATTATAATTATAAATAAATTTACATAATAACAATTGAAAAAGGAAGACTTAAAGTCTAAATTTTATTGTTGTGGGAAATTTTCATATTTTAAGATTTCTTCATTGTTGCAAGCGTGGGAAAATTTGTCAGTATAATTTTTTCCATTGTTAAATGATAGGGACAATTTTACGTTTTAAAGATTGTCCATTGTTGATAGCGTATGAATATTTGTCAATGGAAGTTTTTCCGCTGTTGGAAGTGCGGAAAAGTTGTCATTAGAGATAACTATTAATATAATTATAAATAGATTTTTCATAATAACAATTGAAAAAGGAAGACTTAAAGTCGAATTTGTCATTGTTGCGGGAAAAATTTCTTGTTTTAAGATTTCTTCATTGTTGAATGGGTTGGAAAATTTGTCACTATAATTTTTTCCATTGTTAAAGGATAGGGGCATTTTCATGTTTTAAATATTGTGCATTGTTGAAAGAATATCAATATTTGTCAACGGATTTTTTTCCGTTGTTGGAAGTGCGGGAAAGTTGTCATTATAGATAACTTCTAATATAATTATAAATAGATTTTTTATAATAACAATTGAAAAATGAAGACTTAAAGTCGAATTTTTCATTGTTGCGCGAAAAATTTCATATTTTAAGATTTCTTCATTGTTGAAAGAGTGGGAAAATTTTTCACTAAAAATTTTTCCATTGTTAAAGGTTAGGGACATTTTCATGTTTTAAATATAGTCCATTGTTGAAAGCGTATACATATTTGTCAATGGAAATTTTTCCGCTGTTGGAAGTGCGGAAAAGTTGGAATTATATTTAACTCTTAATATAATTATAAATAAATTTGACATAATAACAATTGAAAAAGGAAGACTTAAAGTCTAAATTTCATTGTTGTGGGAAATTTTCATATTTTAAGATTTCTTCATTGTTGCAAGCGTGGTAAAATTTGTCAGTATAATTTTTTCCATTGTTAAATGATAGGAACAATTTTACGTTTTAAAGATTGTCCATTGTTGATAGCGTATCAATATTTGTCTTTGGAAGTTTTTCCGCTGTTGGAAGTGCGGGAAAAGTGTCATTATAGATAATTATTAATATAATTATAAATAGATTTTTCATAATAACAATTGAAAAAGGAAGACTTAAAGTCGAATTTGTCATTGTTGCGGGAAAAAATTCTTATTTTAAGATTTCTTCATTGTTGAAAGCGTGGGAAAATTTTTCCATTGTTAAAGGATATGGACATTTTCACGTTTTAAATATTGTCCATTGTTGAATGCGTATCAATATTTGTCAATGGAATTTTTTCCATTGTTGGAAGTGCGGGAAAGTGGGAATTATATTTAACTCTTAATATAATTATAAATAAATTTGTCATAATAACAATTGAAAAAGGAAGACATTAAGTCGAATGTTTCATTGTTGCGGGAAAAATTTCTTATTTTAAGATTTCTTCATTATTGATAGCGTGGGAAATTTTTTCCATTGTTAAATGATAGGGACATTTTCACGTTTTAAATATTGTCCATTGTTGAAAGCATTTTAATATTTGAAAATGGCATTTTTTCCATTGGTGGAAGTGAGGGAAAGTTGTCATTACAGATAACTCCTAGTATAATTATAAATATATTTACATAATAACAATTGAAAAAGGAAGACTTAAAGTCTAAATTTCATTGTTGTGGGAAATTTTCATATCTTAAGATTTCTTCATTGTTGCAAGCGTGGGAAAATTTGTCAGTATAATTTTTTCCATTGTTAAATGATAGGGACAATTTTACGTTTTAAAGATTGTCCATTGTTGATAGCGTATCAATATTTGTCTTTGGAAGTTTTTCCGCTGTTGGAAGTGCGGGAAAGTTGTCATTATAGATAATTATTAATATAATTATAAATAGATTTTTCATAATAACAATTGAAAAAGGAAGACTTAAAGTCGAATTTGTCATTGTTGCGGGAAAAAATTCTTATTTTAAGATTTCTTCATTGTTGAAAGCGTGGGAAAATTTTTCCATTGTTAAAGGATATGGACATTTTCACGTTTTAAATATTGTCCATTGTTGAATGCGTATCAATATTTGTCAATGGAATTTTTTCCATTGTTGGAAGTGCGGGAAAGTTGGAATTATATTTAACTCTTAATATAATTATAAATAAATTTGTCATAATAACAATTGAAAAAGGAAGACTTAAAGTCGAATGTTTCATTGTTGCGGGAAAAATTTCTTATTTTAAGATTTCTTCATTATTGATAGCGTGGGAAATTTTTTCCATTGTTAAAGGATAGGGACATTTTCACGTTTTAAATATTGTCCATTGTTGAAAGCATTTTAATATTTGTCAATGGAATTTTTTCCATTGGTGGAAGTGCGAGAAAGTTGTCAATACAGATAACTCCTATTATAATTATAAATAAATTTGACATAATAACAATTGAAAAAGGAAGACTTAAAGTCTAAATTTCATTGTTGTGGGAAATTTTCATATTTTAAGATTTCTTCATTGTTGCAAGCGTGGGAAAATTTGTCAGTATAATTTTTTCCATTGTTAAATGATAGGGACAATTTTACGTTTTAAAGATTGTCCATTGTTGATAGCGTATGAATATTTGTCAATGGAAGTTTTTCCGCTGTTGGAAGTGCGGGAAAGTTGTCATTAGAGATAACTATTAATATAATTATAAATAGATTTTTCATAATAACAATTGAAAAAGGAAGACTTAAAGTCGAATTTGTCATTGTTGCGGGAAAAAGTTCTTGTTTTAAGATTTCTTCATTGTTGAAGGCGTGGGAAAATTTTTCCATTGTTAAAGGATAGGGACATTTTCACGTTTTAAATATTGTCCATTGTTGATAGCGTATGAATATTTGTCAATGGAAGTTTTTCCGCTGTTTGAAGTGCGGGAAAGTTGTCATGATAGATAACTTCTAATATAATTATAAATAGATTTTTTATAATAACAATTGAAAAATGAAGACTTAAAGTCGAATTTTTCATTGTTGCGCGAAAAATTTCTTGTTTTAAGATTTCTTCATTGTTGAATGCGTTGGAAAATTTGTCACTATAAATTTTTCCATTGTTAAAGGATATGGACATTTTCACGTTTTAAATATTGTCCATTGTTGAATGCGTATCAATATTTGTCAATGGAATTTTTTCCATTGTTGGAAGTGCGGGAAAGTGGGAATTATATTTAACTCTTTATATAATTATAAATAAATTTGTCATAATAACAATTGAAAAAGGAAGACTTAAAGTCGAATGTTTCATTGTTGCGGGAAAAATTTCTTATTTTAAGATTTCTTCATTATTGATAGCGTGGGAAATTTTTTCCATTGTTAAAGGATAGGGACATTTTCACGTTTTAAATATTGTCCATTGTTGAAAGCATTTTAATATTTGTCAATGGAATTTTTTCCATTGGTGGAAGTGCGGGAAAGTTGTCATTACAGATAACTCCTATTATAATTATAAATAAATTTGACATAATAACAATTGAAAAAGGAAGACTTAAAGTCTAAATTTCATTGTTGTGGGAAATTTTCATATTTTAAGATTTCTTCATTGTTGCAAGCGTGGTAAAATTTGTCAGTATAATTTTTTCCATTGTTAAATGATAGGAACAATTTTACGTTTTAAAGATTGTCCATTGTTGATAGCGTATCAATATTTGTCTTTGGAAGTTTTTCCGCTGTTGGAAGTGCGGGAAAGTTGTCATTATAGATAACTATTAATATAATTATAAATAGATTTTTCATAATAACAATTGAAAAAGGAAGACTTAAATTCGAATTTGTCATTGTTGCGGGAAAAAATTCTTATTTTAAGATTTCTTCATTGTTGAAAGCGTGGGAAAATTTTTCCATTGTTAAAGGATAGTGACATTTTCACGTTTTAAATATTGTCCATTGTTGAATGCGTATCAATATTTGTCAATGGAATTTTTTCCATTGTTGGAAGTGCGGGAAAGTTGGAATTATATTTAACTCTTAATATAATTATAAATAAATTTGTCATAATAACAATTGAAAAAGGAAGACTTAACGTCGAATGTTTCATTGTTGCGGGAAAAATTTCTTATTTTAAGATTTCTTCATTATTGATAGCGTGGGAAATTTTTTCCATTGTTAAAGGATAGGGACTTTTTCACGTTTTAAATATTGTCCATTGTTGAAAGCATATTAATATTTGTCAATGGAATTTTTTCCATTGTTGGAAGTGCGGGAAAGTTGTCATTACAGATAACTCCTATTATAATTATAAATAAATTTGACATAATAACAATTGAAAAAGGAAGACTTAAAGTCTAAATTTCGTTGTTGTGGGAAATTTTCATATTTTAAGATTTCTTCATTGTTGCAAGCGTGGTAAAATTTGTCAGTATAATTTTTTCCATTGTTAAATGATAGGAACAATTTTACGTTTTAAAGATTGTCCATTGTTGATAGCGTATCAATATTTGTCTTTGGAAGTTTTTCCTCAGTTGGAAGTGCGGGAAAGTTGTCATTATAGTTAACTATTAATATAATTATAAATAGATTTTTCATAATAACAATTGAAAAAGGAAGACTTAAATTCGAATTTGTCATTGTTGCGGGAAAAAATTCTTATTTTAAGATTTCTTCATTGTTGAAAGCGTGGGAAAATTTTTCCATTGTTAAAGGATAGTGACATTTTCACGTTTTAAATATTGTCCATTGTTGAATGCGTATCAATATTTGTCAATGGAATTTTTCCATTGTTGGAAGTGCGAGAAAGTTGGAATTATATTTAACTCTTAATATAATTATAAATAAATTTGTCATAATAACAATTGAAAAAGGAAGACATTAAGTCGAATGTTTCATTGTTGCGGGAAAAATTTCTTATTTTAAGATTTCTTCATTATTGATAGCGTGGGAAATTTTTTCCATTGTTAAAGGATAGGGACATTTTCACGTTTTAAATATTGTCCATTGTTGAAAGCATTTTAATATTTGTCAATGGAATTTTTTCCATTGGTGGAAGTGCGGGAAAGTTGTCATTACAGATAACTCCTATTATAATTATAAATAAATTTGACATAATAACAATTGAAAAAGGAAGACTTAAAGTCTAAATTTCATTGTTGTGGGAAATTTTCATATTTTAAGATTTCTTCATTGTTGCAAGCGTGGGAAAATTTGTCAGTATAATTTTTTCCATTGTTAAATGATAGGGACAATTTTACGTTTTAAAGATTGTCCATTGTTGATAGCGTATGAATATTTGTCAATGGAAGTTTTTCCGCTGTTGGAAGTGCGGAAAAGTTGTCATTAGAGATAACTATTAATATAATTATAAATAGATTTTTCATAATAACAATTGAAAAAGGAAGACTTAAAGTCGAATTTGTCATTGTTGCGGGAAAAAGTTCTTGTTTTAAGATTTCTTCATTGTTGAAAGCGTGGGAAAATTTTTCCATTGTTAAAGGATAGGGACATTTTCACGTTTTAAATATTGTCCATTGTTGATAGCGTATGAATATTTGTCAATGGAAGTTTTTCCGCTGTTTGAAGTGCGGGAAAGTTGTCATGATAGATAACTTCTAATATAATTATAAATAGATTTTTTATAATAACAATTGAAAAATGAAGACTTAAAGTCGAATTTTTCATTGTTGCGCGAAAAATTTCTTGTTTTAAGATTTCTTCATTGTTGAATGCGTTGGAAAATTTGTCACTATAAATTTTTCCATTGTTAAAGGATATGGACATTTTCACGTTTTAAATATTGTCCATTGTTGAATGCGTATCAATATTTGTCAATGGAATTTTTTCCATTGTTGGAAGTGCGGGAAAGTGGGAATTATATTTAACTCTTAATATAATTATAAATAAATTTGTCATAATAACAATTGAAAAAGGAAGACTTAAAGTCGAATGTTTCATTGTTGCGGGAAAAATTTCTTATTTTAAGATTTCTTCATTATTGATAGCGTGGGAAATTTTTTCCATTGTTAAAGGATAGGGACATTTTCACGTTTTAAATATTGTTCATTGTTGAAAGCATTTTAATATTTGTCAATGGAATTTTTTCCATTGGTGGAAGTGCGGGAAAGTTGTCATTACAGATAACTCCTATTATAATTATAAATAAATTTGACATAATAACAATTGAAAAAGGAAGACTTAAAGTCTAAATTTCATTGTTGTGGGAAATTTTCATATTTTAAGATTTCTTCATTGTTGCAAGCGTGGTAAAATTTGTCAGTATAATTTTTTCCATTGTTAAATGATAGGAACAATTTTACGTTTTAAAGATTGTCCATTGTTGATAGCGTATCAATATTTGTCTTTGGAAGTTTTTCCGCTGTTGGAAGTGCGGGAAAGTTGTCATTATAGATAACTATTAATATAATTATAAATAGATTTTTCATAATAACAATTGAAAAAGGAAGACTTAAATTCGAATTTGTCATTGTTGCGGGAAAAAATTCTTATTTTAAGATTTCTTCATTGTTGAAAGCGTGGGAAAATTTTTCCATTGTTAAAGGATAGGGACATTTTCACGTTTTAAATATTGTCCATTGTTGAATGCGTATCAATATTTGTCAATGGAATTTTTTCCATTGTTGGAAGTGCGGGAAAGTTGGAATTGTATTTAACTCTTAGAATAATTATAAATATATTTGTCATAATAACAATTGAAAAAGGAAGACATTAAGTCGAATGTTTCATTGTTGCGGGAAAAATTTCTTATTTTAAGATTTCTTCATTATTGATAGCGTGGGAAATTTTTTCCATTGTTAAAGGATAGGGACATTTTCACGTTTTAAATATTGTCCATTGTTGAAAGCATTTTAATATTTGAAAATGGAATTTTTTCCATTGGTGGAAGTGCGGGAAAGTTGTCATTACAGATAACTCCTATTATAATTATAAATATATTTACATAATAACAATTGAAAAAGGAAGACTTAAAGTCTAATTTTCATTGTTGTGGGAAATTTTCATATTTTAAGATTTCTTCATTGTTGCAAGCGTGGGAAAATTTGTCAGTATAATTTTTTCCATTGTTAAATGATAGGGACAATTTTACGTTTTAAAGATTGTCCATTGTTGATAGCGTATCAATATTTGTCTTTGGAAGTTTTTCCGCTGTTGGAAGTGCGGGAAAGTTGTCATTATAGATAATTATTAATATAATTATAAATAGATTTTTCATAATAACAATTGAAAAAGGAAGACTTAAAGTCGAATTTGTCATTGTTGCGGGAAAAAATTCTTATTTTAAGATTTCTTCATTGTTGAAAGCGTGGGAAAATTTTTCCATTGTTAAAGGATATGGACATTTTCACGTTTTAAATATTGTCCATTGTTGAATGCGTATCAATATTTGTCAATGGAATTTTTTCCATTGTTGGAAGTGCGGGAAAGTGGGAATTATATTTAACTCTTAATATAATTATAAATAAATTTGTCATAATAACAATTGAAAAAGGAAGACTTAAAGTCGAATGTTTCATTGTTGCGGGAAAAATTTCTTATTTTAAGATTTCTTCATTATTGATAGCGTGGGAAATTTTTTCCTTTGTTAAAGGATAGGGACATTTTCACGTTTTAAATATTGTCCATTGTTGAAAGCATATTAAAATTTGTCAATGGAATTTTTTCCATTGTTGGAAGTGCGGGAAAGTTGTCATTACAGATAACTCCTATTATAATTATAAATAAATTTGACATAATAACAATTGAAAAAGGAAGACTTAAAGTCTAAATTTCGTTGTTGTGGGAAATTTTCCTATTTTAAGATTTCTTCATTGTTGCAAGCGTGGTAAAATTTGTCAGTATAATTTTTTCCATTGTTAAATGATAGGAACAATTTTACGTTTTAAAGATTGTCCATTGTTGATAGCGTATCAATATTTGTCTTTGGAAGTTTTTCCGCTGTTGGAAGTGCAGGAAAGTTGTCATTATAGATAACTATTAATATAATTATAAATAGATTTTTCATAATAACAATTGAAAAAGGAAGACTTAAAGTCGAATTTGTCATTGTTGCGGGAAAAAATTCTTATTTTAAGATTTCTTCATTGTTAAAGCGTGGGAAAATTTTTCCATTGTTAAAGGATAGGGACATTTTCACGTTTTAAATATTGTCCATTGTTGAATGCGTATCAATATTTGTCAATGGAATTTTTTCCATTGTTGGAAGTGCGGGAAAGTTGTCATTACAGATAACTCCTATTATAATTATAAATAAATTTGACATAATAACAATTGAAAAAGGAAGACTTAAAGTCTAAATTTCATTGTTGTGGGAAATTTTCATATTTTAAGATTTCTTCATTGTTGCAAGCGTGGTAAAATTTGTCAGTATAATTTTTTCCATTGTTAAATGATAGGAACAATTTTACGTTTTAAAGATTGTCCATTGTTGATAGCGTATCAATATTTGTCTTTGGAAGTTTTTCCGCTGTTGGAAGTGCGGGAAAGTTGTCATTATAGATAACTATTAATATAATTATAAATAGATTTTTCATAATAACAATTGAAAAAGGAAGACTTAAATTCGAATTTGTCATTGTTGCGGGAAAAAATTCTTATTTTAAGATTTCTTCATTGTTGAAAGCGTGGGAAAATTTTTCCATTGTTAAAGGATAGTGACATTTTCACGTTTTAAATATTGTCCATTGTTGAATGCGTATCAATATTTGTCAATGGAATTTTTTCCATTGTTGGAAGTGCGGGAAAGTTGGAATTATATTTAACTCTTAATATAATTATAAATAAATTTGTCATAATAACAATTGAAAAAGGAAGACTTAAAGTCGAATGTTTCATTGTTGCGGGAAAAATTTCTTATTTTAAGATTTCTTCATTATTGATAGCGTGGGAAATTTTTTCCATTGTTAAAGGATAGGGACTTTTTCACGTTTTAAATATTGTCCATTGTTGAAAGCATATTAATATTTGTCAATGGAATTTTTTCCATTGTTGGAAGTGCGGGAAAGTTGTCATTACAGATAACTCCTATTATAATTATAAATAAATTTGACATAATAACAATTGAAAAAGGAAGACTTAAAGTCTAAATTTCGTTGTTGTGGGAAATTTTCATATTTTAAGATTTCTTCATTGTTGCAAGCGTGGTAAAATTTGTCAGTATAATTTTTTCCATTGTTAAATGATAGGAACAATTTTACGTTTTAAAGATTGTCCATTGTTGATAGCGTATCAATATTTGTCTTTGGAAGTTTTTCCTCAGTTGGAAGTGCGGGAAAGTTGTCATTATAGTTAACTATTAATATAATTATAAATAGATTTTTCATAATAACAATTGAAAAAGGAAGACTTAAATTCGAATTTGTCATTGTTGCGGGAAAAAATTCTTATTTTAAGATTTCTTCATTGTTGAAAGCGTGGGAAAATTTTTCCATTGTTAAAGGATAGTGACATTTTCACGTTTTAAATATTGTCCATTGTTGAATGCGTATCAATATTTGTCAATGGAATTTTTTCCATTGTTGGAAGTGCGAGAAAGTTGGAATTATATTTAACTCTTAATATAATTATAAATAAATTTGTCATAATAACAATTGAAAAAGGAAGACATTAAGTCGAATGTTTCATTGTTGCGGGAAAAATTTCTTATTTTAAGATTTCTTCATTATTGATAGCGTGGGAAATTTTTTCCATTGTTAAAGGATAGGGACATTTTCACGTTTTAAATATTGTCCATTGTTGAAAGCATTTTAATATTTGTCAATGGAATTTTTTCCATTGGTGGAAGTGCGGGAAAGTTGTCATTACAGATAACTCCTATTATAATTATAAATAAATTTGACATAATAACAATTGAAAAAGGAAGACTTAAAGTCTAAATTTCATTGTTGTGGGAAATTTTCATATTTTAAGATTTCTTCATTGTTGCAAGCGTGGGAAAATTTGTCAGTATAATTTTTTCCATTGTTAAATGATAGGGACAATTTTACGTTTTAAAGATTGTCCATTGTTGATAGCGTATGAATATTTGTCAATGGAAGTTTTTCCGCTGTTGGAAGTGCGGAAAAGTTGTCATTAGAGATAACTATTAATATAATTATAAATAGATTTTTCATAATAACAATTGAAAAAGGAAGACTTAAAGTCGAATTTGTCATTGTTGCGGGAAAAAATTCTTATTTTAAGATTTCTTCATTGTTGAAAGCGTGGGAAAATTTTTCCATTGTTAAAGGATAGGGACATTTTCACGTTTTAAATATTGTCCATTGTTGAATGCGTATCAATATTTGTCAATGGAATTTTTTCCATTGTTGGAAGTGCGGGAAAGTTGGAATTGTATTTAACTCTTAAAATAATTATAAATATATTTGTCATAATAACAATTGAAAAAGGAAGACATTAAGTCGAATGTTTCATTGTTGCGGGAAAAATTTCTTATTTTAAGATTTCTTCATTATTGATAGCGTGGGAAATTTTTTCCATTGTTAAAGGATAGGGACATTTTCACGTTTTAAATATTGTCCATTGTTGAAAGCATTTTAATATTTGAAAATGGAATTTTTTCCATTGGTGGAAGTGCGGGAAAGTTGTCATTACAGATAACTCCTATTATAATTATAAATATATTTACATAATAACAATTGAAAAAGGAAGACTTAAAGTCTAAATTTCATTGTTGTGGGAAATTTTCATATTTTAAGATTTCTTCATTGTTGCAAGCGTGGGAAAATTTGTCAGTATAATTTTTTCCATTGTTAAATGATAGGGACAATTTTACGTTTTAAAGATTGTCCATTGTTGATAGCGTATGAATATTTGTCAATGGAAGTTTTTCCGCTGTTGGAAGTGCGGGAAAGTTGTCATTAGAGATAACTATTAATATAATTATAAATAGATTTTTCATAATAACAATTGAAAAAGGAAGACTTAAAGTCGAATTTGTCATTGTTGCGGGAAAAAGTTCTTGTTTTAAGATTTCTTCATTGTTGAAAGCGTGGGAAAATTTTTCCATTGTTAAAGGATAGGGACATTTTCACGTTTTAAATATTGTCCATTGTTGATAGCGTATGAATATTTGTCAATGGAAGTTTTTCCGCTGTTTGAAGTGCGGGAAAGTTGCCATGATAGATAACTTCTAATATAATTATAAATAGATTTTTTATAATAACAATTGAAAAATGAAGACTTAAAGTCGAATTTTTCATTGTTGCGCGAAAAATTTCTTGTTTTAAGATTTCTTCATTGTTGAATGCGTTGGAAAATTTGTCACTATAAATTTTTCCATTGTTAAAGGATATGGACATTTTCACGTTTTAAATATTGTCCATTGTTGAATGCGTATCAATATTTGTCAATGGAATTTTTTCCATTGTTGGAAGTGCGGGAAAGTGGGAATTATATTTAACTCTTAATATAATTATAAATAAATTTGTCATAATAACAATTGAAAAAGGAAGACTTAAAGTCGAATGTTTCATTGTTGCGGGAAAAATTTCTTATTTTAAGATTTCTTCATTATTGATAGCGTGGGAAATTTTTTCCATTGTTAAAGGATAGGGACATTTTCACGTTTTAAATATTGTCCATTGTTGAAAGCATTTTAATATTTGTCAATGGAATTTTTTCCATTGGTGGAAGTGCGGGAAAGTTGTCATTACAGATAACTCCTATTATAATTATAAATAAATTTGACATAATAACAATTGAAAAAGGAAGACTTAAAGTCTAAATTTCATTGTTGTGGGAAATTTTCATATTTTAAGATTTCTTCATTGTTGCAAGCGTGGTAAAATTTGTCAGTATAATTTTTTCCATTGTTAAATGATAGGAACAATTTTACGTTTTAAAGATTGTCCATTGTTGATAGCGTATCAATATTTGTCTTTGGAAGTTTTTCCGCTGTTGGAAGTGCGGGAAAGTTGTCATTATAGATAACTATTAATATAATTATAAATAGATTTTTCATAATAACAATTGAAAAAGGAAGACTTAAATTCGAATTTGTCATTGTTGCGGGAAAAAATTCTTATTTTAAGATTTCTTCATTGTTGAAAGCGTGGGAAAATTTTTCCATTGTTAAAGGATAGGGACATTTTCACGTTTTAAATATTGTCCATTGTTGAATGCGTATCAATATTTGTCAATGGAATTTTTTCCATTGTTGGAAGTGCGGGAAAGTTGGAATTGTATTTAACTCTTAAAATAAATATAAATATATTTGTCATAATAACAATTGAAAAAGGAAGACATTAAGTCGAATGTTTCATTGTTGCGGGAAAAATTTCTTATTTTAAGATTTCTTCATTATTGATAGCGTGGGAAATTTTTTCCATTGTTAAAGGATAGGGACATTTTCACGTTTTAAATATTGTCCATTGTTGAAAGCATTTTAATATTTGAAAATGGAATTTTTTCCATTGGTGGAAGTGCGGGAAAGTTGTCATTACAGATAACTCCTATTATAATTATAAATATATTTACATAATAACAATTGAAAAAGGAAGACTTAAAGTCTAAATTTCATTGTTGTGGGAAATTTTCATATTTTAAGATTTCTTCATTGTTGCAAGCGTGGGAAAATTTGTCAGTATAATTTTTTCCATTGTTAAATGATAGGGACAATTTTACGTTTTAAAGATTGTCCATTGTTGATAGCGTATCAATATTTGTCTTTGGAAGTTTTTCCGCTGTTGGAAGTGCGGGAAAGTTGTCATTATAGATAATTATTAATATAATTATAAATAGATTTTTCATAATAACAATTGAAAAAGGAAGACTTAAAGTCGAATTTGTCATTGTTGCGGGAAAAAATTCTTATTTTAAGATTTCTTCATTGTTGAAAGCGTGGGAAAATTTTTCCATTGTTAAAGAATATGGACATTTTCACGTTTTAAATATTGTCCATTGTTGAATGCGTATCAATATTTGTCAATGGAATTTTTTCCATTGTTGGAAGTGCGGGAAAGTGGGAATTATATTTAACTCTTAATATAATTATAAATAAATTTGTCATAATAACAATTGAAAAAGGAAGACTTAAAGTCGAATGTTTCATTGTTGCGGGAAAAATTTCTTATTTTAAGATTTCTTCATTATTGATAGCGTGGGAAATTTTTTCCTTTGTTAAAGGATAGGGACATTTTCACGTTTTAAATATTGTCCATTGTTGAAAGCATATTAATATTTGTCAATGGAATTTTTTCCATTGTTGGAAGTGCGGGAAAGTTGTCATTACAGATAACTCCTATTATAATTATAAATAAATTTGACATAATAACAATTGAAAAAGGAAGACTTAAAGTCTAAATTTCGTTGTTGTGGGAAATTTTCCTATTTTAAGATTTCTTCATTGTTGCAAGCGTGGTAAAATTTGTCAGTATAATTTTTTCCATTGTTAAATGATAGGAACAATTTTACGTTTTGAAGATTGTCCATTGTTGATAGCGTATCAATATTTGTCTTTGGAAGTTTTTCCGCTGTTGGAAGTGCAGGAAAGTTGTCATTATAGATAACTATTAATATAATTATAAATAGATTTTTCATAATAACAATTGAAAAAGGAAGACTTAAAGTCGAATTTGTCATTGTTGCGGGAAAAAATTCTTATTTTAAGATTTCTTCATTGTTAAAGCGTGGGAAAATTTTTCCATTGTTAAAGGATAGGGACATTTTCACGTTTTAAATATTGTCCATTGTTGAATGCGTATCAATATTTGTCAATGGAATTTTTTCCATTGTTGGAAGAGCGGGAAAGTGGGAATTATATTTAACTCTTAATATAATTATAAATAAATTTTTCATAATAACAATTGAAAAAGGAAGACTTAAAGTCGAATTTGTCATTGTTGCGGGAAAAATTTCTTGTTTTAAGATTTCTTCATTGTTGAATGCGTTGGAAAATTTGTCACTATAAATTTTTCCATTGTTAAAGGATAGGGACATTTTCATGTTTTAAATATTGTCCATTGATGAAAGAATATCAATATTTGTCAATGGGTTTTTTTCCGTTGTTGGAAGTGCGGGAAAGTTGGAATTATATTTAACTCTTAATATAATTATAAATAAATTTGTCATAATAACAATTGAAAAAGGAAGACATTAAGTCGAATGTTTCATTGTTGCGGGAAAAATTTCTTATTTTAAGATTTCTTCATTATTGATAGCGTGGGAAATTTTTTCCATTGTTAAAGGATAGGGACATTTTCACGTTTTAAATATTGTCCATTGTTGAAAGCATTTTAATATTTGTCAATCGAATTTTTTCCATTGGATGGAGTGCGGGAAAGTTGTCATTACACATAACTCCTATTATAATTATAAATAAATTTGACATAATAACAATTGAAAAAGGAAGACTTAAAGTCTAAATTTCATTGTTGTGGGAAATTTTCCTATTTTAAGATTTCTTCATTGTTGCAAGCGTGGTAAAATTTGTCAGTATAATTTTTTCCATTGTTAAATGATAGGAACAATTTTACGTTTTAAAGATTGTCCATTGTTGATAGCGTATCAATATTTGTCTTTGGAAGTTTTTCCGCTGTTGGAAGTGCAGGAAAGTTGTCATTATAGATAACTATTAATATAATTATAAATAGATTTTTCATAATAACAATTGAAAAAGGAAGACTTAAAGTCGAATTTGTCATTGTTGCGGGAAAAAATTCTTATTTTAAGATTTCTTCATTGTTGAAAGCGTGGGAAAATTTTTCCATTGTTAAAGGATAGGGACATTTTCACGTTTTAAATATTGTCCATTGTTGAATGCGTATCAATATTTGTCAATGGAATTTTTTCCATTGTTGGAAGTGCGGGAAAGTTGGAATTGTATTTAACTCTTAAAATAATTATAAATAAATTTGTCATAATAACAATTGAAAAAGGAAGACATTAAGTCGAATGTTTCATTGTTGCGGGAAAAATTTCTTATTTTAAGATTTCTTCATTATTGATAGCGTGGGAAATTTTTTCCATTGTTAAAGGATAGGGACATTTTCACGTTTTAAATATTGTCCATTGTTGAAAGCATTTTAATATTTGAAAATGGAATTTTTTCCATTGGTGGAAGTGCGGGAAAGTTGTCATTACAGATAACTCCTATTATAATTATAAATATATTTACATAATAACAATTGAAAAAGGAAGACTTAAAGTCTAAATTTCATTGTTGTGGGAAATTTTCATATTTTAAGATTTCTTCATTGTTGCAAGCGTGGGAAAATTTGTCAGTATAATTTTTTCCATTGTTAAATGATAGGTACAACTTTACGTTTTAAAGATTGTCCATTGTTGATAGCGTATCAATATTTGTCTTTGGAAGTTTTTCCGCTGTTGGAAGTGCGGGAATGTTGTCATTATAGATAATTATTAATATAATTATAAATAGATTTTTCATAATAACAATTGAAAAAGGAAGACTTAAAGTCGAATTTGTCATTGTTGCGGGAAAAAATTCTTATTTTAAGATTTCTTCATTGTTGAAATCGTGGGAAAATTTTTCCATTGTTAAAGGATATGGACATTTTCACGTTTTAAATATTGTCCATTGTTGAATGCGTATCAATATTTGTCAATGGAATTTTTTCCATTGTTGGAAGTGCGGGAAAGTGGGAATTATATTTAACTCTTAATATAATTATAAATAAATTTGTCATAATAACAATTGAAAAAGGAAGACTTAAAGTCGAATGTTTCATTGTTGCGGGAAAAATTTCTTATTTTAAGATTTCTTCATTATTGATAGCGTGGGAAATTTTTTCCATTGTTAAAGGATAGGGACATTTTCACGTTTTAAATATTGTCCATTGTTGAAAGCATATTAATATTTGTCAATGGAATTTTTTTCATTGTTGGAAGTGCGGGAAAGTTGTCATTACAGATAACTCCTATTATAATTATAAATAAATTTGACATAATAACAATTGAAAAAGGAAGACTTAAAGTCTAAATTTCGTTGTTGTGGGAAATTTTCATATTTTAAGATTTCTTCATTGTTGCAAGCGTGGTAAAATTTGTCAGTATAATTTTTTCCATTGTTAAATGATAGGAACAATTTTACGTTTTAAAGATTGTTCATTGTTGATAGCGTATCAATATTTGTCTTTGGAAGTTTTTCCGCTGTTGGAAGTGCGGGAAAGTTGTCATTATAGATAACTATTAATATAATTATAAATAGATTTTTCATAATAACAATTGAAAAAGGAAGACTTAAATTCGAATTTGTCATTGTTGCGGGAAAAAATTCTTATTTTAAGATTTCTTCATTGTTGAAAGCGTGGGAAAATTTTTCCATTGTTAAAGGATAGTGACATTTTCACGTTTTAAATATTGTCCATTGTTGAATGCGTATCAATATTTGTCAATGGAATTTTTTCCATTGTTGGAAGTGCGGGAAAGTTGGAATTATATTTAACTCTTAATATAATTATAAATAAATTTGTCATAATAACAATTGAAAAAGGAAGACTTAAAGTCGAATGTTTCATTGTTGCGGGAAAAATTTCTTATTTTAAGATTTCTTCATTATTGATAGCGTGGGAAATTTTTTCCATTGTTAAAGGATAGGGACATTTTCACGTTTTAAATATTGTCCATTGTTGAAAGCATTTTAATATTTGTCAATGGAATTTTTTCCATTTGTGGAAGTGCGGGAAAGTTGTCATTACAGATAACTCCTATTATAATTATAAATAAATTTGACATAATAACAATTGAAAAAGGAAGACTTAAAGTCTAAATTTCATTGTTGTGGGAAATTTTCATATTTTAAGATTTCTTCATTGTTGCAAGCGTGGTAAAATTTGTCAGTATATTTTTTTCCATTGTTAAATGATAGGAACAATTTTACGTTTTAAGGATTGTCCATTGTTGATAGCGTATCAATATTTGTCTTTGGAAGTTTTTCCTCAGTTGGAAGTGCGGGAAAGTTGTCATTATAGTTAACTATTAATATAATTATAAATAGATTTTTCATAATAACAATTGAAAAAGGAAGACTTAAATTCGAATTTGTCATTGTTGCGGGAAAAAATTCTTATTTTAAGATTTCTTCATTGTTGAAAGCGTGGGAAAATTTTTCCATTGTTAAAGGATAGTGACATTTTCACGTTTTAAATATTGTCCATTGTTGAATGCGTATCAATATTTGTCAATGGAAATTTTTCCATTGTTGTAAGTGCGGGAAAGTTGGAATTATATTTAACTCTTAATATAATTATAAATAAATTTGTCATAATAACAATTGAAAAAGGAAGACATTAAGTCGAATGTTTCATTGTTGCGGGGAAAATTTCTTATTTTAAGATTTCTTCTTTATTGATAGCGTGGGAAATTTTTTCCATTGTTAAAGGATAGGGACATTTTCACGTTTTAAATATTGTCCATTGTTGAAAGCATATTAATATTTGTCAATGGAATTTTTTTCATTGTTGGAAGTGCGGGAAAGTTGTCATTACAGATAACTCCTATTATAATTATAAATAAATTTGACATAATAACAATTGAAAAAGGAAGACTTAAAGTCTAAATTTCATTGTTGTGGGAAATTTTCATATTTTAAGATTTCTTCATTGTTGCAAGCGTGGGAAAATTTGTCAGTATAATTTTTTCCATTGTTAAATGATAGGGACAATTTTACGTTTTAAAGATTGTCCATTGTTGATAGCGTATGATTATTTGTCAATGGAAGTTTTTCCGCTGTTGGAAGTGCGGAAAAGTTGTCATTAGAGATAACTATTAATATAATTATAAATAGATTTTTCATAATAACAATTGAAAAAGGAAGACTTAAAGTCGAATTTGTAATTGTTGCGGGAAAAATTTCTTGTTTTAAGATTTCTACATTGTTGAATGGGTTGGAAAATTTGTCACTATAAATTTTTCCATTGCTAAAGGATAGGGACATTTTCACGTTTTAAATATAGTCCATTGTTGAAAGCGTATCAATATTTGTCAATGGAATTTTTTCCGCTGTTGGAAGTGCGGGAAAGTTGTCATTATAGATAAGTATTAATATAATTATAAATAGATTTTTCATAATAACAATTGAAAAAGGAAGACATTAAGTCGAATGTTTCATTGTTGCGGGAAAAATTTCTTATTTTAAGATTTCTTCATTATTGATAGCGTGGGAAATTTTTTCCATTGTTAAAGGATAGGGACATTTTCACGTTTTAAATATTGTCCATTGTTGAAAGCATTTTAATATTTGTCAATAGAATTTTTTCCATTGGTGGAAGTGCGGGAAAGTTGTCATTACAGATAACTCCTATTATAATTATAAATAAATTTGACATAATAACAATTGAAAAAGGAAGACTTAAAGTCTAAATTTCATTGTTGTGGGAAATTTTCCTATTTTAAGATTTCTTCATTGTTGCAAGCGTGGTAAAATTTGTCAGTATAATTTTTTCCATTGTTAAATGATAGGAACAATTTTACGTTTTAAAGATTGTCCATTGTTGAATGCGTATCAATATTTGTCAATGGAATTTTTTCCATTGTTGGAAGTGCGGGAAAGTGGGAATTATATTTAACTCTTAATATAATTATAAATAAATTTGTCATAATAACAATTGAAAAAGGAAGACTTAAAGTCGAATGTTTCATTGTTGCGGGAAAAATTTCTTATTTTAAGATTTCTTCATTATTGATAGCGTGGGAAATTTTTTCCATTGTTTAAGGATAGGGACATTTTCACGTTTTAAATATTGTCCATTGTTGAAAGCATATTAATATTTGTCAATGGAATTTTTTTCATTGTTGGAAGTGCGGGAAAGTTGTCATTACAGATAACTCCTATTATAATTATAAATAAATTTGACATAATAACAATTGAAAAAGGAAGACTTAAAGTCTAAATTTCGTTGTTGTGGGAAATTTTCATATTTTAAGATTTCTTCATTGTTGCAAGCGTGGTAAAATTTGTCAGTATAATTTTTTCCATTGTTAAATGATAGGAACAATTTTACGTTTTAAAGATTGTTCATTGTTGATAGCGTATCAATATTTGTCTTTGGAAGTTTTTCCGCTGTTGGAAGTGCGGGAAAGTTGTCATTATAGATAACTATTAATATAATTATAAATAGATTTTTCATAATAACAATTGAAAAAGGAAGACTTAAATTCGAATTTGTCATTGTTGCGGGAAAAAAAATCTTATTTTAAGATTTCTTCATTGTTGAAAGCGTGGGAAAATTTTTCCATTGTTAAAGGATAGTGACATTTTCACGTTTTAAATATTGTCCATTGTTGAATGCGTATCAATATTTGTCAATGGAATTTTTTCCATTGTTGGAAGTGCGGGAAAGTTGGAATTATATTTAACTCTTAATATAATTATAAATAAATTTGTCATAATAACAATTGAAAAAGGAAGACTTAAAGTCGAATGTTACATTGTTGCGGGAAAAATTTCTTATTTTAAGATTTCTTCATTATTGATAGCGTGGGAAATTTTTTCCATTGTTAAAGGATAGGGACATTTTCACGTTTTAAATATTGTCCATTGTTGAAAGCATTTTAATATTTGTCAATGGAATTTTTTCCATTGGTGGAAGTGCGGGAAAGTTGTCATTACAGATAACTCCTATTATAATTATAAATAAATTTGACATAATAACAATTGAAAAAGGAAGACTTAAAGTCTAAATTTCATTGTTGTGGGAAATTTTCATATTTTAAGATTTCTTCATTGTTGCAAGCGTGGTAAAATTTGTCAGTATATTTTTTTTCCATTGTTAAATGATAGGAACAATTTTACGTTTTAAAGATTGTCCATTGTTGATAGCGTATCAATATTTGTCTTTGGAAGTTTTTCCTCAGTTGGAAGTGCGGGAAAGTTGTCATTATAGTTAACTATTAATATAATTATAAATAGATTTTTCATAATAACAATTGAAAAAGGAAGACTTAAATTCGAATTTGTCATTGTTGCGGGAAAAAATTCTTATTTTAAGATTTCTTCATTGTTGAAAGCGTGGGAAAATTTTTCCATTGTTAAAGGATAGTGACATTTTCACGTTTTAAATATTGTCCATTGTTGAATGCGTATCAATATTTGTCAATGGAATTTTTTCCATTGTTGTAATTGCCTGAAAGTTGGAATTATATTTAACTCTTAATATAATTATAAATAAATTTGTCATAATAACAATTGAAAAAGGAAGACATTAAGTCGAATGTTTCATTGTTGCGGGGAAAATTTCTTATTTTAAGATTTCTTCATTATTGATAGCGTGGGAAATTTTTTCCATTGTTAAAGGATAGGGACATTTTCACGTTTTAAATATTGTCCATTGTTGAAAGCATATTAATATTTGTCAATGGAATTTTTTTCATTGTTGGAAGTGCGGGAAAGTTGTCATTACAGATAACTCCTATTATAATTATAAATAAATTTGACATAATAACAATTGAAAAAGGAAGACTTAAAGTCTAAATTTCATTGTTGTGGGAAATTTTCATATTTTAAGATTTCTTCATTGTTGCAAGCGTGGGAAAATTTGTCAGTATAATTTTTTCCATTGTTAAATGATAGGGACAATTTTACGTTTTAAAGATTGTCCATTGTTGATAGCGTATGATTATTTGTCAATGGAAGTTTTTCCGCTGTTGGAAGTGCGGAAAAGTTGTCATTAGAGATAACTATTAATATAATTATAAATAGATTTTTCATAATAACAATTGAAAAAGGAAGACTTAAAGTCGAATTTGTCATTGTTGCGGGAAAAATTTCTTGTTTTAAGATTTCTTCATTGTTGAATGGGTTGGAAAATTTGTCACTATAAATTTTTCCATTGTTAAAGGATAGGGACATTTTCATGTTTTAAATATAGTCCATTGTTGAAAGCGTATCAATATTTGTCAATGGAATTTTTTCCGCTGTTGGAAGTGCGGGAAAGTTGTCATTATAGATAAGTATTAATATAATTATAAATAGATTTTTCATAATAACAATTGAAAAAGGAAGACATTAAGTCGAATGTTTCATTGTTGCGGGAAAAATTTCTTATTTTAAGATTTCTTCATTATTGATAGCGTGGGAAATTTTTTCCATTGTTAAAGGATAGGGACATTTTCACGTTTTAAATATTGTCCATTGTTGAAAGCATTTTAATATTTGTCAATAGAATTTTTTCCATTGGTGGAAGTGCGGGAAAGTTGTCATTACAGATAACTCCTATTATAATTATAAATAAATTTACATAATAACAATTGAAAAAGGAAGACTTAAAGTCTAAATTTCATTGTTGTGGGAAATTTTCATATTTTAAGATTTCTTCATTGTTGCAAGCGTGGGAAAATTTGTCAGTATAATTTTTTCCATTGTTAAATGATAGGGACAATTTTACGTTTTAAAGATTGTCCATTGTTGATAGCGTATGAATATTTGTCAATGGAAATTTTTCCGCTGTTGGAAGTGCGGGAAAGTTGTCATGATAGATAACTTCTAATATAATTATAAATAGATTTTTTATAATAACAATTGAAAAATGAAGACTTAAAGTCGAATTTTTCATTGTTGCGCGAAAAATTTCTTGTTTTAAGATTTCTTCATTGTTGAATGCGTTGGAAAATTTGTCACTATAAATTTTTCCATTGTTAAAGGATATGGACATTTTCACGTTTTAAATATTGTCCATTGTTGAATGCGTATCAATATTTGTCTGTGGAATTTTTTCTATTGTTGGAAGTGCGGGAAAGTGGGAATTATATTTAACTCTTAATATAATTATAAATAAATTTGTCATAATAACAATTGAAAAAGGAAGACTTAAAGTCGAATGTTTCATTGTTGCGGGAAAAAATTCTTATTTTAAGATTTCTTCATTATTGATAGCGTGGGAAATTTTTTCCATTGTTAAAGGAAAGGGACATTTTCACGTTTTAAATATTGTCCATTGTTGAAAGCATATTAATATTTGTCAATGGAATTTTTTCCATTGTTGGAAGTGCGGGAAAGTTGTCATTACAGATAACTCCTATTATAATTATAAATAAATTTGACATAATAACAATTGAAAAAGGAAGACTTAAAGTCTAAATTTCGTTGTTGTGGGAAATTTTCATATTTTAAGATTTCTTCATTGTTGCAATCGTGGTAAAATTTGTCAGTATAATTTTTCCATTGTTAAATGATAGGAACAATTTTACGTTTTAAAGATTGTCCATTGTTGATAGCGTATCAATATTTGTCTTTGGAAGTTTTTCCGCTGTTGGAAGTGCGGGAAAAATGTCATTATAGATAACTATTAATATAATTATAAATAGATTTTTCATAATAACAATTGAAAAAGGAAGACTTAAATACGAATTTGTCATTGTTGCGGGAAAAAATTCTTATTTTAAGATTTCTTCATTGTTGAAAGCGTGGGAAATTTTTTCCATTGTTAAAGGATAGTGACATTTTCACGTTTTAAATATTGTGCATTGTTGAATGCGTATCAATATTTGTCAATGGAATTTTTTCCATTGTTGAAAGTGCGGGAAAGTTGGAATTATATTTAACTCTTAATATAATTATAAATAAATTTGTCATAATAACAATTGAAAAAGGAAGACTTAAAGTCGAATGTTTCATTGTTGCGGGAAAAATTTCTTATTTTAAGATTTCTTCATTATTGATAGCGTGGAAAATTTTTTCCATTGTTAAAGGATAGGGACATTTTCACGTTTTAAATATTGTCCATTGTTAAAGCATTTTAATATTTGTCAATGGAATTTTTTCCATTGGTGGAAGTGCGGGAAAGTTGTCATTACAGATAACTCCTATTATAATTATAAATAAATTTCACATTATAACAATTGAAAAAGGAAGACTTAAAGTCTAAATTTTATTGTTGTGGGAAATTTTCATATTTTAAGATTTCTTCATTGTTGCAAGCGTGGTAAAATTTGTCAGTATATTTTTTTCCATTGTTAAATGATAGGAAAAATTTTACGTTTTAAAGATTGTCCATTGTTGATAGCGTATGAATATTTGTCAATGGAAGTTTTTCCGCTGTTGGAAGTGCGGGAAAGTTGTCATTATAGTTAACTATTAATATAATTATAAATAGATTTTTCATAATAACAATTGAAAAAGGAAGACTTAAAGTCGAATTTGTCATTGTTGCGGGAAAAATTTCTTGTTTTAAGATTTCTTCATTGTTGAAAGCGTGGGAAAATTTTTCCATTGTTAAAGGATAGGGACATTTTCACGTTTTAAATATTGTCCATTGTTGATAGCGTATGAATATTTGTCAATGGAAGTTTTTCCGCTGTTTGAAGCGCGTAAAAGTTGTCATGATAGATAACTTCTAATATAATTATAAATAGATTTTTTATAATAACAATTGAAAAATGAAGACTTAAAGTCGAATTTTTCATTGTTGCGCGAAAAATTTCTTGTTTTAAGATTTCTTCATTGTTGAATGCGTTGGAAAATTTGTCACTATAAATTTTTCCATTGTTAAAGGATAGGGACATTTTCATGTTTTAAATATAGCCCATTGTTGAAAGCGTATCAATATTTGTCAATGGAATTTTTTCCGCTGTTGGAAGTGCGGGAAAGTTGTCATTATAGATAACTATTAATATAATTATAAATAGATTTTTCATAATAACAATTGAAAAAGGAAGACTTAAAGTCGAATTTGTCATTATTGCGGGAAAAAATTCTTATTTTAAGATTTCTTCATTGTTGAAAGCGTGGGAAAATTTTTCCATTGTTAAAGGATAGGGATATTTTCACGTTTTTAAATATTGTCCATTGTTGAATGCGTATCAATATTTGTCAATGGAATTTTTTCCATTGTTGGAAGTGCGGGAAAGTTGGAATTATATTTAACTCTTAATATAATTATAAATAAATTTGTCATAATAACAATTGAAAAAGGAAGACATTAAGTCGAATGTTTCATTGTTGCGGGAAAAATTTCTTATTTTAAGATTTCTTCATTATTGATAGCGTGGGAAAATTTTTCCATTGTTAAAGGATAGGGACATTTTCACGTTTTAAATATTGTCCATTGTTGAAAGCATTTTAATATTTGTCAATGGAATTTTTTCCATTGGTGGAAGTGCGGGAAAGTTGTCATTACAGATAACTCCTATTATAATTATAAATAAATTTGACATAATAACAATTGAAAAAGGAAGACTTAAAGTCTAAATTTCATTGTTGTGGGAAATTTTCCTATTTTAAGATTTCTTCATTGTTGCAAGCGTGGTAAAATTTGTCAGTATAATTTTTTCCATTGTTAAATGATAGGAACAATTTTACGTTTTAAAGATTGTCCATTGTTGATAGCGTATCAATATTTGTGTTTGGAAGTTTTTCTGCTGTTGGAAGTGCAGGAAAGTTGTCATTATAGATAACTATTAATATAATTATAAATAGATTTTTCATAATAACAATTGAAAAAGGAAGACTTAAAGTCGAATTTGTCATTGTTGCGGGAAAAAATTCTTATTTTAAGATGTCTTCATTGTTGAAAGCGTGGGAAAATTTTTCCATTGTTAAAGGATAGGGACATTTTCACGTTTTAAATATTGTCCATTGTTGAATGCGTATCAATATTTGTCAATGGAATTTTTTCCATTGTTGGAAGTGCGGGAAAGTTGGAATTGTATTTAACTCTTAAAATAATTATAAATAAATTTGTCATAATAACAATTGAAAAAGGAAGACATTAAGTCGAATGTTTCATTGTTGCGGGAAAAATTTCTTATTTTAAGATTTCTTCATTATGATAGCGTGGGAAATTTTTTCCATTGTTAAAGGATAGGGACATTTTCACGTTTTAAATATTGTCCATTGTTGAAAGCATTTTAATATTTGTCAATGGAATTTTTTCCATTGGTGGAAGTGCGGGAAAGTTGTCATTACAGATAACTCCTATTATAATTATAAATAAATTTGATATAATAACAATTGAAAAAGGAAGACTTAAAGTCTAAATTTCATTGTTGTGGGAAATTTTCATATTTTAAGATTTCTTCATTGTTGCAAGCGTGGGAAAATTTGTCAGTATAATTTTTTCCATTGTTAAATGATAGGGACAATTTTACGTTTTAAAGATTGTCCATTGTTGATAGCGTATCAATATTTGTCTTTGGAAGTTTTTCCGCTGTTGGAAGTGCGGGAAAGTTGTCATTATAGATAATTATTAATATAATTATAGATAGATTTTTCATAATAACAATTGAAAAAGGAAGACTTAAAGTCGAATTTGTCATTGTTGCGGGAAAAAATTCTTATTTTAAGATTTCTTCATTGTTGAAAGCGTGGGAAAATTTGTCAGTATAATTTTTTCCATTGTTAAATGATAGGGACAATTTTACGTTTTAAAGATTGTCCATTGTTGATAGCGTATCAATATTTGTCTTTGGAAGTTTTTCCGCTGTTGGAAGTGAGGGAAAGTTGTCATTATAGATAATTATTAATATAATTATAAATAGATTTTTCATAATAACAATTGAAAAAGGAAGAGTTAAAGTCGAATTTGTCATTGTTGCGGGAAAAAATTCTTATTTTAAGATTTCTTCATTGTTGAAAGCGTGGGAAAATTTTTCCATTGTTAAAGGATATGGACATTTTCACGTTTTAAATATTGTCCATTGTTGAATGCGTATCAATATTTGTCAATGGAATTTTTTCCATTGTTGGAAGTGCGAGAAAGTGGGAATTATATTTATCTCTTAATATAATTATAAATAAATTTGACATAATAACAATTGAAAAAGGAAGACTTAAAGTCTAAATTTCGTTGTTGTGGGAAATTTTCATATTTTAAGATTTCTTCATTGTTGCAAGCGTGGTAAAATTTGTCAGTATAATTTTTTCCATTGTTAAATGATAGGAACAATTTTACGTTTTAAAGATTGTCCATTGTTGATAGCGTATCAATATTTGTCTTTGGAAGTTTTTCCGCTGTTGGAAGTGCGGGAAAGTTGTCATTATAGTTAACTATTAATATAATTATAAATAGATTTTTCATAATAACAATTGAAAAAGGAAGACTTAAAGTCGAATTTGTCATTATTGCGGGAAAAAAATTCTTATTTTAAGATTTCTTCATTGTTGAAAGCTTGGGAAAATTTTTCCATTGTTAAAGGATAGGGATATTTTCACGTTTTAAATATTGTCCATTGTTGAATGCGTATCAATATTTGTCAATGGAATTTTTTCCATTGTTGGAAGTGCGGGAAAGTTGGAATTATATTTAACTCTTAATATAATTATAAATAAATTTGTCATAATAACAATTGAAAAAGGAAGACATTAAGTCGAATGTTTCATTGTTGCGGGAAAAATTTCTTATTTTAAGATTTCTTCATTATTGATAGCGTGGGAAATTTTTCCCATTGTTAAAGGATAGGGACATTTTCACGTTTTAAATATTGTCCATTGTTGAAAGCATATTAATATTTTTCAATGGAATTTTTTCCATTGTTGGAAGTGCGGGAAAGTTGTCATTACAGATAACTCCTATTATAATTATAAATAAATTTGACATAATAACAATTGAAAAAGGAAGAATTAAAGTCTAAATTTCGTTGTTGTGGGAAATTTTCATATTTTAAGATTTCTTCATTGTTGCAAGCGTGGTAAAATTTGTCAGTATATTTTTTTCCATTGTTAAATGATAGGAACAATTTTACGTTTTAAAGATTGTCCATTGTTGATAGCGTATCAATATTTGTCTTTGGAAGTTTTTCCGCTGTTGGAAGTGCGGGAAAGTTGTCATTAGAGATAACTATTAATATAATTATAAATAGATTTTTCATAATAACAATTGAAAAAGGAAGACTTAAAGTCGAATTTGTAATTGTTGCGGGAAAAATTTCTTGTTTTAAGATTTCTTCATTGTTGAATGGATTGGAAAATTTGTCACTATAAATTTTTCCATTGTTAAAGGATAGGGACATTTTCATGTTTTAAATATAGTCCATTGTTGAAAGCGTATCAATATTTGTCAATGGAATTTTTTCCGCTGTTGGAAGTGCGGGAAAGTTGTCATTATAGATAACTATTAATATAATTATAAATAGATTTTTCATAATAAGAATTGAAAAAGGAAGACTTAAAGTCGAATTTGTCATTGTTGCGGGAAAAAATTCTTATTTTAAGATTTCTTCATTGTTGAAAGCGTGGGAAAATTTTTCCATTGTTAAAGGATAGGGACATTTTCACGTTTTAAATATTGTCCATTGTTGAATGCTTATTAATATTTGTCAATGGAATTTTTTCCATTGTTGGAAGTGCGGGAAAGTTGGAATTATATTTAACTTTTAAAATAATTATAAATAAATTTGTCATAATAACAATTGAAAAAGGAAGTCATTAAGTCGAATGTTTCATTGTTGCGGGAAAAATTTCTTATTTTAAGATTTCTTCATTATTGATAGCGTGGGAAATTTTTTCCATTGTTAAAGGATAGGGACATTTTCACGTTTTAAATATTGTCCATTGTTCAAAGCATTTTAATATTTGAAAATGGAATTTTTTCCATTGGTGGAAGTGCGGGAAAGTTGTCATTACAGATAACTCCTATTATAATTATAAATATATTTACATAATAACAATTGAAAAAGGAAGACTTAAAGTCTAAATTTCGTTGTTGTGGGAAATTTTCATATTTTAAGATTTCTTCATTGTTGCAAGCGTGGTAAAATTTGTCAGTATTATTTTTTCCATTGTTAAATGATAGGAACAATTTTACGTTTTAAAGATTGTCCATTGTTGATAGCGTATCAATATTTGTCTTTGGAAGTTTTTCCGCTGTTGGAAGTGCGGGAAAGTTGTCATTATAGTTAACTATTAATATAATTATAAATAGATTTTTCATAATAACAATTGAAAAAGGAAGACTTAAAGTCGAATTTGTCATTATTGCGGGAAAAAATTCTTATTTTAAGATTTCTTCATTGTTGAAAGCGTGGGAAAAATTTTCCATTGTTAAAGGATAGGGATATTTTCACGTTTTAAATATTGTCCATTGTTGAATGCGTATCAATATTTGTCAATGGAATTTTTTCCATTGTTGGAAGTGCGGGAAAGTGGGAATTATATTTAACTCTTAATATAATTATAAATAAATTTGACATAATAACAATTGAAAAAGGAAGACTTAAAGTCTAAATTTCGTTGTTGTGGGAAATTTTCATATTTTAAGATTTCTTCATTGTTGCAAGCGTGGTAAAATTTGTCAGTATTATTTTTTCCATTGTTAAATGATAGGAACAATTTTACGTTTTAAAGATTGTCCATTGTTGATAGCGTATCAATATTTGTCTTTGGAAGTTTTTCCGCTGTTGGAAGTGCGGGAAAGTTGTCATTATAGTTAACTATTAATATAATTATAAATAGATTTTTCATAATAACAATTGAAAAAGGAAGACTTAAAGTCGAATTTGTCATTATTGCGGGAAAAAATTCTTATTTTAAGATTTCTTCATTGTTGAAAGCGTGGGAAAAATTTTCCATTGTTAAAGGATAGGGATATTTTCACGTTTTAAATATTGTCCATTGTTGAATGCCTATCAATATTTGTCAATGGAATTTTTTCCATTGTTGGAAGTGCAGGAAAGTTGGAATTATATTTAACTCTTAATATAATTATAAATAAATTTGACATAATAACAATTGAAAAAGGAAGACTTAAAGTCTAAATTTCGTTGTTGTGGGAAATTTTCATATTTTAAGATTTCTTCATTGTTGCAAGCGTGGTAAAATTTGTCAGTATAATTTTTTCCATTGTTAAATGATAGGAACAATTTTACGTTTTAAAGATTGTCCATTGTTGATAGCGTATCAATATTTGTCTTTGGAAGTTTTTCCGCTGTTGGAAGTGCAGGAAGGTTGTCATTATAGATAACTATTAATATAATTATAAATAGATTTTTCATAATAAGAATTGAAAAAGGAAGACTTAAAGTCGAATTTGTCATTGTTGCGGGAAAAAATTCTTATTTTAAGATTTCTTCATTGTTGAAAGCGTGGGAAAATTTTTCCATTGTTAAAGGATACATTTCACGTTTTAAATATTGTCCATTGTTGAATGCTTATCAATATTTGTCAATGGAATTTTTTCCATTGTTGGAAGTGCGGGAAAGTTGGAATTATATTTAACTCTTAAAATAATTATAAATAAATTTGTCATAATAACAATTGAAAAAGGAAGTCATTAAGACGAATGTTTCATTGTTGCGGGAAAAATTTCTTATTTTAAGATTTCTTCATTATTGATAGCGTGGGAAATTTTTTCCATTGTTAAAGGATAGGGACATTTTCACGTTTTAAATATTGTCCATTGTTGAAAGCATTTTAATATTTGAAAATGGAATTTTTTCCATTGGTGGAAGTGCGGGAAAGTTGTCATTACAGATAACTCCTATTATAATTATAAATATATTTACATAATAACAATTGGAAAAAAAAGACTTAAAGTCTAAATTTCGTTGTTGTGGGAAATTTTCATATTTTAAGATTTCTTCATTGTTGCAAGCGTGGTAAAATTTGTCAGTATAATTTTTTCCATTGTTAAATGATAGGAACAATTTTACGTTTTAAAGATTGTCCATTGTTGATAGCGTATCAATATTTGTCTTTGGAAGTTTTTCCGCTGTTGGAAGTGCAGGAAAGTTGTCATTATAGATAACTATTAATATAATTATAAATAGATTTTTCATAATAACAATTGAAAAAGGAAGACTTAAAGTCGAATTTGACATTGTTGCGGGAAAAAATTCTTATTTTAAGATTTCTTCATTGTTGAAAGCGTGGGAAAAATTTTCCATTGTTAAAGGATAGGGATATTTTCACGTTTTAAATATTGTCCATTGTTGAATGCCTATCAATATTTGTCAATGGAATTTTTTCCATTGTTGGAAGTGCGGGAAAGTTGGAATTATATTTAACTCTTAATATAATTATAAATAAATTTGTCATAATAACAATTGAAAAAGGAAGACATTAAGTCGAATGTTTCATTGTTGCGGGAAAAATTTCTTATTTTAAGATCTCTTCATTATGATAGCGTGGGAAATTTTTTCCATTGTTAAAGGATAGGGACATTTTCACGTTTTAAATATTGTCCATTGTTGAAAGCATATTAATATTTGTCAATGGAATTTTTTCCATTGTTGGAAGTGCGGGAAAGTTGTCATTACAGATAACTTCTATTATAATTATAAATAAATTTGACATAATAACAATTGAAAAAGGAAGACTTAAAGTCTAAATTTCATTGTTGTGGGAAATTTTCATATTTTAAGATTTCTTCATTGTTGCAAGCGTGGGAAAATTTCTCAGTATAATTTTTTCCATTGTTAAATGATAGGGACAATTTTACGTTTTAAAGATTGTCCATTGTTGATAGCGTATGAATATTTGTCAATGGAAGTTTTTCCGCTGTTGGAAGTGCGGAAAAGTTGTCATTAGAGATAACTATTAATATAATTATAAATAGATTTTTCATAATAACAATTGAAAAAGGAAGACTTAAAGTCGAATTTGTCATTGTTGCGGGAAAAATTTCTTATTTTAAGATTTCTTCATTGTTGAAAGCGTGGGAAAATTTTTCCATTGTTAAAGGATAGGGACATTTTCACGTTTTAAATATTGTCCATTGTTGAATGCTTATCAATATTTGTCAATGGAATTTTTTCCATTGTTGGAAGTGCGGGAAAGTTTGAATTATATTTAACTCTTAAAATAATTATAAATAAATTTGTCACAATAACAATTGAAAAAGGAAGTCATTAAGTCGAATGTTTCATTGTTGCGGGAAAAATTTCTTATTTTAAGATTTCTTCATTATTGATAGCGTGGGAAATTTTTTCCATTGTTAAAGGATAGGGACATTTTCACGTTTTAAATATTGTCCATTGTTGAAAGCATTTTAATATTTGTCAATGGAATTTTTTCCATTGGTGGAAGTGCGGGAAAGTTGTCATTACAGATAACTCCTATTATAATTATAAATAAATTTGACATTATAACAATTGAAAAAGGAAGACTTAAAGTCTAAATTTCATTGTTGTGGGAAATTTTCATATTTTAAGATTTCTTCATTGTTGCAAGCGTGGGAAAATTTGTCAGTATAATTTTTTCCATTGTTAAATGATAGGGACAATTTTACGTTTTAAAGATTGTCCATTGTTGATAGCGTATCAATATTTGTCTTTGGAAGTTTTTCCGCTGTTGGAAGTGCGGGAAAGTTGTCATTATAGATAATTATTAATATAATTATAGATAGATTTTTCATAATAACAATTGAAAAAGGAAGACTTAAAGTCGAATTTGTCATTGTTGCGGGAAAAAATTCTTATTTTAAGATTTCTTCATTGTTGAAAGCGTGGGAAAATTTGTCAGTATAATTTTTTCCATTGTTAAATGATAGGGACAATTTTACGTTTTAAAGATTGTCCATTGTTGATAGCGTATCAATATTTGTCTTTGGAAGTTTTTCCGCTGTTGGAAGTGAGGGAAAGTTGTCATTATAGATAATTATTAATATAATTATAAATAGATTTTTCATAATAACAATTGAAAAAGGAAGACTTAAAGTCGAATTTGTCATTGTTGCGGGAAAAAATTCTTATTTTAAGATTTCTTCATTGTTGAAAGCGTGGGAAAATTTTTCCATTGTTAAAGGATATGGACATTTTCACGTTTTAAATATTGTCCATTGTTGAATGCGTATCAATGTTTGTCAATGGAATTTTTTCCATTGTTGGAAGTGCGAGAAAGTGGGAATTATATTTATCTCTTAATATAATTATAAATAAATTTGACATAATAACAATTGAAAAAGGAAGACTTAATGTCTAAATTTCGTTGTTGTGGGAAATTTTCATATTTTAAGATTTCTTCATTGTTGCAAGCGTGGTAAAATTTGTCAGTATAATTTTTTCCATTGTTAAATGATAGGAAAAATTTTACGTTTTAAAGATTGTCCATTGTTGATAGCGTATCAATATTTGTCTTTGGAAGTTTTTCCGCTGTTGGAAGTGCGGGAAAGTTGTCATTATAGTTAACTATTAATATAATTATAAATAGATTTTTCATAATAACAATTGAAAAAGGAAGACTTAAAGTCGAATTTGTCATTATTGCGGGAAAAAAATTCTTATTTTAAGATTTCTTCATTGTTGAAAGCGTGGGAAAATTTTTCCATTGTTAAAGGATAGGGATATTTTCACGTTTTAAATATTGTCCATTGTTGAATGCGTATCAATATTTGTCAATGGAATTTTTTCCATTGTTGGAAGTGCGGGAAAGTTGGAATTATATTTAACTCTTAATATAATTATAAATAAATTTGTCATAATAACAATTGAAAAAGGAAGACATTAAGTCGAATGTTTCATTGTTTCGGGAAAAATTTCTTATTTTAAGATTTCTTCATTATGATAGCGTGGGAAATTTTTTCCATTGTTAAAGGATAGGGACATTTTCACGTTTTAAATATTGTCCATTGTTGAAAGCATATTAATATTTGTCAATGGAATTTTTTCCATTGTTGGAAGTGCGGGAAAGTTGTCATTACAGATAACTTCTATTATAATTATAAATAAATTTGACATAATAACAATTGAAAAAGGAAGACTTAAAGTCTAAATTTCATTGTTGTGGGAAATTTTCATATTTTAAGATTTCTTCATTGTTGCAAGCGTGGGAAAATTTGTCAGTATAATTTTTTCCATTGTTAAATGATAGGGACAATTTTACGTTTTAAAGATTGTCCATTGTTGATAGCGTATGAATATTTGTCAATGGAAGTTTTTCCGCTGTTGGAAGTGCGGAAAAGTTGTCATTAGAGATGACTATTAATATAATTATAAATAGATTTTTCATAATAACAAATGAAAAAGGAAGACTTAAAGTCGAATTTGTCATTGTTGCGGGAAAAATTTCTTATTTTAAGATTTCTTCATTGTTGAAAGCGTGGGAAAATTTTTCCATTGTTAAAGGATAGGGACATTTTCACGTTTTAAATATTGTCCATTGTTGAATGCTTATTAATATTTGTCAATGGAATTTTTTCCATTGTTGGAAGTGCGGGAAAGTTGGAATTATATTTAACTCTTAAAATAATTATAAATAAATTTGTCATAATAACAATTGAAAAAGGAAGTCATTAAGTCGAATGTTTCATTGTTGCGGGAAAAATTTCTTATTTTAAGATTTCTTCATTATTGATAGCGTGGGAAATTTTTCCCATTGTTAAAGGATAGGGACATTTTCACGTTTTAAATATTGTCCATTGTTGAAAGCATTTTTATATTTGAAAATGGAATTTTTTCCATTGGTGGAAGTGCGGGAAAGTTGTCATTACAGATAACTCCTATTATAATTATAAATATATTTACATAATAACAATTGAAAAAGGAAGACTTAAAGTCTAAATTTCGTTGTTGTGGGAAATTTTCAAATTTTAAGATTTCTTCATTGTTGCAAGCGTGGTAAAATTTGTCAGTATAATTTTTTCCATTGTTAAATGATAGGAACAATTTTACGTTTTAAAGATTGTCCATTGTTGATAGCGTATCAATATTTGTCTTTGGAAGTTTTTCCGCTGTTGGAAGTGCAGGAAAGTTGTCATTATAGATAACTATTAATATAATTATAAATAGATTTTTCATAATAACAATTGAAAAAGGAAGACTTAAAGTCGAATTTGACATTGTTGCGGGAAAAAATTCTTATTTTAAGATTTCTTCATTGTTGAAAGCGTGGGAAAATTTTTCCATTGTTAAAGGATATGGACATTTTCACGTTTTAAATATTGTCCATTGTTGAATGCGTATCAATATTTGTCAATGGAATTTTTTCCATTGTTGGAAGTGCGGGAAAGTTGGAATTATATTTAACTCTTAATATAATTATAAATAAATTTGTCATAATAACAATTGAAAAAGGAAGACATTAAGTCGAATGTTTCATTGTTGCGGGAAAAAATTCTTATTTTAAGATTTCTTCATTATGATAGCGTGGGAAATTTTTTCCATTGTTAAAGGATAGGGACATTTTCACTTTTTAAATATTGTCCATTGTTGAAAGCATATTAATATTTGTCAATGGAATTTTTTCCATTGTTGGAAGTGCGGGAAAGTTGTCATTACAGATAACTTCTATTATAATTATAAATAAATTTGACATAATAACAATTGAAAAAGGAAGACTTAAAGTCTAAATTTCGTTGTTGTGGGAAATTTTCATATTTTAAGATTTCTTCATTGTTGCAAGCGTGGTAAAATTTGTCAGTATAATTTTTTCCATTGTTAAATGATAGGAACAATTTTACGTTTTAAAGATTGTCCATTGTTGATAGCGTATCAATATTTGTCTTTGGAAGTTTTTCCGCTGTTGGAAGTGCAGGAAAGTTGTCATTATAGATAACTATTAATATAATTATAAAAAGATTTTTCATAATAAGAATTGAAAAAGGAAGACTTAAAGTCGAATTTGTCATTGTTGCGGGAAAAAATTCTTATTTTAAGATTTCTTCATTGTTGAAAGCGTGGGAAAATTTTTCCATTGTTAAAGGATAGGGACATTTTCACGTTTTAAATATTGTCCATTGTTGAATGCTTATCAATATTTGTCAATGGAATTTTTTCCATTGTTGGAAGTGCGGGAAAGTTGGAATTATATTTAACTCTTAAAATAATTATAAATAAATTTGTCATAATAACAATTGAAAAAGGAAGTCATTAAGTCGAATGTTTCATTGTTGCGGGAAAAATTTCTTATTTTAAGATTTCTTCATTATTGATAGCGTGGGAAATTTTTCCCATTGTTAAAGGATAGGGACATTTTCACGTTTTAAATATTGTCCATTGTTGAAAGCATTTTTATATTTGAAAATGGAATTTTTTCCATTGGTGGAAGTGCGGGAAAGTTGTCATTACAGATAACTCCTATTATAATTATAAATATATTTACATAATAACAATTGAAAAAGGAAGACTTAAAGTCTAAATTTCGTTGTTGTGGGAAATTTTCAAATTTTAAGATTTCTTCATTGTTGCAAGCGTGGTAAAATTTGTCAGTATAATTTTTTCCATTGTTAAATGATAGGAACAATTTTACGTTTTAAAGATTGTCCATTGTTGATAGCGTATCAATATTTGTCTTTGGAAGTTTTTCCGCTGTTGGAAGTGCAGGAAAGTTGTCATTATAGATAACTATTAATATAATTATAAATAGATTTTTCATAATAACAATTGAAAAAGGAAGACTTAAAGTCGAATTTGACATTGTTGCGGGAAAAAATTCTTATTTTAAGATTTCTTCATTGTTGAAAGCGTGGGAAAATTTTTCCATTGTTAAAGGATATGGACATTTTCACGTTTTAAATATTGTCCATTGTTGAATGCGTATCAATATTTGTCAATGGAATTTTTTCCATTGTTGGAAGTGCGGGAAAGTTGGAATTATATTTAACTCTTAATATAATTATAAATAAATTTGTCATAATAACAATTGAAAAAGGAAGACATTAAGTCGAATGTTTCATTGTTGCGGGAAAAAATTCTTATTTTAAGATTTCTTCATTATGATAGCGTGGGAAATTTTTTCCATTGTTAAAGGATAGGGACATTTTCACTTTTTAAATATTGTCCATTGTTGAAAGCATATTAATATTTGTCAATGGAATTTTTTCCATTGTTGGAAGTGCGGGAAAGTTGTCATTACAGATAACTTCTATTATAATTATAAATAAATTTGACATAATAACAATTGAAAAAGGAAGACTTAAAGTCTAAATTTCGTTGTTGTGGGAAATTTTCATATTTTAAGATTTCTTCATTGTTGCAAGCGTGGTAAAATTTGTCAGTATAATTTTTTCCATTGTTAAATGATAGGAACAATTTTACGTTTTAAAGATTGTCCATTGTTGATAGCGTATCAATATTTGTCTTTGGAAGTTTTTCCGCTGTTGGAAGTGCAGGAAAGTTGTCATTATAGATAACTATTAATATAATTATAAAAAGATTTTTCATAATAAGAATTGAAAAAGGAAGACTTAAAGTCGAATTTGTCATTGTTGCGGGAAAAAATTCTTATTTTAAGATTTCTTCATTGTTGAAAGCGTGGGAAAATTTTTCCATTGTTAAAGGATAGGGACATTTTCACGTTTTAAATATTGTCCATTGTTGAATGCTTATCAATATTTGTCAATGGAATTTTTTCCATTGTTGGAAGTGCGGGAAAGTTGGAATTATATTTAACTCTTAAAATAATTATAAATAAATTTGTCATAATAACAATTGAAAAAGGAAGTCATTAAGTCGAATGTTTCATTGTTGCGGGAAAAATTTCTTATTTTAAGATTTCTTCATTATTGATAGCGTGGGAAATTTTTTCCATTGTTAAAGGATAGGGACATTTTCACGTTTTAAATATTGTCCATTGTTGAAAGCATTTTAATATTTGAAAATGGAATTTTTTCCATTGGTGGAAGTGCGGGAAAGTTGTCATTACAGATAACTCCTATTATAATTATAAATATATTTACATAATAACAATTGAAAAAGGAAGACTTAAAGTCTAAATTTCGTTGTTGTGGGAAATTTTCATATTTTAAGATTTCTTCATTGTTGCAAGCGTGGTAAAATTTGTCAGTATAATTTTTTCCATTGTTAAATGATAGGAACAATTTTACGTTTTAAAGATTGTCCATTGTTGATAGCGTATCAATATTTGTCTTTGGAAGTTTTTCCGCTGTTGGAAGTGCGGGAAAGTTGTCATTATAGTTAACTATTAATATAATTATAAATAGATTTTTCATAATAACAATTGAAAAAGGAAGACTTAAAGTCGAATTTGTCATTATTGCGGGAAAAAATTCTTATTTTAAGATTTCTTCATTGTTGAAAGCGTGGGAAAATTTTTCCATTGTTAAAGGATAGGGATATTTTCACGTTTTAAATATTGTCCATTGTTGAATGCCTATCAATATTTGTCAATGGAATTTTTTCCATTGTTGGAAGTGCGGGAAAGTTGGAATTATATTTAACTCTTAATATAATTATAAATAAATTTGTCATAATAACAATTGAAAAAGGAAGACATTAAGTCGAATGTTTCATTGTTGCGGGAAAAATTTCTTATTTTAAGATTTCTTCATTATGATAGCGTGGGAAATTTTTTCCATTGTTAAAGGATAGGGACATTTTCACGTTTTAAATATTGTCCATTGTTGAAAGCATATTAATATTTGTCAATGGAATTTTTTCCATTGTTGGAAGTGCGGGAAAGTTGTCATTACAGATAACACCTATTATAATTATAAATAAATTTGACATAATAACAATTGAAAAAGGAAGACTTAAAGTCTAAATTTCATTGTTGTGGGAAATTTTCATATTTTAAGATTTCTTCATTGTTGCAAGCGTGGTAAAATTTGTCAGTATATTTTTTTCCATTGTTAAATGATAGGAACAATTTTACGTTTTAAAGATTGTCCATTGTTGATAGCGTATCAATATTTGTCTTTGGAAGTTTTTCCGCTGTTGGAAGTGCGGGAAAGTTGTCATTATAGATAATTATTAATATAATTATAGATAGATTTTTCATAATAACAATTGAAAAAGGAAGACTTAAAGTCGAATTTGTCATTGTTGCGGGAAAAAATTCTTATTTTAAGATTTCTTCATTGTTGAAAGCGTGGGAAAATTTTTCCATTGTTAAAGGATATGGACATTTTCACGTTTTAAATATTGTCCACTGTTGAATGCGTATCAATATTTGTCAATGGAATTTTTTCCATTGTTGGAAGTGCGGGAAAGTGGGAATTATATTTAACTCTTAATATAATTATAAATAAATTTGACATAATAACAATTGAAAAAGGAAGACTTAAAGTCTAAATTTCATTGTTGTGGGAAATTTTCATATTTTAAGATTTCTTCATTGTTGCAAGCGTGGGAAAATTTGTCAGTATAATTTTTTCCATTGTTAAATGATAGGGACAATTTTACGTTTTAAAGATTGTCCATTGTTGATAGCGTATCAATATTTGTCTTTGGAAGTTTTTCCGCTGTTGGAAGTGCGGGAAAGTTGTCATTATAGATAATTATTAATATAATTATAAATAGATTTTTCATAATAACAATTGAAAAAGGAAGACTTAAAGTCGAATTTGTCATTGTTGCGGGAAAAAATTCTTATTTTAAGATTTCTTCATTGTTGAAAGCGTGGGAAAATTTTTCCATTGTTAAAGGATATGGACATTTTCACGTTTTAAATATTGTCCATTGTTGAATGCGTATCAATATTTGTCAATGGAATTTTTTCCATTGTTGGAAGTGCGGGAAAGTGGGAATTATATTTAACTCTTAATATAATTATAAATAAATTTGACATAATAACAATTGAAAAAGGAAGACTTAAAGTCTAAATTTCGTTGTTGTGGGAAATTTTCATATTTTAAGATTTCTTCATTGTTGCAAGCGTGGTAAAATTTGTCAGTATAATTTTTTCCATTGTTAAATGATAGGAACAATTTTACGTTTTAAAGATTGTCCATTGTTGATAGCGTATCAATATTTGTCTTTGGAAGTTTTTCCGCTGTTGGAAGTGCGGGAAAGTTGTCATTATAGTTAACTATTAATATAATTATAAATAGATTTTTCATAATAACAATTGAAAAAGGAAGACTTAAAGTCGAATTTGTCATTATTGCGGGAAAAAATTCTTATTTTAAGATTTCTTCATTGTTGAAAGCGTGGGAAAATTTTTCCATTGTTAAAGGATAGGGATATTTTCACGTTTTAAATATTGTCCATTGTTGAATGCGTATCAATATTTGTCAATGGAATTTTTTCCATTGTTGGAAGTGCGGGAAAGTTGGAATTATATTTAACTCTTAATATAATTATAAATAAATTTGTCATAATAACAATTGAAAAAGGAAGACATTAAGTCGAATGTTTCATTGTTGCGGGAAAAATTTCTTATTTTAAGATTTCTTCATTATGATAGCGTGGGAAATTTTTTCCATTGTTAAAGGATAGGGACATTTTCACGTTTTAAATATTGTCCATTGTTGAAAGCATATTAATATTTGTCAATGGAATTTTTTCCATTGTTGGAAGTGCGGGAAAGTTGTCATTACAGATAACTTCTATTATAATTATAAATAAATTTGACATAATAACAATTGAAAAAGGAAGACTTAAAGTCTAAATTTCATTGTTGTGGGAAATTTTCATATTTTAAGATTTCTTAATTGTTGCAAGCGTGGGAAAATTTGTCAGTATAATTTTTTCCATTGTTAAATGATAGGGACAATTTTACGTTTTAAAGATTGTCCATTGTTGATAGCGTATCAATATTTGTCTTTGGAAAATTTTCCGCTGTTGGAAGTGCGGGAAAGTTGTCATTATAGATAATTATTAATATAATTATAAATAGATTTTTCATAATAACAATTGAAAAAGGAAGACTTAAAGTCGAATTTGTCATTGTTGCGGGAAAAAATTCTTATTTTAAGATTTCTTCTTTGTTGAAAGCGTGGGAAAATTTTTCCATTGTTAAAGGATATGGACATTTTCACGTTTTAAATATTGTCCATTGTTGAATGCGTATCAATATTTGTCAATGGAATTTTTTCCATTGTTGGAAGTGCGGGAAAGTGGGAATTATATTTAACTCTTAATATAATTATAAATAAATTTGACATAATAACAATTGAAAAAGGAAGACTTAAAGTCTAAATTTCATTGTTGTGGGAAATTTTCATATTTTAAGATTTCTTCATTGTTGCAAGCGTGGGAAAATTTGTCAGTATAATTTTTTCCATTGTTAAATGATAGGGACAATTTTACGTTTTAAAGATTGTCCATTGTTGATAGCGTATCAATATTTGTCTTTGGAAGTTTTTCCGCTGTTGGAAGTGCGGGAAAGTTGTCATATAGTTAACTATTAATATAATTATAAATAGATTTTTCATAATAACAATTGAAAAAGGAAGACTTAAATTCGAATTTGTCATTGTTGCGGGAAAAAATTCTTATTTTAAGATTTCTTCATTGTTGAAAGCGTGGGAAAATTTTTCCATTATTAAAGGATAGTGACATTTTCACGTTTTAAATATTGTCCATTGTTGAAAGCATTTTAATATTTGTCAATGGAATTTTTTCCGCTGTTGGAAGTGCGGGAAAGTTGTCATTATAGATAACTATTAATATAATTATAAATAGATTTTTCATAATAACAATTGAAAAAGGAAGACTTAAAGTCTAAATTTCATTGTTGTGGGAAATTTTCATATTTTAAGATTTCTTCATTGTTGCAAGCGTGGTAAAATTTGTCAGTATATTTTTTTCCATTGTTAAATGATAGGAACAATTTTACGTTTTAAAGATTGTCCATTGTTGATAGCGTATCAATATTTGTCTTTGAAATTTTTTCCGCTGTTGGAAGTGCGGGAAAGTTGGAATTATATTTAACTCTTAATATAATTATAAATAAATTTGTCATAATAACAATTGAAAAAGGAAGACATTAAGTCGAATGTTTCATTGTTGCGGGAAAAATTTCTTATTTTAAGATTCTTCATTATTGATAGCGTGGGAAATTTTTTCCATTGTTAAAGGATAGGGACATTTTCACGTTTTAAATATTGTCCATTGTTGAAAGCATTTTAATATTTGTCAATGGAATTTTTTCCATTGGTGGAAGTGCGGGAAAGTTGTCATTACAGATAACTCCTATTATAATTATAAATGAATTTGACATAATAACAATTGAAAAAGGAAGACTTAAAGTCTAAATTTCATTGTTGTGGGAAATTTTCATATTTTAAGATTTCTTCATTGTTGCAAGCGTGGGAAAATTTGTCAGTATAATTTTTTCCATTGTTAAATGATAGGGACAATTTTACGTTTTAAAGATTGTCCATTGTTGATACGTATGAATATTTGTCAATGGAAGTTTTTCCGCTGTTGGAAGTGTGGAAAAGTTGTCATTAGAGATAACTATTAATATAATTATAAATAGATTTTTCATAATAACAATTGAAAAAGGAAGACTTAAAGTCGAATTTGTCATTGTTGCGGGAAAAATTTCTTGTTTTAAGATTTCTTCATTGTTGAATGGGTTGGAAAATTTGTCACTATAAATTTTTCCATTGTTAAAGGATAGGGACATTTTCATGTTTTAAATATAGTCCATTGTTGAAAGCGTATCAATATTTGTCAATGGAATTTTTTCCGCTGTTGGAAGTGCGGGAAAGTTGTCATTATAGATAACTATTAATATAATTATAAATATATTTTTCATAATAACAATTGAAAAAGGAAGACTTAAAGTCGATTTTGTCATTGTTGCGGGAAAAAATTCTTATTTTAAGATTTCTTCATTGTTGAAAGCGTGGGAAAATTTTTCCATTGTTAAAGGATAGGGACATTTTCACGTTTTAAATATTGTCCATTGTTGAGTGCGTATCAATATTTGTCAATGGAATTTTTTCCATTGGTGGAAGTGCGGGAAAGTTGTCATTACAGATAACTCCTATTATAATTATAAATAAATTTGACATAATAACAATTGAAAAAGGAAGACTTAAAGTCTAAATTTCATTGTTGTGGGAAATATTCCTATTTTAAGATTTCTTCATTGTTGCAAGCGTGGTAAAATTTTTCAGTATAATTTTTTCCATTGTTAAATGATAGGAACAATTTTACGTTTTAAAGATTGTCCATTGTTGATAGCGTATCAATATTTGTCTTTGGAAGTTTTTCCGCTGTTGGAAGTGCAGGAAAGTTGTCATTATAGATAACTATTAATATAATTATAAATAGATTTTTCATAATAACAATTGAAAAAGGAAGACTTAAAGTCGAATTTGTCATTGTTGCGGGAAAAAATTCTTATTTTAAGATTTCTTCATTGTTGAAAGCGTGGGAAAATTTTTCCATTGTTAAAGGATAGGGACATTCTGACGTTTTAAATATTGTCCATTGTTGAATGCGTATCAATGTTTGTCAATGGAATTTTTTCCATTGTTGGAAGTGCGGGAAAGTTGGAATTGTGTTTAACTCTTAAAATAATTATAAATAAATTTGTCATAATAACAATTGAAAAAGGAAGACATTAAGTCGAATGTTTCATTGTTGCGGGAGAAATTTCTTATTTTAAGATTTCTTCATTATTGATAGCGTGGGGAATTTTTTCCATTGCTAAAGGATAGTGACATTTTCACGTTTTAAAAATTGTCCATTGTTGAAAGCATTTTAATATTTGAAAATGGAATTTTTCCATTGGTGGAAGTGCGGGAAAGTTGTCATTACAAATAACTCCTATTATAATTATAAATAAATTTACATAATAACAATTGAAAAAGGAAGACTTAAAGTCTAAATTTCATTGTTGTGGGAAATTTTCATATTTTAAGATTTCTTCATTCTTGCAAGCGTGGGAAAATTTGTCAGTATAATTTTTTCCATTGTTAAATGATAGGGACAATTTTACGTTTTAAAGATTGTCCATTGTTGATAGCGTATCAATATTTGTCTTTGGAAGTTTTTCCGCGGTTGGAAGTGCGGGAAAGTTGTCATTATAGATAATTATTAATATAATTATAAATAGATTTTTCATAATAACAATTGAAAAAGAAGACTTAAAGTCGAATTTGTCATTGTTGCGGGAAAAAATTCTTATTTTAAGATTTCTTCATTGTTGAAAGCGTGGGAAATTTTTTCCATTGTTAAAGGATATGGACATTTTCACGTTTTAAATATTGTCCATTGTTGAATGCGTATCAATATTTGTCAATGGAATTTTTTCCATTGTTGGAAGTGCGGGAAAGTGGGAATTATATTTAACTCTTAATAAAATTATAAATAAATTTGTCATAATAACAATTGAAAAAGGAAGACTTAAAGTCTAAATTTCATTGTTGTGGGAAATTTTCATATTTTAAGATTTCTTCATTGTTGCAAGCGTGGGAAAATTTGTCAGTATAATTTTTTCCATTGTTAAATGATAGGGACAATTTTACGTTTTAAAGATTGTCCATTGTTGATAGCGTATCAATATTTGTCTTTGGAAGTTTTTCCGCTGTTGGAAGTGCGGGAAAGTTGTCATTATAGATAACTATTAATATAATTATAAATAGATTTTTCATAATAACAATTGAAAAAGGAAGACTTAAATTCGAATTTGTCATTGTTGCGGGAAAAAATTCTTATTTTAAGATTTCTTCATTGTTGAAAGCGTGGGAAAATTTTTCCATTGTTAAAGGATAGTGACATTTTCACGTTTTAAATATTGTCCATTGTTGAATGCGTATCAATATTTGTCAATGGAATTTTTTCCATTGTTGGAAGTGCGGGAAAGTTGGAATTATATTTAACTCTTAATATAATTATAAATAAATTTGTCATAATAACAATTTAAAAAGGAAGACTTAAAGTCGAATGTTTCATTGTTGCGGGAAAAATTTCTTATTTTAAGATTTCTTCATTATTGATAGCGTGGGAAATTTTTTCCATTGTTAAAGGATAGGGACATTTTCACGTTTTAAATATTGTCCATTGTTGAAAGCATTTTAATATTTGTCAATGGAATTTTTTCCATTGGTGGAAGTGCGGGAAAGTTGTCATTACAGAAAACTCCTATTATAATTATAAATAAATTTGACATAATAACAATTGAAAAAGGAAGACTTAAAGTCTAAATTTCATTGTTGTGGGAAATTTTCATATTTTAAGATTTCTTCATTGTTGCAAGCGTGGTAAAATTTGTCAGTATATTTTTTTCCATTGTTAAATGATAGGAACAATTTTACGTTTTAAAGATTGTCCATTGTTGATAGCGTATCAATATTTGTCTTTGGAAGTTTTTCCGCTGTTGGAAGTGCGGGAAAGTTGTCATTATAGTTAACTATTAATATAATTATAAATAGATTTTTCATAATAACAATTGAAAAAGGAAGACTTAAATTCGAATTTGTCATTGTTGCGGGAAAAAATTCTTATTTTAAGATTTCTTCATTGTTGAAAGCGTGGGAAAATTTTTCCATTGTTAAAGGATAGTGACATTTTCACGTTTTAAATATTGTCCATTGTTGAAAGCATTTTAATATTTGTCAATGGAATTTTTTCCGCTGTTGGAAGTGCGGGAAAGTTGTCATTATAGATAACTATTAATATAATTATAAATAGATTTTTCATAATAACAATTGAAAAAGGAAGACTTAAAGTCGAATTTGTCATTGTTGCGGGAAAAAATTCTTATTTTAAGATTTCTTCATTGTTGAAAGCGTGGGAAAAATTTTCCATTGTTAAAGGATAGGGACATTTTCACGTTTTAAATATTGTCCATTGTTGACTGCGTATCAATATTTGTCAATGGAATTTTTTCAATTGGTGGAAGTGCGGGAAAGTGGGAATTATATTTAACTCTTAATATAATTATAAATAAATTTGTCATAATAACAATTGAAAAAGGAAGACTTAAAGTCTAAATTTCATTGTTGTGGGAAATTTTCATATTTTAAGATTTCTTCATTGTTGCAAGTGTGGGAAAATTTGTCAGTATAATTTTTTCCATTGTTAAATGATAGGGACAATTTTACGTTTTAAAGATTGTCCATTGTTGATAGCGTATCAATATTTGTCAATGGAAGTTTTTCCGCTGTTGGAAGTGCGGGAAAGTTGTCATTATAGATAATTATTAATATAATTATAAATAGATTTTTCATAATAACAATTGAAAAAGGAAGACTTAAAGTCGAATTTGTCATTGTTGCGGGAAAAAATTCTTATTTTAAGATTTCTACATTGTTGAAAGCGTGGGAAAATTTTTCCATTGTTAAACGATATGGACATTTTCACGTTTTAAATATTGTCCATTGTTGAATGCGTATCAATATTTGTCAATGGAATTTTTTCCATTGTTGGAAGTGCGGGAAAGTTGGAATTATATTTAACTCTTAATATAATTATAAATAAATTTGTCATAATAACAATTAAAAAAGGAAGACTTAAAGTCGAATGTTTCATTGTTGCGGGAAAAATTTCTTATTTTAAGATTTCTTCATTATTGATAGCGTGGGAAATTTTTTCCATTGTTAAAGGATAGGGACATTTTCACGTTTTAAATATTGTCCATTGTTGAAAGCATTTTAATATTTGTCAATGGATTTTTTTCCATTGGTGGAAGTGCGGGAAAGTTGTCATTACAGATAACTCCTATTATAATTATAAATAAATTTGACATAATAACAATTGAAAAATGAAGACTTAAAGTCTAAATTTCATTGTTGTGGGAAATTTTCATATTTTAAGATTTCTTCATTGTTGCAAGCGTGGTAAAATTTGTCAGCATATTTTTTTCCATTGTTAAATGATAGGAACAATTTTACGTTTTAAAGATTGTCCATTGTTGATAGCGTATCAATATTTGTCTTTGGAAGTTTTTCCGCTGTTGGAAGTGCGGGAAAGTTGTCATATAGTTAACTATTAATATAATTATAAATAGATTTTTCATAATAACAATTGAAAAAGGAAGACTTAAATTCGAATTTGTCATTGTTGCGGGAAAAAATTCTTATTTTAAGATTTCTTCATTGTTGAAAGCGTGGGAAAATTTTTCCATTGTTAAAGGATAGTGACATTTTCACGTTTTAAATATTGTCCATTGTTGAAAGCATTTTAAAATTTGTCTTTGAAATTTTTTCCGCTGTTGGAAGTGCGGGAAAGTTGGAATTATATTTAACTCTTAATATAATTATAAATAAATTTGTCATAATAACAATTGAAAAAGGAAGACATTAAGTCGAATGTTTCATTGTTGCGGGAAAAATTTCTTATTTTAAGATTTCTTCATTATTGATAGCGTGGGAAATTTTTTCCATTGTTAAAGGATAGGGACATTTTCACGTTTTAAATATTGTCCATTGTTGAAAGCATTTTAATATTTGTCAATGGAATTTTTTCCATTGGTGGAAGTGCGGGAAAGTTGTCATTACAGATAACTCCTATTATAATTATAAATGAATTTGACATAATAACAATTGAAAAAGGAAGACTTAAAGTCTAAATTTCATTGTTGTGGGAAATTTTCATATTTTAAGATTTCTTCATTGTTGCAAGCGTGGGAAAATTTGTCAGTATAATTTTTTCCATTGTTAAATGATAGGGACAATTTTACGTTTTAAAGATTGTCCATTGTTGATAGCGTATGAATATTTGTCAATGGAAGTTTTTCCGCTGTTGGAAGTGTGGAAAAGTTGTCATTAGAGATAACTATTAATATAATTATAAATAGATTTTTCATAATAACAATTGAAAAAGGAAGACTTAAAGTCGAATTTGTCATTTTTGCGGGAAAAATTTCTTGTTTTAAGATTTCTTCATTGTTGAATGGGTTGGAAAATTTGTCACTATAAATTTTTCCATTGTTAAAGGATAGGGACATTTTCATGTTTTAAATATAGTCCATTGTTGAAAGCGTATCAATATTTGTCAATGGAATTTTTTCCGCTGTTGGAAGTGCGGGAAAGTTGTCATTATAGATAACTATTAATATAATTATAAATATATTTTTCATAATAACAATTGAAAAAGGAAGACTTAAAGTCGATTTTGTCATTGTTGCGGGAAAAAATTCTTATTTTAAGATTTCTTCATTGTTGAAAGCGTGGGAAAATTTTTCCATTGTTAAAGGATAGGGACATTTTCACGTTTTAAATATTGTCCATTGTTGAATGCGTATCAATATTTGTCAATGGAATTTTTTCCATTGGTGGAAGTGCGGGAAAGTTGTCATTACAGATAACTCCTATTATAATTATAAATAAATTTGACATAATAACAATTGAAAAAGGAAGACTTAAAGTCTAAATTTCATTGTTGTGGGAAATATTCCTATTTTAAGATTTCTTCATTGTTGCAAGCGTGGTAAAATTTTTCAGTATAATTTTTTCCATTGTTAAATGATAGGAACAATTTTACGTTTTAAAGATTGTCCATTGTTGATAGCGTATCAATATTTGTCTTTGGAAGTTTTTCCGCTGTTGGAAGTGCAGGAAAGTTGTCATTATAGATAACTATTAATATAATTATAAATAGATTTTTCATAATAACAATTGAAAAAGGAAGACTTAAAGTCGAATTTGTCATTGTTGCGGGAAAAAATTCTTATTTTAAGATTTCTTCATTGTTGAAAGCGTGGGAAAATTTTTCCATTGTTAAAGGATAGGGACATTCTCACGTTTTAAATATTGTCCATTGTTGAATGCGTATCAATGTTTGTCAATGGAATTTTTTCCATTGTTGGAAGTGCGGGAAAGTTGGAATTGTATTTAACTCTTAAAATAATTATAAATAAATTTGTCATAATAACAATTGAAAAAGGAAGACATTAAGTCGAATGTTTCATTGTTGCGGGAGAAATTTCTTATTTTAAGATTTCTTCATTATTGATAGCGTGGGGAATTTTTTCCATTGCTAAAGGATAGGGACATTTTCACGTTTTAAATATTGTCCATTGTTGAAAGCATTTTAATATTTGAAAATGGAATTTTTTCCATTGGTGGAAGTGCGGGAAAGTTGTCATTACAAATAACTCCTATTATAATTATAAATAAATTTACATAATAACAATTGAAAAAGGAAGACTTAAAGTCTAAATTTCATTGTTGTGGGAAATTTTCATATTTTAAGATTTCTTCATTCTTGCAAGCGTGGGAAAATTTGTCAGTATAATTTTTTCCATTGTTAAATGATAGGGACAATTTTACGTTTTAAAGATTGTCCATTGTTGATAGCGTATCAATATTTGTCTTTGGAAGTTTTTCCGCTGTTGGAAGTGCGGGAAAGTTGTCATTATAGATAATTATTAATATAATTATAAATAGATTTTTCATAATAACAATTGAAAAAGGAAGACTTAAAGTCGAATTTGTCATTGTTGCGGGAAAAAATTCTTATTTTAAAATTTCTTCATTGTTGAAAGCGTGGAAACAATTTTCCATTGTTAAAGGATATGGACATTTTCACGTTTTAAATATTGTCCATTGTTGAATGCGTATCAATATTTGTCAATGGAATTTTTTCCATTGTTGGAAGTGCGGGAAAGTGGGAATTATATTTAACTCTTAATATAATTATAAATAAATTTGTCATAATAACAATTGAAAAAGGAAGACTTAAAGTCGAATGTTTCATTGTTGCGGGAAAAATTTCTTATTTTAAGATTTCTTCATTATTGATAGCGTGGGAAATTTTTTCCATTGTTAAAGGATAGGGACATTTTCACGTTTTAAATATTGTCCATTGTTGAAAGCATATTAATATTTGTCAATGGAATTTTTTCCATTGGTGGAAGTGCGGGAAAGTTGTCATTACAGATAACTCCTATTATAATTATAAATAAATTTGACATAATAACAATTGAAAAAGGAAGACTTAAAGTCTAAATTTCGCTGTTGTGGGAAATTTTCATATTTTAAGATTTCTTCATTGTTGCAAGCGTGGTAAAATTTGTCAGTATAATTTTTTCCATTGTTAAATGATAGGAACAATTTTACGTTTTAAAGATTGTCCATTGTTGATAGCGTATCAATATTTGTCTTTGGAAGTTTTTCCGCTGTTGGAAGTGCGGGAAAGTTGTCATTATAGATAACTATTAATATAATTATAAATAGATTTTTCATAATAACAATTGAAAAAGGAAGACTTAAATTCGAATTTGTCATTGTTGTGGGAAAAAATTCTTATTTTAAGATTTCTTCATTGTTGAAAGCGTGGGAAAATTTTTCCATTGTTAAAGGATAGTGACATTTTCACGTTTTAAATATTGTCCATTGTTGAATGCGTATCAATATTTGTCAATGGAATTTTTTCCATTGTTGGAAGTACGGGAAAGTTGGAATTATATTTAACTCTTAATATAATTATAAATAAATTTGTCATAATAACAATTGAAAAAGGAAGACTTAAAGTCGAATGTTTCATTGTTACGGGAAAAATTTCTTATTTTAAGATTTCTTCATTATTGATAGCGTGGGAAATTTTTTCCATTGTTAAAGGATAGGGACATTTTCACGTTTTAAATATTGTCCATTGTTGAAAGCATTTTAATATTTGTCAATGGAATTTTTTCCATTGGTGGAAGTGCGGGAAAGTTGTCATTACAGATAACTCCTATTATAATTATAAATAAATTTGACATAATAACAATTGAAAAAGGAAGACTTAAAGTCTAAATTTCATTGTTGTGGGAAATTTTCATATTTTAAGACTTCTTCATTGTTGCAAGCCTGGTAAAATTTGTCAGTATATTTTTTTCCATTGTTAAATGATAGGAACAATTTTACGTTTTAAAGATTGTCCATTGTTGATAGCGTATCAATATTTGTCTTTGGAAGTTTTTCCGCTGTTGGAAGTGCGGGAAAGTTGCCATTATAGTTAACTATTAATATAATTATAAATAGATTTTTCATAATAACAATTGAAAAAGGAAGACTTAAATTCGAATTTGTCATTGTTGCGGGAAAAAATTCTTATTTTAAGATTTCTTCATTATTGATAGCGTGGGAAATTTTTTCCATTGTTAAAGGATAGGGACATTTTCACGTTTTAAATATTTTACATTGTTGAAAGCATTTTAATATTTGTCAATGGAATTTTTTCCATTGGTGGAAGTGCGGGAAAGTTGTCATTACAGATAACTCCTATTATAATTATAAATAAATTTGACATAATAACAATTGAAAAAGGAAGACTTAAAGTCTAAATTTCATTGTTGTGGGAAATTTTCATATTTTAAGATTTCTTCATTGTTGCAAGCGTGGTAAAATTTGTCAGTATAATTTTTTCCATTGTTAAATGATAGGAACAATTTTACGTTTTAAAGATTGTCCATTGTTGATAGCGTATCAATATTTGTCTTTGGAAGTTTTTCCGCTGTTGGAAGTGCGGGAAATTTGTCATTATAGATAACTATTAATATAATTATAAATAGATTTTTCATAATAACAATTGAAAAAGGAAGACTTAAAGTCGAATTTGTCATTGTTGCGGGAAAAATTTCTTGTTTTAAGATTTCTTCATTGTTGAATGCGTTGGAAAATTTGTCACTATAAATTTTTCCATTGTTAAAGGATAGGGACATTTTCATGTTTTAAATATTGTCCATTGATGAAAGAATATCAATATTTGTCAATGGAATTTTTTCCATTGTTGGAAGTGCGGGAAAGTTGGAATTATATTTAACTCTTAATATAATTATAAATAAATTTGTCATAATAACAATTGAAAAAGGAAGACATTAAGTCGAATGTTTCATTGTTGCGGGAAAAATTTCTTATTTTAAGATTTCTTCATTATTGATAGCGTGGGAAATTTTTTCCATTGTTAAAGGATAGGGACATTTTCACGTTTTAAATATTGTCCATTGTTGAAAGCATTTTAATATTTGTCAATGGAATTTTTTCCATTGGATGGAGTGCGGGAAAGTTGTCATTACACATAACTCCTATTATAATTATAAATAAATTTGACATAATAACAATTGAAAAAGGAAGACTTAAAGTCTAAATTTCATTGTTGTGGGAAATTTTCCTATTTTAAGATTTCTTCATTGTTGCAAGCGTGGTAAAATTTGTCAGTATAATTTTTTCCATTGTTAAATGATAGGAACAATTTTACGTTTTAAAGATTGTCCATTGTTGATAGCGTATCAATATTTGTCAATGGAATTTTTTCCGCTGTTGGAAGTGCAGGAAAGTTGTCATTATAGATAACTATTAATATAATTATAAATAGATTTTTCATAATAACAATTGAAAAAGGAAGACTTAAAGTCGAATGTTTCATTGTTGCGGGAAAAATTTCTTATTTTAAGATTTCTTCATTATTGATAGCGTGGGAAATTTTTTCCATTGTTAAAGGATAGGGACATTTTCACGTTTTAAATATTATCCATTGTTGAAAGCATATTAATATTTGTCAATGGAATTTTTTTCATTGTTGGAAGTGCGGGAAAGTTGTCATTACAGATAACTCCTATTATAATTATAAATAAATTTGACATAATAACAATTGAAAAAGGAAGACTTAAAGTCTAAATTTCGTTGTTGTGGGAAATTTTCATATTTTAAGATTTCTTCATTGTTGCAAGCGTGGTAAAATTTGTCAGTATAATTTTTTTCCATTGTTAAATGATAGGAACAATTTTACGTTTTAAAGATTGTTCATTGTTGATAGCGTATCAATATTTGTCTTTGGAAGTTTTTCCGCTGTTGGAAGTGCGGGAAAGTTGTCATTATAGATAACTATTAATATAATTATAAATAGATTTTTCATAATAACAATTGAAAAAGGAAGACTTAAATTCGAATTTGTCATTGTTGCGGGAAAAAATTCTTAATTTAAGATTTCTTCATTGTTGAAAGCGTGGGAAAATTTTTCCATTGTTAAAGGATAGTGACATTTTCACGTTTTAAATATTGTCCATTGTTGAATGCGTATCAATATTTGTCAATGGAATTTTTTCCATTGTTGGAAGTGCGGGAAAGTTGGAATTATATTTAACTCTTAATATAATTATAAATAAATTTGTCATAATAACAATTGAAAAAGGAAGACTTAAATTCGAATGTTTCATTGTTGCGGGAAAAATTTCTTATTTTAAGATTTCTTCATTATTGATAGCGTGGGAAATTTTTTCCATTGTTAAAGGATAGGGACATTTTCACGTTTTAAATATTCTCCATTGTTGAAAGCATTTTAATATTTGTCAATGGAATTTTTTCCATTGGTGGAAGTGCGGGAAAGTTGTCATTACAGATAACTCCTATTATAATTATAAATAAATTTGACATAATAACAATTGAAAAAGGAAGACTTAAAGTCTAAATTTCATTGTTGTGGGAAATTTTCATATTTTAAGATTTCTTCATTGTTGCAAGCGTGGTAAAATTTGTCAGTATATTTTTTTCCATTGTTAAATGATAGGAACAATTTTACGTTTTAAAGATTGTCCATTGTTGATAGCGTATCAATATTTGTCTTTGGAAGTTTTTCCTCAGTTGGAAGTGCGGAAAAGTTGTCATTATAGTTAACTATTAATATAATTATAAATAGATTTTTCATAATAACAATTGAAAAAGGAAGACTTAAATTCGAATTTGTCATTGTTGCGGGAAAAAATTCTTATTTTAAGATTTCTTCATTGTTGAAAGCGTGGGAAAATTTTTCCATTGTTAAAGGATAGTGACATTTTCACGTTTTAAATATTGTCCATTGTTGAATGCGTATCAATATTTGTCAATGGAATTTTTTCCATTGTTGTAAGTGCGGGAAAGTTGGAATTATATTTAACTCTTAATATAATTATAAATAAATTTGTCATAACAATTGAAAAAGGAAGACATTAAGTCGAATGTTTCATTGTTGCGGGGAAAATTTCTTATTTTAAGATTTCTTCATTTTTGATAGCGTGGGAAATTTTTTCCATTTTTAAAGGATAGTGACATTTTCACGTTTTAAATATTGTCCATTGTTGAAAGCATTTTAATATTTGTCAATGGAATTTTTTCCACTGTTGGAAGTGCGGGAAAGTTGTCATTATAGATAACTATTAATATAATTATAAATAGATTTTTCATAATAACAATTGAAAAAGGAAGACTTAAAGTCGAATTTGTCATTGTTGCGGGAAAAAATTCTTATTTTAAGATTTCTTCATTGTTGAAAGCGTGGGAAAATTTTTCCATTTTTAAAGGATAGGGACATTTTCACGTTTTAAATATTGTCCATTGTTGAATGCGTATCAATATTTGTCAATGGAATTTTTTCCATTGGTGGAAGTGCGGGAAAGTTGTCATTACAGATAACTCCTATTATAATTATAAATGAATTTGACATAATAACAATTGAAAAAGGAAGACTTAAAGTCTAAATTTCATTGTTGTGGGAAATTTTCATATTTTAAGATTTCTTCATTGTTGCAAGCGTGGGAAAATTTGTCAGTATAATTTTTTCCATTGTTAAATGATAGGGACAATTTTACGTTTTAAAGATTGTCCATTGTTGATAGCGTATGAATATTTGTCAATGGAAGTTTTTCCGCTGTTGGAAGTGTGGAAAAGTTGTCATTAGAGATAACTATTAATATAATTATAAATAGATTTTTCATAATAACAATTGAAAAAGGAAGACTTAAAGTCGAATTTGTCATTTTTGCGGGAAAAATTTCTTGTTTTAAGATTTCTTCATTGTTGAATGGGTTGGAAAATTTGTCACTATAAATTTTTCCATTGTTAAAGGATAGGGACATTTTCATGTTTTAAATATAGTCCATTGTTGAAAGCGTATCAATATTTGTCAATGGAATTTTTTCCGCTGTTGGAAGTGCGGGAAAGTTGTCATTATAGATAACTATTAATATAATTATAAATATATTTTTCATAATAACAATTGAAAAAGGAAGACTTAAAGTCGATTTTGTCATTGTTGCGGGAAAAAATTCTTATTTTAAGATTTCTTCATTGTTGAAAGCGTGGGAAAATTTTTCCATTGTTAAAGGATAGGGACATTTTCACGTTTTAAATATTGTCCATTGTTGAATGCGTATCAATATTTGTCAATGGAATTTTTTCCATTGGTGGAAGTGCGGGAAAGTTGTCATTACAGATAACTCCTATTATAATTATAAATAAATTTGACATAATAACAATTGAAAAAGGAAGACTTAAAGTCTAAATTTCATTGTTGTGGGAAATATTCCTATTTTAAGATTTCTTCATTGTTGCAAGCGTGGTAAAATTTTTCAGTATAATTTTTTCCATTGTTAAATGATAGGAACAATTTTACGTTTTAAAGATTGTCCATTGTTGATAGCGTATCAATATTTGTCTTTGGAAGTTTCTCCGCTGTTGGAAGTGCAGGAAAGTTGTCATTATAGATAACTATTAATATAATTATAAATAGATTTTTCATAATAACAATTGAAAAAGGAAGACTTAAAGTCGAATTTGTCATTGTTGCGGGAAAAAATTCTTATTTTAAGATTTCTTCATTGTTGAAAGCGTGGGAAAATTTTTCCATTGTTAAAGGATAGGGACATTCTCACGTTTTAAATATTGTCCATTGTTGAATGCGTATCAATGTTTGTCAATGGAATTTTTTCCATTGTTGGAAGTGCGGGAAAGTTGGAATTGTATTTAACTCTTAAAATAATTATAAATAAATTTGTCATAATAACAATTGAAAAAGGAAGACATTAAGTCGAATGTTTCATTGTTGCGGGAGAAATTTCTTATTTTAAGATTTCTTCATTATTGATAGCGTGGGGAATTTTTTCCATTGCTAAAGGATAGGGACATTTTCACGTTTTAAATATTGTCCATTGTTGAAAGCATTTTAATATTTGAAAATGGAATTTTTTCCTTTGGTGGAAGTGCGGGAAAGTTGTCATTACAAATAACTCCTATTATAATTATAAATAAATTTACATAATAACAATTGAAAAAGGAAGACTTAAAGTCTAAATTTCATTGTTGTGGGAAATTTTCATATTTTAAGATTTCTTCATTCTTGCAAGCGTGGGAAAATTTGTCAGTATAATTTTTTCCATTGTTAAATGATAGGGACAATTTTACGTTTTAAAGATTGTCCATTGTTGATAGCGTATCAATATTTGTCTTTGGAAGTTTTTCCGCTGTTGGAAGTGCGGGAAAGTTGTCATTATAGATAATTATTAATATAATTATAAATAGATTTTTCATAATAACAATTGAAAAAGGAAGACTTAAAGTCGAATTTGTCATTGTTGCGGGAAAAAATTCTTATTTTAAAATTTCTTCATTGTTGAAAGCGTGGAAAAAATTTTCCATTGTTAAAGGATATGGACATTTTCACGTTTTAAATATTGTCCATTGTTGAATGCGTATCAATATTTGTCAATGGAATTTTTTCCATTGTTGGAAGTGCGGGAAAGTGGGAATTATATTTAACTCTTAATATAATTATAAATAAATTTGTCATAATAACAATTGAAAAAGGAAGACTTAAAGTCGAATGTTTCATTGTTGCGGGAAAAATTTCTTATTTTAAGATTTCTTCATTGTTGCAAGCGTGGTAAAATTTTTCAGTATAATTTTTTCCATTGTTAAATGATAGGAACAATTTTACGTTTTAAAGATTGTCCATTGTTGATAGCGTATCAATATTTGTCTTTGGAAGTTTCTCCGCTGTTGGAAGTGCAGGAAAGTTGTCATTATAGATAACTATTAATATAATTATAAATAGATTTTTCATAATAACAATTGAAAAAGGAAGACTTAAAGTCGAATTTGTCATTGTTGCGGGAAAAAATTCTTATTTTAAGATTTCTTCATTGTTGAAAGCGTGGGAAAATTTTTCCATTGTTAAAGGATAGGGACATTCTCACGTTTTAAATATTGTCCATTGTTGAATGCGTATCAATGTTTGTCAATGGAATTTTTTCCATTGTTGGAAGTGCGGGAAAGTTGGAATTGTATTTAACTCTTAAAATAATTATAAATAAATTTGTCATAATAACAATTGAAAAAGGAAGACATTAAGTCGAATGTTTCATTGTTGCGGGAGAAATTTCTTATTTTAAGATTTCTTCATTATTGATAGCGTGGGGAATTTTTTCCATTGCTAAAGGATAGGGACATTTTCACGTTTTAAATATTGTCCATTGTTGAAAGCATTTTAATATTTGAAAATGGAATTTTTTCCTTTGGTGGAAGTGCGGGAAAGTTGTCATTACAAATAACTCCTATTATAATTATAAATAAATTTACATAATAACAATTGAAAAAGGAAGACTTAAAGTCTAAATTTCATTGTTGTGGGAAATTTTCATATTTTAAGATTTCTTCATTCTTGCAAGCGTGGGAAAATTTGTCAGTATAATTTTTTCCATTGTTAAATGATAGGGACAATTTTACGTTTTAAAGATTGTCCATTGTTGATAGCGTATCAATATTTGTCTTTGGAAGTTTTTCCGCTGTTGGAAGTGCGGGAAAGTTGTCATTATAGATAATTATTAATATAATTATAAATAGATTTTTCATAATAACAATTGAAAAAGGAAGACTTAAAGTCGAATTTGTCATTGTTGCGGGAAAAAATTCTTATTTTAAAATTTCTTCATTGTTGAAAGCGTGGAAAAAATTTTCCATTGTTAAAGGATATGGACATTTTCACGTTTTAAATATTGTCCATTGTTGAATGCGTATCAATATTTGTCAATGGAATTTTTTCCATTGTTGGAAGTGCGGGAAAGTGGGAATTATATTTAACTCTTAATATAATTATAAATAAATTTGTCATAATAACAATTGAAAAAGGAAGACTTAAAGTCGAATGTTTCATTGTTGCGGGAAAAATTTCTTATTTTAAGATTTCTTCATTATTGATAGCGTGGGAAATTTTTTCCATTGTTAAAGGATAGGGACATTTTCACGTTTTAAATATTGTCCATTGTTGAAAGCATATTAATATTTGTCAATGGAATTTTTTCCATTGTTGGAAGTGCGGGAAAGTTGTCATTACAGATAACTCCTATTATAATTATAAATAAATTTGACATAATAACAATTGAAAAAGGAAGACTTAAAGTCTAAATTTCGCTGTTGTGGGAAATTTTCATATTTTAAGATTTCTTCATTGTTGCAAGCGTGGTAAAATTTGTCAGTATAATTTTTTCCATTGTTAAATGATAGGAACAATTTTACGTTTTAAAGATTGTCCATTGTTGATAGCGTATCAATATTTGTCTTTGGAAGTTTTTCCGCTGTTGGAAGTGCGGGAAAGTTGTCATTATAGATAACTATTAATATAATTATAAATAGATTTTTCATAATAACAATTGAAAAAGGAAGACTTAAATTCGAATTTGTCATTGTTGTGGGAAAAAATTCTTATTTTAAGATTTCTTCATTGTTGAAAGCGTGGGAAAATTTTTCCATTGTTAAAGGATAGTGACATTTTCACGTTTTAAATATTGTCCATTGTTGAATGCGTATCAATATTTGTCAATGGAATTTTTTCCATTGTTGGAAGTACGGGAAAGTTGGAATTATATTTAACTCTTAATATAATTATAAATAAATTTGTCATAATAACAATTGAAAAAGGAAGACTTAAAGTCGAATGTTTCATTGTTACGGGAAAAATTTCTTATTTTAAGATTTCTTCATTATTGATAGCGTGGGAAATTTTTTCCATTGTTAAAGGATAGGGACATTTTCACGTTTTAAATATTGTCCATTGTTGAAAGCATTTTAATATTTGTCAATGGAATTTTTTCCATTGGTGGAAGTGCGGGAAAGTTGTCATTACAGATAACTCCTATTATAATTATAAATAAATTTGACATAATAACAATTGAAAAAGGAAGACTTAAAGTCTAAATTTCATTGTTGTGGGAAATTTTCATATTTTAAGACTTCTTCATTGTTGCAAGCGTGGTAAAATTTGTCAGTATATTTTTTTCCATTGTTAAATGATAGGAACAATTTTACGTTTTAAAGATTGTCCATTGTTGATAGCGTATCAATATTTGTCTTTGGAAGTTTTTCCGCTGTTGGAAGTGCGGGAAAGTTGCCATTATAGTTAACTATTAATATAATTATAAATAGATTTTTCATAATAACAATTGAAAAAGGAAGACTTAAATTCGAATTTGTCATTGTTGCGGGAAAAAATTCTTATTTTAAGATTTCTTCATTATTGATAGCGTGGGAAATTTTTTCCATTGTTAAAGGATAGGGACATTTTCACGTTTTAAATATTTTACATTGTTGAAAGCATTTTAATATTTGTCAATGGAATTTTTTCCATTGGTGGAAGTGCGGGAAAGTTGTCATTACAGATAACTCCTATTATAATTATAAATAAATTTGACATAATAACAATTGAAAAAGGAAGACTTAAAGTCTAAATTTCATTGTTGTGGGAAATTTTCATATTTTAAGATTTCTTCATTGTTGCAAGCGTGGTAAAATTTGTCAGTATAATTTTTTCCATTGTTAAATGATAGGAACAATTTTACGTTTTAAAGATTGTCCATTGTTGATAGCGTATCAATATTTGTCTTTGGAAGTTTTTCCGCTGTTGGAAGTGCGGGAAATTTGTCATTATAGATAACTATTAATATAATTATAAATAGATTTTTCATAATAACAATTGAAAAAGGAAGACTTAAAGTCGAATTTGTCATTGTTGCGGGAAAAATTTCTTGTTTTAAGATTTCTTCATTGTTGAATGCGTTGGAAAATTTGTCACTATAAATTTTTCCATTGTTAAAGGATAGGGACATTTTCATGTTTTAAATATTGTCCATTGATGAAAGAATATCAATATTTGTCAATGGAATTTTTTCCATTGTTGGAAGTGCGGGAAAGTTGGAATTATATTTAACTCTTAATATAATTATAAATAAATTTGTCATAATAACAATTGAAAAAGGAAGACATTAAGTCGAATGTTTCATTGTTGCGGGAAAAATTTCTTATTTTAAGATTTCTTCATTATTGATAGCGTGGGAATTTTTTTCCATTGTTAAAGGATAGGGACATTTTCACGTTTTAAATATTGTCCATTGTTGAAAGCATTTTAATATTTGTCAATGGAATTTTTTCCATTGGATGGAGTGCGGGAAAGTTGTCATTACACATAACTCCTATTATAATTATAAATAAATTTGACATAATAACAATTGAAAAAGGAAGACTTAAAGTCGAATGTTTCATTGTTGCGGGAAAAATTTCTTATTTTAAGATTTCTTCATTATTGATAGCGTGGGAAATTTTTTCCATTGTTAAAGGATAGGGACATTTTCACGTTTTAAATATTGTCCATTGTTGAAAGCATATTAATATTTGTCAATGGAATTTTTTCCATTGTTGGAAGTGCGGGAAAGTTGTCATTACAGATAACTCCTATTATAATTATAAATAAATTTGACATAATAACAATTGAAAAAGGAAGACTTAAAGTCTAAATTTCGCTGTTGTGGGAAATTTTCATATTTTAAGATTTCTTCATTGTTGCAAGCGTGGTAAAATTTGTCAGTATAATTTTTTCCATTGTTAAATGATAGGAACAATTTTACGTTTTAAAGATTGTCCATTGTTGATAGCGTATCAATATTTGTCTTTGGAAGTTTTTCCGCTGTTGGAAGTGCGGGAAAGTTGTCATTATAGATAACTATTAATATAATTATAAATAGATTTTTCATAATAACAATTGAAAAAGGAAGACTTAAATTCGAATTTGTCATTGTTGTGGGAAAAAATTCTTATTTTAAGATTTCTTCATTGTTGAAAGCGTGGGAAAATTTTTCCATTGTTAAAGGATAGTGACATTTTCACGTTTTAAATATTGTCCATTGTTGAATGCGTATCAATATTTGTCAATGGAATTTTTTCCATTGTTGGAAGTACGGGAAAGTTGGAATTATATTTAACTCTTAATATAATTATAAATAAATTTGTCATAATAACAATTGAAAAAGGAAGACTTAAAGTCGAATGTTTCATTGTTACGGGAAAAATTTCTTATTTTAAGATTTCTTCATTATTGATAGCGTGGGAAATTTTTTCCATTGTTAAAGGATAGGGACATTTTCACGTTTTAAATATTGTCCATTGTTGAAAGCATTTTAATATTTGTCAATGGAATTTTTTCCATTGGTGGAAGTGCGGGAAAGTTGTCATTACAGATAACTCCTATTATAATTATAAATAAATTTGACATAATAACAATTGAAAAAGGAAGACTTAAAGTCTAAATTTCATTGTTGTGGGAAATTTTCATATTTTAAGACTTCTTCATTGTTGCAAGCGTGGTAAAATTTGTCAGTATATTTTTTTCCATTGTTAAATGATAGGAACAATTTTACGTTTTAAAGATTGTCCATTGTTGATAGCGTATCAATATTTGTCTTTGGAAGTTTTTCCGCTGTTGGAAGTGCGGGAAAGTTGCCGTTATAGTTAACTATTAATATAATTATAAATAGATTTTTCATAATAACAATTGAAAAAGGAAGACTTAAATTCGAATTTGTCATTGTTGCGGGAAAAAATTCTTATTTTAAGATTTCTTCATTATTGATAGCGTGGGAAATTTTTTCCATTGTTAAAGGATAGGGACATTTTCACGTTTTAAATATTTTACATTGTTGAAAGCATTTTAATATTTGTCAATGGAATTTTTTCCATTGGTGGAAGTGCGGGAAAGTTGTCATTACAGATAACTCCTATTATAATTATAAATAAATTTGACATAATAACAATTGAAAAAGGAAGACTTAAAGTCTAAATTTCATTGTTGTGGGAAATTTTCATATTTTAAGATTTCTTCATTGTTGCAAGCGTGGTAAAATTTGTCAGTATAATTTTTTCCATTGTTAAATGATAGGAACAATTTTACGTTTTAAAGATTGTCCATTGTTGATAGCGTATCAATATTTGTCTTTGGAAGTTTTTCCGCTGTTGGAAGTGCGGGAAATTTGTCATTATAGATAACTATTAATATAATTATAAATAGATTTTTCATAATAACAATTGAAAAAGGAAGACTTAAAGTCGAATTTGTCATTGTTGCGGGAAAAATTTCTTGTTTTAAGATTTCTTCATTGTTGAATGCGTTGGAAAATTTGTCACTATAAATTTTTCCATTGTTAAAGAATAGGGACATTTTCATGTTTTAAATATTGTCCATTGATGAAAGAATATCAATATTTGTCAATGGAATTTTTTCCATTGTTGGAAGTGCGGGAAAGTTGGAATTATATTTAACTCTTAATATAATTATAAATAAATTTGTCATAATAACAATTGAAAAAGGAAGACATTAAGTCGAATGTTTCATTGTTGCGGGAAAAATTTCTTATTTTAAGATTTCTTCATTATTGATAGCGTGGGAATTTTTTTCCATTGTTAAAGGATAGGGACATTTTCACGTTTTAAATATTGTCCATTGTTGAAAGCATTTTAATATTTGTCAATGGAATTTTTTCCATTGGATGGAGTGCGGGAAAGTTGTCATTACACATAACTCCTATTATAATTATAAATAAATTTGACATAATAACAATTGAAAAAGGAAGACTTAAAGTCAAAATTTCATTGTTGTGGGAAATTTTCCTATTTTAAGATTTCTTCATTGTTGCAAGCGTGGTAAAATTTGTCAGTATAATTTTTTCCATTGTTAAATGATAGGAACAATTTTACGTTTTAAAGATTGTCCATTGTTGATAGCGTATCAATATTTGTCAATGGAATTTTTTCCGCTGTTGGAAGTGCAGGAAAGTTGTCATTATAGATAACTATTAATATAATTATAAATAGATTTTTCATAATAACAATTGAAAAAGGAAGACTTAAAGTCGAATTTGTCATTGTTGCGGGAAAAAATTCTTATTTTAAGATTTCTTCATTGTTGAAATCGTGGGAAAATTTTTCCATTGTTAAAGGATATGGACATTTTCACGTTTTAAATATTGTCCATTGTTGAATGCGTATCAATATTTGTCAATGGAATTTTTTCCATTGTTGGAAGTGCGGGAAAGTGGGAATTATATTTAACTCTTAATATAATTATAAATAAATTTGTCATAATAACAATTGAAAAAGGAAGACTTAAAGTCGAATGTTTCATTGTTGCGGGAAAAATTTCTTATTTTAAGATTTCTTCATTATTGATAGCGTGGGAAATTTTTTCCATTGTTAAAGGATAGGGACATTTTCACGTTTTAAATATTATCCATGGTTGAAAGCATATTAATATTTGTCAATGGAATTTTTTTCATTGTTGGAAGTGCGGGAAAGTTGTCATTACAGATAACTCCTATTATAATTATAAATAAATTTGACATAATAACAATTGAAAAAGGAAGACTTAAAGTCTAAATTTCGTTGTTGTGGGAAATTTTCATATTTTAAGATTTCTTCATTGTTGCAAGCGTGGTAAAATTTGTCAGTATAATTTTTTTCCATTGTTAAATGATAGGAACAATTTTACGTTTTAAAGATTGTTCATTGTTGATAGCGTATCAATATTTGTCTTTGGAAGTTTTTCCGCTGTTGGAAGTGCGGGAAAGTTGTCATTATAGATAACTATTAATATAATTATAAATAGATTTTTCATAATAACAATTGAAAAAGGAAGACTTAAATTCGAATTTGTCATTGTTGCGGGAAAAAATTCTTATTTTAAGATTTCTTCATTGTTGAAAGCGTGGGAAAATTTTTCCATTGTTAAAAGATAGTGACATTTTCACGTTTTAAATATTGTCCATTGTTGAATGCGTATCAATATTTGTCAATGGAATTTTTTCCATTGTTGTAAGTGCGGGAAAGTTGGAATTATATTTAACTCTTAATATAATTATAAATAAATTTGTCATAATAACAATTGAAAAAGGAAGACATTAAGTCGAATGTTTCATTGTTGCGGGGAAAATTTCTTATTTTAAGATTTCTTCATTATTGATAGCGTGGGAAATTTTTTCCATTGTTAAAGGATAGGGACATTTTCACGTTTTAAATATTGTCCATTGTTGAAAGCATATTAATATTTGTCAATGGAACTTTTTTCATTGTTGGAAGTGCGGGAAAGTTGTCATTACAGATAACTCCTATTATAATTATAAATAAATTTGACATAATAACAATTGAAAAAGGAAGACTTAAAGTCTAAATTTCATTGTTGTGGGAAATTTTCATATTTTAAGATTTCTTCATTGTTGCAAGCGTGGGAAAATTTGTCAGTATAATTTTTTCCATTGTTAAATGATAGGGACAATTTTACGTTTTAAAGATTGTCCATTGTTGATAGCGTATGATTATTTGTCAATGGAAGTTTTTCCGCTGTTGGAAGTGCGGAAAAGTTGTCATTAGAGATAACTATTAATATAATTATAAATAGATTTTTCATAATAACAATTGAAAAAGGAAGACTTAAAGTCGAATTTGTCATTGTTGCGGGAAAAATTTCTTGTTTTAAGATTTCTTCATTGTTGAATGGGTTGGAAAATTTGTCACTATAAATTTTTCCATTGTTAAAGGATAGGGACATTTTCATGTTTTAAATATAGTCCATTGTTGAAAGCGTATCAATATTTGTCAATGGAATTTTTTCCGCTGTTGGAAGTGCGGGAAAGTTGTCATTATAGATAAGTATTAATATAATTATAAATAGATTTTTCATAATAACAATTGAAAAAGGAAGACATTAAGACGAATGTTTCATTGTTGCGGGAAAAATTTCTTATTTTAAGATTTCTTCATTATTGATAGCGTGGGAAATTTTTTCCATTGTTAAAGGATAGGGACATTTTCACTTTTTAAATATTGTCCATTGTTGAAAGCATTTTAATATTTGTCAATAGAATTTTTTCCATTGGTGGAAGTGCGGGAAAGTTGTCATTACAGATAACTCCTATTATAATTATAAATAAATTTGACATAATAACAATTGAAAAAGGAAGACTTAAAGTCTAAATTTCATTGTTGTGGGAAATTTTCCTATTTTAAGATTTCTTCATTGTTGCAAGCGTGGTAAAATTTGTCAGTATAATTTTTTCCATTGTTAAATGATAGGAACAATTTCACGTTTTAAAGATTGTCCATTGTTGATAGCGTATCAATATTTGTCTTTGGAAGTTTTCCCGCTGTTGGAAGTGCGGGAAAGTTGTCATTATAGATAACTATTAATATAATTATAAATAGATTTTTCATAATAACAATTGAAAAAGGAAGACTTAAATTCGAATTTGTCATTGTTGTGGGAAAAAATTCTTATTTTAAGATTTCTTCATTGTTGAAAGCGTGGGAAAATTTTTCCATTGTTAAAGGATAGTGACATTTTCACGTTTTAAATATTGTCCATTGTTGAATGCGTATCAATATTTGTCAATGGAATTTTTTCCATTGTTGGAAGTACGGGAAAGTTGGAATTATATTTAACTCTTAATATAATTATAAATAAATTTGTCATAATAACAATTGAAAAAGGAAGACTTAAAGTCTAAATTTCATTGTTGTGGGAAATTTTCATATTTTAAGACTTCTTCATTGTTGCAAGCGTGGTAAAATTTGTCAGTATATTTTTTTCCATTGTTAAATGATAGGAACAATTTTACATTTTAAAGATTGTCCATTGTTGATAGCGTATCAATATTTGTCTTTGGAAGTTTTTCCGCTGTTGGAAGTGCGGGAAAGTTGCCATTATAGTTAACTATTAATATAATTATAAATAGATTTTTCATAATAACAATTGAAAAAGGAAGACTTAAATTCGAATTTGTCATTGTTGCGGGAAAAAATTCTTATTTTAAGATTTCTTCATTATTGATAGCGTGGGAAATTTTTTCCATTGTTAAAGGATAGGGACATTTTCACGTTTTAAATATTTTACATTGTTGAAAGCATTTTAATATTTGTCAATGGAATTTTTTCCATTGTTGGAAGTGCGGGAAAGTTGTCATTACAGATAACTTCTATTATAATTATAAATAAATTTGACATAATAACAATTGAAAAAGGAAGACTTAAAGTCTAAATTTCATTGTTGTGGGAAATTTTCATATTTTAAGATTTCTTCATTGTTGCAAGTGTGGTAAAATTTGTCAGTATAATTTTTTCCATTGTTAAATGATAGGAACAATTTTACGTTTTAAAGATTGTCCATTGTTGATAGCGTATCAATATTTGTCTTTGGAAGTTTTTCCGCTGTTGGAAGTGCGGGAAATTTGTCATTATAGATAACTATTAATATAATTATAAATAGATTTTTCATAATAACAATTGAAAAAGGAAGACTTAAAGTCGAATTTGTCATTGTTGCGGGAAAAATTTCTTGTTTTAAGATTTCTTCATTGTTGAATGGGTTGGAAAATTTGTCACTATAAATTTTTCCATTGTTAAAGGATAGGGACATTTTCATGTTTTAAATATAGTCCATTGTTGAAAGCGTATCAATATTTGTCAATGGAATTTTTTCCGCTGTTGGAAGTGCGGGAAAGTTGTCATTATAGATAAGTATTAATATAATTATAAATAGATTTTTCATAATAACAATTGAAAAAGGAAGACATTAAGACGAATGTTTCATTGTTGCGGGAAAAATTTCTTATTTTAAGATTTCTTCATTATTGATAGCGTGGGAAATTTTTTCCATTGTTAAAGGATAGGGACATTTTCACTTTTTAAATATTGTCCATTGTTGAAAGCATTTTAATATTTGTCAATAGAATTTTTTCCATTGGTGGAAGTGCGGGAAAGTTGTCATTACAGATAACTCCTATTATAATTATAAATAAATTTGACATAATAACAATTGAAAAAGGAAGACTTAAAGTCTAAATTTCATTGTTGTGGGAAATTTTCCTATTTTAAGATTTCTTCATTGTTGCAAGCGTGGTAAAATTTGTCAGTATAATTTTTTCCATTGTTAAATGATAGGAACAATTTCACGTTTTAAAGATTGTCCATTGTTGATAGCGTATCAATATTTGTCTTTGGAAGTTTTCCCGCTGTTGGAAGTGCGGGAAAGTTGTCATTATAGATAACTATTAATATAATTATAAATAGATTTTTCATAATAACAATTGAAAAAGGAAGACTTAAATTCGAATTTGTCATTGTTGTGGGAAAAAATTCTTATTTTAAGATTTCTTCATTGTTGAAAGCGTGGGAAAATTTTTCCATTGTTAAAGGATAGTGACATTTTCACGTTTTAAATATTGTCCATTGTTGAATGCGTATCAATATTTGTCAATGGAATTTTTTCCATTGTTGGAAGTACGGGAAAGTTGGAATTATATTTAACTCTTAATATAATTATAAATAAATTTGTCATAATAACAATTGAAAAAGGAAGACTTAAAGTCTAATGTTTCATTGTTACGGGAAAAATTTCTTATTTTAAGATTTCTTCATTATTGATAGCGTGGGAAATTTTTTCCATTTTTAAAGGATAGGGACATTTTCACGTTTTAAATATTGTCCATTGCTGAAAGCATTTTAATATTTGTCAATGGAATTTTTTCCATTGGTGGAAGTGCGGGAAAGTTGTCATTACAGATAACTCCTATTATAATTATAAATAAATTTGACATAATAACAATTGAAAAAGGAAGACTTAAAGTCTAAATTTCATTGTTGTGGGAAATTTTCATATTTTAAGACTTCTTCATTGTTGCAAGCGTGGTAAAATTTGTCAGTATATTTTTTTCCATTGTTAAATGATAGGAACAATTTTACATTTTAAAGATTGTCCATTGTTGATAGCGTATCAATATTTGTCTTTGGAAGTTTTTCCGCTGTTGGAAGTGCGGGAAAGTTGCCATTATAGTTAACTATTAATATAATTATAAATAGATTTTTCATAATAACAATTGAAAAAGGAAGACTTAAATTCGAATTTGTCATTGTTGCGGGAAAAAATTCTTATTTTAAGATTTCTTCATTATTGATAGCGTGGGAAATTTTTTCCATTGTTAAAGGATAGGGACATTTTCACGTTTTAAATATTTTACATTGTTGAAAGCATTTTAATATTTGTCAATGGAATTTTTTCCATTGTTGGAAGTGCGGGAAAGTTGTCATTACAGATAACTTCTATTATAATTATAAATAAATTTGACATAATAACAATTGAAAAAGGAAGACTTAAAGTCTAAATTTCATTGTTGTGGGAAATTTTCATATTTTAAGATTTCTTCATTGTTGCAAGCGTGGTAAAATTTGTCAGTATAATTTTTTCCATTGTTAAATGATAGGAACAATTTTACGTTTTAAAGATTGTCCATTGTTGATAGCGTATCAATATTTGTCTTTGGAAGTTTTTCCGCTGTTGGAAGTGCGGGAAATTTGTCATTATAGATAACTATTAATATAATTATAAATAGATTTTTCATAATAACAATTGAAAAAGGAAGACTTAAAGTCGAATTTGTCATTGTTGCGGGAAAAATTTCTTGTTTTAAGATTTCTTCATTGTTGAATGCGTTGGAAAATTTGTCACTATAAATTTTTCCATTGTTAAAGGATAGGGACATTTTCATGTTTTAAATATTGTCCATTGATGAAAGAATATCAATATTTGTCAATGGAATTTTTTCCATTGTTGGAAGTGCGGGAAAGTTGGAATTATATTTAACTCTTAATATAATTATAAATAAATTTGTCATAATAACAATTGAAAAAGGAAGACATTAAGTCGAATGTTTCATTGTTGCGGGAAAAATTTCTTATTTTAAGATTTCTTCATTATTGATAGCGTGGGAAATTTTTTCCATTGTTAAAAGATAGGGACATTTTCACGTTTTAAATATTGTCCATTGTTGAAAGCATTTTAATATTTGTCAATGGAATTTTTTCCATTGGATGGAGTGCGGGAAAGTTGTCATTACACATAACTCCTATTATAATTATAAATAAATTTGACATAATAACAATTGAAAAAGGAAGACTTAAAGTCTAAATTTCATTGTTGTGGGAAATTTTCCTATTTTAAGATTTCTTCATTGTTGCAAGCGTGGTAAAATTTGTCAGTATAATTTTTTCCATTGTTAAATGATAGGAACAATTTTACGTTTTAAAGATTGTCCATTGTTGATAGCGTATCAATATTTGTCAATGGAATTTTTTCCGCTGTTGGAAGTGCAGGAAAGTTGTCATTATAGATAACTATTAATATAATTATAAATAGATTTTTCATAATAACAATTGAAAAAGGAAGACTTAAAGTCGAATTTGTCATTGTTGCGGGAAAAAATTCTTATTTTAAGATTTCTTCATTGTTGAAATCGTGGGAAAATTTTTCCATTGTTAAAGGATATGGACATTTTCACGTTTTAAATATTGTCCATTGTTGAATGCGTATCAATATTTGTCAATGGAATTTTTTCCATTGTTGGAAGTGCGGGAAAGTGGGAATTATATTTAACTCTTAATATAATTATAAATAAATTTGTCATAATAACAATTGAAAAAGGAAGACTTAAAGTCGAATGTTTCATTGTTGCGGGAAAAATTTCTTATTTTAAGATTTCTTCATTATTGATAGCGTGGGAAATTTTTTCCATTGTTAAAGGATAGGGACATTTTCACGTTTTAAATATTATCCATTGTTGAAAGCATATTAATATTTGTCAATGGAATTTTTTTCATTGTTGGAAGTGCGGGAAAGTTGTCATTACAGATAACTCCTATTATAATTATAAATAAATTTGACATAATAACAATTGAAAAAGGAAGACTTAAAGTCTAAATTTCGTTGTTGTGGGAAATTTTCATATTTTAAGATTTCTTCATTGTTGCAAGCGTGGTAAAATTTGTCAGTATAATTTTTTTCCATTGTTAAATGATAGGAACAATTTTACGTTTTAAAGATTGTTCATTGTTGATAGCGTATCAATATTTGTCTTTGGAAGTTTTTCCGCTGTTGGAAGTGCGGGAAAGTTGTCATTATAGATAACTATTAATATAATTATAAATAGATTTTTCATAATAACAATTGAAAAAGGAAGACTTAAATTCGAATTTGTCATTGTTGCGGGAAAAAATTCTTATTTTAAGATTTCTTCATTGTTGAAAGCGTGGGAAAATTTTTCCATTGTTAAAGGATAGTGACATTTTCACGTTTTAAATATTGTCCATTGTTGAATGCGTATCAATATTTGTCAATGGAATTTTTTCCATTGTTGGAAGTGCGGGAAAGTTGGAATTATATTTAACTCTTAATATAATTATAAATAAATTTGTCATAATAACAATTGAAAAAGGAAGACTTAAATTCGAATGTTTCATTGTTGCGGGAAAAATTTCTTATTTTAAGATTTCTTCATTATTGATAGCGTGGGAAATTTTTTCCATTGTTAAAGGATAGGGACATTTTCACGTTTTAAATATTCTCCATTGTTGAAAGCATTTTAATATTTGTCAATGGAATTTTTTCCATTGGTGGAAGTGCGGGAAAGTTGTCATTACAGATAACTCCTATTATAATTATAAATAAATTTGACATAATAACAATTGAAAAAGGAAGACTTAAAGTCTAAATTTCATTGTTGTGGGAAATTTTCATATTTTAAGATTTCTTCATTGTTGCAAGCGTGGTAAAATTTGTCAGTATATTTTTTTCCATTGTTAAATGATAGGAACAATTTTACGTTTTAAAGATTGTCCATTGTTGATAGCGTATCAATATTTGTCTTTGGAAGTTTTTCCTCAGTTGGAAGTGCGGAAAAGTTGTCATTATAGTTAACTATTAATATAATTATAAATAGATTTTTCATAATAACAATTGAAAAAGGAAGACTTAAATTCGAATTTGTCATTGTTGCGGGAAAAAATTCTTATTTTAAGATTTCTTCATTGTTGAAAGCGTGGGAAAATTTTTCCATTGTTAAAGGATAGTGACATTTTCACGTTTTAAATATTGTCCATTGTTGAATGCGTATCAATATTTGTCAATGGAATTTTTTCCATTGTTGTAAGTGCGGGAAAGTTGGAATTATATTTAACTCTTAATATAATTATAAATAAATTTGTCATAATAACAATTGAAAAAGGAAGACATTAAGTCGAATGTTTCATTGTTGCGGGGAAAATTTCTTATTTTAAGATTTCTTCATTATTGATAGCGTGGGAAATTTTTTCCATTGTTAAAGGATAGGGACATTTTCACGTTTTAAATATTGTCCATTGTTGAAAGCATATTAATATTTGTCAATGGAATTTTTTTCATTGTTGGAAGTGCGGGAAAGTTCTCATTACAGATAACTCCTATTATAATTATAAATAAATTTGACATAATAACAATTGAAAAAGGAAGACTTAAAGTCTAAATTTCATTGTTGTGGGAAATTTTCATATTTTAAGATTTCTTCATTGTTGCAAGCGTGGGAAAATTTGTCAGTATAATTTTTTCCATTGTTAAATGATAGGGACAATTTTACGTTTTAAAGATTGTCAATTGTTGATAGCGTATCAATATTTGTCTTTGGAAGTTTTTCCGCTGTTGGAAGTGCGGAAAAGTTGTCATTAGAGATAACTATTAATATAATTATAAATAGATTTTTCATAATAACAATTGAAAAAGGAAGACTTAAAGTCGAATTTGTCATTGTTGCGGGAAAAATTTCTTGTTTTAAGATTTCTTCATTGTTGAATGGGTTGGAAAATTTGTCACTATAAATTTTTCCATTGTTAAAGGATAGGGACATTTTCATGTTTTAAATATAGTCCATTGTTGAAAGCGTATCAATATTTGTCAATGGAATTTTTTCCGCTGTTGGAAGTGCGGGAAAGTTGTCATTATAGATAAGTATTAATATAATTATAAATAGATTTTTCATAATAACAATTGAAAAAGGAAGACATTAAGTCGAATGTTTCATTGTTGCGGGAAAAATTTCTTATTTTAAGATTTCTTCATTATTGATAGCGTGGGAAATTTTTTCCATTGTTAAAGGATAGGGACATTTTCACTTTTTAAATATTGTCCATTGTTGAAAGCATTTTAATATTTGTCAATAGAATTTTTTCCATTGGTGGAAGTGCGGGAAAGTTGTCATTACAGATAACTCCTATTATAATTATAAATAAATTTGACATAATAACAATTGAAAAAGGAAGACTTAAAGTCTAAATTTCATTGTTGTGGGAAATTTTCCTATTTTAAGATTTCTTCATTGTTGCAAGCGTGGTAAAATTTGTCAGTATAATTTTTTCCATTGTTAAATGATAGGAACAATTTCACGTTTTAAAGATTGTCCATTGTTGATAGCGTATCAATATTTGTCTTTGGAAGTTTTTCCGCTGTTGGAAGTGCGGGAAAGTTGTCATTATAGATAACTATTAATATAATTATAAATAGATTTTTCATAATAACAATTGAAAAAGGAAGACTTAAATTCGAATTTGTCATTGTTGTGGGAAAAAATTCTTATTTTAAGATTTCTTCATTGTTGAAAGCGTGGGAAAATTTTTCCATTGTTAAAGGATAGTGACATTTTCACGTTTTAAATATTGTCCATTGTTGAATGCCTATCAATATTTGTCAATGGAATTTTTTCCATTGTTGGAAGTACGGGAAAGTTGGAATTATATTTAACTCTTAATATAATTATAAATAAATTTGTCATAATAACAATTGAAAAAGGAAGACATTAAGTCGAATGTTTCATTGTTGCGGGAAAAATTTCTTATTTTAAGATTTCTTCATTATTGATAGCGTGGGAAATTTTTTCCATTGTTAAAGGATAGGGACATTTTCACGTTTTAAATATTGTCCATTGTTGAAAGCATTTTAATATTTGTCAATGGAATTTTTTCCATTGGATGGAGTGCGGGAAAGTTGTCATTACACATAACTCCTATTATAATTATAAATAAATTTGACATAATAACAATTGAAAAAGGAAGACTTAAAGTCTAAATTTCATTGTTGTGGGAAATTTTCCTATTTTAAGATTTCTTCATTGTTGCAAGCGTGGTAAAATTTGTCAGTATAATTTTTTCCATTGTTAAATGATAGGAACAATTTTACGTTTTAAAGATTGTCCATTGTTGATAGCGTATCAATATTTGTCAATGGAATTTTTTCCGCTGTTGGAAGTGCAGGAAAGTTGTCATTATAGATAACTATTAATATAATTATAAATAGATTTTTCATAATAACAATTGAAAAAGGAAGACTTAAAGTCGAATTTGTCATTGTTGCGGGAAAAAATCCTTATTTTAAGATTTCTTCATTGTTGAAATCGTGGGAAAATTTTTCCATTGTTAAAGGATATGGACATTTTCACGTTTTAAATATTGTCCATTGTTGAATGCGTATCAATATTTGTCAATGGAATTTTTTCCATTGTTGGAAGTGCGGGAAAGTGGGAATTATATTTAACTCTTAATATAATTATAAATAAATTTGTCATAATAACAATTGAAAAAGGAAGACTTAAAGTCGAATGTTTCATTGTTGCGGGAAAAATTTCTTATTTTAAGATTTCTTCATTATTGATAGCGTGGGAAATTTTTTCCATTGTTAAAGGATAGGGACATTTTCACGTTTTAAATATTATCCATTGTTGAAAGCATATTAATATTTGTCAATGGAATTTTTTTCATTGTTGGAAGTGCGGGAAAGTTGTCATTACAGATAACTCCTATTATAATTATAAATAAATTTGACATAATAACAATTGAAAAAGGAAGACTTAAAGTCTAAATTTCGTTGTTGTGGGAAATTTTCATATTTTAAGATTTCTTCATTGTTGCAAGCGTGGTAAAATTTGTCAGTATAATTTTTTTCCATTGTTAAATGATAGGAACAATTTTACGTTTTAAAGATTGTTCATTGTTGATAGCGTATCAATATTTGTCTTTGGAAGTTTTTCCGCTGTTGGAAGTGCGGGAAAGTTGTCATTATAGATAACTATTAATATAATTATAAATAGATTTTTCATAATAACAATTGAAAAAGGAAGACTTAAATTCGAATTTGTCATTGTTGCGGGAAAAAATTCTTATTTTAAGATTTCTTCATTGTTGAAAGCGTGGGAAAATTTTTCCATTGTTAAAGGATAGTGACATTTTCACGTTTTAAATATTGTCCATTGTTGAATGCGTATCAATATTTGTCAATGGAATTTTTTCCATTGTTGGAAGTGCGGGAAAGTTGGAATTATATTTAACTCTTAATATAATTATAAATAAATTTGTCATAATAACAATTGAAAAAGGAAGACTTAAATTCGAATGTTTCATTGTTGCGGGAAAAATTTCTTATTTTAAGATTTCTTCATTATTGATAGCGTGGGAAATTTTTTCCATTGTTAAAGGATAGGGACATTTTCACGTTTTAAATATTCTCCATTGTTGAAAGCATTTTAATATTTGTCAATGGAATTTTTTCCATTGGTGGAAGTGCGGGAAAGTTGTCATTACAGATAACTCCTATTATAATTATAAATAAATTTGACATAATAACAATTGAAAAAGGAAGACTTAAAGTCTAAATTTCATTGTTGTGGGAAATTTTCATATTTTAAGATTTCTTCATTGTTGCAAGCGTGGTAAAATTTGTCAGTATATTTTTTTCCATTGTTAAATGATAGGAACAATTTTACGTTTTAAAGATTGTCCATTGTTGATAGCGTATCAATATTTGTCTTTGGAAGTTTTTCCTCAGTTGGAAGTGCGGAAAAGTTGTCATTATAGTTAACTATTAATATAATTATAAATAGATTTTTCATAATAACAATTGAAAAAGGAAGACTTAAATTCGAATTTGTCATTGTTGCGGGAAAAAATTCTTATTTTAAGATTTCTTCATTGTTGAAAGCGTGGGAAAATTTTTCCATTGTTAAAGGATAGTGACATTTTCACGTTTTAAATATTGTCCATTGTTGAATGCGTATCAATATTTGTCAATGGAATTTTTTCCATTGTTGTAAGTGCGGGAAAGTTGGAATTATATTTAACTCTTAATATAATTATAAATAAATTTGTCATAATAACAATTGAAAAAGGAAGACATTAAGTCGAATGTTTCATTGTTGCGGGGAAAATTTCTTATTTTAAGATTTCTTCATTATTGATAGCGTGGGAAATTTTTTCCATTGTTAAAGGATAGGGACATTTTCACGTTTTAAATATTGTCCATTGTTGAAAGCATATTAATATTTGTCAATGGAATTTTTTTCATTGTTGGAAGTGCGGGAAAGTTGTCATTACAGATAACTCCTATTATAATTATAAATAAATTTGACATAATAACAATTGAAAAAGGAAGACTTAAAGTCTAAATTTCATTGTTGTGGGAAATTTTCATATTTTAAGATTTCTTCATTGTTGCAAGCGTGGGAAAATTTGTCAGTATAATTTTTTCCATTGTTAAATGATAGGGACAATTTTACGTTTTAAAGATTGTCCATTGTTGATAGCGTATGATTATTTGTCAATGGAAGTTTTTCCGCTGTTGGAAGTGCGGAAAAGTTGTCATTAGAGATAACTATTAATATAATTATAAATAGATTTTTCATAATAACAATTGAAAAAGGAAGACTTAAAGTCGAATTTGTCATTGTTGCGGGAAAAATTTCTTGTTTTAAGATTTCTTCATTGTTGAATGGGTTGGAAAATTTGTCACTATAAATTTTTCCATTGTTAAAGGATAGGGACATTTTCATGTTTTAAATATAGTCCATTGTTGAAAGCGTATCAATATTTGTCAATGGAATTTTTTCCGCTGTTGGAAGTGCGGGAAAGTTGTCATTATAGATAAGTATTAATATAATTATAAATAGATTTTTCATAATAACAATTGAAAAAGGAAGACATTAAGTCGAATGTTTCATTGTTGCGGGAAAAATTTCTTATTTTAAGATTTCTTCATTATTGATAGCGTGGGAAATTTTTTCCATTGTTAAAGGATAGGGACATTTTCACGTTTTAAATATTGTCCATTGCTGAAAGCATTTTAATATTTGTCAATAGAATTTTTTCCATTGGTGGAAGTGCGGGAAAGTTGTCATTACAGATAACTCCTATTATAAGTATAAATAAATTTGACATAATAACAATTGAAAAAGGAAGACTTAAAGTCTAAATTTCATTGTTGTGGGAAATTTTCCTATTTTAAGATTTCTTCATTGTTGCAAGCGTGGTAAAATTTGTCAGTATAATTTTTTCCATTGTTAAATGATAGGAACAATTTCACGTTTTAAAGATTGTCCATTGTTGATAGCGTATCAATATTTGTCTTTGGAAGTTTTTCCGCTTTTGGAAGTGCAGGAAAGTTGTCATTATAGATAACTTCTAATATAATTATAAATAAATTTGTCATAATAACAATTGAAAAAGGAAGACATTAAGTCGAATGTTTCATTGTTGCGGGAAAAATTTCTTATTTTAAGATTTCTTCATTATTGATAGCGTGGGAAATTTTTTCCATTGTTAAAGGATAGGGACATTTTCACGTTTTAGATATTGTCCATAGTTGAAAGCATATTAATATTTGTCAATGGAATTTTTTCCATTGGTGGAAGTGCGGGAAAGTTGTCATTACAGATAACTCCTATTATAATTATAAATAAATTTGACATAATAACAATTGAAAAAGGAAGACTTAAAGTCTAAATTTCATTGTTGTGGGAAATTTTCATATTTTAAGATTTCTTCATTGTTGCAAGCGTGGGAAAATTTGTCAGTATAATTTTTTCCATTGTTAAATGATAGGGACAATTTTACGTTTTAAAGATTGTCCATTGTTGATAGCGTATGATTATTTGTCAATGGAAGTTTTTCCGCTGTTGGAAGTGCGGAAAAGTTGTCATTAGAGATAACTATTAATATAATTATAAATAGATTTTTCATAATAACAATTGAAAAAGGAAGACTTAAAGTCGAATTTGTCATTGTTGCGGGAAAAATTTCTTGTTTTAAGATTTCTTCATTGTTGAATGGGTTGGAAAATTTGTCACTATAAATTTTTCCATTGTTAAAGGATAGGGACATTTTCATGTTTTAAATATAGTCCATTGTTGAAAGCGTATCAATATTTGTCAATGGAATTTTTTCCGCTGTTGGAAGTGCGGGAAAGTTGTCATTATAGATAAGTATTAATATAATTATAAATAGATTTTTCATAATAACAATTGAAAAAGGAAGACATTAAGTCGAATGTTTCATTGTTGCGGGAAAAATTTCTTATTTTAAGATTTCTTCATTATTGATAGCGTGGGAAATTTTTTCCATTGTTAAAGGATAGGGACATTTTCACTTTTTAAATATTGTCCATTGTTGAAAGCATTTTAATATTTGTCAATAGAATTTTTTCCATTGGTGGAAGTGCGGGAAAGTTGTCATTACAGATAACTCCTATTATAATTATAAATAAATTTGACATAATAACAATTGAAAAAGGAAGACTTAAAGTCTAAATTTCATTGTTGTGGGAAATTTTCCTATTTTAAGATTTCTTCATTGTTGCAAGCGTGGTAAAATTTGTCAGTATAATTTTTTCTATTGTTAAATGATAGGAACAATTTCACGTTTTAAAGATTGTCCATTGTTGATAGCGTATCAATATTTGTCTTTGGAAGTTTTTCCGCTGTTGGAAGTGCGGGAAAGTTGTCATTATAGATAACTATTAATATAATTATAAATAGATTTTTCATAATAACAATTGAAAAAGGAAGACTTAAATTCGAATTTGTCATTGTTGTGGGAAAAAATTCTTATTTTAAGATTTCTTCATTGTTGAAAGCGTGGGAAAATTTTTCCATTGTTAAAGGATAGTGACATTTTCACGTTTTAAATATTGTCCATTGTTGAATGCGTATCAATATTTGTCAATGGAATTTTTTCCATTGTTGGAAGTACGGGAAAGTTGGAATTATATTTAACTCTTAATATAATTATAAATAAATTTGTCATAATAACAATTGAAAAAGGAAGACATTAAGTCGAATGTTTCATTGTTGCGGGAAAAATTTCTTATTTTAAGATTTCTTCATTATTGATAGCGTGGGAATTTTTTTCCATTGTTAAAGGATAGGGACATTTTCACGTTTTAAATATTGTCCATTGTTGAAAGCATTTTAATATTTGTCAATGGAATTTTTTCCATTGGATGGAGTGCGGGAAAGTTGTCATTACACATAACTCCTATTATAATTATAAATAAATTTGACATAATAACAATTGAAAAAGGAAGACTTAAAGTCTAAATTTCATTGTTGTGGGAAATTTTCCTATTTTAAGATTTCTTCATTGTTGCAAGCGTGGTAAAATTTGTCAGTATAATTTTTTCCATTGTTAAATGATAGGAACAATTTTACGTTTTAAAGATTGTCCATTGTTGATAGCGTATCAATATTTGTCAATGGAATTTTTTCCGCTGTTGGAAGTGCAGGAAAGTTGTCATTATAGATAACTATTAATATAATTATAAATAGATTTTTCATAATAACAATTGAAAAAGGAAGACTTAAAGTCGAATTTGTCATTGTTGCGGGAAAAAATCCTTATTTTAAGATTTCTTCATTGTTGAAATCGTGGGAAAATTTTTCCATTGTTAAAGGATATGGACATTTTCACGTTTTAAATATTGTCCATTGTTGAATGCGTATCAATATTTGTCAATGGAATTTTTTCCATTGTTGGAAGTGCGGGAAAGTGGGAATTATATTTAACTCTTAATATAATTATAAATAAATTTGTCATAATAACAATTGAAAAAGGAAGACTTAAAGTCGAATGTTTCATTGTTGCGGGAAAAATTTCTTATTTTAAGATTTCTTCATTATTGATAGCGTGGGAAATTTTTTCCATTGTTAAAGGATAGGGACATTTTCACGTTTTAAATATTATCCATTGTTGAAAGCATATTAATATTTGTCAATGGAATTTTTTTCATTGTTGGAAGTGCGGGAAAGTTGTCATTACAGATAACTCCTATTATAATTATAAATAAATTTGACATAATAACAATTGAAAAAGGAAGACTTAAAGTCTAAATTTCGTTGTTGTGGGAAATTTTCATATTTTAAGATTTCTTCATTGTTGCAAGCGTGGTAAAATTTGTCAGTATAATTTTTTTCCATTGTTAAATGATAGGAACAATTTTACGTTTTAAAGATTGTTCATTGTTGATAGCGTATCAATATTTGTCTTTGGAAGTTTTTCCGCTGTTGGAAGTGCGGGAAAGTTGTCATTATAGATAACTATTAATATAATTATAAATAGATTTTTCATAATAACAATTGAAAAAGGAAGACTTAAATTCGAATTTGTCATTGTTGCGGGAAAAAATTCTTATTTTAAGATTTCTTCATTGTTGAAAGCGTGGGAAAATTTTTCCATTGTTAAAGGATAGTGACATTTTCACGTTTTAAATATTGTCCATTGTTGAATGCGTATCAATATTTGTCAATGGAATTTTTTCCATTGTTGGAAGTGCGGGAAAGTTGGAATTATATTTAACTCTTAATATAATTATAAATAAATTTGTCATAATAACAATTGAAAAAGGAAGACTTAAATTCGAATGTTTCATTGTTGCGGGAAAAATTTCTTATTTTAAGATTTCTTCATTATTGATAGCGTGGGAATTTTTTTCCATTGTTAAAGGATAGGGACATTTTCACGTTTTAAATATTCTCCATTGTTGAAAGCATTTTAATATTTGTCAATGGAATTTTTTCCATTGGTGGAAGTGCGGGAAAGTTGTCATTACAGATAACTCCTATTATAATTATAAATAAATTTGACATAATAACAATTGAAAAAGGAAGACTTAAAGTCTAAATTTCGTTGTTGTGGGAAATTTTCATATTTTAAGATTTCTTCATTGTTGCAAGCGTGGTAAAATTTGTCAGTATATTTTTTTCCATTGTTAAATGATAGGAACAATTTTACGTTTTAAAGATTGTCCATTGTTGATAGCGTATCAATATTTGTCTTTGGAAGTTTTTCCTCAGTTGGAAGTGCGGAAAAGTTGTCATTATAGTTAACTATTAATATAATTATAAATAGATTTTTCATAATAACAATTGAAAAAGGAAGACTTAAATTCGAATTTGTCATTGTTGCGGGAAAAAATTCTTATTTTAAGATTTCTTCATTGTTGAAAGCGTGGGAAAATTTTTCCATTGTTAAAGGATAGTGACATTTTCACGTTTTAAATATTGTCCATTGTTGAATGCGTATCAATATTTGTCAATGGAATTTTTTCCATTGTTGTAAGTGCGGGAAAGTTGGAATTATATTTAACTCTTAATATAATTATAAATAAATTTGTCATAATAACAATTGAAAAAGGAAGACATTAAGTCGAATGTTTCATTGTTGCGGGGAAAATTTCTTATTTTAAGATTTCTTCATTATTGATAGCGTGGGAAATTTTTTCCATTGTTAAAGGATAGGGACATTTTCACGTTTTAAATATTGTCCATTGTTGAAAGCATATTAATATTTGTCAATGGAATTTTTTTCATTGTTGGAAGTGCGGGAAAGTTGTCATTACAGATAACTCCTATTATAATTATAAATAAATTTGACATAATAACAATTGAAAAAGGAAGACTTAAAGTCTAAATTTCATTGTTGTGGGAAATTTTCATATTTTAAGATTTCTTCATTGTTGCAAGCGTGGGAAAATTTGTCAGTATAATTTTTTCCATTGTTAAATGATAGGGACAATTTTACGTTTTAAAGATTGTCCATTGTTGATAGCGTATGATTATTTGTCAATGGAAGTTTTTCCGCTGTTGGAAGTGCGGAAAAGTTGTCATTAGAGATAACTATTAATATAATTATAAATAGATTTTTCATAATAACAATTGAAAAAGGAAGACTTAAAGTCGAATTTGTCATTGTTGCGGGAAAAATTTCTTGTTTTAAGATTTCTTCATTGTTGAATGGGTTGGAAAATTTGTCACTATAAATTTTTCCATTGTTAAAGGATAGGGACATTTTCATGTTTTAAATATAGTCCATTGTTGAAAGCGTATCAATATTTGTCAATGGAATTTTTTCCGCTGTTGGAAGTGCGGGAAAGTTGTCATTATAGATAAGTATTAATATAATTATAAATAGATTTTTCATAATAACAATTGAAAAAGGAAGACATTAAGTCGAATGTTTCATTGTTGCGGGAAAAATTTCTTATTTTAAGATTTCTTCATTATTGATAGCGTGGGAAATTTTTTCCATTGTTAAAGGATAGGGACATTTTCACGTTTTAAATATTGTCCATTGCTGAAAGCATTTTAATATTTGTCAATAGAATTTTTTCCATTGGTGGAAGTGCGGGAAAGTTGTCATTACAGATAACTCCTATTATAAGTATAAATAAATTTGACATAATAACAATTGAAAAAGGAAGACTTAAAGTCTAAATTTCATTGTTGTGGGAAATTTTCATATTTTAAGATTTCTTCATTGTTGCAAGCGTGGTAAAATTTGTCAGTATAATTTTTTCCATTGTTAAATGATAGGAACAATTTTACGTTTTAAAGATTGTCCATTGCTGATAGCGTAACAATATTTGTCTTTGGAAGTTTTTCCGCTGTTGGAAGTGCGGGAAAGTTGTCATTATAGATAACTATTAATATAATTATAAATAGATTTTTCATAATAACAATTGAAAAAGGAAGACTTAAAGTCGAATTTGTCATTGTTGCGGGAAAAAATTCTTATTTTAAGATTTCTTCATTGTTGAAAGCGTGGGAAAATTTTTCCATTGTTAAAGGATAGGGACATTTTCACGTTTTAAATATTGTCCATTGTTGAATGCGTATCAATATTTGTCAATGGAATTTTTTCCATTGTTGGAAGTGCGGGAAAGTTGGAATTATATTTAACTCTTAATATGATTATAAATAAATTTGTCATAATAACAATTGAAAAATTAAGACATTAAGTCGAATGTTTCATTGTTGCGTGAAAAATTTCTTATTTTAAGATTTCTTCATTATTGAGAGCGTGGGAAGTTTTTTCCATTGTTAAAGGATAGGGACATTTTCACGTTTTAAATATTGTCCATTGTTGAAAGCATTTTAATATTTGAAAATGGAATTTTTTCCATTGGTGGAATTGCGGGAAAGTTGTCATTACAGATAACTCCTATTATAATTATAAATAAATTTGACATAATAACAATTGAAAAAGGAAGACTTAAAGTCTAAATTTCATTGTTGTGGGAAATTTTCATATTTTAAGATTTCTTCATTGTTGCAAGCGTGGTAAAATTTGTCAGTATATTTTTTTCCATTGTTAAATGATAGGAACAATTTTACGTTTTAAAGATTGTCCATTGTTGATAGCGTATCAATATTTGTCTTTGGAAGTTTTTCCTCAGTTGGAAGTGCGGAAAAGTTGTCATTATAGTTAACTATTAATATAATTATAAATAGATTTTTCATAATAACAATTGAAAAAGGAAGACTTAAATTCGAATTTGTCATTGTTGCGGGAAAAAATTCTTATTTTAAGATTTCTTCATTGTTGAAAGCGTGGGAAAATTTTTCCATTGTTAAAGGATAGTGACATTTTCACGTTTTAAATATTGTCCATTGTTGAATGCGTATCAATATTTGTCAATGGAATTTTTTCCATTGTTGTAAGTGCGGGAAAGTTGGAATTATATTTAACTCTTAATATAATTATAAATAAATTTGTCATAATAACAATTGAAAAAGGAAGACATTAAGTCGAATGTTTCATTGTTGCGGGGAAAATTTCTTATTTTAAGATTTCTTCATTATTGATAGCGTGGGAAATTTTTTCCATTGTTAAAGGATAGGGACATTTTCACGTTTTAAATATTGTCCATTGTTGAAAGCATATTAATATTTGTCAATGGAATTTTTTTCATTGTTGGAAGTGCGGGAAAGTTGTCATTACAGATAACTCCTATTATAATTATAAATAAATTTGACATAATAACAATTGAAAAAGGAAGACTTAAAGTCTAAATTTCATTGTTGTGGGAAATTTTCATATTTTAAGATTTCTTCATTGTTGCAAGCGTGGGAAAATTTGTCAGTATAATTTTTTCCATTGTTAAATGATAGGGACAATTTTACGTTTTAAAGATTGTCCATTGTTGATAGCGTATGATTATTTGTCAATGGAAGTTTTTCCGCTGTTGGAAGTGCGGAAAAGTTGTCATTAGAGATAACTATTAATATAATTATAAATAGATTTTTCATAATAACAATTGAAAAAGGAAGACTTAAAGTCGAATTTGTCATTGTTGCGGGAAAAATTTCTTGTTTTAAGATTTCTTCATTGTTGAATGGGTTGGAAAATTTGTCACTATAAATTTTTCCATTGTTAAAGGATAGGGACATTTTCATGTTTTAAATATAGTCCATTGTTGAAAGCGTATCAATATTTGTCAATGGAATTTTTTCCGCTGTTGGAAGTGCGGGAAAGTTGTCATTATAGATAAGTATTAATATAATTATAAATAGATTTTTCATAATAACAATTGAAAAAGGAAGACATTAAGTCGAATGTTTCATTGTTGCGGGAAAAATTTCTTATTTTAAGATTTCTTCATTATTGATAGCGTGGGAAATTTTTTCCATTGTTAAAGGATAGGGACATTTTCACGTTTTAAATATTGTCCATTGTTGAAAGCATTTTAATATTTGTCAATAGAATTTTTTCCATTGGTGGAAGTGCGGGAAAGTTGTCATTACAGATAACTCCTATTATAATTATAAATAAATTTGACATAATAACAATTGAAAAAGGAAGACTTAAAGTCTAAATTTCATTGTTGTGGGAAATTTTCCTATTTTAAGATTTCTTCATTGTTGCAAGCGTGGTAAAATTTGTCAGTATAATTTTTTCCATTGTTAAATGATAGGAACAATTTCACGTTTTAAAGATTGTCCATTGTTGATAGCGTATCAATATTTGTCTTTGGAAGTTTTTCCGCTTTTGGAAGTGCAGGAAAGTTGTCATTATAGATAACTTCTAATATAATTATAAATAAATTTGTCATAATAACAATTGAAAAAGGAAGACATTAAGTCGAATGTTTCATTGTTGCGGGAAAAATTTCTTATTTTAAGATTTCTTCATTATTGATAGCGTGGGAAATTTTTTCCATTGTTAAAGGAAAGGGACATTTTCACGTTTTAAATACCATTGTTGAAAGCATTTTAATATTTGTCAATGGAATTTTTTCCATTGGTGGAAGTGCGGGAAAGTTGTCATTACAGATAACTCCCATTATAATTATAAATAAATTTCACATAATAACAATTGAAAAAGGAAGACTTAAAGTCTAAATTTTATTGTTGTGGGAAATTTTCATATTTTAAGATTTCTTCATTGTTGCAAGCGTGGTAAAATTTGTCAGTATATTTTTTTCCATTGTTAAATGATAGGAACAATTTTACGTTTTAAAGATTGTCCATTGTTGATAGCGTATGAATATTTGTCAATGGAAGTTTTTCCGCTGTTGGAAGTGCGGGAAAGTTGTCATTATAGTTAACTATTAATATAATTATAAATAGATTTTTCATAATAACAATTGAAAAAGGAAGACTTAAAGTCGAATTTGTCATTGTTGCGGGAAAAATTTCTTGTTTTAAGATTTCTTCATTGTTGAAAGCGTTGGAAAATTTGTCACTATAAATTTTTCCATTGTTAAAGGATATGGACATTTTCACGTTTTAAATATTGTCCATTGTTGAATGCGTATCAATATTTGTCAGTGGAATTTCTTTCTATTGTTGGAAGTGCGGGAAAGTGGGAATTATATTTAACTCTTAATATAATTATAAATAAATTTGTCATAATAACAATTGAAAAAGGAAGACTTAAAGTCGAATGTTTCATTGTTGCGGGAAAAAATTCTTATTTTAAGATTTCTTCATTATTGATAGCGTGGGAAATTTTTTCCATTGTTAAAGGAAAGGGACATTTTCACGTTTTAAATACCATTGTTGAAAGCATATTAATATTTGTCAATGGAATTTTTTCCATTGTTGGAAGTGCGGGAAAGTTGTCATTACAGATAACTCCTATTATAATTATAAATAAATTTGACATAATAACAATTGAAAAAGGAAGACTTAAAGTCTAAATTTCGTTGTTGTGGGATATTTTCATATTTTAAGATTTCTTCATTGTTGCAATCGTGGTAAAATTTGTCAGTATAATTTTTCCATTGTTAAATGATAGGAACAATTTTACGTTTTAAAGATTGTCCATTGTTGATAGCGTATCAATATTTGTCTTTGGAAGTTTTTCCGCTGTTGGAAGTGCGGGAAAAATGTCATTATAGATAACTATTAATATAATTATAAATAGATTTTTCATAATAACAATTGAAAAAGGAAGACTTAAATTCGAATTTGTCATTGTTGCGGGAAAAAATTCTTATTTTAAGATTTCTTCATTGTTGAAAGCGTGGGAAAATTTTTCCATTGTTAAAGGATAGTGACATTTTCACGTTTTAAATATTGTCCATTGTTGAATGCGTATCAATATTTGTCAATGGAATTTTTTCCATTGTTGAAAGTGCGGGAAAGTTGGAATTATATTTAACTCTTAATATAATTATAAATAAATTTGTCATAATAACAATTGAAAAAGGAAGACTTAAAGTCGAATGTTTCATTGTTGCGGGAAAAATTTCTTATTTTAAGATTTCTTCATTATTGATAGCGTGGGAAATTTTTTCCATTGTTAAAGGATAGGGACATTTTCACGTTTTAAATATTGTCCATTGTTGAAAGCATTTTAATATTTGTCAATGGAATTTTTTCCATTGGTGGAAGTGCGGGAAAGTTGTCATTACAGATAACTCCCATTATAATTATAAATAAATTTCACATAATAACAATTGAAAAAGGAAGACTTAAAGTCTAAATTTTATTGTTGTGGGAAATTTTCATATTTTAAGATTTCTTCATTGTTGCAAGCGTGGTAAAATTTGTCAGTATATTTTTTTCCATTGTTAAATGATAGGAACAATTTTACGTTTTAAAGATTGTCCATTGTTGATAGCGTATGAATATTTGTCAATGGAAGTTTTTCCGCTGTTGGAAGTGCGGGAAAGTTGTCATTATAGTTAACTATTAATATAATTATAAATAGATTTTTCATAATAACAATTGAAAAAGGAAGACTTAAAGTCGAATTTGTCATTGTTGCGGGAAAAATTTCTTGTTTTAAGATTTCTTCATTGTTGAAAGCGTGGGAAAATTTTTCCATTGTTAAAGGATAGGGACATTTTCACGTTTTAAATATTGTCCATTGTTGATAGCGTATGAATATTTGTCAATGGAAGTTTTTCCGCTGTTTGAAGAGCGTAAACGTTGTCATGATAGATAACTTCTAATATAATTATAAATAGATTTTTTATAATAACAATTGAAAAATGAAGACTTAAAGTCGAATTTTTCATTGTTGCGCGAAAAATTTCTTGTTATAAGATTTCTTCATTGTTGAATGCGTTGGAAAATTTGTCACTATAAATTTTTCCATTGTTAAAGGATAGGGACATTTTCATGTTTTAAATATAGCCCATTGTTGAAAGCGTATCAATATTTGTCAATGGAATTTTTTCCGCTGTTGGAAGTGCGGGAAAGTTGTCATTATAGATAACTATTAATATAATTATAAATAGATTTTTCATAATAACAATTGAAAAAGGAAGACTTAAAGTCGAATTTGTCATTATTGCGGGAAAAAATACTTATTTTAAGATTTCTTCATTGTTGAAAGCGTGGGAAAATTTTTCCATTGTTAAAGGATAGGGATATTTTCACGTTTTAAATATTGTCCATTGTTGAATGCGTATCAATATTTGTCAATGGAATTTTTTCCATTGTTGGAAGTGCGGGAAAGTTGGAATTGTATTTAACTCTTAAAATAATTATAAATAAATTTGTCATAATAACAATTGAAAAAGGAAGACATTAAGTCGAATGTTTCATTGTTGCGGGAAAAATTTCTTATTTTAAGATTTCTTCATTATTGATAGCGTGGGAAATTTTTTCCATTGTTAAAGGATAGGGACATTTTCACGTTTTAAATATTGTCCATTGTTGAAAGCATTTTAATATTTGAAAATGGAATTTTTTCCATTGGTGGAAGTGTGGGAAAGTTGTCATTACAGATAACTCCTATTATTATTATAAATAAATTTACATAATAACAATTGAAAAAGGAAGACTTAAAGTCTAAATTTCATTGTTGTGGGAAATTTTCATATTTTAAGATTTCTTCATTGTTGCAAGCGTGGGAAAATTTGTCAGTATAATTTTTTCCATTGTTAAATGATAGGAACAATTTTACGTTTTAAAGATTGTCCATTGTTGATAGCGTATCAATATTTGTCTTTGGAAGTTTTTCCGCTGTTGGAAGGACGGGAAAGTTGTCATTATAGATAACTATTAATATAATTATAAATAGATTTTTCATAATAACAATTGAAAAAGGAAGACTTAAATTCGAATTTGTCATTGTTGCGGAAAAAAAATTTATTTTAAGATTTCTTCATTGTTGAAAGCGTGGGAAAATTTTTTCATTGTTAAAGGATAGTGACATTTTCACGTTTTAAATATTGTCCATTGTTGAATGCGTATCAATATTTGTCAATGGAATTTTTTGCATTGTTGGAAGTGCGGGAAAGTTGGAATTATATTTAACTCTTAATATAATTATAAATAAATTTGTCATAATAACAATTGAAAAAGGAAGACATTAAGTCGAATGTTTCATTGTTGCGGGAAAAATTTCTTATTTTAAGATTTCTTCATTATTGATAGCGTGGGAAATTTTTTCCATTGTTAAAGGATAGGGACATTTTCACGTTTTAAATATTGTCCATTGTTGAAAGCATTTTAATATTTGTCAATGGAATTTTTTCCATTGGTGGAAGTGCGGGAAAGTTGTCATTACAGATAACTCCTATTATAATTATAAATAAATTTGACATAATAACAATTGAAAAAGGAAGACTTAAAGTCTAAATTTCATTGTTGTGGGAAATTTTCCTATTTTAAGATTTCTTCATTGTTGCAAGCGTGGGAAAATTTGTCAGTATAATTTTTTCCATTGTTAAATGATAGGGACAATTTTACGTTTTAAAGATTGTCCATTGTTGATAGCGTATCAATATTTGTCTTTGGAAGTTTTTCCGCTGTTTGAAGTGCGGGAAAGTTGTCATTATAGATAATTATTAATATAATTATAAATAGATTTTTTATAATAACAATTGAAAAAGGAAGACTTAAAGTCGAATTTGTCATTGTTGCGGGAAAAAATTCTTATTTTAAGATTTCTTCATTGTTGAAAGCGTGGGAAAATTTTTCCATTGTTAAAGGATAGTGACATTTTCACGTTTTAAATATTGTCCATTGTTGAATGCGTATCAATATTTGTCAATGGAATTTTTTCCATTGTTGGAAGTGCGGGAAAGTTGGAATTATATTTAACTCTTAATATAATTATAAATAAATTTGTCATAATAACAATTGAAAAAGGAAGACTTAAAGTCGAATGTTTCATTGTTGCGGGAAAAATTTCTTATTTTAAGATTTCTTCATTATTGATAGCGTGGGAAATTTTTTCCATTGTTAAAGGATAGGGACATTTTCACGTTTTAAATATTGTCCATTGTTGAAAGCATTTTAATATTTGTCAATGGAATTTTTTCCATTGGTGGAAGTGCGGGAAAGTTGTCATTACAGATAACTCCTATTATAATTATAAATAAATTTGACATAATAACAATTGAAAAAGGAAGACTTAAAGTATAAATTTCATTGTTGTGGGAAATTTTCATATTTTAAGATTTCTTCATTGTTGTAAGCGTGGTAAAATTTGTCAGTATATTTTTTTCCATTGTTAAATGATAGGAACAATTTTACGTTTTAAAGATTGTCCATTGTTGGTAGCGTATGAATATTTGTCAATGGAAGTTTTTCCGCTGTTGGAAGTGCGGGAAAGTTGTCATTATAGTTAACTATTAATATAATTATAAATAGATTTTTCATAATAACAATTGAAAAAGGAAGACTTAAAGTCGAATTTGTCATTGTTGCGGGAAAAATTTCTTGTTTTAAGATTTCTTCATTGTTGAAAGCGTGGGAAAATTTTTCCATTGGTAAAGGATAGGGACATTTTCACGTTTTAAATATTGTCCATTGTTGATAGCGTATGAATATTTGTCAATGGAAGTTTTTCCGCTGTTTGAAGTGCGGGAAAGTTGTCATGATAGATAACTTCTAATATAATTATAAATAGATTTTTTATAATAACAATTGAAAAATGAAGACTTAAAGTCGAATTTTTCATTGTTGCGCGAAAAATTTCTTGTTTTAAGATTTCTTCATTGTTGAATGCGTTGGAAAATTTGTCACTATAAATTTTTCCATTGTTAATGGATAGGGACATTTTTATGTTTTAAATATAGTCCATTGTTGAAAGCGTATCAATATTTGTCAATGGAATTTTTTCCGCTGTTCGAAGTGCGGGAAAGTTGTCATTATAGATAACTATTAATATAATTATAAATAGATTTTTCATAATAACAATTGAAAAAGGAAGACTTAAAGTCGAATTTGTCATTATTGCGGGAAAAAATTCTTATTTTAAGATTTCTTCATTGTTGAAAGCGTGGGAAAATTTTTCCATTGTTAAAGGATAGGGATATTTTCACGTTTTAAATATTGTCCATTGTTGGTAGCGTATCAATATTTGTCAATGGAATTTTTTCCATTGTTGGAAGTGCGGGAAAGTTGGAATTATATTTAACTCTTAATATAATTATAAATAAATTTGTCATAATAACAATTGAAAAAGGAAGACATTAAGTCGAATGTTTCATTGTTGCGGGAAAAATTTCTTATTTTAAGATTTCTTCATTATTGATAGCGTGGGAAATTTTTTCCATTGTTAAAGGATAGGGACATTTTCACGTTTTAAATATTGTCCATTGTTGAAAGCATTTTAATATTTGTCAATGGAATTTTTTCCATTGTTAAATGATAGGGACAATTTTAAGTTTTAAAGATTGTCCATTGTTGATAGCGTATGAATATTTGTCAATGGAAGTTTTTCCGCTGTTGGAAGTGCGGAAAAGTTGTCATTAGAGATAACTATTAATATAATTATAAATAGATTTTTCATAATAACAATTGAAAAAGGAAGACTTAAAGTCGAATTTGTCATTGTTGCGGGAAAAATTTCTTGTTTTAAGATTTCCTCATTGTTGAATGGGTTGGAAAATTTGTCACTATAAATTTTTCCATTGTTAAAGGATAGGGGCATTTTCATGTTTTAAATATTGTCCATTGTTGAAAGCGTATACATATTTGTCAATGGAAATTTTTCCGCTGTTGGAAGTGCGGAAAAGTTGGAATTATATTTAACTCTTAATATAATTATAAATAAATTTGACATAATAACAATTGAAAAAGGAAGACTTAAAGTCTAAATTTCATTGTTGTGGGAAATTTTCATATTTTAAAATTTCTTCATTGTTGCAAGCGTGGTAAAATTTGTCAGTATCATTTTTTCCATTGTTAAATGATAGGAACAATTTTACGTTTTAAAGATTGTCCATTGTTGATAGCGTATCAATATTTGTCTTTGGAAGTTTTTCCGCTGTTGGAAGTGCGGGAAAGTTGTCATTATAGTTAACTATTTATATAATTATAAATAGATTTTTCATAATAACAATTGAAAAAGGAAGACTTAAATTCGAATTTGTCATTGTTGCGGGAAAAAATTCTTATTTTAAGATTTCTTCATTGTTGAAAGCGTGGGAAATTTTTTCCATTGTTAAAGGATAGTGACATTTTCACGTTTTAAATATTGTCCATTGTTGAATGCGTATCAATATTTGTCAATGGAATTTTTTCCATTGTTGGAAGTGCGGGAAAGTTGGAATTATATTTAACTCTTAATATAATTATAAATAAATTTGTCATAATAACAATTGAAAAATGAAGACATTAAGTCGAATGTTTCATTGTTGCGGGAAAAATTTCTTATTTTAAGATTTCTTCATTATTGATAGCGTGGGAAATTTTTCCATTGTTAAAGGATAGGGACATTTTCACGTTTTAAATATTGTCCATTGTTGAAAGCATTTTAATATTTGTCAATGGAATTTTTTCCATTGGTGGAAGTGCGGGAATGTTGTCATTACAGATAACTCCTATTATAATTATAAATAAATTTGACATAATAACAATTGAAAAAGGAAGACTTAAAGTCTAAATTTCATTGTTGTGGGAAATTTTCATATTTTAAGATTTCTTCATTGTTGCAAGCCTGGGAAAATTTGTCAGTATAATTTTTTCCATTGTTAAATGATAGGGACAATTTTACGTTTTAAAGATTGTCCATTGTTGATAGCGTATGAATATTTGTCAATGGAAGTTTTTCCGCTGTTGGAAGTGCGGAAAAGTTGTCATTAGAGATAACTATTAATATAATTATAAATAGATTTTTCATAATAACAATTGAAAAAGGAAGACTTAAAGTCGAATTTGTAATTGTTGCGGGAAAAATTTCTTGTTTTAAGATTTCTTCATTGTTGAATGGATTGGAAAATTTGTCACTATAAACTTTTCCATTGTTAAAGGATAGGGACATTTTCATGTTTTAAATATAGTCCATTGTTGAAAGCGTATCAATATTTGTCAATGGAATTTTTTCCGCTGTTGGAAGTGCGGGAAAGTTGTCATTATAGATAACTATTAATATAATTATAAATAGATTTTTCATAATAACAATTGAAAAAGGAAGACTTAAAGTCGAATTTGTCATTATTGCGGGAAAAAATTCTTATTTTAAGATTTCTTCATTGTCGAAAGCGTGGGAAAATTTTTCCATTGTTAAAGGATAGGGATATTTTCACGTTTTAAATATTGTCCATTGTTGAATGCGTATCAATGGAATTTTTTCCATTGTTGGAAGTGCGGGAAAGTTGGAATTATATTTAACTCTTAATATAATTATAAATAAATTTGTCATAATAACAATTGAAAAAGTAAGACTTAAAGTCGAATGTTTCATTGTTGCGGGAAAAAATTCTTATTTTAAGATTTCTTCATTATTGATAGCGTGGGAATTTTTTTCCATTGTTAAAGGAAAGGGACATTTTCACGTTTTAAATACCATTGTTGAAAGCATATTAATATTTGTCAATGGAATTTTTTCCATTGTTGGAAGTGCGGGAAAGTTGTCATTACAGATAACTCCTATTATAATTATAAATAAATTTGACATAATAACAATTGAAAAAGGAAGACTTAAAGTCTAAATTTCGTTGTTGTGGGAAATTTTCATATTTTAAGATTTCTTCATTGTTGCAATCGTGGTAAAATTTGTCAGTATAATTTTTCCATTGTTAAATGATAGGAATAATTTTACGTTTTAAAGATTGTCCATTGTTGATAGCGTATCAATATTTGTCTTTGGAAGTTTTTCCGCTGTTGGAAGTGCGGGAAAAATGTCATTATAGATAACTATTAATATAATTATAAATAGATTTTTCATAATAACAATTGAAAAAGGAAGACTTAAATTCGAATTTGTCATTGTTGCGGGAAAAAATTCTTATTTTAAGATTTCTTCATTGTTGAAAGCGTGGGAAAATTTTTCCATTGTTAAAGGATAGTGACATTTTCACGTTTTAAATATTGTCCATTGTTGAATGCGTATCAATATTTGTCAATGGAATTTTTTCCATTGTTGAAAGTGCGGGAAAGTTGGAATTATATTTAACTCTTAATATAATTATAAATAAATTTGTCATAATAACAATTGAAAAAGGAAGACTTAAAGTCGAATGTTTCATTGTTGCGGGAAAAATTTCTTATTTTAAGATTTCTTCATTATTGATAGCGTGGGAAATTTTTTCCATTGTTAAAGGATAGGGACATTTTCACGTTTTAAATATTGTCCATTGTTGAAAGCATTTTAATATTTGTCAATGGAATTTTTTCCATTGGTGGAAGTGCGGGAAAGTTGTCATTACAGATAACTCCCATTATAATTATAAATAAATTTCACATAATAACAATTGAAAAAGGAAGACTTAAAGTCTAAATTTTATTGTTGTGGGAAATTTTCATATTTTAAGATTTCTTCATTGTTGCAAGCGTGGTAAAATTTGTCAGTATATTTTTTTCCATTGTTAAATGATAGGAACAATTTTACGTTTTAAAGATTGTCCATTGTTGATAGCGTATGAATATTTGTCAATGGAAGTTTTTCCGCTGTTGGAAGTGCGGGAAAGTTGTCATTATAGTTAACTATTAATATAATTATAAATAGATTTTTCATAATAACAATTGAAAAAGGAAGACTTAAAGTCGAATTTGTCATTGTTGCGGGAAAAATTTCTTGTTTTAAGATTTCTTCATTGTTGAAAGCGTTGGAAAATTTGTCACTATAAATTTTTCCATTGTTAAAGGATATGGACATTTTCACGTTTTAAATATTGTCCATTGTTGAATGCGTATCAATATTTGTCAGTGGAATTTCTTTCTATTGTTGGAAGTGCGGGAAAGTGGGAATTATATTTAACTCTTAATATAATTATAAATAAATTTGTCATAATAACAATTGAAAAAGGAAGACTTAAAGTCGAATGTTTCATTGTTGCGGGAAAAAATTCTTATTTTAAGATTTCTTCATTATTGATAGCGTGGGAAATTTTTTCCATTGTTAAAGGAAAGGGACATTTTCACGTTTTAAATACCATTGTTGAAAGCATATTAATATTTGTCAATGGAATTTTTTCCATTGTTGGAAGTGCGGGAAAGTTGTCATTACAGATAACTCCTATTATAATTATAAATAAATTTGACATAATAACAATTGAAAAAGGAAGACTTAAAGTCTAAATTTCGTTGTTGTGGGATATTTTCATATTTTAAGATTTCTTCATTGTTGCAATCGTGGTAAAATTTGTCAGTATAATTTTTCCATTGTTAAATGATAGGAACAATTTTACGTTTTAAAGATTGTCCATTGTTGATAGCGTATCAATATTTGTCTTTGGAAGTTTTTCCGCTGTTGGAAGTGCGGGAAAAATGTCATTATAGATAACTATTAATATAATTATAAATAGATTTTTCATAATAACAATTGAAAAAGGAAGACTTAAATTCGAATTTGTCATTGTTGCGGGAAAAAATTCTTATTTTAAGATTTCTTCATTGTTGAAAGCGTGGGAAAATTTTTCCATTGTTAAAGGATAGTGACATTTTCACGTTTTAAATATTGTCCATTGTTGAATGCGTATCAATATTTGTCAATGGAATTTTTTCCATTGTTGAAAGTGCGGGAAAGTTGGAATTATATTTAACTCTTAATATAATTATAAATAAATTTGTCATAATAACAATTGAAAAAGGAAGACTTAAAGTCGAATGTTTCATTGTTGCGGGAAAAATTTCTTATTTTAAGATTTCTTCATTATTGATAGCGTGGGAAATTTTTTCCATTGTTAAAGGATAGGGACATTTTCACGTTTTAAATATTGTCCATTGTTGAAAGCATTTTAATATTTGTCAATGGAATTTTTTCCATTGGTGGAAGTGCGGGAAAGTTGTCATTACAGATAACTCCCATTATAATTATAAATAAATTTCACATAATAACAATTGAAAAAGGAAGACTTAAAGTCTAAATTTTATTGTTGTGGGAAATTTTCATATTTTAAGATTTCTTCATTGTTGCAAGCGTGGTAAAATTTGTCAGTATATTTTTTTCCATTGTTAAATGATAGGAACAATTTTACGTTTTAAAGATTGTCCATTGTTGATAGCGTATGAATATTTGTCAATGGAAGTTTTTCCGCTGTTGGAAGTGCGGGAAAGTTGTCATTATAGTTAACTATTAATATAATTATAAATAGATTTTTCATAATAACAATTGAAAAAGGAAGACTTAAAGTCGAATTTGTCATTGTTGCGGGAAAAATTTCTTGTTTTAAGATTTCTTCATTGTTGAAAGCGTTGGAAAATTTGTCACTATAAATTTTTCCATTGTTAAAGGATATGGACATTTTCACGTTTTAAATATTGTCCATTGTTGAATGCGTATCAATATTTGTCAGTGGAATTTCTTTCTATTGTTGGAAGTGCGGGAAAGTGGGAATTATATTTAACTCTTAATATAATTATAAATAAATTTGTCATAATAACAATTGAAAAAGGAAGACTTAAAGTCGAATGTTTCATTGTTGCGGGAAAAAATTCTTATTTTAAGATTTCTTCATTATTGATAGCGTGGGAAATTTTTTCCATTGTTAAAGGAAAGGGACATTTTCACGTTTTAAATACCATTGTTGAAAGCATATTAATATTTGTCAATGGAATTTTTTCCATTGTTGGAAGTGCGGGAAAGTTGTCATTACAGATAACTCCTATTATAATTATAAATAAATTTGACATAATAACAATTGAAAAAGGAAGACTTAAAGTCTAAATTTCGTTGTTGTGGGATATTTTCATATTTTAAGATTTCTTCATTGTTGCAATCGTGGTAAAATTTGTCAGTATAATTTTTCCATTGTTAAATGATAGGAACAATTTTACGTTTTAAAGATTGTCCATTGTTGATAGCGTATCAATATTTGTCTTTGGAAGTTTTTCCGCTGTTGGAAGTGCGGGAAAAATGTCATTATAGATAACTATTAATATAATTATAAATAGATTTTTCATAATAACAATTGAAAAAGGAAGACTTAAATTCGAATTTGTCATTGTTGCGGGAAAAAATTCTTATTTTAAGATTTCTTCATTGTTGAAAGCGTGGGAAAATTTTTCCATTGTTAAAGGATAGTGACATTTTCACGTTTTAAATATTGTCCATTGTTGAATGCGTATCAATATTTGTCAATGGAATTTTTTCCATTGTTGAAAGTGCGGGAAAGTTGGAATTATATTTAACTCTTAATATAATTATAAATAAATTTGTCATAATAACAATTGAAAAAGGAAGACTTAAAGTCGAATGTTTCATTGTTGCGGGAAAAATTTCTTATTTTAAGATTTCTTCATTATTGATAGCGTGGGAAATTTTTTCCATTGTTAAAGGATAGGGACATTTTCACGTTTTAAATATTGTCCATTGTTGAAAGCATTTTAATATTTGTCAATGGAATTTTTTCCATTGGTGGAAGTGCGGGAAAGTTGTCATTACAGATAACTCCCATTATAATTATAAATAAATTTCACATAATAACAATTGAAAAAGGAAGACTTAAAGTCTAAATTTTATTGTTGTGGGAAATTTTCATATTTTAAGATTTCTTCATTGTTGCAAGCGTGGTAAAATTTGTCAGTATATTTTTTTCCATTGTTAAATGATAGGAACAATTTTACGTTTTAAAGATTGTCCATTGTTGATAGCGTATGAATATTTGTCAATGGAAGTTTTTCCGCTGTTGGAAGTGCGGGAAAGTTGTCATTATAGTTAACTATTAATATAATTATAAATAGATTTTTCATAATAACAATTGAAAAAGGAAGACTTAAAGTCGAATTTGTCATTGTTGCGGGAAAAATTTCTTGTTTTAAGATTTCTTCATTGTTGAAAGCGTGGGAAAATTTTTCCATTGTTAAAGGATAGGGACATTTTCACGTTTTAAATATTGTCCATTGTTGATAGCGTATGAATATTTGTCAATGGAAGTTTTTCCGCTGTTTGAAGAGCGTAAAAGTTGTCATGATAGATAACTTCTAATATAATTATAAATAGATTTTTTATAATAACAATTGAAAAATGAAGACTTAAAGTCGAATTTTTCATTGTTGCGCGAAAAATTTCTTGTTTTAAGATTTCTTCATTGTTGAATGCGTTGGAAAATTTGTCACTATAAATTTTTCCATTGTTAAAGGATAGGGACATTTTCATGTTTTAAATATAGCCCATTGTTGAAAGCGTATCAATATTTGTCAATGGAATTTTTTCCGCTGTTGGAAGTGCGGGAAAGTTGTCATTATAGATAACTATTAATATAATTATAAATAGATTTTTCATAATAACAATTGAAAAAGGAAGACTTAAAGTCGAATTTGTCATTATTGCGGGAAAAAATACTTATTTTAAGATTTCTTCATTGTTGAAAGCGTGGGAAAATTTTTCCATTGTTAAAGGATAGGGATATTTTCACGTTTTAAATATTGTCCATTGTTGAATGCGTATTAATATTTGTCAATGGAATTTTTTCCATTGTTGGAAGTGCGGGAAAGTTGGAATTGTATTTAACTCTTAAAATAATTATAAATAAATTTGTCATAATAACAATTGAAAAAGGAAGACATTAAGTCGAATGTTTCATTGTTGCGGGAAAAATTTCTTATTTTAAGATTTCTTCATTATTGATAGCGTGGGAAATTTTTTCCATTGTTAAAGGATAGGGACATTTTCACGTTTTAAATATTGTCCATTGTTGAAAGCATTTTAATATTTGAAAATGGAATTTTTTCCATTGGTGGAAGTGTGGGAAAGTTGTCATTACAGATAACTCCTATTATAATTATAAATAAATTTACATAATAACAATTGAAAAAGGAAGACTTAAAGTCTAAATTTCATTGTTGTGGGAAATTTTCATATTTTAAGATTTCTTCATTGTTGCAAGCGTGGGAAAATTTGTCAGTATAATTTTTTCCATTGTTAAATGATAGGAACATTTTTACGTTTTAAAGATTGTCCATTGTTGATAGCGTATCAATATTTGTCTTTGGAAGTTTTTCCGCTGTTGGAAGGACGGGAAAGTTGTCATTATAGATAACTATTAATATAATTATAAATAGATTTTTCATAATAACAATTGAAAAAGGAAGACTTAAATTCGAATTTGTCATTGTTGCGGAAAAAATTCTTATTTTAAGATTTCTTCATTGTTGAAAGCGTGGGAAAATTTTTTCATTGTTAAAGGATAGTGACATTTTCACGTTTTAAATATTGTCCATTGTTGAATGCGTATCAATATTTGTCAATGGAATTTTTTGCATTGCTGGAAGTGCGGGAAAGTTGGAATTATATTTAACTCTTAATATAATTATAAATAAATTTGTCATAATAACAATTGAAAAAGGAAGACATTAAGTCGAATGTTTCATTGTTGCGGGAAAAATTTCTTATTTTAAGATTTCTTCATTATTGATAGCGTGGGAAATTTTTTCCATTGTTAAAGGATAGGGACATTTTCACGTTTTAAATATTGTCCATTGTTGAAAGCATTTTAATATTTGTCAATGGAATTTTTTCCATTGGTGGAAGTGCGGGAAAGTTGTCATTACAGATAACTCCTATTATAATTATAAATAAATTTGACATAATAACAATTGAAAAAGGAAGACTTAAAGTCTAAATTTCATTGTTGTGGGAAATTTTCCTATTTTAAGATTTCTTCATTGTTGCAAGCGTGGGAAAATTTGTCAGTATAATTTTTTCCATTGTTAAATGATAGGGACAATTTTACGTTTTAAAGATTGTCCATTGTTGATAGCGTATCAATATTTGTCTTTGGAAGTTTTTCCGCTGTTTGAAGTGCGGGAAAGTTGTCATTATAGATAATTATTAATATAATTATAAATAGATTTTTTATAATAACAATTGAAAAAGGAAGACTTAAAGTCGAATTTGTCATTGTTGCGGGAAAAAATTCTTATTTTAAGATTTCTTCATTGTTGAAAGCGTGGGAAAATTTTTCCATTGTTAAAGGATAGTGACATTTTCACGTTTTAAATATTGTCCATTGTTGAATGCGTATCAATATTTGTCAATGGAATTTTTTCCATTGTTGAAGTGCGGGAAAGTTGGAATTGTATTTAACTCTTAAAATAATTATAAATAAATTTGTCATAATAACAATTGAAAAAGGAAGACATTAAGTCGAATGTTTCATTGTTGCGGGAAAAATTTCTTATTTTAAGATTTCTTCATTATTGATAGCGTGGGAAATTTTTTCCATTGTTAAAGGATAGGGACATTTTCACGTTTTAAATATTGTCCATTGTTGAAAGCATTTTAATATTTGAAAATGGAATTTTTTCCATTGGTGGAAGTGTGGGAAAGTTGTCATTACAGATAACTCCTATTATAATTATAAATAAATTTACATAATAACAATTGAAAAAGGAAGACTTAAAGTCTAAATTTCATTGTTGTGGGAAATTTTCATATTTTAAGATTTCTTCATTGTTGCAAGCGTGGGAAAATTTGTCAGTATAATTTTTTCCATTGTTAAATGATAGGAACAATTTTACGTTTTAAAGATTGTCCATTGTTGATAGCGTATCAATATTTGTCTTTGGAAGTTTTTCCGCTGTTGGAAGGACGGGAAAGTTGTCATTATAGATAACTATTAATATAATTATAAATAGATTTTTCATAATAACAATTGAAAAAGGAAGACTTAAATTCGAATTTGTCATTGTTGCGGGAAAAAATTCTTATTTTAAGATTTCTTCATTGTTGAAAGCGTGGGAAAATTTTTTCATTGTTAAAGGATAGTGACATTTTCACGTTTTAAATATTGTCCATTGTTGAATGCGTATCAATATTTGTCAATGGAATTTTTTGCATTGTTGGAAGTGCGGGAAAGTTGGAATTATATTTAACTCTTAATATAATTATAAATAAATTTGTCATAATAACAATTGAAAAAGGAAGACATTAAGTCGAATGTTTCATTGTTGCGGGAAAAATTTCTTATTTTAAGATTTCTTCATTATTGATAGCGTGGGAAATTTTTTCCATTGTTAAAGGATAGGGACATTTTCACGTTTTAAATATTGTCCATTGTTGAAAGCATTTTAATATTTGTCAATGGAATTTTTTCCATTGGTGGAAGTGCGGGAAAGTTGTCATTACAGATAACTCCTATTATAATTATAAATAAATTTGACATAATAACAATTGAAAAAGGAAGACTTAAAGTATAAATTTCATTGTTGTGGGAAATTTTCATATTTTAAAATTTCTTCATTGTTGCAAGCGTGGTAAAATTTGTCAGTATATTTTTTTCCATTGTTAAATTATAGGAACAATTTTACGTTTTAAAGATTGTCCATTGTTGGTAGCGTATGAATATTTGTCAATGGAAGTTTTTCCGCTGTTGGAAGTGCGGGAAAGTTGTCATTATAGTTAACTATTAATATAATTATAAATAGATTTTTCATAATAACAATTGAAAAAGGAAGACTTAAAGTCGAATTTGTCATTGTTGCGGGAAAAATTTCTTGTTTTAAGATTTCTTCATTGTTGAAAGCGTGGGAAAATTTTTCCATTGTTAAAGGATATGGACATTTTCACGTTTTAAATATTGTCCATTGTTGATAGCGTATGAATATTTGTCAATGGAAGTTTTTCCGCTGTTTGAAGTGCGGGAAAGTTGTCATGATAGATAACTTCTAATATAATTATAAATAGATTTTTTATAATAACAATTGAAAAATGAAGACTTAAAGTCGAATTTTTCATTGTTGCGCGAAAAATTTCTTGTTTTAAGATTTCTTCATTGTTGAATGCGTTGGAAAATTTGTCACTATAAATTTTTCCATTGTTAATGGATAGGGACATTTTTATGTTTTAAATATAGTCCATTGTTGAAAGCGTATCAATACTTGTCAATGGAATTTTTTCCGCTGTTCGAAGTGCGGGAAAGTTGTCATTATAGATAACTATTAATATAATTATAAATAGATTTTTCATAATAACAATTGAAAAAGGAAGACTTAAAGTCGAATTTGTCATTATTGCGGGAAAAAATTCTTATTTTAAGATTTCTTCATTGTTGAAAGCGTGGGAAAATTTTTCCATTGTTAAAGGATAGGGATATTTTCACGTTTTAAATATTGTCCATTGTTGAATGCGTATCAATATTTGTCAATGGAATTTTTTCCATTGTTGGAAGTGCGGGAAAGTTGGAATTATATTTAACTCTTAATATAATTATAAATAAATTTGTCATAATAACAATTGAAAAAGGAAGACATTAAGTCGAATGTTTCATTGTTGCGGGAAAAATTTCTTATTTTAAGATTTCTTCATTATTGATAGCGTGGGAAATTTTTTCCATTGTTAAAGGATAGGGACATTTTCACGTTTTAAATATTGTCCATTGTTGAAAGCATTTTAATATTTGTCAATGGAATTTTTTCCATTGGTGGAAGTGCGGGAAAGTTGTCATTACAGATAACTCCTATTATAATTATAAATAAATTTGACATAATAACAATTGAAAAAGGAAGACTTAAAGTCTAAATTTCATTGTTGTGGGAAATTTTCCTATTTTAAGATTTCTTCATTGTTGCAAGCGTGGTAAAATTTGTCAGTATAATTTTTTCCATTGTTAAATGATAGGAACAATTTTACGTTTTAAAGATTGTCCATTGTTGATAGCATATCAATATTTGTCTTTGGAAGTTTTTCCGCTGTTGGAAGTGCAGGAAAGTTGTCATTATAGATAACTATTAATATAATTATAAATAGATTTTTCATAATAACAATTGAAAAAGGAAGACTTAAAGTCGAATTTGTCATTGTTGCGGGAAAAATTTCTTGTTTTAAGATTTCTTCATTGTTGAAAGCGTGGGAAAATTTTTCCATTGTTAAAGGATAGGGACATTTTCACGTTTTAAATATTGTCATTGTTGAATGCGTATCAATATTTGTCAATGGAATTTTTTCCATTGTTGGAAGTGCGGGAAAGTTGGAATTGTATTTAACTCTTAAAATAATTATAAATAAATTTGTCATAATAACAATTGAAAAAGGAAGACATTAAGTCGAATGTTTCATTGTTGCGGGAAAAATTTCTTATTTTAAGATTTCTTCATTATTGATAGCGTGGGAAATTTTTTCCATTGTTAAAGGATAGGGACATTTTCACGTTTTAAATATTGTCCATTGTTGAAAGCATTTTAATATTTGAAAATGGAATTTTTCCATTGGTGGAAGTGCGGGAAAGTTGTCATTACAGATAACTCCTATTATAATTATAAATAAATTTACATAATAACAATTGAAAAAGGAAGACTTAAAGTCTAAATTTCATTGTTGTGGGAAATTTTCATATTTTAAGATTTCTTCATTGTTGCAAGCGTGGGAAAATTTGTCAGTATAATTTTTTCCATTGTTAAATGATAGGGACAATTTTACGTTTTAAAGATTGTCCATTGTTGATAGCGTATCAATATTTGTCTTTGGAAGTTTTTCCGCTGTTGGAAGTGCGGGAAAGTTGTCATTATAGATAATTATTAATATGATTATAAATAGATTTTTCATAATAACAATTGAAAAAGGAAGACTTAAAGTCGCATTTGTCATTGTTGCGGGAAAAAATTCTTATTTTAAGATTTCTTCATTGTTGAAAGCTTGGGAAAAATTTTCCATTGTTAAAGGATATGGACATTTTCACGTTTTAAATATTGTCCATTGTTGAATGCGTATCAATATTTGTCAATGGAATTTTTTGCATTGTTGGAAGTGCGGGAAAGTTGGAATTATATTTAACTCTTAATATAATTATAAATAAATTTGTCATAATAACAATTGAAAAAGGAAGACATTAAGTCGAATGTTTCATTGTTGCGGGAAAAATTTCTTATTTTAAGATTTCTTCATTATTGATAGCGTGGGAAATTTTTTCCATTGTTAAAGGATAGGGACATTTTCACGTTTTAAATATTGTCCATTGTTGAAAGCATTTTAATATTTGTCAATGGAATTTTTTCCATTGTTAAATGATAGGGACAATTTTACGTTTTAAAGATTGTCCATTGTTGATAGCGTATGAATATTTGTCAATGGAAGTTTTTCCGCTGTTGGAAGTGCGGAAAAGTTGTCATTAGAGATAACTATTAATATAATTATAAATAAATTTTTCATAATAACAATTGAAAAAGGAAGACTTAAAGTCGAATTTGTCATTGTTGCGGGAAAAATTTCTTGTTTTAAGATTTCTTCATTGTTGAATGGGTTGGAAAATTTGTCACTATAAATTTTTCCATTGTTAAAGGATAGGGGCATTTGCATGTTTTAAATATTGTCCATTGTTGAAAGCGTATACATATTTGTCAATGGAAATTTTTCCGCTGTTGGAAGTGCGGAAAAGTTGGAATTATATTTAACTCTTAATATAATTATAAATAAATTTGACATAATAACAATTGAAAAAGGAAGACTTAAAGTCTAAATTTCATTGTTGTGGGAAATTTTCATATTTTAAGATTTCTTCATTGTTGCAAGCGTGGTAAAATTTGTCAGTATCATTTTTTCATTGTTAAATGATAGGAACAATTTTACGTTTTAAAGATTGTCCATTGTTGATAGCGTATCAATATTTGTCTTTGGAAGTTTTTCCGCTGTTGGAAATGCGGGAAAGTTGTCATTATAGATAATTATTAATATAATTATAAATAGATTTTTCATAATAACAATTGAAAAAGGAAGACTTAAAGTCGAATTTGTCATTGTTGCGGGAAAAAATTCTTATTTTAAGATTTGTTCATTGTTGAAAGCGTGGGAAAATTTTTCCATTGTTAAAGGATATGGACATTTTCACGTTTTAAATATTGTCCATTGTTGAATGCGTATCAATATTTGTCAATGGAATTTTTTCCATTGTTGAATGCGTATCAATATTTGTCAATGGAATTTTTTCCATTGTTGGAAGTGCGGGAAAGTGGGAATTATATTTAACTCTTAATATAATTATAAATAAATTTGTCATAATAACAATTGAAAAAGGAAGACTTAAAGTCGAATTTGTCATTGTTGCGGGAAAAAATTCTTATTTTAAGATTTCTTCATTGTTGAAAGCTTGGGAAAAATTTTCCATTGTTAAAGGATATGGACATTTTCACGTTTTAAATATTGTCCATTGTTGAATGCGTATCAATATTTGTCAATGGAATTTTTTGCATTGTTGGAAGTGCGGGAAAGTTGGAATTATATTTAACTCTTAATATAATTATAAATAAATTTGTCATAATAACAATTGAAAAAGGAAGACATTAAGTCGAATGTTTCATTGTTGCGGGAAAAATTTCTTATTTTAAGATTTCTTCATTATTGATAGCGTGGGAAATTTTTTCCATTGTTAAAGGATAGGGACATTTTCACGTTTTAAATATTGTCCATTGTTGAAAGCATTTTAATATTTGTCAATGGAATTTTTTCCATTGTTAAATGATAGGGACAATTTTACGTTTTAAAGATTGTCCATTGTTGATAGCGTATGAATATTTGTCAATGGAAGTTTTTCCGCTGTTGGAAGTGCGGAAAAGTTGTCATTAGAGATAACTATTAATATAATTATAAATAGATTTTTCATAATAACAATTGAAAAAGGAAGACTTAAAGTCGAATTTGTCATTGTTGCGGGAAAAATTTCTTGTTTTAAGATTTCCTCATTGTTGAATGGGTTGGAAAATTTGTCACTATAAATTTTTCCATTGTTAAAGGATAGGGGCATTTTCATGTTTTAAATATTGTCCATTGTTGAAAGCGTATACATATTTGTCAATGGAAATTTTTCCGCTGTTGTAAGTGCGGAAAAGTTGGAATTATATTTAACTCTTAATATAATTATAAATAAATTTGTCATAATAACAATTGAAAAAGGAAGACATTAAGTCGAATGTTTCATTGTTGCGGGAAAAATTTCTTGTTTTAAGATTTCTTCATTGTTGAAAGCGTGGGAAAATTTTTCCATTGTTAAAGGATAGGGACATTTTCACGTTTTAAATATTGTCCATTGTTGAATGCGTATCAATATTTGTCAATGGAATTTTTTCCATTGTTGGAAGTGCGGGAAAGTTGGAATTGTATTTAACTCTTAAAATAATTATAAATAAATTTGTCATAATAACAATTGAAAAAGGAAGACATTAAGTCGAATGTTTCATTGTTGCGGGAAAAATTTCTTATTTTAAGATTTCTTCATTATTGATAGCGTGGGAAATTTTTTCCATTGTTAAAGGATAGGGACATTTTCACGTTTTAAATATTGTCCATTGTTGAAAGCATTTTAATATTTGAAAATGGAATTTTTCCATTGGTGGAAGTGCGGGAAAGTTGTCATTACAGATAACTCCTATTATAATTATAAATAAATTTACATAATAACAATTGAAAAAGGAAGACTTAAAGTCTAAATTTCATTGTTGTGGGAAATTTTCATATTTTAAGATTTCTTCATTGTTGAAAGCGTGGGAAAATTTTTCCATTGTTAAAGGATAGGGATATTTTCACGTTTTAAATATTGTCCATTGTTGAATGCGTATCAATATTTGTCAATGGAATTTTTTCCATTGTTGGAAGTGCGGGAAAGTTGGAATTATATTTAACTCTTAATATAATTATAAATAAATTTGTCATAATAACAATTGAAAAAGGAAGACATTAAGTCGAATGTTTCATTGTTGCGGGAAAAATTTCTTATTTTAAGATTTCTTCATTATTGATAGCGTGGGAAATTTTTTCCATTGTTAAAGGATAGGGACATTTTCACGTTTTAAATATTGTCCATTGTTGAAAGCATTTTAATATTTGTCAATGGAATTTTTTCCATTGGTGGAAGTGCGGGAAAGTTGTCATTACAGATAACTCCTATTATAATTATAAATAAATTTGACATAATAACAATTGAAAAAGGAAGACTTAAAGTCTAAATTTCATTGTTGTGGGAAATTTTCCTATTTTAAGATTTCTTCATTGTTGCAAGCGTGGTAAAATTTGTCAGTATAATTTTTTCCATTGTTAAATGATAGGAACAATTTTACGTTTTAAAGATTGTCCATTGTTGATAGCATATCAATATTTGTCTTTGGAAGTTTTTCCGCTGTTGGAAGTGCAGGAAAGTTGTCATTATAGATAACTATTAATATAATTATAAATAGATTTTTCATAATAACAATTGAAAAAGGAAGACTTAAAGTCGAATTTGTCATTGTTGCGGGAAAAATTTCTTGTTTTAAGATTTCTTCATTGTTGAAAGCGTGGGAAAATTTTTCCATTGTTAAAGGATAGGGACATTTTCACGTTTTAAATATTGTCCATTGTTGAATGCGTATCAATATTTGTCAATGGAATTTTTTCCATTGTTGGAAGTGCGGGAAAGTTGGAATTGTATTTAACTCTTAAAATAATTATAAATAAATTTGTCATAATAACAATTGAAAAAGGAAGACATTAAGTCGAATGTTTCATTGTTGCGGGAAAATTTTCTTATTTTAAGATTTCTTCATTATTGATAGCGTGGGAAATTTTTTCCATTGTTAAAGGATAGGGACATTTTCACGTTTTAAATATTGTCCATTGTTGAAAGCATTTTAATATTTGAAAATGGAATTTTTCCATTGGTGGAAGTGCGGGAAAGTTGTCATTACAGATAACTCCTATTATAATTATAAATAAATTTACATAATAACAATTGAAAAAGGAAGACTTAAAGTCTAAGTTTCATTGTTGTGGGAAATTTTCATATTTTAAGATTTCTTCATTGTTGCAAGCGTGGGAAAATTTGTCAGTATAATTTTTTCCATTGTTAAATGATAGGGACAATTTTACGTTTTAAAGATTGTCCATTGTTGATAGCGTATCAATATTTGTCTTTGGAAGTTTTTCCGCTGTTGGAAGTGCGGGAAAGTTGTCATTATAGATAATTATTAATATGATTATAAATAGATTTTTCATAATAACAATTGAAAAAGGAAGACTTAAAGTCGCATTTGTCATTGTTGCGGGAAAAAATTCTTATTTTAAGATTTCTTCATTGTTGAAAGCTTGGGAAAAATTTTCCATTGTTAAAGGATATGGACATTTTCACGTTTTAAATATTGTCCATTGTTGAATGCGTATCAATATTTGTCAATGGAATTTTTTGCATTGTTGGAAGTGCGGGAAAGTTGGAATTATATTTAACTCTTAATATAATTATAAATAAATTTGTCATAATAACAATTGAAAAAGGAAGACATTAAGTCGAATGTTTCATTGTTGCGGGAAAAATTTCTTATTTTAAGATTTCTTCATTATTGATAGCGTGGGAAATTTTTTCCATTGTTAAAGGATAGGGACATTTTCACGTTTTAAATATTGTCCATTGTTGAAAGCATTTTAATATTTGTCAATGGAATTTTTTCCATTGTTAAATGATAGGGACAATTTTACGTTTTAAAGATTGTCCATTGTTGATAGCGTATGAATATTTGTCAATGGAAGTTTTTCCGCTGTTGGAAGTGCGGAAAAGTTGTCATTAGAGATAACTATTAATATAATTATAAATAGATTTTTCATAATAACAATTGAAAAAGGAAGACTTAAAGTCGAATTTGTCATTGTTGCGGGAAAAATTTCTTGTTTTAAGATTTCTTCATTGTTGAATGGGTTGGAAAATTTGTCACTATAAATTTTTCCATTGTTAAAGGATAGGGGCATTTGCATGTTTTAAATATTGTCCATTGTTGAAAGCGTATACATATTTGTCAATGGAAATTTTTCCGCTGTTGGAAGTGCGGAAAAGTTGGAATTATATTTAACTCTTAATATAATTATAAATAAATTTGACATAATAACAATTGAAAAAGGAAGACTTAAAGTCTAAATTTCATTGTTGTGGGAAATTTTCATATTTTAAGATTTCTTCATTGTTGCAAGCGTGGTAAAATTTGTCAGTATCATTTTTTCATTGTTAAATGATAGGAACAATTTTACGTTTTAAAGATTGTCCATTGTTGATAGCGTATCAATATTTGTCTTTGGAAGTTTTTCCGCTGTTGGAAATGCGGGAAAGTTGTCATTATAGATAATTATTAATATAATTATAAATAGATTTTTCATAATAACAATTGAAAAAGGAAGACTTAAAGTCAAATTTGTCATTGTTGCGGGAAAAAATTCTTATTTTAAGATTTGTTCATTGTTGAAAGCGTGGGAAAATTTTTCCATTGTTAAAGGATATGGACATTTTCACGTTTTAAATATTGTCCATTGTTGAATGCGTATCAATATTTGTCAATGGAATTTTTTCCATTGTTGAATGCGTATCAATATTTGTCAATGGAATTTTTTCCATTGTTGGAAGTGCGGGAAAGTGGGAATTATATTTAACTCTTAATATAATTATAAATAAATTTGTCATAATAACAATTGAAAAAGGAAGACTTAAAGTCGAATTTGTCATTGTTGCGGGAAAAAATTCTTATTTTAAGATTTCTTCATTGTTGAAAGCTTGGGAAAAATTTTCCATTGTTAAAGGATATGGACATTTTCACGTTTTAAATATTGTCCATTGTTGAATGCGTATCAATATTTGTCAATGGAATTTTTTGCATTGTTGGAAGTGCGGGAAAGTTGGAATTATATTTAACTCTTAATATAATTATAAATAAATTTGTCATAATAACAATTGAAAAAGGAAGACATTAAGTCGAATGTTTCATTGTTGCGGGAAAAATTTCTTATTTTAAGATTTCTTCATTATTGATAGCGTGGGAAATTTTTTCCATTGTTAAAGGATAGGGACATTTTCACGTTTTAAATATTGTCCATTGTTGAAAGCATTTTAATATTTGTCAATGGAATTTTTTCCATTGTTAAATGATAGGGACAATTTTACGTTTTAAAGATTGTCCATTGTTGATAGCGTATGAATATTTGTCAATGGAAGTTTTTCCGCTGTTGGAAGTGCGGAAAAGTTGTCATTAGAGATAACTATTAATATAATTATAAATAGATTTTTCATAATAACAATTGAAAAAGGAAGACTTAAAGTCGAATTTGTCATTGTTGCGGGAAAAATTTCTTGTTTTAAGATTTCCTCATTGTTCAATGGGTTGGAAAATTTGTCACTATAAATTTTTCCATTGTTAAAGGATAGGGGCATTTTCATGTTTTAAATATTGTCCATTGTTGAAAGCGTATACATATTTGTCAATGGAAATTTTTCCGCTGTTGGAAGTGCGGAAAAGTTGGAATTATATTTAACTCTTAATATAATTATATATAAATTTGACATAATAACAATTGAAAAAGGAAGACTTAAAGTCTAAATTTCATTGTTGTGGGAAATTTTCATATTTTAAGATTTCTTCATTGTTGCAAGCGTGGTAAAATTTGTCAGTATCATTTTTTCCATTGTTAAATGATAGGAACAATTTTACGTTTTAAAGATTGTCCATTGTTGATAGCGTATCAATATTTGTCTTTGGAAGTTTTTCCGCTGTTGGAAGTGCGGGAAAGTTGTCATTATAGTTAACTATTTATATAATTATAAATAGATTTTTCATAATAACAATTGAAAAAGGAAGACTTAAATTCGAATTTGTCATTGTTGCGGGAAAAAATTCTTATTTTAAGATTTCTTCATTGTTGAAAGCGTGGGAAATTTTTTCCATTGTTAAAGGATAGTGACATTTTCACGTTTTAAATATTGTCCATTGTTGAATGCGTATCAATATTTGTCAATGGAATTTTTTCCATTGTTGGAAGTGCGGGAAAGTTGGAATTATATTTAAATCTTAATATAATTATAAATAAATTTGTCATAATAACAATTGAAAAAGGAAGACATTAAGTCGAATGTTTCATTGTTGCGGGAAAAATTTCTTATTTTAAGATTTCTTCATTATTGATAGCGTGGGAAATTTTTCCATTGTTAAAGGATAGGGACATTTTCACGTTTTAAATATTGTCCATTGTTGAAAGCATTTTAATATTTGTCAATGGAATTTTTTCCATTGGTGGAAGTGCGGGAATGTTGTCATTACAGATAACTCCTATTATAATTATAAATAAATTTGACATAATAACAATTGAAAAAGGAAGACTTAAAGTCTAAATTTCATTGTTGTGGGAAATTTTCATATTTTAAGATTTCTTCATTGTTGCAAGCCTGGGAAAATTTGTCAGTATAATTTTTTCCATTGTTAAATGATAGGGACAATTTTACGTTTTAAAGATTGTCCATTGTTGATAGCGTATGAATATTTGTCAATGGAAGTTTTTCCGCTGTTGGAAGTGCGGAAAAGTTGTCATTAGAGATAACTATTAATATAATTATAAATAGATTTTTCATAATAACAATTGAAAAAGGAAGACTTAAAGTCGAATTTGTAATTGTTGCGGGAAAAATTTCTTGTTTTAAGATTTCTTCATTGTTGAATGGATTGGAAAATTTGTCACTATAAACTTTTCCATTGTTAAAGGATAGGGACATTTTCATGTTTTAAATATAGTCCATTGTTGAAAGCGTATCAATATTTGTCAATGGAATTTTTTCCGCTGTTGGAAGTGCGGGAAAGTTGTCATTATAGATAACTATTAATATAATTATAAATAGATTTTTCATAATAACAATTGAAAAAGGAAGACTTAAAGTCGAATTTGTCATTATTGCGGGAAAAAATTCTTATTTTAAGATTTCTTCATTGTCGAAAGCGTGGGAAAATTTTTCCATTGTTAAAGGATAGGGATATTTTCACGTTTTAAATATTGTCCATTGTTGAATGCGTATCAATATTTGTCAATGGAATTTTTTCCATTGTTGGAAGTGCGGGAAAGTTGGAATTATATTTAACTCTTAATATAATTATAAATAAATTTGTCATAATAACAATTGAAAAAGGAAGACATTAAGTCGAATGTTTCATTGTTGCGGGAAAAAATTCTTATTTTAAGATTTCTTCATTATGATAGCGTGGGAAATTTTTTCCATTGTTAAAGGATAGGGACATTTTCACTTTTTAAATATTGTCCATTGTTGAAAGCATATTAATATTTGTCAATGGAATTTTTTCCATTGTTGGAAGTGCGGGAAAGTTGTCATTACATATAACTTCTATTATAATTATAAATAAATTTGACATAATAACAATTGAAAAAGGAAGACTTAAAGTCTAAATTTCGTTGTTGTGGGAAATTTTCATATTTTAAGATTTCTTCATTGTTGCAAGCGTGGTAAAATTTGTCAGTATAATTTTTTCCATTGTTAAATGATAGGAACAATTTTACGTTTTAAAGATTGTCCATTGTTGATAGCGTATCAATATTTGTCTTTGGAAGTTTTTCCGCTGTTGGAAGTGCAGGAAAGTTGTCATTATAGATAACTATTAATATAATTATAAATAGATTTTTCATAATAAGAATTGAAAAAGGAAGACTTAAAGTCGAATTTGTCATTGTTGCGGGAAAAAATTCTTATTTTAAGATTTCTTCATTGTTGAAAGCGTGGGAAAATTTTTCCATTGTTAAAGGATAGGGACATTTTCACGTTTTAAATATTGTCCATTGTTGAATGCTTATCAATATTTGTCAATGGAATTTTTTCCATTGTTGGAAGTGCGGGAAAGTTGGAATTATATTTAACTCTTAAAATAATTATAAATAAATTTGTCATAATAACAATTGAAAAAGGAAGTCATTAAGTGGAATGTTTCATTGTTGCGGGAAAAATTTCTTATTTTAAGATTTCTTCATTATTGATAGCGTGGGAAATTTTTTCCATTGTTAAAGGATAGGGACATTTTCACGTTTTAAATATTGTCCATTGTTGAAAGCATTTTAATATTTGAAAATGGAATTCTTTCCATTGGTGGAAGTGCGGGAAAGTTGTCATTACAGATAACTCCTATTATAATTATAAATAAATTTGACATAATAACAATTGAAAAAGGAAGACTTAAAGTCTAAATTTCGTTGTTGTGGGAAATTTTCATATTTTAAGATTTCTTCATTGTTGCAAGCGTGGTAAAATTTGTCAGTATTATTTTTTCCATTGTTAAATGATAGGAACAATTTTACGTTTTAAAGATTGTCCATTGTTGATAGCGTATCAATATTTGTCTTTGGAAGTTTTTCCGCTGTTGGAAGTGCGGGAAAGTTGTCATTATAGTTAACTATTAATATAATTATAAATAGATTTTTCATAATAACAATTGAAAAAGGAAGACTTAAAGTCGAATTTGTCATTATTGCGGGAAAAAATTCTTATTTTAAGATTTCTTCATTGTTGAAAGCGTGGGAAAATTTTTCCATTGTTAAAGGATAGGGATATTTTCACGTTTTAAATATTGTCCATTGTTGAATGCCTATCAATATTTGTCAATGGAATTTTTTGCATTGGTGGAAGTGCGGGAAAGTTGGAATTATATTTAACTCTTAATATAATTATAAATAAATTTGTCATAATAACAATTGAAAAAGGAAGACATTAAGTCGAATGTTTCATTGTTGCGGGAAAAATTTCTTATTTTAAGATTTCTTCATTATTGATAGCGTGGGAAATTTTTTCCATTGTTAAAGGATAGGGACATTTTCATGTTTTAAATATTGTCCATTGTTGAAAGCATTTTAATATTTGTCAATGGAATTTTTTCCATTGGTGGAAGTGCGGGAAAGTTGTCATTACAGATAACTCCTATTATAATTATAAATAAATTTGACATAATAACAATTGAAAAAGGAAGACTTAAAGTCTAAATTTCATTGTTGTGGGAAATTTTCCTATTTTAAGATTTCTTCATTGTTGCAAGCGTGGTAAAATTTGTCAGTATAATTTTTTCCATTGTTAAATGATAGGAACAATTTTACGTTTTAAAGATTGTCCATTGTTGATAGCGTATCAATATTTGTCTTTGGAAGTTTTTCCGCTGTTGGAAGTGCAGGAAAGTTGTCATTATAGATAACTATTAATATAATTATAAATAGATTTTTCATAATAACAATTGAAAAAGGAAGACTTAAAGTCGAATTTGTCATTGTTGCGGGAAAAAATTCTTATTTTAAGATTTCTTCATTGTTGAAAGCGTGGGAAATTTTTTCCATTGTTAAAGGATAGTGACATTTTCACGTTTTAAATATTGTCCATTGTTGAATGCGTATCAATATTTGTCAATGGAATTTTTTCCATTGTTGGAAGTGCGGGAAAGTTGGAATTATATTTAAATCTTAATATAATTATAAATAAATTTGTCATAATAACAATTGAAAAAGGAAGACATTAAGTCGAATGTTTCATTGTTGCGGGAAAAATTTCTTATTTTAAGATTTCTTCATTATTGATAGCGTGGGAAATTTTTCCATTGTTAAAGGATAGGGACATTTTCACGTTTTAAATATTGTCCATTGTTGAAAGCATTTTAATATTTGTCAATGGAATTTTTTCCATTGGTGGAAGTGCGGGAATGTTGTCATTACAGATAACTCCTATTATAATTATAAATAAATTTGACATAATAACAATTGAAAAAGGAAGACTTAAAGTCTAAATTTCATTGTTGTGGGAAATTTTCATATTTTAAGATTTCTTCATTGTTGCAAGCCTGGGAAAATTTGTCAGTATAATTTTTTCCATTGTTAAATGATAGGGACAATTTTACGTTTTAAAGATTGTCCATTGTTGATAGCGTATGAATATTTGTCAATGGAAGTTTTTCCGCTGTTGGAAGTGCGGAAAAGTTGTCATTAGAGATAACTATTAATATAATTATAAATAGATTTTTCATAATAACAATTGAAAAAGGAAGACTTAAAGTCGAATTTGTAATTGTTGCGGGAAAAATTTCTTGTTTTAAGATTTCTTCATTGTTGAATGGATTGGAAAATTTGTCACTATAAACTTTTCCATTGTTAAAGGATAGGGACATTTTCATGTTTTAAATATAGTCCATTGTTGAAAGCGTATCAATATTTGTCAATGGAATTTTTTCCGCTGTTGGAAGTGCGGGAAAGTTGTCATTATAGATAACTATTAATATAATTATAAATAGATTTTTCATAATAACAATTGAAAAAGGAAGACTTAAAGTCGAATTTGTCATTATTGCGGGAAAAAATTCTTATTTTAAGATTTCTTCATTGTCGAAAGCGTGGGAAAATTTTTCCATTGTTAAAGGATAGGGATATTTTCACGTTTTAAATATTGTCCATTGTTGAATGCGTATCAATATTTGTCAATGGAATTTTTTCCATTGTTGGAAGTGCGGGAAAGTTGGAATTATATTTAACTCTTAATATAATTATAAATAAATTTGTCATAATAACAATTGAAAAAGGAAGACATTAAGTCGAATGTTTCATTGTTGCGGGAAAAAATTCTTATTTTAAGATTTCTTCATTATGATAGCGTGGGAAATTTTTTCCATTGTTAAAGGATAGGGACATTTTCACTTTTTAAATATTGTCCATTGTTGAAAGCATATTAATATTTGTCAATGGAATTTTTTCCATTGTTGGAAGTGCGGGAAAGTTGTCATTACATATAACTTCTATTATAATTATAAATAAATTTGACATAATAACAATTGAAAAAGGAAGACTTAAAGTCTAAATTTCGTTGTTGTGGGAAATTTTCATATTTTAAGATTTCTTCATTGTTGCAAGCGTGGTAAAATTTGTCAGTATAATTTTTTCCATTGTTAAATGATAGGAACAATTTTACGTTTTAAAGATTGTCCATTGTTGATAGCGTATCAATATTTGTCTTTGGAAGTTTTTCCGCTGTTGGAAGTGCAGGAAAGTTGTCATTATAGATAACTATTAATATAATTATAAATAGATTTTTCATAATAAGAATTGAAAAAGGAAGACTTAAAGTCGAATTTGTCATTGTTGCGGGAAAAAATTCTTATTTTAAGATTTCTTCATTGTTGAAAGCGTGGGAAAATTTTTCCATTGTTAAAGGATAGGGACATTTTCACGTTTTAAATATTGTCCATTGTTGAATGCTTATCAATATTTGTCAATGGAATTTTTTCCATTGTTGGAAGTGCGGGAAAGTTGGAATTATATTTAACTCTTAAAATAATTATAAATAAATTTGTCATAATAACAATTGAAAAAGGAAGTCATTAAGTGGAATGTTTCATTGTTGCGGGAAAAATTTCTTATTTTAAGATTTCTTCATTATTGATAGCGTGGGAAATTTTTTCCATTGTTAAAGGATAGGGACATTTTCACGTTTTAAATATTGTCCATTGTTGAAAGCATTTTAATATTTGAAAATGGAATTCTTTCCATTGGTGGAAGTGCGGGAAAGTTGTCATTACAGATAACTCCTATTATAATTATAAATAAATTTGACATAATAACAATTGAAAAAGGAAGACTTAAAGTCTAAATTTCGTTGTTGTGGGAAATTTTCATATTTTAAGATTTCTTCATTGTTGCAAGCGTGGTAAAATTTGTCAGTATTATTTTTTCCATTGTTAAATGATAGGAACAATTTTACGTTTTAAAGATTGTCCATTGTTGATAGCGTATCAATATTTGTCTTTGGAAGTTTTTCCGCTGTTGGAAGTGCGGGAAAGTTGTCATTATAGTTAACTATTAATATAATTATAAATAGATTTTTCATAATAACAATTGAAAAAGGAAGACTTAAAGTCGAATTTGTCATTGTTGCGGGAAAAAATTCTTATTTTAAGATTTCTTCATTGTTGAAAGCGTGGGAAATTTTTTCCATTGTTAAAGGATAGTGACATTTTCACGTTTTAAATATTGTCCATTGTTGAATGCGTATCAATATTTGTCAATGGAATTTTTTCCATTGTTGGAAGTGCGGGAAAGTTGGAATTATATTTAAATCTTAATATAATTATAAATAAATTTGTCATAATAACAATTGAAAAAGGAAGACATTAAGTCGAATGTTTCATTGTTGCGGGAAAAATTTCTTATTTTAAGATTTCTTCATTATTGATAGCGTGGGAAATTTTTCCATTGTTAAAGGATAGGGACATTTTCACGTTTTAAATATTGTCCATTGTTGAAAGCATTTTAATATTTGTCAATGGAATTTTTTCCATTGGTGGAAGTGCGGGAATGTTGTCATTACAGATAACTCCTATTATAATTATAAATAAATTTGACATAATAACAATTGAAAAAGGAAGACTTAAAGTCTAAATTTCATTGTTGTGGGAAATTTTCATATTTTAAGATTTCTTCATTGTTGCAAGCCTGGGAAAATTTGTCAGTATAATTTTTTCCATTGTTAAATGATAGGGACAATTTTACGTTTTAAAGATTGTCCATTGTTGATAGCGTATGAATATTTGTCAATGGAAGTTTTTCCGCTGTTGGAAGTGCGGAAAAGTTGTCATTAGAGATAACTATTAATATAATTATAAATAGATTTTTCATAATAACAATTGAAAAAGGAAGACTTAAAGTCGAATTTGTAATTGTTGCGGGAAAAATTTCTTGTTTTAAGATTTCTTCATTGTTGAATGGATTGGAAAATTTGTCACTATAAACTTTTCCATTGTTAAAGGATAGGGACATTTTCATGTTTTAAATATAGTCCATTGTTGAAAGCGTATCAATATTTGTCAATGGAATTTTTTCCGCTGTTGGAAGTGCGGGAAAGTTGTCATTATAGATAACTATTAATATAATTATAAATAGATTTTTCATAATAACAATTGAAAAAGGAAGACTTAAAGTCGAATTTGTCATTATTGCGGGAAAAAATTCTTATTTTAAGATTTCTTCATTGTCGAAAGCGTGGGAAAATTTTTCCATTGTTAAAGGATAGGGATATTTTCACGTTTTAAATATTGTCCATTGTTGAATGCGTATCAATATTTGTCAATGGAATTTTTTCCATTGTTGGAAGTGCGGGAAAGTTGGAATTATATTTAACTCTTAATATAATTATAAATAAATTTGTCATAATAACAATTGAAAAAGGAAGACATTAAGTCGAATGTTTCATTGTTGCGGGAAAAAATTCTTATTTTAAGATTTCTTCATTATGATAGCGTGGGAAATTTTTTCCATTGTTAAAGGATAGGGACATTTTCACTTTTTAAATATTGTCCATTGTTGAAAGCATATTAATATTTGTCAATGGAATTTTTTCCATTGTTGGAAGTGCGGGAAAGTTGTCATTACATATAACTTCTATTATAATTATAAATAAATTTGACATAATAACAATTGAAAAAGGAAGACTTAAAGTCTAAATTTCGTTGTTGTGGGAAATTTTCATATTTTAAGATTTCTTCATTGTTGCAAGCGTGGTAAAATTTGTCAGTATAATTTTTTCCATTGTTAAATGATAGGAACAATTTTACGTTTTAAAGATTGTCCATTGTTGATAGCGTATCAATATTTGTCTTTGGAAGTTTTTCCGCTGTTGGAAGTGCAGGAAAGTTGTCATTATAGATAACTATTAATATAATTATAAATAGATTTTTCATAATAAGAATTGAAAAAGGAAGACTTAAAGTCGAATTTGTCATTGTTGCGGGAAAAAATTCTTATTTTAAGATTTCTTCATTGTTGAAAGCGTGGGAAAATTTTTCCATTGTTAAAGGATAGGGACATTTTCACGTTTTAAATATTGTCCATTGTTGAATGCTTATCAATATTTGTCAATGGAATTTTTTCCATTGTTGGAAGTGCGGGAAAGTTGGAATTATATTTAACTCTTAAAATAATTATAAATAAATTTGTCATAATAACAATTGAAAAAGGAAGTCATTAAGTGGAATGTTTCATTGTTGCGGGAAAAATTTCTTATTTTAAGATTTCTTCATTATTGATAGCGTGGGAAATTTTTTCCATTGTTAAAGGATAGGGACATTTTCACGTTTTAAATATTGTCCATTGTTGAAAGCATTTTAATATTTGAAAATGGAATTCTTTCCATTGGTGGAAGTGCGGGAAAGTTGTCATTACAGATAACTCCTATTATAATTATAAATAAATTTGACATAATAACAATTGAAAAAGGAAGACTTAAAGTCTAAATTTCGTTGTTGTGGGAAATTTTCATATTTTAAGATTTCTTCATTGTTGCAAGCGTGGTAAAATTTGTCAGTATTATTTTTTCCATTGTTAAATGATAGGAACAATTTTACGTTTTAAAGATTGTCCATTGTTGATAGCGTATCAATATTTGTCTTTGGAAGTTTTTCCGCTGTTGGAAGTGCGGGAAAGTTGTCATTATAGTTAACTATTAATATAATTATAAATAGATTTTTCATAATAACAATTGAAAAAGGAAGACTTAAAGTCGAATTTGTCATTATTGCGGGAAAAAATTCTTATTTTAAGATTTCTTCATTGTTGAAAGCGTGGGAAAATTTTTCCATTGTTAAAGGATAGGGATATTTTCACGTTTTAAATATTGTCCATTGTTGAATGCCTATCAATATTTGTCAATGGAATTTTTTGCATTGGTGGAAGTGCGGGAAAGTTGGAATTATATTTAACTCTTAATATAATTATAAATAAATTTGTCATAATAACAATTGAAAAAGGAAGACATTAAGTCGAATGTTTCATTGTTGCGGGAAAAATTTCTTATTTTAAGATTTCTTCATTATTGATAGCGTGGGAAATTTTTTCCATTGTTAAAGGATAGGGACATTTTCACGTTTTAAATATTGTCCATTGTTGAAAGCATTTTAATATTTGTCAATGGAATTTTTTCCATTGGTGGAAGTGCGGGAAAGTTGTCATTACAGATAACTCCTATTATAATTATAAATAAATTTGACATAATAACAATTGAAAAAGGAAGACTTAAAGTCTAAATTTCATTGTTGTGGGAAATTTTCCTATTTTAAGATTTCTTCATTGTTGCAAGCGTGGTAAAATTTGTCAGTATAATTTTTTCCATTGTTAAATGATAGGAACAATTTTACGTTTTAAAGATTGTCCATTGTTGATAGCGTATCAATATTTGTCTTTGGAAGTTTTTCCGCTGTTGGAAGTGCAGGAAAGTTGTCATTATAGATAACTATTAATATAATTATAAATAGATTTTTCATAATAACAATTGAAAAAGGAAGACTTAAAGTCGAATTTGTCATTGTTGCGGGAAAAAATTCTTATTTTAAGATTTCTTCATTGTTGAAAGCGTGGGAAAATTTTTCCATTGTTAAAGGATAGGGACATTTTCACGTTTTAAATATTGTCCATTGTTGAATGCGTATCAATATTTGTCAATGGAATTTTTTCCATTGTTGGAAGTGCGGGAAAGTTGGAATTGTATTTAACTCTTAAAATAATTATAAATAAATTTGTCATAATAACAATTGAAAAAGGAAGACATTAAGTCGAATGTTTCATTGTTGCGGGAAAAATTTCTTATTTTAAGATTTCTTCATTATTGATAGCGTGGGAAATTTTTTCCATTGTTAAAGGATAGGGACATTTTCACGTTTTAAATATTGTCCATTGTTGAAAGCATTTTAATATTTGAAAATGGAATTTTTTCCATTGGTGGAAGTGCGGGAAAGTTGTCATTACAGATAACTCCTATTATAATTATAAATAAATTTACATAATAACAATTGAAAAAGGAAGACTTAAAGTCTAAATTTCATTGTTGTGGGAAATTTTCATATTTTAAGATTTGTTCATTGTTGCAAGCGTGGGAAAATTTGTCAGTATAATTTTTTCCATTGTTAAATGATAGGGACAATTTTACGTTTTAAAGATTGTCCATTGTTGATAGCGTATCAATATTTGTCTTTGGAAGTTTTTCCGCTGTTGGAAGTGCGGGAAAGTTGTCATTATAGATAATTATTAATATAATTATAAATAGATTTTTCATAATAACAATTGAAAAAGGAAGACTTAAAGTCGAATTTGTCATTGTTGCGGGAAAAAATTCTTATTTTAAGATTTCTTCATTGTTGAAAGCGTGGGAAAATTTTTCCATTGTTAAAGGATATGGACATTTTCACGTTTTAAATATTGTCCATTGTTGAATGCGTATCAATATTTGTCAATGGAATTTTTTCCATTGTTGGAAGTGCGGGAAAGTGGGAATTATATTTAACTCTTAATATAATTATAAATAAATTTGTCATAATAACAATTGAAAAAGGAAGACTTAAAGTCGAATGTTTCATTGTTGCGGGAAAAATTTCTTATTTTAAGATTTCTTCATTATTGATAGCGTGGGAAATTTTTTCCATTGTTAAAGGATAGGGACATTTTTACGTTTTAAATATTGTCCATTGTTGAAAGCATATTAATATTTTTCAATGGAATTTTTTCCATTGTGGGAAGTGCGGGAAAGTTGTCATTACAGATAACTCCTATTATAATTATAAATAAATTTGACATAATAACAATTGAAAAAGGAAGACTTAAAGTCTAAATTTCATTGTTGTGGGAAATTTTGATATTTTAAGATTTCTTCATTGTTGCAAGCGTGGTAAAATTTGTCAGTATATTTTTTTCCATTGTTAAATGATAGGAACAATTTTACGTTTTAAAGATTGTCCATTGTTGATAGCGTATCAATATTTGTCTTTGGAAGTTTTTCCGCTGTTGGAAGTGCGGGAAAGTTGTCATTATAGTTAACTATTTATATAATTATAAATAGATTTTTCATAATAACAATTGAAAAAGGAAGACTTAAATTCGAATTTGTCATTGTTGCGGGAAAAAATTCTTATTTTAAGATTTCTTCATTGTTGAAAGCGTGGGAAATTTTTTCCATTGTTAAAGGATAGTGACATTTTCACGTTTTAAATATTGTCCATTGTTGAATGCGTATCAATATTTGTCAATGGAATTTTTTCCATTGTTGGAAGTGCGGGAAAGTTGGAATTATATTTAACTCTTAATATAATTATAAATAAATTTGTCATAATAACAATTGAAAAAGGAAGACATTAAGTCGAATGTTTCATTGTTGCGGGAAAAATTTCTTATTTTAAGATTTCTTCATTATTGATAGCGTGGGAAATTTTTCCATTGTTAAAGGATAGGGACATTTTCACGTTTTAAATATTGTCCATTGTTGAAAGCATTTTAATATTTGTCAATGGAATTTTTTCCATTGGTGGAAGTGCGGGAATGTTGTCATTACAGATAACTCCTATTATAATTATAAATAAATTTGACATAATAACAATTGAAAAAGGAAGACTTAAAGTCTAAATTTCATTGTTGTGGGAAATTTTCATATTTTAAGATTTCTTCATTGTTGCAAGCCTGGGAAAATTTGTCAGTATAATTTTTTCCATTGTTAAATGATAGGGACAATTTTACGTTTTAAAGATTGTCCATTGTTGATAGGGTATGAATATTTGTCAATGGAAGTTTTTCCGCTGTTGGAAGTGCGGAAAAGTTGTCATTAGAGATAACTATTAATATAATTATAAATAGATTTTTCATAATAACAATTGAAAAAGGAAGACTTAAAGTCGAATTTGTAATTGTTGCGGGAAAAATTTCTTGTTTTAAGATTTCTTCATTGTTGAATGGATTGGAAAATTTGTCACTATAAATTTTTCCATTGTTAAAGGATAGGGACATTTTCATGTTTTAAATATAGTCCATTGTTGAAAGCGTATCAATATTTGTCAATGGAATTTTTTCCGCTGTTGGAAGTGCGGGAAAGTTGTCATTATAGATAACTATTAATATAATTATAAATAGAATTTTCATAATAACAATTGAAAAAGGAAGACTTAAAGTCGAATTTGTCATTATTGCGGGAAAAAATTCTTATTTTAAGATTTCTTCATTGTTGAAAGCGTGGGAAAATTTTTCCATTGTTAAAGGATAGTGACATTTGCACGTTTTAAATATTGTCCATTGTTGAATGCGTATCAATATTTGTCAATGGAATTTTTTGCATTGTTGGAAGTGCGGGAAAGTTGGAATTATATTTAACTCTTAATATAATTATAAATAAATTTGTCATAATAACAATTGAAAAAGGAAGACTTAAAGTCGAATGTTTCATTGTTGCGATAAAAATTTCTTATTTTAAGATTTCTTCATTATTGATAACGTGGGAAATTTTTTCCATTGTTAAAGGATAGGGACATTTTCACGTTTTAAATATTGTCCATTGTTGAAAGCATTTTAATATTTGAAAATGGAATTTTTTCCATTGGTGGAAGTGCGGGAAAGTTGTCATTACAGATAACTCCTATTATAATTATAAATAAATTTACATAATAACAATTGAAAAAGGAAGACTTAAAGTCTAAATTTCCTTGTTGTGGGAAATTTTCATATTTTAAGATTTGTTCATTGTTGCAAGCGTGGGAAAATTTGTCAGTATAATTTTTTCCATTGTTAAATGATAGGAACAATTTTACGTTTTAAAGATTGTCCATTGTTGGTAGCGTATGAATATTTGTCAATGGAAGTTTTTCCGCTGTTGGAAGTGCGGGAAAGTTGTCATTATAGTTAACTATTAATATAATTATAAATAGATTTTTCATAATAACAATTGAAAAAGGAAGACTTAAAGTCGAATTTGTCATTGTTGCGGGAAAAATTTCTTGTTTTAAGATTTCTTCATTGTTGAAAGCGTGGGAAAATTTTTCCATTGGTAAAGGATAGGGACATTTTCACGTTTTAAATATTGTCTATTGTTGATAGCGTATGAATATTTGTCAATGGAAGTTTTTCCGCTGTTTGAAGTGCGGGAAAGTTGTCATGATAGATAACTTCTAATATAATTATAAATAGATTTTTTATAATAACAATTGAAAAATGAAGACTTAAAGTCGAATTTTTCATTGTTGCGCGAAAAATTTCTTGTTTTAAGATTTCTTCATTGTTGAATGCGTTGGAAAATTTCTCACTATAAATTTTTCCATTGTTAATGGATAGGGACATTTTCATGTTTTAAATATAGTCCATTGTTGAAAGCGTATCAATATTTGTCAATGAAATTTTTTCCGCTGTTGGAAGTGCGGGAAAGTTGTCATTATAGATAACTATTAATATAATTATAAATAGATTTTTCATAATAACAATTGAAAAAGGAAGACTTAAAGTCGAATTTGTCATTATTGCGGGAAAAAATTCTTATTTTAAGATTTCTTCATTGTTGAAAGCGTGGGAAAATTTTTCCATTGTTAAAGGATAGGGATATTTTCACGTTTTAAATATTGTCCATTGTTGAATGCGTATCAATATTTGTCAATGGAATTTTTTCCATTGTTGGAAGTGCGGGAAAGTTGGAATTATATTTAACTCTTAATATAATTATAAATAAATTTGTCATAATAACAATTGAAAAAGGAAGACATTAAGTCGAATGTTTCATTGTTGCGGGAAAAATTTCTTATTTTAAGATTTCTTCATTATTGATAGCGTGGGAAATTTTTTCCATTGTTAAAGGATAGGGACATTTTCACGTTTTAAATATTGTCCATTGTTGAAAGCATTTTAATATTTGAAAATGGAATTTTTTCCATTGGTGGAAGTGCGGGAAAGTTGTCATTACAGATAACTCCTATTATAATTATAAATAAATTTACATAATAACAATTGAAAAAGGAAGACTTAAAGTCTAAATTTCATTGTTGTGGGAAATTTTCATATTTTAAGATTTGTTCATTGTTGCAAGCGTGGGAAAATTTGTCAGTATAATTTTTTCCATTGTTAAATGATAGGGACAATTTTACGTTTTAAAGATTGTCCATTGTTGATAGCGTATCAATATTTGTCTTTGGAAGTTTTTCCGCTGTTGGAAGTGCGGGAAAGTTGTCATTATAGATAATTATTAATATAATTATAAATAGATTTTTCATAATAACAATTGAAAAAGGAAGACTTAAAGTCGAATTTGTCATTGTTGCGGGAAAAAATTCTTATTTTAAGATTTCTTCATTGTTGAAAGCGTGGGAAAATTTTTCCATTGTTAAAGGATATGGACATTTTCACGTTTTAAATATTGTCCATTGTTGAATGCGTATCAATATTTGTCAATGGAATTTTTTCCATTGTTGGAAGTGCGGGAAAGTGGGAATTATATTTAACTCTTAATATAATTATAAATAAATTTGTCATAATAACAATTGAAAAAGGAAGACTTAAAGTCGAATGTTTCATTGTTGCGGGAAAAATTTCTTATTTTAAGATTTCTTCATTATTGATAGCGTGGGAAATTTTTTCCATTGTTAAAGGATAGGGACATTTTTACGTTTTAAATATTGTCCATTGTTGAAAGCATATTAATATTTTTCAATGGAATTTTTTCCATTGTGGGAAGTGCGGGAAAGTTGTCATTACAGATAACTCCTATTATAATTATAAATAAATTTGACATAATAACAATTGAAAAAGGAAGACTTAAAGTCTAAATTTCATTGTTGTGGGAAATTTTGATATTTTAAGATTTCTTCATTGTTGCAAGCGTGGTAAAATTTGTCAGTATATTTTTTTCCATTGTTAAATGATAGGAACAATTTTACGTTTTAAAGATTGTCCATTGTTGATAGCGTATCAATATTTGTCTTTGGAAGTTTTTCCGCTGTTGGAAGTGCGGGAAAGTTGTCATTATAGTTAACTATTTATATAATTATAAATAGATTTTTCATAATAACAATTGAAAAAGGAAGACTTAAATTCGAATTTGTCATTGTTGCGGGAAAAATTCTTATTTTAAGATTTCTTCATTGTTGAAAGCGTGGGAAATTTTTTCCATTGTTAAAGGATAGTGACATTTTCACGTTTTAAATATTGTCCATTGTTGAATGCGTATCAATATTTGTCAATGGAATTTTTTCCATTGTTGGAAGTGCGGGAAAGTTGGAATTATATTTAACTCTTAATATAATTATAAATAAATTTGTCATAATAACAATTGAAAAAGGAAGACATTAAGTCGAATGTTTCATTGTTGCGGGAAAAATTTCTTATTTTAAGATTTCTTCATTATTGATAGCGTGGGAAATTTTTCCATTGTTAAAGGATAGGGACATTTTCACGTTTTAAATATTGTCCATTGTTGAAAGCATTTTAATATTTGTCAATGGAATTTTTTCCATTGGTGGAAGTGCGGGAATGTTGTCATTACAGATAACTCCTATTATAATTATAAATAAATTTGACATAATAACAATTGAAAAAGGAAGACTTAAAGTCTAAATTTCATTGTTGTGGGAAATTTTCATATTTTAAGATTTCTTCATTGTTGCAAGCCTGGGAAAATTTGTCAGTATAATTTTTTCCATTGTTAAATGATAGGGACAATTTTACGTTTTAAAGATTGTCCATTGTTGATAGCGTATGAATATTTGTCAATGGAAGTTTTTCCGCTGTTGGAAGTGCGGAAAAGTTGTCATTAGAGATAACTATTAATATAATTATAAATAGATTTTTCATAATAACAATTGAAAAAGGAAGACTTAAAGTCGAATTTGTAATTGTTGCGGGAAAAATTTCTTGTTTTAAGATTTCTTCATTGTTGAATGGATTGGAAAATTTGTCACTATAAATTTTTCCATTGTTAAAGGATAGGGACATTTTCATGTTTTAAATATAGTCCATTGTTGAAAGCGTATCAATATTTGTCAATGGAATTTTTTCCGCTGTTGGAAGTGCGGGAAAGTTGTCATTATAGATAACTATTAATATAATTATAAATAGATTTTTCATAATAACAATTGAAAAAGGAAGACTTAAAGTCGAATTTGTCATTATTGCGGGAAAAAATTCTTATTTTAAGATTTCTTCATTGTTGAAAGCGTGGGAAAATTTTTCCATTGTTAAAGGATAGTGACATTTGCACGTTTTAAATATTGTCCATTGTTGAATGCGTATCAATATTTGTCAATGGAATTTTTTGCATTGTTGGAAGTGCGGGAAAGTTGGAATTATATTTAACTCTTAATATAATTATAAATAAATTTGTCATAATAACAATTGAAAAAGGAAGACTTAAAGTCGAATGTTTCATTGTTGCGATAAAAATTTCTTATTTTAAGATTTCTTCATTATTGATAACGTGGGAAATTTTTTCCATTGTTAAAGGATAGGGACATTTTCACGTTTTAAATATTGTCCATTGTTGAAAGCATTTTAATATTTGAAAATGGAATTTTTTCCATTGGTGGAAGTGCGGGAAAGTTGTCATTACAGATAACTCCTATTATAATTATAAATAAATTTACATAATAACAATTGAAAAAGGAAGACTTAAAGTCTAAATTTCCTTGTTGTGGGAAATTTTCATATTTTAAGATTTGTTCATTGTTGCAAGCGTGGGAAAATTTGTCAGTATAATTTTTTCCATTGTTAAATGATAGGAACAATTTTACGTTTTAAAGATTGTCCATTGTTGGTAGCGTATGAATATTTGTCAATGGAAGTTTTTCCGCTGTTGGAAGTGCGGGAAAGTTGTCATTATAGTTAACTATTAATATAATTATAAATAGATTTTTCATAATAACAATTGAAAAAGGAAGACTTAAAGTCGAATTTGTCATTGTTGCGGGAAAAATTTCTTGTTTTAAGATTTCTTCATTGTTGAAAGCGTGGGAAAATTTTTCCATTGGTAAAGGATAGGGACATTTTCACGTTTTAAATATTGTCTATTGTTGATAGCGTATGAATATTTGTCAATGGAAGTTTTTCCGCTGTTTGAAGTGCGGGAAAGTTGTCATGATAGATAACTTCTAATATAATTATAAATAGATTTTTTATAATAACAATTGAAAAATGAAGACTTAAAGTCGAATTTTTCATTGTTGCGCGAAAAATTTCTTGTTTTAAGATTTCTTCATTGTTGAATGCGTTGGAAAATTTCTCACTATAAATTTTTCCATTGTTAATGGATAGGGACATTTTCATGTTTTAAATATAGTCCATTGTTGAAAGCGTATCAATATTTGTCAATGAAATTTTTTCCGCTGTTGGAAGTGCGGGAAAGTTGTCATTATAGATAACTATTAATATAATTATAAATAGATTTTTCATAATAACAATTGAAAAAGGAAGACTTAAAGTCGAATTTGTCATTATTGCGGGAAAAAATTCTTATTTTAAGATTTCTTCATTGTTGAAAGCGTGGGAAAATTTTTCCATTGTTAAAGGATAGGGATATTTTCACGTTTTAAATATTGTCCATTGTTGAATGCGTATCAATATTTGTCAATGGAATTTTTTCCATTGTTGGAAGTGCGGGAAAGTTGGAATTATATTTAACTCTTAATATAATTATAAATAAATTTGTCATAATAACAATTGAAAAAGGAAGACATTAAGTCGAATGTTTCATTGTTGCGGGAAAAATTTCTTATTTTAAGATTTCTTCATTATTGATAGCGTGGGAAATTTTTTCCATTGTTAAAGGATAGGGACATTTTCACGTTTTAAATATTGTCCATTGTTGAAAGCATTTTAATATTTGTCAATGGAATTTTTTCCATTGGTGGAAGTGCGTTAATGTTGTCATTACAGATAACTCCTATTATAATTATAAATAAATTTGACATAATAACAATTGAAAAAGGAAGACTTAAAGTCTAAATTTCATTGTTGTGGGAAATTTTCATATTTTAAGATTTCTTCATTGTTGCAAGCCTGGGAAAATTTGTCAGTATAATTTTTTCCATTGTTAAATGATAGGGACAATTTTACGTTTTAAAGATTGTCCATTGTTGATAGCGTATGAATATTTGTCAATGGAAGTTTTTCCGCTGTTGGAAGTGCGGAAAAGTTGTCATTAGAGATAACTATTAATATAATTATAAATAGATTTTTCATAATAACAATTGAAAAAGGAAGACTTAAAGTCGAATTTGTAATTGTTGCGGGAAAAATTTCTTGTTTTAAGATTTCTTCATTGTTGAATGGATTGGAAAATTTGTCACTATAAATTTTTCCATTGTTAAAGGATAGGGACATTTTCATGTTTTAAATATAGTCCATTGTTGAAAGCGTATCAATATTTGTCAATGGAATTTTTTCCGCTGTTGGAAGTGCGGGAAAGTTGTCATTATAGATAACTATTAATATAATTATAAATAGATTTTTCATAATAACAATTGAAAAAGGAAGACTTAAAGTCGAATTTGTCATTATTGCGGGAAAAAATTCTTATTTTAAGATTTCTTCATTGTTGAAAGCGTGGGAAAATTTTTCCATTGTTAAAGGATAGTGACATTTGCACGTTTTAAATATTGTCCATTGTTGAATGCGTATCAATATTTGTCAATGGAATTTTTTGCATTGTTGGAAGTGCGGGAAAGTTGGAATTATATTTAACTCTTAATATAATTATAAATAAATTTGTCATAATAACAATTGAAAAAGGAAGACTTAAAGTCGAATGTTTCATTGTTGCGATAAAAATTTCTTATTTTAAGATTTCTTCATTATTGATAACGTGGGAAATTTTTTCCATTGTTAAAGGATAGGGACATTTTCACGTTTTAAATATTGTCCATTGTTGAAAGCATTTTAATATTTGAAAATGGAATTTTTTCCATTGGTGGAAGTGCGGGAAAGTTGTCATTACAGATAACTCCTATTATAATTATAAATAAATTTACATAATAACAATTGAAAAAGGAAGACTTAAAGTCTAAATTTCCTTGTTGTGGGAAATTTTCATATTTTAAGATTTGTTCATTGTTGCAAGCGTGGGAAAATTTGTCAGTATAATTTTTTCCATTGTTAAATGATAGGAACAATTTTACGTTTTAAAGATTGTCCATTGTTGGTAGCGTATGAATATTTGTCAATGGAAGTTTTTCCGCTGTTGGAAGTGCGGGAAAGTTGTCATTATAGTTAACTATTAATATAATTATAAATAGATTTTTCATAATAACAATTGAAAAAGGAAGACTTAAAGTCGAATTTGTCATTGTTGCGGGAAAAATTTCTTGTTTTAAGATTTCTTCATTGTTGAAAGCGTGGAAAAATTTTTCCATTGGTAAAGGATAGGGACATTTTCACGTTTTAAATATTGTCCATTGTTGATAGCGTATGAATATTTGTCAATGGAAGTTTTTCCGCTGTTTGAAGTGCGGGAAAGTTGTCATGATAGATAACTTCTAATATAATTATAAATAGATTTTTCATAATAACAATTGAAAAAGGAAGACTTAAAGTCGAATTTGTCATTATTGCGGGAAAAAATTCTTATTTTAAGATTTCTTCATTGTTGAAAGCGTGGGAAAATTTTTCCATTGTTAAAGGATAGGGATATTTTCACGTTTTAAATATTGTCCATTGTTGAATGCGTATTAATATTTGTCAATGGAATTTTTTCCATTGTTGGAAGTGCGGGAAAGTTGGAATTATATTTAACTCTTAATATAATTATAAATAAATTTGTCATAATAACAATTGAAAAAGGAAGACATTAAGTCGAATGTTTCATTGTTGCGGGAAAAATTTCTTATTTTAAGATTTCTTCATTATTGATAGCGTGGGAAATTTTTTCCATTGTTAAAGGATAGGGACATTTTCACGTTTTAAATATTGTCCATTGTTGAAAGCATTTTAATATTTGTCAATGGAATTTTTTCCATTGGTGGAAGTGCGGGAAAGTTGTCATTACAGATAACTCCTATTATAATTATAAATAAATTTGACATAATAACAATTGAAAAAGGAAGACTTAAAGTCTAAATTTCATTGTTGTGGGAAATTTTCCTATTTTAAGATTTCTTCATTGTTGCAAGCGTGGTAAAATTTGTCAGTATAATTTTTTCCATTGTTAAATGATAGGAACAATTTTACGTTTTAAAGATTGTCCATTGTTGATAGCGTATCAATATTTGTCTTTGGAAGTTTTTCCGCTGTTGGAAGTGCAGGAAATTTGTCATTATAGATAACTATTAATATAATTATAAATAGATTTTTCATAATAACAATTGAAAAAGGAAGACTTAAAGTCGAATTTGTCATTGTTGCGGGAAAAATTTCTTGTTTTAAGATTTCTTCATTGTTGAAAGCGTGGGAAAATTTTTCCATTGTTAAAGGATATGGACATTTTCACGTTTTAAATATTGTCCATTGTTGAATGCGTATCAATATTTGTCAATGGAATTTTTTCCATTGTTGGAAGTGCGGGAAAGTGGGAATTATATTTAACTCTTAATATAATTATTAATAAATTTGTCATAATAACAATTGAAAAAGGAAGACTTAAAGTCGAATGTTTCATTGTTGCGGGAAAAATTTCTTATTTTAAGATTTCTTCATTATTGAGAGCGTGGGAAATTTTTTCCATTGTTAAAGGATAGGGACATTTTCACGTTTTAAATATTGTCCATTGTTGAAAGCATATTAATATTTTTCAATGGAATTTTTTCCATTGTTGGAAGTGCGGGAAAGTTGTCATTACAGATATCTCCTATTATAATTATAAATAAATTTGACATAATAACAATTGAAAAAGGAAGACTTAAAGTCTAAATTTCATTGTTGTGGGAAATTTTGATATTTTAAGATTTCTTCATTGTTGCAAGCGTGGTAAAATTTGTCAGTATATTTTTTTCCATTGTTAAATGATAGGAACAATTTTACGTTTTAAAGATTGTCCATTGTTGATAGCGTATCAATATTTGTCTTTGGAAGTTTTTCCGCTGTTGGAAGTGCGGGAAAGTTGTCATTATAGTTAACTATTTATATAATTATAAATAGATTTTTCATAATAACAATTGAAAAAGGAAGACTTAAAGTCGAATGTTTCATTGTTGCGGGAAAAATTTCTTATTTTAAGATTTCTTCATTATTGATAGCGTGGGAAATTTTTTCCATTGTTAAAGGATAGGGACATTTTCACGTTTTAAATATTGTCCATTGTTGAAAGAATTTTACTATTTGTCAATGGAATTTTTTCCATTGGTGGAAGTGCGGGAATGTTGTCATTACAGATAACTCCTATTATAATTATAAATAAATTTGACATAATAACAATTGAAAAAGGAAGACTTAAAGTCTAAATTTCATTGTTGTGGGAAATTTTCATATTTTAAGATTTCTTCATTGTTGCAAGCCTGGGAAAATTTGTCAGTATAATTTTTTCCATTGTTAAATGATAGGGACAATTTTACGTTTTAAAGATTGTCCATTGTTGATAGCGTATGAATATTTGTCAATGGAAGTTTTTCCGCTGTTGGAAGTGCGGAAAAGTTGTCATTAGAGATAACTATTAATATAATTATAAATAGATTTTTCATAATAACAATTGAAAAAGGAAGACTTAAAGTCGAATTTGTAATTGTTGCGGGAAAAATTTCTTGTTTTAAGATTTCTTCATTGTTGAATGGATTGGAAAATTTGTCACTATAAATTTTTCCATTGTTAAAGGATAGGGACATTTTCATGTTTTAAATATAGTCCATTGTTGAAAGCGTATCAATATTTGTCAATGGAATTTTTTCCGCTGTTGGAAGTGCGGGAAAGTTGTCATTATAGATAACTATTAATATAATTATAAATAGATTTTTCATAATAACAATTGAAAAAGGAAGACTTAAAGTCGAATTTGTCATTATTGCGGGAAAAAATTCTTATTTTAAGATTTCTTCATTGTCGAAAGCGTGGGAAAATTTTTCCATTGTTAAAGGATAGGGATATTTTCACGTTTTAAATATTGTCCATTGTTGAATGCGTATCAATATTTGTCAATGGAATTTTTTCCATTGTTGGAAGTGCGGGAAAGTTGGAATTATATTTAACTCTTAATATAATTATAAATAAATTTGTCATAATAACAATTGAAAAAGGAAGACATTAAGTCGAATGTTTCATTGTTGCGGGAAAAATTTCTTATTTTAAGATTTCTTCATTATTGATAGCGTGGGAAATTTTTCCATTGTTAAAGGATAGGGACATTTTCACGTTTTAAATATTGTCCATTGTTGAAAGCATTTTAATATTTGTCAATGGAATTTTTTCCATTGGTGGAAGTGCGGGAATGTTGTCATTACAGATAACTCCTATTATAATTATAAATAAATTTGACATAATAACAATTGAAAAAGGAAGACTTAAAGTCTAAATTTCATTGTTGTGGGAAATTTTCATATTTTAAGATTTCTTCATTGTTGCAAGCCTGGGAAAATTTGTCAGTATAATTTTTTCCATTGTTAAATGATAGGGACAATTTTACGTTTTAAAGATTGTCCATTGTTGATAGCGTATGAATATTTGTCAATGGAAGTTTTTCCGCTGTTGGAAGTGCGGAAAAGTTGTCATTAGAGATAACTATTAATATAATTATAAATAGATTTTTCATAATAACAATTGAAAAAGGAAGACTTAAAGTCGAATTTGTAATTGTTGCGGGAAAAATTTCTTGTTTTAAGATTTCTTCATTGTTGAATGGATTGGAAAATTTGTCACTATAAATTTTTCCATTGTTAAAGGATAGGGACATTTTCATGTTTTAAATATAGTCCATTGTTGAAAGCGTATCAATATTTGTCAATGGAATTTTTTCCGCTGTTGGAAGTGCGGGAAAGTTGTCATTATAGATAACTATTAATATAATTATAAATAGATTTTTCATAATAACAATTGAAAAAGAAGACTTAAAGTCGAATTTGTCATTATTGCGGGAAAAAATTCTTATTTTAAGATTTCTTCATTGTTGAAAGCGTGGGAAAATTTTTCCATTGTTAAAGGATATGGACATTTTCACGTTTTAAATATTGTCCATTGTTGAATGCGTATCAATATTTGTCAATGGAATTTTTTCCATTGTTGGAAGTGCGGGAATGTTGTCATTACAGATAACTCCTATTATAATTATAAATAAATTTGACATAATAACAATTGAAAAAGGAAGACTTAAAGTCTAAATTTCATTGTTGTGGGAAATTTTCATATTTTAAGATTTCTTCATTGTTGCAAGCCTGGGAAAATTTGTCAGTATAATTTTTTCCATTGTTAAATGATAGGGACAATTTTACGTTTTAAAGATTGTCCATTGTTGATAGCGTATGAATATTTGTCAATGGAAGTTTTTCCGCTGTTGGAAGTGCGGAAAAGTTGTCATTAGAGATAACTATTAATATAATTATAAATAGATTTTTCATAATAACAATTGAAAAAGGAAGACTTAAAGTCGAATTTGTAATTGTTGCGGGAAAAATTTCTTGTTTTAAGATTTCTTCATTGTTGAATGGATTGGAAAATTTGTCACTATAAATTTTTCCATTGTTAAAGGATAGGGACATTTTCATGTTTTAAATATAGTCCATTGTTGAAAGCGTATCAATATTTGTCAATGGAATTTTTTCCGCTGTTGGAAGTGCGGGAAAGTTGTCATTATAGATAACTATTAATATAATTATAAATAGATTTTTCATAATAACAATTGAAAAAGGAAGACTTAAAGTCGAATTTGTCATTATTGCGGGAAAAAATTCTTATTTTAAGATTTCTTCATTGTCGAAAGCGTGGGAAAATTTTTCCATTGTTAAAGGATAGGGATATTTTCACGTTTTAAATATTGTCCATTGTTGAATGCGTATCAATATTTGTCAATGGAATTTTTTCCATTGTTGGAAGTGCGGGAAAGTTGGAATTATATTTAACTCTTAATATAATTATAAATAAATTTGTCATAATAACAATTGAAAAAGGAAGACATTAAGTCGAATGTTTCATTGTTGCGGGAAAAATTTCTTATTTTAAGATTTCTTCATTATTGATAGCGTGGGAAATTTTTCCATTGTTAAAGGATAGGGACATTTTCACGTTTTAAATATTGTCCATTGTTGAAAGCATTTTAATATTTGTCAATGGAATTTTTTCCATTGGTGGAAGTGCGGGAATGTTGTCATTACAGATAACTCCTATTATAATTATAAATAAATTTGACATAATAACAATTGAAAAAGGAAGACTTAAAGTCTAAATTTCATTGTTGTGGGAAATTTTCATATTTTAAGATTTCTTCATTGTTGCAAGCCTGGGAAAATTTGTCAGTATAATTTTTTCCATTGTTAAATGATAGGGACAATTTTACGTTTTAAAGATTGTCCATTGTTGATAGCGTATGAATATTTGTCAATGGAAGTTTTTCCGCTGTTGGAAGTGCGGAAAAGTTGTCATTAGAGATAACTATTAATATAATTATAAATAGATTTTTCATAATAACAATTGAAAAAGGAAGACTTAAAGTCGAATTTGTAATTGTTGCGGGAAAAATTTCTTGTTTTAAGATTTCTTCATTGTTGAATGGATTGGAAAATTTGTCACTATAAATTTTTCCATTGTTAAAGGATAGGGACATTTTCATGTTTTAAATATAGTCCATTGTTGAAAGCGTATCAATATTTGTCAATGGAATTTTTTCCGCTGTTGGAAGTGCGGGAAAGTTGTCATTATAGATAACTATTAATATAATTATAAATAGATTTTTCATAATAACAATTGAAAAAGAAGACTTAAAGTCGAATTTGTCATTATTGCGGGAAAAAATTCTTATTTTAAGATTTCTTCATTGTTGAAAGCGTGGGAAAATTTTTCCATTGTTAAAGGATATGGACATTTTCACGTTTTAAATATTGTCCATTGTTGAATGCGTATCAATATTTGTCAATGGAATTTTTTCCATTGTTGGAAGTGCGGGAATGTTGTCATTACAGATAACTCCTATTATAATTATAAATAAATTTGACATAATAACAATTGAAAAAGGAAGACTTAAAGTCTAAATTTCATTGTTGTGGGAAATTTTCATATTTTAAGATTTCTTCATTGTTGCAAGCCTGGGAAAATTTGTCAGTATAATTTTTTCCATTGTTAAATGATAGGGACAATTTTACGTTTTAAAGATTGTCCATTGTTGATAGCGTATGAATATTTGTCAATGGAAGTTTTTCCGCTGTTGGAAGTGCGGAAAAGTTGTCATTAGAGATAACTATTAATATAATTATAAATAGATTTTTCATAATAAAAATTGAAAAAGGAAGACTTAAAGTCGAATTTGTAATTGTTGCGGGAAAAATTTCTTGTTTTAAGATTTCTTCATTGTTGAATGGATTGGAAAATTTGTCACTATAAGTTTTTCCATTGTTAAAGGATAGGGACATTTTCATGTTTTAAATATAGTCCATTGTTGAAAGCGTATCAATATTTGTCAATGGAATTTTTTCCGCTGTTGGAAGTGCGGGAAAGTTGGAATTATATTTAACTCTTAATATAATTATAAATAAATTTGTCATAATAACAATTGAAAAAGGAAGACATTAAGTCGAATGTTTCATTGTTGCGGGAAAAAATTCTTATTTTAAGATTTCTTCATTATGATAGCGTGGGAAATTTTTTCCATTGTTAAAGGATAGGGACATTTTCACTTTTTAAATATTGTCCATTGTTGAAAGCATATTAATATTTGTCAATGGAATTTTTTCCATTGTTGGAAGTGCGGGAAAGTTGTCATTACAGATAACTTCTATTATAATTATAAATAAATTTGACATAATAACAATTGAAAAAGGAAGACTTAAAGTCTAAATTTCGTTGTTGTGGGAAATTTTCATATTTTAAGATTTCTTCATTGTTGCAAGCGTGGTAAAATTTGTCAGTATAATTTTTTCCATTGTTAAATGATAGGAACAATTTTACGTTTTAAAGATTGTCCATTGTTGATAGCGTATCAATATTTGTCTTTGGAAGTTTTTCCGCTGTTGGAAGTGCAGGAAAGTTGTCATTATAGATAACTATTAATATAATTATAAATAGATTTTTCATAATAAGAATTGAAAAAGGAAGACTTAAAGTCGAATTTGTCATTGTTGCGGGAAAAAATTCTTATTTTAAGATTTCTTCATTGTTGAAAGCGTGGGAAAATTTTTCCATTGTTAAAGGATAGGGACATTTTCACGTTTTAAATATTGTCCATTGTTGAATGCTTATCAATATTTGTCAATGGAATTTTTTCCATTGTTGGAAGTGCGGGAAAGTTGGAATTATATTTAACTCTTAAAATAATTATAAATAAATTTGTCATAATAACAATTGAAAAAGGAAGTCATTAAGTCGAATGTTTCATTGTTGCGGGAAAAATTTCTTATTTTAAGATTTCTTCATTATGATAGCGTGGGAAATTTTTTCCATTGTTAAAGGATAGGGACATTTTCACTTTTTAAATATTGTCCATTGTTGAAAGCATATTAATATTTGTCAATGGAATTTTTTCCATTGTTGGAAGTGCGGGAAAGTTGTCATTACAGATAACTTCTATTATAATTATAAATAAATTTGACATAATAACAATTGAAAAAGGAAGACTTAAAATCTAAATTTCGTTGTTGTGGGAAATTTTCATATTTTAAGATTTCTTCATTGTTGCAAGCGTGGTAAAATTTGTCAGTATAATTTTTTCCATTGTTAAATGATAGGAACAATTTTACGTTTTAAAGATTGTCCATTGTTGATAGCGTATCAATATTTGTCTTTGGAAGTTTTTCCGCTGTTGTAAGTGCAGGAAAATTGTCATTATAGATAACTATTAATATAATTATAAATAGATTTTTCATAATAAGAATTGAAAAAGGAAGACTTAAAGTCGAATTTTTCATTGTTGCGGGAAAAAATTCTTATTTTAAGATTTCTTCATTGTCGAAAGCGTGGGAAAATTTTTCCATTGTTAAAGGATAGGGATATTTTCACGTTTTAAATATTGTCCATTGTTGAATGCGTATCAATATTTGTCAATGGAATTTTTTCCATTGTTGGAAGTGCGGGAAAGTTGGAATTATATTTAACTCTTAATATAATTATAAATAAATTTGTCATAATAACAATTGAAAAAGGAAGACATTAAGTCGAATGTTTCATTGTTGCGGGAAAAAATTCTTATTTTAAGATTTCTTCATTATTGATAGCGTGGGAAATTTTTCCATTGTTAAAGGATAGGGACATTTTCACGTTTTAAATATTGTCCATTGTTGAAAGCATTTTAATATTTGTCAATGGAATTTTTTCCATTGGTGGAAGTGCGGGAATGTTGTCATTACAGATAACTCCTATTATAATTATAAATAAATTTGACATAATAACAATTGAAAAAGGAAGACTTAAAGTCTAAATTTCATTGTTGTGGGAAATTTTCATATTTTAAGATTTCTTCATTGTTGCAAGCCTGGGAAAATTTGTCAGTATAATTTTTTCCATTGTTAAATGATAGGGACAATTTTACGTTTTAAAGATTGTCCATTGTTGATAGCGTATGAATATTTGTCAATGGAAGTTTTTCCGCTGTTGGAAGTGCGGAAAAGTTGTCATTAGAGATAACTATTAATATAATTATAAATAGATTTTTCATAATAACAATTGAAAAAGGAAGACTTAAAGTCGAATTTGTAATTGTTGCGGGAAAAATTTCTTGTTTTAAGATTTCTTCATTGTTGAATGGATTGGAAAATTTGTCACTATAAATTTTTCCATTGTTAAAGGATAGGGACATTTTCATGTTTTAAATATAGTCCATTGTTGAAAGCGTATCAATATTTGTCAATGGAATTTTTTCCGCTGTTGGAAGTGCGGGAAAGTTGTCATTATAGATAACTATTAATATAATTATAAATAGATTTTTCATAATAACAATTGAAAAAGAAGACTTAAAGTCGAATTTGTCATTATTGCGGGAAAAAATTCTTATTTTAAGATTTCTTCATTGTTGAAAGCGTGGGAAAATTTTTCCATTGTTAAAGGATATGGACATTTTCACGTTTTAAATATTGTCCATTGTTGAATGCGTATCAATATTTGTCAATGGAATTTTTTCCATTGTTGGAAGTGCGGGAAAGTGGGAATTATATTTAACTCTTAATATAATTATTAATAAATTTGTCATAATAACAATTGAAAAAGGAAGACTTAAAGTCGAATGTTTCATTGTTGCGGGAAAAATTTCTTATTTTAAGATTTCTTCATTATTGATAGCGTGGGAAATTTTTTCCATTGTTAAAGGATAGGGACATTTTCACGTTTTAAATATTGTCCATTGTTGAAAGCATATTAATATTTTTCAATGGAATTTTTTCCATTGTTGGAAGTGCGGGAAAGTTGTCATTACAGATATCTCCTATTATAATTATAAATAAATTTGACATAATAACAATTGAAAAAGGAAGACTTAAAGTCTAAATTTCATTGTTGTGGGAAATTTTGATATTTTAAGATTTCTTCATTGTTGCAAGCGTGGTAAAATTTGTCAGTATATTTTTTTCCATTGTTAAATGATAGGAACAATTTTACGTTTTAAAGATTGTCCATTGTTGATAGCGTATCAATATTTGTCTTTGGAAGTTTTTCCGCTGTTGGAAGTGCGGGAAAGTTGTCATTATAGTTAACTATTTATATAATTATAAATAGATTTTTCATAATAACAATTGAAAAAGGAAGACTTAAATTCGAATTTGTCATTGTTGCGGGAAAAAATTCTTATTTTAAGATTTCTTCATTGTTGAAAGCGTGGGAAATTTTTTCCATTGTTAAAGGATAGTGACATTTTCACGTTTTAAATATTGTCCATTGTTGAATGCGTATCAATATTTGTCAATGGAATTTTTTCCATTGTTGGAAGTGCGGGAAAGTTGGAATTATATTTAACTCTTAATATAATTATAAATAAATTTGTCATAATAACAATTGAAAAAGGAAGACATTAAGTCGAATGTTTCATTGTTGCGGGAAAAATTTCTTATTTTAAGATTTCTTCATTATTGATAGCGTGGGAAATTTTTCCATTGTTAAAGGATAGGGACATTTTCACGTTTTAAATATTGTCCATTGTTGAAAGAATTTTACTATTTGTCAATGGAATTTTTTCCATTGGTGGAAGTGCGGGAATGTTGTCATTACAGATAACTCCTATTATAATTATAAATAAATTTGACATAATAACAATTGAAAAAGGAAGACTTAAAGTCTAAATTTCATTGTTGTGGGAAATTTTCATATTTTAAGATTTCTTCATTGTTGCAAGCCTGGGAAAATTTGTCAGTATAATTTTTTCCATTGTTAAATGATAGGGACAATTTTACGTTTTAAAGATTGTCCATTGTTGATAGCGTATGAATATTTGTCAATGGAAGTTTTTCCGCTGTTGGAAGTGCGGAAAAGTTGTCATTAGAGATAACTATTAATATAATTATAAATAGATTTTTCATAATAACAATTGAAAAAGGAAGACTTAAAGTCGAATTTGTAATTGTTGCGGGAAAAATTTCTTGTTTTAAGATTTCTTCATTGTTGAATGGATTGGAAAATTTGTCACTATAAGTTTTTCCATTGTTAAAGGATAGGGACATTTTCATGTTTTAAATATAGTCCATTGTTGAAAGCGTATCAATATTTGTCAATGGAATTTTTTCCGCTGTTGGAAGTGCGGGAAAGTTGTCATTATAGATAACTATTAATATAATTATAAATAGATTTTTCATAATAACAATTGAAAAAGGAAGACTTAAAGTCGAATTTGTCATTATTGCGGGAAAAAATTCTTATTTTAAGATTTCTTCATTGTCGAAAGCGTGGGAAAATTTTTCCATTGTTAAAGGATAGGGATATTTTCACGTTTTAAATATTGTCCATTGTTGAATGCGTATCAATATTTGTCAATGGAATTTTTTCCATTGTTGGAAGTGCGGGAAAGTTGGAATTATATTTAACTCTTAATATAATTATAAATAAATTTGTCATAATAACAATTGAAAAAGGAAGACATTAAGTCGAATGTTTCATTGTTGCGGGAAAAAATTCTTATTTTAAGATTTCTTCATTATGATAGCGTGGGAAATTTTTTCCATTGTTAAAGGATAGGGACATTTTCACTTTTTAAATATTGTCCATTGTTGAAAGCATATTAATATTTGTCAATGGAATTTTTTCCATTGTTGGAAGTGCGGGAAAGTTGTCATTACAGATAACTTCTATTATAATTATAAATAAATTTGACATAATAACAATTGAAAAAGGAAGACTTAAAGTCTAAATTTCGTTGTTGTGGGAAATTTTCATATTTTAAGATTTCTTCATTGTTGCAAGCGTGGTAAAATTTGTCAGTATAATTTTTTCCATTGTTAAATGATAGGAACAATTTTACGTTTTAAAGATTGTCCATTGTTGATAGCGTATCAATATTTGTCTTTGGAAGTTTTTCCGCTGTTGGAAGTGCAGGAAAGTTGTCATTATAGATAACTATTAATATAATTATAAATAGATTTTTCATAATAAGAATTGAAAAAGGAAGACTTAAAGTCGAATTTGTCATTGTTGCGGGAAAAAATTCTTATTTTAAGATTTCTTCATTGTTGAAAGCGTGGGAAAATTTTTCCATTGTTAAAGGATAGGGACATTTTCACGTTTTAAATATTGTCCATTGTTGAATGCTTATCAATATTTGTCAATGGAATTTTTTCCGTTGTTGGAAGTGCGGGAAAGTTGGAATTATATTTAACTCTTAAAATAATTATAAATAAATTTGTCATAATAACAATTGAAAAAGGAAGTCATTAAGTCGAATGTTTCATTGTTGCGGGAAAAATTTCTTATTTTAAGATTTCTTCATTATGATAGCGTGGGAAATTTTTTCCATTGTTAAAGGATAGGGACATTTTCACTTTTTAAATATTGTCCATTGTTGAAAGCATATTAATATTTGTCAATGGAATTTTTTCCATTGTTGGAAGTGCGGGAAAGTTGTCATTACAGATAACTTCTATTATAATTATAAATAAATTTGACATAATAACAATTGAAAAAGGAAGACTTAAAATCTAAATTTCGTTGTTGTGGGAAATTTTCATATTTTAAGATTTCTTCATTGTTGCAAGCGTGGTAAAATTTGTCAGTATAATTTTTTCCATTGTTAAATGATAGGAACAATTTTACGTTTTAAAGATTGTCCATTGTTGATAGCGTATCAATATTTGTCTTTGGAAGTTTTTCCGCTGTTGGAAGTGCAGGAAAATTGTCATTATAGATAACTATTAATATAATTATAAATAGATTTTTCATAATAAGAATTGAAAAAGGAAGACTTAAAGTCGAATTTTTCATTGTTGCGGGAAAAAATTCTTATTTTAAGATTTCTTCATTGTTGAAAGCGTGGGAAAATTTTTCCATTGTTAAAGGATAGGGACATTTTCACGTTTTAAATATTGTCCATTGTTGAATGCTTATCAATATTTGTCAATGGAATTTTTTCCATTGTTGGAAGTGCGGGAAAGTTGGAATTATATTTAACTCTTAAAATAATTATAAATAAATTTGTCATAATAACAATTGAAAAAGGAAGTCATTAAGTCGAATGTTTCATTGTTGCGGGAAAAATTTCTTATTTTAAGATTTCTTCATTATTGATAGCGTGGGAAATTTTTTCCATTGTTAAAGGATAGGGACATTTTCACGTTTTAAATATTGTCCATTGTTGAAAGCATTTTAATATTTGAAAATGGAATTTTTTCCATTGGTGGAAGTGCGGGAAAGTTGTCATTACAGATAACTCCTATTATAATTATAAATATATTTACATAATAACAATTGAAAAAGGAAGACTTAAAGTCTAAATTTCGTTGTTGTGGGAAATTTTCATATTTTAAGATTTCTTCATTGTTGCAAGCGTGGTAAAATTTGTCAGTATAATTTTTTCCATTGTTAAATGATAGGAACAATTTTACGTTTTAAAGATTGTCCATTGTTGATAGCGTATCAATATTTGTCTTTGGAAGTTTTTCCGCTGTTGGAAGTGCAGGAAAGTTGTCATTATAGATAACTATTAATATAATTATAAATAGATTTTTCATAATAACAATTGAAAAAGGAAGACTTAAAGTCGAATTTGACATTGTTGCGGGAAAAAATTCTTATTTTAAGATTTCTTCATTGTTGAAAGCGTGGGAAAATTTTTCCATTGTTAAAGGATATGGACATTTTCACGTTTTAAATATTGTCCATTGTTGAATGCGTATCAATATTTGTCAATGGAATTTTTTCCATTGTTGGAAGTGCGGGAAAGTTGGAATTATATTTAACTCTTAATATAATTATAAATAAATTTGTCATAATAACAATTGAAAAAGGAAGACATTAAGTCGAATGTTTCATTGTTGCGGGAAAAATTTCTTATTTTAAGATTTCTTCATTATGATAGCGTGGGAAATTTTTTCCATTGTTAAGGGATAGGGACATTTTCACGTTTTAAATATTGTCCATTGTTGAAAGCATATTAATATTTGTCAATGGAATTTTTTCCATTGTTGGAAGTGCGGTAAAGTTGTCATTACAGATAACTTCTATTATAATTATAAATAAATTTGACATAATAACAATTGAAAAAGGAAGACTTAAAGTCTAAATTTCATTGTTGTGGGAAATTTTCATATTTTAAGATTTCTTCATTGTTGCAAGCGTGGGAAAATTTGTCAGTATAATTTTTTCCATTGTTAAATGATAGGGACAATTTTACGTTTTAAAGATTGTCCATTGTTGATAGCGTATGAATATTTGTCAATGGAAGTTTTTCCGCTGTTGGAAGTGCGGAAAAGTTGTCATTAGAGATAACTATTAATATAATTATAAATAGATTTTTCATAATAACAATTGAAAAAGGAAGTCATTAAGTCGAATGTTTCATTGTTGCGGGAAAAATTTCTTATTTTAAGATTTCTTCATTATTGATAGCGTGGGAAATTTTTTCCATTGTTAAAGGATAGGGACATTTTCACGTTTTAAATATTGTCCATTGTTGAAAGCATTTTAATATTTGTCAATGGAATTTTTTCCATTGGTGGAAGTGCGGGAAAGTTGTCATTACAGATAACTCCTATTATAATTATAAATAAATTTGACATAATAACAATTGAAAAACGAAGACTTAAAGTCTAAATTTCATTGTTGTGGGAAATTTTCATATTTTAAGATTTCTTCATTGTTGCAAGCGTGGTAAAATTTGTCAGTATATTTTTTTCCATTGTTAAATGATAGGAACAATTTTACGTTTTAAAGATTGTCCATTGTTGATAGCGTATCAATATTTGTCTTTGGAAGTTTTTCCGCTGTTGGAAGTGCGGGAAAGTTGTCATTATAGATAACTATTAATATAATTATAAATAGATTTTTCATAATAACAATTGAAAAAGGAACACTTAAAGTCGAATTTGACATTGTTGCGGGAAAAAATTCTTATTTTAAGATTTCTTCATTGTTGAAAGCGTGGGAAAATTTTTCCATTGTTAAAGGATATGGACATTTTCACGTTTTAAATATTGTCCATTGTTGAATGCGTATCAATATTTTTCAATGGAATTTTTTCCATTGTTGGAAGTGCGGGAAAGTGGGAATTATATTTAACTCTTAATATAATTATAAATAAATTTGTCATAATAACAATTGAAAAAGGAAGACTTAAAGTCTAAATTTCATTGTTGTGGGAAATTTTCATATTTTAAGATTTCTTCATTGTTGCAAGCGTGGGAAAATTTGTCAGTATAATTTTTTCCATTGTTAAATGATAGGGACAATTTTACGTTTTAAAGATTGTCCATTGTTGATAGCGTATCAATATTTGTCTTTGGAAGTTTTTCCGCTGTTGGAAGTGCGGGAAAGTTGTCATTATAGAAAATTATTAATATAATTATAAATAGATTTTTCATAATAACAATTGAAAAAGGAAGACTTAAAGTCGAATTTGTCATTGTTGCGGGAAAAAATTCTTATTTTAAGATTTCTTCATTGTTGAAAGCGTGGGAAAATTTTTCCATTGTTAAAGGATATGGACATTTTCACGTTTTAAATATTGTCCATTGTTGAATGCGTATCAATATTTGTCAATGGAATTTTTTCCATTGTTGGAAGTGCGGGAAAGTGGGAATTATATTTAACTCTTAATATAATTATAAATAAATTTGACATAATAACAATTGAAAAAGGAAGACTTAAAGTCTAAATTTCATTGTTGTGGGAAATTTTCATATTTTAAGATTTCTTCATTGTTGCAAGCGTGGGAAAATTTGTCAGTATAATTTTTTCCATTGTTAAATGATAGGGACAATTTTACGTTTTAAAGATTGTCCATTGTTGATAGCGTATCAATATTTGTCTTTGGAAGTTTTTCCGCTGTTGGAAGTGCGGGAAAGTTGTCATTATAGATAATTATTAATATAATTATAAATAGATTTTTCATAATAACAATTGAAAAAGGAAGACTTAAAGTCGAATTTGTCATTGTTGCGGGAAAAAATTCTTATTTTAAGATTTCTTCATTGTTGAAAGCGTGGGAAAATTTTTCCATTGTTAAAGGATATGGACATTTTCACGTTTTAAATATTGTCCATTGTTGAATGCGTATCAATATTTGTCAATGGAATTTTTTCCATTGTTGGAAGTGCGGGAAAGTGGGAATTATATTTAACTCTTAATATAATTATAAATAAATTTGACATAATAACAATTGAAAAAGGAAGACTTAAAGTCTAAATTTCGTTGTTGTGGGAAATTTTCATATTTTAAGATTTCTTCATTGTTGCAAGCGTGGTAAAATTTGTCAGTATAATTTTTTCCATTGTTAAATGATAGGAACAATTTTACGTTTTAAAGATTGTCCATTGTTGATAGCGTATCAATATTTGTCTTTGGAAGTTTTTCCGCTGTTGGAAGTGCGGGAAAGTTGTCATTATAGTTAACTATTAATATAATTATAAATAGATTTTTCATAATAACAATTGAAAAAGGAAGACTTAAAGTCGAATTTGTCATTATTGCGGGAAAAAATTCTTATTTTAAGATTTCTTCATTGTTGAAAGCGTGGGAAAATTTTTCCATTGTTAAAGGATAGGGATATTTTCACGTTTTAAATATTGTCCATTGTTGAATGCGTATCAATATTTGTCAATGGAATTTTTTCCATTGTTGGAAGTGCGGGAAAGTTGGAATTATATTTAACTCTTAATATAATTATAAATAAATTTGTCATAATAACAATTGAAAAAGGACGACATTAAGTCGAATGTTTCATTGTTGCGGGAAAAATTTCTTATTTTAAGATTTCTTCATTATGATAGCGTGGGAAATTTTTTCCATTGTTAAAGGATAGGGACATTTTCACGTTTTAAATATTGTCCATTGTTGAAAGCATATTAATATTTGTCAATGGAATTTTTTCCATTGTTGGAAGTGCGGGAAAGTTGTCATTACAGATAACTTCTATTATAATTATAAATAAATTTGACATAATAACAATTGAAAAAGGAAGACTTAAAGTCTAAATTTCATTGTTGTGGGAAATTTTCATATTTTAAGATTTCTTCATTGTTGCAAGCGTGGGAAAATTTGTCAGTATAATTTTTTCCATTGTTAAATGATAGGGACAATTTTACGTTTTAAAGATTGTCCATTGTTGATAGCGTATGAATATTTGTCAATGGAAGTTTTTCCGCTGTTGGAAGTGCGGAAAAGTTGTCATTAGAGATAACTATTAATATAATTATAAATAGATTTTTCATAATAACAATTGAAAAAGGAAGACTTAAAGTCGAATTTGTCATTGTTGCGGGAAAAATTTCTTATTTTAAGATTTCTTCATTGTTGAAAGCGTGGGAAAATTTTTCCATTGATAAAGGATAGGGACATTTTCACGTTTTAAATATTGTCCATTGTTGAATGCTTATCAATATTTGTCAATGGAATTTTTTCCATTGTTGGAAGTGCGGGAAAGTTGGAATTATATTTAACTCTTAAAATAATTATAAATAAATTTGTCATAATAACAATTGAAAAAGGAAGTCATTAAGTCGAATGTTTCATTGTTGCGGGAAAAATTTCTTATTTTAAGATTTCTTCATTATGATAGCGTGGGAAATTTTTTCCATTGTTAAAGGATAGGGACATTTTCACTTTTTAAATATTGTCCATTGTTGAAAGCATATTAATATTTGTCAATGGAATTTTTTCCATTGTTGGAAGTGCGGGAAAGTTGTCATTACAGATAACTTCTATTATAATTATAAATAAATTTGACATAATAACAATTGAAAAAGGAAGACTTAAAATCTAAATTTCGTTGTTGTGGGAAATTTTCATATTTTAAGATTTCTTCATTGTTGCAAGCGTGGTAAAATTTGTCAGTATAATTTTTTCCATTGTTAAATGATAGGAACAATTTTACGTTTTAAAGATTGTCCATTGTTGATAGCGTATCAATATTTGTCTTTGGAAGTTTTTCCGCTGTTGGAAGTGCAGGAAAGTTGTCATTATAGATAACTATTAATATAATTATAAATAGATTTTTCATAATAACAATTGAAAAAGGAAGACTTAAAGTCGAATTTGTCATTGTTGCGGGAAAAAATTCTTATTTTAAGATTTCTTCATTGTTGAAAGCGTGGGAAAATTTTTCCATTGTTAAAGGATAGGGACATTTTCACGTTTTAAATATTGTCCATTGTTGAATGCTTATCAATATTTGTCAATGGAATTTTTTCCATTGTTGGAAGTGCGGGAAAGTTGGAATTATATTTAACTCTTAAAATAATTATAAATAAATTTGTCATAATAACAATTGAAAAAGGAAGTCATTAAGTCGAATGTTTCATTGTTGCGGGAAAAATTTCTTATTTTAAGATTTCTTCATTATTGATAGCGTGGGAAATTTTTTCCATTGTTAAAGGATAGGGACATTTTCACGTTTTAAATATTGTCCATTGTTGAAAGCATTTTAATATTTGAAAATGGAATTTTTTCCATTGGTGGAAGTGCGGGAAAGTTGTCATTACAGATAACTCCTATTATAATTATAAATATATTTACATAATAACAATTGAAAAAGGAAGACTTAAAGTCTAAATTTCGTTGTTGTGGGAAATTTTCATATTTTAAGATTTCTTCATTGTTGCAAGCGTGATAAAATTTGTCAGTATAATTTTTTCCATTGTTAAATGATAGGAACAATTTTACGTTTTAAAGATTGTCCATTGTTGATAGCGTATCAATATTTGTCTTTGGAAGTTTTTCCGCTGTTGGAAGTGCAGGAAAGTTGTCGTTATAGATAACTATTAATATAATTATAAATAGATCTTTCATAATAACAATTGAAAAAGGAAGACTTAAAGTCGAATTTGACATTGTTGCGGGAAAAAATTCTTATTTTAAGATTTCTTCATTGTTGAAAGCGTGGGAAAATTTTTCCATTGTTAAAGGATAGGGACATTTTCACGTTTTAAATATTGTCCATTGTTGAATGCTTATCAATATTTGTCAATGGAATTTTTTCCATTGTTGGAAGTGCGGGAAAGTTTGAATTATATTTAACTCTTAAAATAATTATAAATAAATTTGTCACAATAACAATTGAAAAAGGAAGTCATTAAGTCGAATGTTTCATTGTTGCGGGAAAAATTTCTTATTTTAAGATTTCTTCATTATTGATAGCGTGGGAAATTTTTTCCATTGTTAAAGGATAGGGACATTTTCACGTTTTAAATATTGTCCATTGTTGAAAGCATTTTAATATTTGTCAATGGAATTTTTTCCATTGGTGGAAGTGCGGGAAAGTTGTCATTACAGATAACTCCTATTATAATTATAAATAAATTTGTCATAATAACAATTGAAAAAGGAAGACTTAAAGTCTAAATTTCATTGTTGTGGGAAATTTTCATATTTTAAGATTTCTTCATTGTTGCAAGCGTGGGAAAATTTGTCAGTATAATTTTTTCCATTGTTAAATGATAGGGACAATTTTACGTTTTAAAGATTGTCCATTGTTGATAGCGTATCAATATTTGTCTTTGGAAGTTTTTCCGCTGTTGGAAGTGCGGGAAAGTTGTCATTATAGATAATTATTAATATAATTATAAATAGATTTTTCATAATAACAATTGAAAAAGGAAGACTTAAAGTCGAATTTGTCATTGTTGCGGGAAAAAATTCTTATTTTAAGATTTCTTCATTGTTGAAAGCGTGGGAAAATTTTTCCATTGTTAAAGGATATGGACATTTTCACGTTTTAAATATTGTCCATTGTTGAATGCGTATCAATATTTGTCAATGGAATTTTTTCCATTGTTGGAAGTGCGGGAAAGTGGGAATTATATTTAACTCTTAATATAATTATAAATAAATTTGACATAATAACAATTGAAAAAGGAAGACTTAAAGTCTAAATTTCATTGTTGTGGGAAATTTTCATATTTTAAGATTTCTTCATTGTTGCAAGCGTGGGAAAATTTGTCAGTATAATTTTTTCCATTGTTAAATGATAGGGACAATTTTACGTTTTAAAGATTGTCCATTGTTGATAGCGTATCAATATTTGTCTTTGGAAGTTTTTCCGCTGTTGGAAGTGCGGAAAAGTTGTCATTATAGATAATTATTAATATAATTATAAATAGATTTTTCATAATAACAATTGAAAAAGGAAGACTTAAAGTCGAATTTGTCATTGTTGCGGGAAAAAATTCTTATTTTAAGATTTCTTCATTGTTGAAAGCGTGGGAAAATTTTTCCATTGTTAAAGGATATGGACATTTTCACGTTTTAAATATTGTCCATTGTTGAATGCGTATCAATATTTGTCAATGGAATTTTTTCCATTGTTGGAAGTGCGGGAAAGTGGGAATTATATTTAACTCTTAATATAATTATAAATAAATTTGACATAATAACAATTGAAAAAGGAAGACTTAAAGTCTAAATTTCGTTGTTGTGGGAAATTTTCATATTTTAAGATTTCTTCATTGTTGCAAGCGTGGTAAAATTTGTCAGTATAATTTTTTCCATTGTTAAATGATAGGAACAATTTTACGTTTTAAAGATTGTCCATTGTTGATAGCGTATCAATATTTGTCTTTGGAAGTTTTTCCGCTGTTGGAAGTGCGGGAAAGTTGTCATTATAGTTAACTATTAATATAATTATAAATAGATTTTTCATAATAACAATTGAAAAAGGAAGACATTAAGTCGAATGTTTCATTGTTGCGGGAAAAATTTCTTATTTTAAGATTTCTTCATTATGATAGCGTGGGAAATTTTTTCCATTGTTAAAGGATAGGGACATTTTCACGTTTTAAATATTGTCCATTGTTGAAAGCATATTAATATTTGTCAATGGAATTTTTTCCATTGTTGGAAGTGCGGGAAAGTTGTCATTACAGATAACTTCTATTATAATTATAAATAAATTTGACATAATAACAATTGAAAAAGGAAGACTTAAAGTCTAAATTTCATTGTTGTGGGAAATTTTCATATTTTAAGATTTCTTCATTGTTGCAAGCGTGGGAAAATTTGTCAGTATAATTTTTTCCATTGTTAAATGATAGGGACAATTTTACGTTTTAAAGATTGTCCATTGTTGATAGCGTATGAATATTTGTCAATGGAAGTTTTTCCGCTGTTGGAAGTGCGGAAAAGTTGTCATTAGAGATAACTATTAATATAATTATAAATAGATTTTTCATAATAACAATTGAAAAAGGAAGACTTAAAGTCGAATTTGTCATTGTTGCGGGAAAAATTTCTTATTTTAAGATTTCTTCATTGTTGAAAGCGTGGGAAAATTTTTCCATTGTTAAAGGATAGGGACATTTTCACGTTTTAAATATTGTCCATTGTTGAATGCTTATCAATATATGTCAATGGAATTTTTTCCATTGTTGGAAGTGCGGGAAAGTTTGAATTATATTTAACTCTTAAAATAATTATAAATAAATTTGTCACAATAACAATTGGAAAAGGAAGTCATTAAGTCGAATGTTTCATTGTTGCGGGAAAAATTTCTTATTTTAAGATTTCTTCATTATTGATAGCGTGGGAAATTTTTTCCATTGTTAAAGGATAGGGACATTTTCACGTTTTAAATATTGTCCATTGTTGAAAGCATTTTAATATTTGTCAATGGAATTTTTTCCATTGGTGGAAGTGCGGGAAAGTTGTCATTACAGATAACTCCTATTATAATTATAAATAAATTTGACATAATAACAATTGAAAAAGGAAGACTTAAAGTCTAAATTTCATTGTTGTGGGAAATTTTCATATTTTAAGATTTCTTCATTGTTGCAAGCGTGGTAAAATTTGTCAGTATATTTTTTTCCATTGTTAAATGATAGGAACAATTTTACGTTTTAAAGATTGTCCATTGTTGATAGCGTACCAATATTTGTCTTTGGAAGTTTTTCCGCTGTTGGAAGTGCCGGAAAGTTGTCATTATAGATAACTATTAATATAATTATAAATAGATTTTTCATAATAACAATTGAAAAAGGAAGACTTAAAGTCGAATTTGACATTGTTGCGTGAAAAAATTCTTATTTTAAGATTTCTTCATTGTTGAAAGCGTGGGAAAATTTTTCCATTGTTAAAGGATATGGACATTTTCACGTTTTAAATATTGTCCATTGTTGAATGCGTATCAATATTTGTCAATGGAATTTTTTCCATTGTTGGAAGTGCGGGAAAGTGGGAATTATATTTAACTCTTAATATAATTATAAATAAATTTGTCATAATAACAATTGAAAAAGGAAGACTTAAAGTCTAAATTTCATTGTTGTGGGAAATTTTCATATTTTAAGATTTCTTCATTGTTGCAAGCGTGGGAAAATTTAGCAGTATAATTTTTTCCATTGTTAAATGATAGGGACAATTTTACGTTTTAAAGATTGTCCATTGTTGATAGCGTATCAATATTTGTCTTTGGAAGTTTTTCCGCTGTTGGAAGTGCGGGAAAGTTGTCATTATAGATAATTATTAATATAATTATAAATAGATTTTTCATAATAACAATTGAAAAAGGAAGACTTAAAGTCGAATTTGTCATTGTTGCGGGAAAAAATTCTTATTTTAAGATTTCTTCATTGTTGAAAGCGTGGGAAAATTTTTCCATTGTTAAAGGATAGGGACATTTTCACGTTTTAAATATTGTCCATTTTTGAATGCTGATCAATATTTGTCAATGGAATTTTTTCCATTGTTGGAAGTGCGGGAAAGTTGGAATTATATTTAACTCTTAAAATAATTATAAATAAATTTGTCATAATAACAATTGAAAAAGGAAGAAATTAAGTCGAATGTTTCATTGTTGCGGGAAAAATTTCTTATTTTAAGATTTCTTCATTATTGATAGCGTGGGAAATTTTTTCCATTGTTAAAGGATAGGGACATTTTCACGTTTTAAATATTGTCCATTGTTGAAAGCATTTTAATATTTGAAAATGGAATTTTTTCCATTGGTGGAAGTGCGGGAAAGTTGTCATTACATATAACTCCTATTATAATTATAAATATATTTACATAATAACAATTGAAAAAGGAAGACTTAAAGTCTAAATTTCATTGTTGTGGGAAATTTTCATATTTTAAGATTTCTTCATTGTTGCAAGCGTGGGAAAATTTGTCAGTATAATTTTTTCCATTGTTATATGATAGGGACAATTTTACGTTTTAAAGATTGTCCATTGTTGATAGCGTATCAATATTTGTCTTTGGAAGTTTTTCCGCTGTTGGAAGTGCGGGAAAGTTGTCATTATAGATAATTATTAATATAATTATAAATAGATTTTTCATAATAACAATTGAAAAAGGAAGACTTAAAGTCGAATTTGTCATTGTTGCGGGAAAAAATTCTTATTTTAAGATTTCTTCATTGTTGAAAGCGTGGGAAATTTTTTCCATTGTTAAAGGATATGGACATTTTCACGTTTTAAATATTGTCCATTGTTGAATGCGTATCAATATTTGTCAATGGAATTTTTTCCATTGTTGGAAGTGCGGGAAAGTGGGAATTATATTTAACTCTTAATATAATTATAAATAAATTTGTCATAATAACAATTGAAAAAGGAAGACTTAAAGTCTAAATTTCATTGTTGTGGGAAATTTTCATATTTTAAGATTTCTTCATTGTTGCAAGCGTGGGAAAATTTATCAGTATAATTTTTTCCATTGTTAAATGATAGGGACAATTTTACGTTTTAAAGATTGTCCATTGTTGATAGCGTATCAATATTTGTCTTTGGAAGTTTTTCCGCTGTTGGAAGTGCGGGAAAGTTGTCATTATAGATAATTATTAATATAATTATAAATAGATTTTTCATAATAACAATTGAAAAAGGAAGACTTAAAGTCGAATTTGTCATTGTTGCGGGAAAAAATTCTTATTTTAAGATTTCTTCATTGTTGAAAGCGTGGGAAAATTTTTCCATTGTTAAAGGATATGGACATTTTCACGTTTTAAATATTGTCCATTGTTGAATGCGTATCAATATTTGTCAATGGAATTTTTTCCATTGTTGGAAGTGCGGGAAAGTGGGAATTATATTTAACTCTTAATATAATTATAAATAAATTTGTCATAATAACAACTGAAAAAGGAAGACATTAAGTCGAATGTTTCATTGTTGCGGGAAAAATTTCTTATTTTAAGATTTCTTCATTATGATAGCGTGGGAAATTTTTTCCATTGTTAAAGGATAGGGACATTTTCACGTTTTAAATATTGTCCATTGTTGAAAGCATATTAATATTTGTCAATGGAATTTTTTCCATTGTTGGAAGTGCGGGAAAGTTGTCATTACAGATAACTTCTATTATAATTATAAATAAATTTGACATAATAACAATTGAAAAAGGAAGACTTAAAGTCTAAATTTCGTTGTTGTGGGAAATTTTCATATTTTAAGATTTCTTCATTGTTGCAAGCGTGGTAAAATTTGTCAGTATAATTTTTTCCATTGTTAAGTGATAGGAACAATTTTACGTTTTAAAGATTGTCCATTGTTGATAGCGTATCAATATTTGTCTTTGGAAGTTTTTCCGCTGTTGGATGTGCAGGAAAGTTGTCATTATAGATAACTATTAATATAATTATAAATAGATTTTTCATAATAACAATTGAAAAAGGAAGACTTAAAGTCGAATTTGTCATTGTTGCGGGAAAAAATTCTTATTTTAAGATTTCTTCATTGTTGAAAGCGTGGGAAAATTTTTCCATTGTTAAAGGATAGGGACATTTTCACGTTTTAAATATTGTCCATTGTTGAATGCTTATCAATATTTGTCAATGGAATTTTTTCCATTGTTGGAAGTGCGGGAAAGTTTGAATTATATTTAACTCTTAAAATAATTATAAATAAATTTGTCACAATAACAATTGAAAAAGGAAGTCATTAAGTCGAATGTTTCATTGTTGCGGGAAAAATTTCTTATTTTAAGATTTCTTCATTATTGATAGCGTGGGAAATTTTTCCATTGTTAAAGGATAGGGACATTTTCACGTTTTAAATATTGTCCATTGTTGAAAGCATTTTAATATTTAAAAATGGAATTTTTTCCATTGGTGGAAGTGCGGGAAAGTTGTCATTACAGATAACTCCTATTATAATTATAAATATATTTACATAATAACAATTGAAAAAGGAAGACTTAAAGTCTAAATTTCGTTGTTGTGGGAAATTTTCATATTTTAAGATTTCTTCATTGTTGCAAGCGTGGTAAAATTTGTCAGTATAATTTTTTCCATTGTTAAATGATAGGAACAATTTTACGTTTTAAAGATTGTCCATTGTTGATAGCGTATCAATATTTGTCTTTGGAAGTTTTTACGCTGTTGGAAGTGCAGGAAAGTTGTCATTATAGATAACTATTAATATAATTATAAATAGATTTTTCATAATAACAATTGAAAAAGGAAGACTTAAAGTCGAATTTGTCATTGTTGCGGGAAAAAATTCTTATTTTAAGATTTCTTCATTGTTGAAAGCGTGGGAAAATTTTTCCATTGTTAAAGGATAGGGACATTTTCACGTTTTAAATATTGTCCATTTTTGAATGCTGATCAATATTTGTCAATGGAATTTTTTCCATTGTTGGAAGTGCGGGAAAGTTGGAATTATATTTAACTCTTAAAATAATTATAAATAAATTTGTCATAATAACAATTGAAAAAGGAAGAAATTAAGTCGAATGTTTCATTGTTGCGGGAAAAATTTCTTATTTTAAGATTTCTTCATTATTGATAGCGTGGGAAATTTTTTCCATTGTTAAAGGATAGGGACATTTTCACGTTTTAAATATTGTCCATTGTTGAAAGCATTTTAATATTTGAAAATGGAATTTTTTCCATTGGTGGAAGTGCGGGAAAGTTGTCATTACATATAACTCCTATTATAATTATAAATATATTTACATAATAACAATTGAAAAAGGAAGACTTAAAGTCTAAATTTCATTGTTGTGGGAAATTTTCATATTTTAAGATTTCTTCATTGTTGCAAGCGTGGGAAAATTTGTCAGTATAATTTTTTCCATTGTTATATGATAGGGACAATTTTACGTTTTAAAGATTGTCCATTGTTGATAGCGTATCAATATTTGTCTTTGGAAGTTTTTCCGCTGTTGGAAGTGCGGGAAAGTTGTCATTATAGATAATTATTAATATAATTATAAACAGATTTTTCATAATAACAATTGAAAAAGGAAGACTTAAAGTCGAATTTGTCATTGTTGCGGGAAAAAATTCTTATTTTAAGATTTCTTCATTGTTGAAAGCGTGGGAAATTTTTTCCATTGTTAAAGGATATGGACATTTTCACGTTTTAAATATTGTCCATTGTTGAATGCGTATCAATATTTGTCAATGGAATTTTTTCCATTGTTGGAAGTGCGGGAAAGTGGGAATTATATTTAACTCTTAATATAATTATAAATAAATTTGTCATAATAACAATTGAAAAAGGAAGACTTAAAGTCTAAATTTCATTGTTGTGGGAAATTTTCATAATTTAAGATTTCTTCATTGTTGCAAGCGTGGGAAAATTTATCAGTATAATTTTTTCCATTGTTAAATGATAGGGACAATTTTACGTTTTAAAGATTGTCCATTGTTGATAGCGTATCAATATTTGTCTTTGGAAGTTTTTCCGCTGTTGGAAGTGCGGGAAAGTTGTCATTATAGATAATTATTAATATAATTATAAATAGATTTTTCATAATAACAATTGAAAAAGGAAGACTTAAAGTCGAATTTGTCATTGTTGCGGGAAAAAATTCTTATTTTAAGATTTCTTCATTGTTGAAAGCGTGGGAAAATTTTTCCATTGTTAAAGGATATGGACATTTTCACGTTTTAAATATTGTCCATTGTTGAATGCGTATCAATATTTGTCAATGGAATTTTTTCCATTGTTGGAAGTGCGGGAAAGTGGGAATTATATTTAACTCTTAATATAATTATAAATAAATTTGTCATAATAACAACTGAAAAAGGAAGACATTAAGTCGAATGTTTCATTGTTGCGGGAAAAATTTCTTATTTTAAGATTTCTTCATTATGATAGCGTGGGAAATTTTTTCCATTGTTAAAGGATAGGGACATTTTCACGTTTTAAATATTGTCCATTGTTGAAAGCATATTAATATTTGTCAATGGAATTTTTTCCATTGTTGGAAGTGCGGGAAAGTTGTCATTACAGATAACTTCTATTATAATTATAAATAAATTTGACATAATAACAATTGAAAAAGGAAGACTTAAAGTCTAAATTTCGTTGTTGTGGGAAATTTTCATATTTTAAGATTTCTTCATTGTTGCAAGCGTGGTAAAATTTGTCAGTATAATTTTTTCCATTGTTAAGTGATAGGAACAATTTTACGTTTTAAAGATTGTCCATTGTTGATAGCGTATCAATATTTGTCTTTGGAAGTTTTTCCGCTGTTGGATGTGCAGGAAAGTTGTCATTATAGATAACTATTAATATAATTATAAATAGATTTTTCATAATAACAATTGAAAAAGGAAGACTTAAAGTCGAATTTGTCATTGTTGCGGGAAAAAATTCTTATTTTAAGATTTCTTCATTGTTGAAAGCGTGGGAAAATTTTTCCATTGTTAAAGGATAGGGACATTTTCACGTTTTAAATATTGTCCATTGTTGAATGCTTATCAATATTTGTCAATGGAATTTTTTCCATTGTTGGAAGTGCGGGAAAGTTTGAATTATATTTAACTCTTAAAATAATTATAAATAAATTTGTCACAATAACAATTGAAAAAGGAAGTCATTAAGTCGAATGTTTCATTGTTGCGGGAAAAATTTCTTATTTTAAGATTTCTTCATTATTGATAGCGTGGGAAATTTTTCCATTGTTAAAGGATAGGGACATTTTCACGTTTTAAATATTGTCCATTGTTGAAAGCATTTTAATATTTAAAAATGGAATTTTTTCCATTGGTGGAAGTGCGGGAAAGTTGTCATTACAGATAACTCCTATTATAATTATAAATATATTTACATAATAACAATTGAAAAAGGAAGACTTAAAGTCTAAATTTCATTGTTGTGGGAAATTTTCATATTTTAAGATTTCTTCATTGTTGCAAGCGTGGGAAAATTTGTCAGTATAATTTTTTCCATTGTTATATGATAGGGACAATTTTACGTTTTAAAGATTGTCCATTGTTGATAGCGTATCAATATTTGTCTTTGGAAGTTTTTCCGCTGTTGGAAGTGCGGGAAAGTTGTCATTATAGATAATTATTAATATAATTATAAATAGATTTTTCATAATAACAATTGAAAAAGGAAGACTTAAAGTCGAATTTGTCATTGTTGCGGGAAAAAATTCTTATTTTAAGATTTCTTCATTGTTGAAAGCGTGGGAAATTTTTTCCATTGTTAAAGGATATGGACATTTTCACGTTTTAAATATTGTCCATTGTTGAATGCGTATCAATATTTGTCAATGGAATTTTTTCCATTGTTGGAAGTGCGGGAAAGTGGGAATTATATTTAACTCTTAATATAATTATAAATAAATTTGTCATAATAACAATTGAAAAAGGAAGACTTAAAGTCTAAATTTCATTGTTGTGGGAAATTTTCATATTTTAAGATTTCTTCATTGTTGCAAGCGTGGGAAAATTTATCAGTATAATTTTTTCCATTGTTAAATGATAGGGACAATTTTACGTTTTAAAGATTGTCCATTGTTGATAGCGTATCAATATTTGTCTTTGGAAGTTTTTCCGCTGTTGGAAGTGCGGGAAAGTTGTCATTATAGATAATTATTAATATAATTATAAATAGATTTTTCATAATAACAATTGAAAAAGGAAGACTTAAAGTCGAATTTGTCATTGTTGCGGGAAAAAATTCTTATTTTAAGATTTCTTCATTGTTGAAAGCGTGGGAAAATTTTTCCATTGTTAAAGGATATGGACATTTTCACGTTTTAAATATTGTCCATTGTTGAATGCGTATCAATATTTGTCAATGGAATTTTTTCCATTGTTGGAAGTGCGGGAAAGTGGGAATTATATTTAACTCTTAATATAATTATAAATAAATTTGTCATAATAACAACTGAAAAAGGAAGACATTAAGTCGAATGTTTCATTGTTGCGGGAAAAATTTCTTATTTTAAGATTTCTTCATTATGATAGCGTGGGAAATTTTTTCCATTGTTAAAGGATAGGGACATTTTCACGTTTTAAATATTGTCCATTGTTGAAAGCATATTAATATTTGTCAATGGAATTTTTTCCATTGTTGGAAGTGCGGGAAAGTTGTCATTACAGATAACTTCTATTATAATTATAAATAAATTTGACATAATAACAATTGAAAAAGGAAGACTTAAAGTCTAAATTTCGTTGTTGTGGGAAATTTTCATATTTTAAGATTTCTTCATTGTTGCAAGCGTGGTAAAATTTGTCAGTATAATTTTTTCCATTGTTAAGTGATAGGAACAATTTTACGTTTTAAAGATTGTCCATTGTTGATAGCGTATCAATATTTGTCTTTGGAAGTTTTTCCGCTGTTGGATGTGCAGGAAAGTTGTCATTATAGATAACTATTAATATAATTATAAATAGATTTTTCATAATAACAATTGAAAAAGGAAGACTTAAAGTCGAATTTGTCATTGTTGCGGGAAAAAATTCTTATTTTAAGATTTCTTCATTGTTGAAAGCGTGGGAAAATTTTTCCATTGTTAAAGGATAGGGACATTTTCACGTTTTAAATATTGTCCATTGTTGAATGCTTATCAATATTTGTCAATGGAATTTTTTCCATTGTTGGAAGTGCGGGAAAGTTTGAATTATATTTAACTCTTAAAATAATTATAAATAAATTTGTCACAATAACAATTGAAAAAGGAAGTCATTAAGTCGAATGTTTCATTGTTGCGGGAAAAATTTCTTATTTTAAGATTTCTTCATTATTGATAGCGTGGGAAATTTTTCCATTGTTAAAGGATAGGGACATTTTCACGTTTTAAATATTGTCCATTGTTGAAAGCATTTTAATATTTAAAAATGGAATTTTTTCCATTGGTGGAAGTGCGGGAAAGTTGTCATTACAGATAACTCCTATTATAATTATAAATATATTTACATAATAACAATTGAAAAAGGAAGACTTAAAGTCTAAATTTCGTTGTTGTGGGAAATTTTCATATTTTAAGATTTCTTCATTGTTGCAAGCGTGGTAAAATTTGTCAGTATAATTTTTTCCATTGTTAAATGATAGGAACAATTTTACGTTTTAAAGATTGTCCATTGTTGATAGCGTATCAATATTTGTCTTTGGAAGTTTTTACGCTGTTGGAAGTGCAGGAAAGTTGTCATTATAGATAACTATTAATATAATAATAAATAGATTTTTCATAATAACAATTGAAAAAGGAAGACTTAAAGTCGAATTTGTCATTGTTGCGGGAAAAAATTCTCATTTTAAGATTTCTTCATTGTTGAAAGCGTGGGAAAATTTTTCCATTGTTAAAGGATAGGGACATTTTCACGTTTTAAATATTGTCCATTTTTGAATGCTGATCAATATTTGTCAATGGAATTTTTTCCATTGTTGGAAGTGCGGGAAAGTTGGAATTATATTTAACTCTTAAAATAATTATAAATAAATTTGTCATAATAACAATTGAAAAAGGAAGAAATTAAGTCGAATGTTTCATTGTTGCGGGAAAAATTTCTTATTTTAAGATTTCTTCATTATTGATAGCGTGGGAAATTTTTTCCATTGTTAAAGGATAGGGACATTTTCACGTTTTAAATATTGTCCATTGTTGAAAGCATTTTAATATTTGAAAATGGAATTTTTTCCATTGGTGGAAGTGCGGGAAAGTTGTCATTACATATAACTCCTATTATAATTATAAATATATTTACATAATAACAATTGAAAAAGGAAGACTTAAAGTCTAAATTTCATTGTTGTGGGAAATTTTCATATTTTAAGATTTCTTCATTGTTGCAAGCGTGGGAAAATTTGTCAGTATAATTTTTTCCATTGTTAAATGATAGGGACAATTTTACGTTTTAAAGATTGTCCATTGTTGATAGCGTATCAATATTTGTCTTTGGAAGTTTTTCCGCTGTTGGAAGTGCAGGAAAGTTGTCATTATAGATAACTATTAATATAATTATAAATAGATTTTTCATAATAACAATTGAAAAAAGAAGACTTAAAGTCGAATTTGTCATTGTTGCGGGAAAAAATTCTTATTTTAAGATTTCTTCATTGTTGAAAGCGTGGGAAAATTTTTCCATTGTTAAAGGATAGGGACATTTTCACGTTTTAAATATTGTCCATTTTTGAATGCTGATCAATATTTGTCAATGGAATTTTTTCCATTGTTGGAAGTGCGGGAAAGTTGGAATTATATTTAACTCTTAAAATAATTATAAATAAATTTGTCACAATAACAATTGAAAAAGGAAGTCATTAAGTCGAATGTTTCATTGTTGCGGGAAAAATTTCTTATTTTAAGATTTCTTCATTATTGATAGCGTGGGAAATTTTTCCATTGTTAAAGGATAGGGACATTTTCACGTTTTAAATATTGTCCATTGTTGAAAGCATTTTAATATTTAAAAATGGAATTTTTTCCATTGGTGGAAGTGCGGGAAAGTTGTCATTACAGATAACTCCTATTATAATTATAAATATATTTACATAATAACAATTGAAAAAGGAAGACTTAAAGTCTAAATTTCGTTGTTGTGGGAAATTTTCATATTTTAAGATTTCTTCATTGTTGCAAGCGTGGTAAAATTTGTCAGTATAATTTTTTCCATTGTTAAATGATAGGAACAATTTTACGTTTTAAAGATTGTCCATTGTTGATAGCGTATCAATATTTGTCTTTGGAAGTTTTTACGCTGTTGGAAGTGCAGGAAAGTTGTCATTATAGATAACTATTAATATAATAATAAATAGATTTTTCATAATAACAATTGAAAAAGGAAGACTTAAAGTCGAATTTGTCATTGTTGCGGGAAAAAATTCTCATTTTAAGATTTCTTCATTGTTGAAAGCGTGGGAAAATTTTTCCATTGTTAAAGGATAGGGACATTTTCACGTTTTAAATATTGTCCATTTTTGAATGCTGATCAATATTTGTCAATGGAATTTTTTCCATTGTTGGAAGTGCGGGAAAGTTGGAATTATATTTAACTCTTAAAATAATTATAAATAAATTTGTCATAATAACAATTGAAAAAGGAAGAAATTAAGTCGAATGTTTCATTGTTGCGGGAAAAATTTCTTATTTTAAGATTTCTTCATTATTGATAGCGTGGGAAATTTTTTCCATTGTTAAAGGATAGGGACATTTTCACGTTTTAAATATTGTCCATTGTTGAAAGCATTTTAATATTTGAAAATGGAATTTTTTCCATTGGTGGAAGTGCGGAAAAGTTGTCATTACATATAACTCCTATTATAATTATAAATATATTTACATAATAACAATTGAAAAAGGAAGACTTAAAGTCTAAATTTCATTGTTGTGGGAAATTTTCATATTTTAAGATTTCTTCATTGTTGCAAGCGTGGGAAAATTTGTCAGTATAATTTTTTCCATTGTTAAATGATAGGGACAATTTTACGTTTTAAAGATTGTCCATTGTTGATAGCGTATCAATATTTGTCTTTGGAAGTTTTTCCGCTGTTGGAAGTGCAGGAAAGTTGTCATTATAGATAACTATTAATATAATTATAAATAGATTTTTCATAATAACAATTGAAAAAGGAAGACTTAAAGTCGAATTTGTCATTGTTGCGGGAAAAAATTCTTATTTTAAGATTTCTTCATTGTTGAAAGCGTGGGAAAATTTTTCCATTGTTAAAGGATAGGGACATTTTCACGTTTTAAATATTGTCCATTTTTGAATGCTGATCAATATTTGTCAATGGAATTTTTTCCATTGTTGGAAGTGCGGGAAAGTTGGAATTATATTTAACTCTTAAAATAATTATAAATAAATTTGTCATAATAACAATTGAAAAAGGAAGAAATTAAGTCGAATGTTTCATTGTTGCGGGAAAAATTTCTTATTTTAAGATTTCTTCATTATTGATAGCGTGGGAAATTTTTTCCATTGTTAAAGGATAGGGACATTTTCACGTTTTAAATATTGTCCATTGTTGAAAGCATTTTAATATTTGAAAATGGAATTTTTTCCATTGGTGGAAGTGCGGGAAAGTTGTCATTACATATAACTCCTATTATAATTATAAATATATTTACATAATAACAATTGAAAAAGGAAGACTTAAAGTCTAAATTTCATTGTTGTGGGAAATTTTCATATTTTAAGATTTCTTCATTGTTGCAAGCGTGGGAAAATTTGTCAGTATAATTTTTTCCATTGTTATATGATAGGGACAATTTTACGTTTTAAAGATTGTCCATTGTTGATAGCGTATCAATATTTGTCTTTGGAAGTTTTTCCGCTGTTGGAAGTGCGGGAAAGTTGTCATTATAGATAATTATTAATATAATTATAAATAGATTTTTCATAATAACAATTGAAAAAGGAAGACTTAAAGTCGAATTTGTCATTGTTGCGGGAAAAAATTCTTATTTTAAGATTTCTTCATTGTTGAAAGCGTGGGAAATTTTTTCCATTGTTAAAGGATATGGACATTTTCACGTTTTAAATATTGTCCATTGTTGAATGCGTATCAATATTTGTCAATGGAATTTTTTCCATTGTTGGAAGTGCGGGAAAGTGGGAATTATATTTAACTCTTAATATAATTATAAATAAATTTGTCATAATAACAATTGAAAAACGAAGACTTAAAGTCTAAATTTCATTGTTGTGGGAAATTTTCATATTTTAAGATTTCTTCATTGTTGCAAGCGTGGGAAAATTTGTCAGTATAGTTTTTTCCATTGTTAAATGATAGGGACAATTTTACGTTTTAAAGATTGTCCATTGTTGATAGCGTATCAATATTTGTCTTTGGAAGTTTTTCCGCTGTTGGAAGTGCGGGAAAGTTGTCATTATAGATAATTATTAATATAATTATAAATAGATTTTTCATAATAACAATTGAAAAAGGAAGACTTAAAGTCGAATTTGTCATTGTTGCGGGAAAAAATTCTTATTTTAAGATTTCTTCATTGTTGAAAGAGTGGGAAAATTTTTCCATTGTTAAAGGATATGGACATTTTCACGTTTTAAATATTGTCCATTGTTGAATGCGTATCAATATTTGTCAATGGAATTTTTTCAATTGTTGGAAGTGCGGGAAAGTGGGAATTATATTTAACTCTTAATATAATTATAAATAAATTTGACATAATAACAATTGAAAAAGGAAGACTTAAAGTCTAAATTTCGTTGTTGTGGGAAATTTTCATATTTTAAGGTTTCTTCATTGTTGCAAGCGTGGTAAAATTTGTCAGTATAATTTTTTCCATTGTTAAATGATAGGAACAATTTTACGTTTTAAAGATTGTCCATTGTTGATAGCGTATCAATATTTGTCTTTGGAAGTTTTTCCGCTGTTGGAAGTGCGGGAAAGTTGTCATTATAGATAACTATTAATATAATTATAAATAGATTTTTCATAATAACAATTGAAAAAGGAAGACTTAAATTCGAATTTGTCATTGTTGCGGGAAAAAATTCTTATTTTAAGATTTCTTCATTGTTGAAAGCGTGGGAAAATTTTTCCATTGTTAAAGGATAGTGACATTTTCACGTTTTAAATATTGTCCATTGTTGAATGCGTATCAATATTTGTCAATGGAATTTTTTCCATTGTTGGAAGTGCGGGAAAGTTGGAATTATATTTAACTCTTAATATAATTATAAATAAATTTGTCATAATAACAATTTAAAAAGGAAGACTTAAAGTCGAATGTTTCATTGTTGCGGGAAAAATTTCTTATTTTAAGATTTCTTCATTATTGATAGCGTGGGAAATTTTTTCCATTGTTAAAGGATAGGGACATTTTCACGTTTTAAATATTGTCCATTGTTGAAAGCATTTTAATATTTGTCAATGGAATTTTTTCCATTGGTGGAAGTGCGGGAAAGTTGTCATTACAGATAACTCCTATTATAATTATAAATAAATTTGACATAATAACAATTGAAAAAGGAAGACTTAAAGTCTAAATTTCATTGTTGTGGGAAATTTTCATATTTTAAGATTTCTTCATTGTTGCAAGCGTGGTAAAATTTGTCAGTATATTTTTTTCCATTGTTAAATGATAGGAACAATTTTACGTTTTAAAGATTGTCCATTGTTGATAGCGTATCAATATTTGTCTTTGGAAGTTTTTCCGCTGTTGGAAGTGCGGGAAAGTTGTCATTATAGATAATTATTAATATAATTATAAATAGATTTTTCATAATAACAATTGAAAAAGGAAGACTTAAAGTCGAATTTGTCATTGTTGCGGGAAAAAATTCTTATTTTAAGATTTCTTCATTGTTGAAAGCGTGGGAAATTTTTTCCATTGTTAAAGGATATGGACATTTTCACGTTTTAAATATTGTCCATTGTTGAATGCGTATCAATATTTGTCAATGGAATTTTTTCCATTGTTGGAAGTGCGGGAAAGTGGGAATTATATTTAACTCTTAATATAATTATAAATAAATTTGTCATAATAACAATTGAAAAACGAAGACTTAAAGTCTAAATTTCATTGTTGTGGGAAATTTTCATATTTTAAGATTTCTTCATTGTTGCAAGCGTGGGAAAATTTGTCAGTATAATTTTTTCCATTGTTAAATGATAGGGACAATTTTACGTTTTAAAGATTGTCGATTGTTGATAGCGTATCAATATTTGTCAATGGAAGTTTTTCCGCTGTTGGAAGTGCGGGAAATTTGTCATTATAGATAATTATTAATATAATTATAAATAGATTTTTCATAATAACAATTGAAAAAGGAAGACTTAAAGTCGAATTTGTCATTGTTGCGGGAAAAAATTCTTATTTTAAGATTTCTTCATTGTTGAAAGCGTGGGAAAATTTTTCCATTGTTAAACGATATGGACATTTTCACGTTTTAAATATTGTGCATTGTTGAATGCGTATCAATATTTGTCAATGGAATTTTTTCCATTGTTGGAAGTGCGGGAAAGTGGGAATTATATTTAACTCTTAATATAATTATAAATAAATTTGACATAATAACAATTGAAAAAGGAAGACTTAAAGTCTAAATTTCGTTGTTGTGGGAAATTTTCATATTTTAAGATTTCTTCATTGTTGCAAGCGTGGTAAAATTTGTCAGTATAATTTTTTCCATTGTTAAATGATAGGAACAATTTTACGTTTTAAAGATTGTCCATTGTTGATAGCGTATCAATATTTGTCCGCTGTTGGAAGTGCGGGAAAGTTGTCATTATACATAACTATTAATATAATTATAAATAGATTTTTCATAATAACAATTGAAAAAGGAAGACTTAAATTCGAATTTGTCATTGTTGCGGTAAAAAATTCTTATTTTAAGATTTCTTCATTGTTGAAAGCGTGGGAAAATTTTTCCATTGTTAAAGGATAGTGACATTTTCACGTTTTAAATATTGTCCATTGTTGAATGCGTATCAATATTTGTCAATGGAATTTTTTCCATTGTTGGAAGTGCGGGAAAGTTGGAATTATATTTAACTCTTAATATAATTATAAATAAATTTGTCATAATAACAATTAAAAAAGGAAGACTTAAAGTCGAATGTTTCATTGTTGCGGGAAAAATTTCTTATTTTAAGATTTATTCATTATTGATAGCGTGGGAAATTTTTTCCATTGTTAAAGGATAGGGACATTTTCACGTTTTAAATATTGTCCATTGTTGAAAGCATTTTAATATTTGTCAATGGATTTTTTTCCATTGGTGGAAGTGCGGGAAAGTTGTCATTACAGATAACTCCTATTATAATTATAAATAAATTTGACATAATAACAATTGAAAAAGGAAGACTTAAAGTCTAAATTTCATTGTTGTGGGAAATTTTCATATTTTAAGATTTCTTCATTGTTGCAAGCGTGGTAAAATTTGTCAGTATATTTTTTTCCATTGTTAAATGATAGGAACAATTTTACGTTTTAAAGATTGTCCATTGTTGATAGCGTATCAATATTTGTCTTTGGAAGTTTTTCCGCTGTTGGAAGTGCGGGAAAGTTGTCATTATAGTTAACTATTAATATAATTATAAATAGATTTTTCATAATAACAATTGAAAAAGGAAGACTTAAAGTCGAATTTGTCATTGTTGCGGGAAAAAATTCTTATTTTAAGATTTCTTCATTGTTGAAAGCGTGGGAAAATTTTTCCATTGTTAAAGGATAGTGACATTTTCACGTTTTAAATATTGTCCATTGTTGAAAGCATTTTAATATTTGTCAATGGAATTTTTTCCGCTGTTGGAAGTGCGGGAAAGTTGTCATTATAGATAACTATTAATATAATTATAAATAGATTTTTCATAATAACAATTGAAAAAGGAAGACTTAAAGTCGAATTTGTCATTGTTGCGGGAAAAAATTCTTATTTTAAGATTTCTTCATTGTTGAAAGCGTGGGAAAATTTTTCCATTGTTAAAGGATAGGGACATTTTCACGTTTTAAATATTGTCCATTGTTGAATGCGTATCAATATTTGTCAATGGAATTTTTTCCATTGGTGGAAGTGCGGGAAAGTGGGAATTATATTTAACTCTTAATATAATTATAAATAAATTTCTCATAATAACAATTGAAAAAGGAAGACTTAAAGTCTAAATTTCATTGTTGTGGGAAATTTTCATATTTTAAGATTTCTTCATTGTTGCAAGCGTGGGAAAATTTGTCAGTATAATTTTTTCCATTGTTAAATGATAGGGACAATTTTACGTTTTAAAGATTGTCGATTGTTGATAGCGTATCAATATTTGTCAATGGAAGTTTTTCCGCTGTTGGAAGTGCGGGAAATTTGTCATTATAGATAATTATTAATATAATTATAAATAGATTTTTCATAATAACAATTGAAAAAGGAAGACTTAAAGTCGAATTTGTCATTGTTGCGGGAAAAAATTCTTATTTTAAGATTTCTTCATTGTTGAAAGCGTGGGAAAATTTTTCCATTGTTAAACGATATGGACATTTTCACGTTTTAAATATTGTGCATTGTTGAATGCGTATCAATATTTGTCAATGGAATTTTTTCCATTGTTGGAAGTGCGGGAAAGTGGGAATTATATTTAACTCTTAATATAATTATAAATAAATTTGACATAATAACAATTGAAAAAGGAAGACTTAAAGTCTAAATTTCGTTGTTGTGGGAAATTTTCATATTTTAAGATTTCTTCATTGTTGCAAGCGTGGTAACATTTGTCAGTATAATTTTTTCCATTGTTAAATGATAGGAACAATTTTACGTTTTAAAGATTGTCCATTGTTGATAGCGTATCAATATTTGTCCGCTGTTGGAAGTGCGGGAAAGTTGTCATTATACATAACTATTAATATAATTATAAATAGATTTTTCATAATAACAATTGAAAAAGGAAGACTTAAATTCGAATTTGTCATTGTTGCGGGAAAAAATTCTTATTTTAAGATTTCTTCATTGTTGAAAGCGTGGGAAAATTTTTCCATTGTTAAAGGATAGTGACATTTTCACGTTTTAAATATTGTCCATTGTTGAATGCGTATCAATATTTGTCAATGGAATTTTTTCCATTGTTGGAAGTGCGGGAAAGTTGGAATTATATTTAACTCTTAATATAATTATAAATAAATTTGTCATAATAACAATTAAAAAAGGAAGACTTAAAGTCGAATGTTTCATTGTTGCGGGAAAAATTTCTTATTTTAAGATTTATTCATTATTGATAGCGTGGGAAATTTTTTCCATTGTTAAAGGATAGGGACATTTTCACGTTTTAAATATTGTCCATTGTTGAAAGCATTTTAATATTTGTCAATGGATTTTTTTCCATTGGTGGAAGTGCGGGAAAGTTGTCATTACAGATAACTCCTATTATAATTATAAATAAATTTGACATAATAACAATTGAAAAAGGAAGACTTAAAGTCTAAATTTCATTGTTGTGGGAAATTTTCATATTTTAAGATTTCTTCATTGTTGCAAGCGTGGTAAAATTTGTCAGCATATTTTTTTCCATTGTTAAATGATAGGAACAATTTTACGTTTTAAAGATTGTCCATTGTTGATAGCGTATCAATATTTGTCTTTGGAAGTTTTTCCGCTGTTGGAAGTGCGGGAAAGTTGTCATATAGTTAACTATTAATATAATTATAAATAGATTTTTCATAATAACAATTGAAAAAGAAGACTTAAATTCGAATTTGTCATTGTTGCGGGAAAAAATTCTTATTTTAAGATTTCTTCATTGTTGAAATCGTGGGAAAATTTTTCCATTGTTAAACGATAGTGACATTTTCACGTTTTAAATATTGTCCATTGTTGAAAGCATTTTAATATTTGTCAATGGAATTTTTTCCGCTGTTGGAAGTGCGGGAAAGTTGTCATTATAGATAACTATTAATATAATTATAAATAGATTTTTCATAATAACAATTGAAAAAGGAAGACTTAAAGTCGAATTTGTCATTGTTGCGGGAAAAAATTCTTATTTTAAGATTTCTTCATTGTTGAAAGCGTGGGAAAATTTTTCCATTGTTAAAGGATAGGGACATTTTCACGTTTTAAATATTGTCCATTGTTGAATGCGTATCAATATTTGTCAATGGAATTTTTTCCATTGGTGGAAGTGCGGGAAAGTTGTCATTACAGATAACTCCTATTATAATTATAAATAAATTTGACATAATAACAATTGAAAAAGGAAGACTTAAAGTCTAAATTTCATTGTTGTGGGAAATATTCCTATTTTAAGATTTCTTCATTGTTGCAAGCGTGGTAAAATTTGTTAGTATATTTTTTTCCATTGTTAAATGATATGAACAATTTTACGTTTTAAAGATTGTCCATTGTTGATAGCGTATCAATATTTGTCTTTGAAATTTTTTCCGCTGTTGGAAGTGCGGGAAAGTTGGAATTATATTTAACTCTTAATATAATTATAAATAAATTTGTCATAATAACAATTGAAAAAGGAAGACATTAAGTCGAATGTTTCATTGTTGCGGGAAAAATTTCTTATTTTAAGATTTCTTCATTATTGATAGCGTGGGAAATTTTTTCCATTGTTAAAGGATAGGGACATTTTCACGTTTTAAATATTGTCCATTGTTGAAAGCATTTTAATATTTGTCAATGGAATTTTTTCCATTGGATGGAGTGCGGGAAAGTTGTCATTACACATAACTCCTATTATAATTATAAATAAATTTGACATAATAACAATTGAAAAAGGAAGACTTAAAGTCTAAATTTCATTGTTGTGGGAAATTTTCCTATTTTAAGATTTCTTCATTGTTGCAAGCGTGATAAAATTTGTCAGTATAATTTTTTCCATTGTTAAATGATAGGAACAATTTTACGTTTTAAAGATTGTCCATTGTTGATAGCGTATCAATATTTGTCTTTGGAAGTTTTTCCGCTGTTGGAAGTGCAGGAAAGTTGTCATTATAGATAACTATTAATATAATTATAAATAGATTTTTCATAATAACAATTGAAAAAGGAAGACTTAAAGTCGAATTTGTCATTGTTGCGGGAAAAAATTCTTATTTTAAGATTTCTTCATTGTTGAAAGCGTGGGAAAATTTTTCCATTGTTAAAGGATAGGGACATTTTCACGTTTTAAATATTGTCCATTGTTGAATGCGTATCAATATTTGTCAATGGAATTTTTTCCATTGTTGGAAGTGCGGGAAAGTTGGAATTGTATTTAACTCTTAAAATAATTATAAATAAATTTGTCATAATAACAATTGAAAAAGGAAGACATTAAGTCGAATGTTTCATTGTTGCGGGAAAAATTTCTTATTTTAAGATTTCTTCATTATTGATAGCGTGGGAAATTTTTTCCATTGTTAAAGGATAGGGACATTTTCACGTTTTAAATATTGTCCATTGTTGAAAGCATTTTAATATTTGAAAATGGAATTTTTTCCATTGGTGGAAGTGCGGGAAAGTTGTCATTACAGATAACTCCTATTATAATTATAAATATATTTACATAATAACAATTGAAAAAGGAAGACTTAAAGTCTAAATTTCATTGTTGTGGGAAATTTTCATATTTTAAGATTTCTTCATTGTTGCAAGCGTGGGAAAATTTGTCAGTATAATTTTTTCCATTGTTAAATGATAGGTACAACTTTACGTTTTAAAGATTGTCCATTGTTGATAGCGTATCAATATTTGTCTTTGGAAGTTTTTCCGCTGTTGGAAGTGCGGGAAAGTTGTCATTATAGATAATTATTAATATAATTATAAATAGATTTTTCATAATAACAATTGAAAAAGGAAGACTTAAAGTCGAATTTGTCATTGTTGCGGGAAAAAATTCTTATTTTAAGATTTCTTCATTGTTGAAATCGTGGGAAAATTTTTCCATTGTTAAAGGATATGGACATTTTCACGTTTTAAATATTGTCCATTGTTGAATGCGTATCAATATTTGTCAATGGAATTTTTTCCATTGTTGGAAGTGCGGGAAAGTGGGAATTATATTTAACTCTTAATATAATTATAAATAAATTTGTCATAATAACAATTGAAAAAGGAAGACTTAAAGTTGAATGTTTCATTGTTGCGGGAAAAATTTCTTATTTTAAGATTTCTTCATTATTGATAGCGTGGGAAATTTTTTCCATTGTTAAAGGATAGGGACATTTTCACGTTTTAAATATTGTCCATTGTTGAAAGCATATTAATATTTGTCAATGGAATTTTTTTCATTGTTGGAAGTGCGGGAAAGTTGCCATTACAGATAACTCCTATTATAATTATAAATAAATTTGACATAATAACAATTGAAAAAGGTAAGACTTAAAGTCTAAATTTCGTTGTTGTGGGAAATTTTCATATTTTAAGATTTCTTCATTGTTGCAAGCGTGGTAAAATTTGTCAGTATAATTTTTTCCATTGTTAAATGATAGGAACAATTTTACGTTTTAAAGATTGTCCATTGTTGATAGCGTATCAATATTTGTCCGCTGTTGGAAGTGCGGGAAAGTTGTCATTATACATAACTATTAATATAATTATAAATAGATTTTTCATAATAACAATTGAAAAAGGAAGACTTAAATTCGAATTTGTCATTGTTGCGGGAAAAAATTCTTATTTTAAGATTTCTTCATTGTTGAAATCGTGGGAAAATTTTTCCATTGTTAAAGGATAGTGACATTTTCACGTTTTAAATATTGTCCATTGTTGAAAGCATTTTAATATTTGTCAATGGAATTTTTTCCGCTGTTGGAAGTGCGGGAAAGTTGTCATTATAGATAACTATTAATATAATTATAAATAGATTTTTCATAATAACAATTGAAAAAGGAAGACTTAAAGTCGAATTTGTCATTGTTGCGGGAAAAAATTCTTATTTTAAGATTTCTTCATTGTTGAAAGCGTGGGAAAATTTTTCCATTGTTAAAGGATAGGGACATTTTCACGTTTTAAATATTGTCCATTGTTGAATGCGTATCAATATTTGTCAATGGAATTTTTTCCATTGGTGGAAGTGCGGGAAAGTTGTCATTACAGATAACTCCTATTATAATTATAAATAAATTTGACATAATAACAATTGAAAAAGGAAGACTTAAAGTCTAAATTTCATTGTTGTGGGAAATATTCCTATTTTAAGATTTCTTCATTGTTGCAAGCGTGGTAAAATTTGTCAGTATATTTTTTTCCATTGTTAAATGATATGAACAATTTTACGTTTTAAAGATTGTCCATTGTTGATAGCGTATCAATATTTGTCTTTGAAATTTTTTCCGCTGTTGGAAGTGCGGGAAAGTTGGAATTATATTTAACTCTTAATATAATTATAAATAAATTTGTCATAATAACAATTGAAAAAGGAAGACATTAAGTCGAATGTTTCATTGTTGCGGGAAAAATTTCTTATTTTAAGATTTCTTCATTATTGATAGCGTGGGAAATTTTTTCCATTGTTAAAGGATAGGGACATTTTCACGTTTTAAATATTGTCCATTGTTGAAAGCATTTTAATATTTGTCAATGGAATTTTTTCCATTGGATGGAGTGCGGGAAAGTTGTCATTACACATAACTCCTATTATAATTATAAATAAATTTGACATAATAACAATTGAAAAAGGAAGACTTAAAGTCTAAATTTCATTGTTGTGGGAAATTTTCCTATTTTAAGATTTCTTCATTGTTGCAAGCGTGATAAAATTTGTCAGTATAATTTTTTCCATTGTTAAATGATAGGAACAATTTTACGTTTTAAAGATTGTCCATTGTTGATAGCGTATCAATATTTGTCTTTGGAAGTGCAGGAAAGTTGTCATTATAAATAACTATTAATATAATTATAAATAGATTTTTCATAATAACAATTGAAAAAGGAAGACTTAAAGTCGAATTTGTCATTGTTGCGGGAAAAAATTCTTATTTTAAGATTTCTTCATTGTTGAAAGCGTGGGAAAATTTTTCCATTGTTAAAGGATAGGGACATTTTCACGTTTTAAATATTGTCCATTGTTGAATGCGTATCAATATTTGTCAATGGAATTTTTTCCATTGTTGGAAGTGCGGGAAAGTTGGAATTGTATTTAACTCTTAAAATAATTATAAATAAATTTGTCATAATAACAATTGAAAAAGGAAGACATTAAGTCGAATGTTTCATTGTTGCGGGAAAAATTTCTTATTTTAAGATTTCTTCATTATTGATAGCGTGGGAAATTTTTTCCATTGTTAAAGGATAGGGACATTTTCACGTTTTAAATATTGTCCATTGTTGAAAGCATTTTAATATTTGAAAATGGAATTTTTTCCATTGGTGGAAGTGCGGGAAAGTTGTCATTACAGATAACTCCTATTATAATTATAAATATATTTACATAATAACAATTGAAAAAGGAAGACTTAAAGTCTAAATTTCATTGTTGTGGGAAATTTTCATATTTTAAGATTTCTTCATTGTTGCAAGCGTGGTAAAATTTGTCAGTATATTTTTTTCCATTGTTAAATGATAGGAACAATTTTACGTTTTAAAGATTGTCCATTGTTGATAGCGTATCAATATTTGTCTTTGGAAGTTTTTCCTCAGTTGGAAGTGCGGGAAAGTTGTCATTATAGTTAACTATTAATATAATTATAAATAGATTTTTCATAATAACAATTGAAAAAGGAAGACTTAAATTCGAATTTGTCATTGTTGCGGGAAAAAATTCTTATTTTAAGATTTCTTCATTGTTGAAAGCGTGGGAAAATTTTTCCATTGTTAAAGGATAGTGACATTTTCACGTTTTAAATATTGTCCATTGTTGAATGCGTATCAATATTTGTCAATGGAATTTTTTCCATTGTTGTAAGTGCGGGAAAGTTGGAATTATATTTAACTCTTAATATAATTATAAATAAATTTGTCATAATAACAATTGAAAAAGGAAGACATTAAGTCGAATGTTTCATTGTTGCGGGGAAAATTTCTTATTTTAAGATTTCTTCATTATTGATAGCGTGGGAAATTTTTTCCATTGTTAAAGGATAGGGACATTTTCACGTTTTAAATATTGTCCATTGTTGAAAGCATATTAATATTTGTCAATGGAATTTTTTTCATTGTTGGAAGTGCGGGAAAGTTGTCATTACAGATAACTCCTATTATAATTATAAATAAATTTGACATAATAACAATTGAAAAAGGAAGACTTAAAGTCTAAATTTCATTGTTGTGGGAAATTTTCATATTTTAAGATTTCTTCATTGTTGCAAGCGTGGGAAAATTTGTCAGTATAATTTTTTCCATTGTTAAATGATAGGGACAATTTTACGTTTTAAAGATTGTCCATTGTTGATAGCGTATGATTATTTGTCAATGGAAGTTTTTCCGCTGTTGGAAGTGCGGAAAAGTTGTCATTAGAGATAACTATTAATATAATTATAAATAGATTTTTCATAATAACAATTGAAAAAGGAAGACTTAAAGTCGAATTTGTCATTGTTGCGGGAAAAATTTCTTGTTTTAAGATTCCTTCATTGTTGAATGGGTTGGAAAATTTGTCACTATAAATTTTTCCATTGTTAAAGGATAGGGACATTTTCATGTTTTAAATATAGTCCATTGTTGAAAGCGTATCAATATTTGTCAATGGAATTTTTTCCGCTGTTGGAAGTGCGGGAAAGTTGTCATTATAGATAAATATTAATATAATTATAAATAGATTTTTCATAATAACAATTGAAAAAGGAAGACATTAAGTCGAATGTTTTATTGTTGCGGGAAAAATTTCTTATTTTAAGATTTCTTCATTATTGATAGCGTGGGAAATTTTTTCCATTGTTAAAGGATAGGGACATTTTCACGTTTTAAATATTGTCCATTGTTGAAAGCATTTTAATATTTGTCAATAGAATTTTTTCCATTGGTGGAAGTGCGGGAAAGTTGTCATTACAGACAACTCCTATTATAATTATAAATAAATTTGACATAATAACAATTGAAAAAGGAAGACTTAAAGTCTAAATTTCATTGTTGTGGGAAATTTTCCTATTTTAAGATTTCTTCATTGTTGCAAGCGTGGTAAAATTTGTCAGTATAATTTTTTCCATTGTTAAATGATAGGAACAATTTTACGTTTTAAAGATTGTCCATTGTTGATAGCGTATCAATATTTGTCTTTGGAAGTTTTTCCGCTTTTGGAAGTGCAGGAAAGTTGTCATTATAGATAACTTCTAATATAATTATAAATAAATTTGTCATAATAACAATTGAAAAAGGAAGACATTAAGTCGAATGTTTCATTGTTGCGGGAAAAATTTCTTATTTTAAGATTTCTTCATTATTGATAGCGTGGGAAATTTTTTCCATTGTTAAAGGATAGGGACATTTTCACGTTTTAGATATTGTCCATAGTTGAAAGCATATTAATATTTGTCAATGGAATTTTTTCCATTGGTGGAAGTGCGGGAAAGTTGTCATTACAGATAACTCCTATTATAATTATAAATAAATTTGACATAATAACAATTGAAAAAGGAAGACTTAAAGTCTAAATTTCATTGTTGTGGGAAATTGTCATATTTTAAGATTTCTTCATTGTTGCAAGCGTGGTAAAATTTGTCAGTATAATTTTTTCCATTGTTAAATGATAGGAACAATTTTACGTTTTAAAGATTGTCCATTGCTGATAGCGTATCAATATTTGTCTTTGGAAGTTTTTCCGCTGTTGGAAGTGCGGGAAAGTTGTCATGATAGATAACTTCTAATATAATTATAAATAGATTTTTTATAATAACAATTGAAAAATGAAGACTTAAAGTCGAATTTTTCATTGTTGCGCGAAAAATTTCTTGTTTTAAGATTTCTTCATTGTTGAATGCGTTGGAAAATTTGTCACTATAAATTTTTCCATTGTTAAAGGATATGGACATTTTCACGTTTTAAATATTGTCCATTGTTGAATGCGTATCAATATCTGTCAGTGGAATTTTTTCTATTGTTGGAAGTGCGGGAAAGTGGGAATTATATTTAACTCTTAATATAATTATAAATAAATTTGTCATAATAACAATTGAAAAAGGAAGACTTAAAGTCGAATGTTTCATTGTTGCGGGAAAAAATTCTTATTTTAAGATTTCTTCATTATTGATAGCGTGGGAAATTTTTTCCATTGTTAAAGGAAAGGGACATTTGCACGTTTTAAATATTGTCCATTGTTGAAAGCATATTAATATTTGTCAATGGAATTTTTTCCATTGTTGGAAGTGCGGGAAAGTTGTCATTACAGATAACTCCTATTATAATTATAAATAAATTTGACATAATAACAATTGAAAAAGGAAGACTTAAAGTCTAAATTTCGTTGTTGTGGGAAATTTTCATATTTTAAGATTTCTTCATTGTTGCAATCGTGGTAAAATTTGTCAGTATAATTTTTCCATTGTTAAATGATAGGAACAATTTTACGTTTTAAAGATTGTCCATTGTTGATAGCGTATCAATATTTGTCTTTGGAAGTTTTTCCGCTGTTGGAAGTGCGGGAAAAATGTCATTATAGATAACTATTAATATAATTATAAATAGATTTTTCATAATAACAATTGAAAAAGGAAGACTTAAATTCGAATTTGTCATTGTTGCGGGAAAAAATTCTTATTTTAAGATTTCTTCATTGTTGAAAGCGTGGGAAAATTTTCCCATTGTTAAAGGATAGTGACATTTTCACGTTTTAAATATTGTCCATTGTTGAATGCGTATCAATATTTGTCAATGGAATTTTTTCCATTGTTGAAAGTGCGGGAAAGTTGGAATTATATTTAACTCTTAATATAATTATAAATAAATTTGTCATAATAACAATTGAAAAAGGAAGACTTAAAGTCGAATGTTTCATTGTTGCGGGAAAAATTTCTTATTTTAAGATTTCTTCATTATTGATAGCGTGGGAAATTTTTTCCATTGTTAAAGGATAGGGACATTTTCACGTTTTAAATATTGTCCATTGTTGAAAGCATTTTAATATTTGTCAATGGAATTTTTTCCATTGGTGGAAGTGCGGGAAAGTTGTCATTACAGATAACTCCTATTATAATTATAAATAAATTTCACATAATAACAATTGAAAAAGGAAGACTTAAAGTCTAAATTTTATTGTTGTGGGAAATTTTCATATTTTAAGATTTCTTCATTGTTGCAAGCGTGGTAAAATTTGTCAGTATATTTTTTTCCATTGTTAAATGATAGGAACAATTTTACGTTTTAAAGATTGTCCATTGTTGATAGCGTATGAATATTTGTCAATGGAAGTTTTTCCGCTGTTGGAAGTGCGGGAAAGTTGTCATTATAGTTAACTATTAATATAATTATAAATAGATTTTTCATAATAACAATTGAAAAAGGAAGACTTAAAGTCGAATTTGTCATTGTTGCGGGAAAAATTTCTTGTTTTAAGATTTCTTCATTGTTGAAAGCGTGGGAAAATTTTTCCATTGTTAAAGGATAGGGACATTTTCACGTTTTAAATATTGTCCATTGTTGATAGCGTATGAATATTTGTCAATGGAAGTTTTTCCGCTGTTTGAAGTGCGTAAAAGTTGTCATGATAGATAACTTCTAATATAATTATAAATAGATTTTTTATAATAACAATTGAAAAATGAAGACTTAAAGTCGAATTTTTCATTGTTGCGCGAAAAATTTCTTGTTTTAAGATTTCTTCATTGTTGAATGCGTTGGAAAATTTGTCACTATAAATTTTTCCATTGTTAAAGGATAGGGACATTTTCATGTTTTAAATATAGCCCATTGTTGAAAGCGTATCAATATTTGTCAATGGAATTTTTTCCGCTGTTGGAAGTGCGGGAAAGTTGTCATTATAGATAACTATTAATATAATTATAAATAGATTTTTCATAATAACAATTGAAAAAGGAAGACTTAAATTCGAATTTGTCATTGTTGCGGGAAAAAATTCTTATTTTAAGATTTCTTCATTGTTGAAAGCGTGGTAAAATTTGTCAGTATATTTTTTTCCATTGTTAAATGATAGGAACAATTTTACGTTTTAAAGATTGTCCATTGTTGATAGCGTATCAATATTTGTCTTTGGAAGTTTTTCCTCAGTTGGAAGTGCGGGAAAGTTGTCATTATAGTTAACTATTAATATAATTATAAATAGATTTTTCATAATAACAATTGAAAAAGGAAGACTTAAATTCGAATTTGTCATTGTTGCGGGAAAAAATTCTTATTTTAAGATTTCTTCATTGTTGAAAGCGTGGGAAAATTTTTCCATTGTTAAAGGATAGTGACATTTTCACGTTTTAAATATTGTCCATTGTTGAATGCGTATCAATATTTGTCAATGGAATTTTTTCCATTGTTGTAAGTGCGGGAAAGTTGGAATTATATTTAACTCTTAATATAATTATAAATAAATTTGTCATAATAACAATTGAAAAAGGAAGACATTAAGTCGAATGTTTCATTGTTGCGGGGAAAATTTCTTATTTTAAGATTTCTTCATTATTGATAGCGTGGGAAATTTTTTCCATTGTTAAAGGATAGGGACATTTTCACGTTTTAAATATTGTCCATTGTTGAAAGCATATTAATATTTGTCAATGGAATTTTTTTCATTGTTGGAAGTGCGGGAAAGTTGTCATTACAGATAACTCCTATTATAATTATAAATAAATTTGACATAATAACAATTGAAAAAGGAAGACTTAAAGTCTAAATTTCATTGTTGTGGGAAATTTTCATATTTTAAGATTTCTTCATTGTTGCAAGCGTGGGAAAATTTGTCAGTATAATTTTTTCCATTGTTAAATGATAGGGACAATTTTACGTTTTAAAGATTGTCCATTGTTGATAGCGTATGATTATTTGTCAATGGAAGTTTTTCCGCTGTTGGAAGTGCGGAAAAGTTGTCATTAGAGATAACTATTAATATAATTATAAATAGATTTTTCATAATAACAATTGAAAAAGGAAGACTTAAAGTCGAATTTGTCATTGTTGCGGGAAAAATTTCTTGTTTTAAGATTTCTTCATTGTTGAATGGGTTGGAAAATTTGTCACTATAAATTTTTCCATTGTTAAAGGATAGGGACATTTTCATGTTTTAAATATAGTCCATTGTTGAAAGCGTATCAATATTTGTCAATGGAATTTTTTCCGCTGTTGGAAGTGCGGGAAAGTTGTCATTATAGATAAGTATTAATATAATTATAAATAGATTTTTCATAATAACAATTGAAAAAGGAAGACATTAAGTCGAATGTTTTATTGTTGCGGGAAAAATTTCTTATTTTAAGATTTCTTCATTATTGATAGCGTGGGAAATTTTTTCCATTGTTAAAGGATAGGGACATTTTCACGTTTTAAATATTGTCCATTGTTGAAAGCATTTTAATATTTGTCAATAGAATTTTTTCCATTGGTGGAAGTGCGGGAAAGTTGTCATTACAGACAACTCCTATTATAATTATAAATAAATTTGACATAATAACAATTGAAAAAGGAAGACTTAAAGTCTAAATTTCATTGTTGTGGGAAATTTTCATATTTTAAGATTTCTTCATTGTTGCAAGCGTGGTAAAATTTGTCAGTATAATTTTTTCCATTGTTAAATGATAGGAACAATTTTACGTTTTAAAGATTGTCCATTGTTGATAGCGTATCAATATTTGTCTTTGGAAGTTTTTCCGCTTTTGGAAGTGCAGGAAAGTTGTCATTATAGATAACTTCTAATATAATTATAAATAAATTTGTCATAATAACAATTGAAAAAGGAAGACATTAAGTCGAATGTTTCATTGTTGCGGGAAAAATTTCTTATTTTAAGATTTCTTCATTATTGATAGCGTGGGAAATTTTTTCCATTGTTAAAGGATAGGGACATTTTCACGTTTTAGATATTGTCCATAGTTGAAAGCATATTAATATTTGTCAATGGAATTTTTTCCATTGGTGGAAGTGCGGGAAAGTTGTCATTACAGATAACTCCTATTATAATTATAAATAAATTTGACATAATAACAATTGAAAAAGGAAGACTTAAAGTCTAAATTTCATTGTTGTGGGAAATTTTCATATTTTAAGATTTCTTCATTGTTGCAAGCGTGGTAAAATTTGTCAGTATAATTTTTTCCATTGTTAAATGATAGGAACAATTTTACGTTTTAAAGATTGTCCATTGCTGATAGCGTATCAATATTTGTCTTTGGAAGTTTTTCCGCTGTTGGAAGTGCGGGGAAGTTGTCATTATAGATAACTATTAATATAATTATAAATAGATTTTTCATAATAACAATTGAAAAAGGAAGACTTAAAGTCGAATTTGTCATTGTTGCGGGAAAAAATTCTTATTTTAAGATTTCTTCATTGTTGAAAGCGTGGGAAAATTTTTCCATTGTTAAAGGATAGGGACATTTTCACGTTTTAAATATTGTCCATTGTTGAATGCGTATCAATATTTGTCAATGGAATTTTTTCCATTGTTGGAAGTGCGGGAAAGTTGGAATTATATTTAACTCTTAATATGATTATAAATAAATTTGTCATAATAACAATTGAAAAAGGAAGACATTAAGTCGAATGTTTCATTGTTGCGTGAAAAATTTCTTATTTTAAGATTTCTTCATTATTGAGAGCGTGGGAAATTTTTTCCATTGTTAAAGGATAGGGACATTTTCACGTTTTAAATATTGTCCATTGTTGAAAGCATTTTAATATTTGAAAATGGAATTTTTTCCATTGGTGGAAGTGCGGGAAAGTTGTCATTACAGATAACTCCTATTATAATTATAAATAAATTTACATAATAACAATTGAAAAAGGAAGACTTAAAGTCTAAATTTCATTGTTGTGGGAAATTTTCATATTTTAAGATTTCTTCATTGTTGCAAGCGTGGGAAAATTTGTCAGTATAATTTTTTCCATTGTTAAATGATAGGGACAATTTTACGTTTTAAAGATTGTCCATTGTTGATAGCGTATGAATATTTGTCAATGGAAATTTTTCCGCTGTTGGAAGTGCGGGAAAGTTGTCATGATAGATAACTTCTAATATAATTATAAATAGATTTTTTATAATAACAATTGAAAAATGAAGACTTAAAGTCGAATTTTTCATTGTTGCGCGAAAAATTTCTTGTTTTAAGATTTCTTCATTGTTGAATGCGTTGGAAAATTTGTCACTATAAATTTTTCCATTGTTAAAGGATATGGACATTTTCACGTTTTAAATATTGTCCATTGTTGAATGCGTATCAATATTTGTCAGTGGAATTTTTTCTATTGTTGGAAGTGCGGGAAAGTGGGAATTATATTTAACTCTTAATATAATTATAAATAAATTTGTCATAATAACAATTGAAAAAGGAAGACTTAAAGTCGAATGTTTCATTGTTGCGGGAAAAAATTCTTATTTTAAGATTTCTTCATTATTGATAGCGTGGGAAATTTTTTCCATTGTTAAAGGAAAGGGACATTTGCACGTTTTAAATATTGTCCATTGTTGAAAGCATATTAATATTTGTCAATGGAATTTTTTCCATTGTTGGAAGTGCGGGAAAGTTGTCATTACAGATAACTCCTATTATAATTATAAATAAATTTGACATAATAACAATTGAAAAAGGAAGACTTAAAGTCTAAATTTCGTTGTTGTGGGAAATTTTCATATTTTAAGATTTCTTCATTGTTGCAATCGTGGTAAAATTTGTCAGTATAATTTTTCCATTGTTAAATGATAGGAACAATTTTACGTTTTAAAGATTGTCCATTGTTGATAGCGTATCAATATTTGTCTTTGGAAGTTTTTCCGCTGTTGGAAGTGCGGGAAAAATGTCATTATAGTTAACTATTAATATAATTATAAATAGATTTTTTATAATAACAATTGAAAAATGAAGACTTAAAGTCGAATTTTTCATTGTTGCGCGAAAAATTTCTTGTTTTAAGATTTCTTCATTGTTGAATGCGTTGGAAAATTTGTCACTATAAATTTTTCCATTGTTAAAGGATAGGGACATTTTCATGTTTTAAATATAGCCCATTGTTGAAAGCGTATCAATATTTGTCAATGGAATTTTTTCCGCTGTTGGAAGTGCGGGAAAGTTGTCATTATAGATAACTATTAATATAATTATAAATAGATTTTTCATAATAACAATTGAAAAAGGAAGACTTAAAGCCGAATTTGTCATTATTGCGGGAAAAAATTCTTATTTTAAGATTTCTTCATTATTGATAGCGTGGGAAATTTTTTCCATTGTTAAAGGATAGGGACATTTTCACGTTTTAAATATTGTCCATTGTTGAAAGCATTTTAATATTTGAAAATGGAATATTTTCCATTGGTGGAAGTGTGGGAAAGTTGTCATTACAGATAACTCCTATTATAATTATAAATAAATTTACATAATAACAATTGAAAAAGGAAGACTTAAAGTCTAAATTTCATTGTTGTGGGAAATTTTCATATTTTAAGATTTCTTCATTGTTGCAAGCGTGGGAAAATTTGTCAGTATAATTTTTTCCATTGTTAAATGATAGGAACAATTTTACGTTTTAAAGATTGTCCATTGTTGATAGCGTATCAATATTTGTCTTTGGAAGTTTTTCCGCTGTTGGAAGTACGGGAAAGTTGTCATTATAGATAACTATTAATATAATTATAAATAGATTTTTCATAATAACAATTGAAAAAGGAAGACTTAAATTCGAATTTGTCATTGTTGCGGGAAAAAATTCTTATTTTAAGATTTCTTCATTGTTGAAAGCGTGGGAAAATTTTTTCATTGTTAAAGGATAGTGACATTTTCACGTTTTAAATATTGTCCATTGTTGAATGCGTATCAATATTTGTCAATGGGATTTTTTGCATTGTTGGAAGTGCGGGAACGTTGGAATTGTATTTAACTCTTAAAATAATTATAAATAAATTTGTCATAATAACAATTGAAAAAGGAAGACATTAAGTCGAATGTTTCATTGTTGCGGGAAAAATTTCTTATTTTAAGATTTCTTCATTATTGATAGCGTGGGAAATTTTTTCCATTGTTAAAGGATAGGGACATTTTCACGTTTTAAATATTATCCATTGTTGAAAGCATATTAATATTTGTCAATGGAATTTTTTCCATTGGTGGAAGTGCGGGAAAGTTGTCATTACAGATAACTCCTATTATAATTATAAATAAATTTGACATAATAACAATTGAAAAAGGAAGACTTAAAGTCTAAATTTCATTGTTGTGGGAAATTTCCCTATTTTAAGATTTCTTCATTGTTGCAAGCGTGGTAAAATTTGTCAGTATAATTTTTTCCATTGTTAAATGATAGGAACAATTTTTAGTTTTAAAGATTGTCCATTGTTGATAGCGTATCAATATTTGTCTTTGGAAGTTTTTCCGCTGTTGGAAGTGCAGGATAGTTGTCATTATAGATAACTATTAATATAATTATAAATAGATTTTTCATAATAACAATTGAAAAAGGAAGACTTAAAGTCGAATTTGTCATTGTTGCGGGAAAAAATTCTTATTTTAAGATTTCTTCATTGTTGAAAGCGTGGGAAAATTTTTCCATTGTTAAAGGATAGGGACATTTTCACGTTTTAAATATTGTCCATTGTTGAATGCGTATCAATATTTGTCAATGGAATTTTTTCCATTGTTGGAAGTGCGGGAACGTTGGAATTGTATTTAACTCTTAAAATAATTATAAATAAATTTGTCATAATAACAATTGAAAAAGGAAGACATTAAGTCGAATGTTTCATTGTTGCGGGAAAAATTTCTTATTTTAAGATTTCTTCATTATGATAGCGTGGGAAATTTTTTCCATTGTTAAAGGATAGGGACATTTTCACGTTTTAAATATTGTCCATTGTTGAAAGCATATTAATATTTGTCAATGGAATTTTTTCCATTGTTGGAAGTGCGGGAAAGTTGTCATTACAGATAACTCCTATTATAATTATAAATAAATTTGACATAATAACAATTGAAAAAGGAAGACTTAAAGTCTAAATTTCATTGTTGTGGGAAATTTTCATATTTTAAGATTTCTTCATTGTTGCAAGCGTGGGAAAATTTGTCAGTATAATTTTTTCCATTGTTAAATGATAGGGACAATTTTACGTTTTAAAGATTGTCCATTGTTGATAGCGTATGAATATTTGTCAATGGAAGTTTTTCCGCTGTTGGAAGTGCGGAAAAGTTGTCATTAGAGATAACTATTAATATAATTATAAATAGATTTTTCATAATAACAATTGAAAAAGGAAGACTTAAAGTCGAATTTGTCATTGTTGCGGGAAAAATTTCTTATTTTAAGATTTCTTCATTGTTGAAAGCGTGGGAAAATTTTTCCATTGTTAAAGGATAGGGACATTTTCACGTTTTAAATATTGTCCATTGTTGAATGCTTATCAATATTTGTCAATGGAATTTTTTCCATTGTTGGAAGTGCGGGAAAGTTTGAATTATATTTAACTCTTAAAATAATTATAAATAAATTTGTCACAATAACAATTGAAAAAGGAAGTCATTAAGTCGAATGTTTCATTGTTGCGGGAAAAATTTCTTATTTTAAGATTTCTTCATTATTGATAGCGTGGGAAATTTTTTCCATTGTTAAAGAATAGGGACATTTTCACGTTTTAAATATTGTCCATTGTTGAAAGCATTTTAATATTTGTCAATGGAATTTTTTCCATTGGTGGAAGTGCGGGAAAGTTGTCATTACAGATAACTCCTATTATAATTATAAATAAATTTGACATAATAACAATTGAAAAAGGAAGACTTAAAGTCTAAATTTCATTGTTGTGGGAAATTTTCATATTTTAAGATTTCTTCATTGTTGCAAGCGTGGTAAAATTTGTCAGTATATTTTTTTCCATTGTTAAATGATAGGAACAATTTTACGTTTTAAAGATTGTCCATTGTTGATAGCGTACCAATTTTTGTCTTTGGAAGTTTTTCCGCTGTTGGAAGTGCCGGAAAGTTGTCATTATAGATAACTATTAATATAATTATAAATAGATTTTTCATAATAACAATTGAAAAAGGAAGACTTAAAGTCGAATTTGACATTGTTGCGGGAAAAAATTCTTATTTTAAGATTTCTTCATTGTTGAAAGCGTGGGAAAATTTTTCCATTGTTAAAGGATATGGACATTTTCACGTTTTAAATATTGTCCATTGTTGAATGCGTATCAATATTTGTCAATGGAATTTTTTCCATTGTTGGAAGTGCGGGAAAGTGGGAATTATATTTAACTCTTAATATAATTATAAATAAATTTGTCATAATAACAATTGAAAAAGGAAGACTTAAAGTCTAAATTTCATTGTTGTGGGAAATTTTCATATTTTAAGATTTCTTCATTGTTGCAAGCGTGGGAAAATTTGTCAGTATAATTTTTTCCATTGTTAAATGATAGGGACAATTTTACGTTTTAAAGATTGTCCATTGTTGATAGCGTATCAATATTTGTCTTTGGAAGTTTTTCCGCTGTTGGAAGTGCGGGAAAGTTGTCATTATAGATAATTATTAATATAATAATAAATAGATTTTTCATAATAACAATTGAAAAAGGAAGACTTAAAGTCGAATTTGTCATTGTTGCGGGAAAAAATTCTTATTTTAAGATTTCTTCATTGTTGAAAGCGTGGGAAAATTTTTCCATTGTTAAAGGATATGGACATTTTCACGTTTTAAATATTGTCCATTGTTGAATGCGTATCAATATTTGTCAATGGAATTTTTTCCATTGTTGGAAGTGCGGGAAAGTGGGAATTATATTTAACTCTTAATATAATTATAAATAAATTTGACATAATAACAATTGAAAAAGGAAGACTTAAATTCTAAATTTCATTGTTGTGGGAAATTTTCATATTTTAAGATTTCTTCATTGTTGCAAGCGTGGGAAAATTTGTCAGTATAATTTTTTCCATTGTTAAATGATAGGGACAATTTTACGTTTTAAAGATTGTCCATTGTTGATAGCGTATCAATATTTGTCTTTGGAAGTTTTTCCGCTGTTGGAAGTGCGGGAAAGTTGTCATTATAGATAATTATTAATATAATTATAAATAGATTTTTCATAATAACAATTGAAAAAGGAAGACTTAAAGTCGAATTTGTCATTGTTGCGGGAAAAAATTCTTATTTTAAGATTTCTTCATTGTTGAAAGCGTGGGAAAATTTTTCCATTGTTAAAGGATATGGACATTTTCACGTTTTAAATATTGTCCATTTTTGAATGCGTATCAATATTTGTCAATGGAATTTTTTGCATTGTTCGAAGTGCGGGAACGTTGGAATTGTATTTAACTCTTAAAATAATTATAAATAAATTTGTCATAATAACAATTGAAAAAGGAAGACATTAAGTCGAATGTTTCATTGTTGCGGGAAAAATTTCTTATTTTAAGATTTCTTCATTATTGATAGCGTGGGAAATTTTTTCCATTGTTAAAGGATAGGGACATTTTCACGTTTTAAATATTATCCATTGTTGAAAGCATATTAATATTTGTCAATGGAATTTTTTCCATTGGTGGAAGTGCGGGAAAGTTGTCATTACAGATAACTCCTATTATAATTATAAATAAATTTGACATAATAACAATTGAAAAAGGAAGACTTAAAGTCTAAATTTCATTGTTGTGGGAAATTTCCCTATTTTAAGATTTCTTCATTGTTGCAAGCGTGGTAAAATTTGTCAGTATAATTTTTTCCATTGTTAAATGATAGGAACAATTTTTAGTTTTAAAGATTGTCCATTGTTGATAGCGTATCAATATTTGTCTTTGGAAGTTTTTCCGCTGTTGGAAGTGCAGGATAGTTGTCATTATAGATAACTATTAATATAATTATAAATAGATTTTTCATAATAACAATTGAAAAAGGAAGACTTAAAGTCGAATTTGTCATTGTTGCGGGAAAAAATTCTTATTTTAAGATTTCTTCATTGTTGAAAGCGTGGGAAAATTTTTCCATTGTTAAAGGATAGGGACATTTTCACGTTTTAAATATTGTCCATTGTTGAATGCGTATCAATATTTGTCAATGGAATTTTTTCCATTGTTGGAAGTGCGGGAACGTTGGAATTGTATTTAACTCTTAAAATAATTATAAATAAATTTGTCATAATAACAATTGAAAAAGGAAGACATTAAGTCGAATGTTTCATTGTTGCGGGAAAAATTTCTTATTTTAAGATTTCTTCATTATGATAGCGTGGGAAATTTTTTCCATTGTTAAAGGATAGGGACATTTTCACGTTTTAAATATTGTCCATTGTTGAAAGCATATTAATATTTGTCAATGGAATTTTTTCCATTGTTGGAAGTGCGGGAAAGTTGTCATTACAGATAACTCCTATTATAATTATAAATAAATTTGACATAATAACAATTGAAAAAGGAAGACTTAAAGTCTAAATTTCATTGTTGTGGGAAATTTTCATATTTTAAGATTTCTTCATTGTTGCAAGCGTGGGAAAATTTGTCAGTATAATTTTTTCCATTGTTAAATGATAGGGACAATTTTACGTTTTAAAGATTGTCCATTGTTGATAGCGTATGAATATTTGTCAATGGAAGTTTTTCCGCTGTTGGAAGTGCGGAAAAGTTGTCATTAGAGATAACTATTAATATAATTATAAATAGATTTTTCATAATAACAATTGAAAAAGGAAGACTTAAAGTCGAATTTGTCATTGTCGCGGGAAAAATTTCTTATTTTAAGATTTCTTCATTGTTGAAAGCGTGGGAAAATTTTTCCATTGTTAAAGGATAGGGACATTTTCACGTTTTAAATATTGTCCATTGTTGAATGCTTATCAATATTTGTCAATGGAATTTTTTCCATTGTTGGAAATGCGGGAAAGTTTGAATTATATTTAACTCTTAAAATAATTATAAATAAATTTGTCACAATAACAATTGAAAAAGGAAGTCATTAAGTCGAATGTTTCATTGTTGCGGGAAAAATTTCTTATTTTAAGATTTCTTCATTATTGATAGCGTGGGAAATTTTTTCCATTGTTAAAGGATAGGGACATTTTCACGTTTTAAATATTGTCCATTGTTGAAAGCATTTTAATATTTGTCAATGGAATTTTTTCCATTGGTGGAAGTGCGGGAAAGTTGTCATTACAGATAACTCCTATTATAATTATAAATAAATTTGACATAATAACAATTGAAAAAGGAAGACTTAAAGTCTAAATTTCATTGTTGTGGGAAATTTTCATATTTTAAGATTTCTTCATTGTTGCAAGCGTGGTAAAATTTGTCAGTATATTTTTTTCCATTGTTAAATGATAGGAACAATTTTACGTTTTAAAGATTGTCCATTGTTGATAGCGTACCAATATTTGTCTTTGGAAGTTTTTCCGCTGTTGGAAGTGCCGGAAAGTTGTCATTATAGATAACTATTAATATAATTATAAATAGATTTTTCATAATAACAATTGAAAAAGGAAGACTTAAAGTCGAATTTGACATTGTTGCGGGAAAAAATTCTTATTTTAAGATTTCTTCATTGTTGAAAGCGTGGGAAAATTTTTCCATTGTTAAAGGATATGGACATTTTCACGTTTTAAATATTGTCCATTGTTGAATGCGTATCAATATTTGTCAATGGAATTTTTTCCATTGTTGGAAGTGCGGGAAAGTGGGAATTATATTTAACTCTTAATATAATTATAAATAAATTTGACATAATAACAATTGAAAAAGGAAGACTTAAAGTCTAAATTTCATTGTTGTGGGAAATTTTCATATTTTAAGATTTCTTCATTGTTGCAAGCGTGGGAAAATTTGTCAGTATAATTTTTTCCATTGTTAAATGATAGGGACAATTTTACGTTTTAAAGATTGTCCATTGTTGATAGCGTATCAATATTTGTCTTTGGAAGTTTTTCCGCTGTTGGAAGTGCGGGAAAGTTGTCATTATAGATAATTATTAATATAATTATAAATAGATTTTTCATAATAACAATTGAAAAAGGAAGACTTAAAGTCGAATTTGTCATTGTTGCGGGAAAAAATTCTTATTTTAAGATTTCTTCATTGTTGAAAGCGTGGGAAAATTTTTCCATTGTTAAAGGATATGGACATTTTCACGTTTTAAATATTGTCCATTTTTGAATGCGTATCAATATTTGTCAATGGAATTTTTTCCATTGTTGGAAGTGCGGGAAAGTGGGAATTATATTTAACTCTTAATATAATTATAAATAAATTTGTCATAATAACAATTGAAAAAGGAAGACATTAAGTCGAATGTTTCATTGTTGCGGGAAAAATTTCTTATTTTAAGATTTCTTCATTATGATAGCGTGGGAAATTTTTTCCATTGTTAAAGGATAGGGACATTTTCACGTTTTAAATATTGTCCATTGTTGAAAGCATATTAATATTTGTCAATGGAATTTTTTCCATTGTTGGAAGTGCGGGAAAGTTGTCATTACAGATAACTTCTATTATAATTATAAATAAATTTGACATAATAACAATTGAAAAAGGAAGACTTAAAGTCTAAATTTCGTTGTTGTGGGAAATTTTCATATTTTAAGATTTCTTCATTGTTGCAAGCGTGGTAAAATTTGTCAGTATAATTTTTTCCATTGTTAAATGATAGGAACAATTTTACGTTTTAAAATTGTCCATTGTTGATAGCGTATCAATATTTGTCTTTGGAAGTTTTTCCGCTGTTGGATGTGCAGGAAAGTTGTCATTATAGATAACTATTAATATAATTATAAATAGATTTTTCATAATAACAATTGAAAAAGGAAGACTTAAATTCGAATTTGTCATTGTTGCGGGAAAAAATTCTTATTTTAAGATTTCTTCATTGTTGAAAGCGTGGGAAAATTTTTCCATTGTTAAAGGATAGTGACATTTTCACGTTTTAAATATTGTCCATTGTTGAAAGCATTTTAATATTTGTCAATGGAATTTTTTCCGCTGTTGGAAGTGCGGGAAAGTTGTCATTATAGATAACTATTAATATAATTATAAATAGATTTTTCATAATAACAATTGAAAAAGGAAGACTTAAAGTCGAATTTGTCATTGTTGCGGGAAAAAATTCTTATTTTAAGATTTCTTCATTGTTGAAAGCGTGGGAAAATTTTTCCATTGTTAAAGGATAGGGACATTTTCACGTTTTAAATATTGTCCATTGTTGAATGCGTATCAATATTTGTCAATGGAATTTTTTCCATTGGTGGAAGTGCGGGAAAGTGGGAATTATATTTAACTCTTAATATAATTATAAATAAATTTGTCATAATAACAATTGAAAAAGGAAGACTTAAAGTCTAAATTTCATTGTTGTGGGAAATTTTCATATTTTAAGATTTCTTCATTGTTGCAAGCGTGGGAAAATTTGTCAGTATAATTTTTTCCATTGTTAAATGATAGGGACAATTTTACGTTTTAAAGATTGTCCATTGTTGATAGCGTATCAATATTTGTCAATGGAAGTTTTTCCGCTGTTGGAAGTGCGGGAAAGTTGTCATTATAGATAATTATTAATATAATTATAAATAGATTTTTCATAATAACAATTGAAAAAGGAAGACTTAAAGTCGAATTTGTCATTGTTGCGGGAAAAAATTCTTATTTTAAGATTTCTTCATTGTTGAAAGCGTGGGAAAATTTTTCCATTGTTAAAGGATAGTGACATTTTCACGTTTTAAATATTGTCCATTGTTGAATGCGTATCAATATTTGTCAATGGAATTTTTTCCATTGTTGGAAGTGCGGGAAAGTTGGAATTATATTTAACTCTTAATATAATTATAAATAAATTTGTCATAATAACAATTAAAAAAGGAAGACTTAAAGTCGAATGTTTCATTGTTGCGGGAAAAATTTCTTATTTTAAGATTTCTTCATTATTGATAGCGTGGGAAATTTTTTCCATTGTTAAAAGATAGGGACATTTTCACGTTTTAAATATTGTCCATTGTTGAAAGCATTTTAATATTTGTCAATGGATTTTTTTCCATTGGTGGAAGTGCGGGAAAGTTGTCATTACAGATAACTCCTATTATAATTATAAATAAATTTGACATAATAACAATTGAAAAAGGAAGACTTAAAGTCTAAATTTCATTGTTGTGGGAAATTTTCATATTTTAAGAATTCTTCATTGTTGCAAGCGTGGTAAAATTTGTCAGCATATTTTTTCCATTGTTAAATGATAGGAACAATTTTACGTTTTAAAGATTGTCCATTGTTGATAGCGTATCAATATTTGTCTTTGGAAGTTTTTCCGCTGTTGGAAGTGCGGGAAAGTTGTCATATAGTTAACTATTAATATAATTATAAATAGATTTTTCATAATAACAATTGAAAAAGGAAGACTTAAATTCGAATTTGTCATTGTTGCGGGAAAAAATTCTTATTTTAAGATTTCTTCATTGTTGAAAGCGTGGGAAAATTTTTCCATTGTTAAAGGATAGTGACATTTTCACGTTTTAAATATTGTCCATTGTTGAAAGCATTTTAATATTTGTCAATGGAATTTTTTCCGCTGTTGGAAGTGCGGGAAAGTTGTCATTATAGATAACTATTAATATAATTATAAATAGATTTTTCATAATAACAATTGAAAAAGGAAGACTTAAAGTCGAATTTGTCATTGTTGCGGGAAAAAATTCTTATTTTAAGATTTCTTCATTGTTGAAAGCGTGGGAAAATTTTTCCATTATTAAAGGATAGGGACATTTTCACGTTTTAAATATTGTCCATTGTTGAATGCGTATCAATATTTGTCAATGGAATTTTTTCCATTGGTGGAAGTGCGGGAAAGTTGTCATTACAGATAACTCCTATTATAATTATAAATAAATTTGACATAATAACAATTGAAAAAGGAAGACTTAAATTCGAATTTGTCATTGTTGCGGGAAAAAATTCTTATTTTAAGATTTCTTCATTGTTGAAAGCGTGGGAAAATTTTTCCATTGTTAAAGGATAGTGCCATTTTCACGTTTTAAATATTGTCCATTGTTGAAAGCATTTTAATATTTGTCAATGGAATTTTTTCCGCTGTTGGAAGTGCGGGAAAGTTGTCATTATAGATAACTATTAATATAATTATAAATAGATTTTTCATAATAACAATTGAAAAAGGAAGACTTAAAGTCGAATTTGTCATTGTTGCGGGAAAAAATTCTTATTTTAAGATTTCTTCATTGTTGAAAGCGTGGGAAAATTTTTCCATTATTAAAGGATAGGGACATTTTCACGTTTTAAATATTGTCCATTGTTGAATGCGTATCAATATTTGTCAATGGAATTTTTTCCATTGGTGGAAGTGCGGGAAAGTTGTCATTACAGATAACTCCTATTATAATTATAAATAAATTTGACATAATAACAATTGAAAAAGGAAGACTTAAAGTCTAAATTTCATTGTTGGGGGAAATATTCCTATTTTAAGATTTCTTCATTGTTGCAAGCGTGGTAAAATTTGTCAGTATATTTTTTCCCATTGTTAAATGATAGGAACAATTTTACGTTTTAAAGATTGTCCATTGTTGATAGCGTATCAATATTTGTCTTTGAAATTTTTTCCGCTGTTGGAAGTGCGGGAAAGTTGGAATTATATTTAACTCTTAATATAATTATAAATAGATTTTTCATAATAACAATTGAAAAAGGAAGACTTAAATTCGAATTTGTCATTGTTGCGGGAAAAAATTCTTATTTTAAGATTTCTTCATTGTTGAAAGCGTGGGAAAATTTTTTCATTGTTAAAGGATAGTGACATTTTCACGTTTTAAATATTGTCCATTGTTGAATGCGTATCAATATTTGTCAATGGAATTTTTTGCATTGTTGGAAGTGCGGGAACGTTGGAATTGTATTTAACTCTTAAAATAATTATAAATAAATTTGTCATAATAACAATTGAAAAAGGAAGACATTAAGTCGAATGTTTCATTGTTGCGGGAAAAATTTCTTATTTTAAGATTTCTTCATTATTGATAGCGTGGGAAATTTTTTCCATTGTTAAAGGATAGGGACATTTTCACGTTTTAAATATTATCCATTGTTGAAAGCATATTAATATTTGTCAATGGAATTTTTTCCATTGGTGGAAGTGCGGGAAAGTTGTCATTACAGATAACTCCTATTATAATTATAAATAAATTTGACATAATAACAATTGAAAAAGGAAGACTTAAAGTCTAAATTTCATTGTTGTGGGAAATTTCCCTATTTTAAGATTTCTTCATTGTTGCAAGCGTGGTAAAATTTGTCAGTATAATTTTTTCCATTGTTAAATGATAGGAACAATTTTTAGTTTTAAAGATTGTCCATTGTTGATAGCGTATCAATATTTGTCTTTGGAAGTTTTTCCGCTGTTGGAAGTGCAGGATAGTTGTCATTATAGATAACTATTAATATAATTATAAATAGATTTTTCATAATAACAATTGAAAAAGGAAGACTTAAAGTCGAATTTGTCATTGTTGCGGGAAAAAATTCTTATTTTAAGATTTCTTCATTGTTGAAAGCGTGGGAAAATTTTTCCATTGTTAAAGGATAGGGACATTTTCACGTTTTAAATATTGTCCATTGTTGAATGCGTATCAATATTTGTCAATGGAATTTTTTCCATTGTTGGAAGTGCGGGAACGTTGGAATTGTATTTAACTCTTAAAATAATTATAAATAAATTTGTCATAATAACAATTGAAAAAGGAAGACATTAAGTCGAATGTTTCATTGTTGCGGGAAAAATTTCTTATTTTAAGATTTCTTCATTATGATAGCGTGGGAAATTTTTTCCATTGTTAAAGGATAGGGACATTTTCACGTTTTAAATATTGTCCATTGTTGAAAGCATATTAATATTTGTCAATGGAATTTTTTCCATTGTTGGAAGTGCGGGAAAGTTGTCATTACAGATAACTCCTATTATAATTATAAATAAATTTGACATAATAACAATTGAAAAAGGAAGACTTAAAGTCTAAATTTCATTGTTGTGGGAAATTTTCATATTTTAAGATTTCTTCATTGTTGCAAGCGTGGGAAAATTTGTCAGTATAATTTTTTCCATTGTTAAATGATAGGGACAATTTTACGTTTTAAAGATTGTCCATTGTTGATAGCGTATGAATATTTGTCAATGGAAGTTTTTCCGCTGTTGGAAGTGCGGAAAAGTTGTCATTAGAGATAACTATTAATATAATTATAAATAGATTTTTCATAATAACAATTGAAAAAGGAAGACTTAAAGTCGAATTTGTCATTGTTGCGGGAAAAATTTCTTATTTTAAGATTTCTTCATTGTTGAAAGCGTGGGAAAATTTTTCCATTGTTAAAGGATAGGGACATTTTCACGTTTTAAATATTGTCCATTGTTGAATGCTTATCAATATTTGTCAATGGAATTTTTTCCATTGTTGGAAGTGCGGGAAAGTTTGAATTATATTTAACTCTTAAAATAATTATAAATAAATTTGTCACAATAACAATTGAAAAAGGAAGTCATTAAGTCGAATGTTTCATTGTTGCGGGAAAAATTTCTTATTTTAAGATTTCTTCATTATTGATAGCGTGGGAAATTTTTTCCATTGTTAAAGAATAGGGACATTTTCACGTTTTAAATATTGTCCATTGTTGAAAGCATTTTAATATTTGTCAATGGAATTTTTTCCATTGGTGGAAGTGCGGGAAAGTTGTCATTACAGATAACTCCTATTATAATTATAAATAAATTTGACATAATAACAATTGAAAAAGGAAGACTTAAAGTCTAAATTTCATTGTTGTGGGAAATTTTCATATTTTAAGATTTCTTCATTGTTGCAAGCGTGGTAAAATTTGTCAGTATATTTTTTTCCATTGTTAAATGATAGGAACAATTTTACGTTTTAAAGATTGTCCATTGTTGATAGCGTACCAATTTTTGTCTTTGGAAGTTTTTCCGCTGTTGGAAGTGCCGGAAAGTTGTCATTATAGATAACTATTAATATAATTATAAATAGATTTTTCATAATAACAATTGAAAAAGGAAGACTTAAAGTCGAATTTGACATTGTTGCGGGAAAAAATTCTTATTTTAAGATTTCTTCATTGTTGAAAGCGTGGGAAAATTTTTCCATTGTTAAAGGATATGGACATTTTCACGTTTTAAATATTGTCCATTGTTGAATGCGTATCAATATTTGTCAATGGAATTTTTTCCATTGTTGGAAGTGCGGGAAAGTGGGAATTATATTTAACTCTTAATATAATTATAAATAAATTTGTCATAATAACAATTGAAAAAGGAAGACTTAAAGTCTAAATTTCATTGTTGTGGGAAATTTTCATATTTTAAGATTTCTTCATTGTTGCAAGCGTGGGAAAATTTGTCAGTATAATTTTTTCCATTGTTAAATGATAGGGACAATTTTACGTTTTAAAGATTGTCCATTGTTGATAGCGTATCAATATTTGTCTTTGGAAGTTTTTCCGCTGTTGGAAGTGCGGGAAAGTTGTCATTATAGATAATTATTAATATAATAATAAATAGATTTTTCATAATAACAATTGAAAAAGGAAGACTTAAAGTCGAATTTGTCATTGTTGCGGGAAAAAATTCTTATTTTAAGATTTCTTCATTGTTGAAAGCGTGGGAAAATTTTTCCATTGTTAAAGGATATGGACATTTTCACGTTTTAAATATTGTCCATTGTTGAATGCGTATCAATATTTGTCAATGGAATTTTTTCCATTGTTGGAAGTGCGGGAAAGTGGGAATTATATTTAACTCTTAATATAATTATAAATAAATTTGACATAATAACAATTGAAAAAGGAAGACTTAAATTCTAAATTTCATTGTTGTGGGAAATTTTCATATTTTAAGATTTCTTCATTGTTGCAAGCGTGGGAAAATTTGTCAGTATAATTTTTTCCATTGTTAAATGATAGGGACAATTTTACGTTTTAAAGATTGTCCATTGTTGATAGCGTATCAATATTTGTCTTTGGAAGTTTTTCCGCTGTTGGAAGTGCGGGAAAGTTGTCATTATAGATAATTATTAATATAATTATAAATAGATTTTTCATAATAACAATTGAAAAAGGAAGACTTAAAGTCGAATTTGTCATTGTTGCGGGAAAAAATTCTTATTTTAAGATTTCTTCATTGTTGAAAGCGTGGGAAAATTTTTCCATTGTTAAAGGATATGGACATTTTCACGTTTTAAATATTGTCCATTTTTGAATGCGTATCAATATTTGTCAATGGAATTTTTTGCATTGTTCGAAGTGCGGGAACGTTGGAATTGTATTTAACTCTTAAAATAATTATAAATAAATTTGTCATAATAACAATTGAAAAAGGAAGACATTAAGTCGAATGTTTCATTGTTGCGGGAAAAATTTCTTATTTTAAGATTTCTTCATTATTGATAGCGTGGGAAATTTTTTCCATTGTTAAAGGATAGGGACATTTTCACGTTTTAAATATTATCCATTGTTGAAAGCATATTAATATTTGTCAATGGAATTTTTTCCATTGGTGGAAGTGCGGGAAAGTTGTCATTACAGATAACTCCTATTATAATTATAAATAAATTTGACATAATAACAATTGAAAAAGGAAGACTTAAAGTCTAAATTTCATTGTTGTGGGAAATTTCCCTATTTTAAGATTTCTTCATTGTTGCAAGCGTGGTAAAATTTGTCAGTATAATTTTTTCCATTGTTAAATGATAGGAACAATTTTTAGTTTTAAAGATTGTCCATTGTTGATAGCGTATCAATATTTGTCTTTGGAAGTTTTTCCGCTGTTGGAAGTGCAGGATAGTTGTCATTATAGATAACTATTAATATAATTATAAATAGATTTTTCATAATAACAATTGAAAAAGGAAGACTTAAAGTCGAATTTGTCATTGTTGCGGGAAAAAATTCTTATTTTAAGATTTCTTCATTGTTGAAAGCGTGGGAAAATTTTTCCATTGTTAAAGGATAGGGACATTTTCACGTTTTAAATATTGTCCATTGTTGAATGCGTATCAATATTTGTCAATGGAATTTTTTCCATTGTTGGAAGTGCGGGAACGTTGGAATTGTATTTAACTCTTAAAATAATTATAAATAAATTTGTCATAATAACAATTGAAAAAGGAAGACATTAAGTCGAATGTTTCATTGTTGCGGGAAAAATTTCTTATTTTAAGATTTCTTCATTATGATAGCGTGGGAAATTTTTTCCATTGTTAAAGGATAGGGACATTTTCACGTTTTAAATATTGTCCATTGTTGAAAGCATATTAATATTTGTCAATGGAATTTTTTCCATTGTTGGAAGTGCGGGAAAGTTGTCATTACAGATAACTCCTATTATAATTATAAATAAATTTGACATAATAACAATTGAAAAAGGAAGACTTAAAGTCTAAATTTCATTGTTGTGGGAAATTTTCATATTTTAAGATTTCTTCATTGTTGCAAGCGTGGGAAAATTTGTCAGTATAATTTTTTCCATTGTTAAATGATAGGGACAATTTTACGTTTTAAAGATTGTCCATTGTTGATAGCGTATGAATATTTGTCAATGGAAGTTTTTCCGCTGTTGGAAGTGCGGAAAAGTTGTCATTAGAGATAACTATTAATATAATTATAAATAGATTTTTCATAATAACAATTGAAAAAGGAAGACTTAAAGTCGAATTTGTCATTGTTGCGGGAAAAATTTCTTATTTTAAGATTTCTTCATTGTTGAAAGCGTGGGAAAATTTTTCCATTGTTAAAGGATAGGGACATTTTCACGTTTTAAATATTGTCCATTGTTGAATGCTTATCAATATTTGTCAATGGAATTTTTTCCATTGTTGGAAATGCGGGAAAGTTTGAATTATATTTAACTCTTAAAATAATTATAAATAAATTTGTCACAATAACAATTGAAAAAGGAAGTCATTAAGTCGAATGTTTCATTGTTGCGGGAAAAATTTCTTATTTTAAGATTTCTTCATTATTGATAGCGTGGGAAATTTTTTCCATTGTTAAAGGATAGGGACATTTTCACGTTTTAAATATTGTCCATTGTTGAAAGCATTTTAATATTTGTCAATGGAATTTTTTCCATTGGTGGAAGTGCGGGAAAGTTGTCATTACAGATAACTCCTATTATAATTATAAATAAATTTGACATAATAACAATTGAAAAAGGAAGACTTAAAGTCTAAATTTCATTGTTGTGGGAAATATTCATATTTTAAGATTTCTTCATTGTTGCAAGCGTGGTAAAATTTGTCAGTATATTTTTTTCCATTGTTAAATGATAGGAACAATTTTACGTTTTAAAGATTGTCCATTGTTGATAGCGTACCAATATTTGTCTTTGGAAGTTTTTCCGCTGTTGGAAGTGCCGGAAAGTTGTCATTATAGATAACTATTAATATAATTATAAATAGATTTTTCATAATAACAATTGAAAAAGGAAGACTTAAAGTCGAATTTGACATTGTTGCGGGAAAAAATTCTTATTTTAAGATTTCTTCATTGTTGAAAGCGTGGGAAAATTTTTCCATTGTTAAAGGATATGGACATTTTCACGTTTTAAATATTGTCCATTGTTGAATGCGTATCAATATTTGTCAATGGAATTTTTTCCATTGTTGGAAGTGCGGGAAAGTGGGAATTATATTTAACTCTTAATATAATTATAAATAAATTTGACATAATAACAATTGAAAAAGGAAGACTTAAAGTCTAAATTTCATTGTTGTGGGAAATTTTCATATTTTAAGATTTCTTCATTGTTGCAAGCGTGGGAAAATTTGTCAGTATAATTTTTTCCATTGTTAAATGATAGGGACAATTTTACGTTTTAAAGATTGTCCATTGTTGATAGCGTATCAATATTTGTCTTTGGAAGTTTTTCCGCTGTTGGAAGTGCGGGAAAGTTGTCATTATAGATAATTATTAATATAATTATAAATAGATTTTTCATAATAACAATTGAAAAAGGAAGACTTAAAGTCGAATTTGTCATTGTTGCGGGAAAAAATTCTTATTTTAAGATTTCTTCATTGTTGAAAGCGTGGGAAAATTTTTCCATTGTTAAAGGATATGGACATTTTCACGTTTTAAATATTGTCCATTTTTGAATGCGTATCAATATTTGACAATGGAATTTTTTCCATTGTTGGAAGTGCGGGAAAGTGGGAATTATATTTATCTCTTAATATAATTATAAATAAATTTGTCATAATAACAATTGAAAAAGGAAGACATTAAGTCGAATGTTTCATTGTTGCGGGAAAAATTTCTTATTTTAAGATTTCTTCATTATGATAGCGTGGGAAATTTTTTCCATTGTTAAAGGATAGGGACATTTTCACGTTTTAAATATTGTCCATTGTTGAAAGCATATTAATATTTGTCAATGGAATTTTTTCCATTGTTGGAAGTGCGGGAAAGTTGTCATTACAGATAACTTCTATTATAATTATAAATAAATTTGACATAATAACAATTGAAAAAGGAAGACTTAAAGTCTAAATTTCGTTGTTGTGGGAAATTTTCATATTTTAAGATTTCTTCATTGTTGCAAGCGTGGTAAAATTTGTCAGTATAATTTTTTCCATTGTTAAATGATAGGAACAATTTTACGTTTTAAAATTGTCCATTGTTGATAGCGTATCAATATTTGTCTTTGGAAGTTTTTCCGCTGTTGGATGTGCAGGAAAGTTGTCATTATAGATAACTATTAATATAATTATAAATAGATTTTTCATAATAACAATTGAAAAAGGAAGACTTAAATTCGAATTTGTCATTGTTGCGGGAAAAAATTCTTATTTTAAGATTTCTTCATTGTTGAAAGCGTGGGAAAATTTTTCCATTGTTAAAGGATAGTGACATTTTCACGTTTTAAATATTGTCCATTGTTGAAAGCATTTTAATATTTGTCAATGGAATTTTTTCCGCTGTTGGAAGTGCGGGAAAGTTGTCATTATAGATAACTATTAATATAATTATAAATAGATTTTTCATAATAACAATTGAAAAAGGAAGACTTAAAGTCGAATTTGTCATTGTTGCGGGAAAAAATTCTTATTTTAAGATTTCTTCATTGTTGAAAGCGTGGGAAAATTTTTCCATTGTTAAAGGATAGGGACATTTTCACGTTTTAAATATTGTCCATTGTTGAATGCGTATCAATATTTGTCAATGGAATTTTTTCCATTGGTGGAAGTGCGGGAAAGTGGGAATTATATTTAACTCTTAATATAATTATAAATAAATTTGTCATAATAACAATTGAAAAAGGAAGACTTAAAGTCTAAATTTCATTGTTGTGGGAAATTTTCATATTTTAAGATTTCTTCATTGTTGCAAGCGTGGGAAAATTTGTCAGTATAATTTTTTCCATTGTTAAATGATAGGGACAATTTTACGTTTTAAAGATTGTCCATTGTTGATAGCGTATCAATATTTGTCAATGGAAGTTTTTCCGCTGTTGGAAGTGCGGGAAAGTTGTCATTATAGATAATTATTAATATAATTATAAATAGATTTTTCATAATAACAATTGAAAAAGGAAGACTTAAAGTCGAATTTGTCATTGTTGCGGGAAAAAATTCTTATTTTAAGATTTCTTCATTGTTGAAAGCGTGGGAAAATTTTTCCATTGTTAAAGGATAGTGACATTTTCACGTTTTAAATATTGTCCATTGTTGAATGCGTATCAATATTTGTCAATGGAATTTTTTCCATTGTTGGAAGTGCGGGAAAGTTGGAATTATATTTAACTCTTAATATAATTATAAATAAATTTGTCATAATAACAATTAAAAAAGGAAGACTTAAAGTCGAATGTTTCATTGTTGCGGGAAAAATTTCTTATTTTAAGATTTCTTCATTATTGATAGCGTGGGAAATTTTTTCCATTGTTAAAAGATAGGGACATTTTCACGTTTTAAATATTGTCCATTGTTGAAAGCATTTTAATATTTGTCAATGGATTTTTTTCCATTGGTGGAAGTGCGGGAAAGTTGTCATTACAGATAACTCCTATTATAATTATAAATAAATTTGACATAATAACAATTGAAAAAGGAAGACTTAAAGTCTAAATTTCATTGTTGTGGGAAATTTTCATATTTTAAGAATTCTTCATTGTTGCAAGCGTGGTAAAATTTGTCAGCATATTTTTTCCATTGTTAAATGATAGGAACAATTTTACGTTTTAAAGATTGTCCATTGTTGATAGCGTATCAATATTTGTCTTTGGAAGTTTTTCCGCTGTTGGAAGTGCGGGAAAGTTGTCATATAGTTAACTATTAATATAATTATAAATAGATTTTTCATAATAACAATTGAAAAAGGAAGACTTAAATTCGAATTTGTCATTGTTGCGGGAAAAAATTCTTATTTTAAGATTTCTTCATTGTTGAAAGCGTGGGAAAATTTTTCCATTGTTAAAGGATAGTGACATTTTCACGTTTTAAATATTGTCCATTGTTGAAAGCATTTTAATATTTGTCAATGGAATTTTTTCCGCTGTTGGAAGTGCGGGAAAGTTGTCATTATAGATAACTATTAATATAATTATAAATAGATTTTTCATAATAACAATTGAAAAAGGAAGACTTAAAGTCGAATTTGTCATTGTTGCGGGAAAAAATTCTTATTTTAAGATTTCTTCATTGTTGAAAGCGTGGGAAAATTTTTCCATTATTAAAGGATAGGGACATTTTCACGTTTTAAATATTGTCCATTGTTGAATGCGTATCAATATTTGTCAATGGAATTTTTTCCATTGGTGGAAGTGCGGGAAAGTTGTCATTACAGATAACTCCTATTATAATTATAAATAAATTTGACATAATAACAATTGAAAAAGGAAGACTTAAATTCGAATTTGTCATTGTTGCGGGAAAAAATTCTTATTTTAAGATTTCTTCATTGTTGAAAGCGTGGGAAAATTTTTCCATTGTTAAAGGATAGTGCCATTTTCACGTTTTAAATATTGTCCATTGTTGAAAGCATTTTAATATTTGTCAATGGAATTTTTTCCGCTGTTGGAAGTGCGGGAAAGTTGTCATTATAGATAACTATTAATATAATTATAAATAGATTTTTCATAATAACAATTGAAAAAGGAAGACTTAAAGTCGAATTTGTCATTGTTGCGGGAAAAAATTCTTATTTTAAGATTTCTTCATTGTTGAAAGCGTGGGAAAATTTTTCCATTATTAAAGGATAGGGACATTTTCACGTTTTAAATATTGTCCATTGTTGAATGCGTATCAATATTTGTCAATGGAATTTTTTCCATTGGTGGAAGTGCGGGAAAGTTGTCATTACAGATAACTCCTATTATAATTATAAATAAATTTGACATAATAACAATTGAAAAAGGAAGACTTAAAGTCTAAATTTCATTGTTGTGGGAAATATTCCTATTTTAAGATTTCTTCATTGTTGCAAGCGTGGTAAAATTTGTCAGTATATTTTTTCCCATTGTTAAATGATAGGAACAATTTTACGTTTTAAAGATTGTCCATTGTTGATAGCGTATCAATATTTGTCTTTGAAATTTTTTCCGCTGTTGGAAGTGCGGGAAAGTTGGAATTATATTTAACTCTTAATATAATTATAAATAAATTTGTCATAATAACAATTGAAAAAGGAAGACATTAAGTCGAATGTTTCATTGTTGCGGGAAAAATTTCTTATTTTAAGATTTCTTCATTATTGATAGCGTGGGAAATTTTTTCCATTGTTAAAGGATAGGGACATTTTCACGTTTTAAATATTGTCCATTGTTGAAAGCATTTTAATATTTGTCAATGGAATTTTTTCCATTGGTGGAAGTGCGGGAAAGTTGTCATTACAGATAACTCCTATTATAATTATAAATAAATTTGACATAATAACAATTGAAAAAGGAAGACTTAAAGTCTAAATTTCATTGTTGTGGGAAATTTTCATATTTTAAGATTTCTTCATTGTTGCAAGCGTGGGAAAATTTGTCAGTATAATTTTTTCCATTGTTAAATGATAGGGACAATTTTACGTTTTAAAGATTGTCGATTGTTGATAGCGTATGAATATTTGTCAATGGAAGTTTTTCCGCTGTTGGAAGTGTGGAAAAGTTGTCATTAGAGATAACTATTAATATAATTATAAATAGATTTTTCATAATAACAATTGAAAAAGGAAGACTTAAAGTCGAATTTGTCATTGTTGCGGGAAAAATTTCTTGTTTTAAGATTTCTTCATTGTTGAATGGGTTGGAAAATTTGTCACTATAAATTTTTCCATTGTTAAAGGATAGGGACATTTTCATGTTTTAAATATAGTCCATTGTTGAAAGCGTATCAATATTTGTCAATGGAATTTTTTCCGCTGTTGGAAGTGCGGGAAAGTTGTCATTATAGATAACTATTAATATAATTATAAATAGATTTTTCATAATAACAATTGAAAAAGGAAGACTTAAAGTCGATTTTGTCATTGTTGCGGGAAAAAATTCTTATTTTAAGATTTCTTCATTGTTGAAAGCGTGGGAAAATTTTTCCATTGTTAAAGGATAGGGACATTTTCACGTTTTAAATATTGTCCATTGTTGAATGCGTATCAATATTTGTCAATGGAATTTTTTCCATTGGTGGAAGTGCGGGAAAGTTGTCATTACAGATAACTCCTATTATAATTATAAATAAATTTGACATAATAACAATTGAAAAAGGAAGACTTAAAGTCTAAATTTCATTGTTGTGGGAAATATTCCTATTTTAAGATTTCTTCATTGTTGCAAGCGTGGTAAAATTTTTCAGTATAATTTTTTCCATTGTTAAATGATAGGAACAATTTTACGTTTTAAAGATTGTCCATTGTTGATAGCGTATCAATATTTGTCTTTGGAAGTTTTTCCGCTGTTGGAAGTGCAGGAAAGTTGTCATTATAGATAACTATTAATATAATTATAAATAGATTTTTCATAATAACAATTGAAAAAGGAAGACTTAAAGTCGAATTTGTCATTGTTGCGGGAAAAAATTCTTATTTTAAGATTTCTTCATTGTTGAAAGCGTGGGAAAATTTTTCCATTGTTAAAGGATAGGGACATTCTCACGTTTTAAATATTGTCCATTGTTGAATGCGTATCAATGTTTGTCAATGGAATTTTTTCCATTGTTGGAAGTGCGGGAAAGTTGGAATTGTATTTAACTCTTAAAATAATTATAAATAAATTTGTCATAATAACAATTGAAAAAGGAAGACATTAAGTCGAATGTTTCATTGTTGCGGGAAAAATTTCTTATTTTAAGATTTCTTCATTATTGATAGCGTGGGAAATTTTTTCCATTGCTAAAGGATAGGGACATTTTCACGTTTTAAATATTGTCCATTGTTGAAAGCATTTTAATATTTGAAAATGGAATTTTTTCCATTGGTGGAAGTGCGGGAAAGTTGTCATTACAAATAACTCCTATTATAATTATAAATAAATTTACATAATAACAATTGAAAAAGGAAGACTTAAAGTCTAAATTTCATTGTTGTGGGAAAAATTTCTTATTTTAAGATTTCTTCATTATTGATAGCGTGGGAAATTTTTTCCATTGTTAAAAGATAGGGACATTTTCACGTTTTAAATATTGTCCATTGTTGAAAGCATTTTAATATTTGTCAATGGATTTTTTTCCATTGGTGGAAGTGCGGGAAAGTTGTCATTACAGATAACTCCTATTATAATTATAAATAAATTTGACATAATAACAATTGAAAAAGGAAGACTTAAAGTCTAAATTTCATTGTTGTGGGAAATTTTCATATTTTAAGAATTCTTCATTGTTGCAAGCGTGGTAAAATTTGTCAGCATATTTTTTCCATTGTTAAATGATAGGAACAATTTTACGTTTTAAAGATTGTCCATTGTTGATAGCGTATCAATATTTGTCTTTGGAAGTTTTTCCGCTGTTGGAAGTGCGGGAAAGTTGTCATATAGTTAACTATTAATATAATTATAAATAGATTTTTCATAATAACTATTGAAAAAGGAAGACTTAAATTCGAATTTGTCATTGTTGCGGGAAAAAATTCTTATTTTAAGATTTCTTCATTGTTGAAAGCGTGGGAAAATTTTTCCATTGTTAAAGGATAGTGACATTTTCACGTTTTAAATATTGTCCATTGTTGAAAGCATTTTAATATTTGTCAATGGAATTTTTTCCGCTGTTGGAAGTGCGGGAAAGTTGTCATTATAGATAACTATTAATATAATTATAAATAGATTTTTCATAATAACAATTGAAAAAGGAAGACTTAAAGTCGAATTTGTCATTGTTGCGGGAAAAAATTCTTATTTTAAGATTTCTTCATTGTTGAAAGCGTGGGAAAATTTTTCCATTATTAAAGGATAGGGACATTTTCACGTTTTAAATATTGTCCATTGTTGAATGCGTATCAATATTTGTCAATGGAATTTTTTCCATTGGTGGAAGTGCGGGAAAGTTGTCATTACAGATAACTCCTATTATAATTATAAATAAATTTGACATAATAACAATTGAAAAAGGAAGACTTAAATTCGAATTTGTCATTGTTGCGGGAAAAAATTCTTATTTTAAGATTTCTTCATTGTTGAAAGCGTGGGAAAATTTTTCCATTGTTAAAGGATAGTGCCATTTTCACGTTTTAAATATTGTCCATTGTTGAAAGCATTTTAATATTTGTCAATGGAATTTTTTCCGCTGTTGGAAGTGCGCGAAAGTTGTCATTATAGATAACTATTAATATAATTATAAATAGATTTTTCATAATAACAATTGAAAAAGGAAGACTTAAAGTCGAATTTGTCATTGTTGCGGGAAAAAATTCTTATTTTAAGATTTCTTCATTGTTGAAAGCGTGGGAAAATTTTTCCATTGTTAAAGGATAGTGACATTTTCACGTTTTAAATATTGTCCATTGTTGAAAGCATTTTAATATTTGTCAATGGAATTTTTTCCGCTGTTGGAAGTGCGGGAAAGTTGTCATTATAGATAACTATTAATATAATTATAAATAGATTTTTCATAATAACAATTGAAAAAGGAAGACTTAAAGTCGAATTTGTCATTGTTGCGGGAAAAAATTCTTATTTTAAGATTTCTTCATTGTTGAAAGCGTGGGAAAATTTTTCCATTATTAAAGGATAGGGACATTTTCACGTTTTAAATATTGTCCATTGTTGAATGCGTATCAATATTTGTCAATGGAATTTTTTCCATTGGTGGAAGTGCGGGAAAGTTGTCATTACAGATAACTCCTATTATAATTATAAATAAATTTGACATAATAACAATTGAAAAAGGAAGACTTAAATTCGAATTTGTCATTGTTGCGGGAAAAAATTCTTATTTTAAGATTTCTTCATTGTTGAAAGCGTGGGAAAATTTTTCCATTGTTAAAGGATAGTGACATTTTCACGTTTTAAATATTGTCCATTGTTGAAAGCATTTTAATATTTGTCAATGGAATTTTTTCCGCTGTTGGAAGTGCGGGAAAGTTGTCATTATAGATAACTATTAATATAATTATAAATAGATTTTTCATAATAACAATTGAAAAAGGAAGACTTAAAGTCGAATTTGTCATTGTTGCGGGAAAAAATTCTTATTTTAAGATTTCTTCATTGTTGAAAGCGTGGGAAAATTTTTCCATTATTAAAGGATAGGGACATTTTCACGTTTTAAATATTGTCCATTGTTGAATGCGTATCAATATTTGTCAATGGAATTTTTTCCATTGGTGGAAGTGCGGGAAAGTTGTCATTACAGATAACTCCTATTATAATTATAAATAAATTTGACATAATAACAATTGAAAAAGGAAGACTTAAAGTCTAAATTTCATTGTTGTGGGAAATATTCCTATTTTAAGATTTCTTCATTGTTGCAAGCGTGGTAAAATTTGTCAGTATATTTTTTTCCATTGTTAAATGATAGGAACAATTTTACGTTTTAAAGATTGTCCATTGTTGATAGCGTATCAATATTTGTCTTTGAAATTTTTTCCGCTGTTGGAAGTGCGGGAAAGTTGGAATTATATTTAACTCTTAATATAATTATAAATAAATTTGTCATAATAACAATTGAAAAAGGAAGACTTAAAGTCGATTTTGTCATTGTTGCGGGAAAAAATTCTTATTTTAAGATTTCTTCATTGTTGAAAGCGTGGGAAAATTTTTCCATTGTTAAAGGATAGGGACATTTTCACGTTTTAAATATTGTCCATTGTTGAATGCGTATCAATATTTGTCAATGGAATTTTTTCCATTGGTGGAAGTGCGGGAAAGTTGTCATTACAGATAACTCCTATTATAATTATAAATAAATTTGACATAATAACAATTGAAAAATGAAGACTTAAAGTCTAAATTTCATTGTTGTGGGAAATATTCCTATTTTAAGATTTCTTCATTGTTGCAAGCGTGGTAAAATTTTTCAGTATAATTTTTTCCATTGTTAAATGATAGGAACAATTTTACGTTTTAAAGATTGTCCATTGTTGATAGCGTATCAATATTTGTCTTTGGAAGTTTTTCCGCTGTTGGAAGTGCAGAAAAGTTGTCATTATAGATAACTATTAATATAATTATAAATAGATTTTTCATAATAACAATTGAAAAAGGAAGACTTAAAGTCGAATTTGTCATTGTTGCGGGAAAAAATTCTTATTTTAAGATTTCTTCATTGTTGAAAGCGTGGGAAAATTTTTCCATTGTTAAAGGATAGGGACATTCTCACGTTTTAAATATTGTCCATTGTTGAATGCGTATCAATGTTTGTCAATGGAATTTTTTCCATTGTTGGAAGTGCGGGAAAGTTGGAATTGTATTTAACTCTTAAAATAATTATAAATAAATTTGTCATAATAACAATTGAAAAAGGAAGACATTAAGTCGAATGTTTCATTGTTGCGGGAAAAATTTCTTATTTTAAGATTTCTTCATTATTGATAGCGTGGAAAATGTTTTCCATTGCTAAAGGATAGGGACATTTTCACGTTTTAAATATTGTCCATTGTTGAAAGCATTTTAATATTTGAAAATGGAATTTTTTCCATTGGTGGAAGTGCGGGAAAGTTGTCATTACAAATAACTCCTATTATAATTATAAATAAATTTACATAATAACAATTGAAAAAGGAAGACTTAAAGTCTAAATTTCATTGTTGTGGGAAATTTTCATATTTTAAGATTTCTTCATTCTTGCAAGCGTGGGAAAATTTGTCAGTATAATTTTTTCCATTGTTAAATGATAGGGACAATTTTACGTTTTAAAGATTGTCCATTGTTGATAGCGTATCAATATTTGTCTTTGGAAGTTTTTCCGCTGTTGGAAGTGCGGGAAAGTTGTCATTATAGATAATTATTAATATAATTATAAATAGATTTTTCATAATAACAATTGAAAAAGGAAGACTTAAAGTCGAATTTGTCATTGTTGCGGGAAAAAATTCTTATTTTAAAATTTCTTCATTGTTGAAAGCGTGGAAAAAATTTTCCATTGTTAAAGGATATGGACATTTTCACGTTTTAAATATTGTCCATTGTTGAATGCGTATCAATATTTGTCAATGGAATTTTTTCCATTGTTGGAAGTGCGGGAAAGTGGGAATTATATTTAACTCTTAATATAATTATAAATAAATTTGTCATAATAACAATTGATAAAGGAAGACTTAAAGTCGAATGTTTCATTGTTGCGGGAAAAATTTCTTATTTTAAGATTTCTTCATTATTGATAGCGTGGGAAATTTTTTCCATTGTTAAAGGATAGGGACATTTTCACGTTTTAAATATTGTCCATTGTTGAAAGCATATTAATATTTGTCAATGGAATTTTTTCCATTGTTGGAAGTGCGGGAAAGTTGTCATTACAGATAACTCCTATTATAATTATAAATAAATTTGACATAATAACAATTGAAAAAGGAAGACTTAAAGTCTAAATTTCGCTGTTGTGGGAAATTTTCATATTTTAAGATTTCTTCATTGTTGCAAGCGTGGTAAAATTTGTCAGCATATTTTTTCCATTGTTAAATGATAGGAACAATTTTACGTTTTAAAGATTGTCCATTGTTGATAGCGTATCAATATTTGTCTTTGGAAGTTTTTCCGCTGTTGGAAGTGCGGGAAAGTTGTCATATAGTTAACTATTAATATAATTATAAATAGATTTTTCATAATAACAATTGAAAAAGGAAGACTTAAATTCGAATTTGTCATTGTTGCGGGAAAAAATTCTTATTTTAAGATTTCTTCATTGTTGAAAGCGTGGGAAAATTTTTCCATTGTTAAAGGATAGTGACATTTTCACGTTTTAAATATTGTCCATTGTTGAAAGCATTTTAATATTTGTCAATGGAATTTTTTCCGCTGTTGGAAGTGCGGGAAAGTTGTCATTATAGATAACTATTAATATAATTATAAATAGATTTTTCATAATAACAATTGAAAAAGGAAGACTTAAAGTCGAATTTGTCATTGTTGCGGGAAAAAATTCTTATTTTAAGATTTCTTCATTGTTGAAAGCGTGGGAAAATTTTTCCATTATTAAAGGATAGGGACATTTTCACGTTTTAAATATTGTCCATTGTTGAATGCGTATCAATATTTGTCAATGGAATTTTTTCCATTGGTGGAAGTGCGGGAAAGTTGTCATTACAGATAACTCCTATTATAATTATAAATAAATTTGACATAATAACAATTGAAAAAGGAAGACTTAAATTCGAATTTGTCATTGTTGCGGGAAAAAATTCTTATTTTAAGATTTCTTCATTGTTGAAAGCGTGGGAAAATTTTTCCATTGTTAAAGGATAGTGACATTTTCACGTTTTAAATATTGTCCATTGTTGAAAGCATTTTAATATTTGTCAATGGAATTTTTTCCGCTGTTGGAAGTGCGGGAAAGTTGTCATTATAGATAACTATTAATATAATTATAAATAGATTTTTCATAATAAAAATTGAAAAAGGAAGACTTAAAGTCGAATTTGTCATTGTTGCGGGAAAAAATTCTTATTTTAAGATTTCTTCATTGTTGAAAGCGTGGGAAAATTTTTCCATTATTAAAGGATAGGGACATTTTCACGTTTTAAATATTGTCCATTGTTGAATGCGTATCAATATTTGTCAATGGAATTTTTTCCATTGGTGGAAGTGCGGGAAAGTTGTCATTACAGATAACTCCTATTATAATTATAAATAAATTTGACATAATAACAATTGAAAAAGGAAGACTTAAAGTCTAAATTTCATTGTTGTGGGAAATATTCCTATTTTAAGATTTCTTCATTGTTGCAAGCGTGGTAAAATTTGTCAGTATATTTTTTTCCATTGTTAAATGATAGGAACAATTTTACGTTTTAAAGATTGTCCATTGTTGATAGCGTATCAATATTTGTCTTTGAAATTTTTTCCGCTGTTGGAAGTGCGGGAAAGTTGGAATTATATTTAACTCTTAATATAATTATAAATTAATTTGTCATAATAACAATTGAAAAAGGAAGACATTAAGTCGAATGTTTCATTGTTGCGGGAAAAATTTCTTATTTTAAGATTTCTTCATTATTGATAGCGTGGGAAATTTTTTCCATTGTTAAAGGATAGGGACATTTTCACGTTTTAAATATTGTCCATTGTTGAAAGCATTTTAATATTTGTCAATGGAATTTTTTCCATTGGTGGAAGTGCGGGAAAGTTGTCATTACAGATAACTCCTATTATAATTATAAATAAATTTGACATAATAACAATTGAAAAAGGAAGACTTAAAGTCTAAATTTCATTGTTGTGGGAAATTTTCATATTTTAAGATTTCTTCATTGTTGCAAGCGTGGGAAAATTTGTCAGTATAATTTTTTCCATTGTTAAATGATAGGGACAATTTTACGTTTTAAAGATTGTCCATTGTTGATAGCGTATGAATATTTGTCAATGGAAGTTTTTCCGCTGTTGGAAGTGTGGAAAAGTTGTCATTAGAGATAACTATTAATATAATTATAAATAGATTTTTCATAATAACAATTGAAAAAGGAAGACTTAAAGTCGAATTTGTCATTGTTGCGGGAAAAATCAAATGAAGTCAAAATTATTCATGGATAGTTTAGCAAAAAATAAATAAATATATATTTTTTATTGTCTTCTTTTGAAATGTGCAGAGATTCTCCTAGCTTTACCTTATTTATACCCAACGTGCAAAACTACAACCCCGTTATAAAGTCTATAAAAACATACATACATTTTTTTTATTACATGTAACAATTCTTTTTCAAGAAATAGAAATCATAGTGATAAATGAAAAATATTCCACAATCTTAGTAGTCCGGGAGACTGCGTTCCATTTCTGAAACCAATTTTGGTGTCGAGAATTTTGGTATATAGTTGCTCAGATAACGAAACTATCAGTCAGCTCGCGCACCCGCGGAGTGTTGCCATTGAAACGTCGAACACCATTTGCAATGTGAAATGAAGGCAAACCGTAACTGATGACGTTCTTAAGTCGGAGTAACTTCCTAAGTGGAATGCCCTTCATTTCGCTTTGTAGAAAACTGTGTGATGCTGCTGTGAAGCACCCAAGCGAGTGCGCCAGCTAGATGGCTGTTGGGTTATCAATACCACCTAATCTACCATATATAGCAAAATAATCTACGCTAAAATTGGTTGTAAAAATGTGAGGCTACCTTTTGAAACTATAATCCGAATAGTCGGAACAACAATATTTCTCGTTCATACTACATGCCTTTTTCAAGAATAAACAAAGGAAAATTCAGTAACACAAAACTATCGGATATAACTATTGTCATTAGCTTTAATACAATTTTAATAAATTAGTCTGCAGTGTTTGACGAGTCTTGCTCGTCAAACACTGCAGGATTTCGATCCGGAAATATCCATTTATTATCGGAAATTATTAGGAAATTATTAGTAAAATGATCGGAATTAATTATCGGAAATAATTAGTAAAATGTATAACATAATGTTTAGCATAAACAGCTATTTATATAAAGCAAAATCTTCTATTAATGTTTAAATGGTTATAAACAAATACCTAACACCACAGTTTAAATTTAAAGGAAATTCCATGGGCAGATTGTAAGTTTTCCGATGTAGTATTGAGGCGCATTTGCAGTAACACTATTTTCAATTGTTTTAATACAAATTTAATAAATTAGTCTGCAATGTGCGGCGAATATGGCTTGTCAAATTATCGGAAATAATTAATAACAAATTGTAAAATATTTAGTACAAACATCTATTTGTACTAAACGCAAATAGGTTCATGGTTCCTAGTTTCAAACACCACTACTTCCAAATAGAAAATTTCTCATGATATAATGAAAGAATTTCTGCGATTAAATAAGGCAGAAGTTACTATTTGGAAACAGGTTTACTCAAAAGTAAAATCTGTGTGAGCATGTGCATATTTTCACCCCTGCATAATGTCAACGACTATCTTATTGAATATGTCTGTTCTTTTTACATGAAATTTCAGCTTCATTTAAAACCATATCATAAACTTACAAATTTGAATTTTGCCAATTTTTAAAGGACACCTTGAAAATATCACTTTTGTGTACCTCAAAATTATGTGAATATTCAAAAGATGGAAATATCGTTATTATCTCTTCTACGTAGATATTCCTATAGAGCTATTTTATAGCACTTGTCGTTTAAAGCCGAGCTCCGAGCTTTAGAACTCGACAAACATAATTCTGAAAGCATAATAACTGCGATGTAGAAGTTCGCTTAAAGTTATTAATGACTCATTATAATGATTATTAAATAGTAAAGCATAGTAAAATGGAGTATAGTATAATTTCAAAACATGGAAGATGTTTCGTCCAATTGACTTAAAATGGTACACGCCTATTACTTCAATTTATGCTATGTTATTGAAAATGTTTTTGAATAAATTTTAAACTTAATTTTTCTGTAAATGTTATCCGTGGAAGTTACACACTGTCTAGCTATTAATTCTTTTAAAATGTAGTAAGAAAATGTACAGTAAAACTTCTAAAACAAAATATTTTTTTTTCTTTGAAATGTCTTGAAACTGTTAACTTTAATGAAATACACAGAATGAATTATCACTTCAGCGTACAACCATTAGAGTAAAAAAAATGTCCAGACCGGATCCCTAGGTATAGCTCTACCAATTAAGCTACCCAGACGACATCCAGTCTAGCATTCTCTCACTCTTATATGGCAAGTCTGCAAATACGCAGCACAAGATGGAACGTCAATCATGAGCATAACATCGTTGGCAGGCATGAGACAAATTAAACCCAGTATCGGTGAATATTTATACACCAATTAATTTTTCAGCAGAACTGAAAATACGCTGTAACTTTTTAATGAAATACACAGAATGAACTATCACCGGTGATAATTCATTCTGTGTATTTCATTAAAAAGTGATAATTCATTCTGTGTATTTCATTAAAAAGTGGTAATTCATTAAAAATTTACAGCTTAATTTCAGCTCTGCTGAAAAATTAATTAGTGTATAAATATTCACCAATACTGGGTTTAACCCCTTGGAGGGCAAGCACGTAGTCTAAAAATGTTAGATTTTGCGATGTTTTGACACCAGTAAATTTAAATAATGAATTTTTACCTTCTCAATCTGCAAAAAATAATAATAAATATTTTTATTTAATAATACTGGTGGCAAAGTTATACATTAAAAAGTGGTATATATTATATATCGTGCCCCTCAAGGGGTTAATTTGTCTCATGCCTGCCAGTGATGTTGTGCTCATGATTGGCTTTCTATCTTGTGCTGCGTATTTGCAGCCTTGCCATATAAGAGTGAGAGAATGCTAGACTGGATGTCGTCTGGATAGCTTAATTGGTAGAGCACTTGGTGCGCTATACCAAAGGATCCGGGATCGAACACCGGTCGGACATTTTTTAACTCTAATGGTTGTACGCTTATTAGTAAAGTGATAATTCATTCTGTGTATTTCATTAAAAATTTACAGCTTAATTTCAGCTCTGCTGAAAAATTAATTGGTGTTAACTTTAATTTTACCAGTTTAACGTATAGGAAAAGACACAATCGTATAAAACCAATTATTTTCTATCTTCTTCTACAGAATGCTTATATTTTATACACCAGGACTTGCAGAATTTCAAATTTTGACAAACTTTATTTCCGGAAAGTATTCTACCTTAATTAATCGTAGCATTTATAAGGCTAAGATTACTATTCCGAAATATTTGTTACTCTAATGTAGTAATCGTGTAAGCAGTGTCTCAAGGGAAAAAACAAAGTCTCTAATTGTTGATTAAAATAAAGTGTAATAAAATAAAGCTCAATAAAACTTTTAAAGCAAGAAAATATTAGAGTTAATTGACTGTTGTTTCGAAAATGTCTAGAAATAGATAAATAGAGTATCCTAATAATATTATAAATCTGATTGTGTGCAAATGTTAGGCTGAAGCCAGCGTCAAAATGAAGCATTTAATTATCCTGTATCTTTGCATATAAGTTGATTATAACCCTCAAATGAATATAGGCTGGTTTTTGTTTATTTTATATCAATATTTTTCTTAAAAATTAAAAATTAAATTATTTTCATACAGAATAAATGGACATTTTCTCGTATATTTTAAAATGGTTGGTTGGTTTGGTTGGTTTGGCCCAAAGGGCCCGGTTTTGCAGCTTTTTTTAAAATGGTTAAATTATTTTACCGTTGCTAATACTTTATCGTTGCCAATATAAAATAAACCCCTGAGTAATAATTTTTAATCAACAATTTATTTTCAAGTGAAAATTTTCCACGTGAAAAATGAAAAGGAAATGAATTATTTAAGAATTAAACAGAATATGAAATGATGTCATATTAGACATAAAACGTGCGTTTTCAAATATTTGATAATAATACAAAGTGCATAAATACGAGTAAGTATGGAAAGCAAGCGAATATGATGTCATATATAGAAAAATAAAACAGATTTGTTTTCATGTTGAAATAAAATGATCTTGGGTTATCAAAATATTTGTGATTAATTTCTCTCTTTTTTTTTCTTTTTCTTTTTCACATGAAAGGAATTATTTTAAATGTACGTAATATATGTATTTTAAATATATGTGTTGTAAATTAAAGTTCTGTGTTTTAAATGAAATGAGTGAAAGATTTATATTTTTAATGAATTCAATACGAATGATGGGATAGGTTAGCGATTTATCGTCTGCACACGGCTAACATAAAGATACCATATTTAATAATTTAAATTTTAAAAAGTAAAAAAAAAAAAAAAAAATTGGATGGCAAATGTTAATGATATGCATCACAAAATTATCCGTATCGGAAATCGGAAAATCTTAATAAAAATAACTGTATTTTTTAAAAGAAAATTGCTTTTCTCATAAATGCTAAAGATTTAATATGATTGTGTCGAAGTAACAGCATTTCCCCTCTATCATTTTCCCACAATCGAAACACATTTGTAAATCGTCGTTTCGAACCGGAATTTAATTTTACATTTTCTTTTAGTTTTAAAATAGGAAAACTTTGTTGTCTTTTTTAAATATAGCTTTTTTTAAAAGTTGTTTCATAATAGATTTTTGTAAAGTCTTGTAGGATAAGAAAAATTGCATAGATTTGAAAGCAATGTTTAAGTAAAATTACAATGTTTTTTAAACTTAAAAAACAACAATGTTATCGAAAAAAAATCGATTTTACCAACAAATTCGCGTAATGAAAAAGCAAAGAAGAAATCAAAAAGTAATGAATCTTTTCTTCCAGCCGAATTGTGTAAACTTGAACAAGCCAATCATGCCAATTCATAACATTATAAACGTGAAAGAGGGTTCTATATAGTAGATTTTTTTTACATATAGGTAGAACATCTCCGAGAATAGGAAGGTTCATATAGGTAGAACATCTCCGAGAATAGGAAGGTTAGGGGTCTGTAATTAGGTCCATAGTCAATTTGCTTTTTTTTTTTTTTTTTTTTTTTAAATCAAGTGAAATTTGGCGCAAAATTAAATACATTGTTGTAACCAGATTTTTTTTTGCATGGTAAACACTTAATGGTATTTTAGATGATCATTTCCCCGCTCACCTTTGATGCCAACTATGACTGTAAAACATATTAAAAAATATCAGACGATAATTTTCTAATTTTCTTATTGCTTCATGATGTAAATAGACTTCCTGGTTCATACTTGAAACTTGAATTGGTCATGCCATTGTCGTTCAATTTTTATTCCTAATCCTAAACGTATCCTATCCTAAACCTGATAATAACTTTAAAGAATATTCTTTGACACGAATATGTAAATTAAATCAATATCCATAATTGGAATGAATGGAAAATAGAATAAATAGAAATGGCAAAATAAAATAACAAGAAAGTAGATTTATTTGACACCTAACCCTAGAGAAAGCGTAAAATATTTCAAGCGCATGAAATAAATCAAAAAATAATCCTATATATACTAACAAAAATATGTAAATTTAGATCATCAGATTTGTGTCGTAGGTATTTATTTGCTTATAGTGTTCTTGAGGTGATAGAGAAACTATCGAGGTTAAATTGGGCAGAATTTAAAGTACTTTCTAGCAACCTTTATTTACATTTTAGAATCGCATCAGATTGTAATATTTTTGTGAAATATCTATCAATGTATAAAATCCACAAGCAGTTTGTTCACTATTTACACCACTTAGCGTGAAGCACTTAATTTAATATATACATAAACAAGATAATGTAGTAAGAAATATATGACATATGTCTATGCAAATAAACTATATAATAATGCCCATTTAGCAATGCACACATACACAAATTGTACACCAAATACCACCTAAAATGCACTGTTATATAGAAGAATTCTGACAGTGTTGTTTTTCGTTTTACGAAGAGTAATTCCTCGATTTTCACGATTTTACTTGGTCCTCCTTTTTCCATTAGTTGCAGTTTCATTTTCGCGATTGTATATATTATTTGGCATGAAATTCCACTTTTTTAAGACTGGGTTATGTCAAGGCCCCTATAGCAAAGAAATACCGTATGGTCTCCTATAAAATGTGAAAGAGCTTTGGTTAATTATTTATGTTGTTAATTATCAAGTGAAATGTTTTACTAAATTAATGCATTTATTCTTTTTTTAATGTTACGTGAACGAAGTCACGGGTAACAGCTAGTAATAAATAAAACTAAAAGGGTAATGATAGCCTGGCTGTGCGTTGTGAGTACAGCTGATTCAAAAGTAATACCCTAGATTTTCATCTGCAGGATTACTTGGTGGAAAGTAATACAATAAGAATACAGATCAATAGAGAGAAGGGAAAAAATACATGGATATGCCATTAAAATATATATTTTTATTAATTTCTGAAATTTTTAAATAATATATATGTTATTAAAATTATTTTAATGATTTATTGCTAAATATTTTTTTTTTCTCCAATTTGATATCATTTGGTGTTTTGCTATTTTTTCTTTTATAGATATGTAAAATCTAATTTTATAAAAAAAATGGGTCATTTATCATACCTAAAATAATTTTTTTTTACCAAAGTAAAATAATTGAGTTTTGCGCAAAAGATTCCACCTCCCACCTCTCAATAAGTCTTTTTTTACAGATTATTTTACTTTGCCAATAAGAATAAATATATATATATACATTATAAGCCATCAAGATATAGAATTACATAAATGAGTCTCACCAATTTGACGGTTGCGAAGAGTCATCATTGCCTTATAAACTGAAGCTTCTCACTGGTAAAGTCAGAAGACGTAAACTAAAAGTTCAGCGTGTTGAGTGATCACTTGATAGAATTCCTTAGCATGGCATCTCCAATGGCTACAAATAAAGGATTTTCTGGTGCGCTCTGGGGCGTTTAGAGATCACTGAACAGTTGATAGAATTCTTTAGCATGGCATGTTCAATGTCAGCAATTAAAGGCTTTTTTGGTATACGCAGGGGTGTTGAGCGAACACTGAACAGTTGATAGAATTCTTTAAAAATGGTATATTCAATGGCAGGGCAATTGAAGTGTTTTCTAGCACGCGCTGCGTCGACACTGAAAAAATACATTCCCTTTTCTTCACGGCTCTCCGGTTCTTCAAGGGGGGGGGGGGGGTGTAAGAGGGCTCTCGTTCTTTTTTTAGACTTATGTTTCCATGTCTCACTTTGTTTTTAGATTTCTTACTTCCTCAGGCGCTCGGACAGAATAATCTCAATTAATTTCTTAATTAATAAAAACATAATTGTCTTTTTTAAGATTCTAAGGGATATTCGGGCGATATCATTGGAGGGTGCGTGGCCCCTCTTCTAACTGATTGGTTTTCCGTCTCGTTCCCACAGCATAAAATTAATGTTTCAAAAGAGCTTGGTGCGCCTTTTTGTCTGACACGGAGCTCATACACGCATATGTTATGCAAATTTTCTTCCGTGGTTCAGTTTTCAACACCCTCTATCGTCCGTTTTTGTAACTATTTTTACTAGCATAAATAATTCTCCCATAGTCTGTAATGCATATCTTCCAAATATGAGGACATTGTCTCCAGGGTTTGTCTCTTCTGAGTGTTCCAAACTTAAATCACCCAGAATTTTGATTTAAACAAAATGTCAGTTTGAATATCCTAAGAAATTTCAAATGGAAAGACATTAACCTGAAACATGTACAGAGTGTCTAAATACTTTTAAATATTCAAACGTTTTGTACGGAAGACCTGACCTATATATTTCTTATTATAAAACAATACAAATATGTGATATTCCAAAATGAACTGAGGTCATTTAAAATTCAATTGTAAATAAACGGTACCAGCTGCTAAAGTTATTCCAGAAGGAAAGTAATGCGTAAAGTCCAGAATTTGTTTACCACCCTCCATTGTATTACTTTAAAATATCGCCAATAGGTGCTGTTGCGTCGTGTGAAACTGTAAAAACTCTCAAACAAATACAAATTGAAAATTTTCCAACTGACTGAAAAAGTTAATGAATAAAATTTTGTGTGGATAAATATACACTAAAAACCAACGATTAAACACACAATATCAACTGTAGCACAATGAACAGACGTACGTTTCGTGAGTTACTTGGACTCACAACATCACTCCGCTCTTAGACTCATCTATTTCTTCCTTTGATAAATGTGCTAACTATTTTAAACTCAATAGATCCTGCTATACAATTTACATATGAAGTTGAAGTTGATAATAAATTAGCTTTTCTTGATGTGTTAGTTACTCATCAGGTTAATACATTTGACACTTGTGTATACCGTAAACCCTTTTCAGTCTCGACCCCCCCCCCCAAATTGTAACTCTTGTCATCCACCTTCCCAAAAAGCCTCGGCTTTTCATTTTTTTTTATCAATAGCTCATTTTGGATTTGTTCGGATAATTAGTCCCTTGTTGTGAAATTGACTTATATTAGATCAGTGGCTATCAATCGTAGTTTGAGTTTGTTGCGTTTAATTTTTTGTTGTCTTAATAAAGGTGTTAATAATCCTGATTCTTCTGTTTTTCCAGTTTATTTTTCTAACATCAAAATAGCTAATATTAAAAAAAAATATATGATTTTAAAGTTTTTTAAGCTAGTTAATAAACTAACTTTTTCGCCGTTAAAAGATAAAATTCTTCATCAAAACTTTTGGGGTATTTACAACATCCAATGTCGATATGGTTTGTCTTGGATATATAGGACAGAATAAACAACAACTTCGTTACATAATCAATGAATACAGAATCTATGTTAAGAAATAGGAATTACAAAAATCCTCTATTTCTTGTCATTGTTGGAGTAAGGGACATAATTTCAACTATGATTCGGCCTCTATTATTAAGAAATGCAATACTCGTTTAGATTTAGACTTTTTTGAAGCAGTTTATATTCATAAATTTTCTAACTCCCTGCTCAATGATTTTTCGAGCGAATCTTACATCTAACCTTTCCAGGTTAATTTACTGTGTGACTCTGCGCATCATTTCCGTCTTAATCTTATTGGTTGCTCGTATGTGATGATCTTTCGGTGTGTTGTTTGCTGTCATTTTGCTTTTCGACTTCATTTTATGTCTTTGTGGGATGTAATCTTTGTTTTTTTTCTGTCAGTTATGATGTAAGTCCAAGTTACTCACGAAACGTACGTCTGTTCATTGTGCTACAGTTTGATATTGTGTGTCTAAACGCTAGTTTGTAGTGTACATGACTGAAAAAGTGTCTCTGCCGGGAGTCGAACCCAGCACCTTTACTTTAAATTGTCAACTCTATGATTATTGAGCTACCAAGACCGACAACCGGACAAACATTTCATTCAGAAAGCCTTATTGGTATTAGCATCTGGTCTGAGTGTAGCTCAATAGAATATCCCTCAAGCAATGGAACTGCTTTAAACGATGATATGTACATACACTATTATTATTTATATCCCTGCATGGACACTTTTTTCACTCAGTTAGAGAATTTTCAATTCCTATGAAATTTATACTAATCAGTATAACTGAGTTAAAAATAATAAAGTGCTCAAACTAATGTTTAACCAGTCAGCACACGCGCTGGGATAAAATCTACCCCAGTTACAAATATTACTTAAAAGTATGCGAAAATAGTTCGTGAAAATTCTGAGCTTTATAGTACCTTTCAAGCTGAATGATATCAAGATGTGGCCAAAAACAATTTACCGCCGGTTGTGTATTTTCCATTCTTTTGTTATAAAAATGTCACGTGAGAGGAAATTTACCCCACGCGTGTTATAACGTAACCCATAATGATAGCAAAATGTTAATGCAAATGTTTATGTAAAAAATACAGTGTGCAAATAATAATATAATTTTTCTTTTAAACGTTAACAACTCTTGTACATACAGTTTCTATGTATCAGTTTTATGTTTTTTTGTATTTTCATGGCTGAATTTGGATTGTAAAAGCTTTGTATGTAATGATATGCAAAAAAAAAAAAAGTCACAAGAAAACCCATTGGGATAAAATTTATCCCGCGCATGTAGTAACATAATTGAAAGGGGTGAGTGTGCTAACGGGTTAAAAATGGATTAAGATTCCCTTAGTTTCAACCTTTGATTCTGTCTAGCTACAGAAATGCCAAAAAGTGTTTTGCATTTTAAAATTTCAAGTTTTTTTTAAAAACATCATTAGAATTTGTGGCATAGAAACGCCGATATTTAGAACCAAAAGTAAGAAACACAATAAAAATATTCTCAACTTCTTTTCAAAAATAATTAAAAAAACTACTTGAAATTGAATTTTGAAAACACCCAGTCCTTTTTATGCGATCCGATGATGAGATCGTTATAAATGAAACTAAGCCTTTAAAAACCTTTTATAGTTTAAAATACTTTCAACTTTTAAATATTTTTTGATTTGAAATAGCTGTTTAAATATATAACAAAATTAAAAGATTTTAAAATTTTTTACCACATACATATCATAAAGTTCTCCTTTTTTAATGTTTTCTTTTATTTCAAACAGTGTATAAATTTCCCCAAATGTACCATAAATATTTTCACACTTTTGTATATAACTTAATGGTCTTATAGTATAATAATGTAAAACATAAGAGATGATTAATGAATACTTTTCTGAAAAAAAATATTATTTTAAACGGGTAGAATATGATATAGACTAAACAAAAGAATAACTTCTGGCAATTTTGTGTTTCACAGAAAGTAAAGGATCCATTAGTAAAATTAATAGCTCACAATGAGGACATTTAAATTTCTAGGCATATATAAGAAAATAACTTTGAAAAAAAAGAATTTCATTTAAACTTTTATTTTGTATTAAATGCTTTTGCTTTTCTGATTTTAGTGTAATAGTGATAAATGTAAATACCATTCAAGAAATTGTTATATTTTCTTAATATGAAGTATAAATTTTAAGTATTTAAACAAGTAGAAAAATCTTCAAAGTCCCTTTTTAGATCCCTTTCTTTTTATTGCGCTATTAAAAAATTTTGTTAATACTTACGTTGGTTTAAGTAGAGCACCGATGATTAATATTCTAGAAAAAGGAACTACTGATTTAAATGTAAGGAAAAACTGCAATATTTTTGTACAACACTGACATCATCATAAAAAAACTCACATTTAGTATGTTTCTTTTTCTTTTTATTTTATTATCTTTATTTCCCTACAAAATTTAGGCAATAGAAGAGAAATACTCTGAATACTAAAAATGATCGCAATACTAAAAATGATAAAAATATTGAAAAAAAATATAACTGTATACTTACACAAGTAGACGAAACTACCAAGCTTAACATAGATTTCATAAATTTTACTTAGCTGATCATAAAAGGTTTCTAATACTTAAGTTCGATCAAGCAGAGCATCGATGATTAATATTTTAGTAAAAGGAACTATTGATTTATATGTGAGGAAAAATTGCAATATTTTTGTACAACATTAACATCTTCATAAGGAAATTCTCACATTCAGCATGTTGTGAGTGAATGTGAGAGCATGTTGAATGTTTCTTCGTCATTTTGATTTTATTATCTTTATTTCCCTGCAAAATGTAGACAATGGATGTGCAATTTTCTCAATACTGAAAAATTATAACAATATACTTCAACAAGTAAAAAGAAAAAAACATTTTAGCATTGATTCTTTTAATTTGATTATAAAAAAGACAACTCGCATTCAAGTGCGTTTTTTAGGTAACTTTCTTTACAAAAAGTAAAACACTACCTATTGCAGCCATTCAGAGGAAAACAATTCCAGAAAATGTTGGTATATTTTCACTGATCATGACCCCTAGACCCCAAAACCACCCTCCGTTCAAATGTTGATTTATATATGAGAAACCTCTGAGCCAAGTGATACAAGTGACACAAGTTGATACAGGTTGATTTGGAGTAAATTGCGTTCAAATTATTGATTCAATAGTAATTGACTGAATTAAAATATGAAATTGTTGCTTATTTCATGGTGGATTTAGAACTCTTATTTCCACAACTGTGTAAAAAATGTGCAGTACAATTTTGTTTTTAATTTATAATTAATCAATAGTGATAAAAATGGGGTACAGGTTTCGAAAGCTTAAGTAGTTGACCTCTAGAACGCAGCACACAATTAAAAAATTACTTATATTTCTTCACATACAAACAAGTAGCCTTGGTTCCAAATCGCCTGTGCACTTATCTCAGTTTTTTAAATTTTGTCACGTATACCCCTTGGCTTTTAGGGGTCCTCATATATATACACTGGAACCCCGATTTTACGTTTTTCAATGGACCAGCAGAAAAAAACGTACGAAACGGGAAAACGTAAAATCGTGGTCAAATAGATAAAAACACTTCAAGAAAACAAATTATACAAAAATAAACTTACCAATACCATATTAGTATTTTTAAAGTTTTTGCAATTTTTTTTCTAAATTGTCATGTCCAGTTAAAATTTCTTTCAAATTTTTAAACTCGCAATGGCATCTGCCGATGAGGGCACTATGTCTTCTGGATCTTCATCAATATCATCCTGACTTCAAAATTGCGAAATAAAATCGAAAATACCCTGTATGTCTGCGGTAGCGATAACATCCTTATCGCAATCAATGTACTCATCAGCATTGATGTCTGCAAGTATAAATTCATCCTCTTTTGTGTAGTTTTCCATAGAGAGCTCTTCCAGTGGCGCTTCACCGTTAATTTCAGATTTTGAAAATTCTCTCTTCAAAAAAGCATATGACATAATTTTTTATCTACTCAATTCCACGCCGATGAGATGAAATGAAGAGCACCCGGCACATTTTGCTTTGTTTTCCAAGCATCTTGAAGCTCACCAGAATCAAGTGAAAAAAAGGCCTTTTCTTACCAGTTTCTTTCTATAATGCATTTTGGAGGATCTGTTTATTCCCAAGTCATATGGCTGAAGTAAACTAGTGCAGTTGGGTGGAAAAAAATCCATACGCACATTCTTTAAATTCAGATTAACATGAGTACACTGGTCTACGAATAAAATCGTTTTTGTAAGATCATTTTTATATTCAATTTTCTTACAAAATCTTCAAAATGATTTAGGATCATCCAAGCATTGTGGTTGGCATTGAAATCGGCACACTTTTAACGTTTTTGAAGCATCGAGGCTTCTTGGGTTTACCAATCACAAAGGGTGCTAGCTTCTCCGTTCCGACTGTGACACGTTTCTCCTTTCACGGTGTATGGTCTATCAAGGAAGAGATTGAAAACCAATCTGGTCTCATTTGCGTTAAAGATGTCTTTTTTGAGTAAATACACACAAGAGAATGCAAAGTTTTTTTTCCATCCAATCCTCAACGACCTCAGTATTTACTCCATCTGCCTCACCACAAATAAACTTGTAAGACAAATTATACCTCTTCTTGAATCGGTCGATCTAACCGTTGGATGCCATGAAATTTTACATTTTAAATCGAAAAGAAATTTCCAGAGCCTTTTCTTACAAAATTGAGCCATTGATTGGAATTTTGGCTGAACGGGCTTGTTTAAACCATTCGTACAAAATCTTTTCCAGTTTCTCAAAAAGAGAGGTTTTCAATGTTTTACTTTTATTTGACAAATTTCCTAGTTTTTCAGATTTTAATTCCACAGGGACCTCTTGTTTTAGGATGGTTTGTAACGTGGAACAAGCGATACTGAACGATTTTACGAGATCCACTTTATTTCCTTTGGAAACTTTGGATTTTTCGATATTTTATGCCTTTTCGGCTACAGCGAAACATTTTCTTTTAGACATCCTACTTTTGACAAACAATAGTTCATCGTTACTTTCTTGCGGGAGTATTAACGGGGAGGGGAAGAACTGTTTTTGATAACAAACAACCAGTTGACCAAGTGGAAATAATTTTTGTTGTTTTGAAAATTTTCCATTAGTGAAAAAAGAAAAAAAATTCCTGAGGTACTTGGCCTAAAATGACGTACCAAGCGGGAAACGTTAAGAGTAAATAACGTAGAATCGAGTTACGTAAAATCGGGGTTCCACTGTTATATATATATATCTTACATTTGTCATGTTGTAACTCTCTTATTTATGAACCGATTTGAATGTGACTGAATATGTATATAGGACATACCAAGGTCTCGACCGAGTTCGTTGGCCAGCTTCATCTGCCATCTTGTTTCAAAATGGCGGCTAGTTAAAAAATTTAATTTTTTAAAAAACTCAAAAAGATGTACAAAAAAAATTATAAATTGAAAACGATGGTTCAGTTATGTATTAGATCGTGATACAAGGATTCCGGAGCATTTTTTGTTTTGTCTTTATCATAAAAAATGACTGAAATATGGCAGTTTGAATTTCTAGGGTAGCTCACATTTTCAAACAATCTGATTTTTTTATGCTGCAGTTATCGTATTTATGAACCAACATCAATGTCACTGATCATGTGTAGAGGACACACCAAGGTCTCGATGCAGTTCGTTCGCTTGCTTCACGCGTCAACTTGTTTCAAAATGGCGGCCAGTTAATATTTTTACTTTTTTTAAATATTCAAAATATATAAAAAAATTATAAATTGAAAGGTTGTTTCCGTAAGTGCTAGATCGTGATACAAGGATACAGAAGCATTTTTTGTTTTGGCTTTATCTTTAAAATGGCTGTGATATAGTTGTTTGAAATTCTAGGTTGACTGATATTCAGAAACAACCTGATTTTTGTTTTGCTGTAACTCTCATGCTGAAATTCACATTCAAAATCAGTTTTAACGGAAACAGGATTGAATCTACAATAATTGGGTTCCAAACATTTTAGCTTCGGGTGTTTGAGTAAAATGAGTTGAATTTTAAAAAAACATGGAATATGGAAGCCACCCTTTACTCCCCGTGCAGGACGGAAGGACTTTTTAATTTTGATTTTATGATCTTTAATGCCCTGACGAAAAAATGCAATATTTTTGTACAACATTGGCATCATCATAAAAATAAAACTATCGTTCAGAATGTATGTTTTTAATTTTCAATTTATGATCTTTATTCATCTACAAAAATTGGTCAGTAAAAAAGTTCTAAATACTAAATATAGTATAGCAATACTAAAAATTATAGCAATATTAAAAATTATAACAATATACTAAAACAAGTAGAAAAAACTACCATGCTTAGCAGGGATTTCTTTATTTTTATTGCGCTGATCAAAAACTTTTTCTAATATTTGAACCAACATACTCTACAGCACCGATTATTACCATTTTAGATAAAGGAATTATTAATTATACTTTGAAGAAAAACTGCATTATTTGTGTACATTGACATCACCTTAAAAAAGTCTCACGCAGTATATTTGTTTTTAATTTTGCTTTCATGATATTTACTCCCCTTCAAATTTTAGGCAATGGACGAACAATTTTCTAAATACTAAAATTTATAACAATTTCAAAAAGTAGAACGAAAAACCAATTTTATCATAGATTCTTTTACGTTTATAATGCGTATCATAAAAAAACCTCTAATACTTATGTTGGTTCAAGTAGAGTATCGATGATTAACATTTTAGAAAAGAAATTATTAATTTAACTTTAAGGAAAAACTGCAATATTTGTGTTCAACGTTGACATCATCATAAAAAATCATTCAGTGAGTTTATTTTTAATTTTTAATTTGTATTCATTTCTTTTCAATTTTGAATTCGATTGTTTTAAGTTTATAATGCCCCATATCATTAATCCCCTACAAAATTTAGTCAATGGAAGGACAATTTTCTGAATATTAAAAATTATATAAAATTCTAAAAATTCTAACAATGTACTATATGTAAAAAAAACTACAAAGTTTAGCATAGGTCCCTTTAATTTTATTCTGCTTATCATAAAATATTCTAATACTTATGTTGGATACAATAGAACATCAATGATTAACATTTTAGCAAAAAGAGCTAGTAATTTAAATTTCAAGTAAAACTGCAATATTTGTGCTCATTATTGACATCATAGTGCAAATAAACTCGTATTCAGTTTGTTTTGTTTTTTAATTTTGTTTTTGTGGTCTTTAGTACCATACAAAATTTAGGGAAAGGAAAATAAGTTTTCTGAAAACTAAAAATGCTAACAATGTAGTTCACCAAGTAGAACAAAATACCAATTATATCATAGATACTTTTAATTTGAATGTGCATATCACACAAAAAACTCAAATGCTTATGTTCGATTAAAGCATTGTAACATTTTCGAAAACGGAAATTTTAAATTTATACTGGAATAATTTTTTATTATTATTTATACTGGTTCTGGAGGATGATGACCTCACAAAAGCTTAATTTCTAGCAATTTTGCATTTTTACAGAAGTAAAGAAAACCATTAGTAAGATTAATAGCTTGCGGCGAGGTCTTTTAAATATAAATGCATATATTTTAAAACAACATTGAAAAAACTTAAAAGATTGTTTACTTTAAATGTTTCTTCTTGTACGAAATACACTGTTTATGTTGAACTTTTTAATATAGAAGTGATAAATCAAAATATTTACAAAGGCAAACAACATTTACGAAATCATTATCATTCCTTTATACGAAGTTTAAGTTATTATACTTTTTTATTCCCATTGTCAACTTTGCGCATGAAAACATACGAGGTTTCTGTTTTTTTGTATAAAAAAAGAATGTATTTTAAATAAGGTAATTTATTAAGCAATTTAGCGTGGACAAATAATTTTTTGTAGCCTGTTGTTGCTAGATTTAAAAACTCAAATAATAATATTTCCGAAATTCTTTCCATTTAAAAATTTCTTTAGAAGTATATTTTAAAAGGAGAAAGAAAACTTTAAAATAATCATATTATTACATGCGAAATTTTTTTAATAAGGAAAATTAGATCGTAAAAGCCCAAATAATAATATTGTCAAACACTTTTCAATCGAAAAATATATTTAAATGTGACTATATAAAGAGAAAGAAACATTTAAAATAATTAAATTATTACGTGCTAAAAGCCTTGATTGGGAGAAAAATAAAGTTATAATTAAAACGACATATTTGAATCGGCATATTTAAAATGATTTTCATATAGCGTCTAAAAAGAATACTTTTCTTCTACACATTATTATAAATGCCTGGTAGGCAGCTACATGTTTTACATAATCATCTTATACAAGCTCATTTTCGACTGTGTAATAGATCTTACTTAATATATCAAAAACTAAGGCGTCAGCTATCGTGAGAATGTTGGATGTGTCCTTAGAACTCAAAAATTCCTCCCCAGTCCCCATTCACAGGTAAATGAATGGCAATCTGATTATACAGAAGATCATCAGTGGTCGTGATAACATCATTCAATCTTCCGTAATCGGGTATTCTTATATAGAAGATCATCAGTGGTCGTCATAACATAATTTAATCTTGCGTAATTGGGTACTCTTTTTAAAACAGAGCAATTTAGCATGATTTTGGAGCCTGTGGGATCTGATAGCAGGGTTGAAAACCGTAGCTTATAGTTTTAGAAAAAAGAAACAATTTTTAATTGGTGATAAAGGATATATAACGTGCAAAATATTTTTTAGTGATTTTGAATTCACCAAAGTCATTAGTCATTAGTAGGATATAACATCTTAAAGAGAGACTTTATGATTTTAAGGCATATCTGCGGCATTAACCCGGGAGCAGTCGCGCCAGGTATGACATACACTGTAAAAAATGACCAATGTTTCTTATTTTATGAAAATATACTATAACCACGAACGAAAATATAATATAATCTTCTGAGTTATCCGAAATTCCGAATAGAGTGTTCCATTGTATTTTGAATCCCCAGAAACCAATACATTTCAAAAATTTAAACAATTATTTATAAAAGCAAAGTATTTTTCGCTGCCCGTATTTTTCAGAAACGTTTCCGAAGGGTTTTTATTGTGTATTAATTAGTCTCCTCAGCCTAGAATACCTGTTTTTCGAATGCTATCAATTCTCAAGTAAACATTTTCATGCTCAAAAAATATGTTTAACAGACACACATGCAAAATTAACAGCGTTAACATTAAAATTAAGATTATTTCTTTATTCTTTCATGTACTTATTAACTTATGCGGCTGAAAACGTTTACTTGAGAATTGATGACATTCGAAAAACAGGTATCCTAGGCTGAGGACTCTAATTAATACACTATAAAACGTCTTCGGAAACGTTTCTGAAAAATACGGGCAGCGAAAAATAATTTGTTTTTTTAAATAATTCTTAAATTTAGGAAATGTATTGGTTTCTGGGGATTCAAAAGACAATGGAACATGCTATTTGGAATTTCGGATCACTCAGAAAATTATATTATATTTTCGTTTGTGGTTATAGTATATTTTCATAAAATAAGAAACATTGGTCATTTTTTACTGTGTACCCAGGCTTTGTACAGTTTTTACAATCGACGTAACTATTTTTCGAAAAGTGATCTTCAATTTACTTTATCGCCGAATTTGTAACAATTGTTTCCTACTAAATAAAGTTACGATTATTATTTGTATTCACTGGTGACAAAGTAAAAACTATTCGTAACCTGGGTATGCGCGAATCCTACCGGATTAAAAATCAAAAATTGATAAAGTCCATCTTTTCTTTCAAACGAGTTTCAGATGAAGACACAAAATAATATAATTTGTTCGAAGCGGCACAGCCGTGGAATCTGCAACATACTTCAGTCAAGGGGAAATGAAAAGAAACACGATTACGAAAGTTTGAAAGTGATGATACTGTCAGTGGTGATATTCCGCAATCGGATTGTCATTCATTTCCCTTTAATTAGTACGAAACGACATTTGGTTCACACGGATAAGATAAATCATCACTTGTATACCCAAAAATGTCCGAAATCAATGCACTTCATTTTGTGTAAACGATTGAAAGGAATATCCAGAAGTATGAAGAAATACGCACAATTTATTGCATAAATACGTACTTACCTCAATACATTTTGATAACATCACACACACAAAAAAAGACAAACTGCCTCACAGCGGTAAAAAGTTACTGTTCAGTATTTTCGAAATGCTCACTATTGCTTACGATACACGCTTGTATTCGTGAGAGTAATTCTGCATGCACAATTCTTAGCATGGAAGGTGTCCATTTAAGGTTTCTCAGCACAAAAGCTTCTATTGCAAGCATCTTCAATATGACGACGTATATCCAGCTGACATGTAGGTGGAGTTGCCTTATCTTTTATGTAACCCCACAGGAAGAAATCCAACGGAGTGAGGTCCAGCGATCATGGAGGCCATCCAGCACTACCACCATACCCGATAATTTGTTGTCAAAAACAATCTTTGAGAAAACTTCGCACTGCAGCTGGCTGTTGTGCAGGGGCACCGTGATGTTGGAACCACAAGTCCCGTAATGTGGAAGGGGGATATCATCTAAAAAGTCAGGTATGATATTGTGTAATAGTTGGAGGTACCTCTATCCGTTTAATTTGCCTTCGTATAACACAGGTCCCAGTAAGCGATCCTTCCAGATACCGCACCACACGTTAATGGACCAGCGCACTCTGTGTCTGGTTGATAGTCCCCACGTGGGATTTACTAGCGCTCAGTAGTGGGCATTGTGTGGGTTTAGTACTCCGGTACGTTGAAACAGTGCCTCGTCCAACCAAACAATGTTGGACAAAAAATATGAGTTGCCTTCAACATTAATCAAAGCTCAGTTGCACCAATCAAATCGACGCTCATTATCCCATGGGAACAGTGCCTGCAGAGTGACACGATAGGGATGTGCATGTTGACCATGCAGTATTTGCAATAATCGGTCCCGTGTTAAGCCACAAACCCTGCTGATATCTCTTTTACTGCTGTGGGGATGGATTAGTGCATATGCGAAAATACTCTCTGACGCTATACGCATACCTTCACTCACTGGTCTGCGAAAACGCGGACGACTTCCTGTGCTTCCTGTCTCCCTGAGCTATTGCACTACATTTGTTCTGGTTACTGCACTTGGATGTGGCCCAGCTGGAAAACGAACGGCATATTCCCGTGCAGCATGCGTCGTGTTTCGTTGGCATTCGCAGTAAATAAGAACCATCTCGCAATATTAGAAGTCAGTGAAGCTCGCCCTTCTCACACAGCTCCAAATTTGTAACTCCAAACTCCAAGAAAAGATTATTTTTAATACACTACATTAAGAAATGTACATCTTGTAGGATCTCATTCATTTAGGATCATACAGAAATCCATTTACTTTGTCACTCTCAAAAAAGAAGACGTATTTTTAACTTGTCGCTAAGCAGCGATTAAGATTGCCACAACACAAAAAATAAAAGCTTTAAAATAAAAGCGTTCGCACATTCGGATTAAAATTATCGTCTGGATAAATTTACGCTATGAGATTACACTGTTTGTATCAAGCGAACACCAACACCTTTTAAACTAAAGTTTTAAATTCATTGGAAATGGAAGTTTTACAGACGTTACAGTACAGTACAACCTCTCAATCTGCAGTTGCGCACTACTACATTTCCGAAATGTGAATATGCAGAGTAGAATCTTCGCGCATCGATTTCAGACATTTTTGCGTATACAGGCGACGATTTATCTTATCCGTGTGAACCAAATGTCGTTTCGTACTAATTAATTGATGCTCTAAAACTTTCTAACTGGAAATTTTACTCTATCTCTTTTCGTTTTCGATTTGCAATGGCTATATTCCAAATTTCACCACTAGGGGCGCTGCTGTTGTATGCATTAAGTCGGTCGTAGTCGCTTTACTATACCGGTTCCTCACTTGCATATCTGTAGCTCTCTACGTTCGCAAGTATTTGCAGGTTAAAGGGACTTTCCTATGCACCCTGTATATAAAGATGATGAGAGATGATATTCCCCTGTCCACATTACGGGACTTGTGGTTTCAACATGACGGTGCCCTTGCACGCCAGCCAGCTGCAGTGCAAAGTTTTCTCAAATACATAAAAGATAAGGTTTAAGCAACTCTTCCTACAAGTCTGCTGGATCTACGTCGTCATATTGAAGATAATTGGAATAGTGTAACACCTTCCATCCTGAGAAATGTGCATGCAGAATTACACTCACGAATACAAACGTGTATCGTGAGCAATAGAGAACATTTCGAACATACTGAACAGTAACTTTTTATTGCTGTGAGACAGTTTGTCTTTTTTGTTTTTTTTGTGTGATGTTATCAAAATGTTTTCACGTAAGTTCGTATATATGCAGTAAATTGTGCGTATTTCTTCATACTTCTGGCTATTCATTTCAAACGTTTACACGAAATGGAGTGCATTGATTTCGGACATTTTTGGGTATACAAGTGATGATTTATCTTATCCGTGTGAACCAAATGTCGTTTCGTACTAATTGGGAGACAATTAATTTTGATTCATTAACTGATGCTTTAAAACTTACTAACTGGAAATTTTGCTATATCTCTTTTCGTTTTCGATTTGCAATGACTATCTTCCAAATTTCACCACTAGGGGCGCTGCTGTTGTATTCATTATGTCGGGCGTAGTCGCTTTACTATACCGGTACCTCACTTGCATATCTGTAGCTCTCTCCGTTCGCAAGTATTTTCAGGTTAAAGGGATTTTCCTATGCACCCTGTATATAAAGAAAATTAACGATAGTATTTTACGGTTCAGAAAAAAAATTTAATTTGATTAAAATGCTTGAAACTCAAAATTAATGTCCGATTTTTAACATTGTCAATTTGGCTTCGATATTGTAGTGTTGGAGACAACAAGAGAAAAGTATTGGTGCCATGGAAATATTCTGAGTATACTCTTTAAGGAGACCTTCCTTGTAAGCCTTCTGATAAAATATTGAAAAGTATATTTATTTTAGGACAAAATATTGAAGTGCTGGTTGATAGTGGAAGTGGTGTTAATATGTGGAGCAACGACATTTATACTGCCCTGGGAATTCCCAAATTGCATGAAAATTATTTAACTTAGGTATTAGTCGGAATAAGGTAACATCGTTAGGATTCATAACTGTAAATATCAAAATGGACATTTACGTCATAAATACTGACATGTATATTAGGGTGGAACGAAAATAATGGTTAATTTTTTTTTCAGTTAGAAATTTGCTTTAGTCGGCAAAAGTTGCCTTTTGGGATCAGAATGAAGAATATGAAATTTTGTTGCTGCACTAAAATATTTTTAGGTGCCGCAAAGGGCTTCAAAAATGACTTTTCTATGAAAAAACGATAAAAATTGATTTTTTTTAAAAATACGTTATTGTCTTGATCATTAAAGTATTTTACATATATTTTGTAAACAGAATATTCAAAATATGATACTTTTGCAGAAAACTTGCACATTCTATGTATTACGAATTTTTAGATGCCATTACAGGAAAAATTATTTTGTAGAATTTAATGATTTTCACCATATTAATTTTTATTAATTTTACAGTAAGATATTCTTATAGTACTACATTGAAATGAAAGAAATGTAATTTTTAATTATCGTATCTTAGTTAAACAAATCACACTTATTTAGAAAAACGTTAAAAGAGTGAAACCTCTGAATTACGGTCACATAAGTGACTAAACAAAATGTCTGAAAAAGTGTGGTGACTGCAGGAGATTGGTTGTTAGTTAGAACGAGAGGTTAATTTTAGCTGGGAAATTTTAATCTGGCCGCAAGAGAGGTGTGACTGTAAATAAGGGTGCCCGTTAAAAGAGGTTTGACTGTATATTGTTTTTAAATGCAAAACGTTATTTGTAAGAAACATTATTTTTTTTTTCTAAAGTCCACTGTAATCACACATTTTCCATAATACTAACGCTGACACATTGGAATATTTTTTTGTTTCAAATCTTGGCATGATCTTTTGAAAATGTATTTTGGTTTTTATCAATGCATCCCTTGCAGAAGTGCTACAAACTCACAAGGATGACTCGGTAACTAATTTAACAATCATTTTAATTGCTTGTGTGTGACATAGGGAAAAATTGAAGTCAATACGTTGACTCTCATGATCAGATTCTTTTGCTTGCTTTATTTACTGCTTTAGTTTCTCGTCTAAAATATACATCAACATAGGAAATAAACCTTTACTTTAACACTTGTTACTTTAACATCATGCCACTGAATTATACCAATATAATCCGTGACATCAAAGTTTATGCAAGAAGTAAAAAAATTCTGATGCCAACTTCTTTTCCAGCCCCTGCATTACAATCCGGCGTAATGCAAACTCTTTTAATGACTTCTATCACCTGATAGCATACAATTGAGGACATTTCCATGTGCAGTAAAGTATGCATTTCTTTGGCTGATTGGATCAATTACACTTTAGGAGTGTAATTGAGGTAACGTAAATAGCTGACAAGTTTTCACAAGTGCTTCGTCCATAGATACAAGATGGTTTCAACTTTATGTTAAACCAAACAGTTGCATACACATTCAAAATGTACTCAGTCAGTATTTGAAGATTTTGTGATGGATATTCTGTTCCCACATACAAGCGAAGTATTCTGTTTGCTAAGGTAAGCCATGATGAATGACAAAGTTTTTTGGTGTCTTCATAAACAAATCAGAAGAGAAACTGACAAATTCTGACAAATATTTTTGGTCCATACTTAAATTATCCTTAAATTTTAACAATAGAATGTTATTTTCAATAGGTGAAAACACAGTCACTGGAAGTTCATAACACTTTTCTAGTTATTTCCTATTTTTCTTCCAAATTCATTTGGATCTTTAGTTTTTCCATCTACGAAACAAAATAGATGACGAAAGGATAGTTCATTTGCATAAAAAAGACAAAGGAAGGACTGCAGTGGCTTTCAGAATTCCTTTCCAATAAAACAATCGCACTATTATTAAAACCAGTGTTCGAGGCAGTTCCATCATATCCAATTGCAGTAATGTTTAAGTATTGGTTGTTGTCATTGAAAAATGTCATTATGCTGTCGTTTATATCTTTTCTAACGCCTGAAATCGGTTTTACGTGTCTTGAAATCTTTGATCCAAGCTCTGGAACAAGTGATATATGTTCTTCGATAAGAGTTCTTTTGTAATACTTAGTTCATTTCTTCTCTTGCACAATAGTCTTGTATTTTCTTACATAAAAAAACAATTACTTTCTGTAACTAGTTTTACAGTTTCGTCTACATATCTTTTTCGGTTAATTATTCGTTCTCATCCAATTTTCATTCTGTCAATACATTTCTGTCATCCTTCTTTCTTCATCACTAATTGGACCAATATCCAGCAGATTGGAGCTTGGAATTATTGTAGCAATGTCTGATACTCAAGTTCGATCGCAAGTAGAAGCCACAAATCGAAATTTCATGCGCTTTTGACTATGATTTGGATTACTTGAGGTTTCAGAGACACTGGACGTAGAGGCAGTAAATAAATTGGAATATAATACAATGTTCTCTTCTGAACTTTGTTCTGTTTTTACCTCTTTGTATACTATTTATGTTTCATTATTTGTGTAATTAAAATATATTGCGCAGTCAGTTTAGCATGTTTACTGATTAAAAGCAATGTGTATTTTTTCTTTTTTTTTAATGCAAGTGTATTCAGTACTCAGTTGTAAATTTCAACATAATTGCGAGATTTGTAAAATTTTAATAAAACTCCTTCCTGCGGCACATCTAAACATAATCAAATTACGCCGGTATTTAATTTCCGTCATTATTTTGATCAAAGACAACTTATGAAAACTATAGCCAATTGAAAAAAAATTAAACGTAATTGCGAAATTTATCAAAATGTTAATAAAAACCTATAGTTTGCTCTTCTTGTGGCACCTCTAAACATAATCCAATTACGCTGATATTTAATTTCCATCTTTATTTTGATCAATAGTAACTTTGGAAAACTATAGCATATTGAAATCATTATTATTATTATTATTTACATAATTGCAAAAACTGTCAAAATTTTAATAAAAACCTAAAGTTTACCCTTCTTGCGGCACCTCAAAACATAATCCAATTACGCTAATTTATAATTTCCGTCTTTATTTTCATCAAAGGCAACTTTTAAAAACTATGGCATTTTGAAATTAAAAAAAAAAAAATTTCGTTCCACCCTAATGTATATTGTAAAAAAATAAATCATGACATAATTCCTGGAAATATTTTTTGAAATTATTAAATTTTAATATTTCAGAGAAATGTTTGCAGATTATGGCAAAAAGAAAAATGAAAGCAGTCAAAGTTAATTACGTCACAATTTTCCGACAGACAACCACAGATAGAAGAATCACCCATGTCACCTATACCGCACCCAGAAATTACACGATATAGCGATCAGAAACCCAAAACACTCCCACAGTTGAAAAAATTGCTTCGCATGCCGATTAAGTGAGAAAGGAACTGCCCAGACACAACACAAACCAATTTTTTATTTTGCTGAAAAAGTAAGCATGCCACTTAGTATTCAAAATAATTGTGTAGAGGAAATTGTGGAGTATGCAACTACAGGTTCAGATTCAGTAGCAACTTCAGACATTTATTTAGCTAAAACAGCCAACTCAATTAATATTAAGGAAATTAAAGTTAGTCATATTACAAACAATGATATAAAGGCAAGATTAATGGATCTTATTAGTAACTATAAACTGAATAAAATGAAGGAAACAAATTTGAAAATAAATATTATACTGACCGATGAAATACCAATTGCTCATTGACCATGTAGATTAGCAGTTCCAGAACAAATTCGTGAATAAATAAATAAACGAATGTTTAGACGCGCAGGAATTATAACACAAAGTACTTCAAATTATGCATCCCCTATAGAATTAGCTAAAGCGAAAAACAAATGATGGTGACTGTTTGTAGACTATAGATCATTTAACAAGAAAATAAAAATAATTTCCCTATCACGAATAGAATAATTTGTTCGATAACTCAATTCAAGCACAAAACTTCACTGCTTTAGACATAAAGAACGAATTCTTTCACACTGATATAGCAGAAGACCGTAAAAATTATACATCGTTTGTTGCACATAATTCTCAGTTATTATTAATATTCAGTTATTTTTCTATGCTTCTTTTCAATTTAGCAACTTAAAATATTTAATTTTTATGGTCGTATTTAAATGAATCTTCCATCCTACATAATAAAATTTATGAAATAATTAGATCAATGAATCTAAATATTTACAAATTTAAACAGCATTTATGAAAATTTAACTTTTTCTGAATATGAAATTAATAATATTAAGTTATTTTTCTATCCTTCTCCAATATAGCACATAATTTTTTTATAAATTTTATGATCGTATTTAAATGTATCTTATATTCGATATTTGAGTTGTGAAATAGCTAGAGCAATTAATCTAAATATTTACAAATGTAAACAACATTTATGAAAACTTAACGTTTTCTGCATATAAAATGAATGATATGCAGTTATTTTTCTATCCTTTTTTCAATTTAGCTCATCGAAGTATTTAAAATTTATGGTCGTATTTAAATGGATTTTGCATTTTACATAATGTGATTTGTGAAATAATTAGTCACCAAAAAAATTAGTTTTTTGTTTGGCATTACAGAATAATGGATCGGAAAACACTGAATTTTTAATTAAGCCTTGCGCGGTAGCGCAAGGCTTATTTATTTCTAGTGTGACATCCTAATGTTAATTTAACACAGGAAATCCCATTGAACGAGTTAATTTACTAGAGTTTTTCCCACTTTTTGTACGCGCTTCCACAAATTTTCTTCAAAACACCTAATTCTGTAAAAAAATAAATCCCCCAATCAAAAAACTCTAAATGTAGTAAACGTGGAGTCTTTAAATTAAAGTCCAAATACTGCTTAAAGTGATAAAAACATAACACGGAATATTTAAAATATTTAGCTAAAATTTGGCACGCGATGATCGATAGCTTGAAGAAGCAATAAAAATAAAAACAAATAATAATTTTTCACGTTTCCCAGTTTTGGCCAATTTAAGCACCTGCTAGCCTTGGAAATGCGATCTCGTGGTATATGTTTACTATTTCAAAAATATGCGAGAATATTGTATTTATCTTTAAGATCCGAAGATGTCACCAATAGTTGTGAACGATCTACATTAAAAAGGTATTTTAAATATTCCGTGTTAAGTTTTTATCACTTTAAAAGGTATTTGGACTTTAATTTAGATGGTACTGTCTTTATCAAAATTGGATGAATGTTGGATATTTACTTATCTAGTGATCCTGTGATGTTACGAAATGCGTTTTTTAAATTTCTCTCTTAATCGATGATTACTAAAATTCAACATGGTGAAAAAATGCAAATTTTCTGATTGCAAGAGTGATGCACGATACTTTTACAAAGATTATATGCTGGGAGTTTTGTTTTTCCCTTTTCCTAAACCACAGAAAAACTTGAGTAAATGTAACGATTGGCTTTCTGCTTGTGGTATAACAAATACAGAAACGGTGACTAGAGACTGGTATGTTTGCTCTCGGCATTTCATTGATTTAAATGGCCCAACTGAAGAGTATCCTAACCCTATACAAAGAGTATCTCTGTCGGAACCGTTAAGTGATACATCAAATAAATATTCACGATATTATCGAGGAAATCGTGAAATTATCAAAAATAAAAGAGCCGCATACTATAAAAAATGTAAAAGCCAGATACAGAAGCGTAATACTTCATATTGTTTGTGAAATAAATCAAAGGCTAATAAATATAAGCTAAAATACTGGAACAAAAAAAAACTCAAATCATAATAGGATTCTCACCTCTAAGAAAATTAATCCTTCAAGATATTGACAGCTTGCTTTAGTGAAAAATCTGCTAAAGAGTTATAAATCTAACATAGCTCAGCAAAGCAGAACAAATATTCAATTTGTAAAAACTCAAATAAAAGCTCAATTACTTGCGCGTAAAGCTATTCATACTAAAAATGTTTTGTATGCAAAGAGTTTATCGGCTTCAAAAAATTTTTCAAACAAATGTCAACAGATGTTATCAAAATCAACTCAAAATATCACTGCAGAAAATTTATGTGAAATAATTGGTGGCGAAAGAATTCACAACTCCAATGCAGAACCGTATTTTTGGGAAATAGCATATCACCCATTAGTTCACATACATTTAGATCATAATTATAGTAGTCATTCCAATTCTAAAATAGAACATATTCCTTTAGGTGATTTACAATTCGAGAAAAACATTGATGGTCATCATCCCAAAACTCTAATGTGGAAATGTGGACCTCTCTGTAACATTCGAGAGAATTCAGTTCGAAGGTTATTGCATATTCTTCATATATTTGCTTCTTCTCAGGACAGTTCTACAAAGGAATTATTTTCAAACATAGATTGTTGTGAGTATAAATCGTATTACATAAAAGAAGATCAAATGTGTGCTGTTAAGTTGGGTCATGCAGTTCATTGCTTAGACAATTGCAAATGTAAAAGCATTTTGAGAGTCATGACTGGATTGTTACCTCACTATAGTGGCTTGAGAACTCTTCTTAGACATGTGTATGAAATAAAAAAACTTTATGATGCATACAATTTAATTGATAAAGCCATTCTAAACGCCGATTTTATTGATTTAAAAGTGGTAGTCGAAGAATTTGGAGGTCTCATAGAAAAAGAAAAAAGAAAGACAATTGTGAAACAAATTCAAATACATCTGTCATAAGACCTATTTGGAAAGAAGCTGAATTGTTAGAACAATTTGAAAAGCCCTTGGCACACTGTTTTCGAGAAATGCATGAATTTCATGACACACCTTTGCGATTCCTGTGAAAAATTGTACCAAAAAAGGAAACTTACACCAGTGTCTAAACTGGTTTCCAAGCATGACTTAGAAAATACACAAAATATTGCATTCAATATATTAAGAACAGCTTGGCTTTTGCAAAAACCAGGCTCTGATATAGAACTGTTTGAGGAATTAAATATTTGTGATTACTGCTACAAGAGAATTATATCAGGTAAAATTCCTGAGCGATCCTTCCTCAATGGATTACAAGTGCATCCAATACCTGATGAAATTAAAAATTTGAATATGTTTGAAAAAATACTTATTCAGAAGTGTAAAGCATTTCAAGTGGTAGTTAGACTAGGAACCAAGCTAAAGACTTTAAACCATTCTGGCTTAACAAAGGCAATTAAAGGTAAAATTATTTATTTACATTTGCCTCTGCGAAATAATATTGACATGATTCCTCGAGGTTTACCAGATAATCATGAACTTCATATATTAGTTAATGGCCAACCAACTGAAAATAAAATAGTTTGGCAATCAATTGTTAGGCTTGAAAAGATAATGAAAGCACTGAGAAAGTTAAAAGAAATTAATCCTTTGTATGCTGATATTCATGTTTCTCAGTGTAACACTGATTATATTTGTGGTAATTGTAGTGAACTGATTTGCCACAATTAGCTGCATGTTCCAGAAAATACTCTGAGAGTAAAATGGTTGTTTCATCTGACATATCAGTAATTGTTAGTGAAAAAAATAATAAAAACCATATTACTGATTTAAATTACTTTGTCTTTAAAGGCTTTACAAATACAGATCGTTCGTGTTACGCAAATGCTATGTTGCAAACTCTCTGTATCACAGAATTTGTTAAAAAATTCAGGAAAGAGTTATTGATCCTGGTCCTACAACAAAAGCTTTGAAACAAATATTCACTACTTTGCAAAATCCACAGATTGAAACCGTAGATACACTTGAAGTGAGAAAAACACTTCATGTAAAGTTCCATGATGGTACTGATCAAGACCCGTTAGAATTTCTTGATTACCTACTGGAAAATTTGTCAAAAGAAAATGTCAATGCCATAGATCTTTTTCAACTGAAGCAAGATCTTTGGGAGAAATGTAGTAATTGCCCAAGTTATCGAGATATATGTATTAGTACAGAACCATTTAATGAATTTATTGTGAGATTTCCACATGACTTTAATAATAGGGAAGATGCAGTTGATTTCAATGAACTCCAAACACGATGGCAGACTGAAAACATTGCATGTGTTCATTGCAAAAACAGAACTAAAATGTGTCAAACTCGATTAAATTCTTGTGAAAAATATTTGTTTGTGCAACTAGCCAGATTTTCTTCAACAAATGTCTCTATGGGTCAGAATAGAACTTTTAAAATTTCGTGCCCTATAACAGGATTTTCAAACCAAAAGGTTTTAATAAATAATATATAACCTTTAAAACAAAATCTGCTATTTTGCATAAAGGAAAGTTCATTGATTCAGGCCATTATATAACAATGGTGCATTTAAATGAAAACGAGATCAATAAATGGACTGTTTGTGACGATATGAAAATAACAGATCGTGCACGTTTTGTAAAAAATCTTGCAGATGTTTACATTTTGTTTCTACAGAAATGTTAAATTAAGAAATTGTCAATATAAGGTAAAATATTTATTCAGCTACAAAAAGAAATATTTTGCTGAAAATTTCATCCTCCATAACTACACATTTTATAACAAAATCAGAATACAGTTGTTTCATATATGCTCATTATTATTTTTATGCTTCTTATGTGATGAAACAACGTAAGATTTTAATAATAGCTTTCACACACCGCTTACTAGTGTCTCTTTCCAAAGTGGTTGCAAATGTATTTTACACGATGGAATAAAATTATTTGCAAAAATAAACATGATTCGTTTATTATTATCATTATGAAGATGAGAAACAATCCGTTAAAGTCCGTTATATATATTTTTTTGTTAAAAATTACTTTTATTATTTTAATTGTTTACAGAATAATCAATGTTTGAACTGTATATTTCATATTACCAATCCTCATTTTCATATGTGCAGTCTTTTACATACTTGCCTCGTTTGAATCTTATCTGCTTCATATTAAATTGTTATTAAAAAACTTGAGATATTAAAAAAAAGGAACTTGCAAAGCAAATTAAAAAAATAAATTTATTTCCATATTGTTAAGCCCGAGAAGGGACAGATATTAAAATTATTTTATTTAGTCAATGCTACAATAACGTTGCATTCTTATATTAAATCTTGCTCAGTCTATTTAATCTTAAAAAATTAAATTTAAATTTGAAACATGATATTAAAGCAACTTTAAAACATTTCATTTAGAAATCTAAATAAATCTTCAACTTTTTTTTCAGTTTTACATGCATTATGCAAAATTTTTATTGTAGCAAATTCTAACAGACAAGAAACATGAGAAGTTCAAATAATTTAAAAAGTTGAAGATTTATTTAGATTTCTAAATGAAATGTTTTAAAGTTGCTTTAATATCATGTTTCAAATTTAAATTTAATTTTTTAAGATTAAATAGACTGAGCAAGATTTAATATAAAAATGCAACATTATTCTAGCATTGACTAAATAAAATAATTTTAATATCTGTCCCTTCTCGGGCTTAACAATATGGAAATAAATTTATTTTTTTAATTTGCTTTGCAAGTTCCTTTTTTTTAATAGATTAAAATTTGTAGTAAACAAAAAAAGACAAAAATAAAATAAATAGTACATCAATTCATTTTAATCATGAAATTATAGAGTTGTTTTGAAAATTCGTTTTTTTTTTTTTTTTTTTTAAATAGCAAAAATAAATAAATACACATTACTCTGGTATCATAAATACGTTTAAAATTGTGAAGATCCCCCTTTAGAAAATAATTAAAATCTTACCTTGTTCTTAAAGGATGTACTTTTTTCAATATCATTAAAGTAATTTATGCTAAAATATTCCACAAAATGTGCTTCTTAACCCCTTCGCGATGAGCGATCGTTTCAGAATGTTCGTTAATACATCACCGGTTTTTTAAAATATAAATTTTTGCCTAATTTAATCGCAGGAATGCTTTGATTAAATAAGGCAAATTTTTCAATTAAAAATTACTGGTAGGAATAATGCAGAATGCTGAGCACCTCATGCGTCATGTATAAGTGACGCGAGGCTAACGAAAAATACAGGCTACCGCGGTGCATTCAACTTATCTTTTTTTACAGACCGCTAGAGTGACGTATTGCTCTTTTCGTACATCTGTATTGATGGTGCATTCGAGCATCACGTGACTCCCGTGGTCTGTAAAAAAAGATTTACGTAACGCACCGCGGTAGCCTTTCTTTTTTGTTAGCCTCGTAAGTGACGCTAGTTGCGAAGGGCTTAACGCATCTGCATCGTTAGCGCATGTATGCGTATTTGTAAAAAAATTCTTTTTAATTCAGAAATTCTGAACCCATTACGGAAATTCCGAAAGAAGAATTTTTATTTAAATGTAATCACAAAATGTATCTTATTAAATTAAGCAAAAGTTAAAATTCAAAATTTCGGATATGAATTTGAATTTTCTGAATGAAAAATAAATTATAAAATTGAAAATAGATTAATAAAGGGAAAATATTTGCGAAATATTCTTTATATCATAAAGTTTTAATTTCTTTTGAAAAAATATTTATATTTAGCAATAAAAATAAATAAACGTTACATCTTGTATGCATTTTAAGAAAAAAATTATAAAGCATTTGAGAAAATATAATGCTGTTTATAAAAAACAGCTTCGTTTTTAATATGATAAAGTTACCGTTCTCAAAAATATTACGTTTTATGCGTTCAGTTTTGTTTAGAAATCCCATTTCATTCCAGATTTAAAACATATATCAGACCTATTTGACATCTTATATAACGTTTAGTCAAGCGTAGAATGCAGAGCAATTTAGAGAAACAGTTACATGAGTCGTAGCACTCTTTCACGGAAATGTAACGAACCTTCGAAGATGTCTCATATCGTAAGTTAACAAAAAAAAAGTTGTTTTCGTAAACTTTCATTTCAGAAACAAAACAGGGATCGTAAAAAACTGACTGAAAATTTTGGATTAAAAGATTGTAAAGAACTATAACCGAGAAGAAAGAAAAATCATGCATCAAGTATATATTATGAAACACTTTTCAACACATTCAGAATAGTGTAAAAAACTTCACCTTTTAATGAGGTGAAAGATGATATCTAAGTAAACAATTAGGGAAATGGGTACTTACGTATTATCCGTGCCAGTTTTAACCCAACTGCGCCAGGCATGGAGCCAATATTACTAATTATAGTAACCCTTATATATATATTTTTTTCTTGCTACATGGTACATGCCTGGGAATAATCTATAATATTATTCTTTCTCATTTACTATGCTATTTACCATTTATTAATTTTATTAAAATAATGTTATTTACTATTTTTAACAATGTTATAAATTTAATAAACATATATTACATGTTATTTATTTTATATTAATTACCATTTTTAACAATGTTATTTGATAATTTTAAATTACTGCGTTTGAAAACATAATTGGTACAAGATTGGTACTTGGCAACCATTTTTGGCGATCAATCTCCTGGAACGGATAATACGTAAGTACCGGGAAATGTATAACACATTTGAAAACCTATTTTCAGCAATTACCATCTGTAGTCGGAAAAAATATTCGATTTCTTTTGTGCAGCTCTGTATATGATCTATAATTTGTATATACACTTCATAGTATGCTAAATTTCAGTTAATTTAGGAAACGCATAGTACTGTTGAAAATTCATCTTCAGAAATTTACGCTAATAAACGGAAATGTACTCGAGATCTTTGTATAGACCTGTAGAATATTTACACATATGTGTATAAGTTCTATAGAATTTGTGCAAAATAAGTAATACACAAAAATGTTAAATTTTAAAATGTACACCACAAGAAACGCACTTCCAGCAATTATTCTTCATCAACAGCACTGTAACCGATATTTTTCGTGTGTCCTTGCAAATGACCGATAAATGCTATGCGCACAAAATTCTATAGTCAGCATATTGTAGTGCACCTCGGGGATATATATTAATTTCAACATGTTTAAAATAGTGCAACATCATTAAAATACACTGTAAAAGATTTATCCAATAGACCATACTGTAACGGAATATTTTTAGTGTCCCTGTAAATGTTACGCACTTCATTTTCAATTCCGAATATGCCATATTAAATATCAATAACATATAAATATTGCATGAAAATACGAGTATATTTATTCGAGTAATAGCAGGGACAGTCTGCAGACAGACAAATAGACAGCGTGATAAACCGAATTCATAAACAATTTCAATGATTATGCCCGTAATTATGATTAATGATAATGCCCGTAATTAATTTTTAATAATTAATTACGGGCCATGTTTGAAAGTGTTAAAATCGAATGTCGCCAATCGGAAGATTTATTTTATTTATTTATACATTAACTTGTAGACGAATTATTAAACAAAATTAATCCAAATTTAAATTTTTATCCGACTTATAAAAATGGAAATAATAAAACAAGTTAGTATATTTATTTTTCTTTATTTTCCTTTTATGTATACCTATTGAACGGATAGTCGCATTTAGAAAATTCTTCTTTTGTTTGAATGAGCTTTTGTGGTGCGTTGTCGTATTTCGATGCCACTAATATCAAAAACTCGTTTGCTCGTATTTCTTTGTTTTTTCACTGTCTTCATTAAACATTACAGTCGTTAACGTTCATAAAAATCGGACAACCGCCACGAATTTTAAATAAGAAATCAAAGTTCATAGTACTATTATGCGTTTTTAAACTACTACTATGTTTTACTGTTATATATTATGCTTTTATACGGGCCAGGTTTGCTTAGAAATACCCTCCACGGAAGGCAATCCCTTCCGCCTACATTCATCACGCATATAATAAATCTTATCAAACATCACCATCACTTTCAATATAAAAGCAAAATATTCTTAAACTTCATGCACAATTTCGGCAGTCGGGATTATAATTAAGTGGGAATTATACTTCCTACTGCTTTTTAAAAGGCATATCATGATACACAACTTCAGAAGTAACATAAAAATTTCATTAATGCATGGTGAGATGATTACTGATATTTTGAAAACATAAGACCAAATTTTTGGACATCGTTTTTTAAATGGGACATTATGATTAAGATAACATAAACAATAAACTATTCAATGTCAATGCTGTTTTTAATAGACTTGTTCATTTACATATTACCATACATGCCAACCTTTAGATTTTATTTTTTAAAAATATTTAAAATATTAAATTAAGTAAAAATATATAATAATTTTAAACAGAAAAAAAAATACTATGAAACTAATCAAATTTCTATGTTGTTATTAATAAAATAATTTATTTATGAAATTTCTGGTTTTAATTAAATTGAAATATAAAAACTGTGGTTGGCAAATATTTATCATAAACTTCAGCTGTTCATCGTTATATATACTCTTTAAAATAAGATTTATGTTCAGTTAAATTGATAAAATATTTATTTGCAGTACGATAGCAAAATAAATAGTAATTTTATCACATGTTAACAAACAGATTCTTTAATTTTGATATATAAAGTTTGAGTAATAAACTAATACTGTTTAATTAAATCAATATAGTTAAATAAATATAATAGTTATTGAATTATTTCTCAACTTTGGCATGAACTAAAAATAAATAAATAAATAAATTGCATATGGTGTGTTTTTTGTACTTCATTGCAAAAAACATTCATGTAAAATTAATATGAACACTTAACTTCTGTTTTAACGTCAAACGTCATTTGTGAAAAGATGCATGCAGCAAATCTGTGTTTATTGTTTTGTTACGTAAAAAACTGACAATCTTTAAAAATTTAATTTTTAAAATTTAATAAAAATTTAATGATAAGCTTTGTTACAAATGCTGGCGTGCTATTAAGTAAGCTGCATCTCAATTTAATAAATAGCTATATATATATATAATCAACTATATATATATATATATATATATATATATATATATATATATATATATATATATATAATGAACTCTTTTTTTTTTCTTTTTCTTTTTTTTTTTTTACATTTAAAGATCTGTATGCACATTTACAGCAAAAGAATTAACACAAAATCGCCACGGGTCAAAATATTTGAAGAAAGAGTAAGTTAAAAATTTTATTTCGTTGTATACGCTTTTTGCATTGAAAACAACTCCACTTCAGGCTATAAAATATACTAATGGTATTCTGCGCTTTTTCCGTAATACGTCTAGAAACTATTCCTTTGTTTGGACTCCATTCTATAAATTTTTTTTTTCTTTTCTTACATGTTTTTATTTCCATAAAAATTCATACACCATCGATTTCTTCTTGTTGTCCCGAGTATTGATTTCAATGCTTTTTACTGAAGGCACAAAATAGTCAAAAATATTCTATCTATAATCATAATTTTTCGTATTTTTTTAATATGAACATGGAATTACCTTTTTATAAATGTAATGTTCTATATTGTAAATAATGCAATACATTACTATTATAGATATAATGATAATAAGATATAGAAATGATGATGCATTTATATAAATATCTCTCTAATATAAAACTAATTATTATCCGTAATTTCATTCAAATGATATTTTAACATTAATATAAGCATTAATTAAACAAAAATGTCCCATCTGATAATTACAAATATGTATAATCATCATTTATAGCATTTTATAATAAAGAACACTTCTAAATATTTTATTTGACATATATATTATTTTAAATACACCTAATACACTTTTTACAGAACCATAGGAGTAAACGAGTGCGGACATTAAATATCACTATTATTAATAGTAATATTTTACTTATTTAATCGATTATTGCTATTATTAAATAATAACGTTGACAACTAATAAAAATACTGCTTTTCAATGTGCGTAAATCTTTAAACAACTAGTCAAAAAACAAGAATTATGAGTAAAAGATCAATTCCAAATTGTTCATGTGCTTGAAATTTCATACGCTTTCTCTAATCTGTCACAACTGAGGATTACAAATATGCATAATCAATATTTACAACATTTCAGAAAAACACTTCTAAATATTTCATCAGTACTTGAGAAAAATCTTGTTATTCACCCAGAAAAAGGAATTGATTAAAACTACAAAACATGTTTTGTTGAGTACATTTTGGTTGTTTTAGCAAAATTCAAGTAAAATTGAACCATTTTACTTGAATTAACAAAACATTTTTTGCTGACGATACAAATTTTTTTTTTTGGAATTGCAAAAACAAAAAAATTTTTGTTGATTCAAACAAAATTTTCATTGACCTATATTTAAACAAAAAGTTTTGTTGGGTCAAACAAATTTTTGTTGATTCAACAAAACTTTTTTCTGGGTGTTCCTTTTATCCTTTCTATGTTTTCTGTTTTCAATTTTTTCTTCCGATCATGTGTGCGGATACAACCTACGTTTTCGCGTCGAAAAGTACTGTTTACAGCGATTATGATAGTAAATGATTTTATCGAAAAGTGTTAATTAATCGGAAACGTCAGACGTCATTTTGGGGTAATTAGTGAAACAGAAAAGTAAAGACACAATACTAAATTTATATTACAAAAATAGCTTATATTTTGAATAATGATGGTAAAAATTAAACAAGTGGGTAAGTGTGATCAAAGATCGCTCAAAGGGTTTCGTTTGATATTCCTTTCAAAACACTTTATCCTTTCTTTAATAAATCCAAATAAATTTCATTAAGCAAAAAAAAAAAAAAAAAAAAAAAATACCGGCCTATTTTTTTCGCTTTTTCGAACATCTAAACCAGCCCGCTATTATATTATGTCATAATAATATCTGTCATGCTGACTAAATGCAATATTTAAAAAAAAATAATTTCAAAATTAAACATGCTGTACACCTTCAAAATGTTAAAATATGCGAATATTTCCATAATCGGATTTTTATTACGATTCAATATGCACTCTTAGAAAAAACTGTAAATTAATGAGCGTTTGCCCTTCAATTTTCACGAGCAACAGCCTTATTTGATGAAAAACGGTCTGATGCACTAAATAAGTGGCCTTATCCTTTAGATACTTAGAAAATTAAGAGCAATACACATATTCTTACAGTTCTAGCCGACTCCGTACATTGTTCTCCGTTAGGGTGTAACCCTTCATTTTACTCGTGTTTCGAAAATTTTAACCCGACAAAAAAGTGATTCTGTGATGATTATCTAACGTGCTACGTGCTACGGAGCAGTAAGTAAAGTGTTATTGTGTTTTAAAGTGCATTACATCCTGTAAATTATAATGCTGTATTACTTTGCCCCGTAAAATTATGGGCATGTATTTTTTTTTTTTTTTTTTTTTTTTTTTTTTTTTTTTTTTTTTTTTTACGGGGTATGACTGGAATCTCTGTTGCCGGCCTCTGCCCGTAATTTTACTGCAATTTTTTTTTTTTTTTTTTTTTTTTTTTTTTTTTTTTTTACAATGCGTTTCTTAAACTCATATATTTACTATTCTCTATTACTCATATTGATACTCGCTTTGTATTATTCTCAAACATTTGAAAAATTCGTTAAACTTTCAATATATTTTTGCAACTGCTATAACAAAACACGTTTAAATTTAATAGGAAAAGGCTGTTAGAATTTTGGTTTTTTATGTCTATTTATTAAAATAATAGGATTTTTTCAAATTTTAATATTTTGGGCTTCATAAGTTATATTCAGCTATATATAAGCAAAGTTTCAACTCTGTAAGTTACATAGTTTCTGAAAATGGCTCTGTGACGGAAAGACAACGGAACGGGAGTAATAGGGTTTTGTTAGATGAACGAAACCCTAATAAAAACGTGGTAAAGCATAAAACTTCAACTGTAAATTATAAAATATCCCAAAAAGGTACTTACGTATTATCCGGGTCAGGTCCGTTGCAACTGCGCCAAGCATGGTGCGAATTAAACTAAATACAGTAACATTTATTTTTGACAACTATGTAGTTTATTTATTTATTAGAGTTTATAATTTATTTTTTATTATAATTTATAGTTCATTTTTTAATATAGTTTATAGTTTTTTGTTATTTATTTATTATTGTTCAATTAGTATATTTTATTTATTTGTTTATTTTATATTAGTTACAATTATTTACAATATTATGTATTTAAAATTGTTAAATTACTCTTTTGAACATGATTGGCAACGATAAACAAGATTGTCAATTGACAACCATTTCTGGCGATCGACCTCCTGGCACGTGTAATACGTAAGTACCCCCAAAGACGTCTTACAATGCTTTGTGTGAAATAAGTGGATTATGTTAAAAAAAAAAAAGAATTAATCTTTAAAAAATCAAAATCGAAATAAATGCTCCTTGCTATTATTCGTGTTTCATTTATAATTAAAAACATTTCAACGCATAAAAATGCACATTTGACCTTATATATGACGTAATATTCGCCAGTGAAGGCCTTTCTTATGTAATAATTTATTTATTGTAATGTTTATCTTCTTATTTTTAATTTATTCACGAGTAAATCTCTGTTACAACTGAAAAGGGAAATTATTGGATAAGTATTATTATTCGGGCAATTTATAATGTAGCAACGGCTCAGAAAAAAATGTGTTAAATTGTGTTTGTTACAAATTGTACTATGTAAGTATGCACAGTAAAACCCATATAAGGAAAACTCCATGTAGAAATGTAACTATATTTAAATCCCCAACAACAATAAGTTTTGTAATGTTTTTACCTATGAACGGTGGATAAATTTCGCTGTCCCAGGGTGCCCGCTATTCAAAGGTTTTTCTTTATATGTGCTGTAACATGTATGTAGTAATATGCATGTAGATATAATATGTGGGCGTAAGAAATATATATATATATTTATAGGGTGTGTACGATGCATGTATGTAAAAATATAAAATAGTGAAGACGGGTATATAAATATGGAGATTTTGCATTAAATACGGAGTACTCAATAGCAAAGGTGACTATTACTATGATTAAAGGGGACTATTATTATGATTAATAGTTTGCAATGAATACAATTAACATTTAAAAATATACATGCAAAACGGTATTCAATAAAACATTAATGGCTGCTTTACTTAAAAAATTCTTCTTGTAGAAATTATTCTATCTGAGCTGAGATTTTATTGTAGATAGTAATAAATGTAAATAGTTACAGGTAAAATCAATGATTATGTAAATATTTTTCTATGAAAATATAAATATATATATATATATCATATGCTTCAATAAAGTTGGAGTACAAAACTTTTAAGAAAATCGTCAAAAATTTTTATCATTATAATTAAGATTTTAATGAAATTCGCGTTCGGAATCTTTTATAATTTGCATTTTATATAGTGTTCCAGAGCTGCTAGTCTTGGAGATTATTTTCAATTGAAATAAATTTAATTTCAGCCAGAAAAATTACTTAATGAAACGTTTCTTGTCCCCCACCCCCAACCCCCTGTGTTTATTTTTCAAGTTCTTTCCTTTTATAAAATTTCTGGTGTTATTGGATTTGGAAAAAACAGGAAAGTTGGCAAGTATGTAGTTCAAGTCTTATTTTTTTTTTTTAAAAAAGGAGCAATGTCGCCAAGAATTTATTTTTTCAAAACCTCTACTACTTTCTTCAACTTTTAATTTCCACTTTATTTAATCATGGAATAAAATATTCAGTCATAAAAAAATTAAACATTGCTATTTTAATACAGTGATAGACATTTTGTATAAAAAAAATTATGCAGAATTGTACAGATTGGTAGCACTTTAAAGACCCATCCTCTGCTACCAGGGCTTTACAAATTTGATAAAATCTGGTAGCCAGCAAAAAATCCTATTCGCCAGTAAAAAGTAATTACCCCCCCCCTCTTCCCCCGTTATTGATTTTCAAAAAGCACAAATATTTTTTATGAATTGAAGACTTCCAAAGACCCACTTCCAAAGAGGCACTTCCAAAGACACACCCGCTGTTACCAGGGCTTTACAAATTTGATAAAATCTGGTAACCAGAAAAAAATTCTATTCGCCAGTAAAAAGTAATTACACCCTCCCCCCCCACCCTTCCCCCGTTATTGATTTTGAAAAAGCACAAATCTTTTTTATGAATTGAAGAAATATAAGAACAATCATAGTTTAAAATTATTACTTACATAGTTTAGAATAGTTACATAATTTTAAAAAGACAATATAAACTAAATTTTCTAATGAAACATATTAAAATTACATATCTCTGGAAAAAAAACTGTAAAGGTTGAATTAACCGGCATGTTCCGGAAATGCTGACTGCCGAATTCTTCAAATGTCCGGATAGTCGAGTGCTACAAAATCTATATCTGATGAAATAGTGAAGCAGGAAAACAATATTTTGTCTATTTTCCTGTCGAAGTCCGTAAAATAATCCTGGTCTTATTTTAAAATTTGCATTTCATGAACTTATTTTTTCCATAAAGTTAAAAATATTTTTCGTTTGAATATACTAGCTTCTTAGTTTATTTCTCAATATTGGGGGAAGAGAAAAAATGCTGTCTGTGCTCATTTCTTAGGCCAATATTTGAAAGAAAAAAATACTCCAGATTAAAAAACTTGGTCGCCAGGTAAAACATCTTGGTTGGCGACCACATTTGTCAAGCCCTGGCTGTTACAAATTATTATTTCAAATTTTAACCAGAGACATTAAAACACAGATACTCCATTTTTTTGTTTTCATTTTTGAAAGAGTATTTAACACCTTAAGAACTTTGGCCAAAAACTGAAAGTACAACAAGGGGTTTCCTATTCCATTATTTAAAGCTGTTGGGTACCACCAATTTTTAATTGCAATCTTTGTTTTATTTAATGAAAATTTTTTCTATTAAATAAGGGAAATATTTTCGTTCTTCTTATAAAAATAAATAAATAAATAAATAATAATTAAAAAAGAGTCCATATTTATCGTATTTGTCCATATTTATCTTAATTGTAGAAACAAAAGATTACAAAGTTTGTAGAATAATGTAGGACTTAAGTGTTAAAACAAAGTATTCATTTAAACTGTTGACAGATGATGAAGACCAAACAACAAAGAAAAATAACTTCTGGCAATTTTGTGTTGCACTAAAGGTAAAAATAACCATTAGTAAGATTAATAGCTTGCAGTGAAGTCATTTAATTTTTCAAGGCATAAAAGTAAAAAAATATACAGAAATTTACAGACTTTTCCATATAACTACTTCATTTAAAAAACAAAACAAGGGAGGCTGTTTCTCTTGAATTATTTTCATGGCAGAAATAAATCTAAATATTTACATATATACACAACATTTATGAAAATTTCCATTTTTTGTGCATAAAATTTAAAAAGAACATTATTTTTTTCATCCTTTTTTGCTCATTAAAACATTTGGTCCGTACAGTGTTATTTAAATGAAACATAAATTTTTGTGCAATGTTATATATCAAATAATTAATCTTGAACAAATTATTTTTTTATTTAGCAGTACATAATGGTGTATTGGGAAATGCATAATTTTGAATAAGTAAAAATTTTGAATATATTTAATAAGTAACATTAAATAATGTTATAATTTACGCTGTACAATGTTTTTTTTAACAATGCACAGCGCTGGCGAGAAAACCCCTGCTAATAACACCCACCTACTAACTCTGCGCAAATCATTGTATAATAATGTGACTAGTACCAATGAATTAGTTGCAACAATTAATGTTACACTTAAATTTTGTTTAGATGATCGTCTACATAGAGAAATTGTATCCAAAATTACATTTTTCAATACTAACACCTAATTTTGACATCATAATGGATTTTTCAGTACATTATATGTTCGGCAACTTAAAGGGAATTAAGTTAATCTAATAGTTTATGAATTATACACGATTACATGTCGTAACTCCTAATGTTCAATTCCTTTTTAATCGTTGCAAAACAGATGGCATTGCATGTAGTTAGTAAAGTATAACACAGAGTTACTTTGCGGAATGAGCTGTAATTTTGGGATTCTTATGTTTGACGCTAATAGAAATTTATTTCTGTTTAAAAATAATATGAGATAAATTTCCTATTTCCCTCGAAAATTTATTTTGAAAAAATATATGTTCTGCTTGTTTCTCTAAATAATTTGATTATGTATATGTGTCCATGAAATAAATTGTACTCTTATGTATATATTTAATAATATTGATATTAAAAAAATAAATGGCATTTATGAAACAGACACTAGGATTCCAGAAACTATTTCCATACCAGACAATTCTCCTCATTTTTGAGTACCACTGATTCCGAAAAGAAATAATTGCAGTATTCTGTGATTAAATAAAGCGAATGTGTCTGTACTGCGATAGTAGTAGTGAGAAATAGATTGACTTCGCAAGTATTGGTATATTTGAAAGTTTACTGTAAAAGACACTTTCACTAGAGAGTTTCTAGTTTGGCCTCCATTTTTATTTAGAAATTCTGATATCGTACCAGAAATTCCGATTAATAATTTTGCTTTATTTAGTGGCAGAAATTTTTTGATTTCATAAAATAAAAATTATTGTTTGGAAATTTCAGGTGGAAATTAAGAATTTCTAAATTTGATAAAGCTCGTACTGGCAACTTCGTTTCTCTATCTAATCAAGTTCACTAAAAGAAAAAGTGCCATTATTTGTTTCGGACACTCAAAATGTTGCTTTTCTTGAAAAGAGAAAAATATTGATTTTAAAACACCCAAGTCTTTAAGTTTGTGTAACCAAAATACATTCAAAATAATTATAAGTTTCAAAATTATGTAAGTTTCGTTTTGGTATTTGTACTATTTTCCAAGACTGTACATGCTCCTTCATTGGTATTAAATATTTTTATACATATTCAGGGTTTGTACGCTGTTACCACAATTTTTTATGGAATTTGTCGCTTTATTTAAATGCAGAAATTTATTACAAATCCTGCAATTAAACGAGGCGTCTAAAATTTCTTCTCTTTAAATATTAAATATAAAAATTATGTTTAAAAATTATGGTAAAGGCGTACGAACACTGATATTGAAACCACTTAAGCAAGGATTTCAAAAGCATTTTTTATGTAAAATATGAAATATGCTACATCCAATTTTTGTACCTAAAATTTATTTAATTTGAAGAAATTTTGTTTGAAAAAATGAGTGGAAATAATATTTTTAATTATTTTACTTTGTTTATTAAACTTCAAGAACAAAAATCGTATCAAGTATTTATAATCATCAAGTTTCAGAGTTCGTAATTTATCAATAAAGATAGGTAATTACACATTACTTTTGCATCCTATAAACATTCTAAAGAAAAATTAATTTTTGAAAATAAATAGAAAACATAATATTGTTTACACAAATGTGCTTCTTTATCAAAATCATAAAATCATAAAATATTCAATGTTTAATTAAAAAAAATCATAAAAAATGTTTTATACCATCACATTTTAGATATTTCTGAAAAAAGGTTTTTTTTTTCAATAAACATAAATAAATATACTTTACTGAGATATCTTACAGGCTTAAGGTGACCCTAATTAAACTGACAGCGTATTCTGTAATGTGAGCTATTTTTTTTCGTGGAATCCTTTTTCTCCCGTCTTGTCTGACAGAAAAACTGAAGACTAAAAGAAAAAATAACTTTTGAAAATAAATAGAAAACATAATATTGTTTACACAAATGGGCTTCCTTATCAAAATCATAAAGAATTAAATAATACAGAAAATATTCAGCTTTTAATTAAAAAAAATCATAAAAAAATGTTCTATATCATTAAATTTGAGATTTTTTAGGGTGTATTTTTAAACATAAATAAATATACGTTACTGAGATATCTTACAGGTACGAGGGGACCCTAGTTCAACGGACAGCGTATTCTGCTCACAAAATTTGGCTCTATTGTCGCCATTAGATCTTGCTCTATGGCCTCCTCAAGGTGACCTCCAAAGAATGGTTACCTCAACGTGGCCATAATTAAACTGACAGCGTGTTCTGTAACGGGATCTAATTGCCAGAATGGGGCCGGATTATGTAGGACGATTAAACAAGGGATTTCGCGACAGAAAAACTTCGCCACATATCCCTTAACTGTGACTTTCGGAACTTTTTTTTTCTCCGTGGAATCCTTCGTCACCCCTTTTGTTTAATCATTCAATAAAATTTGGCTGTATTCTCGCAATCAGATAGAACTGCAGAACACGCTTAGTACTTATTTATGGCCACCTGGTATTTTAAGGAACACACATTTAAGAAAGATTTGAGAAAATTTATCAATGTTATAGTTTCAAATATCCCTAGTTTTGAATACCGCTATATTTATATAGAAATGTATGCTTTGTATAATCGCAGAATTTCTATGATTGATTAAAGCGGATAGTTCTATTTAAAGATAGATATAGTTCTATTTAAAATCGGGAGATTAGCAATTATGGAATGTTTATAGAAATCAGCATCTTTTTTCAAGAAAATAAAAATGCCGTTTAGTAAAATAATACAAATTATACGTATGTTTTTGTTCGGAAATCCTATTTTTTCCCTTTTTAAAACGACGCATATGTCAGATCTGTTTGGCGCTTTATATAGCATATAGCCAAGCATAGAAAGTAGAGAAATCCCGAAAAACATGTGCATCAGTAATGACATATAGCCAAGCGTAGAAAGTAGAGATATCTCGAAAAACATGTACATCAGTAATGACGTATAGCCAAGCGTCGAAAGTAGAGAAATCTCGAAAAACATGTACATCACTAATGACATATAGCCAAGCGTAGAAAGTAGAGAAATCTCGAAAAACATGTACATCAGTAATGACGTATAGCTAAGCGTAGACAGTAGAGAAATCTCGAAAAACATGTACATCAGTAATGACGTATAGCCAAGCGTCGAAAGTAGAGAAATCTCGAAAATCATGTACATCAGTAATGACGTATAGCCAGGCGTCAAAAGTAGAGGAATCTCGAAAAACATGTACATCAGTAATGACGTATAACCAAGCGTCGAAAGTAGAGAAATCTCGAAAAACATGTACATCAGTAATGACGTATAGCCAAGCGTAGAAAGTAGAGGAATTTTGAAAAACATGTACATCAGTAATGACGTATAGCCAAGCGTAGAAAGTAGAGAAATTTTGAGAAACATGTACATGAGAAATGTTAACCTCTTACAAAAATTAAAGAAACTTCAACTATATCTGTTAAAGTAACATTTAAAAAGAATTACATAAACTTTCATTTCAGAAGCAAAACAACGCTGAGAAAAAAAATGACATAAATTGTGTACTATAAGAATGTAATGAATATTAAAACAAAACGTATGATGTCATTCTAAAAGAATTTTTATTCGTACATGTATATGTTGATACAATATGAGATAAAAAATCAATCTAAATTTCAGTTTTTTTCATATTCAAACGTATAATATTGCAAACGTATTTTGGTAACTGTGTTGCATACATAAGGTAATATAATTTAAATAAATAAATAAACCTTATCCTGACATCATATGCTTTCAGCAGGAAATACCATTTAAAAATTTCGAAAAATATAATTCTATTTATGAAATCTCGTTTTTTTTTTCAATTCTTCTTTTTTCAAATGTTTCTTAGACGCTTGCCAAGTCTCCCGATTTTTGGCTACTATTTTCACGTATAGAAATATTATCTTTACATAATCGCAGATTTCTACAATTAAAAATCGCGAATATTTTTATTACAAACTAGTGGTAGTAAAAATAGAGAATCTTGGCAACATATTGTAAAAAAATATAAAAAAGTAAATTAGTAAAAAAATATAGAAAAAACATTACTTTTCTAGAAGTTCAATTTCTGTTTAGTTTTAAAATGATAAATATATCAGATTTGTTTTGCATTTTATGGGATATCCCTACGAATTTGTCAATTATCTCACGGTATTGGTGATATGTTTCTCTATATTTGACTAGTGTTTTTATATGAGTTACTCTGTAGAATTGACTACCAAATCATGAATAAAAATATTTGGTATATTTCGGGCATGCTCAGTTATAAATCATTTCATACAAAGGCCCATATCTCATCAAATAAACAATATATAATCTTTTTAATTGCAGTATAATTGTTTTTATTAACACTTTCTAACCTAGTTGAAAAGTGTTTATGACTTCGGTTTGTCTGCCGTCTGCCGTCTGTCCGTGCTCTAACTCCCGTAAATATGCTCGGATTGCCTTGCAATTTTTATATGTTATTGTCGTTATCTATAGCACGTTCCCTATTTCAACTGAAGTGTGTAGCTCTTATAGTTTTTTTACAGGGATACTCAAAAGAATTCCGTTACATTACGGTTTATGGGGAAAAATCATTTGCGATTTATTTTAATGCACTGTTAAAAATTTGCAGCAAACTGTCCAGTCATTTGACCGTTTTTACAAAAAACGGTTATATAACCATCATTTAACTTTATTCTGACCATAATATGGGTAGTAATATGTTCAGAATTGAGTTAAATTACGGTTATGTAACCATTTTATATAAAAACGGTCAAATGACTGGACAGTTTGCTGCAAATTTTTAACAGTGTGATGTTACACAATTTCAAACACATTGTAATTCATATATATCACTAAGGTGTATTACAAGAAGCTTAATATGGAATAGGGTGTGGATAGCACTTATAGTTAATTTACAGGGACAGTCAAAAAAATTCCGTTACATTACGTCTATGGAGAAAAATCGTCTGCGGTTTATTTAAATAATGTTTCACTATTTTAAACGCATTGAAATTTATATATATCACCAATGTGCATTACAAGAGGTTTACTACAGAATAGTGTGTGTATAACAGTCATCGTTCATTTACAGGGACACACAAAAGAATTCTCTACTGTCTGTTAACAATAATTCCTGGAAGTGCGTTTTCAGTTACTGAATGCGATTTTAAATTTAACTCACTTTTTGTTTATTACGTGGTGTGTATAAATTCTGTAGATCCTATACAGGGAAGCACAAAAGCTCGGGAACACATTTTCGTTTATTGACAGAAACTCCAGAAGGAGAATTTTAAACTGTGCTACACGTTTTTTAACTGAACTAAAATTTGGCATCCTATGTAGTATATATACAAATCTATAGATCATATACAGGGCTGAATAAAAGTATTCGGATATTTTTCCGACTATTGTATACGTTGTAAATTCCTGAAATTATGTTTTTAAATGTGTTATGCGTTTTTCAAATTGTTTACTTAGATATTATCTTTCAGCTTATTAAACGGTATGATTTGTAAAATTATTTTGGAAACGTTGGAAAGTGTTACATAATCTATGCTTGACGCATGATTTTTCGTTCTTGTTATTCTTGAAGTCGAACATGTTATTTACATCCTTGAAGTTCAAGTACAATTCATCAAGAATTTCAGTAGATATTCGACAAACCGTGTAAAAAGCGAAAGCGTCCGATCACCCCTTAATTTTTGGACACCAGTGTTAATTAGCATTTTATAACTAATTGTAGGAAGAATTTGTGGTGAAGTAATTTGTGATCTTTTCTAGAAAAATCTTAAAGAATCTGTGGAGATTTTTCATACCGTTACACGTTTGAAAGAAACGTTTAAATTAACATTTTTTTTTTTTTTTTAAGTGTTGAGAAGAAATTGGCTTCAAATTTTGGACGCAAATATTGTAAAATGTTTATTAAACCAACATAAATTATATTGTTCACAAGATTTATTTATTTGCACATGCATTTGACAATTCAATAGCGGATAAAATGTGTTCCACGTTTTAATTTTTATTTATAATATCGCAAACGTATTTTTCTGCATACATAGAAAATTAATATGTAAATAAATAACTAAATATTACAGATGCCGTTTACTGAATCAATTAAATATTATTTTGAAAAATATAAACACTGTTTATAAAATATAGCTTCTTTTTCAATGCCATGAAATTTTATTTAATTCTGTTTTTACACGATTATGTGTTTAAAGGTTTACGGACTTTTAGCACTGCTTTTTTAATAATAATCTTTTCTTTATTTAATCGCAGAAATCCAAAAATAAACAAGAAGAAGATTGCTGTGAAAAAATGGGTATGCAATGCCGTACACCTTTAACCAATTCCACTACAAATTATTGTCTCGAAAAAGCGATCATCATTTTGCTAACCCTATTTCTATACTAAAATCTTCGTGTTAGATTTCTTTTAAAATTTTTGTATTAATATAACATTGTATATTTTTTCGAATTAGTGATAGCCAAAGCTTAATTCTGAAGTAGCCGTTGCAACAAGCGTTGTCAAATCACATTCGACAGCTGAGTGAAAAATGCTAAAACAACTATTAAAACAGAATTACAGTACCTTTTACAGAGCTGCCAACATTGTGGGGTGTTAAAGGCAGATAAAACTAAAAATTTCATTAAGCAAAAGAAACTAAATAATGTCCATATGACAATAATAAACATTTCACATAAATATATATATATTTATTCCAATTATGTTTAATTTATTGACAAATATCCGGAAGATTGGCAGCAATGTTCACAGAAAATATTATCCAGAAAATATTCCATTGACAATTATGCTAGATTGTCGTTTTTAATTAGTTTTATATCTATCGTTTTGTTGTTCTATAATCTAAAAAATATTAAACGTTTAAAATTTAATAACAAGCTCTAAAAAAACCACATACTGATAATTTTTAATACAAATACCGGAATACGGTTAAGTGAGTTCCGTCCTTCATTTCAAGCGACGTTGGTTCATTTTCAATATGTAGACGATCCCTATTTATAAGAATTAATTCATATCATGGAATAAGAAAATATTCTATGTCTAAAGACACTTTTGGTGTGACGTTATCGTAAAGGGTCCCCGAATAGAATATATATATATATATATATATATATATACACCGGCTTGGCAGTACATCTACAAAAAATACATTTGCCAAGGTTTACACATTTTTCGTGCCCCTAAACTTTAATTAAGTAATTTTTTCTGTATTTGTTCATCGAAATCAGCAATTAAATAAGACAAAAATTTCTATTAACTTTCAGTTGTTACAACATAAAAGCATAAAAGTTGACAACCATGCAAATATTACCATAAAATTGTAAAATAGTTATACAATGCCACTCTATACCTACGAAATGTAACTTCCATTTATTTTGCAGGTGGGACAACGGAAAAAGGGATAGAGAATGCCAAACGTATTCCATATGACTTATAAATTAGGTGAGCTTTATACATATATATATGTCGTAGGCTAATTGGGAAATCCGGCTCTTTGCAAACAGCCTAGGCTCTTTGCAAAGTGCCGGTCTAATTGGAGAATCATTTCCCTTTTCCCAATCAGCCTGATGTTTTTCAGGCTTATTGCAAAGAGACTAGATAGCGTTAGGCTAATTGAAAGATGACCATGCCTATTTAGGAAATGACCAGTTCTTTGTCAAAATATGGTGTTGTACCCAACTCGAACCTGAAAATTCCATCCAAAGTCGACCCGAACCCGACAGAAAAATTCCATCGGACCATATCCCGATTCTAAAAGGACAAAATAAATTCCTTTGAGTCGCAACCCGACCCGAACCAGGAAACTCAAGTTAACCCGAAATCCGACACAAACCCGACATAAAAAAAACCCGAATAAAATAAATCCGAACCCGATAAAATAAATTCCTTCATGTCGCAACGCGACCCGAACCTAAAAATTCGGTGTTAATCAGTCACCTAACCCGAACAAGACATAAAAATTCCATCTAACCGTAACCAGATCCAAACCCGATAAAATAAATTCCTTCGCGTTGTAAATCGACCCGAACTGAAAATAAAACTTAACCCGAACCAGGAAAAAAATTCCATCGAACCGTTACCCGATCCGAACCCGAAAAATAAATTTCGTCGTCATGCAACCCGAGCCGAAACTGAAAATTTAAGTTAACCCAAAACTGACCCGAACCTGAAAATTTAATTTAACCCGAAACCTAACCCAAACTGAATATTGAAGTTAACCCGAAACCTGAACCCGTCAAAAAATCCATTGAACTGTAACCCGACAAAATAAATTCTTTCGTGTCACAACCCGAACCAAACCAGAAAATTCAAGTTAACCCAAAACATGACCCGAACCTGATAAAAAATCTATCGAACCATAACCCGATCCAAACCCGACAAATTAAATTTCGTCGTCACGCAACCCGATCCGAAATTGAAATTTTAAGTTAACCCAAAAACCGATTTGAATCTGAAAATTTAGTTTAACCCGAAACCTAACCAAAACCGGAAAATTAAAGTTAACTCAAAACGCAAAATCAAAACGCAACCCAATCCGAAACTGAAAATTGAAGCTAACCCGAAACCCGAACCCTTCAAATATTTCATCGAACTGTAACCCGATCTGAACCCGGTTAAACAAATTCCTTCGTGTCACAACCCGATCCAAGCCAGAAAATTCAAGTTGATCCGAAACCCGACCCGAACCCAATAAAAAAATCTATCGAACCGTAACCAGATCTGAACCCGATAAAAATAAATTCCTTCGTGTCGCAAACCGACTCGAACCCGAAACCAAACCAGAACCAAGAAACAAATTTCATCGAACCGTAACCCGATCCGAACCCGAAAAATAAATTTCGTCGTCACGCAACCCGAACCGAAACTGAAAATTTAAGTTAACCCAAAACCGACGCGAAACTGAAAATTTAATTTAACCCAAAACCTAACCCAAACTGAAAATTGAAGTTAACCCGAAACCCGAACCCGACAAAAAATCCATCGAACTATAACCCGATCCGAACCCGACAAAATTAATTCCTTCGTGTCACAACCCGATCCAAACCAGAAACGAAGGAATTTATTTTATCGGGTTCGGGTCGGGTTTCGGGTTAACTTGAATGTTCTGACTTGGATCTAGTTGTGACACGAAGGAATTTATTTTGTCGGGTTCAGATCGGGTTACGGTTCGATGGATTTTTTTGTCGGGCTCGGGTCGGGTTTCGGGTTAACTTCAATTTTCTGGTTCAGATCGGGTTGCGTGACGACAAAAATTATTTTGTCGAGTTCGGATCGGCTTACGTATCAATGGATTTTTATTTCTCTGGTTCGGGTCGGCTTTCGGGTTAACTTCAATTTTCAGGTTCGGGTCGGGTTACGAGACGAAGAAATTTATTTTGTCGGGTTCGGATCGAGTTACGGTTTGATGGAATTTTTTTCTTGGTTCGGGTTGGGTTTCGGATTAACTATTATTTTCAGGTTCGGATCTGGTTACGGTTCGATGGAATTTTTATGTCTTGATCGGGTTGGGTTACTGGTTAACATCGAATTTTTAGGTTCGGGTCGCGTTGCGACATGAAGGAATTTATTTTGTTGGGTTCGGATCGGGTTACGGTTCGATGTTTTTTTTTTTTTGTCGGATTCGTGTCGGATTTCGGGTTAACTTGAGTTTTCTGGTTCGGGCCGGGTTGCGACTCGAAGGAATTTATTTTGTCCTTTTAGGATCGGGTTACGGTCCGATGGAATTTTTCTGTCGGGTTCGGATCTACTTCGAATGGAATTTCAGATTCGAGTTGGGTACAACACTATATTTTGACAAAGAACTGGTCATTTTCTAAATAGACATGGTCATTTTTCAATTAGCCTAACGCTATCTAGGCTCTTTGCAATGGGTCTAAAATATGTCAGGCTGATTGAAAAACAAATGACCTTATTCCAATTAGCCTAACGCTGTCTAGGCTCTTTGCAATTAGCCTGAAAAACATCAGGCTGATTGGGAAAAGGGAAATGATTCTCCAATTAGACCGGCTCATTGCAAAGAGTCGGATTACCCAATTAGCCTACGACATATATATGTGTGTGTGTGTATATATATGTAAGAAGATCATTTCTAGACCGGCTGCCAAACAAGGCTTTCCATAAGTCGTGAAAATTCGAATTTTTTATTATTTAAATATAGAATTAATAAGATTATGAAAAATATATAAATAAAAGGATAATTGAATAAGATATTTAAGATAGAAAAACTAATTTATATTCCAAATAAATAAATTCATTTTTAAAAGTTGATCGGTTAATTATGCAATTTTTGTTAATGTTATAACCTTTTCACTCCATAAATATGAAAACTATAAATTTTTAAAGCTATGAAATTTGTTAAACCTGCTATCACTATAACGTGAGCTTGATTACTTAGAGCCCATGAAAACAAAAAAAAAACATCATTGGATACAGCTAAATCTTTGCATTGGAATATCTAAACGTAGAAAATTCTTTATAGTCGCTATCACAAAAAACACGTGTATCAGTGCTTCGCGCACATGAAAATACCAACACCGAAAAATCAATGCATTCAGCTAACTCATTCTATTGGAATCTCAGAAATATACAAAATTTGTTAAACCCGCGATCACTATAAAACATGTTTAAAATATTCACATAAAATAAAATGTTAACCTTTTGCTTACGGGGGGATTACCGTAATCCCAAGAAAAAGAATGCTGAAAAATACGGGGTTGGGATTACCTTCATCCCGAAAATTTTCACCCCTCAAAGACAGAGTGCAGGAAATCCTTAATAGCGTTTGTCTCAACAGGGGTCACAAAGCGTATCAGAGAAGGGAAATTCTGTAGGGAAGATATTGGTTGTCATAGGGAAATACAGATAAAACATATGCAGTAAAGAAAGTATATTTTGTTTACGCACTCAATTTGAAGCTGTTTCTACCTCACTTTCTCCAAATTAGTGGAAGATTGTTATTTCTTGTGACATGATAGAGAATAGATTATTTTCAATAAATTGTTTTAGTAATTTAGTATTGCTGATTTTGAGTATTTCATGGGGTTTTATCATCGAGAATAGGTCGCTAGATATTTTAAAATAATATACGTAACTTTATTTATTTAATTCAACAAAAAAATCAAATGATTACTTATATTAATCTCTAATAAAAGTACTGTTAAATTGTAAGATTTATAAGTATAAATTTAATCAAACAAAAATTAATTACTTTTGCACAATAGAAAAGACTGATTATGAAACGGTTAATTTTATACTCACAGAAAACTTAATAACCATGCTTTATCATCTGCGACTGCAATTTAATTTTATCTGTTTCAGAATATTAACAATTAATCCAGTTCTAGCGATATTTACAAGTAATTTACTTTGCAGTCATCGGATTCGTAAAAAGGAGTAGTTTTTGTGCAAGTTACATGAATTGTAACTTATTTATTTTTTAAACATATGATTATTGAAAAAAATCCCTGACAGCTCGGCCTACAGGCACAGATAGATTTTGAAGATGCAGACAGTGGGGCGCCTTTTTATTGGGAATTGCAAAAAAAAAAAAAAAAAAAAAAAAAATGAACTTTTTGCCACGATGCGGCAGTTGGGACCGTTCATTTCGAAATAGGTTATAATAGTAGTATTTCTTACTAAATCTACCTAAAAATATAAATGACGTGCGAATGAAAGTTCTAAGCATTTTTCTTCTATGTTTAAAGAGGAAATAGCTGTTCGAAAATCTTATCGGAAAACAACTGTTATTGCCGTACTTTTTTCTGGAAAACTTCTGAAGCGAATTCAATGCGTTATTTTATTTTTAATTTATATTATAATTAAGTATTCTACTTAGACTTAGTTAGTATTATTCTTATTATACATTATATTGAACTTTAATATAAATATGGATTTTTCTGAAAATTCATTCCTTTTCAACAAAGTTAATTAAAAATAAAGTAGAATGTTTAGTTTACTAAATCGCACACCTGTTTCACTTTTTAATTTAATTTATGGTTGAATGATAAATTTATTGTTTAAAAAACGCCAAAAATATTAAAAGCAATTTTTTTAAATGGCGTCAGATATTCTCGAGAAAAAGTACTTCAATATCAGCTGTTTTCTATATGATGTCTCTAGCGTTGTTGCTCGCTTTAAATTGTTATTATTGTAGGCGGGGTGGAGTGGGGGAGGGGGGTGGGGCGTGTTAAAATTAGCGAAACACAAAATCAGAAAGGCACATTTTGAAAATTAACAAGGAATAATTAAATTTCAACGATGCGGTTTTAAATTGCACGTCGTACTAGAAAAATAATATGGAGTTGTTAGACAATAACAACATGTTCAGTTTTATTTATTTTTGAATTTCTCCTGAAAAATTATGTATATTATTTTTATTAATATTTGGTTTAGAATATTTAAATATCTTGTGTCATATTTTGCACCTTAAAAAGCAAAAAAAAAAAAAATGTTTATTTAAGGAAATTGTTTTTTTAAAACTTATTTAATTGTCAAATGCATTTGAAAGTTTAAAGCTATTTTTAAATAAAGTATTTTTGCCTTAGTATACAATTTTATTATTTTTTGGCTTTGCTTAATTTTTTACTCGTTTGCTCATTTTTTTTACATTTGCTTAATATAATTATTTAGATTTCTACCGAGTATCGCCTAATTTAAGTACAACACAAATTATAATGCAATTTGGAAATAGTGGTTTATGTCTGAATTTAAAAAGTAAATACCGAACGGGGAACATGAAATCCGTTAGGTATAACATAGTTATAATCTGAATCGTAATAAATAAAAAAAAATGTGTATATATATATATATATATATATAGGGAAAGTATTCTTGTATTACTTATTTAATTTTTTAACGTATCTGAAAGTTTAAAGCTTTTGAAACCATTATTTAAACCTTCAATGCAAGTATTTTTTCTGATTATTTAAAAAATACATCGCTCAATTATTTCAAAACCTAATCACCTGAATTTAATGACATTTACTTAACAGAAAAAGTCCAGTTTGCATGTCCGTATACCATTTAAACCTTATTTACAAAGATAAGCGATTATGTTTGACAGGTAAACCAGCTTTACTTTGGGGAAAAGAAAATCCCGAGATTTCTCACGATTGAAAGTCATTAGCGGATATTCCTAATGCTTCCAGATGTCCTATCACTACTTGCTGTGATCATCTCGTTAAGAAAAGGGGGTGGAACGGTCAAGTTTTCCCGTACGCAGAGAATATTTAAGGTATTCGTTTCCCGCAAGCTACAGGTTAATACTGTTTTAAATTAATTTTTACTTAATTAGAAATGTTAAAAAATAAACATTTCCCGCTGTCTGGATCAGAACCTGTGTCTAATGAACAGGAAACGATACACATATTACCGAGCCACAATTCATTCAAACCCATGTAGCTTGGAACAATGTTTAAAGTAAAAGCTAACGTATTTTTTGCTTTCCCCACCAGCAAAATAAACGGAGCGATCCACTTAGTAGGGATTGAAAGTAGAATTGAATTTCTAGTAAATCCGCACGCTTTGAAATATATCAAAAAAAATATTCAAATAGTTCTTCTTTGAATACAGTTTTTCAATCTCAGTTCATACTTTAAAGAACACAACTATACTCCAGGCTATAAAATGTACTAATGTCGCTCCACTCTTTTTCTGTAATAAGTCTAGAAGCTATTCTTTTGTTTGCTCTCCATTCTTTACCTTTCTTTTAAACTTGGAATATTTTATTTCCATAAAAATGTATACATCTTCGATTTTGTCCCTTTCGTCACATGTACTGAGTACGAGACTTTGTATTAAAAACACAAAATAATAGACAGTAGTTTCTCTATAGTCATTTTTTTAATAAAGTTTAGAACAGAATACGTAACTGTTTCCTTATAAATAAAATATTCTATATATTATATATGTTCTATATATATATATATAAATTCCAATATTCTATATTGGATTGGATGAAGTGTTATTGTGTTCCGCATTTTTAATACGACAATTTCTTAATAGTAATCCTCGTCTTATTTAACTACAAAATGTTTGACATTAGTAAGGCGAACAATGCTATTCGGAAATAGTGGTCTTCAAAATCTGGAACGCAATAACCTCTTGTTCGGAGTAAAATATAATGGATGTGTATCATAGAAATAAAGATTAAAATGTCTAAATTTACTTACAAATCTCGAGGGCAATTTCTTTATTGCGTAATGTGGCATTTAAAAAGTTGTCTCGAAAGCCTTCACTAAAGAATGTTACACTTATTCGGTATAATTGTGAAAAAATTTGCAAGATAATTGCATATGTTTTACTACAGAAAACAGTGAGTGTCATTTCATAATTCATTTATTTTATTATTAAAAGTTTAGTAGTGAATAGAAGAGCAACTTATTTTCAATTAGGAACTTCAAAATGTTTGTGTTAGTAGAAATATTTGAAGTAATTTGAAATGCATGATACGTGTATTTCGTCATTATATCGCTTGACACAAAAGCGCATGACGAACTAGTTCCATCATTTTACTGAATGCGTTTAACAATTTATACTACTCCACCATGTTTACACTTTTTCGTCGCATAAACATACTTCAGCCATTTTACACACAGAAACGTTTTCTGATTTCCTATAGATTACGGCTGCGGAACGTTTTTGCCTCAGAAGTTGTTTCCCAACTCAATTTTTGAAAATTCATCTTCCACTTATTTAATCGCAAAGTTTTTGACATAAAATAATGCAAGTTATTCTATTCAACAATGGCATTAGGGCCACAGTTTGTGCACTCCTTCAATCCATTAACAGAATGACATTAAATGGTATGATTTGTTTAACATTCTAATGCATTTTCAAACTTTAGTGCATTGATTGCTCAGTAGGTAGGTCTCTTATAGTTGTGCTAGTAACGCAAATACATAGATTTGTGTAACTTGTGTCATAAAATACACATAGTATAATTAACATTTAAAGGACTTTACTGCGTATATAGTAGTGCACAAAATGTTCTGCGTTTTCATATTAATAAAAATTCCCATCACCTGGAAACTTGTGAAATAACCTAAAAGCTTATTCATTCCGGAGGACGTCTGTTTCAGTTGGAAGCTAGGTCAGAAGTCCCTCCATACTTCACTGCCGGCAAGAAGCAGCGAGGTGTAAAACGCTTCTCAGGGCGTTCTTCAGACGTAATCCCAGTAAGTGATCGCAAATAGAGTAAATGTGCAGTCACCAGCCTAAATCACTGAGCTCCGTAACAGAACAGAGAGCTAATTCACCGTCCACTTTCTACAGCGAACGTATCACATTTTATATGCACGTACGTATTGAATACTGTACTTTTCTTAATATTATAGGCATTTTTTAAAACTTTTCCGCATATTTCTTATCATTTTTAGTTATATCTATACCTTTTTCCTATTTATATGAGCAATACTTGACAAATTTTTCTTTTTTTTTTTTTTTTGTTGCGCTTACAGAAAATTATATTTTTAAATAATATCAAATTAAATATTTGTGACAAAATTAAATTAAATGTATAATTTATCCAATAAAAATATATATCAGTGAACATTGTAGTAACTTCGCAATATTTTAAAAAGAAAATCCAATTTGAAAAATCTACCCCATACTACTCCATGGTAGGAAATCTGTGTTTTGCCATAAATATTCGTCCAACATTTATATGGTATTCCATTCATAAGGGGACTGCTGTATTCGTACTATTGTGGAGCTCAGTGGTCTAGATGAGTTTTTGCTAACGCCTTTGGAACTTAAATTTCATTTATTTTCGTCATCGAAACAGATACCAACCGCTTACCTCTCTGATTCTCTCAATGGTCTGGACAGGTCGGCTGGGGGTCTTCTTTTCCCCGTTACCTCTTGGGTCCGGTTTTCTGGCCATGGCCTGGTAAGTGGCAGATTTTTTTTTCTTCTCCTGGAATTTTTGCGTCTATACCTCACCGTTGCTGCCCACGAATAGTTGATTTCTGTACATTTCTGTACATTTCTGCTTTTGGGTCCAGTTTGGGTATTCTCTGCACTGTTGGCATTGCTTGAAAACCTTAAGTGAATTCACCAACTGCACTGTTAAAAGTATTCGTTAATTCACGGTAAAACTACTGGCAGCAAAGTTGCTGGTCTTTTTCCGTTCAGTTAGTGGATTTTCGGTTTGAAAGATAATAGAAAGAAAAACTCCGTTTGAAGAATCGGTAACTTTAAGTTATAAATAAACTTGGTTTAAAAAAAAATACATCTGTATTTGTGCTGCCATCTATTGACCATTACGGGAGTATTTAATATTTGATACACTTCAAGAATACTTTCTTGCGGACCTGAGGATCGAACTGGGGACGTTAACGCCTTGAGTCAAGTGTTTTACCGTAAGACCAGCGGGTCCTTGCTAGATTAAGTGTTGGAAACGATGATACGGGATTTCTTCAAATCGCGACTTTGGCGTTTAGGAACCTGGTAATTTTGAAATTAATTGCGGGGATATTTCGTATTGAGATGATGGTTGAAAAATTTGGTATTAATAGAGGATAAAAACATGAATTATATATATTCTTAATTTTAATGTTAGATGTAAAATATAAATATTATATTTTGAATTAAATTCGATAAAAAAAATTTTCTTTTTTGAGAAAATCTATTTTTATTCAACTGTTATGTATTTTTTAAATGTGTTCGTTTAGAATATATTTTCAGTGATAGTGTTTTTTATAACTTTATGAGGAATGAGAAAATTATTTGTTATTTTTTTTTTATAAATTCGAAAGCATTATTTTTGTTTGTTGCTTTTTTGAGTATAATCGATTTGTTTTCACTTAATTTAGCTATTATATATATATATATATATATATATATATATATATATATATATATATATATATATATATATATATTAATCTGTTAGTTTAGAATAAATTTTAAGTGCGAATATTTTTTTATCAGTTTAAAAAATGACTTGCAAATAATTTTAAAGAATGGAAAAATTAACTGTTGCTTTTTAAAATTTGAAAGCACTATTTTGTTGTTGTTGTTTCAAATAAAAACGAAATTTTAATTTATTGAATTTTTAGTTTTTCTGGGCAGCAACATGTCAGCTTTTGAAACATTGAAAATAAATATGCAGCATGTAACGGAATATCTCCGTTGACTACTTTTTCTCCGTCTGTTCCGTTGTTTTCAGGAAATATGAAGAAATTTTCTGCTTTTAACGAAAAATGCCTTTTTGTCGTGAAAAGGGACTTTTTCTGTGAAATTCATGAAAAAAATGCCTGTGAATTTCAGATTATTTTTAACAATGTGTTTACAAATTGTAACTCTGCCATAAATGTTCGCAACTTGAAATTACCTTTGGACACTTGATTGAAACAGGATCTGGAGATTACTTTTAGTGTCGGATGTTATCTGGAATAGCGATTTCTTGTGTTTTCGCACCAGTGTTCGCTTCAGCACCCGTCCATCCTTATTTGTTATATTTTTATCCTCGTACATTGTTCTGCTTTAAAGGAATCATCTTATCATGATATGTGTAAGCTGTTATAATAACTAATTCCATGCTTTTAGCGAGGCCTTAAAGGTTTTGCTGTTTCCTTTCATCGTTGCTCCATTTAAATGCGCGTCAAAAATTATGCTTCTTTGGAAGTCTGTTTGTTCTGCTATAGCGGCATCTGTCAATGAAAACGGTGCATGCAATACCTAATGCCGGCTGTTCAGAGACTGAAAACTTTTTATTTCACAAGCACTATGTGGTAGACTTCCAGGTGCCATATCGGAATTTGAGAGGTGAAATGAGGCATAATTTTTGACAGGTGTTCGTATTAGTTTGACCACCATCTGTAATCTGTAAAATGAAATATATGCGTTTATTCATGTAATTATCCTATAATATGTACATTGAATATAATTTTATTAATGTTTGTAAAGCAATATGCATATACCTTATAACATGTATGTAACATCCCGCGCAAAAATTAGGGGGGAGTAAAAAACTATTAAAGTGTCAAATATGTTCTTAATCGATAACTTTTATGATATAAATACGAAAACTTTCGTGACCTGTCCAAGGTTTAAAGTTTTGCCCTCTTTTTAATTCAGTCCATACCGAAAATCCAGAAAGAATTTTGACTTTATATAATCACTAAACGTTTGTCAACAAATAATGCAACAATTAGTGTTCGGAGTTTTTGGTATGAATTTAGAATTTCTGTATGAAAAAAGAAAGAAAGACTGGCAACCTGGACCCATTAACGATGTGTTAAATTTTCTGAAAGCTCCTTTTTGTGCACAAGTTTTCAAGTTATCCTATCTATACTAATAAAATAAAGTTTCGCTCTGTGTGTGTGTCTATGTGTCTGTTCGCAATGGCTAAGAAAATCTAGCCCACCTAGAAGCCAGAAAATTTAGATTTAGTTAGTCCAAACCCTGTCCTGATGCACCTGAACCTCAGAATTTTCATATTTCAATTATTTACTGAAATATTAATTAATATCCACAAAGAACTCTCATCAAAAATACTCTTTTTGCTCTTGGGTTGGTTGGTTGGTTGCATCGATTCTTCACAGAATTAATTAAATAAACTAGAGTAGCGATGCATAGATAAGGATTTCTAACTAAATAGTGTCAATATGGATTGAATTTATCAGCGTACAGCCATGCTATTGTCGCGCCCCCTGCACATGACAAATTGCACATACGTCCCCCTGTTTGAAATATATTCCAGGCACGTTTTTCTTCATGTCAATCAGCCGGGTTTATAAGTTTTTTTTTTTTTTTTTTTTTTTTTTTTTTTTTTTTTACATGGCATATATTATTATGATAGAGATTATTAATACAGAAACTTTATTTAACAGGTTATTTTTTGTATTTGCGGGAATGGAAAGGGGCAAGTGTCTAATTATATTTAACAATTTTATCATTTTTAGCTGCACCCGTAGCGTTTAATTACTGTTTTATATAGAGAATACCGCTATTTTAAATCTCAGCTAATGTTCCGAACTTCTCCAAACTAGTTCCATTTTTACTAAATTATCGTAAAAATCAGCATTCATAGCTTCAAGGTGTATTTCTAGAAAGCAGTTGCCAGAATTTCCGAATAATAGTCTAATCCAAATTTCAAATTAATTTCCTAGCTTAACCAAATGAATCAATCTTTAAAGATGCATAGTGGTCCTCCTATTTAGTCATTTGCGGAAGGGTACTTGAACAACTCCTATACCCCCCGGCCCTTCCTTCAAGGTTTTTTCTGTAACTATGCTCCGTTTCCATATCTCAGCAACTATCTTTCTGATTTCAACGCAAGTGATTCCAAACGTTATAATTAATTTTATAGTCACCCTTTATAACGTTAAACGAAATTTACGAGTAGCGGTTACCACTATTTCCGAATAACTGTTTAAACGAAATTTGTAATTAAGTTCAAAGCATAAGCAAACGAACGAATTTTGAACGATGCATAGTGGTCCTCCTAATTAGTCTTTTGCTGAAGGGCATTTGAACAACCCCTCCCCCCAGCCCTTCCTTCAAGTTTTTTTCTCTAACTATGCCCCGTTTCCATATATCAGCAACTATCTTTCCGATTTCAACGCAAGTTATTCCAAACATTATATTTAACTTAATAGTCACCCTTTATAACATTAAACTAAATTTATGAGTAGCGGTAACCACTATTTCCGATTAATAGTTTAAGACAAATTTGTAATTCAGTTCCCAGCTTAACTAAACGAACGAATTTTTAAACATGCATAGTGGGCCTCCTAATTAGTCATTTTCTGAAGGACACTTGAACATCCCCTCTCCCCGGCACCTCACTCAAAGTTATTTTCTTTAACTGTGCCGTATTTCAATAACTTGGCTAATAATGTTCCCATCTTCTCGAAACTAGCTCAATTTTGTAGCACGCCTACTATACAGTAACGTAGGCAGCGGACAAATGTCTTAGAAGTTCTTTCGGAAAGAGGTTTGTTTAGAACAGAATGCTTCCCTGGCGGTGGTATGGGGAAGTGAAAGATTTTCCAGAGCGTACAAGCATGCCCGGTATACGGTGCCGAAGCCATGGTAGACCGTGGCCAGAGTTTCAATTTTTTAAAGAGATTTAAGTTTATTACAGGGCTCGGGCAACGCCGGATGGGTCAGCTAGTAATATATATATTCAATATAACATTTTATACAGGCTGTAAGAAAAATATAAATAAGTTACAGAAAAGTATTTCCATCTCATAAAATCTGTGCACAATTTCGTGCGAGAAAAAATTACATAGGTGATGCTAATGTATTAGAGATGTTACTTAACTCGAAACACTTGCGTTTACTGAAGTTACACAAAATTTATTTTTGTTACAAATTTTTAGAAAGAAAAATCCTCTCTCTATTTAATCATAGACAAATCTTTCAAACTCTGCAATATAATAAGCGGAAAATTACTATTTCAAAATAGTAGTGACAAATGTAACAAGTTGGAAATTGTACGTCAAACGTGACAAACGAGGTGCGTTCGTACTGTAGATAGTTATATAAATATTCAGATCTTGATGATTTTTAATTCTGTGAAATGAATTATATCGTCTGCAGATTAATTTCTGTCATATCTCGGTCGCTTGACGATAAAAATTCGGAAGCTCCTATAACAAAAAAGCACCGATTTAAAAAAAAAAATTCAAATTTCTTAATAAATATTTTTATTAATATCTCCTAAAGTTTTGATTCGATTTTAATAAAATTTGAAATGTCTCGACAAAATTCTGCAAAGATAATATATCTTAAATCTCAAACCATTCGGTTGGGTAGTTTTTGCGTTGTTATATGCGGACGGACGGACGGACGGACAGACAGACGGACGGACGGACAGACAGACGGACGGACCAAGCGACGACAATAGGTGCTACGTATTTATATAATTACGAACGCACCTAAAAACCGTACGCATTCTGGTATGCCATATCCTGTATGTTTGTTCCTGTGTTAAACAATGAAGTTTTTCATGTAAAGAAAAATATACTCTCAACCAATGTACAATATGTTAAATATATATTATAAAGTAGAAACATATCTGAGAGAACGCTGGCGTCATTTGTCAGTGGCAAAACATGACCAATAAATTTCCCTTTTACCGATATTTTTAAACTTGCAAACATAGCAAGATTTAAGGTGCCTGACTACGTACGGTGCATTTTTTTCAAAAAAAGCTACTTCATTATTTTTTTATCATATTTTTATTAAGAATATGACTAGAAACGGTGAAAAAAAGCAAAAAATATTTCATTCATTGATGAAATTTTGGTAAATGGAGGATTTTGTGGTAAAATTTAGTGAAATTTGGCGCAATACGCAAAACACTCTAAAGAAAATTCTACTGTATGTTTCTTAATTTTCTTTTTACACGTCATACATATGACATTGGTGAAGGCAATGAACTAAAATCTAAGAGATATTTGAAATGTTTCAAAATTTATAGTATATCGCAGATTTTTACATGCTGATTTTCATAAAATTCATTGATGTCATTCCACGAAAACATCCATAAAACAAAAAATATTTATTCTAAAATTAAATCTTTAGTTCATTGCCGTCAAAATAGTGTAAACAACATACACTTTAAATTTCGTAGTGATATTCTAAAAACTTTTTGATAAATCATGTTTTGCGTACGGAATTTTCTCCAAAAATTACATATTGCAAAAAATGTATTTAAAGTTTAGTTTTGTGTTTTACTACAAGAATTTACAAAGTAATATGCATCTAAACTTCACTGTTTTTATGAGCTATGCTCTTTTTTTTCAAGTACTGAGCCTTTGTTTGTTTCTAAAAGGCCATATATTTGCTTTCCCCTTCCCAGTTAGTACCTTTAAATAGTACTTCCGGTCCTTTAAACAGTACTTCCGGTTTGAGTGATAGTTGTTGAGTAGTTTTAAAACCACTGCAACTCCAGTTATATTAATCCTACAATAAAAATAAATACAGTTTTGGAAAGGTAAAAAGTTGGGCTTTAATAAAATGTAATAAAATCGTTTTGACAATTTTGGTCGAAAACCACTTTTTAAACGTAGTCAGATACCTTAAATATTTACACCGTTTCTTTCGAATAGGAAAACAATGTTCTTTCAAATGCAATTTGTTTGAAAACTGCGTCTCAATTTACTGATTTTGTATTGTTTTTACAATAACTGTCAAGCATAATTTTATAAAAATCTATGTCTATTTCGGGCAGCCAGATTACAAAACATTAACAAGATTGCCATTAAAACAATATAAGCAGTTCAGCATTTGTTTCCGACTAACGTTCCATAAAGAAATGAAGCCTTCATCAATAAATAAATAAAATATAATTAATAAAACACAAGTTTAACTGGCTCCAACACCCGCCGGTAGCGCAACAGCGTTCGGTGTGGTGAACGATAGATAAACACAGGGCAGAGGATATTAAAAACAATGACGATAACAAATCGGCAGACGGCCTGACAGTTTGTAGTATTAAAAGAAGATGCACTCTAAACAGTTTTCAAAAGATAGTGATACTGGATTGTTGTAAATATAGATAACACATAAAATACTGTAGCATAGCGACACAAAGACGAATATGTCATGTATCCACTCTGGATCCAACACTTAAACACTAATCTTTCCGTGGTAGATGATTGTAGCTATAGATCCGCACTTGGAAGGGCTCGTCCTTCATGGAGCAACCATTAGTGGTTAGTGCTCCAATAACGCTTCAAAATGTATAAAGCTTTCTTCAAACATATTTCATTACATAAACCTGTTCGTATTTCTATAAACAGTGTCTTATCATCTATTATGCAACAGATTTCATATATTTTGTGCTTTGTGTTCTCCATCATATATTCCTAGTCTTCTGAGTTTTATTCATGTTCACCTTCAAGTTTATGTTCGCATCTGCAGCTGTGTTTTGGTCATTGTCAGTGATGCAATAGTGGAGAACCATTTGGGCGATTGTCACCAATAAATTTAATAGTATTTTTCGCCTTAAAAAATCTCAGAAATTCTGTCCTTAAATAAGACAAATAATACTATGTAAATTTGGCGGTGTCAATTGGTTCCCTGGTGCGCCACTGTTCCATCATTGCATTGTTTTAATATCCTGTTCCTAGTATCGTGACATCTTGTGTTCTCCACTATATATTCCTTGTCCCCTGAGTTTTAGTCATATTCGCCTTTCTGTTGTTATGCTACACTATTTTATGTTTTATCTTTATTTACATCAAACCAGTGTCACTATCTTTTGAAAACTGTTTATAGTACATCATCTTCTAGCACTAGAAACTGTCGGGCCGTCATTTGCAGTTTTGTTATCGTCATTGTTTTTATCATCCTCTGCCCAGTGTTTATCTAGCGTTCATCACACCGACCTCTGTCGCGCTTACCGGCGGGTTTTGCAATTTTTCTTTTTTTAATTACCTCAATAAAGGGGTTCGGGAGGGACATCTATACTTTACAGACTTGATTTCTAGTCTGAGCAGTCCCTCTCGGGAAGTAAAGTAAAGACGTGTAAACGGTTAAACCACTGAAATTAATAGAATCGTAGAAGATGATTTAAGTAGGGAAATCTTTGGCAATTTCTTCGGCTATTAGTCTGTGATGCGGCTGATTCGAAAGTATTGCTTTTAATGAATTTCAAAACTGTTTTTGAAATGCATTATTAGAATTTTTGTAAATAAAAATGCTTTATATGGACAATCTAAGAGAATGAATTAAATGTTTAAAAAATATTTATTCTGTTAAAAAAAGTCCCCCAGTTACTTCAAAACAAAAAAAAAAAGTTTTTTATGAGATACTGAAGTAGCATTTACCCTGAGAATAAATTATAACGTTTCACTAAAAATATTTGTAAAAGTATTTGGCTAAATGTATAAAATAATATAAAATAATATTATTTCAAACTCACCAGAGAAGTGCATTCAATGATTACAAAAGTTTTAATGCCTTGGCTATGATTATTGCACACAATTGTATTTAATTATTTCACTGAAAACTATCTTAACCTTTAGTGATAATTTCTAATTAATTGATTTTTAAATCTAGAGAACTGTATTCTTTTAGAAAATGAGATGTAATTGGGCTCTTTCCGGAAAATTCGTAATTTAATTTCCTTATTCCTATTAAATTTACATGTAAATTGGGTCTCAGAAATTTAATATTGATTCATTAAATACATTAGCATTTTAACTGTATTCATATTACGATTGAATAAAATCTATTCAGATCAACTTTAAATAAATGACTAATCGTAAAAGATTACTGTAATTTGAACATAGTACATAAACTTAAATAGGAAAATACATAGACCGAAATGTTGTATATTAAAATAATTATTATCAACACAAAATAAAAATGTTTAATAAAAAATATATATCATATATGTAATGTCATATGTACGATATATTATTTTTTTTTACTTTAACATGCCTTCTATGGTAATCTGCTATCTACTTAGACATATCCAGACCTTCGCTTTATTTAATCGCAGAAGTCTCTGATTAAATAAGGATAAAGTTGCTATGTGAAATGTGCGTCATTGGTACACACATACATGGTGAAATGTCAATACAACACACTTTCTTTAACAGTTTGCAAAACTATCTCTTTTTTACTAGATTAATTTTAACACCATTATTCAAATTGGTAAAGATATCACATGAGTTGCAATTTCTTTACGAATTTGAATAATTGTGTTAAAATTAATCTAGTGTATTTACGTATCCATCGTTTACTGGAGTTCCATTATCTACGAGTTATTCTGTTGAGTTCATTCAGATACAGGGCCGTCCTTAGCAAAAGCGAAGCCGGATGAAGGAACTTTTTCAAGGCCCTTCACTTCCAAGCTAATTAAATCCCTGCATGTCCTACTAATGTAACAAATTTAGCCGATTTTTTTATTCATCTACCAGAAATTTCAAATAGAATGTTTTGCTTTATTTAATGACAGACATTCCGTGATTAAATAAAATACAGTCATTCTGAAATTCCGGTAGATATTTTGAATGAAAAAATCTGCTAAATTGGCAACAAAATTTCCAAAATGCAATCAACTTTTGAAAAAGCTTGTATGTCATACACATACACTATAACACACCCAGCATTACGCTTTTTCTTTGAGGGAGGGGGGAGGGTGTTTAGTAGATGGTTAAACAGACTCCGGCCAAGTTTCTTTCATAATACTAAAACTGACCTCAGGCTATTCGTTTTTCTGCAGGTTTAGGCCATAGCCGGGAATTTTTTTTTTTTAATTAGTGATATTATACTGTACATACGTTAAAGAGAGAGAGAGAGAGAGAACATCCCTAGAGCCGCAGAGAGCTGCGAAAGGTGCTGTTTGCCTGGGAACTGTATTTACTTTTCAAATTTGAATGCAAATTTTGAAATAGAGGTGGTCATTTATATATTAAAAATTGTATCGACTTTGAATATTCCAGTGGTGTAAAACTCACTTTAGAAAACAGTGTTTAGTTTTTTTGATTAAGGTATTCCGGGAAGAAGAGCACCGATTGTATAATTTTCTTAAATCTTCGTAAGTTATATGAGTTGAAAGTTTGAGGATGCTAATGTTAATTCACTTGAAAAACTTTTATTTTTTATTTTCCCCCAAAATCATCTGACTGATTTTTTAATGCAATTCATAGCATAGACTGAAAGATATTTTAGGCATTTTCTTTTAATTAAAATACATTATTTGAATTATAAAAAAATATTAATAAATTTACATATAAAAATTATGAGTTATGATCGACATTGATTTCTATAGAAGACGAACCACAATTCTAAAAAATATGGACATGTAAGCAGGGAATTACCGCCGGGACAAAATTCCACTAGTGAAAACGACTAGGAAATATTTCTTATTCAAATTCTACTGAATCGGGCATTTAAATATAACAAAATTTTCTATTGAAAATTGACTGGTGGAAGTTTTCCTACCTGGTATTCAATTATCTATATGTTTTTTGATTAAATTTGATACATCTGTTGGAAAATTATAAAATATTTTAACTTTGCAATTTTAGATTTTTGCAATTAATTTAATTTGCTTTTTCGCGTAACTGTTTCTTAGCAACAGTATTTCATAATGTATGAAAGAAAGAAAATTTATAAAAATATTTCATCCATTGTTACATTCACGAATATGAAAAAAGTTTAATGAAAAAAACCAAACATATTAGGTATTTTTGTTAGCATCAAGCAAGAAGCAATTAGGTTTAAAGTGAATGTGGATACTGTTAAAATACTGCCAAAAAAGCTAGTCAATTGCGCCAAATCACCCTTTCTAAAACACGAAAGTTAGTAGTTCATCCATTGCGGAAGATTTCGCAATAGGTTTAATCATCTACACGTGAGTATACGCGTTCCAAAGCAAGTGGCCAATTTGGTGCATCATTGCAGAAGTGAATATGTCAATAACTATAGTGGAAAGCTGAAGTACATGCCAACAAAAATATACGAAGTGCTTTCAGGATGGAAAATATTCTTGCCTTCACTATTGGTTTCTCCTCATTTTGTGGAAATGAAGAAACAAAATTGAATTGAGAATGTGCAGGTTTTCTAAGCATAGTGCACATTAAAGACACATCAAGCTGGTAATTGAGTGAGGATATTTACAACATTACATGAACTGAAATTACAACATTTTATTTACAAAATGCATTTTTGTGGTGATATATGTGTGACAATTGCACTGAAAGTTCTATGTATTTCGTTCGAAAATGGCTTTTCTAAAATTAATAATCAGGAAATATGTTTATTCCGAACAAATATTAATAAAAAGTAACCTTTTTAAAAATTGATATAAGTCTCGTAAAGGGGCTTACATTTTCATAAGTATATCATTAGTTGAGATTTTATTCAACTTTTGCAACAAATGCCGACATTTTGTAGTTGACAGAAATGTCAGTATTTTATTACGATAGGAAAAAATATCGTATACAACCGTCTCGTTTCTTGTAATAAAATATAGTTTAAAACGCGCTTGTAGATATACTAGAATCAAGAAACTCCACAATTATTCTCAATGAAACATAAATTCAACGAGATAAAAAGAATACATAGCCCTCTGAAGAAATATACATTTTTATTTTAAAAATTGAAACAAAAAGCACTTGATAAATTTGAATATAATTATATTGTATCGTGTTTAATATAAGTTCTTAAAAGTTAGATTTTCTGAATCTTTGGCGAAATCTTATAAGATTAAAAGTATGCATATAGTCTAATATTATTCAATTTAGATTGAAAAATGTTAAAATTGTGTTTTGTGAGATAAAAATGAAAATTTCTTGCAATTTCTTGCCTCTGATCTGAAGATTTGCTAGTATAAGTGTGTGACAGACTATTCTTCAAAAGTGATACGAATATAGTAAAAAACAGTCCACTGGGACGTGTATGTACCGACTCGTACTCAAAGGGTTAAGATTGTGAGAGATTTCCTATTATTCCCTATTATTTTCATTAAAAAACGCTTACCATACCTATTGTATCTATTATACCAAGAACATAAAAATACTAGTACATAACTTGTAATTTAATAAGATAACTGCCATACCACGTATCGGTAGTCGTAGGTAATTCTTTGTGGTAGATTTCTCTTTAAAATATCATAATATAAGTACTATATTGCAAAGATTTTTTTTTCTAACAGTGAAACGAATAGAATAAACAAATAGTCGACTGGGACGTGTATGTCGCGACTCTCACTCAAAGGGTTAAGACTCTGAGTGATTTTTTCATTATTCACTATTATTTTCATTAAAAAAATGGTTCTATATCTATTGTATCTATTGTACCCCAAACATGAAAATGTACATAACTTGTAATTTAACATGATAACTCCCATACGATGCGCCAGTAGTTATAAATAATTTGGTGTAAATGGTACTCAAATGTCCACATTTCGTATAAAATATGTTGCCAGTTGGATCCCTTTTTAGCACTTTCCAACCTAGTTGAAAAGTGCTTATGACTTCGGTTTGTCTGGCCGTCTGGCCGTCTGTCCGTGCTCTAACTCCCGTAAATATGCTCCGATTGCTCTGCAATTTTTATATGTTATTGTCGTTATCTATGGCACGTTTCCTATTCAACTGAAGTGTGTAGCACTTATAGTTTTCTTACAGGGACACTCAAAAGAATTCCGTTACATTGCAGTCTATGGGGAAAAATCATTTGCGGTATATTTTAAGAATATTTCACTATTGTAAACGCATTGAAATTTATATAGATCACTAAGATGCATTAGAAGAAGCTTAATATGGAATAGTAGGTGTATAGCACTTAGAGTTACTTTACAGGGACAGTCAAAATAATTCCGTTACATTACGTCTATGGAGAAAAATCGTCTGCGGCTTATTTAAATAATGTTCCACTATTTTAAACGCATTGAAGTTTATATATATTACTAAGGTGCATTACAAGAGGCTTACTACAGAATAGTGTGTGTATAGCAGTCATCGTTCATTTACAGGGACACACAAAAGAATTCTCTACTGTCTGTTAACAATAATTCCTGGAAGTGCGTTTTAAGTTACTGAACGCGATTTTAATCTTAACTAGCTTTTTGTCTATTACGTGGTGTGTATAAATTCTGTAGATCCTATACAGGGCAGCACAAAAGTTCGCGAACACATTTCCGTTTATTGACAGAAACTCCAGAAGGAGAATTTAAACTGTGCTACGCGTTTCCTAACTAAACTAAAATTTAGCATCCTATGTATATATACAAATCTATAGATCATATACAGGGTAAAAGTATTCGGTTATTTTTCCGAATATTGTATATATTGAAAATTCCTGAAATTACGTTTTTAAATATGTTATGCGTTTTCCAAATTGTTTACTTAGATGTTACTTACCGTTTAATCTTTCAGCTTATTAAACGGTAATGATTTGTAAAATTATTTTAGAAGCGTTGGAAAGTGCTACATAATCTATGCTTGACGCATGATTTTTCGTTCTTGTTTATTCAGATTGCTTGATTACAACCAATTATTTTAAATAAAAGTACTACGATTATTTAATGACAGATTAAATAATGCGAATATTGCAATTAAAAAACAAGTGATAGCAATCAAGCAATCTGAATAAAAAAGTGCTTCCGGCCTGTACTGGGGGTAAAAGGTAGCTTTCCTATATTTTCGTTTTAAGATTTAGCTATTGTTACGCGAAAACAGCAAGCTAAAATGCAAAGAACCCGAATACAGAAGTATCGTTATTAGTGCCTTGGAATAAGAATTTCGCGAAATTACTCAGTTATAGCCAAATTAGCATCGCTTATGGCGACTTATTTTTGGTTCCCAAATTTGGCGATATTTCGCCAAGTGTCTCAAAGCTTGGCGAGAATTTGACACTAACGGATATGAATATAATTTTATTTGGGAAAATGATTACAGCAATGAAAGATAATTTGCGATAAATCACACTCATTAAAACTCAAAAATTAATCCTAGATTTGTTAAACTGCTGTCTTGTTTCGAAATGACAGCCACCCTAGAATTTCAAGTCGCTTTATCTCAGCCATTTTTTAAGATAGAGGTAAAACAAAAAATGCTCCGGAATCCTTGTAACAAGACCTAACACTTAAACAAAAATAAATTTGATTTTCTGATGTTTGCGTATATATATATATATATATATATATATATATATATTTGTTTTAAATATTTTACTATCCGCCAGTTTGAAACAAGATGACAGACCAAAGAGCTCGGTCGAGACATAGGTGAGCCTAATACACACACTTAGTTACATTTAAATCGGTTCATAAATACGAGTGCTATGATATAGATCTTAAGATATATATATATATGTATATATATATAAATCAACATTTGAAAGGAGAGTGTTTTGGGGACATGGGGGTCATGATCTGTGAAAATATACTGACGTTTTCCGGAATTGCTTTTCTTCGAATGACTGGAATAAGAAGCTTTATACTTTTGGTAAGGAAAGCTACCTAAAAGCAGCCTAAATATTAACACTTCTTGTAATCACTATTGTCAATTTAGGGCATTTTGTCTTCACAATATCTACCAAAATGATCGAGTAGTTACCCTTTTTAATATTTTCCAGCATAGTTGAAAAGTGTTTATGAATTATTTATGCAAAATCACGATACAGGTGCTTAAACAGTTATTACTTCTATTTTGAGGCACAAGAAAGTCTCTTTTATTGTTAATCAATCTGATGTTTTAGAAATTCGATGCTGCTATATTACTACAAATAAACGTTGGGTAAATTTAAAAACACTTAATTTAAAATGTTGGGCTTTGAACAATTTAAGTACAAAGCTAATTTATGAGTTAAAGTGTCATTACCCGTACCCATGGATTTCGCATTTACTTACTGCCTACCCATGATTTCTGGTTAGTGCCTTATAAAAAAAAACTGTGCACAGATATGTGCTTTTGGCGATACAGATCGCGCAAATTCCGCGCATATATGCGCTAATGATGCAAATAGGTTAATATAATACTGATTTATGCTTTACTCAATTAAATAACCTCAGTCCAATAAAAGAGTTCACACTTGTTATAAAAACTATATATTATTACTTTGTCTACGAGAATATAATGCGGATTATTGGAAATAAAATTGATTTATCTTCTTTCATTATCTTCTTTCATTATCATTTCATGAAAGATTAGGGTATTTGAATGGAGGGAGAGGGAGTTGTTAATAAAATTTTCCCTCAAACACATTCAATGTATGCTTTAGGTGCCTCAATAAATCTTTAATTATATTTAAAGAATATAGCTTGTGACTTGCTCATATATATATAGAATTATTTTTTAAACTGAAAATTGATGTTTTTATTTTTATTTCTTTACTCGCGAGAAAAATGTTGTGTATTGTATAATAAAAATTATAAAATGCACCCTTATTATGAAAAAAAAAACTATTTATACGATATTACCATATTGTACAAGAGAATCTGTTTGAATAAATATACTAATATCATGTTACTAGTAATATACTTCTTTATGCAATTCATTTTCAAATACAAAATTAAATAATACAATCTTTTACCTCAATCTAAACATTTTATTAACTTTTACGTGTATAAGTATTATGGAAGATTTCTCATGGATACATTTTTCCCTTATTTAGCCAATATTTAACATAAAACATATTGCCCCAATATCGGGGTGTTTATATTTTGCCCTTATTAATATTGCGCCAATATTTGAGTGGTTACATTTTGCCCTTATTTAGCAATTATTTTTAGCCAGTATTGCGCCAATGTTGGTCAGAAATATTAGGGTGTTTTTATCCCCCCCCCATTTAGACAATATTTGTAGCCAATATTGGTAGGCAATATTGTCAGAAATGGTTTAATAAGGACAAAATGTTAAGACCCCAATATTAGAGTACTATTTCCTACAAACATTGGCCCAATATTGGCTACAAATATTGGCTAAACAACGGCAAAATATAAACACCCCAATAATGCCCGCTGTAGGAGCTATGTTTCTCATGTACTTAATCAACTACTGTCTAATTAAAATGTCCTATTAAAGAAACTACATTTTATACCAACTCTGTCACAATCAATCAATAAATAAATATATCATAAAAATTAGACTTTCAGAATTATTAACACTTTCTAACATAGTTGAAACGTGTTTAAGTATTAGACTTGTTTGGTTTTCAGTCTGCCCGTCTCTCTGTCCTCTAACTCGCATAAATATAATCGGATTGCTATGTAACTAATATACGTTATATAGATTAACTATGAAATTTTCAGTATTGAAAATGAAATATGTATCATTTATAGTTCGTTTACAGGTACACTCAAAAGAATTTCGATATATTATTGTTTAAGAGGAAAAATTGTTTGCAATTTATTTTAATGATATGCGACTATTCCAAAGATATTGAAATTGATGTACAATCGTTAAAGTGTACTACAAGATGCTTACTGTAGAATATAGTGTGCATAGGATTTATCGTTCATTTACAGGGACACACAAAAGAATTCGGTTACAATAGGGGAAGGTCTGGTTGTACCGGAAAGGGGGTTTCATCGGACAAGTGCTGTTTCAACCTTTTGTCAATGGTAGCAGCACCTGTCACGCTACTGTCATGTTTATCAAGTCAGAAAGAAGGAACTCTCGCCATTTTGAACCAACTGGTCTGTGCGTTTGCAAGTGATAGTAAGTTATTTGTTATTTGTTTTCTAGTGCACGAAAAAAACTTTGGAGCTACGTAGCTTGTGCAATAGTAAGTACAACAATGTTTTTCGTATTTTGTTAGATGTATGGATTACTATTATTTCTACTTTAGGCGTAAATATGTCCAGACCTGGCTATACGGATGATAGGCAGTCAATGCGTCAAAGCGTTCGGGTTGCATCGGACAAAAGATTACATGTTGAAAAAGTTAAATTCTTATGGTTTGCTCTGTTTTATTGTAGGACGGAGAAAACACGTCATAAGAGTGATGAAAATCACATGAAGGACGCTATAAAAAAGTCCGACTTCATTAAATGACAATCAGGGAAGCTAGTGAAAGATATTGTGTACCTAAAAGTAACTTAGGCGATAGACTCAAAGAAGTTAAAGGGAAAAGGACAGAGTAAAGTCCACAGCAAATAAACAACAGAAAAAATGTTATGCCTAATTCTAAAACCGATGAGAAACATCTCAAAACAAAAGCTAGAAATACTTTGAACATTGAAGAAGAATTGCAGGAAGAAGATGAATTGACCTATTGTATTATTTGTAATGAAGCTTTTCCAGCAGACTGGATCCACCGTAATATTTGCAAAGGTTGCGGCCATGAAGTCTGTGTGGAAATTGGGCTTAAAAGACTTTTTTACGAGTGTAATATTTGTTTTATAAAATAAACCATAAGTGTTATATTTCCAATACTAAATTGCATTTTCTTCTTTCTACATCTAATAACTGATTTCTATGTATTTTTTGTATAAGAATGTATACAAACCGTAGTAATATATTGTTTCTAAATCCAAAAATGATGTTTTTTGAAGCACACACCACGTCCGATACAACCCTCCAGCGATCAGATTGGTCAAAATGTAAGATTTATAAAAAGTCAAAGAAAACCCAATAAAGATGTTTCTAAAGGAAATGATATTTTTAAAGTATTGAAATAACAAGTTAAAAATTTCATTAGAGTAGAATATATAAAAAATTAACAAATTTTATTTTTGTAAAATTCAAAATAGCTTATGCGTCCGATATTACCCGACCTTCCTCTACTGTCTATAATCGATAATTTCTGAAAGTGCGTTTTCAATTGTGGTATGTATTTATAAATGTTACAAATATTTTCTATAATACTTGGTGTATATAAATTATAGATATCGTATACCAGGTTGCGCAAACGAATTCGAGTACATTTTCGCTTGTGGCGGAAACTGCTGAAGGGGAATATTCAACTGTTTTGCGTTTCCTAACTGAACTAAATTTTACGATACTGTGTAGTATATATGAAAATCTACATATCACATACAGTGTTGCACAAAAGAATCAGAACATACATGTTTTAATTGTAAATGATAATTTCTAAAATTGGGTTTTCAAATGTGTTATGTGTTTTCCAAATTGTTTACTTAGCCAAAGTTCCCCCTGTGAGTGACGTATGTTTGACACATTTTCAAAAGATCTTGGATTTTATCTTATAAATTCAGCAATTATTTATGCAGTGTAATCCCATTTATTTATTTTATGCTAAAATTAACCCACTGTTAATTTGATTATTTTATGCATATATTAGCGTACACAGTCTCAAATCTTTTTCACGTTCTTAGTACCCTGCTTTTGTATAGTGTGCTTCGTGAATAACTAATTTAACACACTTATAGTCTATTTTCTTCTTTTTCTTTCACTTGTTTATTATGGTTCGATGCGCTTCTTCTGTTGCTTTCCTTATTGTTTGGGAATTCTTCCTATTATTATTAGTTTTAATAATTGCTATTCTGTTGGTGATTCATTGATTTCAAGTTAGTGTAGATATTTGTTTTTGTAAATAGTTATTTTTCTATATTACTGTTATTGCTACTTTTATCTTTTTGTAGTGTTCCTAATTTATTTTGTTCTTCACTATCGCCCGCTGTCTGGGCTTGTCCCCTTGCCAGTGTGTTTGCTGAATGGAGTGGGACACTTTCCGCCGGAGCGTTGTGACCGTAAACCTTCTGGTTAGTGCCCCGGTTGGGTGTTTTTGATTACGTAGGCATCATTTTCACACCATTAAACTGAAAAGTTATATATTTTTCTGAATGTGTTGAAAAGGTTTTCATAATCTATACTTGACGAATGATTTTTTACTTTCTTGTATTTAAAAATATAATAGATTGCTGTCTCAAGAGCATGAAGCAAATAATGAGAATTTTTAAGTCATTAAGTATACATCTGAAAATCCATCATGTTAAAAATTCATGAAAACCTGACTACCCGTTATTTGAAATCGGGGAAAAAAAAACTTTTTGAGAAAAATCTTAAATTAAAATTGACCATTCTTTACGTTATTTATAACTTATTCTTACTTCTTTTACCATAACTTTATTCTAACACAAGATTTAATATATTTTTTAATTATTTAAAGTTTTCTAATATTTATATAATTCAATAAAAAAAATAATATTTCTATCTATTTAATTATATACCTAACATCCTTATACTTTGAAGGCGGAGGGATAATATTTATACCACCTATTTTTAATTCCTAAATGCCAGAATTGCACCAAAATTTTGGAATAAAATTTATTTTTTATAATGTAGATAAAGAAAATATTTTACTCATTTTCAAATAAAGTTGTTCATATATTCTGGTGTAATTCAATATCTTTGCAATAGAAGTATTTTGCCACAAAACTAGTTAACAGAGGTGATTTTGTTTCATTTTTTTGAATACCACTATTTTTGTGTAGTATTCTTCGCTTTACGTAATCGCTAAATTCTGCGACTAAATAAAGCTAAGAACTTTATATGAAAATAATGGTATTCAAAATACCGGAACACAATCACTCCTGCTTTAAAGGTAAACAAGATTTTCAGAATCACGAAATTCGACTAAAATAACATTTAAAAAAATTATTTAGTGAATTATAAAACTAAATACTCAAACTCGCCTGATGCAAAAATAACTTTTCAATCCTGACACTTCTTAGCATGGATATAAGTTTTACATTTGTTAGCTAACTATATATTTAGACAGCTGTATACACTTAAAATGCTGTTTTCTCAAAATGGAAAAATTATCACATTTCAAAATTTTAAAGCATTTTATGCACATTCGTAATAATTAGATTATTTGTATTATATATTCTTTGTATTATATATCATCTATAAAATAATAAATAAATCTTTGCATAAAAAATTGCATCTCAGGGGTATTTTAGTGTTGAAATTTATGTGCGCATGGAAATATACAGCTACTTAAAAAAGCGTCACTATAAAAATATTTTTTTCTTCTTATATATTCATTGAACTTTTACAATCCATGCCGAATTCTATTATAATACAAGAAAAATATCTTATGAATAAATAGTGTCATATTTTATGCAAAAGAAATGCGACGCATGGAACATTTTGAAATATGTTAACTTTTTGTCATTAAAATATCTAATATTCAATAACTAAAAATATTTTTAATATTTTAATTTCAAATTTTGTGCACGAGTATTTCAGCCTGTTCATAACAAATCTACCGAATTTCAAGTGAATCGATTAAAAATTTTAGTTTCCAAAGTACACTGTCGCCCACTGAAGTATGAAAAGAATAATACTATATTTTTCTTCATAAATAATATTTCCTAGCACATCATAAAATTTCAAACATCGCTGTGTATTTTTAATCAATGAGAATATCCATTGTAGAAAAAGTGCTAACAGCTGCGTTTAAATAGACGCATATGTTCCAAGGCAGTTTCTGTTTTATGTTTCGTGTGTTTGCTAGAAAATATTGAGACAGACAGTTTCTTTTCACTGTGTTTTATCGACGAGATTTCATTCATGCATGCATGCTTTGTTACATAGAAAAATGCTTTCTTTTTCAAGAGATATTTCATAAATATTACACAAGTTACAGATGTTTTATCCTAGCTTTTGAAGCTATTTTAGTATTTTCTTTTGCATTTGTTTTCGATTCAAACTGTTTTAAGAAAAAAGTATTAAATAAATAAATAAATAAATTTAAATTTTCATAAATTGCCCAATCTAACTTGTCATTATAAAGTTTAACGTTTTGTAATGATAAATAAATAAATCGGTTAAGTGCGAGTATAACTCGCGCTCAAAGTGTTCCGTGCACTAATTTCTTTAATTATTACTAACAGAAATAGTATAAAAACTCGTTGCTAAAAGAATAATGAGACTTTGTAAAAAAACTATATACAGTAGGGTTGGGTATAGGTACATATACTAGCAAAGTATAGATGCGTATAATGAACATTTAGAGAGATATGAAGATTAAATAGTAACAAATATCGATATTCGTATGACTTTTTAAATATCTTATCGAAATTTGTTTATGATAGCTAAAAATTTAATGAATAACACCACATTGTACGTGAATGTTAGTGAATACACTGTCAATAATTCCGATTTCCCTGGCAGAAGATTTTTGAATGAATGGACCATGAATTAAAAACAAAATATATTCAGACAGTTTACTTCTAATTTTGTTTCTGAAGTTGACAATGCAATCACCTGAGATAATTAAATTTTGACATACAAAGGCATACCTATCAATTTCTCAGACATAGAAATAGTAGAATGCTAGACATTTGAAAAAAAAAACTCAACAAATCTTAATAAAAAAGTAGATGGTTAACCAAACTATCAGAACTGTTCAAAGAAAATACCCTCGCATACGTAAATGAATACCATGTATCATAATTGAATCATATTGGACGTAACAAAAGACAATCTTAAGAAAATTTTTAAAAAAAGCGCGAAACTTTCTGATCCATTTTTAAACTCAAAAGCATGATACTTGTAGGCATGGTTAGTGAAGTGATTTCTAATGAAACAGTTTTTCAATGTAAATGGATTACATATGCTTTATAATCGATTGTTGTCTTAAAACTAATGACTTTTAATGTCTTGGAATCATTCTATGAATTATTTTAAATAATTGCTCCAAATAAATGGATTCAACTAGAATGAAAAACGTTGACAATTTATCACTATGATTCGCCGCACCTGAAACAAAGATCTTTACAAAGTTTAAACTTTTACTGTTAAAAATTTGCAGCAAAATGTCCAGCCATTTGACCGTTTTTCTAGAAAACGGTTACACAACCGTAAATTAACTCTATTCTGACAATATTATTGCCCATATTGTGATCGGGATCCAGTTAAATTGCGGTTAATTAGCCATTTTCTAGAAAAATAGTCAAATGACTGGACAGTTTGCTGGAAATTTTTAAGTGTGGCATTGTATCAAGCACGCCCTTCGAACGGAGGTCGCAATGTTGAAATGTCGCGTCGCTTAGACCGTCCGCGTTTTTCTAGATAATTTTCTCAGGCAATTACCGACAAATGTTTTCGAAAATTATTTTGAGCGCGAGTATAACTCGCGCTCAAAGTGTTTTGTGCATAAAATATATTAATTACTACTAACTGTAATCGTATAAAAACTCGTTGCTAAAAGAATAATAAGATTTTGTAAAAAAACTATACACAGTAGGGTTGGGTATAGCTTATATATACTAGCTAAGTATAAATGGATATGGACATTTAGAGAGATATGAAGCTTAAATAGTAACAAATGTCGATATTCTGTATGACTTTTTATAAGCCTTATCCAAACCTGTTTATGACGACTAAACATTGAATGAATAACGCCACAATGCACGGGAATGATACTGAATACACTGTCAAAAATTGTGTTTTCCCTGGTAGTAGATTTTCGAACGAATGGACCAAGAATTAAAAAAAATATATTCAGAGAGTTTATTTGTAATTTTGTTTCTGAAGTTGACATTGCAATATTCTTTATATATTTCTTTATATATTCTATTTGAAAGTTTCTTTACCCCCACATCGTCCTTCATCTCACCACCCTAATAAAAAATTGGCTGCTTTTAATACCTATGTTCATCGCGCCTTAAAAAATTGTTCATCTGGGAGTTTACACAAGGCAGAGTTAGACCACATTAAATCAAATGTCATTGACCGGGGTTATCCCTTTGAAATCGTTGATTCAATTCATAATAAACTAATTAAACGTACACATTCCAACGTTAACATTGTTCGCAATGAAATTTTAGTTATACTTCCATATTTTCTGAAAATAAGCCATCAAATATCCAGAATTTTGAAAAGATCCGATTTTAAAGTAATTTATGCACCATTTAACAAAATCAAATTTACAGATCTCAAACATCCAATTGACAGTTTTTCACATTGGGGAATTTATAAGATATCTTGAGAGTGTGATAGAATGTATATAGGTCAAACTAAGCAACCCCTTAAGGTCGCTTGGGGAACATAAAGCTATGTAAAAAATTGTGGCACTAAACGCTCTGTGATTGCTAAACCATTGTTGGTCTAGCAATCACAGTTTTAATTTTTCAGAAGGTTGAATAGTTCAGAGATGTTCATCGATTTACGAACTTGATTTTTGGAAAGCTTATTATATATGGAAGAATTCAGGCAACTTCTTTAATGATATGTTTAGTACACCAAAGTTTTCAAATGTCTGGCTGGCTACCTTTCCTTTAATGCATTCTCTTCGATTCCCCCTCCACCTCTTTTTTTTCTCTTACGTACTTAAACTCTTCCAGCCTGGCAGAGAGTTTCTATTGGTCTCCTACGTCACATGTGTTTCCTGACTCCGCTGTTGTTTTTAAAACACTCACCACCATTCTAACTTGGGAGCGTGCGGAGACGCAAGCTTCCATACATGGCTTAAAGTTTTTGAATAGTTTTTAATCTTTTAAATTTGGCACTGATGATGGAGCTTTAGGGGTTCCGAAACAGCTGTTTTCCATTTTATAGATTTTTATCTCTGCTAATTTACGTTGATCATTTATTTTAATATAACGGCACAAATTTCAATTCACCTATGTTAAAAAAAATATGTTTCTACATCAAATTTGACTTTTGGAAGTTTCGGGTTTTCATAACAAATATTTTGTCTTATTAGTGCTTATTACCACTTTTGTCAAATCTGGAGAATGTTTTGTTCAGAAATTCTGAATTATTATCAGAAATTTTGGAATAGTTATTTTTAAATTATTTAATGATAGACTATAGGTTAAGTAAAATAACAGAAAATTACTAATGCAAATTGCTTGTAAGAATACGAAAAGTTCAAAGCCTTCTTAAATTTTACATTTCTTACCGTATTTTCAAATCCATGAACTTCAAGGTATGTTCCTTTATCATGTGCAAAAGAAGTCTGCAATAAAGATATTGTTTTAAATTAGTGATAGCAAAGTGAGAAAATTTTACGAACGCTGAGAGCCTTGCTTTCATTATAGAGTAGCAATTACTTAATCTTTAAAGACACGGGTGGCGTACTGAGTGTGTCACTCGGTGAAAAACAATTGTGAGCCTTACAATAATTACGTGATTAACATTTGCACTTCATTTACCCTCTTCCCAAAGTCTCTTTAATGTTCAACGAATGTTTAAAATTGAAGTACGCAGTTTTGTATGCTCTGTTTCATTACACAGGCATACAAAAAATCCTTTTTGAAAATCCTTTTAATTTTGATGCCTGATTTTGATGCTATTTTTAGTACTGATTCCGAAAATGAAATCCATTCTTTTCTATCACGTAAGGATTTTTCACAAAGTGACTGCATATTTTGAAGAAAACAGTTGGATTCATGAAATTTTGACATTTCATTTAAATTTCATTAATATAAATTACATATAAATTACATTTATATCCTATTTCAAGTAATTGTTAAGTATATGTAGAAAGTTACAAGTCGTTATACTAACGGTTTTTTTCTTTACATCAAAACTATTTTTGCCACTTTTTTTCTTGTGAATTTTGGTGGAATTGTCTCTTTGTATCATCCAGCAGTAGTCCACTATCATGCTGACATTCCATGTTCCTTGATATCGCTTGTCCATTTCATTTATATCCTAGTGAAATCTGTCATCCTGTTCCTCACTAACTGCACCTAAATTTTCACGAAAATAGTTCCGGTTCGAATCGTGAAAATGAACTTTTAAGCTCATACTACAGCCTAAAATCTTGAAATTTTTTACCATATCTTCTAAAATAGTCTTGCACATTATTTTTTTCCAGGAAGCTAGTAATAACTAGTTTGCAAGGTTTCTAGCGTTTTCTTTTGTTTGTTTCCATTTTAGTCTCAAAGTTTTCAACTTTAATCATTTTTCTGATGTCTAGTCATACCAATTTACCTTCCTTCAGTTTTGCTTCGGATAAATCTCTGAACTCGTCACAAAGGTATTTGAAGAATTCAGCGTTTTTGTTAAAGCCTTCACAAATTGTTTCATAAGACCTAATATTATGTGAAGCGGTGGGAATAACACTTTTATTTGCTTCGAAGCAGTTTTTTTCTTTGAATACTTTTGACTCTAGGATCTAATGTATTCATGGTTGGCTATTCTTTCTTAATGTAATGTCGTTTTCTATCTCGGCTGTCCCATTCACAAAGAAAACAGGAAGATTTCGATTACCCTTTCTGCTGACCAAGCAACATAGAAATCACCTTCAGAGCACCGCAAACTGTCCATTTGTGATCTGAATACGACAGTTCATTCAAGAACAAAGTCAGGATTTTCATCCGGAATTTAAACGCATGTGTACACTGAATAGCACAGAGCAAAGAAAGACACTGATTGAGGAGTAGAGATAAGGTCAGTGAAAAGTGAAAAGGGGTGTGAAGAGGGGGTTGAGGGATGACACGTGCAAGCAGGAGAGTAAGTCGGTTTCAACTGGATTCCTGTGTCTCAATATTGTGTTTAATAGGCAGTTTACCGATTCACAAGAATTTTGTGGATTGGATTAATTTCTTCTTTCTTGTTTGGTAGTTTAAAGCACCAATTTGCTATTTTAAGTTCATAAATATGTTTATCAAACTCATATACATAATACTTTTCCGTTCCGAAATATACTAAATTCGTAAAAAAGAGATTGCTATTTGTGTTGAAACTGTAGGTGATTGATTTTTTTCATTATTTTTCCAGTACTCAGCATCCAAACAACTATAAAAAACACCCCTTACTTTACCGACATTTTTTTTAAATCACAGTCCTGTGTTATTTTTATTGGCATGTCACCACAGCTGTACCGAATATGCCGGCTGTGTATTTGTGTAATAGGATCTATTTATAAATGTGATGTCGATATCTGTTTTACTATTACTAGACATTGGACACTATCCTTCTTTAAAATAATAAGTTGATATTTAGGCTTTAAAATGCGTTGGCACATGGAGTATGCCTTCCGTGTAAGTGTGTTACTACAAAATATCCGTGTTATATTATTTCTAATTAAATTAGTTTTTTTAACAATTTCATGTTTATTACTTTTATGCTACTACTGGGCATTGCATTAAAGAAAGATATCATTAAAGTTTGTTATTTAAGCTTTAAAAACCTTTCACGCAAAAAGTGCGCCGCACGTGTCTTTATGTTGCTACAAACCGTCTGTGTCTTTTAAGATTAATATACAAAGGTCAATATCCTTTAAAGAAAAGCGATAATTACATTCTATTTTATCGCCAAATTACCATACAGAAATGCGAGAGGTACCGTTCGACTGTCTACAGTGTCTCCTTTTCGAATGTAAATACCATTTTTGAAAGAAACGCGGTGTACGTATTAAAATCTATACTATCTTTGATATTTCAAATGTTTACAACTATTTTTGATAACACCTTTGATATCATCTTATTCACACGTTTTTCATATTTCGGAATATTGTTAGCGATATTTATAATATTAATAAAGTTGTATTATAGCGGAGAAAAATTAGGGTCATAAAATTGCTCGTAATTCACCATTAAATGCCCTTATAAAAATGAAAACTAATAATGAACTTTCAGAAAAGATTTTGAAATCAAAATAAAGAGAATTTCAAATTATATCACTAATTGTCTATTCCGCTTGCAGACAATGGTCAGTTAAATAGAAAAGAAATAATTATTTTTTTCTTTTTTGTGGACTGGTTTATTTAAATGTGGATTGTATTATTTTTCATACAGTATTTTTGGAAAATAACCCAAATTAAAAAAAAAAAAAAAAACTCTTTCCGGATTGTACAAGGAGGAAAATGTAGAGTCCCTATTTCTTGGTTTTAAGATTTTGTCTAATTTTACTCGAAAACATAAAGCTAAAATCCGAAGAACCCGATTACAGAAGTTTTATCAATATTGAATTTGAATGCAAATTTCGTCAAATTAATCACTTATAGCCAAGTTAACTTCATTAATTGCAACTATTTTTTGGTCGCCAAATCTGGCGATATTTCGCAAAGCTTGGAGGGAATTTGACGTTAACGGATATAAATATATAGTTTTATGCGTCTGATAATAAAAATTGTTTCAACAATGAAGATAATTTGCGAAAAATTACGTTCACAAATTCTCATAAATTCATCCCTGATTTGTTTAATCTGTTGTCTTTTTTCAAAATGTTAGCCACACTAGAATTTCAAACTGCTATATCTGTGATAGAGGTTAAAAAATTCTCTGGAATCCTTGTATCAAATCCTAACACTTGGGCAGAAAATAAATTTTCATTTCTAGATATTTTGTATATTTTTTTGAATTGTAAATCTTTAAATAACCGCCATTTTGAAACAATATACACAGGGGTGGCTTTTGTTCATGTTTGTAAAAGTAAATATAAATAATTATTTTGCACGAAAATTATAAGCAGGCTTTGAACCAGTATATTTATAAATCATACAATTTTAAAGATTTTCGACAATAAGCAGCATTTTTAAAAAATCATTAAATGATCCGATGTGGAAAGAAAAGTGTGATCAAAACTCGCGGCCGTACGCTGCCAAAAGCAGTGCGACCCCCCAACATCAGATTCGTTTGGAAAGATTTTCGTTAACATTGATTATAGGTATATTTAACGAGAATATCACGGGCTGGGAACGTCAGGCAGGCCAACTAGTTACATAATAATTTTGCCTTCCTAAAATTTTCTCACTTTGCTACAACTATTTTAATACGATAATGTTTACTGTAGTGTTTACTATTGCAGATGTTGCAAAAAGCTACATCAAATATTTGTGATTTGAAATACTGGTAGGAAAGGTTTAAAAAAAGGCTATACATACCACATATTATTTGCAATATTTGTATATTTCATTTCAATTTTTAGCAGTTCTTGTACACTTTTTATGCTTTCTGAAATGATTTCCACCTATGCAAATACCAGGTATCACAAGGTAACGATTTTCCCCGCAGATGACACATAGAAATTGAAATGTTCATCGAAAAAAAACGTCCAATTTGTCTGTCATCTTCAACAAAATTATTAGTGCCATTTTTAAGAAACATAGTATGTATATGTATACAGTATGCCCACTAAAGTCCCTTGCCACTCTTTTAACTTTGGAACGGCTGCTGCTATATTCATAGAAATGGTGTCTAGGTATAGTAAAGTAGCCATGAGCTACACAATGGAACCGCCTACAGCGCCACCTGGTGGAATGCGGCAGTGTTAGCATTCCTATCGCGAAAACGGAAAGGGATAAAGGAAAAAAGTGATTTACAAAGTTGTAGAATATCATCGATTTAGTACAAAAAGACACCTTGTGGACATTAATGCGAAGAATAGAACGGTTAAAACGCGCATTGATTTTTTGTGATTTCCTACACTGTGACGTGACAAAACTATCTTACAAAGAAAGAAACAACCAGTTATGAAACAGCAGGTGTGTGCGACCCCTCCTCAAACATTGCAGGACATATTACGGACGCTATTACGGATGCTTGTGCCAACGTGTCACCATCTATGCTCCAACGTGTGCAACGTGAAATTCAAACAAGCATCCAAATATGCATTGCAACTGACGGTGAGAGGTTTGAACATCTAAAATAAAGGTATATTATTATAACTAGTTGTTTTTTTCTTTCTAAGATCGTTTTGTCACTTCACAGTCTGAGAAATCACGAAAATACAATTGCGTGTTTTAACCGTTCTATTCTTCGCATTAATGTCCACAATGTGTATTTTCGTACTAAATCGATGATGCTCTACAACTTTGTAAATCACTTTTTTTTCTCTATCTCTTTCCGTTTTCGAGATAGGAATGCTACCTCCGCAACATTCCACCAGGTGGTGCCGTGGGCGGTTTCATTGAATAACGCATGGCTACTTTACTATACCTAGACACTATTTTTATGAATATAGCAGCAGCTGTTCCGAAGTTAAGAGGGTGGCAAGGGACTTTAGTGGGCATACTGTATATAAGAATTGCTCATTCTATAGCCTAAGTTTTCATATTTTAGCATTTCGTGTGAGTTTTATAAACTTTCTTCAATTCTTGGCTTGTCAAATGTTCTGTTCTCGAGTTCCAAGCCAATTGGCAGAAGTTAGGTGAAAAAAATTATTGTACTTTCGTAACCATTGTTCTAACTCTTATATAGTCAAATTTGTACACTGTGATCTTGTTGGACGCCAAACTTGCCTGCGAATCTGATTACGAAAAGTTTGTAATTTAACATTTCGAATAGCGGGTATAAGAAAATAAACTAATTCATTTTGCATACCATACACTATTTTTAATATTTTTAATTTGCATTTCAATATTTAGCAGCTCTTGTATACTTTTCGTACTTTTTACAACGAGTATTGCATGAAAACATTTTTTCCCGTTAATGACATCCTGTGAGTTTTATAAACTTTCTTCAATTCTTGGCTTGTCAAATGTTCTGTTCTCGAGTTCCAAGCCAATTGGCAGAAGTTAGGTGAAAAAAAATTATTGTACTTTCGTAACCATTGTTCTAACTCTTATATAGTCAAATTTGTACACTGTGATCTTGTTGGACGCCAAACTTGCCTGCGAATCTGATTACGAAAAGTTTGTAATTTAACATTTCGAATAGCGGGTATAACAAAATAAACTAATTCATTTTGCATACCATACACTATTTTTAATATTTTTAATTTGCATTTCAATATTTAGCAGCTCTTGTATACTTTTCGTACTTTTTACAACGAGTATTGCATGAAAACCTTTTTTCCCAGTAATGACATCCTGACAGATAGATTTCTAGACCTAAAAAACTGCTAATCTGCTTTTTTCATGAAAATTGTTAAACATTTCTTTGAGAATCCAAAAGTATATAAACAAGAATTACTCGTTTAACAGCATAAGATTTAGGGAAATATCTATTTACCCAGAAAACTATAATAAAATTATTGCATTGTAAATAAAATGAAATCTAGAAAAATAACTTTTCGTTGAAAACTCCCTTGAATTTATGTTTATACTTTTACAATGAAGCAACATATCTGCAGGCAATAAAATATACTAATAATGTTTTACTGCACCTCAAAGGAAAAACGTAGGAAGTTTTTCTTTTGTTCGGTCAATATATTTTACATTTGTTTGACGTTAAATTTTTTATTTGCATACAATCATCGATTTTTTCCACAATAGGGTAGCTTACTAATAAATAGGCCTTATACTGTGAACATGAAAATATAAGTATATTATTTTATCTTTTCTACATATCGATTGTAAAATGTTGTTAATAAAGTTAAAGGAAGGGAAGTTAACCATAATAGGGTACATTAGTAGTTAAGGGGATTTTACATTGAACATGAAAGAAATAAAAATATCATTTTAGCTTTTCTATATATCAAGGTTAAAATGTTGTCTAAATTTCATACAAAAAATATTATTAATGTAAGTTTCTTTATGTAAGAAAAATACAAATATGCAATATGATTATTTAATCGAAAGATTTATAGTATATATTATTATTTAAATTATTATACTTATATTATTTTATGGGAATATTATTATTATTCAGATTATTATACAGATTATCATATTTATTATTATGTATAAATATCTAATTAAAAATGTAAATATTTCCGAAATATATTGGAAGTATCAGATTCAGTTAGACGTTGACATAAGTTGTTGTGGATTAGGTTTTGGTGTAAATTGCCCAACAGGTGGCGCTCCTATGCTGCATTGTTCAGTATTTATCCGATTTTAGCGATAATCATATCTTAAGAATTAATGCACGGAATTTCATCAAACTTCATATTCTGTTAGACCTTTACATAATATGGTGCTGTTTAGATTTTTGTGAAATCATGTAACAGGTGGCACTGCTATACTGTATTTTTGTATTCTAAAATACATAATTTAAAAGAATTACGCTTTTTTAAGTATTAACATGTATGTGATAGAAGAAAGTTTTGGGATTGGTTTCTTTTGTAAAGTCTTATTTCAATCCTAAATTTTATAAATAACTTTAAAAAACGATATGATTTTTGGTTCACGAGTCTTATTTTATTACTTGTCTATAATTGTCGAGTATTACTTGTCTATAATTGAAGTAATTCTTTCATTTCATAAGTACCTATTAAACTACCGATTATTTTGAGAGAGAGAGTTCAAGAAAACCTTTTAAATATTTATTTTTAATATAATGTAATCGTTCCTTGTAAATGAATATAAAGTAAAAAAAAAAAAAAATATGTAATTTAAAAGCATTTTTTGTGTTTTTTTCTATACATAGTTCTAAAAACGTTATCACCCTCCTGCTAATTCTCCTGAAAGTAATCGTAAAAAAAAGATTTAGAAACACTCGACTGGAAGTAATATCTACCAATGGTCTTGTGCGAGTATTTTCGCTTTGAATTTTTTAGCAATGCCTAATATTTTTTAGATGGGGATTTAAATTTCTATTGAAAAAACAAGGTTAAAAACATCTGCAAACAACATTAAACAAGCCAGAATATCATTTCATTTATTCCATCAAAGTCACAGTAAAAACTGATCAAAGATAGCAAAACGGATGCGCATGAAATTAAAAAAAAATTAAGAATGGTAGTTTAACTGCATTAGAGGATGACGTCATTAGCTTTGGGTTAAACATGGGACAAAGAAAAAACTTGAATACTCATAAAATACAATTTAATATACAGTTTCATAATATAACAATGAATACCCTTTAGACTACACGGGAAATACTACTGCTTCGATAGATCGATGGTGTCTTTCTCTTCTAAACATTTCAATTTTTCTTTTTAATCATAAATATAAAATAAACCCATGTGGAAGCATCACACTTTTTCTTTACTTTATATTTTTTTAGAATTATTGCTCAGCATGATTTATATAATGCGGTATTTTATTTTTGTGGCAACATTGATTTGAGAAAAGTCTTTCATTTCATTTATGAAAACAATGCTCATTTAATTTTTAATTAACTGCAATTTATAATTAAAAAACATCTTTTACGAAATCTGTGTACATTGTCTCAAAACCGGATCAAAACATTTCAAATGATACGTCATGCATTCTTGTGCGTTTTGAAAATGCACATAAAAAGGGATGCTGATAACAGAAATCTTATGAATGATTATTAAGTGATATGCATAAATTATGCGTCGGATAAGTCGTGTATATATTTCAAATAGTACCAATTTTTTAAATTTCAAATAGTCACACCCATTTTTACTTTCTTCTAACCACATGATGTTTTTTGTAAAATGCTTAAATTATGTACGTTTCTGGGGTGCTGTTATCCGTGAAAATAATATAAAGTATTGAAATATGATGGTTCTATTTGAAAAATGAAAGTTTGTAAAATTGTTAATATGCAAATGTCACTTTTGGCAGTATACATTATATATAATTATAAAGTACTTTACACGAATTTAACTAGTTATAGCCATTGCTTGAATAATGCGCACACACACACACATACATTCACGCACACAAATATTTATGTATGACATGGATACTCGGACACTTTATAACTGTATGACTACTTGTAGACGAGATACTACAATTTAAATGACGTAGCATCTTCAATAGTCGCCGCGGAACCAGAGTTGTGATCCCCTCACATAATATTCCAAGATCTTTGAGCAAAATCTCTTCTCTGTCAGTCAACAGGTTCGAGATTTTGATGGGTGTTCCTAGAATATAAATCAGCGAGTCAGCCACACATTGAGTTTAATGAAGTACTTTTATTTTGCATCCACTTCAACACATACTAGAAGACCTCACCTTACATATATCATAATGTTGCATCGGACTCTTTCAAAGAAAAAAAAAGGTATAAATTGTCTATAGAAAATTCCCTTTTCTCTATTAAATAGCACTTAGATCTTATACAAAGGGTGTTCGCACATTTTTAGACGATTTTGAAGTTGTTTTTTTAACATTTAAAATATGAATATTGCTTTCTCTGAAATAATCTATATGATAATCTTGTTTCTTGATTCTAATTCTGCGTAATGTTTTCGATGGTAGAAGGTTTTTTGTAAAATTTACAGGGTTATTGCTTCCCATGCCTCTTTAAAAACTTTCCAGATTCGATCAATCGTGGTGGTTTTGCGCTCTTTTGTGGTGAAAGAGATCTTTTCAGCAGACCAAATGCACAATAAACCATAAGGTGACTTGTTAGGAATATGTTGAAAGATATAAATGCAATACTTGCGTGAGTTTTTAATCTTTCCAACGAATACAGTGATAGTTTTTGAAGTATGAGCGGTAGCGTTGCTTGGATGCAGTTTCAACCTTTAAAAGTCGTTGAAATAAAGAAAATAGCATTTTTCTGTAAATATCGGATGTAGCACATTCTCTTAATAATATAATGAATTGATTGTAACATTTTTGTCCAATATTCTTATTTTTATTTCCCCATTGTAAGATAAATTTGCGACAGTCATAAATCCTTACCTGAAACTTCATTTTCAACCTTGGTCTCTTTTTTTCCCTGTTTTTTTTTTCATCTGGTATTTTTTTACTATGTATACGTACTGATTTTTGGGATAGCACTTTCCAATCAATAGGTATGTTTATTTCGCACTAAAAAGTTTTTATATTATGCGCTTTACAATCATTTTAGACTGTCTAATTAGCATACTTCTGTTCAAAAAAAAAAACGCATCTTCCCATTCACAGCTTTTTTGCATGCGCAATCTTCAAATAAGAATAAATTTGAAAGCATCAGACGATAATATAAATTACACATAATAAGTTGTTGCCAGAATTTTTTCCTCTAAAATAATTCCATTTTTTTAAAACATTTATCAAATTTGTCTAAAAAATGTGCGAACAGCTTCTGAGATCATACTTAATAAAATTCTATGTAAATTAGCGGATTTGCACTCTTCTCTGATATTGAACGTTTAAGAGTTGTTTAATTGTTGTTAAGAGCCTACATCAGTCACGAGAAAAAACGCTCAAGCTAATGTTAAGTCTATGGGGAGGTTCCTGCACAATTTCTCGCTCGCATTTTAATATTTTAAATGCTTTTTTTGCATAGGATAGCTGAGGTCAATCTCCAACGTTGCTAGTTTTTACTTTTTCAATTTTGGTTCCAGTTATTTTATATAAGGGTACTTTCATTTTCAGAAGCTTTTCCAACCGGTTCCAAAACTGAAAATGCCCGCTTATAAAAAAACTGCAACAAAAATCGAAAAAGTAAAAACTAACAACGTTGGAGATGGACCTCAGCTATTCTATGCAAAAAAAAATCATTTAAAAATATTAAGATGCGAGCGAGAAATTTGCCAAGAATCTTTCCACAGACTTAACTTTAGCTTGAGCGTTTTTTCGGATGACTAGCGTAGTCTCTTAAAACGAACGAAATTTCTGCTCTGTGAAGTCCTGAAAGCATATTTAAGAAGAGAGCAGAAAGTCACATAAACGCAATGACGGTGAAACTGTTACCAATTATAAGAGACATCGCTTGGCACAGCAATCGCGGAAGCATCAAACTTGAGTAATTATATTAAGTTTTTGGTGAGAAAAGATATTCGAAGCTATCTTCGAATAAAAAAAAAATAGACTTAATAAAATAGGACGTTGATATTTCGATTGAAGTGATACCGGTTAAAAAAAATTATGGACGCAAACAAAAGAAATTTTGCAAAGGAAAAAGAAATGTAAATAAAGACAAAATATTTAATTAAATATTCAAAACTTTTTAGTATATTTTAAATAAAGTTAATATTTAAAATATGCTATGTACACACACACACACACATATATATATATATATAAGGTACTGAACATTATCTATACTAATAAAAGAAAGTTTCGCTCTGTGTGTGTGTCTGTTGGCGATGGCTAGGAAAATCTAGCCAACCTAGAAGGCTGCAAATTTACATTTAGGTAGTCCAAACCCTCTCCTGGTGCACCATTACGTCAGAATTTTAATATTTTGAAAATTAAAGCAGTTATCAATTAAAAACTGATCAAAGATCACAAATAAAAAAGTCATTATTCTGAAGCAAGCTGGCGCATGTGCAGAAACCAATTTCCGTATCTTCCGGAACAGAAGAAAGAAAGCAGAAGACATTCCGTTTTTTTTTAAGTATTTCTAAATTCGCTATGGACAAACGGCTAAAAATACGGAAAACTCGTCTACATATTCTAAAAGAACATACTTTTACGTCTCAAACGATCTGGTTGGTTTGAAAAATTTTTACATTTAACCCTTTCAAAAAAAATAAACAAAAACCATCGAATTCATGTTTTTTTATTTTCTCCCGTTTTCCGAGCCTTGCAACTACCGGAATGCAAAAGATACGGAAAAACGAAGGTCACCAAATTAAAGAACTGTCTTTGTACTTTTTAAAGCTACCTTTGGTTTTAAAAAATGCAAAAATTAACTCTTCGAAAAAGTATATTTTCTGTATGCTGTTTTGCGATTTTTGCGATTTTAGCAATTTTTAAAAATTCGCATCGGCGATTCAGAGACAGGTACGGAAAACTAAAAATACCAGACAATATCTACATTTATTCCTTTTTCGACATCTGTATTTGTTTTTGAAAAATACGAATATTGACGCTTCAAAAAAAAATCGTGCGCAGGACTCTCTTTTGCGAATTCCGATTTTCTGCTGTATATTAAATCTGGCATCGGCTTTCTAAAATAACCAAACAAAAAGCAAACACACCTAAAGACATTTACGTTCTATCGGGTTTAGGCAGAAATCTTTTGTTTAAAAAATAAATCCCGTTAACCCTTTCGAAAACTTTTTTAACCGTAAGTCACTTTCGCTTTTTTAACTATTTCTCCTATCTTTAAAATTCCGAATTGGCGTTTATAAACAAGAAACGAAAAACTAAAAATACCATGCCTAATCTATATCCCTTTCTTTTTTAAAATCTGGTATCCGTTTTGAAAAAAATTAATTTCAACCCTCCGAAAAATAATCCTTTCCAAAACTCACTCACGCGAATTTCCTTTTTTTGGTCCAGATTTAAAAATCGGCATCGACTCGGGAAATGCAAGTACGGACAAACAGTAGACTCCACATCATAGACACGTTCATTTTCTTCAAAATGCATGGTTAGGTTTTAAGAAATATCTACATTAACCCTTTAGAAACCGATCGATTACGTAACCCACTTTCGCGATTTCCGCTATTTTGGCAATGTTTACCCGTAGTTAAATTTCAATTCTACTAGGAAATTTTGTTAGGTCAAGTGTTCTGAAAAGGCCTCTTCCAGAACAGACTGCGCACAGTGGCGGTGGAAAGTGGAACTATAGGAGTATATCTGGTTCTATGGACCCGATTACGACGAGGTTTGGTTTAAGTTTCGTATAGAACAGATTATTAATATTTTTGGCCCGTGCAACGCCGGGCGGGTTAGCTAGTACTGAATAAAGTATTTAATCGCATAGCTTAGAAAATCATAGAATGCAAAATCACATTTATATTTTTGTTATTGTGTAGCCGAGTCCATATCACTATTAACTATTTAAAAGATAATAGAAATGCACTTAAAGTATACTAATTCATTGCATAATGAATTCTTTATCATTTTAGTAAACGAAATTAAATTTTGATACTTATTCATAATCTTAATATCTTTTTTGAAAATTTTTATTGATTTTTACTTAAAGTAAAAAGAAAATTCAAGTGTAAGAGAGGAATATGCTTCGTTTAATATTGCAAATTGGCATTTAAAAAATACTCAGGATATTTTAACATAGTTGTTCCTTTATAACCATAGCTGGTGAAATTATATTTTCACACAAAGGATAAGATTTCGATTTGTACTTCCAGAAAATTCATAATTTAATTTACTCAAGTCTTCTAGAATAAAATGTGCTTTCTAGCCAGGAATTTAAATAGAAGTTAATTACATTCGTTAGCGAATTAATTAGATTCAAAGCAGGATTAAATTTTTAACTATAAGATTTCCGATAACATTTATTAGCCAGTCGTACAGGAATGAATTATGAAATCGAGAATGACACGGACTTTTACTTTTTATTGCATATTGATTACTTCAAATGCAGTGATTGTGTCAGGTTCTGTTTTAAATTACTCTGAGAAGATTTGTCTTCTGCTTTTTTTTCTTTTATTTAGAATACATAACTTTTAAAGTAACTGTAACAATGGATTTTTTTTAAAAAGAATTTTTAACTTTTAGGAATGTTTGTAATAGGTGCATTAGTAATGTTTCGGCTATTTGGGATTTTCTGATTTTCGTTCTTGTACTTGTTATGTTTTAATATATTTACCTTTCCAGAATGACAGTAACAAGTCAATTAGGATCTTTTCACTATTGACAGCAATACAGCTTTAGCAAATACAAATCTTTTATTCGTCTTATATAAAAGATCAAGATTTACCAAAAAAAATTCTGTATTGAATACAAATTATGCATGTGAATATTTACAGAAGTAACATTTATCAACACCAAAACCTACCCTATATAAATAATGGTTTATTCCTATAGTTGTCACGTTACTAAATGAAAATATAGCTATTAATGAAAATGAGTGTATCACTTACGCTTTTTAAGGGGAGAAGGCTTGTTTGAAAATTAAGTTATTTTATGTTTTGCTAAAACATTAGTCGAAATTGTGTAAAAAAAATTATGTATATTTATATGTAAGTAACCTATGATAATTCTGCATATGAAACATTAGAGTAGATGCATCGACAAAGAGGTGGAACATATGTCAGCGGAATATAGCTGATTATCGAAGGTTAGGAGACGTTAAACAAAAAGTAATGATTTTAAAGTCAACAAAATGACTTTTGACAGTAATGTTGTGGAGTTTTCTTGGATGTTCTTTCAGAATAATTAACTTAATTATTTTAAAAGGACTCATTTATTACTTATTCTTCATTTGACAATTAACTAATTTAAAAACAAGTATACTCTGATTAACTCCATTGAAATTTGTTGCCCTGGAAAAGGGAGCTAATTACATTAAACTTATCAAAATATCAAAACTTAAAAATCCGAATAAGTTAAAACAACATGATAATTTTGAACTCATCATTTTAGAACAATTCTAAATGTATTAAGGGGCAACAGATCTCTAAATCAAGTAGCATACTGAAATGCAAAAGAACACCCAACTCCACTCCTACCCGATCAAGCTCAAATCTCCATACACAATAAATTAGCAAAATATAATCATCATATAATTTGGAAAAATGAAGGTAACCTGAAATTCCTCCAATATGAGGACCAGAAGGGAAAAAGAAAGTTTAACAAAATAGAGATATGATGAGATACCAAAATTTTAGAACAATTATGGAGATTTTGAACAAGATCAGATCGGTTAACCGAAAATCGTATAGTGGCATAAAAAAACTGAAGACTTTCCCCTTTTTTTTTATAAAATAAACATTTTGATGTTTATTTAGGATAACAATATTCCTGAGAGGTGAATAGTTAAGGCTTAATTTAAACAATTATGAGATTAAACTTAATTTTACTTTATCATCAATTATTAGTATATCCAACACTGAAATAAGAACAATAATTACATCGAATAACTTTACGTAAACCTCAATTAATGTTCATATAAACTATTGCTATGAATTTTAAATTTAAGAAATTTATAAACATTTTTTACCAAGATTGATAAATTATACTTTCATATACTTTCATAATTTTTACTCATACTTACTGAGAGGTTAAGCCTCTCCTATAGGTTTGCTGTAAAATATAAAAACGTAAATTATTTAAAGATTATATAAATAAAAGCATACCATCTTTGAGAATAAACAAAATTTTCTTTATTTGATTAATTAACATTATAAAAGTAAGGTAGTTCTCAAACAAAATATAATGATAACACATTATTAAAGTTGATCAAAAAAATATACTGAAATTAACTATATCATTCTTTACATTAAACAGCAAAGTCCCTAAAATTACCACAATATTATCATTTAAAGATTGATCAACTTTTCAAAAATTAGTTTTTTTATTTGTTTTCAATTAGATATCATGACTCTTAAACTACTAACAAACTAACAATTCAAATGTCGTTCAATCATGAAACGTAACATGTTAATCAACTTAAAATACCAACAATTATCCTTTTTTTTTGTTTCTCCAGGTATTTATAAATATTACAACAGTAGACAACATGTAATAAGGAATAAATATGGATTACTTGCAATACACTTTCATATTTACTACTGTCAGTGCGGGCACTCTTCTTTACCTACGTACTAGTCTATCACAGTCTTTATTTTGTTATCAGCCTATTCTTTTCAGCTACCTATATAAGTAGTATACTTCATGCTATTCCCGCACCAGCGTCCTCTTTCGTTACAGTATTTATTTACTATATGCATTGCCCCATCATCCAAAATAACACCAGGGACCGATGATTAAGAAGTAGAAACACCTTTAAACTTTTTTCTCAAAACGTCGTTATCAAGAACGGATCAGACTTTGTAAAACCAATTCTTTTCAGCTACCTCTATCAGTAGTATATTTCATGCTATTCCCGCACCAGCATTCTCTTTCGTTACAGTATTTATTTACTATGTGCATTGCACCATCATCCAAAATAACACCAGGGACTGATGATTAAGAAGTAGAACCACCTTTACACTTTTTTCTCAAAACGCCGTTATCAAGAACGGATCAGACTTTGTAAAACCATCAATACTCCATCAGCACTCATCGTCTCAAATTTTCACCGACCACCACTTTCGCGATCCACACAAGTCTTGAATCATCAACTATAAAAATATTGAAGTCACACAGGTAAATAGGAAGTTTCATTCTAATTGTCTTCACGAAAACACGAACCAATAATTTCCATCGCCCACACAATTCAAGCTCCAAAACAACCCGTCCTCGAACAAAATAACACGAGTCTCATCCAAGCAACAAGTAACAAGTGTCCCACCAAAACAACAAGTGACGTTCAACATTTTCTCTCTCTCACCGCTTCAAAACTGGACGGAACCACAATCACTGTGTCGAGGGGTTTTCGGAGGTGAGAACAATAATAAAAATGGACCTAGCCTAGTACGCCAGTGACAGTCTGTCTCGCTTCTCCCCTAAGTCGCTTCATGATAAAAGCACCCGCCTCTCTTTTACTGTAGGCTGCTGAAACAGTTCCCATGAATGCTTGTTTACATTCGCGTCATACAGACGCCCGGGACAGCAGGGCCAATTGTAGCATGTCGTTAGAATACAAAGCCTAATTGCGTGTATAGTACTCTCATAAGATAACGTAACATCGTACGGGTGGCCTTGCTTTCTTTTAACAAAGACCAGACTCGGCGTCTCTAAACACATGATTCTAGGGTATGGGAAAATACGAACACGACTGCCCAATACAATATGTGTGGTCTTTATCTGACAAACATCCCTCCTTGCTATCTATCTTTCGCATTTGAAAACAGGAAGCTAAGCTAGACTATGAAAGTTGTAATTGCTTAAAAGAAAGAGAAAGAAGAAAAATAAAAAAACTGATTTTATTATTATTACAATTACTTTTATTTATATAAATATTTTTATTAGAAACAGAAAAAGAGTGCTTTTAAATAAAAGTTAAAGTGAATGAAGGAATTTAATGTAGATTATAAAAAATTGGTTAAAGCCAACCGTAACAAGATTGCTCCCCTCGGCTAGTTAATTTTTTTTTTTGAGAAAACAATTTTTTTTGAAAGGCAGCTGGGTGCCACATGGCATGCTGGGACCTCAACACCGAACAACTGACCCACATACACAAATCATACTTCGATCCGGGACGGGATCCATAGAGTTCACCGCTGAAATACCACTCCGATGGTATATTCCGGATATATACAACCAGAGCTCGCATATCCGTAGCAACCATTACCTAAAATATTACCTCAAACATGACTATAAAAGAGTATTACCAGAGGAGGGACCACAAGGCTGATTTTTCCACTAAAATGAACAAGATACCTTCTGCACCTGTAAAAGAACACATGTTCCACTTGGACTGTGAAACCTAACTTCCCTACTACTGTCATTCCTACGCATAACTGCATCCCACCTGAAATTTCTGGTAACAGAACTGTAAACAATACATAAATTGAATTTTGAGAAAAAAAAATAAGCCGAAAAAGAAGGAAGTGCCCACTGATTAAGGTTCTTTACACTGCGTATATACATAAATTCAATAATTGGCATCACAGTATATTTCAACACTATATATTAATGTAAAAAGTACTAGTAATACTATAGTTATAACACTGTACATGCAATGCATTTCCTTGTTTAAAACACACATTAACTCTACTATACAAAAATACACAAGAGCAACTGGTGACACAAAAATAAAAATATATACATACTGTAAGACACATATTATGGTATCACAGACCATGTTATAGAATCACGTACACATTTATACGTGAATTTATGTTTGTATTTGAAGAAAGTCCTTTGATTCGGGATACTATGTAGATTTTACAAATGCACGTACAGGCAATGTGCAAGGAAAAGAGTATCTCTGCCTCTGTGCTACTTATAGCAAAAGCCCGAAACTGCTTTTACAACAACAGGGAAAACATTCCACATAAAATTACAACAGGGGTGGTGAAGTATATCACCAGGAATGAAAACATACACTCCACAAAAATAGGAAGTAAAATTAAGAAAATACTTAATTTTAGTAATTTAAGCCATACACAACAACATCCAGGCATGTACATGAGACAGTATGTACAAGAAAAAAGGAAAAAAAAAATATAGGGTCCACACTCCTTACAGTTTAAGTTTAAATAAAACCACAAACTGTATAGTAAATAATAAATCTATCTAGTTAAAATGCAGTAATTAAAGTAAATACATACTTAAAAAGTTGTATACAAAACACTGATGCATGAAAAAAACTGAACCAAATACAACTACATCGGCAAAAGGGCATGCAAAACATAACATCCCAAAAATTTTAAAGTTAAGAAAATTCATTTGTTTTTGCAAAAAAAAAAAAAAAAACACCCAAAATCTACGAAAACGGGGTGCGGAAGGGTTACCACATAATCTATCATAAAACAGACGAAAATTGCAGGTAAAAGCATAAAAAGGGTTCAAAATGCATATATGAAAGTATCAAAACACAACCAAAACAAACCTTTAATATGCTAAAAAAAACTAAGTTCCGTTTTAAAATGCCAAAAAAAATAATAAAGTATACATACACATTAAGTAAACTACAAATAAATACAAATAAACAAGGTAAAATTGAATAAAAATGCACGACTAACGAAAAAGGTAGTTAGTATTTATAACTCGGACGGTCTATTCTATTTCGTAGCGAATAGTCGGTTCTAGAAATCGATACTGATCGACTACCTCTATTCATTTTAGCAGCTGAACGAATCGATGAACGAGACCTGCGCGAATCGCTGTGCGCAGCAGCTGAACTGCTTACTGCTGTGGCTGAATTTTCACTTACGCTCATCGTGTTGCTTTCTGTCGTTGCCGAAACTTTCATCACGTTGCTATCTGCCGTTGCTGAGATTTCTCTCTCGCTATTTTCTGCCGCTGCTACCCCCGGAGACACGGGAGGTGGGGGAGAGGGAGTTATGATTTCAGTCCTGTCGCTGTCTGTTTCCTCCATTTCCGGCGTTACCGGAGTTTCGTTATTGTTGACATTCACCTTTGCTGGCGCGCGGTTATTATCATATGGTGCCCAGGGAATGAATCGGTTACGTCTACACCTGCGTACAGGAGGAGAATCGCACGGTTGGTGTGGTGAATCGATGGTCACGTTTTCAGTCGATCCCAGGCCAATTGTTTGTTTTGGTTCACTGGACCAGATGGGGAGTCTGTCTTTGAAAGAAGACAACCTGTCAACATGGACAAACTGACAATTTTTTGGATTAGCAACTAACGCTATTTTAAAATTAACTTCATTTAGCTTCTCAATTATAGTAAAAGGATCATTATTTTGCTTGCTTAATTTTTTTGTATTACCAGGGGCGACTGTGGGTGTAAATAACCACACAATATCTCCTATTTTAAAAATTTTATCAACAGCTGCCTTTTCACGGTATTTTTCCTGCTGCTCAGAAACTTTAATTAAATTACTATGTACTTCAGTGTATACTTTTTGAAGAGCTGGGATTAAGAGTTCGCAAAAAGAGGGTGCATCATTATAATTAATAGAAGGTGGTTGAGAAAAGAGATTATGTGGTAGATTCATATTTCTGCCATACATAACTGCAGCTGGGCTAAGTTTAGTTGAAGAGTGGACAGCTGAACGCATAGCTAGTAGCGCAAATTTGAGTTTAGTGTCCCAGTCAGATTGATTTTGATTGACTATGTGACAAAGTGCATTTTTAAGAGTACGATTCTGTCTCTCCACTTTGGAGTTGCCAGCCGGGTGATAAGATGAGGTCTTAATATGTTTAATACCAAACATTTTATACACGTGTTCAATCGCATCTGAAATTAGATTCTTCGCATTATCCGTCGTAATAAAACAGGGAGCTCCGTAGCGTGAGATGAAATCAGCTAAAGTGTCCGCAATGACATCTGAAGTGGTTGAACTAACCGCATATGCTTCTGGCCATTTAGTAAATGCATCTATATATGCGACTATATACTTATTTCCCGAAAAAGTTTGCGTCAAGGGTCCAATGAGATCTAAATGTACCTTGTTCATGGGAAACTGGGGGGTCGGCATACGTTGCAGAGGGGCGAGCTGGTTCGCTCTATAAGCTCTTTTCTGCTGGCAACTAATACATGACTCCACTAGATGCTTGACATCTGACGACATTCCTGGCCAATAAAAGTGCTCACGAATGCGATCAATGGTCTTTTGAAAGGCTTGATGACAAGCCGCTAGGGACTCATGTGTTAGTGCAAAAACTTGAGTAACCAATTCTTTTGGCACGACTAACTTTACAGATTTATTCAAAATAGCTGACTCCCTTGTATCCTCACAAACTAAAATGTCATCTCTAAAAAAATTTCATGTATTTAGGAGCAATTTCTACACCTTGGTCTAGTTTTCTTGCAATCTCGCAGCATTTCTTGTCTGATTTTTGCAATTCACCAATTTTTTCGAGTAGATTGGAATGAGGCATAAAAGTAACTTCATTTTCGACTTGTATACAAAAATTACAATTAACAGTATCATTGGAGTTATCATTGTTGACATAGCTCGAAAGGAAATCTGCGACACTGTTACACTTACCTTTAACAAACTTGATTGTAAAATTAAAGTCTGAGAGAGTGCAGATCCATTTAGCCATGCGTGATGTAGGGTCGTGAATTTTTAACATAAATGCTAGAGGCGCATGGTCTGTATAGATGAAAAAATGGGTATTAGCAATGTAACATTTAAAGTGGGCATTTGCCCAAACTAAAGCTAGTAATTCCCTTTCAGTGGTGGAGTAGCGGGTCTCAGCATCTTTCAATTTTCTGCTGGCAAAGGCAACAGGATGGAGCATGTTATTTTCATCTAATTGTGATAACACTGCCCGTAATGCTTCGCCACTGGCGTCACTATATAAATGGAATTCTTTCTCAAAATCAGGAAGTGCAAGACATGGTTTTGAAATAAGAGCCATTTTAAGGTCTTCAAATTCTTTCTGTGCATCTTCATTCCACGAAAATTTTCCTGTCTCTTTAGTTAGATTGATTAAATTTTTGGCCCTCTTAGTAAAATATGGTATAAATCTCCTATAAAAAGATAGAGTTCCAATAAAGGACCTAACAGCCTTTCGGGTAGTTGGAGGTTTAAAATTTTCAATTACCGCAATATTTTTGTTAATAGGTGACACTTGGCCACTACAAATCTCAAAACCTAGATATTGTATTTTATTCGAAAGGAAAGTGCATTTACTGGGCTTAAGTTTCAGTTTATGCAGTCTTAACCTATCAAAGACCATGCTAAGCTTCTCAAAATGAGAATTAACATCACAGGAGGCGACTACAATATCATCAATATAAACTAGAATTCCAAGATTGCCTAAATCACCGAAAATAGCATTCATAAGTCTCTGGAAACTGTTACCAGAATTTGAGAGCCCAAAACAGTTACGGGTCCACTCAAAAAGTCCCTTGTGGGTGATTATAGCAGTTTTATGCCTATCCTCTGGGCGAATAACCAGCTGAAAAAAACCACTAGTTAAATCTAATGTTGAAAAACATTTAGCCCCACTTAAAGCATCAACAGAGTCGGTAATGTTAGGAATTGGATAAGCATCTTTAACAAGATTTTTATTTAGTCTCCTGTAATCAACAGCAAGTCGATAAGGTCCGTCTGATTTCTGAACCAGAATAACCGGAGAAGCAAATTCTGACCTGGAAGGTGAAATTATGTCTGCCTGTAATAAAGTATTCAGCTGGTCTTCCATTTCTTGACGTAGTTTGTAGGGGACTCTATAAGCTTTGCCTTTTACTGGTTTATTTGAAGTTAAGTTAATTTCATGAGGGATTGTATCACAGCCGGTTAAATCTAAGACCGATGCTGCAAATACATCTTTGTTTTTGTCTAGAAAATTTTGCATTTTAAGTTTTAATGGGGGTTCTAAATGATCTAAATTAATTTCAGAGCTCCAAGTGAGATCAGCGTGATCAAAGTCACCAATTGGAGGGGCCAAATTTACATTACAAGTAAGGTTATTTTCAGTTACGGGTACATTTGATTTGTCTACACATTTTTGAATTTTGGCAACAAATGTTCCTTTATTTAAATGAATACTATTGTCTGAAAAAATTGCAAATGAGATATATAGGCCATGTTCTTTAGTGCAAATGGCTCTGGAGGTAAGGAGACCTTGATTTAAATTTTTCGCCAAAGGTTCTAACATAACAATATCATTTTCCTTAATAAAAGTTTCCTTATAACTTTTAACCTGGGCTAACATTTTTGACTGCGGGGGAATTGAAATTTTACTACATAACACAGCGAAACTTATACTTTTATTTTTATTGGTTATATCACTACTGCTATCTTCAGTGCTCCCCTCCTCGACTTCAGGTACCTTATCCTCTATACTTACCAAATCTTCACTTTCCTCAATATTACAAATTTCAGTAGTATCTTCAGCTAAATTACCCTGGGTTAACTGACTCGCTGCTGATAGATTATTGTCGACATTTTGAATACTTGAAAAATTTGCAGTATTATTACCCTCAGAGCTACCGCCTGATATTGTTTGCATACAAAAGTTCTGCGCAACACTTTTAACTTCCTTATCTGACTCAGTTTGAATGATTATCTCAACATCTTTTCCCATATTACTCAACTGCGGGTCCTTAACTACCATATTTTCACTACTATGATTCCCATTTTCAACACTGACTGAGTCATGAACTTTAATACATGCAAAATTTTCAAGGGGGCTATTGGTATTATTACTTTTTGTATTTTCCTCTGCTTTGTTGACATATTTTATATTTACAGAATTATTTTCAACAATATCATTATTCACACAATTATTATTAGAATTTACACTATATACAGAATTAGAAATATTTACAGAATTAGTAGCAAGGCAAGTATTAGACCCTGAGGAAGTATTACTTGGGGTTTCTAAGCTTTGTTTACTTTGGCCTGCTACTGGTACTTTAAGAGCGACAGCATTAGTATCACAATTTATACTCGCCCGGTACTCTTTCAAAAATGGCATACCCAAAATCATATTAAATTCCTCAGCTAATTTTCCTTCAACTACATAGAATTCAGCTTGACACTGAATATTATCAAAAATAAAATTTTAAAATATCTTCCTATTTAGGTGCACTTTCTCACCGGTGACAGTCATAATGGGGGTATTGCAATTCTCCGTCTCAAAATCCTCTAAACAGTTAACATCAGTACCACTCAGACGGTTGATTGCTAAAGCCGTGTCACATAATGCATTCAGGCAAACTTTATTTATGTAAATTCTTGCAGTCGGTAAGGTATATGACTGGGGGTGAAAAACACTATACACAGCTGGGGGGTCCAGGGGCCTGTGGGGGATCCAGTTGACCACATCTGATCCGGCCACTAATAGTTTAAAGATTCATTTTCACTGTGTGCTATTGGGGTGTTATTTACCGCCTGCTCCTCATTTCTGTTCGCAGCTGTATTCCTGTTGTTTTGGTAAGAACCACCTCTTCTTCCCCTGTATCCACCTCGCTGATTATGGTTGCCTCTAGTATTTTCATTTCTGTTTCTATAATTGCCCATGGCTCCTGAAATTTTGACCACCTCCCCTTCTAAAATTATAGTCGACAAAATTTAGTGGACAATCTCTGGCATAGTGGCCCTGTACGGAACACCTATAGCAGGTTACGGGTCTTACTTCCTGGTTTTTCTCCTGTACATCCCGAGCCCTAAGATCAACTAGACTATCTATCTTTGCTGCTAATACATCAATTTGTGACTTTAGTTGGTCTATCTTTTTCTTTTGTGAGCTATCTTGCTGCCAAATTGCAGCACATGGTAGGTTTTGGGTCAAATTTGGGTTGAGAATTTCCTCGCGGTGGTTGTAAAAAGGGTTAATGCTCCTATAAGCCTTTTCTTCCAGAAGTGCAATTTTGAGAACATCTTCTGGGGATTGCGGATTTCTCGCAATTACTCCCTTTCGCACTTCTGGTGTAAGATTGCTCAAAAGCATGGAGTGGAGTAGAGCCGTTCGGCTTTTATCGACTATTTCACCCTGAATACCTTCAATTACAAGGGCATTTAGAGACATATCATACGCCTTATCGTAGAACTCCTGAACACTCATATTGGGTGGCTGTTTAAAACTTAAAAAATGACTGAGTGCAACATCTGGTGTGGCCTGTGAAGTGTAACTCTCTTTTAGTATTTTCAATAACTCATCAGATGTTTTTGCTTTGTGAATTTTTATCCGCCTAGATGCAGCTCCTGATAGTCTAGAAAGTAAAACAAACTTCTTTTCCTCCTCAGTCCAGTCGAATAATTTGGAAAAACTCTCAAATTTCTCAGAAAAATCTGAGAAGCAGCCTGAGCTGGCCTCTCCATTGAATGGGGGAATGTTAGACAAATTGTCCACTAATGCATTTTTTCACTGAATAGTGGCAATTGCCTCTGAATGCTTATCAGCCACGGTTAGAGTTAGAAAATGACAAACAGACCCAAAAAAAGGAAAATTGGGTGGGGGGGGGGCAACTTAAAAATGGGAGAAAGAGAGGAAAAGAAAAAAAAACCCCTTACAAATACATAAAACTTAAGTACAGGATTATGATTTTATGAGATAAAGTTATGCATACGAAACATAATTTTGACTGGGAATTGTAACTAATAGCACAGAGAGAGAGCCTAGACCTCTTTTTACACTTGAACATATAAATAAAATTTTAATTGCAAAAACACCCAGTTGCTCTTTGATATATAAATACATACAAGTAAATAATAATAAATAACCCAGAGACCGAATTGTTACGGCTCCATTTGTTGTGGGGTTTTCTTGGATGTTCTTTCAGAATAATTAACTTAATTATTTTAAAAGGACTCATTTATTACTTATTCTTCATTTGACAATTAACTAATTTAAAAACAAGTATACTCTGATTAACTCCATTGAAATTTGTTGCCCTGGAAAAGGGAGCTAATTACATTAAACTTATCAAAATATCAAAACTTAAAAATCCGAATAAGTTAAAACAACATGATAATTTTGAACTCATCATTTTAGAACAATTCTAAATGTAGTAAGGGGCAACAGATCTCTAAATCAAGTAGCATACTGAAATGCAAAATAACACCCAACTCCACTAATTCCTCCAATATGAGGACCAGAAGGGAAAAAGAAAGTTTAACAAAATAGAGATATGATGAGATACCAAAATTTTAGAACAATTATGGAGATTTTGGACAAGATCAGATCGGTTAACCGAAAATCGTATAGTGGCATAAAAAAAACTGAAGACTTTCCCCTTTTTTTTTATAAAATAAACATTTTGATGTTTATTTAGGGTAACAATATTCCTGAGAGGTAAATAGTTAAGGCTTAATTTAAACAATTATGAGATTAAACTTAATTTTACTTTATCATCAATTATTAGTATATCCAACACTGAAATAAGAACAATAATTACATCGAATAACTTTACGTAAACCTCAATTAATGTTCATATAAACTATTGCTATGAATTTTAAATTTAAGAAATTTATAAACATTAATTTAGCAAGATTATAGCTTTCATAATTTTTACTCATACTTACTGAGAGGTTAAGCCTCTCCTATAGGTTTGCTGTAAAATATAAAAACGTAAATTATTTAAAGATTATATAAATAAAAGCATACCATCTTTGAGAATAAACAAAATTTTCTTTATTTGATTAATTAACATTATAAAAGTAAGGTAGTTCTCAAACAAAATATAATGATAACACAGTATTAAAGTTGATCAAAAAAATATACTGAAATTAACTATATCATTCTTTACATTAAACAGCAAAGTCCCTAAAATTACCACAATATTATCATTTAAAGATTGATCAACTTTTCAAAAATTAGTTTTTTTATTTGTTTTCAATTTGATATCATGACTCTTAAACTACTGACAAACTAACAATTCAAATGTCGTTCAATCATGAAACGTAATATGTTAATCAACTTAAAATACCAACAATTATCCTTTTTTTTGTTTCTCCAGGTATTTATAAATATTAAAACAGTAGACAACATGTAATAAGGAATAAATATGGATTACTTACAATATACTTTCATATTTACTACTGTCAGTGCGGACACTCTTCTTTGCCTACGTACTAGTCTATCACAGTCTTTATTTTGTTATCAGCCTATTCTTTTCAGCTACCTCTATAAGTAGTATATTTCATGCTATTCCCGCACCAGCGTCCTCTTTCGTTACAGTATTTATTTACTATATGCATTGCCCCATCATCCAAAATAACACCAGGGACCGATGATTAAGAAGTAGAAACACCTTTACACTTTTTTCTCAAAACGCCGTTATCAAGAACGGATCAGACTTTGTAAAACCAATTCTTTTCAGCTACCTCTATCAGTAGTATATTTCATGCTATTCCCGCACCAGCATCCTCTTTCGTTACAGTATTTATTTACTATGTGCATTGCACCATCATCCAAAATAACACCAGGGACTGATGATTAAGAAGTAGAACCACCTTTACACTTTTTTCGCAAAACGCCGTTATCAAGAACGGATCAGACTTTGTAAAACCATCAATACTCCATCAGCACTCATCGTCTCAAATTTTCACCGACCACCACTTTCGCGATCCACACAAGTCTTGAATCATCAACTATAAAAATATTGAAGTCACACAGGTAAATAGGAAGTTTCATTCTAATTGTCTTCACGAAAACACGAACCAATAATTTCCATCGCCCACACAATTCAAGCTCCAAAACAACCCGTCCTCGAACAAAACAACACGAGTCTCATCCAAGCAACAAGTAACAAGTGTCCCACCAAAACAACAAGTGACGTTCAACATTTTCTCTCTCTCACCGCTTCAAAACTTGACGGAACCACAATCACTGTGTCGAGGGGTTTTCGGAGGTGAGAACAATAATAAAAATGGACCTAGCCTAGTACGCCAGTGACAGTCTGTCTTGCTTCTCCCTTAAGTCGCTTCATGATAAAATCACCCGCCTCTCTTTTACTGTAGGCTGCTGAAACAGTTCCCATGAATGCTTGTTTACATTCGCGTCATACAGACGCCCGGGACAGCAGGGCCAATTGTAGCATGTCGTAAGAATACAAAGCCTAATTGCGTGTATAGTACTCTCATAAGATAACGTAACATCGTACGGGTGGCCTTGCTTTCTTTTAACAAAGACCAGACTCGGTGTCTCTAAACACATGATTCTAGGTTATGGGAAAATACGAACACGACTGCCCAATACAATATGTGTGGTCTTTATCTGACAAACATCCTTCCTTGCTATCTATCTTCGCATTTGAAAACAGGAAGCTAAGCTAGACTATGAAAGTTGTAATTGCTTAAAAGAAAGAGAAAGAAGAAAAATAAAAAACTGATTTTATTATTATTACAATTACTTTTTTTTATATAAATATTTTTATTAGAAACAGAAAAAGAGTGCTTTTAAATAAAAGTTAAAGTGAATGAAGGAATTTAATGTAGATTATAAAAAAATGGTTAAAGCCAACCGTAACAGTAAAATATATAAAACATAATGGAAATTTTAGATAGTTGAGAAATAAAATATCTTGTTTCCTTAATGTCTGTATTAAAATTACATATTATATTAGTATACCAATTCCATCAGGCATTATCATGTATTGTAAGGAAAGGAACTCATGTATAACCATAATTTTCCTATTATTTTTACTTTCAAACATGCATTTTTTTCTAAACTGTTTTAATACTGTTCTTAAAAACATACATTATCAGCATTCAATTAAAACACATAGTTTAGTTACTCCCTTAAAAAATCTAGACACAGTTTGATAAGATATATTACATGTATATTCTCCACCAAAAGTCAGTAAAAATTCTTACACATATCTCCCCTAATTTGTATTTTTCAAGTCTTGTTCTACTATTCTTCTGAAAAATCCAGAAAATTTCATTGTAGGTATATAGATACTGCAATATTATGAAAACCGTTTTCACATCGTTCCGAGGCCTCATTAGTTCGAATTATGTTAATTTTCATTTTCATTTTCATTTTTATCTTAGCATGAGATCGCAAACCTTTTCCCTACTTCTCCCCTCTCTTTTTTTCCCCTCACGCTCTCTCTTTCTTCCAGCAATTTTCGCTAACGGTTACCTATGGTTGCATGGGTCACATCGTTACATAACTTTACAAGAGAGGACGGGTTAAACTAAGATGTAATTTTTTTTTATAAAATCGAATTTTATAGAGTAATTGTAACAAGCCATTTGGAACACTCTAGCTTTTATTTTTGTACTTGTCCTTTTTCTTTATTTAAAACTTTCAATAATAACAGTTCGATTAATATGTTTTAGTAATAGAGAACAATAAATATTTAACAAGTTCATATTTTTTTTTATTTACATGTAAGAGGTCAAGGTTTGCAAATGAAAAAACCTATGTTGGATACATATTTCGCATGTCAATATTTTGTATCAGCCCCAAAATCTTCCCTGTCAAAATAGTTCTTTATTCCTATAGATATCATGCTAATAAATACAAATGTGGGAATTACTGTATCACTTACCTTGTTTTAGGTGGGATTAGGTAAAATTAAACTATTTTGTGATTTCCGAAAATATTAATCGAAATTGTGTAGATAATAAACTATGCAATACATAAATAACTTACAATAAGTAATGTTTCATTATCCAGTGTACATCAGTAAAAGGGAAGAACTTTCCTTAGCTGAATACAGCTGAACACCTACTGGGCGAAGACAAAGAAATGCCAGAGTCATAAGTCAACAAAATGGCTTTTCATATTGGATTTTAATGATTTGATATCTAAGACAATAAAAACACCTTTTATATGTTGTAAATTGTATCAAACACTAGGCGATCCAACTCGGGCTACCAAGGTTAAAGGTGTCCAGTATACTGTTCGGTGCTCAAAACATAGGTAAAAAACGTTTTTTATTGAAAATTCTTTAAGTGAAATTTAATATGAAAGTTTTAAAGAAGATATGCGTAATTTTAATATTGAAATTTTTAAGTTAATTTTTCACATTAAAAAAAAAGAACCGAGTGTAACGGTGAATTTTTTTTATATAAACTACAAGAAATATTCATAAATTGCGGATCTCGAATATCCAGAATAAAACTATGTTTATTTCTTATAAAATTGTATCTGTTCGAGTTTTTTATTTCATATTTTTTTAATAATATATATATATATATATATATATATATATATATATATATATATATATATATATATATATATATATATATATATATATATATTTACATAAATGACCAAGGCACTTCATTATACATATTATAAGATACTTAGAATTGAATAAAGTTTATGATTCTTTATCCTTTTTTAGTAACTTATAATTTTGGCCAGGGGTGTGTAATGGTCCAAAAATAAAAAAAAGTATATCAATAAAAGATTCAAATTTTTTTTTATTTGTGGGAAATAATGATTTTTTTTATATATATATTTGAATGACTTAATTTTTCTCTCTATATCAATCAGCCATTTAATTAATTAAACTGATTAGTCAATTTATATGTAACTTTTTGAATATATTTTCTTGAATAAATGTTTCAAATAAAAGACAAGTTTATTCGAAACTTAAAATTTTTTTTTTAGCAAAGAATTTCTTATGAAAAATCCCAATATTTCAGATTAATTATAAAGATTCAACAGAGTATTGTTATATATTTAAATACATATTGTGATTACTTCATTCAATATATTACATTAATTCCATGCTAACATTTCTATATTAAGGCAATTAAGAAATAATATAACTTTCTGAACGATGATCGTATAGATAGCACCGCATACTTTCATTTTACGCAGAACTAAATACCTACCTCCCAAACTGCATTGAAAGTTTTCCGTCATTTGAATTTTATAACAGGATCTGGCGTCCTTTGTCATAGGAAAAGTGCACCAGATGGCATAAAAATTTCTTCTTTCGATAGGTTTCAATAGAGAGTTCTCTGCAAAATGCTTATTAGTTCTTTAAGAATGTTTTAGGGAAGAAGAAGTATAGAAAGTCAGTTACTTCTGCCAATAATATGGGAATGGGAATAAAACAAATATTTTGATAGAGAAAATAGATTGTAGATATATTGTTTAATAAAAATAAAATTATTTTAAAAGTTGCTAAATTTTAAATAAACAGTTTATATAATGATCGAATATTGTAAAGTATTGAAATGAATTCCTTTAAGATTTATAAATTTATAAAAAAAATAATGGTTTTGTTCCATATAGCTGTGGACTTTTTTCATCTGTGTCGTCAAATTAATGGGTCAATTAGATTATTTCATATCTTTACAAAAACAAAAATCTTGCATTAAGCATAGATTATAAAATACTTTCCAACACTAACAGAATATTATTAAGAAATTTAATATTTTCATATAACGAAATCGATAAGAGCCAGTCCTGTAACCAAATTATTTTGTGAGTCTCTATAAATAAAGATAAATGCTACGCATTCTTTAATCTGCAGAAGTCATTTTATCCGGCACCTACGTGATCCTTTTTAATTACATTATATTTGCCAGTATAATAGCATCATCAAAATGCATCGCTAACAAAATTTAGCCATAAATCATAATGTAATGGAATTATTTTGTGAGTCTCTGTACACGAACTATAAGTGCTACTTATTATATACTCCTAAGAAAGCATGTTTTAGTGCATCGTAGTGATGCATGTAAATTTAATCACATTTGAAGTATCGTAATATTATTAAAATGTATCTGAAAAGAATTTTCCTCATAGACCATAATGTAACGGGATTTTTTTTGTGTGTGTGAAGCCCTGCAAACGGGCTATAAATGCTACACACATCATTTTCATTACCAAACATTCTATAGTAAACATTAATCTAATATATAAAAGTGAAAATTTGTATGTATGTCTGTCTGTCTGCACTTCTATAGAAATCAACAGTTTCGAAGCCAGAATTGTGAAATGTTACGTATAGGTGTATTAAAACACGGTCGAAGCAGCTAAAGTAATCCGGAATCGAAATAATGTATAGTTAATTTTTAATTAATAAAAAAACAAAAAATTAACAGCCTTTTCCTCTCAAATTTAAGCATTTTTCGTTATAGCAGTTGCCACCAATTAAAAATCCATTAAAAAATTCTTTTTACAATAAATAATTTTTCATTGAAAGATTTTTATGTGAAAAATGAAAATGAAATAAAAAGTTTCAACAAATGAAATAAAGATTAATATGACGTCATATTGGTAATTTAACGGACATTTTTAAACATTTCTTAATAATACAAGGATAATGAGTATGTGTAAGTACAGGAAGCATGTTAATATGACGTCATTAGAAAATTAAAAATTAAATTAATATGATGTCATATTGAAAGTTTAACAGACTGTTTCAAATGTTTGAGACTCATACAAAGAGAGTATCAATATGAGTAATAGGGAAAGCAAGTAGATATGACGTCAGCAGGTGAATATAACGTCATATGGGTTTGAGGAACGTATTGAATCATGATAAAAACCCGATTATGGAAATATTGACAAACTTTAACATTTTGAAGATCTCTGTACGATATGTTTAATTTTGTAATTGATTTTTCTACACGAAGATTCTTAACATCCCGGCTACTTCAGGTAGCAACATATAACAAATTCATGGCGATCTGAGTATATTTACGAGAGTTAGACCATGTACAAACGTGGCAGACGGCAGACAGTCACACAAACACAATTCATAAACACTTTTCAACTATGTTGCAAAGCGTGAAAAATATTATCAATCTTTCCGTTCGAGCCAAAAAAAAAAAAAAAAAAAAAAAAAATCTTACCGTATTTCCTAATGCTTAAGATTAATTTTATTCAATTAACAGAATACTAAAAAAAACTGTATGTATGGATCGGGGAAATGAAAATGATTGCAACTTTCTGTCAAATCAGTTGAACTTTGCAGTTTACACATAATCGTTTTCAAAATATTAATTGCTATATTTCTTTAAGAAAAATTATGTTTGTCATATTTGATAAATAATATCTGTCAAGGAAATGCCTTTCTCTTCTAGCTTTTTTAACGACAGATGAAAGATTACTTCAATTATTCCTTGTATTTTACTAAAAATGGAAGCCGAAAAACAATTAACAACGCAAAGCTTTAACAAATATGTGAGTCATAAATCACTAGTGTAATTGTATTTCAAAGAATATTTCTACGATTTATGAAATGTAATTTGTCAGGAATCAAATAATTGAAATAATTGAAATGATTGAAATAATTCGATGTATTACAAATATGAAAATATCGTTTTCTTGATTATTAAAACATTTCTTAAATACAACTAGCTGACCTCCTCCCAGCGTTGCCCGGGCCCGTTATAATAAATTTAAAAAGAAATCAAGTTTTCATTATTTTATATCTTTAACCGTATTTTCTATGAAATTATATTTTGAAATGAAAAATTTGCGAAAACATATTCATATTTAGGGGAAAATGCGTTCAATTTTTTTTTTTTAATAAAAATTTTTATAGTTTATAGTAATTTTATAGTTTTAAAATAAAAAGTCATTTTTGTACGAACTGATTTAAATCGTTAAAGGTGATAAATAAAACAGTTTTACAGACCGTGAAAAAATTTCGTGAAAAAAAATTGTTATCTAGTTGTAAAAGAAATATTTCCTCGCTTTTTTGTTTGTTTGTTTGTTTTCGAGTCGCCTCCTTTAACATAGCAGTAAAAAGATAGTTCTGATCTTCCAAACTCTCTGACAGTTCAATCGGCTATAAATATCAAGGAGGGAAATATATATATCATATATATTTCCAAGCTCTCTTTAAAAAAAAAATTGTATACAATTATATTTTAAAATGAAAAGTTTGCGAAAAAATATTAATATTTATTGATAAAAGTTTCTTGTTTACATTTTCTTGTTCATTTTCTTGTTTACGTAGGGTCGTTTCATAGTTATTAAATAAAAAGTTCGTTTTGTCGAACTCTTTCAAATCTTTATTGGTGATAGATAAAACAATTTTACAGACCGTGTAAAAATGTCGTGAAAAATATTGTTATCTAGTTGTAAAAGAAATGTTTTCTTCTTCCTTTTTTGTTTGTTTGTTTGTTTCCGCGTCGGCTCTTTTAACATAGCAATAAAAAAATTGTTCTCTACTTCCAAACTCTCTGACATTTCATTCCGTTATAAATATATAACTGTATTCACGCTCTCTTTAAAATTTTGCGAAAAAATATGCATATATAGTAGTGAAAACATGAGTTTAAAAAAAAAAAGCTTTAGCTTTCAATCTGAGAGCAAAAAAATATGTTAGAAGGTCTACGCTTTCAATGCAATGATGACTCCATCCGTTTTCAATCAACCCTTTTCATTCCCCCTTGGTTAAACAGGTGAGGGCTAATCCATCAGGTTTCCCCTTTCTGAGGGGCCTTCAAAACACGTTGGCGCATGCGCAAAGAGATGATATTCGTGTGGGAAATTTGACAGAATGCGCTTCTTGTTTTAAATATATAGATACTGATATTTAGTAATAAAACTATACGAACTATAATGTGCATAAACAATTTTGAATTACGAATATGTATGGTACCACTATTTCAGATCAGAAATCGTTGCTTATATATTTCGGCTTATATATTTTTTCCGATTAAATTGTTTTATCCGATTAATCGCATAATTTTTAATATTTTCAGTGATTAAATAGCGAAAAGTTCGATACAATAAATGTGGCAGAACTGGTCGTACTCTGGATCATAGTTGCCAGTTGGTATATATATATTTTTTTTTCACATTGCTTGATTGCTTCCATTTTGACGAAATAGTAAAATTCGTCTTCTTTCCTCTTTATTAAATCTGTGATTAAATAAGCCGGATATTACTGTTTTGAAAAGTGGTAGGAATCAAGAAATCTGCATAAAAACAAAGATAACAAGAAATACTGCCCTGTATATAATATATGTATTACATTATTGAATACGTTAACTGTATACCTTTATTGTTTAGTAAACATTTTTTTAAAACTATAGTAACACATTTGAACTTTACGGAATGAAATACTTATATAAAGAATCAAAAATTTAAACTTAATTGTAATACATAATTTTTTAATATTTAACAAATGTATTTTCTTTAAGTAATACATGTACAATTCACTAATATAAATTTCTTCAGAAATTTATGAAATGTAACTTTACAAAATATTAAATTGCATTAACATTTACTGATGTTTAAAAACCACTTAAATAAGAATGCGTACGGTCCTTACTTTTATGAACCACTACTTCTGAATAGAAATCGTCAATTTGTTCAATCGCAGAAATTGCAAAATCTCTGTGATTAAATGAGTTGAAGATAAATATTCGGAAATAGTAAAGATCTATAGTAAAGATCTTACGCAACCAATTTTATTCACCAGGAAATTTGATGACTAGTTTTTTTTTTTTTTTTTTTTTTTTTTATTGGATTGAAGAATAAATCATAGCCGCTTATTTTTAATGCTAGTTTATTTTTCCTTATATGGTTGGTTTAATTTTCTTTTAGTTCATTAAAATAGAATATACAAATTTTGAAATTTGAGTCTTTCCGCTTTCGTGTTACCAGATTTAACAAAACCTCTAAGCTGTTTAATCAATACTATATTCCTTTATGTTATGTGTGATTTCTTCAGAATGTTCAATAAATATTTGTATGCCTACACTGTAAAAAATGACAGATGTTTCTTATTTTATGAAAATATGCTATATCCACGGACGAAAATATAATATAATCTTCTGAGTTATCCGAAATTTCAAATAGCATGTTACATTGTCTTTTGAATCCCCAGAAACGAATACATCTTCAAAATTTAAAGAATAATTTATAAAAACAAATTATTTTTAGCTGCCCGAATTTTTCAGAAACGTTTACGAAGGGGTTTTATAGTGTATTAATTAGTGTCCTCAGGTTGGAATACCTGTTTTTCGAATGTTATCCATTCTCAAGTACGCGTTTTCAGCCGCATAAGTTAATATATACATGAAAGAGTAAAGAAATAATCTTAATTTTAATGTTATTGTTAACGCTGTTAATTTTGCATGTTTGTCTGTTAAACATTTTGTTTGAGCATGAAAATGTTTACTTGAGAATGGACAGCATTCGAAAAACAGGTATTTCAGCCTGAGGGCACTCATTAATACACTATAAAAACCCTTCGGAAACGTTTCTGAAAAATTCGGGCAGCTAAAAATTATTTGTTCTTATAAATTATTCTTTAAATTTTGAAGATGTATTCGTTTCTGGGGATTCAAAAGACAATGTAACATGCTATTTGAAATTTCGGATAACTCAGAAGATATTACATTTTCGTTCGTGCTTATAGCATATTTTCATAAAATAAGAAACATCGGTCATTTTTTACAGTGTAGTTGCTTGTATCTATTATCACCTTAATTAAAGAATAAATGCTTTTAAATATGTATTATCACTGAACAAATTATCATGGAAGAACTTTAGTTAGAACTGGTGTCTATTTTTCAATAAATGCCTTGTTTTAATCTCAATTCAGATTCATATGTGTGACATGCTCATGAGAATAAATGAAGGTGTTGTAACTCCCGAAAACAATAAACCAATTTAGGAATTTGTTCTCTACACCCAATAGTTTCAATGGAACGATTGTAAATCCTTCAAAAAAATAATTACAACTCGATGAATGTACCAAATATATTCCATAGATTCAAATATCCCATTAAAAAAATAATTTAAAGTAAAATATATCTTAATATAAAATGTCTCATAAAATAATGAATGGCATACGTAAAATGTTTCTGTTTCAGTCCTTCTGCAAACGTATTCATTTACAAAACATATTTCTTTAATCAGTATGTAGAGCTATTTATATTTGTGTATTTCTTTTAGTTAATCTGAAGTACATTAGAAATGTATATTATTTATATAAATGTATCTGTTTGTGCATGAATATTTATGGTGAGCAGAGGGAGAAGTTCCACATGCAACAAATTGTATATATAAATACAGAAAACGACATGAAAACGGAACTGTAATGTCTTATGTAGTGCACGTGAAATAATTTAAACATGTCTGTTAAGTCTGTTAAATCACATTTTTTATAAAATCAAAGGACATGTACTCGTACTTAATCCTCTTTATTAAAAAGCTATGCTTTGCTGACGACTGGGATTTTCGATAATCGTTGCCACACATTAATCTCGGAAAGTGAAGCATTTGAAGTTGCTGAAAAAATTAATAGCTCGAAAAATATTTGTCAGAAAATTGTTAGACAAACTTTGTTAGAAAGGTAAAAAATTGTATTTTTCTTGATATAAATTTCAAATCTAATGATTATGCTGTGTTTCAAATATTGAATATCAAAAATTACCAAATTTCACAATGGAATACCATAGCGAAATCTTCACGCGTAAAAAGATAATGAATGATGAAGACCACGTGTCCTGACATATACTAGCTATAACACGAGTCACAAATTATAGTAGCCTTACTATTCTGTTAACATATAAAAGTGAATTATTATACCGCAAGTTCATGAATTTTATTTAATTCTAATATATTTTCTAATATAATTATCTTAAAAAGAAGGTTTTGGAAAAAAATTCGGATGGGACCGATAAATTGGCCAATACTGTGTATTATTTTGATTTTAAACGAGGAAAGGTGGGGGAGCCCTTTATATTATTTAGGTTTCCTCAGGAACTTTTAGTCAGAATTGAAAGTTTAATATAACAAAACGTCAGAAATTAAATCGCCATTAAATCGGCAATAACTACACTGCTCAAAACATCTAGGGGAGCACATGGTTTTAACGGAATTACACAAATACTTACACTAATAAGTAACTTAAATTAAAACATCCATAATTTAAAGCATAGCAGAAAACAGAAAATAAAACTTCATATGCAAATTGAAGTTCATGACGTCAAAAACCAGAAAAAGTATAAAAGTGAAGAATTCAGGATTTCGCAGAAATGTCTGTTTCACTGTCTCAGTTGCGAAATTCAATTGATCAGCTTTTGCTGATTTGAAAGGGTGATTTGAAAATGTCACAACAACGTAATTTACCGGAATCTATGGCTTGGCGTATTAGAGATAAACTTGAATCCGAGCAAACACAACGAAGTGTAGCGGACGCTGTTGGAATTGCAATAAATGTTCTTGCAAGGCTGTGGAATAGATTCCAAGAAACATGAAACGTTAGATGTCGACCAGGGAAAGGTCGACACGAAGGGTGTCCAGCCAAACAGTGCGAAATATGCTTCATTAGGGTGGTATCTATGTACGTAGGTGAATGATCTGTATTCCGTTGACCACAAGCCACTGTGCGTCCCAAAGAAGTTGGGCAGCTGAACATCAAAATTGAAGGCAACGGATTGGAGTCAAATGCTGCTTCCCTCTTCAGTCTGGAGTGTGACACTCGACGTGTTTTTGTATATAGGGAAAGGGGCACTCGAAATAACCCCAAAATGATGGTATGAGCTGGAATAAGCATAGGTGGACGTACGGACATGCATATCATTTGAAATTACACTTTGACGGCCCAAAGGTATACAGGCGAGATACTGAGACCTCATGTCATACCTTACGCTTCACCCATGGTGATTCCTTTATTTTCATGCATGATAATGGTTGACCGGATACAGCTCGTCTGCTGGAGAACATGGTTGAAGCTGAAACAATACAGCGTATGGAATTGCCAGCATGCTTTCCTGACCTGAATCAGATCGAGCATGTTTGGGCCATACTCGGACGACGCATTGCAGCATGACGAAGGCTTTTGTATTTTGTCTGGGACAAGGAGATTGCAATTCTTTAAGAGTGGAACAGTATTCCTCAAAGTCTTATCGATAACCTCATCACATTCATGGAAAACACGTGTGCAGCAGTCTTAGCTGTTAGAGGAGACCAAACGCCGTATTAAACAACTTGCATCATTACTACACAATACTTTTTACTGTAATTTACATGTAACCAAATTGTTGCCCTAAACCATCTTTTCATGTTCTTTCCATCCTTTCAAAGAATTGAAGCTCCCTTGCATTTTTTTGCGTCTTATTTTCTGTATTGCACATTGATACACGTGTACTCTCCATTTTATACCTATGCATGGCTGTCTCGCAAGGTTCTCTTATTTTATTTGGTTGCTCCCCTAATTTTTTGAGCACTGTATAACGACTGTACTTCAGTTCGTTTGGGTAGGTTTTCATTTAAAAATATAAAATCATTCAACATTGATTTTAGGTACTTTTAAGGTTATTATCACGGGCCCGGGCAACGCCGGGCATGTCAGATAGTGTCTGTATAAGAAATAAAAAATCCCACTGTTATTAGTAAAGCGTTATTAAAAGTAACGTGTAACGATAATCTCACTAATAAATATTTTATAAAAATTTTCTCAAAATTAAGATGAAAGGAAACATCTAAGGTAAAGCCAGGAGAGGTGGCGCGGTCGGAGAGATTGCGCACATAGGGGTTCGGGGGGAAGGAGTAGAGTGAGAGCGCAGCGACTCCAGGTAGAACAACTGTACCTTCTGTACAACAACAGTAGTGGAGTGTCTACTTGAAAGTGCACGTTGATTGCTTTGAGCGTCTAAGATAAAGGAATGCTATTTTGTTTTGTTTTCCCAAAGTAAGTGCTTGAATTTTCATAGCTATTCATCAGAATTTCTATTCAATGTCAATAGTACAAAATATTTTAAACTTAAACGATTTCTCAAAAGCTACTAATCTGGACAAACGATGTGAACATCAACGGTCCGTTTTAGTAGCAGCCATGTTTAAATAAAAGGCCGCGCAATCTCTCCTACCGAAATTGGAGAGTTTGCGCATCTGCTACTTAGGAGAGATGGCGCATTGTTCCGATTAGTTTCCATGCTAGGAGAGATTACGCAGCTTATTGGTAAATTTGAATAAAAAAATGAAAAATGAAAATGGACTAATTTTAAGTTAAACGTGTTATTAAGTTACATAATTTTATTTTGTAATCTTATCTGGACTTGCTTTTTCTGATTTTTTAATTTTTTTTCCTTTAATTAAAATTTTTTAATCGTTTTTAAAATTATTTCCTTTTTCTGATTCTTTAAGCATTAGGTTGAAATATTCACTCCCAATACAATAAAATTTGTTCACAAAAACTTTACAGCAATGTCATTTAAGTGTAATTATTATTGTTAACAATTTAATTGTAGTTATTATTAGTAACAATCTCTCCTACCCATGTGCGCAATCACACCAACCCTGTAAGGAGAGATTGCGCAAAATAACTTTCTTGGTTTTATTACAACTGTTCTATTAAATTTCAATATAACAACAAAATAGCAATGGAAATGCATAAAAAACAAATGAAGTAAAAATTATTCATGGCTAGTTTAGCAAAAAATTAATATTTAGATTTTTTACTGCTATTCTTTTGAATTGTGCGCAGACTCTCCTACCTTTACCTTATACACTTTTAAATTAATGTAATGGATTTTTGAAAAATACATTATAAAAGAAAATTACAGACATCGCAGTTTGAAAAATGTAAAAGAAGTCTATTCCATACATTTTTCTTCATGATTACTTCACAAAACGTGTGTTTAGGTGATCATTGAAAAAAACATATAAAATCCACACTCGAAATGAGGGAAATTTTTTTATTAAAAAAAAAATCTATCACTCTGTCACTCATATGCATCCAGTGCATCTTTTTAGCATATTTAAAAACTTTACAGAAAATTTAATAATATGATGTTTCAAAATTTTTATTCTATTCCAAATAATAAAACTAACAATAATAATATTTGGTTACTTTTATATGAAAATTTAAGAATAAATTTGTCGCCAACAATTATCAACTTGGAACTCAAATACATTAAAAGAAAAAGAAACCTCCTAATGAAAGATTTTTAAAGTTTTATAACACGAATATTAAATTAGTAAGAATAAATTACATATTTATAATTATATATTTTTTGAGAGAAAATAGTGTTGTTAGGATAAATAACTCAGGTACAGTGAGTTGTTTATGTTAAAAACATCAGATTAAAAAAGTTTAATGTAATTTAATAGAGTAATTCTTGTAATTAAATGAAATAATGGATGAGTGTTTCAGAAAGGAAAAAGTATATTTTGCTCTCCAGTCTTTATAAAGAAAAGTATATTTATTCTTAAATAATTACAGAATAATTACTCACTGAAAAGATTAAATAAAAGAATTTTAAATAACTAACCGTAAATATTATAGTTCGTGAAAATTTCAAAATGCAATAAAAATAATAATATAAAAGAATTCAAATTGCAAATTGTGCAACACAAACAAATTCCGGTATATATACAGATGACTTTATGTACAATTTCTATCGTTTAACAGAAACATTTGTTTTGAGTGGAAACTGTACATTTTCGCGGTATAAACGAAAAAATTTCTTTTTAACTTTACTTGTTGCATGTTAAAAACAAAAATACTCATTACAAGACTGACAAACGGAAATCTCCCATTTCACTTGAGAGAAAACGGAAAATATCCAGTTAAATTTTCGTAAAAGATGTTTTGGTCTGTAACTATGTCGTTGGATGTGGCCAGGTTGTGTAGGTAACAAATGATTGAACCTCCAGTGACAAGTACACTGTAAAAAATGACCGATGTTTCTTATTTTATGAAAATATGCTATAACCACAAACGAAAATATAATATAATCTTCTGAGTTATCCGAAATTCCGAATAGCATGTTACATTGTCTTTTGAATCCCAAGAAACGAATACATTTTCAACATTAAAGAATAATTTATAAAAACCAATTATTTTTAGCTGACCGAATTTTTCAGAAACGTTTCCGAAGAGTTTTTATAGTGTATTAATTAGTGTCCTTAGCCTGGAATACCTGTTTTTCGAATGCTATCAATTATGAAGTAAATATTTTCATGCTAAAAAAAAGTTTAACAGACAAACATGCAAAAGTAACAGCGTTAACAATAGCATTAAAATTAAGATTATTTCTTTACTCTTTCATGTATAAATTAACTTATGCGGCTGAAAACGTGTACTTGAGAATGGATAACATTCGAAAAACAGGTATTCCAGCCTGAGGACACTAATTAATACACTATAAAAACCCTTCGGAAACGTTTCTGAAAAATTCGGGCATATAAAAATAATTTGTTTTTATAAATTATTCTTTAAATTTTGAAAATGTATTCGTTTCTGGGGATTCAAAGGACAATATAACCTGCTATTTGAAATTTCGGATAACTCAGAAGATTATATTATATTTCCGTTCGTGGTTATAGCATATTTTCATAAAATAAGAAACATTGGTCATTTTTTACAGTGTACCGAGGTTTGAATACCGACGAAGGCAAGGCGATAAAAAACGGTTATGCAATGCATATTCCGTATATATGTACATCAGTACACTACTTATAAATATATTTTTTTAATATTGTGCTGTTTTCCATATTTATTTGTAAAAACTGAATTTTTCCTTCTTGAATAGCGGAAAATTTTCATCTTGAAAACGGGGAGATACCGGAACAAAAGTTTTATAGAAAGCCAGATAATAGACGTCAAATTTGCTGCAAGAGATTTTACGTTTTTTTCAAGGATTTTTTTTTTTTTAAGTAAAGTGCCCATTACACAAGGGCTCTCATTCGGTTCATCAGCACTGTTCGTTTTCCACAGCACTGTTTCCAAAGAAAAATCTTTTTTTAGATTTCTTTGCACATTTTGTAGAAATGTGCCCCGAAGGATATTTTTGATGCAAATGTTCTAAAAACCTACCACGAAAATTTTCCATCAAAAATAGGACTAATAGGAGCCTTAATAAAAGAATGTTACTTGTACGCCTGATTTTGTGGATCCTGATCTTAATATTTCGTAATAAAATATACACTATATTGCCAAAGGTGACCGGTCACTTGCGATTTTAGACGTTTTGTTAACTATCTAGAAAAATACATGAAGAATTAACCTGAAATTGCAGGTGTGTAAACAGTATTGTATAGGTTATATATTTCCGCGAAGATTTTCTCACGAAACCTTATAGGGGACTGTCAACAAACTGAAAAATAACGAATATCTTTTTAATTACCGTGTAAAAACTAATGTAGCAAAAGCGTTCAAACTCGAGATTATTAATAAGTGGCTTATTGTAATGTACTTTGTTCATTTTTATGAGGATAGCATGTATACTCGAAGAGAAATTAAGGTTTTTATAAAAACAGTCCCAAATTTCGCCAAGTTTTTTTCCTATAATTTGCAGAATTCTTTTTATAAAAAAAAAAGTTATTTTGAGAAAATATGTCAAACAACATTGTACATGATACTCTGCAATCAGAATTAAATAATAATAATAATTGGATGAAAAATGAGCAGGTGTACTAAAAATGTTTCCCTGCGCATGCGCGAACGCAATCAAAATATAATATGCATAATGTATTAGCTAAGTATATAGAGCAACTTTTGTGAAAGTATCAAAATCATAGCTTGAAAATTCTGAAAATTATCGTCGATAGAATAAGCTCGAAATTCGTTGTTCCCAGAAGGAAGCAAAAAGATGAGAAGTTGTATCCAAATATAGTGGAATGTTGTGTACGCTATCTTGGCACTAATCAACAGATATTTGATACAACCCCTCATCTTTTTACTTCGTTTTGGGAACAACGGATTTCGAGCTTATTCTATCGACGATAATTTTCAGAATTTTAAAGCTATGATTTTGAGACTTTCACAAAAGTTGCTCTATATACTTAGCTAATACATTATGCATATTATATGTTGATTGCATTAGCACATGTGCAGTGAAACATTTTTTAGTAAACCTGCTCAATTTTCATCCAATTTTTATTATTTTTAATTCCGATTGCAGAGTATTATGTACAATGTTGTTTGACATAGTTTCTCAAAATAACTTTTTTTTATATTAAGAACTCTGCAAATTATAAGCAAAAAACTTGGCGAAATTTGGGACTGTTTTTATAAAAACCTTAATTTCTTTTCGAGTATACATGCTATCCTCATAAAAATGAACACAGTATATTACAATAAGCCACTTATTAATAATCTCTAGATTGAACGCCTTTGCTACTTTAGTTTTTACAGGGTTATCCAAAAGATATCCGTTCTTTTTCAATTTGTTGACAGTCCCCTATCGAGTTTCTTGAAAAAATCTTTGCGTAAATATTTAACCTATACTATACTGTTTACACACCTGCAGTTTCAGGTTAATTCCTCATGTATTTTTCTAGATAGTTAACAAAACGTCTAAAATCGCAATTTACCGGTCACCTGTGGCAATATAGTGTATTAGTATTTTATAATGCGAAAGTACAGCGCTGTTAAAATTGTTTTTCTTTTATTAAATATTATCATTCCCCATAAAATATTAAAAGTTATATTAATTAACAATCTCAAAATAGACGTTTGTTTTAATATTAATATTTAAGGGAATATTATTGCTGAAACATATTTATGCAACACTGGGAAATATACGTATAAATTAAAAATAAAAAATCCTTCTCGTAAGGTTTTAAACAATTTAGCTTTTAATTTTTAAATATATTTTATTCCCTCTTATATATTTATTGAAAATTACATTAAGACAAAGCACTAAAAAATTAAAATTCAATGTTATGTAACATTAAAATTATCTTAATGCATTTAATTAAATTGATTTTTAATAGACTCTTCTCTTTTGATACAAATGTGATTTTATTTTACTCAACAACAAATATGTTTTAGTTTACTTTCTCTTCAAAGAAAATAATTTTACTTTCTCTTTCAAAGAAAAGTAAAATTGCTTTGATCCATTATACCAACATTTAAGTAAATCTATGTGTAAAACGTTTTAATGTTCTGATACAACTCCAGTAACATAGTAGTTTTATGTTTAAAAACTAAACTGGTTTAATATTTACCACAACAGCGTTAATAAATTTGGTAAATAAAAAATTATACGCATATAGATATGGACTGATAGAAATATTTGAATATATTTTTAAAAAATTATGACATATATCTGTACTTTTACGCTTTTTTGTTATCACTATTTCCGAAAAGTAATCTTCGTGATATGTAATAAAAAAATTCTACGTCTAAATAAGATGAAGAAAACTATTCGAAATTTGTGAAAAGAAAACTAAATCGTAAAAGTTGGCAGATTATGGCACACATATTAAACTTGGTGGTGAAAACGTTCACTTCTAAACATTTGGTTTAACATTTTATGCAAAAACGTGGTGCCAAAAAAGTACCACCATGCGATAAAATTATGCTCGAACATTTGACTCTTCGGTTGTACCAAAAACTTGTGCAGGATGAACTAAAATCTTGAGTAGGTCGAACCGAGAACAGGTAAAAACTGGCAAAATTATTTTATACAAACAAAATCACTGTGTAAAATCATATGTGACATATTATACCCATACAAGCTTGAAATTGACACTTATTGAATTATATCCAGCTTTCATACCATTGGTAAAACTGGAAAATATCATTTTCTCTAAAATAGCATTTATAGAGGGTGTATAGACAAATTTGTTCTGGTTATATTTTTTAATTTTACATACAATGGTAAACAATTCGGTTGTAACCAATTATTAATCAAATGTAATCGGTTGTAAATCAATTAATCGGTTGTAAATCAATGGGTTGTAAATCAATTGCAATCGGTTGTAATCAATTATCAAATAATTATTCATTGTTCAAATTTCACAATAAATATTGAATTTTAAAAGATAAAGGGAACTATTGCTTAACTTAAAAAATCGCACAATTTGAATTTTTACACCATCGAATAGAAATGAAAAAACGTTATTTTAAATGCATGTCCAAAATTTGTTTCTAAACTATATCTCAATTTACTAAAGGTTTATGGTTTTCAAATTAATTTTCAAGCAAGATTTTTAAAAAAAAATCTATCTCTATTGCGTGTAGCATGATTACTAAATATTAAACCGATTGCACTCAAAGCAATGTAAATAGTTTAGCATTTGTTTCCGGCTAATATAATTGATAACATATCCTTGGCGCATGAATTTTCGTCCTTGTTAAAATCATTTAATGGTAGAAAAAATGTAAATGAAATGTGTTCGTGAATGTAAAAGGAAGTTTATGAAGATATTCATCATTGTTGCTAGATTTTGTTATGCGGGTAAATTAACACTCAAAAAAGTATAATGTAAAGATATGTATAAAAGTGAAAATAGTTTAGAAAGAAGCACTCCTTTATAATAATTCAAAGCTTATCTTGAACTCATGATTGATTTCATAACAAAAATTCATATTCGTCCAAAATTATTGGTTACAATACGTTGATTTAGCGTGCGGGACTATGGAATAGTCACCTACTCGATTTACGGTTGGTATAAAGCGCAAACTAGTGAATGTATTTAAAAAATAAATATGTTTCCCTTATTAAAAATATGGTAACGCGAAAACAATATGTAAATTATCTATTCAGGATTTCTAAAATATTTTCTCAACGTATAATCAGAATTTAATTAATATTAAACGAATAAATAATGTGTTTTCTTCAATCATTATACACATTATTTATATTTTATTTTCTTCTTTATAGTATTTATTTATTTTTTTTTTTTTTGTAGATACACAGACAGTTGGAGAAATTTTTAGCGAGCGTGGTTTGGCGCATAACTAATTCCAATGTTTTTGTAACTCGTATACAGCTGTAATCATAAAGAATATTTGGTAAATGATCGGCTAGCGAAAAAAAGGCCTTAAAATTAATTTATTAATAAAAATTAAGCTAAAAGAAATCTTAATGTTGTATTGTCGTCGGAAACAAACCTGTGTACATATTGTTTATAATTTTAGCATATAAGAAAAATAGTGAAAAATCTATTACAAAATTACATACATGATCCAATTTAAGTTAAATTAAAGTGTGTAAAAATATCTTTAAATCCATTATTGATACAAGTCTTATACGGAAAGGACATAAAAAAATCGAATTTCAAATGAAGAAAGTTACCAACCTTAATTCAAGATCAACTGCCGGTAATGAACGAAAAAAGAACCCTAAACAAGAGTAACTTGTTCCCCATTTAAAATAATACCTGTAAAATCACTTGATGTTTTACTTGCGTAATATTTCGTATTTCTATTGATAAAGCGAGCAGTAGGAAGATGCCATTCATGTACACTGAAAAGTATTTTAAAAGTCGCCCAAGAAGTGTTGTAGAAAATAGACATGGATGCACTCAAAAAATTGGGTACTTGTTTGTTATAAGGATCTCGGCGATATAGAGGACATGAACTTGGCAAGAAAAGGATAATTTTCATAAATCTGTCCTTGTCTTTAAATTTATTAACTGTTTCATAAACACGAGTAATTTTTTTCCATATTTATATAATTTATTCAATACAGAAGCCATTTTTCCATTTTTATATGCAAGCAGAAGTCATTTATCTAATGCATTTTGTTAGTGGGAACTTTTTAAATACATATATAAACTAGTCGTAGGGGGCCACCGTAATACTTCATGGATATGCATAATGTAAAATATTAAAATAAAAAATGTGTAAAACACTTATAAAATGCATTGCAATTCGAATAAAATCGTTGCTTGATGACGTCATAAACTTTAAAGGCTCGATTACTGAATTGATTAAAAGAAACATCCTTATAACTCCAAAAACAATAATTCTATTAACTAGCGGTTTATTGCATCTGATTAAACGCCTCATTTCCAATTAAAATATAACTTTGAATTGAAATTTGGATGAAATACAGGGTCATGAAAAATCGAAGAGTGTAGAATATAGGATTATAAATATATCGGCAACTCATTATCCGATCGACTTTATGTTTTAGGCAAAATTTATGTTTTCTTATTGTCTTTTATATGCAATCCTTAAAATAAACAATTTCGAAAATTTTTATATACCTTTTATCAGAATGAATATTTCGAGAGTACGAAAAAAATATTTCCTGATAAACGAGGTTACTGAAATTCAATAAGCTTCTTCCCATTATTACATACTAAGTACATACCAAATTTCAAGTCTCTAACTCAATTTTTTCGGTAGATAGAGCGTTTACAGACACACAGACACACAGACACGCAGACATACAGACACACAGACGGACGGCAATTTTTTTTTTCTAAAAATGTTTTTCCGAATCTCCAGTGTCTGAAACGTGTAAATCCGTCAAGTTTTTTTTCGATTTTCAAAACGATTACAAGACTTACCCTGTATGTTGTACTTACCCCTGTTATGATGGGTAAGTAACAAGGTCAAAAGTATGTAAGTTTGTTTTCATAGCCGTTTATATCACTCGGCAATAAATTACATCTTCGAATTACGCCAAGTTAAATAATAATAATAATAATAATAATAATAATAATAATAATAATAATAATAACTCTAAGTCCCGTATTACAAACAAGAACCGAAAAATATACTATCATGGAAATTTTGAGCCAAGAGACATGGCTATCCAACAGAGTCAAATTATTGCAAAAATAAAATAAAATAAAATAAAATACGGCATTTATATGTGTAAAGTAATTGTGAAAATCGTTTCAATAACGTATGAGCGACCTTATTTTATATGTAATAATTCTTAGTTTCCAGTACAATATAAGTAAAAATATTCACATTATTTTAGCAGCATATAGTAAAATTTTCTAAAATAATTTCGCATTTAATAAAATTCAATAATATATATTAAAAGTATTTTTTAAAAATTCCTTGTAGATTTTAAACACATTAGGATTTATTTAGAAATGTTGGTTTTATTTTTATTATTTATTATTTATTCTCTGGACAAAGCATTCGCAACGTATGCTAATGGAAAGTTAAGTAACATAAATTATGTAACTTTTATTAACATAAGTCATTTCGATTGAATTGAAATTTAAAATAATCTTTTGTTTTGAAACAAATGGGACTTTAATTTTCTTCACAGCGAATGAATTTTAGAATAGTTTCCTTTCAAAAGTTAGTATGCTTTCATTTGACTTATTGGTATTTAATTTAAGCTGAGACTAATAATAATACAATAAATATTCACTAAGAAATAAATTTTTCTAGCTGCTTTTAGCCAGCGATACTCGCTAAACGTTCTGCGAGCCGCAGAACAGCCACTTTTTAAAATAGAAATATTCACCTTATTTAATCGCAAAATTTCTGACATTAAGTAAGGCCAATATGAATTTTCGCAAAAAGCTGTGCGAGAGAAATTTTCTCAAATAATAGCCAGCGCCACTCTTTAAAGAAATTTACGCAATTTTGCAATGGAAAAATTGAGAATATTTATAAATAACGTATACCTATAGCATTCATGTGCATATAAAAATAGATAGATCGAAAGATACATAAAGGTGTTATACCTGCAAGCAAACTTTCAAAACATACATTTTTATGGACTTTTCAGAAAGCACAATCAGTAAAGAATATTCAGTTACAATATCTATAAAAAACCTATAAAAAACATAAGTATGTTACATTATTAAATCTTCCTTCGCGATGTTTCTCTGTTTTATGCTAAATTACCACTATACATATATATATATATATATATATATAGTTTCACTAATTCCTTATTCCGTAATAATATCTATCATTAATTCTATTAAATTTCCTTAAATTCATTATTATTTTGTCCGATTTACTTAAATACAAAGCTTATAGTTATTCCTAAATTATATAATGATTTCTAATCATTTCTGTAAATTCAAATGTTTTTTCAAAAGCCATTTTTTCCCCTCTTTCCTAGATTTTTCGCACCTTGGGTACTTTTTACTATAAAATACGTCCGCTTAAAAATTGTCAGAACTCCTTACTTTATCATTATCATTTGTCATGAAGTAGATTGTACGAGTATTTCGTATTCTCGCATTGGCTAGAGCGCGCGTTACGTCATGATTTGCTATCTCTTAGCTTATTCATAAAAAGCAGGTGCAATCGATCATCAATCAGATTTTGGCCGAATATTCAATTGTAAATCAGTTCCCTGGCTGTGCGTTTGTGACTGACCATGTATTCCAAATGATTAAAACTAATATTTTGTTCGACCTCTTAAAATTATGTGTGGACTGCTTCCTTGATGATGGTTTAATAAAAGCATGGAATCATTCATAACTTTGTTTTCGTTTCATCTTGGAGAAAAACTCACTGTTTCGATCCATTACCTTATCCAACCACGATACGACTGTCTTACACTTCGGATGGCCGACTATCTACTCCGACATGGTGCTGCTTACATTGTAAAGAGTTTATCTCCAGTCTCAATATTCCATCGACTTCAGCGTATTCTAACATGTATATGGCTTTCATTTATTTTGTTGTAACATACTTAAATAATAACTTGAATCGTTAAACGCGATTATCTGAAAACTACGTTTTTAAAGGCGGTGATGCAATAGCTCCGACAAATCTCAACAAATCTTAACAACAATGTTATCTAGACAGCAATAGTTCCTTTCAGCAATCTGATGAATTTTTCTTTCTGTTTTTTATAAATAATGAAAGCTCAAATTTTTTTGTGAAAATCAGTTCCTTATCTTTGAACGGTCACCATCTTGTTCAAAATCAGTTTTTCCAAAACCCGGACGATTACTCTCTAGTTTTAAGTGTTCAGAGTAAATACATAATGCTTTTTAAGCCTGAGAGCTAATGTGCCCGCAGGCTCTGTATGTGCGTACCGCGATAACTGTTGATAAAAATATCCGATTTGCTTCAAATTTTGTATAGCTTCATTCTGATAAAGTGCTTCTCTGATTAGTTTTGGGGGTTTATTGGTTAAATATAAAAGGGGGGGACCGAGATAATCCCCTCTTAATTTAGATAAATGGGTTTTCATGCAGAATTATTCGATTTGCTTCAAATTATGTATATAGGTTCATTGTGATAAAGGTCTTCCCTGATTGGTTTTGGGGGTTCATTCTTTATGTATAAAGGGGGGGGGACGGGGCTAATCTCCACTTAATTCAGAAAAATGGGCTTTTCATGCAGAATTATCCGATTTGCTTCAAATTTTGTATATAGGTTCATTGTTATAAGGCGCTTCCCTGATTCGTTTTGGGGGTCCATTGGTTAAATGTAAAGGAGGAGGAACAGGGTGCTAATCCTCCTAATTTATTGTCGATTTATTTAATTTTCGAGGGAATTATTCTTTGAAATAAGAGTATAATATACAATTAGTGTGACTACCTTTTGAGCTCAATGCCATCAGTTTCACTGGGCACTTTTCTTTATTATAATTTCTGATAATATTTGACAGAATTACGGAGATCACCGTGGAGGTCTTTTAGAATAACACCATCTCCGGGAAGAGAATCTGCTGGTGACGCCCAACTCAAAAATGTAATTCAAAAAAGAATGGTACATTATTCAAGAGCTCAAAAACGTTTTTTTTTTATTAATACCATATTTTTCATTGAAAAAATCTTCTTTTAAGATTTTTCTTTGAATTTTTTTAGAATCCAGCTCATGTTGCAAATTTTTTAGAATAGAAATCTACCATACATTTTATAGGATAGACTGGTATTAAAAAAGCGAACCACTTGGAAGCTTTGTTATTCCACAATGCATTTTTCGACAAGCGTCCTGCTTGTCAATGATTTATCATCTTTAATAATTTTATGGAAGTGAAACCGACTTTTGCTAATGAAATGGGAGGCAGATATTGAAATAAGCGCTGAACATCCTCCAGAACGTATTCAGGAAATATTCTGTAAATATATTTTTACAGACGATATTATTTTGATCATGATTTGATGTTTCATTTCATGATAGATAATCACTTCATAAGACGTGAAATAATTATGTAACAATTCAATATTAAAGCATTTTATGTTATTAATTGATAAAAATAGCAATTTAGTCTAAAAATTATTCAATCCAATGTATAATTAAATAATAAATATACTTAGTAAATGAAATCAAAATTTTCATTTAGGAGTATTATATGCAGATTACAGTCAAGATTATATTAACCTTTTGTGACTCAACAAGTTCAATTAAAAAAATATTTACTCAGATGATAGAATAGATCATTTTCAGAATGTAAAAAAAAGAAAAAAAAAAAAAAAAAAAAAAAAAAGAACCTAAAACAAAAAAATTACTTACTAAAAGGTACCTTTTTCATATATGCAATAAACAGAAAATTACATACTTCTCATAAATATTGTCAATTTTCTAATTTAAAATTGTAAAGTATACGAACTTACCTTTCTAAAAAATCTATTTTCATCTATTTTCAGACGTCTCCGGAAATTTGCTAAGTTCATTTTAGTAATAAAGCGAAACTACGAAAAGCGAATTATCGAAACTGCTCAAATGATAGATAAAACTTTGGTATAAAAAATTAACTCAGTATCATCATCTGTTGAGAATTCTATGAACAATTTACATTTGGGAGTCAGAAGCAATAAATAAAGTCCTCTTTTAAAGTCCGCTGTATAAGTAACATTGACGTATGGGTAAGGTACTGATATGCAACGCGGTGATGTTGCAGGTATGCAACGCGGTGTACAAGGAGTTAAATTTGTTCAGAATAGAATTATAAATGTTCTATAACCTTTTTGATAAAGCACCACGTAAAAAATGATTTTTAAAACATTTAACTTATATATCACCATAAATATGTAGTCATACAGCAGTACAGCAATAATACTTAATCGAAATATGTATTAGTTAATTACATTACAAAACTTCTTGGCATCAAATATCTTCTTTTTTCATCGTGTCTGTCAAAATGTATCTAGCATTTATCTCTAGTATTACTTTATCAGTGATATCAGTCTGTACCAACTAAATAAAAAGTCGGTATTGAAATATATACAGATAATATCCTTTTTAAAAAACGTAAAAAAAGAACTTTACGTATATTTCATAATTATTTTGAAGTAAATGTTCTCCTAAAACATATTACAATAATTATTAATCGGCACGATATTATTTTTAAATGATATATCGTTGTCTTTCTGTTAAAATTAAATAATGTCTTTCACAGAGTGTCCTTATCCTTCTGCTTACGGGCTAGACTAGGGGCTATTTTAATATTAAGTCGTATCACAATTTACAAAAAAAATTCTTTGTGATATATTTCTCTTAAAGTGTATAGCAGAGATTATTTTTCAAAAACTGGGACGACATATATCCCAACCCCGTAATCAACCTGTTAATGATGGCTGCAAAAGTATCTAACATAAAATATATTCTAGCGTGTATTACGAGTATTACAGACATGGATATGGTTTAAATTGAAAAGTTTCCTTTGTAAATATGAAACTTTTACCTTCTTTTCTAAAATATTATCTTTTAACTTTATATCATTTCAAGGCCAATATATATGTCATACTGCTATAAAATTTCATTTTGTTATCAGAAAATATCCCCCATTATAAGTTTAATATAACATTGACGGTACAAATAGTGTTTGGATTGCATGCGTAATACAATTCTTAACGGCAAGATTTTATTAAATATGTGAGCTTTGTTTAAAATACAAAGTCATATAATTTGACTGTAGGGCGATGTGCTTATATATCACATTATAAATCTAGGTACTCTCAAGTAATGCACTAATAAATTAAGCGAAGTAAATGTATCAGTTAAAGGCACTACAAAACTTGTTGAAGCGTTGCGCATAATTCGATTTGCTATAGTCTGATTAATGCAGCAGCTAGGATATTTAAATGCCATGTTTAACAAAGCGTTAATAATATCTTTTCTTTCGCTGAATCACAAGAGAAAGCTAAGTTTCTTTTATGAACGAATAAATATAGTGCCAGATTTATCAATTTGAGCATTTTTTTTTTAATTTTTTTAAATAACTTATTTGTTAAGGAATTTCTTCAAGCAATGGCATTAATTAAGATTATTAAATAATATTTGATTTTAATTTTAATTAAAACAATATAAATAGTTCCGCATTTATTCCAGGCTACTATTAAGAACGAAATTAAAACTTCATCAAAATATAAATATAATCAATAATATAACATATATAAAATGCAAATTTAACAGATGTTCTCGAGCTACAAGCTTAAACAGTTGAAATTTTCAGAATAAAGAACCTACAGCCAGCATCGAAATCTTGGACGATTTCTTTGGCTATCAACGCCTGACATACCGATAAAAGTATCGCTTTTTTTAATTTCAAAATTTTGCTTGGATTTATTATTGTTATTTTTCTCATAAAAAGTCTTTTTGGCGTTGTTAATGAATCAATTAAAAAATATATATTAAATATAAAAAATCTATTAGAATTAGATAATAAAGTTGTTTGCCTCTGTTCTGTAAACCAGAAAGCTTAGATTCGATTCACTAATATATATAGAAGACAAGTTACCTGCAAATCGATCAAAAAATGTAAATTTTAAGAAGCCACATTCACACCAAGAACGGCTTTTAAATATACAGAAGACAAGTTTCGTGAAAATCGGTCAAAAAAAATGTAGATTTGTATAAGGAACATACACACTAAGAGAGGATTTTATATGTATAGAAAGAAAGTTTTGCGAAAAAAAGAAAAAAAATGTATAGAGAACATGTACACCAAGAATGGCTTATATATATATATATACAGGGTTGTTATAATTAAAGTTCGCCTATCCAGTAGGCTCTCGAGCCGGTTCTATGGCTCCAAACGAAACAAAATTTCACTAGTACGTAGTTGAAGAGATGAGCTCTGCGAAAATCGAAAAAAAATAGTTAAAATTTTTGTCAATAGGTGGCGCTACGCCAATATTTAAGCCGATATTTGCAGATTCCTTTATTTTGTAAAAAACAAAATACAGGAAATTTTATTTCACAGTTGGTAAAAGTAAACTTTTTCAGATTCGTTCTATCAATTTCGGTCAATCCAGATGAAACACACAAAATCACAAAATTTCACCCAACGCTTGAAAAAAATCACATTTTATCCAAATTTTCGACGAACGACGTCAAACTGACGTCGCAACTTCGAAAACTTGAAATACCCTTCTAATCACCTGACGATTTAAAACTTGCTGATAAAGTGTGTCTGTGATTTCTTTGACACTGGAACAGTTGATTGTTTCTGAAAAGCATTTGAATCTACGCTTTGTGAAGAATGGTAACTTTGAAAAAAAAGGCACTTCTTGTAAAGTTATTTTATCAAAATAACAGCAACGCAGCTGCAGCTCTTCGAGAATTCCGGACACTAAAAGATGTTAGACGTGGACCAATGTCGGATCGTGGAGTTCACAAAATGATTAAAAAGTTCGAGGAAACAGGAAAACTCTACATTCTTCCTAGCATAGGACGGAAAAAGGTAGACATTTCTAGCATTGAAGATATTGCTACTGCTGCCGCGGATTTAGCAAGCCAGTCATCATTTGGTAATGCAAATGTGCCAGCTATTGCGAATGGAGTCGATATGCCGATTTCCACTGTGAGAAAAGTGATGCGTCAAATTTTGCGCTACTATCCATACAAGATTCAGAGGGTTCAACAACTAATACAGGGTGATACCGAAAGTCGGCTATCATTTTCACTACAGTTTCTTGCACAAATGAATGTGGACAATTCTTGGCGCTGGAATATTCTATGGAGTGATGAAGCGCATTTTTATTTAAACGGACAAGTGAGCACACACAACTGTCGAATTTGGGCGAAAGATAATCCTAATGTTGTCTATGAAGTTCCATTGCATGCAGCTAAAGTGACGGTGTGGTGCGGTTTCACAGCTACGTTTATGATAGGGCCATATTTTTTGAGGAACTAACATCCACAGGACCCATTACATGTTCCGTAAATGGGAGAAGGTATCTCAATATGTTGTCAAATTTTCTGATTCCCGAGCTGCAACAGCGAGGCTGCCTTCAAAATATCGTGTTTATGCAAGACGGTGCACCACCGCACATTACTAGAGCAGTTCGGACTTTCTTAACAAGCCATTTTACAGAAGACTGCATCATAAGTCGTTTTTTTCAAACAGTCTGGCCACCACGATCGCCTGATCTAACACCAAACAATTTTTGGTTGTGGGGATTTTTAAAAGATTCTGTATCTATAGACAGATGTCAGACAATCTCTGATCTGAAAGACAGTATTAGACTTCATATTCGCTCAATCTCACAGGACAACGCATGAGTTTACGCAATGCTGTAGAAAGCACAATTCTGAGAATGGAATGCGTTATTGAAAATGGTGGAGGATTCATTGAGCATGCGTAATGTTATTCTTCGTTATTTCCTCGCTGCCGAGCGACATGTTTTATTTTTGTTGATGCAGATTACATCACATGAAATTATATTCATTTTTCTGTATTGTTTGGAGTCATAGGTCAGGCTCTAGGACTGTCTGATTAGAAGAACTTTAATTATAACAATTCGCGTTCGTCGAAGTTTGTTGAAACTTTTAAATTTGTGTGCTTCGTCTGGATTGGCTGAAATTGATATAATGAATCTGCAAAGATCACCTTAAATATTGGCGCAGCGCCACCTACTGACGAAAAATGTAACTAATTTTTTTTTTCGATTTTCGCAGAGCGCATCTCTTCAACTACGTACTAGTGAAATTTTGTTTCGTTTGGAGCCATAGAACCGGCTCTAGAGCCTTCTGAATAGGCGAACTTTAATTATAACAACCCTGTATATATAGAAGACATGTTCCAACTCCTGAGTAAGTCATCATTTATTTACTATTATTATTTTTGTTGTTAATAAAAACAAAACTGCGAATTTAATTAAGATTTTCAATTATATTTACAATACGAATTCTGAATACTACGAAGACAAGTTTCGTGCAAAAAAAATGTAGATTTGTATAAGGAACGTGTACGCCAAGAACGGCTTATATATATTAGTAGAAGACATGTTTCGTGGAAATCGATCAAAAACTGTAGATTTGTGTAAAGAACATATATATGAGGAACGGATTTTATGTATGCAGATATAGGAAGTTTCAAATACTGAATAAGTCATATTTATTTATTATTGTTATTGTTGTTGTTAATAAAAACTAAACTGCGAATTTAATTAATATTTTCAATTATATTTACAATACGAATTCTGAATACTACGAAGACAAGTTTCGCGCAAAAAACTGTAGATTTGTATAAGGGACTTGTACACCAAGAACGGCTTATATATACTAATAGAAGACATATTTCGTGTAAATTGGTCAAAAACTGTAGATCTGTATGAAGAACATGCACATCAAGATCGGATTTTATGTAAACAGATATACGAAATTTCGACTCCTGAGTTAGTCTCATCATTTATTTGCTATTATTATTGTTGTTGTAATTAAAAACAAAACTACAAATTTAATTAAGATTTTCAATTATATTTACAATACGAATTCTGAATACTACTTTTAAATTCCGAATTCTACTTTTTTAGAATATTTCTTTAAAAATCTAAACCTCTGCATTTTGGTTATTGTTGTATTTTCATGGACGCAATGATTTACCAAAGGCTTCAAAGTTTTTATAATTTTTTAATAAATAATGTTGTTATAGAGTTCTTGATTAATCTAAAAATATACGTGATGTATATACGTGATGTATCAGTACTTTAGAACATCTTTAAATAGGTTTAAAGACAAAAAACTTATTATTGCTTATAAAATAAAACATGAACTGACATTTTATATATTTTTTCTTTTAAAATAACGAATTTCCATTTTCATGATATGTAATTTATAGAGATTTTTTAGACTTTAATAAATTGATTTTTTTTTGTTGCTAGACAAAAAAGGAACCTTTTTTTTTTTTTTTTTTTTTTTTTTTTTTTACTTTCATTGTACAATCTTTTCACGTATCCGATTTCAAATAAAGACCGGAAATTACATCTGGTGTCATAGGAATTGCAGAATTTCCACTATCCTAAATTGAAACAGTGTTCTTCTTATGTTTTGAAAATACATAAAATGTACTTTTCAGTGATAAGAATCTGTATTATGTTTCATTTACTAAATATACTTTATGTTCTATATTTCCCGCGAACTATCTTTTGTATAAAAAGTGCGGTTAAAATGAGAAGTATTTGCTAAAACAGTTAAAGAGCAATATATTTAATTTTTTTAAATTAATAATTGTTTCCGCAATTGCGTTGATTCATGCATTGCGATTTTATTAGTTTCCATCCGAAGTTTCGAACGTACAGAAATTCATACGTGTTTCCTTATCTGTTATTTCAGAGAACATAATAAAGGAAAAGTAAGTTAATTACTTTAATAAATTTAATAAAATAATTCCTTGTAAATCTACACTGCTGCACAATATGATAAGTTCTTGCTAGGTAATCCATCACTGACTTCAATACGAATTTTCCAAACGAAATAGGAAATTCTATAAATTTATTTCTCTATAAGCACTAATAAGCAGTAGACTTATTGTTGTTAGATAATCCATCATTGACACATTGATTTACTGTTGGATAGGTATTTCAACGTATTCGTAATAAATAACATAAAATGTTGTTGAGTTCTTTATTACTGTAAAAATAATATTTCATAGATGTATGGGATAAAATCACAATTTAATATTTGGATATATGTAATTCAGAAATAAGTTGGAATATCTTTAAAAAGTCATTCCAGCTTGTACCGGGAGGAAAAGGTTTTCATCTATACTAAATTTGAATTTGAATTTCGAAAAATTAATCAGATATCGCGAAGTTGGTTTCATTAATGACACATACTTTTGTCGCCAAATTTGTGAATATTTCGCCAAGTATCGCCAGGATTGGCGAGAATTAGACACTAGGACTTTAAATAGAAGAAATTTTGAAACAAAATAGTGAATAAAGCTGGTCAAGGAAGTTGGTCTTGACCTCGAGAAGTCCTGTACACTTGTTCAGTAACATCCAAATCGGTTCATAAAAACGAATGTCTTTTCATGACGCAAAAATAGGGTATGTATGTATATATACAGGGTATCCCAAAAACTTTGACGTCTGGTTTTATTCCTTAAATATTGATCATAGACATATATTATGAATTAAAAAGTTACGTTAAAAATTTTACAGAATTTTCTGAAATAAATTACAATTTTCGTGGGATTAAATTTAAAGAAATATAAATTTTAAATTTTATACGACCCCTGTACAAATCCTTTCCCGATGAGATAAGGCCTTATAGAAAATTTCGGCATATTATCATAAGAGCAGGGATATAAAAATACACAAATACTGAAATAAATCACTTTTCGATGAATGGATATAGTTCTCAAAGGGGAAAAATTATGTCAGATGATGATGCCGTTTCCGGGGTCGTACGCAAATTACGAAAGAAAACAATTATTGCATAAATAAATAATATTTGTCCTATTTATTGGTACAGAAGTATCGAAAGTGTGAGAAATAATAACTTTAGATAAAGATTACAAAGCTTGTTCGAAATTTTTTCCATGCCAATACAGATAATACGTCTGCATTTGTCTGATAACACTTCTGTGATCAAATTGTTGATAAAGATCTTGTTCAGGATCTTGATCTATGATGTCACGACAACCCTCTTGAATGCGTTGTTGCATTTCTGCGTCGCGCCATCTGCATTTTAGCTGTAAACATTTACATTTTAATTTATGATTAACCCCTCACCAACTTCATTTAAATATATCTCTGCGACTTTTTATGATAAAATGAATTTTTTTTTACATGACCTTATTAGTATATGGGCACATTTTACTCATTGTGAATTTTTTGTACGGGGGCTGTATAAAATTTTTAATTTTGTATTTCTTGAAATTTAATCCCCTGCATAAATAAGTAATATTTGTCATATTTATTGGTACAGAAGTATCGAAAATGTGAGAAATAATAAATTTACGCTAAGATTACAAGGTTTGTGCAAAATGTTTTGCATCCATGCCAATACAGACATTTGCATAGCAAAACATAACTAAGCTAATTTAATGTTCATTGACTGTGCCATTTCCAAATTTAATTCTGTAATGCCTCATGTTAAATTTTAAATATTTTTCAGGAAGCATAGATTTGTAAATTTGTATAGAAAACTAAAATAAAGCGCCACATTTAATTTGCTTATGATGCATTTCTACGTCGCGTCATCTGCACTTTAACTGTAACCATTTACATTTTAATTTATGATTAACACCTCATCAAATTTGTTTAAACATATCTGTGTGGCCTTTTATGATGAAATGCTTAAATTTTATGCATGAGTTTATTAGTGTATGGAGCATATTTTAAACATTGGGAAATTTTTTGTACGGGGACCGTACAAAAAGTTAAATTTTGTATCTCTTCAAATTTAATCCCCTGAATATTTTAATTGGATTCATAAAATTTTGTCCTTTTTTACGTAACTTTGTAATTTATAATATATGTCTATTAACAATATTTAAGGAATAAAAGCCTAGGTCAATGTTCCTGGGACGCCCTGTATATACATATATCAAAATTTGAATTGAGGGTGTGTTTAGATTCAGGTGGTCGTGATCGTTGAAAATATGTAACATTTTTCGGAATTGCTTCTCTCCGAATTGCTGCAATAGTTAGCTTCTTACATTTTATAATGAAAGTTACTTAAGAGATTTAAGACAAAAATGTCTGTAAATTTATTAATGCTTATAAAATTAAAAAATATATTTTTTTTAATTTCGTATTTCTCATATTTTAATCGCTATTATAATTCCATTTCTAATAATGTATAATCTATCTGTGTATTTTACTGCCTGATACTATGGATTTTTTTGTTCTATGGCAATGTGTTATCTGAGATCTTCTCTTTATTCCACTGAACAAAGTTTTCAGGTATCCCCAACATGAAATAAAATCGGAAATTACTTCTCATGTCATTGGAAGAGCAGATTGTCTGACAAACAAAATTGTATCAATTTTCTTCCAATCTTTTTAAGAATGCATGAAATGTTCATTTCAGTAATAAGAATCTGTGTTTTTTTTTTCATTTTTCAAAACATACTTTTTGTTCTAAACTCAATGTAAGCTATCGTTCGCGTTAAAGAGGGTTGTGAAAAAAGATCAAGGTATCAATTAAAACAGTTAAGATAATAGCGTGTTTAATTCATTAAAATTAATAATTATTTCAACAATTGTGTTCATTCATATAATATAGATTTTTATTTGAATTTTCAGACTTCCTAACAGATTACTGATTTAGCGTTATTTATTTCTTGGTTTTTCAAAGTCTAGAAAGAAGGTACAGAAAATTGAATACCAATAAAAGTTTAAAAACGAACAAAAATCCCTTTAAAATAATTCTTTGAAAATCTACACCGCTGCACAACATGATAAGTTCTTGCTAGGTAATCCATCACTGACAGAATGATTTATTCTCAGTTACGTGTTTCAATATAGTTGTAATAAATATATATATCACTTTGAAAAATCTTATAGCAAAGATGCTTTGTATTTTTCAGAATTCGGCGATACTCGATTTTCAAAAGATTCAGAACATATTTATAAAATTTTAAACAAATGAAATGTTATTTCCGATCTTTAAAATACACTGCTCAAAACAATTAAAGGATATTTGAAGTTTTATATAAAATAAAGATATAAACGAAATTTTTTTTGCCGAAAATAGAAGAAGAGAATCACAAATGCAAATTTTTCTGGTTTTCAAACTGTGGAGTATGCAAATTTTGAGTTCGACGTCAAAAACGTCGCTTCAGCGGCAGCGAATGAAACTTGACTTTCAACTGGATAAAAGAGAATGAAGACAAGGATGATCGGCATTCAGTGATTGCTTTGTTTCGATGAGTACGATGTCTCAGCGAAGTCATTTGACAGATTCAGAAGCTTTGAGAATTGTTGGTAGGTTAGAAGGGGGCCAAACTCAAGCCGAAGTAGCGCAAGCCATTGGAGTGTCACAAAGTGTCATTTCCAGGATCTGGAACCGTTTTTTGGAGAGTGGATGTGCAGGCCGAAGACCAGGGCAAGGTCGTAGACGGGCAACAACGCCCAATGAAGATCGGTATTTAGCGTTAACAGCTCGGAGACACCGAAACATGAACGCTACTCTTCTCCAACAACACATTCGCTCGGCTACAGGCACCACGATTTCAACTCAGACTGTCCGAAACCGGCTCCATGCTGTAGGTCTGTATGCTCGCCGACCGATGGTATGTGTTAGATTAACATCAAGGCATCGTCGCGACCGCAGGGAGTGGGCAACCGAGCATGTCAACTGGAGGAGAAATGAATGGAGCAATATTCTGTTTTCTGACGAGTCCCGTTTTTCTGTGCATCCGGATAATAGGCGTATTTTCATCTGGAGGGACCGTGGCAGTAGGAATAATCCTGCGTTCGTGCACGAAAGTGTCAGATTTGGCGGTGGAGGAGTGTTGGTGTATGGTGGCATCTCCATTGACGGGCGCACTGACCTCTACATTATTCGAGATGGAGCTCTGACTGGTCGCCGATATAGGGATGAGATCCTCAGACCTATTGTAGTCCCTTACGCTGCAGCAATCGGAGATAACTTCATTTTAATGGACGATAACTGCAGGCCACATCGTGCAAACCTGGTGGAGGATTTCCTTTTCGAGGAAGGAATCGTTCGAATGGAATGGCCAGCGTGTTCTCCAGACATGAATCCAATCGAGCACGTTTGGGACGCTCTAGGAAGACGAGTTTCTGGCCGCCAACAACCCCCACAAACTCTTTAAGAACTGGAAAGAGCTCTTCTGGAAGATTGGGCAGAATACCCCAACTCGTCATTAATAGCCTCATTGAGTCCATGCCTCAAATGTGTTCAACGTTGCTGGTCGCCCGTGGAAACCATACCCCCTACTGAAAATGATTTTCTTTGAAGAAAACACCTTTTCTTATTCTTTTTTTCTCATATGCACAAATTGTGTTTTTTTCCTTTTGTACACAAATGCGCAATAAAATGCATTTTTTTCTGCCAAACATGTGTAATTTATTCTCATATAACCTACTATGTCTGTCGACCATGTATCAATCAGCTAAAAAGTTTCCCAGATACAAAATCCACCTAAAACTGCAATATCCTTTAATTGTTTTGAGCAGTGTATTTTAAAACAAAAAATAAACTTATGTTCCATATATCTTTATAATTTATATTCTTTCTGCATATGTTATTGTCTGATATTATGAATTATTTTTCTCAGACATTTCATTTTTTTCTTTTTTTCACTAGACAATGTTATCACGTAACCGACTTTTAATAAAGACCGGAAATTTCTTCTGTTGTCACAGGAAGAGCAGCCTTTCCGGTATCATAAATTGAAGTGATGTTCATCCTATGAATTGAGAGTGCATGAAATGAATTTGTTGGCGATAAGAGTATATATCATATTTTATTTACAACTGGATTTTTTACATGTGTCCGTTAGCTTGTTTTCTTATTATTGAAAAAAATAAATAAATAAGAAATAATACAAAAACCCGTTCAGGAACGATGTGTTTAATTCTTAAAAAATCTATAATAATAAAAAGAGAAGTTTTTCTTTATTATTGAAATAATATCGATACCAATATAACAATATCAACAAACTTATGCTTCATATATCTTTATGATTTATATTCTTTCTACACATTTTATTGTCTCATATTGTGGATTATTTTTTTAAGACAATTCATTATTTTTTTTTTCACTACACAACGTTATCACGTCTTCGACTTCTAATAAAGACCGGAAATTACTTCTGGTGCCACAGGAAGTGCAGCCCTTCCGGTATCATAAATTAAAACAATGTTATTCCTATTCATTTAGAATACATGAAATGGATTTGTGGGTGATAAGGGTATGTATTATATGCTATTTATACAACTGGATTTTTTTTACATGTCTTCGTTAGCTGGTTTTCTTATTATTGAAAGAAACCAAATAAGAAATAATAGAAAAATCCGTTCAGGAACGATGTGTTTAATTCTTAAAAATCTATAATAATAAAAAGAGAAGTTTTTTTTATTATTGGAATAATATCGATAGCAATAAAACAATACCAACAAACTTATGCTTCATATATCTTTATGATTTATATTCTTTCTACACATTTTATTGTATCCTATTATGGATTACTTTTTTAAGACAATTCATTACTTTTTTTTTCACTACACAACGTAATCACGTCACCGACTTCTAATAAAGACCGGAAATTACTTCTGGTGTCACAGGCCTTTCCGGTATCTTAAATTGAAACAATGGTCTTCCTATGAATTGAGAGTACATGAAATAAATATGTTGGTGATAAGAGACTATAATATATTTTATTTACAACTAGATTTTTTTACATGTGTTCGTTAGCTGGTTTTCTTATTATTGAAAAAAAATCAAATAAGAAATAATAGAAAAATCCGTTCAGGAACGATGTGTTTAATTCTTAAAAAATCTATAATAATAAAGAAAGAATTTTTATTATTATTGAAATAATATCGATACCAATATAGCAATATCAACAAACTTATGCTTCATATAACTTTATGATTTATATTCTTTCTACACATTTTATTGTATCATATTATGGATTATTTTTTTAAGACAATTCATTATTTTTCTTTTCACTACACAACGTTATCACGTCTTCGACTTCTAATAAAGACCGGAAATTACTTCTGGTGTCACAGGAAGCGCAGCCTTTCCGGTATCTTAAATTGAAACAATGTTCTTAATATGCATTTAGAATACATGAAATGGATTTGTGGGTGATAAGAGTCTGTATTATGTTATATTTACAGCTGGAGTTTTTTTGCATGTGTTCGTTAGCAAGTTTTCTTGTTATTAGAAAAAGAAGTAAGAAATAATACAAAACACCGTTCAGGAATGACGCGTTTAATTCTTAAAAAATCTACAATAATAAACAGACCAGTTTTCTTATTACTGAAGTAATATCCCCCATATCAATATATCAATATCAATAAACTTATGCTTCCTATATCTTTATATCTTTATGATTTATATTCTTTCTACACATTTTATTGTCTCATATTATGGATTATTTTTCTAAGATAATTCATTATTTTTTTTCACTAGACAATGTTAAGAAGCCTCCGATTTCTAATAAAGACCGGAAATTACTTCTGGTGTCACAGGAAGCGCAGCCTTTCCGGTATCCTAAATTGAAACAATGTTCTTCCTATGCATTGAGAATACATGAAATGGATTTGTCGGTGATAAGAGTCTGTATTATGTTCTATTTACAACTGGAGTTTTTTTGCATGTGTTCGTTAGCAAGTTTTCTTGTTATTAAAAAAAGTAAGACATAATACAAAACCCCGTTCAGGAATGGCGCGTTTAATTCTTAAAAAATCTACAATAATAAACAGACAAGTTTTCTTATTACTGAAGTAATATCCCCCATTTCAATATATCAATATCCATAAACTTATGCTTCCTATATCTTTATGATTTATATTCTTTCTACATATTTTATTGTCTCATATTAGGGATTATTTATGTAAGATAATTCATTTTTTTCCCTAGACAATGTTATCACGCCTCCGACTGCTTATAAAGACCGGAAATGTCTTCTATTGTAGCAGGAAGTGCAGCCTTTCCGGTATCCTAAATTGAAACAATGTCCTTCCTATCCATTGAGAATACATGAAAAGGATTTGTGGGTGATAACAGTTTGTATTATGTTCTATTTGAAACAAGATTGTTTTTCCATGTGTTCGTCAACTAATTTTCTTATTATTGAAAAAAAACAAGTAAGAAATAATAGAAAACCCCTTCAAGGAATGATTTACTTAATTTTTAAAGAATCTATAATATTAAAGAGAGAGTTTTTTATGTGTGTGTGTGCTGTTTTCTGAAGAGACAGCTGCACGTAGAGCAACAAGATATTGCAGGAATGTACGTCTATGTCTGAAGTGATTGCATCTCGAAGCCAGTTTTTTAAATTTTGTATTAGCTTTTTTATACTAGTTTTAGTTATTTCCATAGAGATAACATTGCGGTTGTTTACTTTTAATCAAAAACTTAGCTTCATTGTTGTAACTCATACATTTTAACCACATTGTTAACAGCATAGTTATGATGTCAAGTTTAACAATATAATAACACGCAAAAATACAATGTGTAACGATGCAGCATCTTTTAATTTACCAAAACTGTGGCTCGAGTTACTCCATGGTCACAGATATGAAAAATAAAAGATAACGTAAAAATAAAAGATAACATGCGTAAGTTTAAAAAAGTACATGAAAATAATAACTTCAAAGCCCGTGCAATTATGGAATATTCTCATTTGTTTTTGAAAATGACCCGGAGTGAGTCCAAACATGTAAAACAACTTAATAAAAGTTATTTTAATTTGTATTATGTTGTTAATTTACACCTTTTAGCATTTAAAAGAAAAAGACGTGAAGTTTATTACGTTTGTGTTTTATGATGTAGATTGACTTTATGAGTTTTATTTCTAACGTACGCGGGAACCACGTGTTTTTTCCCTTTCTTTTTGATATAGTGCGAACTGATGGGTAATGAAATTAGACCTTGTATTCTTTCTAATTTCCAAATTGATAAAATTTTAAGATCCATTTACTTGGGAATTTAAGGGTAATTTACTTGGGAAACATTTAAAAGAGCGATATATTCGAATGCGCGATTTAACAAAGACATGTCCGGTAAATTGTGTTACTGCCATGATTAAACTGAAGTTGGCAGTATACCAAATTGGATCAACGTGAAAAGCGATCAGCTTATAAGTTTAATTTAAATCTGGGTAGAAAGAACCCCCCCTCACAATAATTTAAGTGTAGATGGATTTGAGATGGGGGCGGACGTAGTCTGCATAGGTGTGAGCAATGTACCAACTTAGGTTAGTTTATTTCAACGTTCGTTTGAAAACCCGATCAGCAAAGCGGGCAAAGATCCGCTATTTAAAAACATTTTCACATTTGTATCGATTCATAGATAAGTAGTTACACAAATAATGTAGTATCTTAAGAACTTGTGCAAATAACAATACTATTTTATTGTTTTTTAAAATAATACCAGCTATAGTAGGAGCAAATTAATGCAAATTACTTTAACATAGCCCACAGGAATAGGGGCGCTGGGTGTGGCATCTACTGGTGTATACGGAACCCAGTGACACCAAGATTTTAGAATAGTAATATTTGCCTTACTTTATTGCATAATTTGTAGCAATTATCTGCGTTTATATAAATCGAAGATTCTTATTCCAAATACTGGTGACAAAGTAAAGTACTTACGCACCTTGCGTGTTTAATTCCTGTTTAACTGGGCTAGTAAGAGCAGGAACAATAATAAATTAGAAATATGCACAACTGCTTAATATATATTTCAAATGTTTGAAATAATATGATTTCTCTGATTCTTATTATTTTTATCTTTAGTGGTAAGTGTTTAACTGCACATACACTTAAATTATAATATTTTTTATTATATAAACAATATAAAATAAATGTATTTCAATATTAATATTAAAATCTATTGAAAAAATATTATATTTTAATAAATAAATAAATAAATGTGTATTACATTGGAAATATCTAAAAAGGACATTTGTGTATTTATTTTAACTCACAATTGTGACATGTGTATAAATCTGTGCTTGCATGAATGTAATATGATCTTCGACACATGCATATATATATATAAAACAAATTCGGCTTCATCGTGCAAAAAATGTTGTCTGCTATTTCCCTCAGGATTGAAACATATTCACATATATATTTAACTGGATTTATTTATAGAATTTAAATTTAAAGAAATATTTAGAGTACATGACAGTTTCGTTTTTATTTATGTTTTAAAATTTAGTGAAATAAAATAAACTAATTTTATGACTAAATTTCAGAAACAAGTATGTTTAAAATTTGAAAATGTAATTTTTTAAAGTATCTCAAGAGTTTACATAAAGTTAAATGATAAAAAAAGCTTATATCTGGAACGAAAAGTAACATAAAACATAGGTTCTGGTCCTCATCTGTCGTTATTTCGTTCACTGTTCGAGGCAAAGAAGAGATAACCCCATAAAAGTCAGACACAAGGAGACATACATAATGCCTGCACATTATCTGTCGTGAAATATATATTTTCTGGGTTTTTCCTGTTCTACTAATAAAAAGCTACATTGAAAAGTTGTGAAGTTAAGCAAACAATTCTTTTTACAGTTCTTTATACATCTTTATTGCGTTTACTGCTGTAGGGAAAGAAGGGATATCCCTGTAAAAAACAGGCAAAGAAGAGATAACCCCATAAAAGTCAGACACAAGGAGACATACATAATGCCTGCACATTATCTGTCGTGAAATATATATTTTCTGGGTTTTTCCTGTTCTACTAATAAAAAGCTACATTGAAAAGTTGTGAAGTTAAGCAAACAATTCTTTTTACAGTTCTTTATACATCTTTATTGCGTTTACTGCTGTAGGGAAAGAAGGGATATCCCTATAAAAAACAGTCACATGGAACAGTCACACATACATAATGCATTCACAATGTCCGTTATAAATATCATAGTAATAATTGGATATTTCTTGTTTTATTAATACAAAGTCACATAGAATAGTTAAGAAGTGCGTAAACACACCTTTGACCAGCTCTCTTTATTGTGTTTTTAGATTATCCATTTATTTCGTTTCTTCAAATTGTTGTTTAGAATGAAGGTATTATCATTAGTAATCAGGGAAATAATATTGACTAATTCTGTCTAAATGCAATTATTTTTATATCGTTAAGAATATTCTCCCTGAAAACTGGACTTGCTAGTCCCAATTAATCTTGTATAACAACATTTGATGTACTTCTTATCAGTTGATATTTTCTTTTATTAATGATATAATGAGCATCCTTCTTGCTTTTATATGACTCCTACTTCTATATTTTTCTGTCCCAAAATACCATATCCCACCAGAATAATATACCAGTATAAATACCAGAAATCCCATAGGATTATATGGGATTTCCTTCCCAATTTATCAATTAGCTCACTGTATTGCCTGTATCTTTTTGAGTTTTCACGGTATTTTACTGGTCTTTTTTGTATGAGTTGCTCTATAGTATTGACTACCAAAACATGACAAAACAGCTTTGCTGTAGTTCGCGCATGCGCAGTTAAAATTAATTTCATACAAATATCCATATCTCATCAAATATTCAATACATTAATATTTTAATTGCAGTACACAATTTCTACTGTTCTTTGTGAAGGTTTCGGAAATTGGTGTTAAATGCGGTTGAAAACACTGCATGATATAAAAAGATTGCATTTTTCACAGAAACGATAAAATCTTCAAGAATATGCGTGCTATTCTTACACAAATGCATAAAACGTTGAACAAGACCTACATAGTCATTTGCTACAGTGACGAATTATTTTTTTTCCTTAGGGAAGCGCAAATATTATTTTATTATTAAATTTATTATTCCCCCTAATTGTCGTCGGGAATAAATATTCACTGAAAAACATGAAGTCAAACATATCCTTTACATTATCAAAGTTCAATGACATTTTGAGCATTTCCTCACGAATTTCAGTAGATATTCGTCAAAACGTATGAAATCGAAACTGTCCGGTCACTACCCCCTAATTTCTGGACATCAGTGCAGATATCAAACATGTAAATACATATATACATTATATATTAATATAATATATTACACATACTATGCATTACAAAAAATAATATATGAGAATGTGTAATACGGAAAGATTTATTCTGACTAGTTAGACGAATAAACGTAGGGCAGTTAAAACTTGGCGAGCTATGTTGTAAATTTATCGAATCCGTGGGTGACTATGTGACACGTGTCTTTCGTCATCCACATTTCCTTTGCGCTAGTGAATTATCATAAACGTATTGATAAAAGTGACCGTAACATTCGTAGTTTCAAAATTCGATTAGTAAATTAAATTATATATTCAAAAAATATGTATATGTATGTGTTTCAAAATTGAGATTTAATTACACACAAATTGCATAAGAGTAGAAACTATTTAACAGAAAAACATATTCTTATTTTTAATTACTCATGTCAGTGTATAAAGCCAGCATATATTATTATTTGTTAAACATTTATTAAAAAATATTTTCAATTGAAAATGTCAAAAAAGAAAAAAAAATATATTTCTTTTATTGTTTGACATGCAATATGTTTAAAACACTGACCTTTCAGAAATGACGTACGCTGTTCGATGTATGCATATATATATATATATAAATTTATGAATTTACGCTTCGTCGTACTCCGAATGCCGTCTTCTTTTTCATACTTGGTTGGATATTATTGATAAGGTTTTATGAAAAGATCTATTTATAAAATTGAAAGTCTTAGAAATGCGTAGATAAAACGTTGATTATTTTTTTTTTTTTCAGAATATGTACATGAATTTAAAAGTTTTTGTTCAAAAAGCTTTGATAAAAATACTTTAAAAGTCTGTTTAAGGTCCTATTTCCACATCATCCCCAGTATAAAACTATATTTATATTGGCACATTTAATATCTATTCTGAAAGTACACTATCTACCTAAACAAAAATCTGTGAAAATAAAAGTGTTACATAAACTAATGTTTAATGTAGCAGAATTTTTTTTTATTTTTAGACTGTGATTCAATTACACAAAATACATACAAAACACATAAGGTGGACAATTAAAGGGGAAATCTCACGTTTCAAATGCTCTAGAATATTTATTCTCGTGAATATAAATAAAATATTAATTTACGTGACGCAATAAAAAATGAAAAATAACATCTTTTAAATTTTTTAACAGAAGTAATTTCATTATTTTAGCAGACAAAATATTAAACTGAATAATTTTGAAAAAAAAAAAATACTATATTTTTTTCATGAGAAAATAGTAAGATAAATAATGTCTGACATACATTAACGTACTTAGGATAACATAAAATATTTCAATAAATATCAATTTCTGTGAAACTGTATTTGTTATGTTGTTAAAATCTCACAAGTAAAATAACAGAAATAATTAAAACCTGCGCAGCATCTGCTGAATAAACAAATACGTTTATAGCTCGCTTCATTTGCTTTTGAAATAATCTCATATAGGGAAAAAATTCCATTTCATTTGTTTCAGTTAAAATAACACAGCCATGAATTTAATTAAATGAAAAAAAATTGCACTTCGCTGATTTATAATACATTTTATAATTTAATCCGTGGCTTAAGAAATGAAAAGATACATATGAAAAGAAGTAACAGAGAAAAAATTACAATGAGAAAGTTCCGGATAAAAATGTACAAAATTTTAAAAGCATCCAGACACAGCCATCTAAGAATACAAACATTGCAGTTTTATCTTAAGTGAAACATAAAATTTATCAAAACCAAAGAAAACATTATGAATAACTTATGTATCTTAATGATTTTAGTTTATTTCTGATGTGTTAGAAAAATCATGTATATTGGCGTGGAATTGATGTTTTTTATGTGTAAAACGAATATCATTGAGCTAGTTAACTCTCTCATAAGTAAATAATACTTTAAAAAATACAATTAGGCAAAGACTAATATTCAATAATTAGTATCTACAGGGTAAAATCTGAAAGTGCAAGTAATAATACTTGCAAATCGTCAAGATTCGCAAATTAAGTTAATTCTTAAGCCACGGATCAGATTCGCCAAATTCGGGCTTATATTCCATAAAGAATTTAAAACTACATCAGTAAAAAAATAATAATATAAATAAAACATAAATTTAAGAGACGTTGATGACGATGTTTCGCAGATTCATACCGAAATTACACGTAATAAAGGAGATTGGGGAAATAAATTCTGCTCCTCCCAATTTCGTTTGTACTGCAATTTCTTTAACTTTAAAACATCGAACCATTTCATTTATTACACTGTCAAATTAAAAACAAAGTTATTTCAAATGAAAATTGCTTGAAAACTGTATCTTAATTGATAGATTTTTTCATAGTTTCTAAAATGATTTTCAAGCATGAATTTTTTTATCTATCTCTATCACGTACAACCCGAATATAAAAGATTAAACCATTTGTTCTTAGAAATTCGGGCTTATATTCCATAAAGCATTTAAAACTACATCAGTAAAAAAATAATAATATAAATAAAACATAAATTTAAGAGACGTGTAATTGAACTAAGCACTTAAAACATTGAAATTATTAGAATCAAAATACCAGTCGTAAGCAGCATAATATTTGGCGTTTTATTCGGCGCGTTCCGCTTTTAACGAATTTCAAAACTTTATTTGAATACCTTATTGATTTTTCTAATATGAAAATGGTTTTTTGGTGTTGTTAGACAGGAATCTGAAAAGTATATATTAAACGTAAAAAATCTATTAGAGCTTTCAAAAGAAAAAAAAGAGAAAAAGAAAAAGGAGCATTTTATCTGTTATTTAATACCTAATTTCAGAAGGCCCATGTTGAATTTTCTAGTATTAATAAATTAGAAACTATATTTACTCCTTCTGCGATTGATTTTTTTTTTTGTAGATCTTTTAATGGTGGACAAGACAAGAAATACCGATTTATTTAGTAAACATTAACGTATCTAAATTAAATCAAATTGATATTTTAATCAATATGTTAATAACATCATCGCATTTATTACATTTTTTTGCTTTCTTTTTTACATACCAACATATAGTGCGATTAAGATATTTGAAATATTGCTGCCGATATAATGTAAATTACAAAATAATGAAAAAAAATAATAATATGTCTATGTATTTATCTAAATCAAAAATCGGCAAACGTCTTAAAAAATTAGTTTTAGATAAATCCATAAAAACCTCCCTGCGAGAAACGAAATTATCAAAGAAAATATGAAATTCATTAATTCGTTTACATCAGTATACATAATATACATATATGGAAATTTTATTGCTTTAGAAATTAGTTAAATCAATTCACTGGTAGAGCTAAATAGTGGAATGTTAATGTAAAAATATTTTATTATGAACATTCTCCAGTCTTTCAGACAAATTATTTTAATATTTAATCCTTTTAAACATATAAACATTTTCCATACGTTAATATATACCATACGTATATACCATAAAATAATTATTTCTACAGTGTAAATTAGATAATTTACACTGTAGAAATAATTATTTTTTATTTAATAAAATATTCATAAGTTTGCTTAAAAAACAAGTAAATTTCTAAATAGAGAATACTATATTTAACAAGAAAAATTCACCGTAGCACACAAATTAATCAATTATAAGTCATTTTATCTAAAATGAATCAATTCTGATTCACAGAAAAAAGTTACTAATATAACGGGAAATAAATCAGCTTACTATTTCTTTGGTGGTGCAGATATCACTCATTTGACAGAAAAAGGAGACCCATTTTTTTCAATGGATTATCATCAGAACATTTCGTTCTAAATGAACGAGTGCTAGTCTATTACATTAAAAGTAGAATGAATGATAAGGAAAAAACTTCTCTTCCTATCACCACGAAAAAAAAGTTTATCGAGTTAATTGAGTTCCAGGAATTTATATATATTGGCTGTATTAAAACAGAAAAGATAATTTCAGAGTAAGTAACTTACTAATAAAAGATACAAAGAAAATATGCATCTAATTAGAAATTAGAAATGGAATTGCTTATCTACAGGCTAATTCTTTTAAAACTGAAAAAAATTCAAGACTCCCTATATTAAATGTTCAATAACCTTCTCTGTAATAAATATTAATGAGAAATAAATGTCATGGTTATGAACAGGGCTTTACAAATTTGATAACATCTAATAACCAGCTAAAGATTCTAGTCGCCAATAGAAAATTATTTATCCCCCCTCGCGACAGCCCGCGTAAAAATTACATCAAAAATCTAGTTCTAAAAAAGGGTGTACTGTTCACGCACAGGAAAATCTATTGTTGTCACCTTAAACAAACCTCAGGCACGTCTACCCGCTAAATGCGGCACTGTAGAGGAGGAGTGCTGCGTTCACACCGCAAAATTCATTAATTCCATCTTCCACTACCAGGGGCGCAATCTGTTCTCTGAGAACATTACTGAAATCTGTAAGGCTATCAAAATCCAGTCGAATGAGCCAAATCCGGTTGTAATACAGGCCATAGAACACGATATAGGATAGCACAACCTGGTGGTGAAACTTGAAATAAAATCTGTAAGTTATATCGATATCAAATCGAATGAGTCAAACCCCTTCGTGATCGGACCCATGGAACCCGAAATACTTCGAAGTTAAATAGGAAAATCCTTACCGTTTTATTTATTTTCCATACAATGATCAGAATTTTGCTAAAATCGTTAGTTAGTGGCCGAATTTATTTATTTTTATTTATTTTATTTGTTTTGAAAATCTAAATTCTCAGCCCATTTTAAACAAGGATGCATAATTTTCAAATAAAATCATCCAATATTTTGAATATATATATATATATATATATATATATATATATATAATTATAATATCTATGAATTTCAAAAAATATATCAAGTTCTTGTATCATTCTACTTAAATCTCCAAAGAGATAATTAATGATAATGTGTAGACAGAATACCACATAGCTAATAGATTAACAAGTGCAATCATAATATTACCATAGCTTGTGCTTCAATGGTAATTGGCCAAAAATACTGAAAACATGAAGAAAATTTAAAAAGAGAGTGAGAAAAAAAAAATAATTTGGAGTTGCTATCAAGTGAATACAAATTATATATATATATAGCCCATAAAAATCCCAATCCATTTCAAATAAATCATTTTATTTCCACAGATAAGCAACGAAATGTCTCCCTCTTGCCTCCTCTCAAAAGATGTATCAAACGCGTGCCAGATAAAATCGCTCGAAAAATTAAAATTTATAATTGACATCTTGGGTTCTAATTGAGAGATGGAAATTTCTTCTCTAAAATTGCAATTTTTTTTTCTTTTGTTTGCGTATTTTAGAGTAGATAGAGTGATTATTACAATTCTTTCGAAAAAGCCCGAAAAATGGACAGTCCGCAATTTTACTGCTTTGAGAATGAAAATTTCCCTTGTACCGGTGAAAGAAGACATTCCATTGGTCGGTTGCGACCCTCGCATCAGGGTACGATTCTAAGCAAGAATGATCTTCGCCATGTTTCAGATAAAAACATTCCATTTTCAACGCGATCTTTAATGAGTTTCTAATTAATATCGTGGGTAATTTTCAAAATATTAAAATTCTGAGTTCCAGATGCATCAGATCAGGCCTTGGACTATCCCTACCTAAATTTCCAGATTTCTAGGTGCGCTAGATTTTCCTAGCGATCGCACATACAGAGAGAAACAGGCAAACATACAGACACAAACACAGAGCGAAAATTTCTTTTATTAATATAGATCATAACGGGAAATATTCATGTCAAATAAAAATTAAATAAAATTTACGAGTAAGATTTTAAACAGTATGAGTCTCATACTGAAGTTTTAAATCTGTTTCATTCCTTCTTATTAATTTATTAAAAATTACATGACATAAAACAGCACAAAATGTAAATTCAACGTTACGCAACATGAATATTATATTATTGCATTCAAATAGATTGATTTTCAACAGACTCTTTTGTTTTGAAACAGATGTGACTTTAAATTTCTCTACAATAAGTTTGTTTTAGCATTATTTCTCTTTCAAAGGAAAGTTTGGGAGGAAATGTACAAGCGTCTTTATATGACATATTTAATTAAAGATTAATGTTTAACATTATAATGTTCTAATATAAACTCCGAAGAAGAATGTAGTTTTATGTTAAGTTAAATAATATCTGGTAATATTTAGACAAAACAAAGGAAATAATTTTGGAAAAGTTAATGGAAACATATATTATTTGTAAGTATATGGGCATAGATTGATATAAACATATAAAGATGATTTAAAAAATTAGGATATAGCTGCCAACTATTACACTATTTTACAAATAGTTACGACTAATAATTTTTGCCCCATGTTATCGCGAAAATTATGTTATTAAGTAATGTTAAGATTGCTAGTGGAAAAGGGTTTTAATAAAAAAGTGTAAACTTTGGCAGCTATTGGCAATTAATTAGACTTTGCACTAAGGATCTACACTATTAAAAACCTGTTTCAACATTTCATCATGCCAATATGTTGCCATCATATTTTGCAAAAATTTGTCCAAAATTTGTTGCTCAGACTGAATTAAAAACACGTGTAGACTGAACAATAAATGTTAAACTCCAAACTGTTATAAACTGGAATTAAATCTTTTATATAAATACTAGCTGACCGCGTTGTCAGAGTTCCTGTAATTAACCTAAATCTCTTAAAAAAAGAAACTCTGGCCACGGTCTACGATGGCTTCGGACATACCGGACATACTCGTACGCTCCGGAAAAATTTCCCCCTACCATCGCCAGGGAAGCATTCTGTTCTAAACAAACCTCTTACCGAACGAACTTCTGAGACAGGTCCCCGCTGCCTACGTTACTGCTAGTAGACGTGCTACAAAATTGAGCTGGTTTCGAGAAGATGGGAACTTTATTTGCCGAGTTATTGAAACAAGGCACAGTTACAGAAAATAACCTTGAGTGAGGTACCGGGTGGCGGGGATGTTCAAGTGTCCTTCAGGAAATGACTAATTAGGAGGCCCACTATGCATGTTTACAAATTCGCTCGTTTGGTTAAGCTAGGAACGTAATTACAAATTTGGCTTAAACTATTATTCGGAAATAGTGGTAACCGCTTCTCATAAATTCAGTTTAATGTTATAAAGGGTGACTATTAAGTTAATTATAATGTTTGGAATAACTTGCGTTGAAGTCGGAAAGGTAGTTGCTGATATATGGTAACGGGACAATAGTTAGAGAACAAAACCCTGAAGGAGGGCCCGGAGGAAGAGGGGATGTTCAAGTACCCTTCAGTAAATGTCTAATAAGAAGGACCACTATGCATCTTTCAAAATTCGTTCTTTTGCTTAAGCTAGGAATTTAATTACAAATTTGGCTTTAACAATTATTCGGAAATAATGGTAACCGCTACTCAATAATATTAGTTTAACGTTATAAAGGGTGACTACTAAGTTAAGAATAATGTTTGGAATCACTTGCGTTGAAATTGGAAAGATAGTTGCTGAGATACAGAAACGGAGCATAATTATAGAAAAAACCTTGAAGGAAGGGCTGGGGGGGAGGGGTTGTTCAAGTGCCCTTCAGAAAATGACTAATTAGGAGGACCACTATGCATAATTCGTTCGTTTGCTTAAGCTAGGAACCTAATTACAAGTTTGGTTTAAACTATTATTCGGAAATAGTGGTAACCGCTACTCATAAATTTAGTTTAATGGTTTAAAGACTGGCTATTAAGTTAATTATAATGTTTGGAATCACTTGCGTCGAAATCGGAAAGATAGTTGCAGAGATATAGAAACGGAGCATAGTTAGAGAAAAAACCTTGAAGGAAGGGCCGGGGGGGGGGGCGTTGTTCCAGTGCACTTCAGCAAATGACTGACAAGTAGGACCACTATGCATCTTTCAAAATTCGTTAGTTTGCTTAAGCTAGGATCTTAATTACAAGTTTGGCTTAGACAATTATTCGGAAATATTGGTAACCGCTACTCATAAATTTAGTTTAATGTTAAAAAATTGACTATTAAGTTAATTATAATGCTTGGAATAACATGCGTTGAAATCGGAAAGATAGTTGGTGAGATATGGAATCGGAGCATATTTAGAGAAAAAACCTTGAAGGAGGGGCTGGGGGGATGGGTTGTTCAAGTGCACTTCAGCAAGTAACGAATTAGGAGGATCACTATACATCTTTAAAGATGGATTCATTTGGTTAAGCTACGAACTTAATTTTAAATTTGGCTTAGACTATTATTCGGAAATTCAGGTAACTGCTTTCTAGAAATACACCTTTAAGCTATGAATGCTGTTTTTTACGATAATTTAGTAAAAATTGAACTGGTTTGTAGAAGTTCAGAGCACTATTAGCTGATATTTAAAATGGCGGTATTCTCTATGTAAAACAGCAATTAAACGCTACGAGTGCAGCTAAAAATGTTAAAATTGTTAAATGTAATTAGACTCTTGCCCCTCCCCATTCCCGCAAAAAAAAAAAAAAAAAAAAAAAAAAATCTGTTAAATAAAGTTTTCTGTATTAATAATCTCTAAGTATGTAATATATGTCATGTAAAAAAAAAACTTAAACCCGGCTAACTGTCATGAAGGAAAACGTGTCTGTAAAATATTTCAAACAGGGGAACGTCTGTATAATTTGTCATGTGCAGGTGGCGCGACAGTAGCATGGGTGTACGCTGATAACTTCAATCCATGTTGACACTATTTAGTTAGAAATCCTTATCTAGGCATCGCTAATCTGGTTTGTTTAACACCTTGGGGACGAGCGACACAAGCTTTGCCTTATTTAATGATAGCATTTTGGCGATTCAATTAGGCGAAAATTTCTATTTTGAAAAACCGGTGGTATCAGATTAAAAATTCTGTAAACAATGCTCGTCGCGAAGGGGTTAACTACTTCTTTGAAGAATCGATGCAACTAACCAACCCAAGAGAAAAAAGCGTATTTTTGATGAGAGTTCTTTGTGGATATTAATTAATATTTCAGTAAATAATTGAAATATTAAAATTTTGAGGTTCAGGTGCATCAGGAGAGGGTTCGGACTATCTAAATCTAAATTTTCAGGCTTCTAGGTGGGCTAGATTTACCTAGTCATCGCCAACAGACACACAGACAGACACACACAGACAGAGCTAAACTTTATTTTATTAGTATTGATGATTTAATGGCATCCAAATCTCTGTTTAAAATGTACAGCGACACAAGATATACAAGACTGAAATTCATACCTTTTGAGTTGTAGTTAGAGTTCTAATCACTAGAGAAACAAACACATGCTCACTGTGCTTTAAAAAAAGCGTGTTGATTGTGCTTAGAACGATTGGTTTAGTTTATTACTGTTCTTGTTGTTGTTTCTAATCCTAAATGATCTCGCCAATAGGCTAAATCAAGTCCATGAGACCAAAAATTTGGAGGATGTCCAAAACGATGAAAGGATCATTATGCTATAGTGCCATGAAAAATTGCCATGAGTAAAGAATTTTAAAACATCTAGTGAACCATTCTTTGGTGATCCTGCTTTTTTTTTGCACCAGCAAAGTGCTCAATGTTAAAAGGGAGTTTTAAAATGATACTAATTGTAAATCAGAAACGAATTTGTGAATATATCCATTAAATATGTAACAATTATTATTTTCAGGTATATGAGTTTGCGTAAAAGTATTCATATAAATTCACCAGCGTATAATATACATTTTTTACAGTATGAATATTTGGACATTTAATTAAACATTAATTATTATATATTTGTACAATTAAGGGTAAACATGCTTCTTCTGTAGATTTTAAAGTCAATAGCATATATTTAGAAGTTTAGGATTTATTTTATATCTCTTATTTATTGACTTCACATTGCATGGCACAAAGCATTCGCAATAAATAAATGAATGAATAATTAAAAAGAAAGAAAGAAAGAAATAGAGCAATAAAGAAAAATTTTGCATCAAACATAGATTACGAAACATTTTTCCACATTTCTGGAATACTTTAACAAAATTTTTTGTTTAATAAATTAAAAAGGATAAACAAGTTAATATTTTAGAAAACACATAAGACATTTGAAATCCAGATTTCAGCAATTACTGTCCCTGGTCAGAAAAAAAATCCAATTTATTTGTGCAGCCTGTTATTGGTTCAAGGATATACAAGAATTCTGCTGTACAGCCCTGCATATTACCTATAATTTTTTATACACTACACGTATTAAGCTAAAATTTAATTCAGGCTAAAACAAGTTAAAAAATACTGTAATCATCCTTCCAGCAATTATCATCCATAGCCGATCGTGTATACAAGTTTTTGCGTGGTCCTGTATATTATTTTATTTATATTCTACAAACATCTCTTAGTATAATAAATGCAGTTCAGCACGAAAATGAATAAGTCAATTAAAAATCATCTTCGAGAAAATCCCGCTCACACTCAGCAATGCTTAAGAATTATTTTGTTTGGTCCTGTATTTGATCTATAGCATTTATATACACCACGTAGTATGCAAAAAAAATAGTTAAAGTTAAAAACGTATATCATAACTGAAAGCACACTTTTAGCAATTATTGCTAATCGGCAGTGCAGTAGAGCGCGGACCGGTCAGGACCGAGGCCGATTCGGTTAATGAAAAATACGGATAATTGGACAACTTTAAAAAAGGCTATGACAATGTTTTTTTGGGGGAACAACCCTTCACACGTTTTCCAGTCCTAGGACATTTAATTGTTGTAGTGCACATTTTAGCATATTACAAATACAAATGGTGCGTTTAGAAGTTTTATTTTTTTTACTTTTTTAAAATCTCTGTGCATTTGATGGCAATTTTATTGTTTCAGGATTATGAAATGGTTATTTAATGGTTAACTTGTTCGTGACATGCAACCAAATTCACCTTACCGCGTCTAAAGAAGCCTCACTTAAAAAATTTGGAGAAGGCGAAAAAACAAAAGCATGGTCTTTGATCGATCCGGTTAATTGGACAGTCCGGTTAATCGGAGTCCGGATAATCGGTGCTCTACTGTACTTCGTATACAGAGCTGTCGAAATAGTTTGTTTGTCCCTGTAATCGAACGATAAATGCTATGTAAATGCACATCCTATTCTATAGAAAGTATCTTGTAGTAAAAACCTCAGTACTATATATCAATTTCATTATATTTGAAATAGTGTAATATAATTAATATACGCTGCAATTTTTTTTTCTCTCAGGCCATTATGTAACGTATTCTTTTGTGTGGCCCTGTAAATGAATGATAAATGCTTTACACTCCCTATTCTACAGAAAATATATTTTAGTGGACATCTAAAAAGAAGGCCTAACTGGCAATCCTTCTGTGAATACCCACCAGAAAAACAACCAAAAGTAACTTTGCGTATCTTTTGTATTTCTATCGTAATAATTATTTACCTAAAACATCGTGCAATGGTATATCCAGCGCAATATTATTGCTAGATTGCTATCGTTGTCGATCTGTTAAAAGAAATGTCTTTGATAGAGTGTCATTAATGTTGATTTTAACATTTTCTGACATACAACGCGTTGAAGTGAGTATTACGAAAGTTAGAGAATTTGTCAGGTTACTAACTGTAAAGTTGACTATGAAAATATGAAACTTTCTCTTTATCTCCAAATTTCACAGTTACGATTTTTTTTTCTTTGTAAGGCCCACAGTGGGTAAAGCTTTGATATAATTAGTATTTTGTCATTTGAAATATTCAGTGATAAGTTTAGTTGAGCAATAATAAAAAAAATTAAACAAAATGAAAATAGTGCTTGCATTACATGCATAATACAATTAGTAACAGCTGTATTTTATTAAATATTTGTATATATTGCTTTGTGTAAAAACAAAGAAATAAAATTTCTCTGTAGCATATTTATTTTATATATCACACTAGAAATATCGTTATACTGAATAAATACAATAGTAAATTAAGCGAAATATACTTATTATTTAAAGACACTGCAAAACTTGTTGAAGCGTCGCCCATAAATTGATTTGCTATCGGCTACTTTCTGCAAAAGTTAGATGGTTTTAAGTGCTATGTTTAACAAAGCATTAATAATATTTTTTCTTTCGCTGAAACACAAGAGAAAGCTATATTCCTTCGATGACTGATTAAATATAATGCAAGATTTATCAGTTCGAGCAATTTTGTATTTTGAAAACTATTTCTGTCAAAGAATGTCTGGAAGCACTGCCATAAAAATGTAAATTGATAAGGATTTAAATTAAAGTCTAATTAATGTTTAAAATGATAAATAATATAATACGAAATGTTTAAAAATACCTTTTAATGCAGATTATATATATTTCATTCGCTCTATCCGCGACAAGATCTAAATGGTAAATAAAATATTCTCCCATAGATCTTTGAAAATGGGAAACATAAATCACGAGATCGCTGGTCCAAGGTAAGCAAGTGCTTAAATTGGTCAAACTGGAAAACGTGAAAATTATTATTTATTTTTATTTTTATTGCTTTTTTAATCTGTAGATCATAGCATGCTAACTTTTAAGTAATTCAAAAGAAGCGGCTTCGTTTCAAACGTTATCTTTTCGCAAATATATTTGTATTGATTCACGGATAAAGGATGGGAAATAAGCTCATGATTTCTTGAAGATGTCTCCGATAGAGAGAATGAAACATATATAATCTACATTAAAATGTATTTTTAAACATTTCGTGTTATGTTTTTTATCACTTTAAGCATTAATTGAACTTTAATTTAAAGTTAACAAGTGATTCTATTATATTAATTGATAAGGATCATTGAATAACGTTTGATTTTAAATTTTCTTTCCATTTTTAAATTAGCATGTACTTTATAAAACGTGCACTAATAAATCACCATCACAGTACTATTGCGAAAAAAAGTAACTATCAATAAATACGCTAGATTCTTTTCTTTAAAAAAATATTCACCCATAAGATTTATTAAACATCAGTAACTCCAATAAATGAAACAAGGTTTGAATTAGAAGGAAAATGTATTTGCTATCAGCAACTTATTTTTGTGCAGGATATGGTAAAAACGATACCCTGCTTTGGAGTTATCATTGCTGCAAGGTACACCGTATAAAGTTACAGGAATAAGCGTTGTCTCTTTGGATCCACGAGATCACGTAGTTTCCAAGTATTATAACAGTGTGGAAGGAACATTGCTTAGATCGGCGAATATTTACTAAAGTGCACTTAGTATCTTCAGATTCACGAGCTCATGCAGAGTATGTCTAAGACATGGGAGGATTTGGTCCCAGCGAATTTTTCTGTGATGGTACGTGAAATGACTGCACCAACACCAGCCAACAAAACACCCCATGTCAGCAAAGACCCCATGTCAGCAATAAAACATAAATCTTGGAGATTACAATGGCCCGAATGGCAACGGAAACTATCCTATAGAGATTTTATCAATGCATGGAATATAAATAAATTCATATACAAGGCTACGCAAAGAAAAAGATACTTTGTTGTTTCGGTTGGTAATTGCTGCGAGTGAGTTTTAAGTTGCCTTTACCTTAATATGTGGTGTGTACAAAAGTCTTCAGATATTATACAAGTCTGTACAAAAGATTTTGAGTGCATTTCTATCGATTGGCGAAAATTGCTAAATGTGAATATTCTAACAGAACTAAATTTTATCATGCTAAATATTTAAATCTATTGATCATATACAGGGCTGCACAAAATAATTTGATTAATTTTAACACTGGAAGATAATTTCGAAAACCGTATTTTTCAATGTGCTATATGTTTTCTAAACTGTTTGCTTACATATCTTCTTTCACCTTATTTCATGGTGAAGTTTCGTTACAGTTTTCTGGCTGTGTTGGAAAGCGTTTCATAATCTATGTTTGACGCATTATTTTTCGTTATTTTTAATACTAGATTCAGAAAAACAAATAATTTTTAAAGCATTGATTGTATATTTTGAATAATAATTTCAAATGGAGTAACATATTTTTTAACTAATTTTTGAAAAATCATTAGAATAAAGTTAACAATCGTTCATGCTTTTTGACGGAGAACTCATAAAACTTATTTGCGTTTCTATTTAGTTTATGTATCATATTGGAAAAATAATTACGTTACCTCGATGTACTGATAAATTAAGAGTAAAAAATTGACCATTTTAAGAGATTAAAACACTTCTGTCTGTGTGTGTGTGTGTGTGTGTGTGTGTGTGTGTGTGTGTGTTTGTGTGTGTGTGTGTGTGTGTGTGTGTGTTGATGCGTTACACATAGACTTATCCAATAATCTTTATTACTGTCGGCAGAATTCAAGATATTTAACTGCTATATGTAACAAAGTATTAATAATATCTTTTCGCTGTCTGAATTGGAATTATAGTTTCAGCATTTTATACGTTTGTAACAGTAACACACACTTTTTGCAAACTTCTTCAACTACTAGCATAAATTTGTCGATTAATTAAGTTAATTAAATAATGTCCGTTCTGTCAGTCCGTGCTTTAACCTGCGTAAATATACTCGCGGGAATCGATATATGTTATTGAGGTTTACTACGGCATGTTCGGTATTGAAAGTGTTGTCTGTAGCATTTATAGTCCATTTATAGAGAGAATCGGAGGAATACCGTTACACTACAATATATGAAGAAAATCATTTGCGGTGTAGTTTAATGATGTTACAGTATTTCCAATATATATATACGAGCAGGGAAGACCGAGCTATGCTCAGTCAAAATTAAATTTGATTTCAAATATCATGACCCATGACCAAAATGACCCACTAATTGAATTTTCTCGAACATGCGACTTAGCCCAACAGACTTCTCGTGCCCGAAAACCATAGGATGCAAAATTTAGTGAAAATAGTCTGAGCCGTTTTTAAGATAAAATAGGTTGACCCATAATGACCCTTGACCAAAATGACCCACTAATCAAAATTTCTCGAACATGTGACCTAGCCTAATAGTCTTCTTGTTCCCTAAACCTGTAGGGTGCTAAATTTATTTCAAATCCTCTGAACCGTTTTTAAGATAAAATAGCTTGACCCATAATGACACATGACCAAAATGACCCACTAATTGAATTTTCTCGAACATGTGACCTAGCCCAACAGTCTTCTCGTGCTCGAAAACCATTGTTTGCAAAATTTAGTGTAAATTGAGCCGCTTTTTAGATCTTGACCCACAATGACCCATAAATGACCCACTAATCGAATTTTCTCGAACATGTGACCTAGTCCAATGATTTTCGCGTGCCCGAAACTCGTAGGATACAAAATTTAATCAAAATCGTTAGAGCCGTTTTTTAGATAAATTTAATTTGACCCGCTTTGACCCAAAATAACCCACTAATCGAAAGTTCTGGAACATGTGACCCAGCCTAGTAGTCTTCTTGTGCCCGAAAACAGTCGGTTACAAAATTTCGTCAAAATCGTTTGAACAGTTTTTTAGATACAATTAGCTTGACTATGACCCAAAATGACCCAAAATGACCCACTAATTGAATTTTCTCGAACATGTGACCTAGTCCAACAGTCTTCTCGTGCCCGAAAACCATTGGATGCAAAATTTAGTGTAAATTGAGCCGCTTTTTAGATCTTGTCCCACAATGACCCACTAATCGAATTTTCTCGGACATGTGACCTAGCCCAATGATTTTATCGTGCTCGAAACTCGTAAGACACAAAATTTAATCAAAATCGTTAAAGCCGTTTTTTAGATAAAATTAATTTGACCCGCGTTGACCCAAAAGTGACCCACTAATCGAAAGTTCTCGAACATGTGACCCAGCCCAATAGTCTTCTTCTGCCCGAAAATGGTCGGTTACAAAATTTCGTCAAAATCGTTTGAACCGTTTTTTACATACAATTAGCTAGACCATGACCCAAAATGTCGCAAAATGACCCACTAATCGAATTTTCTCGAACATGTGACCTAGTCCAATTGTTTTTTGCTGCCCCAAAATGGTATGATACGAAATTTCGTCAGAATCGTTAGAGCCGTTTTTAAGATAAAATTTGCATATATATATATATATATATATATATATATATATATGTATCAGATGCTTTATAAGAAACTTACAGTAGAATACGCTGCATATAACATCCATCGTTCATTTACAGGGACACTAAAATTAATTTGTTACAGTACGGCCTATTTTGAAAAATCGTTTGCGGTGTATTTTAATGATATTACACTATTTCAACTATATTGAAATTATTATATCTCACTGAAGTGAAGTGCAAAATACTTACTATAGAATATAGTGTGCAAAGCACTCATCGTTCATTTACAGGGACGGATAAAAGAAATCGTTTACAGTACTGTCTATGGACAATAATTGCTAAAAGCTCGTTTTTGGTTTTGGTACGCGTTTTTGAATTTAACAATTTTTTGTGCATATTATTTGCTGTGCATAAATTATATAGATCATATACAGGGCTGAACAAAACATCTCCAGAACTTTTCCGTTTATTAATGGAAATTGCTGAAAGTGAATTTCAATTGTACTAATCGTTTCCTAACAAAAAAAAATTTTAGCATGCTATGTATATGTAGTATATACAACTCTATGGACCATATATAGGGCTGTACAAAAGAATTTGGATAATTTTATGACTATGGCTTTTAATTGCCGAAATTAGGTTTCAAATGTGTTATGCATTTAACACATTGTTTGCTTATACTTTATTCTTATTAAACAGCGAAGTTTTATTATAGTACTGTGAATGTATTGGAAAGTATTTCACAATCTATGCTTGGCACATGAATTTCGTTCTCGTTTATTCATAATGACGGCTTTATTTTTTCTTTAAAAACAAAATTCTTTTGAATGACGTTTTCAGCTAGAATGACAGAAACGCCTGCTGTTAGACACAGTTCTGCCTACAAAATTTTTCTAAAATATTTTGCCACCTTTATGCAGGGCACTATTTGTACTTTTTAAAATAGACTTCGAGCATATGATATTAATCTAGTCCCATTTCTGATATTACAAGTTGTTTGTTTGAATACAGTGTTCAGTTTAAAAAGAATACACTGTAAACTAGTCGTTGGGGGCCATCGTAATACTTACCCATCAGGGATAATCATAATATAAAATACGAAAATAAAACATATGTAAACTATTTATAAAATGCATTGCACTTCGAATAAAATCGTGGCTTGATGACGTCATAAACTTTAAATGCTCTACTACTGAATTGCGTAACAGAAACATCCTTATACCTCCAAAATTGATAATCATCCTAAATAACGGTTTACTGCGTCGGATGAAGCGTCTCATTTCCAATTAAATATATCTTTGAATTGAAATTTGAATGAAATACAGGGTCATGAAAAATCAAAGAGTGTGGAAAAATATAATTACAAATATATCGGCAGCTCATTATCCGATCGACTTCATTCTTTATGAAAAATTTATGTTTTTTTATTGTGTTTTACATTCACTCCTTAAAATAAACAATTTCGAAAAATTTTATATGCTTTTTGTCAGAAAGAATATTTTGAGAGTCCGAAAGAAAAAGTTCCGGATAATCGAGGTTACTGAAATTTAATAACCTTCTTCCCATTATTACATACTACGTACATACCACGTCTCTATCTCAGTTTGTTCGAGAGATAGAGCGTTTGCAGACACACAGACAGACAGACACACACACACACACAGAGAGAGAGAGAGAGAAACACACACACACACACAGAGACACAGACACAGACAGACGGACGGCAATGTTTTTCCCCAAAAATATGTTTTTCGGAATTTCCAGAATGCCACTGATTTTTGGAAATGTTTCCGACAAGTTTTTATAGTGTATTAATCAGGTTTCTCAATCAGGAATATAGGTTTTTCTTATGCTATAAGATCTCAATTAAATATTTCATGTTCAACAAACACGTTTAACAGACAAACATGATAAATTAACAGCATTAACATTAACATTAATTTTTTTTTCTTCCTCATGCATGTGTAAATTCAAATACGCAGCTTCAAATGTTTAATTGAGAATTAAAAATATACTAAGAACATATTTTTCCGTTTTAAGAGAACTGATTAATATACTATACAAAATACTCAAAAACGTTTCCCAAAATCAGTGGCAACAAAAGAAACTATGTTTTTACAAACGATTCGTTAAATCTCGAAAACATATTGGTTTCTGAGGTTTCTAATGATAAAGAACGCTTTCTGGAATCATCGGGAACTTGGAAGAGATTACTGTATATTTTCGTTCGTGGTTAAACTATATTTTTGCAGATAAAGAAACATTTGTATTTTTTTTTACAGTATACGTGGTAGATAGAGCAAAAGAGCAAAACAATATTCTGAACTTTATCCTTAAAAAAAAAAAAAAAAATCATGTTTATTATTGTTTTCAAATGTTTATTATATCTTGAAGATTCGAGTAATTACGAATCCAAATTATTATGTTTTTGCGATTCATAAGGCGCATTTTTATTAGGGTTTCGTTCAACTCACGAAACCCTATTAGTCCCGCTTCGTTGCCTGTCTGCCACAGAGCCGGTTCTCAGAAACTATATAACATACCGTCATGAATTTTTTTGTACTTATAGCTGAATATCTACTATGAAGCTCAAAATCATACAATTTGAAAAAATCGTATTATTTTAATATATAGAGATAAAAAACCAAAAATCGAACAGCCTTTTCCTATTAAATGTAAACATTTTCCGTTATAGCAGTTGCCAACAATTAAAAATATACAATAAAATTATTTCTACAAATAATTAATTTTTTATTGAAAGATTTCCACGTGAAAAATAAAAATTAAATAAAAAGTTTCATCAATTGAAAAAATGATTAATATGACGTCATATTGGTAATAAAACGAAAATTTTCAAACACTTCTCAATAATACAAAATGAACGTGATATGAGTACGTGTAAATACAGAAAGCAGCTTAATATGACGTCATTAGAGAATTAAAAAGAAAATTAATATGACTTCTAACATTTTGAATGTTTCTGTACAACCTGTTTAATTTTGAAATTGATTTTTTTTTTAAATATCACATTTAGTTCACATGACAGATATTATTATGACAGAGTGTAATAGCGGGGTTAGCCCGCTATCGGACCGGTTCAGATTTTCGAAAAAAGGAGAAAAATAGACCGGTAAATTTTTACTTTATAAAAAAAACATGATTTTTTTTTAATGGAATTTATTTGGATTTATTAAAGAAAGGATAAAGTGTTTTGAAAGGAATATTAAACGAAACCCTTTGTGCGATCTTCGACCACACTTACCTATCTGTTTAAGAACTGTCTTAATTTGAGCAAGTGACAGTTTATTTTCCGATACATTTTTTTACAAATTTTAGAAATTTTAATAAATTGAATTCATAATTAATGCTAAAATAACCTAATTAAAATATAGAAAGAAAAAAACAATAAACTCTTCATATTGCTTGGATTCGAATTTTCTCAGCTTTTACTTTAGCGTTCCAATATTTTCGAGTTGTAATACTTGACTTATTTAATCGTAGAATTTTGTATGAATTTTCTACGATTAAATAAAGCTTAGATTTCTATTCAGAGCTACTTTTACTCAAAAATAATGACCTTACGAACCCTGTTTAGAGGCAGTTTATTATTTTTTTTTTGTTAATGGCCACCCGAAATTTAAATGCATAAATTCGGCTAATGAACATGTGTTGATTTTCATATGGGGGTTTAGCCATAAATAGCTTCTGTCGAAATCCCATATAATTATGACACATGCAATGCATGCTGAGAATTTCTATTTTCCCCAATCATGTATAATTACATATTTGCCAAACTGTACGTATTTTAATGCAACTTTTCTTGAATTATTTGACTTACTTAATCTCAGAATTATCTGATTAAATAGTGCAAATAAAATATGACGAAAAAAGTAGTATTCAAATCCGTAACTGTTGGCAACTATGAAATTATTATACTTGAATGAGCCCTTTGCGAACGAAGCTAGCTGCGTAAAACAAAATTGGAAGAGAACTGCATTAAATGTCAACAATATATGGGCGATGAGTACGGGCAAATATACTGACGAGTTCGCAAAAATGAAATTGAATCAATTTTCTTTTATCAAGATGGCCTGGTATGTGCTCTTATTTAAAATGTTGTGAAGTCATCAGCATCGACTTAAAAGAAAAAAAACGATAATCCCTGCTATCTACATTATAAAGGACAAACGTGTCCGTGGGTAACGCTGACGTCATTTTGATGTTGGCAACACCAGACAATTAAATTTTGTTTTTACTGCAATATTTGAAACTTCTAAATATCGCACATTTTCACTTTTTAAACCGTCGAATAGGGAAAAAAATGCACTTTCAAACGCAAATTGTTTGAAAATTGTATCATAATTTGTTTGAAAACTGTATAGTAATTGACTCATTTTTTTTATAGTTTTTAAAATAATTTTTAAGTATGATTAAAAAAAAATCTATCTCTATCGCATGCAGACGATTACGAAAGATAAATCAGTTTGTACTTAAAGTAATACAAATTGTTCTGCATTTGTTTCCGGCTCATATACCACGAAAGTATCGCTTTGAATAAATTTCAAAACTTTATTTGAATACATAACCACTATTTTTGATGTAAAAATGATTTTTGGTGGTGTTAGTGGACAATCTAAAAATATATATATTAAATGTAAAAAATCTATAAGATTTTTCAATAATAAAAATAAATACATAATAATAAAAGGTTTTCACCTATGTTCGTTAACCCGGGAAACTCGGGTTGGATTCCCTAGTGCACTTAAAAGTGAAATTCTATGAAATAATCGATAAAAATGGACCATAAATGTAAAACATAAGACTAAACACATTTAAATACCTGTATATATTATTTAAGAATAATAATGTTAGATCAGAGACAAAAAGGGATAAAAGTATCTGAAACGGTGAAATTAATACGGACTTTAAATCCTATACTTTAAAGTATAGATACGAATCTTAAAGTATTTTTAAGTCATTATGATAAAACGGACACACATTTTGGTGATTCCCTAATATTTTTTTTCCGCCTTAAAATGTACAATTTTTCTCTAGACTGGAGAGTAAACAAAAGTTTCATTTAAAAGTACATTTTTTTATAAACACTCATGCCGCATAAAAACTGTTTTTCTTTCTCTTAGAATTCAAATAGGTCTTCCTACACAAAATGGAAAAATTGCTCAGAAAAATTCTCTTATAATAGGCGCACTAGACGTTAGAGTATTATTGGATAATACACCATTGACAAAATCATATATCTTCAGCTACATAATTTAATAAATAACAACGTCGTAGAGTTTTTACTACTCTAAAATCATTTTGTAGAGATGTATCGAATATTTTCAAAAGTTAATATATGATTATAAGTAATATATAAATAATTGGGACGTTTTAACAAAATAAAATTAAACAGTTTCTTGAAGATTGTCAACATTTCTAAAATTAATAAAAAAGTATTAACGTATATTATATATATTTTTTTTTAATAGCTTTATTTCCATTTTTATTATCAATCTATGTGTATTATCTGATACGTTGCATTTTTTGTTCTATGTCAAAGCATAATGAGATTTGCGTTTTTTCTTTCACTATTTCAAAGAACAAAATTTTCACGTATCCGACTTCCAATAAAGACTGGAAATTACTTTTTTTGTCACAGGAATCGCAGTTTTGCCGGTATCCTACATTGAAACATTGTTCTATCCTATTATTTGAATATATTGTATATTGTATATTTAAGAAATAAGAATCTGTATTATATTCTATTTATAAAATATAAACTTTGTTCTATATTTTATGCAAAGCATTTGTATTAAAAATAGCTGTGAAAAATTTAGAAATATTACAGAAAACAGTTAAAGAAGAATGTACTTAATTCTTTAAAAATAAAAAGTATCTTAAACATTGCATTGACTAATACATAATTTGCAATATGTATACATTTCACGTCTGAATGTAAAAACTATTAAAAACACCAAATAAATTAAATTAAGACAGACATGAGTACACTTAAAATAAAAAGAAAACTGCCCAGTTAAACTGAGGGCATTGAACTCACAGGCTATTCACACTAATTGTATATTATACTCTTATTTCAAAGAATTTGAAATATGCCCCTCGAAAAATAAAGAAATCAACAATATATTAGGGGGGGGTCATACCCCCGTTACCCCTCTCATAGTTAACTAATGAACCCTTTAAACTAATCAGGGAAGTCTCTAATTGCAATGAATATATATACAAAATTTGAAGAAAATGGGATAATTCTGCATGAAAAACCCATTTATCTAAATTAAGGGGTATTAGCCCCCCCCTTTCCCCCTTTATACTTAACCAATGAACCCCCAAAACTAATCAGGGAAGCGCCTTATCACAAGGAACCTATAAAAAAAATTTAAAGTAAAACGGTTAGTTCTATCAAGAGTTATCGCGTTACGTACATACATACATACATACATACGTACGTACGTACATACAGAACCGGCGGGCACATAAGCTCTCAGGCTTTGATAGCCTGTGAGCTAATAAAACTAATAAAAAATATACTTAAAAACAATTAAAAATACAAAAAAGTAAACGTTTCGCCAAGCGACACGCAAGGAATCACCAGTACAAAAACAATCTATTGCATAACAAACCACTGAACAAATCAAGGACAGTTAAAGTTATTTTAAAAACAGATAATATTCATTAGGGTTGTTGAAAATTGTCCAGCATTCACTTTAAACGAATCACATCCCGCTAATTGCGAACGCCAGTATTTTGAAATCAGGTTGTAACAGCTATCATGGTCGATTACTCCTTGAGGGTTGGTTCACTCAATTGTGATCGCAGACGTTGAATGAAGCTCGTTCTGTCCCTAATGAATATTATCTGTTTTTAAAATAACTGTAACTGTCCTTGATTTGTTCAGTGGTTTGTTATGCAGTAGATTGTTTTTGTACTGATGATGCCTTGCGTGTCGCTTGGCGAAACGTTTACTTTTTTGTATTTTTAATTGTTTTTAAGTATATTTTTTTATAAATTTTATTTTAAGTGTACTCATGTCTGTCTTAATTTAATTTATTTGGTGTTTTTAATAATACATAATTATATTAACATATACAGAAATACAGACAATTTAATTAAACTTTTTAAAAGTACAAACAAATATTAAAATTAACATTAAAAATTTCGGACTTGCATAAAGTCTCTCATCAGTAATGCAAATAAACACGAATTCAGGAGAGATGACATAAATTCAACTTACGGTTGAGAGCATGTGTTGAATATATGTCATCTCTCGTGTATTCTCGTTTAATTACAGTAAGGATGAGGGACATTAAACATGTCCAAAACGTTTAATGCTAATTTTAAAATGTGTATGTGCTTTTAAACTGTTTAATTAAATTGTCTGTATTTATATATTTGTTTTTATTTAATCATGAACCGATTAATATCTTTCTTTACATTATATATATGAATAAAATAATTTCCAAACATTCTTATTTTTGAGTTCAGTTAATTTCAAATTGTAATATTCGCCTTATTAGTTAGCCAAATTTCTAAGAATAGCAAATAACTATTTGAAAACAGTGATACTCAAATATCCGAAAATATAGCCAGCTATGTACTAGTTGGCCAACGTCTTAAAAACTTCTACAGATTACTTATTTGTTTCTTTTTTCTTTTAAAAAACGAAAGAAACGAGACACAATAATAATATAATATATGAATTTCAGAACAATTTTCAAAACGAAACAAGTTTTTTTTTTTTAATAATTTGTATCACTGCATAAGATAATCCAACATTGATTGTACGATTTATCTTTAGCTACGTGATTCAAGATTCTGGCAGAAAATAAAATTGTTGTTGAGTTATTTATTATTCTAATATCATATTTAAGAAACGTATGATATGCTTTCAAAATGTATTTTTGAATGTACGTGATATATAATATATATGTATTGGGAAAATTAAAAAGAAAAAAAAGTACCTGCGAGAAAATAAAAAGGATATATTATAAAAAAATAATAAATATATTACAAAAAAATAATAAATATAATATATTATAAAAAATAATAAAGTTAAAATTCTTTTTTCTCATTGTAATAGCGCTATTTCTATATTTAATTACGTATATATATATATATATATATTATTAAGATAGTACATGGTGTAATGTAATAGAAATGAAAAAAGAGCAACATTAATAGCACAAGAAATTTCAATTTCAATGCATACTAGTTTCGGCAGCATTTAGCATACCGTGCTCAGTGCGAAGAATGGCAGCAATTTGCTCAGATATATAGAACAGGTACGGATATAAGCGAAAGGTTTATTGACCAATATGGAAACAGGAGACTCCGGGCAACAGCCAACAGGAAAACAGCAAATTGAATGGAACGAAGTAAAGTGAAAGGTTTATTGACCAATTGAATTGGCTGCTGCCCGGAGTCTATTGTTTTTCCTATTTGTCAATAAACCTTTCACTTGAATCCGTTCCATTCCCTTTGCGGTTTTCCTGTTGGCTGTTGCCCGGAGTCTTCTGTTTTCATATTGGCCAATAAATCTTTAAATTTAATCCACACCACTGCTATATATTTGAGGAAATTGCCGCCATTCTTTGCACTGAGGACGGTATACTAAATGCTACCAAAAATAGTAGGCATTGAAACTAAAATTTCTGGTGCTATTAAAACGGTGCTCTATTTTCCTTTCAAATATATGTAGTTTATTGTCTAGTACTTTGTATTTCAGGTTATTAGAAATCGACCTTTACAAAAGCTTTCTTAATCTATCTAACTATCTATCTATTTTCTATACAGTGTGTCTCTAAAACAGTTACCTCGGCTTTTATTCCTTAAATATTGATCTTAGACATATATTACAAATTACAAAGTTACGTAATAAAGGGTACAGAACTTTATGATATCGCTCGAAATTTTCAGGGGATTAAATTGGAAGAAATACAAAATTTAAATTGTTACACGACCCCTGTACAAAAAGTTCCTTATGAGTAGAATGTGCCCCATACACTAATAAGGTCATATACAAAATTTCAGCATTTTATCATAAAAAGTCGCTGATATGTGAAAATACATAAATTCTGACTTAAACCACTGTTCGACGCCTGGATACGAGTTCGCAAAGGAGAAAAATCATGTCGGAAGATCGCGTTTCACATGTCGTACACAGATTACGAAAGAAAACAATGACTGCATAAATAAATAATAATCGTACTATGTTTTGCTAAACTGTGTAGAAATAATAACTGTACGTAAAGATTAAAAATCTTGTTCAAAATGTTTTCCATCCATGCCAATGCAGAGCTGCATTCGTCTGATAACACTTCTGTGCCCTCGAAAAATTCTTATTCGGTTATCTCACAACAATATTGCATGCGTTGTTGCAATTTTGCTTCATTTACGGGAGGTGACAAATAAACAACCGCGCGTAAACGACCCCACAAATAAAAATCCATAGGCGTAATTTCAGGCGATCTAGGTTGAAATTGGACTGGCTCATGCAAGCCAATCCATTTGGCTTGATACTCGGTGCCATTTCCAAGCTTTATTCTGTAATTCATCATATAAAATTTTAAAGTATTTTCCAGTTTTGTAAATTTGTAAATAAAGCTAAATATGAGAGCCATATTTTATTTGCCGATGATTCATTTCTGCATCACTTATAAAATAGAAAGTAAAACTACATCTTATATTTCTCGTTTTAAAAAGTTATATTCTAATTTTAAGGAAGTATAATCTTATCTACGAGTCCTATTGTCTGATATTATGGATTATGTTTTTTAAAACAATGGATTGTAAAGGGACTTTTCTTTTTTTTTCATTCACTGAACAATGTTTTGACGTTTCCGACCTCTATAATAAAGACCGGAAATTACTTCTAGTGTCACAATAAGCTCAGCTTTTCCGGTACCCAAAATTGAAACAATATTCAGCATATGTTTTAAGAAATATGTAGTGTCTGAAGATACGAATTTGAATTAACTCCTATATTTGCGAGATTATTTTTTTGTTGTATGTTTCCGTATAGTTACCTTTATTATAAAACTCGTGATTGTGTTTCGATATTTTGAATACTCTTACCGTATAATTTATTTTCTTATATAATCACATAATGCTTCGATTAATGAAACAAAAAATTCCTATATGAAAATACTGGTATACAAAATACTTGAACTTAATCACTCCTGGTATAATTTAAAAAATAAAGCTAGAAACTTTATGGAAATCGATTGAAAAACAGTGCATAATTAAGTTTTCATAAGCTCTCTTCATATTCTTTCGCACGTTAAAACCTTGTAACATTAACATTGTATTTTATTTCTTTTTCAAATAATAGAAGCTAGTAGATGTAAAAATAGTTAATTATTGAATATTACTGTGTCAGTAGTAGCAGAAATATGCTGGAATTTCCAAATTTATAGTAAGATTTTTATAGAAACTTTTGAATATTTGTAGAAGAACATGATTTAATACATTATTTTTTAATAGCGTACTTCAGTGTTAAGTAATTGAAAGCAAATATCTAGTGTCCATAAATCACCCTCACATTTCAGACATAAAGTAAGTCCCAAAAATGACTGATGGATTTAGAATGCGATAGAAATGTATCGTTTTCGGCATTATGCTTGGGAAACCAGGGTATTTTATCCCGCCAATTTGTAAATTTAGTTAATATTTTTGCCAAAAGATGGCGCTGCATGTATGCGAGAGCTACAGAGAAATTGAATCCGTCACATCTTCATTCGGTATTTTGCTACACAATCTGTTACTGAGTACTTTTGAAAAAGTATACATTATTGAAAATGGTTTATTCGTTAGTACAGAAGATATTTTTTGTTTTGGAGTATCACCGCTTGGAACACAGTGCCACCTTTCGGCATAAATATTTACTTAATTTCTAAATTGGTGAAATAAAATTCCCTGGTTTCCCAAACATAAGGCTACAAACGATACATTTCTATCGCGTTCCGTTCTTTTCTTTTCTTTTCTTTTTCTTTTTTTTTCTTCATTATTATTGACTTTTAAAATCCATCAGTCATTTTTGGGACACACTGTACATAAATAGATTTCTTATCTGAATGTGGTTTGAACCGTAAGACTTGTCAAACATTTGTGAAAGCAGATGCGAATTTCTTTTTTCGACATCAGACAGTGCTGTAAAATTCACATGGCGATCTTGCTTTGCGAATAATTACCTACATGGTTTAATATTTCTATGACTGAATGAATCTGTCGTTTATTTACTTTAATGGATTGAGATATTCGGCTGTTAACCTAATTTTCACTGAAGTTATCTCAGAATCTATACATTTTTTAATGTAACTCATCTCTCAAGTAAACAATTGTTTTCAACGATCTTTCTAAAATTATAACTTTTATGCAATTTTATTCGAAAAAATAATTTTGAATAAAAATGGCCACCTGGCATATGGAAAAAGATGTGGTTAACCGGTATTTGTTTTCCTCAGTCACATGACTTTCGCTTTTATTACAGAGATTATGTTTGATGGAATTTAATAGAACGAAGAAAACTTTTATTAATATCTTTTTAAGCTTTGATTCGATTTTCATAAAATTTGAAATGACTCAACAAAATTCTTAAACGATTCTATATATTAATGTAATAACTCCTCTATACCGACCCGATAAAAGATGGTGAATGGTAGCGAGATCAGATCGTTGGTAAAGAGAATTATCTCGCATAAATTAGAAAGTAGAATTTATTGTATAACAATGTTAATTCTAATAAAAATATGTACAAGAAAATTGATTACAGCATTTGATTATTTTTCGTGAGTCAATCGCTAATAAATTAATGTTCTCTTGACTCTGAGTATAACTGGAACCAAACTAAAGTCTCCAAATGTTACGATCAGTCTTAACTTCTAGCCAGAGTTCATACGGATCAAGGCACGTCCGTTCCTTCTCTTTCGGAAAAACTACTCGTTCTCAATCATTCATAGTTTAAGAACTCTCACTCTAGCACGGTCGTGCTTTTCTCTTCACTAGGATTTATACCTGATACCTGCCGTATCAAAACACATAGAGGTCAGGCCTCACTAGCGCTTCTACTGCGCTAAGTCCGGAAACTCTCGTTCCTTCCTCCTTTTACCAGAGAGTCACCACTCTCTTTTCGATCTCTCCAAAAAACTCCTCTCTCTAACTTTTTCATCCTCGCAGGAGAACTTCTTCTGGGGGCGGGGTTTTGTCGTGGCGGGCCCCTCGAAACTCTCCACCCTCTTAGCAGCCTCGAGATCCCTCTGTTTCGTTTTCACTAAGTCCGTCATTGGACGTTCTAAGACAAAGGGCAAAGTTTCGGGCCCAAACCTAAAAATCGTGTGCAGAGATCACTTCTCTAGCAGATGCTCTCTTTCCCATGACCTCGGCAAGGATCAAAGCATAAGACCCCTCTTTGGGTAACACCTTACCACTACATCACTGTCCGAACTTTCCGCTCACAGTGCAATAGAATTCGGCGTCTGCTAGTCTTCAAGGCAAAAATAGCGAGGGGAGGTCTACTCACAGGAAATGCTAGAATGACACATAGTGCACATGGATGAGGAGGCTCAATTCTTTACAACACCCCCTCCTCAAACGATTCTTAAGGGTGAAACACTAAGAATCTCTAAGAGTCGGATAAAGAACTGCAAGCTCAAATTACATCAGAGTGGCAAGAAATAAAACACAATGAAATATAAAAAATAAAACAACTTAAAATAATTTTATACAAAAGTTTATCAAGAAATCTCCTTAAACTCGACTCAGACAATCAACATGCGGAATGTCTTTGCCTGCGCGATGAGAAATGGCATAATTATAAGGTTGCAGAGCCAAGGACCACCTTAATAACCTGGGATTATTTCCAGAATTTCTTTTTAGAAATACCAAGAGATTGTGATCGTTTCGATAGAAAAGTTTTGTCCATCAATATAATGCCTTAACTTTTTTATCGCAAAAATAATTCCAGCACACTCTCTTTCAGTGGCGCAGAAACTTTTCTATCAGCAAATTTGCGATATATGCAAATATTTATCAAATATTTTCACTATCAGCAAATTTGCGACTTAAATATATTATGGGGTGCTCTTCCGATCCCTCTCTTTGAGCCAATACCACGCCAATACCTAAGTCACTAGCATCAGTTTGTACTATGAATTCTTTCTGAAAATTAGGAGCGTAAAGCACCGGTTCATCAGTAAGTTTCATTTTCAAAGTCTCAAAGGCTTTTCCCATTTCGTCGCTCCATGCAATCTTTTCTTTTTTATTTTTTCCTTTAAGCGCCCTCGTTAATGTTTCTACAATCACTGCATAATCTTTTATGTACCGGGAATAATATCCAGCCATTCCCAAACATCTACGAATTTCAGTTTTCGATTTCGGAACCGGTAATTCCTTAATTGCCCTTACTTTCGCCTCAGCTGGCCTCCGTCTGCCCTCCCCTACAATATGCCCAAGATATTTTACGGTTTTCTGAGCGAATTTGCATTTCGCCAATTTGATTTTTAGTTTCGCGTCATTCACCTTTTTTAATACTATTTCTAGATGACGCATATGGTCCTCCCAACTGTCTGAAAAAATCGCCATATCATCTAGATACGGTAAACAGAATTCCTCAAGTGCGTTTATTTCCCGCGTTAAGATATCTGCTAACTCCACCCGTTTTCTGTAAGGCTTTACTAAACTCACGTGAGAAATCTGAGATTTCTGTCGCCTCCCAGGAACACTCACAATATCAATTGTTTCCGTAATTATAGACTCCTTTCTTCCCGGCCCTATCCAACTATCTGACATTTTATTTGGCTTTCTGGTAGTTAAAACTAAAACCTCATCTTTCACATTAAGCTTCCGTTTTACCGCCTTTCTGTCAAACCAAAATTTCCTCTGTTCTCGTTTTTCTGACACATTTTCAGCGGCTAAAACTCGACCTCTTTTTAACCTGTTCGTGAGATTAAACACACAACCCTTCACGAATTTATTTTCCTCCGTTTCTCTTATCCATTCTCCAATTACCAACGCTTTCAAAAGCTTTCTAACTTTTCGATGCCAACATGCAATACTATCGCTTATTGTGCGACACACTCTCGGATTTCTCAACTTAACACCGAACCTTTTTAGAAATGCGGTAGTTAAATCGTTTATCAATCTTTTTCCAAGGTCCAAGTATTTTGACACATTTCCTTTAACTTTCCCTTTCCCTATGTGTAATGACACTTTTTCTAGGCACGCGCCAAAAATATCTACCTGATAAAGCAATGGGACAAGCACCTGCTTCCCCCACTCACGCGATTATCTCTGGCTTTTGCCACTATCAAAGAATCTCCTGCATTACAATGCGATTCTTCACCTTCCGTTTTTTTACTAATCTCTTTGAGAGATTGATCTCTGTCTAATTCAATTTGACTATCCTTCCCTCCCATTTCTGCTAAGATCGAAGATCCCTCACATATCGACAAAGGCGATAATCCCTTATCCACACTAACCAATTCAATAGGGCTTTCTAGATTTTCACCCTCTAGTTTTGAATTCAACGCTTTCGCTTCACTGCACTCGCGAAAAATTCCCCTTTCTTTTTCTTTTACTGAATTCAAAGTTTCCGCTTCAACATTCCCTCTAGAAATATCCTCTTCTTTTTCTTCCTCGGAATTCAAAGTTTCCGCTTCAACATTCCCGCTAGAAATTTCTTTTTCCCCCTCGGAAATCATAATTTGTTTATTTACCGGATTCGGAGCTGGGCCACCCTTTTCTCTCGTTTGAGCGCATGTCAAAACTGCATTCATCAATTCGGGTTTTTTCTTCGCCTGTTCTAACAATTTCTGAGTGCGATTACCCAACAAATAGTAGTACATATCCGAACCTCTATTGTTAACTCCTGCCTTGGTTCCAATGACCCCCACACCTTCAATTTCTAACGTGACTTCTGCTATAGGTAAACAATACAATTTCCTGTCCACCGGGATTTTAATCCAAACATGATCTCCATTCAAATTATCTTGACTGACTAAATGGTGCGGGACCAAATCTATCTGGCTCCCACTGTCCGTTAAAGCAGTTGCCTGAATTCCATTCACTAATATTTTGCTCAAATAGGGGGAGAAGGTTTCTCCAAGTGTCGGCTTACTAGTTAAGTGACCGACCAACGCAGCCTTTTTCTTTTTAATTTCGGGACAATTAACTTTGTAGTGCCCGCTTCGAAAACACGCTTGACACTTAACTTTTCGCCTTTTTTCGAACGCCTTTTCCCTATCTTTGTTGTCACTTCGATCCCTCCAATTATAATTAATCTCTGGATTTCTGTTACCGTTTCGCCCATTTTCAAAAGTCCTGGGTCTTTCAAAATTCTTCTCTAAAGGGAGTTTCGGATTCCACGTCTTTTTAGAGGGGCGCTTGATTGCCTCGTACGCATCTAAAAGCCTTACTAATTCTTCCGGGTCTTTAATCTCTGCCCAGTTGTCCATAAAATGTTCGCGCATTTCTGGAGACGACCTCCGTTTGATCTGGTCCGTGACAAGCAAATTTTTCAATCCTTCAAAATCCGAAACTTGTAAGCATGACAGCCATCCTTCTAAAAAACTATTAAGTTCGAAGATCAGGTCCTTCCAAACTGAATTAGGATTTCGGGGATGCTGACTAAATTTTTGTCTGTACGTCTCTGCATTCAAACGATATCGTTCTAACAATTTTTCTTTCACATATTGAAAATCATCAATTTTGTCTTCGGGTTCTCTCAAAATTAACTCGGCCATTCCCACAGGTAATAATGATAGTAAGTTCGTCACCAACTCATCCGAATTTAGATTACATTTTTTTGCCTGTCTCTCGAATAAATTCAAAAACAACGAAATATCCGAATTCTTTTCATCAAAGCGATGCATAATTGGTTTTAGGGTTAAATGAGTCGTTCTAACTGAGATGCTACTGGATGCGGTACTCCGGTCATCTGACTCTTGTGTCGCTTTTAACATAGCTAACTCATGTTCGCGCTCTTTCTCTTTTTGAAGTCTATCGTTCACTTCCTTCTCTGTCAATAATTTATTTTCCCTGTCTTTTTCTAACAGTTTAATTTGCGCTAAGGCTAGCTCTTTATCAAATCCCTCTGACGACTCTATTTTTTTTATAATTTTCGGTACTGTATCATTCTCTTCTAAAATGACCTCAAATTCGCAAGCTAACGTTTGCAAATCAGCTTTCCTAAAATATTTAAGCTCCGACATTTTTAAAGTTTAAAATTAGAAATTATCTTTCCCACAATTATAAAACAATACAATAAGATTAAATGTAATTTCTACCAAGTGCACTAAAATAATACTGAAATATACACACATAAAAAGTACGCATAACAATAATATATAAGAAATATGTAACATATAAAATTAAGCAACCCTATCCTCTCGTACACATTCACCTTGGTATTTGGTTATAAAATACATATGGGATAAATTTTACACAAAACAACAATTTCAATTTCAAAAAGCACAATAAAAATATTTTAAATTGCAAAAGTCTTATTCAATTCCTTTCTCTTTTAATCAATGGTGGTCTTAATCTCTGCATCCACTCTTAAAAGATTTAGAATAATTCACAAAAACATATAAAATCAACTCTGTTATCTTAAAATATGAAATGCGTTCGATAATTTTTTTTTTAATGATCTCTCATTTATAGATTCAGCTAAAATTTTGTAACACTGCACAACTCGCAGTTTGCATTAAATTAATTCAACAATAATTTAATTTTAACTACAAAATTTGTCTATTAAATAAGTTACAGTTATATCGGAAATATCTCATCATACTTTTTTTTTCTACCGGAAAAATTTCTCAAAATATTTATTCTTACAAAAATAAACATACAACTTTTTTTTTGAAGCCTACAACACCTATACAAACACTAATAACAATTAAAGCCACTCTGAGTATAAAAAGAGCTTACCTCCATTACTAAGAGTCTTTCAGGGCGTCAGAAGCACAGACTTCAAAGATTCTCAGGAGAACAGACGGGGGTCTCTATCACACTTTTCGGATGGGGACTCTTCCGGATGGGGGGACACTCTCCAGAATTCTTGGTAGATTTCTCTTTCTGATGGGGGAACACTCTCCAGAATTCTTGGTAGATTTCTCTTTCTGATGCTGTGTTGATCCACAGGGGCGTCTAAGGAGACTCAGGTCACAAGTCACAAGGAGACTCTTTCTTGGAGCACTTTGATGATTTAAATTTCAGAGTCCACTCTTTGTCTTTAGAGAATGTCATTAATTTTTGCTAATTAATCCATCACCGCAGGCCACCAGTTGTAATAACTCCTCTATACCGACCCGATAAAAGATGGTGAATGGTAGCGAGATCAGATCGTTGGTAAAGAGAATTATCTCGCATAAATTAGAAAGTAGAATTTATTGTATATCAATATTAATTCTAATAAAAATATGTACAAAAAAATTGATTACAGCATTTGATTTATTTTTCGTGAGTCAATCGCTAATAAATTAATGTTCTCTTGACTCTGAGTATAACTGGAACCAAACTAAAGTCTCCAAATGTTACGATCAGTCGTAACTTCTAGCCAGAGTTCATACGGATCAAGGCACGTCCGTTCCTTCTCTTTCGGAAAACTACTCGTTCTCAATCATTCAGAGTTTAAGAACTCTCACTCTAGCACGGGTCGTGCTTTTCTCTTCACTAGGATTTATACCTGATACCTGCCGTATCAAAACACATAGAGGTCAGGCCTCACTAGCGCTTCTACTGCGCTAAGTCCGGAAACTCTCGTTCCTTCCTCCTTTTACCAGAGAGTCACCACTCTCTTTTCGATCTCTCCAAAAATTTCCTCTCTCTAACTTTTTCATCCTCGCAGGGGAACTTCTTCTGGGGGCAGGGTTTTGTCGTGGCGGGCCCCTCGAAACTCTCCAGCCTCTTAGCAGCCTTGAGATCCCTCTGTTTAGTTTTCACTAAGTCCGTCATTAGACGTTCTAAGACAAAGGGCAAAGTTTCGGGCGCAAACCTAAAAATCGTGTGCAGAGACCGCTTCTCTCGCAGATGCTCTCTTTCCCATGACCTCGGCAAGGATCAAAGCATAAAACCCCTCTTTGGGTAACACCTTACCACTACATCACTGTCCGAACTTTCCGCTCACAGTACAATAGAATTCGGCCTCTGCTAGTCTTCAAGGCAAAAATAGCGAGGGAAGGTATGCAGTTAAGTGTACTCACAGGAAATGCTAGAATGACACATAGTGCACCTGGATGAGGAGGCTCAATTCTTTACATTAAATTTCAAATCATTCGGTTTGGTAGTTTCTGCGCTGTTATATGCGGACAGACGGACGGACGGACGCCACATAACTTGCGCTTTTACTATATAGAGTATGTATGATAGCATTTAATATAATAAAGAAAACTTTTATTAATATCTTTTTAACACTTTCCAACCTAGTTGAAAAGTGTTTATGACTTCGGTTTGTCTGACCGTCTGGCCGTCTGGCCGTGCTCTAACTCCCGTAAATATGATCTGATTGTTCTGAAATTTTTATTTGTTATTATCTTTATCTATAATATGTTCCCTATTTCAACTGAAGTGTGTAGCACTTATAGTTTTTTTACAGGGACAACCAAAAGTATTCCGTTACCTTACAGTCAACGGGGAATAATCTTTTCAAGTGCATTTTGATGACGCTACGTTTTTTAAAACAGAATGAAATTGATATATAATTATGAAGCGCATTAAAACAAGCTTTTTGTAGAATATGCGGTGCAAAGCATTTATTATTCATTTCCAGGGTCAAACAAAAGAATTCTGTTACGCATCGTTCTATGGGGAAAAATCGTTTTCAGTGTAATTTAGTGATATTTCGCTATTTCAAACATAATGAAAATTATATGCATTACTGAGGTGCACTATAAATTGCTCTCTTGCGTGCATTGCGTTTGTTTACAGAGACACACAAAATATATTGATTACAGTACAGGTGCGATATTTACAGTCTATGTGTGATAAGTGCGTTTTCAACTTTGGTTTGCGTTTTTAAGTTTAACTATTTTTTTTCATACGTGTGTGCTTATAAACTCGGTTGATCATATACAGGGCTCCACAAAATAATTCGACTACTTTTTTGACACTGGAAGGTAACTTCGAAAATTGTTATTTTCAATATGTTATATGTTTTCTAAATTGTTTATTTACATATCTTCTTTCACCCTATCTAACGGTGAAGTTTCGTTACAGTTATCTGGCTGTGTTGGAAAGTGTTTCATAATCTATGCTTAACGCATAATTTTTCGTTCCTGTTAAGTTTTGTTTCGATTTTCAGAAAATTTGAAATTACTTGACAAAATTCTGCAACGCTTATAGATATTAAATTACAATCCATTCTGAAGGGTGGTTTTTGTACTGTTATATGCGGACGGACGGACAGGCGGCCAGACGGACGAACCAGACGACGACTATAGGTGTTACGTATTTATATAATTACGACCTCACCTAAGAAGAACATTTTACTTTATTTACTCTATTCAAGAAGAAAGTATTGGTTGAGTGAAAATTTTTGTCCGACGTATTTATACATTTTAGAAAATCCAAAAACGATTTGACTATTTTTAGAAAATGTCTGTAGGTGAGTCTGTAAGTGTGTGTGTCTGTATGTGACACAAAGTTTGTAGGCACTCTATCTCAAAAACTAATTCATCGAAACTAATCAAATTTCAGATTTAGTTAGACCTTGACTTTAATTGTTGCTGATAAGAATGTTGGGTAACTCGCCAAAAAAGTGGTTCTACTACGCTGCATTTTTCACGATTTTCATGGTAGCTATATCTCAAGAAACAATGCACGAACATTCACAACTCTTCACATTTTGTTACACCTTGACATAAATAGGTGCTGATTAGATTTCGGTGTAAATCACCCAACAGGTGGCGCTGTCATGCTGTATTTTTCACGATACCCCTGCTATATCTCAATAGCTATATGTCAAGAATTAATGCACAAAATTTTACCAAAATTCATATTCCGTTAAACCTTGACATAAACAGATTCTGATTAGTTTGGGTATATACCGCCGAACATTTGTTGCTTCTGTGCTCTGTATTTAACAATTTCCGCCGCTCTATGCTCTGTATTTCTCGATTTCCTCGTTAGCTATGTCTCGGGAACGAATAGATTGTCATTTAGTTTTAGCTGCAGATGAAAAAAAGTAATTAAAAATAAATTTGAATTTTTAATTTTTTTGTATATTTATTTTAGTTTTAAATTTTTAAATGGACGCCATCTTGAAACAAAATGGCGGACCAAGCTGGCGAACAAACTCGGTCGAGACATTGGTTAGCTTAATACACACAATTAGTTTCATCAAAATTGATTTATAAATACGAGCGTTATCGTATGACATAGGTCATATATATATATATATATATATATATATATATATATATAAATCAACATTTGAACGGAGGGTGGTTTTGGAGTCTGGGGGTCATGATCGGTGAAAATATATCGAAATTTTCTGGAACTGCTTTCCTCCGAACGGCAGCAATAGGTAGCTTTATACTTTTTTGTATTGAAAGCTACCTAAAAGGTGCTATTTTACATTAATTCTATTAAGTGAATTCCCATTAAATGTAGTAAATCAAAGTCAACATTATCATGTAGCCTAATGGTACTCACCTTCGCTAAAGAGAAATATTCAAATTAAATAACATGTTAACGTGTGTAAAGTGGAACGTGTCGTTTAACATGCATTTGACGGATTGTTAGAAACTACGCTTAAGTAGGAGAAAAGATCTATAAAATAGTATGTTGTGGCCATCATTCAACTTTTTTCTATATAAGTCAAATCGTTACCAAGCGAAATTAAACGATAGATCTATTCTTTCTTGAGATATAGCTTTCACAGAAATCGTGAAAACAGCGCATTGCAGCGGGTCCTCCGAGATGACGCTGTGTGTTTTCTGAACCGGGTCTGCTACAAGTATTAGTGACGTCACAATAGTGATCCATTTTGGTCAATGTATCGCAGCAGAAAGTTGTAATAAAGAGAGCATTTCCGATCTTATAATTTGTGATTACATAAATAATATTAAATTTCATAATCGTGAAATAAAAGGGAATTAATACATTTGTTTTATAAAAGGAAATTAAAAGTTATAAATTAAAAAAATTGCTAAGATTAATAGATGAGATTGAACCCATTGAGTTACCTTTTCCTAAAAACATTATTTTACAATAAATAAACGTACAAAACTTTACAAAACAAAAAACTTTACAAAATCAATCCCATTCCTCCCTTTTACAACTACATACCATAATTTGACCACCAAAACACAATAAATGTCAATTTAAATAGCGAAATCGACATTTTTTTACTATAGAGACCTTAGCACTTTTTTTTAACGCTTTGGCGTTATCCGGGCTTCAGAAAGTTAGATATGTTTTAAAATTATATACACAATTATGAAAACAAGCCTAATGAACTTTTATGTTTATTTATATATAAAATTATTTATATATACAATTCTGTTCTGTCTGTATATAAAAAGAGATTTCTTTATATTAAATAAATTGTATAAATATTGAAAAAATGCTTATTTATATGAAACTACGAATAGGTTCCGAGAAAATATGTTGCCAACTTTCCTTCTCACGCCATAAGCCCTTTTCGGTACTTTTCGGTTAGCCGGGCGCCAGTGATACATGCACATATATAAATATATATGTATATACGTATATATATATAAATTCATACATATATGTGTGTGTAGATACATGTGTATATATATATGTGTGTGTGTGTGTATATATGTATATATATCACTGGCGCCCGGCTAACCGAAAAGTACCCAATTTTCTATCTTAACTTTGTAACTGATTTGTAATATTTTAAAAATTGTCTATTTATTGTACTTGGGTCTAGGATCTAATAACCACTCAAATTAACTTATCAAAAGATTTATTTTCATAATATATTTGTACACTTAAGTTAGCTAAAATGTTAAATGGAACTACTAAGTTGAATAAATCAGTTACTTTTAATTTTATAAACAAAGCACACTCACTTCTAACTAAATGTATCCAGATTTCATTCAATTTATTACAGTATTTCTTTCAAAATCATTTTTTAAACTGTTTATCGTCTGCTTCTTTATTATTATTTTTTTCCAAAGATCATTTGGCACTTTTCGTTTTGGAAGTACAAATTCATTCAAATATGCCGGAATATTTCCATTACAGTAGGATCGACATTCGTTGTTAGGGTTATTTTTTTTCTCAGCACAGCAAGTTCAATAAAATCATATTAATTTTGGCTTCACGAATTATAAAACGTACATCGAAACATTTAATGCAGACTACTTCTGTTGAAATGTAAGTAAAATTATCACAAGGTAATTTTCGTAGCTAAAATTTCTTCTGTTCATTATAAGTAGCGAATTTGAAGACTTAGATTAGAAACTAGGAACACAACATTTTCTTCTCATTATTTTACAGATATAATTTACACTTTCTTTAATAATTATAATCAATAATTATTGATAGCGTTATAATCTAAATACACTGAAAAATACTATTAATTACTATATAAAACAATAAATAAAATCAAAATACTATCGTAAACAATCCGTACAAACGAACAAAGCACATGGAAAATTTTAAGTTAGTATGGATCACTGTTTTGACGTCAGCAGGTTGTGATGTCACTTGTAGCAGGCCCGGTTCAGAAAACACACAGCGTCATATCGGAGTCCCCGATTGCAGCCAGAAGTGGCACTTTTTGGGTGGTATGCTTCCAAACCTTATAAGTATCTATTTATGTTATGGACTAGAATATAATGTTTGATGAAATTCCGCTCTTTAGTTCTTGGGATATAGTTGTCGAAGAAATCTGGAAAAATGAAACATGACAGCGTCACCTGTTGGGCGATTTGCATTACAACATAAGCAGTGCCAATTTATGTCAAGATCTAACGGAATCTGAAATTTGATTAAAATCTGTGCATTAATTCTTCAGATAAAGCGCCCACAAATTGTTTGTGTCCCATACAATTGGAAACACAGACAGACATACATTTTCGAAAAACAGACAAATCGTGTTTTCGAGCTTCTAAAATGAATCGAAAATCGGAAGTCGAAATTTTCCAGGAATACAATACTTTTTTTCTTGTAAAGATAGAAGAAAGAAATAAAGACAAATATTTCTTAATCTAAAAAAGCTTAATATAACCACGTGCGAAAATATACAGTAACCTATTCCGATTTATCTACGAGTCTGAAAAGCGTTCTGTTTCTTTAGAAACCTCAGATACGAATATTTTTTTCTAAATTTAAAGATTCATTCATAAAGAAATGTTTCTTTTGTTGCTAGTGATTTCCGGAAACCTTTTCTAGAACTTTTTAGAGTGTATAAATCAGTTTTCCCAACCAGAAATATTGGTTTTTCAGATTTCATCAGTTCTGAAGCAAGAATTTTCATGTTGAACAAAAATGTTTTACACACAAACGTGATAAATTATCAGCGTGGACATTAACATTAAAATTAATATTATTTTGTTACTCGTGCATGCATTATAAATTCAGATAGGGATTTTAAAATGTTTAATTGAGAATTATTAGCATCCCAAAAACCAATATTATGTTTTGAGAAAACAGTTTAATGCACAATAAAATTTACTCGGATACATTTTTGAAAATCAGTGGAAGCAAAAGAAATTTTGTTTTTATTAATAATTCTTTATATGTCAAAAATATATTGGTTTTTGATTTTTCTAGAAGTAGAGTACTCTTTTCGGAATTGTGGGTAAATCAGAAGAGATTATTGTGTATTTTCGTACGTGGTTGTAATGTATTTTCGTAGGTAAAGTAATATTCGCCTTTTTTTTACAGTGCAGTAAGATTGTAAAGTTGTAATGAGTGAAATTCTGTCAGGTGTGTATAAAAATTTTAAAGATATCGGTGAAAAGTTTTAAAAACTGAAACAAATTTTTCAATACCCCATAATATATCACATTGCTGATATCCTTATTTAAATTTATTTTTAAGGTAGTCTGCATTTTGAAGATATGTTCGTCATGACAAAATAAATATGTTGCGTAAATTCCATGTTTTTAGCCATGACATAATTCAAGTAACATGAGTTTTTATATTTGTTTTTAGATATTCCCCGACAGTGTATTTTAAAATGCGCGTTGCATTGCAAATGTCTAGAACTGAAAACTTTATATTTATTTTAACTCATGAAATATGACATGTTTGTAAAACTGTGCTTCAATAAACGACACATGATTTTCGACAGATGCGTATATTTATATATGCAGGAATTTATGCATCATTGTGCATGGAATTTCATTTACTGTTTCACACATGATTGAACGCGCAGTTATGGTTATTATTTTACGAGATTTGTTTTTAAATGTGAATTCTTAGAAAAATGTAGGGCACATGTTATTTCTTTCACTCTCATGCTTAAGTTTTAATATTGTAACACAAAAATCATTATATGAAAAAATTAGAAAAAAATAAGTTTTATAAAATTAATATAAAAAAAATCTTTAATCTACATATTATGTTTTGCTTAAAGGTAAACTGTGAATATATATCATCGTAAATTTGTTTAATTCTACATTCATTCAAAGCCTACATTAAAATCTTTAGCTACTCATAATTTTTAAGTATAAATGTATTAGTTGTTCATATTTTAATACTTGGAAATTTTTCCAGCGAAAATTTCTCACGCCTTGCATTCATAATATTCAAATTTTAATTGCTTAATAGGCGTATAGCCAGGTCTATGTATATTCCGGGCTGGGTATCGTTCCCAAGTGGTTCAATTGGTAGAACGTCAGTGCACTAATCTGATGACCCGGGTTCGAGTCCCGGCTTGGGTACTTTTTCACTATGTTGGCTATACGCCTATTAAGCAATTAAAATTTGAATATGTATTAGTTGTATGCAAAGGTTCTATCCTTGTCTTAATGTGGAAAAGATAAACGGAAAAAGGGGAAATACTCATGTATTCGCACAATTTCTATGAGTTGGTATATTTGACTTGCTGTAGAATAATTATTTGCTGTTCAAGTTACTAGGTTAGGCTAAAATAATCTTGTATTATATTTTCATATCTGATTCTGCACAAAATCAAAACTTTGAAGCGCCAGGGAATTATTTCAAATTATAAAGTGGCCCTAGTTCGAAACAGCAAGATCTGAGATATATGCTGGATGAAGTAATGGCTGAACGCGATAGAAATAGATAAACAAAATAATTCTTGAAAATTATTTTTAGAACCATAAAAGATCAGTGAATTAAAATAGCATTTAAAGGAATATTTTCTTTCCTATTCGACGCTCTAAAAGTTAAAACCGTGTTATGTTTAGAAAAAAACAATGCGGTAAAAGAGAATTTTATTAATCAGTTATTACCACTGTAAATATTATAGCAGCCTTAGTACGGACATGTTTTTGCTTTATAATGTAGATATCAGAATTATGTAATGAATATGTATGTACTGAAACGGAAAAAAATATTCTTAACTGTTTCAAAAAATAATATTTTTTACTTCAAAAAATCTACATACCTTATGGCGGAAGCATCTAACCAATGTATAATTGCATGTGTTTTATTTTATATTAATTTATTGGGGAGCAGAATGTTATTATGGACGCATTCGTAAAAGCCAAGTTTTATAATAACGATATTATATAAACATGAAATACATACTCGAAAAGTATGTTTTTTTTTTTTTTTTTTTTTTTTTTTTATTATTATTATTATTATTATTCATAGTAATATATTTGCAGCCTAGCGGAGAAAATGCTAATATAATTATGCTGAGAAAATTGAAAATTTAGCAGAGAAATTGGAAAAATACATTTTTCCTGGTTATAATTGCTTTCGTTTAAAAGGGTTAAAAATGTCATACAGTACCTTTTCATGAAAAAATAAATTAAAATGTCTATGAAACTGAAAATGTCTAAGAAGGAAATTGTGGCGCAATATTTTATTATGGACGCATTCGTAAAAAGTTAAATAGTAGCGAAACTATTAGGTCATCCGGAAAGTTCTGCGGGTTTTTGATATATTTTGAATCCATAAATGCCACATTCCCACCAGAATTTTGGAATAAAACTTTGCTTTTATAATGAACGTGAAGAAACTGCTTTTACTTATTTTGTAATTAATTTGTTTGTAAATTCATGTGAAATTCACACATTTCAGCATTATCTCAACTGAGTATACCGCAGAAATTTCCAGTTATTACAGCAGAAATTACCAGTGTACCAACGCCTAATAGTTAAGAAAGCCGTGACACGCGTCACGAAAACGTCATACGAAGCAGGCAAAACAAAGAAAAACATTCGAACAACTTGCATGTTTCGATTTCGATGGATCGTAGAATTATTAACTATTAGTCGTAAACAATAATTATTAATTCTTTGAGCCAATGAAATCGAAACATGCAAGTTGTACGAATTTTTTTCTTTGTTTTGCCTGTTTGGTGCGTTGAATATACTCGTATAAAAGCGAAGTACATAATCGAAAATTAACTACGTTTTTTTTCAAAATTGACACAAAGTTCTCTCAGCTAAAAATCTAACAGAATTATGCTAAGAAATTTGAAACTTTAGCAGAAAAATTAAAAAAAATATACATACATTTTCCCCGGGTTTAATTACTTACGTTTAACTGAGTTAAAAATGTCACATAGCATCTTGTAATAAATTTAAATGTCTAGGGAGCTGAAAATGTCTAAGAGAGAAAAAATATACATTTATTTTCATGCTTCAAAACCAACCTGTTTGAAATACAGAGCTCCAGAAATGACATATGCTTTTCGATACATGCATATCTTTCAATATTTAAAAATTTACGCTTCGTCATGCGCGGTACGTCGTCTTCTTTTTCATACTTGGCTGAATCGTATAGACATGGTTATTTAAACAGATTTATATGTAAAATTGAAAATCGTAGAAATACATAGATGTGGCGTTGAAACATTTTTACTTCTGAAATAAAAAGAATGTGCGGACTTGAATATTGGGTAAATTCGAAATGATAAATATATTTAATTGTTGGAAACGATCAAATTTTAAAAGTACCTTTTGTCGATTTTCAATCCAGAATTTTATTTAATGGTACATGTAAGTGTAAAAATATTTAAAAGCTAATATAAGTTATTATTTAAGCCATTCAACGATTAAAATAAAATTACAAACTAACAACCTCATGTATAGTTTTTCATTAGTAAAATAAATGGAAATGTCTTTGTATTTGAAAACGTTTAAAACTAAAATATATCTTTGTGTTTTCACCTGTGCAACATATTAGAAACAAATCGTTTTTATAAATTATTTATGTATTTTTTTATGAATGCATACGTCTAAATACAAAGGTTATGTTTTTAAAGGTTATGTATTTGAATTTATTTTTTCTTTCGTTATACACTCTATAAAAAATAATGATAATCAGCAGCAGCAGATACAGTCAGAAAGAACGTAATTTTGAAAGAAGAAACACAATAAATAATTCTGGTGAAGTGTGTCGATCCTGATTTCACATTAAAAAGTCTTGTAGTCTTTTCTTATTTTATTTGACAACACAGTAAACACAAAAGTAAATAAATAAAGATTATTAGACTGAAAAACTATTAAATTTCAGGAGAGCCGCCAAGAAGCTCCATTGTTCACGATACAAATTATTCCAACTGAAAAATACAAAACTGTTTTCTAATCGGTTCGAGGTTACGTCACATTACGTAACGCGCGCCGTGAGCATAACCCCGCCCACAGAACATGTGATCAAGGATTTCGTAACATCCTGCCCCACCATGAACACACGGGGGTTCATCAAAAATTTTCAAAAATATTACATCATACATATATAACATCATATATATATATATATATATAACATCAATACAAGTAACCTAGTTTTCAATCAACAAATACCTCAATTAACTAAATTGTACACAATTTTCAAATAAAAAATAATATTAAGGTATTCAAGTAAACAATTTAACATAATATTATTCAAGATCAATATCTATTCCAAGTACAAGAATTAAATTAAATTATAAAAGTAAAATAATAATAATATATCCAAGATAAGATTCAAGAATGAAACCAAGTAAGTAAAACAAAACATTTTTAAAGTTTTGCCCAGAATTTCAAGAAGACAGTCAAATATAAAATAAATTATTTAAATTTAAAATAATTCAGGTCAAGATACAACTGTCCAAGATACAACCATAGTCCTGGAAATCAAAGTCTGATATGCTATCTAGATCAAATCATGAACACAAGAAAATTTCAAATATTAAATTCAAGAAACAATGCAAATATATATATTTCAGTGATACTTACATACCTTCTTCAATAAGGAATAAAACAAGTTATAATTGTATCTTCTACTAAAAATATAAAAAGAAACAATTAAAAATATTATTCTAGAAAAATTCAAAAAAGGATAAGTAAGAGAAGTTCAATATACATATCATCAAGAAAAATTTTAGAGTCTTTTGAAAGTAAAAAAAAAGTTTTTCAGTTTTTCAAGTCACTAATTTCAAGATTATACAAGAGATTTATTGGTCTTTTAATAGTTGAATTGTTTGTTTTCACTTCACAAGACCTTATTTTTCCATCTCTTCCAACAAATGTTTTTGTAATTCTTCCCAACTTCCAGAAAGCTCTAGGTAAATGTTCATTATGCACAAGCACAACATCATCTATCTTGAAATCAGAAGTTTTATTTTGATCCGTGCAGTGAGCAGATTTTAAGTTGAGGAGATATTCATTCTTCCAGCGCTTCCAAAAATGGTTTAACATTGTCTCACGTAAACGAAAACGTTTCACTAAAGTTTCTTTGGTTGCTGGTAAGGTTAAATCGTTTACTTTTATAGTTGGTAAACACAAAACTCGTTTTCCTATAATAAAATGAGCAGGTGTTAGAGGAAATGGTTCATCTAGTTCTGAATAAATATAAGTCAATGGACGAGAGTTTATGATAGCTTCTACTTCAACTAAAAGAGTTTCCAGTTCACTTAAAGTCAACGACGATTTGCCGATGACTATACGTAAAGTACACTTCACTGAGCGCACCATTCGCTCATAAAAGCCACCCCACCAGGCAGCACGTTCGACAATGAATTTCCAAGAAATTCCCCGATCGGCATAAAACTTTTTTACGTCCGGATGGCGGATAGCTTTCCACATTTCTTTTAATTCAAGTTCGGCTCTTTTGAAAGTCTTCGCATTGTCCGAGTAGATTATAGCACACAGTCCTCTTCTTGAAATAAATCTGCGAAATCCTAATAAAAATTCTGCAGTTGACATGTCTTTCACAAGCTCCAAATGAATTGCTCTTGTGATAGCGCAAGTAAACAATAAGATGTAATTTTTATTCTCACTCCCCTTCACATATAGGGGCCCCGCAAAATCTAGGCCTGTAACGGAAAATGGGGGTGCTTCGTTAATGCGGTCACCTGGAAGAGGTGCTATTACTTGTTGACCAGGACGTATGTTAAATTTCTTGCAGATTGTGCAGTTGTTGAGGACTGATTTTATGCACTGTCTACCTCTCAAAATCCAAAACTTTTCATGAGTTTGTACCAGTGTGTCTGTTACTCCTGCATGCAAAACCCTTTCATGGGAATCTTTAATAATCAATTCAGTAAATTTATGTTTGGGAGGAAGCACGATAGGATGTTTATCATAAAATGGCAAGTTAGCCTTTTGTAACCGCCCTCGTACCAAGAGTAATCCTTCTTCTGACAACACAGGATTTAGCTGCAAAAGGTTAGATTCTTTAGGGATATTTTTGTTCAGCTTTAAGCATTTTATAACCTCAGGAAAACTTTCTTCTTGAACAAGCTTTACCCAAAAATTTTCGGCATTTTTTATTTCATCAGCTGATAACTCTGCAAGATTTCGTTTTTCTGCTTTTAGTTTTATATTAAAAATAAATCTAAATACCCATGCAGTTACTCGATACAACTTCTTTAGTGAACTATACCTTGACAAATTTAAAACTTGAATTTTATCAGCATTATTTGTATTAACTACACAAGAAATAATTTCTGCTTTTCGAGACCGCTCTTCAGAAACATTAGACACTTGAGCTGCGGATATTTTAACTCTGGGCCACTGATCTTCAGGCAAGGAAAGAAATTCGGGACCGTACCACCATTTTTGAGAATTGACCAATTGTTTTCCTGAACAACCTCTAGTGATTAGGTCGGCAGGATTAAGTTTGCCTTCGCAATGTCTCCATAAACTAGGATCAGACAAGTCATGAATTTCTGAAATTCTATTCGCGACAAATGGTTTCCATTTTTCTTTTGATCCTTTTATCCAATAAAGGACAATTTCAGAATCTGTCCAGAAAACAAACTGGAATACCTGGAGAATATTTTTAAGATAATTTGCAAGTCTTGCACCAATAACTGCTCCCATCAATTCAAGACGTGGGAGAGTTAATTTCTTTAAGGGGGCAACTCTAGATTTAGACATGACAAAACTAGTTTTAAATTTTTCTTTAGATGTTTGATATCGTAAGTATACTACTGCGCCATAGGCTTTGGGATTAGCATCTGTAAAAATATGTAACTGAAGACCCTCCTTTTCCATGATCAGGGTGCTAAAATAATATCTGGGAATTTTCAGTTGTGAGAGATCCTGTATTTCTGAAATCCAAGTTTTCCATTCATTTTCTAACTCACCAGAAAAATTTTCATCCCATGATATGCCCATTACCCATAATTGTTGCAATAAATATTTAATTCGAATAATAAAAGGAGTGATTAACCCAGCCGGGTCAAACAACATAGCTACAATTTTCAAGACATTCCGTTTTGTACAAGAATCATTATTTAATTTTGATAACAATGGACGTAATTCTAGTCTCAAATTATCTTCATTATTGTTCCAAGTTAAGCCTAATACTTCTAGAGAGTTATTTGGTGGATCGGAATTAGAAATAGGTATGCTCTTATCAATCCATCTTTTTCGAAGCTCCTCGGAATTAGTTTCAAATTTTCTTAAATTAATTCCCCCTTCTTTCAAAATATTAACAGCTTCATTAGATAAATTAAAAGCCTGTACAACATCATTTTCTCCGGTAAACAAGTCATCTACGTAAAGGGACGAATTAAGGATTTCAAATGTTTTCTTGTAAGAGTCATTATATTTTTTTTATGTTTTTTGATAGTACAGGCAAGGATAAACGGACTGCAGGTGACACCAAAAGTAGCCCTAGTCATTCTATAGGGGACAATTTCTTTATTTTTGTCAAAATCTTCATAGTATAAAAATCTTAAATAATCGCGATCTTCTTCCGCTATAGATATCTGGAGAAAGGCTTTTTCAATGTCAGCTGAAAGGGCAATTTTGTGTAATCGGAATTTTAAAATAATATCCAGAACATTTGGGTTCAAATTAGGACCCGGATTCAGGCATTCGTTTAAAGATAAGGAATCCGCTTGTTTAGAGGAAGCATAAAAAACAATCCGAGTTTTTGTTGTAATTTTATCCTCTCGGATGACAGGTCTATGGGGCATGTAGTAACAGTTATTCTCGGAAAACTTTTTAGGGCACAATTCCACTATACCTTCATTAACTTGGTCAAGCAAAATAGAATTGTATTCTTTGAATAAAGACTCATCTTTCAGGAATTTATTTTCCAAACTAGAAAACCGCTTTTTTGCTACTTCAAGATTATTTTTAAGCAAATCACGAGAATTTTTCCATAAAAGACGTGTTTCATAGTGACCATTCACGAATTTTAAGTTTTCTTGAAACTTATTTATTACTTCATAATTAGAAATTTTCTTTTCATTACTTTCAATAATACCAATTGCTTCAAGTTCCCAAAATGCTTTTAATTGAGTATTTAAATTTTCACCCGAAACATTTAAAGATGTCAAATCCCTTTCTTTCGAATAGCAAATTACATTTAAACAAGAAATAGAATTCATCGAATAATTATCTGGCATTTGTCCAACTAATGTTGTTCCGAAAATAGACGTTTGAAAGTATAATTGCTTGTTTATTTTGGTAAGCGATCCACATAATGTTTCATAAATATAATTAGCTCCTAATAAAATTTGAACTGGTAAATTTACCTCGAATAAATCAGCTAATTGATATTCCTTTGAAATAAGGTTTTGAACCTGAGGATTAATATTTTGACATAATTGGGTACCACAGATTTCATCCGTAATTAATGCCTCAACATTAACCGAATTATACGGATGACATCTGCTTCTCAAGGTTATTAATACACATTCAAATTCTTTTTCTGTAGGATTTCTGTTAGAAAATGTGTAAATGAAAAGTTTTTCTTTTCTTAGGATTTTGGCATTTAATGCCTTTGCCAAATCACTCCGAATGAAGGTTTTTGTGGAAGCAGAATCATATAGTATTCTGGCAAATAATTTTTAGATCCACTTTCCACCTGAACACAAGCCGTTTGCAGTAGAGTGACATAATTATTTCTCAAAATTTTCGACTTATGAATAGATTGACTGTTTCATTTTCAGGAATTTGGCTAACTTGTTTTAATTTTGAATCTTGATTTTAAACTAATTTTTTACATTTTGTTTGTGGACAAAATAAGTGATTATGTTGTGTGCTTTGACATGTTTGACATGGCTGAATTTTTACTTTACAAGCTGACTGTAAGTGTTTGAAAAAGCATTTATAACAACGTCCGTCTTTCTTTAACTTAAATCTTTTTTGTTCATTGGATAAGATTTTGCATCCTAATCCAGTATGTGTATTAGAATTGCAAAAAATGCAAACACCTTTAGTAACAGTATTTAATGCAACTGATGTCGGGAAATTATTTTTTACTTTAAATTTCTCTTTAGAATATTCAGCTTTCGAACGAAACGTTTCCTGACCTTTCAACGAAATTCCTGACACCAGATCTGCAGCCTCGCTAGATTCGATTTCAAACTTGATGAATTTCATTAATTCCCCTACATCACCCATTTTCTTAGGATCTCTTTTTCTGTGAAATTCTACCACTAAATTATGTGGCAATTGTTTTAACAAAATAGGTATTAATATATATCCAAATTTATCTGAAGCAATACCCATAGATTGCAAATTCCTAATACTGACTTCACTTTCATCATAAATATGTCTGAGACCCTTAATATTTGATGAAGATTTAACAGGTTCGATTTCTAATAATTTATTAACAAAACAACTAATTAACTGGTCTTGTTTTCCGTATCTTTCTTTTAATAAGGTTAAACAAGATTTATAATTATCTTCTTTTAAGGCAAAACCAGCTACTGATTTGTAAGCTTCACCGGTTAAGAAAGATTTCAAATATAAAAATTTATCAACAGTTGTTAATGATTCATTTGAATCTATAGCGCTTTCAAAACTGTTATAAAATTCCAAGAATTTACTTGAATCACCACTAAAGGTGGTTATGTTTAGTTTTGGCAAATTGACAGGATTCTGTGATGCATTATTTAAATTAGAAGTACTATTATTACTTTTCACGGATTCAGCTTGCTCGACATTGAATTGCTTTAATTTACTTCTTATATTGGTTTTCGAATCAGATATAGCTTCCTCATACTCAAGGGACTTTTGAATTTCGTTCTCAAATTCCGTTGAATCATCTATTAATTCTTCAATTTTTTCATTTAAATTTTTAAGCTCATCTTGTTTTTCTTGCAAATTTATTAAATATTCAGACAGTTTAAATTTATCATTGTCACTTTGAGTATCAATACTTTCCATAAATCTATCGATAGAAGTAATTAATTTAGTGCATGAAGTTCGAGCAAGCTTACGTTTTGATTTTAACTTATCGACTTTTTCCATTTTAGAATAACAATAATAATAATGAAAAAAGTTTTTACAGTACCTTTTATCCGAGCATAGTCCACGAGAAGAGAAAAAAGAAACTTCCAATTAATATTTTTTCCTATATATTCACGTCGATTACGAATTCGGAGAACAATTTCTTGATTTCGCGGGTATTCGGCGCCATAAAAAATAATGATAATCAGCAGCAGCAGATACAGTCAGAAAGAACGTAATTTCGAAAGAAGAAACACAATAAATAATTCTGGTGAAGTGTGTCGATCCTGATTTCACATTAAAAAGTCTTGTAGTCTTTTCTTATTTTATTTGACAACACAGTAAACACAAAAGTAAATAAATAAAGATTATTAGACTGAAAAACTATTAAATTTCAGGAGAGCCGCCAAGAAGCTCCATTGTTCACGATACAACTAATTCCAACTGAAAAATACAAAACTGTTTTCTAATCGGTTCGAGGTTACGTCACATTACGTAACGCGCGCCGTGAGCATAACCCCGCCCACAGAACATGTGATCAAGGATTTCGTAACACTCTACGACTAAACAAATCACCATTTTTATCTTACTGTTATCTCAAGAACATACATGACTGAAAATCCATTTAGATTCTCATATTTCTTAAAAGGTATATGGCAATATATCAGGAGGGAAATTTACTAGTGTGTAGAATTATTTAATACTGAAAAAAAATGTTATGGACTAGAATTCTATGAATTAGAAAAACAGCACATGATTTTCCGTATGTTCAAAATTTAGACATTATATCTATATTATAATATAGTGACATATAAAATTTATTGAATAACAAAATTTGAACTAGAAATATTCTAGAAAAGGATATCATGCTAAATATTCCAACACGAAATTGTACTAACTATGTTAAAAGTGATACAGTATAAAGTTAGTGTATTTTTGCAGTTTAGGGTCTTTGGTGGGATAGAGAAAATTGCTTTTGTGAGACAAGGAAATTTGGCAACTTATTTTTGACAACCTATTGACTGTTTTATACACACAATATTTTTTCAATAGTTATACTATATATTTAATATAAAGAAGCCATTTATTTTTTAGCTCACAGGCTATCAAAGCCTGAGAGCTAATGTGCCCGCCCGTTCTGTATGTACGTATGTACGTAACACGATAACTCTTGATAGAAATAACCGTTTTGCTTCAAATTTTGTTTTAGGTTCATTGTGATAAGGCTCTTCCCTGATTAGTTTTGGGGGTTCATTGGTTAAGTATAAAGGGGAAAACGGGGGGCTACCCCACTCAATTTAGATAAATAGGGTTTTCATGCCGAATTATCCGTATTTCTTCAAATTTTGTATATAGGTTCATTGTGAGAAGGCGCTTCCCTGATTAGTTTGGGGGTTACTGGTTAAGTATAAAGGGGGAAACGGGGGGGGATAACCACCCCATAATTTAGATAAATGGGTTTTTCATGCAGAATTTTCCGATTTCCTTTAAATTTTGTATATAGGTTCATTGTGGTAAGGAGCTTTCCTGATTAGTTTTGGGGGTCCATTGGTTAAGTATAAAGAGGGGAAACGGGGGGGCTAACCCCCCATTAAATTAGATAAATGAGTGTTTCATGCAGAATTATCAGAATTTCTTCAAATTTTGTATGTACGTTCATTGTGGTAAGGCACTTCCCTGATTAGTTTTGGTGGTACATTGGTTAAGTATAAAGAGGGATACGGGGGTCTAATCCCCCCTTAATTTAGATAAATGGATTTTTCATGCAGAATTATTCGATTTGCTTCAAATTTTGTATATATGTTCATTGTAATAAGGCGCTTCCCTGATTAGTTTTGGGTGTTCATTGGTTAATTATAAGGGGGGTTGATCCCCCTTAATATATTGTCGATTTCTTTATTTTTCGAGCGGCTTATTTCAAATTCTTTGAAATAAAAGTATAATATACAATTAGTGTGAATAGCCTGTGAGCTGAATGCCCTAAGTTTAATTGGGCAGTTTTCTTTTAATTTTATATACAAACATAAGCAAATTGTATATAAAAAATCAGACAAGTGCGAATATAACTCGCGCTGAAAGGGTTCCGTACATTGAATATATTAATTAATTAATTCCTACTACCCCTAATTTTTTCATAATTAATTTCAGTAGATTCGGAAATAGGTGGCGGAAGTGCATACTTTTCCAGTACATTGAACGATATCTCTGAAAATATAATAACAACAATTAAAACAAGTATATTTTTGAGTTCCATGTTAGTAGATCTTTCGAACGATAACCTACACTGTATATAAAAATATAATTTATTTTTCAATTAACTTAAATAATATTTCGGCTAATTCCCGACAATTTTTTTCGAAAATTATTATCAAATATCCTTGGATGATTCTGAGTCGATATAAACTTTGTGGCGCCAGCAAGTCCTCACTGACCGCCCGAAAAGTAAAGTTTGTGTGCACCGGAAAAATGCATTTTTCTGAAAAACTAAATTGCCTAGAAAGATCTCTCTAATTTTCCTGCAAGGTTTAAATAAACTCCTACTATCCCTAATTTTTTCATAATTTTAGCTTCAGTAGATTCGGAAATAGAGGGTGGGGACATATTTTTGCGGTGCATTTTCGACGATATCTCTGAAATTATAATACCTATAATTAAAAAATATATAGTTTTGAGTTCGATATTACGAAATACACCACACGATATACAAAAAGAAAACTTTTTTTTTCAAGTAACTTAATTAACCCTCTAAATTTTTTCTAAACGTATTTGTGAATGGCTAATAAACTGAAAATATGTGGGTAAAAAGGCGTTATAACTTTCCCAAGTTTGCACTTTCTACGTCCCATAATTTCGGAGAAAAAGTTCTTTGACAGACGGACAAACAGACACAGGAGTGATATTATAATGGTTCCGTTTTTACTTTTTAAGTTCGGAATCCTAAAAACAAAAACAACAATAATAATAACAACACACACACACACACACATTATATATATATATATATATATATATATATATATTAACAAGAATAAAAGTTCATTAGTTTTCTTGTTCATAGCTATTTGTATTTGGAAACAAATCTCACTTAATGAAGCTTGACTTACGCCAATCTTTAAAACAGAAATGCCAAGGACCCTATAGTTGAGCTGTACCGAATATAGTGACTTAAAAAAATGTTGAATGACAAAATCTCTAACTAGAAATATTCTAAAATACGATATCGTATTAAATATTCTAACAGGAAAGTACACTGATCACATTAAAATTGGAACAGAAACAAATAACTTTTAAGAAATAAAAAAAGGAAATCAAGTGATTCTTACTCAATTTATTGCATTGATATTCATTTATTGCCGTACTCAAGCGATGAGGCGTATATTTATAATAATGATTCAACACTACAAATTGTAATAGTGATCAGCATTTATTATTATCCATATTTATTTTTTTTGTTATCCATATTTATTTTCCAATACCATTCTTGCCAATGTTGCTTATTTTGACGAGTAGTAGACGATCATATGTGAAAATAGTTGATATGTACAAGTAAATAAAAACTATGCACGATATGAAAATTACCTAAAAAATATAAAATAATATTGTTTATCTTAACAATATATTTAATTTCCGTGACTAGTATTGACCTATTTCTGCAAAAGTAAAAACCTATAAAAAAAAGAAAAGAAAACATTCAGAAAGACAAACATGCTATTTTGGTGCCTAATGAAATTTAAATAGAGCCAACACCACAAAGAGCCCTTTAAATCAAACAGACAAGACAGATAAATCCCGCGTCAAACCTAGATTATGAAAAACTTTCCAATACATTTAGAAATCTGTAACAAAACTCCACCGTTTAATGAGGTTAAAGATGTGGTTTAAAATGGGAGGGTTGAACTTTGTGCCATTACATTAAAATAAATGATCAACGTAAACAATAGCACAAATAAAGTACATATAAAGTAACAAACAGCTGTTTCGGAGCCTCTAAAGCATGAGTTCCAAAGTTCAAAAGATCTAATACTTTAATTTAATACTTTAATTTAGTACTTGAACAAATTTAAAAATTTAGGCCATGTTAATATGTTTGCGTCTCTGCTCGCGGCCAAGATGGAATGGGGATGAGTGTTTAAAAAAACTGCGTAGTCAGGAGTCCCATGTGACGGAGGAGACCAATAAGAAGCACTCAGCCAGTCTGGACGAGTTTAAATACAGATGAGAAAAGGGGGAGAGGGAAGTGAAGAGAATGAATTAACGGAAAGATGGCCAGACATTTGAAAATATTGGTGTATTGAATATATCATTAAATACGTTGCTTGAATTCTTCCATATATGATAAACTTCTCAAAAAATCAAGGTCTACGAGCACTTCTGAATTATTGAACCTTGTGAAAAAATAAAGCTTTGATTTTTAGACCAGCAATATGCGGGTCTGACAGTCATTACTGTTCTAATGATCACAGCCGTGATCATCACAGATGAACATTGATGGTCTAACAATCACAGTTTTAATTTTTCAGAAGTTCATAAAATTTGATAGGTCGAAAGAATGTTGAACAAAACCAGACTTGGCAAACCTGCCATTATTATAAACTAATGTCTCTCTACTAATCTAAAACTATTTGAAATTCTGTAATGCATGTTTACTTAGTTAGTGGGAAAACTGTAAACAAAGCATTTATCTTGAGCGTATAATTAATACTCTGATAACAGAAGGTAATCTAGTTCTTAACAAAAAAATTAAAGGATTCCTAATCAAACACCATCCTATATAAATAGATAATGCCTAAGAATTGAGTTATGGCATCACAGCAGAACGGATAATCAACACTTGTATTGGACCGACTACATCCAACTAGCCTGCAAATTTCGTAGTTATTTCCAATTGATCTAACATTGCAAGAAGTAAGTTGTTTGGTGGTGTAAAAAGTAGGAATTTTAAGAAGTGTAAGAACTGAATTATTTTTTATTTATTTGCGGCTATTATTTTGATTCAAAACAAGATAATCACTTAAACATAATCCAAGCAATGTGGCTTAATATTAGGTTGATATATATTCGGAGTTAAAACACAGTGGTTTAGCATCAGGGGATGCTGCAGTATTATTATCAGTATTATTATATAACAAATTTGGCCTTACATAATATTTGAATATTATACGATTAAATAAGAACAAATCTGGCCCATAAAAATACTGGAAGTAAAATGATGTAGCATCGACTGACGCTACACCACTGTGAAAATCATATGCATTTTAAAACAAAGAAAAATGTCATAGAAATGAAAGTTCATTCTCGAGTAGTTAAAGCTTAAAAACTAATATTTTCTAGTTATGGCATTTCTTTTTTATCTTACAGAAATCACAAGAAAATATAAGTTTTATCACTGCCACGGAAAGATACATGTTTATTAATTAAAGTTTAATCTTTGCACCTGCATAGTATGAAGAAATGTTACAGATATTTTAAAATTTTCAAACTACTTCCTCCTGCACAGTTTTTTTTTAAATACGATTCACCATACACGATCAATATATTCAGTTATTACCAATCTTTCACTTTGACTTTTTATTAATAAAAAACAAATATTTAAATATAAAGCATATATTTAAATATTAATAATATAAATATAAATATTTATACATATATAAATATTAATAATATAAATATAAAACATGACTGATAAATTAGCAATAAAGTCAAACCAGAGTTTGGTTGGTTGGAACCACTGAGTTCCACAATCCAGAGGCCATATCCCATGAATACAGTGTCATAGAAAATGTCGTAGAAAAAAATCCGGCAAAACATGGATTTCTTCCCATAGGGGTAGTTATTTTCAAATTTGATTTTCTTTTTAACACTTTCCAACATAGTTGTTAACACTTTCCAACATAGCTGAAAATTGTTTATGAGTTCGGCTTGTCTGTTTCTCTACCTCTGTCTTCCCGTGCTCTAACTCGCGTAAATATAATCAGACTATCATGAAATTGATATATGTTATTGAGGTTTAGTATGGCATGTTCAGTATTGAAAATAAAGTGTGTAGCACTTATAGTTTTTTTACAGGAACACTCAAAAGAATTGCGTTACATTACGGTTTATGGGGAAAATTATTTGCGGTTTATTTTAATGATGTTGCACAATTTCAAACATAGTGAATTTGATATTTATCACTGATGTGCACTAGAAGAGGCTTAGTGTGGAATATGGTGTGCATAGGCCTTATAGTTCCTTTACAGGGACAGTCAAAATTATTCCGTTACATTACGGTCTATGGAGAAAAATCGTTTCAATTTATTTAAATAATGTTTCACTATTTCAAACATATTGAAATTGATATATTTCACTAAGGAGATTACAAGAGGCTTACTATAGAATATTGTGTGTATAGCATTCATCGTTCATTTACAGGGACACAGTAAAAAAATACGCTACTGTCTGTAAACAATAATTACTGGAATTGCGTTTTCAGCTGCTGAACGCGTTTTAAAATTTAACTCATTTGTTGTTTGTTGTATATTACTTGGTGTGTATAAATTCTATAGATCATATACAGGGTAGCACAAAAGTTTTCGAGAACCGTTTATTGACGGAAATTCCAGAAGGAAAATTTTAATCTGTGCTACGCGTTTCCCAACTGAATTAAATTTCAGCATTCAATGTAGTATATATACGAATCTATAGATCATATACAGGGTTCACAAAAGCTTTCGGATATCTTTCCGAATATAGTTGGTAATTCCTGAAATTGTGTTTGTTATGCGTTTAAATGTTATTCGTTTTCCAAATTCATTGCTTAGATATCATCTTTCATCTTATTAAACGGCAAAGACTTGTAAAATTATATTGGAAGTGTTGGAAAGTGTTACATAATCTAAGCTTGAAGCATGATTTTTCGTTCCTCTTTAAAATATCATGACGATGCTAGAACTTTCTCTGAATTATATTTTTTTATTTAAACAACAGATTTTATGTAATTTCATCATCTATTTTCTTTAATTTTATCATACATAAAATAAAATATTAAAATTCATAAAATATATGTTTATTATAGTAACAAAAATAATCCAACATATGTATAAAATAACATTGAATATCTCAAATTTTTAATAAAATGTACTTTGAAGTTATTTATGATGTTAACAAGAAAGAAGAAAATTTTGATAAGTACTGCTCATAAAAATAAACAAAAGTGATTAAAACTGTGTCTAAAAGTTTGAATAAAACGTCTCAATTAAGTTATAAGACACTGGAAAGGGAAACAACTCCCATATATGGTGCAACACTTGTTTTAGGTAATTTAATAACTTTGGAGGAGGACTTATGGCAGCCACCTGTCTGCGGAGATAGTCCCAAATATGCTCTATAGGACCAAAGTCCGAATACTGTACTGGCCATTCCATTCGCTCCAAACCTTGATCCTCTAGATATTCATCAACGACTCTAGCTCAATTCGATCGGGCATTATCAACCATTCAGATTAATTCATCAACAGTAGCACCACCAAACGGCGTGACAAACGAAGCAAGGATCTGGTCCCAATATTTTGCAGCAGACAGAATTCTTCCATGGCACACATGGAAGTTACTGTGACCAAAAGAGAGATTCCAGCCCAAACCATGATTCCTCCTCCACTATAACTGTGTCTTTCAACAATGTTACATAGGTGGAATATGATTCCTTGTTCTCTCCAGATCAGCACACGAACTGAATCACTCTCCAAAGCAAACCCGGATTCATCTGTGAACAGTATGGAAGCCCATATTTGTGTGTTCCAGGTAACGTGCTCTCTTGGCCAACATAAACGGGCACTCCTGTGTTGTCGATTAAGAGGGCCACACACAACGGGTTGTCTTGCATAGAGTCCTTAATTGTGAAGACGTCTATCCATTGTAATTGCAGGTATTGGCATCTCTGTTGCTTTACGATGATCCGAAATGAGCTGAGCCACAATAATTATGCTCCTCCTTCGGTCGTACCCTCCTAGTGCTAGAAAGCGATCTTGTACAGGGGTTGTAAACCATGAGCGTTCTTAAAAAAGTCTTTTTGATACTGAATTTTTGAATTTAAATTGATCTTTGAGTCTTTGGACCACACTACGAGACACATAAAGACGTCTAGCAGCACCAGCTTGTGATAACCCCATTTCCATCCATCAGACTGCCCGCCATTTAACGAATTAAGTAAAAAACATCTCGTGGACATGGACAACACTATTTTAGTACCAACAATTCTATATCATCGACCATAAAAAAAATTTTCATACAAATTCCCAAAGTGGGATATTCGCAGTTCCTCATACTAAACATATAAGTATCCTATACATTAAAATAATTGAGATAGTATAATTTCTTCATAGGATTTTATTGAAGTTACATATGATCATTCATATAAACCATACTTTTTACTTTTATTTTCATTCTTTTAATAGTGAGTGTCAAATAACTGGTTGTACTTTAACTTTGGGAGGCCAGTATACAAACGCAACGGAGAGGTAACAATGTTGAAGTGTGTTCTCAGATTTTGAGACTTGAAGCCAGCAGTGTTCAGCTACTGCTTCTACCGTGAGAAAGAAGTCTTCACGTTAGATTCTCAATAATATATAAGAAAATAATTATCTTATTTATCTTCTGTTATGTAAAAGTATTGGTGCGAGTAAAATAGTTATAAAACAATTGCTGAACGGTAAAAGTACAAACGCAGCGGTGAAAAAACAATGTTGAAGCGTGTTCTCAGATTTGGAGTCTTGAAGCCAGCAGCGTTCAGCTACAGCTTCTATCGTGAGAAAGAAGTCCTCTTATGATGATACCAATAATATACAAGAAAATAAATTATCTTATTTCACTTTTGCTATGTAAAAATATTGGTGCGAGTAAAATAATTATAAAGCAATTACTAAACAGTAACTATATCATTTAAAGTAACTATTAATCCATTTGTATCATCAGCGATATGTAAGTCAATTTCGGAAATTATTTTTTATTCAGAAATTCCGAATTCATACCAGAAAATCAAAAAGGGATTTTTGAATTATTTAATAACAGACTTATTACTTAAATTGACTGGTTATTTAAATTAAACGTTTTCTTTTGAAATTTCTGAATTTAAAAAAAAGTAAAACCCCGACATGCACAATAATGATGCATATGGGTTAATTAAAATGTGATCAGTACTAAAGCAAAAAAAAATAATGTTCACACAAATAATTATAATGAATTATATGGAAGTAATTTATCAAACTGTCATGAAAAAAAATGCTTACAAGCGTTGTATAGAAATTTAATATTATCTCTATATTTAATTTTTTTTTTTTTTTTTACATCTTATTATTTATATCTAAACTTTTTCTTTTTCTTAAAATTATTGAAAATAATTGTTTTTTTATAATTATTTTTAATAAAATATACAACACAATATATGATAATACAAAATTTTTAATAAAATATATAATAAAATATATAATACAGACTTTTAATAAAATATTTAAGAAATATATTTATTTATTTCTGGCAAAATAAAGTGTAGTAGCAAACAAATTTTGGTTATATTGTTGGAGTAGACATTAATAGTCCGTCAATATTAATGGACAATAATTTTCCTGGAAACATTTCCAATGAAATACCAACAGTGCTTAAATATTTGCTATACATTGGAAAATATTTTTAATGGAATTGAAAAAATAAAAAATAAATAAATAAATAAATGCTTTTCAATAGACATATTTGATATAAATTGAAATAAATCTGAAAGATTAGATTTAAGCTGGATATATTTGCAATGAATTGGAAATATCCTTCTTGCGAATAGTGTTGCAATAAACTAATTACTGAACCTAAATATATTTATTGTTTCACCTAAAAGAAAAAAAATGCAAAGATAGATTCTGAAAGAACAATAACTTTAATCTAAAAATATTTTTTTTTCGAAAATTTACACATATTTTTCTAGTTTTACGATATACATATAATCTATAAATCCGTGATAATTGCATATAAAACTAATAAAGGGTTCAAGAGAAATCTTTTGTGTTATTTAAAAAAAGGATATTTGCAATAATTTTATATCATTAAATTTGGTTTTGCTTACGTAGGGATTACCTGATATGTTTCGAATCATATGTAGTTTAATGATAAGGATTTTTTATGCAGTTTGAAGCCAGTAGCGTAAAGCCACAGCTTTGACCGTCAAACGTTCATCTATGCCTAGGTTTAAAAACCATCGCACGCTCAAAAAAAAAAAAAAAAAAAAACGAATTAGATTATCTTTTTTTTTACCATATAAAAATCTTGGTACAAATAAAATTATTGTAAAACAACTATTAAGCAGTAAATATTTAAAATTATCTCGTAACTCATTTGCAGTATTTTGCAGCATTAGCGCAGTTATGCGTCAACTCAGGAATTTCTTTTATTTTTCCGAAATTCCGAAATTCAGAAATTAAAGCTAGAATTCTGAAAAGTATTTTCTTCCTTATTTATTATCAGACGTTTCTATGTTGCATAAAATAAATTTCTTTTCACCCTAATTCAGAATACAAAAGAAATTTCTGATCTACACGCTAATGTTGAATATCGGTTAATTAAAATGAGATAAGTTCTAAAGCGACGAATATTTTCACACTAATAATTATAAAGAATTTTACGCCAAGAATTTATCAAATTGCCATTGAAAACTGCTTGCAATTGTTTTATAAAAATTATTTAGTGTGCGATAAAATATAGCAAATAATACAATTAAAAAATATAAGGACTATTATTAAGATGGTTGAACATTGTTTACATTTTATATAGTCATGGTGAATGTGCGTCTGCCGATCACCTGTATATTAAGTGATACTAATGATAAGTTATAAAAAGTCTATAAAATATGCATTGTATTAAAATAACTGTAAACATAACATATACAAAAACACAACTCATCAAGATTATGATATTTCATAATGTGCACCATGTGGTCGTATTGATATAAATGTAGACCTTGTGATGTTTGTGGGATTTTTGATAATTATTGTGAGTAAGATATTTTATCTATTCTTTACAAGTTTTTTATTTCCAATTTTACAATTTCCAATTGTTTTCTGGTAATAATACAGTATACCTGGATGAATATACTGATCTTAGCATAAATGCCAGTATATTTATGAAATACTGTATTATTTTAAAAAACGTGTGGATACATCCAGGCTGATGATTATATCTACACGTGTTTTTTCATATCCAATTCTAATTTAAATCTCTTGTTATCCAATTTTCCATTATATTTAGTTCATATTTCATTTCAAAATCCATTTGTATTCACTTGATATCAACTTCAAATTATTAACATTTTATGGTTTATTATATATTTTTTTCTCTCTCTCTCTTATTTTTTTTAAAAATATTTTTCATATTTTCAGTATTTTTGGCCAATTACCATTGAAGCAAATGCTATGGTAATATTATGATTGCACTTGTTAATTTATTAACTATGTAGTATTCTGTCTACACTTTATTACTAATTATCTCTTAGGAGATTTAATTAGAATGTTACAAGAACTTGATATGTTTTTTGAAAAGATATTATAATTATATATACATATATATATATATATTATTATTATTATTATTTATATCTTTTTTTTTCTCACAATTTTTGAAAAACAAAAAATACTTTTTTTTAATTAAAATATATATTATATTATTATACATTTCAGCGACAATAAAACAAAGTGGCAAACCCATTTGGGATATATTTTTACTTTACACTTTCATTTACATACATTAAAAACAAATTTCACATATAGATAAGATATACGTTACTTTTTTCCAAATAGGAAATGTAAGTCCTTTTAAAAACATTTATATTATTAGTTCAGCCCGCGAATGTTTTGGTTTTGGCGCAATAAAGTTTGACAGTTCTTTTTTTCATTCGTTCAGAAACACATTTGCCGCCTTGGACGTACGTTTTATTTTGACATTCAGTAAAAAAAAAATATCGATGAACAATCGATAACGATTTTTGTAGAAGGGAAAAATATTTCCCTTGAGCGTGAAAGGGTTAACCCTTACAGGACCATAAGATGTCCAAGACTGAATATGCCAATACAACACAATATTTTAGCTATTGTGGGTGTAAAGTAAGAGAATATCACCATGTCTCTGTGATACGCTTTAACCCCTTGGGGACGAGCGACACGTATACGTGACGCATAGCATGCTTAGAATCCTCGATCATTCAGACCAGTTATTTTTTATCGTAAGCTTTGCCTTATGTAATCCTAGCATTTCTGAGATTCAATTAAGCGAAAATTTCTGTTTCATAAAACCGGTGGTAAAAGATTAAAAATTCTGGAAAGGACGCTTGCCGCGAAGGGGTTCCCTTTAACGGAGATTGGTTTCCCTATGAAACAACAAAATTTTAATTACGAAATTCAACAATGACAGCAGAATTTTAATAGAAATGTTTTCCATTTATTAGCAATGTGAAATATCGCTTTTTTCTTATATACAAATAAATTTGTTCATAATTTCCGGTGTCAATCATTTATTTCAACATTTTTGTAGAAGAGAAAAATATTTCCTTTGAGCGTGAAAGGGTTAAAAAAGTTTTGTAAAAGTTTCATGCTATTTAAGACGTTGCACAGTGGGGCGTTTTGAGGATCTAGGTGGACAAAATTATTGCATTGAAGTTTAATTAGGTTTTGCTGGGTTTTCGAATGTGTCAGTAATAAAATAACCAAACAGTGATAAATATTTTACTTATTTAATTATTTATATTATTATTATTATTATTATTATATTATTACTTATATTATTATTATTATTATTATTATATTACATATATTATTATTATTTTTTAAATTATAATATTGTATTGTCATTGAAACTACACATGTATTCAAAGTTTCAGCTCAATCGGATAATTAAAACTGATGAAAATTGACTTGCAAGATTTGAATTAAACACTCAGACGCAAACTTCAAGTTCATATAACTTAATGATTCGCAAACTTTCGCAGGAGCTGTCTTAAGTTTTCAATACTTTAGGAATGGCACTTTGATTTAAAAAAAAAAATGCTTGTTGCTTAATAATGCTTAATACTGTATTAAAAGTCAAGATGAAGTTTGAAAACAAGATGGCGCTTATTTTCAAACAACAATAGGTTAAATCGTGTGACAAACATGTGACATATGTCCAGTAAACTCCTGCTTTCAAATAAAACAGAAAAGTCACGACTTGCTTTCGAACTTACAGAAAAATAATGCAACTGTTGAAAGTCTCTCAAATCAACTGCCTTCTTTACGGTCGCAGTTAATCGACACATCGTGTTTTTTCGACAAAACTCGTACGGATCTCGACAAAAGAGACATTCAGCTACCAGTATACGCGGTCTTGTTAAATTCCGAGATAATCGGAAAAATGAATTTTGTCCACCTAGATCATCAAAACGCCCCACTGTAGTTTTAACTTCTAAGAAATCGTAGAAAGGAAATTCAAAACTCATATAATTTTTAATAGTTTTATACCATTCTTAAATAACAGTTAAAAAATAATAAATTTAAGACTTCATAGGGTGTCAACGAAAAATATCTTAGATTGATATTAAATAATACATAAATTCAAATTATACTAAAACTACGTATAAAATTTACTTTTCTATATAACAATTAATTAATAAAGATTTTCCATATATGAAGGATAAATTTTGAAGTATTAATTGCAATAAATCTTTATATTTTTAATTATCATTAATTGTATGCAAAAGAGTGATGGAAAGGTAAATTTGCTTTATAAATAACAGTGGAAAACAAAATAAACAAGTTTGTACAAACAAAATATTTTGAACAACAATTTTGTTATAAACAAAACCATACGTCAAACGTGACAAATGACTACAACTAGTTGGTACTACAACTAGTTTTATAAATATTTAGTTCTAGGTGCAACAGCTGCTTCACACTTGTACAAAAATGCAAGAATACAAAATTTATTTTATGTGCCGATTTTAATATTATAGATATTAATTTTATTTTATTAAATTAAATTTCAATATACTTTGACAAACGATTAATTACAATTATGTTACATTAAAATTGTACAATGCGCAAATATCGAATGCCAGATAATGTAAAGAAATCATCGTTATTATTTCAGTGAAATAAATTATATCGCCTGCACCTAACATAACACAATTTCGCTAAACTTTGATTGGCTTATAAAGAAAGAGCAGCTGATGTCATTGTTTGTCAAATTACTTGTATAGCAAGAAACACCTATTTGTTCTTTATGGCTCCTACTATATCATGAGAGGCGGTAGTTTCTCGAGTGACGCAGCAAAAACAGGAAACCGAAAGCCCAAAACCGAAGATTTCCGTCACTCTTATATATACAGCTAGTTTGAGTTCAAAGGAAAAGCGAAAAGCCGACATTTAATATCTCAGCAAATATGAGGCACATCCTTTTGATTTTTTGACAGCTGTCTTATATCTTCGGTCTAACTCTATCCTGAAATATATAGATTTCTACATGCAGTAGATTTTAAGATCTGGAAATCCATTTTTAAGTAAAATGGGAAGTTTTTCGCTCTGCATGTAATGGTGTCATGGTGTAAAGGCGCTTATCTCGAAATCCGCCCGAAGGATTTTTTTAAAATTAATATATGATACTAATCGGTTTTAGATGAAGCGAATCCCCTTATCCACTTAAATAGGAAAACTCTAGTTTTTTATATAATCCGATTTAAAAATGGGACTATTTTCTTAAGCCAAGCTGTACAAATGCAATAGAGTGTTCACTCCCTTCTTCCGCCGGGCATTACAGTTAAAAATTGATGTACGGTTGCCGTTATCAATAAAGCTTCTGGCCGGGCTAATTATTTAGATTTTTTTAAATGCATAAACAATGAATTATATACTCTAAACATGTAAAACATATGTATTAAATTCAATTGGGGTTTATATGTTTTCTCATTTTGTTAAAAAGAAATAATTTCAGATTTTAAACATGCATATATTCGAAAAATTATTTCGATTCCTTTTTCAAAATGAGGAAATATTTTTTAATTACATGTATTCAATTTTACTGCTAAATATAATAAATCTTTCATTTTCTAATGATAAAATATTTTTCATTTCTTTGTTTCTTTCGCAACGAAGACAACCAACCAACTATTATCGTATTAATGCGCGAAGCACAAATTAGCGAGAGGCAATTGTGGAAAAGATAGGCACAGAAAATCAAAGATATTATACTTACTATAAGGTATTTTGTTTATTTATTCATTGTTTTTTATTTTATATGACTTGATGGTTCTTTTAAAAATTTTCGTTTTGGTAAGGTGATTAGTTGGTCTTTGTCAGAGCAACTGCCAATTACATGTTTTTATGGCTTTAAAATATTACTTTTATGTTATTTTGTAAAAGAAAATGCTGAAAGTTAGTTCTGAATTAAGTGTTTTATGTTATACAATGGATAAATAAGTTCTTAATTACTTTAAATCCAGAGTTTGAAAAGTAAACAAATAGCTTTTTTTTTTCTTTTTCTCATTGCATCCTGGGTCGATGCAGGTTTTCTTTCATGGGGCCCATTTTGTGAAAAATAAAGGTTAACTTTGTGAAATTTATTATATTTTTGGGAAAAATAACATTTTGTAACGAAAGTTGAAATCGATTTAATCAAATTCGAACCAAGCATTTATAAACAAAACCTGTTTTAAATCCTTTTGCGGAAGTTTTCCTCTCTGGTAAACTTGTTTGTTTACAAATTACACATTTTAAAACATCACAAAATAATAAATAGTAAGTTTTTATGGAATAGAATTTTGTGAAGGGACCATTTTATTAAATTGATTTTTGTGAAGGGGCGCTAAATAGGCCTCAAATTTTTCCTGGATCGACCCCTGGCATTACCTTATTGCATTCATATTGCCAGTATTATTACATTGTTATCATTTTTTTTTCTCATTACATTTACAAACAGTTGTGTGACAAACTTCTATCTTCATGAATGTTTTGCATTTACTTTATATTAATTTTTCACATTAATTTTTTAATAAGCTTGTTAAATAGTTTTCGAGCACTATATTGTTTCAATGTCAAATGTTACATTAAAAATTATTAAAAAATACAGTAAAAAAATTGCTATTTGCTCGCGAAACTTAAGAATATAATCATTTTAACCCACATAGATTTTTTTAGCTCTAAAATATTACTATACAATGAATAAATAAGTTCTTATTTACTTTAAATTCAGAGTTTAAAAAGTAAACAAATAGCTATTTTATTTTTCAATTTTTCTATCATTTACCTGTGATTTTAAAAAGCATTTAAAATTACTAATTTAGAGGTATGAAATACCTTATATGTGCTTAAATCACAGAAAAAATACAACTTTAGTAAGTATATTACAGGGCTCTGTTTAAGAAGAATCAAGAACACCTTTAAAGGATCTACACAATTTTTTTTAAATCTTAAAACAGTATCCTTCACATTTTTTTTCATTTTAAAACAGGTTATTTCACCTTTCTTTTCATATTAAAACAGGACACTTCACAAAACTTTTTCATACCAAATATTAACTCTTCACAAATTTAATCATCTTAAACTTTTCCCAATTTTTGTATAAAATACTGTTTACTGTTGACTGTAATAAGTGTTTGTTCTTCAAAGTAAATTCTGAAAATTTATTAAATTTCAACTGCTGCTAATACATTTAATTTTTTTATTACAAGTTACATAAATATCAATATTTTACATAGGGTTTCTTGTACAGCGGTGTATTTTAAAAACATATAGAAGAAAGAAAAAAAAAATTTAGAGAAAACCACTGTTAATTATTTTGCAATGTTTTTTAATAGTTAGATCTTATAAATTAAGTGTTGGTGAGTGCAAAGTTTGAAATTGTCTGAATATGTTGAAAACAACATAGGGCTCTAAAACTATTTACTTGCATAAGTTTATCAAAAATGAATTTGAAAAATTAATATACAGTAACAGCAAAACATGCATGAAGCTTCACAAACAGCTATAGACCATCAAAGTATCAAATAAAATGAAAATTTTGAAATGGAGAACCATCAATTCAAAATAAATAAACAAAATACCTGGGGGAGGGGAGGGGGGAGTTTTTTATCTATTATAAATTGCAGCTTGTATTTTCAAACAATTTGGAAGGGTGGATAAAATTTTATCATTTAAAATATTAAAAAAAAATAATACCTTCTAAACTAGAATTTTATTATCAATTTTATAGATGATTTTCTTTGGACGATTACTCTCTATGAGAGAAAAGTTCTACTTTTTGCATTTGTTCGCCACAGTATATTTTGTTGTTTTTCAGCCAGTCTATAGAATTCTTTGCAGGAGTGCGGTTTTCAACAGGCATGTGATGTGGAGCATTGGCCATATATAGGGCACTATTCGGTTGCAAATTTGGAAGAAGTTTTTCCAACACTCATTTTTGGAAGTTTTCGTAGTGCATTTGCACGGGATTGTCACCCCTTTTTGTCGACGCTTTATACAGTAGTTGAGCATCCGTAAGGAAACACGTTTCCTCATTTTTACGCTCGAGTTAAGACCTTGTACCGGTCTTGTACAGCTAAGTACATGGCCGTTAAAGTTTTTTCCCGTAAATAGTTAATAACTTGCTCCTTTTAATTTGATGTTATTCGTTTTTGGGTAAAGGTGAAAATAGGCACTCGCCAATCACCACTCGGCAATAAAACTTGAAAATCTGACTTGAAAAATATGGAGAAAACCGACCAAATGCAGGATTTTCTGATTTTCTTTTTTTCCCATGTCCGTTTGACAAAATTCATGATTTTCCTCGCCAGATCGACGAAAATACTAATTTTTCTGCACCAGATCGATGAAATTAATGATCTTACTGCACTAGATTGGCGAAATTTATGATTTTTATGCACCGATTAAAGAAATTCATGATTTTTATGTGCCCGTTCAGCAAAATTTCTGATTTTTACATGCCGTTCAACAAATTTCTTGATCTTTATGTGCCCCGTTGAGAAAATTTGTGATTTTTACACGCCTGATCGACTAAATTCATGATTTTTATATGCCCGATGGATGAAATTAATGATTTTTACATGCCGATCAATGAATTTCTTGATCTTTATGTGCCTGTTTGACAAAATTCGTGATTTTCATGCACCGATAAACAAAATTCATGATTTTTACATCTGTGTTCGACAAAATTTATGATCTCCCCCTCCCTGATCCACAAAATTCATGTTTTTGCTGTGCCTGATTATTGAAACTCATCATTTTTACACACCCGATCGACAAAATTCATGATTCTTACACACCGATCAATGAAGTTCAAGATTTTTATGCACTTGATCACCGAAATTCATGATTTTTTTCATGCTCGATCGACGAAATTTCATTTTTCTGAACCTGATCGACGAAATTATTGATTTTTATGCAAACGTTTGATGAAATTTGTGATTTTTATGCACCTACTTGATGAACTTGTGATTTTTAACCACCCACTTGATGAATTCGTGATTTCTATGCAACTACTCTACGAATCGGTAATTTTTATGCGTCCGTTCTACAAAATTCATGATTTTTTCGTGCCTAATCGATGAGATTCATCATTTTTACGCACCGATTGATGATTTTTATGTGCCTGATTCATAAATTTCTTAATTTTTATGCATCCGTTTGACGAAATTAATGATTTTCATGTGCCGATCAAGGAATTTCTTGGTTTTTGTATCTATTTGATGAAATACGTGATTTTTATGCGATCGATAAACAAAATTCAAGATTTTTACGTGCCCGATTGACAAAATATATGATCCCCCCTCCCCCGATCGACAAAAGTCATGTTTTTTCTGTACTTGATTGATGAAATTCACAGATTTTTACATACCCGATCAACGAAATTCATGATTTTTAAATACACTATCAACGAAATTCATGATTTTTTCATGCCCGATTGACGAAATTAATGATAATGTCCATGCCCCAATTTGACCCCCCCAAGGGGGTACTTTCTAAATTTTGCTGTTGCTCCTCATGTTATATATTGTTGGAAAGGTCTGTGACTCTTTAATCATATTATGCATCTCCTGTGTCCACACCCCCACTTTGCCCCCCCCAAGAGGGTACTTTTTGAAATTTTGCACAACCCCTCCTGTGATATATCGTTGGAAAGGTCTGTGACCGCTTAGTCATATTATGCATCTCTGGTGTCCATCCCCCCACTTTGCCCCCCCCTCCCAAGGGGGGTACTTTTTAAAATTTTGCACACAACCTTCATGTGATATATTGTTGGAAATGTCCGAGACTGTTTAATCATATTATGCATCTCCTGTGTCCACACCCCCACTTTGCCCCCCCAAGGGGGTACTTTCTGAAATTTTGCACAACCCCTCATGTGATATATCGTTGGAAAGGTCTGTGACCGCTTAGTCATATTATGCATCTCTGGTGTCCCTCCCCCCACTTTGCCCCCCCAAGGCGGGTACTTTTTAAAATTTTGCACACTCCCTTCATGTGATATATTGTTGGAAAGGTCTGTGACTGTTTAATCATATTATGCATCTCCTGTATCCATACCCCCACTTTGCCCCCCCAAGGGGGTACGTTTTGAAATTTTGCACAACCCCTCATGTGATATATCGTTGGAAAGGTCTGTGACCACTTAGTCATATTATGCATCTCCAGTATCCATACCCCCACTTTGCCCCTCCCACAAGGGGGTACTTTTTTAAATTTTGCACACACCCCTCATGTGATATATTGTTTAAAAGGTCTGCGACCACTTAATCGTATTATGCAGCACGGCAGCTATACGGTTCCGCAGGCAGCGGGAACCCGAGCCGGAGGTTCGTTCGGTTAGAGGTTTATACTATTCGATGTGCAAATTAAGGTATTATCCGGTGCATGCATAGCACGACCGGTATACGGTGCCGGAGACAGCAGGGACCCGGGTTGGTGGTTCGTTCGGTTATAGGTTTATACTATTCCATGTGGAAATTAAGGGATTGTCATACAAATGGAGAATTCAGTTAGATTCGAGGCCCTGATGTAAATTGAAGGCCCACTAGCGGGCGAAGCCACTAAGTTTTATTCTTATAAATTTATACCCTAATGCTTAATTGCGACTGAAAGAAATTTTCATCAATAACCGCTTAAAAGTAATGATATCAGTACAAAAACCCTTAACGGGTTAAAAGTTGTGACGCAGCACTTTCTTTTGGCTCTAAGAATTTCAAATATGGGTCTTAAAAGTAATGATATCAAATTTGAGTGACGCTATGTTAATTTTTTTTAAATCATCATTTTCTTTTTAGTTTTATTTATATTCACAGGTGCAATTATTATTTTAACATGAAAATAATATAAAATTTATTCGCTAAAGCTTTTTCATTCAGATCTCTCAGGAATTCAAAATATGGGTTTTAAAAGAAATGATATCAAAATTTGAGTGACACCTTGACGTGAATTTAATAGGATTGTTTTAAATTTAAATTTCAATTATTTTTCGTTTGTCTTCTAAAGTATATTTACACATACAAACAATACTTTTAATTTTTCAATACACTGTTAAATATATTACTTTCACTGAGCCTATATTAAGTATTGAAATGTATTTATTTCAATAGACTGATTCATGTTTTGTGCCACGGTATCCAAAATCATAAGTAAAATTTATGTAAATGATTATTTTGCGTCATAGTATCCAAACAAAGGAAAATGTATGCAAGTGGATACTATGACGCAAAATAATCATTCTCTCTCGAAATATTCGTTCTGATAAAAAGTTTATATAAAATTTCGAAATTGTTTATTTTAAGGAGTGATTATCAAAGACAATAAAAAAATATAAATTTTACATAAAAAATGAAGTCGATCGGATAATGAGTTGCCGAGGTATTTGTAATCATATTTTCTACATTCTTTGATTTTTCATGACCCTGTATTTCATTCAAATTTCAGTTCAAAGATATATATTAATTGGAGAAGAGACGCTTAAACCGACGCAGTAAACCGTTAGTTAATAGGATTATCAATTTTGGAGTTATAAAAATGTCTCTTTTATGCAATTCTGTAATAGAGCATTTAAAGTTTATGACGTCATCAAGCCAGGATTTTATTCGAATTGCAATGCATTTTATAAGTAGTTTACACATGTTTTATTTTCATATTTTATATTATGCATATCCATGATGGGTAAGTATTACGGTGGCCCCCAACGACTAGTATAAGAAATGTAACCTTACCGAATTTATTTTTGTATTCATGGTATATTTATTATTTTTTATTAATTATGAAAAATGTTGTCAGGCAAATGACCGCCTCTGGACCTTCTGTAGCAGTTGATTCGTTCGAGGTAATTTTCAATTACTTTTTCCGAAGTTTCAGGGATAGAACTGCTATAATTTGGCGGATGTTAGTTTTTAAGTGCTCCAACGTTGCAAATTTGTTGGCGTAGACTCAACCCTTAAGAAATCCCCACAAAAAACAACTGCATTAAATGGCTTGATCTTAGCGATCAGTTGACGTCACCGAAGCATGAAATAATGCGACCGCTTAACTTTTCACGCAAATCATCTAACGTTGCTCGTCTTACTGAAGCCGTATGTCTTCCACATGAATATCTTTGATTTTGTGCCCAAAGTATGCCAAAGGGAGCCATAAGAAAGGCCCAAACTTTGCGAAGGCCGACGAATCGATAATTTCGGGTCTTTGGCCACACTATCACTCACAGCAGTAATATTTTCGGCTGAACGTGCGCCACGATGATGCACACAGCTAACTCTGTCTTCAATGCTTCCATTTTCCTCAAATGCTTTCAGTACATTGCGCCAAATTATACCAGAGATAACCCCCGAAACTTACGAAAAAGTCATCGGAAATTACCTCGAACGAATCAACTGTGCTGTAGAAGTTCCAGAGGCGCTCATTTACCTGACATAATGTTTCATATTAGGTATAAAGGTACACTTTGTGTGGCTATCAATACGAAAAAGCTAAAAACAACGTTGAAGCACACAAATTAAAAAACTTTAAAACACATACGGCCGTTTCAAAGATGCATAGATCCCCTTCATCAGTGTAAGGTGTGGGGGAAAAAAAAGTTAAAAGGGTTCAAAAGACCCACGCTCGGCTATAGCCCCGAGTACTGGCTGTAATCTGACCAAAATGGCAAAGCAAGTGTAACCAGAGCAGAAGTGACGCAGCTGATAGGAAATCACCGAAAACAGGCATCACTGCGCAGGCTCTCTCCAAACGGGAGAAAGAAAAGGGGTGCTAGATATGTCGTTCACCAATGAATCTGTATATTTATAAATATAATGTGCTTCATAAAAATCAAGATCAAAAATTGAATTGCAATTTTGAATAATTTTGGCTCCGAAAAAGTTAAATCTATGGTCAAAATTCGAACAATGCTTCGCTATTGTAGATTTATCAAGTTCTTGCTTTTTGATATAATTTTCGTGTTCTTTTAATCTAAATTTAAGTGCTCGCCTCGTCTGACCAATATAAGATAGACCACATTCACAATATATTCTGTAAATTCCCCAACTGTTATGACTTGGATGACTTGTTAAAGATCCGATTATCTCTGAAACTACTCAATCGATTAAAAAAAATAATGGTGACAAAATGCTGGTGATCTTCTCTGCTCCAACATAGGCTATATTTTTAACCAAAAAACTTTCTAAAGTTCTGTGATATTTTTCGGGCTAAAAATTTGAAATTTGGTTTGGTGTTTACTTTTAGAATGTAAATGCTATAAATTGTTTCAAAAAACGTTCAAAATTTCTATTTCGTTGGAGCTGCTAGTTTTAGAAACTGAAAAATTGTCATGGTTGTTACATTAAAGACATAAATGCTCGCCCAGAACAGTTTTATAAAAATTCTAAATTTCATAGGGTGCAGGAACAAAAAACATTCTAAAACGTTCACATTATGGGATACAGTTGGATTGGGATTATTGGGATTTGGCATACTGTTTACGTTTAAGATATAAATGCTCGCTAAGACCAACTTCTAAAAAATTCGAAATTTAAAAGGGTGAAATGAGCGGAAAAGTTCTAAAACTTTCTAAATTATAATTTAGTTGAAACTGTTAGGATTAAAAACTTAGTATAGGGGTTATTTTACGATGCAGATGTTCAGTATAAACAGTTAATCCAAAATTCGAAATTTAAAGGTGTGAAATGACCGGAAACAGTTCTCCATTTATTTAGAATTATTAGGGATAGAAACTTAAAATTTGACATGTCTGTCATTTGTAAGATGTAAATGCTCTTACAGTTTAGTTTGCATATAATTTGAAAATTAGACGGAAGAAGCAACGATGGGACTGCGACGGGGCAGCAGCAAAAAAAAAGTTCTAAAATTACTATTTTTGTGATTTTGCTGATACTGAAACATTAAATTTGGCATTGTGGTAATTCTTAAAATTTAATTGCTTGTTAAAAACGGTTTCTAAAACAATTCGAAATTTAAATGGGTGAAATAAGCGGGAAACTTTCTATAAACATTCTAAAATATAATTTATCTGAAATTATTATGAATAGAAACTTGAAATTTGACATAATTGTAATTTAAGAGGAATAAACACATCCACAGGACAGTTAAAAAAAAAAAAAAAAACACAATCGAAATTTTACAAAGTGCAAGAACAAAAGACGTTGAAAAATTGCGATTTATGTGATATGGTTGATATAGGAGCTTTGATAAGTAGGAGATTGGAATTTAAAAGAAATGCTCACTAAGAACTGTTTTTTAAAATATTCGCAATTTCAACTTAAAAATGAAATGAGCTGAAAACCTCAATTCTAAATTACCATTTATTTAGAATTATTTTTAGTACTTCTCATTAATTTAAATTTCATGTTTGCCTAATGTAGTATAAGTATGAATTTTACTCAAATTTGGCCTAATTAGTAATTTTTGAACTATTCATTTCAGTATATTTTCATCTAATAAGAATTTTTTGAACTATTCATTTCAGTATATTTTCATCTAATAAGAATTTTTTGAACTATTCATTTCAGTATATTTTCATCTAATAAGAATTTTTTGAACTATTCATTTCAGTATATTTTCATCTAATAAGAATTTTTTGAACTATTCATTTCAGTATATTTTCCTCTAATAAGAATAGGCACACACATACCACTTGGCATTTTTTAACAACTACGTGTGTAAAGCTGTGGTTTTAGCTAATTCTATTATAATTGAATAAAGAATTACCTAAATGCTTGTAAAAATTGGTTTTGAATTAATGGGATTATATTGAAACAAAGTATTACATCTGCACTTTTATGTCTTATTTCAAAAAATTAAAAAATATATATTCCAGTTTATATTTGACTGATCTTCCTAGAAGGTAGATCATAATCTATGAATGTCATACGTCATAAAGTACATAACGTCATACGTTATGAAGTGCAATTATATTATATTTAATTGTTATTTTAAAAATTATATTGATTATATGATGATTGTTAGATTCCGTAAATTTACTAATGTGTTATGCTTTAAAAAATTCTATTTTTTTTATTTAAAAAATACCCAAAAAAAAAAAAAAAAAAAAAAAAAAAAAAAAAAAAAAAAAAAAGAGAGAGAGAGAAAACCGTTTTTAAAAACAACACTACTTTTATTTTCCATTATTACGTTTTATACGTTTATTTTGATACTGATTTAATATTTAAAAGGAATCAAATTTGATTTCTTATCTTCAGATTAGTTTAAGTTTCATGTTCACCTAATGTAGTATAAGAATAAAGTTTACTCACAATGTGGCGCTTAATTAGAAATCTTTGAATTTTTGCATGTCATAATTTATTAATTCTCTTAAAATCAGTAATAAAATCTGTACATCTTAAACGAGAAAGTTAAAAAAAGTATTTTCTTCATAAATGGTTTGTTTTATATTTCTTTTTTTTTTCGTTATATTTCGATTTATTTATTTTTTGCTTTACCCTTACAGGAAAAAAAGAAAAGAAAAGAAAAAGAAAAATGCATTACACACAATGAATTGCACTTTACTTTTACTGAAAGAGAAAATCGTGGGGAGTTTCTCTTTTGTTGGTCTGTATCTTTTAGCATTTGTTAGCTTCAAACTTCCATTTTCAATAAAATTGTGTGACATATCGATTTTTATCTCGTTGTAAAATGTAATAATAAAAGCGTTTTATATAGCAAACATAAAAGAAATGGAAATATTGTGTTAGCTTTAACACATTTTTCTCATATGTATTGAAACTAATAGAAAAAAAAATGTTCATTGTAACTACTTTCCTTTGTATTCAGTGAAATTCATAATGGGAAGAGACATGTTTAATGTTAGTGAATAAAACCCCCTAAAAAGCGAATTCAAAAATTTGTCAAGCGGAATTTTACTTTTTGTGATATAAAAACGATGAAAATAAAGACTTGTGTAACCAACAAATACAATCATATGGGAAAATTACGAATAATTTTGAATATATATTTTTTTTATGATAAATCAACTTTCAAATATTTATTCTTCATAGAAATTTTAACTTCAATACGTAATATGTGCTATTGTTTAATACGCGTGTGGTGTCCCTAGGAAGATTTGAACACTGTCATTTTAACCCTAGAACGGCCATGTCTATCATTTTGAACGAATGAAATAAATATATTTCGATTCGAACCAACACATTTCTTTGTAAAATAATTTAAATATATACCACACAAGAGAAAAAAAAGCAGTGTTGCCAGATCATTAAAAGTCAATTTCCCCAAAATTTATGAAACTTTCCTAAATTACTGTTTTTTTTTTTTTTTTGGAAAAAATCCCCAACTTGGTGTCTATTCAAAAAAAGTAAATTTTCAATTTCCAATTTCCAATTTACCATTTAAAAAAAAAATATTTTACTAATTTATGCTAAAAATTTACCCTCAAATCAAGTCATTTTTTTAAAGAATTCCCCATTTACAAAAAATGAACATTTAAATTTTTATATTTAATTAAATATCGTAAAATCTTCGTTTCAAATCATATTTATGCATGTTTACCAGATATCTAAATTTAAAATCTTATTTACTTCCGTTACAATCTGTTTTGAAGAAAATAGAAAAAACATATTATATTCAAAATGACTTGGAAAAATGGCAACAATGCTTTATATGACACTAATTATTCAGAATTTCGCCTACTATATACTATATTTGTTTATTGGTACATTGAAAATTTAAGAAGAATTAAAGTTTTAAAAAACTGAGATAAAAAGTAATAATAGAACTTCCGTTGTCAGAAAGTTAAAGGTGTGCACAAATGGATAAAAAAAGGTGGAAAGAAACGCGTAAACTGTAATGTTATAAACGACAATGGAAACAAACACGTAAACTGTAATCATATAAACGACAAGCATGACCACAAGAATAATGATTGATATTTCCGATTTCCATATTTTATTTCCATTTCCAGAATCAAAATAGAGACATCCAGTATTGCCAAATGACTAAAAGTAAACATTAAGTGAAATAATGAATGAAATTCCGCAAGTTTTCCCCCAAAAATATTGATAGTCCCCAAAAATTTCCCCAATAATTACTTGTCCTCAAAAAATTTCCCTAAAGATTAAAAATCCCCAAAATGGGTAAAAAATCCCCAATCTGTCAACACTGAATAAAAAAATTAAATAAGTAAGTTAAATAGTTTAACATAAGTATTCTGGTGAAAATATTTTTATAAAACTGCTGTAAAAGTCCCGGCTATTAAAAAACATTTTTTTTTAAAAAACAAATCATGAATTATGTTGTGTCCTTTACGATGTTATGCGAATTTTATTTAAGATTTTTCTTATAACATTTGTTTAATTGTTTTGATTTCAAAAATCCTAGTGACCATATAGTGCGTACTATGAAATAAAATAATTTTCTCTCTTTTTTTAAATTTTGTGAGTTTTAGAGCAATATATTTTATTGTATAGAAATTACCATACAGCCAATACGATGCGAATCTTCAAAAGCATAAAAATTGCATATCAACAAAAACGCAAATAAATTGCTCTTTAGTGGTAGAGTGTCAGACGGATATACAAAAAAAAAAAAAAAAAAAAAAAAAAAAAAAAAACGGAAGAACATTACATAAAACGTGATCATTCAGAAAATGGATTTTTTTAAATTACAGCTAGAGATATGTATAACAATTGGTTCTTCACAAGGCTCAATAATATTTAGCAACGTGTAAATCTTGGCATTTTTAATTTTTTAAACTATTATTTTTTGTATGACTGAATTAATTGATTTTAAATAGCAGCAAATGCCACATGTTTAAAAATAACTAATACAGTAATATTTATTAAATATTGACGATAAAAACTCAAAGCAGAAGTTCATTTGAACAAGGGGAAATATTTTTATAGTGACATATCCTTCTATTATGGTAAAGTGGAATACTAATCTTAATTTCAGATTAATACTAATCTTAATTTCAGATTCATCTTTTCTAATGCCTACTTGTTTTCCACAATAAATTTACTTAAAATATAGTTTTAGCTAATACTGTCATAACAGTATAGAAAGAATCTCTGGAAATTGCTCACATTTTATTTTAATGTTTGCATGATACAAAATCTGACTAACGAATAAAGATAAAATTGGAAAATACGAAATGAGAGTGTATATGTTTTACCAATATAATAAGGATGCATTATTGAAATTGTGTTTTTTTCACTTATTATACGGGTATTCGCAGCCACGTTGTTAGCTAACACTATTTTAAATAAAAAATATTCGTGATAGATTTTAGAATATTTTCAAAAGAGGTCTAAAACAAAGATTAACGCTTAGAAAAAATGTGACACAAAAAGTGACAGCGACGTCTACTGTAATTATGCTTTCCTATGCTCCTGACAGTTTTCTGTAAGAAACTATCATCTTAAAGAAATCTACCACGAATAGTGGTTGCAAATATTAAAACATATTGGGCGCTGCGACCACTGATATCTGCATTAAACTTCAGAAATATGAATAATAAAAAGCTCCTTGAATTTAAATTAACCGTACATTTCTGTGATACAGAATCTAATAACCAAATGAGGATATTGAAAATGAAAATAACAATAATTATTGATAGTGACAAAAAATACATAAACACACATCGGTAAGTAATCAAAATGTATTATTGGGATTCATGTTATTTTTTCCTTAATTATGTAATCATATGTACACAACTCTTGGCACAATGTTTCCGATCAGTGTTGTCAAAATTATAATTTTTGCATTTCGAACCATATAATTTGTGCATTCATGGGCGTAAGGACGTTTTCCAATATGCAAAATAAAAGAACACTTATTAAAATATAAATGGAAAATAAATTCAATGTAACAATCATATCATGTATATATTATACTGCAGGCGATAAAGTTTCCACATGAGAAAAAAATTACCGATCAAGGCAGCAGTTGAAAAATAGCAATCGATCACTGAAAAAACAAGTTATAAATTTGCATTTTGAAGACTGATACGAGTGCCTGCGCATGTGTACAATCTCTGATTGATATTTATATAAAAAAAGAAACATTCCAGTGGCGAGATCAAAATCATCTTTGACGTATTGGGGAATGGGTTGTGTGAGAAACCTGTCTCATGATTTAAAAATCCGTGTGATTCAACTCTTGCAAGAGGGAAATTAACAAAGAAAAGTAGCTGCTTTACGCCACGTTTGGAAAAAATTCCAGCTGACTAATAGCGTGGAAAAGTTACCTCAAACTGGATTTCCACGAACGACGACGCCTAGAGAGGACAAAAAGTTTGTTGAAATAGTGAAGAAAAAGTGGCGAGTATACATGCTATCTTCATAAAAATGAACCCAAATTATTACAATAAGCCACTTAATCATAATCTATCGTTTGAATGCTTTTGCAATATTAGTTTCTACAGGGTTATCCAAAATATATTCGTTTTCCTTCAATTTGTTGACGGCCCCTTATGGGGTTTCGGGAAAAAATCTTCGCGGAAATATATGACGTTTATCATGTTGTTTACACTCCTGAAGTTTCAGGATAATTCCTCATGTATCTTTCCAGATATTTAACAAAACGTCTAAAATCGCAAGTGACCGATCATCATTGGAAATATAGTGTGTATATATATATATCTGACATTTGTCATGCTGTAACTCTCTTATTTATTAACAGATAGGGATGTGACTGAGTATGTATATAGGACATACCAAGGTCTTGACCGAGGTCGTTGGTCAGCTTCATACACCATCTTATTTCAAAATAGCGGCAGTTATTTTTTTTTTATTAAAAAAAAAAATTCAAAAATATGTATAAAAATTTATAAATTGAAAACGTAGTTTCCGTTAAGTATTAGATTGTAATACAAGGATTCCGGAACATTTTTTGTTTTGGCTTTATCTTAAAAAATGACTGAGATATGGCAGTTTGAAATTCTTGGTTGGTGACATTTTGAAACAATCTGTTTTTTTTTTTTTTTTTTTTTTGCTTTTTTTTTTATGTTACAACTCTCATGCGGAATTCGCATTCAGATTCACTATTAACGAAAACCGGGTTTGAATCTTCTATAATCGGGTTCCAAGAATTGTAGCTTCGGGTGTTTGAGTAACAGAGTAAAATGAGTAATTTTTTTAAAAACACGGACTAAGAAAGTTACCTTTTCCTCCCAGTACAGGCCGGAAAGACTTTTTTCCATTAAAAACTCTCTCTTTTTATTATTATTATTTTATTTTATTTTGAAAAATTTATATTATTTTACATAATTTTATTTCTTTGTTACCAAGTCTGAAAATTACACGATAATGTATTAAGTTATACTGTTTTTTAAATAAAATTTTATATTTTTATGTGAAATTAAATTACTATAAATCGTAAGAATAGCAAAAAAAATCGGAGAACACTAAACTAATAAAGTTCAATGCTATAATAAAAGAAAATATATTAATATTATTTACAAAATCTGTCCATTTATATTCATTTCTGAAAATTTTACATTTTTATTACATATCATGCAAAAAAAATGTTATAACGTTATATAAATTTTCAAATTTTACTTAAATTTAATTTTTTGGTTCTCAAGTCATGCAAAAATTACTTAAATACTACTAACATGTTATTCTACGGTGTTCATTTGACGCAATGATCAAAATAAATGCGCATAAAAAATTAACAACACAGCTACCACTATTTTAGGACATAGCACATTGTCTTTTAGGTAGATTTCGTAAGAAATACTACATATTACATTCTCATTTTTGAAAAATTTTTGCAGATCTACGTCGATCATGACTCCCAGAACCCAAAAACAGCCCCAGTTCAAAACTTTATGTCTATCTATCTATCTATCTATCTATCTATGTCACTTTTTTATGGACACAATAACTCCACTAATTCTGCACATATCTCTTCCAAATTGATACATAAAATCAAGGGGCATAAAATCTCGTTCAAGTTTGGTAACGGGCAAATCGAACCAAGGGGGGGGGGGATCGGGGAGCTTTTTGTGAAAACAGAAAAAAAAACATATTTACTTAATTATGATACTATCGAATTCGTTTAAAGTTATTATTACTTCTAGGAAAAGGGCCGAAATTTTATGTATGACAGATTTTTGATATCATTAAAAATGGCCCCAAGGGGAAAAAAAGGGGGGTTTTAGAAGAAACAAATTGATAACGTCGTCAATTCCCAAGATATCAAATCCGATTAAATTTATTGTAAATCTCCTTAAAATTATCTACAACTTTTATACTGACAAGTTTTTTATAAGACCAACTCTTATGGCAAAAAAAAATTAAAAACAAAAAAATCGCTGCTGGCTCCGCCCACAAGCAGACGTGAAAACAGAAAAAAACCTATACCTTCTTAATTTTTATACATATAGAATCCGTTTAAAGTTATTGTTACTTCTAGGAAAGGGGCCAAAAATTTGTGTATGGCAGAATTTTTATTTCATTAAAACTGCCCCCAAGGAGGGAAAAAAGGGGGGTTTTAGAAGAAAAAAATTCATAACTTCGTCAATTCCCAAGATATCAAATCCGCTTAAATTTATTATAAATCTTCTTAATATTATATACAACTTTTATATTGACAAGTTTTTTAAATTACCAACTTTTACGGTAAAAAAAAAATTAAAAACAAAAAAATCCCTGTTGGCTCCACCTACAGGCAGAGGTATATTTCGAAGTGGGTGGTCCCAACTTGCACATCATGGCAAATAGGTCTTTCTTCTGCATTTCCCAATAATCAGGTGCCCCACGGTCTGCGTCTTTGAAATCTACATGTGCCTGTAGGCCGAGCCGTCAGGGATTTTTTTTTTTTTAGATTTTACGTTCTTTAATGTGTAAAACTGAATTGCAGATTTGTATTAAAACCATATAAGCTGAACTATGCAAATAAAGTAAAAAATATATTTTAATGACAAATGATTTTTTAACAATTGTTACAAAATCTGTCAATTTATATTATTTAATGCAAAATCATCTTCTTTGTTGCTAATTAATTGAAAAAATAATCACCTCATAAATGCTAAAATCCTTCTGAACTATGCAAGTAGAATTCCATAAAATAAGTTTTACAAAAATTAAAATTCATTTCAAATTTCTTCATTTATATTGCATATATATATTTTTTATTTTTTTGAAAATTCATGGAAAGTGTTACGAAACGTTTTAAAAATTATACTCTACCTTAAATTTAGATTTTTCATTTTTAATATTAATTTAAGTTACAATCAACCATTGTTCAGATCCAATTAACGTGTTGCAACGAAACCCCAGAAAACTAAACTAAGCGCATAAAAATAAATAATATAATAAACAAAATGTTTTTCCTTATCGTTATATACAATGCCTATCCATTTACACAATTTTCAAGTTTTACTTAAATTTCATTTTTTGGTTATCAAGTCATGCAAAAATTAATTAAATGTTATTAACAATTTATCCTACGGTGTTGAGTTAACGCAACAGTCAAAATAAATGCGCATAAAAAGTTCACAATAAAGCTACCACTATTTATAAAAAAATCCCATAACTGAAACTTTGCGATTAAATAAGGCGAAAATTAACATTTGGAGTTTACGGTGAGAGACGGTTTTCAGCAAAAAGTTGAAGTTTGGTGGTTCATACCTGTAAACATATCGTTTTTAGTCCAATTTGAGTGAACATTTTTGGCCCAGAAATTTTGTTTAATAAATGAAAACAAATTGAAATCAAGTGATTATCCCATAGAATAAAATATACATTTAATTAAATAAATTTTCTGGTTTGAATTATGTTTATTTGATTTACAAAAACTGAAAAGTTGACATATATGGTTAATGGATTAAATAGTATGCTCTACAAAAATCTCAGACCTAACTTATTAAACAATATATGAAATGAAATTACAATCAACTGTAAGATTTGTAGTAAAATCATATAACGCTGAACTATGCAAATAAATTAAAAAATATAATTTAATGAAAAATGATTTCTTAACAATAGTTACTAAATCTGTCAGTTTATATTATTTAATGCAAATTCAAATTCTTCATTGAAAAAACCAATGAAACGGTATTAAATTATTCTCTATTTGTAATTTAGATTTTACGTTTTTAAATATGAAATTAAATTACAATCAATCGTAAGAATTGTAAGGAAATCGTAGAAAGTTATAATGTACTTATAAAATTCACAAAACATCACCCTCCATATGATTTTTTTCAATGTTTTATGGCTACTATCCAATAAAATAGCCTCATATCAGGCTATACAATAGACAAATGCTGTTATTTACTTTTCGTGAAAGGAAAAGTCGCGAAGAATGTTATTACTCTGTTGGTGGATGTCTATTACTTTTGTAAAGCTTTAAAGTTCCATTTTCAATAACAGTATGTGATATACATTCTTTTCCTTTTATACAATATAGTAAACAGACGTCATAGTACGTAAATAAAAATATGTACGTATTTACTGTAAGCCTACATAATATTGATTTTTCTGATGGTTTTCCTTTAACTTTTTTAAAATTTTTAATGAAAAATAGATTATAATGTTGTTGATTTTTCTTTGTTTGCTTTTTTATGCCTCTATATTTAATATAAATGTCTCGTTTTGTGCAACTCTGTTTAAACGAAATCCATTTGTAAACGAAAATGTCTAATACCAGTAATATTAAAGACTACTTATTTACGAATTTAGTGATTTTAATGTACCTAGGTTAATTTTTCTATAATCTAATTTTAGCTTTGATTTGAGTACAATTATTGCGGATTCAATAACCGTAGTTAACATTTAAAGATACATATATGTGTCTCAATTACTAAATACATTTCCACATCTTCTATTCATACTTCTTATAAACATTTGTACAATAAACAAATTGACCATAAAAAAAATGACAAATGTTGAATTAGTCAACTATTTTTAATAAAAATAACCTGTTTTTGAATACCATTTTTTGAAAACTAATTTAGATAAGTAAGTCTGAAAATTTAGAAGATTAGATTAAGATATAAATCGCCAATTAATAAATAAATGGTCAATTATTAAATAGAAGTAAGATTTAGAAAAATATATCAAAAATTTTTCTTTCGGAAATTTTTTTATGGCATGGCGGTACTGATATAATTATTTGTGTTTCCATACAGAAAAAATAATCTAAAAATTAAGCAACCAAAGTAAAGAACAACTTCCAAAATGAACTTTCTAATGTTAGTTTTAAAAGAGATCATTTACGTACAAAAACGTTAGGAAACCTTCATGAAATCACAACAGAATGTTCAGTTATTAACATTTAAATGGCAGGAAAAAATCTGCGTAATATTAATATATATATATATATATATATATATATATATTTCTATTTTATATAAAAGTTTAAACCTAAAACAGTACAACAAAGTATAATAATAATTTTTAATAGAGTTATTATATAAAAGTTGAAATGGATGAAGGATTTTTTATAAATATACTGAATATAATGATTGTCAGTTTGAGTAATATTTTATAAGTTATATGACAATGATTATAATAGATGATTTACTATATATTACTGAAGTTGTTAACCCTTTGACTACGAGTAGAAACATATGCGTCAATGTGGACAATTCTTTTATTCTATTCGTACAACTTTTTGGAAAATAATCTCACATAGAGTAGTACATTTCAAAGCGAAAACTGCCACAAAGAAATATATTTGTAAATTTTGGTGCGATTGAATAAAAAAAAAAATGTCAGTCCTGGCCCATAATCAAAGGGTTAATAATTTTTTTTCAATGAAATTTATATACTACTGAAATATATATTGTCTACCAGAAACACTGAAAAATAATTTACTGTATAATTGAATTAATAATTGAAGTAATTTATTTGCATATAATGACAACTTTCTTCAAAAAGACAACAGAATAAATCAGTCTTTTCAGATCACTCTGTAACTACTAATCACTCTGAAAATTTCACACCTACATATGAATATCTCATACGACAGGAAATACGAAATCTATTTATTAATATTTGGATGACATTGAGAATTATGAGTTATATGAAAAAAATAGTTTTTTTTAAATATCAGAGTATTAAAATTTCTTAACAAAACATTGTTATATTTTAAAATAGCAAGTTTAAGAAACTTACGTTTTATTAAAAAATAATATGGACAAATGTTCTATAATTCATTTGGTGACCAGAGATTGCCCCTCGATGCTTGTTATGAGTAAATTTTACGACGAGTTCAGATCGCACTTATGCACTTGTGTATAAAAATGCATTTGACACGCAATAAAATGTTGACAATGTCACAATAAAATGTTGAAAAACTAGTATGATCTATAATAATAAGGAAAAAGTTTGTATGCGTGAGTGTGTGTCTGTCGACTGTGTTCCGAAGAGACCGCTGCACGCAGAGCTACAAAATTTGACATGAAGGTACCTCTATGTATGTAGTTATAAACCTCGAAGTCCGATTTTAGGGCTTCTGATCCGATTTTTTAAAATTAATTTTTCAGTGTGATTTTTACAGTTTTTTCACTTTTCGCATAGAAAGGCTGTGCGTAGCAGAGAGTTGAGAGTCACTCAAGGTAACGATCAAAGCGAAAAGATCCCTTCGGACTTTTAATTAAAAAAATTGAGCCGAAATTAGCCGAGATATTAATTAAAATCACTATTAAAAACCTCTTTAAAAAAGCTACCTTTTTTCTCAAAATGGCAAAAGAAACTCTCTTGATTTGCAAGCAGAAATGGGTGAATTTGAGAATTTTCACTAATTTGCGAAAATAATGAAAACTATTTGAGCTATCTACTTGAAACTCGCCATACATACGCAGAAAAAATTTTCAGCATTCGAATGTCGAATTTTTGTAAACACCGGTCGGGAATTTTTCTTAGTGTTTGAAAAAAACTGCAAAAATTTGGCAACGTCAGTTTAAAAGATCGGAGAAAGCGTCACACAGGTGTCGGCTTTCATTAAAAACTGAACTACAAAGAGATCGTTTTCCCGGCAGATTCTTCCATTTACGTTGCAAAAATGAAAGGAAATAATTGCGAATTTTTACCAATGAGCGAAAATTAAGATAACTTATTAAGATATAGATTTGAATTTGAGGATGGGGAGGGGAGACATCTGGCGGCCGTTTTCGATTCAATTTCCTCTTTATTTACATTTAAACGTATGTTTACGTAAATGTAGACTTCGGTTACCACTATTTTCGAACAGTAACGTAGCATTCTTTTTTCGGTGCTTTATGGGCCCGATATCAACGGGAATTCGTTCATTCTACTCCTCCTTTATTTACATTTAAAAGTATGTTTTCCTTAATATAGACTTCAGTTACCTGCATTGTCGAATAATAACGGCTCTTTCTTTTCTCGGGTTGTATGGTACGATTTCAATGGAAGTTGGTTTATTCAATTCCCCTTTATTTACATTTAAAAGTATGTTTTTTTAAATATAGACTTCAGTTACCACATTTTCGAACAGTAATGTCGCATTCATTTCTCAGGTTCTATGGGATCGATTTCAACGGGAATTGGTTCATTCAACTGGAATTCGTTTTCAAACTTTTAGCCTAATATAGTTACATTTTGTCTTCCACGATTTTGAATGCAAGTTTTAGCATTTTTTCGCGTTTCGCGTCGATTTTTGCATCTGTGAAATAATTCCTTTTACAATGTTTAAGTCATCTGTAGTAAATTTTGTCATTTGTGAGATTTTTATTTATAGCAATTTTTTATGAGACATTCAGCTGGTTTTTACAACAGTTTAGCTGCACGAATGAATTTTGCCTGCTGGTTCACGGTCTGGGTATGTCAGTGAGCGGAGCATTAGAAATTAAAGACAAAAGTTCTGGGTTGATCTCCCGTCCTTGTCACATTTTTATTTCGTTGATAAAATGTCAATATGTATGGTATACTTACAAATAAGTATGATTGAGGTGAAATAATAATGTGTGTCTCAACGTATCAATCGTTTAATCCATCGTTTACTTATTTATCTACGCTTTATTCTGTTGAGTTGCTTCAGATAACAGATCAGATGCTATTGCCAAATGGTTGTCTGAATGAATTGTGTCGGCCGGTTGTCGGTCTAGATAGCTCATTAGGCATAGCATTGAAAATTGAAGCCAGAAGTTCTATGTTCAGCTCCTGCCTTCGACGCTTTTTCATTCCGCTGTACAATTTAAATTGCCAAAAGGTTGTCTGAATGAATTGTGTCGTTTTGTAGTCGGTCTAGATAGCTCATTAGGCAGAGCATTGGCGATTAAAGACAGAGGATTTGGGTTCAGATCCTGGACATGACACTTTCTCATTCAGTTGTTAAAATGACAATTTGTATGATATACATACAAATAAGAATGATTGAGGTAAAATATAAAGTGTATCCACGTATCTATCGTTTAATTATTTATCTGCTATTTATTCTGTTGAGCTGTTTCAGATAACAGATCAGATGCTATTACCAAAAGGTTGTCTGAATGAATTGTGTCGGCTGGTTGTCGGTCTAGATAGCTTATTAAGCATAGCATTGAGAATTAAAGCCAGAAGTTCTATGTTCAGCTCCTGGCTTCAACGCTTTTTCATTTCGATGTAAAATTTAAATTGTCAAACGGTTGTCTGAAGGAATTGTGTCGTTTTTTAGTCGGTCTAGATAGCTCATTAGACAGAGCATTGGCGATTAACGACAGAGGTTCTGGGTTCATCTCCTGGACATGACACTTTCTCATTCAGTTGTTAAAAATGACAATTTGTATGATATACTTACAAATAAGAATGATTGAGATAAAATATAAAGTGTATCTACGTATCTATCGTTTAATTATTTATCTTCTCTTTATTCTGTTGAGCTGTTTCAGATAACAGATCAGATGCTATTGCCAAAAGGTTGTCTGAAGGAATTGTGTCGGACGATTGTCGGTCTAGATAGCTCTATTGAAGCCAGAGGTTCTGGGTTCAGCTGCTGACTTTGACACTTTTCCATTCAGCTGTTAAAATGACAATTTGTATGAAATATTCACCAATAAGTATGATTGATGTGTATAATAATGTTTATATACACATAAATCCTTTAATTATTTATCTGTGCTTGATTCTGTTGAGTTGTTTCATATCAATTGCTGAAAGGTTGTACGAATGAATTGTGTCGGCCAGTTATCGGTTTAGATAGCTCATTAGGCAGATCATTGGCAATTAAAGCCAGAAGTTCTGCGTTCAGCCCCTGATTTCAAAACGTTTCCATTCAGTTGATAAAATGACAATTTGTATGATATACTTACAAATAAGAATGATTGATGTAAAATATAAAGCTGTATTTACGTATCTATCGTTTAATTATTTATATGCGCTTGATTCTGTTGAGCTGTTTCATATAACAGACCAGATGATATTGCTGAAAGGTTATATGAATGAATTGTGTCGGCCAGTTATCGGTCAAAGTGGCTCAATAGGCATGTCTATCTGTAACATGGATACATTTCAAGTCTTTGTGAGAAATTTTGTGAATATGAGAGTACAAAAAATTAGTCAAGTTAATTTCATAAACACATTTGAATAACACTCAAATTGATACAAAAATAATAATTACACATTACCTAATTTCATTAATTATTCATGCATTTTTTGAAAAGTAAAATTTTTACTTAAAAAAGAAAATCTCAGAAAGAAAGAGCGAACTGAAATAAACTTTCTGAAATATTTGACAAACATATGAAAGTACCTAGGATACTTTTAGGAAACTTTTCCAAAGTTCTCATAAATATTCTCAAAAAACTGATTTTATTGAAGTGAATCTACACAAAGAAATATTTGCACCATCTGGTGTACAGCTTGAGCGACAAAAGACTGCGGCTTCATTCATTAGCATTTCAAAGAGAGGAAAATATCAGAGCTTCGCGAAAATGTTGATATTTTGCTGTGTATAACTTCGAAGTATAAAATTATATATAAAATAAAATTCAGATATTCAAGAAAACCTGTGATAAAAAATATAAAAATGTAATACTCGAACAGTGAAAATGATTGTTAATAAAAATCATTTTCTCTCTGTTACGGATTCTAATTATTATATTTCGTACCTCTAACAGCATTATAAAGGATACAATAATATCTCAGCAAAATATTTTAATTTCGTATCTATACGAACGTTTTCTCGATTATATGTTACAGAAAGAAGAGAAAAAAAAAATAACCGCATTTCAAGTATGCTTAAAACTGTGTAAAAAGAGTGATAATTTACCGTTATAAAATTCACTTAATTATTAAAGAATTATGAAAATATATTTTCTTCTAACAAATTAAATCACTGAAATAAAACAATTCAATGTCTTTTGAAAATTATAAATACCTTAGTAAAAAGTTAATGTTTTTCAAAATCGTTCATATATAGGCTATATTTTTGCCGATATTGACAGTATTTGCTAGAAACTGTGCATCGTCATTGGTGTGTTTAGATTTCTAATATTGCAACACTGGTAATGAATTTTCCTCATTCCATATTCATTATTTGTAACGTACAGTCTTCTACTCCTGCAATAAAAGCGTTTTATAAATCTACCCTATAAATATAAAATCCTAATGAAACAATTTTATGTAACGTTTTATGAAACGACTGATTAAACGAATAAAACGAATAATCAGACAAATACATGTTAATTGCGAAATTTGTATAACGCTGGCCGTAATGTAATTTTACTATGTTCTTGCAATCACCTATAGGATGTGTTTTCTATAAGGGGGTGTATGTAGCATTTATAGTTATTTCACAGAGCCGGACAAATAAATACGAATATATGAAACGAATATATGTTAAATGTGGGATTTCTAGAACGGCGACTGTAAGAAAATTTTAGTATGTTGTTAGAGATAGCTACAGTATGTTTCTTCTCGAAGAAAGTGTATTTTGCATTTAGAGTTATTTTACAGGCCCGCAAAAAATAATTCGTATATATGAAACGATCATATGTTAAATGCAAGGTTTATTGGACGCTGGAGGTAATTTATTTTTCATATGTTGTTACAGTCAAGCAGAGAGATAGCAGACAGGCAGACATACAATAGACAGTTAGCAGGATGACAGGAAACACACTGCTTGCAGGGAGAGCTAGCAAACATACAGACAACAAACAGGGTGTATACAGATAGCAGAGAGACAGACAGCAGACAGATCGCTGACAGACAGCAGACATACAGAAAGCAGATAGCAAACATAAAAGCAGGCAGCATACAGAGAAGTGTAGAGAGATAGCACAAATGCAGACAACAGATTGCAGACATACAGCAAATAGGCAGGCAGCAGACAGAAAGCAAACAGACAGGCAGCAGACAGACAGCCGACAGACTGTATAAAGAAAGCAGGCAGACATACAGCTGATAGCTGATTGACAAACAGCAGATAGTAGATGACAGACAGAGTGTACACACATAGCACACATACAGACAGCAGGTAACAGAGAGACAGACAGACAGCATCCATACAACCGGCAGAGTGTATACAGACAGCAGACAGACATACAACAGACAGTCATACAGCGCATAGCAGACAGCCATACATACAACATACAGAAAGCCGACAGATTGTACAGCAGACAGATGATATCAGACATCAAACATATAGACAGCAAACAGCAGACAAAACGTACAGCAAACAGCAGAGAGCGCAAGCAGACAGACAGCAAACAAACAACAGAAAGACATACAACAGTCAGACAGAAAGCAAATAACGCACAGCCAAAAGAAATAATGCAAGTAGATGACTAAAAGAATAGAGACACCAGACAGACATATAGCATAAAAATAGCTGATAAAGTGTAGACAGACTGTAGATAGCAGGCAACAGGCAGACAGACACACAGACACACAGACAAGCAGGAGATAGCAGTAGACAACAGAGAGTTTGAAGGCAGATAGGACACAGACAGAGAGCAGGGAGAGCTGACAGACAGACAAACAGCAGACATATAGCTGACAGTGTGTATACAGCCAGTCGGTAGCAGACATAAATACAACAGACTGCAGATAGTTAGTAATCAGACAGTAGATAAACATATAACAGGTAGTCAGAGAGCAGACAGGCAGAAGACATACAGCAATTAACATACAGCAGACAGACAAAATACAGACAGCAGGCAAACAGAAGACAGACGGGAGGCTGATAGATAGCATACAAACAGCCCACAGAGTTTAGACATACAACAGATAGCATACAGCAACACAAAAGGCAGTTATAAGGCAGACAGAGGGAGAGCATACAGACAGACATAGCCGAGAGAGTTTAGTCAGTGAGACAGACAGCAGACAAGAAAGAGACAGAAAATAGACAAACAGACAGCAAGCAGAAGTTAGACATATATCATACAGACAGCGAGACAGACAGCGAGACAGAGAGAGAGACTCATACATATAGCAAGATAGAGACATACAGACCAAAAACGGACTGAGGATTGGCTCACGAAGGATGCGGGGGGCAGGGCTCACTAGTAAACATATATAAATAAAGACAAATTGCAAAATTTTAAAACGTAAACTTTATGTTTATGTACTAAGTACTTTATTTTATAAATATTTTAAATACGAAATGGGTATTTGGACTTTGATATATTTATTTGAAATATTTCCAATATAGGTATCACAGTATAGCCAATATATGTTTGCTACTCGTACTTTGCTTCTAAGATATTTAAAAAAAATAACACGATGAGAAAACAAAAGAAAATATAAAGAAACGTTCATGACTGGAGGAGTGCTCATGGTAAAGTATGGCCACGGTAAAGAAACGTCTATTTTTATATAGACGGTTAGTAATTTTGTTACATTTTTTTATGATAAAAGGATATCCAGTAAGTGCACGATCACAGCAGTCCATCTTTAATCTTTTTTTTCCACGTCAAACAAATATATATTGAACTAGAAATTTTATTAAATAGATGAAATCAAATAAGTACCACATAGAATTAAAACATATTTTATTGAATAAAGTTTACGGATCCAAGCATGTTTATTGGACTTAAAAATGTATAAAGTTTGGCAACTATGATTACAGAGATATATTAAAATTACGTTTGTGAAATTACTCTGTGGCATATTAAATTTTTTTCTCTGTATGATCATTTTTACGAATGTTAGAAAAGAAGAAAGATGTAAAAGAACTTTATAAACCACGTTTCTATTATTGAAAATCACTATTTCCGAATAATAATGCTGACGTTATTTAATCGAAACAATTATGTTGTTAAATAAGAGAGTGATTGCCTTTTGGAAGTATGGCTACTCCAAAGTAGGAACCGTGCGAGCTTTTATAACGCATTTGAGGTATGCGCTGTAAACTGTGGAAAGGGATTAATTAAGCATTAATCGAATCTGTTTAGTTATTAATGCATTTAGAAAGTAAATTCTTTTTTATCTAAAAATGGAACCACACAAAGAAAGAATGTTCAGTAATGAAAATAGCCTAAAACACTTATAAAAGTCTCTATGATATTTTCATAATAATTCCTAAGGATCTCATAAACATTTTCAGAAAGAGCCAAAGCTGATGAAGTAATCCTGAACACAAGAATATATAGTATACACTAATTAAAATTCAATTTCATGTTTCATTCTGATTGTTTATAACTTACATCCTGCTGATAGGATTATGATAAGACTTGCACTATTTGCGAGATTTACTTTCAGGGATGGTTTTAGTATATATTATATCGGTCTACGTTGCTTAGTTTTAGAATAATGGGGGAAAGTTCCGCGATCAAGTGAATCCAATTATGAAAGTTAAATCATTTAAAAAGTTCTAGAAAACGGAGTTTGATTGGAATTGCTCTGTTTGTTAGATATTTTTTCAGGGATGGTTTTAATGTATGACACTTCTTTCCAGGTTAACTTATTGTAGATCTATCGAGAAAGTTATGTAATAAGTTTTTCCCAATTACGAAAGATTAACCATTTTAAAGAACAATTAATTATGTTTAAATCAGATAATAGAGAACAGAAAGAATCTCTGGTGCCAGATTGACTAACTAACTAACCAATGCCAATTTAAAAAAAATCATAATTGGGTCTATAACAAACTCGTATATTTTAGTTAATATAAGTTGCCGCAAAATTAAATATATTATACTAACATTTCATGTGTTTGTATGTTTGTGATAAACATTTATTGGTATAATAAATTTTTCGGTTATATTTCACACCAAACGTTGCTGTGGATCCACTAATATTGTCAGAAACATTGCGAATATCACATAATTATGGTAATATTTAACCCCTAAAAAAGGACAGTCACATTTGCAACTAACTAAAACTACTAATACTGAAATCATAAAAATAGGAAGGTAGGTATGGTTTGTAACATATGCATTCATTAAGGAGAAAAATTCCATAATATCATCTACTATATATATAAAACACAAACGGAAATTTCGTTCCGTTCCTTTATAACTCGAGTTCCATTGAATGGATTTTGATGGAACTTGCACTGTTCGATAGATATTTTTTCAGGAAAGGTTTTAGTATATAACACAACGTTCTACGTAGATTAGTTATAGAATTATGATGGAAAGTTCTGTTATTATGGCCGAAAAGGTTACCATAGGTCATTTTTTGGCGACCGTTATCGTTGGCGAAAGAATTGAAACGGCTTTATCAGAAAATAATTCAAACACATAGAAAACTAAAAGAAAAATTATCTTTTTAATTTTATTTAAAATACCCCCCCCCCCCCCTCAAAAAAAGAAAAAGAAAAAAAAACTCTTTTAATGAAGGATAATATTATAAAGCGAAAATATTTAATTTAAACCCAAAGGAATGTTTGTAATACTTAAAAATATTCAATATTTGGCGATTTATCGTTTGTGTCAAGTTAACAAAATCTGATCATTTGATTAGATATTATATAAGCGACAATTTTTTTTTCATTTTTTCGTCTTTCTGTTAATTTTTTTTTATATATAACTCCCCTATCATGTGATTTACAGGAGGAGCTAGCAGCAGATGTAATTGTAAAAATGACTGCATTTATGAGTTACATGTTATTTGTTTATTTACGATTTTGATTTTACCTTTGGTGCCAAACAATGTGATTTTAAGCCAAAAATGCATAAGCGTGACATCAGCTTGAGCTTAATTAGCAATAATAGTGTTTTTTCGGGTATACAAGATTCATTTTGAAGTAAATTTTGATATTCAAATGCAAATTTTATAAATAGCAGTTATTGTTATAAATATGCGATCAAATATTTATATTTTAGTGAATGTCTGCCACCCAAACACATATTGTAAAATAGTTAAATTTTAGACATTTAAAAATTTACTACGGAAACATGCCGGTTTGTTTTCACCAAACATGTGATTTTTATAGCCTCGAATTCAGATCAGCGAATATTGTCTATTCTTTCTTTTTTTTATATATATATCGCCAATTTCACTTATAGAAATATTCACTACGTCAAAAAATAGGAACTAAAGAATATTCTTAAGGAGATGTGTGCAATTATGCGTTATTACTATCACAAAAGGCAACATTTTGTAATAAAAATTGCGTGCTGAAATAAATTTTCGATGCTCTTTTTGATTCGTCATTGTTTTTAAAAGATATTAGACTAATCGTCCGTATTCCGGTTACCTACCAGTTGGCATTTTTACTATACTGTTGGAAGTTTCGTTTATGTTTCAAAGTTACTCTGGATGACGATTCAGATTACAGAAGATTAGACGACTTTTGAAATTAGCGATTGTTAAATTTATGGGGTTTTTTAAATTATGAAGCAAAGTTTTACCAAAAAAGCAATGCTTCCAATCAATGTACGGAAAAACTTTGTGATGTCAATGGTGGCGAATGGAATAAATAATATTTGTCGATTTATCATTTCAGCCTGTATAAGAAAAACGAGTAGCTGAAATTCTGATTAGATAATTTTTCGATCATTATAAAGCATTTTCGACTTACACACAACCCTAGCGGCTAAATATAGTGGTAAATGAATTTATTTTTGCGTGTTATCATGCTCTTTAGTGAAATGCAAAAAAATATTCGGTTTAAGTATTCACCAAAAAGATTATTACTAAACATTTTGCATAATTAACTTTATCATTCTCAGTTTTGTATAAGGGATGGAATTTTGCTAATTAAAGATCTATAATTGAATTAACAGTAATTTTACATTATTTAATGGAACATAGTTTGGCGTGTCAATAACTTCGTTTTGTAAGTAAATCTGGTACATTAGTAACCATATCGTTTCAAACACTTCTAATGTTTGACGTCAAACTTGGATATCGACAAGATTATGGAAGATTAGGAAGATTTTATTGGACGCAAACTAGAGGTTTATTCTTCTACTGGATTTGATCATCGGGTTTTTTTTCAGGTTAACGGTTACACGAATGCAACTGGTCTAAAAAATGGAAAGACAGTGAAAATGGCGTCATTTTAATTTTATTCAAACTATTCAGTTTTAAAAAATGCACCTTATTTATGTTTCACCAGTTTTTTAAAATAGGAAAGTTAAACACTGTTCTTTATGTGCAAACAATTTATTAAGTTTTTGATTGTATTTACTCTGCTGGAATCGAAAGATGAAAAACCGCAGTAGACTTGCCTGAAGAGGACGAATATTACAAAATATAACGTAACATAGAGTGAGATTGTACTTACGTTACCTGAACCTCACATAGAGACAAGAAAGAGGGACGGAGTTCAAGAATTTACAGACGAAAATTAATCATCCGAACATTATTTAAGTTCAATGGTCAATCTGTGCAATCATTGTAATGCTCTCTTTTCAGTAGTATGTTGACTAGAGAACATTTTAGTTCCTGTTGCCATAATGGTATTAGGGTATAATGGCCTCATTTCCAAACCAAACTCTACTACAAATGATCAACTAAATGAATTGCTTCTTATTAGTCCAAATTTTGTGCAATGTCTGATATAATATAACGCAATGTCGTTGGCATCGTTTACAGCAATATTGAAGGAAAAACCAGGTGAACGTCCCTATTGCTTTAAAATATATGCTCAAATCCATTGATATAATTCGTTTGAAAATTTTGACTAGGGTAGCATCCGTAGATGAATATCCATATTCCTTAAATAAAAAAAAAAAAACCATTTCGTATGATTTAAGGTACATCTAGAAAAATGGACCAGCGCAGCGGGCGTAGCATGCTAGTACATAATAAAGCACATAATTTATGAAAAACATTTACATAACATTCTTAAATATGGTTTACAAATAAACTTATAAAACCTTTCATTGCAATGTAAAATTATCTACCGTTTTAGATATTACTTTTTTGTAAATTAATTTTAGGCGCTGAATTTAACAAAATTTTTTTTTTGGGTGATGCATATGAACTAATGATTGAAAATTATATAGCCGTAAAGATATGGTGAAACCACTTATAATTTGAAATCGTTGAATTGAATTTGATTATTTTTTATAAATAGAAATAATAAATTAGTTAAACGTGGAAAATTATTTCTCATTCTCTCAAGGACGAAGCTTATTTTTTAAAACATAATCAAAGATTAGTATGTAAGTAAAAAAGAAGCTTGAAAAACTGTGACTTTGCGTTCTGACAGACATTTAACCGTCTGTCTAGAGTCTAGTTCCTTAAAGTTATCTTTAAAGTAGTATCCTTAAACTCTGCAGTAATTAAATTGTGAATAAAAATAATATATGTAGTAAATCTTTACTCAACTTAGTAAATCTCTTCTCAATAGTATAAAACATTTTTACCTCGTTATTGAATTTTGAAAATGCCTTTAAATTGGTCGATTTCGGCGGTAAGCATTCTTTTATAAAAAGATACAATGTTTAAATAAAACACAATTTAATTCACTTAAAACGGACAATTGACACAAATAATAAACATTAACAATATTTTACAGGGAATCATATTCAGAAGGTTATCACTGTGCAATCGAAATTCAAGCTCAAAATTAATACATAGAACAATTTTTACAAACAAAAGTTTATTTTCAGTTCAATTCTCAGGTTTGTCGTCTGCGCGCCAAAGAGTCTACAAAAAGAGTTAGAAACAACAACAAATTTTGAAACATCTAAATAGTAATTAAACTCCCTCAATCATGTTTCAATCTCTCTGAAGTCTAAAAGTTTTTAAAAAGTGATTATCAGATTATCGGACTTTTCCGAATAAGCACTGTATGTTCATTTTACATGCATGTTTAATGAAGTATTTCCTTATTAAAGGTTTACTTAAGATACATTTTGAAATTATGCGAAAATGTCTAGTAAATTACAGTACGGAACGATATTTTCTACACGAACAGCGAAATCTTCTCTCAAAGGATCGATCGATAGTGTAATATAAATATAAGTATTGATTTAGATATTTTCATACACTATATATACATTATAAACATATAAAAATATAAACACTATATAAATGTACATAGAATTATATGGATTTATCTGCTAATCCCATTATTTAATTATCATATAAAACAGTTATGGATTATTATATAAACATGTTATGAATTGCAATAATTACTTTAAATTTTCGATAAATATAAAATTATTAATGATAATCTTTGAAATGCAAATGAATCCAAATTCGGCTATTAATTAACAAAGATAATTACGTTTTCATTTATGTTTTCCTCTATATCTTGTATTTCAGTAATAGCATATGAAGTTCATTTTTCGATATTTATCTGTAGTTTTTGTTCCCGTCCCAAACAGTGACTATGTTAGCTATAGAATATTGGTGTAGACCAAGTAAATACAAACCTTAAAATTTAAACGAAATATAAAAAAAAATAATGTTACAAATAAATTTAGTATGCGAAACCAAATGAATTATTTCGAAAAGGAAATCTAACGTTATAGCTTAATTTGCAGTACACTTAAAAATAGAGTTGGATAACGATAATGCACTCAATTATTTGTCGATATCAATAATGTATTCTCTTGAACATGAATCTTTCAGAATCTTTCTACTTAAATCTTCTATCTACCAGGCGTTTTCTGCTTAAAATTGTAATCTTGAAGATGAAAGTTAAATCTAGCACAGTTAATCAATAGTCCAACATCTTATTTGTAGTTAAATCCTCTCATTATTCATTAAATCTCTCTTAAGGCAGATTACTTCACAAAAGTAATTATCAGGCATTTCTGAATAATATTGTGAATTCGTTTTGCATGCAAATTTAATCTAGTGTTTCGTTTTTGATGGAAGTATTTATAATAAATTTTGATAAAATATAAAGTTTCTACATACGATATCAGAAAAGAAGATTGCCATATTTCATGTGACAGCAAACAGCTATATTTCATTAAAATATAAGCACATTATAAATGTACATAGAATTATATGAATTTATCTGCCAATCCTATGATATAAAACAGTTATGAATTACTATATAAACATGTTATGAATTGCAATAATTAATAACTTTAAATTTTCGATAAATGTATCATTATTAATGATAAATTTTGAAATGCAAATGAATCCAAATTCGCCTATTAATTAACAAAGAAATTTACGTTTTCATTTATGTTTTCCTCTATATCTTGTATTTCAGTAATTGCATATTAAGTTCATCTTTAGATATTTATCTGTAGTTTTTGTTTCCGTCCCAAACAGTGAATATGATCGCAATAGAATATTGCCGTTGCATTTGTGTAGACCAAGTAAATACAAATCTTAAAATTTAAACGAAATTACAAAAAAAAAATATTTTTTCAAATAAATTTATTATGCGAAACCAAATGAATTATTTCAAAAAGGTTATCTTGTGTTATAGCTAAATTTGCAGTATACTTATAAATAGAGTTGGATAACGATAATGCACTCAATTATTTCTCGATATCAATAATGTATTCAGTTGAACATGAATCATTCACAGTCTTTCTGCTTAAATCCTCTCTCTACCAGGCGTTTTCTGCTTAAAATTGTAATCTTGAAGCTGAAAGTTAAATCTAGCACAGTTAATCAATAGTCAAACATCTTATTAGTAGTTAAATCCTCTCATTATTCTTTAAATCTCTCTTAAGGCAGATTACTTCACAAAAGTAATTATCAGGCGTTTCTGAATAATAGTGTGAATACATTTTACATGCAAATTTTATCTAGTGTTTCGTTTTTGATGAAAGTATTTATAATACATTTTGATAAAATATAAAGTGTCTACATACGATATCAGAAAAGAAGATTGCCATATTTCATGTGACAGCAAACAGCTATATTTCATTAAAATATAAACACATTATAAATGTACATAGAATTATATGAATTTATCTGCCAATCCTATGATATAAAACAGTTATGAATTACTATATAAACATGTTATGAATTGCAATAATTAATAACTTTAAATTTTCGATAAATGTATCATTATTAATGATAAAATTTGAAACGCAAATGAATCCAAATTCGCCTATTAATTAACAAAGAAATTTACGTTTCCATTTATGTTTTCATCTATAACTTGTATTTCAGTAATTGCATATTATGTTCATCTTTACATATTTATCTGTAGTTTTTGTTTCCGTCCCAAACAGTGAATATGTTAGCAATAGAATATTGGTGTAGACCAAGTAAATACAAACATTTAAAATTTAAACGAAATAAAAAAAAAAAATATTTTTTAAAAATAAATTTAGTATCCGAAACCAAATGAATTATTTCAAAAAGGTTATCTAATGTTATAGTATACTTATAAATAGTGTTGGATAACGATAATGCACTCAATTATTTCTCGATATCAATAATTTATTCTGTTGAACATGAATCTTTCAGAGTCTTTCTACTAAATTCCTCTCTCAACCAGGCGTTTTCTGCTTAAAATTGTAATCTTAAAGCTGAAAGTTAAATTTAGCACAGTTAATCAATAGTGAAACATCTTATTAGTAGTTAAATCCTCTCATTATTCTTTAAATATCTCTTAAGGCAGATTACTTCACAAAAGTAATTATCAAGCGTTTCTGAATAATATTGGGAATTCATTTTACATGCAAATTTAATCTATTGTTTCGTTTTTGATGGAATTATTTATAATAAATTTTGATAAAATATAAAGTGTCTACATATGATATAAGAAAAGTAGACTGCCATATTTCATTTTACAGCAAACATAATTTTTCTTTAATGGGTTACGTGGTCGAAAAAAAAAAAAAAAATGCATTTATTTTTTTGCTTATAAAACACAAGAAAGTTAAATAAATTAAATAAAGGGTACTTTTAAGTTAGCTGGGCGCCAGTGATAACTCGCCAAATATTGTTTAAATTGGCATCATTTGAATTACAAAAAACTAACGATCCGTTAAACAACGATTTGAAAAACTAACGATACATTTTTACAAATTCTAAATGATACTAAAAGATTTTGGGATCTTATATAAAGTAAATTTCTATTTTTGTGTACATAAAATTAGATAAAATACTTTCATTATGAAAGAGAAATGTTTCTAGTGTATATGTTATATCTTTTTTTAATATTTTTATAATGGACTAAGCTTAATCATTAATAAAACCGATTACATAATATTTTGTCATTTCTATTAATATGTTTGTTTTTACGATTTTATATTTTAGCTACATTTAAGTCAGTTTTTTTAAGATATTATATTGCAATGTTAAAATATTGGTTGTCTGTTACTAGCTAATGTTAAAAGATTGGCGAAAAAAAAATTGGCAATCACTGGTGCCCGACTAACATAAAAGTACCAAATAAAGTACACCGCATATTTCTACGATGATTACATTAACAGATGTAATACTTTTTAACAATAGTTAAGTTTTAACACTAGTTAAGTTAGTAATAGTTTAAAAACTAATAATTAAGTAAAATGATTTTTTCCGGGCATGCTAGAAGACGCGAAGAGACAACAACGCAACTTAACTATTAGTTTTTCACTGATGATGACCGAGTAAGTTCGGTTGAAAAAGTTTTGTTTTTAGAAGGACTTTAATGTGCTTTTAAATGTTTTTATGTATGTTTTTACGCACCTTCAAGCAATATATTTACATTTAGTTGTATCTTTATGAGTTTTAATTTTATCTTATTAATAGTTAAATCCTCTCATTATTCCTTATCTCTCTTAAGGCTGATTACGTCACACAAGTAATTATCAGGTGTTTATGAATAAATATTGTGAATTTCTTTTACATGTAAATATAATCTAGTGTTTCGTTTTTGATGAAAGTATTTATAATAAATATTGATAAAATACAGAAAATCTACGTACGATATAAGAAAAGTATATTGTCATATTTCATGTGAAGGAGGCAGAATTTTTCTTCTTAGTTCTTTGTCTGCATTCGAAAATTTTATTAAAAAAGTATAGCTTTTATTCAATTTCATTAACATAAACTCAGCAGAAATATTTTTATGAACACATGAATGCTGAAGCTTATACTTTTAAATGTCTTGTGGAAAAAACAGCATAAACTTTTGTCATTGTTCTGCAGTATATTTTAATAATCTTCGTATACAATTTAGTTTATAATTGTGTGTATTCACCCTTATCAAAGGACGATGCAATATTCGCGACACTCAATTTTCATTATCCAAATGTGTTATTTTCAATTGGATACCAGTATTTTCGCACAGAAAGTTTCACCTTATATAATCTTAAAATTTCAGCAATTACACAATGCAAAAAAAAAAAAAACTTGTCACAAAAAATGGTGCTAAAGCAATAATAATTGGAAAAATGTAGCAATAAAAGTAGTTTGTCGCTAATATGGCGGTATTCGTTTATTACAAGTTAATAGACTCTCATGCGTGTGTGCTATTTCTTAAAACAAAGAAGTCAGCAATGACACTGTAAAAAATTCATAAAATATACTCTTATAAAATTTTACAGAAACTATAATTGAAACCCGTGTATTATTCTCATAGGAACTCAAATGGCAAATCTTATGTTAAAGCAAGAAGATATATGTAGTGGAATGAAAGTAACATAACTAGGTTGCCTTTTGTAGATATAAGCAACTTATTCTACCGAAAATGAATCCTTCTGTGTCGGCTTAAAATTTTAATCTAGTAAGTGCCGGACAAATCCAACACACTTAATCAGTATTCAAACATATTATAAGTAGTTAAATCCTCTCATTAATCTTTAATTCTCTCTCTTAAGGTTATAGCTTTACAAAAGTAATTACTAAACATTTCTAAATAAACATTGTGTTCACTTTGCGTGCAGATTTACTGGAGTAATTCCTTTTGATAAATGTACTTAGGATAAATTTTGAAAATGTGCAAATATTCCAGGTAAAGAGGCTTTTAATGTTTCATGAGACTTAAATAATTAAGAATTAAGCTTAAAAGTAAAAACAAATTGTAGGAATTATTATTTAAATTAAACATATCCACTATTTAGTACTGTTTGATTTGTAAGCTTTCAAGACTTTTAAGCACTTCATATTATAAGATATGAATCTATCTCAGATATAATAACACAAAATTACGTATTGTTTTTGTTAACTTATTTTCTAATATTACGTTTTATAAATGTATTTATTTGATGATAAAACGCTGTGCATATATTCCGTGCAGTCCTTGAATGTCAAGCGATATGTTAAAGCATCGGGTTTGTTTTCCGGCTAGTTCTTCGATGTTAAAAGACATGATATATATTTATATATATATAATAGATTTTACGCAATCTGCTCACGTTGATTAAATTCAATATTTTTCCCTCAAAACATAAATTTGCCACGTATTATTTCATTTTTAATCGAATGACATCGTTCGCAAGTCGACACAATCAATGGTTACAAAGTTATGACAGGTTTTATAATTAAAAAGTCCAAAATTATATTTTATGAGTGAGTACAACATTATTACACTTATTTTATGTTAAAAATATTTTCTTTATATCATATTGAATAATCTTAAACTTATTAAATGTCATCAAAGCATCAACAATAAAAAATCAGCGTAATCGAAATTGTGGACGTAAAATAAGTGTAATAAAAGTTGTGCACTCTCATAAAATATAATTTAGGACTTTTTATTTCTACAACTTACCGTAACATTGTAATAAGTGATTGTATCAACTTGCGAATGATCTCATTCGATTCAGAAAAAAAAATGCATGGTAAACAATACCCCACTCGACCTATTTTAAAAAAGTTGAGTTCATCCCCCCACCCTCACCTTGAGTAAAAATGACACCTTTTTCTGCCTAAACCATAGTAAAACAACTGCGGATTCATCAGATCTTCATTTTTAGTCCAAAAACAAAGTTCTTCCCAAATTTTCGTGAATGTGTACCATTTGTTTCTTTAAAACCCTATTTTACCTTCACTAAAGTATAATTTTGACTTTTTATTCATATAACCTACAGTAACTTTGTAAGAAATGATCGTATCAACTTACGGATGGTGTCATTAGATTCAGAACAAAAAATTACTTAATAAAATATATCCCACTTGCCTTATTTAAAAATAGTTGAGTTCCTTCTCCCCGCCTGATATAAACTGTCCCCCTTTTTACCCCCTCCCCAAAATGGTAAAGGATAGACGTCAGTTGTTGTTCCTGAAAAATCATATTTTACCGGCCGGCTTTCTTTCCAGGGTTTGGTCGGGCCCTGCCTCTTGGTTAGGGTCCTTTGATAGTGGGTATCCCCGCTGAGCGGTGCTTGTACAGCTTTACCCAACGGTAGGTCACCCCGCTCAGCTGAACCTGAACCTGTACTAACAAACGCCCGCGACAATGGAGGACCCTCTATGCTGCAACGCGTTTTACGACCGGAGTCTCTTTTGGAAAAGATAGCTACAATCAGAAGGAAAGGTTTATGGATTCTCTCATGTTTAATATAGAAAATGCTTTAAATGGCACAATAAATTTAATATTTAGTAATTCATTCAGTATAGTAAAGAATCCAGGCATAGTTATAAAGTAGGTCATAAATATGTATTATAGAGCTATTTTCAATTTGGTCCAGATTTAAGTTAATAGACAACGCTGTAATATTTAATTCAGTAAAATTGCTTATGCTTAATTTAAAACTTCAAAAAGGAATCTTTACTTTCATATTTGAACAGATTAACAGATTGAAGAAAATAAACTGAGTGTGCTTCGATCCAGTTCCGTACTTTACTTTAAAATATTCTTTCAGGATGGCACAGCACAGTAACAGCAAAACAGAAAATTTTAAGGAAATTTTAAATACCTTATAAACAAGTTATGTACCACCGCCTTAAAAGAAATTCACTCATTCCATCTATATAAATATTATAATTCATAAATTATGAAAAATATTGTTCAGGTGAATTTTATTCGATATCCTGTAGCATCGAATATTATTTATTTAAATGTGATATTTTCAAAATGTTTCATTTCAATTTCACATCAGTTTCTGAAGATAATCCTCACCGAACTTTTACATTATTTTTATTGTAATTTCCTTAATATTTTGCTGATAAATCCAGTAGAGCATGTTAAATAATCTGTAGCGGTCAATTTAAATTATTCGCAAATTCAATTTTCATACTGTATACTGAGTATGTAATTAAAAATATTTTTTATTTCACTAAAAGTTACAAAAAATATGAGGTAATTTTTGTTTAAGTTACAATTAAAAAAACACTTTTTATCACAGACGTTTTTATTGCAACAGATGCATTAAAAGTGTTATGGGTCACACTTGATTATTCCTCCCATTTTTAATACCGTACGATTAAAATAATTAATGATTAATATGAACATCACGGTTAAAAAAATAAATAAAGCTTATTTTGTAATGTTGTAAATCTTTTTTTTTTTCATAATAATCCTATTCATTTCATTATTCTTACTGACATGTGTATATTCTTCACAAGAATAAGCAAATTAGGTATCGCTCACATGGTACTCTTAATGAACATGCCAAACCCTTATATGCAAAGTAATACAAACAAAAACTACGTCATTTTTTTCAGATTTTAGTACGAGTGAGCAACAGAAATTTTTACTATTTCATTGAAGTTTTTCAAATAAGTTAATATAAGAACGATTTCATTGTTTCTCAAATATAGCGTATTACAAAAGGACTAGAAACCTTCAAGAAATCGGGCGCAATTGTTGAAATGAGTAAATTTTTTCTCAAATACATAAGAGACAGAATTAATTAATTTATTTTTCATAACAAATAACTTTTTTTTTCATTCCAATGATATATTTTCTCTTCAACAGAAACACTGGACCACAAGTATGTTTTTAATTTAAAAATAGCCATTTAAATATATACAATGTTATTTTGCATTTTCAAATATAATTTACCCTTAAGTAAAAAAGCTTGGTATTTTAACAAAAAAGAAAATCTACAAGAAAGAAAAAAAGTTGCAGTTTTAGTAATACTTTCACTTAAATAGCTATATTTATATGTTTTTATACATTACCATATAACCATTCTTAGTGCTGTACTAATGCATTAGCATTTAAATCATGATAAATAAAGTTCACACGTAAAAATGTTCTAATTAAGCAAGAAATCAACGGAAGATAAGGCACTATGTACTCTGTTTGAAATATTTTAACATTTATTTGCATGTTTTTCCAGATAACATTGTTCTCCTTTTACTGTTCATTCAATGGTTTCGTAAAATGAAACGTTTTCAAGAAGTACAAAGACTAAATTCAATTAACACACAGTGTACTTTAGCTTTCTGAATTCCGTATCTTTCAGAAGTTCAGTTTGTTTTAAAACGAAAGCAAACTTCATTTCCCTTTTAAAGAATTAGTTTTAGCTTTTTTACATTTTATGTAAAACATTTATTTGAATGTAGATAAAGGTTCTAATCAACTTAGTTGCGTTCTGCTTCAACAAATATTATGTATCTTAATAGGAAAATAAACTTGTTTAATTGAAAATTCTAATATTTTTAATGTTATCGAAATATAATGTAGAAAAGGGGAAATATTTGCTGTAAATAATTAATAATTTTGTGAGTTCATAACTTTAATGTCTATAAAAACTATGATGCATTTTGACATAGTTTTGCTTCAACAAATAGGATTTGTATAATAAAAACTAATTCTTTAAAAGGTTTAAAAGTTTCTTTAACAGGTCTTAAAAAAAGGAAAAAAAACACCCTATAAATTTGAATCACCATATTGTTAGACAGAAAAACAGAAATACCAATTCTTTGGTATTCTGTCGTCTTTTAATTTATGCAAAAAAAAAATAACTTAATAGTATTTTGTTACGTCTCCTTAATGTAATTATGACAAAATTAAAAACGTAAAAAAAAAAAACAATACCCAATTTAGTATAATTTGTGGATTTTTTGGTAAGTTTTTCTCCCAAATACGAAACAGGGAGTCATTCAATTGAGTAGTTTATGAGTTAGGGAGATAAGTAGTTGGAAACCCCTAATTATAATTTCCTTCCTTTAAAATATAGAACTCAATATCTTTGAGCTATTTTAATATTCAATTGCACTTTTTCTTGATAATATTGTTCACTGAATAAATTCGTAAAATGAAACCCTTTTAAGAAATGCAAAAGCCAAATGCAATTAACTCACGAATATTTAAATTTTCTAAATTCAGTATCCTAATATAACAGTGTGTGTAAAGACTAAAAACGACCTTTATTTCCCGTTCACAGAACTAGTTTCAGAATTTTTTGTCTTTCCTATATAAACGATTGTTTCAACGAAGAATAAACGTTAATTTATTTAGTAGATTTCTGTTTCAATAACTTTTGTATGTCTTAGTAGAAAAAAAAATTAAACTTCCTATTAATTTAGTGTTGGGCCATTCCATTGTGACGGGTGTGAAACTATATTTTGGGAAATAAATTAGCTAATAAATCACTGAAAAGAATTTTAATTATGTTTTTCCATGCATATGCTTGGATAATTGAGCAAATATATAACTTCAATAGCTTTCAATATTTAAAAAAAAAATTTTTTAACTTGTTACGGGTGTGACTCTCTCGGGACAAGAGTTTTTACTTGCATACACATTTGTTAAAATTCCTGTGAATATTTAACTGTTTTATTATTAAAACAATTTTTTTCTAATGAAAGAGATTCAAATTAAACTTAAAACGTAATTTTCATAATAAATTTTAATTATTTTAATGTATAAGAATTTTTTTCCTGCTGTGACGGGCATGACAAAAAAGTGACGAGTGTGACATTGTGCAAAGTGTACAATTTGAAAGTTGTTTACCAAAAAAATATAGTGATCAGTATAGACAGTAAACTCAACAATAGTAAATCTACAAAAGAAATTTAATAAAACTAACCTATTTATGCAGTTAGTTTAAAATTGGTAGTGCCCCCTACTCGTTATAAGTGATGGGGGGGGGGGCTACTTTTTTTTACAATAGCAGAATTTTTTTTTATTGAGATGTCATCTTCCTCTGGCCAAATCCAGTGTGGCCCACTGGCTTGCATGTATTTTAAGCTTATTTCTTCCTTACGGAAGTTGATATTCAAGACATTAGCATAGTACAAGCTATTACGCTTTTTGCTACTGGACAGGGAAACCAAAAGATAATCACCAATATCCAGACAAAATTTTAAGAGTTCACATCTATATTTTGGGAAGTAAATTAGCTAATAAATCCCTGAAAAGTATTTTAATTATGTTTTTAAATGCATATGCTTGGATAATTGAGCAAATATATAACTTCAATAGCTTTCAATATTTAAAAATATAATATATTCTTATAATGATAATCCATTAATGCAGTTGTGACGGGTGTGTTGACATCCAGACATATTTGTTTGATGTTACAAAGGTTTCTGGTAATTTCGTTCAGAGACTACGCCATATTATTGCTGCGCATGGTTCAATAAAGTATCATGATTAAATCTGATATTTTCAAAATTTTTCTGGGGGGGGGGATCACAATTAGCAGTGACTGCCACTTCCCTCAGTGTTGATTTGACAGTCTTTCCCATCAAAAGGATAGTACTATCACTACTTACTTTAAAGTGGTGATAAGACTTGATGCCTTCCCATTTTCTGTCAGTATTTGTTTAGTTTCTAGTATTTTCACTGCTGAGACATACAATGCCTTTATTGCACCAATCTCCTGAGCACATTTAAAAAAATCCAAAGCAGAATTAACTTAAAAGTAAGTAAGTTGCTACCAACTCACAATTTGCTAAAATAATTCAAATATATATTTCATGATTTATCTTCTCTTTTTTGGCAAATTGGCCTTAATATGTTCAGAAACAAGAATGATTCAACCTTACACTTCATTTAAAAAATATTTAAATATATTTCAAAACAATTTAAATTGCTATCATACCTGTCACATGAATTTTGCCAACTCGTCACAAAGATTTTGTCAAACACGTCACCCTAAAATTTCACACAAAATAAAAATTTAATGAATTTTTGTAGTTATTTAGACTTGCAATAGTTAGACTTTCCGAATGTTCCATGTATTTTCATGGAAAAATGCATTTTGTATAATAACTTAAGTATCTTTTTTGTGACGGACGTGACAGAGAGCCAGTGTAAATATATTTGTATTAAAAATCGAGGCTTTTAAATTTAAAATAAAAATTAAGTGTTTCAAAAGCTACACAAAAGTCACAAATAGTAATATATGCACATATATGGAAAATGCTGCTGTTTTAAATATTGCTTCTGGCAGAATGAAAATGCCCTATTTTACAGGCTGAAAGTTTTTCAATTTTTTCCAAATTTTAGCCTAGATAAATTATAAAAAAAATATTTTTAGAGCTTAGTTCTCTGTAATTTCATATGCGTCATATTGTTACCTTTAATTTGATATTTTATTTGCAGTAATAAAAGACATTTGAAATTTCAACCCTCATGTCCCACTTTTTCATGGAAATGCCCTGTTAATGAAATATTAAATATAGTGTATTGTGATTTTTTATTTTTTTATTTCTGAAGCCTACGTACTGAAAGAGATATAGTTTGAATATGCACTAAGTTTTTGCCCTAAAATTTTCACTTAAATGCCAAATTTTAGTGTTTGTCAATAATAACTATAAATATATTAAATGTAAAGAAATTGGTTAAAACAAATTTAGTCATAGGTTTTAGATAAGTTTGAACAGGAAAATATTTAAAATTTAGAAAAATACACTTTTATTAAAACACAATCGATTTGCCTACAGTTAGGTAATTAGATTGTTAAAATTATAACTTCTTACCTCCCAATCTCTAGATATGAGAGAACAGGATTTGTTAAAGAAAAGTGTAAAAGTTGAAGTTGGCAAAAAAATAGTATTATTTTAGATATACAACTAATATGACCTAACAACCTGCCATATCAAAGTTTTATTTCCCTTGACATACCTCTAAAAGATGCTTTTGGATTTATTTTTTAACACAAAAATTCATATATTCTGTTGTACAAAATATGCATAGTAAATTTAATTAATATACTTTAAACTTCCTGTGATTGCAATTTGTTTTTAATGTCAGTTGATAACCGGAAAAATACTCACACTTCCATGTCCCCTGTTGTATTGTAAAAGCGATTTCTTAAAAATGAAATTTACGTTGGTGTATTTCCATACGCAGCTCATAGAGAAAAACTTATGAAATTAATGTTCCATCCCACTGAACGGTTTTACAATGAAGTTAGCATTGATTTTTCGTACAAACATTACAGCTACAGCGGTAATACTTGACTAATCTCAGTCTGGCTGTAGGGGTCCCAGCAGTCAATCTTTGGCTACAACTGGTTCCAAACAATAATCTTCTTTATTGTTTTATTTTGCAAATATTACAGAAATTGACTATAATTTTTTATTTATTTATTTATTTATTTATTTTTTATTTTTATTTTTTTGTAAATTGTTGTAGAAATCTTCCAGTAAAATTTATTTTTGAAAATAGTGGTAGCCAAAAAAGTGAACTCAACCATTTCTGAGATAGCAATAGTTTAATCTTCAGCACTATTTTGTAAACTTTAAATGAAAATGTTGCAGTGAACTGCGTGGTAATAAATGTGTAACAAAAAATAAAATTTAAAAGCAGAAGAAAAGATATTTTTTTTAATAGAATTTTAAAGTGGTAGTGTCCGAAACATATACCCAATAATCATACATACAAGAAAGAAAAACATTTCGCACACTGCTTGATATTTCTCCAATACTTTTGCGCCTATCAATATATTCCATTTAAATGTGCACTTAATTATTACATTAAATTGCATGAATAAATTGAACAGATTCTAAAAATGATTGAAACACAATTTAATATCTGACACACAGAATCCGATAAACAAATGACCAACAATTGATGTAAAAGTTGCAGGCATCATTACCTGCGACATTAAAAGACAGCTTTAAATGTTGTGAAATGTTATCAGGACGCGATATTTGCATTTTTGATCTTATTTCCATAATTACGCTTTCATATGCACCTGGTCTATTGATTTACATAATGCAGATAAGTCGTGAAATTTGTAATATACCTAAACGATCTGGAACTGCATTATTTGTTATGTAAATGTTGATGGGAAATCGAAAGTGAGATAAAATTGTAATGTTATTTTATGTTGATGCGAACAGTCATGAGAATAACTAAATTTAAATTAATTAAAACAGAAAGTAAATAAATATTTCATATTCATTGGATTTCAAATTTCATTTTAAAACATTACTGCAAATTCATAAAGAAATAACTATTTGAAACCACCTGAGTGGTAGTTTTATAAATACTTATAATACCTTATAATAATAATACTTTTAATTGCTAAAAGGTGTAAAAAAAATGTAAAAAAAAACTGTAAAAAATACTTTTGTCACTGTTTTTAAAGTGTTTATTTATATACATCTTATATCAATTAAATGTAGTATTAAAATAAATGATCAACGTAAAAATAGCACAAATAAAAATATATAAAATAGCAAACTGCAGTTTCGGAGCCTCTAAAGCTCCATCATCAGTGCCAAGTTTTAAAATATTAAAAACTGATTTAAAAGTTTAAGCCATGTAAGTATGCTTGCGTCTCCGCACGCGACCAAGATAGAATGGCGGTGAGTTTTAAAGCGGAGTGAGCAGCGGAATCACATGTGACGTAGGTGATAAGTAGAAGCGTACGGTCAGACTGGACGAGTTCAAGTACGGAAGAGAAAAAAAGGGGGGAGGAGGAATTGAAGAGAATGAATTAAATGAAAGGTAGCCAGACATTTGAAAATTTGATGTACTGCGAATAGCATTAACTAAGTTGCCTGAATTTTTTCATATATGATAAGCTTCCCAAAAATCAAGGTTGTAAATTGATGAGCACTTCTGAATTATTGAACCTTTTGAAAAATTAAAACTGTGATTGCTAGACCAGTTTATTTTAATATAACGGCACAAAGTTCAATCCACTTAATTTAAATAAATGAAGTATACCTGAGAGGTGTGTAAAAAATAAAAATATTACCTTAAACTTACCTTTAAATTTAGTTAGTTAAAGTTAATTAAAGTTTAGCATATTCCGCTCGTGATACAAATAGTTCAAATAAAAGGTTTCACAATTTGAAGTAAAATGACAGATTCACAGAGCCCATTCTAATTAATGAAATACGCTATATTTTTCAGATAATCGTTTATTTTCTATCTTTAAATAATAATTATTAAAAATAATAAAAGAAATCATATCATTAGCAAACGATTCACATTTATTTGATTTAATAAGACAAAGTGTGCGACATTTAGATTAATAGTGACATGAAGTAGATTATACTAATGCCATTTAAAATATATAATTTCTCCACATGTATAACAAGGTTCTTATAGCGAAAATGCATGGCACATACTGAGATATATAAAATTTCATTGTTTCTATCGTAAATGATAAAAAACGTAGTGTACAATCATGGCCAAAATTTTTAAAGACACACAAAAAATTAAGAAACATAAAATCTAAAAAACTATTAATACTAATAAAAATTATATAATACGTAATTATAATCCAAGAATAACTGTCTTACTCATTTTTATTAAATGAAATAACATTACAAAATGGCAGATATACATTTTTTTATTGACCCTATTTATAAGTTCACTCCTTATATGTTCAAATAGATATAATTTTTAATAAGAAATGTAACCACATTGGTTTTGAAGATAATTAGCTGTATAATTCGAAATGCTTGTAACATGGTTTAAAAATTGTGATGTAGCTATATCGCATAGAGATTGTAAAAAGCTTTCTCAAGTAAATGCAAGGAATAAATATAGCCTGACATTTACATAAAATAGCTCACCATTGCACTTCAATATTTTTTATGATGTTCAAATCATATCATTAAGGTGGCTAATAAAAATCGAGCACCACTTTTTCACAGCTTTTGTAGTATATCACCATGCATTATCTTCTAAGAAAATAAATGTTCCACCTCCTAAAATATCATCGCATGACAAAGTTGGTCTTTCTAAAATACAAAGATAATACAAAATATTTTAAAGATAATTTTGGTAGAATCAACAACTAAATCAATTTTACCTTAATATATCCCAGCACCTGAAACCTTCGCTGATCCTCCGTTATTTTGATGGGTCAATGCAACAATTATATTCTTTCTTAAATAGTGCCAGTATTAACATATAATTTTAAACTCATATAAAAAAAAATATTTCATCCGACTAAGTTAAATGTTAATACTGGGACGATTTGTGGAGGAATAGAAACGTCTCGTTGGATGGAGCCGTCAAAATAATGAAGGATAAACCATGGTTTCGTGTGTTGTATCAGCTCAAAATAGGGCAAATAGAATTAATGTTTCTTGAAAACGAACTTAAAAATATACACCCATATTTTAGAAACACAAATTTTGTTATATGATTGCTTTTAAGAGGGGCAAATGTTATATTATAACAAGGAAATGCATGGTTTAATGCCACAAAATCTACGAAATTTGGTATAGTGACAACAAAATCTAATTATTTGATCAGCCAACTTGATTTCACGGTATTAAACATTATAAAAATTAATTTAATGCAACGGTATACTTTCTTGTGTAAACAGTAAGCAATATTCATTCATTATACAAATTGAGGAATATTTTTACAATCCCTGTGCAACCACAAGGTGTTTCAGTTAAACGTTTCAGAACTTCTAAGAGGTGTAGGGTACATCCTGACAACTCGAAATCATATAGCAATGTGGGGTCGGAAATGCTCTCCTGAAGCGGTGTTGCACACAGAAGCACCATAAAGAAAAGAGACCGCAAGTGAGAAATCGTTTTAATAATACATGAAAAGAAGCAAAATGTACATGGATTAAAGTAAATGTTCGAAGTTGCTTCCACGGGCTAAAATGCACGCCTCACATCTCCGACGCTTGGACATCCGAACATTCTGGAATACTCCAGGAGAATTTCAAATTTCTCCGGCAGCTACTGCGATTCTTGCAACCAGCTCCTCAGCATTGTCAACAGGAGTGTTATAAACTACCGATTTCATATGACCCCAGAAATAAAAATCAAGACATGATAGGTCGGATGACCGAGTAGGTCAATGCACGGGACCACAACGTACGATCCACTGTTGACCAAATGTGACCTCCAGGTAGTTACGAACAGCTCCGCTATAATGGGCAGGGGCTCCATCGTGTTGGAACCACATTGTCTGTTGCGTCGATGCAGAAATCTGTTCATCTCTCAAAAGTTGTGGCAATACTTGCTGCAGAAAGAGCAAGTAGTTATCTCCGGTTAGACGACACGGTAACAGGTAAGGTCCGATGAGGTGATCTCCCATAATACCCGTCCATACATTGACCGAAAATCGAATCTGTGCTGCACGATGTCGTATTGCATGCGAGTTCTCGACCGCTCAGATATGGTCGTTATGCGAGTTGAAAATTCCTTCCCTTGTGAAGGATGCCTCATCGGAAGACAACACTTCAGCAGGAAAAGTGGGATTTGTAGCACATTTTCCAAGGTACCACTGTGCGAAAGCAATACGAGGTGCATAATCCTCCGGTTGCTGTGCCTGGACACGCTTCACGTGAAACGGATGCATGTCTTGTTCGCGGAGAATCCTCCAGACGCTGCAAGGGGAAACCCCGACTACGTTTGCTAGACTTCGTGTACTCGTTCTTAGATTCCTCTGTACATGCTGCAGCACATTCTGTTCGACGGTTGGAGTCCGTGCTGTTCTTACCCTGACCCTGTCAGCTCTTTCAAATGAACCTGTCTCAGCTAACCTCTGGTGCAGTCTTGCAAATAAATTATGACTGGGAATACGCCTCGTCGGATATCGTTCCGCGTACAAACGCTGTGCGGCTGGCCCACTACAATTTGCAGCCCTGTACACCAAATGCATATCGGCTAATTCTGCGTTCGTGTAATCATCCACCCTACTAACTTGGCGCTCTTGTGCGAAATGAAGATTCCCTGCACGAAAGCTCGGAACTTTCGCACAACGCCATCTACCGCGTCAGGAAAGCATTTCTGACTGCCCATTGGTATATGATTTTGGTTCGTTAGGATGTACCCTACCCCTCTTAGAAGTTCTGAAACGTTTAACCTTCTGCTTACGGTGGGATTACCGTAATCCCAAAAAATGAATGCTGAAAAATTCGGGGTTGGGATTACCGCCATCCCGAAAATTTTCACCCCTCAAAAACGGAGTGCAGGAAATCCTTAGTAGCGTTGGGCTCAACAGGGATCTCATTGCATATCAGAGAAGGGAAATTCTGTAGGGAAGATATTAGTTAGCATAGGGAAATACAGGAAAAACTTATGCAGTAAAGAAAGTAAACATTGTTTACGCACATAATTTGAAGTTGTTTCTACCCCACTTCCTCCAAATTAGTGGAAAATAGTTCTTGTTTGTGAGATGATGGAGAATAGATTATTTTCAATGAATTGCTTTAGTAATTTAAAAACGCTGATTTTGAGTATTGCAGTGCAGGGTTTTTTTTCATAGACAATAGGTCGCTAGATATCTTAAAATAATGTACGTAACTTTATTTATTGAATTCAACAAAAAAAATATTACATATATCACTCTCTAATAAAAATACAGTTAATATTGTAACATTACGCCCGCTACGCTGGTCAATTTCTCTTAACGAACCTTTAATCAAACAAAATATTGACAATTCATAATTCACTTTTATATTTTAACAGAATAATAAGGCTACTATAATTTGTGACTCGTGCTATAGCCAATATAAACGTCAAGACACGTCGCCCTTATCAGTATCTTTTCACTATGGTACTCCATTGTGAAATTTGGTAATTTTTGAAATTCAACATTTGAAAAATGACATAATCATTAGATTTGAAATTTATATTAAGAAATATAAATTTTTTTACCTTTCAAACGCAGTTTGTCTAACAATTTTCTGACAAATACTTTTCGAGCTATTATTTTTTTCAGTAACTTCAAATGTTTCATTTTCCGAGATTAATCTGTGGCATAGATTAGCGAAAAACCCAGTCGTCAGCAACGCATAGCTTTATATTAAAGAGGATGTTGGAACAGGGATTGTCACCATCTCTTTTGAAATCGGTTCTGTAGTTCCAGAGATTCCATAGAAATTGTAATTTAGAATGCTTTTAGAACGCTTAGAATGTTTTAGAACTTACATCTTATAAATAACTACCATGCCAAATTTCAAGTTTCTAGCTCTTTCAGTATAAAAAAAGTCGCAATTTTCGAAAATTTTTCACTTTTGCTGACCATTGGGGTTAGTGGCACCGACATAAAATATAACCTATTTTGAGTAGGGATTGTCACCATCAATTTGCCACCATTACTTTTGAAATCGGTTCTGTGTTTCCAGAGATTCTATAGAAATTGTAATTTAGAATGTTTTTAGAACGCTTTTCTCTCATTTCACTCTTTTAAATTTCAATTTTTTTTTAATTTGTTCTTAGAGGGCATTACATCTTATAAGTAACTACCATGCCAAATTTCAAATTTCTAGCTCTTTCAGTATAAAAGAAATTGCAATTTTAGAGCGTTTTTCGCTCCTACACCACCCTGGGAGTAGTGGCACCGACGCACAGAAGAGTATTTCTAAAAAAAGCTGGACAAAAGACGAAAAATGAAGTTCGTTAAAAACCGCAATACTTTATTTGTTTGTATAGCTTAGTAGTCGGTGCTTCACGTAAACACTGTCTTAGGAATGTTCTGTAACACTCCCCGTCGCGTTATCAGTCTCAACACAGCTGTCGTGCATCGCAGATGTCTCTTTTCACAGCGCTGTTGTGAAAAGCGCATAATTTAATTGTATTTATCGTTGTATACAGTAAAGATCTGAAAAACCCGTTATGGACAAAGAAATGGAAGGTGTGTAGCTTAAATTACTGTATTTAGTTTTAGTTATAAACGAATATAATTATAAATAAAACCACATTGTTTTATCTTTAAAAATAAGTGTGATTTTTACTAGTTCTTAAAAAATATTAGTGATTTAAAAATACATTCCGCCCTTTTCCCGGCAAAACTTTTTTTTGGAATATAAACTTTAGATATTCCTTGTTATATTCATAAAATAAAATCTTGCCCCAATTTGCCCCAATTTTTTTTTACCCTTTTATAAAAAAATGGTATCAGAAAATGACGATATTTTTTGAAAACGAAAAATCTTCATTTTTCTTTTAAATTTCTGTGACATCGAAAGATGTTTTAAGAAAGTTGTTGTTTGACCTTATGCAAGATTGCCCTAGTAAGAAAATAGATGAAAAATTATGTTTCATGGAAAGTAAAGTTATAGAAATGACGAAATGCTTGGTAGATGAACAAGAATCATTAAAACGTTCGTTAAGCCGTTTCAAATCAGATTTTAAAGAAAAATGGGAGGCTGCCAATAGGACAAAAAGTCGCTTTCTTAATATAAATGAACATTGGCTTAACAGTTCTAAAAAATTAGCTGTATAAGATACTAGCTGTATAATATCAAAACAAGGTCAACCAACAAAAGATTTCGCCGAATCGTGTGACAGAAGCAAGCGACGAAAAACAAAAGATTTAAGGGAGCAAGCACCTCTTGATCAATTAACATATGCAGCTAAAACAAGTCAACGTGCTGCTGGTAATATTGATGCCTCGAAACTCATAAAACATTTAACTATAAGTCCAACAAGAGCTACAAAATACTGAAAAATTATAACTTCAGCAAATAAACCCACCATTAAGAAGCGTACACCATCAGAAGCCTTATCAATTTTTGTAGAAGCTGATCTAACGAAAAAGCAATGGGAAATTATTCATAGTGCAAATAAGAATATTTATCCTTGTTATTTTCTGATTAAGAAAGCGAAGAAAGATTGCTATCCAAGTGAGGAGTCAATGAATGTCACAGAAACATGCGCTGAAGTTAACCTACAGGATCTTCTTGATCACACCTCTTTAAGACTGTGTAAAAATTTAGAAGAAGTGATTCAAAATAATACAGAAGAAGAAAACCACAATTTAGAACTAATATCTAAATGGGATTGCGATGGCTCCCAGCAATCGCAATTTAAACAGATATTTCAGAATACTTCTGATAGTGATGCAAATATATTTCAGAGTTCTCTTGTTCCTTTACGTTTAATATGCAAAGTTGGCGACCAAGAAAATTTTTTGTAGCAGAACCCTCTACCTTCCTCTACAAAATTCTGCAGGCCGATACGCATTCGTTTTGTTCATGAAACGAGCGATATTACTAATGAAGAAATTCAATATATTGAAAATCAAGTTAAAAATCTTAAGAAGACTGATATACCTACTACTAATGGTAGTTTATATTACGTAAAACACACGCTGATACCTACTATGGTAGATGCGAAGGTTTGCAATGCTGAAATAAGCACTTCATCAACAATGAGATGCTACATATGTGGAGAAACTTAAAAAATTTTTAATAAATTGGAGAAGAAGAATCCTAAGAATCCTGATGCCTTAAGATTTGGTTTATCAATTATTCATGCATGGATTCGATTTTTTGAGTCACTTTTGCATTTGTCATATAAAATTTCTTTAAAAAGGGGCAAGCGAGAAGCAATGAAGACAAAAATGTTGTGGCAGAAACAAAAAAACGAATTCAAAATAGTTTCAAAGAAGAAATGGGTCTTCTAATAAATATTCCCAAGCCAGGTTTTGGCAACACGAATGACGGAAATACATCAAGAAGATTTTTTGTGGACCCCAATACTGCTTCCCGAATCACTGGAATAAATATTGACCTTATAAAAAGGTTCAAAGTAATTTTAGAGGCACTGTCCAGTGAACATAGAATTGATGTTAAAAAATTTGAAAATTACACTGAAGAAACTGCAAAACTTTATGTCGAATTATATAGGTGGCACCTATTGTCACTAACAGTACATAAAGTTTTAGAACATGGGGCCACAGTAATTAAACATGCAATATTGCCTATCTGTCAACTTTCGGAGGAGGCTGCTGAAGCTAGAAACAAACATTTCCGCCAATATAGACAAAAGTTTTCCAGAAACTTTTCTCGAGAGCAATGCAATAAAGATGTTTTGGACAGACTTTTACTAAATTCTGATCCTTTTATAAGTAGTTCAAGACCAAAGCCTAAGAAAAAAAGCAAGCCTTTTTCTATCGAAACAATAGAAATATTACTCCCAGAAACACCATACGGACAACATCCAAAAGAAGAGGAAGATGAGGATGAAGATGAAACAGATGAAGATGAATTTGATTAGAATAATAAGTTAAAGAAAGAACTTTTTTATAAATATGTAAAAAAAACTGAATATTTCACTAAATATCATAAATGTTTACTCTAAATTGTTCTAAATAGATAGTTTACTTTTTAAAAAGCAAAGATTCTTTGTAAATTCCTAAAAAAAATTATATGTTTTGTTAAAAAATTATATATAATGACTGTAAATAGCTTTTTACAACATTTCAACTTGATATAGCCCACAAAATAATTTTGTCCACATTTTTCATAAAATACTCCTATGTGCGACGTAAAATATAGCCTATGTTGGAGCAGGGATTGTCATCAAACATTTGCCACCATCACTTTTGAAAAGGGTTCGGTAGTTAGAGCGATTCCATAGAAAATGTAATTTAGAATGTTTTTAGAACGCTTTTCGCTCATTTCACAGTTTTAAATTTCGAATTTTTTTAGAATTTGTTCTTAGAGAACATTTACATCTTATAAGTAACTACCATGCCAAATTGCACTCTCCTGGGAGGAGTGGCACCGGCATGAAATATAGCCTATGTTACAACAGGAACTGTCACCATCAATTTGCTACCATCACTTTTGAAAACAGTTCTGTAGTTCTAGAAATTCCATAGAAGTTGTAATTTAGAATGTTTTTAGAACGCGTTTCACTCATTTCACCCTTTTAAATTTCGAATTTCTTTAATTTTTTTGTTATAAAACATTTACAACTTATAAGTAGCTACCATGCCAAATTTCATGTTTCTAGCTCCTTCAGTATGAAAAAAGTCGAAATTTTAGAACGTTTTTCGCTTTTGTACCCCTTCCCCCTGTATTAGTGGCACCGATATAAAACATAGCCTATGTTACAGCAGGGACTATTACCATCAGTTTGCTATCATCACTTTTGAAAATGGTTCTGTAGTTCCAGAGATTCAATAGAAATTGTAATTTAGAATGTTATGTGTCCACTGCGAAGCCTCGCTATTAAACATTTGTGATTCCCAGTTTTGTAATTACTTGATGTATCACAACACGCATTGACACATAGCATATTAGAAATCTCTTTCAAGCACACTCAAGATTTCTAATTTACACCAATTGTCTTTCTCAGCAAAGACTATTCGGCAGGAATCACTTCGGTATTCCACACAATCATTGTATACCCACGTATTCCTACAATATCTCTCGACGCGCGGCGTTCACAATGTTGTTTAAAATTAATAATTATGCCGTTAAAATGGTTTCCACAAAAATACATTGTTGTAACAAATTACACTAGCTAAAATTCGCATTTAGCTTTGGTACTGCTTACGGAAGATTAAATCAAGATTACACGTTAATTCAGTTTCAACTGGTAACAAACAAGTTCTAACCTGAATAATATATTTCAATATATTTTCTCCACCTTCTTATAAAATATGGGATTCGGAATTCATAAAAATAATTGGCATTATTTTAGATTTCAAAAATGCTTTTATTGTTGTTTAAAAATCACTTAATAGAGAACCGGGCACCTTTTTCATATACTATATTATTTTTATTTTATAAAAATATACTAAAGTAACTATATTTCCCTCATGAGCTTCGAAATGCTGATACACAAAATAATTAGCTAAATTTTTTTTAAGTGAAAAATATGTTTAATTATTATTTCAACGATTATAATATATACACTATGGGGTTCTGCCCCATCTCCCTTAGTGCGCCACCCCCCTGACTTACAGTAGACTTGCGCATTGTAAACGTGTTCCTAATTCACACATTTCTGGAAATACACTGTAATTTATGCCAATAACATATTTAAAATTCTTTAATAAAATAGAAATTAAAGAATATTAAATTGTGTATGGTTATTCAGGCCAGCAGACATATCATTTGCATATAGCTCGCATTTAATCTTTTATATAACAAGTTAATTGCTATACTTCCTTTTAAATGCTAAAAGGTGTAAATTAACAACATAATACACAGTAAAATAACTTTTCTTAGGTTGTTGACATGTTTCGGCTCACTCTGATCCATTTTCAAAAAACAAATGAGAATATTCTATAACTGCACGGTCTTTGCAGTTATTATTTAAAATACTATCATTTAATTTTCATGTACTTCACTCTTAAAAATCGCTGCACGAAACCCTTCCACTGGTAACTCTTTGTCTTTCGGAAATTAAATAGAGAGATGGACCCGAAGCGGAAGTAAATTTAATACCGCCTCGTCAAATGTCTGGATCATTTGATTCAAAACGGGTCAGTTTTTGGTCAAAATTTTTAAAAAAAGTTACCGTTTGATTTTCACAAAATTCGCATTTTCGAAATCAGAAAAATAAACTGTGAGCTCCGATTCAAATGTTCCAATACTTTTCTTAATACTCGAGGATGAGTGAAAATGAAACTTTTTCGTTGTCTGCGACTATCAAATCGGTAACTTTCTTTTGCGGTTTCAATAAAAATAACCATTATTGGCGCACGTGCAAGAAAATCTTTTAGTTACACCTCCAGGAGATGCATTTTGGTCTAAACAAATTATCGACACGTGTCCCCGCTGCCTACGATACCGTGCATAGCAGGTGTGCTAGGCACGCGGCGCAAAATCTTTTAGTTCCAGTTTATACCACCAGGTGGAGCATTCTGTTCTAAATAAACTATTTCCGAACGAAACTCCGGTACTCGTTCCTGCTGCGTACGGCACCGTGTAGAAGGAGTGCCTTGCACGCGCGAATAATCTGTTAGTTCCACTTCCACCCGCTTGGTAGTACCAAATCTATGTCTGAAATAATTAGCTATATCTGAATTAGCTGATGTTAAGTTCAATGAACAGATTCCTGTGGAAATTGGACCCATAGAACCCGAGAAAATAAATCATCCCCCCTGGATATTAATATTCATAAATGGTGGTAACCAAGGGCAGAAAAAATGATACCGAAGTTTATTTAGTACCTGGGAGACCTCGGAAGAATGTCAGGAAAATTTCGTTTGAATCGGACCAAGATTAAGTGCAAAATCTTTTAGTTACATTTTCTGTTCACTCTGTTCTAAACAAACATCTTTCCGAACGAAACTCCGGCACGTGTCCCCGCTGCTTATGACAACGTATAAAAGGCGCTCTGTGCACGCGCAGAAAATGTTTTATTTCCACTTTACACCACCAGGGGGCGCCAAACCTATGTCTTAATTAGTTATCTATATCTTAATTATTTCATGTTAAGTTAAATGAATCAATTGTCGTTGAAATTGGGCCTTTTGTTTGAATCGGACAAATTTTAAATGCAAAATTGTTTAGTTTCACTTCCCACCGCTAAGGGGTGCGCTCAGCTCTAAATAAAACTCTTTCCGATCGAAACTTTGGCACATGTCCCTGCTGCCTAGGACTCCGTATAGCAAACGTGCAGCACACGCGCTGCAAAATCTTTTAGTTCCCTTTTCTTCTGCCAGGTGGCGCCAAATCTGTATCTTAATTAGTTATCTATATCTTAATTAGTTCGTGTTTAGCTGAATGAACTAATTCTCATTGAAATTGGGTCCATAAAACCCGAGAAAATACCCCTCGCTGGTCCTTAATATTCAGAAATAGTGGTAACCATGGCCTGAAAAAATGATACCGAAGTTTATCTAGTACCTGGGAAACTGAGAAAAGGTTTCGTTTGAATCGGACTAATAATTAAATAGACCTGATTTTGGAGGCAGGGTGGGGGGAGAGGGAGTTCCGATCAGAGCATTAACACGATATTTAATCTACAATCGAACACTCACCCCCCCCCCCCCCCCAAACACACACACACAGAATTAAATCAACGGTGTTAAAAAATTAGGAATTATTAACTTTTGAAACAGAAACAAAATGACTTTTTTTTTACATACAAAAACAGTAAGTTATCGTTGTTAAGACTACCTCATCCCACATACAACCCTACAATCCCTACATAAGATGGTTAGCAGATGACGAAGAAGACGACACGAACGACATAAAAATATTTACAGACGGCTCCAAGTCGGAACATGGAACAGCTTACGCTTTCTGTGTATACGAAGAAGACACACTAATCAATAAAGCACAGACACAACTACGCACAGAAAATTCACTATATCAAGCTGAACTACTCGCCATTAAGGTAGCAGATTGCTGGGCAGGGTCCTCAGCTTACAACAATTACCTTATCAACACAGACAGTCTTTCAGTCTTCAAGCCCTACAAGACCTGTCAACAACAGACCTACTAGTAATAGACATTATCACACTTCTTCAATCAACAACAAAAAGAATTTCCTTCAAATGGGTGAAGGGTCACCTCGAAACAAAGGAGAATGAACAGGCGGACCATCTAGCCAAAGAAGCAACAACATTACCCGGAGCGCACAAACAGTTCATTCTCTTCCCAGCCTCATATCTAAAGAAACATCTCAACGACCAAGAAATTAAAAAATAGCAAAGGGAATGGGACTACGCCGACACTGGCCGCTTCACCCATCGTCTTATTCCAAAAGTCACAACAGAGCGCCTCCTACACCATAGAAATCTATATTTATTCGGCACCAACTACGGACCCTTCAAAGATTACCTTGCTAAAATTGGCAAAACTGAATCTCCTCTCTGTACCTGTGGTCACAGGGGCAACTCCCTCCATTACACCTTACAATGCACCCTCACCTCCACTCTTCACATCCGCAAGCCATCAACAATATCTTTTTCACACTGGTTCGCCTACCTGTTGAAGCAGCCAGACCTCCTAAATAAAATAATTAGTTGTATGAACATTCTAGAAAAGAACCAGCATCTATTCCAGATGCCTCCACCACAAATAGTGAAATTGATAACTGAAAGCTAATTCGGAACATTGTCTTATAGTAACCACCAGCCATGTTAGGAACAGCATTCATATACCTCAACCAACTATCTGTGCAAAAACTCAGCTTCCAGCCCAAAAGCTTGTGTGAAAAACTTATCTTTTATTTCTTTAAAAACATTTTTACGTCCCAGACCACAAACTCTTATCAGCAAACTCCCATCAACTCTTAAGAAAAAACAGAAATACATATCTTCGTGCTCGCGAAAAACATTTCTCGCTCTCAACCACGAACTGTAAATAATCCAAAAAAATTCTCCATCATTGTATATAACATCATAGACTATCTTTATCATCGAATAGCATAAAAAATTCAAAAACTTCATCAGTTTATAGTATTTTTTATGTACTGTAAATAATCAAAACTGCACTGTCCAAAATGTATTTTTTTTAATAAACTTGCCAAGCAGGGACTAAAGCCATATGGTATGCCTCCTTGCTTGGTTGAATCTGAATTTGTTAATTTCTAAAATCAAATACATAAATGATGTATCCATGAAAAAACTCTAAAAATCGCATAAAACAAATCGCAAAAATTCACAACTCGCTGTTCGAATTGCAATCAGCTGACGACCTTTTTATCTGCCAATAACAATTGATCATCAACTTTCTTCAAGCTAAAAGGAGTTTTAAAAAAATGACGATTCTAAGTGTATCTGATGCTGAAATGGAAGCAACACCGAACCAATCAAGCATTCTGGGCAAAATTTTTTAGTGTCAAAGGGAAAAAAATCGCCAAAAAATCAAAAATCGCTGTTCGAATTTGGCATCAATTTTATTTAAAAGAGCATAAAATTTACTATATTTGGCTAAAAGATTGGAACCGGATTCCGGTTACTAATGTGTGTAAATCGCAGCGAATCGTGAAAAAACAACGTCAAAAAACGTTTCGAAATCGCATATTTAAAATCATGATTTTTTATGTCTAAAGAATTATCAACCTTCTCCAAGCTAAAAAGAAAAAAAAAATGACGATTCTGATCGTATCTGAGCCCGAATTGGAAGCGCAACCACCGAACCAATCAAGCATTCTGGAAAAAATTCTTAGTGTCGAAGGAAAAAAATCGCCAAAAATTCAAAAATCGCTGTACGAATTTCGCATAATTTTTATTGAAAAGAGGACAAAATTTACTATATTGGGCTAAAATATTGGAACCAGATTCCCAATATTAATGTGGAAAAAATGCATCGAAACGTGAAAAACACTAAAAATCACATAAAAAATTTTATTAAAAATAATCTATTAAAAAATTCCAAAATCTGGCTTCGAGGTGCAAAACTACATGCATAAAATCACCTTCCCACCAAATTTTGTAGCTGTTCGTGCAGCGGTCTCTTCAGAACAGAACCGAGAAACACACAAACTTGCTTCTTTATTATAGTTGGAGATTATATAGTTAGTTGTTAGTTTAGTATCAGTAAAAAATTGCAAATTTGTAGTTATTTCCATATGCAATATTAAAAATTTTATTTGCATTATGACATGAGTTTAAATTCAAAGTATCGTAATAAATGTGTTCATATAATATCATTTCTGTTTAAAAATAGATAGCCTAAGTTCTAACCAGGTATCGCTATAAACTCAGAAGAAAATTGTGTTGCATAAGTACTACCTATTTTTATTTTGAGTGCAGCTGTTATACTGCGAAACAAATAAAAATGCCTTTATTTAAATTTATTTAATATATTTCTGACTAGGGAGCGTTATCTTCGTAAAAGAAAGTCGAATTTAACTTACCTTAACTAATATTAACTTGGGATGTGTTTGCTATATGTGAATATAAAAATAATTTATTTTAAATTTTAACTATGTAATTTCCCCCCAGGGGCACTATCAGCGTAAAAAAACTAATTATAAAAGTTTTATGAATATATATATCAGAATATTGAAAGCTGCTTCTTAAACATTTAAACGAAATACATTCATCGGAAGTGAGCTTAAAATGCTTTTGAAAAGTTGAAGACATAGTTATACTTTACATACAGACACTTGAACCATCATAAGTTAAATTAAAGGTAATAGAAAATAGTTCTGAAACAGTAATTGTTGTAATGTATCTGAATTATTTTGTCTTGCCCTGTAAAATAATTATAAATGTTACACCCCATATTTTCAATGGAGAACATGCCACAGTAAGGCATAGTAACATGCACAAATTTCGTAGAATTTCAAATAACATAATGGCACTAAAATGCCTTTTAAGTAATTACCACCCACAGACGGTAGAGTAATTGAATTCTTTCGTGCGATCCTGTAAAATAGCTATAAAAGCTATACACACCCTGTTCAAGAAAAACACAGGGAGGTTGGGGGTTGATTGTAACAACATTCTAAAATCACATCGCCCGTCAGCGTTTTGCAAACTGTATTTTAAGCATTTCCAGAAAACGTTTAATACAATCATTAAATGAATCCATCATTAAATAAATGCCTTCCATAAAATCGTTTAAAAAACATTTTGCATAATTTTTTTTATAAAATCTTTGCATAAATTCTTTTATAAAATCGTTACATAAATGTATTTTATGAAATCGTTTCATAAAATTATTTCACAAATTAGTTTCAGAAAACTGTTATATTGCTGTTTTATATGTTACGGGAAAAATGAAGAAAAGATTCATTACGAATATATAAAAAAATGTCTTATTCAGATTTGTAACATTGCTTTTTTATAAAATTGTAATTCACATGTACCTAGCAATTTATATACAAGTAGCAGATTGCATTTAAATTTTGGGAATAGAGTTATTTAGTTTATAAATTTTTGAAAAAAATTAAGATTTATAAAAAATTCTAATGTTATATTTTTGTTAATATTATAAGATTTATGAATACATACATGAGAATAATTAAAAGAAAACACACTTTAAAGTCAAAAATATATTTTTACGTTCCTGACACAGAATCGAATAAACAAATGAGTAATATTCAAATTGCAAGTAGTAATCTCTCTTATCAGCAAGAATGAATGCAATCAAGTTTCTATGTATATAATCAAGACCCATTATTCGCATTCCTGGTGATTTTTCCTTAATTATGCTATCATATTCGACTGTGGGTATTGATTTGCATGTAGCAGATCACACATAAAATTTGTTATTAACTCAAATATATCAAATGTGATATTTCATATGCGGATATGGTCAAAAGATCGAAAGTAAGATAAATGACCTTATGTTAAATTTTGTAAATTTAATGTCACTTATATTTCACAGTTCAAGGTACATAATAAGAAAGAAAAGTAACGCACCAAGCACAGATTATAAAACACTTTCCAACACGTTCAAAATAGTATAAGGTAACTTCACCGTTTAATAAGGGAAGAGGTGATGTCTAAGTAAACAAATTAAAAAACGCATAACACATTTGAAAACGCAATTTCAGCAATTACCGTCAATAGTCGGAAAATATCCGAATTCCTCTGTGAAGTCCTGTATATAATCTGCAGCATGTATGTGAATGGGATGTCGTTTTCAGTTCCCGTAACATACCTGACCGCTGAGAGAAGAGGTGCGCCAGATGCCACGATAATTCGCTTGGCTAGCAAAAACTCAACACAAAAAAGTTGATGACTAAGTAGTTTCGCCTCTCTAGCCTGAGAGCAGAATATTAAGATCCTGGTCAGATTGACTTGTCAGCTTGGCTTGAGCAGGCGGCCTATCCGAAGTCTAAGATCGGGAGACGCGTTAACGGCCGATAATCTACGGCGAAATCATCCACTTTTCCCCTTAAACCTGTATATAACTTGTATTTAGCCTGTATATAGAATTGTGTTTTACTCCAGAGATTACAACAGTACAGTTTCTACAAAAAACTCTTCAATTACCCACTCTAATTACATCATACTAATTATTATATGTATATTTATTACATAGCAAGCTAAAATTTAGTTCAGTTAGGAATCGCATAACGTATTTAAAATTTTCTCAATCTGAGTCATTATAAAAAAGAGAGTTTTTTTTTTTTGTTTCCTTGTTTGTTTTGATAATGGCTCAGATTGATCTGAAACATATGTCAACAGTTTAATGAAACCTATTTTACTGTTTATAATATTTTTGGTTACATCTTTTATCAATTAAAGAGAAGTAATAATTTTATATTAAAAGTATTTAAAATAAAAGATTGTGCAGGTAATTATCGATTAAATAAATTGAACTGATCTACAATTTTTGTTATATTTTGTATGACCCTTATCAAGATGTCATATATATTATAAATCGTTATCTGCAAACAGCAAATTTTAAGTTTAGGGTTTTACAGTCAGGCTGATAAAAATAAAATTAATGTAAACATTTAAAGGTCGCGTAATTTTTTAAAAAAATTAGAAAATACTAAATATTGATATTTTTTTTCAAATTTTGTGACTGTTGTAAGAAAAATAAATCATTCAATTAATATTTTTAGTTAAACTCTTGCTAAAAATCAAGAATAATAGGATGTAATTTACAAGCTTAAAATTCTTTCACTTCATTAGTTGATTAGGCTGGACTGGCAGCACCATCTATCGTCTTATACCTGTAGGAATTGCTTACACAATATAACACATCATCAAGTTTTCATCAATTAATTAATTTAAAAGTAACTAATTGAAAAATAAAATATATTTCTAAAGGAACTTTATAGTTATTTACCGTCAAATCTTGACGGGTACTATCTAGTATTTTTCTATTTATGGAATTTTTATAAATTTCTGACAGATGCTCTACAAAAATGTTAAAATATTTTAAAATTTTAATCTTACACTTTATGCGTTTTTATATTAAGATAAATAGATATTTATTCTATAACGTTTGGGTGTTTGTTTGTTTGTACGGGGTAATCTCTGGAACTGCCGAACCGGTTAAAAAAATAATAATCGTGGCAAAATTCTAGTGAATATTTCTGCTCCAATATAGGCTACATTTATGTTGGTACAACAATTCCCAAGAAAGTGTAGGGGTAAAAAAGTTTTAAAATTGCGATTTATGTAATATCGTTGGAGATAGAAATTAGAAATTTGATGTGGTGGTTACTTTTAAGATTTAAATAATTGCTATGAACGCTTTAAAAAAATGTTCGAAATAAAAAAAGTGAGACGAGCAGGAAACGTTCTATAAACGTTCAAAATTATTATTTATTTGGAATTATTAGCGTTAGAAAATTAAAATTTGGCATTAATGTTACTTTTAAGACAAAAGTAAATGCCTGCACAGAGCAGTTTTTAAAATTTCGAAACGCACAGGGGTGCAAAAGCAAAAAACGTTCTAAACTTGCGATTTTTGCGACACTGTTGTGTCTGAAATTTTGCATGGTGGTTGCTTTTAAGATCTAAATCCCGTTTAATGAGGATTTCTAAAAAAAATATATTTTAAAAAGTCAAATGAGCAGAAACGTTCTAAAGGACGATTTATTTGGAATTATTACGGCTAGAAACTTGAAATGTATAATAAAATGCATTAGTTTTCTCCCAAAGGATTGAAATACCTCATGTAATTTAAATGCAATAGAACGGGTTGCTATACCGCGAATAATCAATAATTTTTCCGATTAATGTTTCTACTAAGATCCTAGAAAATTTTTAACATATATTTAAAAAAAAAACAAAAAAAAAAACTTTTTTTTTGACGTGAAATATTTTTATACGTTTGGTTCTTCTTCTTACAATGAATCATCGCTATCGAAGGCTTTAAACAACAATCATGTTCTTCTTTTCATTTTATAAAATGAAAAATCTGTAGGAGCTCTCCTTTTGTTGTTCTGTAACTTTTACCTTTTGTTAAGTTTTAGAGATCCATTTTAAATAAAAGTACGTGAAATATCGATTTTGTTCCCCTTTTGTACTACGGACTAATAACAACGCTTTTTATTGTAAACATAAATGAAATGAAAATATTTGTTTGATTTTACGTTATTCTTTAGGATTGAAGATTGATGTAGAGGAGGTTTTTTCCACAAATTATATATGTGCATTTATTGATTTTTTTTGTTGCTGTTCAAATCGTCTTTACCGAATAATGAATAATAACAATTTTATTATGTTTTTACCTTTAATCAAGATTAAAGTTTTCAAATAAAGGGATTGGAAATAAATGTATCTGTTGCTGGAAAGTTGTAATTTATTATAGTTAATATTTTGAAAATTTAAAAGTTATTTATTTAAGCGTCCCAACTTATAATTTTATTTGCTTGGATTTGGAAAAAAAAGGCTTTTCTTATCAAATAATTTCATAATAAAAATGAATAATGCGCGAGTGGTTCATATTTTAATTTATTTACTTTACATTTACCTTTAATATAAGATTAAATTTTTCCAATAAAGTGATTTCAAATAAATCCATCTGTTGCAGGAAAGTGGTAATTTATTACAGATACATTTCCAATTTAAAAGTTATTTATTTTAGCTTTACAACTCATAATTTTAATTGGTAAAATATGGAAAAATGTCTTTTCTATCAAATATTTTCATAATAGAACGTGCGATTAGTTCATATTTTAAATTATTTGCTTCAATGAATCTGTTTTTCATTTTTTTGGTTCATCTGTGAATTTTTAATTAAACAAATTAGAGGGTTAGGGCAAGAAAGTGCCAAGCCACATATTTGGTGAAATAAATTTAACACTGTAATTTGTTACTTAATATTGTAAATTATAATATCCAACATATAATTTGTTTCTAATGTCACTTGGTGGCAGCATATGTGACAAGTTTCGTTTCTCCCCCAGATGTTTATTCCCCCAATGAAGATAGCTAAATTACAAAAAACAGAACAGTAATATCATTAAAGTAATGCCATATTGTTACTAGGCCATTGCATTGTTATATGTTGTTATTTGTTTACATTGCTATATGTCATTATTAATTCCATATTGTTAGGGCAAGAAAATGCCAAGCCACATTTTTTGGTGAAATAAATCTAACACTGTAATATGTTGCTTAATATTGTATATTAACAATAATAATAATAATGTAATCCAACATATAATTTGTTTCTATTGTCACTTGGTGGCAGCATATGTGACAGGTTTCGTTTTTTCCACAGTTGTTTATGGCTCCAATGAAGATAGCTAATTTACAAATGTAATAGTAATATCATTAAAATAATGCCATATTGTGACTCAGAATATCTCAAATGATACTAAGACTTTGGCGAAAAAACTTTATGTTATATATCTTCATTTGAGTATTTGAACATATTTTGAAATTGAAATATCTGAGAAGTTCAAAATTGTGGCTTGACATTCTTTTGCCCCCCCCCCCCCAAGTGTTCTTTTTTTAACTTTATATAATACATAATTTTAGTATCGATCAAAAGCTTTTAAACCTTAATAGTAAACACGAATGATAAAAAATATTTTTTTAAAGTAAATCCTTTAATTTTTAAATAGCTTTTTTAGCGAATTAATTACAACTTTCTACACATTTCACTTACTTTTTCAAACCTTTGAACTGATAAATCAGAAAATGAAACATAATGAAACCGCAAAAGAAACATAACATATTGGACAAAGCTTTATCAATTTAAATAATCCGTTTAAACCAAAATTATTTAATTTTGAACTCTAAATGATTTTGTATGAAAGAAGTTGAAACATTTAATTTCTAGCGATCAAATTCAGTGTTGAATTATCTATAATTGTATTCCTCAAAAGACCTTTAACAAATTACAAACAGGTACCATTTAGAAGATTTAAAGGTGGTGAAATTTTACACATTTGCTAATAAGACCATGAGAATTTAGGTTGTGTCTTCGATGAATTTGGTAATTAAATTTCTTTCACGCTTCTAAACTCTAATTGTTTCAGGTAAATTAATTTAAATTTAAATGATTTAATTAAAATATTCATTACATTCAAATCGAATTTAAATCTTTATTAAAAGCAGAGGAAGTTCTTTCAAAATGTAATTAATAATTATTTTGATTAAAAAAAATATAAACAAGAAAACAATACTTAGAAAATATATACTTGTAAGCACAGTAATATAATGGGTGTCCCAAAAAGGTTGGTCTGATTTGAAAGAATCATAACTCTAAAAATAATTGAGTAAAAGCAATTATTTTCTTTTAAAAGTACTCGTCATATATCCAAGATTTGTTAGATGTAGCTGTTTTAAAATCGTGACATTCAAACGATGCGCAGAATCGATGATCCAAAAATGCAAATCGCACCACACATTCGCAATTTTAACTTTTTGCTTTGGTTATTTGTGTACATAGTGGATCCTTTCCTACTAAATCGAAGATACTGAAGAACTTTCTAATTGACATTTTTCCCATAACTCCAATAGTTTTAGACTTATACGCTTTCCACACCGGAATCATCGAAGAATTTGCGAATGTGTGGTGCGATTTGCATTTATATATCATCGATTCTGCAAATCATCTGAATTTTATGATTTTAAAAAACAGCTACATCTAACAAATCTTGGATATTTGACGAGTACTTTAAAAAAAATTGATTTTACTCAATTGTTTTTAGAGTTATGATTCTTTCAAATCAGTCCAACCTCTTTTGGACACCCGGTATATATATATATATATATAATAGAACAATGATGGAATGTAATATTATTTTTGTTTTAATTTATTTTAATACTATTTTATTTTATTATAAATGCATTGATAATGTTTGCAGAAAGAATATTGCTTTAAGATATGATATCTATATCTATATCTATATATCTATATATATATCTATATATTAAATAATTAATTTAGTTTAAAATTTCAACATATCTGATATACTCTAAATTATTGTTGTTGCCTTTGCAGTTGTTGTTACCTTTGTAGTTGTTGCCTTTGTTGTTGTAACTTTCTTTTATTTTTTATATTTTCCTGTACTTTATCTTAAAATATAAAAAAATATATAAATGATATTTTCTCCTAAATAAAACAATGTCGCAAAAAAGGATCAGGGTACATAAGCTGTGTTTTTGGCCCATGAAATAAGACTAAAACTCGATTTTGTTATACTGACTTAATTATTTCACTTTTTAATATTAGAAGGTTTATGCTGTACGATTTCAACAATAGTTTTTGCATTTTGTTCGGATTTATATGACTTACACAAGCTCAAAGTTCGTATTATTCGTAGTTTTTGATGAAAAATACGCAATTTCTCCTAATTTTACCTCAATTATTTATATGAGCGCAATCATGCAACACTTTCTTTTTTACATATATTATAAAATACATCAAAATGTACAATATATGTAAAAGTAAAAGTGTCGCAAAGCTGCGCTCATAGTAAAATGTAAAAAATCACATTAAAATTGAGGTAAAATTAAGAGAAATTGCGTATTTTTCATCAAAAACTACGAATAATACGAACTTTGAGCTTTTGTAAGTTATATAAATCCGAACAAAATGCCGAAAATATTGTTGAAATCGCGCAGCATAAACCTTCTAATATTAAAAAGTGCAATAATTAAGTCAGTATAACAAAATCGAATTTTAGTCTTATTTCATGGGCCAAAAACACGGCTTATGGATCCTGATCCTTTAGCAAAATGAAAAAAAAATCTAATACAAGTTTTGAAATAGGAATTGAATTTTATGGGTGAACTTTCCCCCTTTTTTAAAAAATTTAGGGGCAATTTTTCAAATTTATAAGGGATTTATAATCCAAGTTCGCCTTAATCTCAGTCACATGGCAGTTGTTAAAATCTTTACAATGTTATAAAATCATTTGCATTTTTAAATCATATTATATACAAAAAAAATGTAGAACAAACATACAGAAATAGCTCTATAGCCTGAGATCAAGGGGTTTGCCTATTACTAAATTGTCCTTTTTTTATCATTAGTAAGTTAGCAAATTTTTTATCACTAATGAAAAATTTTGTTGGGAGAAAATCATTAATGAAAACTTTAGCTGGCTGTAAATCATTAAAGATAATTTTCTTATCCCTATAAAACAAAATTAGATGCCAATTTCGTGACCAATTCAGGAGATTCGTGACCGATTGAATTTCGCGGTTTTTTACCACAACCAATTGACGAAACTCGCGATTTTTTTTTCGCGGTCAATTGGCGAATTTCTACATTTATTTCCGCGATCGTTTTGAGAAGTATAATTTTTTTTGGTTGTTTGATGAAATTTGCTTTTTTTTTGCAACTGATTCATGAAATTTCCATTTTCCTTCCTTAATTGTATAACGTTTTTTGTGATTTTTTACGCGACTAATTGTACAAATTTGCGATGTATTTAGTCACCGATTGACAGATTTATTTTTCGGAACTCTACAAAAAATAAATTATTGGAAGTCGAATTACATACCTGGGAGAAACTATAATGGTGGAAAATCCCGCTCAGAGTCTTTGATTAGGAATATTTTCCTATTTCGCACGCGATATGCGGAAACCCGCACGCTATTTCAACCCCTGAAAAGAGATAAAAAAGATGAAGCATCATACTTTATGATATTATTTTCAAATACATATTCAGTGATTTTAAGTAACGCATCTTACAATTACAAAATATGCCCTGCAAAATGCTTTTTTTTCATAGATTAGTATTAGGAATATATTGTTCACTTCACTGATTTCCGTTAAATTAGGTGTTTTTTTTTATTCACAGTAAAACATCAATTCAAAGAGAAATATTTTAGCGTCTATGATGCTTCAGACTGTAAAAAAAGACAAATGTTTGTTAATGTATGAAAATGTACAATAATCATTTCCGAGTTATCCATAATTCAAAAAAGCGTTCTTTATTTTTCGAACTCGTAGAAACAAAATATATTTTCCGGATTTAAAAAGGCATTTATAGAAATAAATTTTCTTTTGCTACCAATTATTTTCGGAAACGCCTCGATTAGTTTTTATTGGGCATTAGTCCGTATTATAGAAAGGGGATATCGGTTTTTAGGATAATATAAGTTCTCAATTAAACATTTTCAACAATGTAATTGAAATTATACATGCAAGAGTAACAAAATAATATTAATTTTATTGTTAATTTTAATTATGTTTCTTTACTATGTTTGTCTGTATAATATGTTTATTGAGCATGAAAATATTTATTGATAATTGATAGCTTTTTGATCAACTACCTTCTGGGTTCAGAAATTTTATTAATACACTATAAAAACTACTCGGAAACGGTTCCGAAAATTAGTGGATGTAAACGGACCTTTGTTTTTAAAAATTCTTCTTTAAATTTCGAAAACATATTGGTTTCGGATGTTTCTAAATATAAAGAACGCTTTTCGGAATCATGGGAACCTCGGATTGGGTTATTGTATATTTTCGTTCGTGATTAAATTATATTTTCCTAGATTATGAAAGATTTGTCATTTCTTTTACAGTGCATCGGAATTCGTTTGGTAGCTTTCTAGCCATATTCTATAGCCATATATATCCTAGCTATGCTCTTAAAAGTAATAGTCATGTGTATAGTACAATTTTTATCGAAGACACGAACATGTTGACAAACATGCATGTAAACGGATCAAAATCTGACTAAAAAAATTTAAAAGTGTGATTATCATATTGTCTAAAATTTAATCAATTATCCATACATATTTTAAAGGAAATTATTCCATTGTCGTAAAATTCATGACGCACTGCTGCCAAATTTTACGCTTTTGTCTTACCACTATTTCCGAATAGTTACCTACGCCTTATTTTATCACTGGATTTCAGAGATGAAATAAGGCAAATTCTATACGATTCTTTTCCGGCCACTCAATATTAATATCTATAAAAATCTGAAATAACCTGCTTTTCAATGGGAAATACTTGACAGACAAAGAAAAGTTACTAAAATTCTTTTCAGAAACTTTTTCTAATTATTGCATAACCATTTTCATTCAGGATTATTACCTAATGAAGCTTACGTCAACACAAGGCATTTTTGCAATTCTTGTTTTACAGAATACTGTAATTTCACTTATTACTGTTTGAATGACAAGAAGAATATAGTGCCGATAGAAAAAATTCATATTTTGCGATAAATAACATAATATATATAGAAACATAACAAAGTATTTTTTTTTAACAAACTTGATACAATAGATTATTAGTATAATGAACTGCATTTGTACATATTCTATGTAATGTAATTTGAAATATTAAATGGATGCTTTGTAAAAATTTAAATAAATGTTTATTTTGATACGGCTATAACAATGTTTATTTATTACAATTTTCTATATTTTTGCCAGCAATTGGGAATTTATTTCAATTGATTGAAATATTAAATGGGTATTTTGTAAAAATTTAAATAAATGTACACAGTATTACTTTATGCGGATACGGCTATAACAATGTTTATTTATTACAATTTTCTTTATTTTTGCTAGCATTTGGGAATGTATTTAAATAATATGTACATTGTGAAAATACAAATCTTTCATAAATATAAAGGTAAATATTTTTTTTATTAAATCGTATATGACAGATCTTCTGTTGTACAGTCAGTATAAAAAAATTGATAAGCATGCAATTATTCGCAGATTTTCACAAAAGAGACGTCGCTGGACTCGGAATATTGTCTTATTTCCTCTAAATACTAAAATTCTCACCACCTTTGATTTTTTAAAACGTAACAACAAATTTTGATACAACATTTCAGTTTCTTCGGTCTCGGGAGCCCGGAAAAAGGTGTAGTTAGAGTTCATTTGCTTTTTTTAAAACATTGATGGATTTATAAAGAAATATCGTTTAAGGGTAAAGCCACAAATTTAACTAAATTGATATCGCATAGAAAAGTTACAGAAACACATGAGTAAAATTGTAGAGGCAATTGATGTATAAAATAAACAATTAGAAACTCTAATGTCTCAAATTTTATATAAGAGAATTTTTCAAACAAATTTTCTGGTTGCTGTTTATAATTTCCTTATAGGTGACTAAAAGCTCCCTTTAGTCCTCCGATAGGTACAATTTCGCTCTTATCTCGAAAAATAATAATTTAATGAGCTGTAAACTTATAGACTTATGTTTTTGATGATGCCATTTTTGTTTATGTAAAAATCGATGTACTTCATAGTTATCCTTTAAAGAAAAGTATTAAAAAACCTACGATTAAACGATGCGTCTACAATTTCTGCTATTTAAATATAAAATAGAAAAATTCTACTAAAAATTTGTGCTAAAAGCGTATGAAACCTGTATTAACATTTTAAAAATGTTTCAAGATAAATTTTTTCACTTAAAAATCTCTTCTTACATAGAAATAAGTATTATCCTAAATACTCCCACATGACTACATTTCGTGAAACGAAAAAAGCGAATGACCATGGTATATGCAAACATATATCTTTTTTAAACCCTGATAAAATATTTACAGGGCATAAACAAATGAATTATCAATAACAGTGCACTGCTTTTTCATGCGAATTAGCTTTTATAAGTTCAATTTAATTTCCTTTGTTACATAATTTTTTTACCAACCCCAGCGTCAACATACATTAAGAAAATAAATTATCGAATAGGGGACGAAGAAAATTTTTTACATTCCTGTGTCAATTTTTTTTCTTTCGCTCTCTCTCTCTCTCTTTTTTTTTTTTTTTTTTTTTTTTTTTTTTTTTTTTTTTACGTGATTGTGAAGTGCAAATAACTAGAAACAAATTAGTGGATCTAAATTAACGAAACAAAAGTACTTCACAATCACAGAATAAGATCACTAATTATAATTAAAATATAGATAATATGCTTGAGTGATACAAATAGAGATAACAAAAAACTTATAAAAACCTTTTAATGATCGACATACGTTTCAACGCTCATACGGCGCCATTTTCAAGATATATAACGATAAAGAAAAATATTCTCGCAAATTTTTGAAAATAAACTTGAAAACATGAATCTCGAGTACCTGTAGAAATAAAAAAGCAATAACGAAATATTAATTTTCACGTTTACAGTTGGCTACTTCAAGTACCTGCTTTTTTTTACATATATGATCTCGTGATTCATGTTTTCAAGTTTATATTAAAAAATTTACGAGAATTTTTTTGTTTGTCGTTACATATCTTGAAAATGACGCCGTATGAGCGTTGAAACATATGTTGATCACTAAAAAGGTTTTTATAAGCCTTTTGTTTGTTTCTATTTGTATCACTGAAGCATTTATCTATATTTTAAAAGTACTTCAATTTTTCTATATAAGGATTAAAAAATATGAGTAATATACACAACTTTCCTTAGCATCAAAAGTTGATATTTAAACTTTAAAAGGCGTTGGTGCATGCAAAAAGTCAGCCGTGAGTTTATGTTAGTACAAACCGTCTATGTTATATTAATTCTAATTAAATTAGTCTTTTTTCATGTTTATTACTTTTATACTATTACTGGACATTACAATAAACAAGTATATTATTAAAAGTAGTGGCGCAAAGCAAGCATCGCTGTGTCTTTATGTTATTACAAACAGTCCGTGTCTTGAAAGGTTCGTAATTTTTTAGAATATGAATTTACGTATTAATAATTTTCATAATTAAAATCATGATTTTTAGTAACGACCACGCCTAGCACATGTTTGAGTACATGTAATGCATCTCACTGGGAAAAAAAATAAATCGGATAATTATTTGTAAAGTTATAAATTAAAGTTAGTCACGTGAATTCAGGTTTCAGCGATATACAGGGTGTCCGAAAAATCTTGAAATGGTCGAATAACCCGATAAATATACATCGCATTGAAAAACGGAAACTATGTGTTCAAAATTTATGAAAATCTATTTAGGGATATCAAAGTTGTCCCCCCAACTCTACCCCTTGGAGGGAATGGGAGCAACTTTGGAATCTTAAATGACAAATCCACTTTTTTACTGCAGATTCGGATTCTACGGAAAAAAATATGTAACTTTTGTATTTAACATTTTTTTTAAAAATCGTAGATGGCGCTGTAATCGAGTAAAATGCAGTGAGAATCGTTTTCTTTCAAAAGTCTGGAAACGGTCAAATAACTCGAGAAATATACGTCTGATTATAAAACGGAAAAGTACGTGGTCAATATTTTTGAAAAATCGATTTAGGTATATCAAATTTGCCCCCCTCCCCAACTCTGCCTCCTTGGGGAAAAAGGGCAACTTTGAAATCTTAAATTATAAACCCATTTTTTTTAAATTGCAGATTCGGGAAAAAACACGTAACTTTTGTATTTAACATTTTCTTTGGAAAATCGTAGATGGCGCTGTTATCGACTAAATTCAGTGAGAAACATTTCCAATTAAAAGTCTAGAAACGGTAGAATAACTCGAGAAATATACATCGGATTGGAAAACGGAAAAAACTGTGTTCAATATTTTAGAAAGATGGCAACTTTGTATCCCTAAATAGTTTTATCTAGAATATTGAACACTTGTACTTATTTTTCCGTTTTAAAATCCAATGTATATTTCTCGAGTGATTCGACCGTTTGCAGACTTTTCAATGGAAACGATTCTAACTGCATTATGCTTGATGACAGCGCCATTTACGATTTTCCAAAGAAAATGTTAAATACAAAAATTACGTATTTTTCCCGTAGCATCCGAATCTGCAATAAAAAAGGGGTAGGGTTATCATTTAACATTTCAAAGTTACCCCAACTTTTCCTCAGGGGGAAGAGTTGCGGACAACTTTGATATCCCTAAATAGATTTTTCAAAAATATTGAACACATTTTCTCTATTTTTCAATCCGAGGTATATTTCTCAAGTTATTCGATCGTTTCCAGTCTTTTCAGACACCCTGTATAAAAAATTTAAACATTTTAAATTGAATAAAAAAAAAATTACCCTTTTGAGCGGCCAACAATGAATGTTTATTTACAAAGGGTTGCCAATTTGGACTATTTTTAAATTCAGAAACTTTAAGTGCAATTCAATTTTAAAAGAAGAATTTGAATAAAGAAATAACAACATTAAATAAAATAAACATTACTACTATGAATTTCTGGTATGAATTCAAATTTCTGAATTAAAAATGCCAACGTAGCAACCTTGTTATTTGCCCAAACATCCTTTTCACAAACATGGCAAAACAAATTATGTGAAGCCATTTGAATTATCCCCAAATAATTTCCAATGTTAAATCTTGCTTTAAAACAGGCTGATAAATTTAGTGTAGTGAAAATATTGTATTCTGTCTTTTGTCGACAACAACTACTTTTTCTAAGAAGCATTGAATATCGTTTTTGAATTGTACTTGACACTATAATCTAGAAGCTCAAGGATAAAATCAGCATAGTTAATCAATAAGTCAAACATGTTAGTAGAAAACAAAATCATCTCTTACGGCTGGTCACTTTACAAAAGTAATAATAAGACATTCTACATTAAATAATGTACGCTCATTTTACGTTCTAGATTAGTCGAGTGTTTTACTTTGAGAAATGTATTTACTCTGAATATTTAAAGTTATGAAAATGTCGTTTAAATTATCTTAAAAGATATAATAATATTTAATGAAAGAGCAATAAGAATACTAATTTCAAATTTTAACTTAACAGTTTTTTTGTCAGTGTTTATACATTCACTCAAATTACATGTGCATTATGATAACACAAGACCCCCGGTATTAAATTTTAGAACTGATTACATAATACATTTGCGACGTACGGTACTAATTAACATTATTTGGACATGTGGAGCTTCTCTCACGGACGGTATTTTTGTATGTTATGTGTCACATTATTTCTGAAAAATGTAGACAATATTAATATTTATGCAATCCTTATAGTATTCATATAAATAACTCGATTAGAAACCGCATCATTATCAGCATTATTAAAAAAAAAAAAAAAAAAACCGTTCAACTAGTTACCAGAAAAATATACAGAAATTCAGAATCTCTTTATATTAAATAAAAAGAAAACTACCCAGTTAAACTGAGGGCATTGAGCTCACAGGCTATTCACACTAATTGTATATTATACTCTTATTTCAAAGAATTTGAAATATGCCCCTCGAAAAATAAAGAAATTAACAATATATTAAGTGGGGGGGTCATCCCCCGTTACCCCCTCATAGTTAACTAATGAACCCCTTAAACTAATCAGGGAAGTCTCTAATTACAATGAATATATATACAAAATTTGAAGAAAATCGAATAATTCTGCATGAAAAACCCATTTATCTAAATTAAGGTGGCATTAGCCCCCCTTTCCCCCTTTATACTTAACCAATGAACCCCCAAAACTATTGACAGAAGCGCATTATCAAAATGAATCTATATACAAAATTTGAAGAAAATGGGATAATTCTGCATGAAAAACACATTTATCTAAATTAGGGGTGTTATCCCCCCCTTTCCCCCTTTATACTTAACCAATGAACCCCCAAAACTATTGACAGACGCGCATTATCAAAATGAATCTATATACAAAATTTGAAGAAAATGGGATAATTCTGCATGAAAAACCCATTTATCTAAATTAAGGGGGGATTAGGCCCCCCTTTGCCCCTTTATACTTAACCAATGAACCCCCAAAACTATCCAGAGAAGCGCATTATCACAATGAACCTATATACAAAATTTGAAGAAAATCGGATAATTCTGCATGAAAAACTCATTTATCTAAATTAGGGGAGGGGGGTTATCCCCCCCTTTCCCCCGTTATACTTAACCAATGAACCCCCAAAACTATTGACAGAAGCACATTATTAAAATGAACCTATATACAAAATTTGAAGAAAATCGGATAATTCTGCATGAAAAACTCTTTTATCTAAATTAGGGGGGGGGGGGTTGTCCCCTCCTTGTGACCCACCGCAGCCACAGCCGCTGTCAATGAAGATTTTGTGCCTTCAAGTCTTTCTGGACTAATATCCACAAAACTATTGCAAATAAATATTTAAAAATTAGTGGTTTTATAAAGAAATGTTCGATAAACACGCTGAAGTAGACATTTTTAAATCAAACAATTATTTTAAGAGATATTTAATTTTAAAGTTGGTCAAAATAATTTTCTTATAAAAGTTTTATAGAAACGAAAACTATGCACAGGAATTTAACCATAATTTGTAAGGATATAGTTGACAAGGTTGCGGTGTGCAAACTGCAATTATTTTTTCAATTTGACTCATTTTTTAAAGTTATATATCAATTTTTTATTCAAAATTTTCATTATTTTGAAGAACATTTACTTCATATTTCATAAAATCCATTATTTGAATTGTTGCCAATTTGTAAAATAGCGCACAAAATTATATTCCCTTTCAATTAAGAAATGTATTTACACGTGACTATTAAAAACAGAAATAAAACTTTAAAATATTAATTAAATTATCACGTGTTAAAAGCAGTAAATGTAGAAAATTACGTAATAAAAATATACTTGCGCGTGAATATTAAAAAGAGAAATACGAGTAAGTAGGGAAATTTACGTCACATTTAACAATATTTCCAAACAATTTCAATTAAAAATTATATTTACATGAGAGATCAATTTATTTCGACAAACCTTTTACTTATTATTGGAATTTTTAAAACAGCTTAAATAATAATATTTCCTTTCCAATGTCAAAATTCTTCTAATTCTTCTATTTGTTTATTTGGCGTTACAGTTTAGCAATAGTTTTTTTTTTTTTTTTTTTTTTTTTTTTTTTTTTTTTTTTTTTTTTAATGAAAATTGATCGACGGGGTAATGGAGAAGTATCAAAAGACAAATAAACGTTGAATTAAAAATTTGTCGATAAATTACTAATACGTGTAACGCATCTGATATCAACTGAATGTGACGCGACGCCACGATTATGCCCGTTTGGCGTTAAATCATATATTTTGGCGACAGTTACAGTTGTAATCTGTTTCAACAGCAGTTGATTCGACCTTAAAATCCCTCAGTCAAAGGAAAATGAATGGAAACCCGGTTACAGCAGATCGCCACTGGTCGTTTAATTATAATACAATCTTCCGTAATCGTTTTAGAGATGAATAATCAGAGCGTTTTTAAATCGTGCGGTTTCAGAACGGGGGCTGGCGAACGTAGCTCGTAGGAGGTAGAGCCCCCTAGTGTAAAAAAAATGAAATAGACATTTAAACATTAAATCATGTGATTATTTTTCAAAAAATAAATTCTGAATTTATTAATAGTTTTCTTAATTAAAGAAGTGTTTTTGAGTCAAAAGTACACCTGGTATATGTTTGGGACAGTTAATTGTATCTCATAAAATAATTGTTAAGGTTATTGTCTGGAAAGACTAAATTTATCACGTTTATTTGATATTAGCATAGTCAGATTTTGACAGCTTCTAACTATATGAAGATTTAAGATAAAGTACATAAACAATATCTTTAACCGGGCTGTCTTGGTGCAAGAAACTCGAATATGGTGCCAAAAATGGGTGTTTCCATTTGAGAATTTAAAGGTTGTACAATATTTAAGATGTAGACGACTCCGTTTTTAAAAATTGTATTCATATTTAGAATGTAATCACAATTTTGAGTCGAACGTTAACTCTCGCATATCTGTCCGAAAATATGGTGTTAAAACAGCATACGAAGGAATTTTTTTTTTTTCAAGAGTGTACATTCATTTGTGATAAGAGCACAAGCATAGAAAATATGTATGTTAAATAATGCAACTTGCAAGAATAGCCTGCGTAGTTCTTGTTTAAAAGACGAAACATACTTGTCATAAATATGTTATTGTAAAAATTATTGGCAACATGGAAATGCAACAGTTTATGAATTACAGTGCCCAAAATAATTTCACTTCAATCCTTCATTTTTTTTCAGGAGAATCCATAAATTTGCGATAAGAACACGAACATAGAAATTATTTTTGTTACGTAATACAACTTGGAAGTATAGCCTGCGTAGTGCTTGTTAAAAAGATTAAACATAGCCGTCATGAAAATGTTAAAATTATTATCAACTTGGAAATGCAACAGTTTATGATCTACAGTGCCGTAAAAAATATCACTTCAATTATGCATTTTCATGAACATATGAACACAGAAAAATATATTTGTTAAATAATGCAATTTGCAAGAATAGCCTGCGTAGACGGTTCCTTTTTTTATAAAAAAGGAAACATAGACGTTATGATTATGTTTAATGTAAAAAATATTAGCAACATGGAAGTGCAACAGTTTATGATCCACAGTGTCACAACTAATTTCACTGAATGTTGCATTTATATGAGAGAACTTTTACTATATAGCTTTCAAAGCTATTATTTCACTATTTTAAGTATTTCCCAATAGTTTTTCGCTTTATTTGTTGTAAGAGATTCTGCGATTAAATCAGATGCTGTTTACTAATAGGAAATAGTGATTATCCAAAATCTGGATGGTTGGAAGCTCGGCAATAGTATTATTAATATTTTAAATATTTTAATAAATTTAATAAAAAATAAATATTTAATAATATTCAATATATATTTAATCAATATTTAATTAATTTTTATTATTAATATTTATACCAATAGCACACTAATTGCATAAATACTAATATTTTCAAAAATTTTTAGACATAATGTAATATATATAACCAAAAATATCGTTCGTTTGTTACTTCATTGATATTTTGACTGTATATTATACTACTAAATGGAAATATTTTAATTTAAATCTATTTATCTATTTAAAGCGTACATAGGATTTTTATTCAATCTGAATACTGTTGTTAAATGTCAGACAAAGGCGATTTTTTTTTCTGAAGTATAACGAAAAACAAAATCATGTCTAAACCTTTCCTGTTTAACATAAACAATAAAAATAAAAGGTTTATGTTGATATTCATCTATTATATTTCACTTTACTGGTACGCAGAAGAACAGAAGCTATTCATTAACCATTCTGTCATATATTTTTTTTGTCATTAACAGTTACCTTCTTTAGTCAGAGATCGTTGTTGTTGCTCTTGCTGTCAAAATATTTACTCATTGAAGATAAATACTGTAAACATAAAAAGCACTTTTACCTGTTTAAAAAGAAAAATAATCCAAGATTATTTTCGTTACAGTTTTATATCTTTACATTGCGTGGAAGAAATTTAAAACACTTTCTTGTAGTAAACCGAACATGAAATATTGTTAAACATTTTTTTAGTCAGTGAGTATTTTTCTGTAAAAAAGTTTAATATTATCTTAAGTGGTTCCATGTTGTAAAAAATAATAATTTAATTGGAAGAGAGTGTTTTTTTCAATGTGGCTTAAATAATATATGTATACAATGGGGCACTAATTTCTTTACAATCTTGGTTTTGTATGAGGGAAGCGCAAATATATATAGCTGTCAAAGATATTATTTCACTGTTTCAATTATTTTCAAACAGTTTCTCACTTTAATTATAAAAAAAAGTCTGCGATTAAAAAAGATGGTTTTTACTAATCGGAAATAGTTATGATCAGAAACCTGTATGGTTGGAAGTTGTGAAATAGTTTGTTACTTATTACATATTTTAGTATTAAATAATCAAATACAGAGGCTGTTCGCACATTTTTTAGACAAATTTGATAAATGATTTTAAAAAATGGAATTATTTTAGAGGAAAATTTTCTTTCAACAACTTATTATTTGTAATTCATATTATTGTCTGATGCTTTGAAATTTATTCTTCTATCAAGATGGTGCATTCAAACAAGCTGTGAATCAGAGGATACTTTTTTTTTTGTTTTCCGAAAAGAAATATTCTTATTGGGAAAGTTACAATGATTGTAAAGTGCATAGTATAAAAATTTCTAAGTGCAAAATAAACATCAGTATTAATTGGAACGTCTATCCCGAAAATCAGTACTTATTCTTAGTAAAAAGACACAAAATGAAAAAAAAAAAAAACACTCAGAAAAGAGCCCATTTCAAGGCTGAAAACGAAGTTTCAGGTAAGGATTTATGACTGTTGCAAATTTATCTTACAATGGGAAAATAAAAATAAGAATATTGGACAAAAATGTTACAATGAATTCATTATATTATTAGGAGAATGTGTTAGATCCGATATTTACAGAAAAAATGCTATTTTCTTTATTTCAACGACTTTTAAAGGGTGAAACTGCATAAAAACAAAGCTACCGTTCATACTTCAAAACCTACCGATGTATTCGTTGAAAACATTAAAAACTCACACAGGTCACACATTTATACCTTTCAACATATTCCTAAGAAGTCACCTGACTTATCTCTTATGGTATATTGTGCATTTGGTCTGCTGAAAAGAGCTCTTTCAAAGCGCAAAACCACCACGATTGATCGAATCTGGAAAGTTTTTAAAGAGGCATGGGAAGCAATAACCCTGTAAATTTTACAAAAAACCTTCTACCATCGAAAGCATTACGCAGAATTAGAATCAAGAAACAAGATTATCATATATATTATTTCAGAAAGCAATATTCATATTTTAAACGTTAAAAAAAAAAAAACGCCGAAATCGTCTAAAAAATGTGCGAACACCCTCTGTATAACAAAATATAAATATTTCCGTTTAAGTCTATTTAGAGTTTACATAGTATTTTTAATCAACCTGAATATTGTTTTTCATGTCAGACAAAGGCGATATATATTTTTTTAATTTACTGAAAGATTAAAAAAAATCATGTCTAAACTTTTCTTTTTAATCAAAAATAAAAGTTACAGTTGATATTCTTCTTTTATATTTCACTTTACTCAGAAGAACACAAACTATGCATTAACTATTCTGTCACATTTTTTGTCGTCGACAGTTACCTTCTTTATTCAGAGATCGTTGTTGTTGCTCTTGCTGTCAAAATATTTGCGCTTTGAAGATAAATACTGTAAGCATAAAAAAAAGTATTTTTGCGTATTCAACATGTTGGAAGTTGTACGTTAAACGTGACATATGAGGTGTGTTTTCTTTTTATAACAAGTTTCACAATGTAAAAAAAAAAAACATTCTTATTATTTCAGTGAAATGAATTGTATATCGGCTGTTATAAGCGAAATGAGCATGTTTTTTTTTTTTTTTTTTTTTTTTTTTTTCAAGAGTGTACATTAATTTGCGATAAGAACACGAACATAGAAATTATTTTTGTTACAAAATGCAACTTGGAAGTATAGCCTACGTAGTGCTTCTTAAAAAGATTAAACATAGCCGTCATGAATATGTTAATGTAAACATTATTAGCAACATGGAAATGCAACAGTTTATGATCTACAGTGACGCAAAAAATATCACTTCAATTATGCATTTTCATGAACACAAGGACACAGAAAATATTTTTGTTAAATAATGCAACTTGCAAGAATAGCCACCGGCGTAGACCGTTTTTTTTTTGTATAAAAAAGGAAACACAGACGTTATGAATATGTTTAATGTAAAAATTATTAGCAACATGGAAATGCAACAGTTTATGGTCCACAGTGCCACAACTAATTTCACTGAAAGGTGCATTTATATGAAAGAACTTTTACTATATAGCTTTCAAAGCTATTATTTCACTATTTTAAGTATTTCCTAGTAGTTTTTCGCTTTATTTACTTAAGGGAATTCTGTGATTAAATAAGATGCTATTTACTAACCGGAAATAATGATTACCTTAAATCTGGATGGTTTGAAGCTATGAAATAGCATTTATTAAAACTTAAAATATTTTAATAAATATAATAAAAAAGTAAATATTTCATAAATATTCAATATTTAATTGATTTTATTATTAATATATATATTAATAGCACACTAATTGCATAAATAATATTATTTTCTAAAATTTTAAGACATAATGTAAATATATATATATCATGCAAAGTACCGTTCGTTTGTTACTTCATTGATATTTTCACAGTAAATTATCCCAAAAAATAGAAATATTTTAAGTTTGATCTATTTAAAGCGCACATAGGGTTTTTAATCAGTCTGAATATTGTTTTTAAGTGTCAGACAAAGGTGACAAACATTTTTATTTTTTATTTTTCTGAAGTATCACTAAAAAAAAAAGAAACCTTTCCTTTTTATCATAAGCAATAAAAATAAAAGTTTTTTTTTTATATTCTTCTTTTATATTTCACTTTATTGGTACTCAGAAGAACACAAACTATGCATTAACCATTCTGTCACATGTTTTATTGTTGACAGTTATCTTCTTTATTCAGAGATCGTTGTTGTTGCTCTTGCTGTCAAAATATTTACTCATTGAAGATAAATACTGTTAACGTAAAAAGGACTTTTACGTGTTAAAAAGGAAAAATAATGCAAAATTTTTTTCGTTACAGTTTTATATCTTTACATTTCATGAAAGAAAATTAAAACATTTCTTGTAGTAAACCGAATATGAAATCTTGTCAAACATTTTTTTAGTCAGCGAATATTTTTCTGTAAAAGTTTAATATTATCTTTAGTAGCTCCATGTCATAAAAAAATTAATAATATAACTTGAAGAGCGATTTTTTTCAATGTGGCTCTAATATTATATGTATACAATGAAGCACTAATTTCTTTTCAGTATTTCTTTTGTATGAAAGAAGCGCAAATATATATCTGTCAAAGCTATTATATGACTCTTTCAAGTATTTTTAAATTATTTCTCCCTTTAATTATTGAAGAAAATTCTGCGATTAAATAAGATTTTTTTTTATTCATCAGAAATACAGATGATCAAAAATCTGGATGATTGGAAACTGTGTAATAGTATGTAATTTGTTACCTCATAGATATTGTATCATTAAATAACTTAGCAAAATAGAAATATTTTAATGTTAATTTATTTGGAGCTTACATAGTATTTTTAATCAACCTGAATATTGTTTTTCATGTCAGACAAAGGCGATATATATATTTTTTTAATTTACTAAAATATTTTTAAAAAAATCATGTCTAAACTTTTCTATTTAATCAAAAATAAAAGTTTTGTTGATGTTCTTCTTTTATATTTCACTTTACTCAGAAGGACACCATCTTTATTTTATCATTAAATAATTTAGCAAAATAGAAATATTTTAATGTTATTTTATTTGGCGCTTACATAGTATTTTTAATCAACCTGAATATTGTTTTTCATGTCAGACAAAGGCGATATATATATATTTTTAATTTACTAAAATATTTTTAAAAAAATCATGTCTAAACTTTTCTATTTAATCAAAAATAAAAGTTTTGTTGATGTTCTTCTTTTATATTTCACTTTACTCAGAAAGACACAAACTATGCATTAACAATTCTGTCACATTTTTTGTCGTTGACAGTTCCGTTCTTTATTTAGTGATCGTTGTTGTTGCTCTTGCTGTCAAAATATTTGCGCATTGAAGATAAATACTGTAAACATAACAAAGTACTTTTACGTATTCAACATGTTGGAAGTTGTATATTAAACGTGACATATGAGGGGTATTTTCTTTTTCTAACTAGTTTCACAATGTAAAAAAATCATTCCTATAATTTAAGTGAAATGAATTATATCGTCTGCTATGAGTGAAATAAGCATGTTTTTTTTTTTTTTCTTATTACGTATGCCACGTTTACAAATGCAATTTTATTTTCTAAATCAAACAGCGCTGCATAATACACCATGGAGATCTTGCTTTGCGAATGATTACCTCCATGGTTTAATATTTTTATGACTCATAATGAACGACTCTCCTTTTTTTTATTTACTCCAATGGATTGAAATATGTTAATCCTGTTAATCCTGTTAACCTAATTTAAACTGGAGTTATCTCAGAATCTATAAATTTTTTAATGTAACTCATCTCTCAAGCAAGCAATTTTTTGAAAGATCTCTCTAAAAATGTAACTTTTATGCAATTTTATTAAAAAAAATATTTTGAATAAAATTGGCCGCCTGTCATATGAAAAAAAAAGTGGTTTGCCTGTATTTGTTTTCCTCAGTCACGAGACTTGCGCTTTTATTATATAGATTGCGTACGATACGATTTAATAGAATAAAGAGAACTTTTATTAATATCTATTTAATTTTTGATTCGATTTTCATAAAATTTGAAATGACCCGACAAAATTCTGCAACGATAATATAGATTAAATTTCAAACCATTCGGTTGGGTAGTTTTGGCGCTCTTATATGCGGACGGACGCACGGACCAGACGACGACTATAGGTGCTACGAATTTATATAATTACGCACGCACCTAAAAAGAAAAATAACCCAAAATTTTTTTTCGTTAAATTTATCTGTGCATTGTGTAAATTAAAATTAAAATATTTGCTTGTAGTGAACCAAACATGAAATCTTGTCAAACATTTTTTTTTTGTTGGGGGGGGGGGGGGGGGTAGGGGGAATGTTTTTTTGTAAAAAAAAACTTTATAATATTTTACTTGTTTCCGCGAATTAAAAATCTATGTATTTCAAGAGCTTCTTTTGTCAGATAATACATGTATTTAATGGGACATGCGATATATTTATAACAATAAGGAACGATAATAATTTCACTTTAATCTTGCTCTCATATGTGGTAAGCACAATTATACAGCTGTCAAAGATATTATTAATAAATATTAAAAAAAATATTCAATATTTATGTAATTAATATTTAATTAATATTTATTACTAATATTCATATCAATAGCGCACTAATTGCATAAATTCTAATATTTTTAAAAAATGTTTTAGACATAATGTAACATATATAATATGCAGAAGTACCGTTCATTTGTTACTACATTGATATTGATATTTTGATAGTAAATTATGCAACAAAATAGAAATATTTTAATTTAAATCAATTTAAAGCGTACATAAGCTTTTTTAATCACTCTGAGTATTGTTTTTACGCATCAGTCAAAGGCGAAGAATATTTTTATTTATTTTTTTATTTTACAGAAGGATAACGAAAAAAAAAAAGTCATGTCTAAATATTTTTTTTATGTCATAAACAAAATAAAAATAAAAGTTTTTTGTTGATTTTTTTTTATATTTCATGTTTTATATTCACTCAGAAGAACACGAAGTATGCATTAACCATTCTGTCACATTTTTCGTCGTTGTCATTTACCTTCTTTATTCAGAGATGTTTGTTGTTGCTCTTGCTGTCAAAATACTTACGCATTGATGATAAATACTGTAAACGTAAAAAAGTACTTTTACGTGTTCAAAAAGAAAAAAATACACAAGATATTTTTTTTTTCGTTACAGTTCTATATCTTTGCATTGTGTAAAATTAAATTAAAACATTTGCTTGTAGTAATCGAACATGAAATCTTGTCAAACATTTTTTTTTTTTTTCTGTAAAAATATTTTATAATATTTTACGTGTTTCCGCGAATTAAAAAAACAAAACAAATCTATGTATTTCAAAAGACTTTTTTTTCGTATGTGGCTTAAATAAGATATGTTTTTAATGGGACATATGTAACATTAAAGAACGATAACAATTTCACTTCAATCTTGCTTTTGTATGTGATAAACACAACTATATAGCTGTTAAATGTATTATTTGTCTTTTAAGTATTTTCAAATAGTTTTTCGCTTTATATATAGAAGAAAATTCTGCGATTAAATGAGATGATCTTTACTATTCGGAAATAGTGATGATCCAATATCTGAATGGTCGGAAGCTTTCCAATAATATTTATGTTTATTGGTATTTAATATAACTTAATAAATTAAAAAAAATATTCAATATTCAATATTTATTTAATTAATATTTAATTAATATTTATTACTAATATTTATATCAACTGCACATTAATTGCATAAATTCTAATGTTTTTAAAATGTTTTAGACATAATATAATTTATATAATATGCAGAAGTACCGTTTGTTTGTTACTTCATTGATATTTATATTTTGACAGTAAATTATTCAACCAAATAGAAATATTCTAATTAAAATATATTTAAAGCGTACTTAGGATTTTTAAATAATCTGAATTTTATTTTTAAGCGTCAAACAAAGGCGACAAATATTTTTATTTGTTTTATTTTACTGATGGAAAACATAAAAATAATCATGTCTAAACCGTTTCTTTTTACCATAAACAATATAAAAATAAAACTTTTTTGTTGATATCTATATATATATTTGTCTTACGTGGCGCGAAAAAAGGGCTGAATTTGTAACTTATGATTTGGCAACAACTGTAGTTTCCAGAGCTCAGACCAATGAACAGACTAGATTGTGTTAGATCAGCTCCGCCTCCGTCCAATATGGCGGTCAGTGTGAGAGAAGTGAAACCATAGAATGAAACTCAAACTTGCAATTATTAAAAATAAAATAACATGTACGTAATCCAAAGCGTCTGAGATGATCCCTCATTTTAATTATGAGCAATATCGTTAATTTCAAATGAATTCTCAACTCTGATTTAGAATTCATTTACGAATTTCAATCACTCAAAAGACGGAGAGAAAAAAAATCAACTGTCTAGATATCACCTGCCGCCATCTGTTGGTGTATTGATGAAATAAAACAAACTATCTTCCTATAACGTAGTTTTTTTTTCTAATGAATTTAAGTCGTGCTGTACAAAAAATCCTTTTTTCATAGTATTTAAATGATTTATATGCCCATTGGTAGCGCCAAATAAATGCATTTTCAGTTGTGTTTTCAATGGAGAATTACTTTTTTACATTAAAATAAATTGTCAATTTCATATGTTCAAATGTTTTATGGTAGACTTATTCCGGCTAGAATTGCTGAAGAAAAGGGGCGAGCGAGCGAAGCGATCTGTGACCGCGAAGCGGTCTCAATGTGAATTGCTTCGCAATTCACGGGGGGTTGGCGAGCGTTAGCGAGTAGGGGGCTGAGCCCCCTAGTCTATATATATATTTGTCTTACGTGGCGCGAAAAAAGGGCTGAATTTGTAACTTATGATTTGGCAACAACTGTAGTTTCCAGAGCTCAGACCAATGAACAGACTAGATTGTGTTAGATCAGCTCCGCCTCCGTCCAATATGGCGGTCAGTGTGAGAGAAGTGAAACCATAGAATGAAACTCAAACTTGCAATTATTAAAAATAAAATAACATGTACGTAATCCAAAGCGTCTGAGATGATCCCTCATTTTAATTATGAGCAATATCGTTAATTTCAAATGAATTCTCAACTCTGATTTAGAATTCATTTACGAATTTCAATCACTCAAAAGACGGAGAGAAAAAAAATCAACTGTCTAGATATCACCTGCCGCCATCTGTTGGTGTATTGATGAAATAAAACAAACTATCTTCCTATAACGTAGTTTTTTTTTCTAATGAATTTAAGTCGTGCTGTACAAAAAATCCTTTTTTCATAGTATTTAAATGATTTATATGCCCATTGGTAGCGCCAAATAAATGCATTTTCAGTTGTGTTTTCAATGGAGAATTACTTTTTTACATTAAAATAAATTGTCAATTTCATATGTTCAAATGTTTTATGGTAGACGTATTCCGGCTAGAATTGCTGAAGAAAAGGGGCGAGCGAGCGAAGCGATCTGTGACCGCGAAGCGGTCTCAATGTGAATTGCTTCGCAATTCACGGGGGGTTGGCGAGCGTTAGCGAGTAGGGGGCTGAGCCCCCTAGTTATTTTATATTTCACATTTTTATTCACTCAGAAGAACACGAACTCTGCATTAACCATTCTGTCACATTTTTTGTCGTTGACATTTACCTTCTTTATTCAGAGATTGTTGTCGTTGATCTTGCTGTCAAAATATTTACGCACGGATGATAAATACTGTAAACATAAAAAGTACTTTTACGTGTTCAGAAAGAAAAATTACACAGGATTTTTTTTTTCGTTACAGTTTTATATCTTTGCGATGTGTAAAATTAAATTAAAACATTTGCTTGTACTAAACTGAACATATAATTTGTCAAACATTTTTGTGGTGTGCGAATATTTTTCTGTAAAAATATTTTATAATATTTTACACAGTTCTTCATGACTTTAAAGAATATTAATATAATTTGAAGAGTATTTTTTAAATCTGGCTCAAATAATATATATATGTATACAATGGGACAAGCTATTTATAAAATTTAAAGAAATGTTACTAATTTCACTTCAATCTGGCTTTTGGATGATTGAAGAAAAACTATGATATAGTTTGCAAAGATATTATTTCACTCTTTTAGTTATTTTCAAAAAGTTTTTCGCTTTATATATTGAAGGAAATTCTCCGATTAAATAAGATGCTGTTTGCTAAAAGCAAATAGTGGTCCAAAATCTAGATGATTGGAAGCTGTGCAAAAGTATATCGTTTGTTACTTCATTGATACTTTGATTGTAAATTATCTAACAAAATAGAAATATTTTAATTTTAATCTATTTAAAGCGTACATAGGATTTTTAACCAATCTGACTAGTGTTTTTACGTGTCAAACAAAAGCGACAAAAATATTTTTTGTTTTACTGAAAGGTAAAGAAAAATATCAAGTATAAAGATTTCCTTTTAATCATAAACAAAATTAAAATAAAAGTTTTTGAAGATTTAAGATAAATTATATAAACAATATCTTCTTCAATGCTGTCTTAATACAAGGAACTCAAATATGGGGTCAAAATTGGGTGTTAATGTACATCGTGAAATAAAAGTAACTTTATATGTATGTTTATGATAGAGAATCTGATAAATAAATCACGAAAATTAAAAATTAACAAGTTGGAAATTGCACATCAAACTTGACAAATGAGGTGCGTTCGTACTATAACTAGTTTCAGTGAAATGAATTATATCGTCTGTTATTATGATATGATTAATTTCCGTAATAAAATAAGTATATTTTAAGTTGGTAACATTTTATCTTTTGTTGACATTTACTAAAAATTCCAATAGGAAACTTAAGACTAGCTTTGAGAATTTCAGAACTTGAAATCCATATTTAGACTCTTTTTCCATTTAATATCTATTTCTCCGAAAACATCTATCCAAAAAAATGTCGGTAGATTGTATGATTGCTATAATGAAACAATTTTAGCATACAAATTCTGTTTTTAAATTCAGTAATACATAAATAATAGGACTCCATCTTAAATAGGACGTAATCACCATGGAAACCTAGAATCATTACCTATCATGAGATATCATTGAATTAATTGCGTATGATAGAATTTCATGCATTGAAGAATGTGACTATAACTTGGTCATAAAGGTTATAAAATGCCATATACGTTATATATGACTATAACGTCATACATGTCAGATAATTTGCTGGTACATCACGTTCGTTTGACGATTAATCCTCGGATTCTGCTATAACAAGGAAGTACCGAATAAAAAAATTTCAAATTAATATATATTGTTATTAATATCATTTTAAGTTTTGATTCGATTTTCATAAAATTCGAAATGACTCGACAAAATTCTGCAACAATTATATATATTAAATTTGAAACCATTCGGTTTGGTAGCTTTTGCGCTATTATATGCGGACAGGCGGACGGACGGACCAAACGACGACTATAGGTGCTACGTATTTATATAATTACGAACGTTATTATCAACGTAAAAAACGAGGGTGAGAAAGTTTTTACAGATATAATCAAGATGAATTATGCAGGTTAGTGTTTTTGTTTTCTTAACTATGCTATGTTTGTGTATAGTAGTTCTTTCATATAGTTTTTGAATTACTCAATTTAGAGTTAACGATTTTTGATTACGTTATTTTACAAGTAAATTTTGAAAAAATTTCAAAGTAATACTAAAATTTTACTGTTATTTCATGGTTAATAATATGTGTAAGTTTTTATTTATTTATTTATTTTTTTTTTTTTTTTTTGGGGTGGGGGGGGCGTAAATTCGATCTTTCTATGAAATTTTCAAATTGCAATTTTTACTGATACTGAAACACACAAAAATAGAGAGACCTTATTGTGCTTTAAATTCGTGTGCTTCCATAATGATATTTCAGAAGTTTACTATATATTTATGACTCCCAATGTTAAAATTTGCAAAAATAAATCCATTGTGAGTGCAGTTATTCCACAATCTTCGAAAAGAATTTTGTGCCTTATATAATCGTAGAGAAATTTTACGAATTTGGGGATTAATCTTAAAAAGATTTTTTATCTAATGAGAAAATATTAGTAAAGATTTCTAATCGGAAATAGTGGTGCCACACTCCTTTGAAATTCTAATAAGAGGACGCACCTTGGATATTCTTATGCGCTGTTGTATCATATTATTATGATTGTTTAAATTTTATATTTTTAATATAATTTAACCGGCTAAATATACTTTTATACAAGAGATTTCTAATCGGAAATAGTGGTGCCATACTCCTTGAAAATTTTAAGGAGAGGAGGCATCTTGAATGTTCTTATACGCTGTTATATCATATTATCGTGATTGTTTGAAACTTGTATATAATATAATTTAATATACTTTTTCATCATCTGTATTTACATTCATATTGTCTCAAATCTTCTTCGAGAAATTTTCGTATATTTACGTACACCGCCTACTATTTGCACTGATACAATCTTTTGTATTTTTCTGACCACCTCATAGAAAAAGACTTTCAATCTTTCCAATTTCAAATGTACCTTGGCCCCTGAAACAATGAAACACTTTCTTCACACATTCTCATTTTTTTTTCAAGTTTAAATTACTATAATTTATTGTACGATGCTATAAGATATTTTTCATTTAGGAGTAAGGAATACTTTAAAATATCGCGTTCGTTTTCGGGGGCATTCACCTGAACACAGAACTTTCCCTTCTGGAGAGTGAGAGAGGAATTCGGGGTCATATCAGATCATGGACCCATAGCAGGGGCTTTGATCGCGAGCAACCGCGTAGCATATATTTTTGATAAACATGACCCATTTTACTGAGTGTTATGACCCTGAGAAGCAGTGTTTGACATTGAATGCGCAAAAGAAGGTGAATTTTTGAATGAAAGTGAAAGTAAGTGAAGAGGTCAGTTACCTGTTTGTTGATACTCGATAGGAAATGTGGGTTGCATGCTTTTTAAATGATGCAAATCATATGAAACATTTTTACTTACCCATCATACGTAGTATAGGGTAAATCTTGTAATAGTTTTAAAAATCTTTTTTTTTAACGGATTTACACGTTTCAGACACTGGAGATTCCGAAAAACATATTTTTAGAAGAAAAAAAAAATGCCGTCCGTCTGTGTGTCTGTGCGTCTGAAAACGCTCTATCTCCCGAACAAATTGAGATAGAGACTTGAAATTTGGTATGTACTTAGTATGTAATAATGGAAAGGAGCTTATTAAATTTCAGTAGCCTCGATTATCCGGAACTATTTTTTTCGGACTCTCGCAATATTTGTTCAGATAAAAAGGTATATACAAATTTTCGAAATATCTTATTTTAAGAAGTGAATATAAAAGAAAATAAAAAAAAATAAATTTTGCATAAAGAATGAAGTCGGTCGGATAAAGAGTTGCCGAGATATTTGTAATCATATTTTCCACACTCTTCAAATTTGCATGACCCTGTATTTCATCCAAATTTCCATTCAAATATATATTTTAATTGGAAATGAGACGCTTAATCCGACGCAATAAACCGTTAGTTAATAGGATTATTAGTTTTGGAGTTATAAGGATGTTTCTTTTACGCAATTCAGTAATAGAGCATTTAAAGTTTATGACGTCATCAAGCCCGATTTTATACGAATTGCAATGCATTTTATAAGTAGTTTACATATGTTTTATTTTCATATTTTATATTATGCATATCCATGATGGGTAAGTATTACGGTTGCCCCAAACGACTAGTTTTTTATATAAAATGAAAGTAATGCTAATTATAGATAAAATAATGTTTGCATAAATAATGGTTGTAAAAATAATGTAGGTTAAGTTAAAATAAAATATGAGGTATATAGTATATATGTAATCTTCTTCAATATATTGTGCTGTCCTCTAAAAAAAACACATTTTTTGAAATGTTCTCTATATGAAGTATAATAAAGAATTTATAAAAATTAAACATGGCTTAGTTTTTACAATCTGTTCTGACTAAGATTTTAATGTTGAGCATTTTCCATTTTATCACTTTATTACAAAATGGCAGCCAATTACGCGGAAATTTAAGAAAAAAAAAAAAAAAAAACGTTACCTAAAATAAACCCCACACCTGACATAATCAGCTGAAAATTAAGCATTTATTACATATTAAAAGTTTAACATTAAAAAAATATAAATTTATGTAGATAATTCTAAAATTCTGTTATAACAAGGAAATCTGTAAAAACGAAGCTCATGTTTTACTAGAATTCTGCAATTGTTAATTTAAATTATTTTAAAATTAAATAAGCACTCTTTAGGTATTTTAAACTATTTTATTATTCGAAATGGAGCATAAAACAGAACAAAACAAAATAATTGAGTTTAGTGAAATATTTGATGTAGTGCTAAAGTGTTTTTTTTTAGGAAACATTTCACTCTGGGTTTTTTTAGAGGATAGCACAATATATATATACAAAAGTTACATAATTTGTCAACGTACATCTTTTAATGTTAGTTCAAGCATAATATATTGATAAATAAATCAATTTTAATTTTCCTATATCATTATTTCTGAATTATTTATTTTTAACTATCTAAGATTTATTCTAAATCTTTATAAATAATTCACATTATCTATCTTTTTCAAGTTACCATATATCTTTACTTTTTCTATTAACTTTAATAAGTAATTTTTGATTTTTGACATAGTAAAGTAAAGCTCAATTCATGTGTTTCCTATTTCCATAATTTTTTTCCATTATTAAGATGATTCGGGGATCAATAATAGATAATTCTACAGATTAATAATTATGTTAAGATTGTAAAAAAACTCTTTTTTAAGATAGAAAATAACCATATAGAGGAGATGGGGGATGAATGGGACAAGGGATGGACAGAATAATTTTTGGGACAAAATGGCTGACAATTGTAAATATGCATCATGGGGATGATTCGGACATTTCAAATGGGGATGAATGGGACTGTCTCATTTATCCCTAGAAGATGCTGAAAAACATATCTATTAACTAAGTAATGTTATACAGGTTGAAAAATTAATAATTTATGGTAATTATTCTTTTAACATTTCATCATCATTGTAGCCATCGTCTTCAGCCATTGAATGCTTCCATTTATGGCCATTTAAGACAAAGTTGAGATGAGTCCAAGATGATTGGCTGACAAATAATCCTGGAGATCATATTACAATTTATAATGTCTCAGTTTTTGCCAAGGAGGCATTTTTGTCAGCTTTTAGTCCTTAACATTGAATACAAGGAGGAAAATATTTGTGTCCCATTCATCCCTGCTGTGAGGATGATTGGGACAGAGAGCAACATTTTTTTAATCTCATAATCTATATCTGTATAATAATAATCTTGAACATATATTGTGCATAAGATGTAGTCAAACACTTAATGTATAAAATGTGATATATAATATTGATAGTAACTTAAAATATATTTAAAATAAATATTTTTGTTAAAATGTCCCATTCATTCCCCCATCTCCCCTAAATACGAGTTTGGCGTGAAATACTTTCTTCTACGTGGTTCTTACTCTCGGACTAAATCATCGGTATAGGAAGCTTTAAATTTATATATTACAAAGCAAACAGATGTCCATAAGTAACACTGATGTCATACTGACGGTGACAACGAACTGACTAATATATTTCGTTTTTACTGCAATTTTTAACTTTCTAAACACCGCAAATTTTCAATATTTACAGCATCTAATATTGAAAAAAGGTTCTTTCAAATTCAATATAATTGAAAACTGTATCTCAAATTACTGATTTTCTTTAATGAGTTTTAAAATAATTTTCAAGCATTTTTTTTTTTTTTACAGTTATCTTCAGGATGTTATGTTCAATTACGAATGATTAAACTGTTTGCACTTAAACAATCTAAATAGTTAAGGATTTGTTTATGGCCAATAATCCTTTAATAAATAAAAACTTCATCAAAAAATAAAAATAATAATAAAATAAAATAAATAAATACAAGTTTAACAGACGTGTAATCGAACTACGCGCTTAAACACTGAAATAATCAGAATCCAGAAGCCTGCTGTAAGTAGCGAAATCTTTGGAGATTTCTTCGGTTATTAACTTTTGGCATGAGGCTAATACGAAAATATCACTTTTGATACATTTAAAAAAAATTATTTGAATACCTAATTAATATTTTTCAATTAAAAATACTTCTTGATGTTGTTAGTGGGTATTCGAAAAATATACACTAAATGTAAAATATCTAATAGAATTTTCAATGGAAAATGGTTTTCACATATGTTTTGTACACCGGCCAGTTATTTCTGTAATTCTGAATTAGCTAATATGAAAATACCATTTTTTTATAAACTCCAAAACTTTAGTTAGATTCATATTTAATATTTTTGATATAAAAATTCTTGTGGTTGTTCTTAGTAGATAATTTTAAAAAAATCTCTTAAGCGTATAATATCTATTAGAGTTTTCAATTAAACCTGGATTTTTATCTATGATTTATACACTATAAATTAGTTCTAAAAACCGGGAAGCCCGGCTTGGATCCCCTACTTACTATAATTGTTGAATCTCGCATCAATGTAATATTTTTATATTCCAAATTAATGTATTGATAGTTTGATATCTATATTCATTCGGGTTAGCGTATACTATCACTACTAATTCAAATGTAATGGATTAGGCTTACCTAAACTCTTGTTTTTGGGAAATGAATTTAAAAGATTTTTTGTAAATGTTCTCGATATTCAATCAATAATCAGAAAATATAAGCCGATGGCACAAACATATATTTTCACAACACCACATATACTTACATTTGAGTGCGTTATCTTTACATCACCAGAATAGTCCTAAATATGAAATTTACCAGCCACATTCAAGTTCATAGAATTCTAACAAAAAGAAAAACTATCGTCAGCGCGAGGAAAAAATCAAAACGATTACAATTAAAATGGAAGCTGCGTTAAACGCAACAATACTATTTATATTTCTCCATTTAATTAAAGGAACAATCGGTAAGAACATTACTTCTGTTGGGGAATACTTTTTTAAAAATAAAATTTTAAACTTCCATTTTAAATAAAAGAACGTGAAATATTAATTTACCGGGCAATTGTGTTTCAATTGCCCGGACAATTTGCATAACAGCTGCGCAAAAAATATGTTAAAATATTCCTAAATACAGGATGTCTAAACTATAACGCTAGTGAAAAAAAAATTATATACAAGATGTCCCAAAAGTCCTTGACACATTTTAAAATTCAATTAATGATCAAGCAATTGGCGTACGAGGGTGCGGTTTGAACATAAATAAGTTTCATGATCTGAAATGTTGTTTAAGCAAAGATAAAAAATTAGTTCCAAAATTTTCTCATCGATGGCGCTGCTTCTGGAAAGTTATGTAATAGGTTGAATGCCTTTATATGTAGCAATGCGAAAGGCGCACAATGCGTATGCGCAGCTTTGGTCCAAACTACGACAACCCACATTCCAGAACTTAACAATACTCGCCTCCTGAGCTCGATTAGACGAGTGAGGATGGATAGACGAGTACTGTTGATTTCTGGAATGTGGGTTGCCATAGCTTGGACAAAACTTTGGATACGCATTGTGCGTCTTTCACCATTGATATATATAAAGGCATTCTACCTATTTGATAACTTTCAAAAACAGCGCCACCTATCAGAAATTTTAGGAAATAATTTTTTTATTTGCTTAAACATAATTTGGTATCATAAGAAGCATTTTCGTCCAAACCGCACTCTCGTGCGCGACTTGCTTGATCTTTTACTGAATTTTAAAATATGACAAGTGCTTTTGGGACACCCGATATATATATTTATTTATATTTATAAAAGAACATGTCCAACTGACTCATAATCAACGCCCAGCCTTAACCCTTACTCCTAGGACAATGAAATTTAGAAGATATGTTCCTTACACAATGTACACATCCACTAAGAAAGGATTTTTGAAAATTTATCCCCTGAAGGGGTTAAATGAGGGGTGGAAAATTTTAGGTATAACGCTTTTTTACCATATGTCAGTAGCAGTTTTAGATAGGAGCGTGAACTTCAGGATAACAAAGTATTAAAAATATTAGTTAAACATATATTTCAGTGATTTTAGAAATTGAAGAAGTAAGAGGGTAAAATGGGGGGTCGAAAGTTTTAGGTGAGTTTGCCTTTTCGCAAAATCTTAGCAGCAGTTTTAGGTTGGAGCGTAAAATTCCGGGTAACAAATCTGCTAAAAAAAAGTTAAACTCGTGTTTCTGTTATTTTAGAATTTTAACTACTAAAAGGGTTAAATGGGGGGACTAAAGTTTTTAATCATTTCGCCTTTTCGCCATACCTCAGCAGTACCTTTAGGTAGGAGATTGAAATTCAGGATGATAAATCTACTATAAAAATAGTTAAACATGAATTTCAGCCATTTTAGAAATTCAACAATTTAAGATGTTAAATTGGGGCAGTTTTTTGTCATTTCGTCTTTTCGCCATATCTCAGTAGCAGTTTTAGGTGGGGGCGTGAAATTCAGGATAACAAATCTACTCAAATATTGTTAATCACGTTTTTCAGCTATTTTAGAATTTTAACAACTACAGGGGTTAAAGGGAGGGGGGATTGAAAGTTTTAGATCATTTTGCCTTTTCGCCATGTCTCAGAAGCAGTTCTAGGTAGGAGCGAGAAATTCAGGATTACAAATCTATTAAAAAATAGTTAGCCACATATTTTAGACACATATTTTGAAATTCAGCCACTAAAGGGGTTAAATGGGGGATCAAATGTTTTAGGTCATTTCGCGTTTCCGCCATATCTCAGCAGCAGTTTTTTGTACGAGCGTAAAATTCAGGATAACAAATCTAATAAAAAATAGTTAAACATGTATTTTAGCGATTTTAGAAATTCAGTCACTAAGAGGGGATAAATGGGGGGTTGAATGTTTTAGGTCATTTTGCCATATCACAGTAGAAGTTATAGGTAGGAGCGTGAAATTCAGGATACGAAATGTACTGAAAAATATTTAAATATGTATTTTAGCGATTTTAGACTTTCATAAAGCAAAGTGGTTAAACGGGATATCGGAAAATTTAGCTCATTTCGTCATATCTCAGCAGTAGTTTTAAGTAGCAACGTGAAATTCAGCATTACAAATCTAAAAAAATAGTTAAACACATATTTTAACGATTTTAGAGCTAGCGAAATTGTCGCCAACATCGGCTATGAACCCGATTATGGAAGAAGATTAGAAGAATAAGACAACTATTGTTCATTTTTTATTATATATTTTGCGTGACATTTTTCCAGGGATTTTTTTTTTTTAATTTCATATTTTATAAATTGTTTTTGCGCTCTTCATCTTTTAGAGATCGGATTTAAATTTGTATGCAAAATATAATTTATTTCCCCCTCTTTTCTTGGAAATAAAGATTTGCGATTTAAATACTGATCGCCATATTTATGGGCTCTGGTATGCACAAATCTTCGACAGAGTGATTGGCGTATAAACAGTTTACAGGCGTGCAACCCACAGGACACTGTTAAAATTATTTCATTTTACCTATTTATGCACACAAAATAATTGAACCCGTAACAGTGATCGCTCTATTAACGATAAATGACTGAGAAACAAAGAGGTCTTCGTTATTTTGATCACAGCATTAACAATTTATGGGCTAGAAACCACAGTGTCCATTTGCAATTATCACCCTGAATCTTAGGCCAGTCAATTTTTGCTTTCTTTATCTGAAAGCTGACCATTTTCCGTAGATAATCACAAGCAGGGCCAAACAACACTTTGTCAGGGTGCGCATGAAAAAAAGATTTATGTCAAAAAATCTTTATGTACGTGCTTTTTTCATATTCTTATTAGTTATTTTTTATAGTTAAAAATGAAGTGTTTTATTTATATTTTTCTGTTTGCATGTAAAATGTACTTTCTGGGATCCAAGCGAAGTCAGGTGTGTACGCTGCAGAAGGTGTCTGGGCACACTCGGAAGCGACCGCCTAGACTGGGAAGGTTGGCTAGTGATATATAAAAATAATCCATAATAAATGCGCAGTAGACATTTTTTCGTATTGCATTTAACTTTACATTTTAAAATAATTTAAATTTATTGTTGTATTTTTTGTTCAAGCTGTACTCTTAGATAAAAAGATGAAGATGCGCATCAAAATATTTCCAAGGTAATCTCATTATTTCACAGAGCATGAATGTACCGTATACCGTTTCAAAATAATTTTTTCACTTTTTAGCATTTACAAAATATTTTCTATAGTGTTATGTCAAGAAATGTAACAAAAGCAATGAATCTGAACTGATTAAATTTTGGCAACCTGTTCGTGGTCACCCATGGCATGACTGAATAAGCACTCAAGTCCTATTTAATAATAACAAAAAATAATGAAGAATCATTCAGGAATCACTGCTGAAAATGATATAATCTACCATATATACACTGTAAAATATTTTCGTAAAATTTAAGTTGATAAACCGTAAATTAACGGTACTTGTACCGTTTACGGTATGAGCACCGTACTTCTAAGGTATATTAAGCATAAAAAACCGTATATGTGCCATTTTGATTATAAACGGTATTTATACCGTAAAATGATTGTTTTTCATTAAAAAACAGTTATTTATACCGTAAAATAATTATTTTTCAGTAAGGAAAAAGCTGGTATCCCCGCCTCTGTGTACGGCAATACCTGAAGTAATGCTCTTGCTCTTGTTACGTAATACGTGCAGGCCTGAGGAGAGGGGGAAGTGCATCCGGTGCATATACTTTAAATATTTTACGGTACACATACCGCCCAGTTAAATTGCGGTGTATATACTGGTCACATAGTTGCCCGTATATGTACTGTAATTGTTGACCAAAATTTTTTACAGTCTATGAAATGCAAATGTGTATATTTCCTTTCATCCGCTTATAATTTGAGTTCGGTTGAATGGATTTTGGTGGGACTGTTGGATAATTTTTAACGGAATGTTTTACTATATTGCATGTCGTTCTATGTTGTGCAGTTATAAAATTATGGGAAGGTCAGATAATAATAATCAAATGAACTCGATTATTAAAGATTATTTTTTAAAATTTCTGGGAGTTTGTTGGGTCTGCACTGTCAGTTAAATACTATTTCCTGCAAAGTTTTAGTATATAACATATTAATCTACATTGCTTAGTTATAGAATTATGGAAGAAAATTTTATAATCAAGTGTATCTGATTATGAAATATTAGCTTTTTTAAAAGGTTCTAATGGATGGATTTTGATAAGACATGCATTGATAGTTAGATACTTTTTCAGGGATGATTTTAGTATATTGCATACCATTCTACCGTACTTTATCAAAGCCTGTATAAATGAGGGACTAAAAATGTTGGCCCTTAACAGCCGAAATTTTGTCTGACACACTACAAAATAAAATAGCGCAATGGCGTTCGTATCTATTGTAGCAAAACGAATTTTATATCAAATGTAAAACAAAAATAATTAGGGAAATTTTAATGATATATTTTTAAAGTAATAAGATAGTGAGAGGATTTAAGCCTTAAATTCTTTTCATACTGTTGTATTTGGCTGTTACTGTATGGAAATAAAAAAAATACGTTTTGCCGGGATATCCGCGGTTTTTTACTAAAAAGGGTAAAAATGCCAGGCTTCGTATATAACTATTGGACTGTTAAAAGTAAATAACCAATAATCCATTAATTTTTCAAATTGATAATTATGCATAATAAAACAATTCTTGTAAATGTTCTCACTATTCAGTCAATAATCACAAAATGAACCGATGACACAAACATATATTTACACAACACCACAGATTCATACATAACATTTGAGCGAATTATCTTTACATCACCAAAATAATCATAAACGCGTTAGAATGACAGTGGAGTAAGTCAAACATTTTGAAAATCGAGATAACTATATTTTCACTGAGCGAATTATCTTTACATCACCAAACTAATCATAAATGAGAGGGTTAGAATGACAGTGGTGTAAGTCAAAAATTTTGAAACTCGAGATAACCATATTTTCACTGAGCGAATTATCTTTACATCACCAAAATAATCATAAATGAGGGGGTTAGAATGACAGTGGAGTAAGTCAAAAATTTTGAAACTCGAGATAACCATATTTTCACCGAGCGAATTATCTTTACATCACCAAAATAATCATAAATGAGGGGGTTAGAATGACAGTGGAGTAAGTCAAAAATTTTGAAACTCGAGATAACCATATTTTCACTGAGCGAATTATCTTTACATCACCAAAATAATCATAAATGAGGGGGTTAGAATGACAGTGGTGTAAGTCAAAAATTTTGAAACTCGAGATAACCATATTTTCACTGAGCGAATTATCTTTACATCACCAAAATAATCATAAATGAGGGGGTTAGAATGACAGTGGAGTAAGTCAAAAATTTTGAAACTCGAGATAACCATATTTTCACTGAGCGAATTATCTTCACATCACCAAAATAATCATAAATGAGGGGGTTAGAATGACAGTGGTGTAAGTCAAAAATTTTGAAACTCGAGATAACCATATTTTCACTGAGCGAATTATCTTTACATCACCAAAATAATCATAAATGAGGGGGTTAGAATGACAGTGGAGTAAGTCAAAAATTTTGAAACTCGAGATAACTATATTTTCACTGAACGTATGTTAATTAACATTCAATGTTCCTGTCAAATAAATTATAGTTCACTTAGGGAGTCGCGAGAGGGCAAAACAAGTTAGACCACTCAATAAAACGGCAATACAACAAGTTTCACAAAACCCTTCTTTTCTGAAATCACTAAATCTTGACTTACTCCACTGTCATTCTAACCTTTTAAATATGAAACATGGCAGTCACATTCAAGTTCATAGAATTCTAACAAAAAGAGAAGACTATCGTCTGTTCGTGAAAAAAATCAAAACGATTGCTATTAAAATGGAAGCCGCGATAAACACAACAATAATGTTTATTTCCCCATTTAATTATAGGAAATGTATTCTGTTGGTGAATACCTTTATTTAAAATTAAATTTTAAACTTCCATTTTAGATAAAAGAACGCAAAATATCAATTTTCCGGTCAATAGCGTTTCAATAAAGAATTATAAAATTCCTCGCTTGACATGAAATATTTTCATATATTTGATTCTTCCTCCCAATATGAATTATCCATCAGGCCTTTAAAACACAATGATGTTCTTTTTTTCTAGTTCCGTAAAAAAAAAAAAAAAAAAAAACTGTAGGAGATATTTTTTGTTGCTCCATAACTTTTAGCCTTTGTTAAGTTTTAAAGAACATTTTTTTATAAAAGTATTTGAAATATCGATTTTTTTTTCTCTTTTGTACTTGATACTAATAACAAGGCTTTCTATTGTAAACGTAAATGAAACGAAAATATTGTGTTGGCTTTTATAATCTTCTTTTATGGCTTGGGATTGATGTAGGGGGAAAATGTTCCAAACCATTTTTATCTACATTTATTGAAATTCTTCGTCCAAATAAATAGATTCATCTTTTGCGAATAATAAAGAATCACAATTTTCTTATGCTTTAAGTTTAACATAAGATTAAATTTTACAGTAAAGAAATTTAAAATAAATGCATTTTTAACAGGAAAAGTGTAACTTTTTATAGATGACACTCTGCCATTTAAAAAAATAATAATCTTAATTTAAGGGAATCTCCGTTATATTTTGTTTGAAAATTTTCGAAAAAAAATTTTTCATTAAATTTTGAAGTAATAAAACTCAAAAATACACGAGTAATTGATTATTTATATTATTTACTTTATTTAACTTAAATTTTCGTTCATCTTATTTTTTTGTTAAATAAACGCTCCATGCCATTATCATGTTCATATCATTATCATATAAAATATTTCAATATTTATATGCAAGTTCAGTAGTAAAAATGTATGACAAAGTATTATTTTGTCTATGTAAAACTATTCCCTCCTTGCTGAGTGCTATCTGCTGAAGTAAAAGAAATGTTAAAGGCAATTATTTTACAGTTATATTTATTTTTATTTTTCAAACTTTTGTGGATTTAGTTTCGAAAACACTAAAAAAAAGAGCTGTATGAAGCTTGTCTATTTTGTAAAAAGCATTTCACACGAAAAAGTCTAAAAATGTCCACTAGATTTGCCAAAGATTTCGTGTATCTTTTCGTTAGTTTTCATACTTGAGCACCATCTAACGATAGTTTATCTACTTTTCCAATAACAGAAAAAAAAAAAAAAAAAAAAAAAAAAAAAAAAAAGAAAAAGAAAAGAAAAGGAACATGAGCATAGAATATTTAAATCTCAAACTGATTATCAATCTAATTGTTTATAAATTTGCGTCCCATTTATTTTTTTATTTAAATTTTACTCACTTTTTATATTTATAAACTTGTTATGATAAAAATATTTTACTTAAAAAAAGAAAGCAGTACAAATTTGACAAAAATGTATATCAAATTTTCCGTTTAAATCTAAATTATTTTAATTTGAATTCAAGATTCTTCCGTTTGAAAGAAAATCAAAAATAGTTTGAACTACTTAATTAGCTAAACTTATATTCCTCAAAAGAACGTAAAATAATTTCAGACAGTTGCCAATTACTAGAGTTTTAGGCTGTGAATTTATAACCTCACACTCTTAGTAATAAGATTGTAAGATTTTGGCTTATATGTTTTGTAAAATTGACAATTAAATTTTCTTTACGCTTCAAAATTGTAATGCAAATTGAATCTCTGGAACTAATTGAGAAGGTAAATGATTTTATTAAGAAATTCATTACATTTAAATCAAGTCTAAATCTGTATTATTAGGCAGTAAGATTTCATTCAAAATTCAGTCGTGTATTATTCTTAAAACAATAATATTACACTTAAATTACCAACACTGGTGATGGTACCAATTTTGTTTTCAGAAATTAAAACAACGAATAATTTAAATCTTACTATTTTTTATGCATAAGAATTTAAATATTTAAGAGAAGTAACATATGAAATTATTAATCTTGTAATGTGACCTCCAATTGCTTATTATTTTTAAAACAAAAAAGTAACACTTAAATAACAAACACTTGTAACAAAACTATTTGTTTCTCAGAAAAAAAAATGGATAATTTAAATTTTACTATTTTTTATAAGAATTTAAATCTGTCTCACGGAAGGGAAAAAGATATTTGAAAATAGAAGCTATTTTTCTTAAGAATACAAAAGGAATAAAATCATCTAAAGGATCATCTAAATATCAGCTGAAAGATCATACTTTACAAACAGTATTGTAATTTGGTCATACTTGTTGCATCTCTGTGTCAGGCCGCTAACTTATCATACTACCCTCCTATATATTAAATTTCAAACCATTTGGTTGGGTAGTTTTTGCGCTGTTAAATGCGGACAGACGGATGGACCACTCGACTATAGGTGCTACATATTTATAAAATTGCGAACGCACCTAAAATGGAAAGTATTTATCTTGTAATGTATTTTAATATATATTTTATAATATTAAACTTATATTCATAATATAAAGAAAAATTCCTTAATTCGAAAAATAAAACTAATGAAATAATCATATTTTTGTTTTAATTTATTCATATACTTTCGTATGTGTGTTAACGCATCCCTAATACCATATATAAGGTACTTTAAAACTCCTTTCAAAAACTTTCCTAAAAATCGCATAAAGATATTCGGATACCATCAACACTACTGAAATTGAGTAATTAAAGTATGATAATCCATAATCCAGAAAAACTTTCCTACTTTATTTCCTAGAATTTAAAATATAGAAAGTATTTTTTAGAAAACTAGGGGGCTCTGCCCCCTGCTCGCTACGCTCATCAACCCCCGTTCTGATTTCACAGCCTCTTAAAACCTGGTACTGTATCCTGTTTTAAAAAGATGATGGTGATATCACGAACGGCGACTTTCTTCTGTAATCAGGTTATAATGCTTTTTCATTTCACTGGTTATAATGCTTTTTCATTTAACTGGTTATAATGTTTTTTCATTTAATTCATCTTTTTTATTTTTAATATTCATGTGTAAACCCGATTTTTATGACGTAATTTTCTTTTTTTCCTGCTCACTCACCAAATTATACAAATTGACATAATATTTATTTTAAATAACGAAAAAACAAATAAATTAGTATAACATTAATAAAAATATAAATAAAACGTCGAAATAAAAATAACTTGATGACGTAAACACGTGTTGTCAAGTGAATGTGACATTTTCGATCAACCATTATTGACATTTTATCTTACAAGTACCTAGTAGACCAATCCTCGCTCGGTAATTTTTTTCAACAGGTATTTTTTTATTTTATTTTATTTTATTTTTTTGCTAGCTTATTTTAATTACTTTTTTTTCATTCATGGAATTTTCCAATCGATTTTTAACACAATTCCTTATAGGCAAGAATTATATAATATATTACTTTTAAATGCTAAAGGTGTAAAATTAACAACTATAATATAAATTAAAATAACTTTTATTAGTTGTTTTACATGTTTCGACTCTTTCCGAGTCATTTTCAAAAACAAAATGAGAATATTCTAAAGCTGCACGGGCTTTGAGGTTATTATTTTCATGTACTTTTTTTAAAAATTACGCACGTTATCTATTATTTTTTACTTGATTGTTTATTTTCATATCTTTGACCATGGAGTAACTCTAGCCACAGTTTCGGTAAATTAAAAGATGCCGCATCGTTACATATTGTATTTTTGCGCGTGAGTATCTCTATGGATTCTCTTATTATGGATGGATAGTATAAACTGGAGGGAAATATTATTTTACTTTCATTGAAATTTATTTGGATGGTTTCTTCTTGATATAATCTTGCCAGGGCTGTAGTTTTTCTATTGTATTTAATATCAGCTATATGCACTTTTTTTCTGCAATTAAATTTCCTGCTGGTCATGCCTATGTAGTAATTTTTAGATCCGTCTTCTTTAGTAAAAGCTATTTCATATACTCCTGAATAATTTTCAAAATTATGTACTATTATTTAAATTATTATGAAATTATTATTAATTTTGAAAATTATTCAGGAGTATATGAAATACCTTTTACTAAAGAAGACGGATCTAAAAATTAATACATAGGCATGACCAGCAGGAAATTTAATTGCAGAAAAAAAGAGCATATAGCTGATATTAAATACAATAGAAAAAGCTACAGCCCTGGCAAGATTATATCAAGAAGAAACCATCCAAATAAATTTCAATGAAAGTAAAATAATATTTCCCTCCAGTTTATACTATCCACCCATAATAAGAGAAACCATAGAAATACTCACGCGCAAAAATACAATATGTAACGATGCGGCATCTTTTAATTTACCGAAACTGTGGCTAGAGTTACTCCATGGTCAAATATATGAAAATAAACAATCAAGTAAAAAATAATAGATAACGTGCGTAATTTTTAAAAAAGTACATGAAAATAATAACCTCAAAGCTCGTGCAGCTTTAGAATATTCTCATTTTGTTTTTGAAAATGACTCGGAAAGAGTCGAAACATGTAAAACAACTAATAAAAGTTATTTTAATTTATATTATAGTTGTTAATTTTACACCTTTAGCATTTAAAAGTAATATACTATTACAAGGTGTTATAAGTTATTATATTGTTATATAAGAATTATATAAATTATGTTGAAAAGTGTTTTGCCGATGACAATACAACATTTTAATATTTTTACTATAAATTAACCAGAGGGCCCGTGCGAGGATTTCGCACTGAAATCTAATATTTTTTAGGTACTTCTCTATTATGCTGTCGACCACTTTTCATAACAAAAAACTATCGCCAAATTGTAAGATTAAACGCCAAAAATGCAGTCCCATTTACTTGATGTCAGAAGCATTATCCGTGTTTGTTAAATCATCAAGTGGTTTTTAATTCGACATTTGCGTGTATTTTTCATTATGTTTTACTGGTTTATTAGTTATTTCATTAATTAAAATAACAATTGTGTCCTTAAATTCTTATATTTTATTTATTTATTTTGATATTCCAATGGCAACGTTCTCCCGTTTATTTGGCGATAGTTTTTTGTTATGAAAAGTGGTCGACGGGATAAAAGAGAAGTACCATTTTTTTTATCAATATGTAATAGTTATTAGATGCAGGTTTAAACTTCTAAAGAAAAAGCAAGGATAAAAATATCTGTAAACATCATTTAGTTGTTAGTCAATCCAGAATATCATCTAATTTATTCCATCAAAGTTAGAGTAAAAACTGATCCAAGATTGCTAAAGGCACGCGCGAGAAAAAAAAAATTAACAATCGTATTTTAACTGCATTAGAGGATGACGTCATCCGGTTCGGGAAAAACATAGGACATAGAAATATAAATCTAAACATTTCAATTTAAATTTCACTTTTTAATCATAAATATAAAATAAACCCGTGCGGTGTTTTTTATAATAATTGCTGAGCATCATATAATGTGGTATTTTATTTTTTTGGCAACAATGTTTTGAGGAAAACTTTTCATTTCATTTAGGGAAACAATGCCGATTTCTTGGTAGTTTGTATTATAAGTGGATTAGGGCAGCTATACAGAAATAGAAAGCTGCTCACCGGGCCCGAAGGTTAAAAAACAAACAACAACAACAACAATGCCGATTTAATTTTTAATTATCAGCAATTTTTAATCGAAAACATGTTTTAACGACATGTTAAGTGTGCCATGTCAGAAGCGTTTTCAAAATACTTTCATATGCTATCTCATTCGTCGTTCTACGTTTCGTATTTTTTTAAAAAAAGGGATGTTGACAGGAGAAATAATATATATGATACATTCACTTGAAATTGATTGTTCTTTTTCAATTAGGCGGTCACAGGTGATAAATCGCCAAATATCTCTGTAACTCGTGCAATTGTATGGGAGTTGAAAAACAACGGATTTAATTATGTGACAGTAAAATGCTCGCCAAAATAGGCCACAGCGCTGTGAAATGGCAAAAGTCAATATTTTAAAGAGTTAAAAGTAAAAAATAAATTGTTAAAAAAATGTAACATACAGAATACGCTTTCATCAATTAATAATTAAATATCAATAAATTTACGATTACACGATGACAAATAAATTTAAAAGAGTAAAAAGGTAATTTAATGTTTCATTTTTCTTTCTGATTCTCTTTTGTTGATAAATAAACAGAGCAAAAAGTATATATTTCAAATAAATTCATTATTTTGAGCTTCCTGGCAAACGTTTAAAAAGGAAGTGAATTTTTCATAATAGAGGTCTTTGCCCAGGCCAAATTAATGCATTGTAATAGATATTTTACGTAAAAAATATGAATTGCGGTTAAAAAAATTCCGCGGTATTTTCAAGATGACCATTGGTTGCTTATAAAAGAGTGTTTTTAAAAAACTATTTTTGGTATTTCCGCATTATCCCGTCAACCATTTTCCATAAAATAAACTATCGCCAAAGTAATCGCCAGACCCAGACTAACGCCAAATAAACAAATGGGTGAATTTTGGCATTGGAATCAAAAAAAAAAAAAAATCGGAAAAGCTGCATTTACTCAAGTGTCAACTATCAATATTTTATTAAAATAAATTTTTAAATGTATTAAAGAAAACAGAAAAAAAAATAATATTGGATATTTATTTATTTACAATATTTTTCATAATTATCCCTCTCGACAGGTGAATGTTTGTGACGTCAGTAGAAACTGATCTAATCTGTGTAACTATGCATCACTAAATTTTTTCAATTCTTTTACCGCTTTTAAAATTTTGTCGAGGCCGTTTAAAAACACAATTGTTAGTTAAAGAGGATATTACACTCACACAAAAATACTCGCTGGCTTACTTTAGTCCTGTGGGATATATTTGTTTTAATATCTCGTTTGCATTTCAATATTTATGAATGTTTTTTCCTTTATTTCTTTTTTTGGTACATTTTGGTTCGAAAAGCACCCACTCTTTTTGGCACTGGATAGCTAAAGTCGATCTGGACAAAGAACTTTCTGTACTTTTTCGATTTTGTTTCAAGACTTTTTTTTTATACCACGTCGAGTTTTAAACACAGAAAACGAGTTTTCTCGAATTAGTGACCTAGCTAGATCGATTTCTTGTGCTCGAATTAGTGTAGTCATTAATTATTGTGAAAATCGTTAGTGCCGTTTTCGATATATAGCAGCATTCTTAGTTCCTTTTAATAGATCAAAATGACCTTTCCCGATTTCGAAACCTAGCTAGATTGATTTCTCGTGCTCGAATAAGTATAGGCAACACGTTTCGTGTAAATCGTTTGAGTATTTTTCCATTTATAACAAAAAACATTTTCAGGGCTGAGTTCGTTTTACCCTGTAAAAACGAATTTTCTTGTATTCGGAACCTAGCTAGATCTTTTTTTCGTGCTCGATTTAGTACAGGGGACAATTTTCGTGAAAATATTCCACGTCGTTTACGATATCATTCATAATCAGGAAAATCTCTTGCTCGTTTAATATATATGAATAATCGGGAAAATCTCTTGCTCGTTTAATATATATGAATTTGGCGACAGTAATTTGGTCGACAGGATAACTAACAAGAAACAATTGTATATATAGTGTTACGAATATTGTAAATAGCTAGTGTTTGTGCTTAAAAATAATGTAAATAGTTCAATTAAGCTCTATTCATAAGCTAATATTAATTTTTGTTGCATTGCAATATCTTAATTTGGTGATTTTTTGTAAGCGAGTAAACGCTATTGGATTTCAATAGGAGTCTATGGAAATTTGGCGAAATATTAGAAATAGCGTCAAGTTGGCGCCACTTTTGGCAACTAATTTTGGCCGCCAAATTTGGCGATATATCGCCAAGTTGGCACTAAAATTGGCGACAGACTCTTGTCTCTTCTTCCTGGTAACTCCTCTAATAGCGTCCATCCTATCTAAATTCTCTACTTTCATGTTAATTCCCCCTAAGAAAAGTCAGAAAGCTCTGACCAATCAGATACGTTTCGAGGTATTAGAAGGATTCATGTGTAAACACAATTTTTATGACGTAATTTTCTTTATTTCCTGCTTTCAACACGTGATCATTTAATTATTATTTTAAACTTTCATTATTGTTTTTAATAGTCTCGCGCAAATACATTTTTTATTTGAGATAAAATATAATCATTTGCGCTTTTTTGGCAACAATATAAAAATTGACTTTTTCAATAAAAGATTTTTTACTCGATTTTTCAGGATTCTTTGAGTTTTTACTGTCCGACCACGATAATTCTTTGAATTTCTGAAAGTTTGTTATATTTCGCGTCTGGTGGTATGATTTTCGAATCCGTGGGATGGCTAGAAAAAAAGTAATCGCTCCTCATAAAAGTCCCTAATAAAAAAGCGATGAGACTAACCCGGAATATCTACGCAGATTTTCATTGGTCCATTTTTAAGCCAAAACTTTTTTTTATATATAGAAGGATGTGATTGTACGAGTAACTCACCACTTATCTTACAGCTTTTATATTTTACTAGTCAATTACTTGTGTGATCAACCTACATATCTTGATTAAGAAAGTTAAAAAAAGAAAACTATTAATATTATTAATTGTCTGATACCGAAAATCCCTCATATTCCAAGGCATTTTTCAAGTATGGGAAAGACAACAGTCCCTATGAGCAAGGTGTGTAGGAAGAAATATTACACTTCTGAGTTCTGTAAACTGTTTTGCGACGACGACGGTTGACCAATGCTGGAAGAATTCAAAGTCAGGTAATATGTACTCAGCATGTAACATTGAAAGATGAGTTTGCCCGCAATTTACAAGAATTGCAAAATCGTTGTTAAATATACATAGCAAACGGCCGAGGTTACTTCGAATACGTATACAAAGACTATGTTGTTTTAAAAAGTATTCACAACATTATTAACAGAATTTTATTTGGATGCAATTTTATAAACAAAACTAGTTTAAATCCTACGAACGCAAAGCTCTGAAAAAATTATTCTCAAAATTTTACAAATGAGTTATGGAGTCTAATTAAGTTATTCCAAAGAATTTCTATAGACAAATCAAACATCAAAATGAGGAGATAAATCTAGTTAAATAAAGCTAGTATGCTTATTATTTTTTTCGTCAATATAAACAAGTTATTCTTATGAATAATATTTCTTCTGACTCTGTGTTTCTAAGAAAAACTATAATCTAGAAAATGAAATAGTAATCAATGAAAACAAGTAAATAAATACATTTGAATAAAGCTGATTATAATTCGATTTTAGTCAATAAAACCAAGTTATTCTAATGAATATGAATACATCCGAGTCTCTGTTTCTATTTAAAGCTATAATGTAGAAAATGAAAAATGAGTCGAGTACGATGAACAATAGTAGAGGGAAAAAGACAGTTCAAGCCCAAGAGGATCAATGATGTGGTGGAGGTGGAGGGAGTAAGTCTGACCCTCGGAGGATCAATGATGTGGTGGAGGAGGCAGTGAAATCAGACTATAGTATGATGTGAAAAGAAAACATTAAAAAACGAAGGGGTCTTAAGGATGTACTATAGGAGGAGGGTATAAATGTGAGGGGGCTAACATTTTTTTAAGGGGGGGGGGCTTAATTTTTAAGGAGGGCTTAATTTTTTTAGGATTAAATTGAAATGTTAGATTGAAGTCTGCTATAGGATGGGGTTTTTTTTGAAGAGGCGGCTAACTTTCTTGAAGGGGAGCTTATTTTTGAGGGGGGGCTTAATTTTTTTTTTTTTTTTTTTTAGAATTCACTTTCAGTTTGAAGGTTAAACGGAGATAATTTTTTTGGTGGCGCCCTCTATCGGAAGGGAATGCAATGACGTCTATTTAAAATAGGTTTTCTTGAAAAGATTTCACTGGGGTTTGAACCTGCAAAATAGCTTCTTGACTTGATAATTTGTGGTAGGTTTAACTGATCAAGAAAAGAATCTATATAGGAATGTCGAGATTTTAAGTGTTTAAAGAGAGCTATCGCGAGAGTGACGTATCATTTGTTAAAATGACTTCGAGGGAGGAAGTGATTAGCGTCGTGTGTCTGTATATAACGGTCTGCATTGTGTTTTCGCTCATTTATGTATTTACCGGAAGTGAAAAGTTTAAGGTTGATTTTATACTGAATTTAAATGAAACCGGAAATTTATCTTTTATGATATAATGGGATTGAATATTAACATATTTATTTTAAAATGTATAGTGGAAGCAATGGTAAAAAGAAGACATGTTTAGGAGTAAGTACTGTTTTTATTGTGTTTGGTGTAGAAAACATAGGAGAGAGATTTAGTTTAAAAAACAAATTCAATTTTATTAATAATTTTCACAATGCAATACATGTGGACCCACTTTTCGTTTTTTAGTGGGCTTTGACAAATCTAATACAGAATCTTGTTTAATGTTTGTTGACAAATATTTATTTTTAATAAAATTTCGCGGGACATTCATTTCGTTTAATGTTTCTAATAATTCGTTCTTTGCCTTGATTGGTTTTCTTTTATTCACAGAAAACAAAAGATTAAATAAATCTGCCAAGTTCGATTTGGGGATAGGTTTTCATTCGAAACTCACAGTCAAATTTTTATCCTATCGAAATTTTCTTGGATGTGCCATGACAAACTGATCTAATGCTTTGATAATATATAGGATAGCTTTATCTGTTCAAGCTATGATATCATGGTGGTTAGATTACAGATATTTGTGTTTGAAATACACACGTGGTACACGTGATCTTTAATTTTGCCTGTTCAGTTTCAATTATATTGTAAAATGAGGGTTTCATTTTGAAACATAATGTTAACTTTTGTGATTATCTTGTAACAGACTATTCATTAAAGTATATTTTAGAATTGTAAACTACAATTTTGAAAATTTCGTCTGTTTGGAAAAAAGCACAGGAAAAATGAAATAAAAGTATTAAAAAATAATAAGAACAACTGTTCAAAATATAATAACAACTAAACAAATGATCAAAAATAATAAAAACTGTTCAAATAATAATAACAACTGTTCAAAAATAATAAAAACTGTTTAAAAAATAATAACAACTGTTAAAAAAGTAATAATCGATTGACTTTATACAACCAAAATTTAAAAAAAAAAGATAATCGAATCTAGTTTTTTTTTTTTTAACGTGACTTATTCGAAATATTCACTTTTTCTAGTTAGATTTATAACACATAATTGATTCGATCAGTAAAATATTATTTATAAAACCACTAAATACGAGATTAATAAGAATTTTTAACTTACAAACATATGAACTTCTGATACACAAATGATTCGACCAGTGAAATTTTATTTATAAAAGCATTTTTGACTTACAATTGTACGAACATCAGATACGTAACCCTTTCTGAATCAATGTGTAAGAATTAACTGACTATTGAACTTATAACAGAGAATGATAAAATAATCACGTGACTTTTTAAACCAATAAAATGTTATATTTTTAAACAAGCGCCCTCTATCATTTTATGAACTTCCAAGAAACGAGTTAATAGGATAATATTGTTTCCTGTTACCGCTGTGAAAGGTTATGTTTTAAGTTAGTTTACATTTAAGTGATTACGGAACGAGTCATGGATTCTGCTTTGTCAAGTGTTAATAATATGTCTAACGTGACGAGTGAACCCTCATCACCAGGATTAAATGACCAGGACGTGGAATTTTTAATACAGTCTAAAGAAGAACCTGTTTCGAATTGTGAAGTGAAACCCACCTCATCAGGATTAAAGAAACAGAAGTTACCATTTGTGTGTTCTACTTGCAACAAAGCTTTTTCTCGAAAGGTTAACTTAACGTTTCACACGAAATGTCATCTGGAGAAAGCACCTCTTGTGTGTGTAATCTGTGAAAAAACATTCGCTAGAAAGTATCTTTATTAAATCATATGAAGATTCATTCAAAGACACCTGTGATTCATAATTGTAATGTATGTGGCGAAGTATTTTCACAAAAGAGTGATTTATTAAAGCATGGGAAAATTCATAACACTTCCAAGCCAAAACAAAGAAAAAGTAGACAGTCACCCAGTCACTGTAAATGTGACGATTGTTTTGAAACATTTAATAATAGATCTGACTTAGTGAAACATAGAAAAATTCATCTTTCACCTAAAGAACATAACCCATCTGATCGACTTTCCTTGGGAAACAGTTCGAAAAATGAAATTTCAGACATCACTCAGTTTAGTAAAATATTTAAGTTTTTCGATATTTTTACTCCTGCTCATTGGAATTTAGGTGAGGAAATGATTGTTGAAGTACAAATGAATAAGAACTATGAGCTTTATGTTCACATATAGAAATATGAAGAATTTGAAAAGAACGATCGTGAAGTTACCCCCACAAATGAAGGCATTACATTATCATGTGCAACATTCGACAAATTTGAATCGAGATTGGATAAATTTAATTTTGTTTCTGAAAATGATACATTCGTATGTAATAATGACTTACTAATTGCTTATGTAAATAAGGAATCATGCATACTGCAAAAATTATTCAAATCGAAAAAGTTTGGGTTTTGTTTGAAGTCTGATTTTGTACTGCTTACAAAAGATGAATATTTGAAACTAGTGAAAAATCGCTTTAAAATTACTGAATGTCTCATTGAGACGCTTTTAACTAAGCTTATTCCTGTTTCAGTTTTAGAAAACTTCAACAAATGTAAATGTACCCACCTCACAATCGAAGAGACTTTGAACTATTTCTTAACATGTTTGGATGACGAGTTAAAATCATCCGTTTCTCGCGTGTTTGATTGCTATCAATGTTCAATCGGAAAACCAATTAATATGAAACACGAGTGTGATAGTTATAATTTGCGCAGAAAATATAATTGGTGTAATGAGAGTGCACTGCTAAATTTTAACGTGACTGAATTTGTAAAAAACCTGTTCAAGCAATGTTCATGTAATTATACTCATTTATTTTTTTAAACTATGAATATAGACTTTTATAATAACCATTTAAACAATGTATTTATAAATTAACATAGAAATGTATTTATTTAATAAATATTTGTTTTTATATCACATATCTGTTTTTATTTTACATGTCTATTTATTTATTTATTAAATTAATCTTTGAAGTTTTATTTTCTAGAAAAAAAGTAAGCATATATTTATGAGTAGGCAATTTTTTTTTAAATTGTAGTCTTTAAAGTTAACCCTTTTTGGTTAAATGAAATCTAATTTAAGAAAAATTGATTATTTTTATTTGAATGCGCATTAAACTTATTTATTGATAAGAAAGTTTAATTTTTCTCTCAGTTTAAACAATGACATTGCATGTTTTCAATCCCACAGTTAACATTACAGTATTTAACTTAAACCGTCACTGTATTTATTATAGATAAGTAATTTAAATGATTAACTATAACTGTGACTGCTTTTAACCTAGATAAGTAAATGTTTACATGAAATACAATCAGTTTACTGTTGACTTTTATCGAGATTACACCAGTTAGTGGAATACTGATTAAAAATATTTTATGACATTAATATGCAGAAAAGATCTCACGAAGAAGTACTTTCACTTTCAAAGCATCCATGTTTAGAAAAACCTATGGAAAATTCAAATACCTATGAGAAAGAGTTAAAAGACCCAAGATTAAAACTTTCTAAAATGGGTAATAACTGTGTAACTACTGAGGACTTACAAGATTTGAAACCCGAGATCGCTATGAATTTTTCAACCTTTGCCTATGGAGATGATACAACATCTTTCGAGTATCCCGGTCAAAAGCCAAATTCTGCCATGGACTATTTGAATACATTTTTCGAAGACATAAATTTTGAAAATTTAGGTTGTTCTACTACCTCAACGTTTCAAGAACCTACAAATAATATTTTACAGACTACTCTTAAACGCGAGGTCAACGAGCTACAAGCAAACAACCTTTCGCAAACAAGTGGTGAATTAAAAACCATCATCTCATCTACAAATGACATTAAAAGTGATAAATTATGCAATTCATATGTGTTTCACAAAGAACTAAGTGACTGTTTCTATTTAACTTTGAAGTTGAGAACTAAACAATATTGTATACTTATACGAGAATTTAAACGCAATGTATCTACTAATGAAGAAATCCCGACCAACCGCGTGGTTAATATGGATATTCCTAGCTGGTTTGAGTTTCAATATAAACTCATTGCATTTAATTTAAGATACAAAAGTACGTCCTTTGTTTCTAATAACATGATTTTAGTGTTAAACCAATATTCTACTATGCGAATTAAAAATTTAAAAAATTATTCTTATATTGACTTAAACGAACATCAACTTGAAAAATTAAAAGAAAGTACTTCTCATTTAAATAGTGCACTTTTAGAACATATGTATACAAAACTTTTACCATCTCTTATTAAAAAGAAATGTATGGTGAGTAATATATCTACAGAAAATGAACAGGTGTTAAAGTATAAACTTAACACATGTATCGAGAATAATATGTTATCAATACTTAATCAATTGTATGAATGCCATGCTTGTGCACTACGACATTCGAGCAAAAGCCTTCACTCCTGTTTCACATTTAATAATAGGGAAAAATTTAATCAATATGGGGAAGCTTTGTTAATGCTCGTAGATTTCGATTATGTAACTTCAACGTTTCTAAACGGAGTTTATAATGTTAGTGAGCACTTTTTATGTAAGATTGATGAACAAACTATTTGTAATGAATTATTTAAGACCTGAAAATAAAATGTTTTTGATTAAGTTCTGTGTGTTTATTTTTGCAAACGATGTCTATGAGTGAATTTATTAGTTTATAATTTAGTAGAAATTTTAAGTGAAGTGATGTAATCCAATTAATAAATAAATTAATCTATAACAAATATTAATTGTAATAAAAATATTCACATTAAAAAAAAGGATAAAAAAATTAGAAGTTAATGAAATTAAAACTTATTAAAATTAAAAGTTAACAACAAAAAATAAATAGTAAAATAAAATAAAGATTAACAAAAATATAGTTTTAAAATAAAAGTAAACAAAAAAAGTTATAAAGTAAAAGTTAACAAAAAGTTAAAAGTTAATAAAATATTTAAAAAAGCAAAAGAATGTATGTGTTATGAAGAGAGGGGTTTCCTTGTGGAAATAACTTACAAAATGTATGTGTATGTATTTATTAGTTTTTCATTTAGTAGAACTTTTAAGTGAACAGTTAGAATTTATGTTTTTATATAACTTAACGCAAAATAAAATTTTTATCTATTGCAAAAAGATTCAACTATTGAATGGAAATATGCATATTAGTAAAACAATCACAAGTTAATAAAATGAAAGATTTTAAATTTTCATACAATTTAACAAATATATATATACGAAACACATTACGGATTTAAATATTATAAGAAATGTTTGATGGAAATTTTTAAGACAGATTTAATTCTTGGTTCTGCCATATATAGTTCGAACTTATTTGTGAAGATAGTTTTTAATAGTCTTGTGGTTCGAACTTTACAAAATGAAATCAAGACACAATGAATTGTATGTTATTTTAATCATTATGTCATGACTTCATACCTCTGAAAGTGTATTTAAAGGTTTCTCTAGCTTTATTCAATGTTATTAAGCGTTTGTGAAACCGAAAATTAATGAAAAAACAGATCGCCTTCTACCAATTGCGCTAAGAATGTTTTATTCAATTATTATAAATAATAAAACCTTTTAGAATATTACTTATTTTAAATTCAAAATAATAAAAATTTAAAGTTAACAAAATAAATAATTCCTCTGTTCATTATAAATGAATAAAAGTTTACAAAATAAAAGTTTCAAAATTAAAACTTAATGAAAATTATAAGTTAACAAAAAATTAAATTAAATAAAATTTTAAAATGATAATTATGAAAAGTAAAGTTTATAAAAATTAAAAGTTTTTAAAATTTTTAAGTTATGTTTAAAAATTTTCAAATTAATCAAAATTGACTTTTAGTTTTATGTTAATGTAAATTTCAATGTTTTAAATATCGAGCTAACGGTTTATCCCCATAATCATTTGTTTACCCATCTTCCAACCAACCAACTGGTTACCTAGCCAACCATATACTTTGTATCTACACATGCGCAAAAAAAAACACTAACTTGAGTTTTACTTTAAACCTTTGCTAGATTAGATATATTATACAAGTCGAATATCTTCCATACTTAGAAAATTTATAATTTTCAACTATTCGTCCCTATTTATCTTAAAACATTAACAAATAAATATAATTTATATACTTACAAAAACAGGATAACTTAAAAAGGGGACCATACATTTCAGCTTGCTAAAGTCAAGTGTCTGGTTTATAACAGAATGAGGTTAAACTATCAGTTTACTTCCTTATCACTCATGTTATCAAGACCTTATCAGTTACATGTTCAGGCCGATAACAGTTAAAAACAGCGTGTTGGTCATTTTAACTTCTGACTTCGCATACTGTGGTTCGGTAAGTTTTCTTGTCTACCATTGCTTTCTTTTTAGGAAATAAACTAATCGGAAAAATTTCTTTTCATACCCACTTACTTTTAAATCACAATGTTAAAAGACTAAATTTTATTATCTTAAATTATTCTTTTAAATGTCAATTAAAAGATCTTACAATATATTTGCAAATAAGTTCTTATAAAACGGTTTTAATTAGTTAAAGGATTAACATTGTTATTTTAACTATCTATTATTTTGAAAGCGAAAAAGATTAATTCACATGAAAATTAAACTTACCTTATTTATAAGCTGGGTAAGCAGGGTCTGGCTTTTGTGACGACTTGTAGAGATTTGAAAGATAGTACAAACGTATATCAGTTAATCTCACGTGATATGATGACGTTACTAAGTGACGTCATCCACCACAGGTTAATCACGTGACTACGCGACCATAACCTTCACATTACTAGTGATGTTTAGATCACGTAGCTAATTGTAATTATCACAAAATATACTTATAATATATTTATAAAATATATTAATAAATTAATAATTAATTAATTAATTATTTTAAAATGCTATGCTTTTCAAAATAATACGCAAATAAATTAGTTATTAATTTATTATTTTAAAATGCTATGCTTTTCAAAATAATACGCAAATAAATTAGTTATTAATTTATGAATATATTTTATAAATATATTATAAGTATATTTTGTGATAATTACAATTAGCTACGTGATCTAAACATCACTAGTAATGTGAAGGTTATGGTCGCGTAGTCACGTGATTAACCTGTGGTGGATGACGTCACTTAGTAACGTCTTCATATCACGTGAGATTAACTGATATACGTTTGTACTATCTTTCAAATCTCTACAAGTCGTCACAAAAGCCAGACCCTGCTTACCCAGCTTATAAATAATGTAAGTTTAATTTTCATGTGAATTAATCTTTTTCGCTTTCAAAATAATAGATAGTTAAAATAACAATGTTCATCCTTTAACTAATTAAAACCGTTTTATAAGAACTTATTTGCAAATATATTGTAAGATCTTTTGTTTGACATTTAAAAGAATAATTTAAGATAATAAAATTTGGTCTTTTAACATTGTGATTTAAAAGTAAGTGGGTATGAAAAGAAATTTTTCCGATTAGTTTATTTCCTAAAAAGAAAGAAATGGTAGACATGAAAACTTACCGAACCACAGTATGCGAAGTCAGAAGTTAAAATGACCAATACGCTGTTTTTAGCTGTTATAGGCCTGAACATGTAACTGATAAGGTCTTGATCACGTGACTGATAAGGAAGTAAACTGATAGTTTAACCTCATTCTGTTATAAACCAGACACTTGACTTTAGCAAGCTGAAATGTATGGACCCCCTTTTAAGTTATCCTGTTTTTGTAAGTATATAAATTATATTTATTTGTTAATGTTTTAAGATAAATAGGGACGAATAGAAAATTATAAATTTTCTAAGTATGGGAGATATTCGACTTGTATAATATATCTAATCTAGCAAAGGTTTAAAGTAAAACTCAAGTTAGTGTTTTTTTTTTCTGCGCATGTGTAGATACAAAGTATATGGTTGGCTAGGTAACCAGTTGGTTGGTTGGAAGATGGGTAAACAAATGATTATGGGGATAAACAGTTAGCTCGATATTTAAAACATTGAAATTTACATTAACATAAAACTAAAAGTCAATTTTGATTATTTTGAAGATTTTTAAACATAACTTAAAAATTTTAAAAACTTTTAATTTTTTGAACTTTACTTTTCATAATTTTTATTTTAAAATTTTATTTTATTTAATTTTTTGTCAACTTATAATTTTCATAAATTTTAATTTTGAAACTTTTATTTTGTAAACTTTTATTTATTTATAATGAACAGAGGAATTATTTATTTTGTTAACTTTAAATTTTTATTATTTTGAATTTAAAATAAGTAATATTCTAAAAGGTTTTATTATTTATAATAATTGAATAAAACATTCTTAGCGCAATTGGTAGAAGGCGATCTGTTTTTTCATTAATTTTCGATTTCACAAACGCTTAATAACATTGAATAAAGCTAGAGAAACCTTTAAATACACTTTCAGAGGTATGAAGTCATGACATAATGATTAAAATAACATACAATTCATTGTGTCTTGATTTCATTTTGTCAAGTTCGAACCACAAGACTATTAAAAACTATCTTCACAAATAAGTTCGAACTATATATGGCAGAACCAAGAATTAAATCTGTCTTAAAAATGTCCATCAAACATTTCTTATAATATTTAAATCCGTAATGTGTTTCGTATATATATATTTGTTAAATTGTATGAAATTTAAAATCTTTCATTTTATTAACTTGTGATTGTTTTACTAATATGCATATTTCCATTCAATAGTTGAATCTTTTTGCAATAGTTAAAAATTTTATTTTGTGTTAAGTTATATAAAAACATAAATTCTAACTGTTCACTTAAAAGTTCTACTAAATGAAAAACTAATAAATACATACACATACATTTTGTAAGTTACTTCCACAAGGAAACCCCTCTCTTCATAACACATACATTCTTTTGCTTTCTTAAATATTTTATTAACTTTTAACTTTTTGTTAACTTTTACTTTATAACTTTTTTTGTTTACTTTTATTTTAAAACTATATTTTTGTTAGTCTTTATTTTATTTTATTATTTATTTTTTGTTGTTAACTTTTAATTTTAATAAGTTTTAATTTCATTAACTTCTAATTTTTTTAACCTTTTTTTAATGTAAATATTTTTATTACAATTAATTTTTGTTATAGATTAATTTATTTTTTAATTGGATTACATCACTTCACTTAAAATTTCCACTAAATTATAAACTAATAAATTCACTCATAGACACTTTTTGCAAAAATAAACACACAGAACTTAATCAAAAACATTTTATTTTCAGGTCTTAAATAATTCATTACAAATAGTTTGTTCATTAATCTTACATAAAAAGTGCTCACTAACATTATAAACTCCGTTTAGGAACGTTGAAGTTACATAATCGAAATCTACGAGCATTAACGAAGCATCCCCTAATTGATTAAATTTTTCCCTATCATTAAATGTGAAACAGGAGTGAAGGCTTTTGCTCGAATGTCGTAGTGCACAAGCATGGCATTCATACAATTGATTAAGTATTGATAACATATTATTCTCGATACATGTGTTAAGTTTATACTTTAACACCTGTTCATTTTCTGTAGATATATTACTCATCATACATTTCTTTTTAATAAGAGATGATAAAAGTTTTGTATACATATGTTGTAAAAGTGCACTATTCAAATGAGAAGTACTTTCTTTTAATTTTTCAAGTTGATGTTCGTTTAAGTCAATATAAGAATAATTCTTTAAATTTTTAATTCGCATAGTAGAATATTGGTTTAACACTAAAATCATGTTATTAGAAACAAAGGACGTAGTTTTGTATCTTAAATTAAATGCAATGAGTTTATATTGAAACTCAAACCAGCTAGGAATATCCATATTAACCACGCGGTTGGTCGGGATTTCTTCATTAGTAGATACATTGCGTTTAAATTCTCGTATAAGTATACAATATTGTTTAGTTCTCAACTTCAAAGCTAAATAGAAACAGTCACTTAGTTCTTTGTGAAACACATATGAATTGCATAATTTATCACTTTTAATGTCATTTGTAGGTGAGATGGTGGTTTTTAATTCACCACTTGTTTGCGAAAGGTTGTTTGCTTGTAGCTCGTTGACCTCGCGTTTAAGAGTAGTCTGTAAAATATTATTTGTAGGTTCTTGAAACGTTGAGGTAGTAGAACAATCAAAATTTTCAAAATTTATGTTTTCGAAAAATGTATTCAAATAGTCCACGGCAGAATTTGGCTTTTGACCGGGATTCTCGAAAGATGTTGTATCATCCCCATAGGCAAAGGTTGAAAAATTCATAGCGATCTCGGGTTTCAAATCTTGTAAGTCCTCAGTAGTTACACAGTTATTACCCATTTTAGAAAGTTTTAATCTTGGGTCTTTTAACTCTTTCTGATAGGTATTTGAATTTTCCATAGGTTTTTCTAAACATGGATGCTTTGAAGGTGAAAGTACGTCTTCGTGAGATCTTTTCTGCATATTAATGTCATAAAATATTTTTAATCAGTATTCCACTAACTGGTGTAATCTCGATAAAAGTCAACAGTAAACTGATTGTATTTCATGTAACATTTACTTTTCTAGGTTAAAAATAGTCACAGTTATAGTTAATCATTTAAATTACTTATCTATAATAAATACAGTGACGGTTTAAGTTAAATACTGTAATGTTAACTGTGGGATTGAAAACATGCAATGTCATTGTTTAATCGGAGAGAAAAATTAAACTTTCTTATCAATAAATAAGTTTAATACGTATTCAAATAAAAATAATCAATTTTTCTTAAAAAGAGATTTCATTTAACCAAAAAGGGTTAACTTTAAAGACTACAATTAAAAAAAAAATGCCTACTCATAAATATACGTTTACTTTTTTTCTAGAAAATAAAACTTCAAAGATTAATTTAATAAATAATTAAATAGACATGTGAAATAAAAACAGATATGTGATATAAAAACAAATATTTATTAAATAAATACATTTCTATGTTAATTTATAAATACATTGTTTAAATGGTTATTATAAAAGTCTATATTCATAGTTTAAAAAAATAAATGAGTATAATTACATGAACATTGCTTGAACAGGTTTTTTACAAATTCAGTCACGTTAAAATTTAGCAGTGCCCTCTCATTACACCAATTATTTTTTCTGCGCAAATTATAACTATCACACTCGTGTTTCATATTAATTGGTTTTCCGATTGAACATTGATAGCAATCAAACACGCGAGAAACGGATGATTTTAACTCGTCATCCAAACATGTTAAGAAATAGTTCAAAGTCTCTTCGATTGTGAGGTGGGTACATTTACATTTGTTTAAGTTTTCTAAAACTGAAACAGGAATAAGCTTAGTTAAAAGCGTCTCAATGAGACATTCAGTAATTTTAAAGCGATTTTTCACTAGTTTCAAATATTGATCTTTTGTAAGCAGTACAAAATCAGACTTCAAACATAACCCAAACTTTTTCGATTTGAATAATTTTTGCAGTATGCATGATTCCTTATTTACATAAGCAATTAGTAAGTCATTATTACATACGAATGTATCATTTTCAGAAACAAAATTAAATTTATCCAATCTCGATTAAAATTTGTCGAATGTTGCACATGATAATGTAATGCCTTCATTTGTGGGGGTAAGTTCACGACAGTTCTTTTCAAATTCTTCATATTTCTGTATGTGAACATAAAGCTCATAGTTCTTATTCATTTGTACTTCAACAATCATTTCCTCACCTAAATTCCAATGAGCAGGAGTAAAAACATCGTAAAACTTAAATATTTTACTAAACTGAGTGATGTCTGAAATTTCATATTTCGAACTGTTTCCCAAGGAAAGTCGATCAGATGGGTTATGTTCTTTAGGTGAAAGATGAATTTGTCTATGTTTCACTAAGTCAGATCTATTATTAAATGTTTCAAAACAATCGTCACATTTACAGTGATTGGGTGACTGTCTACTTTTCCTTTGTTTTGTCTTGGAACTGTTATGAATTTTCCCATGCTTTAATAAATCACTCTTTTGTGAAAATAATTCGCCACATACATTACAATTATGAATCACAGGGGTCTTTGAATGAATCTTCATATGATTTAATAAATGATACTTTCTAGCGAATGTTTTTTCACAGATTACACACACAAGAGTTGTTTTCTCCAGATGACATTTCGTGTGAAACGTTAAGTTAACCTTTCGAGGAAAAGCTTTGTTGCAAGTTGAACACACAAAGGGTAACTTCTGTTTCTTTAATCCTGATGAGGTGGGTTTCACTTCACAATTCGAAACAGGTTCTTCTTTAGGCTGTATTAAAAATTCCATGTCATGGTCATTTAATCCTGGCGATGAGGGTTCACTCTTCACGTTAGACATATTATTAACATTTGACAAAGCAGAATCCATGACTCGTTCCGTAATCACTTAAATGTAAACTAACTTAAAACATAACCTTTCACAGCGGTAACAGGAAACAATATAATCCTATTAACTCGTTTCTTGGAAGTTCATAAAATGATAGAGGGCGCTTGTTTAAAAATATTAACATTTTATTGGTTTAAAAAGTCACGTGATTATTTTTTCATACTCTGTTATAAGTTCAATAGTCAGTTAATTCTTACACATTGATTCAGAAAGGGTTACGTATCTGAAGTTCGTACAATTTTAAGTCAAAAATGCTTTTATAAATAAAATTTCACTGGTCGAATCATTTGTGTATCAGAAGTTCATATGTTTGTAAGTTAAAAATTCTTATTAATCTCGTATTTAGTGCTTTTATAAATAATATTTTACTGATCGAATCACTTATGTGTTATAAATCTAACTAGAAAAAGTGAATATTTCGAATAAGTCACGTTAAAAAAAAAAAAAAAAAAACTAGATTCGATTATCTTTTTTTTTTAAATGTTGGTTGTATAAAGTCAATCGATTATTACTTTTTTAACAGTTGTTATTATTTTTTAAACAGTTTTTATTATTTTTGAACAGTTGTTATTATTATTTGAACAGTTTTTATTATTTTTGATCATTTGTTTAGTTGTTATTATATTTTGAACAGTTGTTCTTATTATTTTTTATTACTTTTATTTTATTTTTCCTGTGCTTTTTTCCAAACAGACGAAAATTTCAAAATTGTAGTTTACAATTCTAAAATATACTTTAATGAATAGTCTGTTACAAGATAATCACAAAAGTTAACATTATGTTTCAAAATGAAACCCTCATTTTACAATATAATTGAAACTGAACAGGCAAAATTAAAGATCACGTGTACCACGTGTGTATTTCAAACACAAATATCTGTAATCTAACCACCATGATATTATAGCTTGAACAGATAAAGCTATCCTATATATTATCAAAGCATTAGATCAGTTTGTCATGGCACATCCAAGAAAATTTCGATAGGATAAAAATTTGACTGTGAGTTTCGAATGAAAACCTATCCCCAAATCGAACTTGGCAGATTTATTTAATCTTTTGTTTTCTGTGAATAAAAGAAAACCAATCAAGGCAAAGAACGAATTATTAGAAACATTAAACGAAATGAATGTCCCGCGAAATTTTATTAAAAATAAATATTTGTCAACAAACATTAAACAAGATTCTGTATTAGATTTGTCAAAGCCCACTAAAAAACGAAAAGTGGGTCCACATGTATTGCATTGTGAAAATTATTAATAAAATTGAATTTGTTTTTTAAACTAAATCTCTCTCCTATGTTTTCTACACCAAACACAATAAAAACAGTACTTACTCCTAAACATGTCTTCTTTTTACCATTGCTTCCACTATACATTTTAAAATAAATATGTTAATATTCAATCCCATTATATCATAAAAGATAAATTTCCGGTTTCATTTAAATTCAGTATAAAATCAACCTTAAACTTTTCACTTCCGGTAAATACATAAATGAGCGAAAACACAATGCAGACCGTTATATACAGACACACGACGCTAATCACTTCCTCTCTCGAAGTCATTTTAACAAATGATACGTCACTCTCGCGATAGCTCTCTTTAAACACTTAAAATCTCGACATTCCTATATAGCTTCTTGGCTTGATCAGTTAAACCCACCACAAATTATCAAGTCAAGAAGCTATTTTGCAGGTTCAAACCCCAGTGAAATCTTTTCAAGAAAACCTATTTTAAATACGCGTCATTGCATTCCCTTCCGGTACAGGGCGCCACCAAAAAAAATTATCTCCGTTTAACCTTCAAACTGAAAGTGAATTCTAAAAAAAAAAAAAAAAAAATTAAGCCCCCCTCAAAAATAAGCCCCCCTTCAAAAAAGTTAGCCGCCTCTTCAAAAATACCCCCATCCTATAGCAGACTTCAATCTAACATTTCAATTTAATCCTAAAAAAATTAAGCCCTCCTTAAAAATTAAGCCCCCCCTTAAAAAAATGTTAGCCCCCTCACATTTATACCCTCCTCCTATAGTACACCCCTAAGACCACTTCGTTTTTTAATGTGTTCTTTTCCCATCATACTATAGTATGATTTCACCTCCACCTCCACCACATCATTGATCCTCCGAGGTTCAGACCGAGGGTCAGACTTTAATTAAATAAATGTAATATACTTTGTCTTTTGTTGATATAAACATGTTTTTCTCATGAACATAATCGCTTCTGAGTCTGTTTCTCGTTATCCGTGAACTCCACACTAGTAGGAATTCCCACTGATCAAAATTTCAAATGTCTGCGTTTTGTGAAAACATGTTTTCATTAACAAAATGCAATTTTTAATTTAAATAAATACCACAGTTCGTGTCCTCATTAAATTTCGTGTCGGAATCGTATGTTATATTTTATTAGTAGTAGTATATTGCCAATACATAATCGCTTCTGAGTCTGTTTCTCGTTATCCGTGAACTCCACACTAGTGGGAATTCCCACTGACCAAAATTTCAAATGTCTGCGTTTTGTGAAAACATGTTTTCATTAACAAAATGCAATTTTTAATTTAAATAAATACCACAGTTCGTGTCCTCATTAAATTTCGTGTCGGAATCGTATGTTATATTTTATTAGTAGTAGTATATTGCCAATACATAATCGCTTCTGAGTATGTTTCTCGTTATCCGTGAACTCCACACTAGTGGGAATTCCCACTGACCAAAATTTCAAATGTCTGCGTTTTGTGAAAACATGTTTTCATTAACAAAATGCAATTTTTAATTTAAATAAATACCACAGTTCGTGTCCTCATTAAATTTCGTGTCGGAATCGTATGTTATATTTTATTAGTAGTAGTATATTGCCAATACATAATCGCTTCTGAGTCTGTTTCTCGTTATCCGTGAACTCCACACTAGTGGGAATTCCCACTGACCAAAATTTCAAATGTCTGCGTTTTGTAAAAACATGTTTTCATTAACAAAATGCAATTTTTAATTTAAATAAATACCACAGTTCGTGCCCTCATTAAATTTCGTGTCGGAATCGTATGTTATATTTTATTAGTAGTAGAATATTGCCAACAAACTTATATGTAGTTCAATTTGCGGAATCCCAAATTCCAATCCCAACTAGTGTGGAGACCACGGATTAAAACTACAATCTAGATGATGAAACATTCATCGAGTGTAGTTCATAAATAGTTAAACATCTTTTTAGAAGTAAAAGCTTTTCGTTAATCTTTAAATATCTCTTAAGGCTGATAGCTTTGCTAAAGCAATTATGAGACGTTCGTGAATATATATCTCGTGTTCACTTTACGTGCAAGTTTAATCTTTGAGAAATGCATTTACACCATATTTTCTAGGTTGTTTGAAAGTTTGGTGTAAATTAACTAAAATAATACAAACAAGTCTCATGTGACTGTATGTATACTTTTACATTTTTGCTTTCTTCTGTCTATAATAGAAGAAAGTATTGTAATCGAAATTTTTTTCGACTTCCAGTTTTCGACGGATTTACACGTTTTAGGGGTCAGAGATTCCGAAAAACATGTTTTTACAAAATATCTGTCTGTCCGTCCTCATTGTATCATAGAAAAGTGTATGAAGTTATGCTTCAAACTGAAGCACATTTTTTTCTATGTTTTTGGCTATGCAGAATTTATTCGAATTTGGGGATATTTCGACGCTGTGATCGATATTTTTGTTCCATTTCACTATTGTATCATCGAAAAGTGCATGAAGTTATGCTTCAAATTGAACCAATTTCTTTTTCTATGTTTTTAGCTATGGCAAGCAGGTTCTATTAGAATTTGGGGTATTTCGACGAAAGGGGGCGCTGTGATCGATATTTTTGTTCCATTTTCACTATTTTATCATCGAAAAGTGTATGAAGTTATGCTTCAAATTGAATAACATTTTTTCTCTGTTTTTGGCTATGGCAAGCAGGTTCTATTAGAATTTAGGGATATTTAGACGGAAGGGGGCGCTGTGATAGACATTTAAAGATTTCAAATTCAAAAAGATGTACAAAAAAATTAGAAATACTAAAAGTTTTTTTCGTTAAATGTTCGGTCTTGATCCGGAGAATCCGGAACAATTTTTGTTTTGCCTCTCTATCTTAAAAAATGGCTGCGATATAGCAGTTTGAAATTTTAGGGTGGCTGACATTTTCAAACAAAACAACAGAATTCATCCATAAACGTGTTTAATTTATGAGTTTTAGTTAACATGGTTTCGGCAAATTTTCTTTCATTGTTGTAACCATTGTTTCTATTATATGTTTATCACTATATATTAATATTCGCCAACGTCAAATTCTCGCCAAATTTAGCGACAGTTGGCGAAATATCGCCAAATTTGTTGACCAAAATAGGTTACCATAAATGAAGTCAACTTGGCTGTAGAGGACTAATTTGGCGATATTCTCATTCAAATTCAATGTTGACGAAAATTGGGAATGAATCTTCTTTAATTGGGTTTCACGCATTTTACCTTCGTGTTTTCCAATAAAATTAGCTAAAATCGTTAAACCAAGGAATAGGGAAGCTATCTGTTCCTGTCGGTTCAGGCCAGAAGGACTTTTCGTAGTTTAGTATACATCAGTTGATCGCATCCCGGCAACCCGACGATTCGCAAGAAGCTGACGTACAACAGAATGACGAAAAATATTGATTTTATTGGCGATGTGATAGCGAATTTTGAAGTATTAACATGACTGAGATAGAAGAAAGTTTTGGGATTGGCACATCCGACTAGTTTAATTTCTCAACATGAGCTTATAAAAATACATGATTTTAGAACTTTAATAACAGACAACTAAATATAAAAATTATTATTAACGTAAGAATTCTAAAGATTTGATTGAATTTCTATTATCACCTTAATATTGGTTTTAAGTGATTTAAGCATAATATGGAATCGGGCATTTACTTTTTGGAAATAAAGTATCCAGGAAATAGTAAATATTTTAAATTAATTCTAACTAAATAGTACTATGTCATTTTTAATCAAGTTCTTGAATTTTCCTTATACGTTAGACAAAAACGATTAAATTACTTCAAGTTTTATTTAAAGGAATTAAAAAAATTACGTTTAAAGTTTTCCATAAATCATAAAAAAATAAAAATAAAATTTTTGTGTTTGTCTTTCTTTTCTTCTCAAACCACGCATTACGGCTTTGTGTGAAAACTTTTTGTTTCATTTACACTTAATTTCTTTATTCTTTCTTTTCTTATTGTTTCTTTTGCTGTAAAAAAAGCATTGAAGATATATATCTGCATTGGAGATAAATACTGTAAACATAAAAAGTACATTTAAGTGTTCAAGAAGAAAAAAAAAGCTTATCGCTAAGTTTTGTTTTTTTGCACTGTGTCACTTTTAAATCTGAAAGAAATGAAATTAAAACATTAAATCGCAGAATAAGAAACTTAAAATCCTATCAAAACTTGTTTTACTCAAATGAAGCTTTTCTCAAACACATTTTATAATACTTCCCATGTAATCTTTTTTTAAAAATATTAAAATCTTTAAAATAAGGCATTTTAGAAAGAGTTTAATGTAATATATATATATATATATATATATATATATATATATATATATATATATAATTATAATATCTATGAATTTCAAAAAACATATCAAGTTCTATTCTACTTAAATCTCCAAAGAGATAATCAATGATACTGTGTATACAGAATACCACATAGCTAATAATTAACATGTGCAAACATAATATTACCATAGCTGATGCTTCAATGGTAATTGGCCAAATTTTACTCATACCAAAAGAATATTAAAAAAAGAAAAGTAAACACAAATGGATTAACAAATTAAATATGAACCATACACAATGGAAAATTGGACCACATGAGAATTAAATATGAATTGGACATGGAAAAACACATGCACATGTACTCATCAGCCTGGATGCACCCACATGTGTTTTAAATAATAATTCAGTGTTTCATAATTCTACTGGCATAATGCTAAGATCAGTAGAATCATCCAGGTACACTGAATTATTACCAGACAACAATTGGAAATATTAAAATTTGGAAATATTTAAATAGGAAATAAAAAACCATTAAGAAAATACAATATATTTCACTCACATCGATTATCCAAAAAACTGTAATTAACACCTCACTAAATTACCACGAGATAACAGTTTTGAAATAATAAAATTGGAAATATGAACGCGTAAAGTGTAGATAAAATATTTTACTCACAATAATTATACAGAATCCTTAAAATGTCACAACGTCTACATAATATTCACATCCACATGGCAATGCATCATACATGTTAACTAAGTCGAGTTGAGAGAAATGATTTGTAAGACAAGTTGAGAGCACACTTTTTTTAAATCACAACCCCATAAATGACACCCAATCATAAAATGATTCAAAAACACTCAAAATAATTCTGGTTTTAATACACTTATAACAAATATATATCCGTGAATATATATTACTCCATCCAATTTTAATTCCTGAAAGTAAAATTAATATACAATCAATAGCTCCCTCTATAGTTAAATTAAATATAATATTAACAATATTATCTACAACTACCTGAAAGGTAAAGTGTCGCCATCTTTTGGTATTATAATAGTTCATAATTAATATTTAGTTAAATATCCACTTTATTAGTTACATACTCACTTCATTAGATTTATTTATATAAATAAACTTTAAAAAACAATACTAACTTGTAGTTTTACTTAAAATTCAAATAAAATATAATACTACTATATGAATAAATCTACACAGAATTAATTCAACTTGCACAGCATTTCAGATATTCTTAACAAGAATATATTATGTAAAAGAGTTATTATTTTAATTCAAATTATTTTTGCTGCCAGCTGTGTTAATCCACTGATATTATAGACATTTATTAAATAATTAATGTTTTATTTTTACTACTACTTAAATATATATTAGACTTGTTTTTAAATATTTAATGTTTAATTTATACTACATTGTAAATATATTTTATATTTATAGATTAATTTAAATATCTAATTAAATAATTCATAAACAATTCAAAATATCTCAAAATTTATAATGTTGATAATTAATAGTATTACTACTGTTTTTCAATCAAATTAATGCAATGCAGTAATTAAAATACTTGTTAATTTTAATTATTCATAGACAAAAATAAAAACTATATATATTTATTTTTATATATATTGCAAATAGATATATATATATGAGTTATAATCACCAATGTTATCATTGTATAATTTAATTTGTTATTGTATAAGTTAATTTATAAATGTATGAAAACTGCACATCATTAATACCTTAAACAGAGGTGATCGGCAACGCACAATCACAACTATACAAAGTATAAATAATGTTCAATCAAATATTAAATTTCCTAATATGTTATAATTGTAATTATGTATGTTATATTTGTAATTTTCTACATAAAGTGTATATAATGTTCAAACAAATATTAAATATTAAATTTCCTAATATGTTATAATTGTAATAATGTATGTTATAATTATTATTTTCTATATCTTTTGTTATATGTTATCGCACACTAAAACAATAATTTATTACATACCATGTTTATATTTAAATTATATAATAAATGTTATTTAAAAGAGTTGATGATTGAATTTATCATAAAAATAGGATATCCATATATTTTTGCTTGATCTCGAATATATCTAATATTTTTGTTTTTATTTATATCTGAGCATAAGTATTTTATACGATGTAGATAATTGATAATTATATTTTTATAAACAGATTTATGTAAACATGAAGCATAATTGGTAAAAATATTTACTTTAAATGGGAAATCAAATCTCTTATCATAAATATCAAAAATTAATTTATAATTATTAGTAATATTAATTTTTAAGTCAAGAAAGTTTATATTATTATTAATTAAATCATTTTCGCTTAATTTAAGCTGAGTAGGATAAAAATTGAGTGGTGATGTGCAATTTTTTTCATTGAAATAAAATAATATATACAGGGTGTTTTTTTTTTTTTAACTGACGCTATTCAGAGCCGCCTGTAGCTCGTTCTAATAACTGGATTCATACAAAATTTTGTGAATAGACTAATAAAACCATGGGAAAAAAAAATCCAACAACAAAAAATTAGTTCCAATCACCACCGATAGGGGGAAATATGGCGCTGTGGTAATTTATGCAACTGAGAATTAGCATAAAATACGGGCAATAAATGAAAATGCAAATTTTTACTTACGCAAGCGACAGTATCGCCAATAGTTTAAGTTATAAATGCATGCGAAAAACACCGAGAAACAATTTCAGCTCAAATTGAAAATGAATCTCACGTTACCGCAGCGCGCGTTACTTGTGAAGTTCTATTATTGTAACCAGTGCAATGCACCAGCCGCTCTTCGTTTACTTAGAACACGCCATAAACTGCGCAAAGGACCTTTATCCGTTAATGTATTGGAAGCAATGATTCTGAAATTCGAAGAAACAGGTTCGCTAGCAGTTCGGTCAGGCAGAGGACGTAAACCGGTGGCAGAAAAAGTGATAATGGATGTTTCAACTGCAATCAACGAAAGGGAAAGTGTAAATGATGAATAAAACATGGCAATTTATCCAAATTATTAATTTTGTCTGTTTCTGATGGGTTTTTTTTTTTCAATGTACAGCGCCACATTTCCCCCTATCGGCGGTGATTGGAACTAATTTTTTTTGTTGGAATCTTTTTTACCATGGTTTTCTTAGTCCACTCACAAAATTTTGTATCAATCCAGTTATTAGAACGAGCTACAGGTGGCTCTGAATAGCGTCCGTCAGTTTAAAAAAAACAACCTGTATATATAGAAGTATTATACTTTCTAATACTGATGATTGGATATACCAAAATTGATAAAATGGGTTTGATAAGTTACTGCATTTGTGTCTCAAATTTCTTTTGCAGATAGGGATTCTGAGAAACCTTTGTTTTTATCAACCCCCGTAGGTCGAAATCACCAGGGAACCTTTGGGAATCACCTTTGGAAATCTGGAAAGACCTAAAATATTTTATATAGTAAATTTTGTTTTAAAAATAAATTAGTTAGGTGTTGTTGAAACTGCTGTATGAGCTGGGTGTCGAAAAGAAAATTACGGAACTTCTAAGATAGAAAATACAATTACTGAAAAAAGAAATCGTCTGAGTAGCAGTTATTATCAAATTTGTTATTTTTAAGTGGATTGCTTCAAAATTACTGGAAAAAAATTCATCGACTTTATAAACGTTATTGTTAAAAATATGTGGCAAAAAGGTTTAATGCTACATTTAAATAAAACATTACTTAACATATATAAAAATAAATCCGTCCATGTACAGCGACCTCTCACTTATACGCGATACACGGAAATTATTTTTCAGCACCTGTTCTTTTTAAGATAATTTCCGCCTTATAAAATCGCAGAAATTATAAATCGAATTTTACTGTTTTAAAATAGTGATATGAAAAAGTAATTACTGAACATCGCGTATAAGTGAGGGGTCACCGTATTAAAATATTAAATGACAATGTAAAATATGACTTGAACGCTGTTATTATTTGTTTTGAAGTTAGATTGCTATTATAAAATAATAAAATAAACTGTCAAATGTAAAATGAAAAAAAAAAAATCTACAAATGTTACTTCGACATTGGTTTATTTAGCTAACGAAAAACATTAACGGTAACAAAACAAATTTTTTTAGCGTGGGGGTATGAATTTAGGGGGATTTATAACAGAAGAGGCGGGGTTCTTGCATGAAAAGCCCAAAGAAGGGCAACGTGGGCACCAAATGGCAACCGCTATTGTAGTTAAACTGTTGGAAAAAGTCTATATTGAAATTCCATCTTTTACCCCCAATGAAACATGATTCTAGTTTCGTGAGCACTTAATTAAGCTGGTAGAGAACAGCATGCGTATAAGATTATAAGATCAAATAACTGCTTATGTTTCATTGTCGCATTGCAAAAAAAAAATATGGAAAATAACTCTTGTGTAAAATTTACATATGTTGCTGAATTTATTTAAATGAAATGGAACTATGTTTTGTCTTTTTGTTACCAAAATGACAGATCTTTTTATAGTGTCATCTATTAAAAAATTCACACGTTCATGAATTTTTATATCAGCATAATTGTTAACTCATAAATAAATATGAAAGTTTGTATTACTTACCCATCATACGTAGTATAGGGTAAGTCTTGTAATCGTTTTGAAAATCGAAAAATTTTTTTTGACGGATTTACACGTTTCAGACACTGGAGATTCCGAAAAACATATTTTTAGAAAAAAAAAAAATTGCCGTCCGTCTGTGTGTCTGTGTGTGTGTCTGTAAACGCTCTATCTCCCGAACAAATTGAGATAGAGACTTGCAATTTGGTATGTACTTAGTATGTAATAATGGGAAGAAGCCTATTTCATTTCAATAACCTCGATTAACCGGAACATTTTTTTTGGACTCTCGAAATATTCGTTCTGATGAAAGGTATATAAAAAATTTCGAAATTGTTTATTTTAAGGAGTAAATATAAAAGAATATAAAAAAACATAAATTTTGCATAAAACATGAAGTCGATCGGATAATTAGTTGCCGAGATATTTGTAATCCTATTTCCCACACTCTTCGATTTTTCATGACCCTGTATTTCATCCAAATTTCACTTCAAAGATATATTTTAATTGGAAATTGGACGCTTAATCAGATGCAATAAATCGCTAGTTAATAGGAGTATTATTTTTGGAGTTATAAGGAAAAACCTCTTTCAAGCAATTCAGTAATCGAGCCTTTTTATGACGTCATCAAGCCACGATTTTATTTGAATATCAATGCATTTTATAAGTAGTTTACACATTTTTATTTTAATATTTTACATTATACATATACATGATGGGTAAGTATTACGGTGGCCCCCAAAGACTAGTTAGGTGCGTTCGTAATTATATAAATACGTAGCACCTATAGTCGTCGTTTGGTCCGTCCGTCTGTCCGTCCGTCTGTCCGTCCGTCTGTCTGTCTGTCCGTCTGTCTGTCCGTCCGTCTGTCTGTCTGTCCGCATATAACAACGCAAAAACTACCCAACCAAATGGTTTGCAATTTAAAATATATTATCTTTGCAGAATTTTGTCGAGACATTTCAAATTTTATTAAAATCGAATCAAAACTTTAGGAGATATTAATAAAAATATTTATTAAGAAATTTGAATTTTTTTTTTTTAAATCGGTGCTTTTTTGTTATAGGAGCTTCCGAAGTTTAATCGTCAAGCGACCGAGATACTTATTTTAATGACAGAAATTAATCTGCAGACGATATAATTCATTTCACAGAATTAAAAATCATCAAGATCTGAATATTTATATAACTAGCTGATACATATATATCTGAATATTTATATAACTAGTTAAGATATTTGTATGAACAGTGTCATAAAATATATACTTAACTAGCTGTTTAACCCGTTCTACGCACGGGATATCATGAATTTAATTCTAAAACGTGCGTACGAACGCACCTCGTTTGTAACGTTTGACGTACAATTTCCAACTTGTTTTTAAATTATCATTTGTATCTTAAAACCCACCAGGTGACAGAATACCTCAAGCATATTACTGATTTGTTTTAACTTAAGCTGATTCTTCTAGATCTAGAACTTTATCAATGTATAATAAGATGGTTGTCACTTCTGAAAATTCTGATGGGATATTTCTTATGTACAAAAAGTTTTTGATTACTATACTTACCTTTTCCAAGTAGCTAGTTTGTTATTGCCATGGTAAATTATCATATCACATTAAGAACTAGCGTGATTAAATCATTAAAGTGTGTTATGTAGACTTTTTTTTAGTCAAGTGTAACTTTTATTATGTTTTTGCTATATTTTTGGCGTTTTAATTTCTGTAATAATTTATTAATGCACGGGTCATCCCGGTTACATATATGGTTTGAATATTTCTAAACAATAGTCTCCTTTTAGATTTTTCTTACAAAAGGTGTAGGAAAAGACACCACGAAAATTATTTCTCTTACGAATCTTATAGAAATCTGCCACGAATAATACCGTACGGGAGTAGTGGTAGCCAAAAAAGTGATCACGCCGAACTTTGATATTGTCTTAGACGAATCATTTATTAAATTTTAAAATAAATCAAGTTATATTTTACTTACCATTTTACAACAGTTATTTAAATTAATTTGAAAATAAAAGGGACGTTATGATGTGTCCGATAATAACTGTACTATCCAAAATTACAGTAACATTTATATTTAAAGAAAATGTTTAATGCATTCCACAAAACTACATACGTTTATTTATTTTTCAAAATAATCTTTGTAAACTTCGACACAGTTATCTCAGCGTGCTTGTCAAGTTCATTAAAAAAATCCATGTCTTTCAGTTCCTCTTGATCTGCAAAGAGTTTCCCCAAACAAAATGTGTTTTTAAAGGTCAAACTAAATGAAAATGTGATGGTATCAAATCTGGACTATACGGAGGATATTGCAGGACCTCCAAATTCCGCTATTTCAACAACACTTTGGTTTGAGGCTTGATTTGTAGGAACTTGTGCCATCGAGCAAAAGCTTAATTCCTTCGTGTAATCGTCCTGGCATTTTCCTTCTTATGACTGTATGCAATTACTGGAGAGTTTCTATGCACCTCACATATCTAATACTCTGCGATTACACACGCGATATTTGTTGCTTCCCGGAATCAATATAGAGTCTTGAACAAAACAACGATCCAAAATTCCTACACGGATTACCGTGTTCAGTCATGCACTTGGGTACAGTTATACGCATGCGCAGTTTGTATAACAGTCATCTGTATTTTTATTATTGGACTCCCCGGGTGTAATTCTTGTATATTCTAAAATAGGGTGTATAAAAATACATGTACTGATAATTTAAATTTTAAATGTGTTATATTGCACATTTAATATTTTTTAGAAATGTTTCTAATAAAATATGCTGGTATAATTATTCACGTATAAGTTATAGTAATTATACTTGATCATTACCACAACAGCAATTTATGCTCTTTCGAACTAGTATACATGAAATGCGTAGTTAAATATGTAGTATTTAAATTAAATGTTAAAGTAAAATAGAGACATTTGTAACTTTGTTTAAAACATTTTAGCATTAATTCTGATACTGTTCTTAAAAACATTGTTCTTCATTTTCGGTTAATTGAATAGTGTTGTAAAAAGCAACCTTTTTGAAAGTTACAAAGGGAAAATTTAAATTAACTTCAGAATATTTAAACATTGTAAACTGAGTGTATTTTAAAATGATATTTAGTTTTGCAGTAAAAGTAAACTTCATTTCACTTTTAAAGGAGTTTGGTTTAAATTACTTCCTTTTTTAAATGAATGTCAACTTCAATGAAATTTCAACATTGAAATGATTGCAATGGCTTTTTATTTCAATGAATAGGATGCACTGTTAAGAAAATTCGATTTTCTTATATCAAAACATTCTTATTATTTTAAGGATAACATAATAAAATATACATTATCTGCATAAAATATCTGATAAAAGCATTAAGTGATAAAATATACTGACGCTTTCAATTTTAGACGTTCTGCCGGATATATATATAAGTACCTTATGATTTCTTCTGCAATTTCAGGAATATCAAACACATGTTCGGCCTCATATGTTTCAGTAAAGTTTAGTTTTTTTAGGAGGGGGGTTAAAGGACCAACAACAAATTAAATTAAAAACAAATATTTGAGTTCACCCTATAAAAGTAGTATATTGCCAATACATAATCGCTTCTGAGTCTGTTTCTCGTTATCCGTGAACTCCACACTAGTGGGAATTCCCACTGACTAAAATTTCAAATGTCTGCGTTTTGTAAAAGCATGTTTTCATTAACAAAATGCAATTTTTAATTTAAATAAATACCACAGTTCGTGTCCTCATTAAATTTCGTGTCGGAATCGTATGTTATATTTTATTAGTAGTAGTATATTGCCAACAAACTTATATGTAGTTCAATTTGCGGAATCCCAAATTCCAATCCCAACTAGTGTGGAGACCACGGATTAAAACTACAATCTAGATGATGAAACATTCATCGAGTGTAGTTCATAAATAGTTAAACATCTTTTTAGAAGTAAAAGCTTTTCGTTAATCTTTAAATATCTCTTAAGGCTGATAGCTTTGCTAAAGCAATTATGAGACGTTCGTGAATATATATCTCGTGTTCACTTTACGTGCAAGTTTAATCAATTATTTTGTTTTGAGAAATGCATTTACACCATATTTTCTAGATAGTTTGAAAGTTCGGTGTAAATTAACTAAAATAATACAAACAAGTCTCATGTGACTGTACGTATACTTTTACATTTTTACTTTCTTCTGTCTATAATAGAAGAAAGTATTGTAATCGAAATTTTTTTCGACTTCCAGTTTTAGACGGATTTACACGTTTTAGGGGTCAGAGGTTCCGAAAAACATGTTTTTACAAAATCTCTGTCTGTCCGTCCTCATTGTATCATAGAAAAGTGTATGAAGTTATGCTTCAAACTGAACCACATTTTTTCTGTTTTTGGCTATTTTTTGCACAAGCAGAATTTATTCGAATTTGGGGATATTTCGACGCTGTGATCGATATTTTTGTTCCATTTCACTATTGTATCATCGAAAAGTGTATGAAGTTATGCTTCAAATTGAACCAATTTTTTTTTCTCTGTTTTTTGCTATGGCAAGCAGGTTCTATTAGAATTTGGGGTATTTCGACGAAAGGGGGCGCTGTGATCGATATTTTTATTCCATTTTCACTATTGTATCATCGAAAAGTGTATGAAGTTATGCTTCAAGTTGAATAACATTTTATCTCTGTTTTTGGCTATGGCAAGCAGGTTCTATTAGAATTTAGGGATATTTAGACGAAAGGGGCGCTGTGATAGCCATTTAAAAATTTCAAATTCAAAAAGATGTACAAAAAAATTAGAAATACTAAAAGTTTTTTTCGTTAAATGTTCGGCCTTGATCCGGAGAATCCGGAACAATTTTTGTTTTGCCTCTCTATCTTAAAAAATGGCTGCGATATAGCAGTTTGAAATTTTAGGGTGGCTGACATTTTCAAACAAAACAGCAGAATTCATCCATAAACGTGTTTAATTTATGAGTTTTAGTTAACATGGTTTCGGCAAATTTTCTTTCATTGTTGTAACCATTGTTCCTATTATATGTTTATCACTATATATTAATATTCGCCAACGTCAAATTCTCGCCAAATTTGGCGACAGTTGGCGAAATATCGCCAAATTTGTTGACCAAAATAGGTTGCCATAAATGAAGTCAACTTGGCTGTAGAGGACTAATTTGGCGATATTCTCATTCAAATTCAATGTTGACGAAAATTGGGAATGGATCTTCTTTAATTGGGTTTCACGCATTTTACCTTCGTGTTTTCCAATAAAATTAGCTAAAATCGTTAAACCAAGGAATAGGGAGGCTATCTGTTCCTGTCGGTTCAGGCCAGAAGGACTTTTCGTAGTTTAGTATACATCAGTTGATCGCATCCCGGCAACCCGACGATTCGCAAGCAGCTGACGTACAACAGAATGACGAAAAATATTGATTTTATTGGCGATGTGATAGCGAATTTTGAAGTATTAACATGACTGAGATAGAAGAAAGTTTTGGGATTGGCACATCCGACTAGTTTAATTTCTCAACATGACCTTATAAAAATACATGATTTTAGAATTTTAATAACAGACAACTAAATATAAAAATTATTATTAACGTAAGAATTCTAAAGATTTGATTGAATTTCTATTATCACCTTAATATTGGTTTTAAGTGATTTAAGCATAATATGGAATCGGGCATTTACGTTTTGGAAATAAAGTATCTAGGAAATAGTAAATATTTTAAATTAATTCTAACTAAATAGTATTATGTCATTTTTAATCAAGTTCTTGAATTTTTCTTATACGTTAGACAAAAACGATTAAATTACTTCAAGTTTTATTTAAAGGAATTAAAAAAATTACGTTTAAAGTTTTCCATAAATCATAAAAAAATAAAAATAAAATTTTTGTGTTTGTCTTTCTTTTCTTCTCAAACCACGCATTACGGCTTTGTGTGAAAACTTTTTGTTTCATTTACACTTAATTTCTTTATTCTTTCTTTTCTTATTGTTTCTTTTGCTGTAAAAAAAGCATTGAAGATATATATCTGCATTGGAGATAAATACTGTAAACATAAAAAGTACATTTAAGTGTTCAAGAAGAAAAAAAAAGCTTATCGCTAAGTTTTGTTTTTTTGCACTGTGTCACTTTTAAATCTGAAAGAAATGAAATTAAAACATTAAATCGCAGAATAAGAAACTTAAAATCAAAACTTGTTTTACTCAAATGAAGCTTTTCTCAAACACATTTTATAATACTTCCCATGTAATCTTTTTTTAAAAATATTAAAATCTTTAAAATAAGGCATTTTAGAAAGAGTTTAATGTAATATATATATATATATATATATATATATATATATACAGGGTGTTTTTTTTTTTAACTGACGCTATTCAGAGCCGCCTGTAGCTCGTTCTAATAACTGGATTCATACAAAATTTTGTGAATAGACTAATAAAACCATGGGAAAAAAAATCCAACAACAAAAAATTAGTTCCAATCACCACCGATAGGGGGAAATATGGCGCTGTGGTAATTTATGCAGCTGAGAATTAGCATAAAATACGGGCAATAAATGAAAATGCAAATTTTTACTTACGCCAGCGACAGTATCGCCAATAGTTTAAGTTATAAATGCATGCGAAAAACACCGAGAAACAATTTCAGCTCAAATTGAAAATGAATCTCACGTTACCGCAGCGCGCGTTACTTGTGAAGTTCTATTATTGTAACCAGTGCAATGCACCAGCCGCTCTTCGTTTACTTAGAACACGCCATAAACTGCGCAAAGGACCTTTATCCGTTAATGTATTGTAAGCAATGATTCTGAAATTCGAAGAAACAGGTTCGCTAGCAGTTCGGTCAGGCAGAGGACGTAAACCGGTGGCAGAAAAAGTGATAATGGATGTTTCAACTGCAATCAACGAAAGGGAAAGTGTAAATGATGAATAAAACATGGCAATTTATCCAAATTATTAATTTTGTCTGTTTCTGATGGGTTTTTTTTTTCAATGTACAGCGCCACATTTCCCCCTATCGGCGGTGATTGGAACTAATTTTTTTTGTTGGAATCTTTTTTACCATGGTTTTCTTAGTCCACTCACAAAATTTTGTATCAATCCAGTTATTAGAACGAGCTACAGGTGGCTCTGAATAGCGTCCGTCAGTTTAAAAAAAACAACCTGTATATATAGAAGTATTATACTTTCTAATACTGATGATTGGATATACCAAAATTGATAAAATGGGTTTGATAAGTTACTGCATTTGTGTCTCAAATTTCTTTTGCAGATAGGGATTCTGAGAAACCTTTGTTTTTATCAACCCCCGTAGGTCGAAATCACCAGGGAACCTTTGGGAATCACCTTTGGAAATCTGGAAAGACCTAAAATATTTTATATAGTAAATTTTGTTTTAAAAATAAATTAGTTAGGTGTTGTTGAAACTGCTGTATGAGCTGGGTGTCGAAAAGAAAATTACGGAACTTCTAAGATAGAAAATACAATTACTGAAAAAAGAAATCGTCTGAGTAGCAGTTATTATCAAATTTGTTATTTTTAAGTGGATTGCTTCAAAATTACTGGAAAAAAATTCATCGACTTTATAAACGTTATTGTTAAAAATATGTGGCAAAAAGGTTTAATGCTACATTTAAATAAAACATTACTTAACATATATAAAAATAAATCCGTCCATGTACAGCGACCTCTCACTTATACGCGATACACGGAAATTATTTTTCAGCACCTGTTCTTTTTAAGATTATTTCCGCCTTATAAAATCGCAGAAATTATAAATCGAATTTTACTGTTTTAAAATAGTGATATGAAAAAGTAATTACTGAACATCGCGTATAAGTGAGGGGTCACCGTATTAAAATATTAAATGACAATGTAAAATATGACTTGAACGCTGTTATTATTTGTTTTGAAGTTAGATTGCTATTATAAAATAATAAAATAAACTGTCAAATGTAAAATGAAAAAAAAAATCTACAAATGTTACTTCGACATTGGTTTATTTAGCTAACGAAAAACATTAACGGTAACAAAACAAATTTTTTTAGCGTGGGGGTATGAATTTAGGGGGATTTATAACAGAAGAGGCGGGGTTCTTGCATGAAAAGCCCAAAGAAGGGCAACGTGGGCACCAAATGGCAACCGCTATTGTAGTTAAACTGTTGGAAAAAGTCTATATTGAAATTCCATCTTTTACCCCCAATGAAACATGATTCTAGTTTCGTGAGCACTTAATTAAGCTGGTAGAGAACAGCATGCGTATAAGATTATAAGATCAAATAACTGCTTATGTTTCATTGTCGCATTGCAAAAAAAAATATGGAAAATAACTCTTGTGTAAAATTTACATATGTTGTTGAATTTATTTAAATGAAATGGAACTATGTTTTGTCTTTTTGTTACCAAAAAGACAGATCTTTTTATAGTTTCATCTATTAAAAAATTCACACGTTCATGAATTTTTATATCAGCATAATTGTTAACTCATAAATAAATATGAAACTTTGTATTACTTACCCATCATACGTAGTATAGGGTAAGTCTTGTAATCGTTTTGAAAATCGAAAAATTTTTTTTGACGGATTTACACGTTTCAGACACTGGAGATTCCGAAAAACATATTTTTAGAAAAAAAAAATTTGCCGTCCGTCTGTGTGTCTGTGTGTGTGTCTGTAAACGCTCTATCTCCCGAACAAATTGAGATAGAGACTTGCAATTTGGTATGTACTTAGTATGTAATAATGGGAAGAAGCCTATTTCATTTCAATAACCTCGATTAACCGGAACATTTTTTTTTGGACTCTCGAAATATTCGTTCTGATGAAAGGTATATAAAAAATTTCGAAATTGTTTATTTTAAGGAGTAAATATAAAAGACAATAAAAAAACATAAATTTTGCATAAAACATGAAGTCGATCGGATAATTAGTTGCCGAGATATTTGTAATCCTATTTCCCACACGCTTCGATTTTTCATGACCCTGTATTTCATCCAAATTTCACTTCAAAGATATATTTTAATTGGAAATTGGACGCTTAATCAGATGCAATAAATCGCTAGTTAATAGGAGTATTATTTTTGGAGTTATAAGGAAAAACCTCTTTCAAGCAATTCAGTAATCGAGCCTTTTTATGACGTCATCAAGCCACGATTTTATTTGAATATCAATGCATTTTATAAGTAGTTTACACATTTTTATTTTAATATTTTACATTATACATATACATGATGGGTAAGTATTACGGTGGCCCCCAAAGACTAGTTAGGTGCGTTCGTAATTATATAAATACGTAGCACCTATAGTCGTCGTTTGGTCCGTCCGTCTGTCCGTCCGTCTGTCCGTCCGTCTGTCTGTCTGTCTGTCTGTCCGTCTGTCTGTGCGTCCGTCTGTCTGTCTGTCCGCATATAACAACGCAAAAACTACCCAACCAAATGGTTTGCAATTTAAAATATATTATCTTTGCAGAATTTTGTCGAGACATTTCAAATTTTATTAAAATCGAATCAAAACTTTAGGAGATATTAATAAAAATATTTATTAAGGAATTTGAATTTTTTTTTTTTTAAATCGGGGCTTTTTTGTTATAGGAGCTTCCGAAGTTTAATCGTCAAGCGACCGAGATACTTATTTTATGACAGAAATTAATCTGCAGACGATATAATTCATTTCACAGAATTAAAAATCATCAAGATCTGAATATTTATATAACTAGCTGATACATATATATCTGAATATTTATATAACTAGTTAAGATATTTGTATGAACAGTGTCATAAAATATATACTTAACTAGCTGTTTAACCCGTTCTACGCACGGGATATCATGAATTTAATTCTAAAACGTGCGTACGAACGCACCTCGTTTGTAACGTTTGACGTACAATTTCCAACTTGTTTTTAAATTATCATTTGTATCTTAAAACCCACCAGGTGACAGAATACCTCAAGCATATTACTGATTTGTTTTAACTTAAGCTGATTCTTCTAGATCTAGAACTTTATCAATGTATAATAAGATGGTTGTCACTTCTGAAAATTCTGATGGGATATTTCTTATGTACAAAAAGTTTTTGATTACTATACTTACCTTTTCCAAGTAGCTAGTTTGTTATTGCCATGGTAAATTATCATATCACATTAAGAACTAGCGTGATTAAATCATTAAAGTGTGTTATGTAGACTTTTTTTTAGTCAAGTGTAACTTTTATTATGTTTTTGCTATATTTTTGGCGTTTTAATTTCTGTAATAATTTATTAATGCACGGGTCATCCCGGTTACATATATGGTTTGAATATTTCTAAACAATAGTCTCCTTTTAGATTTTTCTTACAAAAGGTGTAGGAAAAGACACCACGAAAATTATTTCTCTTACGAATCTTATAGAAATCTGCCACGAATAATACCGTACGGGAGTAGTGGTAGCCAAAAAAGTGATCACGCCGAACTTTGATATTGTCTTAGACGAATCATTTATTAAATTTTAAAATAAATCAAGTTATATTTTACTTACCATTTTACAACAGTTATTTAAATTAATTTGAAAATAAAAGGGACGTTATGATGTGTCCGATAATAACTGTACTATCCAAAATTACAGTAACATTTATATTTAAAGAAAATGTTTAATGCATTCCACAAAACTACATACGTTTATTTATTTTTCAAAATAATCTTTGTAAACTTCGACACAGTTATCTCAGCGTGCTTGTCAAGTTCATTAAAAAAATCCATGTCTTTCAGTTCCTCTTGATCTGCAAAGAGTTTCCCCAAACAAAATGTGTTTTTAAAGGTCAAACTAAATGAAAATGTGATGGTATCAAATCTGGACTATACGGAGGATATTGCAGGACCTCCAAATTCCGCTATTTCAACAACACTTTGGTTTGAGGCTTGATTTGTAGGAACTTGTGCCATCGAGCAAAAGCTTAATTCCTTCGTGTAATCGTCCTGGCATTTTCCTTCTTATGACTGTATGCAATTACTGGAGAGTTTCTATGCACCTCACATATCTAATACTCTGCGATTACACACGCGATATTTGTTGCTTCCCGGAATCAATATAGAGTCTTGAACAAAACAACGATCCAAAATTCCTACACGGATTACCGTGTTCAGTCATGCACTTGGGTACAGTTATACGCATGCGCAGTTTGTATAACAGTCATCTGTATTTTTATTATTGGACTCCCCGGGTGTAATTCTTGTATATTCTAAAATAGGGTGTATAAAAATGCATGTACTGATAATTTAAATTTTAAATGTGTTATATTGCACATTTAATATTTTTTAGAAATGTTTCTAATAAAATATGCTGGTATAATTATTCACGTATAAGTTATAGTAATTATACTTGATCATTACCACAACAGCAATTTATGCTCTTTCGAACTAGTATACATGAAATGCGTAGTTAAATATGTAGTATTTAAATTAAATGTTAAAGTAAAATAGAGACATTTGTAACTTTGTTTAAAACATTTTAGCATTAATTCTGATACTGTTCTTAAAAACATTGTTCTTCATTTTCGGTTAATTGAATAGTGTTGTAAAAAGCAACCTTTTTGAAAGTTACAAAGGGAAAATTTAAATTAACTTCAGAATATTTAAACATTGTAAACTGAGTGTATTTTAAAATGATATTTAGTTTTGCAGTAAAAGTAAACTTCATTTCACTTTTAAAGGAGTTTGGTTTAAATTACTTCCTTTTTTAAATGAATGTCAACTTCAATGAAATTTCAACATTGAAATGATTGCAATGGCTTTTTATTTCAATGAATAGGATGCACTGTTAAGAAAATTCGATTTTCTTATATCAAAACATTCTTATTATTTTAAGGATAACATAATAAAATATACATTATCTGCATAAAATATCTGATAAAAGCATTAAGTGATAAAATATACTGACGCTTTCAATTTTAGACGTTCTGCCGGATATATATATAAGTACCTTATGATTTCTTCTGCAATTTCAGGAATATCAAACACATGTTCGGCTTCATATGTTTCAGTAAAGTTTAGTTTTTTTAGGAGGGGGGTTAAAGGACCAACAACAAATTAAATTAAAAACAAATATTTGAGTTCACCCTATAAAAGTAGTATATTGCCAATACATAATCGCTTCTGAGTCTGTTTCTCGTTATCCGTGAACTCCACACTAGTGGGAATTCCCACTGACTAAAATTTCAAATGTCTGCGTTTTGTAAAAGCATGTTTTCATTAACAAAATGCAATTTTTAATTTAAATAAATACCACAGTTCGTGTCCTCATTAAATTTCGTGTCGGAATCGTATGTTATATTTTATTAGTAGTAGTATATTGCCAACAAACTTATATGTAGTTCAATTTGCGGAATCCCAAATTCCAATCCCAACTAGTGTGGAGACCACGGATTAAAACTACAATCTAGATGATGAAACATTCATCGAGTGTAGTTCATAAATAGTTAAACATCTTTTTAGAAGTAAAAGCTTTTCGTTAATCTTTAAATATCTCTTAAGGCTGATAGCTTTGCTAAAGCAATTATGAGACGTTCGTGAATATATATCTCGTGTTCACTTTACGTGCAAGTTTAATCAATTATTTTGTTTTGAGAAATGCATTTACACCATATTTTCTAGATAGTTTGAAAGTTCGGTGTAAATTAACTAAAATAATACAAACAAGTCTCATGTGACTGTACGTATACTTTTACATTTTTACTTTCTTCTGTCTATAATAGAAGAAAGTATTGTAATCGAAATTTTTTTCGACTTCCAGTTTTAGACGGATTTACACGTTTTAGGGGTCAGAGGTTCCGAAAAACATGTTTTTACAAAATCTCTGTCTGTCCGTCCTCATTGTATCATAGAAAAGTGTATGAAGTTATGCTTCAAACTGAACCACATTTTTTCTGTTTTTGGCTATTTTTTGCACAAGCAGAATTTATTCGAATTTGGGGATATTTCGACGCTGTGATCGATATTTTTGTTCCATTTCACTATTGTATCATCGAAAAGTGTATGAAGTTATGCTTCAAATTGAACCAATTTTTTTTTCTCTGTTTTTTGCTATGGCAAGCAGGTTCTATTAGAATTTGGGGTATTTCGACGAAAGGGGGCGCTGTGATCGATATTTTTATTCCATTTTCACTATTGTATCATCGAAAAGTGTATGAAGTTATGCTTCAAGTTGAATAACATTTTATCTCTGTTTTTGGCTATGGCAAGCAGGTTCTATTAGAATTTAGGGATATTTAGACGAAAGGGGCGCTGTGATAGCCATTTAAAAATTTCAAATTCAAAAAGATGTACAAAAAAATTAGAAATACTAAAAGTTTTTTTCGTTAAATGTTCGGCCTTGATCCGGAGAATCCGGAACAATTTTTGTTTTGCCTCTCTATCTTAAAAAATGGCTGCGATATAGCAGTTTGAAATTTTAGGGTGGCTGACATTTTCAAACAAAACAGCAGAATTCATCCATAAACGTGTTTAATTTATGAGTTTTAGTTAACATGGTTTCGGCAAATTTTCTTTCATTGTTGTAACCATTGTTCCTATTATATGTTTATCACTATATATTAATATTCGCCAACGTCAAATTCTCGCCAAATTTGGCGACAGTTGGCGAAATATCGCCAAATTTGTTGACCAAAATAGGTTGCCATAAATGAAGTCAACTTGGCTGTAGAGGACTAATTTGGCGATATTCTCATTCAAATTCAATGTTGACGAAAATTGGGAATGGATCTTCTTTAATTGGGTTTCACGCATTTTACCTTCGTGTTTTCCAATAAAATTAGCTAAAATCGTTAAACCAAGGAATAGGGAGGCTATCTGTTCCTGTCGGTTCAGGCCAGAAGGACTTTTCGTAGTTTAGTATACATCAGTTGATCGCATCCCGGCAACCCGACGATTCGCAAGCAGCTGACGTACAACAGAATGACGAAAAATATTGATTTTATTGGCGATGTGATAGCGAATTTTGAAGTATTAACATGACTGAGATAGAAGAAAGTTTTGGGATTGGCACATCCGACTAGTTTAATTTCTCAACATGACCTTATAAAAATACATGATTTTAGAACTTTAATAACAGACAACTAAATATAAAAATTATTATTAACGTAAGAATTCTAAAGATTTGATTGAATTTCTATTATCACCTTAATATTGGTTTTAAGTGATTTAAGCATAATATGGAATCGGGCATTTACGTTTTGGAAATAAAGTATCTAGGAAATAGTAAATATTTTAAATTAATTCTAACTAAATAGTATTATGTCATTTTTAATCAAGTTCTTGAATTTTTCTTATACGTTAGACAAAAACGATTAAATTACTTCAAGTTTTATTTAAAGGAATTAAAAAAATTACGTTTAAAGTTTTCCATAAATCATAAAAAAATAAAAATAAAATTTTTGTGTTTGTCTTTCTTTTCTTCTCAAACCACGCATTACGGCTTTGTGTGAAAACTTTTTGTTTCATTTACACTTAATTTCTTTATTCTTTCTTTTCTTATTGTTTCTTTTGCTGTAAAAAAAGCATTGAAGATATATATCTGCATTGGAGATAAATACTGTAAACATAAAAAGTACATTTAAGTGTTCAAGAAGAAAAAAAAAGCTTATCGCTAAGTTTTGTTTTTTTGCACTGTGTCACTTTTAAATCTGAAAGAAATGAAATTAAAACATTAAATCGCAGAATAAGAAACTTAAAATCAAAACTTGTTTTACTCAAATGAAGCTTTTCTCAAACACATTTTATAATACTTCCCATGTAATCTTTTTTTAAAAATATTAAAATCTTTAAAATAAGGCATTTTAGAAAGAGTTTAATGTAATATATATATATATATATATATATATATATATACAGGGTGTTTTTTTTTTTTAACTGACGCTATTCAGAGCCGCCTGTAGCTCGTTCTAATAACTGGATTCATACAAAATTTTGTGAATAGACTAATAAAACCATGGGAAAAAAAATCCAACAACAAAAAATTAGTTCCAATCACCACCGATAGGGGGAAATATGGCGCTGTGGTAATTTATGCAGCTGAGAATTAGCATAAAATACGGGCAATAAATGAAAATGCAAATTTTTACTTACGCCAGCGACAGTATCGCCAATAGTTTAAGTTATAAATGCATGCGAAAAACACCGAGAAACAATTTCAGCTCAAATTGAAAATGAATCTCACGTTACCGCAGCGCGCGTTACTTGTGAAGTTCTATTATTGTAACCAGTGCAATGCACCAGCCGCTCTTCGTTTACTTAGAACACGCCATAAACTGCGCAAAGGACCTTTATCCGTTAATGTATTGGAAGCAATGATTCTGAAATTCGAAGAAACAGGTTCGCTAGCAGTTCGGTCAGGCAGAGGACGTAAACCGGTGGCAGAAAAAGTGATAATGGATGTTTCAACTGCAATCAACGAAAGGGAAAGTGTAAATGATGAATAAAACATGGCAATTTATCCAAATTATTAATTTTGTCTGTTTCTGATGGGTTTTTTTTTTCAATGTACAGCGCCACATTTCCCCCTATCGGCGGTGATTGGAACTAATTTTTTTTGTTGGAATCTTTTTTACCATGGTTTTCTTAGTCCACTCACAAAATTTTGTATCAATCCAGTTATTAGAACGAGCTACAGGTGGCTCTGAATAGCGTCCGTCAGTTTAAAAAAAACAACCTGTATATATAGAAGTATTATACTTTCTAATACTGATGATTGGATATACCAAAATTGATAAAATGGGTTTGATAAGTTACTGCATTTGTGTCTCAAATTTCTTTTGCAGATAGGGATTCTGAGAAACCTTTGTTTTTATCAACCCCCGTAGGTCGAAATCACCAGGGAACCTTTGGGAATCACCTTTGGAAATCTGGAAAGACCTAAAATATTTTATATAGTAAATTTTGTTTTAAAAATAAATTAGTTAGGTGTTGTTGAAACTGCTGTATGAGCTGGGTGTCGAAAAGAAAATTACGGAACTTCTAAGATAGAAAATACAATTACTGAAAAAAGAAATCGTCTGAGTAGCAGTTATTATCAAATTTGTTATTTTTAAGTGGATTGCTTCAAAATTACTGGAAAAAAATTCATCGACTTTATAAACGTTATTGTTAAAAATATGTGGCAAAAAGGTTTAATGCTACATTTAAATAAAACATTACTTAACATATATAAAAATAAATCCGTCCATGTACAGCGACCTCTCACTTATACGCGATACACGGAAATTATTTTTCAGCACCTGTTCTTTTTAAGATTATTTCCGCCTTATAAAATCGCAGAAATTATAAATCGAATTTTACTGTTTTAAAATAGTGATATGAAAAAGTAATTACTGAACATCGCGTATAAGTGAGGGGTCACCGTATTAAAATATTAAATGACAATGTAAAATATGACTTGAACGCTGTTATTATTTGTTTTGAAGTTAGATTGCTATTATAAAATAATAAAATAAACTGTCAAATGTAAAATGAAAAAAAAAAAATCTACAAATGTTACTTCGACATTGGTTTATTTAGCTAACGAAAAACATTAACGGTAACAAAACAAATTTTTTTAGCGTGGGGGTATGAATTTAGGGGGATTTATAACAGAAGAGGCGGGGTTCTTGCATGAAAAGCCCAAAGAAGGGCAACGTGGGCACCAAATGGCAACCGCTATTGTAGTTAAACTGTTGGAAAAAGTCTATATTGAAATTCCATCTTTTACCCCCAATGAAACATGATTCTAGTTTCGTGAGCACTTAATTAAGCTGGTAGAGAACAGCATGCGTATAAGATTATAAGATCAAATAACTGCTTATGTTTCATTGTCGCATTGCAAAAAAAAATATGGAAAATAACTCTTGTGTAAAATTTACATATGTTGTTGAATTTATTTAAATGAAATGGAACTATGTTTTGTCTTTTTGTTACCAAAAAGACAGATCTTTTTATAGTTTCATCTATTAAAAAATTCACACGTTCATGAATTTTTATATCAGCATAATTGTTAACTCATAAATAAATATGAAACTTTGTATTACTTACCCATCATACGTAGTATAGGGTAAGTCTTGTAATCGTTTTGAAAATCGAAAAATTTTTTTTGACGGATTTACACGTTTCAGACACTGGAGATTCCGAAAAACATATTTTTAGAAAAAAAAAATTTGCCGTCCGTCTGTGTGTCTGTGTGTGTGTCTGTAAACGCTCTATCTCCCGAACAAATTGAGATAGAGACTTGCAATTTGGTATGTACTTAGTATGTAATAATGGGAAGAAGCCTATTTCATTTCAATAACCTCGATTAACCGGAACATTTTTTTTTGGACTCTCGAAATATTCGTTCTGATGAAAGGTATATAAAAAATTTCGAAATTGTTTATTTTAAGGAGTAAATATAAAAGACAATAAAAAAACATAAATTTTGCATAAAACATGAAGTCGATCGGATAATTAGTTGCCGAGATATTTGTAATCCTATTTCCCACACGCTTCGATTTTTCATGACCCTGTATTTCATCCAAATTTCACTTCAAAGATATATTTTAATTGGAAATTGGACGCTTAATCAGATACAATAAATCGCTAGTTAATAGGAGTATTATTTTTGGAGTTATAAGGAAAAACCTCTTTCAAGCAATTCAGTAATCGAGCCTTTTTATGACGTCATCAAGCCACGATTTTATTTGAATATCAATGCATTTTATAAGTAGTTTACACATTTTTATTTTAATATTTTACATTATACATATACATGATGGGTAAGTATTACGGTGGCCCCCAAAGACTAGTTAGGTGCGTTCGTAATTATATAAATACGTAGCACCTATAGTCGTCGTTTGGTCCGTCCGTCTGTCCGTCCGTCCGTCCGTCCGTCTGTCTGTCTGTCTGTCTGTCCGTCTGTCTGTGCGTCCGTCTGTCTGTCTGTCCGCATATAACAACGCAAAAACTACCCAACCAAATGGTTTGCAATTTAAAATATATTATCTTTGCAGAATTTTGTCGAGACATTTCAAATTTTATTAAAATCGAATCAAAACTTTAGGAGATATTAATAAAAATATTTATTAAGGAATTTGAATTTTTTTTTTTTTAAATCGGGGCTTTTTTGTTATAGGAGCTTCCGAAGTTTAATCGTCAAGCGACCGAGATACTTATTTTATGACAGAAATTAATCTGCAGACGATATAATTCATTTCACAGAATTAAAAATCATCAAGATCTGAATATTTATATAACTAGCTGATACATATATATCTGAATATTTATATAACTAGTTAAGATATTTGTATGAACAGTGTCATAAAATATATACTTAACTAGCTGTTTAACCCGTTCTACGCACGGGATATCATGAATTTAATTCTAAAACGTGCGTACGAACGCACCTCGTTTGTAACGTTTGACGTACAATTTCCAACTTGTTTTTAAATTATCATTTGTATCTTAAAATCCACCAGGTGACAGAATACCTCAAGCATATTACTGATTTGTTTTAACTTAAGCTGATTCTTCTAGATCTAGAACTTTATCAATGTATAATAAGATGGTTGTCACTTCTGAAAATTCTGATGGGATATTTCTTATGTACAAAAAGTTTTTGATTACTATACTTACCTTTTCCAAGTAGCTAGTTTGTTATTGCCATGGTAAATTATCATATCACATTAAGAACTAGCGTGATTAAATCATTGAAGTGTGTTATGTAGACTTTTTTTTCGTCAAGTGTAACTTTTATTATGTTTTTGCTATATTTTTGGCGTTTTTATTTCTGTAATAATTTATTAATGCACGGGTCATCCCGGTTACATATATGGTTTGAATATTTCTAAACAATAGTCTCCTTTTAGATTTTTCTTACAAAAGGTGTAGGAAAAGACACCACGAAAATTATTTCTCTTACGAATCTTATAGAAATCTGCCACGAATAATACCGTACGGGAGTAGTGGTAGCCAAAAAAGTGATCACGCCGAACTTTGATATTGTCTTAGACGAATCATTTATTAAATTTTAAAATAAATCAAGTTATATTTTACTTACCATTTTACAACAGTTATTTAAATTAATTTGAAAATAAAAGGGACGTTATGATGTGTCCGATAATAACTGTACTATCCAAAATTACAGTAACATTTATATTTAAAGAAAATGTTTAATGCATTCCACAAAACTACATACGTTTATTTATTTTTCAAAATAATCTTTGTAAACTTCGACACAGTTATCTCAGCGTGCTTGTCAAGTTCATTAAAAAAATCCATGTCTTTCAGTTCCTCTTGATCTGCAAAGAGTTTCCCCAAACAAAATGTGTTTTTAAAGGTCAAACTAAATGAAAATGTGATGGTATCAAATCTGGACTATACGGAGGATATTGCAGGACCTCCAAATTCCGCTATTTCAACAACACTTTGGTTTGAGGCTTGATTTGTAGGAACTTGTGCCATCGAGCAAAAGCTTAATTCCTTCGTGTAATCGTCCTGGCATTTTCCTTCTTATGACTGTATGCAATTACTGGAGAGTTTCTATGCACCTCACATATCTAATACTCTGCGATTACACACGCGATATTTGTTGCTTCCCGGAATCAATATAGAGTCTTGAACAAAACAACGATCCAAAATTCCTACACGGATTACCGTGTTCAGTCATGCACTTGGGTACAGTTATACGCATGCGCAGTTTGTATAACAGTCATCTGTATTTTTATTATTGGACTCCCCGGGTGTAATTCTTGTATATTCTAAAATAGGGTGTATAAAAATACATGTACTGATAATTTAAATTTTAAATGTGTTATATTGCACATTTAATATTTTTTAGAAATGTTTCTAATAAAATATGCTGGTGTAATTATTCACGTATAAGTTATAGTAATTATACTTGATCATTACCACAACAGCAATTTATGCTCTTTCGAACTAGTATACATAAAATGCGTAGTTAAATATGTAGTATTTAAATTAAATGTTAAAGTAAAATAGAGACATTTGTAACTTTGTTTAAAACATTTTAGCATTAATTCTGATACTGTTCTTAAAAACATTGTTCTTCATTTTCGGTTAATTGAATAGTGTTGTAAAAAGCAACCTTTTTGAAAGTTACAAAGGGAAAATTTAAATTAACTTCAGAATATTTAAACATTGTAAACTGAGTGTATTTTAAAATGATATTTAGTTTTGCAGTAAAAGTAAACTTCATTTCACTTTTAAAGGAGTTTGGTTTAAATTACTTCCTTTTTTAAATGAATGTCAACTTCAATGAAATTTCAACATTGAAATGATTGCAATGGCTTTTTATTTCAATGAATAGGATGCACTGTTAAGAAAATTCGATTTTCTTATATCAAAACATTCTTATTATTTTAAGGATAACATAATAAAATATACATTATCTGCATAAAATATCTGATAAAAGCATTAAGTGATAAAATATACTGACGCTTTCAATTTTAGACGTTCTGCCGGATATATATATAAGTACCTTATGATTTCTTCTGCAATTTCAGGAATATCAAACACATGTTCGGCCTCATATGTTTCAGTAAAGTTTAGTTTTTTTAGGAGGGGGGTTAAAGGACCAACAACAAATTAAATTAAAAACAAATATTTGAGTTCACCCTATAAAACGAAAAGCTCGAAATCATCTGTAACTGTAGAAGAAGACAACTTGAGTCATTAATAACATTGGTGTTTATTTGTTGTAAGAATAGTCCGTATATTAATGTAGATATAAAAAAAAAAAAAAAAAATAAGCATGCATTTTTGTTTATAGAATCGAAATAGAAAGTACAAGTCACAGAAAAGGGCTTTTCGATTATTGTCAAAATTCAGAGAGCTATTAGCTATATATGGAGCTCAATTTCAGTCACAATTGAGTCACAAATTGTATTTTTTTATTTTTTTATTGCCATTTTTTATTAATCTACGCAAAATACATAGTGCTCTGTTGGAAGTCGGGGAAAAAAAAGAATATTTGCGGAAAATCCTTCTTCATCCATATACATTTAGAAAGCACTTAAAATTTAACCCACGATATCGCCGGAATCTTTCTCATTTTTCCCGATATTCAACTGGCCTTTTTATATAAGTTGTCTCATGCACTTGATTACTAAATTGTGAAAATAAAATTATATCGTTCACACATTCTCTGTTAAAAATTATTTTGTACAGGTACTTATATTTCATCAGACGAAATTATAAATTTATATTATAATTACAGTATGTTGCTTCTATTGAGCTTTGTCAAGTTTCCTGAAAATGCCGGCAAATGGTTTAAAATAGTGCACTCTATAAAGGAAAAAAAACATTCGTAAATGTTTTTAGATTTTTTAAGAAAGATTAAAATGTTTATGATTATATATGTTCTGTTCATACACAAATGAACACAGATATTATACGGTATCTCCGTGTTCATCTTCTAGAGTTACAGGACATTTCGAGAATTTTATTTTACAGAGTGATTGCAAATATATATTTATTCAATTTGTTGTTTGTTCTCAAATTGCCCTCATGAATAAAACGTTACTAAAATATACGAAGTCTGACATTATCTTTTCCTTTTTATAAAAAGAGAATAATTTGTCAAGTATTTTTCTAGATATTCAACAAAACATCAAAAATTAAAAGTGTTCTTCCCAAGTATCGTTCGATTTTAGCTGTCGCAATTTTACCAACGGACAGGATATATTGTTTCCTGTTCAATCATTTAAGTGTTTATTTTAAGTTAAGTAATTTCATCCAAAAATTGTATTATTTTTACCTAACATACACTAAATAGAGACAAGATATGATTAACAAATCGAGGAATCGTACGGTTAAAATATTTACATACCTTATTTTCCTAAAAATTACCATCGAAAAATTTAATCGAAGCTGTCATTAAGTAAAACGAAGATTGATGTTTGTGTACTCAATCCCTAAAATAATATATATAAATAAAGAGCAAGTAAACTGTTATCGCACGTAGAGCGCATGGGCAAATATAATATATGTCCCAAAAGCAGCAGATAGTAGCAAATCAATTAAATAGTTGCATGTTTTTTTCAATATAACAAATACATATCTTGTTAATTTTACTCAAGGGCTTAATAGTGACATTCTATAATAAAATATTGAAATATTACACTCCAGTACTAAAAATGATTATTAAAATATAGAATTAGTTTAATCTTTAACTTTTCAAAAACTAAAGTAAGTCAAATTTACTTTCTTTAAGAATATATATGAATAGCAGTTTCTTTTAGTTATGTTATTTTCTCATATATAATAAACATGCTCTTAACATCTTTCTGACAGCTAGTTTTTTGTACAGGTAGCCCCTCCAAGGGTGCCTCTACACAGGGATGAAAGCGCTGCGCCACAAATGGCCAAATGTAACCACAAAATTTTAATAGTATTCATCGCTTTATTTAAGTTCAGAAATTCTGCCATTAAAGAATGTGAAAAATACTATTAAGATTTAGTGGTGACAAACGGCCATTTGTGGCAGAGTGCTTTCATCCTTGCTCTACATGACTCTGGCGACATACAAACAGGGCGCAAAGACAAAATATTTTGCCTAAACTATGGCAAACCTACATTCCAGATATTGGCGATACTCGCCTGGACATATCCGAAAAAACGACTGATACATGTTAACAAACAATATCTTTGCTATAATATCAGGCTCGCCAAAGTGCTTGGCCTTTTTTTTTTTGTCCAAAATAGTCTTAACAAATAAAATTCTATATCCAGTATTTCACCATTCTCTTATAGAGGCACTCTAACCCAGCCGATGGGCATTTCTCTTGCATGTTCTATTACTTAAGAAAATTATTTTAAATAAATATTTCTAATCGAAATACTTATATAAAATCTAATGCACTAATTGTATCATTATGAATAATTTGTATATTTTTCAGAAGTAATATAACATATAAAATGAAAATGTACGAATGAAAATGTCCGTCGTTGGATGGAATAAACGTTTTTAAAAGACACGAATTTGTGTGATCCTCCACAAGTGTTTTAAAACTGGTGCTACAATTACTCAACTTGAGCTCAAATAGTTTAAATAATTAAGAAACATACACTTATAAATGTTTATTTCTGTTTTCTGGAAGAAATGCGTTTAATATATCCCCAAAATTAGCTACAATCTATAACAAACAACAGATAATATTAAACAACTTTTTTTTAAATCTTTAAAGAATTATCATTAAATGACTCGCTGTGATAAATGATAAAATATAAGGTATAGACATTTATCTAGTTATGCATCAACTTAAAAAAAGCACCAGGATTCCGTTCAATTTCAATAAAAATTTTGATAATTATTGTACTACATCTTGCAGAAGCCGAAAATATTCGAATTCCCTACATGGTTAAATGCTTTTCAATTTCACTATTTCCAAATAGTGATCTTCGTCTTACTTGATGACAGAATTTCTGTGACTAAATAAGATAATGATGACTATTCAGATCTACTGGTATTGATTTATAGTAAGTGTTTGAACTCTGCACATACTTCCTCCCCCCCTGACAATTATAGTATAGTTCAGGGCTGTACAACAATGTGTCTGCGTATTGCTAATATATCCGTAGTATAAAACGATGAAGAGAAACGTTTGAAGCATTTTAACTAATGAAAGTATACTTCTAAAATTAACCGTTTAGTAGTTATCTATTGAAAAACTGTAATTGTGGAGACCATGCATATAACTAATCTGATTTTTTTTTAAATTCTGATAAAATATCAGTGATGCATAAAACATATCTAACACATTCTGAAAGCTATATGAATAGCATGTAAATTATGGAAGGGTGCGGGGGGAGGCAATTCGTGCATTTTTGTAAAGGTACGATGCAGAATGTTACAAACAATGCTAATAAAATGCAGCAAACCTTGCAAATTTTTGAACTACTGTGTTACAATAATATAGCTCTGACAATATGTCATTACTAATGTGGCTCGAAAAGTTTCCATAATCATCTTATTATATTACAGAAAGTGCTAATTATTTTGTCAGGTTTGAACAAAAGACATGATTTTTTTAGTTTTTCAACGTAATATTCTTTTGTTTAAAACATTTTACTTCTCTTTATATAGTAGAACATCGATTTATACTTGTACCAGAAATAAATTAAGAACGAAAAACAAAACAGAAAAAACTCTTAAAGTGGGAAATGAAAAACACCAATTATTTATCAATAATTAATTTTTTTATGCAAAGAATTTTATTGTTTAAAAAATGATTTTTTTAAATTTAAAACAATTTTATCTCGCTTGTATATAATAAAACATCAATTAACTTGTGTCAATAATCAAACAACTACAACAACAAAACTTAAAACAAACCTCAAAAAACACAATTTAATTAATTAATAATTTATTATCATATACAAAAAAAAAATAAACTACATTTCAAGTGTTTTAAAAATGGTTCAAGTTTGACAGTCTTATAAACACCTAAACGAGTCTTAGTTTTGCTTTGGACAAACGCAAAATTAGATGACATTCGGTTTAAGCACATAATTGAGCGTTTAGCTGTATGACTTATGAAGCCCCTGACACTTTTATCTATGTATTTTCCAAAACTTATCTTTCATGACATTAATATTATCTATATTATAAAGCAAAAACATGTCCATGAGTAACGCCGATGTCATATTATTGACAGTAGCGACACCTGACAAAAAAAAAAAAAAAAAAAAAAAAAAAAAAAACTATTGTATTTACTGCAATATTTTTTTTACTTCTAAATAATTTAAAGTTTTACACAGCGGAACAGAAAAAAAAAATTATTCTTCAAATGAAATTTGTTTGAAAACTGTATATTAATTTACTATTTTTTTATGTTTTTTAAAATAATTTTCATGAATGAATTGTTTTTTAATTCTACTTCTCACTCGTTCAGCCCTATTACGAAAGAATAACTCTTTTGCACTTAAAACCATACACATAGTTCCGCATTTATTTCGAGTTAATATATCAGAAGGAAATTAAAAGTTCAACAATAAATAAATAAAATAATAAAATAACATAAGTTAAACTCAAACTTAATAGACATGTAATCGAACTACGACATTAACCCTTTGTTGCAAATCCCCCACAGTGGACCAAAAATGCTACTTTTTTCCTCTCAAACATATTTCATTTACAAAGCATGGATCAAATACTTTGTGCGAATTTTAATTCATGAACTAAAACCAATAACAACGTTGTAACGCACAAATATGAAAAATTGGCACAAAAAAAACGCATACGACCATTTCAAGGATTCCTCGATCCCCTTCCTCAGTGCGGGAAAAAAAAAGATTAAAATGGGTTTAAGGAACCCCTCGGTTATAGACCCGAGGGGGAATAAACTCTTGCTTTAGCATTTTCATTCAAGCCAGTACTCGGGGCTATAACCGAGGGGTTCCTAGAACCCATTTTAATCCTTTTTTTTCCACACTGAGGAAGGGGATCAAGGAATCCTTGAAACGGCCGTATGCGTTTTTTTGTGCCAATTTTTCATATTTGTGCGTTACAACGTTGTTATTGGTTTTAGTTTATGAATATTTCATTTACAGTTCCTATTCAAAGCTTATGCCACTCTCTGACATCTATACTTTCAGTATAAAAATCCAGATAGTGCCACAACAACGGGTAACTTACTTGTTAAGATATCATCAATATGGATATTCCTTTAGAATATCTGCAATATGTTCCGAATGAACAAAAATGCTTCTAAACCTACAATATTATTATGTCAATCGTATTTAGTTTATTAATTACTATTTTAGACTTTTTTGCTTAATAATCATACAATTATATCAAATAGTCTAGGATATAGATAAGCAGCAAAGTTCCTACCCTTTAAAGACTTATTAAATGTTCTGCGTTAAAACCAGGATCATTAATGCCACACAAGAAACTTCCAAAACTCATGGCCATTCAATAACTCCTATCAATGACTTCACAGCTATATTTCAATTTGTTTCACAGTCCCCACATTAAGGAGGTTAGCGGCACATGCTTCTGATATTTCCTTTTTAGTTGTGTTCGTAATTATGGAAATATATAGCAATTATAGTCGTCGTCTGGTCCGCCCGTCTGCCGTATATAACAGCGCAAAAACTACCCAACCTAATGGTTTGAAATTTAATATATATCATCGTTGTAGAATTTTGTGGAATCATTTCAAATTATATGAAAATTGAATCAAAACTTAAAAAGATATGAATAAAAGTTTTCTACATTCTATTAAACCCTATCATACGTAATTAATTCAATGATAGTCCATGATAGGTAATGATTCTAAGTTTCCATGGTGATTACGTCATATTTAAGATGGAGTCATATTCTTTCCGTATTAAGGAATTTAAAAACCGAATTTGTATACACAATTGCTTAATTATAGAAATCATACAATCAACCGACAGTTTTTTAGATAGATGTTTCCGGAGAAATAGATATTAAATGGAAAAAGAGTCTAAATATGGATTTCAAGTTCTGTTATTTTCAAAGATAGGCTTAAGTTTCTCATTCGAATTTTCAATAAATATAAACAAAAGATAAAATGTTGCCAACTTAAAATGTACTTATTTTATTACGAAAATTAATCATATCATAATACCAAATGATAGAATACATTCTTTAAGTGAAATAATAACGATGATTTTTTTTAGATTGCCTTGTATTGGATATTTGCGCATAATATGATTTTCATGTCACAGAATTGTAATTAATTCTTTGTAAAAATGTATTGAAACTTAATTTAATAAAATAATATTAATATCTATAATATGAAAATCTGCACATAAAATAAATTTTGTATTCATGCATTTTTGCTTAAGAGTGCAACAGCTATTTCACCAAGGTCTTAAGATTTATAAAACTAGCTATAGTATGAATGCACCTCATTTGTCACGTTTGAAGTGCAATTTCCAACCTATTTATTCCTTTTGTATTCTCGAGAAAAATAACTTACATTTTCAAAAAACTTTTTCTCTTCGGTGAGACAGATTTAAATTCTTATATAAAAATATAGTAAGATTTAAATTATTCATTGTTTTTATTTCTGAGAAAATAAAATTATATTGTTACAGGTGTCTGTTATTTAAGTGTAACGTTATTGTTTCAAAAACAATAAGCAATTAGAAGGCACATTACAAAATTTACTTCTCTTAAATATTTAAATTCTTATGCATAAAAAAATAGTAATATTTAAATTATTCGATGTTTTAATTTCTGAAAACAACATTGGTGACATCATCAGTGTTTGTTATTTACACTGTAAAAAATTACCAATGTTTCTTATTTTATGAAAATATAATATAACCACGTACGAAAATATAATATAATCTTCTGAGTTTTTCGAAATTCCGAAAAGCGTGTTCCATTGTCTTTTGAATCCCCAGAAACCAATACATTTCCAAAATTTAAAGCATTATTTATAAAATCAAAGTATTTTTTGCTGACCGTATTTTTCAGAAACGTTTCCGAATAGCGTTTATAGTGTATTAATCAGTTTCCTCGGCCCGGAATACCTGTTTTTCGATTGTCATCCATTCTCAAGTAAACGTTTTCAGCTGCATAAGTTAATTTCTGCAAGAAAAAATAATGAAATATTCTTAATTTTAATGTTAATGTTAACGTTGTTAATTCTGCATGTTTTCCTGGTAAACATATTTGTTGAACATGAAGATGTTTACTTGAGAATGGATGGCATCGGAAAAACTATATTCCGGGCTCAGAACACTGATTAATACACGTTCAAAGCTACTCATAAACGTTTCGGAAAATTACGGGCAGCAAGAGAAATTTTGTTTTTATAAATGATTCTTGAAATCTCGACAGCCCATTGATGTCTAAGGTTCTAAAGATAAAGAAACGATTTTTAGAATCATGATTAACAAAAATGAGTTTATATTATAAATTTATTCGTGATTATATTATATTTTCATAGATTAAGAAACATTTGTCATTTTTTACAGTGTAAGTGTAATATTATTGTTTTAAGAAAAGTACGCGATTGAATTTTGAATGAAATCTTACTGCCTAATACATATTTAGACTTGATTCGAATGTAATGAATTTCATAAACAATTCAATTAACTTTTTAATTAATTCCTGAGATTCAATTTACATTAGAATTTTGAAGTGTAAAGGAAATTTAATTGTCAATTTTACAAAACGTAGAAGCCAAAATCTTCTGATCTTATTAGCAAGAGTGTGTGGTGTTAACATTCCATCGCCTAAAAATCTACTAATTTATAACTGTCTGAAATTAGTTTACGTTCTTTTGAGGAATATAATGTTAACTAATTAAGTAGTTCAGGCTATTTTTGATTTTCTTTCAAACGGTAGAATCCTGAATTCAAATTTAAATAATTCAGATTTAAACGGATAATTCAATATAAATTTATTTGTTAAATTTGTACTGCTTCCTTTTTTAAGTAAAGTAATTTTATCTTAACAAGTTTATAAATATAAAAGGTGCGTAAAATTTAAATAAAAAATTAAATGGGACACGCATTTGTAAACAATCAGATTAATAATCAGTTTGAGATTTAAATATTTTACACCCATGTTTTTTTCTTATTATTGAAAAAATAGGCAAACTATCGTTAGATGGTGCTCAAGTATGATAGCTAACGAAAAGAAGCTAACGAATTTGTATACTAAAACCGTTTAATTATAGCAATCCTATAATCTACCGACAGTTTTTTGGATAGATGTTTCCGGAGAAATAGATATTACATATAAAAAGAGTATAAATATTGATTTTAAGTTTTGAAAATTTCAAAGCTAGGCTTAAGTTTCCCATTGGAGTTTTCAGTAAATGTGCACAAAAGTTAAAATGTTAGCAACTTAAAATGTACTTATTTTATTACGGAAATTAATCATAATAACAGACGATATAATTCATATCACTGAAACTAGTTATAGTACGAACACACCTCATTTGTCACGTTTGATGTACATTTTCCAACTTGTTTAGTTTATCTCCACACTTCTGTCTCTTTTCTAATGGTACAATTAACTTTTTGAACCTTCTTACATGCAACTGTAATGGGTTTGAGTCTCTACGGATAATAAAGTTCTTTTAAATAAAATACTATAACTTTCTTTGCGATATCATAGTTGAACCATTTTGTTTAAAAAACGATGATTAAAATTTGTTTAAAACTCCCCTTTTAAATGAAATTTTATAAACATCACAACCTGTTATTAATTATTATTAAGTAGTCATGTTTATAGGCATGGAGAAACGAAGCGAAATAAAACATCTAGTTAATGACAATACAAAACTTATTGAAGCGAGCGACGTAATTCAGTTTGCAGCTAGCGAAAGATTTCTACAACGTATTTAAAAGCTCCTTTCACTTCTTGCTGTCTGTATATTTCCTTTTAAAGTATCTTAATCGAATACTTGCTTTCACTCATCCAAAATCATATTCAATGCTCTCGTTATCGTAATTAACAAATCTTACACCTTTACATCAGGATGTGCTATCAAGAGTTTTTTCGTGTCGATTTCTGATCATTCTCAATGGATTAATTTTAAATGATTAATTTATTGGAAAAATATGTTTTTGTGCGTGATACATTTGAAATATTCTGTATTAATTCATTCTTATTCTTTGAAATCAATATTAGTTTCAAACAATGTATTATTCTGCAAATGTAGAGCCGAGTGAAAGCATTTTTCTGGATATTTAGTAATACTGTGTCGTTCTTCAGGATGTGTTTTAAGTTAAAATTGTGGTTAGAAATTTCTCCTACGTACTGTGAAAATATTCTAAAAATATAATGCGTTAATTAGTGTGCATATCTTATTTCGGTACTTTTCCGTTATGCGAACACCATTGTCACCAAGCGTAATAGTTGGTGTCAAATGAAAAATTTGAAAAAAAAAAAATGATACGAAAATGATTGTTTACAAAGATGTAATATTTCAAATTTACAGACTTTTTATTAAATCAATATTGTATTAAATCAATACAAATACTAGCTATTAAACCCGTTCTACGCACAGAAGTTAATGAATTTCATACCAAAACCAAAATTATAAATAAAAATCAGTACAACCAAATGTATCTATGTAACATGTAAAAAATTATTGTTCTACTACTGTGCATTTTTTAATGAAATTTAATTTATCATGTTGCTATGGCAGCAGACGATATAACGATATCTTTGGAATAAGGAAATAAATCGAATCAAAAGTTTTGTTGATGTTTGTGATAAAATGTTAAACTTTATTTTTTTTAAATGTAATAATTGAGCGCAATTAAAAAATCTCTAATTATTTGCATGCGAGGTAAAATAATTATCGTAATACCTGCTACAGCTTCTTAGTATTGCAGCGTGGCGTACGAAATATGCATATATAACATTGTAGTAAAGACTTAGATCTGGTTAGAACTCGTGCAATTACAGGTTGAACATAAAAATGCAAAAATTCGTAAAAAACATAAAACTAAAATATATATATTTAAAATTTTCGACATTTTTTGCCTCAATCATTCATGGGACCCCTACCAGCGACCCGTATGCCGATTTTCATAACCCTGCGCTCTGTTGTTTCGCAGTTTTTGAGGTTACATAGATATGCGTACGAATTTTAATAGGATAGATATGCATAAAATAAAGGAATAAATAAATATTATGCAATAAAATAATAAAATAAAACTCGAATTAAAATGTAAGAATTAAATTTGTATACGTCTCTAGCATTTAAGTAAGCATCTCATTAAAATAAAAAGATTCCCGTTCAATAAATAGCGAGTGACAATGTTTGACACAGTTTGCAATAAAAATACTTTTTTCGGTCAGGGTTAAAATAAATGGCGCATTAGCATAGATTTTGGCATGTTGTTGGTATAATTGAAAAGTACCTTTTTTTTTATATTATCGCATAATACTGTTGATAGTTATGCAGAAAAGAAGCAAAATAATATTGTTAGTTAAAGACAAAACAAAACTTGTAGAAGCGTATGATAAAATTTAGTTTCCGACAAGCTCCGATTTCTAGAAAGTTGATTCAAAGTTATTTCTACATTCAAAGACTAGTACATTTTCATTCTCTGCGTCTCAAGAGAATACCAAATTTCCGCCATGTAAGACTGATGCACTTATTACAGTAATTCACATTCCATTTTTTTTACAGAGTGAATTTTTAAGAGTTTCACTAAGTATTTCTAATTTCTGATTATTTCCAATTTATCTACGCGTACGTACATAACGCTGACTTCACTTTGCAAATGGCAACATATGACGATGAAATTATCAGTTTTGCGATTTTTGCTACTGTAATTTTTTTTATATCTGAACATCACACATTTTCAATTTTTACACCGTTATATATAGGAAAAAATCTGCTTTCAAATGCAATTTGTTTGACAAACGTATCTCAGTTTACTCATTTAAAATAAATTTTAATCATGATTTAAAAAAAAAAAATCTTAATCGCTTGCAGACGATTACAAAATATTAGTTCGTTTGCACTTTAAACAATGTAAAAAGGTCTAGCATTTGTTTCCAGTTAATATTCAATAACAAAATCAGGGCTCCCACTGGTCCGTTTTTTGAAAACCAGTATTTTCTTAGAAAGAAATTTGTGGTAGGTATTTGCAACAATTGCAACTAAAACGTGCTTCGATGTTAGTTTCTACAAAATTTATAAAGAAGATTTTTCTTTAAAAAAAAGTGGTGTTCAAAAAACGGACCGAGTGGGAGCCCTGCAAACTTAAAAGTTCTTCACTAAGCAATAAATAAAATCGTATAAATAAATCACAAATTTAACAGTCATGTAATTGAAATGAGCGCTCATAACCGCTGAAATTATCAGAATAATAGTACAACAAACTGCTGTATATATCAAAATTTTTAGCGATTTCTTCGGCTGTTAACTTCTGGCACGAGGCCAATATGAAATTACCGCTTTTAATACATTTCAAAATTTAATTTGAATATATAATTGACATATTTCATATAAAAATGTCCTTTGGTGTTCTTAGGGGGCAATCTAAAATAATATTAGATGTAAAAAATCTATTAGAGTTTCAATAAAAAAAAAATGATATTCACATATATTCTGTATCCCGAAAGTCCGGGTTGGATGCCCCAGTTAATTTGAAAGCATTAACACGAGTAGTAAAATATCCTTATGTTTATTATCCACGTTATGAGTGAATGACGTTGTAATTTGATATTTGTATAAAATAAGTATTTCTTTTATTGGAATTCAATGTCCTACAAAAAAAGACATATGGTGCAATTTTTTATATTTCGAAATGAGATGGGAATTTTTTTTTTTTAATTTAAAATTGCCACAATTATTTTCAGTACATTATTCCATGGGTTATAATAATAAAGAAAAGCTTCAATATAGATGGAATAAATAGTCTCATATATATTGTGCTTGTAATTTTATATTGGTGCTTTAATTTTATCTTTCTTTAAGTAAAAATGTTAGATTAAGCGAATATTTTATTTTAAAAAAAACATAAGAGAATAATTTTTATATTTTTATATTATATATCAATCTAAATTAAAACAATATAATATAACTGTAATTAAAAAAATCACTAAATTAGTAAAATAATTATATTTTGCAAAATATAAAAAAAAAAGTCGTTTGGAAATTGTATGTTGCAAATTTTATGTCACCAAATCAAATAAAGTTTTTCTTCTTTTTTTAATTTGGTTAAAAATTACGTATAATCACTTCTCAAGTTTGATAAAACCTGGTAATGAAATCGAGTATCGTATTAATGTTTTTAAAGTAGTCATACTGATGGTTATTTAAAAACAAGGCGAAATATATTTGATAATTAATGGCAGTACAAAACTTTTTGAAGATTGGTATGTAATTTAATTTTCCGTTAGTTACGATTTCAACAATGTACTTGAAATCTATTTCTATTCCTGGACTACTGGCATATTTCATTTTATTAAATGTCAAGAGAATATTTAATTTCTCTCATCCACGATCGAATATAATGCACTCATTATAACAATTACAATTTAATTATCTTGTAAAATACTGTGCTCGAGGAATATTTTCTTAAATTACTGACGATTTCTTATTATTGCTAAAGGGATTTTTAAATAATATATACATGAAAAAAAAATTCTTATATATTTTGCTTTATGTGAGAATGATTCTGTAATTTTATATTTTTAACTAATATATTATTCAGAAAATTAAGAAAAGCTTCTGTAGAATTCTTAATCAATTGTACTGTTCATAATTATTCAGCTAACAAGCACAATAAATGAGTTTTAAATTCAACTCACTCTTAAATAATATTTTCCCTCCTAAAACAACATTCTGGAAAGGTTTAATTTTTTCATACTTTTAAACTAGATTGTTAATCAAATTTAAATAATTTGGAATTTCAATGATTATATATATGTAAAACGTGTCATTAAATTAGAGTATGATCGCTTGAATTTTCAAATATTGTAGAAAGTGTAAATCGTTCTGCATATCTCATTTATTAGTTATTATCATGCACTCTTTTTGATAGCTATCGAGAAGCGAAGCGATATAATTTTGTTAGCGAATGACAATACCAAACTTGTTGAAGCGTGAGTCGTATTTCAGTTTGAAGCTAAGTTCAATTTTCAGAAAGTGCTTGAAAGCTATTTCTATTTCTGTAATACTCGGATATTTCCTTCTAACAAATCTCAAGAGAATACTTACTTCCTCTCGTCTACGATATAATGTATTTCACTCGTTAAATTAATTATTAACATTTCGTGCTCTCATAAAATACTAAGTTTTTTGAAGAGTCTCTTTAATTACTGATGATTTAAGTTATTCTCTTTAGGCTACTTTATAATAATTATAGAAATACAAGAATAAGAATAATACCATGTAATGTTCCATAAACAAATATATAATACATAATAAAATATATTATAAATAACCATAGACAATAAAAAAATGAATTCATTTTGTATTCTTTTATTCTGTAACTTCGAACTTTTAAAAACATTCCACAGAAAATGCTAAGTTTCATAGCTGTGTATGGATGATATCTTAAATGGTTGAAATGTTCACTAAAACAAATTGCTAATATTTACTCAAATATAGTCCGTGTTCATATGATCATGTCAAGCGCTTACAAGATGAGAATATGATCCACGTCACAAAAATGAAAATTTTCTATAAAATCAAACTTTTATTCTTTGGTATCGTAAAAATGCTGTAGTTAAACATATGCAGATTTTAGCGTTAAGTAAAAAAAAGTGGACAAGTGTGAACAAAGACCGAACAGAGGTTTCGTTTAATATTACTTTCATAACATTTTAGCCTTTAATTAATAAACAAAAATAAATTTCCTTTTCCATGAAAACAACTCAAGGTTTCTTTTTATAAAATAAAAATTTACCGGTCGATTTTTTCGATTTTTCAAATTTCTTACACAGGATATGATTTTGCGTATATATACTAATTTTCAAATCCCTATATTGTTCAATTTAAAAAATTTGAACATGCGTTAAAATTTGTTAGTGAGATATTTAAATATCATCAGCATTGTTTTTTGTTATTGTTGTTGTTGTTGTTTTTATCTTACGCATCCTTAGAGTAAAAGAAACAAATATTTTTTTTGTGAAACAAAAAGTTACAACAAATATTCTCTTAAAGAAAACCCCGATGTAAATTAGGGCTAGTAATTCCATCATTGTCAATTGAAGAGGTCGGGGCAAGAGAGTGCTAAGCCACATTTTTGAGCTTTTGAGATATTTCAATTTGAATTTTTTATCAAATATTCAAATCAAGATATATGACAAAAAGTTTTTTCGCCAACGTCTTAGCAACATTTGAGATATTCTAAGTAACAATATGTATACACTATATTGCCAAAGGTGACCGGTCACTTGCAATTTTAGACGTTTTGTTAACTATCTAGAAAAATACATGAGGAATTAACCTGAAATTGCAGGTGTGTAAACAGTACAGTATAGGTTATATATTTCCGCGAATATTTTTTCACGAAACTCCATAAGGGACTGTCAACAAATTAAAAAAGAACGAATATCTTTTGGATAACCTTGTAAAAACTAATGTAGCAAAGGCGTTCAAACTCGAGATTATTAAAAAGTGGCTTATTGTAATATACTGTGTTCATTTTTATGAGGATATCATGTATACTCGTAGAGAAATTAAGGTTTTTATAAAAACAGTCCCAAATTGCGCCTAGTTTTTTGCTTATAATATACAGAGTTCTTTATATAAAAAAAAGTTCTTTTCAGATAATATGACAAACGACATTGTACATACTACTCTGCAATCAGAATTTTTAAAAAGTAAAAATTGGATGAAAAATAAGCAGGTTTACTAAAAAATGTTTCACTGCGCATGCGCGGATGCAATCAAAACATAATATGCATCATGTATTATCTAAGTATATAGAACAACTTTTGCGAAAGTCTCAAAATCATAGCTTGAAAATTCTGAAAATTATCGTCGATAGAATAAGCTCGAAATCCGTTGTTCGCAAAAAGAAGCAAAAAGATGAGGGGTTGTATCAAATATCTGTTGATTAATGTCAAGATAGCGTACACAATATTGCACTTACTACTATATTTGGATACACAAATTGTATCAGCGCTCATTTCTGAATTGGTAACACTCACTTTTTTACATTTTATTCGGGTTTCTTCGATGCCCCACATAGGATATAAGAAAAAGATCAATGCTATGAATCATGGCCAGCCTAGAAAAAATAATTTCTGCTTAAGACATTGTCTTGAAATTCTTACAATATTTATTTTAATTGTGAGACCATTGTTCAGTGTTAATGTATATATAAAAAATTAGAGCGAAAAGTTAATGTTTTAAATTTGATTTTTCTTCAATGTAAAAGTTTGTTCATTTATGTTAAAATTCTTCATTATAAGTTATTATGTCTTTCCTCTTATGCAAATATTTTTTTCTTTTTGTTATTTTATGTCAGAACAAAAATCTATGGAACAAAGACAACACATTTATCTCTGTGTATGAACTTGAATGAACAACGGTTCTCGTTTCCGGCTACAAATGCTAAACGGAAATTGCTTCTGCTGTTAGGGAAAATGAAATTGTTCTCATTTTCGTATTAAATTGAATCTCTTTTCTTCTATTGTGCAGAAATACAATAAGCAACTTTTGGAGATTAGATTATATAAAAAGTACTAATTTAAATGGATTAGTGTTTTGTTTTACGTGTAAAGAAGAGTTGTTGTTCATACATAAATGTTAAAGAAAGGGTACATGAATTGTAATTGAAACACTCATGTATTTAATTTTAAGTGAATAATATATGTATATTTTTAAATAAATTATTTCGCATTTATTTCATGCTAAGTTTTTTTTTATCATTAATAAGTATAGTTAAAATTAGAGATGAACGTTATTTAACGTGTTAGAATAAATAATACTGTTACGAAGTTAGAAATTATAACTGTATAACAAGTAACGAAGAGACTCTATTAATTAAATAATATATTATCTAGGAAACACAGTATCTCAGCCCACTGGCGTACGTGACAAGACTTCGATTATGAGCTTCTAAAATAGAGAAATTTTTATTAAAAGCATCCTCCGTTGCTTATTTTGAGATCTTCTTCCATAATCTGCTCTTGTTTTCTAATCCATTAGTTTTTCACTCATTTGGAAAATTTCAAATCGTATGATCACCTTCCCAATCAGTTTGTTTGAGTTAAAAATAATAACAAGGGCATCTCCCTATCGATCGTTTAATTGAGTTCCATTATCTGTGGCATAATATAATCTGAGTGAACTGCGTCGGCCGGTTGTCAGCTCAATAAGCAGATCTTTGACTTTTTCAGCCATAAGGTTTTGTATTTCACTCTCGACCAGGGCACCTTTCTACTTAGTAACAAACAAGTGGATTTTTCGTTGCTAAACTGAGCGTTAAGCCGACTCTTATATTTGTCGGAAATACATAAGAGTGAGAGATGCCGAGATGGAATACCGTTCCTTGTCGCTCAGTGGTAGAGCCTCAGAGCGCTACTCAAGGGTCCCGGGTTCGATTCCCGGCTTGGAACAACTTTTACTGTGTCGGCATGAAAAATCCACTTGTTTGTTACTCATCAGTTTCGGGTGAATTTCACTACTGAAAAATTAATTGGTATTTACTATTTTTTACTTAGTTTGAAAATTTCCAATTCGTATGACATCTTTCTTACTATGCAAATACTTTTTCTTTTTCTTATTTCATGTATGAACAAAAGTACATGGAACAAAGAAAACATGTTTTTCTCTGCTTGTGAACTTGGATGAACAACGGTTCTCATTTCCGGGTACAAATGCTAAACAGTAATTGCTTCTGCTGTTAGAGAAAATGAAACTGTTTTCATTTTGGTGTTAAATTGAATCACTAATCTTCAATTGAGTAGATATACAATGAGCTACTTTTTGATATTAGATTATATAAAAAGTACTAATTTCAATGGTATATTGGTTTGTTTTACGTGTAAAGAAGAGTTTCTGTTTACACATAAATGATATAGGAAAAGTACATGAACTTTAAATAAAACAGTCATATATTCAATATTTAAGTTAGTAATATTTTGTGAAATAAATTCTTTCACATCTTTGATTTCGTATTAGGTTTTTTGTTATATTTAGGAATAGTCAAAATGAGGGATGGACGTTTTTAAAACATTTGGATAAATAATACTTTGATCGCATTACTGCATTATAACGTTACCGAAAAGACCTTATTAATTAAATAATACATGGTATAGAAAATCTATCATCTTACCCCAATGGAATTCAAGACAAGATTCCGATTTTGGTCCCCTAAAATGGAACAGTATTTACTGAAATGTTTCTCAGTTGCTTCTTTTGAGATGTGCGCTAATAATATACGATTGTTCGCATATTCCAGTTACATTTATCAGCAACACAGCAAATCAATAAGGTGTCCATAGCTAACAACATCCTCTGCATTCTGTCCGATTGCTGATGTATCTGTAAATGCTATTTATTTAATAATTATTTATTAAAGAACGGCCGTTTCAGCTTGGTGCTTGGTGCTTGGTGCTAGGTCACTGCTAGTATACAGCCCGTGTTTCGACTCTGTAGCACTACTTAAATGGAACCCTCAAACAAACAATAGACCTAGGAAACATTCGATAAATTGCAGAAAAATAGCTTGCACTTGATCCGTTTCTTACTCGTAAATCAAAGGTCTTTTTAAAAATATTTATGAAAAAGGACGAAATCTCATTGTTGAAACTCAGCAAAACATTCTCCAATTTGTGATATGAGCAATTGCATTTCAGCAAAAATAAGTATTCTCCTGCTTTGTATTTGCTTTTTGCTTGCATTTTTCAACGAATATTTTTCTTTTGTATTCAATGCTGAAGTTTAACGGACATATACATTTTAAACTAATGAATATGGAATTTACTGCATTTCTACAAAATAGAATCTGAGATGCATCTCTAATGTTTATTGCAAAAAGTAGAACAAAGCATATCCACCTACCTGTTAAGTTATCAAACTCAAAATTATATCAACTATGTTTTTTAAAATAATCATCTTACGTATAAAGTTTTGTGAAATTCTATCCCATAAACACAGAGTTCGTGATAAATATGTAATGGCGATTCCACCTGCAGTGCGGTTTAAAGTAGAATGCAATCAATATCAGTATATATCAACGTCTAGCTAAACATGAAATTTATGAAATTCTATGCATTAATTCTTCGGTTACAGAGCTAACAAAATTTGTGTAACATACAAACAGATAGAAAGACATAGGTCCAAAATTAGTCAAATCGTTTTCAAGACGTATCCAAACCTGTAAATAAATAATTAAAAAAAGTCGCAATTTTTCACTTATCTACAACTATTTTCTAATGAATATTAGAAGAAAGAAGTATATTTGGTATGCTATATTTCTATATATGTGAAATAATTATGATTATTTATTTATTTATTTTTTTTAATAAAAGTGTCCGTTAAAAACAATATTCATCATAAAAAATAAATGTACACTCTACTTTATTAATTCTAAATACTTTTAATTTTGTATTACATTTATGTTATAAATGCATTTTAAATTAATACAATTTCGAATTAATACAAAGTCGAAATAAATACAATAACTATCTATAAAATAAAAGATTTGTTTTTTAATTTTAAATATTAAAATGTATTATTTTAATTAGTAACCGAAAATAATATTTGTTGAAAAATACAAATTTTGAGAATTTTAATTAAAATTAAATTAAACCAAATTGATAGTAGTTCTGAATGACTCACCTCGTTATCATAAAGAGCAAGATTGTAATAATCATTGATAAAAAAATTACTTCACCAAAATATTCCTTATCAGAGAACTTTCGTCACCTCTAAGTCGTGAATACATTGAAACAAGAATTTTAAAAAATGTAAATTTATTTAAATACTTTCAGAGAGACAAAAAAAATTCCTTAATCAGATTATTTAACGTATTATTCATTCCAATAACCTTTAAAAGGGTGTGTCTACTTTTTTTTACATTGATTAAATGATAAAAAAAAAAAAAATAAGTGATGGCTCTATTGATGACTAGAGGCGTAGTGACCCGTTGTATTATATTTGTATTTTATAAGATATTTCTATTTTTTGGAGAAATATACTTACTAATCCAGTTTTTAAATTCAAATTTATCAGTCATAAAATGTAATTATTATCATTTACAAATCTTACTTAGACCTTCCAATTCCTGTAAGATTCCTTAAAAAGCATCAAATACTTTACGAGTTTTAGAGCATTGAAAGATTGGTTGGTTAATTGATTCCTCCGTTTTTACCCTAGAATATTCTTTTTTTGTGTGCAAAAAGTGTTTATTCTATTCTAATATTCATATTGTAATGAAATCTGACATGTTATTTTAGCTTTTGTGCAATTTCTGAATTATTTTGAGTTTTTGTGCTGACATTCAGAAATTTCAAATTTCTTTACAGGGGCATTCCCTGATTGTCCTCTCCCAAATAACATGCATGTCGCTATATAATTGTATGTTTTGAATAAAGCTTTATATATTTTTTTATCAATAAATAATATTTGTACTTATATTATCTTGGAGACTATTTGTTTTCTATTTTACCTTAAAAATACTAAGATACAGAATCCAATAAACGCATTTTTTCAGTTTTTATTGCCAGAAAATGCTAAAAATTCATAAAATTCAAAGTATCATAACTCAGTATGTTTTTTGTGGTAAAAGGAACAGTTGTATTTATGACATAACCTTCGAGACTATCAACTAAGAAGATCATGGCCCAGATTTAAACAAACTGAACAATTTACATTAGTAAACAAGAAATTAGCAAGATATCTGGTAGACTAAAATGCAGCCGATTAAAAATAAGCTAAATTTTGTGAAAGACTAAGAGGGGGGAAATCGTTTCCAAAAAAATAATCAATTTAATCAATTTAACCTAGCTCCAAATGAACTTACTGTTCGTTTTAGAGAAACGTCAGAAATTGTATTGAGAGATAACATCATTATTAATGGAATCCCGTGGACTCCAATCTTGATTTTTATTCGAAATAGAAAGCTCAACATCTTGCATAAAAGGCAAAAACTCACAGCCGAAGACTCTGTCCCAAATGCCATTCAGAAATTCTACCTGAACTCCACACGTGATTCGAATTTCACGAGAGAACTTATAAGCCCGGAGGCAAGATGCGTTCCAAATTCACTTTATATAAATCGACTACCGCACTATATATAGCTAATACACAATTGCACTTTCCAATTTTACATATCATTGCAAATATAATAGTTAGAACCAAATTGCCGGACTTTGCAAAACTTAAGGAAATGACAGAATAGATTTCACTCACGTACACATGTTAGGATTCAGCACACCAGGATCGTACGCAAAATCTCAAAACTGATTCGTCCACAACAGTACATAAAATACTAACTAGACACTCTGCTGCATTTTTAATGTCCGTTCTACTGTACAATCTGTGGGAAATCTACAAAAATGTTCAGAAATAGTCCTAATTTTTGAAGGGTTGCCAGTGGTTGTACCCAGATTTTAGAAGGCAACCTTACGTTTTTAATAGAGAATTGTGAGACCTTCATTTTAGCACTGGTTTCGTCTTTTAACCCCTTCAGGGGCAAAGTACTCTTGTAGCTAAAATATTGAAACGATTGATTGACACCAGGATTCACTAACAAATTTATTTTAAAAAAAGTAAGAGCTTTTCCTCCAGTACCTTATAAATTCAAAATTTGATTATAAAATTCTGGTGTCATTGTGGCATTTTGGGATTAAAATTAAGTGGTATTTAATATATACCGGTGCCCTTCAAGGGGTTAAGTAACGAACTAAGCAAGTGTCCGAAAATACGCCCACTTATCTTTTGCATTTATTAGGTGATAAAAATATAAACGATTACTTTATTGAGTACATAATTATTAAAAGTTTTGAAGAAAATTCTACTTCATAATAGAATTTTTTTATAAGTAGAAATTCATCCTGCTATCTAGGGAATCATTTTCTTTTGTAAAATTGTTAATTAACTTTATGTATTGTATGATGCTTCATTCATTTTTTCCGTATAGTTAATATTCTAAATATATTTAAAGTTTATTTCTTAATTAACGTTAAAACTATTATTGAATATAGACATTTCTTTCAAACTTTTTATATATTTAAACAAAAATGAAATTAGAATAAATTGATGATTAGATTTAAAGATATTTTTTTAAAAATCCATAACTAACAAGACTTTTATGACTAATTGCAAAGATGTTTTTTCCCTCTCACAAAAACATTTTTCATCTGCAAAAATCGGTCATCACTTTGTCATTAATACAGTGAAACAAGGTTTTTAACAAATGTACTCTTACTTAAACATTGTCTGATGGCAGAAAAAAAACTTTATCAGTTTATTTAGCTTATTATTCATTCAGATAATCTTTAAAAGGGTGTGTCTACTTTTCTCTGACATTGATTAAATGATAAAAATATAAATGATGATTTTACTGAAAGAAAAATTTATAAAAGTATTAAACAAATTTCTGATTTATAGAATTTTTGATGAATTTAGAAAATGCGTACTGTTTTGGAACCGTATATATTCTAATTTACCTTAAAAACAGTTTAAGTTTTGTATTTTGTAAGCTATAGTATTTGTAAAGACGATGTTCTAATTATACGTAAATTATTTGTTTCTAATTTCGGATTAAAGGTTCTAAAAGCAGGCCACTATATGCAAGCAAATATGCGCTAATACCTTTAAAATATGAAATAATATGCGCTACATCTCTTAAATTATGCAAAAAGATGCATTAAAAATTTTAAAATACACAAAAATATGCATCAATAAGTTGTCAATTAATTCTAATTTTCACAGGAAAGCATTTGCACTATAAATAAACATACGAGAACTAGGCAGGAATAATTAAAAATGAATGTAAATGGTTTTCGTAATGTAAATGGTTTTTGTTCCATTATATAATTATATATTTTTACAAATTTCACAGAGTGAAATTTTTGTGTTTGATCGCCAATGATGTTTTCTGGTAAGGGAAATGTTCTTTCAACATCTACTGATGAAATACAATAGATTATACGATTTCTTCTGGTAGCCCAACTTCTTTCCATTAATGAATCTATTTATCTTTTTTAGCTTTATGAACACTGGACATTTATTAAATTTTGTTAGGATTTTCTAGAAATTTTTACCCTATTGCATCTGCAACTGAAGATATATGATCTCTTAGATACAGACTTTCTCTATGTCTGTACCTGCAACATAGAGAAACATTTCACTCGTTTATAATTTTTGTAACGTTTCGGGTAACCGTGAAAACTGATTTTCAAACACTGTTGATAAATTTTGAACATTATTATCTGGTAAAATATCCTTAGCTATACAAATCACACAACAGTCTGAACTGGCAAATCTTTTAAGAACATCTTATATAGCATTTCAAATATTTCCATAAAATTTAGCTGCATGAGTCTAGTTTCTCCATCTTTGTGATACTGGTTCTGAAAGTAAGCAGAATGTTAAGAAGCATTTCCTTGTAAAACTTTTACTTGTGTTGTTAATTTCAGAAAGATTTCTTTAATGCAAGAAGTAATTGTATTTACTTGAACCATGTTTTCCCAGATTTGTTCAGCGATGCAATGAAAAGCGTGGGCCAAACATGTCGCATGAATTAAATTGGGATAGAATACTTTTAAGGAGTTTGCAGCTTTGACCATAAACGGAGTAGCATCACTAAAAAATACTAAAAACTCTTTACAAAATGCATCGTTGTCAGGCTTCAAAGTACGCAAATAATCGTTAATGCATCTTGCCTAACATGTAGAGTGATCAACTTTTTCAAGTTTTACTTATGGAAGAAATGAGATGCAGATGAGAGGGTTTGAGGATAATTTTATCATAAATAAAATGTGCTATACAGCGGTAACACCTGTCAGTTGTTCCATTTGCAGTTTCTCCAACGTCACTTCTGGTCTCGTTTATAACGTCCTTCTGCAATGTAGCTACATTTTTTTTTTTTTTTTTTTTTTTTTAAGTGACGATTCACCAAGTATAGACTGATTAGTAACTTTTCATTAGAAAATTTTCGAAATTGGGATTATTCTGTTTGTTTAATGGTATATTACTCTCAACCATTGCTTGAAAAAAAAAAATCCAAATCAAAGACATTTTTCTCACTTGAATTTTTACTTTTCTGATCAGAATGTCATCGATTTGTAATAAAAAAATTCAATTTAAACGATTGTTTTAACTCAATATTTTAATATGAGACAAGTAAGTATTTAGTAAATGTTGATCAACTAAGAACGTATCTTCACAAAGTATTTTTTTTTCAAAAATTGCACAAAACTTTACTATTTCATGCAAGTTCTTCATTGTTTTCTTTTATCCACGTATTTATTAAAGGACTTTTATCTGGTCGCAGATTTTTATTTTCGAAAATAGCTCCGTTTGATGAAATGGTATACTACTGAATGATTGAAGCGAGATAATGAATGAACACTTTTCAAACACGAAATAAATATTCTATTTTCAACCCCGTGTATTTTTTAAAATTGAAAGAATTTAAAGATATGATAGGTTGTGCTAATTATCTTCTTATAGAACAATTATCTCTTGACCACCAATTTCATAACCGCGCATCAAACGAATTCACGTTTTGTAATTTATTATGGTTTGGAAAAACGTATTTGTTTGTTCTTTTGCCGAATGAAAAATATACAAAATATGTCCTTTTGATGAAATTTTGAAATTCTTTTATGAACTCATATACATGTATGTGCATTCATAGACAGTTCTAGAAAATTTAACTAAAATATGCAAATGCATATGCGTATATGGGATTGCATGTAAATCTGACTATACTTATGACATATGGACATTGGCAAACATCTTATATCATTAGATTAGTAAATATGAATTAAGATTTCATGTTGTTTTAACTTATTGTTTTATGAATATTTCATATTTGAATACATTAAATTGATGAAATGGAATAATGAAATTATTATTGAATCCATACACATGGATGTTCTTTACACGGAATAAACATAAATTATTGTTAAAAAAATAAACAAATATGCTCAATATTTATTAAGTTTTTAATTTTTAGAGAAATCATAGGGAAGATTTTGGAAGAGACTTCGGCCATGAAACTAAATTAAATTAATTGTTTTATAAAATTGGAATACAGGGTTTGCGAAAAATAAGTTACACAATTCAAAGTGCTCTGGCGTGCATTTTACAGCTTTGAATTACACGAAATATTAACTACAGACAATTCAAAAAATGCGCTAGACCTAGATTAAATAAAAATTATGTAATCTTATAGAAAAAATTCTAGTTTTACAAAATTTAAAAATTTTTAGATTATTAGTAATTTTCTATCATCTGTAAACGTGTCTGCTGCAGATATGGAAGAAAGCATTCATCGCCATGTTTTTCGGATGTTTGGCCAGACTCGTTGTGTATGTTTTGCGATTACAGCTAATTTCTGACAATGATGACGGAGATTCTAAGAATTTATTTTAATCATATTAAACATTTACATGAAGTCATAATGGAAATTGTAATGTATAAGCGTACTTATTATTTATTTAAATGCTAACGCGTAAGCTTTCGACGAGTATTCAAAAGATTAAAACATATTTTCTATCAAAGGATGAGCTCAACATTTGAGTATCTGTAGTGTAACCCTTTATACTCCAAATTATGAATCAAGAAATTGCTCCTCCTCAATAATTATCTCCCTCAATGTCTGAAGGTATAGTGTGGAATAATTTCATAATACGGAAATTAGATGAATTCTTTCATTAAAACTGATTTAATAAATCGGTAGTTTTAGCATTTTTGTAAAATATTTACAGGATATAATAGAAGATATATTAGAAAAAAAATCATAATAAAAATATGGGAATTAGATAAGTTTTTGTTTCATTAAAACTCAATTAATAAATCGATAGTTTTAGAATTTGTTTTGTAAAATATTTACAGGGATAATTAGATAAATTAACCAAAAATACTGTTATGGAAATCTTGCAATTCTTATAAAAATAATTTAAATAGACGTATTGTAATGCTATATGTAAATGGAAAGGTTTTTAGTTGCAAATTTTTAATATAACATTTTTTAATGAGAAAAAAACTACATATATATATGTATATATATATATATATATATATAATTGTTGAGAATATAACCACTTAAAAAATGTTCAGCTTCGACTGTTTTGTTGGGCTTTCTAAATGTGATCGAGAAAATTATTTTATATGAAAAGTAAAATTTACTGTTAATGATAGGCGAATTAAATAAATTTTATATTAAATATTTTTAAATATATTTAAAAGTACCGTCGGAGAAATAAGTTAATTTTCGTTTCATTCGGAGCGGCAGAGCGCACCTCAATACCTCTGCATTGCGTATATTTATGCGAGTATATATCGCTTATATATACGTATATATCATCGCGTATATATACGTATATATCATCACGTATATATACGTATACATTAAAACCCTTTACACATAAGTAACATATTAAAAAACTAAATTAGATTGCTCGGAAAGTTCCTTCCGTATGGGAAAAAAGATTCATACCGGAAAATTCCGCCAGTTAATTATTAGAAATTAGCAATCGGAAATAATGTCTAATAATTAAGTTATAGAATTTTCCGGTACAAACCAACTATCCAATCGATAAGTACTTCCCGAACAACCCAATAAAATAAATCAAAATGTAAGTTTTGCTTTTCTCAGTTATTGGAATAATAAAATTAAAATTAAGTATAATATTTCTGGAATGAACAACACTTGATACTTTTCATGTAATTAAAGCATACAAATCCAAAATACAAGCAGAAGTGGAATTGGATATAATAATTCTGTTCGTCCGATGACGACTGTCACCTGAACAAAACAAAAATCTGTTATTTAACTAGGACTTATCAAAAGACGTTACGAACTGTTTTCTATTGAGAAGAAAGTGACATTTTACGAAAATGACAGCTGCTAATAGGAAATAAAAGGCTTAGTTTATCAGGACTAACAGTGTTGAAGTAATAATAGTTGACATAAGGCACTTCATTTTAGTTCCTTCTGTTAATTTTCTTTCTATGTAATGGAAATCGCAGTCATTTTATAAAACGACGCAATTACAGTAACAACGAAATTTTATTGTACTGATTCTGTCTACTAAAATTGTATTCCTTTTAAAGAAAAAAACTGTTCAATGTCATAAAATAACACTGTTAAGTCCACATTAAACGAAGATTTTCTAACGAAAATTGAGAACTTGGAATTTCAATGTGCTTTTCATGAAAGTAAAAGTGTACTTTTATGCAAGTAATAGTAATAAATCTTATTTTTTTTCTTGTATAATTCTTTGAAATAATAATATTCAGTGTAATTATTTGAAACTTTACTTCTGTTTTTCTATTTAAAGGTAACAACAATCTTTGTATGAATGAATACATATAAGGTACACTGTAAAAAAAATTGCTTTTAATAAAAGGCTTAGTTTACCAGGGCAAACAGTGTTGAAGTAATAACAGTTGACATAAGGCAATTCATTTTAGTTTCTTCTGTTAATTTTCTTTCTATGTGATGGAAATCGCAAGTAATTTTATAAAACGACGCAATTACAGTAACAACGAAATTTTATTGTAGTGATTCTGTCTAGTACAATTGTATTCTGTTTAAAGGCAAAAACTGTTCAATGTCATGAACGAACACTGTTACGTCCACATTAAACGAAGATTTTCAAACGAAAATTGAGAACTTGGCATTTCAATGTGCTTTTTATGAAAGTAAAAGTGTACTTTAATGCAAGCAATAGTAATAAATTAAAAAAAATTGTTGTATAATTCTTTGAAATAATAATATTTAGTGTAATTATTTGAAACTTTACTCCTGTTTTTCTATTTAAAGGTAATAACAATCTTTGTATGAATGAATACATTTAAGGTACACTGTAAAAAAATTGCTTTTAATAAAAGTCTTAGTTTATCAGAGCAAACAGTGTTGCAGTAATAATAGTTGACATAAGGCAATTCATTTTAGTTTCTTCTATTAATTTTCTTTCTGTGTGATGGAAATCGCAGTCATTTTATAAAACGACGCAATTACAGTAACAACGAAATTTTATTGTAGTGATTCTGTCTAGTACAATTGTATTCTGTTTAAAGGCAAAAACTGTTCAATGTCATGAACGAACACTGTTACGTCCACATTAAACGAAGATTTTCAAACGAAAATTGAGAACTTGGCATTTCAATGTGCTTTTTATGAAAGTAAAAGTGTACTTTAATGCAAGCAATAGTAATAAATAAAAAAAAATTTCTTGTATAATTCTTTGAAATAATAATATTTAGTGTAATTATTTGAAACTTTACTTCTGTTTTTCTATTTAAAGGTAACAACAATCTTTGTATGAATGAATACATTTAAGGTACACTGTAAAAAATTGCTTTTAATAAAAGTCTTAGTTTATCAGAGCAAACAGTGTTGCAGTAATAATAGTTGACATAAGGCAATTCATTTTAGTTTCTTCTATTAATTTTCTTTCTATGTGATGGAAATCGCAGTCATTTTATAAAACGACGCAATTACAGTAACAACGAAATTTTATTGTAGTGATTCTGTCTAGTACAATTGTATTCTGTTTAAAGGCAAAAACTGTTCAATGTCATGAAAGAACACTGTTAAGTCCACATTAAACGAAGATTTTCTAACGAAAATTGAGAACTTGGCATTTCAATGTGCTTTTTATGAAAGTAAAAGTGTACTTTAATGCAAGCAATAGTAATAAATTAAAAAAAAATTCTTGTATAATTCTTTGAAATAATAATATTTAGTGTAATTATTTGAAACTTTACTCCTGTTTTTCTATTTAAAGGTAATAACAATCTTTGTATGAATGAATACATTTAAGGTACACTGTAAAAAAATTGCTTTTAATAAAAGTCTTAGTTTATCAGAGCAAACAGTGTTGCAGTAATAATAGTTGACATAAGGCAATTCATTTTAGTTTCTTCTATTAATTTTCTTTCTATGTGATGGAAATCGCAGTCATTTTATAAAACGACGCAATTACAGTAACAACGAAATTTTATTGTAGTGATTCTGTCTAGTACAATTGTATTCTGTTTAAAGGCAAAAACTGTTCAATGTCATGAAAGAACACTGTTAAGTCCACATTAAACGAAGATTTTCTAACGAAAATTGAGAACTTGGCATTTCAATGTGCTTTTTATGAAAGTAAAAGTGTACTTTTATGCAAGCAATAGTAATAAATTAAAAAAAAAAATCTTGTATAATTCTTTGAAATAATAATATTTAGTGTAATTATTTGAAACTTTACTTCTGTTTTTCTATTTAAAGGTAACAACAATCTTTGTACGAATGAATACATTTAAGGTAATTTGTAAAAAAAAAAAAATGCTTTTAATCCAGATGCAAGTTTTTTAAGCTGTTCGTAACTGTAATATAACCGCTTCAAAGTGACCAATAATTCCGGAAAGAGTTTCCTTATCTCCAGAGACCTCTCAAACCATTAGATTTTTCAGATTTATAGAAGTATTTCTGGAACAAATGTTTCATTTGCTGCCCTTAATCTTTAGGTGCGTTCGTAATTATATAAATACGTAGCATCTATAGTCATCGTCTGGTCCGTCCGTCTGTCGGCATATAACAGCGCTAAAACTACCCAACTGAATGGTTTGGAATTTGATATATATAATTGTCACCGAATTTTGTCGAGGCATTTCAAATTTTATGAAAATCGAATCAAAACTTAAAAATATATTAATAAAAGTTTTCTTTATTCTATTAAATCCTTTCATACGTAATGTATATAGCAAAAGCGCAAGTCATGTGACTGAGGAAAACAAATACGGGCTAACCACATCTTTTACCATATGCCAAGCGGCCATTTTTATTTAAAATTATTTTTTCGAATAAAATTGCATAAAATTTACATTTTTAGAAAGATCGTTTAAAACAATTGTTTCCTTGAGAGATGAGTTACATTCAAATATGTATAGATTCTGAGATAACTTCAGTGAAAATTAGATTAATAGCCGAATACCTCAATTCATTAAAGTAAATAAACAAAATTTTCATTCATTGTGAGTCATAGAAATATTAAACCCTGAAGGTAATCATTCGCAAAACAAGATCTCCATGGCAAATTTTACAAAAATCGCATCTGTAATCATGGCATTCATAATAAAACAAAAAAAAAGCATCCCCATTTCGCTCATAGCAGACGATATAGTTCATTTCACTTAATTAATAAAGATGATTTTTTTACATTGTAAAACTAGTTATAGCACGAAACGAACGCACCTCATTTGTCACGTTTAACGTACAATTTCCAACTTGTTTGAAACGTTTTCGAGTAGTCTTTACAGTGTTATTAATAATTTTTCTGAACCTGAAATGCAATCTGTTCTCAAGTAAACATTTTCCTTTTCAACAAATGTTATAAATTAAGCATGAATAATGAACAGCATTATACTTAACATTGAAATTAATAACATTAAACTTTTATTTTGTTACACTTGCATAAATACTGTTAAGCAGTTGAAAATGTTTACTTGATAATTAATAGCACCCGAGAAATCGTTATCTCAGGTAGAGGAAATTGATTAGTACATTCTCAGAAAAAACTGTAAATTTATGACCGTTTGCTCTTCAATTTTCACGAGCAACAGCCTTATTTGATGAAAAACGGTCTGAACCAATAAATAAGCGGCCTTATCCCTTAGATACTTAGAAAATTAAGAGCAATCCACATATTCTTACAGTTCTAGCCCATATGTTAGCAAAAATACGGTACGACCCCGTACATTGTCCTCCGCTAGGGTGTAACCCTTCATTTTACTCGTGTTTCGAAAATTTTAACCCGCCAAGACAGCGATTCTGTCATGATTATCTAACGTGTTACGTGCTACGGGACAGTAAGCAAAGTGTTATTGTCTTTTAAAGTGCATTATATCCTGTGCATTATAATGCTGTATTACTTTGCCTCTTAAAATTGCGGGCTGCACAAAATGATAGGCATGCATTTTATTTTTATGGGGCATGACTGGAATCTCTGCCCGTAATTTTACTGCAACTTTTTAACAGTGTACACTGTAAAAACTAATGGGAAACGCATACGAAAATTTCTGGCAGCAAAAGGAACCTTTGTTTCTGAAATCTCGGAAATCTATTGATTTCAAAGGCTTCTAAAGACAAAGGAACGCATTTCGAAAATATCGGTAAGTTAGAAGAGATTATATTATATTTTCGTAAGCTGTAAGAGCTAGGTTAAGACAACTTTGTATTTTTTTATAGTGTATTTGTGATTTTTTTTTATGAAATACGTGTCTAGCTAAATTGTTTTTCCTTTTTGTTTTAAACTGTTCGAAATCGAACAATTATGTCGGTATTTGAAAAATATAATATAAAAAAGTGAGCAGTGTATATAAAAACTAGTATTTTTAAAGAAGGAAAAACGTAATTTTTTATAGAAACGTACATTGATAAGTTAAAAAAAATGTTTTACTTTTGTTTGTGTAATAATTTAATGAAAGATCGTTTGATATTTCTACAAGTGTTCTGTAATAATAGGATAATAGTCTTTTATAATTGTAAATATTAACACACCAAACAATTCTTTAAAAAAATCAGCATATACATCAAATTTCATTCATTTCCCGAAAAAAAAATTATCTGTCCCATGCTTAAATGTTGTTAATGAATATGTATACTATATCTATATTTTGAAGAAAAAATATTTATGTAAAATATATCTGTGTGTGACGATGACGTCATATTGACAGTGGCAACGAACTGACAAATAATTTTCTATCTTTTTGCAAATTTAATTATATTTTAAAAATGGCAATATTTTAATTTTTAAGTCGTCTAAAAATATAAAATATAAAAGGTACTTTCAAATACAGTTTGTTTGGAAACTCATTATCAATTTACTAATTTTCTATCGTTTAAAAAACGAATTTCAAGTATGATTTTTTTAAAATCTATCTCAAAAATGAACTTGCAACACGATTACAGAAGATTAACATGTTTGCAACTAAAACAATCGAAATAATTCAACAATTGTTTGTATCCGTGTAATGTTCCATAATTAAAATGCAAAACAAAATTGAAACTTCTCAAATAAATAAATAATCAAATAAAACACAAATTTAACAGACGTAATGGAACTACGTGCTTTAACACTCAAACAATAAATGAAAAAAAAAAAAAAGTTGCACTAAATAACAAATATTCCGACACTGGCATGCAGCTAATACAAATGTACTAAAAAATGCTTTTTTGGAGTAGTTGGTGAGAAATCGAAAAAAAAAATACAATGTATTAAATCCATTAAAGTTTTCAATTAATAATGACGAGCAGGGCAGACCGAGTCTGACCGACTTGGTCAAAATTAGCTTTGAGTTCAAATATCATGACCCATGACAAAAATGACTAACTAATCAAATTTTCTCGAACATGTGACCAAGCCCAATTGTCTTCTCGTACCCGAAACCCGTAGGATATAAAATTTAGTCGAAATAGACTGAACTTATTTTTGGATAAAATTAGCTTGACCCACATTGACCCAAAAATGACCCACTAATCGAATTTTCTCGGACATGTGACCTAGCCCAATAATTTTCTCGTACCCGAAACCCGTAAAATATAAAATTTAGTAGAAATAGACTGAACTATTTTTTGGATAAAATTAGCTTGACCCACATTGACCCAAAAATGACCCACTAATCGAATTTTCTCGGACATGTGACATAGCCCAATGATTTTCTCATGCCTGAATTTCGTAGAATACAAAATAGAATCAAAATAGTTACCGCCGTTTTTAGATAAAATTAACTTGACCCGCGTTGACCCAAAAATGACCCACTAATCGAAAGTTCTCGAGCATATGACCCAGCCCTTCTGGTCTTCACGTGCTCGAAAATAGTAGGATACAAAATTAAGTCAAAATAGTTTGAACTGTTTTTTAGATACAATAATTAGCTTAACCCTGACCCATGATGACCCTAAATGACCCACTAATCGAATTTTCTCGAACATGTGACCTAGCCCAATGGTTTTCTGGTGCCCCAAAACGGTAGACTACAAAATTTCGTTGAAATCGTTAGAGCCGTTTTTAAGATAAAATTGACGTATATATCCACACACACACACACACACACAAGATTTGCTCGTATTAGAATATATGATTTTCACCTAAGTTCTGTACACCGGGCAATATATCGGGCATATTTAACCAAGGGATACGGGGTGGAGCGTCTGGCGTATGTAAAAGTGAAAGCCTTTTTTTATTTGCATAATTTGTAGCATAAAAAAACCCAACTATTAGTTTCACATGACCTATACCAATCAGTCTTCAAATGTTACGAGATTTGTAGAGAATTTAAACCACAACTACCTATACGTTTTTAATAACAACACAGAAAAAAGAAATATGTACGTACAATTTCTAAAGTTTTTCACACATTTCTGAACGTGCTTCTATTCAGAATTTTATGTCTTTTAAATTTATTACCATGTTTTCGAATACAAAAATAATATCTAAACTTTCAGTAGGTAAACAACTTAAAAATAACCAAACTGTAAAATTATTTGTATATATCTTTTTAAGTTTCTTTATTTGTAATCAATATTTAAATAAATGTGTAGAAAGCAAAATGTATAAATCACATTTTAAAATACGAACAACAAAAAAAGTACATGCAATTATGAAACAAAAACGTTGAAATTAATCCTTGCATTTATTTTCAATTTGAAGGAATGTCAATATGTTAAAAATTAATGGCATTAAAACAGTAAAGCTATTTTTGTAAAATGATTTAGACAAAAGCAAATGACGTAAGTAAATGATGAATTCCGCTACTGGGAAAATAGTATTTAGAGTTGTTTCCTGTTAGGTAAGATCATTAGAGGAGATTTATTTGACATATAATTTGATGCTAGAGAAATAAGAGAAAATATTTTATTTTCTAGACTTTGTTTTTCTGAATATTAATAAAATGCATAATAATGCGAAATATTTTGTTATTATAGAATTACTTACATTGGTTAATAATTTTCATCATATAAATTCTATGTAAAGGATTATTTAAAAAAAAGTAATTCAGAAGATTACAAAAATAAATAAATTGTAATAACACACAATTTTACAAAATAGAAAATTGATAATAGCAACCCATTCACATTTTTCAAGTAAAATAAACATATTTTAATCTTTTGAGGGCCGGTAGTATCTATTATATACCACCTAATTTTAATCCGATTCAAAACAGAAACTTTTAATTAAATTTTATTTTTTTAAATTTGACGAGAAGAAGTTGAAAAATTGCTTATTCCTATTTTGAGCTAAATTCTTTCCTAAATTCCGGTGGGAATTCAACGTTACAGGAGTACAAGTGTTTGCCCCTGAAAGGGTTAAACCATACGTTTTACTCACTAAGTGACATCAAATATGTACCACATTTTAAAAATAAATTTTCTGGTACGAAACACGTTTATTTGACATGAAAAAAGGAGGGATATTGCCAGCTATGCCGCATCTCATATTATTGGGTGGTCATAAATTCTTGCCCTGATTTCAATAATCTGTTGCAGAAAAACTAATATAATTCGGCATATGCTTCGGCATATAATTCGGCATATTTCATTATATTGTAAAGACATTTGTGAAATTTTTAATACAAGTACTTACGTCAGTAAATTTCGATGTGAGCACCCTTAATAGCTCGAAGGTGTCAAGTCAGAAATACATTTCTCTCCAGTTATTGCCCAACGTTTCGGCTGTCACACTAGACACAGTAATCTGTGATCTGGACATTGAGTGTTTCAATATATTTTACTGGTGTTGCAAAGACTCTGTTCTTTATGTACCCACAAAAGAAAAAAATTGAGAGGAGTTAGCCCATCCCGTCCGATTCATCTCCCAGAAAAATTTTCATCAAGGAACTCCCGAACGACGCACAGTGGGGCGTTTTGATGATCTTGGTAGACAAAATTCATTTTTTCAATATTCTCGAAATTTAACAAGACCAACAAGATTTAACAAGCTGAATGTCTATTTTGTCGAGATCCGCACGATTTTTGTCGAAAAAATTCGTGGTGTCGATTAATTTTGACCGTAAAGAAGACATTTGCTGAATTGGTTTGAGGGTGTTTCAACGGTTGTATTTATTTCCCTAAGTTCGAAAGCACGTCTTAACTTTTATGTTTAATGTGAAAGCACGAGTTTACTGAAAACATATTACACATTAGTCAAGGTAAGATTTAACCAAATGTTGTTTGCAAATAAGCGACATTAAACCAGTTTAAATGCTTTTTTCAGAAATTGTATTTTTGGATGATTCATGTTGTTGTTTACAAACTTTATCTTGACTTTTAATACGTTATTAAGCATTATTAAGCAATAAGATTTTTTTTAAGTAAAAGTGTCATTCCTAAAGTATTGGAAATTTAAGAAAACTCCTGCGAAAGATTGCGAATCGTAAAGTTTTTATCAATAAACCAGCTTTATATTAACTTTCAGTGTATGTATTATATTTAGTGAAAATTTTGCAAGTCAATTTTACACCATTTTTAATTATCTGATTAATCTGAAACTTTGAATTCATGTGTAGTTTTAATGATAATACAATATTGTTATCATTTGACGAGCGTAGAAGTTATACTGTTTCTACAGGGTTACACAAAAGTTTAGTTTAAATCTTGCAAGTTAATTTTAAACCACTTCCAATTATTCGATTAATCGAAAACTTTCAATACATGTGTAGTTTAAATGACAATACAATATTATTGTAATTTAAGGAAAGTAGAAGTTATACTGTATCTACAGGGCTACACAAAAGTTTAGTTTAAATCTTGCAAATCAATTTTAATCCACTTATAATTATCAGATTGAGCTGAAACTTAGCTTACATGTCTGTTATATATGCCAATTTAATTATATTACAATATGGGGAACGTAGAAATTATGCATTTTTTACAGGGACACACAAAAGATTGTGTAAATATTGTTATTTATAAACACAAATTTTAATTCAATTTCAACAAAATTAATCTAGATTATCGAGATGCACAATACCATCTTATAAAGTGAAAATAAAGTGAGCAGCAGCTATATTTCTCTTAAAGGCCACACAAATAATAATTCGGATGCATCACCGTCTATAAGCAAAAATTTTATTTCAAATTCAATAAAATTTATATAGATTATGGATTTACACAACAGCATTTTTTCAACTGAAAATAATTTGCGTAGCATATATATTTTTTACAGAGTCACACAAAACATAAAAGCTTATTTTTTTAAAATATGTTTTTATTTTTAAACATTTTTTTTTTCACGATGACTACACAAATTTCTCGACAATCTGTTGGGTTTCCAACCCAAAGGAAAATTGGAAGCTGTCCTTTCATTTTTGTTGAAAAAACTGGGGAATCCTCAGTTAACTGAAGACATTTTTAAGAACCTTAAATCACGTGTCCGGACATTTTGTTTTCAAATTCAACAAAAATGGTCTAAATCGGAAATAAATAGACAATGATTTTACAAATACAATTCCGCCTGGTTTCAAGTAACTTTTCACATAACATATGGCATTATTCAAACAATAGAAAACGGAAAAGTCTTAAATAAAAGCCACCCTGGTAGATCAGTGAAACCTTATTATTATTATTTTAATTATTATTTAATCATTAAGTTATATTAACTTAGAGTGTAAGCATGTATGTTTTATCCAAATCGTGCTGGTCAATTTTAAACCACTTTTAAACCACTTTTATTAAGTAATAATAATAATAATAATATAAATAATTAAATAAACCAAATATTTATCACTGTTTGGGCATTTTATTAGTGATACATTCGAAAAATATGCAAAACCCAATTAAATTCCCACGCAATAATTTTGTCCATCTAGATCGTCAAAATGCGCCACTGTGCGACGGTAGAGACAAGACTAAAAAATTGGACATTCAATGGTTATTTCGTAATATTTTTTTGTAATCAGGGAAAGACTTTATGATCACTCTGTATATTTATATCTCTTATTTTTGAAATATTTGTTTTTTTTTTCTATTTATCTTTTTACGGGGGCACAAGTCTTTGAGTGTATCGAAACGATCAAAGACATTTTCAAATTATCAAAACTCACATAATATGCAACTGAGATTTTTATTTCTTATTTATTTCCTTAAAATAATTACTTTTAAGTATATTATACAGAAAAAAAAATTACATGTTCAAAAATAATAATTTTATTTTAATGTAAAAACTTTCTATCACTAATATGTGAATGAAAATCATTTGCACCCATGTAAAAATTACAAATCACGCATGTCATTTTTTTTTGTTCAAAATAGAATCATAACATACTCAACTCATATCTAACTTAAAAGCAATATATACACAAAATGCATTGTTAAAAATTTAATTTTTAATTAAAAACTTTCATATTTTTCAAGTGCAAATAAATAAATAAATAAATAAATAAATAAATAAAATAAAATAAAATAAAATAAAATAAAATAAAGTATGCTTTTTTTGTTTTGTTTTAACATAAAAATTATAAACTAACGCACATGTGGTTAATTTGTTTTATTTTTACCTTATGCAGCTTGAGAGTAACAGTGCGCGCAAACTCAAAATTTATCAATATGAAAAAAGGCATCTTAAATTTTAAATATCTACTTAAATTATCCATATAAAGCCATCTATAAATGATTATAACTCAAGATAAGGCGGCTTTTTTTCAATGTTTTTTTTTTTTTTTTTTTTTTTTTTTTTTTTTTGCATATTGTTCAGAAATTTTAAAATATTCAGAATAAAACAAAATCGGAAAACTGATTTTTTCGAAGTTTAAAGTTACTGTGCCCATTAAGATTCTTTATTTGAAATCTGTACAAATTTGATAAAAAATCACATTTTACTATTAATGAAGAGACAACAAACGTGTAATTTTATAAAAATTCATTAAAGCAAAATTAAGTAAGTACTTTCCTTTATTAAAGAAGTTCAAAATGTTACATATTCTTTCGTAAAAAAAAAGGTCAACGCAAATGTCATGAGAAAATAAATAATGCTACCGGGAAAAGAGTTGTTTCTTGTTAGATCGTTAGAGAAAACTTATTTGATAAAAGTAGGCAGAAGGACATCCATTATTCCCCATTTATCCCATATATTTATTGACATCAATTTCAATGTTAAATAAATGAGCTAATAGATTTTATTTTCTAGATAATGCTTTTCTGAAAAATAACAATAAAAAAGCATTTCAAAGAAAATATTTTGTTATTTCTAAATTAATTATATTTATGCACGATTTTCATAATTTAAAATCTATGGAAATACTATGGAAATGTATTCTTTTTTCAAAAATTATTTTCAATAATAATTATTCCCAAATTTGCAAAATTGAATAAATCATAATTAAGCATAACACTGCAACAGTTCATCCATCACCTTGAAAAATATGTATCTCTCCCATTCTTCAAGTAACTCAGTTTTTCAATTTAGGTTTTTAAGTTTCATCATTCGTAATCAATTTGAATCAAATAAGAAATAGATTTTAAGTAGTAAAAAATAATAATCATGTGATTTCACAAAAAGTTAAAATGAATTAGATTTATTTTTGTTTTGCAAAAACGTCAATATGCTAAAAATAATTGTTTGAAAAAAAAAAGACACATTTACAAAAAGATTTTAAGAAGGAAAAATGACGTAAGTATATAATGAATTCTGCTACGAAGAAAATAGCATTCAGAAATGTTTTTCTTAGATACGATCAATAGAGGAGACCTATTTGATAGACATTTGATACAGAAGAAATAAAGAAATAAATTTGACTTTATAGGTATGCATTTACAAAACTATAGCAAATTTATTTCTTTATTTCCAAAGTGCGTGGACTCTGCAGCATTCTCAAGGCGTGTGGTACAACTACATGAAATCAGGAATTTTCTTTTGAATGTTTAAATCGGATAAATGGTAACCATTTTGTTTAATCCTAGAATTTTTATTTTTTCTGCAATTTAAACAAGGCGAAAGATTCCTATTTTAAAAAAATGTGGTATGCCTGTACGCACACACTTTATTTTAAAATTAAATATATTCATGTAGGATTTTCTTCGAGTGTTTGTTTATCCATCTCTATTTAAGTCATTGATTTATCCAATTTCATTAATTCTTTCTTTCTTTCTTTTTCATTAAATCATCGATTCATTCATTTTTATTCATCACTCATTTTCATTAAGTCATCGATTTATCTCCTTTCATTCATACATTCTTTTATTTTCATTCAGTCAATCATTTTCATTTTTTTTTCATTTTCATTCATTCATTTATTTTGATCCATCCATTCATATATATTTTTTCCTGCTAATAGCATCCCTTTTCGCATGCACTTACAAAATGCACCACGATAAATCAGTCTTACAAAGTATATATACGTTTTGTAAAAACATGTCGTTTAATAAAAAACTGCTGTTAATTAAATATTAATGAATAAATGCATCCACAAATAATCTTATAGATTGCTGTACAAAAGCCTTGCATGGGTTCACTGGTAATAATAAAAATAAGCATATTAAAAAAAATTATAACAATTGGTCAAGTGCGCATTTTGCTTGCGTACAAATGCTTCCGTTCAATAAATTTATTAGCTACTAACTGCACTATTGCAAAAATTCATTGTTACAAGAATAATAAGACTTTGTAAAAAATATACAACGTAAGTTTTTGTATAGCTGTATATTCTAGGAGAGAATAGATGGATATACCATGAACGTTCAGAGAGATATGGAGCTAATTAGTTACAAATATAAATATTATATATGATATTTTACTTACCTAAAAAAAGACCTCGTACAAAGTTTAAACTTGGCGTTGTTCAAAGCATGCTTCGGAAAGATGTAATGTGGCAAAATGTTGGTCCTTGCCATATTTTTCTAGATAGGTTTTTAATCACTTAATGTCTAGGTTAATTACCGATAAAATGTTTTTCGAAAACTATATCAACAATTTATGGATGATTCCGCATCAGTAGGTACCTCGAGAGCCCGTCAACCCCTACGATGAGCGCCGTCAAAGTAAAATTTGTGTGTAACGCAAGAAATGAGATTTTCTCAAAAACTATCTGACCTAAGATAATCGCTATAGTTTCTCTGGTAGGTTTAAATAAACTCTTCTAACATTTTTTTTTTTTTTTGTAATTTCAATTTCAGCAGATTTTTGAAATGAGAAATGCAAATTTTTGCAGTACATTTTCGATGATATCTATGAAAACATAATACCAAAAATTAAAACAAACATGTTTATGAGTTCAGTGTTAAAAGCAGGGCTGCGGAGTCGGTGGGGAAAATGACCGATTCCGACTCCGACTCTGACTCCTGAAATTTTAAAAGAACCGACTACGACTCCGGGATGGCTAAAGTTTTAAGACTATTTCATCATTATTTTGGGTACTGCAGACTCAGGAAAAAATTACAATTTCACACTTTTTGGAGGGTTCTATGCACATGTAAAAAAGGAGGAGAAAATTTACAATTTTAACATTTTACTCCTGGTCCCACAGACCTGAAGAATCTGAGGGAAAACAAGAAAAAAATGGGAAAAACTTTCTATTACAATGATATTTCGAATTCTGTGGACTCCAAAAAGAGCAGAAATTTCAAATTTTCGCATTAGATAGGATTCTGCAACCCCTCCAAAAAACAAGAGAAAGGACTATATAGTAAATGTAAAATATAAACTAGAGATTTCAATTAAAAACAGTTTTCATATATGCTGTACACTGGACAGTATATTGGGCCTGTTTAACCTAGGTTTTTTTGTATATACAGTCCAAGTATAAAAATAATAATTCAGTTTATAAATTTAAAATTACATAGAATTGGTTTAATTTCACTTCAAACTGTCTAAAAAACAAGCTGGAGTCGGAGTCGGAGTCGGCCTGTTTTTTAGTGACTCCGACTCCACAGCCCTGGTTAAAAGATCCTTCGAATGATACCCAGCACGGTATAGGAATTTTTTTTTTTCAGATAACTGAATTAGCCCCACCAAATCTTTCCTCCAAATATTTGTGAATGGCTATTAATCTATAAATTTGTTATTATTTTGAAACACATCAATAAGTTGAAAATAATTACTTAAAACAGAAAAGGTAGTCTTGTAAAAAGATTTAGAAAACGGAAACTGAAGTAAGTAATTGATGAATTCTGTTACTGGGAAAATCGAATTTAGAATTTTTCCTTGTTAGATATGTCATTAGAAGATATTTATTTCACATACGATTTGAAAATGCAAAAAAATCTGGTAATAGATTTTGCTACCTAGGCATTGATTTATTTATTACTAAGAAAAAATATTTTACAGCATATAATATAAAAGTAGGGGGGGGGGGGGGAGTTGTTTAAAACTTGATTTTAACTTTTAAAATAATGATATTTATAAAATAATATTATAATTATTTGACTGTATTAAATGTGTACGGCTTTAAAAAATTAAAAAAAATAAGATCACTCATTACCATAAGTTTTTCCAGTTTTCGCATACAAAAATAAAGATTACTAATCTAGTGGAAACGTCTTATATACTAGAACAACAGCAAAAAAAATCAGACAACCTTTTCCGTGTCTAAATGAAAACAATTTTAATCATAACAAATAATTTTGTTGCCAGAAAACAAATCTAGACCAATTAAAAATATTTATACGCAATTACGTATTATTGAATATTTAAAAATATTTGTACACTTTGCATTCAGTCATTAAATTAAATAAAAATATGCGCATTAAACTAAAAAACAGAAATTAAAATCACAATTTAGGGCTTCAGATGTAAAAGAAGCAAATCTATAGTGCAAGTATCAACTGTAAGACCAAAATTTCTTTAAAAAGTTCGCCAATTCAGAAATTCAGCTTGAGATTGGGTCACATCAATTCCTTTATTCGTTTTATCAGGCTTTTATTATTTCGAATTTTGGTTTAACAAAAGAGGACATTTTCCACAATTTTTTTAATTGTAAAGTCGTTGTCAAGCAAGAATAGTAAATGACTTCCAAATAATCATTTTTTTTAGATTTAGGTAAGAATCTGTTGTTTACTACCACATTTGCCACACTTTATTGTCATACCTTATAGTTATATATCTGATCTGTTTTTGCTTTCATTTTTTTAACTTACAAATGAAATCGTTACTGAGAAATAAAAATAGCAAAATAATTCTATAGTTTATTTATTAATTATTCAAATACGAATGGGGCATTTTGAATCTAAAAATAGCTTGACAGTGCACTCATGCTTTCACAAACGAATTAAAATTTATTATTTTTTTTTTTATTCTGAAGAATAATCTTCTATGTATAATCTGAAAATTTGCGAGGATATAATATTTGGAAAATACATTCATACTGTATAATAATTTTATTGTGAAAATTGTATTTCCAAGTACTTATTAAACAATGCAATACTTTTCAATGTGACGCGTGCTTGAGTGCAATATTAAATTAATTTTCTACGTGGAGAAGCATTGTTCAGATACACACAATGACTCTTGAATCCATAATTAAAACTATGCTTAAAGCTCCAATTCAGATTTTATTTTGATTGTCTAAATTTACAAATTGGAATACCTCTTCGAAATTTAGAATTCCGAGTTGTTTCAAGAGTGTTACATGAGAGTTATATTATTTTACTTGAATTATTTAAGTAAAACTTTCTCTTTCATTTTCGCACATTTAAATTATAATAACAGTTAAAAATGTCAGTATTAATACTGTTTTATAATAATAATATAAATTTTGTCTACAAAAGGACTCTTGAAATTTGAAATTCAATAAGTTAAAAACAAAGAATATAAATATTGAGTAAACAGTATGTTTATAAGGTAGTTGTTAAATTTTGTGTATAATAATAAAAAAAAAATCCAAATTTCTGATAATTAATTTTTATTATGTAAAAAAACTGAAGTGTACTTCAAAACGCAATTTGGGACAATTCCACTAAACAGATATCAAGAGAAATCTTTCACAGAAATTATGAAGACAGCGGCCTTTCAATGCCACTGGTTGGGTGATATATGTTAAAAATTAATAAATAGCAAATTTTTTCTTGGTCTAACTGAATATGATGTTCCAAGAAATTCTATGAATTAACTCTTGAATTACACTCGGAAAACGACATTTTCAAAACTGAGGAAAAATACTCAAATCTGAGTATGTCGCATAGTCAATATGCTCCGAATCAAAATTACTCAAAGTTTAAAACATGTATATACTCATTTCTGAAAACATGGACACACTCAAGAATAAAACATCATGTGCTCCTATTTGAGTATGTCCATGTTTCAAAAATGAGTCTGAACGGATTTTTATGTTCTCATTTTTGAGTATTTCCATGTTTCAAAAATGATTTTGAACTGTCTCTAATCATTTTTGAGTATGCCCATGTTTCAAAAAGGAGTATGAACTCATGTGCTTAGTGTGTCCATCGATGTGCTCAGTTTTGAGAATGTCCATGTTTCAATATTCTGAGTATCTCTGGTATTTCAAAATTGAAAGCATTGTATCGTCATATTTAAAACAAAAATTTTCATAACAAAATGAAAACATCGATTTACTCAAATTTGAAAGTGTCATTTTTCTTAGTGTAGTGCGGCAAATAAATTGTGTAGCACGCAGACAAGCAGGTATTTCCCAAAAATGGCCAAATGGTATTCGCGATATCCTAAAACGTGTAAATCTAACAAAAATTGGAAACAGAAAATTTTCCCGCATGTAGTATTTACAAGCATAATCAAACTGTCAAACGGTAACTAACATTGATCAAACGGTATGCCTTAAAATTCGCATGCTTTGTTTTAAAATACTAATTTAACATGAAATTATAACATGCTTATTAATTTTTACATAAAGACGTAGTTTTTCAGCTGTCGTCTCTCAGGTGAACTTGCCTCAATCGTGCACGTATTCACCATTCACACTTCAACTGACAGAAGAGCCTACAACAGTCATGCGGTAACATGCGCAAGCTAATGCTAGACCAATTGGGCCGTTTATTACAAATTTATCGTCTGCATTTTAATATTTTTAAATGATTTGTTTTTGCATAGCAGAGCCACGGTCGATGTATAATGTGATATATTTATATTTTGGTGACAGATTATTTCAAAGGCGCATGCTACTTCGATTTGAGTGATGACGGATGTAAAACTAGGGTTGTAATTTGATATTTGTATTAGATTTTAGGTGTTATAATTGAAGTTAGCTGAGGATTTCCGTAATGGCTGATTGTAGTTAAGCTTATAAGTATCAGTCACACAGAATTAACCTTGTTTTTAACATCCTTTTTATAACAAATAAACGATATTATTTGTATTTAATAAAGAAAATATCTGCAGAAATATTTTGGAGGGTTACATAACATTTCCTAATAAAAGCAATTATCATATAAATGTTGTAAAATTTTTCAAATCTTTAAAACCAAAATGAAAGATTCTAATTTAAAAAAAAATTATTACTTACATTTTTTAGAATAAATTTTTGGAAATATTTGTTTTTCATCGTAACATTATCGTAAAAAAATATGCAGCAATATTACATATTCATATAAACAAACCTTCTGCAGTACTGTCCGCCAGAAATCCTAGTATAAGAAATTTTGTGAATGCGTAGTAGTCCTAAAATCCCTATGATCTAGGAAAGCAGGTTAGTTGTTAAGAACTAATACAAAACAAGTTGGAAATTGTACGTCAAACGTGACAAGTGAGGTGCGTTCATACAATAGCTAGTTATATAAATATTCAGATCCTGATGATTTTTAATTCTGTGGAATGAATTATATCGTCTGCAGATTAATTTCTATAATAAAATAAGTATCTCGGTCGCTTGACGACTAAACCTCGGAAGCGCCAATAACAAGAAAGCGCCGATTTTTTTTAAATTCAAATTTCTTAATAAATGTTTTTATTAATATATTCTAAAGTTTTGATTCGATTTTCATAAACTTTGAAATGTCTCGAAAAAATTCTACAAAGATAATATATCTTAAATTTCAAAGCATTCGGTTGGGTAGTTTTTGCGTTGTTATATGCGGACGAACGGACAGACAGATGGGCGGATCAGACGGCGACAATAGGTACTACGTATTTATATAATTACGACCGCATATTACGAATCCATAACATACTGTCACACTGACAGCTACTATCCATGATTTTCATTTGAAAAAAATTAACTAAAATTAAATAGAAAATAAAATATTAAGTAAGGAAAGCTGAAAATATTATATACAGCAATAGTATAGTAATATTTTATCGTACATGAAACATACAATATTAACATATTCGGTCCTAGACTTATTTTATGTATTTAATAATTAAAAGGTACTCGTATGAGAGTATTATCTATGCATAGGGCTCATGCTCAGTTTATTATTTTGAAATATCTGACATTCAATTTCATAGACCTCATAACTAATAGATTATACAGGTGTGTGTCTAATTCTTTTTCTAAACAAGAAAAATGTTTCAACTGAAGATGTTTGATTGGCACAGAGAATCTTGTGAATCATACCTGTTATTAGTGTTCTTAGACGATTTGTTTAATCAAGTAAGGTTGTGAAACACGATTGATGTTTAATAACTGTTGATGTAAGAAAAATAGTTATCATATTCAGTGTACATAATAAAAGTAAACTATTGCATTGGCGATTATCATTTGGATGTATCTGAATAGACGAGTTACATGATAAACAATGTATGGACGTAATGCAAGGAGCTTCATGTCTGTTTCTGTCAAAAGCGTCAAGTAAAGACAAATTTTATTGCTAGTATGCCACTATTCAACTGTAGAAATGTACCTTAAATGTCCTCATTAGCTAGAACAAAAAGAGAAAAAGATAAAGTTTTAGCAATAAATGCCGAATATATTCTATTTTATTCACCGTCCCAGATTTTAAATATGAACTGATTTTCGGTTCAAAAACAGTATTTTTATGCCACAAAATATTCGTTTGTTTAACCACAAAACATTCTAGATTATAAATCCTCAAAGTCTGTTTTACACAGCAGTTTGTATGTCTTCAGTGTTATTTTTTGAAATTCAAAAAAACTTAATTGTACTGTTGAACATTTAAATACACAATATCCAGTGTTAACTCTATAACTGCAAAATATCAACCTGGATATGAATTTCTTCACCTACATCTGAAAGAATTTAGAAGAAAGTCAACGTAATTTGAGGAATTCAGAATGAAAGCAGATGAAGTCCATAAAACAAAATCAAGAGATATTTGGAGGTAAAGTTTATGGTCTCTCCTGTATACCAATCAGAATTACAGGAGAGTAGAGCGATATGTTGCTTCCTTTGTGTCTTTTTGGTTAGTATCGGTGCCAGCTAACTCAGTCATAAATAGAATTTAAGGTTTCAAACTATGTTTTTTTACAGTAATTGGGCAGCGCTGTGGCATTGCATTTTTCACAATTTTGACTAAACAGAACAATGATCCCAAAAATCTAGTTACTAACGTGTAATTCACTTCAAATATCTACAAAGTTCAACTAAACAAAGATTCAATTACATGAAAATCACAGCTAGGATAGTCCACGGCCAAGTCCAAGAAAATCTCGATGCGTTCAGCTAAAATACTGACAAAACATCGGTAAAGTTATCTTAACTTTCTAAATAATAGCAACCCTTGGCTGCCAAATACCTTTATTGGAACTAAAATTCAAAACTATCTTACCAACGGATATTCTTTGCTCAATGAAATCACAACTTCAGGAAGCAACCAAAATATGCCCTGCTAATGCTGGTCTAAGACACCTTAAAGGAGATATCCTACCCAAATCCACTGAAATAAACTTTCATCCTTGCTTATATACCATTGTTAATTGACCAAAGAATCTAAAATTTGTATAAAAACACTGCAAAATACGGAAAACCCACAAATTCCGGAGGGTACATGTAGTCTTCGAAAGTTAAAGTAAAATTCAGTACAGCGGTCGCTGTCGCGCTCACATATATTAAGTTGTGACATCACGTTCTCATTCAAAACACTAGAATGCCTTTATAAGATAGTTACTAGCCCACTACAACTTTTTAAACCTAGCATTTGGTTTGTAACTGTACCGAAAAAAATTATAGAATTTATAGGACAAGAAATCATTTAATACTGGATAGAACTATAAAATTCACTGTTAAAAAGAACAGGTGTTTCTTATTCTAAGAAAATATAATATAAACACGAACAAAAATATGTAATTTTTTCCTCCGAGTTACTAACGATTCTGAAAGCGTTCTTTATTTTTAGAAACCTCAGAATACCATATATTTTTGAGATTTAACCCCTTAACTTCCGGGGTTTTTGACACCATAAAATAAACATAGGGACAATACACCACATTATCCGTTCTTAAATAATTGCCTTGTATAATCAAAAAACGTCTGCCAATTAATAAAACGAAGATTACAGTTAAAAATTAGTTGTGTCCAAAAGTTTTTAGTAACGAACGAAGCAAACTCTTCTTTACAGTCAAGTGGTTAAAGAAGCATTTTTAAAAAAACAATTTTTTTTTACTGCCAATGATTTTCGGAAAAGTTTCTGAAATTTTTTTACAGTGAACTAATCGATTTTCTCAATCAGAAATATACGTTTTCTGGGTGCTTTCCATTCTCAAGTAAGCATTTTCATATTCAACATACATATTTTACAGAAAACATCATAAATTAAAAGTATCATCCATAACATAAACTTTATGCTACTGTTATCGCATGTATAAATTCAGTTACGCAGTTGAAAATGTTTAAATGACAATTGGTAGAATCTTGAAAAACGGTATTTCTGTTAGAGAAAACTAATTAATACACAACAAACACTACTCGGAAATGTTTTCGGAAATCACTGGCAGTCTTTTTTTTCTTTTGAATAAAGGATTCTTTAAACACCGAAAATATATTGGTTTCAGAGTTTCAACAAATAAAGAACGCTTTTCGGATTCACGGGTAACTGGGAACACGTTCTTGACAGTTTTCGTTCGAATTTATATTGTAATTTCGTTGATTAAAAACATTTCTACTTTTTTAGTGTAGAACGAAAAAATAGACATGGACCATTTTGGTTCCGAACGCCTCATTTTTGGATGTAACAAAGCTGTCGAAATTTTTTACGAGTTTCCGGTAGTTAGATTTTTAAAAAGTAGAATAGATTTTGTAAATGCACAAAACAAAATAAAATCTTTTAAATAAAATTTTTGTAAAGGTCCAATCTTGTAAGTAATTTATTTTTTTTTTACAAAATTCAGTCTTCGTGCAAGATTGATTGTGAGAATAACATGCAAAACTGTTTATTTATTTTTACTTAAAATTAATGTCTGGAATGTATTGAAAAGGACACAAATAAAAAAAACTGTGTCACTCATATGTATGAAACAAATCTTTAATAATCATTCTATTCAAAGACTATGAAAACTATGCTTCCCGTTACTTTTAAATTTTAATTTTTAACTCCTTTAAAACATTTTACACGATATATTATTATGATAATGAGGAGAGAAGGATGATATTATCCCCCTGATACGGAAAAAAGTACTAAAAAAATCAGTGCATTCATTCCTTTATAAGTTTTAGTGTAATATGAAAACTCTGTTTCAACGTAACGCTTTGCCTTGATTGTCTGAAGTTTATTTATGTATGTCACGTCTTCGAAAGCAACTGTCTCTAGAAAAGTTTTTTCATAGTTAGATTTATGCGATGATCTTCAATTTACTGTCATAAATATAGGTTAAAAATAAGTAAATTAAATAGAGGGATTGATATAATGTATTTTCATCTAATTAAATTCTATAATTCTATTGTTTTGTCTTTACACTTTAACGAACGAATACCTAAATTTAGTAATTACATATATTTTAAACGTATGATTAATGTTAGAGTTCTATAATATATATATATATATATATATATATATAACATAGAACGAGTTGTCAAAATATAAAACAGTGTTTTCTAAAATAATGTAAGACAGAAAAATAATGTTAAATGATACTGATAATGAAAAAGGAAGGACATAGTTTGTGTAGATTAGAGAACACGATAATAGTTTTTGGAAATACTCCTTTTTTGGAAATAAATATTTGTTAATACATTTTTTAAATACTTCTTTTTAATTTCTAAAAGGTGTAAAATAAAAAGATTATAAACAGTAAAATAAGTTTTATTAGACTGTTGACATATGTTTCACACTGTTAAAAATTTGAAGCAAACTGTCAAGTATAATTACAGTTATTCAACCGTTTTTAGAGAAAACGATTTCATAAACGTATAGTATATAGAATTAATTATAGTATATAGAACCAGAAATCATTTAATATTGGAAATACCGATAAAATTGCCTGTAAAAAATACAGGTGTATTTAGGAAAAATTAATATAAACACGAACGAAAATACACAATAGTCTCTTCCGAGTTACTAACGATTCTGAAAGCGTTCGTTATCTTTAGAAACCTGAGAAAAGAATATATTTTCGAGATTTAAAAACTTATTTATGAAAACACTTTTTTTTATTGCTGCCAGTGATTTTTGGAAGCGTTTCTGAGAAGTTTTTTAAGTGAATTAATCAGTTATCTCAATCAGGAATATAGATTTTTCGTGTAATTTCCATTCTCAAGTAAATATTTTCCTGTTCAACAAACATGTTTTACAGAGACACATGATAAATTAACAGCATTAACATTAACACTAATATCAATATTAACATATATGATAACTCTATCAGTCTTGCATGTATTTATTCAGTTACGCAGTTGAAAATGTTTAATTGAGAATTTGTAGCATCCTGAAAATCAATATTCCGGTTTGAGAAAACTAATTAATACACAACAAAAATTCCTAAAATCAGTAGCTGCAAAAGAAAAGAAATGATTTTTTTTTTTTTTTTTTTTTTTTATAAATGAATCTTTAAATATCGAAATATACTGGTTTCAACAAATCTGAGGTTTCAACAAATAAAGAACGCTTTTCGGAATCATAGTTGTTATTGATATTTTCGTTTGAGGTTATGTTGTAATTTTGCTGATTAGAAAAACGTTTATATTTCTTTAAGAACGAAAAAAATAGACATGATCAATTTTGGATTCGAACGCCTCATTTTTGGATGTAATAAAGCTGTCGAAATTTTTGACAGGTTTCTGGTATTTATGTTTTTAAAAAGTATCATACATTTTGATTCTTTATTTATGGAAAATATATTGGTTTCTGAGGTTTCAACAAATAAAGAAAGCTTTTGGTAATCATGGGGAACTCGGAAGATGTTATTGATATTTTGGTTTGAGGTTATGTCGTAATTTTGTTGATTAAAAAACATTTCTATTTCTTTAAGACCGAAAAAATAGACATGATCCACTTTGGATTCGAATACTTCATTTTTGGATTTAATAAAGCTGTCGAAATTTTGGACATGTTTCCGGTAGTTAGATTTTTAAAAAGTAGCATACATTTTGTAAACACACAAAACATTTATAAAATCTTATGAACTAAATATTTGTAAAGGTCCAGTCTTGTAAACATTTTTTTTTGTTTACAAAATGTAATCTTTGTGCAATACTGATTGTGAGAATAGTATGTAAAACTATATATTTATTAATGCTTAAAATGAATGTTTGGAATATCTTCTAACGGACTCAAATAAAAAAAAACAAATATGTGTCATTCATACTTATGAAAGAAAAAAAATTATAATCATTCTGTTCAAAGACTATAAAAACTATTTATAATGCTTCTCGTTACTTTTAAAATTTCGTTTTCATTTCCTTGAAAACTCATTTATAACATGTTACACAAAATCTCATTATGATAATAAGAGAAGAGGAGGATGATATTATCCTCCTGGGATGAAAAAAAAAAAACTACTAAAAAAATTAGTGCATACCTTTAGAGAAATCTCATTGTAATATGAAAACTTTGTTTCAACGTACCACCGCTTTGCTTTGATTGCCTGAAGTTTATTTATGTATGTCACGTAGTGAAATATCGGAAAGCAACTTTCTCTAGAAAACTTTTTCATAGTTAGAATTATTCGATGATCTGTAATTTATTTTCCTAAATATAGATTAAAAATTAGTAAATTAAATAGAGGAATTCATGTAATGTATTTTAATCTAATTAAATTTTATAATATATTTTTTTTGCCTTTATACGTTAATGAAGCATTAACTAAATTTAGTAATTACATATATTTTAAACGTATGGTTAATATTATAGTTCTATAATATGTATATAACGTACAACGAGTTGTCATAATATAAAACAGTGTTTTCTAAAATAATGTACCACAGAGAAATAATGTTAAATGATAATGATAACATAAGAAAGGAAAGACATAGTTTGTGTAGATTATAGAAGATAATAATAGATTTTGGAAATACTTTTTTTTTGGAAATAAATATTCCTTAATACATTTTTTAAATACTTCTTTTTAATTTCTAAAAGGAGTAAAATAAAACGTTTATAAACAGTAAAATAAGTTTTATTACACTGTTGACATATGTCTCACACAGTTAAAAATTTGCAGCAAACTGTCAAATTACAGTTATTCGACCATTTTTAGAGAAAGCGTTTTCACAACCATGATTTAACTCTATTATGACCACATTATTGCCCATATAATGGTCAGAATAGAGTTAAACAAAGGCGATGTAACCATTTTCTATAAAAACGGTCGTTTTCTAAAAAGCTAGACAGTTTGGCGCAAATTTTTAAAAGTGCAGCTCAATCTAAGAAATTCATCATTATCAAAACAATCGAAATATTCTATAGATGCGCAGACTATGAAGTTATTTGAAACGGAATCATTTAAATTTTCACGTACTTTTTTAAATTACGCATTTTATTTTCATTTTTTGCTTGGTTGTTTGTTTACATATTTGTAACCATGGAGTAACTCGAGCCACAATTTTGGTAAACGAAATGATGCTGCATCGTTACATATTGTATTTTTACGCGTGATAGCATCTCTACGGTTTCTCTTATAATGGATTGTTAGTATAGACTTCAGGGGGAAATTATTTTACTTTCATTGAAATTTATTTAGATGGTTTTCCCTGAAATCCCTATCAACGTGAAACCATAGAGATTGTAACACGTAAAAATACAATATGTAACGATACAGCATCATTTCATTTACTAAAATTGTGGCTCGAGTTACCCCATGGCTACAAATATGGAAATAAACATCCAAGAAAAAAAAATAAAAGTTACGGCGTATTTTTTAAAAAAAGTACTTGAAAAATTAAATGATGGCGTTTAAAATAATTTCATAGACCGTTCCTTTATAGAATATTTTTGATTGAGCTGAAACATATTTCAACAGTCTAATAAAATCTATTTTACTGTTTACAACATATTTATTTTGCACATTTAGCAATTAAAAAATATATATATAATTACAATTTGTTATGATTTGTTATACGTATTTTAAAGATATATTTTTACCTTGATTGACTGAAGTTTTCTTTTGAACATCATATATGAACTTTTGTAAAACAATTTCCTCTGAATAACTATTTCACGTAGATTATTTCAGGTATTTTTACTTTAGAGCTTTTGAGGGAGTTAAAAAATAAATGTTAAATAAAGTACATAGAAGGAATTTCATTTTCATTTATATGCAAATTTTCGTTTCAACATTTTACATAAAATCTCATTATGATAAAGAGAAGAGCTTGATAGACTTTTCTTTGAAAAATAAATAACATTGAATATATGAGCCCTATTTTTCAAATATTTCAATGTAACAGCAAAAGCTTTGTTTCAACATAACGTTTTTCCGTGATTGCCTGATGTTTCCTTATGCATGTCACGTAGTGAATTCTATTAAAGCAACAATTTCTTGAAAAAACAATTTAGTATATTTATTTGTACGCGAATCTTTAATTTAAAGTTAGTAAGATTGTATTAAAAAATAAAAGAAATTATATTAAAAAAAATAGCGTTATGTATTTTCCTTACAAATAATTTGTATAACAGAGAATAACATAAAATTTTATAAAAAAGAAAACATATTTTGTGTAAGTTAAATGTAACAGTGGTGAGCCGCGTATGAAAAGTAATCTAATTAACAGATAAAATTATCAAACTATCAGTATTAAAATATCATTAAAAATTTAGTGACCTTCAAAATATATAAATTGTTTTAGACTAGGTATAACCTGTATCTATCAGAAAGTACATTATATATTTCATAATATATATCAGAAAATTTTATAATAGTGGCCATCTTAAAATTGAAAAATAAAAAAAAACAGAACCTACCTCTCTGGAAAAGCAGTGAGCCTACTAAATTTCTCATGTACCAATAGGAGCTACCAAAAGTAAGCCACTATTGTTTTGCGTGTAGTGTACATCATTCAGAAATTTTAATTTGTTTTAGTTTTAAAACTAAATATGTACAATAAGGAAAACGTATTTAGAAGTTTAAATGGCTGCATTACATAATTTCAGTATTATATCTGCAGATAAAAAAACTACTGAAAAAATTAGTGCATATCTTTAGAGAAATCTCAGTGTAATATGAAAACTTTGTTTCAACGTAACGCTTTGCTTTGATTGCCTGTAGTTTATTTATGTATGTCACGTAGTGAAGTATCGGAAAGCAACTTTCTCTAGAAAACTTTTTCATAGTTAGAATTATTCGATGATCTGTAATTTATTTTTCTAAATATAGATTAAAAATTAGTAAATTAAATAGAGGAATTCATGTAATGTATTTTAATCTAATTAAATTCTATAATATTTTTTTTTGCCTTTATACGTTAATGAAGCAAATACGTTAATGAAGCATTAAATAAATTTAGTAATTACATATATTTTAAACGTATGGTTAATGTTATAGTTCTATAGTATATATATAACATACAACGAGTTGTCATAATATAAAACAGTGTTTTCTAAAATAATGTACCACAGAGAAATAATGTTAAATGATAATGATAATATAAGAAATAAGATATTCATTTTCAGAGGCCTCAATTTCATTGGTGCTAATCATTTTTATTCTGTTATCACAGTACACAATATCTGATATCCTAAAATCCGCAATTTACATGTTCTAGGTTACAGTGTGTCCCTTCTTAAGATAAACAATAAGATAATTACTAAAGATTTAGTTTTAGAGATATAATTCAAATTATAAAATTGTTGCAACAGTTGTTTTTCATTACATAAAAATCCATTTATTTCAAAATAAATTTGTTTTTTATTTACTTAGTTTAAATTTGTTACGGACACTCGATCCTAAAACTTTAGAAAACGTTTAATTTTATATATTATAATAGGAAACGTTAAATTTAGAAAAAAAACGTTCGCCAGTTTCTAACAAGTAAACTAGTAAACGTTTCATTATTCTAAGTCCAAAACGCACAGAGTTATGCTACACTGAGCTTAATTCATTTTCAGAGTTTCCTGGCACTAATTTGGAGTGGGACCCAATGATTGAAAATTCAACCCTTCGATAGACGACTGAAAAAAAAAAAACGCGGTCGAATAAATTTATTTTTAAAAAAGTGTAATTTTTGCTGTTTCTTTTTTTGAGGTATGGTAAAAGGGAAAAATACGTTATTTAAAATATCTGTTCGGAATTTCTAAATTGTTTTCTCAACGCATAATCATAATTTAATTTATATTAAACTATTAAATGATAAAATAGTACTTTGTAAAAGTTATTAGGCTATTTATTATTTATTTATTTATATAGTTTACTTTTAATGATTAAAATATTTCGTTGTTATAGCTTCACAATCAATTAACCAAAATAGGACAACTGTCTGTTAGAATGGTTTTCCACATAAGGAACTACACTGTTTTTGTAGCTCGTAAACAGTTGTAAAGACTATTTGGTGGTTGTCACCTACATCTGGCTAATGTAGAAATGCCTCAACATTAATTTTTAGCACTTTCCAACATAGTTGAAAAGTGTTTATGAATTCGGTTTGTCTGTCTGTCTGTCCCTGCTCTAACTCACGTAAATACACTCAAATAGTCATGCAATTGATATATGTTATTGAGGTTTACTATGGCATGTTCGGTATTGAAAATGAAGTGTGTAGAACTTATAGTTTTCTTTTTACAGTGACACTCAAAAGAAATCCGTTACATTACGTGTATGGGGAAAAATCATTTGCGGTTTATTTTAACGAGGTTACACAATTTCAAATGTATTGAAATTGATATATATCACTGAGGTGCACTACAAGAGGGTTACTATAGAATATGGTGTACATAGCACTTATAGTTCCTTTACAGAGATACTCAAAAGAATTCCGTTACATTACGGTCTACGGAGAAAAATCTTTTGCCGATTATTTTAATAATGTTTCACTGTTTCAAACATATTGAAATTGATATAAGGCGCATTACAAGAGGATTATTATAGAATACTGAGTGTATAACATTTATCGTTCATTTAAAGAGGGACACATAAAGGAACTCGGTACTGTCTGTTAACAATAATTGCTGGAAGTGCTTTTTCAGTTGCTGAAAGCGTTTTAAAATTTAACTCATTTTTTGTCTATTATTTGGTGCGCAAAAACTCTATAAATCCTATACAGGGCAGCACAAAAGTTCTGGAGTACATTCACGTTTATTGACGGAAATACAGGAAGGGGAATTTTAAACTGTGCTACGCGTTTCCTAACTGAAGTAAAACTTAGCATTCTGTGTAGTACATGAGAAAATCTATACAAGGCTGCGCAAAAGAGTTCAGGTATTTTTTTCCGAATATTGTTGGTGATTCCCGAAATTGTGTTTTTAAATATGTTATGCGTTTTCCAAGTTATTTACTTAGATATAATCTTTCACTTATTAAACAGTTAACATTTGTAAAAAATATCCTGTAAGTGTTGGGAAGTGTTACGTAATCTATGCTTGACGCATAAATTTTCGCTCTTATTAAATTTATATTTAAGTTCTAAAAATATTAAAATGTTGAATTGTCATCGAAAATTAACCTTCATACATAATGTTTATAAATCTAGTATATACCGAAGTGAGTTAAAAATAGATTACATAATTTCATCTTTAAATGCAAAAACCGAGTTAAGTTTAATAAAAGAGTATAAAAATGAGTGGCTGACAAGCGGTTCTCCGCCCACTATAGGTGCATTTAGCTTACCTGCCGTTACTTTTAACTTTTTAATTACATTTCTGTATAAATGTATTTAAACATTTTATTTAAAATTTTTTGATAAAGAGAAACGCGAGGTACATTTTCCTTGGAAAAGACAAAAAAAAAAACAACACTGAAGGCGCTTTTTTTGAAAAATCTGTGTGAAATATCAAAACTTTGTTTTAAAATAACGGTTTGCCTTGAATGCCTGGAAATTGTTTGAGCAACTCACGTAGTGAAGATTTTTAAAGCAACGTTCTCTGAATAACTTTCTCTTGGGTAAATTTACACGTGGATTTTTCTTTTAGAGTGCTTAAGATTAATTAAAAGTGAATGTTTAATAAATAAAGAAATTTGTAGTTCACAGAAAGTATATTTTGTAACTTGCTTTTACTCTTACAGCACAATTAAAGAAATTTTAAATTAATTTAATAATTATTAAAGGGCACCGCTACCAGTTATTTGGAGGAAATTGATGAAAATATCATTTAATGAAATAGGAGAGTTAACTGTATTCCGGGCCCGTGATTTGCTGATTGTGTTACAGGGGACACAGGAACTTTAAACTTTCAAGAACATCAATTTTCGTGTTTTCTTTTACTCTGAATATTTAAACGTTTTGGAATAATATGAAAAAAAAAAAAACCTTCAAAAACTTGCATTATTTCTTGAGACATAATAATTTGCGAATTGAAACCCGTGGAAATTCGACTTTTAATCTAGTCGGATGTGTCAATCCCAAAACTTTCTTCTATCTCACACAGGTTTCGCAAACACTAAAAAGAATCAGCACCAATTTATATCAAAGTCTAACTGACTCTAAAGTTTTATTAAATTCCGTGCATTAGTTCTTGATGTATAACTATTGCTAAAATCGTGTAAATCCTGCAAAATGCCGCATAGCAGCGCCACCTGTTGTGAGATTTAGACCCAAACCTAATCGACAACAACTTATGTCAATGTCTAATAAAATCTGAAAATTGATGGAAATCCGTGCATTAGTTCTTCAGATATACTTATCGTGATAATAATAAAAAGTAGTATAGCAGCGCCACCTGTTGTGAGATTTAGATTCAAACCTAATCAACAACAACTTATGTCAACGTCTAACTGAATCTGAAGTTTGATGAAAATCCGTGCATTAGTTTTTGAGATATAGTTATCGTGATAATAATGAAACAAGTAACATAGCAGCGCCACTTGTTGTGCTAGTTACAACAAAACGTAAGCAGCATTTATTTAGGTTTAGGTCTAACAGAATTTGAAGTTTGATGAAATTCCGTGCATTAGTTCTTGAAATATAGCTATCGTAAAAATCATGAAAAAAGTGGTATAGCAGCGCCACCTGTTGGGATATCTGCACCAAAACGTAATTAGTGTCTATTTATGTCAAGGTATGAATAAATCTGAAGTTTGATGAAAAAAAGGCATTAGTTCTTGAGATAGAGCTATTGCGGAAATCTCGAAAAATGCAGCATAGCAGCGCCCCCTATTGGGTGATTTCCCCCCAAAACTAATCAGCACCAATTTATATCAGGGACTAACTGAATATAAAGTTTTATTAAATTTCGTGCATTAGTTCTTGAGATAGAACGCCCACAAAATTTTTGTCACATACAGGCAGAGTCACAGACTCACAGACTCGCAGACAGACATTTTCTAAAAACAGTAAATCATGTTCAGGACCTTCTAAAACGTATAAATCCGTCGAAAACCGGAAGTCGAAAATTTTCATGAATCCAATACTTTCTTCTTGTAAAGATCGAAGAAAGTAAAAAAAGTTTTAAAATATTTAAATAAAAAAAGTAATTGAAGCTATGTATAACGTCATTTTCTCCAATGCAAGCTTTTCACATGTACTTTATGTACATACTTTATGCTTAACCAACATGTATTCAAATAGAAATATATTTTCTGTTTAATTGTAATAAAATAATGACATTAATAATGATATAATGCATAAAAATAAAACAAACTCATTTTCTCGCGACGCCATAATAAATGTGAATTTTTATTTGTTTATAAATATCAAGTACACGTGTATTTAACTTGAAAATTAAAAAAAAATACGTCCAAAAAGCCACGTGTGTGAATATTTTTCATGATTTCTTTTTTTTCTGCAACAATGAAAGTAATCCGATTTTGAAGAAATTTTATAAGAAGCTTCTAAAACTAAAACTAAAATATAAAAATGGGAATCTTTTAGAACATAGGTAGTGAATATGTGGATAAAAAATAAGTTCCTATGGCAAACGTTAGTTTTTATCTTCTTAAAAAATCCCCTAATTGATTTTTGTTATGAGATACACTGAATAGACCTAAATATATTCCACACATTTTTTTTAATTCCAAAACAGATTTTAAAATATGAAAAGTATGAATAAATTCATATAAAAAATAGGAATTAAAAAATACATTTTTACATAAATCGAATCATTATCATAAAAAACGTAGTTATGTAAGTTTACACATCATTCCAATAATTTGTTTTTGGAGATATGGCAAAATTTTGCCTTCGGCGGTCTAAATTAAAGTGACCGTCGCCTGTTATCGAACAATGCGAAAATAATAATAATAATAATAATAATATTAATAATAATAATAATTTCCAAATTAACCGGAAAATTTGTATTCAGTTTTCTTTCATGTAAGGTAAGTTTTTTTTTTTTTTTTTTTTTTTTTAGAATTTCTGTATAACTTTCTTGCAGTTAATTTTGTATTGCAGGTACTTTTCATTTTTAGATCTAATTTTATACTTCGATATTTATGAATAAACACCTAACATATTTTCTTTTATAACTCTTTTAAAATTCAATTAAATGTGTATTTACTATGCCTGTTTCCGGGATGCTTCGATCCAATAAACTCAAATAAAGTGTCAAAGGGGAATGCTGTTATATGAAAAATGAATGTTGGTGAATTATTTAATATATAAACAACCTATATTCCAAATATTGCATTCATATTTGGCAATTAGACATTAGAACGGCACTTTTTGAATATCTCTGAGAACATTTGGTGATGAAACAGCACACGGCTGATAGGATAATTCTTTTTTCTCTAAGACTGTACAATTTTGAAATACTTGATATAATTTTAAGAATAATAAATGTTATCCGCAATAAACGAAGTTCATGTTATCGCAGATGTGTTTATTCTGTGTGCGAGTGTACTTGTACATGTATCTATTTATTTGAATTTTTGGCACCGCAGTGATTTATTAATGACGATTTCTTAAAAGTACAGTTTTAAAATCGAATTATAGACTCAAAGACGAGTGTGTGACATAAAAAAATAGGCTTCTTACTCTAAGGAACTTAGAAAATGTTGAACTGAAGTAATTGAAAAAAATACAGCCAGATTCAAGGGATTGTTTTTTACTTTAGTCCCCGGATTTTACTTATTGTATGCTTATGGTTATATTTTAATGAGACTGATTTGATTTGATTGCCTAAGAGTGACTATTCAGACAAGGAAACCAAGTCTGTAGACCATAGTATACCTCCCGCTTCCTTTATTAAGGTCTAAAAAAAAGTTATAATGTTCAGCCGCAGCTGCAGCCGCCGGAAAACGCGACAATGAGCGACAACACATAAACATAAGAAAGAAATAAAATCAGCCTACGGCCGGCCCTGCTAGGAAAGCTAAACTACCGAGCAAGTGACAGGGAATGATTAACGCTTTTTTTTACAGGAGTGGTCCATCACTGGCAGAAAACAGATTTTTTCACGCGACACTGGGCAGCGGGTGGCATAAGTAAGTGGTGGAAACTTTTGAGACGGAAAAATTCTTCGCGACAAGCGCGCGTTTCTCTGCCAGAGATGTACGCACGAAATGGGGTTGAGATTTGAAAAATTGTGATCCAACAGACGGGTTCTCTAAGTTAAATTTAAGAGGTAATTGGCCGCAATCAACAAAAGAGACAGACAGCAATACTTCTACCTTTTTGGATACCACGTGAGTAAGATAAGACGGTTTCCACCAATTGCCGAACGGCCATGTGATCAACGTAAGCTAAAATCAGCAAATATCGACGATGTGTAGCGGCCTGTCTTCGTCTTTGACTGCGGATTTGGCGCATCAAAGTATTTTGGTGGAAACATTGTTACCCGCGTTCATTTTAAATCCTATTGTTGTTAGTATCGATCACATTAACGGGCAGTAGACAATCATATATTAAAAAAAATTATGTCCCTGTAAAAATAAATAAATAAATAAATAAATAAATAAAAGTAGCATTGTACTATTGTTACGATGTGTACTATAACAATATATTAAAATTTGGCGGCGATTTTTACGAAAAAAACGTCACAGAAAACAAAAATAAATGAGACAGACTGAAAAATGTACCATTTTTTAAACCGGATACAAAATTAGTAATGGCACCACCATGTTCCAATATTATGAGTGGACATACATAAAACCCCCCATACGAATGAATTGTACGGGGGTTTTATTATTTGGGTTATTGGCTTATTTGGTTGAAATTTGATAACACTAAACATACCGCAAATTTTACTTATGTTTTTTAAAAACTATTTCCAAAAATTTTATATAAAAGTATTTAACTGTTTTATTTAACTTATATCTGTGTGATTTATATTTTATTTATTATAAGGGGACCATGGAACTTCAGTTGGACTAAAATCGACTAAAATATCGTTTTTCTTATTTTGCTGTATTACTATACGTCAATCTTAACTGCAATATTTGCAAAAAACCGCATGCAATTGCAAAGATTCCTATCGAAGTTACAAGCATTTCAAATTTGACACCGTAATTGAGTTACACTAAAAAATAAAACTTTACATCCCGTTTTCTATAAATGAGAATTTTCGCCGAGTTAAAATATTCAAAATGTTCCAAGCGTCCTATGTTTCATCCAACTTTCATAATATTACGTATTATTGTTAGCAATGTGCTGTATTTTAAAACTTAGCATTAATATGCATGCAGAAAGGAAAATTTGGTAATTATATAACTTTTTTCCGTGGAATTAAAAAAAACAATTAATATTGGAAGTTTTTTTCATAATTTTTCTCAATATATTGGTACAATTTTAAAACGCATACAAAATTTTGTTGTAATAATATAAAGCTACTACTTAACAAAACATGTTCCTAAAGCCAAATTTAATGCGCATGGAGCATTAGAGTGATTAATTAATATATTTTAATTAATAAATAAATTAATTACACACATTTTTGAATAAAATTGCTTAATTTACTTAGAAAACGTATGAATTACTGTGTGTGCAAAATTTCAGTACAATTGAGGAAAAAATGAAACAAGAACGAAAAATCATGCATCAAGCATAGATTATAAAACACTTTTCAACACAGCCAGAAAACTGTAACGAAACTTCACCGTTAAATAAGGTGAAAGAAGATATGTAAGTAAAAAGTTTAGAAAACGTATAACACATTGAAAAATACAGTTTTCGAAATTACCTTCCAGTGTCAAAAATGTAGTCGAATCATTTTGTGCAGCCCTGTATATGATTAATAGATGTGGATGTATAGTATGATAAAATTTAGCTCAGTTAGAACAGTTATTCACATTTAGCAATTTCCACCAATCGATGGAAATCTTTTGTACAGCCCTGTATATTGTCTGAAGGCTTTTGTAAACACAACATATAAAGCTAAAAATGAACTTAAAACTCACTCGCAGCATTACCAATCGTAAACGACAGAGTATATTTTTCTTTATATAGCCCTGTATATGAATTTATTTATATTCCAGAAACTTCTATTTTTCAGCTAAATATAGTTCAGCATTAAAATGCGTAAACACAATTAAAAACTACCCTTAAGCAATTCACTCCCATAGTCTGTAAAACTTACGAATGCCCTTGTGTAACCCTGTATATGATCAACCGAGTTTATAAACACACACGTACTATGTAAAAATTTAGTTAAAAATGCAATTCAAAGTTGAAAACACACTTATCACACATAAACTGTAAATATCGCACATGTACTGTAACCAATACATTTTGTGTGTCTTTGTAAATAAACGCAATGCACACAAGAGAGCAATTTATAGTGCACCTCAGTAATGCGTATAATTTTCACTGTGTTTCAAATAGTGAAATATCACTAAATTACACTGCAAACGATTTTTTCCCATAGAACGATGTGTAACATAATTTTGTTTGACCCTGTAAATGAATAATAAATGCTTTGCAACCCATATTCTACAAAAAGCATGTCTTAATGTGCTTCATAATTATATATCAATTTCATTATGTTTTAACATCATCAAAATGCACTTAAAACGATTATTTCCCATTGACTATAACGTAACGGAATACTTTTGAATGTCTTTGTAAAAAACTATAAGTGCTACACACTTCTGTTGAAATAGGGAACATGCTACAGTACACGACAATAACATACAAAAATTTCAAGACAATCGAAGCATATTTAGGTGAGTTAGAGCACGGACAGACGGTCAGACGGACAGAAGGCTGACGGCAGACAGCAGACTGCAGACAAACCGAAGACATAAACACGTTGCAACTAGGTTGGAATGTGTTAATAAAAACTTTTCAACTAAGTTGAAAAGTGTTAAAAATGGTTTTGAATAACCACTGTCCCCTTAAGAAGATATTTCTGTTTAGAATCGAAATATTTCCGTTTGGTACGTGTCAAATCACCGATTGTTGGTATACTTAGTGTCAAAAATACGTTATTTTTATTTCTATATTCATCATCCTGTTACTTGAAACTTTTAAAGTAAAAAAAACGTAAATTATTGAACAGAAATGTAACTAAATTTTGATAATACAAATATTTATATATAAAAAAATGCGAAAGCATTATGTCTTCCTCATATTAATATATACATACATATCTAGAACATTTTTTCCTTAACAGTTTAAAAATGAAGTAAAAATTATATAAAAATCTATTATACAGTAAAATTTTTAAACATTCCAGCAAAGTAATAATGCAATAGACAACAGTTAGAAATTCATCTTTTTTCCTTGCAAGGTATTTGGTTATTACTCCGGTAGATACCTTCATTTTTACAATGTTTTAATCATTGGAGATGACAAATCTTTGTGGGTTTTTAAATAAAAATAAATTGGTATTAAATATTTATTAAACAAATATAATTACATTTTAATTGTACTAAATATGTTTAATATAAATATTTTTTTTATTTATTTTAACTATTATTTAGATTAGCTCTTTGAAGAATGAAGATAATAAACAATTATTTTACATTTTTTTATTTTCAGAAACAATTTTTTTTAATAATTTCAGAAGTCATATTAGTAGTTTACATTTTATATGAAGTAATACATAATACGCTTCTAAAACAGTTGAACATAAGTTCACATGGTCTGGATTCGTATCACTGCGCCACACACATAGAAAAGTACAATCTCCAGCGTTAGAAGTTGATTACTTTGAAATGTAAGAACAGTAATACTGGTCGTGGAAGTGTTTAAAGTTGTAATTCAGCGATTCATTTGAAAGAAGAATGTGTTACAAAATTCATGATTATAAAATAATGATAGCTAATCATAAGTCCATGTAAATATCATATAATAAAAAAATTATGATTATGAAAAGCAAAACACGAAAAAGAATTAAAGATTACATGATAAGATTAAATAACTTTTATTACAAAGTAAACATCATGTATGCTTTTATCTTGTAAAAAGATGTACAAGGGAAGAAATGATGAGTAAATTTTTTTATGGAAATTTAATTCTATTGTTACTACTACTACCAATAACAAGCTTAAAAGTTGGCCCAACACGCCTCTCAGTCTCTTTCCTGAATCTTTAGATCATGGAGATAGATAATCACATACCATAATTTGTACACAACTTTTTTATCTGAATCGATGAAATTGAACACAGGTAGATTGTTACAAAATTAAGAATACCATATAAAACAAAAAAAAAAAGTCAATATGGATCTTTTATATGCTCACTATATTCCCTCTTCCCACTTCTATTTCTCAATTTTAAGATCACTGAGATAGATAATCACATACCATAATTTACATAGAACTTTTTAGGTGCGTTCGTAATTATATAAATACGTAGTACCTATTGTCGTCGCTTGGTCCGTCCGTCCGCATATAACAACGCAAAAACTACCCAACAGAATGGTTTAAAATTTAAGATATATTATCTTTGCAGAATTTTGTCGAGACATTTCAAATTTTATTAAAATCGAATCAAAACTTTAGAAGATATTAATAAAAATATTTATTAAGAAATTTGATTTTTTTTTTTTTAAATCGGTGCTTTCTTGTTAGAGGAGCTTCCGATGGATGTTAAATCGTCAAGCGACCGAGACACTTATTTTATTACAGAAATTAATCTGCAGACGACATAATTCATTTCACAGAATTAAAAATCATCTATGTCTGAATATTTATATAACTAGCTATAGTACGAACGCACCTCGTATGTCACGTTTGACGTACAATTTCCAACTTGTTTTCCTCTGATTTGATTCAGTTGAAAACTGGTAGAATATAAAAAAGTTGAGCATACCACATACAACACTAAATTTGTGAATGCGGATATTTCTTATCTGCCATCATCAAAATAAAATAGTCAGTGAGGATCATCTTTTATATCCTCTTGATGTCCATCCTATTGGACATTTTTATTTTTCGTATAAAATATTTAATTTCAGTTGGAATTTATAAAAACTTACCGTCCATTGTAATGGATAGTCTAGTGCTGCTATCTGTATACTGAAAAAGTAAAAAATCGCAACAAAATGTATATTTTAAGCATTAGAAAATGGAGGTGAACAGGTGGGAGATTGTTGAAGGTAAGTACATAGTATTATTAACTCAAATTTCATACATTTTATTTAAGTATTTTTATATTAATGCAGCATATATATAGAATTTTAAATGTTGTATTAATGAGATTAAACCGTAGTTTAAGTAATTTAATCTATATTTTAGACAATAAACACATGATTTTATGGATGTCCATTGTATTAGACATTGGGTCTTCATCAGTTGTTTATATTCATACTGGGATCTTTTTTAATATAATATTGAAGAAAATATGGGTTTTTACTCAAAATTCTATACTGTATTAAAAATAAATAAATACAGAAGCAGATAATATACATTTATATTGGTAATTAAATAATTAATTAAATATTGTCCTAGAAGTGTATCATTCTACTGATAAAATGCATGTTCCAAATTAGTACATTGTTTATTATTTTTTTTTTCAGTGGAACGCGTTTTTCCGCAATATTTAGTAAATAAAGCGATATACAAATAAGCTTTTCTTTTAATATGCTTTTCTTTTCTTAATCATTACAATGTTTTTGTATTGTTTTTCTCTTAGTATGTTGTTTCTTATTAAATTAATTAACTTAATCAAATTAAAATAACCAAATATAAATTAAAATATAATTGAAGACATCGTTGTAAGATTATATGTAAACTTATTTTTATTTCTTTTAAATTTCCACTTGGCATTCAATTTCCAATTGTGGTAGCTGTGCCACTAATTATTATCATTATGCTAGGAGTATGCTAAGGGTTGCTGTTGACATATATTTAAAACAAAATTCTAATTGAAAATTACTTCAATTTTACTAAATTGACATGCACTTTTTTTTATTTAATGATGTAAAAATTGAAATCATGCAATGTTTAGAAGTGATGGATGAGTAATAAGAACACACTTCTAATGACAGAAAAGTTTGCATTGAAAGTAATAGACTTCGTCGCTATAAATCAAATTTTCAAACCCTGTTTTTTTTTTTCTTTTTTTTCTTTTTTTTAGAGATATTTGAAAAAATAGCGTTATTTAGATCTAGAGAAAGTTTTTGAAAGAATTTTGGAAGTAATAAATTTCATTGTGACGTGTCAGATCTTCACGTTAGTGATGAAGGTAAAAAGGAGGAAAATAACAAAGAAACTGGATTCATGCAAATTCATCCAATTATTATACTCAAGGTATATTTTAGTGCGGATCACTTTTAGAGGAAATCGAAGTTGAGTTATTGACGAAAACGCTAGACCCAACACTTCTCCACCTAGCATACCACGAGCAAACGCAAAATATCGGACGTAAGTACCGAGTTGCGCAGTTCTAAAAGAGTATAAAACAGTTACCTAAAATAATGGACAATTAAAATACATTATGAGGCAAAATCAAATTTTATTTAAACAAAACAAAACAAAACAAACTAAATTTGTGTACATGAAATACAACTTGTATATATATATATATCTGTTTAACTACCAAAAATAATTGCTCTGCAGAAGCACAGTCATAAGATAATGAATTTTAAATTCATATATTTATTTTTTGTGCGTAATTAATTTTTTATAATAATAATTATTATTATTTAGTGTCTAATTATTTTTTTATCTTTAATTTGTATCTAATTAAATTTTGCGTATTATATTGCGTCGAATTAATTTTTGTGTCATTATTTTTGTCCAATATTAAGAATTTTCCATTCAGATTAATGTGATTCAATAATATGTTTTTCACAAGACGAAGACCCTATGTCCATTTTATTGGACACTCTAAAAAACTGTATATACAGTTATATATACTATATACATGTATTTTAATTAAATATTTTATATACTATATACATATATTTTAATTAAATATTTATTATATACTATATACATGCATTTTAATTAAATATTTATTATATACTATGTACATTTATTTTAATTAAATATTTATTATATACTATATACATTTATTTCAATTAAATATATATTATATACTATATACATTTATTTTAATTAAATATTTATTATATACTATATACATTTATTTTAAAATTCTGTATATAGTATAGTTTTGTATGTAGTATATAATAGTTATTATATACTATATACATTTATTGTAAATAAATGTACATATTTATTGATTTCTAATCTCAAAAGGATCAACAATCTGAATCATGATAAAATTTGCACGAAAAATACGATCTTGGGTATCGAAAGGATATAACCATAAATCACAAATGCATAACGAATTCGTATACGTAGACTACCAATTGACTGACTTCAAAGACATTTAGTGTTTCCTAATAAACAGAAATTATCGCAAGAAACAAGACAAAACAAAACAAAGCTGACAAAACAAAAAACACAATTTAAAAAGTTATTACTTTTATTTTTATATCGCAACATATTTATGAAACATATTTCAAAATTAATTAAATCATACATTTTTTATAAATTTCTGTTTAGATCATAAATATAAATTTCAAAGCAAATTGACATAAACGCATAAATTTAAGATTTTTCCCCCATTACGTATAATAATTTTTTTTTAAATGAATTAGCAGAGAAACTGTTTTATATTAATTAATTAATTATTCTATATAATGATTAATTTATGCTTAGATGTTGAAACTAGACTTCCAAAGAAATTAAGATGAATATAAATTATGTTCAATTAAATTTTTCCATTTATATACATTAAAAATAACTATAAAATTATAAGAAAAGAGAATTTTATTCCATAAGGATGAGATTAAAAAATAATAACAAATGACTTCGTAGAAACAACAAATTTAATTACCCGGAAAATTTTCTCTTTTCGTACTATTATTTACAGGCGAAATAAAATTGCTAAATTATTTATGATACCCCCGAATTAGTAATTTAATTTCCTCATAAATATTCATTAGTCAATTTACATCAAATATGAAATTAGCTCATTTTCTTTATTAATGTATCATAAATTAATAAAGGAAATAAATTAGAGATGTTAATTCCTTAAAGTAATGCATTGAAAGAAAAACAGATGTGGATCAATTAATGTTAATAAGGCACACATTATAACAAGTGATTAATATAAGTGCATATATAAATTTAATTGAACTTTTTTTTTTTACTTAAAATTAATCTACTTCAATACAAATTAAACATTTTACGTATGAAAATATTTTTCATGCGTTTTATAAGTATTTATTTTAATACTTTGTTAATATGTTTATAGTTTTTAAAAAAGTTTTTTTTTTTTTTTTTTTGTTAATGAAAATATAATCTCATATACCTTTCACATATTAAAGAATTCAAGAGAAACAGTTATATATATATATATGGCGTGAGACAATTCGAAAAAAAATTGAACAATAGTTTGAAGAATTAAAGTTTCAAGCTCTAAACATATCTAACAATAAAACGGAGATAAGATTTTACACTATATATCAAAAGTATTTAAAAAAAAAAGTCCAAAGCATGAACAAATTCAACAAATGTTGTACACATTTTTCAGTAGCCCTCAGGTCATCTCGTCAGTTCAAAAAATAGTAACCGTATTTTGTTCACATATATAGTCTGAGAAGCAGATTGAATCAACTTTTCCACTATTCTCTGCTTTCCTTCATAATTCAGCAGTTATTTTGTTAAATAAAATTTCGCTAAGTTTGGTTATTTTTCTTTCTTTCATATATTTATTTTTTGCGAAATTATACTTGTCATTATATCTATGTTTTCAATTAACTTTTCATAGCAACTATGAGAGCAAAGTCCATTTATTTATTTATTTATTTATTTATTTATTTATTTTTCTATCTATAATAGAGGAAAGTATTGTAATAGAAATTTTTTTCCGACTTCCGGTTTTCGATAGATTTACAAGTTTTAGGGGGTCAGAGATTCCGAAAAACATGTTTTTATAAAATGTCTGCCTTTCCGTGTGTCCGTGTGTGTGTTCTCTCTTTGTGTCATTGGAAAGTGTAAGAAGTTGTGAATATAATTGAACTTGACTTGGAACCGAAAGTTGGTTCGACTCAGCATAAAAGTTTTAAAAGTGTACCGCAACCGGTAAGTAATATGTGTGTAATTATTACAATACTCTAATCTTTGATTCAAATATGTGCTTTGTTAAATTTTGTTACGTTCGTTAACCATATATTTTGGCTGAAGTATCAAATACGTGTGTGACTATATGTGACTAATTCGATTTACATTTTGTGTGACGCATTGATTTATCATAGACGCATTGGTAATTGCAAAATTATACAAAAGCGAATAATACTCTAAAACAATGATTACATGTATATACCAAAATTGAGAGTTTAATATAAGAAAAGTAAACAATAAAAAATGAATATACACTGAGAAAAACGATACTTTCAAATCTGAGTAAATCGATGTTTTCATTTTGTTAAACTTTTTTTCCAAAGATGACGACATAATGCTTCCAATTCTGAAATACCGTAAATACTCAGTTTCAAACAAAATTACTTTTTATTTGAACTTTTTATTGAAACATGGACATACTCAAAAATGAGCACATACAGGTCAGTTCATACTCATATTTGAAGCATGGAGAAACTCAAAAATGAACACATAGAAGTCAGTTCATACTCATTTTTAAAACATGGACATACTCAAAAATGAGCACATAGAGGTCCGTTCATACTCATTTTGAAACATAGACATACTCAAATATGAGCACATGATGTTTTATTCTTGAATGTGTGTATGTTTCCAGAAATGAGTATATAAATGTTTCAAACATGAGTAATTTTGATTTGGAGCCATATTGAATATGCTACCTACTCAGATTTGAGTATGCTTTGCTCAGTTTTGAAAATGTCGTTTTTAGAGTGTATGTTTCTCATTTTTAAGTGACAAATATTAGAAATGATGCTTCAAAAAATTATTAACCCTTTCAAAACACGTTGAGTGTTTTATTCGATTTAAAGTAATGTCATTTTTCGAACTAATTAATCACTATAACCTATAATTTCTTTTTTTAATTTTTATTAAATATGATATATGTAATAAGCATATATAGTCATACGATTACCTGGAATTAAATTGTTTGGTCCATTCTATAATTCGACACATGTATTTTAAGACAGTCGTGAAATTTAATAATGTCTCTCAAAAATTACCTGCTTGTTAAATTACAATGATTATGATTAAGTGCAGCAAAAGAGTAATTATCATTGATTTTATCAAATTTTTAAGAATAATTTCTAACTTTTTAAAGTCATTAAAATGCCATTAATATCTCATTTGCATCTGTAGAACGAATTTATTTTTGAAATATCGAAATCTAAAATTTTAAAAGCCCATTTGAAAACAACTTTTAAAAGTCATCATAAAATGCATTCCAATAAACGTAATGAAATAGTGGATGGCGCATATTAAATCTGCATGGAATAATTAAGCTCTATTCCAAAATATACTTTCAATAATTCCAATTTCTTACTTTAGAAGAAAAAACTGCAATAAGGATTAATCGAAAACAAAATGGGCAATTTAAGAATTTCCCTTTTTTTGTTTTAAAAAAATCAAAAAGAAAATTTTTCTAAAATTTCTTCTAACACTTTGTCTTTTTATCTTTACATGAAGAAAGTATTGGATTCATGAAAATTTTTGGCTTCCGGTTTTTGACGGATTTATACGTTTTAGAAGGTCCTGAACACGATTTGACTGTTTTTAGAAAATGTCTGTCTATCTGTCTGTATGTGACCAAAAAATTTTGGGCGCTTTATCTCAAGAACTAATGCGCGAAATTTAATAAAACTTTATATTCAGTTATTCCCTAATATAAATTGGTCCTGATAAGTTTTTTGTGAAAATCACCCGACAGGTGGCGCTGCTATGCTGCATTTTTGCTATTTCCGCAATAGCTCTATCTTAAGAACTTATTTTCATCAAACATCAGATTCATTTAGACCTTGACATAAATAGATGCTGATTACGTTTTGGTGTAGATATCCCAACAGGTGGCAATGCTATAACACATTTTTCAATATGTTTACGATAGTTATATATCAAGATCTAATGCACAGAATTTCATCAGAATTCGGATTCTGTTAGACCTGAAAATAAATAGATGCTGCTTAAGGTTTGGTGTAAACAGCCCTATAGGTAGCGTTGCTGTGCTACTTTTTTCATTATTATCACGATAACTATATCTCAAGAACTAATGCACGGATTTTCATCAAACTTCAGATTAAGTTAGACGTTGACATAAGTTGTTGTTGATTAGGTTTTGGTCTTAATCTCCCACCAGGTGGCACTGCTATGCTATATTTTTTTTTTGTATTTACACGCTTTTGGCAATAGTCATATCTCAAGAACTAATGTACGGAATTTGATTAAACTTTTAGTTAGACCTTGATATAAATTGGTGCTGATACTTTTTAGTGTATGCGAAACCTGTGTGATATAGAAGAAAGTTTTGGGATTGGCACATCCGACTAGTTTTATTATGAAGAAAAATTATTAGGCTGAAAACTGATTGATCTGATACAGTGGTGTCAGACATCTGGGACTTTTTAAGGCATTGACGCAATTTGGTAGAACTTTGTATAATATTTTAGAAAGGAATTTAACACACCAGTATTCAAAAGACATGATACATGTACAATTCGTCCAAAAAAGTCCGAATGATGTCTATAATTACATGCGTATTTAATGGCTGATGAAAAGAAAAGTACCGTTTTAATTTTAAAGAAATTCTTTAACCGCACATGGATTAATTTCTCATAAGGGGTCATCTACATTGTCAATATGGCACCAAAAAATATTTTTCAAATAGTAATGCATATTTTTTATAATTCTTTTGCTTATCAAACATTTTAATGAAATCTAAACATATCTGATCATGTTAAAATATGAGATTAAAAAGTGCAGTAAAAAAAATTGGAATGAAATGAGATTAAGAAGACCGATTGTAAAATATCAGATTTACCTGAATACGAAAGTGATAAAAATGTAAATTTTTAAAATAAACATTCGCAAGCTCAGAAATAGGGTAGGTTTTTAAGAACTATATAGCAAAGTAATTATCAGAATATCTTTGTTTCGAAATCGGAAAACATTTTTATTTGCAAGACAACATTTTTTACAGTATATTTTAAATTGCTTACATATAAATACCTATTTATAATTATGTGAAAACTGTTTTTTTTTTTGTTAAAACGTATGGTAAGATTTTTTTCTCAGTTCAATGCATTACATAAAATAATAGAAATATAATAAAACAAAAACAACTTTATGTACGTAGAACAAAGAAGTAATTCATGTACTTTAAAGCAGATGCTATTAAGATTATTTAATATGCAGCTTACAGTGAATTTATAATCATTGTAGGTACATTCAAGCACTTGTCGCCCTGATCATATATATTATTTATGTTGTCCGCATCCCTTTTTCTATGCTTTTACAAACGCACAACAATGAATAAGGTATCATTCGAAAGGTTTTTGAACCGAATTCTGACATAGTACAATAACATTTTCTTAAAAAAAGTTTTTTGATTAAACATTGCCGCTAATTAAAAATTAAATCAGCATTGTTTTCATAAATGAAATGAAAGATTTCTCTCAAATCAATATTGCCACAAAAATAAAATAACGTATTATATCGTGCTCTTCAATGATTATAATAAAAAATATAGTACAAAAAACATAAAATGGGACAGGACCGCTTGGATTCATTTTATATTTATGATTTAAAGACACCACCGACCGATCGAAGCAGTGGTATTTCACATATGCTTTTTTTATTAAATTAAATTATACTTTATATGTATTCAATTTACTTTTCTTTGTCCCGTGTTTTTCTCAAAGCGAATGATGTTACTGTGTAATGCAGTTAAAATACGACTGTAATTTATTTATTTTCGCGCGTGCAGTTTTCTATCTTCGATCAGTTTTTCTGTAAATTTGACGGAAAAGATGAGATGATAATCTAGCTTGACTAATATTGTTTGCAGATATTTTTAACCTTATAAGAAGTTTAAACGTGTATCTAAAAAATATTAGACCTTGCTAAGAATATTAGACTGTTGTACCAAATCATCGTACGGGTCCACTGATTATTTGATAAATACTATACTAAAGCATTTTACATTGTAGTATCCAATTCTCAACAGCCAAATGTATCTGAAATTAATTAAATTATGTTACTTTTGCTTTTCAGTTAATTACTTCCTAAACTTTCCATTTTAGTATTTAAGAACGCTTGAAATGATTTATTTGCTTAATGACTATTTGAAAAATATTTTTCATATTCACATTTTAAAATGTAAGAAAGTTTCAGAAAACTCATTCACTAAACAAGAATACTTAAACTAACTTCCTTCCATTTTCTATTTTTAAAAGAAAGAAAAAATTGAAAACTTTTGCTACTTTTAGGCTTAAGACGTAAAACTCATAAAGATTTTACTTTCAGAAGATATTTCTTAAAATAGCATTACGATAACTTACATATGGAGCAATAACTATTTGAAATTGAGAGTAAATTTTTTACGACATTATATTTGCAAACGAATGATTCGTTCAACGAAAAACTGAAATGCCATTCCATGTTATTCAAGGCCTAAATAAAGACTTCAATTTTCTGAACTTTCCAAAAATACAGTGCTATTGGCATCAGAGTTTGAAAATTTATAACACTTTTATTTAGTGCGTTCAAAAATGTATTATTTTAGAAATAATCTTCATTTTAAATATTTTATGATCTAGAGTTTTTAATTGCTGAAAAAAATAATGAAATTGTTTGTAATGCTAGTAATTAAAATAATTTGATTAAATTTCATGCATTACACTAACAAACACATGAAAAAAAGAACAGTACATAATTTAGCTTTTATTAAATAAATATAATGGAGGTCAAATGAAGTTAATTTTAAGGGAAATTTTATTTAAAAGAAACATTTTTTAATTCCATTTTATTCGTGTCAATTCAATTTTAAATAATTTTCTTTAATATTTCTTTCTTTAGATTTATAAAATTTAATTAGTAATTTAATCCGAAATCTTGTTGTTGTTGTTTTGAACCCAATATTCATTTGATTTCACACCATGAAGATAATTTTAAAGTAATAAATTTGACTTCTTTATATTATTATTTGATAATGATTTTCTTAACTGCATTTATATCTTAAATGACATTCAGTGTTTCACCGACTGCTATAACGATTCTTTATATGATAATTTTGTTTGCCTAGTACACAAAGGTTGTACAAATATTTTCCTAGCATCCGCATGATTTTTGTTTTCTTTTTAAGTACATGAAAAAAGGGTATTACACCTATCACACTTTAAATTATCCTTCGGTAGTATAAATATATATATATATGTTACCGTGAAAGACTGAAATTGGAGAATGTCGACTTTCACCGGTGAATGTCAACAAACACCAAATACGTCGGTGAAAGATCGAATATTTCATTACATTCTTGTACATTCGGACCCTCACCAGTGTATGTCGACAATCAGAGATATGCTCTGGTGGAGGTCAAAAAGAGAGGAGCTTGAATCTCTTTCTCCCTTGCGGTAGCTAGCGTGAAGGTGTGACGTCACGATCCGTACATTCAGGCCCGGAGAGAAGTGTTACTGACCTGCGCGCGCAGCGCGATCATCGAGAAGGCCCTGAGCCGACAAAGAGGCGAGTGGCTATTTCCCGCCAAATCCTTTGTACTGGTGGAGTCAGTCAGCTTTTTCAGTCTTATGCAAGGTTTGATGGTGAGATCAACGTTTTCTTAATTTTTTTTCCGATACCCTAATTTATACAGAATGGATACTGCAGTGAATCGTGATCTTTTTCTTGAAAAGTTAAATGCATTAATTGCGGGTAAACGAGAAGACAATGGTTTTTATTTTTCTCAAGAAAAGTACTTTAAAATATATTCTGAAGTGGTTTCTGCTAAAACTAAGTGCAACACACCTTTGGATTACAGACGATTAAAATGTTTTGACGTTTTAAAAATTAATGATGAAGAGAAGTTAATTGTACCATTAAAATCAGGAGAAACGAATATACAGTATTATGTTACTAATGAGGAATTGTTCAGTATACTATAGGAAACTCCACCAGAACAGGCCACGGAGGAAGAACACGTATGCTTAAAGAGTTGCAAAATAAATACAAAAATATTACATATGAAGTTGTAATGTTGTATTTAAATTTATGCAAACAGTGTCAAATGAAACACAGTGCACCTAAGAAAGGTACTGTTGTGAAACCAATGATCAGTTCTGAGTTAAAATGAAGATGTCAAGTTGATCTGATAGATCTGCAGTCAAACAGAAATGGCGAATATAAGTTCATAATGGTGTTTCAAGATCATTTAACTAAGTTTGTCCAGCTACGACCTTTGAAAACTAAGAGGGCGGAAGAAGTAGCGTATCATGTTCTTCCAATATTTTTAACATTTGGTGCTCCAGCTATATTGCAATCAGATAATGGTAGAGAATTCAGTAATCAAGTCATATCCGAAATATGCGCTATGTGGAAAGATGTTAAGATAGTTCATGGAAAGCCTCGTCACAGTCCAACACAAGGCTCAGTTGAAAGGGCCAATCAGGATATACAGAATATGCTAACTGCATGGATGAACGATAAAGATACAAATAAATGGTCAGAAGGTTTACTCTTTGTTCAATTTACCAAGAACACTACATACCACGAAGGAATATGCCTAAGTCCTTATGAAGCCATCGTTGGCATTAAAGCGAAAAGAGACATAGCATCGTCTTTTTTTGCCTAGCGAACAAATCGCAAATATCGAAACCGAAGAACAACTTGAAGAAATTGCCAATACTTTTGAAACCGAAGAACAACTTGAAGAAACTGGTAATACTTCTGAAAAAAATTTCAGCGGTGGTCATACCGAAAACCATATTCCAAAGAAAAATATTGAAGTGGACTTGCAATCTACCACGTCTTCACATCAAGTTCTGCCTGAAAAACACGAGTTAATTTCTATAAAAAGAGCGGCCGCGAAAGAGTATCTTCTACTGCAATCAACAAAAATGTTACGAACCTCGCAAAAACAATTTGCTCCTACTCAAATTGGTGATACTGCACGAATACAAGCCCCTGATGTCGACCGTGGTCGTACAGATAACCGAAATGTGTTAGCGGTTGTTGTTGGAATAGAAGACTCCGACTTCTATAAACCTGCAAATGAAAATGGTACCCTCAAGCAGCTTTACACACGTAATCAGTTCGTAATTTGTAAAGAAAAGTTACTTTCCATCGATGAGATTTATTTTAAAGAATTTTCGCTGAGAGAAGCAGCTGCAGCTAATTCGAGAAGCGGTGGGCAAGGCTATGCACGCTGTCATTGCAAAAGGAAGTGTTCCACAAATAAATGCAGTTGTAAAAGCAAGGGCCTCTTGTGCAATTCAAAGTGTCATAGTAGTTTAAGTTGTTGCAATAAATAAGATTTTAATCACATAATTTAGTAAGTTTTTTATTATTTTTATTTTATTTCCTCATTTAGAACGTACTGTATAATTAAGTTTTAGGTAGCTTTCAATACAAAAAGTATAAAGCTACCTATTGCAGCCGTTCGGAGGAAAGCAGTTCCGGAAAATTTCGATATATTTTCACCGATCATGACCTTCAGACCCCAAAACCACCCTCCGTTCAAATGTTGATTTATATATATATATTATATATATATCTGACCTATGTCATACGATAACGCTCATATTTATAAATCAATTTTGATGAAACTAATTGTGTGTATTAAGCTCACCAATGTCTCGAACGAGTTCGTTGGCCAGCTTGGTCCGCCATTTTGTTTCAAGATGGCGGCCACTTAAAAATTTAAAACTAAAATAAATATACAAAAAAGTTAAAAATTCAAATTTATTTTTAATTAAGTGTTAGGCCTTGATACGAGGATTCCAGAGCATTTTTTGGTTTACCTCTATCTTAAAAAATGGCTGAGATAGAGCAGTTTGACATTCTAGGGTGGCTGACATTTTGAAACAAGAAGGCACATAAAATTCATTAAGATACAACCAAATGTAAATATATTGCTTGAAGGTGCGTAAAAACATACATAAAAACATTTAAAAGCACATTAAAGTCATTTTTAAAAAATTCCAAAACGTTTTCAACCGTTACTCGGTCATCATCAGTGGAAAAACTAAATTGTTGAGTTGAGTTGTTATCTTTTCGCGTTTTCTTGCTTGCCCGGGATAAACTATTTTACTTCAAGGGTTTGGAATATAAGGTGGGATGGGAAAGGTAGTCAATGATGCATTAATTCATTCCAGACTGCATGGATATCATATGATAATACGTCGTTACAGACTATTTCTTTTTTAGACATTATTTCTAGAGACTCCCTTATGATAGCTTCCAGGTGATTATTTGTGCGGAATATAATTTTGGATCTATTGAAATCAACTTTTATTGGTTCAGTTTGTGCTAATCTTGCTAACGCAGTATGGGGTTTATTTAATCTAAGATCTGCTTCATGTTCTTTTATTCTGTCACGAAATTTCCTCAGTGTCATACCTATGTACATAAAATCTTTGTTATCTTCCTTGAATGGTATAATATATACCCCTGATCTATTGATAGGCTGGATTGGGTCAATTTTTCTGTTTAACAAAACCCGCAACTTTGGCACAGAAGATTGAAGAAAGCACATTACAAAAATTTTCATTGTTGTAATAATTTTCCCAATCATACGCATAAAACTATATATTCATATCAGTTAGCGCCAAATTCTAGCCAAACTTGGCGACATTTGGCGAAATATCGCCAAATTCGGCGACCAAAATAAGTCTTCACAAATGAAGCCAATTTGGCTATTGCTCAATAATTTGGCGAATTTCTTATTCAAATTCAGTAATAACGAATCTTTTGTAAACGTTTTCTTTGCATTTTAACTTGCTGTTTTCGTGTAATATTAGCTAAAATTTTAAAACGAAGATATAAGAAAGCTACCTTTTCCTCCCGGTACAAGCCGGAAGGACTTTTTAACTTCTATTATTTTCCTTTCTCATTTTGAATGTCCGGTGTGTTTTAAGTTCTTAGTCATTCCTCTCAGAAAGAGAGGCGAAAAATTTATCGCGACTGAATTACGGAGAAAAAAATATAAATCTCGAACATGTTCAACATTTACCAGTAGTGCATGGTGAATGTTGCATTTACAGGTGTAAGTCAGAAATAAGGGTATTTAGCAAATATTTCGGACATACACCAAGCGACTATGTGTTTGTTGACATTCACCGGTGAAAGTCGACATTCTCCTGATTTCGGTGTTTCACCGTAACATATATATATATATATATATATATATATATATATATATATATATATATATATATATATATATATATAGAGAGAGAGAGAGAGAGAGAGAGAGAGAATTATATATAAATATATATTTAGTTTTTTGCGAAACTAGTTTATTTTATCATTACTGGTCTTGAAAATGTCACCGATAGTGTGTACTAAACTAGTAGGTCTGTATATTAAATGATTTTTTTTTTTAAGTCTTTATGTTAATCGTAATCCCTTTCAGCATATTTATTTTTGTATGACAATTGAAAGATGTAGTAATTTAATAAAAGATTCAATTAACAAATGACTAAAAATAACGATGTTCTATTGTTTATAGATACGTACTCTATTTATTAAAAAAAATACATAATGTAGCAATATCTTTAATAAGTATATAATTAAACAAAAAAGTACTTACTTCCTACGATATTTAAAAAACAGTCTATTAGTACATGCGTATAATTTTTGTAAAACTATATATTTTGTACGATATTTGAAAGAAATTCATATTAATACATGCGTAAAATATAAATAACAAAAATATCCTTCTGATCTTTGTAAAAGTATTTATTTTGTACGGTATCTGAAAACAAAAATCTATTAATATATGCGTCATCCAAAAATTATAAAAAAAGAAAATATCTTCTATCTTGGTAAAACTATTTGTTTCGTACGATATGTGATAAATTATATATATACCTGCGTCATACATAAATAACAAAATATATGAATCTCTTCGATCTTGGTATAGGTGTTCTTTACGTGCGATATTTGAAACAATTTTTATTAATATATATGTTAATAGAAAAATAAAATATCTTCTAACTTGGTAAAAATATTTATTTGCGAGATGTTTCCTTACCTATCCAGACCCCGACAAACAATTCATTGTGGACACGGATGCCAGTCAGGAAAGTGTCGGCGCTGTACTTTCCCAAGAAATAGATGGTCAAGAACGAGTCGTAGCATACTGGAGCAAATGTTTATCGAAACCAGAGCGGAATTATTGCGTCACTCGTAAGGAGTTATTAGCTATAGTGAAAGCCATAGAACACTTCCATCACTATCTCTATGGCAGGAAATTTCTCCTTCGTACTGACCACGCATCCCTAACATGGCTGATGAATTTTAAGAACCCAGAGGGCCAAGTAGCCAGATGGATACAACGACTCCAGGAATACGACTTTGACATCAGGCATCGCAAAGGCTCATCGCATGGAAACGCCGATGCCCTATCAAGAAGACCGTGTCCCGAGAGCTGTCGCTATTGTTCCAGAGCGGAGAGCAAGTATAATCCCGAATATGTCATACGCCAGACGAAGACTTCACTATTGACGCCACCAGATCCCTGGAGTGATGAGAAGATTCGAGAAGATCAAATGGCAGACTCTGAGATCAAACCAATCTTGGAGTTATTAGAATCTTCTAGCACGAAGCCCAGTTGGAAAGACATCTCGACTTACAGTCCTACGACGAAGCAATATTGGGCTCTTTGGAACTCTCTCCACGTCAGGAATGGCGTCCTGTTCCGAAAATTCGAATCGGAAGATGGGAAGACATCTCGGTGGCAGTTGGTACTTCCTCGATCCCGAATACCAGAGTTCCTCAAGGAATTACATGGCAGTCACACTGGTGGCCATTTTGGAGTCATGAAAACATTACATAGAGTCCGAGAGCGCTTCTTCTGGGGAAAAGCGAGAGCTGACGTCGAACGATGGTGCAAATCTTGCGATGCATGTGCAGCTCGAAAAGGACCAAAGAAACGTAGCCGAGGAAGACTACATCTCTACAATGTAGGAGCACCTTTTGAACGCATCGCCCTTGACATCCTAGGCCCTCTGCCAAGAAGTGCTGATGGCAACAAATACCTCCTTGTTGTCATGGACTACTTCACGAAATAGCCTGAAGTTTATGCCATCCCTGATCAAGAAGTTTCTACGGTTGCGGATGCCTTGGTACACCAGTGGATATCAAGGTATGGAGTCCCCCTTCAAATGCATTCTGACCAGGGGAGAAATTTCATCTCTGCTGTGATTGAGGGTCTCTGTCAACTTCTCGGAATGGACAAAACTAGGACGACGCCTTTACATCCACAATCGGATGGCATGGTTGAGAGATTTAATCGTACCATCCTCAACAATCTCTCACTGCTAGTCTCAAGAAACCAACAAGACTGGGACCAAAAACTTCCCTTGTTTCTTCTCGCCTATCGCAGCGCCGTCCATGAAACAACCGGCTATTCCCCGTCTCAGATGCTTTTCGGTCGTGATCTTCGTCTACCTTGTGATCTGATTTTTGGTCGCCCTCCAGATGCGCCTTCATCGCCAGAGGGATACGTGCAGAATCTCCAGGCACGATTTGAAGACGTCCACAACTTGGCTCGAGAGCGGATCAATATACAGACGGAGAAGATGAAGACCAGGTACGACACGAAAGCCACAGGACATCAATTCAAAGAAGGTGACAAGGTTTGGTTTTATAATCCGACTCGACGTAAAGGACTTTCTCCCAAACTGCAATCGCACTGGGACGGTCCTTATACAGTCCTAAACAGACTGAACGATGTCGTAATTCGGATCCGAAAGTCACCAAGTTCGAAGCCTAGAGTCGTTCATTACGACAGGCTGGCTCCATACTATGGCCATAGTACTTAGTTCATTGATTGTAAATAGTGTAATGTAAATAATGTAAATTAGTATGACCATGGTCTTGTATATAAGTTAATGTAATTATTTATTTTGCTTAGCATTATCATTATTGTTATTATTTAAATACTTGTATGTAATAATGTCTATGCTTTAATTTTTTTTAAATAAGTGTATATTTTGTATAATTCAGCATTATGAATGTGTTTAATGGTTATTTTGCAAGTTTGCTTTAAGTGTTTTGGATAGTATTTGTTGGCAACGGGTTTGCTTTCCGATCAAAGGTTGAACTGCCCGGGACGTGCAGTCCTTGAGAGGGGGGGAAATGTTATGAATTTTGTATATATCTGTAAATATTCCATTTGTTTAAATTTATTTTATTTGATTATTGTGAAAATTGCAGTATTATTAATGTATTTCCTATTGAGCATCATGTAACTCAATGCTAAAGGCCTCAGATGGTTTGCAAGGAAAACAACCTTACACCCTCATCTTTATAATGGAAGTCTATTGAAATATCGCCAGGGAATGGGTTTATCGCCAAGTTGGCGATGGTTTTGGCGACTTATTTTTGTCGCCAAATTTGGCGATATATCGCCAAATGTCGCCAAGTTGGCGACGGATTTGGCGACTTTTTGTGCAACCACCCCCCCTTATACCTATACATTGGGATCCGTTCTTGCTTGGGTTCTCTAACGAAAGTTAAAGCACTTTCTGGTAATTTCTAGCATCTGAAGGCTCTGGAATAATCTGGAAAGATCTCTGAAACCTATATAAGGACCTCCAGCAGTTCAGTTAGTTAGTTGTCTGTCAACTGCGATTGAATTCATACGAGAGGCTTTGCATTGAGAACTGTGTTACCCGGATCGATTTTGCCGTTGATACGTCGTATTGAAGGCATTGTTTCTGTGTGAAATTTTGCTGCGCTTTTATTGGATTTGAAGATTACTGAATATCTTGTAATTTTCAGAAGATATTTGTGATCGTATTGCACTGTTTATAGTGAATAAAGCCTTTTTATTGTTCTTATATATTGGCATCAGTCCTTTCGAACCCCGAGCTCACAACAATATATATATTTAGAAATTATCAACTGGTTTGAACAACCCTGTGGTTAAATCAATTTATTTCCATTTATTTTGTAAATAGAAATTTGCGGAAAGCATACTTTGTTATAAAGAGCGAAACAAAAGAATTAGAATGCAATTATTGAAAATACATTGTTTACTTAATACGGGCAAAACGCTTAGAGGGTTAAAAGATAATGAATAGGCTGAAAGAAAAAACTGTTTTCATTTTACATGAAGGTTAGTTTTATTATATTTGTATACTGCTAATAATTGGCGTGTGATTGCATAACCAAATACAACAATCATAGAAGATAGATCACTTATCCTAAGCTTACACATTAGTGTCGGCTGATGCGAATTAGCATCTTGTGGATATGTGCAAATAACTCCACACACGGGTGGCACTTTGCATTTTATAAGATACCTTATTTCCCAAATGTATAAAGTAATTGGAATTTATATTGAATAATACTATGTGTATAATACTTCGATTAGGAATGATACCATTATTATATACATTCACATGAAATATAGATATGAACAACACAGAAATTTTTTATTAAAAATTGAAACATGCAAGACTAACCCTTATAAGCGGATATTGCTGTTTCAAATCTGGAAACTATTCCTTAGCAATGCGCTAACTCCGTTTTATTTTTATACATGATGTTCAGAAATATATACCAAAAATGTAAAGGTAGGTAGAGGAGACCTAAATAGGCAGTTTTCTTATAGGAATGTGTGTGTGATAATGCCACATTAAAGTGCTAGCACGTTAAGAAGTATGAATCGCAGGAAACTGAAAAGACAAAAGCAAACAAAAAATTATCAGCAGTTTACAAGAGTTGCTCGAAAGAGCGGCCACCAACAGCAATGCAAGATTCACAGTGGCAGCGCATGGAGCGGCGTACATTAGAAAAAAAAGTTAGGGATTTCGAGGAGCAAATCTCCAACAGCAACAGTCAAGCGGCAACAAGATCTTATACAGATGTGACGGGACTCTCGTACACGAGGCTTTTAATATAACCACAAAAGAATAAGTCCAAGCAAGTTAAATCAGGAGAAGGCGGTGGCCAGTGAACTGGTCCGCCCGTCCTATCCCATGCTGGCCATAGACAGCGTCTAGGTGATTCCTGATGTCTTGGCTGAAATGAGGTGAGGCTCCATCGTGCTGGAAGCAGATTCGTCTCAGAATAGCTAAAAGAACCTCGACCAGAAGTTCAGGTAAGACCTACTGTAGGAAGATGCTGTATGTGTGACCAGTCAAACGACTCGGCAGAAAGTACGGTCCAACTAAGTTATTGTGCATAATGCCAGCCCAAACATTTAATGTAAAACCTTTCTTGGTAGTCGTGTGCTATTGTGCCATGTGGGTTGTCATGAGCAAGAATTATGGATGTAAAACATACCCGACCACGGAAAGGTAGCCTCATCAGTGAATAAAACATCTGAAGAGAAGATTTGATTGGCTGCAGTCTGCTGTATGTACCAACAGGCAAAGTTGAGACGTGGAAGATAATCGTCAGTGGTCGGTACGGATGCATTACGTCTTCCTGTAAAGTCCTCAAAACAGTTGCATGTCTCACATCCAATGCACGTCTTACAGCTCTCGAGCTGGTCGACAAAATATCCTCTACTGTGTTTAATATTCTTTCTTCCACTGCATGAGTTTTGCGATATCATACAATGCCAGTATCAAGCCTGGAAGCATACAACGCTTCTCTCATACTTAACTCCCGATGCAGATGCTCGAATGTTCGACGATCTGGTTTATTCCTATTTGTGAATCGGTCCCTGTACATCCTTTGGGCAGTTAACCAATTTCCCTTTACAGGCCCATACATGAAATGCATGTCGGCAAGCTCCGCATTGGTTAAACGATGCAAGATGTTCGAGATCCGTAAGGCAATGAAGAATCCAGCTAGCGCAGCGCTTTTATACGCCGTACTCATCAGCGCTCACTACCGGCTCAACGCGGAATTTCCGCACATCCATTCTTATACGAAATCTGCTTATTTAGTTCCCCTCTACCTGCATTTACATTTTTGATATATAGTTCTGAACAACCCTGTATTTTCTTCATATGGCATCCCTTATTGTATATTAATGACGATTAATCCCATAATTTATTAACATATATTTTCATGAATTTATACTGATTTTGTAAGGGAAGTTACAAAACAGTTAATTGATTAAAGTTGTATATTTACTTTTTTTCTATCTATGAGCAGTTAAAATTTTAGAACTTTAATTTTACTCAGCGCACTTCAATTATATGTATAGTAATCAATTACACTTATTTAAAAAACAGATAAATATTTATTTCGTACTATATTAAAAGCGGTTTTCCACTAATATGTTGATAAATAATAAATTATATATTAAAATGAAAAATATATTCGAACTAAAATTAAATAAATATTATGGATATTGTACAAAAATAAGTTAATGTATTTTATCCATGGTAAAAATAAGAATAAAATTAATAAAAATATTTCACTGTTACTTTATAGTAAAAATATTATTCATTGAAAACATATTTTGCTATTAATATCATCTTATGATCAATATATCTAAAAACTTGTCCTTGCAAAATGTATTATTTGAAACAAATATATTCAATTGATTTCGTTAAACTTCAGGGTGAATGTTTTTATTTTCATTTTATTTTTAAATAATAGAGCGTATGAAAGTATATTTTGTTAGAAAGAATTGATATACAAAATTAGTATGTAATTATAGAAAATCAATTTTAACTTAGTATAAACCTAAACGAGAAAAGGCCTATTTGTTTTATGCGGACAGTATTTATATATTTTCTATATGCCTGTAGGATTCAACACAAAGCTGAGCAATTTTCGTTTTTGAATCGTTTACTGAAAATTTTACAAGATATTTATTTAAAAATAATTTTTTTTTTTTTAATATTTCCTGAAAAATTGCAAAAATTCTTTCAAATTGTCAAATGTTTATTGAATATGGAGTCATGGAGTAATCTGTAATTGCAATATTTTTTACTTATTTTTAATGTTCTGTGCTATACTCTGTACTATATCGTTCGAAATGTATTTCATGTAATGGTAGGTCTGGTGAAAATGGAATGTAATAAGATGTAAAAAAGTGCAAACTGTCGGATAGAAAATAACGACTATTTTAATGATTATTAGTGGAATATCTACCAATAAAATAGGTACTAAAAAAATGTGTTTTTTCATACTAAATGGATGCTACTGTACAACATCATAATTGACTATTTTCAAATATCTCATATAATTGAAAATATTGGTGCGCTAACTCCTAATTTTACGCTCGGGAACTCTGTAACCAATATCATCAAGTATCTCATTCCCACTGTATTAAAAAAGGATCTCACTTTTATCATTATAGCTGTTGTCGTTAAAAAAAAGGTTGCAAATTGAGAGAGCTTCCTGAACAATAAAACTAATAGGATAAGAAAGTTCGGAGATTGGGATGTCTCTAACTTTTAATGGAGGAGAGGAGAACTACTTCACCACTGCATACTCACATGTGACATAAGATAGTGTGCGGAAGACGTACGTTCATAGAGCGGGATTTTTACGCCATAATACGTTTCAATGAACTGTTGTTTTTCGCGTTTGTCGAAAGCAGAAATGACGTTCAAAGAACAACGTGCAAATTTCAAGTTCTGAGACTGTTTGGTGATATCGCCTACGGACATTTTGTACATGTCGCATCAGGTGTTAAGTTATTAGAGAGCAATGTGTACTGCGAATTTGCTTTAAAAGGGCGCCATTTCAAGAGTGCAACTAAGGTTGGGTAATTTGCGAAGGCAGCAGTGAAGTCAATTAGGGCCTCTAGTTATTTCAAAGGTACATATAAAGTTGAACCATTAAAGTACACTGAGTCAAGTTTCTGCACATGAATGATCACATTATAGGAATTTGATTTTTTAAAGTTTTGTCTGACACATTTGAAAGTGTCATACATATGAGAAATGTGTCCGCGATGAAATAGATTAACTTAATAGAAGAATAAATTAAATTATCAGATTTTATTTGATGCGACAACTGATTGCAGGGAAACAAATTAAAGCATGTGATTTTGATTTAAAATAATTGAATGTTTAAGGAGAGTGATAGTACACTTTTTGGAAATTTTCAAATGATAGCGTCATCTGTTAGCTTGAAAATGCATTCTATCGATTGAAATTGAAGGAATGGGGCAAAAATGAATGTGATCTTTTAACAATCACAGTGGAAGATAAGTGATATAATGGGAAGAACAATGGGACACCTATGAAAAAACACAGCTTAAAGTAGATATAAAGAGGGAGGGGTGAAATTTGACGCTCGCAAAAGAAAGAACGATGTAAAAATATCATATAACTTTCTGTGAACATCACCGATTTCCACCTGATCCTTCAATTATGTAAGGTACTCCGTACTTATAAAAAATATTTTTTTCCTAAATCTCATGACACAAGAAATAACAGAATGATTTCTAGCCCAAAATGCCTGAGGAGCCTATCCAATTCTTGTCATTACAAGTTTTTATATACTCAGCAATTCGTTGTCCCAGCTTACGCTCCTTGTATAAGGATTATTTCACTTTAACATCACTTTTACTAACAAATATCTCTGGAATGACTTCACAGGGAACTTTTTTCTTTTTTTAAACCACGAAGAGTTTTATTGTGCGAATTACCACAGTTGTATTTTAAAGACAAACAGGAGATCAAACTCAAGCTTCCCGGGTTACATAACATACTGCACGGTGTACAGATACTGATAAAATATTTGTAATTGAAAACAAGTAATTTTTTTACACTTAAAAAATATTTTTTAGATTACTCACAAACAACCTTAACAGTGACACGCACGCTACATAATGTATCCAAATAAAGTTATTAAATATATTAAAAACGCTATTTTCGTTCTTAGCTGCATGCTAAGTGTTAATGGACAAAGAAATTGCGAGAGTTCTCATTAATTACAGCAGCTTTATAATTCTGGTTATTTCAGTGTTTAAGCGCGTAGTTCGATGAAATATCTCTTAAACAAGTGTTTTATTTATTTTCTTTTTGATGAAGTTATAATTTTGTTGTGAAATATTAGCCAAAAACATCTGTTAAAGTATTTACATTCTTTAATTTGCAAACAATTTAATCTTCTAGAATAGGTCTACATGCGATGAAGGTAGATCATTTTAATCATGCTTGAAAATTATTTTTAAAACCATAAAAATTAATTAAATTGTAATATTTTAAACAAATGACACTTGAAAGTAAAATTTTCTCTGTGTTCGATGGTGAAAAATTTTAAATTGTGCGATGTTTTAAATTTAATAAATTTTCCATTAAGCGAAATTAATTATTCAGGTCGTTGCCACCATTGATATGACATTAGCGTTACTCATGGACATATTTTTGATTTATAGTATTTATTGATTTATTTAATTATTTTTTGCTGGACACTTAAGTTTATTTGCATAAACCATTTGCATGACAGTTATATCTTTTTGAATCCTTGTTTTATTGATCTATGTTTTATAATTATCAATCCATTTATAGAATGATGTTACATCTTTTGGCCCATGATTTGGACTTCCATTTGTAAGTAATTCTTCTTTTATTAGCATTTCATTCCGTTTACCTTGTTTTGCTCAGCATCTCCCTACAACTGGAATGCGTCCTTAATGTCCATTCAGCAATACATTCTGCTAAAAAGTGTTCGACTTTTAATATTGCACTTAAAAATTTTGTTTCATCTCCGTAATAATAATATTACGAATTTCAGTTTTTATTCATTAGTTACATCAGTAATCATATTCATCCAATTTTTCAAGAAAAAATTCAATTGCAAATGACTTTGCTTTGGATTAACAAATTTTCTAAGCAAACACAGTATATTTGTATTAACATATCAGATATTGACAAAATAATAATAAATATATGATACACGTAATGATATTAAACACAATATTATCGAAGCCGCCGCGGTCGTCCGACGTATTAAACGCTCCGGCACTCCCGAAACCACTGATCGATGTCTTAAATTTATTGAATTAAGGTTTTAAATTTTTCCGGTGCATCATTCGTGATCGGGCCTACTACCGTTCCGGGCCAGTGTCAAAAGGAATGGGAACGAGCGTGCACCACCTGTTCCGCAAGTTGTGGCGATCTATAAGATCCTTTTCATATCAACGGTGTCCTAAAAACAACTGTTATTTTATTTTATTTTTTTTATTTATTTATTTATTTATTTTTTTTTTTTTAAATTTAAAAACACAGTAAAACGTTACATGTATTGGAATTATGTTTGCAGAAAAAAAAATATGGAATCCAGTAATATGTACTATTGTGTGGAAAGCGTTTTCTAAACATCATTTAAACTGCGAGAAACGTTCAAACTAACATATAAAAACGAGTCAAAGGTCATTCATTATTATTATTAGTCTGTATAGTTAGTAAAACGCCAAATTTGTGTTTTGAAAAGATAATTTTGAGCAGTATTACAGATTGAAACAATGAAATGTTATCGATTGATATGTTCTATTCCTAAACAAGTTAAGCGTAGTAATAAAGTTTCTTTGTAATGGGACTTTCTATGTTATAGGAGACTAATGTTTACACAATATTTTCCTAGAAGTAATATAACTTCAAAAATTCTAACCGTTTATATGCTATTGGATTTTTTAAATTTTCAAGCCATTACAGGACATCTTGTATATATTTCAAGCACAGGCTTATATAAGCGACTTTTAAAAAAATCTTTCAAAAAGACTTAAAATTTTCTTTTTATTTTAAATTTTAAAAGCCTGCACTAATCACACCAGTACACTCGTCAACGATTCTTAATCCAATGGCAGCGTTCTTTACAAATATTTAGTTTGCATTAAAAAAAAAAATATATATATATTAAAGACTTTTTTTTCATAGGATATCTGAGGTCAATTCCTAACAGGGTACTTTTTTACATTTTTCTATTTTGGTTCCAGATTTTTTTTCTGGCTACATTTTCGCTCAGCAAAACAAAATCAGCAACCAAAATCGAGAAAGTACGATAAGTACTGTAAGTACCCGGTTGGGTATCAACCTCAGATATCCTATGGAAGGAAATCATTAAAAAAATATTAAAATACGAACGAAAAAGTTTATAAGAACGCTGCAATTGGTTCAACCATAGCTGCTAGCTTCTTAAAAATCTGGTTCTCAAATAATTGCTAATTTGTGAACAGCAGAGATTTAAGCACAGAAAAAAAAACATAATATGATTTTCAAAACGATTTTGATTTTCTGTATAAAATATATTTCCTACATTTCTAGATGCACATTTTATGGCAAATATTTTATTCTATTTCCTTGTAAAAAATATTTTTTCCTGAACACATTTAGGATATTTCTTTTTTCATGATATGTATTATACAATATTAGACATAAAAATATACTTAAAGTTTTACGTAACTCCTTTATAATATATTTGCAAGAATTTTTAAAACGATATTAATAATGGAATATATATAATCTGGTTTCATTTTAATAAAGCAGGGTGTGTCGATTTAACATCACTGCATAAAAAGTTAATAAAGAAACCAAACTTTTTTTACGTCTTGGCAATGATCCGATAGAGATATCCGCTTAGTATCTGACATGACTATAAATATAAAACTAATATGATTAATGTATTCCTGCAGTATATCTTAACCACATAGTACTTGAATACATTAACTGTCAGACTAAAAATTTATTACATAAGAAATGTGCTCGAATAACGTTACCATGTGTCAAAATGCAGAATAGTACAGAAGCGATACATCTACGGATTTGATTTAATGTGATCATCATATTTATAATGTATATACATGAATTACTGTGACAGATAAATGTACGTATTCCATTTAATATTTCCCTCTAAAATAATGTACCTTATAAATCCTGATACAAAAAATAATCTAATGGAGAATTCTTTTCTCTGATCTATTATTAGTTATAGTATATCAAAGTGCCATAAAACATTTTTTATGCATATTTGTACTTTTTTTCAAGATTTAAAAAATAAAATACAATATTTGTTATTTCACTTTAAAGTTAAGTCACAATATATTTTTCGTTGAAATAATAATAGCATGTCTTTAAGAAACATAAATTTGCTTTATAATTATAATTTTAAAAGTCTTCTCTCATTTCTCAGGTGTTATACATTTATATTAGATACTTTTTGCGTACACATTAAGAAAATATATATATTTAAATAAATAAGTACAAATTAGTAACATATTACATCTTATATCTGCTTCCTTCATCCATAGTGATTTTAATCGCCTGATTCAAGTAAAATTATATACTAATCTATTAGTATGTATTTATTACTAACATTGTCACTTTTTCGTAAAAATAAATAAAAATTAAAAATAAAAACTGTATTGACATACAAACAATGATATGATATACAAACAAGGAAAAAATTCACATGGATTAAAAAGATTTAAAATTTTTACTTTCACAAATATGACACATTTCATGCTAGGGATTATGGACATTAATGAAGCATGATGAAAATTAATGATTTGAACAATATTTAAGCTCAATTTTCGGTAATTCGACTTATCTACTGTGAAATAAAATATTACAAGAATCAGAAATAAATCAGAATGAGTTTGGGTGAAAATGGCAGCCACAAAAAAGAGAAGTGGTGTAAAATGACAATGTTGTATATGTGCTGATGGATCAAATGTGAAACACTCACTGCTTTCCCTTGTCTGCCCTTGCAATTGCTAATTTTAGTGCTAAAAATTCCCTCCAATGCCATATATACGTTTTTCATTATATAAAAAACATTGCAAAAAAGTGTGTCTGCGAGTTGAACATTTTTAAAATATGTCAATGTATTCATAACAACGTAAGCGAAATTATTGCTCCCCACTTATAGTCTCAAGCGCATATCTTGAAATACCATTATCTAAGTGGGTGTTTATCTATGAGATTTACAACATACGGCATATAAAATTTGATTGGTTCAAACGATTTTTGACAAAATCGAAATGACAACATTTTGGCGAGCCAGCTATTATCGCTAAGCTAATGTTAGTTAACTTGCCTCATTCGGTCACACGAATATGAATCATAGTTCTGAAACATAGATTTACCACAATTTGGACAAAAACACCTGTCAGAGCTTCGTCCAGTGAGTATGCCGCCACTCTCGTATAGAGATAGCTTAATAGCTGAAAGTTCATGGTTAGGTTGTTATAAACTCATAAACCTGAAAAGTATTTTTACGGTACCCTTTTTTCCGAAATAACTTATTAAAAACACACTTACCATCTGATAATAATAAACGAACTTTTCTTGAAACAATGTTATTAAATTTATGTAACAAAATTTATTGAGATATATATTAATTTTGAAAAATGTATTCACTAAAATGCACTATTTTATGGCTTAAATTTATTTTAAAATTATAAGATATATGTTCAAAAGTTTATTCTATCAAAAAGTACTGTAAATGCGTAGAACCAAGTTTCTAAATAGCATTGCGGCACGAAACAGTATAGAGACTGTTGAAATAATCCGATCAAATTTATTAATGTATTAATAATTTAATTAATAACTTTGTATTAATGTTTTTATAATATATTAATTAAATCTGAAGTATTTACTCACTCGAGTATGCTATTTTATGTCTTGTAGTAATTAAAAAATGTAAGATATTTGTCTGTAAGAATTAATAAAATAATCTATCTATCTACAATTACTTATAAAATACGTAGAAGAAAATTCCTAAATAGTATTTTGGCACGAAATATATTCAGTACTGTTACATGGGTGACATTAAAGTAAATTTACATTAAATTGCGCAGCATAAAAAAAATGTGAGTATTTGGCCTTATGTTTATTTTTATAAAAATTGTACAAAAGAAAAAAAAATAGTAAATAAAGAAAAAAAGAAGCAATGAATAGACAAAAATGATTAATTTACGTTAAGTGAAAGGGTTGAACACTGTTTTATATTGGCTTAGAGAAAATTCAAATAGGAAATTTCTTAGATGAAGATTTATGTGTAGGTTAGATTTAGATTTAGATTTAGATTTCTTAGATCAGATTCTTACAATATTATAAAATGTAAGGCTTAAAATTTTAAAATATAGAACATCCTAATAATATTATAAATCCGATTGTTTGCAAATGTTAGGCTGAAGCCAGCGTCAAAATGAAGCATTTAATGATCCTGTATCTTTGCATATATGTTGATTATAACCCTCAAATGAACATAGGCTGTTTTTTGTTCATTTTATTTAAATATTTTTCTTAATAATTAAAAATTTCGTTATTTTCATAGAGAATAAATGGACATTTTCCCATAAAATTTAACCATTTTACTTTATCGTTGCTAGGGCTTTGATCGTTGCCAATAAATAAAAACACGGGAAAATAATTTTTTCTCAACAATTAATTTTCAATTGAACGATTTTCACGTGAAAAATGAAAATTAAAAAGTATTCAAAAGAAGATGAATTTCCGTGATATTTGAAACAAAAATATGGAGTATTTGTTATTATACATGAAGTATGAATATCGGTTACATTAAAAAGATCATTTTCTGTCAAAAAACCGCGTTATAATTAGAAGGAAAAATGAACAAAAATTATATTCTTAAAAATAGATTTCGCTTGGACCATGGAACTATGAAAAGGATCCTCCTCGGTTTGGACAAATATGACGTCATAAATAAAACATGTATTTTCATATAGTCGTAATAATACAAGGAGCATGAATATCAATGTATAATGAAAGTAGATAGATAATGGACGTAATATTTAAGATGAAAAACTGAAATATTTTTTATTGATACTGTTTAATAATTAGTTTGAGTACCAGTTACATACAAATGTGAGTTTTCGCTAAAATTTACGTCCTAATTGAAAGAAAAAGAAAATTAACAAGAATTATGGAATTAAAAATAGTTTTCTCTGAGGAAAATGTGACGTCATTTTTGAAATAAAACGGGATTTTTCAAATGTGTTTTATAAGGAGTGGGAATTAATTCCGTACATTAATAATACAAGTATCAGTAAGTATAGAAAGTAGATTAGTTTCACGACATATTTAAAACGAAAAATTGAAATATTTTTTTTTATTATTTATACCGATTATTAAGCATGAATATCAGTTACATACAGATGAGAGTTTTTTGCCAAAAACCACACTTATTAGGAAAAGAAAAATAAATACGAATCTATTATATTAAAATCTGACCGCCTGTTTGTATTTCGCAACTACTCTTTTCATTGTCGAACGCAACGCGATTTACTTAACATAGGTTATTATTCATCCGAGGATGTCATAAACTCTCAGAATTAAAAAAAATGGTTTAAATTTCGAGATATTATTATTATTTTTTTATTTTATTTTATTTATCTATTTATTTATTTTTTGTAAATTTTAACGAAATTTCTCTAAAAATGGCAACAAAATTATTCCATTTTTGTGGATAAAAAGAGGAAATAAAACGGATTAATATATTTTTTCTCATTAAAACTGAAAAAAAAGAATTTATTTTCAATTTGAATAGATGGTGAAAGAAAAAAAAATCTTGATTACAGTAAAATTTTTGAAAAATAAAAATGTATTTTCACATTTTCAAACTTCATGAATCAATTTATGCTGGAGAACAAAAATCATCTGTCAACATATTTTCATTTAGAAATAAAGATTTTTTTTTTCAGTTATAGATTAAAGCAAAGAGACAAATTTAAGCTTCTTGCATTTAGGTCTACAATAATTGCTCCCTATTTACAAGAATTGAATTTAATGAAAAATAATATAATATTTCCATTATCTTTGAAGGATTGCCATTAAAACGTTTCACAAAGGCGTTAAAAGTAAAATGGTTTACCAGGTAAACTTGACATATGTTTTTATATAATACACCGATTTCCACGATTTTATTTGGCCCGCCTTTTTTAATTGGTTGTATTTTCCTTTTCGTGAATATTTGTTTCAAAATTTCACTTTTTTAAAACTTAGTTATGTCAGGGCCTCTATAACATAGAAATACTGTATTGTCTTCTATGGAATGTGATAAAGAGTTAGTTTATTATTTTCGTTTCTAATTATCGGGAATGAAATATTTTGCTTAATTAATGCATTTATTCTTCTTTTAATGATACGTGAACGAAGTCACGGGTAACAGCTAGTAAGTTATAAAATTCTTAAATTTTTGTGGATACAGATAGAAATACCTCACATAAGTAGTAACGTGAAACAACTTACCGATAATTCGAAATTTTATGCTAAACAACGTACAATTTTGAAATAAAGCTATCAAATTCACGAATCAATATTTAATAATTTCAGAATTAATTTCAAAATGTTTTCTTAAAATAAAGAACTATTTGATATATTCAAGTAATTTTTAAATTATAAGTTATATTTAATTCACTGTTATTGTGATAACAAATGTATTTAGAGTTATAGACTACTGCGGCGAAGCAAGTTTCTAAACAGCATTCAGAAACGAAATATTTTAACTATGTAACTATTAACAGAGAGATGCTCAATAATTCTTGAAAATAAATATGGAAGGAACGATATCGCATTTTGTAATACAAATTTTAAAATTTATGCCTTAATTTTGGGAAATTCACAATCTAGCATGTATAATCTCATGTAGTGAAGCCATTTTATAGAAGCCATATTCAGACTTTGCCCGCTACGCTAGAAGATTTTTCGAAACGAACCTGTAATCAAACCAAATATATCGTTAAATTTGACTTTGTGTTTTAAAACAATATGGATCTTTACGTTCAATCTTTATCCGCATTGCTGAAAATGATGCAAATGACATTGCGCTATTATATTTTCTAATGAGGCAGACAAAACTTGAACTGTGACGTTCCGACTCTTTTAGTTGAACATTTACAGTAATATTTGGTAAAGAACAATAAAACGATATGAAAAATAAGAGGACAGTTTTATAAGTTCTCAGTCTAACACAGAAATGGAACAAGTATGACCAAATGACAATGCTGTTTGTAAAGTATGATTCTTTAGATGTCATGCCGCCGAGTTTCAGAAGCGTGAGTTTATTGGTTATTGCTGGGCGATAAAGTAAAATAAACATGTTTTGACATTAAAAAATATTTAACCCCCACAAACATACAAAAAGAGTTACAGTCTATCTTATTGGATCCTTTTCCTTTATATTCAACGATAAAAAAGTGAGCTGCTGAATTTAAACATGGTAGGAAATCAATTCACGATGATGAACGCTCATGACTCCTAAAAACCGCTACTTCGACGAGATCGTCTAAAAAGTTCACAATGCCGTATTGAATCATCGCCGATTGAAAATACGCGAACTTGCTGACACTGCAAACATCTCGTTAGACCGTGTCCACTACATTTTACATGATGTTTTGGGTATGAAAAAGTTTTTCGCTCGATGCGTGCCGCACTTGTTGAACGTCGACCAGAAACGGCAAATAATGAACATTTCTCAAAAGTCTTCTGAAATGCATTGTTTTTTGCAAGTTAAAAAATAAAATGAAATATTGTCAAAAATCTTTTATTTTCTTTTTCAGGCTGGGAACTTTTCGAACCACCATTGTCCAGGGCTGCTCTAAAGAATTCGCACACAAGAATGTGTCTTAAATGTATTGAGCTGTAAGTAGACTACATTGAAAAAAAATATGAAATTATGTCAAAAATCTTATGTTTTTACTGTCAGGTCGATAACTTATCAAACCACACTCGTACTATAACTATCCCTTAAAATTTATCTTACTATCAATGCCAGTCTTATCAAAATCCTTACAGTAGCACTTTTTAAAAAGGCCAATCTTTCATAATCGGGTTCACCTGATTATACAACTTTCCTCCATAGCTTTACAACTAAGCAACATAGAACGATAAATAATAAACCTTCCTTGAAAAATTATTTAACTAACAGTGCAAGTTTTATGAAAATTCATTCAGCAGAACTCAATATATAAGCGGCAGGAACAAAATTCCCATTTGCATTTTATATGTATATTAATAGATAGTAGATAAGATATTTTATTTCATTGCTATTGAAATAAATCTATCTACAGTTACAGTAAAATACGCGGAAGCAAGATTCTGAATAGCATTTCGGCACGAAATATTTTAGCTGTCATTACATGGATGAAGATAAAGTTAGTTTATATGAAGTCACGAAACAGGAAAATAATGGGATTATTTAATTTTCTTTTAGTTGTTGTAAATGTTTGCAAGAAAAACAAAATTTAATGGATGTTAATGGATACTTTATTAAGTTTCTGTAACCAATATTTTTATATAATGAATAACAGAAGACAGAAAACTAATGTATACTTCTAAGTTTTATCAGTTTAAAATATAATCGAAAGTTTAGTAAAAGTAACATATGGCTATACGGTTTATTGACAATATTTAGAAATTTATGATTTATATTAAAAAATAAATAAATATAAGACAAAATATAAAATTCCTAAAAATTCTTAGATACAAATAGAAATATCTAACATCAGTAGTAATGTCAACCAACATACAAACAAATCGAAATTTTATGTTAAGAAAAGAAAACTTTTGAAGAAAATATCCAGTAAAAAAATGAAAAATTAAAGTAAAATTAAAATTAATGGAGAGAATTAATTAATTTGTTAACTAAAAGGGCTGAATACTGTTATATACTGAATTACAGTAGATCTAAATGCATCAAAATTTTCTAAGACGCAAATAGAAATGCTTAAAATAATTTAAAACAAGCTGTTACCCGTGACTTCGTTCACGTGTCATTGAAAGAAGAATAAATGCATTAATTGAGCAATATATTTTATTCCCGATAGTTAGAAACGTAAATAATTAACTAACTCTCTATCATATTCAATAGGATACAATACAGTATTTTAAAAAAAAAGTGAAATTTTGTGACAAATAATCACGAAAAGGAAACTGCAACCATTGAAAAAAGGCGGGCCAAATGAAATCGTGGAAATCGGTGAATTGTGTGAAAACATATGTCAAGATTACCTGGTAAACCATTTTACTTTTAACAACTTTGTGAAACGTTTTAATAGCCATCATTTTCAAAGATAATGGAAAAAGTATACTCTTTTTCATTAAATTCAATTCTTGGGAATAGGGAGCAATAATTTTTGACCTAAATGCAAGGAGCTTAAATTTGCCTCCTTGATTTAATCTACAACTGAAAAAAAAATCTTTATTTTTAAATGAAAATATGTTGATAGACGATTTTTGTTCTCCAGAATAAATTGATTCATGAAGTTTGAATATGTGAAAATACGTTTTAATTTTTCAAAAATTTCACCATGTATTCAAATAAAAAAAAAAAATCAGTTTTAATGAGAAAAAAAATATATTTCTTTTTTATCCACAAAAATAGAATAATTTAGTTGCCAGTTTTATAGAAACTTCGTTAAAAAAAAGTAATAATAATATATCGAAATATAAATCAATTTTTTTTTAATTCTGAGAGTTTATGATATCCTCGGATCAATGATATAACCGGTGTTATGTAAATCGCGTTGCCTTCGACAATCTGAAAGGAGTAGTTTCGAAAAACAAACATAGGCGGTCAGATTTTAATATAATAGATTCGTATATATTTTTATTTTCCTAATAATCATGGTGTGGTTTTTGGCAAAAAACTCTCATCTGTATGTAACTGATATTCATGCTTAATAATCGGTATAGATAAAAAAAAAAAAAAATTAATTTTTTTTGTTTTAAATATGGCGTGAAACTCATCTACTTTCTAAACTTACTGATCCTTCTATTATTAATGTAAGGAATTTATTCATGCTCCTTGAAAAGCACATTTGAAAATTCCCGTTTTATTTCAAATATGACGTCACTTTTACCTCAGAGAAATCTCTTTTCAATGGCACAATTCCTCTTAATTTTCTTTTTCTGGAAATCAGGACGTACATTTTAGCGGAAAACTCACATTTGTATATAACTGGCTTTCAAGCTAATTATTAATCAGTATCGATAAAAAATATTTCAGTTTTTCATCTTAAATATTACGTCCATTATCTATCTACTTTCATTATACATTGATATTAATGATTCTTGTATTATTACGAATATTTCAAAATACATGTTTTATTTATGACGTCATATTTGTCCAAACCGAGGAGGATCCTTTTCATAGTTCCATGGTCCAAGCGAAATCTATTTTTAATAATATAATTATTGCTCATTTTTCCTTCTAATTATAACGCAGTTTTTGACAGAAGAAGATCTGTTTAATGTAACCGATATTCATACTTCATGTATAATAACAAATACTTCATATTTTTGTTTCAAATATCACGGAAATTTATCTTCTTTTGAATTCTTTTTAATTTTCATTTTTCACGTGAAAATCGTTCAATTGAAAATTAATTGTTGAGGAAAAATTATTTTTCCCTGTTTTTATTTATTGGCAACGATCAAAACCCTAACAACAATAAAGTAAAATGGTTAAATTTTATGGAAAATGTCAATTTATTCTCTATGAAAATAATAAATTTTTTAATTATTAAAGAAAATATTGAAATAAAATAAATAAAATGTAGCCTATGTTCATTTGAGGCTTATAATCAATCTATATGCAGAAATACAGGATCATTAAATGCTCCATGTTGACGCTGGCTTCAGCCTAACATTTGCACACAATCGGATTTATAATATTATTAGGATTAGGATATAAGATTAAAAATTTTAAAATATAAGATATAAAATATAGAATTCTTAAAAATTTTTAGATACAGATAGAAATATCTCAAATCAGTAGTAATGCCAAACGACTTATCAAAATCCATTACTAATAAACGACGAACTGTGAAAAAGGCCATTAAAATTATTAATCCATATTTAGAAATTTAGGAATTAATTTTAAAATATTACTTACAGTAAGGAACTATTTCATGTATTGAAGTAATTTTAAAATTATAAATTATATTTAATTCACTGTTATCGAGATAACAAATCTATCTAGAGTTTAAAAAAACTGCGGTAAAGTAAGTTTCCAAATACATTTAATACTTTACGATAATTATTCAAATGTAATATTCAGGAACGGAATATTTTAACTATGTAACTATTACATGGGATATCTTAAAAAAGACGTGAAAAAGAATTTTGAATTAAAATTATCATATTTTGTAGTGAACATTTTATAGTTTATATCTGAGATTTTGAAAATTAAAATCTAGCATTTTCATGTCGTGAAGACATTTTCATACATTATAAGACATTTTTCCGTAACTGCTATTTAAATAAATCTATCTACAGCTACAGAAAAATACGCGGAAGCAGGATTCTGAATAGTATTCCGGCCCGAAATATTTTAGCTGATAATACATGGTTAATGATAAAGTAAACTTATATGAAGTCACGCGATAGGAAAAGAATGTGATTATTTAATGTTATTATAGTTACTAATAAAATTTTCAAAGAAAAACTAAATTTAATGGATAGAAAGGACTACTTTATTAAGTTACGATAACTCATGTTTATTATAGAACTACCTGTTACCCGTGACTTCGTTCACGTATCATTAAAAGAAGAATAAATGCATTAATTAAACAAAATATTTAATTCCCGATAATTAGAAACGAAAATAATTAACTAACTCTTTATCACATTCCATAGAAGACAATACAGTATTTCTATGCTATAGAGGCCCTGCCATAACTAAGTTTTTAAAAAGTGAAATTTTGAAACAAATAATCACGAAAAGGAAACTACAACCAATTAAAAAAGGCGGGCCAAATAAAATCGTGGAAATCGGTGTATTATATAAAAACATATGTCAAGTTTACCTGGTAAACCATTTTACTTTTAACGCCTTTGTGAAATGTTTTAATAGCAATCCTTCAAAGATAATGGAAATATTATATTATTTTTCATTAAATTCAATTCTTGTGAATAGGGAGCAATTATTGTAGACCTAAATGCAAGGAGCTTAAATTTGTCTCATTGCTTTAATCTATAACTGAAAAAAAAATCTTTATTTCTAAATGAAAATATGTTGACAGACGATTTTTGTTCTCCAGAATAAATTGATTCATGAAGTTTGAAAATGTGAAAATACGTTTTTATTTTTCAAATATTTTACTGTAATCAAGATTTTTTTTTTCTTTCACCATCTATTCAAATTGAAAATAAATTCTTTTTTTTCAGTTTTAATGAGAAAAAAATATATTAATCCGTTTTTTTTCCTCTTTTTATCCACAAAAATGGAATAATTTAGTTGCCATTTTTAGCGAAATTTCGTTAAAATTTACAATAAATAAATAAATAGATAAATAAAATAAAATAAAATAATAATAATAATATCTCGAAATTTAAACCATTTTTATTTAATTCTGAGAGTTTATGACATCCTCGGATGAATAATAACCTATGTTAAGTAAATCGCGTTGCGTTCGACAATGTGAAAACTGTAGTTGCGAAATACAAACAGGTTGTCAGATTTTAATATAATAGATTCGTATTTATTTTTCTTTTCCCAATAAGTGTGGTTTTTGGCAAAAAACTCTTATCTGTATGTAACTGATATTCATGCTTAATAATCGGTATAGATAAAAAAAAATTTCAATCTTTCGTTTTAAATATGTCGTGAAACTAATCTACTTTCTATACTTACTTATCCTTCTATTATTAATGTACGGAATTAATTCCCACTCCTTATAAAACACATTTGAAAAATACCGTTTTATTTAAAAAATGACGTCACATTTTCCTCAGAGAAATCTATTTTTAATTCCATAATTCTTGTTAATTTTCTTTTTCTGGCAATTAGGACGTAAATTTTAGCGAAAACTCACATTTGTATGTAACTGGTACTCAAGCTAATTATTAATCAGTATCAATAAAAAATATTTCAGATTTTCATCTTAAATATTACGTCCATTATCTATCTACTTTCATTATACATTGATATTCATGCTCCTTGTATTATTACGACTATATGAAAATACATGTTTTATTTATGACGTCATATTTGTCCAAGCCGAGGAGGATCCTTTTCATAGTTCCATGGTCCAAGCGAAATCTATTTTTAAGAATATAATTTTTGTTCATTTTTCCTTCTAATTATAACGCGGGTTTTTTGACAGAAAAGGATCTTTTTAATGTAACCGATATTCATACTTCATGTATAATAACAAATACTCCATATTTTTGTTTCAAATATCACGGAAATTCATCTTCTTTTGAATTCTTTTTAATTTTCATTTTTCACGTGAAAATCGTTCAATTAAAAATTAATTGTTGAGAAAAAATCATTTTTCCGTGTTTATATTTATTGGCGACGATCAAAGCCCTAGCAACGATAAAGTAAAATGGTTAAATTTTATGGGAAAATGTCCATTTATTCTCTATGAAAATAACGAAATTTTTAATTATTAACAAAAATATTTGAATAAAATTAACAAAAAACAGCCTATGTTCATTTGAGGGTTATAATCAACATATATGCAAAGATACAGGAGCATTAAATGCTTCATTTTGACGCTGGCTTCAGCCTAACATTTGCACACAATCGGATTTATAATATTATTAGGATTAGGATATAAGATTAAAAATCTTAAAATATAAGATATAAAATATAGAATTCTTAAAAAAAATTTAGATACAGATAGAAATATCTCATATCAGTAGTAATGCCAAACGACTTATCAAAATCCATTACTATTAAACGACGAACTGTGAAAAAGGCCATTAAAATTATTAATCCATATTTAGAAATTTAGGAATTAATTTTAAAATATTACTTACAGTAAGGAACTATTTCATGTATTGAAGTAATTTTAAAATTATAAATTATATTTAATTCACTGTTATCGAGATAACAAATCTATCTAGAGTTTAAAAAAACTGCGGTAAAGTAAGATTCCAAATACATTTAATACTTTACAGTAATTATTCAAATGTAATATTCAGGAACGGGATATTTTAACTGTGTAACTATTACATGGGATATCTTAAAAAAGACGTGAAAAGAATTTTGAATTAAAATTATCATATTTTGTAGTTAACATTTTATAGTTTATATCTGAGATTTTGAAAATTAAAATCTAGCATTTTCATGTCGTGAAGACATTTTCATACATTATAAGACATTTTTCCGTAATTGATATTTATATAAATCTATCTACAGCTACAGAAAAATACGCGGAAGCAGGATTCTGAATAGTATTCCGGCACGAAATATTTTAGCTGATAATACATGGGTAAAGATAAAGTAAACTTATATGAAGTCATGCGATAGTAAAAGAATGTGATTATTTAGTGTTATTATAGTTACTAATAAAATTTTTAATGAAATACAAAATTTAATGGATAGAAAGGGCTACTTTATTAAGTTACGATACCTCATGTTTATTATATAATGAATAAAAGAAGACAGAAAAATAATGCATGGTTACTTTTAAGCTTTATCAGCATACTATATTAATGCAAAGCCTAGTAAATGTATCATGTATGATACAAATGATTTATTGACGAATTGTTTTAAAGTAAGGAAGTCTGATATATCCTAATATACTTGCTAATATTTTTAAAGAAAAATAAACTATCGCAATTATATATTATAATGTTCTTATTAGTTTAATTTTAATTTTAATTGCATATATCTGTTATGCATTTCTAGTATTTTATTAACTAAACTAACTATTTCTAAAAGATTTCTCCTGAAGCATTAAGAAAATACGTTTTTAAATTGTGGTTCTTTACATTTTACTATATGGTATCAACCCGTTGTCTTGCGTGCGTATTTTATGATATCTTTCAAATTTTTGGTGAAAAAAGAAATTTAAGTCTTCTACATGTAAAAAAATATCTATAATATTAATTTTTTTTCTACAAGTAATGATTTATATTTACACTTAATATGCATAAGTAATAAGATAAAAATGTAGTTAATATCATTTATAAATCTTAGTTAGATTTTTCAATCGTCATAAGATTTCTTAAAATTGATCAATTAGTTCTGAAGTTTTGGGTAATGAAAGATTGGTTAATTGATAGATTCACCCGACTTTTTCATGTTTTCTCAAAAAATATTTTAGACATCAGAATTTATCAAACAAAAGATTGTAGACAGAATTTTTATTTATAAATCTTAATTAAATCTTTTAATCGTCGTAAGATTCCATAAAGTTGATCAATTACATAGATCCCGAGTTTTTGAGTATTGAGATATTGGTTTCGTTGATGTATTGTATCTTCCCTTTTTTCCCTGTTTTCTCAAAACTATTTTAGATACCAGAATGTGACAAACTGCAGATTTTAGCCAGAAATATACTCAATCCTACTTAGATAAAATTAGTATTTGCTATGCAACAGTTTCTGAGGCTATTCCGTACAAACAGACAGACAAAAAAACTAATAGAATTTCCTTTTATAAATCTTAATTAGATCTTTTAATCGTCGTAAGATTTCATAAAGTTGATCAATTACATAGATCCCGAGTTTTTGAGTATTGAGATATTGGTTTGGTTGATGTATTGTATCTTCCTTTTTTTCTTGTTTTCTCAAAACTAGTTTAGATACCAGAATGTGACAAACTGCAGATTGTAGCCAGAAATATACTCAATCCTACTTAGATAAAATTAGTATTTGATATGCAACAGTTTCTGAGGCTATTCCGGACAAACAGACAGACAAAAAAACTAATAGAATTTCCTTTTATAAATCTTAATTAGATCTTTTAATCGTCGTAAGATTTCATAAAGTTGATCAATTACATAGATCCCGAGTTTTTGAGTATTGAGATATTGGTTTGGTTGATGTATTGTATCTTCCTTTTTTTCTTGTTTTCTCAAAACTATTTTAGATACCAGAATGTGACAAACTGCAGATTGTAGCCAGAAATATACTCAATCCTACTTAGATAAAATTAGTATTTGATATGCAACAGTTTCTGAGGCTATTCCGGACAAACAGACAGACAAAAAAACTAATAGAATTTCCTTTTATAAATCTTAATTAGATCTTTTAATCGTCGTAAGATTTCATAAAGTTGATCAATTACATAGATCACGAGTTTTGGAGTATTGAGATATTGGTTTGGTTGATGTATTGTATCTTCCTTTTTTTCTTGTTTTCTCAAAACTATTTTAGATACCAGAATGTGACAAACTGCAGATTGTAGCCAGAAATATACTCAATCCTACTTAGATAAAATTAGTATTTGATATGCAACAGTTTCTGAGGCTATTCCGGACAAACAGACAGACAAAAAAACTAATAGAATTTCCTTTTATAAATCTTAATTAGATCTTTTAATCGTCGTAAGATTTCATAAAGTTGATCAATTACATAGATCCCGAGTTTTTGAGTATTGAGATATTGGTTTGGTTGATGTATTGTATCTTCCTTTTTTTCTTGTTTTCTCAAAACTATTTTAGATACCAGAATGTGACAAACTGCAGATTGTAGCCAGAAATATACTCAATCCTACTTAGATAAAATTAGTATTTGATATGCAACAGTTTCTGAGGCTATTCCGTACAAACAGACAGACAAAAAAACTAATAGAATTTCCTTTTATAAATCTTAATTAGATCTTTTAATCGTCGTAAGATTTCATAAAGTTGATCAATTACATAGATCCCGAGTTTTTGAGTATTGAGATATTGGTTTGGTTGATGTATTGTATCTTCCTTTTTTTCTTGTTTTCTCAAAACTATTTTAGATACCAGAATGTGACAAACTGCAGATTGTAGCCAGAAATATACTCAATCCTACTTAGATAAAATTAGTATTTGATATGCAACAGTTTCTGAGGCTATTCCGTACAAACAGACAGACAAAAAAACTAATAGAATTTCCTTTTATAAATCTTAATTAGATCTTTTAATCGTCGTAAGATTTCATAAAGTTGATCAATTACATAGATCCCGAGTTTTTGAGTATTGAGATATTGGTTTGGTTGATGTATTGTATCTTCTCTTTTTTCTTGTTTTCTCAAAACTATTTTAGATACCAGAATGTGACAAACTGCAGATTGTAGCCGGAAATATACTCAATCCTACTTAGATAAAATTAGTATTTGATATGCAACAGTTTCTGAGGCTATTCCGGACAAACAGACAGACAAAAAAACTAATAGAATTTCCTTTTATAAATCTTAATTAGATCTTTTAATCGTCGTAAGATTTCATAAAGTTGATTAATTACATAGATCCCGAGTTTTTGAGTATTGAGATATTGGTTTGGTTGATGTATTGTATCTTCCCTTTTTTCTTGTTTTCTCAAAACTATTTTAGATACCAGAATGTGACAAACTGCAGATTGTAGCCAGAAATATACTCAATCCTACTCAGATAAAATTAGCATTTTCTATGCAACAGTTTCTCAGGCTATTCCGGACAAACAGGCAGAGAAAAAAACTAATAATAACTTTTTAGTGTACGTCATTTAAATAGTCAAATGAATTTAAAAATAGTCGTTTTTCTGAAAATTATAGAGAGACACAACAATTTTAAATGTTAAAAATTCTGAGTAAAAATGTATTACTCAGAAATTTCAATGTTTTAAAATGTTTAACACCATGCCTTTAATTTGCTTTAAAAAAATACTACATTAAAATAAATTTATTAAATATAAGAAGATTTAGAAATTAATATAATAAATTCCAAATAGACAAACGCAATACGTCTGAGCCATAAACCAATTAAAAGACATTAAAATCAGACATTTAATAAAATCATATAAAATACAAGATAAAAGAATTGTTAGGAATGACAATCGATCATTTTTTGTGCTAATGAGGGGCTTTAGTAAAGTTTGAAACGTTTACAATGTTCTTTTATCTTGCATCTTATGCGGTTTTATTAAATGTCAGATTTTAATGTCTTTTAATTGAATATAATAAAATTGTAAACGCCTCTAAGAACAATAAAAATATTAATAAAATAATCGTCAGAGGTTTGTGCATATGTATAGTTTTGTATTTCAAAAAGTTATTTTCGATTATTAAAAAAAAATAATTTAACAAATCTAAGCTACCTTCTGTCTAAGTACATCCATTTAATTAATAAATTTCAGCATTCAAGTTGTTTGAAAAAATTACTCTTGATGTTTACAAACTTCTCAAAAATAGCTTTTATTAATAACGGTAGAGATGTTTCACGCCTGTTAATTTTTAAAATTAGTTACGGAACACTAAAAGAAATGCGTCTTGTAAATTTAATAAAGTCTATTATATTTCCATGTATTTGCCGAAACATGTAGTTGAAGCTCACTGTGGAGAGGCGAAAAGTTTTAGGGTTCTGTCTGTATGTCTGTTTCTTTGTATGTCTTTTCCGCGATAACGTCCGTAAAAATCTTCCTATTAGGATAATTTTTGGTGGGTATGTTGATGAAGTACCCGAAATTAGCTGTATAGATTTTAGTTATAATTGGTTCATTCGTTCGAAAAATACAGAACATTTCTTTTTAGGTCATAATGCTTTCCTATGGGAATGCAGACGATTTTCAAATTTCATTTTTAACTGAAATGAAAATCGTATATTTGAATAATGGATTTGAGCGTAAATTATTAATGCTAAATTTTCGATACGGAGATTTTAAATATATCCAATAGCTTTGAAAATTTGCTGATACATTCATTAGAATTTAGCAATTAATTGTTTAAATTATTAGAAAATTTTTTGCATGAATAAGTTACATGAATAAGAAGTTCATATGAATTTCAGAATATCATTGCATAAACCGTGTTTAATTTCTTTTCACTTTGCTCTTTAATTTATTAGTTGCTTAGGAACCATGTTTCAAGGAATAACAAAATAATAGAAATCAAGTAACTCGCACTATCTTGCTACAATATTTTATTATCAAAATAAATTATTTTTGTGTTCTATTGACATAAATGAAGAATTTATTTTAATGCGAGTTAATTTTTTTTTAATCTAAAAAGTTACATGAATAAGAAGTTCATATGAATTTCAGAATATCATTGCATAAACCGTGTTTAATTTAACGCTTCTAATTTTTGAAACCTCCGAAGAATTGTATATGCCTGTAAATATGTATGTAATATAAAAAAATTAATTGCGGATTGTAAGATGCTAAATAATACAAAAAGTGAGATTAAAAAACAATGACTCTTAGAGCTGACGTATAGTCTCCTGCTATAAAGATTTACTAGTTTTAATTATTTTCTGCTTGCATAATTTAATTAGAATATTATAAAGTAAATTTAAAAAAGCAATGTTTTAGATTTCTTTTAATAATTTGAACTAAACATTATGGCCTGAACTTAAACACCGATTGTTACATAGATAAAGTAAAAAAATCGTAACAAATAATTTTGAAATAAAGTTATCAAGCTGTGTAAGGAATACTACTATTATAAAGATGTAACGTTTGTGTGTTTATAGGTGGTAATCTCTGGAAGTTCCGAAGCGATTTCAAAATTACTGGTGGCAAAATGATGGTGTCCATCTCTGATCCAACATAGACTATATTTTACGTCAGTACAACAAACTCTGTCCCACAGTGGCGCGGATGAATAAGCTCGGTTCCCGTAAGATCACCGAAAGCCAAGCAGCATCAACCGCTGCCAGTGCTTGGCAGGGTGACTACCTCACTCGGCTGCGCCTGCTGTGGGACCGTGTACGTTAATGGGAGCTGGTGCATGAAAAATCTGTTCGTGGCTCCAATGTCCTCCACGTTTAGAATAAGCATTACCTCTGGGGGTGCCAATCCAGGTGCAGGTCTCTCATCTGGAATTGTTCAAAATTAGGTGACCAGCTTTAGAAGTCCAACCTCTCTTGAGGCTCTGACACTCCTTCTTTCAGAGAAGTGTCATGGCACTTTCTCTGCCACGCCAACAACACAACAACCTCCAAGGGGGTGCAGAAGCAAAAAACGTTCTAAAATTGCGAGTTGTGTGATATTGTTGGAGCTAGAAACTTAAAATTTGGTGTGGTGGTCATTTTTAAGATGTAAATACTCGCTATGAATGGTTTCTGAGAGTTGAAAATTTAAAAGGGTGAAATGAGCAAAAAAAGTTCTAAAATAAAATTCATTTGGAACTGTTTCAGCTAGAACCTTGTAATTTGACATAGCTGTTACTTTCAAGACGTAACTGTTTGCACAGAAACGTTTCAAACAAATCGAAATGTAAAAAGGTGCAGGAAAAAAAGACTTTCTAAAATTGCGTTTTCAGCGATACTGCTGATGCTAAACACTTGAAATTTTGCATGGTAGTTAATTTTAAGATAAATATGTTCCCAAAGAACGGCTTCTAAAAAAATTTTAATTCTAAAAAGGTGAAATGAACGAAAAATGGTCTAAAAACGTTCTACTTTGATTATTTCGGAAAAGTTAAGACTAGAAACGTGAAACTTGACATATGACTGTAACATTTAATACGTAAATATTTGCAACAGGATAGTTTTGAAAAATTCGAAATATAAAAGGATGCAGGAAAAAAATCTTTCTAAAATTGTGGTTTATTTGATACTGCAATTGCTAAAAACTTGATATTCCTCATAGTGATAACTTTTAATATGTAAATGCTTTCTAAGTATGGTTTCGAAAAAACTCGAAATTTGAAAAGATTAAAAGAGTGGAAAACTTTCAAAAACGTTCAAAATTACGGTTTATTTGGAAATGCTAGGGCTAAAAACTTGAAATGTATAATACAATTATATTAGTTATTTTCTCCACAAACAATAGAAAAACCTCATGCAATTTAAATGCAATACAACGGGTTGCTACGTATCTAGTGTTTTATAATATATCTAATAATTTTGAAAATGTACGATATAGAATATGCTGTTTCCCGTCTTGAAATAATTTCTAAATCACAAGATGTATTTTATTGACTGTTATTGAAATACACAATGCTACAAGAAAATACGTAGAGGCAATTTCTATGTTGTATTCAGGAACGGAATATCTTAACTACTATTATATGGATTTACTAAAGTTACCGCAACAAACAATTTTGAATTAACACTATCAAAATGTTTAATAATTTAATATTTATGTGATAATTTTGAAAATTTGCTAACTAGAATACACCATTCCATATCATGAAGTAGTTTTAAAATCATAATATACATTTCTTTAATTTTTGTAAAAAAATTATCTGTGTATAAATACAGAAAATATGTGTACTGTAAAAAAAATAAATGTTTCTTTATCTAAGAAAAAATATATAACAAAGGACGAAAATATATAATAACCTCTTCTGAGATACTCACGATTTCGAAAAGCGTCCTTTATCATCTCTTAAACTTATATATTTTCGAGTTTTAAAGAATCATTTATAAAAGTGAAATTTGTTTTGCTGCCACTGATCATCTAAAACGTTTCCGAGTAGTTTCTTAAGTACTTTTATATGGATTTACTAAAGTAACCACAACAAACAATTTTGAATTAGCACTATCAAAATGTTTAAAAATTTAAAATTTATGTGATAATTTTGAAATTTTTTTAACTAGAATACACAATTCCATATCTTGAAGTAGTTTTAAAATCATAATATATATTTCTTTGATTTTTATTCAAAATATGATCTGTGTAAAAATACAGAAAAATACGTGAACTGTTAAAAAAAGAAATTTTTCTTTATGTAAGAAAAAATATATAACCAAGGACGAAAATATATAATAACCTCTTCTGAGATACTCATGATTTCGAAAAGTGTCCTTTATCATCTCTTAAACTAATATATTTTCGAGTTTTAAAGAAGCATTTATAAATGCAAAATATCTTTTGCTGCCACTGATCATCTAAAACGTTTCCGAGTAGTTTCAGATTGTATTAAACAAGTTTTCGCAACAGGACACAATTTTTCTTTGGATTCCATCATTTCTCAAGTAAACATTATGATGTTTAATAAACACAACACATAATAATTTAACAGCATTGCACCCAATCTAATAATTTAACAGCATTAACATTAATATTAAGGTATCTGACTACGTTTAAAAAGTGGTTTTCGACCAAAATTGTTAAAGTGGTTTTATTACATTTTATTAAAACCCAACTTTTTACCTTTCCAAAACTGTATTTATTTTTATTGTATGACAAATAGAACTGGAGTTGTCGCGGTTTTTAAACTACTCAACAGCTGTCACTCAAACCGGAAGTACTGTTTAAAGGACCGGAAGTACTATTTAAAGGTACTAACTGGGAGGAATGAAGGAAGACTATGGCCTTCTAGAAAGAAACAAAGGCTCAGTACTAAAAAAAAGGAGTATGGCTCATAAAAACAGTGAAGTTTAGATGCATATTACTGTGTAAATTCTTCTAGTAAAACATAAATCTCAACTTTAAATGCATTTTTTGGAAAATGTAATTTTTGTTGAAAATTCCATACGCAAAACACGATTTCTCAAAAAGTTATTAGAATATCACTATGAAATTTAAAATGCATGTTCTGTATACTAGTGTAAAGGCAATGAACTACAGATTTAATTTTAGAATAAATATTTTTTGTTTTATGGATGTTTTCGTGGAAAGGCATCCAAGAATTTTAAGAAAATCAGCACGTAACAAGGTGCGATATGCTATAAATTTTGAAACATTTAAAATATCTCTTAGATTTTAGTTCATTGCCTTCACCGATGTCATAAGTATGATGTACAAAAGGAAATTAAGATACATGCAATATATTTTTCTGTAGCGTGTTTTGTGTATTGGGCCAAATTTCACTAAATTTTACCACAAAATCCCCCATTTACCAAAATTTCATCAATGAATGAAATATTTTTTACTTTTTTTCACATTTTCTAGTCATAATCTTAATAAAAATAAGTTCCAAAAATAATTAAAAAGCTTTTTTGGAAAAAATTGCTCCGTACGTAGTCAGGCACCTTAAAATTAATATTACTTTGTTACTGTTACCTGTATATGTTCAATTACGCAGCTGCAAATGTATTATCAAGAATTAAAAGCATCTAAAAAAAAAAAAAAAAAAAAAAAAAAAAAAAGAGAGAAATTTCGATTTGAGAAAATTTATTAATGCACTATAAAATTGCTCTGAAACGTTTCCAAAAATCAATGGCAGCAAAAAGAAAACGTTGTTTTTATAAATGTGTCTTTAAATTAAGAAAATTTATGGATTTCTGAGCTTTCTAAAGATAAAAAATGCTTTTTGCAATCGTGGGTATTTCCGAAGATGTTATGGTGTATTTCCGCCTGTAGTTATATTAATTTTTTTCTAGATTAAAAAAATATTTGTATTTTTTTAGAGTATGATATTGAAAAATTCATCTCTGCACAAATACAGAAAAATACGTAGTACGTTCCAGTACGAAATGTTTTAGGCACAATTGTAAATAGATTGCATTGGTGAAATTAAAATGTGTTTAACAATTAATTTAGAAATAATGTTACGAAATTTTGTAATGAATGTTTTATAACTTATATATTTATATTCAACGATTTACTTACTAGAGTTTACCATTTCACGTATTCGAGCCATTTTAATTTTATAAGATTTATTTCCTTGACTTTTCTTTAAGTAAACCTTCCTAGAACTACATAAAACTTCGCGGAAACCAGATTCTAAATAGCGTATTGGCACGAAATATATTAGCTATTATTAGACGGGTGAAGATAAAATTGGCTCATCTGAAATCACGCGATAGAAAAGAATGCTAATATTTCATTATATTTTACTTGCTATGAAAATTTTTCAAGTAAAAGAAATTGAAGGGATGGAAATGTTTACATTATTCATTTACAGGATATAAGAATTTTATGCACCGTATATTCTGTAGTATAACGTGCATTTTTGATAAAACAAAATTGCTCGAAGTTACGAAGTGTAAAATAAAAGACAAATGTATCTTACATTCAAGTATTGAAAAACTGGTGTGATAATAAAAGCATAAAAACTTCTTAAAAACCCCATAAATTAAGGATTGCGCTAGGCCTTTCGAAAGTACTTTGTCTTTTTACGTCAGGCGCAAAGAAGATGTGCTATTACTTTGAAGGCAGAAGCAAGACGAATTGCTTATGCCTTCAAAGTATTAGCAAGTCTACTTTGTGCCTGGCGAAGAAAGACAAAGATATTTCAAAAGGCTTAGAGCAATCCTTATTTTATGGTGTTTTAAAAATGTTTTTATAATTTTAAATGTATCTTAATCTACAAAGCATTCAAATAATTATAAACGTAAAATTACAAAATCTCTGCCGAGTTATTCGGATTGCGAAAAGTGTTCTTCATCTAAAAAAAACAGAAACTAATATATTTTCGTTATTTAAAGAATCATTCACAAAAACAAAGTTTCTTCTGCTGTTACTGATTTTAGAAAATGTTTATGATTAGTTTTAAAGTGTATTGATCAATTTTCTGAAACCAGAATATTGGTTTATGATAAACTATTTATACTACATTAAACATTTTCAGTTGCGTAACTGAATTTATAATTGTAAGAGTAACAAATTAATGCTAATTTTAATGTTGATGATGATACTGTTAATCGATCATGTTTGTCTGTAAGACATGGATGTAGAAGATGAAAATGTTTACTTAAAAATGGGTAAGCATCCTAGAAACCTGTTTTGAGAAAACTGATTAATATACTGTAAAAACTACCCAAAATCCTTTCGAAAAACAGTAGCTGCAAAAGAAACTTTATTTTATAAATACTTCTTTTAATCTTAATAATAGAGTGGTTTCTAATGATAAAGAACGCTTTTCGGAATCAGTCGGAAAAATAAAATATGTTATCGTATAGTCGTCATATAAATCAATCGGAAAAGGTTTTTGTATATTTTCGTTCGTTGTTATATTATATTTTCGTAGATTCAGGGAAAACAAAATTTCTTTTTAAACAGTTCAGAAAGATTTAAAAAAATACCATATGAATAAAATTTCTAAATTAATGAACATGCTATTTGCTTACAAACAAATTATAATTCAGTGAGATTACATAAAAAATAACGGTTTTTATTACGCTTTTAGAATAATAACTATTTTGTTTATGTATCTTATGAAGGTTTCTTTGCAAAGAAGGAAATGCACGTTATTCGTCAAATATACCTGAAACTTTAAACATGATGCCTGAAAGTTAATGTTTACATTATTCGTCGGAATATACGGTACTGAATAATAATACAGGGTTATTCTAAATGATGGACCCATTTTCCAAAAATTGTATTTATTAAAGTACAAATCCAAAATGAACAATTTTTACACCAATGAAAAGAGGAAGTTTTAAAATTTTTTGTAAGACATTATAATTGTTCAATGTGTCCTGCGTTTGCTCACTTCTTGCGAACTCAAGAACTCAGAAAACCTTGTGCTCCACAGTAGCCATCTCACTCACAACTGACAGTGAAACGAAATCGTGGCCTATTGCCGCGCGACCTCTACTGTCCGCCTCTGGAACCATCACCGCTTTGAAAGACGTGCACTCAGTAACAGCAGATACGCATTCTCGCGTGTGGGACGAGTTTGGCTATCGCGTAGATGTTTGCAGTGCAGCAAACGATGGACACATTGAACATCTATAATGTCTTTAAAAAAAACTTTGAAACTTCTTCTTTTCATTGGTATAAAGATTGTTCATTTTGGATTTGTACTTTAATAAATACAATTTTTTTTTTTTTTTAAATGGGTCCATCATTTTGAAAAACCCTGTAATTTAAAAAATACTGCATACTTTCTTCTAAACATTATCATTTCAAAGTATAATCCCAAAGCTTAGTAAATTTAACATATATAATATAGCTATTCTATTGACAGCCGAATTTAAAATAGAAAGCGTCATGTATACCACAAGGGAACAAAACTAATTTTTTTCAGCGACAATACATCTCTTTGGTGATTTTGATACATACAAGAATTTATAATTATGAAATATAAAGTAGTTATTCAAAATGGCTCTTTTTAAAGGTGCATTTTTTATATAGTAATTTTAAAAGTTTTCCTGAAAAGTTGTATGATTATATGTGAAGAGCATGGTGAATGGTTCCACCAAGATATGAGCGATAATGAAGCAAAAGTATCAAGGACATTGGGCTTGCCACTTCATGGATGAATACTGTTGGACATTACAGTAAAGTTGTCATGAAGAGAAATATACTAGAATATCATACAGTAAACGGTTTTAATAGTAGTTTTAAATCTATATTTTGGTTTTGAAATACCTATCTCACTGAAAATAAAATGTTAGAAAATATGAAAATAAAAAAAATTAAGTCTTTACATTTTTATTGCTCTTTTTTTTCCTTGTGCAATTATCGGATTGTTGGCTTTATTTAAAAACAACTAGAGTCAATCCATAAAATTTGCTTTAATTTTTGTATTTAGCAGACCAAAATAACTCGGAATCCGTTGTCCAACCCGTGACGGAAAATCACTGTTCTTCGGTGTAATGTATCTGATCATCTTTTTTTCAGAGGTAAAAAACTATCATAGATAGGTTAGAATATTTGTTATTATTTTAATAATGAAATATAAATATTTAATGTGAATCTATAATTTTGGTGGGGTGAAGATATCTCCAGAAAAAGAAAATATAATATATACAATTCTATTGTAATAAGCATATTGTGGCATGGAACAGATAGAATTAAGAATTATGGAGACAGAAGGAAAGAAATTATCAGCAGTGGAAATATATGACCTAAGAAGATCATGCAGTATATCAAGAATAGAAAGAATAAGAAATGAAAGAATCAAAGAAATGATGAACATAAAGGGAACCATATTAGACGATCTTCAAAGGAAGCAATTAATCTGGTATGGTCATATTAAAAGAATGAGTGATGAGAGACTACCCAAAATCGCATCTAATTATAGAACAAACCAAAAAAGGAAACGAGCAAGACCACTAAAAACCTGGATGGATGGTATAAAATAAACCATGAGGGATAAGAGTCTGGAGGAGGAATGGTCCCTTAACCGGAAGAAATGGAGTGGTCTTTTGTAGCTTTTTCGTATGGCGGCACCTGACGCTATAAACCGAGTTTATATATCTAATATATAATTTTTAATAACTTTACGTACTGGGAAAATTTGGAAATTCTTCTATACGTTTGTAACATTTGTAATGATGTTTTAAATCATTGAGTATAAACAGTGCTTTAATTATTTTCTATTATTTGTTAGCAACATTATATTATCAAAAGTGCCGAATTTTAAAGGCACTCTTTCCGAAAAATAATCAGAGTCTTATCTAGTACCAGTATAAGTTGAACTTTACTATTCCGAAGTAGTGGTAGTCAAAATTCGTAATCGTTAGCATGTATCTATTATTCGCAATAAACACTATTTAAAACACTTTAGCAACATGTAATTAATTTAATTTGATACCATAAAAAATTAGGCATTAAGAAATACTCTTAGAAATTTTGCGTTTCTGTGATAATTGTAATACATTTGTAACATTATTGAAAAACATTACAAACAGTAATGAAATTACCAGCTGTTTATATCTATATTTATTTTCTCTTTTGCAATTTTAGCCACATCTTTTCAGTTATTAAAAATATTCATTTAGAAAACCTATTTCCTATCTAAGGAATTAATTACCATCAGAAACTTTGGTATTTACGTAGGCAAATAAAATTTTTTGTTATGCTTACAAACATCTCAAAAATGGCTTTTAATAATCATAATACAGATATTTTAACGCTTTTTAAACTTCAAAACTAATTACAGAATACTAGGAAAATTTTCATATTTTGAATGTAATAAAGTTTGCAACCATTTTCAATTAACTTCTATCTTAAAAAATCTAATTCGAAAGTTATAATTTTAAATAAAAGATGTTTAGTTTTTTTTTTACTCGAGCAAAACGATATGGCATGAGGGCGGACTTGAGTAAATTTAATTTGAGTTATTGAGTTACATAACTCTCCATAATAATGTAACAGCGTTATGTGATATTAACCATATTTCTATGTTGTTAAAAATGGAAATTTATTTAAATTAAAACTAATCATACCATACTAGTTTAATTAAATCTTGTAAATTTAATAAAATCCGTTATATTTGAAAAAAATTAATTACTATTAATTTCAAAACTTAATTAAATGTTATTATCTTATTTAAACCTGATTTTTTAATAACACAAGAAAAAGAAAATGCTTAAAGCTTAATTTATAAAATTAGTCATCTTTTCCACGGAATTTTGTGAAAGAAGCGATATAATACTATATAAAGTACTACACATGTATCATTTGCAAAATAATTTTATCGATGAGATTTTAATAAAAGGTTGTTGCATATATTTTAAAATAAAAATTATCTTTGAAGTTTAATTAGAAACTGGTATTCTAGTACTTTTAACCCAGAAAAATATTATCTTACTATAAACGTTACTTTTAATTTGTCGCGTAGTGAGATTCAAATAACTGGATGTCCTTTCTACAGAATTTTGTACTGACATTCAAACAAGAGTTTAGATCACGTTCAGGATATAAAATTGATAGATTTTTTTTTTAAATTTTAATATATTTTTAATCGTTGGATGTATTTATTTAAATCCAGGATAAACAATTATTTTAGAATAGATTAATATAACTAAACAATAAATTAAAGGATAATAGTAACTTAAAACAATGACTTTTGAAAATCTATTCAACAGTACAAGTTTATTTGAATATGGTTTCAAATTAGTCTTATCTTTAGTAAGAAAACTACTAAGAAAATTATAACCTTTTTCAGGGCTTCCAAATGGTCCGCTTTTTGAATACCGGTATTTTCTTCAAAAATTTTTATATTTAGATTTTTCTTGCAAATTTCGCAGAAACCATCTTCGGAAGTAAATTTTTGCGGAAATGTTGTAGAAACCTACCATGAAATTTTCTGTTAAAAAAAATATTGGTATACAATTGACGGACAATTTGGGAGCATTGCTTTTTTTGTAATATATATATATATGTATATATATTTGATCAATGAATATCAATGATTGAAATAAACGAAAAAATATCATATAAACAACCGTATACCGTTTTTACAGAATTGTAATTCCGATGTGCAGAGGTATATCTTTGGAAATCCACGTTGAGGGTATTGTGTTTAAATCATACAGGGCCATCTAAAATTATTGAACGCATTTTATATTTCAAAAAAAAAAATAGGTACGCATATGTTTATTGTTTTCTTGGAAAGACAATTTAAAAGAGTTTACACAACATTTTAAACATTAAATAAATTTCCCATAAGCCAGTAGATGGCGCGACAACATTGCAAGGGGAACATTTACTGATTGCGTCTGTCTGCAAATGGCTACCATATAGGAAAAAGCAATGTGCGTTTTGTGGTTGATATGAAAACAAATCCTCTGTAACTGTTCAGAGAAATTTTCTTTTAGATTACTCAAATAGTCGTCTTCCAAGTTAGGACTCTATAAAACGTTGGTATCAACAATTTAAGGACACGAGAAATGTTGAACTTATTTAAAGTTGTTGTGTAAAACTGTTTTATATTATCTTTCCAAGAAAACAATAAACATGTGCGCACCTCATTTTGTTTTTGTGTTGCATTTTTCTCACATAATATGCGCTCAATAGTTTTAGACTACTCTGTATATTGCACAAATATTAACATTGGCCTTCATTATATTATTTATGTTTTATAAACTAACTCCTTGATAAATAGTGTCGCTCGTATATTTTAAAATTTGTATCACATATGTTGTACTTATGCAGATGAAACACAGAATTTCATTCTAATTATACTTACCAATACTAAAAGATGGCGAAACCCAAGACAAATTCCGTCATACATTTTTTATAGTTCTTTAAACACAATGGATTGAATTTAAATATCATAATTACTTTTTGTACTGTTACTCTGTTAAATATAGGTTGAAAGGATGCATACATAGAAAATTTAAGTAGAAAGTAGTACGTTGAAAGTATTTGCTAAGAATAAATTTGATAACTATATTTAGTGAGATGCTTAACATAGCAGGTGGTTAAAACACGTTTTAAAATTTCTATTAAAATATTAAAATTAATATGAAAAGTGTTTTGAATAATTTTGCAATCTTTTAAGCTCCTGTTCATTTAGAAACACATCCTCAGAGTATAAAAGTTTTTAAATACCTTACTTGAAAGAAAATTGCTCTTGTTCTAACTGTTTTAAATTTAGAAAATAATAATTCTATTACGCAGTAAATATATTTTTTTCTGTTTATTATCTAAGAATAATTTAAAATGAGTTATTTTTTCAATAAATATTGTAGTATAGTTTTCGGTATACATTAGTTGACGTTTACATTCTAATAATATTATCGAAGAGTTGGCCTGATCGTCACAGTGGATAGTTTACTATAATAGTACATAATTGTTAAAATAAAGTGCGTTGAATCGCAAAAACACTTCAGATGCGTTTCCTGAGTAAAGAGACACCACAATAGTTCGGAGATATAAAAAGAACTCATTCTGTCGAAATTAGTCCTTTATTTGAAGCGAAAAGTTGCATAAAAGTAAAAGCAAACAGGTGGTCGGCTTGCTCCATAGCAAGGCAGTATCAAGAGAGTCTTTACACCTCTACATCTCAGCAAAGACTGATCATCTCAAATCATGACAATGTTCACCGGCCAGTGAGTATTTTACACCAAAAATAAAGCAATTGGCAAGATTCATTACCGCCAGCAAAAATAACCGTTAATGATAAGAAATAGATATATTTAAATTTGGCGATTAAAGAGGGGTGTGTAATATTACAAAGTTCATCAGTAACCCTTTTGTGGTTTTTATGCGCTGGGAAAACCATCTGCGATCACGAAATATCGAGACAGAAATAACAATTTGTAACAACATAAACTGCGGACGTATATACATTTTGTGTTAAACTGAAATAATTACAAGGTTAAAAGTAAATGTATTATGATAACTAGCAGATGCTCAACGTTCAGAATTAAAAATAAAGAAAAATAATACCGGACAAAGTGCATACACACGGCCAGAAACATAGAATAAATTGCATCTGCCTGCAAAAAGGATAATGCATTAATCTGTTAATAAATGAGACTTGATTTTAGAATAAAAGGAAAAGAGAAGCGATAACTTTTAACAAAAGAATTAAAAATGTTTTTTTTGCTTGTTATAAAAATGCATATATATGGATCTATACCATATATATATCACCCCAAAGCTGGCAAAAAAATAATAATGAGTCTTACCAAAAACCTGTGCATCTCAAATACAAAACATATATACAATAAATTGAAAATGAGACATAATGCACTACAATATAAAGGACGTAAATATTATTATTATTTTTTTATATATATGATTAGAAAAATGCTATAAGGCAAGTAAAAATATGTATATATATGCACACATATGTCCATAGCTAGTCAAAAATAGTGCGTCTTCACAAGGTTTGCCCTTTTTTTTTAAAATTGTCTTTCGAATTGAAAAAGTTTTTTTTTTTTTTTTTTTTTTTTTTGCAACAAATAAAAATTCAAACTATTTCTCCTGGCTGCCATTATATTATCAAATATAGCTTGCTAAAAATACATACATTGCAATGATGATAAACGTATAAAATGTGGCCATGCTATATGAAAAAGAAAGAATTGTGATCAGCAATTCTTAAAAAGTTCTTTGGTTTGTTTATACATTTGTTAAATGTTCCTTTTCACGTGAAAAATAAACAAAGTTAAACTATGTTGAACATCTCAAGTTGCATTACTATATCAACTAGCTGTGTTTACTTTTTTTTTATGAAAGTTTGTAAACTCAGAAAAGTTTTCTGGAGATACAGCTAAAGCTATGTTTACATTTTGCTATGCAATAGTACAGTTTTCTTTGCTTTTCTCTTTTTTATTATTTTGAAAAAATTGTAACACATGTTCAACCTACTCTCTTTGTTTACTAACAAACCATAAATATATCAAAATGCAAAAATTAAACACAGTTATAAAATACACAAAAATATTATTACAAGTTAAAAAGAATATATATGAAATGAAAATTGAAAAATTAAAAATTGTTTCGTGTATACACAAGGGCAAATTCAGTGCAATTCAATTCTGCTGAATGCAAATCTTTTTACCCTAAACTTGTATTTATTACAAGAAATATGACCGTTGGTTATTGCTTTTGGTCATCACACATAGTTAAAAATAGTAAAAATTTCAAGTTATATTCCAGAGTGCAGAGAGCAATTAAGGTCACAGTCATGATTTTGTATTCCTTGACTATTATTATTATTATTTAATTAAATCTAGAGAATTCACAATAGAAATTTAAATATCACCATTGATACATTGAAATGGACTATCTGAATTAAAAATATTATAAAAAATGAAGACTTAAATGATAAACATACCTGAACTATTGTCATTCATTTGTTTTTTTAAATATCAGCGTTATTTATATATATATATATATATTATTATTTTTTTTAAAAAAAGAATTGAAATTTGTCAAGAATATAGTAAATAGTTTCCCTGTATATAAAAATAACAAACGATACACCATGAACCAGCCATGAGCATCAAAAACTTAACAACCATATACAAGAATACTACAAACTAAATATAAATGGTACACGAGGATTTGCAACTCCTGTGTAGCAATGACTGACAAAACAACAATATAAAATTTTAATTACGAGGGCGTAAATTATAGGGATGTGGCTGATTTAGAATTTGTCTAGTGTCTACAAAATTGTTAGGATTATTGTGATGACTTGTATCGAATAGATGATTATTACGAGGTGGAGCAAGGATGATTCTGTCTAAGTGAACTCTAAATATGGTATTATCAAGATGTGAGTTGAGTTTTATAATTGAAAAGGATACAGGTGAGTGTTTTTGGACTACAACATAAGGTCCTGTATATTTGGGTTTAAATTTGTCAACAGATTTCAAATAAACAATGTCTTTTTTACAAATTGGTCTTAATTTAGCTGTCTTTTGGTGATAATTGTTTCTTTTAAATTGTGAATTTTTAATGTTGTTATATGCTTTTCTGTAAATGCCATTTAAGTCATCAAATAGTTTATATGTTTCAACATTTTGATCCAAAAAAGGTTGATTTGCATTATAATTATAAGTGTCGAATATTAGTGATAGTTCTCGGCCAAAATGTAAGAAGTTAGGAGAGAATAAAGTGGAGGAATGTTTGGAACCGTTGTATAAGTTTTTGTGTATAGCAATAGCGTTTTCAAATGTATATCCTTCTTGCATTAGAGTAGTTATAGAGTATTTTATTGAAGTGTTCACCCTCTCAGAGATAGAGTTACAAGCCGGGTGTGCTGCTGACGAATGGGAAATTTTTATGCCTAGGGTATTGTTGAAAGTATCATAAATATATGCCCTAAACTGGGGGCCGAGGTCTGACAATAGGGTTGCCGGACGTCCAAAAATAGTCATATATGAGAATAGGCACTTTACAATTTTAGGAGCTGTGGTTGATTGAAGTGGATACAGTTCAAGATGTCTGGAAAAGTGGTCGGTCACAGTTAAAATAGAGTGACCATTTTTGAAAGGTCCAACAAGATCAATAGAAATTGTGACTCCTGGGAATTTTGGTGTGTAAGTAGGTTGAAGAGGTGCGTTAGGAATTCGGTGATGTTTTGCTTGGAGGCATTTTGTGCACGAAGCAACAAAATTAAGTGTGTCTGTGTATATGCCTTTCCAAAAATAACGCGAAGAAAGAAAGTCATAAGTTTTTATAAAACCAAAATGTGACAGATGAGAAATTGTTAATACTTTAGGTTTTAAAGAATCTGGAACAATTATAAGATATGAAAAAGAGTTTTGAGCACTGTTGTTTTTCTTTTGCATAAGGACCTTAGAGTCTGGATGTATGAAGAAAGAAGGATACTTAACACAAGAACCTGAATTAAAAATTTCATTATATATAGGTGATAACTGTGAATCTTTAAGTTGTTCTTGAACAAAAGTTGTGTTCGAAATTTCTAGTAAAGGATCTTTGTTTTTTGCATTTTTGTTAACCAAACAATTTATGAATTCTTGGGAGTCTATAGCATTAATATCATTTTCGACAATTGGTAACGGTTGTGAATTTTCAGACATTAGTTGGGGATTCGAGTCAAGAGTTTCTATGTTGTTGTCGTTAAAACTACACCTGGATAAATAATCAGCCAAAATATTTTTAGAGCCAGGTATGTGTTGAAATGTGAAAGTATATTTGGACAAATGCATTAGCCAACGAGTTGTGATGTCAGCTGGGTTAGAGGTTTTTTTATACTTTTCTAATGGTTTACTATCAGATAAGATGACAAAATTACGATTGTAAATATAGTAATTGAATGCATTTATAGATTTTACAATGGCCATTAATTCTAATTTTATTGCGGGGTATTTTTTTTCAGATGGTTTTAATGACTTTGAAAAATAAGAAATAGGTAAGAGTTGGTGATTATACATTTGGAGAAGAGCACCTGAAATTGCCGTTCCGGAAGCATCTGTATTGACATAAAACGTCTTATCCCAATCGGGTAACCTGACCATAGGGTGTTTAAAGAAAATCTTTTGTATGTCGTTGAATACACTTTGATGGTAATCAGTCCATTTAAATGCGGATTTAGGTTTAGATAAATCAATGAGTGGTTGAATTAATTTAGAAAATGAGGGAATTAGATTTTTATAGAACGTGGCCAAGCCAACAAAACTTCTAACTTGTTTTTTTGTCTTAGGTGCTGGAAAGGATTTTATTTTCAATATGTTATTGTTTATAGGCGAAATTGTATGATTTTCAATATGAAAACCGAGGTAATCAATTGCAGATTGGTGGAAAGTACATTTTGCTGGTGAAAGAGTCATATTATATTTAGCCAAAATTTGGAAAATTCTTTCCAATTTTTCATAAGTTTCCTGTATTGAATTTGAGCCAAATATAAGATCATCTTGGTATACGTAGATACCTTCTAATCTCATCTCATCCAACAACATGTCCATAAGAGCTTGAAAATAATTGCTTGCGTTCTTCAAACCGAAACAGAGCCTTTTAAATTTATATGAGCCAAACATGCTTGAAAAAGTTACTTTATCTTGAAATTTAGTTGGCATATCAATTTGATGATAGGCCTGTTGGAAGTCTAGCGATGTAAAATATTTATATTTTGACAAGTTGGAAATTATCGTTTGAATTTTAGGAAGAGGGTAAGAGGAGCTCTGAATGATTGTATTTAACATGCGCAAGTCTAAGGCTAATCTAAATTTTTGTTTACCCGATCCATCCGGTTTTTTTTTCACCAAAAGGATGGGACAAGCCCATTCAGAACAACTGCGTTCTATGATTCCAGCTTCGACTAATTGATTTATCTGATCTAATGCCTCTTGCTGTAAAGATTGAGGGATTGGGAATGGCAATGTCTTAATAGGGAAATCATTAGTAAATTTGATATTAGGTTTGAATTTATCGGTATGTCCCAATGTTTTCATTGATTTTGAGAAAACTGCATAATTTTCCAACAAAAGTTTCTGTATTTTATCTGCTTTTTGTTTAGGAAGGTGATTTAATTTAAAGTCCGCGGATGACAGATCTGTTTTTCTTTTTTGCAATATTTCATCGGAAGCTTTGATAAAATTTACAAACAATTGTGTTTGTTCATTAACCACATTTTCGCTGTCTTTCAAGTCCTCAGAATTTTGGATTATCTCCTCAATTTGGGTAACAGAGCCTATATTGGTGTTCTTGTTTACATGTATAGTTTTGTTTGCATTATTTCTGACATAAATAGAAAATTCACTGGTGTTTTGTTTATCAATTTGGACAATAGAGTCAAAAGCAAGGATATCTTTAGCGAAAGCGTTACTTTGGAATAAATATGGTGTGTCATGAGTCATGTTTTTAACTTTTACAGAGATACATTTAGTTTGATTTGGTGCAAGAATCAATTTAGATTTTAGCATAACATTTTCAGATATAGGCTGACTGACATTGATATTGTGACACTCAAGAGTTTCCGTTGTTTCTTTAGTATAAATGAATGGAACTTTTAACTCATTGAGCTGCATGATTTTGTTCGTTAAATCTAGTGTGATATTATGTTTTTCAAGAAAGTTAAGTCCTAAAATGCCATCAAAATTATGTGATTCAGGAATATCAACGATATAGAAATGGTGAGAAAAGAATTTTTGTTGAATTTTAAATGTGAAACGAATACATGCCGTGAAATCAAGTTCTGAATTTACTGTCATTAATGTTACATTAGATCCTAAGCGTTTGTATTTTAATTTGTCTTTAACTTTATCAAATAAACGCTTCGAAAGCAAAGATGTGCTGCTGCCAGTGTCTAAAAGTAGGGAAGCATTTTCTTGAGCAATTAAAGTATTTATAAGAGGAAGTTCTGGAGTTGGGATATTTACATTAAAAATAAATTCACTAAACATGTTTTCCGTTTGTGTTGAACAGTCATTTGCAATGCAAACCTGAGTATTTGTCTGAGACGCAATGGAGTTAACAAGTCTTTTGGCCGAAATTTTTGGCAAACTTTCGTCATTAATGTGAAAAATGGGTGCTGACGTAGGTAAATTTTCCTGAGGCACAATATTGTCAGCTTTCGTGTGACTCATTTTGAGTTTAAATTCTTGTAATTAGTGTCTGAGTAATTTCTTTTGTATCTAGTGTCTTGTTGGTCCAATTTTGTATTAGCTCTTTGCCATTTAAAGCAATGCTTAGCAGAATGACCATAACGAAAACATAATTGGCAACGCTCAGTTTGTTTTTGTGGAAACCGCCGTCTTTGATATGGCTGAAAATTGTGTCGCGTTTTATAATTTTCCTGATAATTTTGTCTGTCATGGTGTTTCTTTTCTCTAACAGGCGAGGAGTCATTTTTTTTTTGTGACACAGGTTGAGCAAAATTCAAATTATTTATTTTTTCCGTAAGCTCAGCAATTTTCGATTGCAACTGTTCAGTTGCCTGAAAAGAATCACTAGTAGTGAACACATTATCCTGTACAAATATGTCTTGCAAAACCTGTGCTCTTTCTACTGCTTTCGGATAAGTTTTTACATCTTCCTCTAATAATTTACGCCTGATAGAAGATGGTAGGCAAGACAAAAATTTTACATATTTTATATGATTCGAGGAATCTTTGTCTATAATTTCTGGGTAAACTTTAGTTACCAAAACATTCAACCGGTGGGCAAAATTTTTAATAGATTCATGCGGCAAAATGGTAAGCGTATTTAAATCATTTAAAGTCGCAGGGGCAGAAGTCTTAGCAAAAAAAATCTGTTATTCTATTCTGAATAAACTCAAAATCTGTAGCTTTGTATAAGACTGGGTCTTCTATCATATATTGCCGCGCTGGACCTTTTAGTTTTGATTTTAGAAAAGCCACAGTTTCATCACGGGACAAGCCCTTAAGTTTTTCGTATGTTAAAATCTGATCAAAGAAAAAATTCACAAGGGAGGAATCTCCACAGAAATCATCAACTTGGAATTGAAAATTACTAGTCATTTTAAAATTTTAAATCTTTCTCTTTTAAAAAATATATATATGACCTCACACAAAAGTTTTAGCACAAAAATATCAATAAATATATAAATAATAAATTAAATGCATAACACAGTAAAAATATTAAAATAATAAATTACTACCATCATTTTGCACAAATATATTTTTCACCTACCTTGGTGTTCTTCCATCTACACAAAACATCTAACTAGTTTAAAAATCATGAGCATATTATTATATGAAAGATAAAAATGAGAACCTATATTTATTATTATTATTATTAAAATAATAACCTTCAACAATTCAAAATATCATAACTCAGTACTTTACTATGAGAAAAATTAAACTGCAGTAAAAACTTATCTTTTTTTTTTAAATCATTATTATCATTTTTCCCAACACTTAAATACTTTTAAAAACATAAGAATAAAAATTTGCAATTTTTTTCTTTTACTTATCAATTAAAAATATATCGCGTGCATTGTACCAAAAAATGACGGGTTGAAGTAAAATATATGATATGTTAAAAATATTATAAGCTGTAAACCACTTTTAGTACCACTTTTTTTTTTTTTTTTTTTTTTAGTAAACCACTTTTTACACAAGGCAGTGGACACCTTAAAATTTTTCTTCTCTCTTTTTTTTTTATTAATTCTCGATATCACTTTAATTAATTACGAAAATTAATTTGAAATCACCCTTTTTTTTGTAAGTAAAACAACATATAAGGAGGACGCGGAAAAACACATCCGGGCAAACTATAATTCCACTCGTCACTGTACCTAACCGATTGCCGACGCTACACAAAATATCTTTATAGAATTTCACACTATCAAATCTTTAGCACTTCACTACACGGAAGAAGCACTTTCACAATTTCTCCAAAAATCTTCCTTCAGCAACAAAATGAAAAGAAAAGAAAACAAAACTTTTCTAACCGCCGAAGACACAAACACTGTTGTTGAATCCACATATTGAAAGATGCAAACGGGCGCATTTCACAAAAACGAAACTCAATTCACAAGCACAGTATGAAAAGGGGAAAAAAAAAAAATTCTCCCGGACACGATATGTTGAACAGAGCTGCTAATTAGTCTCTACTTTTTTTGTTATCACGGTCGCTCCGTAATAAGTTGTTCCAATACCGCAAACACTAGAAGAGCGTGCGTCATCAAATACTTGCGTTTATTTTGACAATAAAGTAGGAGATATTCGGAGATTGCAGTGTATCAGGTCTGTAAATATCTTGATTTCAAACTTTTCCGCACACAGATTCCGTCAATTATGAAGGAGATACAGTCCCATTTTGTAGATTGATAGACGCATGAAAAAGTTTTTTATACCAACGTAGCAAAGCGTACACACGCAAGCGAAGCCAGACCACCCATTTTAACGTACATACTTTACTTCAAAAATAGGCACCACTTTGTGTAGTATAGTTTTCGGTATACATTAGTTGACGTTTACATTCTAATAATATTATCGAAGAGTTGGCCTGATCGTCACAGTGGATAGTTTACTATAATAGTACATAATTGTTAAAATAAAGTGCGTTGAATCGCAAAAACACTTCAGATGCGTTTCCTGAGTAAAGAGACACCACAATAGTTCGGAGATATAAAAAGAACTCATTCTGTCGAAATTAGTCCTTTATTTGAAGCGAAAAGTTGCATAAAAGTAAAAGCAAACAGGTGGTCGGCTTGCTCCATAGCAAGGCAGTATCAAGAGAGTCTTTACACCTCTACATCTCAGCAAAGACTGATCATCTCAAATCATGACAATGTTCACCGGCCAGTGAGTATTTTACACCAAAAATAAAGCAATTGGCAAGATTCATTACCGCCAGCAAAAATAACCGTTAATGATAAGAAATAGATATATTTAAATTTGGCGATTAAAGAGGGGTGTGTAATATTACAAAGTTCATCAGTAACCCTTTTGTGGTTTTTATGCGCTGGGAAAACCATCTGCGATCACGAAATATCGAGACAGAAATAACAATTTGTAACAACATAAACTGCGGACGTATATACATTTTGTGTTAAACTGAAATAATTACAAGGTTAAAAGTAAATGTATTATGATAACTAGCAGATGCTCAACGTTCAGAATTAAAAATAAAGAAAAATAATACCGGACAAAGTGCATACACACGGCCAGAAACATAGAATAAATTGCATCTGCCTGCAAAAAGGATAATGCATTAATCTGTTAATAAATGAGACTTGATTTTAGAATAAAAGGAAAAGAGAAGCGATAACTTTTAACAAAAGAATTAAAAATGTTTTTTTTGCTTGTTATAAAAATGCATATATATGGATCTATACCATAAATATACTTTTGTAGAATGTAACTTTTTAAAGTTAAAAAAGTGCTTCAACTATCTGGGTTTAGAAAGCACGTCTTGAAAATAAAATATGTGCTGTTCAAAAATATCATTAAATTTATTTATTTATAGCGCCTCTATTTAAAAAATAAATAAAATCTCATCGTACTAAGTATCAGTATAGTTCTAGACAATTACATGAAAGACATGAAACGAAATTATTTTTATCGCATTCTTAGATATAAAGTATCGTATTATTTATTTATATATATGATTTAATAAATGGTTTGGTTGTAGAATATACTCAATTTTATAAGAGCATAAAATATTAAAATTAGTGGAAACGTCGAATGCGTTTTAACTTTAATTTTAATTCTTATAAAGTACATCTTCCTGTGTTTTTATACCGTCTGCTTTGCTTTAATGTTTGCTTGTTGTTTTGCGTATTAGATTAAAAATTATTCTTGAGTATATTAGTGAAATACAAACAGTTTGAAATAAAATTATGTCAGCTTTTATGGTTTCACTTACCGCAATTTCCCAATAGGTTCGTGTTATTATAGGTTCTGTGAATAAATAAGCCAAAAGTTACTTTTAAGAAATAGTGGAAATAAAAATGTTAAAATTTTGGACGCTATGTATGCTGCCCTGTATTAATAGAAAATATATTTAATAAACATTTCCAAAGTGAGTTATTTCAGGTACGTTTTATGATACATTTCAATTTTGTTTGTTTATTTTAATGATGATGTACCTTAATTGAAAAGTGATAGTAATAAAATGAAAAATAATAAAGTAATAATAAAGTTATAATAAAGTAAAAATTTTAAAGTGATAATAAGGTATAATAAAGTAAATAAAAAATATAAATTTATTTTCAAAATAATGTATCTTAAAAATGAAAAAAGCTAATATTAAATTTATTATAATATATCCTAATAGTAATAAAGCCTTATTGTAATAGTATGCCCTAAGTTTATCTTTTAATTATTTTTCTTTTCTTCCAATATCACTTACATTTTTTTTCATACTGACAAAAACATTCAACTGTAAATTAAAAATTATTGATATTTTTTAACGATTTATTGCTTGTTTATTAAACTAGGAAGCTCTAATATAAATATACTTTATTGGGTATATGAACAACTTAATTTGAAAGCTAAATATGTACACTACTTTAATTATGCTTTTATAGATTTGGTATGGATTATAATGTACTTACATTTATTAATTTCAGTATGAAGATGAAGTATATGATGAAAATAATATCAATTATCTCTAATTATAAATTTTTTGCTTTTGATCAAACTCAAAATAACAATACATATTACTGAATTTAATCAATAAATAAATTCATTAATAGAAAAATAAAGTATTCAAAAATATCAAAGAAAATAATATTATTTCATATAGCTGTTCTAATTTAATTTGCTATTTGATAATATACAGTGGTAGAACCTCCTTAATACGAAATTCAAGGGACTGTAAATTTTTTTCTTGTTATCCGAAATTTCGTGTTAACCGTCAAAATAGTGGTGTTATCTATGTTAGATATAAAAACTAAATAAATTAACCTACAAATATAATCCGGCTCTTAAAACATAAATTATTAAGAAATAGAAAATTTAATTGAGAAATAAAACAAATTGATCATCATTTTAGGCAATAATAAATTTATTTACTTCCTAATATTTTTTTCTTTTAATTCTATTATTGGCATTGCTACATTAGTTGTAGAGTACTTCTTTTAAGAATGTATCGACCACATCTAATTTGTCCAAAGCTCGGGAAGCATCCTTTTGTTCCATAAGGAAACATTGTACAATTTTCAATAGTCATTTAATTCATTTAATGCACTAAACTTGTCTGTTCTGTTTCGATTTCTTTATCCTCGTCTGACACTTCGATGTTGCCTTCTTTTTTTTCAGATTATGCAGCAATTATCTGTTTTGTCTGTTGTCACATCCGATGTCTGTTGTCACATCCGATGTCTGTTGTCACATGTTCATCTAAGCAAATGTACTCGGAAAAATTTTCCGATTTTCGCACCCAGAAAATGGAATTGATTAAAACTACAAAACATGTTTTGTTGAGTACATTTTGGTTTTTTAGCAAAATTCACAAGTAAATTAGCAAGTAAAATTGAACCATTTTACTTGAATTAACAAAACATTTTTTGCTGACGATACAAATGTTTTTTTTTTTTTTGAATTGCAATTTTTTTTTGTTGATTTAAACAAAATTTCCATTGACCTATATTTAAACAAAAAGTTTTGTTGGGTCAACCAAATTTTTGTTGATTCAACAAAACTTTTTTTCTGTTTGCGGCCACATATATTTTTGCAGACAATTCTATGACGCTCTTTGAATTTTGTCAGTCATACGTGAGAACACGCGAAATCGCTCACCGAGAGCACAAGCAAGAGCCTTTGTTTTTTCATGCAAAACTGCACCAGTTACAATAATGCGTCTTGCCTCCTTTATCCATCGCAAGGGAGCAAGCAATTTCAATTTTGTCATTCTTTCCTGCACACATTCGTTTTTTTACAAGTTCGAATTGACTCACCGCTTCAATCTTTTTATGATTCTTTAAAATCGTAGAAAGTGCCCTATTAAGTATCCTGCACTTTGCTGCAATTTTTGATTTTTTCAGCACTTTACCGCTGACTTTGTTTTAAATTTTTTGCTTGGTTTCTAAAGAAACAGTTTACTGTTTTCACACATCTATCGTAGAATTCTACGGAGTAACTGCGAACAGAGTTTCAATTATGTTAGTCAGGTACAGAAGTAGGGATTTCCGCTGATTCCATTTGAAGATAGAGGATTTCGGAAACTCGATTTACGGTTTATGCCACAGTGAATATAGTCAAAGGAGTAATGGGACAATCATTTTCAAAAAAGAAATTCCTTCACTTAAACTTTCATTTTGACGGATCTAAAGCTCATATGGCTCGTGTGGGAAAATTTCTGCATATCAGAGGACAAAGAAAAGCAAGAATTAGTCAGGAATTCAGAATTTCACCATTTTCTGAAACCGTCTTCCACTTTAGATCTTTTTCAAACCACGAAAAAAATTCCATTTTCATAAGAAGATGTGACATGTAAGTTTGAAATATCGAAAACGTTGCGTAAGGAATCATGTTTTGACTTTAGAACAAACAAAGTTTTCGCCTTAAATGGGATTTACCGAAATTCTATTTCGTGTTAAACGAATTAATTAACAATATAATAAATTATAACACCTTGTAATAGTATATTACTTTTAAATGCTAAAGGTGTAAAATTAACAACTATAATATAAATTAAAATAACTTTTATTAGTTGTTTTACATGTTTCGACTCTTTCCGAGTCATTTTCAAAAACAAAATGAGAATATTCTAAAGCTGCACGGGCTTTGAGGTTATTATTTTCATGTACTTTTTTTTAAATTACGCACGTTATCTATTATTTTTTACTTGATTGTTTATTTTCATATCTTTGACCATGGAGTAATTCTAGCCACAGTTTCGGAAATTAATTAACATTGATTTTCAAACTTATCTGACGGGATCTCAGTATTATTTCGAATTAAGCAAAATTTCGCTTTAAGCAATTTCGTGTTAACTAGGTTCGACTGTATATATTGATAAAACACAATAAAATTTACTACAAATGTTTTCGGAAATCAATTGCAGCAAAATATTTTTTGTTTTTATAAATGTTTCTTTAAAGCTCGAAAATATATTTGTTTCTTGCAAAACTAAATCGTTCTTTCTAACAATAAATAAATCTTTTCGGAGTCGTGTTAATTCGGAATTTAATTGTGTATTTTCTTTCGTGGTTTTACTATATTTTTCATAGATTAAGATAGTAGATTTGTCTTTATTTATAGTATAATATATCGATAACCGCTGTAGACAAATGCCATTTTAAAACAATGTTTCCAATGTAGAAAACGTATTCATTCCGTAAACCTTAATTTTATGGGAAATACGTGAGTAAATACTGCCAATAAGTTTCATAAATAATAATAATAATAATAATAATAATAATAAAAGAAATTCTGTAGAATTATTATTATTTTCAAATTCCCAGATTTTCTGCAGTTAAAATAGCATGATGCACAATATATATGACTTTTTTCCGTTTTTCCTTCTCAAAAACAGAGATTTTTCACATTATGTCTGAGTGCATAATACGATATTCGTATACAAGATTAAATACGGTTACATTCAAAAACAAAAAGAAAATGTTAGATACATAATATGAATGAATATAAAATTAATTATGTATTTAAGACAGATTTGAAGAAATACATATACACACCCAGAAAAATGTTTTGTTGAATCAACAAAAATTTGATTGAACCAACAAAACTTTTCGTTTAAATATCGGTCAATGGAAATTTTGTTTGAATCAACAACAAAAAAATATTGTTGATTTTTTTACAATTCCAAAACAAATTTTTGTATCGTCAGCAAAAAATGTTTTGTTAATTTAAGTAAAATGGTTCAATTTTACTTGAATTAACAAAATTCTTTTTGTTACATAGATATATGCTATGTGTTATATTAACAATCTGTTTTCTTTTTTCAACAAAATATATTTTGTTTGTTTAAATAATAAAATATGTTATATTACGAACTTGTTTTGTTTATACTACAAAATCTTTCGTTAAATGAACCAATCTAAATATGCAATTTTAACTATTTTTTAATTCATTTTCAGCAGTGAATTACGCCTATAAACCTTGAATAATAGCAAGTTAATTTTTATCGAGCGCAAACCGAGAGAGTGAAAATTACCCTAGCCGGGAGTCGATCCCGTGTACTCAGAACAGCGTTCTGAGGCTCTACCACTGAGCTACAAGGAGCGATATCTGTGCTCGGCATTTCTCCCTCTTATATATATCGGAACGGCTTCAACCGCAGCACAAGATGGAAATGTCATCAGGAGCACGCAAATTTCTGCGGCAAACATGAGACGACAATACAAAGCCCAGCATAAGGCTACACATAGTTCATTTTAAATTCATTTTCAGCAGTAAATTACGCCTGCAAAAAGCAGGATAAAAATTCACTGGTTATTATTCAAAGATGACAGGCGTAATTCACTGCTTAAAATGAGATAGAGCTATTCCAGAAATCGTCAAAAATGCAACATAGCAGCGCCACCTGTTGCGCGATTTACACCAAAAACTAATCAGCAACAATTTATATCAGGAAGTAACTAAATATAAAGTTTTATTAAATTCCGTGCATTAGTTCTTGAGATAGAACGCCCAAAAAATTTGTGTCACATACAGACAGATAGAGTCATTGACATTCATTTTCTAAAAAACAGTCAAATCGTGTTCAGGACCTTCTAAAATCCGTCGGATAATATATGGTAATAAATGGGAGAGGGCATTTTTTAAAAGTACCTTGGTCCGTCCCAATGAAAAAAAGTTTTAATTATCCAAAAATTATGTTAATCCTATAATTATATAGCTATATAAGTCAAATAATTCGAGTTACGTGTGAGAGTTATGGCTACTACATAACAATTTAAATTTTGCTAAAACAACTAAATTTTGCTGGAATTACAAAATTATTGTAAAATTTAAAAAATTGTTAATTCAAGTAATTTTGTTAATTCAACTAAAATTGATGAAATTTTGTTAAAATTTTGTAAGAGTGTTAACAATATTTTTTTTTATCCAAGTAACAAAACCAATTTTTTTACTTCCACTAAAAATTTTGCTAAAACAACCAAAATGTACTCTACGAAACATGTTTTATTGTTTTAATCAATTCCGTTTTCTGGATGTGGACAACATCTTCTTTAATTCAATTTGAAAAGTGGATTTTCACAATATTAATCAATGTTATAAATTTAAGTATATTTAAGGGCATTTGAAAATAATAAAATATACTAAGGCACCTAGTGTTATCCACCAGTAATAAAAATATTTGAATTATATATTCATTTTTATTCGATTTTGGTTGCATATATATATATATATGTATATATATATTCTTATTTCAGACTGACAAAATGATTCATAAGGTCAAAATATATCGTTATGTTTTTTAATATTAATTTCTTACTATTTCTTAATTAAATTATTGTAATAAAAAAAATCTTTTTTATTATACAAAAACGGTAGCAAAGTCTTTTAAAAATGCAGATAATAATAAAATAATATTTGTTTTGTACTTTTTTTTGTAAATAGTCAAGTAACAAAAAAGGTTTTGGATGTTCCAGATAGATTAACATTTCTTCGAATTTTTGAAAAATTATGAAATAAATCCATTTGTATAAAACAAATAATTTTATTCCTTCTCATATAAAAAATGCCTTAATATATCTTTCAAACAATGTTCTCTTCTAAAGCATATATATATATATATATATATATATATATATATATTTCATTCAGTCTTAAAAAATAAATCAAGTGAACGAAAAAAAAATTCTACTGATAACTTACATTCCTAATTACGATATTGCAATTAAAAAAATCTTCATTCAGTACATGGAGAACTTCATTGAAATATTTGAAATACCTTGCGTCTGTTTTTTTACACCTCTAATCTGAAATTTAATCAAATTGCGTTCGTTAATCTCATTATGAAGTTGAAATATTAGATAAAAAATACATGATATTTCTTGAACATCCAATTATACATTTGAATTTTTTTAAAGAAACATAAAATAAGAAAACTCATTAGTACATTTTCCTCGTACTTTGAAAATATAGAAATAAAAAAAATTGTATAAAATATCAAAGAAAATAATTTTGCTTTCAAATGAAACTCAATAAATCTTATCTCGTGCAATTTATTCTTAATTTAATATATTTATCTCCTTCAAATAGTTTTTTTAAGTCAAACTTCCAACCTGCATTTTTTAGAACAGTTAATTTGTTACAACAACATACAAAATGAAAAATCTTTATGTATCACAAACATGAAAAAGAAGTCAAACTGTATTTATTTATACTGATATTTTGCATTAAAAATTTCGTTATTGATCAATGTTAATAGATTATTATGGAACAAAATGTCTCAGGATTTATCATAAAATTGGCTTTTTTTTAATGGGAAATGTTTCATAAATATTTCTTCAAGTGTTTGTGCATTTAAACACTACATCATAAAATGTAAATTAATTATTTCTTTTGTTAATCCTAGTAAATAAATATCCTAGTTATTTTTTAATAATATTTTAATTTCTAACATCAGGATTTTTATACTTTAGGATTGACAAAATTATCCAGTCGTATAAAAATGTTATTAAATTTTCTTATACATAGTTTGAGAATTATCTTTGTTTATCATTGTAGTTAAGATAGTATAGAAAATTACTCTTAATTTACTATCCGATTAATTGAATAAACGAGTTTGGCATATTTTAATCCTTGTTTTAATCGATTTAATCTGAAATCTATTAAAATTACGTTCTTTTATTTCTGTACGTTTTGGAAATATAAAAAAAACGGCATACCGGATATTTCTTTGACATCTTATATATGTTTTTTTTTCTTTTGTATAATCTATTTTCTCTTAATATATAGAGAGGATGGCTTAATTTTAATTATGATATTATAATTAAAAGAATGTTCCTTTTTTACATTATAAATTTATGAATATGAATGTTTACTGTGTTCTTTTTAACGTTTTCTCCTTAATTCTTATAAAAATATGATAGTAATCTCTGTTCAAGGATAAAGCATTTTTTAAAAGGAAAAAGTGATATACAGGGTTTTCAAATTTATCTTTACAACTTTGATCCTCCATAAAACCTTCATAAAGATTAGATAACGAAAATCTGTTTATTGTATAATGAACAGCAAGTTCTAATGCTCTGTGTGATGCTAGAAGAGATCCCCATGAGCACTTTTTGTCGCATGAACAACGTCTCGACTGCATTCAACCTCCTGCCATATTCTTTGAAGCATGTCCACAGGAACTGTAGCGATGGCCGCAGTAATCCTCTGATAGCGGGTGACTTTCATATTTTGTTCGGAAAGTCCTTTGGACTTGTGTATATGACTTCGTCTGTATGAACCAGGCAGCACACTGGGCCTTTCCCTATGGTGTAGTCATCACGAGTTATGGATCTTACTGGGTCATACCTGAAAGCAAAAACATTCTTTTTAGTACAAATAAAACTTTATGAGTTGCTGCTATACGCACACAAAACTGTACTTCGCTTATTACGTTTAGGTTTTATGGAGGATCAAAGGTGTAAAGATAAAGGATGAGGGTACATAAGCCGTGTTTTTGGCCCATGAAATAAGACTAAAACTCGATTTTGTTATACTGACTTAATTATTTCACTTTGTAAAATTAGAAGATTTATCCTGTACGATTTCAACACCAGTTTTTGCATTTTGTTTGGATTTATATGACTTACACAAAGTTCGTATTATTCGTAGTTTCTGATGTAAAATACGCAATTTCTCCGAATTTTACCTCGATTATTTATAGGAGCGCAATCGTGCAACACTTTCTTCTTTACATCTATACTAATATTATAAAGTAGTAAAGTTTGTTTGTTTGTAGGGGGTAATCTCTGGAACTACTGAAGCGATTTCAAAAGTGATGATGGCAAATTGATGGTGACAATCCCTGCTTCAACATAGGCTATATTTTATGTCGGTGCCACTACCCCAGGGGGGTACAGGAGCTAAAAACCTTCTAAAATTTCGATTTTTTGTATACTGAAGGAGCTAGAAACATGAAATTTGGCCTGGTAGTTACTTATAATATGTAAATGCTCTCCAAGAACAAATTCTAAAAAATTTTGAAATTTAAAGGGTGAAATGAGGGAAAAGCGTTCTAAAAACATTCTAAATTACAATTTATATGGAATCTCTGGAACTACAGAACCGTTTTCAAAAGTGATGGTGGCAAATTGATGGTGACAGTCCCTGCTCCAAAATAGGCTATATTTTGAGTCGGTGCCACTACCCCAAAGGGGGTGCAGGAGCGAAAAACGTTCTAAAAACATTCTAAAATGCAATTTCTATGGAATCTCTGGAACTACAGAACCATTTTCAAAAGTGATGTTGGCAAATTGATGGTAACAGTCCCTGCTGTAACATAAGCTATATTTTTATGTCGGTGCCACTACCAAAGGGGGGGGGGTGCAAAGGCGAAAAATGTTCTAAAATTTTGATTTTTTTTATACTGAAGGAGCTAGAAACTTGAAATTTTGCATGGTAGTTATTTAAAAGATGTAAATGCTCTCTAAGAACAAATTCTAAAAAAATTCGAAAATTAAAAGAGTGAGAGGAACGAAAGGCGGTCTAAAAACATTCTAAATTACAATTTCTATGGAATCTCTGGAACTACAGAACCATTTTCAAAAGTGATGGTGGCAAATTGAAAGTAACAGTCTCTGCTGTAACGTAGACTATGTTTTATGCCGGTGTCCCTACCATAGGGCGGAGGGGTAAAAGAGCGCAAAACGTTCTAAAATTTCGATTTTTTTTGTATACTGAAGGAGTTAGAAACATGAAATTTCGCATGGTTCAATACAAACTGAAGAATAATAATACACAAAAATAAATTTAGATATTTGGGTCGCTTTTTGATCAAATAAAAGTCCACTGTCCCCTTAAAATCGTACAGTATAAACCTTCTAATATTAAAAAGTGAAATAATTAAGTCAGTATAACAAAATCGAATTTTTGTCTTATTTCATGGATACCCTGATCCTTTGGGACACCATATATATTTTGGAGACCTAATTATACATTTGTATTCGACGAACTTGAAAATAAGAGTACTGTATTTTCCTCTTTCATTCAAAAATCAACGATTTTAAAAATCTATGAATTTCCAAAGAGGATTTAATTATGTTTACAATCATTTGTTCTTCAAATAATCGAATTGAATTTATACTGTATTTTGTACGCATCTTAATATAATTTTTTAAACTGAACGTGAAACGAAATTCCATGACTGATTCCATATCCCGTAAATAAAAAATGGACTAGCTATTCCATAGCTTGCAAACGAAATCCCACAACTGATAAAATTAACAGTTTTTACGCTAGTCTATACGCGAAATTTTCTTCTAATCTTAAAGACAGTAGTAAAAAATATTTTTAATTTGAATTATTTTCTCAAAAGTTCACTAACTACACGATAAAAATATTATGTGGTTTTACGAATATTTGCTTATTTCCTTAATTAAGATTTTGCAATAAAAATACTTTTTGTCCAATACATGAATAACTTATTTTTTAATGAAACTACCTAATACAGTTCCTTTTTTGTTGTTTTAATCTAAAATGTAATAAAATTAACGTTATTAATCTCAGTACAAGAGAGCATATTAGATAGAAAAAAGTGCAGACAACTTTTGGATATCTAATTATATATCTTTTTTCGTTTAATAAAACGTGATGTAAGAGAAATCATTTGTATATTTTCTGTTTTTTTTTTTCAAAATATAGAAATGCAAATGCGTAAAAACAATCAAAGAAATTCATTAAATTTCCGATATGAATTTTAAATTTCTGTAATTTTATTTTTTCTACAATTAATTTTTCCTTAAAATACGGTTTTCTAAAAGAAACTTTAAAAAAAAAAATTCATTTTTAGAATAATATACAAAATGTAACCGTTTAATTAAACTTAGGCAGGAGAAAAATATTAAATTTTCATTTAAAAAAAATAAGGAAATTTATAATGAGATTGACGAAATGACATTTTCTTCTAAAAACCAGATTTCATATATTTTAGAATTTTAAGGTTTAAAATTCTAAATTCTAAATTCTGACTACGTTTAAAAAGTGGTTTTCGACTAAAATTGTGAAAACGATTTTATTACATTTTATTAAAGGCCAAATTTTTTTCTTTCCAACACTGTACGATAAATAGAACCGGAGTTGTAGCGTTTTTTAAACTACTCAATAATTGTCACTCAAATCGGAAGTACTGCTTAAAGGACCGGAAGTACTATTTAAAGGTACTAACTGGGAGGAGGAGCCAAACTATGGCCTTCTAGAAATAAACAAAGGCTCTGTACTTTAAAAAAATTGTTTGGCTGATAAAAACAGTGAAGTTTAGATGCATTTTAATGTGTAAATTCTTGTAGTAAACCATAAATCTAAACATTAAATGCATTTTTTGGAAAATATAATTTTCGGTGAAAATTCCATACGCAAATCATGATTTCTCAAAAAGTTATTAGAATATCACTATGAAATTTAAATTGCATGTTGTTTACACTATTGTGAAGGCAATGAACTAAAGATTTAATTATAGAGTTTTTTTTTATGGATGTTTTCGTGGAAAGACATCGATGAATTTTGTGAAAATCAGCATGTAAAAATGTACGATATGTTACAAGTTTTGAAACATTTAAAATATCTCTTAGTTTTTAGTTCATGGCCTTCACCAATGTCATAGGTATGAAGTATAAAAAGGAAATAGGGATACATACAATATATTTTTATGTAGAGCGTTTTTTCCTATTGGACCATATTTCGCTAAATTTTACCTCAAAATTCCCCATTTACCAAAATTTCATCAATGAATGAAATATTTTTTGCTTTTATTCACACTTTCCAGTCATAATATTAATAAAAATAAATTCAAAAAGTAATTAAATAGCCTGTTATAACCTGTTCCGAGTTCCACAGATTCTGAAGAACGTTTATTTATCTTTAAAAACCTTAGATACCAATAGATTTTAGAGAATTAAAGAAGCATTTATAAAAACCCAGTTTCTTTTGCTGCCCGTAATTTTCGGAAACGTTTCCGAGTAGCTTTATCATTGTATTAATCAGTTTTTTCAAACCAGATTATAAATTTTTTGTAGGCTCTCAAGTAAACATTTTCAGCTGTGTAACTGAATGGAAACATGCAAAAATAAGAAAATAGTATTAATTTTAATGTTAATGCGATTAATGCAATTAATTTGTCATGTTAAACATGTAACGTGCATACGACAATGTATACTTGAACATTCTGAAAACTATATTCTGATTTGATAAAACTGATTAACACATTGTAAAACGTACTTGAAAACGTTTCCGAAAATTACAAACAGCAAAAGAAATTGTTTTTATAGTAACTTTGTTTTTATTTGAATTTTGTTCTTTAAATCTCAAAAATCTGTTGGTTTCTGGGGTTTTTAAAGAGAACGCTTTTTGGAATAGTGAATAACTCAGAACAGCTGAAATTATATTTAATTTGGAGTTACGTGATATTTTCGTTTTAAGATGATTCGTTTTAAGAGTTCGATTAAGAGGCATTTGTCTTTTGTTGCAGTGTGTTATAACTAAAAAATAAATGTTCCTAGAGGAACGTTATAATTTTTTAAAGTTTATTGGGTACTTTTGGGTTATAGCGGCCCCCTAGGATGAATCGCAAAGCGACCAAGATTTATCGTCAAATTATAAAGCATATATAATATTACAATAATAGATGATGTATATAACATACAACACGCTTATGCCCCATATACGACACATGTCATATATATATATATATATATGACATGTGTTAGTTAAAGCGTTCAAAAAGATGTTATTTTAACACCTCAGCTTTCTAAAAGATAATGCGGACGCCAATTAAAAACTTAAAGCATACAGAAAGAAGTCAATTAACCTCTTAAGCTTTCAAAATACTCATAATTTATTCAACGGTGAAAATTTCTACCTTAATTCCATAAAATATTTTAAAAGATTTGTAAACAATTTCTAATTCACGTTACATATTACAAAAAATGCATCACGAGAATAAAAGATGACAGGATAAAAAAGGAAATAAATAAAACATGGACAATAGGTTTAACATCCTCCCACCTTTTGATTATGTCGTATAATCAAAACTTCACATTAAATAAATACATTTACATGAACATTATAAATCAAGTCTCTCTGGCATTTTTATCATTCTACCAGATCTAGTCTTTTTAACTTGAGATTCGTTCTTTGAAGGCTCAACCTGAGTTTCATTCAAAGTTGGTTTAGGAAAATTAATTTTGGTACAATCACTCGATGACACTTCTAGAGGATAAATTCTTTGAATAGGCCGAAGTATCTTCGAATGAGACGTTTGTAACTTTAAAAGGCGAACTTTTCCATCTTTACCAGGAATGAGCTCTGTAAAAAGTCCTAATGGCCAGTTAATTCTTTTCTTGTTATCTGCTCCCACCAAGACTATATCTCCTACAGCCAGTGAACGTTGGAATCGTCTCCCGATCGGCCGTTGGATAAGTAGACCTAAATATTCTGATCTAAATCGATTTATTAGATCCTTTTGCAGTTCTTCCCTATATTTAAGTCTTCCAGTGACAGAGTTTTCCTCGATTGCATCAACGTCTGGTAAATCACACTCATGAATGTCTTTCAAAAACAGGTCTGGAGATATGGGTTTGATAGATTCTTTCTCTGACATGTAAGTTAGTGGTTGAGAATTTATAATACTTTTACAATCAGCCAATACAGTTATCATCTCTTCATAGTTCAAACAGGCTTGTCCTAAGAAAATTTTTAATAGATCTTTCATCACTCTGATCAGTTTCTCCCACCATCCGCCCCACCATGCAGCAGTCGGTGGGTTGAATTTCCATTCAATTGAATTGGTTGCTCCATACTTCACTGTGCGACTCCAATTCAATCTTTTCAAAAAATTAGCTGCACCAATAAAATTCGGACCATTGACGCAATATATAATAGAACATCTTCCTCTGCGTGATACAAATCTTCTTAAAGCCATCAAAAAATCCTCTGTAGATGCTAAAGTAACAAGTTCAAAATGTACAGCTCTGTAGATAGCGCATGTAAATATGATAACCCAACTCTTTTGATTATTTTTAAGAAATAGAGGGCCAGCCATATCAAGACCGATAATTTGAAATACTGCTGCATCTTTTACTCGATTTTCTGGTAGAGAAACAGGAGAAGATTCCAAATTCTTAGAATTAAATCTTTTACAAATGATGCATTTGGATAAACAGAAGTCACAGTTCTTCTTCCATTCAGAATCCAGTATTTTTCTCTGAGCAAATTTAAAAGAATCTGAGGACCTGCATGACAATGTTTGAGGTGAAAATGTAAAATTAATCGTTTGGTAACTTCATGATTTGAAGGAACGATGTGAGGAAGGTGTGAGGAAATCCATATTGTCTTGTCTATACATAATTTTAGTCTTTACACGTATTATTTCTTGTTGATCTTTAAACTTCTCCATAGTTTTCAATCTATCATCGCTTTCATGGGAAAAACATTCCTGTTGTATCATCCAAATTATCTTTGTTTCTGATTTCTTAAATTCATGACTTGTCAATTCACTTCTAATTTGTTCCATTGGATTAGAAGAATTATGTCTGAAACGTAGTATCCAACCAACAAGACGCACGTTTTTTTCATAGCTGGAAAAATACCGGTAGTACCAGGTTTTCTCTGGACTTTCATCAACATTAACCAGTAATTTTATAGATTTCAATTTCTCTTTTTCAATTTCTTCTTCATTTATATTTTGACATGTATTTATAATATTCTTCAGGATCTCGAAGCCAAGATGGACCCTCCCACCATTTGAGATATACCAGCTTCTTTGCTTTACAGCCTCTAGATAGCAGATCTGCTGGATTCATTTCACCAGGTATATGTTTCCATGAAGCAGGGTCACTCAAATTTTTGATTTCTTGAACTCTGTTTCTAACAAAGACAGACAAGTTCTCTTTTCTGGATATCCATGCAAGAACCGTCGTGGAATCGCTCCAAAATATTTTTCCATATCTTCCCAGCCCAATGCGTCATCTACTGATTTAGCAAATCTGGCACCTATCAAAGCAGCTAAAAGTTCCATTCTAGGTATGGTTGTGCATTTTTAAGGATCTATGCGGGATTTCGAAGCAAGAAGTAATAATTCAACACGATCTTTACTTGCTATCCCCAAAAATATAACAGCAGCATATGCATATTGACTTGCATCACAAAATGTGTCAAGAGTACAATCTTTTACATTATCTGGGGTGAACTGAATATATCTTGGAATCTGAATTTCTTGTAAAATATTTAATTCACGAAACCATTCAATAAACTCATATTTTAGATCACTTGCAATTTCTTCATCCCTGGCGAGACCTTCTTTCCATGTTTTCTACAACATCATCTTGGGACAAATCATAACGGGAAACGTAAAACCAATAGGATCAAAAACTTTATGTGCAACTGATAGCATGATTCGTTTAGTTATTGTTTCTAAATTTATATCGTTCGTCCAGCTTACATTAACCTTCAAAACGTCTAGAAATCTGTTCCATTGTAATCCCAGTACAGCAGTTTCTGCACCATTTTCGCTATTTTTTCTTACTTCTGTATGATACCATCCTCTCAAATCAAATCCACCTTTAGCCGTAAGACACTTAGAATCAGCAATAAACTTTTCTAATTCTTTTTGCGTATGGACACTAGCAATGACATTGTCAACATAAAAGCTTCTCAGCAATTGCTGTTTAAGATGTGGATCGTATTCTTCATCGTTTTTTATGTGATATTCTATGACGGAAGCAAGAAGAAATGGAGAACTTTTGACTCCAAACACCACTCTAGCATGTCGAAACATTTTAATATTTCTCTCTTCTGGATCGTTCCACCACAGGAAAGTCCCTATCTTCTTTACGTACAGCGATTTGTAAAAATGCTTTCCTGATATCAGCTACAACGCCAAATTTCTTTTTTCTAAAACGTAAGAGAATGTCAGGAATTAATTCAATGAGATTTGGTCCAGAATGCAAACACTGATTCAGAGATGGATGGTTCTGTATTCTAGCTGGTGCGTCGAACACTGGACGAATGGGAGTTGTACTGCTTTCTTTTATTACTGGTTGATGAGGCAAATAGTTTCCATAAAATTCATTTCAGACTCGGGAATTTCCTCAATTATTTTATCATTAAGCCAGAATAAAAGCACTTGTTCATATTTTTGATAAAGGTTATTGGTAAGCAACTTGTTTGTAACATTAATCAATCTTTTCTTGGCTAAACTTAAATTATTGGGTAAAGGTGGTATATCTTCCACCCATGACAAAGGAATTTCATAACGATTAACCTCATTCATATTTACTGTCTGTAAAAAATGCTCTTTTACCTGACGATCAAACTCCATTTTAGATTGTTTTTCAATTGGATCATTTATTCCAAGTAAATCTAGTTTCCAGAAATCGCTAATTTCTGCTTCATTCACGAACATAGATGTAACTGTTAAAGCTAAGTTTTCTTTAGATACGTTATCTTGAGGCACTTTTCCCATTAAGGTCCATCCTAAATGTGTTTCCAGTGCTACTAGTCAAGACGACAATATTTCTCTACGACCTGTCAGTAATTTTCCAATTACATCGGCTCCAATCTATACTTGTTTCGATTCAGGAGTCTGACCAATATCCGTCAAAGTGATGCCTTTTTTCGATAATTCTTTATACCAGGATCCTTTCCCTACAGGCTTAACATTTTCGCAGATAATGTTTTGGTCCAAAACCTCAAAATTGCATTTAAAATTTTCTTTCAAATCGCTTAATCTTATCTTGTAGTAGTTATGATTAAATTCTTTTATAATGACTCCGCCAAAAAGAGAATGAGCGACTTTTTCTTTTCGAAGAGGTAAATACTTCATTTCTTCGGCTAAATGTTTTACAATATACAATCTCTGAGAGCCTGAGTCTAAAATGAGTCAAACAACTTTCTTTTTGTTATCTGAAGTAATTTTTGCTTTGAGTGTCTGAAGAAAGACCTTGGGATTTCTACTGACATTAGCGATATTTACTTCACTTCCTTTACTGACATTAGCCATATTTACTTCATTTCCAGACAATTTTCTTCCCCTTTCCTTTCATTTAATTTATTTTTATCGAGCATTTGACACATCAGAGATGCATGTTTTTTATCACAAATGAAACACTTCAAGATAGCTCTACATTGTTTCGTTGGGTGGCTTGACGCCAAACATAAAAAACAACACCTTTTGTCTTTCAATATATTCTGCTTCTCAGTAAAACCTATCTTCCGTGCTGAGAAACATTCTGAACTCAAATGTCTTTCGTTACAAAAAACGCATTTTTTTCTTAAGTCTTGCTTTGAAGAAGTTGTTAATAGAGTAGCAGCAGTTGATAAATGTTTAGAAACATCGGTGTAACCTTTCCTTTTTCTAAAGTTTCTATCATCATCTTTTTTCATGAAGCAAAAACCTGTTTATTCTTTCATCGCCTTCAACTTCACTTATGATAAACTTCATTAAATTATCTAGGCGTTCTTTCGGATCGGAAATAGCAGAAGACGTATAGGTTCTGTTCCACGCTTTCAAAAATTCCGCAGTTAAACAAGATTCTACCATTGGATATAATATTGAGGCGCATTTATCTGTTGGGACTCCCAATGTGTCAAGAGCTCTTAATTACGATTGAAGTTTATCATACAAGGATGTAAGAGAAAACTTTTCTTTTGACTGTACTGATATTATTAATTTCTATAATTCTCTAACATATACTTCAGCTAAAAGATCTTCCCGACTAAAACGAGCCTGAAGACTCGCTATAGCTTTGGCATAGTTAGCGCCAGTTGGCAGAAAACTATCTACAACTTCTCTCGCTCTAGATCCAGCTACTGTTGCGTGAATCAAATACTGGAATTTATTTTCGGGAACAATATTCTCATCCGTATGAATCTGTTCAAATTGACTCCAGAATGGTAGCCACTCTTTTAAATCTCCATCACATTGATGAAATTCTAACCTTGGTAACGTAAATTTTCGTTTAGAATCATTAGTTTCATTAACAGTTGAAATGTACTCACCTTGAATTTGCCCTTGTGACTGGATTTTTGCTAAGTCTAATTGATGGTCTAATTCCATTTTTTTCAAATGTACTTCTTGATCCAACTTCTCTTTCTCCTTCTCCTTTTCTAATTGTAACTTCTTTTCAATCTCTAATTCTAACTTCTTATAAGCATCTTTTTCATTTCTTTCAGCAATGGCTGTTGATATAATTTCTTGTACAAAATCAGGATCCTGTTTATATTCTTTACTATTCAAAATTATTTCTTTTAGGGTTCCAATCGTATAAACTTGCGGAATTGTTTCACCAAGTTCTTCTTCTACAAACTTTAAATTGGATGTTTTAAAACCTCTTACGGCTTGAAACATCTTGCTTCAATAAATCTAATCCTGTCGCAGACACGCCAAAATGTTAGTTAAAGAGTTCAAAAAGATGTTATTTTAAAACCTTAGCATTCTAAAAGATAATGCGGACGACAATTAATAACTTAAAGCATACAGAAAGCAGTCAATTAAACTCTTAAGCTTTCAAAATACTCATAATTTATTCACCGGTAGAAATTTCTACATTAATTCCATAAAATATTTTAAAATAGTAGTAAACAATTTCTAATTCACGTTACATATTACAAAAAATGCATCACGATAATAAAAGATGAGAAGATAAAAAAGGAAATAAATAAAACATGGAAAATAGGTTTAACAACATGTGTATAATATGTATATGATGTATATATGGAGTATAAGGCTAAAATAATATGTATATAAATGCGTATATGGCGCACATATGAGCGTTTGAAGTATATATATGCGTATATATGATGCATTTATAAGTTTTACGATGATCTGGGTGAAATCATATCTGAATCTTGGAATAATCATAATTCTACTGCCCGCTATAACCAAGAAGTACCGTTTATTGAATATTACATTTTTAACTACAAAATGTACCTAGCGAAAACCATAGGTAGTATAAAATTGACTTTCTTCCAGTTTAAGCGAACTTTAATTTGAAAGGTAATATGATCTTACGGATTTCTCAACAATGATTATTCTTGAATTGTGTCACTCTTCCCTAAATTAAACGATACAATACTCACGGATTCTTTTCATTAGTATTCGCAGTTATAAATTGCCCTAATTACATTTCCTAATTAATTTTTCTCTAACACGAGACCATGCCTTCCACTGACAAAATCATTCATATGTGCAAAAAATATCGTCAGATTATTAACGATTGGTAGCTTATTTTGTATTTTTATTTAATAAGGAGGCTTTAGTATTAAATTCTATTAAGTCAGCACGTTGGGAACTTAATTGGAATGTTTATTATGTCGTATGTCTCAATTAGTTTTATAATTTTTATCTGAAGTCTAAGAAAATTTGTATATCAATATGAAGATAAAATAATATACAAGAAGGATGTCTGATACATCGTGGACACTTAATAATAAATTTGATTACGTTTGATTAAACGGAAAAAATAATACACATTAGGGATATATAAAAATAATAAATAAATAAATAATAATAATATATTACATAATGTAAAGAATATCTAATAGATTCATTTTCTAAAGTTGATTTGATTTATTTTAATGTCATGCCTTTTGTAGAGAACGGACCCAAAATTTGTGTCACATACACTGAAACAGACAAATGTTTTTCCAAAATAGTTAAATCGCGCTTAAGACAACTCAAAATTTCTCAAAGCAAGAAAATCCAATATTTTCACCATTCCATTACTTTCCTCTTGTGTATAGAACAGAAAGTAAAACTTATTAACAAAACTCGCCAGTTATTTCTTTTATAATAATTCATTTGATCCATTAACTTTCGAAAAGTTTTTTTTTAATCTGAAATATGACGTGATATAAAACACATGGTATTATGGTAATTATTCCCGGTAATAAAATGTAATAATTATAATTTTTTATTAATGTATTCTTTCTGAATCCTACTCTCTAAGCTTTAAGACTGAAAAACTGATTTTAACATACTGTCTATAAAACAAAGAGCTCAATTGCAATTGTTTCCTATGTATGTATATTTAAATTCTAACTAGTCGGATGTGCCAATTCCAAAACTTTCTTCTATCTCAGTCATGTTAATACTTCAAAATTCGCTATCATATCGCCAATAAAATCAATATTTTTCGTCATTCTGTTGTACGTCAGCTTCTTGCGAATCGTCAGGTTACAGGGATGTGAACAATCGATGTATACTAAACTACGAAAAGTCCTTCTGGCTTGAACGACAGGAATAGATAGCCTCCCTATTTCTTTGTTTTACGATTTTAGCTAATTTTACTGGAAAACACGGAGGTAAAATGTGTGGAACCTAAATAAAGAAGACTCAATCCCAGTTCTCGTCAACATTGAATTTGAATGAGAATATCGTCAAATTAGTTCTCTACAGCCAAGTTGGCTTCATTTATGGCAACTTATTTTGGTCGCCAAATTTGTCGATATTCCGCAAACTGTCGCCAAGTTTGGCGATAATTTGACGTTGGCGAATATAAATATATAGTGATAAGCATATAATAGGATTAATGGTTACAACAATGAAAGAGAATTTGCCGAAACCATGTTAACTAAAACTCATAAATTAAACCTGTTTATGGATGAATTCTGCTGTCTTGTTTGAAAATGTCAGCCACCCTAAAATTTCAAACTGCTCTATCTCAGCCATTTTTTTAAGATAGAAGCAAAACAAAAACTGCTCCGGATTCTCCGGATCAAGGCCGAACATTTAACGAAAAAAAGTTTTAGGATTTCTAATTTTTTTAAATTTGCACATCTTTTTGAATTTTAAATCTTTAAATGACTATCACAGCGCCCCCTTTCGTCGAAATATCCCCAAATTGTAATAGAACCTGCTTACCATAGTCAAAAACAGAGAAAAAAAATATGGTTCAATTTGAAGCATAACTTCATACACTTTTAGATGATACAATAGATAAAATGGAACAAAAATATCGATTACAGCGTCCCCTTTCGTCGAAATATCCCCAAATTCTGACAGAACCTGCTTGCCATAGCCAAAAACATAGAAAATTATTTTTGTTCAATTTGAAGCATAACATCATACACTTTTAGATGGTACAATAGTGAAAATGGAACAAAAATATCGATCACATGGCCCCCTTTCGTCGAAATATCCCCAAATTCTGATAGAACCTGCTTGCCATAGCCAAAAACATAGAAAAAAATGTGGTTCAATTTGAAGCATAACATCATACACTTTTAGATGGTACAATAGTGAAAATGGAACAAAAATATCGATCACAGAGCCCCCCTTTCGTCGAAATATCCCCAAATTCTGATAGAACCTGCTTGCCATAGCCAAAAACATAGAACAAAAATGTCGTTCAATTTGAAGCATAACATCATACACTTTTAGACGGTACAATAGTGAAATTGGAACAAAAATATCTATCACAGCGCCCCCTTTCGTCGAAATATCCCCAAATTCTGATAGAACCTGCTTGCCATAGCCAAAAACATATAAAAAAAAAATCTGGTTCAATTTGAAGCATAACATCATACACTTTTAGATGGTACAAGGAAGACACACAGACGGACAGACGGACGGACGGACATACGGAAAGACGGACAGACAGACATTTTGTAAAAACATGTTTTTCGGAATCTCTGACCTCTAAAACGTGTAAATTCGTTGAAAACCGGAAGTCGAAAAAATTTCGATTACAATACTTTCTTCTATTATAGATAGAAGAAAGTAAAAAACAAAAGATTATTCAACAGGATATGAAAACATAATTAGGTACGCGAAGATAAAACTGCTTATTATTGATAGTTATTCAATATTCTAAAATTGTTTTAAGTCTGTAAAATTACATGCATTTAAATAATGCGTGTAATAAAATTATATGCATTTAAATAATGCATGTAATAAAATTATCTGCATTTAAATAATATATGTATTGCATTGAAAACTAGAGTTCTGAGATCGATGTGTCTGAGGCTTGACAACAGGATGTCTTTTTTTTCTAATGGCGCTATCACACGTAATCTCGTATCATAGTCAATATCTGATATTTCATCCGAAACACGTTTTTCAAGAGGAAAAAGCTCGAATAGATTGCCTCTAGTAATTTCTTAAAGATCTAACGTGCAGTAGTTTGTATCCTCTACGATATTTATCAGCTCGAAATCTACCAATCAGAGCTCTTTAAAATTCCAAGATGGCCACCATCAGTAAGCCAACATCTTACGTGTAGGTCGTCGCAAATATTGAAACCAAAAATACAGAAGAATTAAGAAAAAAGCAAATCTTTAGTAACACAGGGACCAATTATACACGAAAAGAACTTTAAAAATGTGCAGTTATTTTGTAATTAAGGAATTACATATGCGTCGATTGCCTCTTCGGAGTTCGTCGTTATTTACACTCCAGATAAGAACTTTATTTACGAATTTAAAGTTATTTATTGCGATTATTTTATTTCAATTCCTTATATTATTTGCTATATGTTATAATTGTACTGTCGTAGTCACTTATTTACTTCTCAAACTGTACTAGTTTAACTATTTTCAGCAGCTATATTTGGCGTTAGTTCGTACTTGTTGCCAAATTATGTCGCCAAAGATAAAAATGCAAGCAAACATGCATCAAGGTATTTTATTGCAATACAAATTATTACCTCATTTTAGCATGAAATAGAATCCAAAAGGATCCAAATTTTGTAGTGGAGGGGGGGGCAGAAAATTTTCTTATACTTTTAGAAACATAAAATTTAATAAATGAAAATTTAATCTAGCAGCTATTTATAGTTAATTATATTTTACCTTTTAATAATTTTCTTTTAAAACAATCTTGATAATTTTTTTTAAAGATATACAACTATTGTACACACACATATTTATTCGTAAATCGGTGGAATAGTAAAAATATATTCACAGTTGTTCGATCATCCAAGGCTGTCTGCTAGATGGTTGGCGACTTTCTCTCAAACATGGTTTGTTAGTGAAAAATTGCAAATTCAGTATCAGCCGGAGTAGCTCAGTGGTCAGAGCGAAAACCTGGAACGCTGTGGACCCAGGTTCGATTCCTGGCTCTGGCTAATTTTTCACTTCATGTTCGATTGTTGTATTTAATGTATATGGGTGATAATATCCTTTTCAGTCTATTTTTCCTTTTTAATTATTGAATTTCAACCACCCTAAAGTTTTGTTTCCTCCTCCTAGCAGTGTATAAATTTTAAACCTTTATATGTGTTTCAATTTGTTAAGTAAAGTGTGCCCTTTTTTAATTTTGTATTAATAATAAATAACGAACATAACCCCCTCCCCCCCAAAAAAAACCCTCCAGTTAAAATATTTTGCTTCCCTTAAAAACAAAAAAAGAATTAAAATTTATATATTTTCGAAAACCTAAATGAATTCTAACGTAAAACTTTCCTAACAGAAATAGATTTATAGAATTTTCAAATATGCAAACCCAAAATTAAAACTCATTCCGCCAAATAATTTTAAGTTATGCTTAGTTTTTAATTGTCACTACGCTTATCACTACTATTATTATAACGCACTTGTCTTGTAATCTGTTTTGCGACGATCGAACATTTATTTAACATTAGGAGGTACAAACATAAAATCTGCGTAATTTCTAAACTACTTTAACGAGTGACTTTCAGTTTGATACACGAAGGTAAAATTTACCGAAAAAGATGATGTCGAAATTAGTGTTTAGTACTAAAAGTTTTAGAATATGTTACGTAATTGCTATACGTAACTTCATCCTCCCCCCCCCCCCCGCAACAAAATTCATGTACAGCATTATCATTAGATGTTATTACTAATCTATTGTTACTTGTGACATTTTTATAATGATTTGCGGCAGAGTTAGTAGAGGGTATAACTCCCCCCCCTCCCAGGACTGTACATAATATATATGAACAAAAGGATTGTGTTTTTGAAATAAAAAATATCAAATTAATTTAAACTTTCGAAAAATGATTAAAATCATCAAAACCAAGGTAGAAAAAACTGCAAAAGAGTGGGAACTATATCTAAATTCTATTAGGTACTTCATTTTTATATTACATTCAATATGTAACATGAATTATATTTAAAATATGTAAAATATATTAACTAAAAATGTCATAATAGCGATTTTGGCAAAATAACTAAACCTTAATTTAACATCTTTTTTTGCGTTACAGATTTCGGTTTAGCGATAATGTGCGGTTCCAATACATGTGACAAAAAACTAGTTTTAATATACTATTTTTTTTCTAAATCTCTTAATACTAATAGTTCATGGTAACATTTACAGGCAATGAAAGACGTAAAGTGAAGATATGGACTCTATAATTTAGAATTTTAATGTTATATTAGTGCGAGTATTGTTTTTATAATCTTGGAATTTTCAGTAAAATGATCACAATATTATATATATAGAACATACACGAAAAGAAACTGCAATATATAAAATGTTAGTACGCGATAATTTTTCCTGTGTATCAATGGAACTCTACACTAAATATTAAGACACCTGCCGCAATTACTCGCCAAATGTTAAGCCCTCACCTTACATTAGCAGATAACTTTCAGTAGGGAAAACAACCCTAGTTGCAGCGTGAAAGTGTAGCTCGAGAGGCAATAGCATATACTTCATATCGTATGGTCATCCGTGTGATAACAGCTTAAGTCTTACTTTCGCGCTTTAAGATTGATTAAAGTCATTATCTAAATATGCCTTTATCATCAAGCCTGCAAGTTATTTTTTTATAATATTTCCTTTTATATAATGATGTATGACACGTAAAAAAATACTTATTTAAAGTTATGTACGATATAGAAGTTGAAATTTTAAAAATAACATCAAAACCGAATTTTGTATCTAATTTATAAATTTTATAACTGCGAAATTTTAATACTTTTTTTAGTATATATACATTATTTTTATTCAGAAAATTTTTTACAGTTAATAAATTCATTAGACTTTTGGAGAGTCATAAAGTACATCAGATAATACACATAAATTAATTTTATTGCAAAATCCATGTAACAAAAATCCTAATTAGAATTCTCTTTCTGTCAAACGTCAGACTTTTTATGGTTTAAGACTAACAAAATCATTCAAATGCATAAAATATATTGCATTTGTTATAACTGATTGCTTAACATTTTAATTAGATACTATAAAAATGTTTCTTCATTCAGTTTATATTTCAGTTAATTAGATTTTTTACGATATCCCAAGCGTTGCTTTTTATGGATTTAATCTGAAATTTTATAAAATTGCTTTTATTACCTCAGACGATGATGACATATTAGATAAAAGTGATACCTGATATTTCTTGGACATCTAATTATACATTTGGTCTCTTTCGAAGAAAAATAAAATAAGAGAACTCATTAGTGAATTTACCTCTTTGATTGAAACATAAAATTGCGTAGCAAATACGAAGGAAAATAACATTAACTATTTTTTGTATGACAGAATATAACATTTGTATCACATAAAAATATATGAACCCATCTAATTAATTTAAATATATATGAAACATCATATTTTATATTATATAAAAGTTCAGTAATAAATCCTAGTATCATACATTATAAGAAAAATGTTATATCATAAAATGTAAAGAAACTGCATATTATGATTTTCATAATCGGAATGTGAAATTAGTATATTCCTATTAGAGAATTTGAAGTTAAAAGGACAAAAAGATAAACAACTTGGGCGTGTATTGTTAAAAAAACATAATATAAAAAACTAGTTGTTACCCGTGACTTCGTTCACGTATCATTAAAAGAAGAATAAATGCATTAATTAAGCAAAATATTTCATTCCCGATAATTAGAAAGGTAAATAATTAACTAACTCTTTATCACATTCCATAAGAGACAATACAGTATTTCTACGTTATAGAGGCCTTGACATAACTAATTTTTGAAAAAAGTGAAATTTTGTGACAAATAATCACGAAAAGAAAACTGCAACCAATGAAAAAAGGGGGGAGGGGGCAAATAAAATCGTGGAAATCTGCGAATTATATAAAAACATATGTCAAGTTTACCTGGTAAACCATTTTACTTTTAACGCCTTTGTGAAACGTTTTAATAGCAATCCTTCAAAGATAATGGAAATAGTATATTCTTTTTCACTAAATTATATTCTTGTGAATAGGGAGCAATTATTGTAGACCTAAATGCAAGTAGCTTAAATTTGCCTCCTTGATTTAATCTATAACTGAAAAAAAAAAATTATTTCTAAATGAAAATATGTTGACAGACGATTTTTGTTCTCCAGAATAAATTGATTCATGAAGTTTGAATATGTGAAAATATATTTTCATTTTTCAAAAATTTTACTGTAATCAAAAAAAACTTTTTCTTTCACCATCTATTCAAATTGAAAATAAATTCTTTTTTTTTTCAGTTTTAATGAGAAAAAATATATTAATCCGTTTTATTTCTTCTTTTTTATCCACAAAAATGGAATAATTTAGTTACCATTTTTAGAGAAACTTCGTTAAAATTTACAAAAAAAAAAAAATAATAATAATAATAATAATAATAAGATCGCGGAATTTAAATCATTTTTAACACTTTCCAACCTAGTTGAAAAGTGTTTATGACTTCGGTTTGTCTGCCGTCTGCCCGTGCTCTAACTCCAGTAAATATGCTCGGATTGCTCTGAAATTTTTATAGGATATTGTCGTTATCTATAGCATGTTCCCTATTTCAACGGAAGTGTGTAGCACTTATAGGTTTTTTACAGGGTCACTCAAAAGAATTCCGTTACATTACGGTCTATGTGGAAAAATCAGTTGCGGTTTATTTTAATGATGTTATGCAATTTCAAAAACACCGTAATTGATATATATATAACGAATGTGCATTACAAGAAGCTTAGTATGAAATAGGGTGTGCATAGCACTTATAGTTACTTTACAGGACAGTCAAAAGACTTCCATTACATTACATCTATGGAGAAAAATCGTCTGCGATTTATTTAAATAATGTTTCACTTTTTTAAACGCATTGAAATTTATATATATCACTAAGGTGCATTACAAGAGGCTTACTAGAGAATATTGTGTGTATAGCAGTCATCGTTCATTTACAGGGCCACACAAAAGAATTCTCTACTGTCTGTTAACAATAATTCCTGGAAGTTCTATTTTAAGTTACTGAACGCGACTTTAAATTTAACTCACTTTTTGTTTATTACGTGGTGTGTATAAATTCTGTAGATCATATACAGGGAAGTACAAAAAATCGCGAACACATTTCCGTTTATTGACAGAAACTCCAGAAGGAGAATTTTAAACTGTGCTACGCGTTTCTTAACTGAACTAAAATTTAGCATCCTATGTAGTATATATACAAATCTATAGATCATATACAGGGCTGAATAAAAGTATTCGGATATTTTTCTGAATATTGTATATGTTGGAAATTCCTGAAATTATGTTTTTAAATATGATATGCGTTTTCCAAATTGTTTACTTAGATGTTATCTTTCAGCTTATTAAACAGTATGATTTGTAAAATTATTTTGGAAGCGTTGGAATGTGTTACATAATCTATACTTGACGCATGATTTTTCGTTCTTGTTTTAAATTCTGAGAGTTTATGACATCCTCGGATGAATGATAACCGGTGTTAAGTAAATCGCGTTGCGTTCGACAATCTGAAAAGAGTACTTGCGAAATACAAACAGGCGGTCACATTTTAATATAATAGATTCGTATTTCTTTTTCTCTTTTTAATAACCATGGTGTTGTTTTTGGCAAAAAACTCTCATCTGTATGTAACTGATATTCATCCTTAATAATAGGTATAGATAAAAAAACATTTCAATTTTTCGTTTTAAATGTGCCGTGAAACTAATCTACTTTCTATACTTACTGATCCTTGTATTATTAATGTACGGAATTAATTCCCGCGCCTTGTAAAACACATTTGAAAATTCCTGTTTTATTTCAAATATGACGTCACATTTTCGTCAGAGAAATCTCTTTTTAATTCCATAATTCTTGTTAATTTTCTTTTTCTGGCAATTAGGACGTAAATTTTAGCGAAAACTCACATTTGTATGTAACTGGTACTCAAGCTAATTATTAATCAGTATCAATAAAAAATATTTCAGTTTTTCATCTTAAATATTACATCCATTATCTATCTACTTTCATTATACATTGATATTCATGCTCCTTGTATTATTACGACTATTTGAAAATACATGTTTTATTTATGACGTCATATTTGTCCAAGCCGAGGAGGATCCTTTTCATAGTTCCATGGTCCAAGCGAAATCTTTTTAAGAATATAATTATTGTTCATTTTTCCTTCTAATTATAACGCAGTTTTTTGACAGAAAAAGATCTTTTTAATGTAACCGATATTCATACTTCATGTATAATAACAAATACTCCATACTTTTGTTTCAAACATCACAGAAATTCATCTTCTTTTGAATTCTTTTTCATTTTTCATGTGAAAATCGTTCAATTGAAAATTAATTGTTGAGGAAAATTATTTTTCCGTGTTTTTATTTATTGGCAACGATCAAAGCTACTCAACGATAAAGTAAAATGGTTAAATTTTATGGGAAAATGTCCATTTATTCTCTAAGAAAATAACGAAATTTTGAATTATTAAAAAATATATTTGAATAAAATGATCAAAAACTGGCCTATGTTCATTTGAGGGTTATAATCATCGTATATGCAAAGATATAGGATTATTAAATGCTCCATTTTGATGCTGGCTTCAGCCTAACATTTGCACACAATCAGATTTATAATATTATTAGGATCTTCGTATAGCTATAAATACTGACACTATTTCACAAGGATCAAACTTCATTGAGCACATCATATTGATGGTAAGGATGTATTCTTCTAAAATATCCCAACTGGAGTGAGTACCATCTGTAGTAGACTAGCAACAGTCAATCGTCGACAAAAAACAGTTTAATAGCCAACAAGATTTCTCGTATTAAACGTCGATTTCATTGGACACATCATATAGACAAGAATTCCGATGATTAAGTTGAAATATATCATATAGCTGTGCTTTTTCTAAAAGTCAGATGTTGTGATAAAAGAGAAACCAAATGGATGAGAACAACTTGATCTCCTTCGTCTATTTCAATACTAATTCCTTCACTATGGTAATTTGGTTCAATATCCAATAATATTTCTCATTAGCAGAGTGTCATTGTATACATCATTCACGCTATTTACTCTCAGCCGCTCATACTGGTGATTATTCTGATACGAAGCACTGTTCATCGTCAAGTTTCTTCACCGACAAGATTTCACATAGATGTAACGTTATTGAGCATGTCATATTGATGGTAAGGAGGTATTCTTCTAAAATATGCCAATTGCGTACCATCATCGGCTGAGAGGTTCTATTCTCAAATTTGGTAGACAGGAAGTGCTGGGTAACCCGTGATACGTTCGTCAGCCTAACAGTGCGGTGTTTGTTGCTAATGATTATTATCTGCGCTAGAGAGACAGAGCTAAGAAGGGATTACTCTCCACGAAGGCCTGATAAAAATGTATTTTATGAAATGATGTACAAAAAGTAAATTTTCTAATTTATGACAATTTTAATATAAAAGTTTAAATTTGATAAAGTTTATTAAAAGCCAAATTTGGATTAATTTGTTGCTATTCAGCTATTTCTATAAATTTTAAGACTCTCAATTTTTATAGTACATATATTCTTTTCTTTTATTATGAAAACCTTCTACAGTGAATAAATGTTTGAGATATCTGGGCATTCAAAAATACATCACTTGAATTATTTTTATTTCTAATCTAATGAAACAAAAATTCTAATTAGTATAATTCTTCTGTCTAGCATCAAAGTTTTTATGTTTTAAGACTGACAAAATCATTCAAATATATAAAATATATTGCATTTATCATAACTGATTGCTTGATATTTTAATTAGATACTATAAAAAGTTTTCTTCATTGCGTATATAAGGGACATAATTAGATTTTTTTACCGTATTCTATGCCTCCGGTTTTGTAGTTTTAATCCGAAAATTTATAAAATTACTTTTATTATTCTCAAACGAGAATGACATTTGAGATAAAAGGGATAGTTGATATTTTTTGGACACCTAATTATACATATGGTCCCTTATGAAGAAGCATAAAATAAGAGAACTCATTAGTGAATTTTCTTCTTTGATTGAAACATAAACTTGCGTAGAAAATATGAAATAAAATAAAATTTATTATTTTTGTGTGATATTTTACAAAATATATATGCACTCCTCTAATTAATTTAATATATATAAGAAAATCTATATATTTTATGTTTTATATAAAAATGTAGCAATATGTTCTTGCATCACACATTAAAAAGAATATTTTACAATATAATATGTACAGAGTGATTCTCATAAGGTGAATATGAAAGAGGAGGATTAATGTATAAAAAATAACATTATAATTTTAAAATACATGTTAGATAATTTAAAATAGCAATCCCAAAAAGAAAGAAGTCTTGCGTGTAGTCTTATACAATGGACTCTGGAAAGTCTTTGGAATTGCAAAAAAAAAAAAAAAAAAAAAAAATTGTTGATTCAAACAAAATTTTTATTGACTCATATTTAAACAAAATATGTTTAAATATATGTTTTTGTTTAAATATAGGTGAATGGAAATTTTGCTTAAATATAGGTCAATGGAAATTTTGTTTGAAACAACAAAAAATTCTTTTTGTTAAAAACCACTTTTTTTTGCAATTCCAAAAAAAAAAAAAAAAATTGTATCGTCAGCAAAAATGTTTTGTTAATTGAAGTAAAATGGTTCAATTTTACTCCAATTTTGCTAAAACAACCAAAATGTACTCAACAAAAATGTTTTGTAGTTTTAATCAATTCCTTTTTCTTAGTGCATATTAATCTTAAGTGTCTATGTTCAATATTTTCCATAATATACGCATTTCAAATCGGGTGCTCCTTTTTGAAACACCCTCTATATGAAAACAATCTTTGATTTTCCTAGTACTAAGATGGGTGCAATTTCGTTTTTTAAATTTTTCACAACAAACAACTATGCAAAAATGTCCATGATGTGAAATTGTATGTTACTAATGAAGAAGATATATAGAGATGGAACCTACAAAGTTTTTTTTTCTTTAACCCTCTGAGCGTTTTGAAAAAGGGTAAAATTGTAATGTTGTTTTCTCTTCATTTTGTTTTAAATGCTAAAAAATTATGATTCTTTCAGCATTATAAATAAAACTTAATTACAAATATGAATGTAACCCTTGAGAGTATTAATCATTCTTCAATGTTTTAAAAATTCATTAAATCTATAGAATTATATTATCTTAAACATTGCATATATTGCAGTGAAACCTGGAGCTTAGTGAACGGAATATTACGTTCCACACGCTTAGAGGGTTAAAAAAGGTTACCGTTTTGGAAATAGGTTTAGCGGTTGGAGAATACAGTTCGTAACTGCTGTAAGGTTTACGTACAGAAGGATTAATTACGGGCAGAAGAATTAACATCCATAAAATGGTGTGAGAAAGAACTATATACAGGTGAAAATACGACAGTTGACCAAAATTGTTACATGAGAGTAGTTTTTTTTTTATTGTTATTCTTGTGAAGCATTGTGAGAAATTGTTATGAAGCAATGTAATACATTCTTATAAACATAAAATATTATATTATTTAATGCAATGATAATTATTTTTATGTCTCTATTATAAGTACGCGCAACATTCACACTTCATGAGCTTGTCCATGACAAAGGCGAGATTGGCTACAACTTGGCGTAATCATAATTGTGTTGGCCGCCATAACAAAGAACTACCGTGTCTGATTTTTATTTCCAATAACGCGGTGATTTTTCATGTGTGTATCTGTAAAATAATGCAATAATGAATTTTTAAGGAAGCAAATAATGTATTATTAAAATCGTTTTGTATAACTGAAATTTAAAAACTCGTAGCTAATATGACATGAGGAAATACTCAATATTTAAAACATTTACATCCATTTTAAGTAAAATTGTAACAACGAACTGCCATTTTTAATGTGATTTAAGGGAAAAACAGTAGTTGGAAAGCCACATGGAAAACAGCTGACATTCATGTACAATACTAAGGGGGAAAGAGAGTTACCACCTACTAACCCTGCGCAAACCGTCGTATAAAATGTTACCGGTGCCAGTTAATTACTAATAACAAAAACTAAGTAATGCTATACATAAAGTTTGCTATAGGGGTCGTCTGCTAATACAAATTGCACCAAACTTTGAAATTTCAAACACTAACTTTTAATTTTAACATCCTATTTGCATTCTTCGGTAAATTTTATCATTTTATACCAAGTGGGAGGTTGAATAATCCGTGGAGTAGTTTATGAATTAAGCTGGTTTGATGTTTAGAAATCCCAATGTTTAAGTCATTTTTAATCGTTGAAGGAAAAAATGCAATGCGAATAGTTTTTAAACATAACTCAAAAAACTATTTGGTGAATAAACTAAAAATATTGATTCATATATTCAATGTTCTAGAAATTGATTTTTATTACGCAGTTACTATTTTCTTCGAAAATTAAATTTGAATATATATATATATATATATATATATATGTAGGATTTCAGTTTTAATACTTCAATTGCTTTACCACGTCATGATCGTCATGTTAACTAACGCTTTAGTACTTTTACTATCATCCATGATTCAAACGCGCGAGGTGTAAATATTTTGAATCGCGAGATTTGGCAAAGAGCCAGTCTTATAATTTTTATCATTGAAGAAGCGTCGAAGTGTGGAAGAGTAAATTAGGGAACTGCTAGTCCTAATTGGACAATGTAACAATAAGAATATTATATGTTTTATGTGAGAAGTGTAAGATATTTTGAAGAAATAACCAACGAAGCGTTATGGAATTGATTTCCTAGAATCTATATATATATTTGTCTTACGTGGCGCGAAAATAGAGCTGAATTTGTAACTTATGGTTTGGCAACAACCGTAGTTTCCAGAGCTCAGACCAATGAACAGACTAGATTGTGTTAGATTAGCTCCACCTCCAATATGGCCGTCAGTGGCATTGAAACCATAGAATGAAGTTCAAACTAGCAATTATTAAAAATAAAATAACATGTACGTAATCCAAAGCGTCTGAGATGATTCTTCATTTTAATTATGAGCAATATAGTTAATTTCAAATGAGTTCTCAACTCTTATTCAGAATTCATTTACGAATTTCACTCACTCAAAAGTCGGAGAAGAAAAAAATTAACTTTGTAGATTGCACCTGGCGCCATCTGTTGATGTATTGAGGAAGTAAAAAATAATTTCTACGTAGTTTTTTTTTTTTTTTTTTTTCTAATGAATTTAAGTCGTGCTGTACAAAAGATCCTTTTTTCATAGTATTTAAAAGATTTATATGCTCATTGGTAGCGCCAACTAAATACATTTTCAGTTGTGTTTTCAACGGAGAATTACTTTTTTACATTAAAAAAATTGTCAATTTCATATGTTCAAATGTTTTATGGTAAAACTCATTCCGGCTAGAATTGCTGAAAAAAGGGGGCGAGCGAGCTGTGACCGCGTAGCGGTCTCAATGTGAATTGCTTCGCAATTCACGGGGGGTTGGCGAGCGTTAGCGAGTAGGGGGCTGAGCCCCCTAGTAGTATTAAAATTCTTGTTTTTGTTATTTAGAAGTCTAGTTGTTCAATTAATTCAGTAAATTAACTTTTTACGTATCACCTTTCTAGATTTTGTGGGGCTCGGATACCAGAATAATTAAAAATAAAACGCCAGTATCAAAAATTGTGTTACGATTTCGCAAGGTGAAACCGTAATCGTATTACTTCAAGTACAAATTATGAAAGTAGTAGTCCTACACATGGTAGAAAAGACTATGTGAAAGATCGGAATGGGAATTTTGATCATAAGGAAAAGAACAGAAATTTTAATAGACCATTTGATAACAGAAGCAATAATAGATATCGTCAGAGATATTTTGAACAGTCATTTAACCATGGAAATTACAATAAATATATATATATGGGAGACAGAGTTCTTTGAAACCTCAAGACATAACAGAAAATACTTCACATAATTCAAAAGTAAGGTATAATCCAAATTTTTCCCCTAGATACATGAATAGAGGCTACTATCATGGTCAAAATAATTATAATTATGGTGACCAACGATCATACAAGGCTAGTTATAATAAACAAAAATATTCACAACCATCACATAAGAATAATTTTAATCATGGATTTAAAGGAGCTTATAGTGGACGAGATGCTTATTCAAATTCTTATCATTCTAGAAGCAATAGACATATAGTTTCTAAAGATAGAGAGCAATATCCGGAAAGGAATTACAGAGATATTAGATATGCCGATCCTAAAGACAGAGAGAAATATCCAGAAAGAAATAAAAATCTAAAAAAATAACTGTTAGGCTTGAAAAAACATAACAAATCAAGACGCTGATGTCGGGACGCCATCACGTCAGGATGACCGATTTGTAGGATTTCAGTTTTAATACTTCAATTGCTTTATGAAGTCATGATCGTCAAGTTAACTAACGCTTTAGTACTATTACTATCATCCATGATTCAAACGCACGAGGTGTAAATATTTTAGATCGCGAGATTTGACAAAGAGTCAGTCTTATAATTTTTATCATCGAAGAAGCGTGGAAGTGTGGAAGAGTCAATAAGGGAACTGCTGGGCCTAATTGGACTATGTAACAATAGGAATATTGTATGTTTTATGTGAGAAGTGTAAGATATTTTGCAGAAATAACCAGCGAAGCGTTATGGAATTGATTTCCTAGAATGGTATTAAAGTTCTTCTTTTTGTTATTTTGAAGTCTAGTTGTTCAATTAATTCAGTAAATTAACTTTTTACGTATCACCTTTCTACACACACACACACACACACACACACACACACACACACACACACACACATATATATATATATATATATATATATATATATTATTTTTCGATGAAAATATGAATTCTAACCTGTGAACAGAAAATTATTTATAGTTGCTTCAAGTATTCGAAATTAAAATTACCGCCCATATTCCACAAAGTCGTTGTTAATGAAACTAAAAAACTATCCGCAATGTACTCTGTTTTTCAACGATTACAAATGAATTTAAAATTAGATATTTTAAATTTTGAACCTACATAATTTCTTAACAACTTGACCAACTGTCTTCCCGGAAGTTGTATGAAATTAAATTGTGCCCAAGAATCGAAGTATGGAGTCAAGAATAGATGTTAATGTTGAAAATTTTAAAGTTTATTTTAAAGTTTATTATACTTATACGATATGTAGACGGCAATCTAAACAAAATTTAAGCTTGTTAAAATTATTACTTATTTTCTTCTTTCAGGGAACTTTTTATATAATGATTTGTTGCAGAATTTGTAGGGACTGATCACTTTTTTTCTTTCTAGGCCTCTACTTTTGTGACTGGAACTCTTAAAGTTATTAAATTCTGTAGCTCTTAATATTTTTGGCTGTAGCTAAACTATAAATTGATCATCAGGAAGAAAAAAAGTAATAATAAGCGATTTCTCACATAATTACATATGAAACAGACTGATACTGATGTTGTACCACCCTTCATTAAAATTCTTTTTTATTTCAATCGTTTTACAATTAACTAAAATATCATTTGATGAAATGAGCATGAAATGAAAATAAATTTGTTACGAAATTTTGTAAGCAAAAGATATTTAGTTCCTATTTAAAATGAACTTAACTATTTCATTTTTAACACTATCCAACCTAGTTGTAAAGTGTTCAGACTTCGGTTTGTCTGGCCGTCTGGCCGTCCGTATTTATCTCTAATTCGCATAAATATTCTCGGATTCCCCTGCAATTTTTGTATGTTATTGCCGTTTACTACAGCATGTTCCCTATTGAAAATGAAATATGTGGCACTTATAGTTTTTTTACTGGGACAGTCAAAAATATTCTGTTACATTACAGTCAATGGGAAATAATTGTTTGAAGTGCATTTTGATGATGCTACGTCATTTGAAACATGATAAAATTGATATATAATTAAGGAGCACATTAAAACATGTTTTTTGCAGAATATGGGGTACAAAGCATGTGTTATTCATTTACAGGGTTAAACAAAAGAATTCTGTTACACATTCTTCTACAGAAAAAAATCGTCTGTATTGTAATTTAATGATTTTTCAATATTTGGAACATAATAAAAATTATATACATTACTGAGGTGCACAATAAGCTGATCACTTAAAATTATGGTGCATTGCGTTTATCGTTTATTTACAGTGACACACACAATATATCAGTTACATTATGCGTGCGATACTTACAGTCTGTGTGTGATAAGTGCGTTTTCAACTTTGGTTTGCGTTTTTAAATTTAGCTAAATTTTTTCATAGTACGTGGTGTGTATAAAATCGTTTGAAAATATAAGGGGCTCCACAGGGGAATTCGTAAGTATTACAGACTATGGGAGTGAATTGCTTAAGGGTAGTTGTTAATTGCGTTACGCATTTTCCAGCTGAAGTATATTTCGTAGACTAATCGAAGTTTGTGGAATATAAATAAATTCATGTACAGGGATACACAAAGAACAAGATACATTGCCGTTTACATAATATACAGGGATGTACAAAATATTTCGAGTGCATTTCCATCGATTAGCGAAAATTTCTAAAAGTGACTTTTCTAACTGAACTGAATTTTATCATGCTATGTAGTATATGTATATCCAAATCAATACATCATATACAAGGCTGCACAAAATAATTCAACTATTTTTATAATAGAAGGTAGTTTCAAAAACTATATTTTTCAATGTGATATATAGTTTCTAAGCTGTTTACTTACATATCTTCTTTCATATATTTAACGGTGAAGTTTTGTTACAGTTTTTTGGATGAGTTGGAAAGTGTTTGTTAACCTATGTATGATGCATGATTTTTGGTTCTTCTTTTATTTATGTTTTCGTGGAGCGATAAATTTATATTCTAGCTACTGTCAAAGCTACTAAAAAGCCGAACTGAAATCACTTTAGTTGTTACACGTGAGAAATTCCAACTAGTGCGGTTTCCGTAAACTGATATTTAATTAGAAAAAAAATCATCATATTCCTGTTAGTACTTCACGTTATTTTGTTATTTTCCCGAATTTCCATTTAATTTAAATTTGGGGCATTAATTTTGCACATTGAGACAAATATAAAAACTCACTTTTACATCGATAATAAGATCACACAATAAAAAATTCAGCCATATGTTCATTTCCCTATTACAATTTTCCACACTGTTTAATAACAGCTATTTAATTCCAGACCGCAGTCATGAGTAAACTGTTTGTTCAGTTTAATTTACATGAAGAAGATTAAACTCTAATTTCAACTTTTTGATAACATTAGTTTCTAATTAGATTTTGCGAAACATTACTTTAGGGCAATTAGATTTATGATAAAATTTGTATGAATTCTGAAATTTTAATCTTTTGATGAATATGACATTTGATACTAGTGCAACTTATAATTGATTAACCATTATATTTTAACTTTCGAACTGAAATTAGTATGATTTTTAGTATAATATAGGACATACATAAGTTACATAATAAAAATGTCACATTGTTACACAAACTTTTTACATAAAGTACGGCCGCTTGACGGGTCATAAAGTACTTTATTCTATGGAATTCGGCTTTCAATTTTTAACAGATTCTCTTTAAAAATTTCAAATATAAAAATATGTAAAAAAGAAAAAAAAAACATTTTTTTTTTATTACAATGAAAATATTTATGTGGCAAAACAAAGTAATTAATATAAAATAAAAAAATGTATATCAATAATATGAAGTGTTTTTGTGGGTACGTATATACGTCTTCGTCTGTCTGCCTGTCAGCGCATGTCAGGGATATCTATTGCACGTACAAATATCCAAACTTAGTTCCTTATAGGCAAAGATAGGTCTCAATGCACCCGCTTCTCATATTTTCGATTTTTGATTAGTTCTCTTATAATTTTTGGGTGAAACTAAAAATTCGCCATTTTTATTTTATGTTCCTGGTTCGCCGTTGAAACCGAAGAAGTTGTAAAAATAATCCGAATTCTATCTTTTAACACACTTTAGTAAAGTATCTTCTCTTTTAGAAACATGTTTATTGAGAAATTTTACAGCGATCTTTGAATTTTGTTACCATTTTTTTTTTTAAAGAGTATCTTTTTTTGCCCAAAATGGGGAATTTGTTTCTTATTAAACTATTATGATGTCTAAGCTTTGCCATACAAACTCATAATTTGTATCTCTATATGGACACAATCAGAAATCATTTAAAAGCAATAAAAAACATATATATGAAATAGATTTTTTTCTCAAACTTTTTGAAGTAAATAAGGACAATTCATTTCTTCGCCAATGTCGGTGAGGGGACACATAAGTTTTTCTCTCTTGATAAAACCCGAAAACCGATTGCTATGGCACCAAATATGTGTCTTTTGAAAAGTAGAGAAAAAAAATATATTTTTTAAACTTTTTTTTTTATTGCGTTTCCATATATCTAGATTAATATAAACATTCTTTTATTTTTCGATTTCTTTATTAATTTTTTTAGACATGGGATAACATTTTACTTTCGTTTTGCGTTCAAAACGGGTTATAAACCCTTATGAAGATGCTCTGTTGTGAATAACTGCATTTACCTTTTTTTTTTTTTTTTTTTTTTTTTTTTTTTTTTTTTTTTTTTTTTATGTGGTGAATATCAACTTTCTGTTTTAATACGTAACCTCACATTTGTTTTGTATTATCTCGTATTGGGATAACACAATTAACACAATAACACATTTTCCCTTTTAACCCTTTCCGGCGCGGAGTAAGTCTGTTTTTAAAATGATGAAATTATCGACTGACACCGGAATTTACTAAAGAATTTATTAGAAAATAGAAACTTTTTATTTTCCTGTAGTTTATAAATTGAAAAAAAAAATTAAATACTCTTGGTGCCGTTTGCCAGTTTTGGAATTAAAATTAGGTGTCCTCTTTTGGGGACACCGCCCGCTTAAGGGTTAATAGGAATTAAATTTTCTATTTTGCAGTTTTTAAAGAAATTATTTTTTTTTTCGAAATAGTATACAATTAAATATTGTCTAATACTAATTATTTAACCTTCAATATAATACAGGTAAACACTAGCTTCCTCTGGTAATAAATTAATTCGATACATGCTGAACAAATAAGAAATTGACGTATATACAGTGAAACTTCCATTTAACGAAGTCTCATCGTTACACTTAAAAACTTCGTTATGAAGAAAAATCGTTAAATAGAAATCAACTTAAATTCATGAAAATTTTCCTCCAGATATGACAAACAAGTATTGAATTCAGAAGCATTTGATTCAGTTTCAATTATGAAGCCGTCTTTTACAAAACAGTTGTGTACGGTCGATGAAATCACATCAAATTCTCAAGCTTTGTCTCAAGCTTTCATCAGTTCTGATACACCAGGATCTCTAGGTGTATAATCAAGGTGGTAATGTTTTCACTACATTGTCTTTTTCTGTCTTTTTCGATAATGTACGTCAAGATTTTTTATTATTCCTCAGACTAATGGCTGAAATTTAGAAGTTGTATTGGCAGGAATACAAATAACTTTGATTTTCTACGATTTGCATTTTGAAGCACATTCTTGTGGATGTACAAAGGAATTGTCTATCAGCAATGGAAGGTCAGATTGGTAACTGTCTGACTCTAATTAATATTATTTGCTTCAATGCATCTGACGCCATTACGTCACTGCATCTTCTATATTATTGAATGTAGAAAAAGGATTTTGACTTCCCTCACTGTCAAAGCTGGAATCTCGGTGTGGGAGAGTAATGATAACAAGTGTTTTTCTTAGTGTGAAAAAAATTGTTTTATTTAGCACCAAAGAGAATGGAAATTATTTAAATGTGTTCATTTTCATACAATCTGCTGAAATAAATTCGCATATCCATCGCAACAGCAATCTCTTAGTTTGAACTCTGTACATGTACAAAAATGGAATAAAATTCGTTATATAGAATATATTTTTCGTAATATGGAGATTAATTTATATGCTAATTGTGTTCAAAGTCAAAGTTCTGCAGAAAATTTGGTTAAGTAGAAAACTTCGTTAATTAGGGACTTCGTTAAAGGGAAGTTCCACTGTACGTATTTCCTCAAGGATGGTTTAATAAAATGCAAATGAAACTTTATTTATCTTCGTATAAATTACATAACCTGCCAGAATACCCTTTGATACTTTAAATACTATTTGTAACAAATCGAATTACTGATAATAAGTATTAATTATTACTTTTAGAATAAATACCAGAAACAAAACTGCTCCGAAAATAGAAGGGCTTTTAACAATAAAATATTTACACATATTATAACCGTAAAAATGTTATTGTCATAAGAAAGTATTTTATTCATAATAAAAAACTAAATAGATCTATAAATAGTAGCTAAGAAATTAAACGTCAAATGCATTTAATTAATTTGGTTTAATAATATTCTGATGGAAAATGTATTTCTATTATTTGGAAATGAAACATTTCGCGAATATTCTGATTGTATGAAAGGTAACTGTAACTAAAACTTATTCTTTTAACTAAAAAAAATAAACCCCGTAAACAAAAAAAAAAAAAAAAAAAATTTAAATAAAATAGCTTTAAGGAAGAAAATAATCATGTGTATATGCAATGGAAATATAATATTAAAAGGATAATACCTAATTAGATTTATACAGTAAGTACAAATAAACTTTAATTAACACTTATAGAAGTTAATAAAATTTATTAAGTGATTTCGACGTTTAATATTTGCCATCCAATCTTATAATTTATCTCTCAGTATGGATATAACTTTCAGAAAACATTTAAAATAAATTTTGAGAAAATATGAAATAGACTATTTTAAAGTAAACAATAATGATTCAAAATGATTACTACAAAGCTTAAGTCCAGATGCATTTAAATGAATGGGATTTAATAAACTTAAAATCTAAAATTTATCTTTATTTCTTCTAACTAAAAAGTGTAAATCATACTGTGTAGACAGCGGCTGTGGCTTAAATGTATTAATTGTGTACAAAAACACGAAGAAGTCTTAGAAACAGAGCCAATTAGAAAATACAATTTAGAGGCAATAAAAAAAATACTTTCTTTTTCTTTACTTAAAAATGCCATGTTGAAAATATGCATTTTTCAATAAAGATTTTTTTAATAAAACTTCATTATTCACAAAAAATTTATATTCAAATAATTCGAATATTTAACTGAATTAAAAAAAAAACGTGGAAGTGATTTTTATACTGCGCACAAATGTTGTAACTAATAGTTATTATTTAAGACTGAAAAGAAAAACAAATTACTGTAAAAAACAAAGTAGCGTCACAAATAGAATATATTTTAAGAAAAGCTTTTCTCTCAGAAACACAATACAAATACTAAATTCATAAACCAAAACTAATTAAATTAATAAACAAAAACTAAGACGCTCAAAACCAAATGCGTTTAATGAATGAGTTTTAAGAAAATGCAAATGCAAATTTTGTCTTTATACCTTGAAGATAAAACGCGTGAGAAAGACCATCATAATGCGAACGCCAGCTGTAAATAAAATTCATGGACTAATAACAAAGTGCCAAGAGAAAAAAACAAGAACGAAAAATCATGCGTCAAGCATAGATTATGTAACACTTTCCAACGCTTCCAAAATAATTTTACAAATCATACCGTTTAATAAGCTGAAAGGTAACATCTAATTAAACAATTTGGAAAACGCATAACATATTTAAAAACATAATTTCAAGAATTTCCAACGTATACAATATTCGGAAAAATATCCGAATACTTTTATTCAGCCTTGTATATGATCTATAGATTTGTATGTATACTCCATAGGATGCTAAATTTTAGTTCAGTTAAGAAACGCGTAGCACAGTTTAAAATTCTCCTTCTGGAGTTTCTGTCAATAAACGGAAATGTGTTCGCGAACTTTTGTGCTTCCCTGTATATGATCAACAGAATTTATACACACCACGTAATAAACAAAAATTGAATAATTTAAAACAGTGTTCAGTAACTTAAAACGCACTTCCAGGAATTATTGTTAACAGACAGTAGAGAATTCTTTTGTGTGTCCCTGTAAATGAACGATGACTGCTATACACATACTATTCTGTAATAAGCCTCTTGTAATGCACCTTAGTGATATATATAAATTTCAATGCGTTTAAAATAATTAAACATTATTTAAATAAACCGCAGACGATTTTTCTCCATAGACGTAATGTAACGGAATTCTTTTGACTGTCCCTGTAAATTAGCTATAAGTGCTATGCACACCCTATTCCATATTAAGCTTCTTGTAATAAACCTTAGTGATATATATCAATTACAATGTGTTTTCAATTGTGTAACATCATTAAAATAATCCGCAAATGATTTTTCCTCATAGACCGTAATGTAACGGTATTCTTTTGAGTGTCCCTGTAAAAAAACTATAAGTGCTACACACTTCAGTTGAAATAGGGAACGTGCTGTAGATAACAACAATAACATATAAAAATTGCAAGGCAATCCGAGGCAATATTTACGGGAGTTAGAGCACGGCCAGATGGCAGACGGCCAGACAGCAGACGGCAGACGGCAGACGGCAGATGGCCAGACGGCCAGACGGCAGACGGCCAGACAATCCGAAGTCATAAACACTTTTCAACTAGGTTGGAAAGTGTTAAAAACAGCAGTGATTGCATAATCTATATTATAATGCTGAAACATGTCCGCGTGAGTATCACTGACGTCATTGTGGCGATGGAAATGCACTGTCTAGTATTTTTTTCTTATCCCGCAATTTTTTAAAAAATTTTCTAGACATCGCGCAATTTCAAAACTCTGTCAAATAGTAAAAAAATGTACTGTCAAATTCAGTTGAAAATTGCATCTAAATTTACTACATATTTTCATATTTTTAAAAGTAATTTTCAAGCATGAATTTTAAAAATCTATCTGTATCGCATGCAACTCGGTAACTGAAGATTAATCCGTTTCACTTAAAACAATATAAATAATTCAGCATTTGCATCCGGCTAATATTCCACAACGAAATTTAAGCTTCATTAATAAATAAAAAAAATAAAATAATAAATAAAATAATTTATATACACTTATATACATAATCAAATAAGAAATTTTTTTTAAAAATATGGTATCATTAAAGAAGAGTTTTAATCGCAACTGAGGGGTACATATAGTTTTACCACATTTTTTAATAGAATATTTCACATCATTTAATCACAGAAAATATTACTAATTATGCGATTAAATATTTTCAGATTTTTATAGTTACAAAATGTTTCGAATCACAAATGGTAATGCCAGATTTCTTGGAAATTTCAAGGATTGTGCGTGCTTTGCAATTTCAATAGAAATAATGAATATGTATTAGTTTTCCTAAATATTATTTTAAACTAATAAGTCATCTATAAAACTCTTTTTTTTTTTGTTATTACTCCATTCTATCTTTAGAAGAAGAAAATATTGTGTTCATGAAAATTTTCGAATTCCGATTTCCGACGAATTTATACATTTTAGAAGGTCCTGAACACGATTTGGCTGTTTTTAGAAAATGTCTATCTTTGAGTCTGTGACTCTGTCTGTCGGTATGCGACAAAAAATGTTGTGGGCGCTCTATCTCAATAACTAATACACGGAAATTAATAAAAATTTTAATTCAGTTATTCCCTGATACAAATTGGTGCTGATTAGTTTTTTGTGTAAATCGTGCAAAAGGTGGCGCTGCTATGCTGCATTTCTTGCGATTACTGCAATAGCTCTTTCTCAAGAACTAATGCACTGATTTTTATCAAACTTCAGATTCAGTTAGACCTTGACATACATACACGTTGATTACGTTTTGGCGTAGATATCCCAAGAGGTGGCGCTTCTATGCTAACATTTTCATGATTTTCACGAAAACTATAACTCAAGACCTAATGCACGGATTTTCATCAAACTTCAGGTTCAGTTAGACGTTGACATAAGTTGTTATTGATTAGGTTTTGTTGCAAATCTGCAAACAACTGGCGCTGCTGTGCTGCATTTTTCAGGATGTGCATGATTTTAGCGATAGCCAATTCTCAAGGACTAGTGCACGGAATTTCATAAAACTTTAGATTTAGTTAGACATTTATATAAATTGGTGCTGATTTTCGTTTTTAGTGTATGTTAAATCTGTGTGAGATAGAAGAAGGTTATGGGATTAACACATCCGACTAGTTTTTTAAATAACATGGTAAAATTCTATAATTTTTAAAGCTAGTTTGCATTATAATTCTTAAAATGTATTTATTATTGAATTTCTATTACACGGGCCCTTCAGATATAATACTTAATACTTACTTATTATTATTTTTTTAAATGTGTAACAACAGATTCTATTCGTTTTGTTTTCAAAAATAACAATGAAACCGAAAGAGCAAAACATCGCAATTTTTTTTAAAAGAAATTTCAATTAATGAAATTTTCTTTTATATTTTGACAACAGTAAAAATTATATATATATGTTACGGTCAATATTGTTAATCTGGTCATTATTAATAATAACCGATTATTATTAGTAATGACCGGATTAATCATCTTGACCGTAACATATATATATATATATATATATATATATATATATATATGGTGAAAACATTAGTAATTTTGACAGCAGCTGTGGATAAAACGTACTTCTCCTAATTTAAAGGGAAAATATCAGAAACAATGCAGCAAAGCATATAGAATTTTGTTTAAGAAAACAAATACACGGATAAAATTAAAATAATCAATATATAAGCAATAACTAATTCAATTGAATAATATTAAATAAAATATTATAGTTGCGACTGGTTTCACTGAATATGATTTAATATAATGCTTTTGTATTTTTTAACAGTATCCGACATAGTTGAAAGTGTTTAGAACGTCGTTTTTGCTGTCCGTCTGTCCGTACTCTAACTTTCGTAAGTATACTTGCGTTACCCTGCAATTTTTATGTGTTATATTCATTTTGTATATCACAATCCTATTGAAAATGAAGTGTGTAGCTTTTATATTTCGCTTACAGGGACAGTCAAAATTATTCCGTTGCATTACGGTCAATGCGCAAAATCGTTTAAAGTGGATTTTAACTATCTTACATCATTTGAAACACAATGACATTGATATGCATTTATGAAATACATAAAACATACATTTTACAGATTATAGGGGTGAAAAGCATTTAGTATTCATTTACAGGGCTACATAAAATAATTTCGTTACATAATGGCCTACGGGGAAAACATTTTACAGTGTATTTTAATTATGTTACACTGTTTCAGAATTGATATATATATAACCGTGGTTTCTTTTAGGATCCGTGCTGTAGAATATGATGTGCATAGCATTTATCGTTCATTTACAAGAACAGACACAAAATTTTGGTTCTGAATGAACTGGATACATGACCGGGGGATAATTTCTGGAAGCGCGTTTTAGCGTGAATTGAATTTTAGTTTAAAATGTGGCATGTATAAAAATCGATAGTTAACATACAGGGCTGTACAAAAATAATTCAAGTTAGTATCCTCCTATTGGTAGAAATTGCTGAATTTCTACCACATTGAATTTCAAACACATTATCCGTTTTCTTACTAACCTAAATTTTAGTATACTATGTAGAATATAAACAAATCTAAAGGTCAAATACAGTGCTGCGCAAAAGATTTGGAGTACTTTTCGCGCAAAGGACGATAAGTGCTTAAATCTGGCTATCAAATCTGTTATGAGTTTTCAAAAATGTATACTTAAGGTTTTTTTTTTTTAAATTCACCTTATCAAACAGCAGAGGTCTTTGACAGTGTTTCATAGTCTATGCTTGACGTATGATTTTTATTTCTTGTTTTCTATTACTACGTTTAAAACATCTAAGAAAGTAATCTATGTATTATGGTCACTAACTGTAACTACATAGTACTTTTTATGACTTAAGAGCCTACATCAGTCATGGGACGGGTGCCCTTCCGGGTGGTCTTAGTGGCGCGGGAGGATGACCGGGAGCCCGGCCGAGGACGCTGTAGCGGCCGGTTCCAATTCCGGGATTTGGTCAAAGCAGGGTCCCAGAAGGGGCATGTGTTCGACGTAGGCCACTTCCGGAGCATCATGTTGGTCGGTTTTCGTCGGTCAACTTGTCAGCCGTAAATACCGTTTGGGGATTCCAATCCGGGCATGTTATCTTGCGGCCTGAGTGTCACTCGACCTGATTCTCGGCACTCCAGAGCTTAGAAAATATGAGTGCTTCTCTTCTCCGAGCTCAGGGTCCCTGTCGGGGGGCGCTGGAGACAGCCAATCTCAAGTTCGGGGGCTGGTTGGGAGCCGGTTAAGTACACGTAAAGCAGGTGAGCACGTCTAGAGCGGATGAGCAAACAAGCTCGGGCGAAACCAAGGCCCGACCGGACCACATTTTTACTTTTATCTTCTTCCCCGCCGAACGGCGTTTCCAGCCTCGTTACCTGAACTTGTGACGGGGCGGAAATAACTTTCTTATTTTTTGTTTCCATTTTTTCGTTCTAACATTTTCTGTGTGTGGTGTCCAACCCCTGGAAGAGAACTAGAGTTAACCTCTCATAGGTTCTCCACAATCTCGTCCGAGGTGAAAGAAAATCTCAAGAGGGTGCCCTTGGCTAGTCTCTGGGCCCTGGTCGTTCCTATGAACTTCCAGGAAAATCCAGGGACAATTATGTCATGATCTTCCCCTTGCGAACCGAATCTGTTCCGTCCCCTTTAGTATCCATGCCCGTGTCACTATCGCGACGGTTGGAACTTCATGTAGTTTTTATCGTGCCGGCAATGTCCATATTTGGATATGACCTATTAGTCTTACCCTACATCAGTCATGCGAAAAAACGCGCAAGCTAAGTCAATGGGAATATTCTTGGCAGATTTCTCGCTCGCATTTTAATATTTTTAAATGATGTTTTTTTTCAAAGAATAGCTGAGGTCGATCTCTAACGGTGTTAGGTTTTACTTTTTCGATGTTGATTCCAGTTTTTTAATATAAGGGTACTTTCACTTTCAGATCCGGTTGCAATCGGTTCCAAAATTGAAAATATCCGCTTATAAAAAAAACTGTAACCAAAATCAAAAAAGTAAAAACTAACAAGGTTAGAGATCGACGTCAGCTATCCTATGCAAAAAAATCATTTAAATATATTAAAATGCGAGCGAGAACCTTAACCATAGATTTAACATTAGCTTGAGCATTTCTTCGCGTGACTAGCATAGGCCCTTAATTTAATAAATTAAGACTTAAATAAATGAAATAACAAATACGACAAATACAACAATAAGACTAAATTAAAGTTTCACAGAAAATAGAATTTAATTTAAGAAAAAAAAATCTGACGCAAATGCAATGCATCAAAACAATATTTCAACCATTTAAATCTGCGACGTATGGGAGTCATATATAAAAATGGAAAGTTCGAATGCATTAAAACATTCCATTTTAATATTCTCAATAGAAATAAATACTGATTAAACAATTGAAAATGCGACGATGTGCTCTAAATATGAAAAAAATATATATTTGTATCTCTTTACTTAATAATCTTTTCTCAATAAAATAAAACATTCTTACCTCGTTAGTCAGTTTTGAACTCTTTTATATTTGGATGATCTCGTTGATGAGTATTATTTAAATTGAAGATTCGCTCATTGAAATAAACAAATAATTTAATTTACATAAAACGAACACTGGCAAGAAATAAAACACTAAAATAGTTACAAAAATTATTTTTCAGTACTTATCATTGTGCGAACGAACTGCTTGCTCAAGAAAAAAAAAATACGAGTAACAGTTTTTATAAACAAATATATTTTTTTTTCATTTCAATTCACAGATTTCTTGTCTGCGCGCCAAAGAGTCTGCGATAGATTTAAAAACTTCAACATAATCAAAATACTAAATTAATGCACAATATCCAATGGTTGGAGTGTCATAGTTGAGATTTTTCCAACAGAGCGAAAATATGCCGGGACCAGGACTCGAACCTGGGTACTTTGGTTTGCCATACCAATGATCTCCCGACGATATCCTGACATACTTCACCCTTATTTGTTGGACACGGCTGCGAACTGAAGCGCTAACTTCATTCATCCGAGCTATAACTATAGCATTTACATGATGAATCTTGAAATAGCACGGAAACTCCTGTATACCATGTAATTAGGTCATAATGAATAGAGGAAAGTATATTGAACTAGGTAAATTATATCCAATGGTTGGAGTATCATAGTTGAGATTTTTTCAACAGAGCGAAAATATGCCGGGACCAGGACTCGAACCTGGGTACTTTGGTTGACGTACCAACGCTCTCCCTACTGAGCTAATGCATAATTGTTTAACTAGATTCACGAACAATGCTAATCTAAGACACTCAAATCTATATATTATTTAATTAATGTGGTTTAACCCTTTCAGAGGTAAGTAATTTTCTTGCTAAATGCTGAACTGATTGAATGTTACCAGAAACTAATATCAAATTTATTTCAAAATAGTTATATGCTTTTCTTCACGTACATTATAAAAACAAAATGACATTGAAAAATTCTTGTGTAGTTTTAGCAGTTGGGTATTAAACTTAAAGGATATGTATAATATACATTCGCTCTTTGAAAGCATTAAAAATGCTAATGTAAAATTTATCTTCTTTCCAATGAATTTAAGCATGTATAAAAACCTTCTTAATCCGAACATCATCTGTGACTCATAATGGAAAGGCCCCAAGAAAATTTTAGAGCCGAAACCCCAATGTTACTTACGATAAGATTACGAAACAAAATTATCATACATATAATTTACAACTAATGCAATTTATAAATATTAAATGCGAAATTAAAGTCCGATTCTATTTTTACAAAACTAATTAAGTAAAACAAATCCAAAATATTTTTCAATTATTAAGTATTAAAAATTTGGACTAATATCTATTCTACTATGAAAGCTAAACGTAACGAATACTTATTTTTAAATACTAATAAAATATAAATCTAAAATTTATCTTTATTTCTTGACATTTAAAGTTATGGAAAACATTTTCTAATAATATAATATTGCCACAAACGAAAATATCCAATAACCTCTTCCAAAGTTACACAAGATCACGATTCCGAAAAGCATTCTTTATCTTTAGGAACCTTACATACCAATGATTCCTCGAGATTTCAAAACACATTTATAATCAAAATGTTTCTATTGCTGCATATTTGGATATGTTTCCGTGTAGTTATTATAGTAGTTTTTTCCCACAGTTTTCTCAACTCGAAACTTAGGTTTTTCGGATTTTATCAATTGCTAATTATTTTTATGTTCGACAAATGTGTTTCACAGATAAACATGATAAATCAATAGCATTGACAATATCGTTAACATTTATATTATTTTGTTTTTCTTGCATGTATAAATTAAATTGCAAATTAAAAACTGTTTAATTGAGAATTAATAGCATCCTAAAAAGCGATACTCCGGTTGATTAATACACAAAGACAACTACTCGAAAGTGTTTCCAAATGTCGTTAGCAACAAAAGAATATTTGATTTTATGAATGCTTTATGAAAATGCTTTTTATGAAAATGTGTTATTGAGAATTAATAGCATCCTAAAAAGCGATACTCCGGTTGATTAAATACACAATGACAACTACTCGAAAGTGTTTCCAAATGTCGTTAGCAACAAAAGAATATTCGTTTTTATGAATGCTTTATGAAAATCCTTTTTATGAAAATGTGTTATTGAGAATTAATAGCATCCTAAAAAGCGATACTCCGGTTGATTAAATACACAATGACAACTACTCGAAAGTGTTTCCAAATGTCGTTAGCAACAAAAGAATATTTGATTTTATGAATGCTTTATGAAAATGTGTTATTGAGAATTAATAGCATCCTAAAAAGCGATACTCCGGTTGATTAAATACACAATGACAACTACTCGAAAGTGTTTCCAAATGTCGTTAGCAACAAAAGAATATTTGTTTTTATGAATGCTTTATGAAAATGCTTTTTATGAAAATGTGTTATTGAGAATTAATAGCATCCTAAAAAGCGATACTCCGGTTGGAGAAAATCCGGTTGATTAAATACACAATGACAACTACTCGAAAGTGTTTCCAAATGTCGTTAGCAACAAAAGTATATTTGTTTTTCTGAATGCTTTATGAAAATGCTTTTTATGAAAATGTGTTATTGAGAATTAATAGCAACCTAAAAAGCAATACTCCGGTTGGAGAAAATCCGGTTGATTAAATACACAATGACAACTACTCGAAAGTGTTTCCAAATGTCGTTAGCAACAAAAGAATATTTTTTTTATGAATGCTTTATGAAAATACTTTTTATGAAAATGTGTAATGTCGTTAGCAACAAAAGAATATTTGTTTTTATGAATCCTTCTTTATATCTAAAAAATATATTGATTTCAAAAATTTCAAAGATAAAGAATGCTTTTCGGAAGCCTGGGTAGCTCGGAAGATGTTATTGCATATTTCTGTTCATAATTATATATTATATTTGTGTAGATTATGAATAATTTGTCTTTTTTAGAGTATGGTTTAGGAGTAAAAGGTACACAGAAAACAATAACACCTAAAACGGATGAAAAAAAAAAACTGATTGGGTTGAAAGGATTTTTGGGTATGAGGTTACCCAATTTGAGTTTATGTCATAACCCATGCCTGTTTTGGTTACCAGAGTATATTAATTTTGGGCACTGTTAAATACCCATTTTGGGTGGTGTCCAGAATGGGTCTTAAGATACCCAAAATGGATATACAGTGGTAACCTAAACATGCATGGGTTATGACATGAACCCAAATTGGGTAACCTCATATGTAAGAATCCTTTCAACCCAAATCTGTTTTTTCTACCCGTTTTAGATGTGTATACAAATTTAGCATGTCCAGTATAGGACATTACGATTGATATTGACCATAAGGTTACTCGGTACACTTTGATTTTTTTAAACTTATACCTTTTTTGTATCGCCTTTAAATATCATAAATTAAAGTTGTTAAACAAAGTATTATGATAAAAAGTATATATACTATTGCTAGAGTTAAAGAAAATCATTTAAATAATTTTAAGAAAATTTGAAAGCTTTTAAACATTATTAATTTCTGAAAGGTTTTAAATAAAAACCACAAAACAGTAAAAATAACTACAAAAAAATAAAATACTTTCAAGTATTTGGCGCAAAAAGACGCTATTTGGCGAACAACACTTTTCCCTCGCCAAGTGTAAGCAATTTTAATGCATTTGGAAATTGCTCGTTAAATGAGTGTTTAAATGCGTAAAAAAGAAAAATTGATGAAACTAGAAACTACTCATGTACGTTATAAAGGATCAGTCAAATTTAGATGCTGAATCCGAGTAGAAAATCAGCAAAAAAATAAAATAATAAATAAAAATAAATAAAACTACTGTCCAAAATTTCGTGCAAAAAGACATGGTTTGGCAAGCAAGATTCTTTTCTCGCCAAATGCAAGCTGTTTTAATGCATCTGGAAATTGCTTGTTAAATGAGTGTTTAAATGCGCAGTACTTAATGAATTTAAACTTAAACGATGGAATAGTTTATTATTATTTCTAAACTTACATTTCTAAAGTTGCATGTCGCTGTAGTAATTTAATTTTACACGGTTTCACCGTCTAGATTAATTTTAAGTTGTATTTTTAAAGTAACTGCTTGATTAAGAACGCTGTCGTTAACGTTATGCATTTCGGTATTGAATAAGTTTGCATATCAACAATACAGACATTAACAATACATTAACAATATCGAAGTGTAATTGAAAGTGCTCAGAATCGGACCTTACTTTTGAGTTTGAAACAAATTTTATGAATTTATATTTTGTTCTAAACCATGTAATACGATTGTTAAATTTCATTGTATATACATATTAATGTATATGACAAAACTGTAGTTATAAAATTGTATTTATTTAATTTAAACTTACTTAAACTAGTTCAATATGAAGAGAAGGGAAAGTTTTTCGACTGTTTAAGCATTTTTTGAAATTTCATTGTGTCACCATCCGACGATAAACCACCAAAAAGGGGACATTTTCATTATTTTTTTACGGATGTTACATCGAGGTTTCGCAGGAAAAAAATTATATTCTCCTAACTAGAATATTCTATATTTATCTGAATTTTTTCTATATATGCGCTTATGGAGATTTTCATTTTTTTAGAGGCTGAAGTCAGAATACGCTTTAATGAATGTCGCTTAATAAAATGCTAGTGCAAATTTCCTCTTTATTCCCGGAATTTAAAATTTGTAAGAAAAATCTTCATAATGTAGGCGGCAGCTGTAACTATATAAGTTACTTAAAATAAAGTCCCAGAAAAAAAGAAGTAACGAAAATGGAATGTCACAAAGAATGTATTTAAGCGCAGACTTAATGGAAGTAATGAATATGTATTTGCTAAAACATTTTAAACCTTATTTTTAAGTAAGACTACATTTACATGTTTTTTAACTTATTATTTTCTTAAAATAATAACGCATTCGTATTTTTATATATGGTTTCTTTATAATTCTTAAATGTTATTTATTATTTAATTTCTAAAACATGTGAGAATGATTTTTATACGCTGCACAGTAGTTAGAATATATATATATATATATATATATATATATATATATTATTATTATTATTATAAGAAAACAATAAAGCAAAATCCTGCATCAAGCCTATATTATGAAACACTTTCCAACACAATCAGAGAATACTGTAACAAAACTTCACAATCTAATATAGTGAAAAATGATGTCTAATAAACAATTTGGAAAACGCATAACACAATTAAAATCCAATGCCCCCAATTATCATCAATAGTCAGAAAAGTATCCGAATTATTTTGTGTACTTCTGTACATAATCTATAGATTTGTATATTTAGTGCATTGTATTCTATAATTTACAACAGTTAAGATACGCATAGCGGCATAGCACAGTTAAAAATTCTCCTACAGCAAATGCTACCAATATACGAAAATGTACTCGAGATTTTTGTTGAGCCCTGTATAGGATGAATAGAATTTAAATGCACGAAGTAATATGCAAAAGAATGAGTGCTGCAACTGAAAAAGCATTTCCAGCAATTGTAATTCAATTATTATTAAAAGCCAGTACTGTAATCGAATTCTTTTAAGTGTCCCTCCAAATGAATGAAGAATGCTATACACACCTTATTGTATAGTCAGCCTATTGTAGTGCACCTCGGAGATATGAATCAATTTCAATGCGTTTGAAATAATGTAAAATTAGTAAAGTACACCGCAAACGATTTTACCCCATAATGAACAGGGGAAAGTATATTCAATGGTTGGAGTATCACAGTTGAGAGATATTTTCCAACAGAGTGAAAATATGCCGGGACCAGGACTCGAACCTGGGTACTTTGGTTTGCCGTACCAACGCTCTCCCTACTGAGCTATCCCGACGATATCCTGGGCTGGCATATCTCACTCTTATTAGTTGGACAAGGCTGCGAACTGCAGCGCTAATTTCATTCATCCGAGCTGTAACTATAGCATTTACATGATGAATCTTGAAACAGCACGTAAACTCCTGTATACTATGCAATTAGGTCATAATGAACAGGGGAAAGTATATTAGTCATTCACTATTTCAACTGAAGTGTGTAGCACTTATAGTTTTTTTTACAGGGACACTCAAAGAATTCCGTTACATTATGGTCTATAGAGAAAAATCATTTGCGGTTTATTTTAATGATGTTACACAATTAAAACACATTGTAATTGATATATATCACTAAGGTGCATTACAAGAAGCTTAATATGGAATAGGGTGTGCATAGCACTTATAGTTACTTTACAGGGCAGTCAAAAGAATTCCGTTACATTAAGTCTATGGAGAAAAATCGTTTGCGGTTTAATTAAAAAATGTTTCACTATTTTAAACGCATTGAAATTTATATGTATCACTAAGGTGCATTATAAGAGGCTTATTACAGAATATTGTGTGTATAGCAGTCATCGTTCAATTACAGGGACACACAAAAGAATTCTCTACTGTCTGTTAACAATAATTCCTGGAAGTGCGTTTTAAGTTGCTGAACGCGAGTTTAAATTTAACTCACTTGTTGTCTTTTACTTGGTGTGTATAAATTTTGTTGATCATATACAGGACAGCACAAAATTCGCGAACACTTTTACGTTTATTGACAGAAACTCCAGAAGGAGAATTTTAAACTGTGGTACGTGTTTCCTAACTAAACTAAAAATTAGCATCCTATGTAGTATGTATACAAATCTATAGATCATATACAGGGCTAAATAAAAGTAATAGGATATTTTTCGAATATTGTATATGTTGGAAATTCCTGAAATTACGTTTTTAAATATGTTATGCGTTTTCCAAATTGTTTACTTAGATGTTATCTTTCAGCTTATTAAACGGTAATGCTTTGTAAAATTATTTTGGAAGCGTTGGAAAGTGTTACATAATCTATGCTTGATGCATGATTTTTCGCTCTTATTATTTTTACTGCCGATAATCTGCGCAAGGGATATAAGCCGATGTAGAAGGGGGTGGGCATGGTACTACGTAGGAATCCTTCTCTGTTAACCTAACTGTATTTACGAAAGGTTCGAAAAAAATTACGAAAAACTCCGCATGTGTATGCCGACCAGCCCGAGATAAGTTCGAACTGGACACCTATAACTTTTCAGAGTAGAACTTCTCATCCGTTGGTACGCTGTTTTTTTTTTAACTGAGTTGTTTGGCAGAGCAATACTAATCCCGTAGTTAACAATTTTTTTAAATAAAACAGCATGTTTTAGTTAGTTTTTTGTTGCACTGTCACATTAAAAAATAAATGATGTCAATTAGCAGTGGTAGAATATCGTTACAATATCTTTAATATTGTTAATGCTGTGGACAAAGCTCGGGTTTTCATTGTAATAATATACCCTGTATTTTTGACAGAATACATGGATTACGACTTTGGTTTCCTATATAAAAAATTTAGTGTTCTCTTTCGCCGTTACAATTTTGTGACATGCGTTCATAATCCTCTCGTATAATTATCAGGTGTGTCATGGGCTACATTAAGGCAGATATTAGGCGTAAATCTCCAGATTGTGATCGGCAGATTCTTCAATTTATATAATAATTTTTGCCAGCTTCTTCATATAAAAATGTGACATAAAACATAACCGATAAAAAGTTTTTCATTAAAATTTTAAATACTGTTTAAGACAACTTTTTTGTGTTGCATTACAAAACCGAAATAATTTTTGCACAAGTTCATTATTTTATGAAACTTAATATAAAAATGGATATTTTCATTTCATTGAAATAAGTATTTTTAGAATTGAATTCATTTTTATCATGGGCTGCATTTGCTACAAATTTGCAGATTTGGATAAGTAAATTCTTTAAATTAAAATATTAAATTTTGGCTGCCTCTTCAAATCAAAATATCTTACATTACAAAAACAACAAAATGTTTTAAATTTAAATTCTATATAATATTTACGGCGTTTTATTGCGAAACAACAATCATTTATATTTTTGCACAAGTTCATTATCTTAAGAAATTCAATATATAAATCAATAGCCTGATTTTTTGTAAATAAGTCTTTTTGATTTTAATTCATTTATTTCAAAACTGTTTTCAAAATTTTCTTTTAATGAATATTTTCCTTTGTTGCGAATTCAAGCAAAACGTAATTATGTTCAGACTACCATTACATAAAATTAATGGCATATAGCAAAAACGTAATTTATTTTCTTGAAAATCGAACAAATGATTTCTTTATAATGTTACAAACCAAATATTTTTTCCTTAGCTTTTTTCTAATTAGAGATAAAATTATACATAGAGTTTGTTAAAAAAAAAAAAAAAAAAAAAAAAAAAAAAAAAAAAAAAAGGACGCACTCGTAATAGTTATCGTATTTGATAAATTTTTAGATAAAAGTCACGAATATTTATGAATTAATCTTTGTACATTAACGAAGAAATTTTAATATATGTAGTAAAAAATCGTATTGAGGAACGTTAAGTTTAAAAATCGAAATTTATAATTTAAAGAATATAGATGAAGAGATTTTTTATGAAAATTGTGCATGTCAATATTCATTTGCACATAACAAAAATTTACAAAATGTTTTCAATACTCACTCCAACAATATTTTTTATATTACTATTTGTTGATGTAACTGTAGTTTGCTTAGATATTATTCGTTAGATAGTTTGAAAATCTGAAAATTTTATAAACATAACATTTTATAGCCAAATATCTCTGTGATGTATGACGTCTTTTTCTTTCCTGCCCAACTGTGAATTTTTATTTTAATATTCATTTTGTAATTTCAAATAGAACCTTAATTTAAATTTTTTTTATCATACAGTATTTTGAAGATATAAGGTGTTCATGAACATGGTCATCCCATGGGCATTTTGGAGCCAGTGTGAGTATCCCTCTGCACTCCTAACAGTTATCGTATTCGATAAAACTTTAGATAGAAGTCACGAATATTTATGGAATAATCTTTGTAAGTTAGTGCAGAAAATTTAATTTATGTAGTAAAAAATATTCAGAAAAGTTAAGTTTAAACATTCAAATAGTTATTTTTAAATGTATGGATAAAGAGATTATTTACGGAAACTGTGCTTTTCAATATTCACTTTCCATATAATAAAATCGTTACGAATTCTTTTCAAAACTCACTTCAAAAATATTGTTTTGTAATTTTTTTTTGTTGGTACTAATTTAGTTTGCATAGATGTTATTCGTTAGATAATTTGGAAAACTTAAAATTTCGAAACATAAAAATCTGTCAAAAATAAATAAAATCCCACATATTTTATAGCCAAATTTCTCTCCGATAATTCGACGACAATATTGTATGGCGTTTATTATATACCTGACAGATTGTGAATTTCGATTTTCATATTCATTTTATAATTTCCAATAGAACAACCAGTCTTTTAATCTAAATTTTTCTCATATTGTTTTGCTTGGGTCATCCGGAAATTTCTGTGGTTTTTCAGAAAGCGAAGAGTGATTGCTTATAGCTATTTTGCTACTGCTGGAAAAGGAGTAAATTCGAATGACCCAGATATGTACATTGAGTATTTTTGCTTGTGCTGCATAATTATCGCTTGTGGACCTCTTATAAAAGAATCTATCAAATGATAATTCACTGTACTGTTTGGAATATTTAGTCTATGTGATAGCGCATGAACTGCATAATGTGGATTTACAGAGATAGCTTCTTTTAAGATGCTCTCCTTTATAGATGATGGCCGTCCAGAGCGGATATCATCTTCGAGGTTGAAATTCCCGCACTTAAACCACCAACCAAACCACCTCAAACCATCTTGGAACTGTGTCATCTGAAACAGCACTTTGTTCATTTACAACGCAATTTTTACTAGCAATTTTACCTTTCTAAAAAGAAAGACCGTAATATGACGAAACTTAGCTTTTCAGTTCTTCATTCATAGCACTGCACTGAAACAGAAACTATGCCACAGCACAAGCGACAGTTATACAACACAAGCAAAAAAGACCTAATGTACAAATTTGGGTCATTCAAGGTCACTCGTTATCGGAAATAACAAAATAACTGAACGAAACCACGCTTCGCATTGAAAAATCACAGAACTTTCCGGATAGAAGAAATAAAAATTCGTGAACAAGGCCATCCCATAAGCATTTCTGCGCCTGAGCGAGTATCTCTCTGCACTCTCTCTCAACAAGGAAATGTGCTTGTCTTATATTCGTAATGTGTGGTAAACTATCTATAAAAACGCCTAATGGTTTATCTTTTCCAATATTGTGGTATAATACGCTATAAACGTGAGTCACCTTGTGTCAGCTTCAGATTTTCTGGGATTTGCTGGGCTGGAAGTATCTGAAAGTGAAAATGTTATCTTGAAAAGAACCATAAACCTGACAAAGACGTAATTAATTAGGCTTCTGCTAGTGAAGGGATTGAGTTGCATAAAGGATCTGTTTCGATTTCCGACACAATTTGATAATTAATAGTTTAAAGGCATGCTTATTCTCCTCGGATAAATAATACAGAAGCCGCTGTCTGCATGCAAAAATTTAGAGCCATGAATTGGTATTTAAACACGAAGAAGAATCGTCTATTCAGCAGAACCCTGCCTAGATATAGAAAATGCTTTTAAAAAATCTAAAATTATTCAGCGCTTTTTGGCGCGACATTTCCTATTGTAGACGCGGAATCTCCTATTCGACTAGATGCCCCTTGCGTTGGCACACATCGCTTACACCTTGGGCCGGCCCTGTTCGTGAAAATATTATTGCTTTCTTGATACTTGAAAAAAATTATTAAAAATACCTTAAGATCGATTATTCAGTATTCGAAAATTAGTTTGATGCGACGAACAATTTCGAAAAATATAAATGAAATACTAAAATTACAAAACGTTTAGTCATATATCAATTAAAAATGTTGAAGTATATCTCCACGGTTTACTTTAACAGTTTTTTTAATGTATTAAGAGGTTAAGGGAGTAGTAACGCCAAAACGTTCGTTAAACAGCAATGTCAGTGTTCATTTTAAATGTCTCGTTAGTATTTTAATATTATATTTTTTTCATACACAGTTAAAAATTTCCGTTCAAAGTTGCACCAATCTATGAAGTAAAATAAGGAACAGCACTAAAAAATGATATTTCCTGATTTTTAAAAGCACCACGAAATGGTGCAACCTCCAAAATTGCCTTACTTGCACCACAAACTGGTGCAACTTAACAGTGAATCAGAAACTCTGATTTTTACGCATCTGTACAGCGTCTTTATGAGATAAGCAGAAGAGAAACGAAACAAAAATTTCATCGCCGTCATTGTTAGTAAGAGGATTACTAGGCTTATTCATGGAATGACACGATAGGTTATTTTTAGTTTTAATCTTTTATTATTGTAGATTTTGCATCTTGTAAATATGCGCTTATGATGTCGCATCATATATTAATTTATTTCAGTAATTAGTACTTTATTATTTAATTATTTTTTCCAAATTTTCCTCATTCCGTCATTTCAATGTGCAAATTTTCTCAAAACAATATGGTTTTATTCATTTTCCTCCCCCCTCTTCTTTGTTAAATTCAGTGTAACAGATTTCATCCAACTTTTTAGAATATCAGTTACATTAAAGATTTCCATAATGTGCAGGGATTTGAAACTTTGATGAATCATATCCTGACGTTTCGTTTTCAATAAATTTATTTTGTGTTCTTTTTCTTTTCGTATTCGTTGTCATGCAGTATCGCAAAAATAATTAGATAAACAAGAAAAACAAGAAAAACTGTATGGTGATTTTTGGTTTACGCTGTGTTTAGATTATACTTCATTACGAATAAACTGAAGATAAGGAATTGACTGACGAACAGTTGACGAAAGATTTTATTGTTAATATATTTTGAAACTCGAAGCGGAGTAGAATTTTTTTTAATTGTATGTATGCATTGTTCTGTGATATTGTTTACTTTTTTTATATTTTCAAGATTGAGTAATTTTAAAACATTCATTTTAAATAAGTTTATACTTACTTATATAATATAAGACTGAATATTTTTTTATTATAAATTAAGCTTTAATTAGTTTCAAATTCACGTTATATTCAAAATGTTTTCCAGACATTGAAGAATAGTACATATGCAGTCATTTAATTTGTTTCTGTATGGATTTTCAGTTTTTATTTCGTTCTTTTTTTTCTAATTTCTATTTTTTTAAATGAAAAAAAAGTAAATTTTTCTAGATAACAGTCATACATAAATTTGAAAAGGCTTCGTAAACTTTTTACAAAAAAAAAAAAAAAAAGTAAACAATGAATTAAATATCTCATATTCACAAGATGCATAATCTATAGATATAAAATATTAAAATTAAATATGACTTATCGTGTTTTTCCATAAATATGCATCGTAATAATATCCATTTGCCAGAAAAATTTGATGTACAGATCCACATACATATAAAAAAAAACATTTAAATAAAGAATGACTAACCATAAACTAAAAAAAGCATTCCCACCCCTCCCGTTATAAGGTAATTGATTCTTTTTTTAAAGACGTTTTCATTGTTTCAATATACTCTAGGATCGATAATTACTGCTTCTTTGATTGTTTTTTTTTTCTAAGATAGCTTGCGTGTGTTATACAAGATCAGAAACATGGTTTATTCAGCAAATTATAATGCATTTCAATTACATTACTTTGCTTTTTTTACGATTGATAAAGCGCTCATAACAACATCGTAGTTTTAATGTACGTTAATCAGGAATTAAGATGTAAATCATATAAAAAGTACGATGGTGTTATAAGTGCTTCATATTGTAAAAAAAATCAAATTGAAATATATTAAAATTTGCTACATAAACCAGGTTTCATATATTGTACGACACACGCAAGTAGTCTTCAAACAAAGATCAATCAGAGAAGCAGTAACTATCAATTCTAAAGTTTAATGAAACAATGAAAACATCTTAAAAGAAACAAATCACACAATTACCCCTAAAAAATTCACCAATTTATGTTTCAACGTTTCACCAATATATAGTTCAACCTTAGCACCAAATATTGGACAAACCTTTCACCAATTTATGGTTAAACTTTAGCACCAAATATTGGGGATATATTGCACCAATTTATGGTGCAACCTTAGCACCAAATTTTGGAAATACGTTTCACCATCTAATGGTGGCAGCTATTCACAAACACTACAGCACCAACAATTGGTGCAACCTTGCTCCAAATTTTTAACAGTGTAGTATATCTCAGGCCGGTGTCTAATAAGGCAGTTTAATACATTTTCGCTAGTCTAAATCCCGAGAATAACATAATGCCTATTTCTAGTGACCTGATTGGTGGATTTCGAATTGATATCTATGATAAGAGATAGAAACAACGACAATTCGCGATTGATGAAGCTGAGAGAGGTAAACTATCACACGGTGGTTATTTGGTCATTCTTCTCTTAAAAAGCATGTTTAATAAAAATTATCTTATATTGCCTATGATAGGAAAGAAAGTGCGACCGCAGCTTTATTTGAATTGTATTGCTTATAAGAAGTGTGGGTTAGTTTAACCAGGCATCTTTCTCTGTTAACCTCTCTAAATTATACTAACATTTCTCTATTCCGGTTCTTTATTTGTCAATTTCAACTATGTTTGATTCAGTTCTCCATTTATTACTGAATTTTATTTTCATTTAACGGGGAATGAAAATGCATTCTCACAACATTGTGGTAAATAAAAGGAAAAATTTTACAGTTGTCGCAGAAATCAGTAAAAATCATCTCTTCATCAAACAAAACTCTGTTAATTAATAATTTTAAAATTTTCTCAAGTATCCTATCACGGAGATGTTAGAGAATGTTATTTTCCCCTCTCCTTGTAATTAAAACTGAAAATTAATAACTATAAGGTATGTTTATATTTCAAATAAAAATATATTTTCATCAATTCCGCAGTTTTGAATTATTTATATAGTTTTGATTATTTTATACGAAATTATTTTCTATATTTATCAATGGAACATTCACGAATATTTTTATTTCATATAGCACTGTTTTATCTTAATTCAATGAAAATTTAATTAAACTGTTTAAATAAAGAAAAATATTAGTATAGTGTAATTTCTAAAATCATATTGTAAAATGAAAACAATTAATTATAAGATTGTGAATTTTTTTATAAATCATTTTCATTAATATTATATTTTTAACTTTTTTTTTCATACTAGAGTATTTCCACAGAAATATTACAATTTTCTACAAATATATATATATATATATATATATATTTATCTGGTTAAATAATTAAGAGAATCTGCGAAAAAAAAGACTTTAAAAATAACTAAAGGTAAAACAAATAAATTTTAATATTATTTAAAGCTAAAGAATATATATATATAGTATAAAGATGTCAGTACAAATAATTAACCCAATTTATGTTAAAATTGAAAAAAGTATTTGCCTGAAAAAAACGCATTTTAGATTTAATATTTGTATTATGAAAGTATAAGAAATAACTAAGAATGTGTATTTTTCCAAGAGTTTTTCTTTTTATAAAATGCATAAAAAAATAGCTACAAAAATTTAATAAAGAAATTACCTTTTTTTTTTGTTTTTTAAGCCAAATAAATAAGAAAAGACACGCTTTACTGCTGAAAGAAAAATTAATGCCTGAGGAAATTAAATATTTATTTTGGGAAAAACACGTTAAGAAACACAAAACTGTCAATGGGACGTAAAAATTGTTTCAGAACGATGTTAAATTAAATTAGAGGAACATAACAAAATGCAATTACAACGTGAAGACAGGCGAAAACTAAGCAAAGTTAGGTTTTAGTAATTGCATTTATGATGATTAAAATCTGTTCCTTTTTTTAAGGAAAAACGTTCAAGCAATGTGTGTAATGTAAATTGCCGCTACATGGGAATTACTTCATTCATAGTTCCAGAAAAATAGTTTTATTCTTTTCTTTTTTTTTAAATAATTTTTATTCTTATAATAAAATTTTGTAATAAAAATAAAAATTTGTCTGCAGATATACCGCTTATAGTTTAGAAAATCGTGGTATAAAATATTTTTTTTTTTTATAAACTGTAATAATTAGTAAAAACTAATATATGTTCTTATATGATACTGCACTCGTGATCATACATTATAATGCCATAAATGATGGGAACTTTCAGTTTTAGACATTTTTTCAAATATTTAAAAATATACATATCAGATTATTTTGAAATTTTAGGATTAAAAAGAACAGGTTTTACTTCATATTTTTCAATGTCGATTTGATAAGGAGGACAATTAGGGGACCAACCAAAAATTAAAGAAAAAAAATAATACTTGGGATCACCTTGTAAAATAAAATGCACGAAATGATCTGTCGCTGCAGAATATACATAGACAGACATTGTATAATATGTGCATTCATTTGTGTAAGAATAGCATGTATATTAATAGAGATATAGTGATTTTTTTTTTAATTAAAAATATTCTTGCACGTTTTTTGCTTATAACACACAGGGTTTTTAACCAAATTTAACGCCAATTTAAGAAAAATTGACAAAATGTAGTAGCAATAACATAGTGCTATTGGAATATAAATATATTATATATTTAAGGAAATATGGGCAGTTGTATGAAATAATTTTTATCTGCGCATGCGCGAACTATATCAAGGAACTTGCATAAATTAGTAGTTAACTCTCTGGAGCAACTTAATAAAAAAATCAGTCAAATATCGTAAAAATTCAGAGAGATATCGGCGTTAGAGTGAGCTGTTTTTTAGTTTCTGACTAAAACTCGTTGAATGATAAGGAATTCTCCACAAATTGTTATTTTTAAGTTATCGGAAAGCGTTCGGAAAAAGTTTTTTGAAAAAGATATTTAATTATAGTTTACGGTAATGTTTAGGAAGATTTTGACTCTAAATTACGATGAAAAGGAAAATATAGTCCATACATTGATTCCATTTAGGTAAATTGAGGTGCTTATAATAAAATTTTGTGAAATTTAGCCCAATACGCAAAACACTCTACAGTAAATTCTATCGCATATATATGTATTTTCTGTATATACGTAATTTGTATGCCAGTAGTGAAGATGATAAACTAAAATCTAAGATATATTATACATTTTTCATAAGTTATGAGTCAATAACTTGTAATTTGATTTTTACAGTTAAATTTCAATAGCTATTTGGGAATGTCTATGCCTAAAACATGTTGTGAAATCAAACCGAAAGGCTTTCTTTAGAGACGATTTCAGGGGAATTTCGAACGTCTACGGCTAATGATGCAAGTGATCGTACCGTCCGGCGGAAGATCGTGGCACTTGGTTTTCATGGCCGAGCTGCAGTTCACAAGCCAAATATCACGCATCTGAATAAGACCCGTCGATTAAAGTGGTTCAAAGAACGGCGGCACCGGTCAAAAGAAAAATGGAAAAACATCCTATGGAGCGATGAATCACGCTAGCAGTTTTGACAGTCCAATGGACGTGTTTGTGTGCGGCGAGTGGCTGGCGAACGATATTTACAGGTCTGTTTCGTACCCAGAGTTAAATTTGGCGGAGGTGGGATCCTGTTGTTTTAATTTCTGGGAGTATGAATGCCGAAGCCTACAAAACAATTCTGGACAATTCAGCGCTACCGATATTATGGCAACACTTTGGTCTTGTTCCATACCTGTTTCAGCATGACAATGCTCCATGTCAGACAACAGATGTTGTTAAGACGTGGTTTGAAGAAATTGGTGTGGAAAACCTTCCCTGGCTAGCTCAAGGTCCAGACTTCAACACTTTGGAACACCTTTGGGATGAGTTAGAGCGCCGATTTAGAGCCAGTCCAACTCGGCCAAAAGCACCACAGAACTGTTTGCTACTCTACAGGATGAATGGAGCAAGATTCCTCCAGAAACGTATCGAAAACTAATAGAAAGTTTTATCTCAAATAGTTGCAGCAGTTATTGCGGCGAAGGGTGGTCCTACACGATACTAAAGTTATGCTGAGTTGTAACGATTTCATTAAATCTCTCACAGTCTGCTAATTAGGCAGAGTAATCAAAGATAGAAGTTCCCAAGAGTTGGAAAACTTTTCTCACGCTTCGCTGTGGTGTGACAAGAATGTCGTTTACTACAATAGGAAAAGATAAGCTTCGATCAATCTTGTGAAACTGAAATTGCTAGACAGCAAATATTTCTCTGATCTGACCGTCGATATGTGGGGCCTCGGATCGTGGGAAAATTTCCTGCGAGAACATTTAAAAGTTCAGTAAGACCTCCCTAAAGAAAGCTTTAGCCAATGATGTAAACTAAAACTTTTTTGATTGGTGATCGGAGAATCTTTTGTTCGAGCAAGCGGACCGGAGAAGAGAATCGGGGGAAGAGAGGGAGATTTTTGGAGAGCAGAGGAGTGTTGGTGAAAAGACACTGATCTCTGGATGGATTCCCGACCAAGTGGGGAAGGAAGGTCTTTGCTGACAGATTTTTGAATGAGAGAGTGCGATCTCTCTGAAGTCAACGCAAAAGCCTTGGATTTGACCTTTCGGGGAGAGTGAAAAGTAGCACTAGTTAAGACTTTAAGATTCTAAAACTACTGTAAAAAACTGGACTATTTGGTGATTTGCTATAAATTACAAGTCGAGCGAACTCAGCTAAAACAAAGTGTTGTAAATAATTTTTACCTCTAGAAATTTCAAGAACGCTTTTTAATAAAATTTGTTCTGAAATATTTAATGAAGGTGATCCATTGTGAAACGGTTCCACGCTACCCCATTTCAAAAACACACAACATCATGGATTCTTTACAGCTGGTGGCAAGCGAGTCGGATATTTCGACAAAAATTTATTAGCATTAGTGAAGAGAGCCCAGGCAGTAGCAGTGACGCCCGCCCGCATCTAAGCGCGCAAGATCTGACGCCAGTTCAGGAGAGGAAAGCAGAGACCGAAGCAAGCCCTTGCAGTGTCACGACAGACCGCAGTTCCGTCCTGGAAGCAAGCCCGTGTTTAATGAGAACAAGTCCGAAGCAAGCCCTTTCTAGGAAACATCAGGAGCCGACAAACCGAGATAACCTGTGAAATCGACGACGTCTAGGCCAGACCCGAAACCGGCGACAGATAATGCAGACAAAGACTGTAGAAAAGGTAAGCTCAATTCATTTTTGAGTGGCTCTCATTTTGTTTATATATTCTTTAGTGAGGAAAATTCATTTCTGAGAAAATTTTTATTTGAATATTAATTTATGATAGATTATGATAAATTTTTAAATGTAATAAATTTTAACATATTTGGAAAAATATATGTGTATTTGTTATAAGCATAAAATTTGATAGTGTGAATTTTTCTTTTGGCAGTAAAATAATATAAGGAGGGACGGTTAGGCTAAATGTGTAATTTTTCTTTTTTTTCTTAAAAAAAAAAGAGGTAAAAATTCCGACTTTTCATATAAGTCGATTGTCTAGTAATTCCTGATTGAAAGATTTCAAAGATTTTACTTTCCCATTATTTATGAAAGAATAGATGTTTTTGATACTAAAATATTTTGCATATGTGATGTTAAGAAAATTTTTAGCAGTTGCAAAAAGTGTTCATTTTGTTATAACTCTGAAAATTGTTACCTGCGTTGTCAGAAATATCAAGTATTGGTTGAATTATGAACACAGAATTTCAAATTTCTAAATTTTTTTTTTTAATTTGTATGATCGACACAAAAACGTGTCAGTGTATTGAAAATTTTACAATATTGAAAATTTATTTTTATATGTATACTATTTTTATTATTCCTCAAAATTGAATTGTATTTAAAATTGTTAATATTATGTGGTAGTAGCAGAAAATTTTTCATAAAGTGTTAGAATCCCTATTGCATAAGTTAGCGAGCGAAAATATTATTTTCATCTTTATATTGTATTTGCTTAAAATTTTAAAATGCAAGAAGTAACTGATCTGAAACAGTGCAGGAAAATTGATTTGCAGAATTTAGCGGAAGAATTAGGAGTGGAGATAGGGAAAAATGACAGGATTCCGGTAATTATCCAAAAAATCGAAGCTGCTAAGGATTACGACAGAGATTTTGCCTTTACGCAAGCTGCGTATATCATAAAAGATCAAGAAGAGAATAAAGAAAGGGAAAAGGCTGAAATACAAAGGGAATATGAGGAAAAACAAAGGGAATATGAGAGGGAGAAAAAAGAAAGAGAAAGAGAGGAAAAACAAAAAGAACGCGAATTTACGTTAGAACAACTTAGATTAACGCAAGATGCAAATAGACGTAGTTCAACTAACAGTGCCGGGTCGGAACGCCCACCTAAACTGCCGCTCCGAACAATAATGCATCGATTTGATCCGGAACGCTCGGATATAACTTTGTTTTTAAATTTGTTCGAACGACAGGCGACCAAAGCGGAAATAGAGACAGGTGACTTAGTGACGCATTTATTAGCTTTAGTGCCGGTCGAAATTGCAGAGTTAATTTTAAGGAAACCGCAAGATCAGACGGATAACTTTGAATACGTCAAAAAGTTTTTGCTAGAACGATTCCGTATGAGTCCCGAATCGTATCGTCAAAAATTAATGCAACATCCACGCAATCCAGATGCTCCGTGGAAGGATATTATTTTCGAACTCAATAGTTATTTAGAGGGTTGGTTAAATGGTTTAGATGTTACGGATTTCAGTAGTCTGAAAAATTTATTGATTACGGACCAAATCAAGCTCCGTGCTTCTAGTGAAATGAAAGAGCATTTCATTGATTCGTGAGCAAATTACAAAGACCCTTTAATTTTAGCCAAATGTCTGGACGAATAGAAGCAGTAAAAGGGATTTCAGATAAAAAAGAGAAGGCGAGATCTTTTTATGATAGGAAATCTGAAGAAACGAGACTCGAGGGTAAATTGTGGGAAGAAAAGAATTCCGACAAAAAAATAAATTGGCGAGACAAAGAAATTAAAGACAGGGAACGTGTCTTTGAAAGAAAGAGGCGCTGCCATACGTGTGGAAGCGAATTTCACCTAATGGCCCGTTGTCCGAAAAGACAAAGGGATAGTACGGAAGGAAAAGCGTTCGAGAGCATAAATCACTTAGGCGATATAAGCGAAGACAAAAGCTTGTTCCGACCTTTTTTGAGTGAAAACAAAATAAATGGGAAGAAGGCGTGTGTACTTAGAGATTCAGGTAGCTCGTATTGTGTTTGCCCATGGAATTTGGAAAATAAAAGCAAATTAGGCAATGAATATGTTTGGCTTAAACAGACATTTGATAAATATCCAAAACGATTTAGAGTGGCACGTATAAAAATGGAAATAAAAGGTCTCGGATATGTAAATACGAAAACGGCAATCCTGCCTAGACACTCTAAAATTAAACACTATATCTTAGGCAATAAGACGCAAGCTTTAATAAATGAAAGGATAAAGCGAAAGCAGAAATCACAAACTAATTCCAGTTTTAAGAACCCGGGGAACGAGATAAGCCCTTTAACAGATCTCCAAGGGCAGGAAAAAATTCTTTTGTCATTTTCCCCCGAAATGAAAAACCACCGTTCTCAGGGCTTTGGGGAAAAAGAAAATTTTTTGAATAGGTCAGGGAAAGTTGACGAGTTTGTTGTTGACCGGCAGGGAAATTCGAAAAATAAACGCGAAAATATGGAAGTGAGTGTTGACAGGAAGGGTTATCATTCGAAAGTTAATCTGGAGGAAGTGAGCAGATTCACAAAGAGTTTTCTAAAATCCTTCGAAATTCTGTTGAAAGAGAGTAGGGACAGTGGAAATTCGCGCCTTTGTGACACTCTTGTTAAAGAAATTGAATGGTTGTGTAAAACGTATTGTTCGGCAAACACAAGTAAAAAAAATTCAGTAGTAAGTTTTTGAGTAAAATCCAATCTTTTGTACATATTTGATTATTTTTAGTTTTATTGTTATTTTGGCATGTGTAGTAAAAAAAAAGGTATCTTTAAAAAAAAAAAAAAAAAAAAAAAAAAAAAGTCTCTAAAGCTAGATGTTCAAGAAATGGTAAACAGTATATAAGAAATTATTCACTGATGTATATAGTGAGGTTAAATTGAAATGTTATTTGAGCCACTCAAATATGTTGAGCTAACCCTTTTTTTTTGCAGATTTTCCGCGTTTTAACCCGGAAAATGTTTTGATGGTGGGGGTGTTGTAACGATTTCATTAAATCTCTCACAGTCTGCTAATTAGGCAGAGTAATCAAAGATAGAAGTTCCCAAGAGTTGGAAAACTTTTCTCACGCTTCGCTGTGGTGTGACAAAAATGTCGTTTACTACAAAAGGAAAAGATAAGCTTCGATCAATCTTGTGAAACTGAAATTGCTAGACAGCAAATATTTCTCTGATCTGACCGTCGATATGTGGGGCCTCGGATCGTGGAAAAATTTCCTGCGAGAACATTTAAAAGTTCAGTAAGACCTCCCTAAAGAAAGCTTTAGCCAATGATGTAAACTAAAACTTTTTTGATTGGTGATCGGAGAATCTTTTGTTCGAGCAAGCGGACCGGAGAAGAGAATCGGGGGAAGAGAGGGAGATTTTTGGAGAGCAGAGGAGCGTTGGTGAAAAGACACTGATCTCTGGATGGATTCCCGACCAAGTGGGGAAGGAAGGTCTTTGCTGACAGATTTTTGAATGAGAGAGTGCGATCTCTCTGAAGTCAACGCAAAAGCCTTGGATTTGACCTTTCGGGGAGAGTAAAAAGTAGCACTAGTTAAGACTTTAAGATTCTAAAACTACTGTAAAAAACTGGACTATTTGGTGATTTGCTATAAATTACAAGTCGAGCGAACTCAGCTAAAACAAAGTGTTGTAAATAATTTTTACCTCTAGAAATTTCAAGAACGCTTTTTAATAAAATTTGTTCTGAAATATTTAATGAAGGTGATCCATTGTGAAACGGTTCCACGCTACCCCATTTCAAAAACACACAACATCATGGATTCTTTACAGCTGGTGGCAAGCGAGTCGGATATTTCGACAAAAATTTATTAGCATTAGTGAAGAGAGCCCAGACAGTAGCAGTGACGCCCGCCCGCATCTAAGCGCGCAAGATCTGACGCCAGTTCAGGAGAGGAAAGCAGAGACCGAAGCAAGCCCTTGCAGTGTCACGACAGACCGCAGTTCCGTCCTGGAAGCAAGCCCGTGTTTACAGAGAACAAGTCCGAAGCAAGCCCTTTCTAGGAAACATCAGGAGCCGACAAACCGAGATAACCTGTGAAATCGACGACGTCTAGGCCAGACCCGAAACCGGCGACAGATGATGCGGACAAAGACTGTAGAAAAGGTAAGCTCAATTCATTTTTGAGTGGCTCTCATTTTGTTTATATATTCTTTAGTGAGGAAAATTCATTTCTGAGAAAATTTTTATTTGAATATTAATTTATTATAGATTATGATAAATTTTTAAATCTAATAAATTTTAACATATTTGGAAAAATATATGTGTATTTGTTTAAATTCTTTAACCTTAAATTCTTTAACTTTTTTAAATTCATAGCATGAGGGGCAATAACAATTATTTTTATATTCTATTTTCATTATTCTTTTCAAAAATAAATTTTGTATTATGTTTCTCTTACACATGTTGTTAAAGCGCATGTGAAAAATTTTTATTTTGAAAAAGTGGTACGAGAAAAAATTAAAAAGTATTCGCCAGTGTCAGCTCTGTAATAAGGTGTCTTGTGACAAATCGCCATGTACATGCTGGTTTTCCAAGAAAAACTAAAGTGTCAATAATAAGTGAAAAATAGCATGCATATTAAGATATCTGACTACATTTAAAATGCGATTTTTGTCTAAAATTTTTGTTTTCTTTGTATTACATTTTATTAAAGCCCGCATTTTTACCTTTCCAAATTTGCGCTTGCATTTATTGTACTATAAATAAAACCTAAGTTATCAGAATTTAAAAACTACTTGATAGTGAATGAAACCGGAAGTGCCAAACGTTTCAACGTTAATTTTTTTCCCTTCGTGCAAAAACTACCAATACTGTCTTTTAGATATAAACAGAAAAAAATAAATAAATAAAAAAATAAAGACATAAACAGCAAAAAAAAAAAAAGACCTTGATCGATAACTACAGTAAAATTCCAATTCACATAACTGTTAAGTAAATGTTAAATAAAGTTTAAAATAGTTAAGTAAATATTTCTGTTAAATAAATGTATTTTATTGAAAATGCACTTTTCTGTGAAAATTCCGTACGCAAACGCATTTCTCAAAAAGCTATTGAAATATCACTATAAAAATCAAATTGGAAGTTATTGACTCATAGCTTATGAAAAATGTATAATATATCTGTATAATATAAATATATCTGTATAATAAAATGTATAATATAAATCTATAAATATACGTTATACACAAAATACATACGTATATATGCGATAGAGTTTACTGTAGAGTGTTTTGCGTATAGGGCTAAATTTCACAAAATTTTATTATAAACACCTCAATTTACCTAAATGTAATCAATGTATGGACTATATTTTCCTTTTCATCGTAGTTTAGAATCAAAATCTTCCTAAACATAGCCGTAAACTATAATTAAATAGCTTTTTCAATAAACTTTTTCCGAATGCTTTCAAATAACTTAAAAATAAAAATTTGTGGACCATACCTTATCATTCATCGAGTTTTAGTCAGAAACTAAAAAACAGCTCACTCTAACGCCGATATCTCTCTGAATTTTTGTGATATTTGACTGATTTTTTTATTAAGTTGCTCCAGAGAGTTGACTACTAAATAATGCAAAAAGTTCCTTGATATCGTTCGCGCATGCACAGATAAAAATTATTTCATACAAATGCCCATATTTCCTTAAATATTTTATATATTTATATTCCAATAGCACTATGTTATTGCTACTACATTTTGTCAATTTTTCTGAAATTGGCGTTAAACTTGGTTAAAAACCCTGTGTGTTAGAAGCAAAAAACATGCAAGATTTTTTTTTTTATTTTTAAAAAAAATCGCTATATCTCTATTAATATACATGCTATTCTTACACAAATGAATGCACATATTATTCAATGTCTGCCTATGTATATTCTGCAGCGACAAATCATTTCGTGCATTTTATTTTACAGGGTGATCCCAAGTATTATTTTTTTTCTTTAATTTTTGGTTGGTCCCCTAATTGTCCTCCTTATCAAATCGACATTGAAAAATATGAAGTCAAACCTGTTCTTTTTAATCCTAAAATTTCAAAATAATCTGATACGTATATTTTTAAATATTTGAAAAAATGTCTAAAACTGAAAGTTCTTATCATTTATGGCATTATAGTGTATAACATCCACAAGCTTATATTAACATATTTAAGCGTCTGAAAATATATCGCTTACATTTTAAATGATCCTTTATTGCATATACCTGAAGTTGAAGAATAACATAAAAGTTTTGTACTTTTTAGATTTCTGTTGCAATTTCTCTCTTAGCTGATGATTTTGTCCTATTCCAAGAGTGGAAGTGTACTCCAGAATTAAACACAAAGAGGAATAAACAAGAATAAGAAATAAACAATTAAAAAAATCGAGCGTCAAGCATAGATTATGAAACTTTTTGCCAATTCTTCCAGATTACTGTAATGGAACTTCACCGTTTAAAAAAGATGAAAAGAGCAAGTAAACATCTCAGTAAACATCTCTTAAAAAACATAACATATTCGAAAATAACATTTCAGCAATTATCGTCCATATCTGGAAATGTAATACAATTCTTTTGTGCATCATTGTACATGATCAATAGATTTGTTTACACAACTACACAATGTGATAAAATTTAGCTTTTACAAACGCTTAACACAGCGAAAAGTATCTTTCAGCAACTTCTACCAACAGACGGAAATACACTTGAATAATTTTGTACAGCCTTGTATGTTATCAACAGAGTTTTATACATGCCTCATAGTACATATAAATTTCATTCAGGAGAAAAAAAAATGCATAACACAATAATAAACGTTCTTTCAGAATTAACTATCCATAGACGGCATTGTATCCAGTTCATTGCTAGTTCTGTGTGAGAATTTATATTATGCAAACATTTCTTAATATTGTAAACACACTTCAGTTGGAAAATAAACCACTGGTCTGTGTAAATGCACGAAAACATTTTTTCAGTTTGAACACTTCATCTCCTTTATGACGTAAATGATCATCAAATTAACTGACTCTCTAGTGTACTTTTATTATCCATGATTTAAATGCATGAGTTATAAATATTTTGGATCGCGCGATCAAGATTTGAACATCTTCAAAATTGAAACAGTCTTCTAATTTTTATTGTGAAGCAAGCATCAAAGTGAGAAATAGCCAGTAAAGGCGCTGTTAGACCTATTTGGTTTTTTGGAAAATAAACATATTGTATATATTGGACGAAAAGTGTATTAGTTGAAGAGAAATTATGAGTAAAGTATTGTAGAGTTATCTGTCTAGGACTGTATTAAAGTTCATATTTTGTTATTCATCGTCTATTTGTTCATATAATTCAAGTAAATCTACTATCTACATATCATCTTCTTGCATATATATATATATATATGTTATATAAAAATTTATTTCCTTCGTATCCTTCCATTTTATTCGCATTAATATTTTAAAATTAATCTAACTTCTGTCATAGTCAGTATTTCCTTAATTCTTAATGATATCTATTGCTATTTAAAGTCCTTTTAAAAGTAAATATCCGTATATTAATAATTATTTTATTCCAAATCTTAATCTAAAATTTAAGATCATTCGTAGCTTTTATCAGTTCCACAATCTATAAAATTCTGAGACGCGTTCTCATTTCGAATGTTTTTTAAAAGCCATTTTCTTCTTCTTCTTCTTATTATTATTATTATTGCTCTGATTTTTTCGCGCGCTTGGGATTTTAACTTCAAAATTTCTCCGCGACCAGGTTTGGGATTCTTTACTGTTTCAGCCTCGCCCTCTAGCCCCATTCGCTGGGCTGGAAGTCGCCTCTCACTCATTGGTTTGTACGCTCATGACGTAAATTACTGTATGTCTCCGCTGAAGGAACAAAACCAGGTCGCATCGGTCGGAGCACTAGATTTTTGACGTTTTTGGAAGTCTAAACAAATATGTGTCGGGTGTTTTTATGTCCGTAGAATATTCAACTGGCCCAGTAATAGCTTAATTCAATGAAGTGAAGCAACGTTAGCCCGAGGGCTATAAGTTTTAGACCTTTGGGAATTGTTTCTGTGTTGTTCGTCTTCTAATAAAATTATTTGTCTGGAGACTGGCTGGATTTATTGGAAAACTTTGGTGGACTCATTTCATTGCGTTCTACTTCGCCATACTCGGTAATATCGACTGCAACTTGCTATATCGTTGAAGGACTGCCATCTTTTCATCGAATATTATTCATCGTAATATCTCAACCTCGTCAAAATGCTACATATATATATACATAATTGTTTTTAAAATAGTGTAACAACATTGGTATACGCTGCAAAAAAATTTTCCATCTAGACCATTAAGCATTCAAATTATTTTGTTTGATCCTGTAAATTCCTTGCTCTGTGCATATTCTATAAAAAGTATGTGTAAGTAGTGCACCTCAAAAATGGCTATCAATTTATGTGTGAAAAAGTGTAACATCATCAAAATACACCGCAAATGATTTTTTTCCATATACTGTAATATAATGTGATCCTTTTGCGCGCCCCTGTAAATAAATTATAATTACTACACACCCCAAAACATGCTACAGTAAACCACAATAATATATATCAGTTACATACCAATCAGAGTATATTTGCGAGAGTTAGAACAGGGATAGACAGCAGATATTACACGGCAGACTGACAAACAGAAGTCAAAAATATTTTTCGTTTATGTTGGAAAGTTCAAAAAAGTAATAAAAATAAATGTCACATTAGCCTTCAACCTCATATATCCCGTGAAAAATAATCATTTTAAATATTGAGTGAAAAAAGATAAATTTGCAGACATTGAACAGGTTTAATAGTAACTTGATGTGTTAGCTCTATTATTAGCTTGATTAGGTTGAATATCATATGCTAAAGAATGGGGACTGTTAAACAGTGATTGAGCAGGGTTTGCGTTCGAATTTTGACATTTAATTACAAACGCCACGAATCAAATTTGAAAAAATGACCCACATTATCACCATTCTTTTAATAATATCTCTATTTTTGGTAAAGCAATTGACTCGAAATCGTGTTCATTTTATTGTCAGATTGAAGTGGATACAAAGCAATCTTCGTTCATTTGCGGCTCGATGCACTTCAATTGGATTTTAAATTAACTAGGGCATCCAACCTGGGTTTCCCGGGATAGAGAATATACAGAGTGTCTCATTTATTTTGCAACCCACGTAAACGCGAAGCAAATGAACAACACGAGTGCACGCGCACACCGTTTGCGCAGGTAGCGGTGTGGAGGGGCGTGCGAGCAACACTACCAACACGCTAGAAAACCGCACGAGACACTTCAGTGCTAAGGAGAACGAAGTGAAAGGTAGTTTTGCGTCATGGTACTATGTGCAGAAAAACACGCGTGTATTATTGAACATTATTTTCGAACGTCTTCGTACAAAACAGTCCAGGGACGATATGAAAACAAGTTTTCAGACTAGGTGGTGCCGAAATTAAGCACGATTAAGCTAATCGTGGATCATTTTCAAACAGAATGGACTGTGGAACCGAAAAGAAAGAACCGTCTGTCGTTTGTCCTAACTGATAGCAAAATGAAGGCAATCGAGACGAAAATCAAGGAGAAACCGACCACATCAGTAAGAAAATTAGCTTTACAAACAAACGTTCACCGAGCCACTGAATACCGCGCCTTGAAACGATTGACAGTGCACGTTTATGGCGCCACATTGGTGCAGGAATTGAAGGCACCTGATCCAACGCATCGTCTCAATTTTTGTCGCTGGTTAAAAACTTTTGTTCGAAAACATTGCATTGGTGTTTTAGCATCAAAAACATGGCATTGGTGTTTTAGCATCGAAAACATGGCATTGGTGTTTTAGCATCGAAAACATGGCATTGGTGTTTTAGCATCAAAAAGATGGCATTGGTGTTTTAGCATCGAAAACATGGCATTGGTGTTTTAGCATCGAAAACATGGCATTGGTGTTTTAGCATCGAAAACATGGCATTGGTGTTTTAGCATCGAAAACATGGCATTGGTGTTTTAGCATCAAAAACGTGGCATTGGTGTTTTAGCATCGAAAACATGGCATTGGTGTTTTAGCATCGAAAACATGACATTGGTGTTCCGTGAATCGGTAACCTCAAGTACTGAACTGAAAACTGGCATTACGGAAGAGATAAACGCTATCACACTAAACACATTACAGAATATGTCTCGAAACCTCCTTAAATGGTCCCAGATAGGTAAAAATGGAGACGGCGGTCACTTCCATCACCTTTTGTAGTCGTTTAAGCACTTAAATTAATGTTTGTACATTGTTCTTTTTTGGGGATTGCAAAATAAATGAGACACTCTGTATGTGAAAACCATTTATTTATTTTTTATTAAAAACTCGCATAGATTTTTTACATTTAATAATTTTTTTAGATTGCCCTCTAACAACACCAAAGATCCTTTTTATATGAAATATGTCAAATATCTTTTCAAATAAAATTTTTAAATTTATTAAAAGCGGTGATTTTGTATCGGCATCGTGCCAGAAGTTAATAGCCGAAGACATCGCTAAAAATTTCGTTATCTACAAAATATTTTTTATTATTAATATTATTCTGATAATTTCAGCTGTTTTAAGTGCTTACAATTACATGTCTATTAAATTTGTGTTTTATTTATACTATTTTATTTATTGCTTAATGAAGTTTTAATTTCGTTCTTAAATATTGGCTGGAAATGAATGCTGAACTTTTTATATTGTTTAGTATGCAAACGATTAATATTTTGTAATCGTCTGCAAGCGATAGTGATAGATTTTAATTTTCAAATCATGCTTGAAATTTAATTTAAATGCTATAATAAATGAGTAAATTACGATACAGTTTCGAACAAATTGCATTTGAAAAAAGATTTATTTTCCTATTTAACGGAGTAGAAATTGAAAATATGCGATGTGTAGAAAAAAAAATTGCATTAGCAAAAATTTCATAACCGAAATTTCATCGTTAAGTGTTGCCAAAATGACGTCAGCGTTACGCACGGACAGGTTTGTCCTTTATAATATAGACAGAAAATATTCTTTTGACGTCAAACCGTAAACAGTTATTGGCTTATAAAAAAGTACATATATTTATATGTATTTACTGTGATTAAACATTAAAATTAAAAAAAATATATTTATAAAGTCATGTGTCTGAAAATTGTTTATAGATTCATCATTCGTTTTAATTCTTTTTCAGTTTCTTTTTAAGTTGTGGTAACAGGAAAGAAAAAAGTCCTTCCGGCCTGTACCGGGAGGAAAAGGTAGCTTTCCTATATCTTCGTTTTAAAATTTTAGCTAATGTTACTCGAAAATAGCAAGCTAAAATGCAAAGAACCCGATTACAAAATAATAGTTAATACTAATTTGAGTAAGAAATTCGCCAAATTATTGAGCTATAGCCAAGTTAGCTTCGTTTATGAAGACTTGTTTTGGTCGCCAAATTTAGCGATATTTCGAAAAATATCACCAAGTTTGGTGAGAATTCGGCGCTAACGGATATGATATAAATTTTTATGCGTATGATTGGGAAAATGATTGCAACAATGAAAGATAATAATTTGTAAGAATTGTTACCTACCGAATCACTAAAACTCAAAAAATTAATCGTAGGATTTTTGTAATGTGCTATCTTGTTTCAAAATGTCTGCCACCCTAGAATTTCAAACTGCTGTATCTCAGTTATTTTTTAAGATAGAGGTAAAACAAAAAATGTTCCGGAATCCTTATATCAAGGCCTAAAACATGAGCAAACATTGTACATTTATTTTAGTTTTAAATACTTAAGCGGTCGCCAGTTTGTTTCAAAATGGCGCACCAAGCTGGCCAACGAATTCGGTCGAGACATTGGTCAGCTTAATACGCACAATCAGTTTCATCCAAATTGATTTATAAATACGAGTGTTATCGTATGACATAGATCATATATATGTATATATATATATATATATATATATATATATACAGGGTGTATCTGAAATGCTTCAACAAACTTAGAGGGATGATAGTACTCATGAAGACGAACAAAAAATGCAATGGAACATGGGGTCGCAAATGACGTTTAAAGGATGAAAATCGAGAAAATGTGTCTGAAATGGACAAACTGAGACAAGAAAGAAACACTCCAGAAAATCATTTATTGCACAGAATAGGTACAACACAACTCGTGATGTTCAGAGAAAACAAATGTTTTACAACAATTGTTCAAAGTGTCGACCGCGGACATTATTACACAGAGTACATCTACGGAGAAATGACTGGCGGACACGCTCGAAGATTCCGGGAGTTACCTGGATTTCTCCTGCTGCTACTACTTCTGGCATTTCTACTGGCGTCTCATAAATGAGGGATTTCATCTGTCCCCAGAAGAAGAATACCAAAGAGTTAAGGTCCGGCGAGCGTGGAGGCCAAGCAACTGGGCCACCACGTCCAAGCCATCTTGCTGGATAAACTCCATCAAGGTGGTTACGCACGTACACAGAAAAATGAGGCGGAGCACCATCGGGCATGTACCAAATTTGTTGCTGCACGCCAGTTTGTGTAACAGAAAGCAAACCTGGTAGGAAGAACCTCTCCTGGTAGGAAACCTCTAAGAAAATGGAAAATTTGCATACGTGGATTCCTGCTCACAGTTTTGTTTGGCTTTCTACCACGTTTTTGTTATCTCTTTCTGACCAGATATACACAAAGTGAAAGAAAAACCAGCTTCGTACTACTAGCCAGTTCTGCAGAAAAGGAGCATGCGAGATTTCGATATTTTTATTAGTTTTGCGATTTTCCCCCTTTAAACATCATTTGCGAACCCATGTTCCATGGCATTTTTTGTTCGTCTTGATGAGTACTATCATCCCCCTAAGTTTGTTGAAGCATTTCAGATACACCCTGTATATATATATAAATTAACATTTGAACGGACGGTGGTTTTGAGGTCTGGGGGTCATGATCGGTGAAAATATACCGAAATTTTCTGGAATTGATTTCCTCCGAACGGCTGAAATAGGTAGCTTTATACTTTTTTGTATTGAAAGCTACCTAATATTGCACTTAAAATATGTTTCTTATGTAAATTCCACCGTAAATGGTTGGTCCATTATCACGAAATCTTGTCCATTTCATTGTCAGATTGAAGTGGACACAAAATATTTAAATGAATTTATTTTTATTTCAATAAACATAGAAAAGTGCAGATTAATATCTCCAGACAATCAATAAGATACGGAGACTATACATATATTTAATGTTTATAGTCGGGCTTGTCACTTTCGCAAGTGACAAGCCCGAGAGAAAGCTAACGAAAAGCGAGAGAAAGCTAGCATTTTTAAAGCTAGAGAAAAAAAAATGCATGGAAAAACATTGAAACTTTATACATAGAAGAAAACTTAGATTGTGATTAATAAAAAGTAACTTTTTCTTGAAGACGAACCGTTTACGTACGTCTAAAGAGAATTAAATCAAGTATACACAGTAAAATTAGATAATTGGTTGTTAAAACTCATATTATTGCACGAAAGATCAATTAATTATCTAAAAAAAATTATTCAAATTTTGAATCTTTTTTATGTATTACGGTTCAAAAACTAAAAACATATAAGTGTAATTTCCTCTTATACGTTGATAACGTCATCTTATAGTTGAAAAATTCTTAAAAAATCAGCTTTATTACTTAAAATTTCATATTTTTCAATTCTTTTGTTTAATTGTTAAAACTTATTAGGGTGTTCAGCATTCAGAATTAATACATTTGTTTAATCTTCCACTTATAAGTTGATACCTCGTCTTATAGTTGAAAAATTCTTATGAAATCGACTTTTTTCCTTAAAATTCATATTTTTCCATTGTTTCGTCTAATTAGTAATACTCATAAGGATATTCATCACTCAAAATTAATATATATCTTTAATCATCGGCTTATGATTTGATATCCTCGTTTTATTGTTGAAAAAGTCTTATGAAATCGGCTTTTTTCCTTAAAATTGATATTTTTTCATTGTTTCGCCTAAATGGTGATACTCATTCAGGTGTTTGTCATTCAAAACTAGTATACAAAATCAATATTCATCTTAAAGTATTCTAATTTGTCCATTTAACTTCATCTTAGAGTTCTTAGGATTACCCCTCTTCTTACAGTTCATATTTAACCCTTTTTCATGATTGGGATCGCTGGAATCGGATTCTAGTGCATAAGAGGCGGTATGGGAAGCGGTGGTGCTGAGGTAGTGGCACGGTGCCACCTCAGCCCCCACATCCTTTCCTTGTACTCTCCTTTTCCTACTACTGACATTAATAGCAGCATTTTTAATGCTATGTTTGTTTTAACGTGCCGAGAAGTTTTCCAGAATTCAGAATTTAGCTAGACCAATTTATTTTACTGGAATTCTTAAAGGTAAGTTTCGTGAAAATTGTTGTAGCCTTTATTTACATCATCCGTATTTACAAAATTTCTTGCTCGTTTAATTATTATGCTCTGATTATGCTCGTTATGATTTTTGGTGTTATTAAACTCAAATCATCTATACTGAAAGCAAAAAATCAGAAAGATCTGTTAAGAAACTCATCATGAAATTTTTAAAACGTCATCAGCTTACGAAATGTAATGTGTTTTTAAATACAACATTTATTTTAAGTGCAAAAACAAGATATTAAAATAAACGATAATTCGAATATATTGTTTTTCATGCTAAATAAATATAAATTTACAAAGAAAAGCGAATGCTTCATCGAATTATATTTTTATGATACATATAATATATTAAGAGTCTGAAAAAAGAGTATATGTAATGAAATGTAATTCAGGATTATGTTACATTTTGTTCGTGAACTCATAAAGATGGTCTTATTTATTTCGTTTTTGAGAATTACTGAAGAGAAAATGAAATCTGCAAAAAATACTTAACCTCAAAAAGCCCTTACTAATACTTAAACTATCTAAAACTACTAAGAAGATGTATATATTATTAAATATGTATTATATTATAAAATTTTGTTTTTCACAGATATGCGGTACTTAAAATTTGCAAAACAATTTTATTTACAGGATGATATAACTTTTACTATTTTTTTTAATGAAAAAGTTTTAAAAAAGTCAAGTACTAAACAGCCTTTTTTGAAAAACGCTGTGTGAAATGAAAATTAATAGTGGGTAAAAATATATTTTTGGAAAAAAATATAGTTCTTTTTCAAAAATAAAAAAAAAAGTTTAAAAGTAACAGCAAAAGGAACTAATGAACATCATTCAGAGAATGTCTTAAAAATATATTTAAAAAAAGACAATATAGCTAGTTAACATTCTGATTAACATTAAATTTCTTATAAAAGGATTTATTGAAAGAAAATAAATATTACAAATTTTTAATTCTCCAATGTCATATTATGAAATAGAAAAAAGCAATAAGGTATGCTTCTTTTCTACGACCCTTTGTTTCATAAAATAAATGAAAAATTAGCTAAACGAAAAAAAAAATTCTAAATTAATTATTACTTTTTTTCAATCAAAGAAAGAATTTGGCCGCTTCATTTCTGAATCTAAAAGAAATGTTTCTGCAAAATAAATATTTATTTTGCAAAGAACATATTAAGGAGCACAATGCTGTCAGGGGGACATAAAAGTTGCTTCTGAACGATGTTAAATTTAATTAAAAGGACATAACAAAATGCTCAATTGGAATGGATAACAAACAAACTAAGCAAAGTTATGATTTATAAATTATATTTGTGAATTTAATCTCGTCCAGTTTGTTATTTACATAAAACAAGCTTTCAAATTTTCTTTAATTGGAATTGTTTTAAGCAGGTGTTGTAGCGAACGCATTTTTAGCAAAGCAGTTTCAAGCAATTTTATTTTCTTGAACATATTCTAGACATCTACAACAAAGATTATTGCTAGAAAATAGTGGTAGCAGAAATACAAGTCACCATGCAAACCCCTCTATTACATATAAATGACTTCAAACTGAAATGGGGCCATACACTAAATTTTTAATTCATTGAAAAAAAGAAGAATGTTATACGTGCAGTAAAATTTTGTAATTGTAAAAGGATTTTATTTGTATAGACTTGGTAAAAAACAGGGTAGCCGTAAAATAAAGTGAGAAGTTCCGAACTCTCTAAGGGAATCTATGGAACACAATATAATAAAAACTCGTACATTCATTCAGTGAAACATGTGGTTCCGCTATCTCAAAAAAGTGTTCAAAGTCGCCTTCATGAGAAATTGTGACACTGCAAGAGTATATGTGTAATAAGTTAAACGCAATTGCCAAATAAAACAGGAACATATACATTTGACAATACATGATATCTTTTACTTTTAACAATAAATGTGCTTCACATAACTATCAATCAATAAATTAATAGTGGCATGCAGAGACAGTTCGGAATACAACGGAATTTATTGGCCTGACATGTACAATCATTAACAAAAGTTATTGTATTAAATATTCCGCTTAAATCAAGATATTGATGCCTTGTTCAAGAAAGTTAAAATCATTGCACAGGTATCACATTATAACATTTGAATAATCAGAGAATCTCTCGAAATATCCCTCTGAGCGTTTTGAAAAAGGGTAAAATTGTAATATTGTTTTCTCTGCATTTTATTTTAAATGCTAAAAAAATATGATTCTTTCAGCATTATAAATAAAACTTAATTACAAATATGAATGTAACCCTTGAGATTTAATCATTCTTCAATGTTTTGAAAATTCATTAAATCTATAGAATTTATTATCTTACACATTGCATATATTGCAGTGAAACCTGGAGCTTAGTGAACGGAATATTACGTTCCACACGCTTAGAGGGTTAACAAAAGGCAATGATGTATTGTCATATTATATACCACATATATTGTTTAATTTACTTGACATCACATGTGCATTTGGTTTCGATTGCCCCTCCCCCCCTCTTACAGTCGGTGTCACCCTCACCACTTTCCTTCCTTCTCTCCTATTTATTGTCCTTGGTTTTGACCCTTACTACTTAATCAGTGTATATATTTAGAACTACAGTTTCGTTTCATTTTAACTCTCCTGATGGTGGCTAGTGTTTAGCTGAAAACGTTCTGGGTATTTTGATATGTTTGACATCTGTTTTTTTAAACATCTTGATAGTTTTAATGTTTTAAAAATTTTATATTATATTTGCATCTTTTCAGTAATAAATGAATTGTGAGTCAATGTATTTACGTGGTGTATTTTATTCAATATCCCATCTATTTCATGTTTCATTATGGCATTATGTACAGCAGTCTAGTTTACTGTCAGATGAGATATTTACTTCATGGAAACGATCAGGTCAACCACAGGCAAGAACGTTTCGAGACGCCCATTAGAAATGTTGTAAGAGATTCCTGTAAGAAAATAAAATCAGTTTGGGCTGCAGCAGGAAGAAATATAAGTCTAATTTTCCGGTAGGAATATCTAGGCGTTTAAGAAAGGCATTTGAATTGTCGTCGCGAATAGCAAGTGGACTTAAATGCTGTCAGAAACATCTAGTTGTCTTAAACATTTGTTAATGTATGCATTGCCATTTAGTCTTTTGAAGATCTGATATCGGGAATATTGCTTTTAATATAAGCTCAGAAATAAAGTCAAACGTGTTGATATTAGGGGATTTGACACTCTTGCTTCCCTAATAATACAGCTGGACTTAATACACTCTTAAAACTGTGCCTCTGATATATAAGGCACCAGCGCATATGAGAGGCACACAGACAAAGTGCCTCTGATTAGCTGATAAATATCAAAGGCACAAAGAAATGAGAGGCACAAATGAAGGTCTCAAAACCTATCAGAGGCACGGATGACAGAACGAAATATATCAGAGTCACGGCGCGAAATGTGTGCCTCTTAAAAAAAGCGGTCATTTATTAAGCGGCACAGTGGGGAAGCGCGCATGCGTACAAATGTTTAACCCATGATGCATTGAGCGGGCGCAGGATATTTACTTTCAATGAGGGATAGGGGAGAAGGAAGAATGGACGCTTGACCAGAAGAAATGGCTTCTTGTGGATTATTCGAGGAGCGGTACCTGACGACACAAACAGAGTTTATATATGTATATATCCTTTTCGCAAGACGATTATTTTAACTCAAAAGGTTTTGTGCTTTCGTTTTTTAATTACGCTCGTGTTATTATTGTCGTTCAGGATTGCAACAATATCAATCGCTGATAATAGGAGTTAGGTTTTCCTACGATATAAAACGACGCCGCACAGGTAAATGTTCCTGTGGAAAATACAATGAATTTATGTTAGGAAACATAAAATTACGTGTAATGGTGTTATTATTGCATTCATCCACCGGCGGATTATAATGAATATAGAGAGTTATAGAAAAGCCTGCAATAAGTAAGTGTATTTAGTTTAGTACTTGATTATTTTCTTTGAATGTGTATAGTATAAACATCGACACTGTAAAAGAAATGTTTTATATTACAAACATATGTATATTTCGCGGGTAAATGTATCATTCCCTTGAGACATTTAATTTTTTTATTAATAGTTATAGCTAATAAAGTCCAGTTTCTTTTGTATTATATTAATCAGTGTTGAATTCAGGGTGTGGCCCGGGGGTGGGGGCATTTCCTCTCCGGAACAATGATTGAAAAGTGTGAGATTTTATTCTTTTATATTATATTAGTGCAACACCCCCCCCCCCCCGAAGCAAAGCCGCAAAAATCCCTCCCGGATAAAAATGTCTGAATTAAACACTGATATTAATCTGTCAACGATATTTAACTAATCTCAGCTACATTTCCCATTGTAATCGAAATTTTACTGCAATAACAAAAATAAATCAAAACACCCAAAATTTCAGCAACGGACATCCTACAGATAGTAATAGATATTGTTTATATAATCGTATTTTATTTAGAATCGGAATTCAGTATAATGAAAATATATACTAATGAAACAAATTAGTTATTTTCAAATAAATTTAACATTTAGGATACCAGTAATGAAATATTTATGATCAGAGTTACTTTTTGAAATTAATTGTTGTCATTATCACAAGATCAATATTGTGATTATTTTACGCTGATTATTTTTAACGATTTTCTTATTTGTTTTGAATAAAACTTTTATGCCCTTTTATGTATTTTGATATGTATAAAATAAACTGATATGTAGACAAGGTTCTTTATTGAACCACAGAACTGACTTAGGCCACATGGACACACATTTTAATATTTATTTCAAATTTGTTTCAATAAATTGGGAGTGAGAAAATTTTCTATTATACATAGTATTCTGCCTTACACAAAATTTAATATGTCTTTGGATATGCCATGCTGGAAAATCTTTCTGCAGTAGACAGAATTCACTGTAAAGATATAAATATAATATAAAATATAATTAAATTACATTCTGTTTCTCTTATAATGGTGGCACATGCATGTGCCACCATTATAAGAGGCACAGAATGTATTTTTAAATAAGAGGCACTTGAATATATAAATTCAGCGGCACACTGTGCCTCTTAATTTCAAAGGCACTTACGCTGAGCCCCTGAATCTCAAAGGCACTATGTACCTCTTAATTTCAAAGGCACCATGTGCCTCTTAATATTCAGAGGCACAAAAATTCAGAATGTACCTCTTAAATCAGAGGCACAGTTTTAAGAGTGTAAAGTATGGTCATGTATAAAGTAAAAGTCATCAAAAGCAGTTTAATCCACACTGGTTTACAAAAATTAAGGAAAAATCCCCAAAATAACGATTACTCAAAATCTTATATGTAGATTTTAATAAAACGGAGCCACTATATACACCACATAGTAAAGTATAAAATAGCATTAAGAGAAATTACCAGATAATTATGATGTTTCCGAAATTAGCACAATTATGAAATTTACAAAGTGAATGTATCAGTTTGTTATGGGAAAAGTACCTTTAATATGGAGTATGAACACCCTTAGAAGCAATACAGCACATGCAGAGATACTGTCAATTATGCTGTTCTGAAGTTTTCGTTAGTCCAAGGTGATGTCAGCCAATTTTTAAATACCCAAAGGTTCTGTAAGGAATAAACACACAAAATGCTGAAGAGATAAATGCGTCAGGTTACGATATTAAGAATATTTATTTTTGCAGTTGTCCCAGGGTAGGTTACACACAGGTCGCCGCCCCGTAAGCAGGGTATGTGAGGAGGAGGCTTAAAAGTTACATATCAAGTGAAGTCAAGGGCAGGCGGCGAGAGAGTGGCTTCTGTTACAAAATTTCTTTTCGCTGTTACAGTAATGACATGGCGATAATTAGATACGCCAATTAGCCAGATAACATGCTGTTTTGGCGAGAACAATGTGATAAGAAACAAGTGGTAATAGTCCGTTAATGATAATCCTATGGGGAAGAGATGAATGTAAAATATGAATTTTAAGCGCCAGAATGGAGATATGGAATTTTGGTAAACCAGACAAAACCGCATGGAGCCCTTTCTCACGGAGTTAGCTTAAAGAATTAAGAACTGGGATTAAAAATAGAATTGGTACGTTAGAGATATTATATATTAAAGGCATCTGGACAATTGGGAAAATAATGAAATACGTTAAAAGGAATGAAAACTAAACGAACAAAAATGTAGGCGTAAGAATGTAAGTGAAGTTTGGACGCCGAAAGAAAAGAGCGGATTATAATGGGAACAAATTCTTTTTTTTTATAACGGCATGATTTATGCGGTGAGGAAAGAGATCCGAATGAATTAAAGAACGCTTAATAAAAGAGAAATACGGGGAGTAGCTAGATTTTATAACACGAAAACAAAATAATTTTAAAGAAAGAGAAATTTAGAAAAAGTGAGGGGATGGGGGAATTAATTTTAAGAAAGTGGAATATGTGAAGTTAAATCCACTTCGCATATATCTCCCCAACAACCGAAGACGAAAAACAATGAAGGTCCATAGGAAACGGAAAACCACCCGTGTCTTTTCACTAACAAGAAAAATTAAATAAAAAATTAAGAATAAAGTAATTGTTATAGAAAACCCTGGTAACTACATGAAATAATTAAAATAACAATACACAACAATAATCTTGATTAAGAAAAACAAATACATCATGTCTCAAATATATATGCATGCCTTCATAAGCATGACACAAACCAAACTGGGTCGACCTCTTACGTTGGAAAATTAAAATATATGAATGAGCTTAAAATTTTAAATCTCTTTCTGGATTTTATTTTCTCTTTTCTTTTCTTTAAGTGTGCACACGTATTATAAAACATAACCAGAAACTAAATGAAAATTAACTTGAAATTAAAATTCAAGAAAATAGCAATTTTTTTATAAATTGCAAGAAATGTTGGTTGTTTCCAACATCAAATATTTTTTTTTTTTGAGACATGAAACTAAATAAAAAATAAAACACAAAACAAATAATACATGTAATAAATATGAGTACTCCATAGGTGAACAAACAAAAAAAATTAAAGTGAAACTAAATACCAAATTGTTTTTTTTTATAAAATGTAAACTATTCTAAAATGGCATGAGAATGAATAAGCATGGAAAATTAGGAACAGATTGTATAAATATGCATGTTTCTGTGATGGCTTATCTAAGAAAAAAAATTTTAACTGACAAACAATTTAGAAATCATATGTCATGTGTGTTCATTTTTTTTATTGAGGAAAAAAAAAACTTAATTATGATAACCTATTGGATGTGTATTAAAAATTTAACAAAAAGTTTAGAGAGAAACAAAAAACGTATATTGCGAACTACGAAACAGGCGACATTGTAAAAGAAAGACATTGTGTGTGTGTGTGAGTGCAACTTGTGCTAACATCCTAAGTTTGATGATATATGTACATGATCTGTACCAGGCGAAGTCTGCACGAGTCTGTAAGAAGAGAGGAGGTACACCTGTTTGAAGAACGAACAAAATTCGTGAATAAGGAAATCTTATCACGTGAACAGTGTTTTCAGTGTGTGAAAACAGCAAAAACGAAAAGTAAAAAATCTTTTTTTTATAACGATATGTCAAAAGAGAAGCAGATAAAATTTTATAGCACAGCAAATGAGTATGATACAGCAGTAAATGAGTATATGTGTAACATTGAATTAAAACATTGAGTGATATTGCATGTAGTGAAATATAACCAATAGAAAAAAAACACAATAGAAGTCCTCTATGTATTTAAATATTTTGAGAGGGAAGGGTAGAAATTTAAATTGAGAAAGGAAAAAAAATGTGCTTATAACTGTAAATGTTAAAAAAGAGCATCTGACATGTAAACAACTTTAATGTAAAATGTTTAGTGTGAAATACCTCATTGAGAGTATCTTACTTGTTTTCCTTTTTTTGTTTATAAAAAGGAGAGAGTGGTAATTAAGATGATAAAGAAAGGACAGTTATTACAATTTTAAGTGTATGTAAAAAAAAACAAGAAAAAAACACAAGTACTGAACCTAAGCGGGATGGAAAAAGTCAACGGTATGTGTGTAAACAAAACCCAAAATTTGAGTTTTCTATGAACCACAAATAGCATACGCTATACGATGAACTGACGTGTGTGTATGTGTGTATATAATCTATGAAGTATGCTATGAGAAAACTATGAGCAATGATTTCCGTGTATGCAAAAAAATCCGAAAAAAAAACAAAAAAAAACAACAACTATGAACTATACTATGAGCAACAATGAGTAACTATGAGCGAATTTCCCTATATACACAAAAAATCACAAACAACGAGCTACATGTATATAAAAAAAACAAAAAGAATACCGTCGAAAATGTCTATCAACCAGTACCTATATTGATTTTTCTCTCGTTTTTTTTTCCTTTTATAAAATTAAAGATGTGGTAAAGAGGAAAGCAAATGTAATGGCCTTCTGAGTAAAATGTGGTAAACCAAGTGGAAAAAAAATATATATCTGTGTATAAAGATGAGAAAAATATAGTAATCAGAACAAATGTTAGGACTGTAAATTGAAAAAGAATGTGCTTGTTTTACCTTGCCATATGAATAGTTTACAACATGATTAAGATAATATAACTATATTTTACCTTTACCTGTTTCTTTTATAGACCTAAAAACAAGAACTTGAGTTGTTAAACTTATACTCGGAAAAAAAATGATGCGTAGACATCATGGCGTGTGAATTTATTACAGGCTGTCTCCCCTATGAATATGCATCTGTAAGCTGTAGACTACACATAAAACTGAAGAGTACACTCAAAATAATGTGAAAGAAGATGTATAAAATATAATAGCATTAATAAACATTTAAGGTTGCTTAATAAAAAAAATCAGTACAATACCTAAATTTGAGAAATCACGACGTAGACATCAAGTAAAAAATATTGCCATTATATTGGAGTAGAGGAATGTATTGAGTCACCAGTAAAAAAAAATTTAAAAAAATTGGACAATGTAAATAAAGGTGTATATAACGTAACATAAAAGGTATGTTAAATCGAGCAAATTAAGCAACTAGGTTTTGAGAAAAAAAAATGTTGTGAAGAAAAGAAAATGCTTAATGTTCATGTGAACCGAGATACATATTGACCTAGAATATTAAATTTTTACTACCGATGGGATATTTGACAGTGCGCGTGTAAAGTATTGAGTAGTCACAATGAATGAAATTAGCATTGAATTGAAATGACACTGCATGTGTGACATTAGTGAACATCAAAACCATTGAACTGTAAACGAATGTGTAAATAAATAAAAGGGGCACTGTTTTTGTATCCCAATAGTGTGTGTAAAAATGTTAATTGAATGAATAAGAAAAAGCTAAGTGTTTGAATATATCTTAAAAAAAATTGTAATCTTTAAGTAAGTTTAAATACTTATTTAAATTTATTATGAACAAAAATTTATTCGTGTGATCATGCATGTAATATATTCCATTTTCAAATCAGCAACAGACCTTATTCGCTGAATGAAAACAAAATATTTATTTCTGATATAAAGTTATTCCGCGAAAATAACTCAATGAAAGAATAACATACATGAAACACAATAAGAAACTAAATAAAAGTGCAGTTGATTAAATTTTGAATTATAAATACTACTATATAAAGAGTTTCTATTTATGAACTGAACAGACATGTTAACCGCAAGCGTAGATGTATCGTGTCGTAGAAATGTTGAATGGGAAAAAAATAGTAACATGCGGGAAGTCGGAATGGACTTTAGAAAGAGAGGGGAAAAAAGGGAGTGACAGGCAATATCACTTTAATATGAACAAATAATAAACTCGTGTTCATTCATCCTCTTTTTTATCTTTAGGTGAAATCTAAAGCTTAAATTTAACATAAATTGAGTGTTTGAAATTCAGAATAACTTAACATAGGGAGATTGAAATTGGCAAAATAACTACTAAGATAAAATATTGATTGAACTGAATTTAAAATCAATTCTATAATTATTATCATTATTCCTTTATTTTTGGAGTTTCATAATTTTAAAACACATCACACTATAAGAATGTGAAGGGAAAAAAATCGCACACTTACTTAAAGATAATCCAGAATATATATATATATATATATATATATATATATATATATATAAAATAAACGTTGAAATACCTTAAAAATATATAATTGTAAATAATAAAAAATATGAAATAGTTGCAAAATATATGAGCATAAAGATATATGTATACTAATATGCATGATTTACCTTCAAAGGAGTTTATAAGAGAATGGTCAAAGTGAATGTGTACAAAAACATAAAATTTCGCAATATAATATATTACAATATATGAAAAATGGAATAAAATCAGTGCTGCAAACCAAACAAACCCTAGAACTTGCTGTCTCTTTCTTACCTTTAGGCTTCATTTGTAAGATATGTGAGAAGAAATAAATACAAAACTTTATATGCGTATATAATATGTGTTATATTTATCAAATACAAAACCGAAAATAATAATTATGAACTTAAATAAGATAAACAAAGTATTTTGTATTATTAAGTTAAGCTGTTAGAAAAAAAATCGGTGCAGAGGGACAAGAAAATTCTTTACGGTTGTGTTCTCAAAGGAGAATTATAGACCAGCTATACATTTAATCAATTAAGAAAAACACCAAAAGAATCAAATGCAATTCAGATAGAAACAATTGCACTATCTGTGAATTGCACTATGTCACACTGTATTATTTTTTTTATTATATTAAAAACTGAAAACTAAGTGATAAAAGAAAAAAAATAATCTGAAATTTTGCAGCACCTTTATAGGTGTCAAATAAAAGTTTTAATAAAAATGAACCTGTATAATTTTTTTTAAATATGCCTTTTTGCTTAAACTATGTATCAATTTTATTCAACGAAGCACACACATATTTTTCAACAATATTAAAAAAATACTACAAAATTGTGTATTTTCAACCAAAACTCAACTTAACAATAAGTAATTATGCATTAGACCATTCTCTAAATTATACAAAATACACATGAAATAAAATATATATCAAATAGAAAAAGTATATTGTAAACAGTACACACAAAATTCCTGTAGTGCAGACAGAGAAGTCTTTCTTTTTTTTGTGTGTGTGTGGGAAATAAACCACTCTATTAGTCACTGCTTATTTGTATAAAACAATGGAAGTTTTATCTTTCTCTTCCTTTTTTTTTAGTTATGAGAAGTATAAGATTCTTCATTTCGTTATACTGTTTATCAACAAAAATGAGAAAACCAGTTAATGAGAACGTATATAAGGAATTATGTGTAACACATTTTTTTAAACCAAAAATTCACATACACAGTTTAAAAACCTGGTAATATTAATATAAATGCTTTAAAGTCCAAAAACGAGTTTTTAAAAACACGGTAATATTAATATAAATGTTTTAAAGTTAAAAAAAAACGAGTGTAAAACTCGTACGTTATGAAACTATAAGAATAGTTTTTCTCTAAAAATTTATTGTAAAATTCTTAGTTATTTCCCTTTTTTTTAAAAACACTGCATTTCCTTAAAAAAATATATGTTATTCATTTCTTAAAACAAAACCATTTCTATAAAATGACTGTCTATCTAAAGTTTTTTTTTGTTTAATATACATTTGAAATAGGAAATTAAATGATATATAATCACACTTACCTTGAGATTACCACCACAAATAAATTTTTATTAAATGTGATTGCAAATTAGATTATAATAAAATATAATAATTTAGTAAAATCACTAAAGACTTCCTTGAATATTAAAGTAAAAATGATAGCAAAATGATGTTATACGAAGTATTTTGAACTTATAGTTTCATTTGCCTAAATTATTTATTAGATCACATTCGATCACAAATTGATGAGGCATCTCTTGAAATATAGTAAGCATGTCACTTTGTTAATGAATCGTGGTATCAATAGAAGAAGAAAAAAATAATCAGCGCGTTGCATTCTTTCTTTCTTTTTTGTGAGCTATGGAAGAATGAAAGCGAAAGTTAGCTGATGACGTCACAAGACGTAGGAACACTGATTATTTTGATATTCTGCATCGTTCACAGAAAAAAAAATGTGCGAGTTGAAGGTTGCCTGAAAGCGGTCGAGTTCGTTGAATTAATAAATCACGAAAAACACAGAGAAAGAAAAATCTGGAATCCTTTTTTTTTTGTTGACTTTAAACAAAACGGCAATAATCCCACAGACAGACAGCAGATGTTAGATTTTAGATATTTATATTTGTTGGGATATAGTTCTTTATATTTGCGTGCAGAAAATTCCGAAAATAAATGTTTTGAAAATTAATCAATTTCCAAACGATGAAAGCGTCAAACTTTGTGATTTCGTTCAACATGAAAGTCTATGATGAACATTTTGTCGATCATTTATGAAAAAGGTTTTAATTACGTCTACGTCACAGTCTCTGATATATCCGGAACGGGTATAAAAGTTGAAATAGCAGCCAATATAACATATCCATTTGTTGAGATAATATAGGTTTTGGCCAGACTTTTTTTTGCAAGATAAGTCCGTAAAAATACTTTAGATGCAGGATATATATTAGTGGAAAGTAAGGCGAGGTGACACATAAAGAAATTCTCGCAGATGTGATGTTGGGAGTAGCTATAAGTCGAAGTCCGATTCAGTTATGGAAAATAATTTTTTTATAGTTATCCAGTCAAAAACAAAGTATTTCATTTTGTAAGACGGCGTTGAGCATCATAAAACTGCTCGTACGATGTTGACAAATCCATAAAAATCCAAAAGTTTTTTTTTTTTTTTTTTTTTTTTTTTTTTTTTTTTTACAGACAAATGTAGCGCTTCAAATTAATTAATAGCAGCCCTCCACCTCGTTAAACACGACGACCTGCACGTATTGGCGTTTTGCACCAAGTTATGTTCTGAAGTTTTCGTTAGTCCAAGGTGATGTCAGCCAATTTTTAAATACCCAAAGGTTCTGTAAGGAATAAACACACAAAATGCTGAAGAGATAAATGCGTCAGGTTACGATATTAAGAATATTTATTTTTGCAGTTGTCCCAGGGTAGGTTACACACAGGTCGCCGCCCCGTAAGCAGGGTATGTGAGGAGGAGGCTTAAAAGTTACATATCAAGTGAAGTCAAGCGCAGGCGGCGAGAGAGTGGCTTCTGTTACAAAATTTCTTTTCGCTGTTACAGTAATGACATGGCGATAATTAGATACGCCAATTAGCCAGATAACATGCTGTTTTGGCGAGAACAATGTGATAAGAAACAAGTGGTAATAGTCCGTTAATGTTAATCCTATGGGGAAGAGATGAATGTAAAATATGAATTTTAAGCGCCAGAATGGAGATATGGAATTTTGGTAAACCAGACAAAACCGCATGGAGCCCTTTCTAACGGAGTTAGCTTAAAGAATTAAGAACTGGGATTAAAAATAGAATTGGTACGTTAGAGATATTATATATTAAAGGCATCTGGACAATTGGGAAAATAATGAAATACGTTAAAAGGAATGAAAACTAAACGAACAAAAATGTAGGCGTAAGAATGTAAGTGAAGTTTGGACGCCGAAAGAAAAGAGCGGATTATAATGGGAACAAATTCTTTTTTTTTATAACGGCATGATTTATGCGGTGAGGAAAGAGATCCGAATGAATTAAAGAACGCTTAATAAAAGAGAAATACGGGGAGTAGCTAGATTTTATAACACGAAAACAAAATAATTTTAAAGAAAGAGAAATTTAGAAAAAGTGAGGGGATGGGGGAATTAATTTTAAGAAAGTGGAATATGTGAAGTTAAATCCACTTCACATATATCTCCCCAACAACCGAAGACGAAAAACAATGAAAGGTCCATAGGAAACGGAAAACCACCCGTGTCTTTTCACTAACAAGAAAAATTAAATAAAAAATTAAGAATAAAGTAATTGTTATAGAAAACCCTGGTAACTACATGAAATAATTAAAATAACAATACACAACAATAATCTTGATTAAGAAAAACAAATACATCATGTCTCAAATATATATGCATGCCTTCATAAGCATGACACAAACCAAACTGGGTCGACCTCTTACGTTTGAAAATTAAAATATATGAATGAGCTTAAAATTTTAAATCTCTTTCTGGATTTTATTTTCTCTTTTCTTTTCTTTAAGTGTGCACACGTATTATAAAACATAACCAGAAACTAAATGAAAATTAACTTGAAATTAAAATTCAAGAAAATAGCAATTTTTTTATAAATTGCAAGAAATGTTGGTTGTTTCCAACATCAAATATTTTTTTTTGAGACATGAAACTAAATAAAAAATAAAACACAAAACAAATAATACATGTAATAAATATGAGTACTCCATAGGTGAACAAACAAAAAAAATTAAAGTGAAACTAAATACCAAATTTTTTTTTTTTTTTTTATAAAATGTAAACTATTCTAAAATGGCATGAGAATGAATAAGCATGGAAAATTAGGAACAGATTGTATAAATATGCATGTTTCTGTGATGGCTTATCTAAGAAAAAAAATTTTAACTGACAAACAATTTAGAAATCATATGTCATGTGTGTTCATTTTTTTTATTGAGGAAAAAAAAAACTTAATTATGATAACCTATTGGATGTGTATTAAAAATTTAACAAAAAGTTTAGAGAGGAACAAAAAACGTATATTGCGAACTACGAAACAGGCGACATTGTAAAAGAAAGACATTGTGTGTGTGTGTGAGTGCAACTTGTGCTAACATCCTAAGTTTGATGATATATGTACATGATCTGTACCAGGCGAAGTCTGCACGAGTCTGTAAGAAGAGAGGAGGTACACCTGTTTGAAGAACGAACAAAATTCGTGAATAAGGAAATCTTATCACGTGAACAGTGTTTTCAGTGTGTGAAAACAGCAAAAACGAAAAGTAAAAAATCTTTTTTTTATAACGATATGTCAAAAGAGAAGCAGATAAAATTTTATAGCACAGCAAATGAGTATGATACAGCAGTAAATGAGTATATGTGTAACATTGAATTAAAACATTGAGTGATATTGCATGTAGTGAAATATAACCAATAGAAAAAAAACACAATAGAAGTCCTCTATGTATTTAAATATTTTGAGAGGGAAGGGTAGAAATTTAAATTGAGAAAGGAAAAAAAATGTGCTTATAACTGTAAATGTTAAAAAAGAGCATCTGACATGTAAACAACTTTAATGTAAAATGTTTAGTGTGAAATACCTCATTGAGAGTATCTTACTTGTTTTCCTTTTTTTGTTTATAAAAAGGAGAGAGTGGTAATTAAGATGATAAAGAAAGGACAGTTATTACAATTTTAAGTGTATGTAAAAAAAAAACAAGAAAAAAACACAAGTACTGAACCTAAGCGGGATGGAAAAAGTCAACGGTATGTGTGTAAACAAAACCCAAAATTTGAGTTTTCTATGAACCACAAATAGCATACGCTATACGATGAACTGACGTGTGTGTATGTGTGTATATAATCTATGAAGTATGCTATGAGAAAACTATGAGCAATGATTTCCGTGTATGCAAAAAAATCCGAAAAAAAACAAAAAAAAACAACAACTATGAACTATACTATGAGCAACAATGAGTAACTATGAGCGAATTTCAGTATATACACAAAAAATCACAAACAACGAGCTACATGTATATAAAAAAACAAAAAGAATACCGTCGAAAATGTCTATCAACCAGTACCTATATTGATTTTTCTCTCGTTTTTTTTTTCCTTTTATAAAATTAAAGATGTGGTAAAGAGGAAAGCAAATGTAATGGCCTTCTGAGTAAAATGTGGTAAACCAAGTGAAAAAAAAAATATATATCTGTGTATAAAGATGAGAAAAATATAGTAATCAGAACAAATGTTAGGACTGTAAATTGAAAAAGAATGTGCTTGTTTTACCTTGCCATATGAATAGTTTACAACATGATTAAGATAATATAACTATATTTTACCTTTACCTGTTTCTTTTATAGACCTAAAAACAAGAACTTGATTTCTTAAACCTATACTCGGAAAAAAAAATGATGCGTAGACATCATGGCGTGTGAATTTATTACAGGCTGTCTGCCCTATGAATATGCATCTGTAAGTTGTAGACTACACATAAAACTGAAGAGTACACTCAAAATAATGTGAAAGAAGATGTATAAAATATAATAGCATTAATAAACATTTAAGGTTGCTTAATAAAAAAAAATCAGTACAATACCTAAATTTGAGAAATCACGACGTAGACATCAAGTAAAAAATATTGCCATTATATTGGAGTAGAGGAATGTATTGAGTCACCAGTAAAAAAAAATTTAAAAAAATGGGACAATGTAAATAAAGGTGTATATAACGTAACATAAAAGGTATGTTAAATCGAGCAAATTAAGCAACTAGGTTTTGAGAAAAAAAAATGTTGTGAAGAAAAGAAAATGCTTAATGTTCATGTGAACCGAGATACATATTGACCTAGAATATTAAATTTTTACTACCGATGGGATATTTGACAGTGCGCGTGTAAAGTATTGAGTAGTCACAATGAATGAAATTAGCATTGAATTGAAATGACACTGCATGTGTGACATTAGTGAACATCAAAACCATTGAACTGTAAACGAATGTGTAAATAAATAAAAGGGGCACTGTTTTTGTATCTCAATAGTGTGTGTAAAAATGTTAATTGAATGAATAAGAAAAAGCTAAGTGTTTGAATATATCTTAAAAAAATTGTAATCTTTAAGTAAGTTTAAATACTTATTTAAATTTATTATGAACAAAAATTTATTCGTGTGATCATGCATGTAATATATTCCATTTTCAAATCAGCAACAGACCTTATTCGCTGAATGAAAACAAAATATTTATTTCTGATATAAAGTTATTCCGCGAAAATAACTCAATGAAAGAATAACATACATGAAACACAATAAGAAACTAAATAAAAGTGCAGTTGATTAAATTTTGAATTATAATTACTACTATATAAAGAGTTTCTATTTATGAACTGAACAGACATGTTAACCGCAAGCGTAGATGTATCGTGTCGTAGAAATGTTGAATGGGAAAAAAATAGTAACATGCGGGAAGTCGGAATGGACTTTAGAAAGAGAGGGGAAAAAAGGGAGTGACAGGCAATATCACTTTAATATGAACAAATAATAAACTCGTGTTCATTCATCCTCTTTTTTATCTTTAGGTGAAATCTAAAGCTTAAATTTAACATAAATTGAGTGTTTGAAATTCAGAATAACTTAACATAGGGAGATTGAAATTGGCAAAATAACTACTAAGATAAAATATTGATTGAACTGAATTTAAAATCAATTCTATAATTATTATCATTATTCCTTTATTTTTGGAGTTTCATAATTTTAAAACACATCACACTATAAGAATGTGAAGGGAAAAAAATCGCACACTTACTTAAAGATAATCCAGAATATATATATATATATATATATATATATATATATATATATAAAATAAACGTTGAAATACCTTAAAAATATATAATTGTAAATAATAAAAAATATGAAATAGTTGCAAAATATATGAGCATAAAGATATATGTATACTAATATGCATGATTTACCTTCAAAGGAGTTTATAAGAGAATGGTCAAAGTGAATGTGTACAAAAACATAAAATTTCGCAATATAATATATTACAATATATGAAAAATGGAATAAAATCAGTGCTGCAAACCAAACAAACCCTAGAACTTGCTGTCTCTTTCTTACCTTTAGGCTTCATTTGTAAGATATGTGAGAAGAAATAAATACAAAACTTTATATGCGTATATAATATGTGTTATATTTATCAAATACAAAACCGAAAATAATAATTATGAACTTAAATAAGATAAACAAAAGTATTTTGTATTATTAAGTTAAGCTGTTAGAAAAAAAAATCGGTCCAGAAGGACAAGAAAATTCTTTACGGTTGTGTTCTCAAAGGAGAATTATAGACCAGCTATACATTTAATCAATTAAGAAAAACACCAAAAGAATCAAATGCAATTCAGATAGAAACAATTGCACTATCTGTGAATTGCACTATGTCACACTGTATTATTTTTTTTATTATATTAAAAACTGAAAACTAAGTGATAAAAGAAAAAAAATAATCTGAAATTTTGCAGCACCTTTATAGGTGTCAAATAAAAGTTTTAATAAAAATGAACCTGTATAATTTTTTTTAAATATGCATTTTTGCTTAAACTATGTATCAATTTTATTCAACGAAGCACACACATATTTTTCAACAATATTAAAAAAATACTACAAAAGTGTGTATTTTCAACCAAAACTCAACTTAACAATAAGTAATTATGCATTAGACCATTCTCTAAATTATACAAAATACACATGAAATAAAATATATATCAAATAGAAAAAGTATATTGTAAACAGTACACACAAAATTCCTGTAGTGCAGACAGAGAAGTCTTTCTTTTTTTTTTGTGTGTGTGGGAAATAAACCACTCCATTAATCACTGCTTATTTGTATAAAACAATGGAAGTTTTATCTTTCTCTTCCTTTTTTTTTAGTTATGAGAAGTATAAGATTCTTCATTTCGTTATACTGTTTATCAACAAAAATGAGAAAACCAGTTAATGAGAACGTATATAAGGAATTATGTGTAACACATTTTTTTAAACCAAAAATTCACATACACAGTTTAAAAACCTGGTAATATTAATATAAATGCTTTAAAGTCCAAAAACGAGTTTTTAAAAACACGGTAATATTAATATAAATGTTTTAAAGTTAAAAAAAAACGAGTGTAAAACTCGTACGTTATGAAACTATAAGAATAGTTTTTCTCTAAAAATTTATTGTAAAATTCTTAGTTATTTCCCTTTTTTTAAAAACACTGCATTTCCTTAAAAAAATATATGTTATTCATTTCTTAAAACAAAACCATTTCTATAAAATGACTGTCTATCTAAAGTTTTTTTTTTTGTTTAATATACATTTGAAATAGGAAATTAAATGATATATAATCACACTTACCTTGAGATTACCACCACAAATAAATTTTTATTAAATGTGATTGCAAATTAGATTATAATAAAATATAATAATTTAGTAAAATCACTAAAGACTTCCTTGAATATTAAAGTAAAAATGATAGCAAAATGATGTTATACGAAGTATTTTGAACTTATAGTTTCATTTGCCTAAATTATTTATTAGATCACATTCGATCACAAATTGATGAGGCATCTCTTGAAATATAGTAAGTATGTCACTTTGTTAATGAATCGTGGTATCAATAGAAGAAGAAAAAAATAATCAGCGCGTTGCATTCTTTCTTTCTTTTTTGTGAGCTATGGAAGAATGAAAGCGAAAGTTAGCTGATGACGTCACAAGACGTAGGAACACTGATTATTTTGATATTCTGCATCGTTCACAGAAAAAAAAATGTGCGAGTTGAAGGTTGCCTGAAAGCGGTCGAGTTCGTTGAATTAATAAATCACGAAAAACACAGAGAAAGAAAAATCTGGAATCCTTTTTTTTTTTGTTGACTTTAAACAAAACGGCAATAATCCCACAGACAGACAGCAGATGTTAGATTTTAGATATTTATATTTGTTGGGATATAGTTCTTTATATTTGCGTGCAGAAAATTCCGAAAATAAATGTTTTGAAAATTAATCAATTTCCAAACGATGAAAGCGTCAAACTTTGTGATTTCGTTCAACATGAAAGTCTATGATGAACATTTTGTCGATCATTTATGAAAAAGGTTTTAATTACGTCTACGTCACAGTCTCTGATATATCCGGAACGGGTATAAAAGTTGAAATAGCAGCCAATATAACATATCCATTTGTTGAGATAATATAGGTTTCGGCCAGACTTTTTTTTGCAAGATAAGTCCGTAAAAATACTTTAGATGCAGGATATATATTAGTGGAAAGTAAGGCGAGGTGACACATAAAGAAATTCTCGCAGATGTGATGTTGGGAGTAGCTATAAGTCGAAGTCCGATTCAGTTATGGAAAATAATTTTTTTATAGTTATCCAGTCAAAAACAAAGTATTTCATTTTGTAAGACGGCGTTGAGCATCATAAAAGCTGCTCGTACGATGTTGACAAATCCATGAAAATCCAAAAGTTTTTTTTTTTTTTTTTTTTTTTTTTTTTTACAGACAAATGTAGCGCTTCAAATTAATTAATAGCAGCCCTCCACCTCGTTAAACACGACGACCTGCACGTATTGGCGTTTTGCACCAAGTTATGTTCTGAAGTTTTCGTTAGTCCAAGGTGATGTCAGCCAATTTTTAAATACCCAAAGGTTCTGTAAGGAATAAACACACAAAATGCTGAAGAGATAAATGCGTCAGGTTACGATATTAAGAATATTTATTTTTGCAGTTGTCCCAGGGTAGGTTACACACAGGTCGCCGCCCCGTAAGCAGGGTGTGTGAGGAGGAGGCTTAAAAGTTACATATCAAGTGAAGTCAAGGGCAGGCGGCGAGAGAGTGGCTTCTGTTACAAAATTTCTTTTCGCTGTTACAGTAATGACATGGCGATAATTAGATACGCCAATTAGCCAGATAACATGCTGTTTTGGCGAGAACAATGTGATAAGAAACAAGTGGTAATAGTCCGTTAATGATAATCCTATGGGGAAGAGATGAATGTAAAATATGAATTTTAAGCGCCAGAATGGAGATATGGAATTTTGGTAAACCAGACAAAACCGCATGGAGCCCTTTCTCACGGAGTTAGCTTAAAGAATTAAGAACTGGGATTAAAAATAGAATTGGTACGTTAGAGATATTATATATTAAAGGCATCTGGACAATTGGGAAAATAATGAAATACGTTAAAAGGAATGAAAACTAAACGAACAAAAATGTAGGCGTAAGAATGTAAGTGAAGTTTGGACGCCGAAAGAAAAGAGCGGATTATAATGGGAACAAATTCTTTTTTTTTATAACGGCATGATTTATGCGGTGAGGAAAGAGATCCGAATGAATTAAAGAACGCTTAATAAAAGAGAAATACGGGGAGTAGCTAGATTTTATAACACGAAAACAAAATAATTTTAAAGAAAGAGAAATTTAGAAAAAGTGAGGGGATGGGGGAATTAATTTTAAGAAAGTGGAATATGTGAAGTTAAATCCACTTCACATATATCTCCCTAACAACCGAAGACGAAAAACAATGAAGGTCCATAGGAAACGGAAAACCACACGTGTCTTTTCACTAACAAGAAAAATTAAATAAAAAATTAAGAATAAAGTAATTGTTATAGAAAACCCTGGTAACTACATGAAATAATTAAAATAACAATACACAACAATAATCTTGATTAAAAAAAACAAATACATCATGTCTCAAATATATATGCATGCCTTCATAAGCATGACACAAACCAAACTGGGTCGACCTCTTACGTTGGAAAATTAAAATATATGAATGAGCTTAAAATTTTAAATCTCTTTCTGGATTTTATTTTCTCTTTTCTTTTCTTTAAGTGTGCACACGTATTATAAAACATAACCAGAAACTAAATGAAAATTAACTTGAAATTAAAATTCAAGAAAATAGCAATTTTTTTATAAATTGCAAGAAATGTTGGTTGTTTCCAACATCAAATATTTTTTTTTGAGACATGAAACTAAATAAAAAATAAAACACAAAACAAATAATACATGTATAAAATATGAGTACTCCATAGGTGAACAAACAAAAAAAATTAAAGTGAAACTAAATACCAAATTGTTTTTTTTTTATAAAATGTAAACTATTCTAAAATGGCATGAGAATGAATAAGCATGGAAAATTAGGAACAGATTGTATAAATATGCATGTTTCTGTGATGGCTTATCTAAGAAAAAATTTTTTAACTGACAAACAATTTAGAAATCATATGTCATGTGTGTTCATTTTTTTTATTGAGGAAAAAAAAAACTTAATTATGATAACCTATTGGATGTGTATTAAAAATTTAACAAAAAGTTTAGAGAGGAACAAAAAACGTATATTGCGAACTACGAAACAGGCGACATTGTAAAAGAAAGACATTGTGTGTGTGTGTGAGTGCAACTTGTGCTAACATCCTAAGTTTGATGATATATGTACATGATCTGTACCAGGCGAAGTCTGCACGAGTCTGTAAGAAGAGAGGAGGTACACCTGTTTGAAGAACGAACAAAATTCGTGAATAAGGAAATCTTATCACGTGAACAGTGTTTTCAGTGTGTGAAAACAGCAAAAACGAAAAGTAAAAAATCTTTTTTTTATAACGATATGTCAAAAGAGAAGCAGATAAAATTTTATAGCACAGCAAATGAGTATGATACAGCAGTAAATGAGTATATGTGTAACATTGAATTAAAACATTGAGTGATATTGCATGTAGTGAAATATAACCAATAGAAAAAAAACACAATAGAAGTCCTCTATGTATTTAAATATTTTGAGAGGGAAGGGTAGAAATTTAAATTGAGAAAGGAAAAAAAATGTGCTTATAACTGTAAATGTTAAAAAAGAGCATCTGACATGTAAACAACTTTAATGTAAAATGTTTAGTGTGAAATACCTCATTGAGAGTATCTTACTTGTTTTCCTTTTTTTGTTTATAAAAAGGAGAGAGTGGTAATTAAGATGATAAAGAAAGGACAGTTATTACAATTTTAAGTGTATGTAAAAAAAAACAAGAAAAAAACACAAGTACTGAACCTAAGCGGGATGGAAAAAGTCAACGGTATGTGTGTAAACAAAACCCAAAATTTGAGTTTTCTATGAACCACAAATAGCATACGCTATACGATGAACTGACGTGTGTGTATGTGTGTATATAATCTATGAAGTATGCTATGAGAAAACTATGAGCAATGATTTCCGTGTATGCAAAAAAATCCGAAAAAAAAACAAAAAAAAACAACAACTATGAACTATACTATGAGCAACAATGAGTAACTATGAGCGAATTTCCCTATATACACAAAAAATCACAAACAACGAGCTACATGTATATATAAAAACAAAAAGAATACCGTCGAAAATGTCTATCAACCAGTACCTATATTGATTTTTCTCTCGTTTTTTTTTCCTTTTATAAAATTAAAGATGTGGTAAAGAGGAAAGCAAATGTAATGGCCTTCTGAGTAAAATGTGGTAAACCAAGTGAAAAAAAAATATATATCTGTGTATAAAGATGAGAAAAATATAAAAATCAGAACAAATGTTAGGACTGTAAATTGAAAAAGAATGTGCTTGTTTTACCTTGCCATATGAATAGTTTACAACATGATTAAGATAATATAACTATATTTTACCTTTACCTGTTTCTTTTATAGACCTAAAAACAAGAACTTGAGTTGTTAAACCTATACTCGGAAAAAAAATGATGCGTAGACATCATGGCGTGTGAATTTATTACAGGCTGTCTCCCCTATGAATATGCATCTGTAAGCTGTAGACTACACATAAAACTGAAGAGTACACTCAAAATAATGTGAAAGAAGATGTATAAAATATAATAGCATTAATAAACATTTAAGGTTGCTTAATAAAAAAAAAATCAGTACAATACCTAAATTTGAGAAATCACGACGTAGACATCAAGTAAAAAATATTGCCATTATATTGGAGTAGAGGAATGTATTGAGTCACCAGTAAAAAAAAAATTAAAAAAATGGGACAATGTAAATAAAGGTGTATATAACGTAACATAAAAGGTATGTTAAATCGAGCAAATTAAGCAACTAGGTTTTGAGAAAAAAAAATGTTGTGAAGAAAAGAAAATGCTTAATGTTCATGTGAACCGAGATACATATTGACCTAGAATATTGAATTTTTACTACCGATGGGATATTTGACAGTGCGCGTGTAAAGTATTGAGTAGTCACAATGAATGAAATTAGCATTGAATTGAAATGACACTGCATGTGTGACATTAGTGAACATCAAAACCATTGAACTGTAAACGAATGTGTAAATAAATAAAAGGGGCACTGTTTTTGTATCTCAATAGTGTGTGTAAAAATGTTAATTGAATGAATAAGAAAAAGCTAAGTGTTTGAATATATCTTAAAAAAATTGTAATCTTTAAGTAAGTTTAAATACTTATTTAAATTTATTATGAACAAAAATTTATTCGTGTGATCATGCATGTAATATATTCCATTTTCAAATCAGCAACAGACCTTATTCGCTGAATGAAAACAAAATATTTATTTCTGATATAAAGTTATTCCGCGAAAATAACTCAATGAAAGAATAACATACATGAAACACAATAAGAAACTAAATAAAAGTGCAGTTGATTAAATTTTGAATTATAATTACTACTATATAAAGAGTTTCTATTTATGAACTGAACAGACATGTTAACCGCAAGCGTAGATGTATCGTGTCGTAGAAATGTTGAATGGGAAAAAAATAGTAACATGCGGGAAGTCGGAATGGACTTTAGAAAGAGAGGGGAAAAAAGGGAGTGACAGGCAATATCACTTTAATATGAACAAATAATAAACTCGTGTTCATTCATCCTCTTTTTTATCTTTAGGTGAAATCTAAAGCTTAAATTTAACATAAATTGAGTGTTTGAAATTCAGAATAACTTAACATAGGGAGATTGAAATTGGCAAAATAACTACTAAGATAAAATATTGATTGAACTGAATTTAAAATCAATTCTATAATTATTATCATTATTCCTTTATTTTTGGAGTTTCATAATTTTAAAACACATCACACTATAAGAATGTGAAGGGAAAAAAATCGCACACTTACTTAAAGATAATCCAGAATATATATATATATATATATATATATATATATAAAATAAACGTTGAAATACCTTAAAAATATATAATTGTAAATAATAAAAAATATGAAATAGTTGCAAAATATATGAGCATAAAGATATATGTATACTAATATGCATGATTTACCTTCAAAGGAGTTTATAAGAGAATGGTCAAAGTGAATGTGTACAAAAACATAAAATTTCGCAATATAATATATTACAATATATGAAAAATGGAATAAAATCAGTGCTGCAAACCAAACAAACCCTAGAACTTGCTGTCTCTTTCTTACCTTTAGGCTTCATTTGTAAGATATGTGAGAAGAAATAAATACAAAACTTTATATGCGTATATAATATGTGTTATATTTATCAAATACAAAACCGAAAATAATAATTATGAACTTAAATAAGATAAACAAAAGTATTTTGTATTATTAAGTTAAGCTGTTAGAAAAAAAATCGGTGCAGAGGGACAAGAAAATTCTTTACGGTTGTGTTCTCAAAGGAGAATTATAGACCAGCTATACATTTAATCAATTAAGAAAAACACCAAAAGAATCAAATGCAATTCAGATAGAAACAATTGCACTATCTGTGAATTGCACTATGTCACACTGTATTATTTTTTTTATTATATTAAAAACTGAAAACTAAGTGATAAAAGAAAAAAAATAATCTGAAATTTTGCAGCACCTTTATAGGTGTCAAATAAAAGTTTTAATAAAAATGAACCTGTATAATTTTTTTTAAATATGCCTTTTTGCTTAAACTATGTATCAATTTTATTCAACGAAGCACACACATATTTTTCAACAATATTAAAAAAATACTACAAAATTGTGTATTTTCAACCAAAACTCAACTTAACAATAAGTAATTATGCATTAGACCATTCTCTAAATTATACAAAATACACATGAAATAAAATATATATCAAATAGAAAAAGTATATTGTAAACAGTACACACAAAATTCCTGTAGTGCAGACAGAGAAGTCTTTCTTTTTTTTGTGTGTGTGTGGGAAATAAACCACTCTATTAGTCACTGCTTATTTGTATAAAACAATGGAAGTTTTATCTTTCTCTTCCTTTTTTTTTAGTTATGAGAAGTATAAGATTCTTCATTTCGTTATACTGTTTATCAACAAAAATGAGAAAACCAGTTAATGAGAACGTATATAAGGAATTATGTGTAACACATTTTTTTAAACCAAAAATTCACATACACAGTTTAAAAACCTGGTAATATTAATATAAATGCTTTAAAGTCCAAAAACGAGTTTTTAAAAACACGGTAATATTAATATAAATGTTTTAAAGTTAAAAAAAAACGAGTGTAAAACTCGTACGTTATGAAACTATAAGAATAGTTTTTCTCTAAAAATTTATTGTAAAATTCTTAGTTATTTCCCTTTTTTAAAAAACACTGCATTTCCTTAAAAAAATATATGTTATTCATTTCTTAAAACAAAACCATTTCTATAAAATGACTGTCTATCTAAAGTTTTTTTTTGTTTAATATACATTTGAAATAGGAAATTAAATGATATATAATCACACTTACCTTGAGATTACCACCACAAATAAATTTTTATTAAATGTGATTGCAAATTAGATTATAATAAAATATAATAATTTAGTAAAATCACTAAAGACTTCCTTGAATATTAAAGTAAAAATGATAGCCAAATGATGTTATACGAAGTATTTTGAACTTATAGTTTCATTTGCCTAAATTATTTATTAGATCACATTCGATCACAAATTGATGAGGCATCTCTTGAAATATAGTAAGTATGTCACTTTGTTAATGAATCGTGGTATCAATAGAAGAAGAAAATAATAATCAGCGCGTTGCATTCTTTCTTTCTTTTTTGTGAGCTATGGAAGAATGAAAGCGAAAGTTAGCTGATGACGTCACAAGACGTAGGAACACTGATTATTTTGATATTCTGCATCGTTCACAGAAAAAAAAATGTGCGAGTTGAAGGTTGCCTGAAAGCGGTCGAGTTCGTTGAATTAATAAATCACGAAAAACACAGAGAAAGAAAAATCTGGAATCCTTTTTTTTTTGTTGACTTTAAACAAAACGGCAATAATCCCACAGACAGACAGCAGATGTTAGATTTTAGATATTTATATTTGTTGGGATATAGTTCTTTATATTTGCGTGCAGAAAATTCCGAAAATAAATGTTTTGAAAATTAATCAATTTCCAAACGATGAAAGCGTCAAACTTTGTGATTTCGTTCAACATGCAGAGCCGTCCTTAGCGAAAGCGAGTCCGGGTGCAAGAACTTTTGCGAGGGCCTTCCATTCTGACCAATGTTTCCAATTTAGCTGTTTTTTTTTATTCATCTACCAGAAATTTTTAATAGTAATTTTGCTTTATTTAATGTCAGATATTGTGTGATTAAATAAAGTAAAGGCAACTATTCGGAAATTCTGGTAGATATTTTGAACAAAATTCCCCTAAATTGGCAGCATTACTTCTCACAACGTAATAGGCTTTTGAAAAAGCACACGCTTGAATGACATACACAGTGGTACATCAAGGATTACACTTTTTTATGCGTGTGTGTTGGGGGTAGTATGTTTTAATATTTTATAGAGACTGACCAATTTGGTTTCATAATACTCGAACTGGGCTTGGTCTATTCTTTTTTCAGCAGATTTTGACGGGCGGAGAATTGATTCTGGCCTTGTCATATCGGAGAGGCTTTTTCTTTCTTTCTTTTTTTTTTTTCAGGGGGGGGAGGAGTTAGTTAATAATATTGTACAGTCGTTAATAAAAGAGAGAGAGAGAGAAGATTATTTCTTTACTTTTCCCCATACTTTTTAATCGTCAAAATGCTGCAGAGTAATACGAAAGGTACTGTTCGACTGAAAATTTTGTCAATTTTTCGAATTTGAATACAAATTTTGAAAGAGAAATCCTATACATACTAAAAATTGTATCGACTTAAAAATAAAAATCTTTTCATTAGCCAACCGTCACCTACCTCGCTCTGTTATTTTTTTTATCGAAGTCCCCCCCCCCTATATTTTAGTGTATCATAAATATAAGGGGCTCACAATTTAAAATACTTATAACGCGATCTGTAATTATCGTATTGTCTCATATTTTGTACGATAAATATAATTTTTATAAGGAAGGGATTTTTAACTGAAGTCCCTAAATTTTAGTATAGCACGAATATAAGGGTTCATTAACTAAAAACTCTTATAAATCAGATCCAAATTGTCGCGGGTCAAACAAATTTTGTTTGATAAACCTTTTAGTTGGAAGGACTCTGCCGATTTGTTATCGAAACTGGCCACATTTTAATGTATTATAAATATAAGATGGTTACATATTAAACACTTATAACTCTAGCTGTAGTTGTCGGAGTAACTCATACTTTGTGTGTCATTTTTTTATTTATCATATTAATGCGACAAAGCACCCCCCCCCCTTTATGAAGGTTGCGTTTACCACACAAAATAAGAGTGTTCGACAATAATTACAGCTCAAGTTATAAGTATTTTAAGTTGTTAGCCCATTATACTTATGATACACTAAAATAAGGGGGTTTATATAAAAAATTGACAGAGCCCACCTCTTTGAAAACGATTACGTTTTTCGTACTAAATTTGTGTGGACTGTGACAATTTCAATCCGAGTTATAAGTGTTTATGTTTATCGTGCCCTTATATTCACACTATAATAAAATTTAGGGTTCCGGTTAAAAAAACTGACTAAGTCCCCCCCACCCCCACCCCGCCACTTTATAAAGATTAAGTTTCCATACAAAATATGAATATTCTGCGATAATTACAGCTCGAGTTATAAGTGTTTTAAGTTGTTAGCCCATTATACTTATGATACACTAAAATAAGGGGGTTTATATAAAAAATTGACAGAGCCCACCTCTTTGAAAACGATTACGTTTTTCGTACTAAATTTGTGTGGACTGTGACAATTTCAATCCGAGTTATAAGTGTTTATGTTTATCGTGCCCTTATATTCACACTATAATAAAATTTAGGGTTCCGGTTAAAAAAAACTGACTAAGTCCCCCCCACCCCCACCCCGCCACTTTATAAAGATTAAGTTTCCATACAAAATATGAATATTCTGCGATAATTACAGCTCGAGTTATAAGTGTTTTAAGTTGTCAGCACCTTATATTTATAATATACTAAAATATCTGTAGTTTTGATAAAAAATCGACTGAACCTCACTCTTCCCCTTAAATTGATTACGTTTACGTTTACCATGCAAAATTTGCATTAACAGCGACAATTTGGATCCGAGTTATAAGTATTTGTGTTATGGAGCCTTTATATTTGCACTATACTAAATTTTAGGGTCTTCTGTTAAAATCTGACAATGCCTCCTGTAAAAATTATGTCACTTTGTTCATGCACACAAAATTTGAGCCCGCTGTGACAGTTTGATAACGAGTTATAAGAGTTTAAATTTGTCGGGCTCATATATTCAGTTTTTTATAAAAATTTAGGGGTTTCATAATAAAATGATATAATGGCCCTCATGATGTTGAACCAAACAACGTTTGGTTCTACCTTCTTTGCAGCCTTCGACAATTAGAATCCAAGCTATAGGGGGGGGGGCGAAATGGCGTCGACGAGACCGGAGTGTCATGTACTCTGAATTTTATTATGAAATAGATAACTCATAGCAAAATAAATAATAATTATTTAGCTTTTTCCATTAATTTGTTTTTCGGGAGCGAGGCCTTCCTAGGCGCGAGGCCCTGTGCGGCCGCACATGTCGCACACCCCTAAGGACGGTTCTGTCAACATGAAAGTCTATGATGAACATTTTGTCGATCATTTATGAAAAAGGTTTTAATTACGTCTACGTCACAGTCTCTGATATATCCGGAACGGGTATAAAAGTTGAAATAGCAGCCAATATAACATATCCATTTGTGGAGATAATATAGGTTTCGGCCAGACTTTTTTTTGCAAGATAAGTCCGTAAAAATACTTTAGATGCAGGATATATATTAGTGGAAAGTAAGGCGAGGTGACACATAAAGAAATTCTCGCAGATGTGATGTTGGGAGTAGCTATAAGTCGAAGTCCGATTCAGTTATGGAAAATAATTTTTTTATAGTTATCCAGTCAAAAACAAAGTATTTCATTTTGTAAGACGGCGTTGAGCATCATAAAAGCTGCTCGTACGATGTTGACAAATCCATGAAAATCCAAAAGTTTTTTCTTTTTTTTTTTTTTTTTTTTTTTTTTTTTTTTACAGACAAATGTAGCGCTTCAAATTAATTAATAGCAGCCCTCCTCCTCGTTAAACACGACGACCTGCACGTATTGGCGTTTTGCACCAAGTTATGTTCTGAAGTTTTCGTTAGTCCAAGGTGATGTCAGCCAATTTTTAAATACCCAAAGGTTCTGTAAGGAATAAACACACAAAATGCTGAAGAGATAAATGCGTCAGGTTACGATATTAAGAATATTTATTTTTGCAGTTGTCCCAGGGTAGGTTACACACAGGTCGCCGCCCCGTAAGCAGGGTATGTGAGGAGGAGGCTTAAAAGTTACATATCAAGTGAAGTCAAGGGCAGGCGGCGAGAGAGTGGCTTCTGTTACAAAATTTCTTTTCGCTGTTACAGTAATGACATGGCGATAATTAGATACGCCAATTAGCCAGATAACATGCTGTTTTGGCGAGAACAATGTGATAAGAAACAAGTGGTAATAGTCCGTTAATGATAATCCTATGGGGAAGAGATGAATGTAAAATATGAATTTTAAGCGCCAGAATGGAGATATGGAATTTTGGTAAACCAGACAAAACCGCATGGAGCCCTTTCTCACGGAGTTAGCTTAAAGAATTAAGAACTGGGATTAAAAATAGAATTGGTACGTTAGAGATATTATATATTAAAGGCATCTGGACAATTGGGAAAATAATGAAATACGTTAAAAGGAATGAAAACTAAACGAACAAAAATGTAGGCGTAAGAATGTAAGTGAAGTTTGGACGCCGAAAGCAAAGAGCGGATTATAATGGGAACAAATTCTTTTTTTTTATAACGGCATGATTTATGCGGTGAGGTGAGGAAAGAGATCCGAATGAATTAAAGAACGCTTAATAAAAGAGAAATACGGGGAGTAGCTAGATTTTATAACACGAAAACAAAATAATTTTAAAGAAAGAGAAATTTAGAAAAAGTGAGGGGATGGGGGAATTAATTTTAAGAAAGTGGAATATGTGAAGTTAAATCCACTTCACATATATCTCCCCAACAACCGAAGACGAAAAACAATGAAGGTCCATAGGAAACGGAAAACCACCCGTGTCTTTTCACTAACAAGAAAAATTGAATAAAAAATTAAGAATAAAGTAATTGTTATAGAAAACCCTGGTAACTACATGAAATAATTAAAATAACAATACACAACAATAATCTTGATTAAGAAAAACAAATACATCATGTCTCAAATATATATGCATGCCTTCATAAGCATGACACAAACCAAACTGGGTCGACCTCTTACGTTTGAAAATTAAAATATATGAATGAGCTTAAAATTTTAAATCTCTTTCTGGATTTTATTTTCTCTTTTCTTTTCTTTAAGTGTGCACACGTATTATAAAACATAACCAGAAACTAAATGAAAATTAACTTGAATTTAAAATTCAAGAAAATAGCAATTTTTTTATAAATTGCAAGAAATGTTGGTTGTTTCCAACATCAAATATTTTTTTTTGAGACATGAAACTAAATAAAAAATAAAACACAAAACAAATAATACATGTAATAAATATGAGTACTCCATAGGTGAACAAACAAAAAAAATTAAAGTGAAACTAAATACCAAATTGTTTTTTTTTTATAAAATGTAAACTATTCTAAAATGGCATGAGAATGAATAAGCATGGAAAATTAGGAACAGATTGTATAAATATGCATGTTTCTGTGATGGCTTATCTAAGAAAAAAAATTTTAACTGACAAACAATTTAGAAATCATATGTCATGTGTGTTCATTTTTTTTATTGAGGAAAAAAAAACTTAATTATGATAACCTATTGGATGTGTATTAAAAATTTAACAAAAAGTTTAGAGAGGAACAAAAAACGTATATTGCGAACTACGAAACAGGCGACATTGTAAAAGAAAGACATTGTGTGTGTGTGTGAGTGCAACTTGTGCTAACATCCTAAGTTTGATGATATATGTACATGATCTGTACCAGGCGAAGTCTGCACGAGTCTGTAAGAAGAGAGGAGGTACACCTGTTTGAAGAACGAACAAAATTCGTGAATAAGGAAATCTTATCACGTGAACAGTGTTTTCAGTGTGTGAAAACAGCAAAAACGAAAAGTAAAAAATCTTTTTTTTATAACGATATGTCAAAAGAGAAGCAGATAAAATTTTATAGCACAGCAAATGAGTATGATACAGCAGTAAATGAGTATATGTGTAACATTGAATTAAAACATTGAGTGATATTGCATGTAGTGAAATATAACCAATAGAAAAAAAACACAATAGAAGTCATCTATGTATTTAAATATTTTGAGAGGGAAGGGTAGAAATTTAAATTGAGAAAGGAAAAAAAATGTGCTTATAACTGTAAATGTTAAAAAAGAGCATCTGACATGTAAACAACTTTAATGTAAAATGTTTAGTGTGAAATACCTCATTGAGAGTATCTTACTTGTTTTCCTTTTTTTGTTTATAAAAAGGAGAGAGTGGTAATAAAGATGATAAAGAAAGGGCAGTTATTACAATTTTAAGTGTATGTAAAAAAAAACAAGAAAAAAACACAAGTACTGAACCTAAGCGGGATGGAAAAAGTCAACGGTATGCGTGTAAACAAAACCCAAAATTTGAGTTTTCTATGAACCACAAATAGCATACGCTATACGATGAACTGACGTGTGTGTATGTGTGTATATAATCTATGAAGTATGCTATGAGAAAACTATGAGCAATGATTTCCGTGTATGCAAAAAAATCCGAAAAAAAACAAAAAAAAACAACAACTATGAACTATACTATGAGCAACAATGAGTAACTATGAGCGAATTTCCCTATATACACAAAAAATCACAAACAACGAGCTACATGTATATAAAAAAAACAAAAAGAATACCGTCGAAAATGTCTATCAACCAGTATTTATATTGATTTTTCTCTCGTTTTTTTTTCCTTTTATAAAATTAAAGATGTGGTAAAGAGGAAAGCAAATGTAATGGCCTTCTGAGTAAAATGTGGTAAACCAAGTGAAAAAAAAATATATATCTGTGTATAAAGATGAGAAATATATAGTAATCAGAACAAATGTTAGGACTGTAAATTGAAAAAGAATGTGCTTGTTTTACCTTGCCATATGAATAGTTTACAACATGATTAAGATAATATAACTATATTTTACCTTTACCTGTTTCTTTTATAGACCTAAAAACAAGAACTTGAGTTGTTAAACCTATACTCGGAAAAAAAAATGATGCGTAGACATCATGGCGTGTGAATTTATTACAGGCTGTCTGCCCTATGAATATGCATCTGTAAGTTGTAGACTACACATAAAACTGAAGAGTACACTCAAAATAATGTGAAAGAAGATGTATAAAATATAATAGCATTAATAAACATTTAAGGTTGCTTAATAAAAAAAAATCAGTACAATACCTAAATTTGAGAAATCACGACGTAGACATCAAGTAAAAAATATTGCCATTATATTGGAGTAGAGGAATGTATTGAGTCACCAGTAAAAAAAAATTTAAAAAAATGGGACAATGTAAATAAAGGTGTATATAACGTAACATAAAAGGTATGTTAAATCGAGCAAATTAAGCAACTAGGTTTTGAGAAAAAAAAATGTTGTGAAGAAAAGAAAATGCTTAATGTTCATGTGAACCGAGATACATATTGACCTAGAATATTAAATTTTTACTACCGATGGGATATTTGACAGTGCGCGTGTAAAGTATTGAGTAGTCACAATGAATGAAATTAGCATTGAATTGAAATGACACTGCATGTGTGACATTAGTGAACATCAAAACCATTGAACTGTAAACGAATGTGTAAATAAATAAAAGGGGCACTGTTTTTGTATCTCAATAGTGTGTGTAAAAATGTTAATTGAATGAATAAGAAAAAGCTAAGTGTTTGAATATATCTTAAAAAAATTGTAATCTTTAAGTAAGTTTAAATACTTATTTAAATTTATTATGAACAAAAATTTATTCGTGTGATCATGCATGTAATATATTCCATTTTCAAATCAGCAACAGACCTTATTCGCTGAATGAAAACAAAATATTTATTTCTGATATAAAGTTATTCCGCGAAAATAACTCAATGAAAGAATAACATACATGAAACACAATAAGAAACTAAATAAAAGTGCAGTTGATTAAATTTTGAATTATAATTACTACTATATAAAGAGTTTCTATTTATGAACTGAACAGACATGTTAACCGCAAGCGTAGATGTATCGTGTCGTAGAAATGTTGAATGGGAAAAAAATAGTAACATGCGGGAAGTCGGAATGGACTTTAGAAAGAGAGGGGAAAAAAGGGAGTGACAGGCAATATCACTTTAATATGAACAAATAATAAACTCGTGTTCATTCATCCTCTTTTTTATCTTTAGGTGAAATCTAAAGCTTAAATTTAACATAAATTGAGTGTTTGAAATTCAGAATAACTTAACATAGGGAGATTGAAATTGGCAAAATAACTACTAAGATAAAATATTGATTGAACTGAATTTAAAATCAATTCTATAATTATTATCATTATTCCTTTATTTTTGGAGTTTCATAATTTTAAAACACATCACACTATAAGAATGTGAAGGGAAAAAAATCGCACACTTACTTAAAGATAATCCAGAATATATATATATATATATATATATATATATATATATATAAAATAAACGTTGAAATACCTTAAAAATATATAATTGTAAATAATAAAAAATATGAAATAGTTGCAAAATATATGAGCATAAAGATATATGTATACTAATATGCATGATTTACCTTCAAAGGAGTTTATAAGAGAATGGTCAAAGTGAATGTGTACAAAAACATAAAATTTCGCAATATAATATATTACAATATATGAAAAATGGAATAAAATCAGTGCTGCAAACCAAACAAACCCTAGAACTTGCTGTCTCTTTCTTACCTTTAGGCTTCATTTGTAAGATATGTGAGAAGAAATAAATACAAAACTTTATATGCGTATATAATATGTGTTATATTTATCAAATACAAAACCGAAAATAATAATTATGAACTTAAATAAGATAAACAAAAGTATTTTGTATTATTAAGTTAAGCTGTTAGAAAAAAAAATCGGTCCAGAAGGACAAGAAAATTCTTTACGGTTGTGTTCTCAAAGGAGAATTATAGACCAGCTATACATTTAATCAATTAAGAAAAACACCAAAAGAATCAAATGCAATTCAGATAGAAACAATTGCACTATCTGTGAATTGCACTATGTCACACTGTATTATTTTTTTTATTATATTAAAAACTGAAAACTAAGTGATAAAAGAAAAAAAATAATCTGAAATTTTGCAGCACCTTTATAGGTGTCAAATAAAAGTTTTAATAAAAATGAACCTGTATAATTTTTTTTAAATATGCATTTTTGCTTAAACTATGTATCAATTTTATTCAACGAAGCACACACATATTTTTCAACAATATTAAAAAAATACTACAAAAGTGTGTATTTTCAACCAAAACTCAACTTAACAATAAGTAATTATGCATTAGACCATTCTCTAAATTATACAAAATACACATGAAATAAAATATATATCAAATAGAAAAAGTATATTGTAAACAGTACACACAAAATTCCTGTAGTGCAGACAGAGAAGTCTTTCTTTTTTTTTTGTGTGTGTGGGAAATAAACCACTCCATTAATCACTGCTTATTTGTATAAAACAATGGAAGTTTTATCTTTCTCTTCCTTTTTTTTTAGTTATGAGAAGTATAAGATTCTTCATTTCGTTATACTGTTTATCAACAAAAATGAGAAAACCAGTTAATGAGAACGTATATAAGGAATTATGTGTAACACATTTTTTTAAACCAAAAATTCACATACACAGTTTAAAAACCTGGTAATATTAATATAAATGCTTTAAAGTCCAAAAACGAGTTTTTAAAAACACGGTAATATTAATATAAATGTTTTAAAGTTAAAAAAAAACGAGTGTAAAACTCGTACGTTATGAAACTATAAGAATAGTTTTTCTCTAAAAATTTATTGTAAAATTCTTAGTTATTTCCCTTTTTTTAAAAACACTGCATTTCCTTAAAAAAATATATGTTATTCATTTCTTAAAACAAAACCATTTCTATAAAATGACTGTCTATCTAAAGTTTTTTTTTTTGTTTAATATACATTTGAAATAGGAAATTAAATGATATATAATCACACTTACCTTGAGATTACCACCACAAATAAATTTTTATTAAATGTGATTGCAAATTAGATTATAATAAAATATAATAATTTAGTAAAATCACTAAAGACTTCCTTGAATATTAAAGTAAAAATGATAGCAAAATGATGTTATACGAAGTATTTTGAACTTATAGTTTCATTTGCCTAAATTATTTATTAGATCACATTCGATCACAAATTGATGAGGCATCTCTTGAAATATAGTAAGTATGTCACTTTGTTAATGAATCGTGGTATCAATAGAAGAAGAAAAAAATAATCAGCGCGTTGCATTCTTTCTTTCTTTTTTGTGAGCTATGGAAGAATGAAAGCGAAAGTTAGCTGATGACGTCACAAGACGTAGGAACACTGATTATTTTGATATTCTGCATCGTTCACAGAAAAAAAAATGTGCGAGTTGAAGGTTGCCTGAAAGCGGTCGAGTTCGTTGAATTAATAAATCACGAAAAACACAGAGAAAGAAAAATCTGGAATCCTTTTTTTTTTTGTTGACTTTAAACAAAACGGCAATAATCCCACAGACAGACAGCAGATGTTAGATTTTAGATATTTATATTTGTTGGGATATAGTTCTTTATATTTGCGTGCAGAAAATTCCGAAAATAAATGTTTTGAAAATTAATCAATTTCCAAACGATGAAAGCGTCAAACTTTGTGATTTCGTTCAACATGAAAGTCTATGATGAACATTTTGTCGATCATTTATGAAAAAGGTTTTAATTACGTCTACGTCACAGTCTCTGATATATCCGGAACGGGTATAAAAGTTGAAATAGCAGCCAATATAACATATCCATTTGTTGAGATAATATAGGTTTCGGCCAGACTTTTTTTTGCAAGATAAGTCCGTAAAAATACTTTAGATGCAGGATATATATTAGTGGAAAGTAAGGCGAGGTGACACATAAAGAAATTCTCGCAGATGTGATGTTGGGAGTAGCTATAAGTCGAAGTCCGATTCAGTTATGGAAAATAATTTTTTTATAGTTATCCAGTCAAAAACAAAGTATTTCATTTTGTAAGACGGCGTTGAGCATCATAAAAGCTGCTCGTACGATGTTGACAAATCCATGAAAATCCAAAAGTTTTTTTTTTTTTTTTTTTTTTTTTTTTTTACAGACAAATGTAGCGCTTCAAATTAATTAATAGCAGCCCTCCACCTCGTTAAACACGACGACCTGCACGTATTGGCGTTTTGCACCAAGTTATGTTCTGAAGTTTTCGTTAGTCCAAGGTGATGTCAGCCAATTTTTAAATACCCAAAGGTTCTGTAAGGAATAAACACACAAAATGCTGAAGAGATAAATGCGTCAGGTTACGATATTAAGAATATTTATTTTTGCAGTTGTCCCAGGGTAGGTTACACACAGGTCGCCGCCCCGTAAGCAGGGTGTGTGAGGAGGAGGCTTAAAAGTTACATATCAAGTGAAGTCAAGGGCAGGCGGCGAGAGAGTGGCTTCTGTTACAAAATTTCTTTTCGCTGTTACAGTAATGACATGGCGATAATTAGATACGCCAATTAGCCAGATAACATGCTGTTTTGGCGAGAACAATGTGATAAGAAACAAGTGGTAATAGTCCGTTAATGATAATCCTATGGGGAAGAGATGAATGTAAAATATGAATTTTAAGCGCCAGAATGGAGATATGGAATTTTGGTAAACCAGACAAAACCGCATGGAGCCCTTTCTCACGGAGTTAGCTTAAAGAATTAAGAACTGGGATTAAAAATAGAATTGGTACGTTAGAGATATTATATATTAAAGGCATCTGGACAATTGGGAAAATAATGAAATACGTTAAAAGGAATGAAAACTAAACGAACAAAAATGTAGGCGTAAGAATGTAAGTGAAGTTTGGACGCCGAAAGAAAAGAGCGGATTATAATGGGAACAAATTCTTTTTTTTTATAACGGCATGATTTATGCGGTGAGGAAAGAGATCCGAATGAATTAAAGAACGCTTAATAAAAGAGAAATACGGGGAGTAGCTAGATTTTATAACACGAAAACAAAATAATTTTAAAGAAAGAGAAATTTAGAAAAAGTGAGGGGATGGGGGAATTAATTTTAAGAAAGTGGAATATGTGAAGTTAAATCCACTTCACATATATCTCCCTAACAACCGAAGACGAAAAACAATGAAGGTCCATAGGAAACGGAAAACCACACGTGTCTTTTCACTAACAAGAAAAATTAAATAAAAAATTAAGAATAAAGTAATTGTTATAGAAAACCCTGGTAACTACATGAAATAATTAAAATAACAATACACAACAATAATCTTGATTAAAAAAAACAAATACATCATGTCTCAAATATATATGCATGCCTTCATAAGCATGACACAAACCAAACTGGGTCGACCTCTTACGTTGGAAAATTAAAATATATGAATGAGCTTAAAATTTTAAATCTCTTTCTGGATTTTATTTTCTCTTTTCTTTTCTTTAAGTGTGCACACGTATTATAAAACATAACCAGAAACTAAATGAAAATTAACTTGAAATTAAAATTCAAGAAAATAGCAATTTTTTTATAAATTGCAAGAAATGTTGGTTGTTTCCAACATCAAATATTTTTTTTTGAGACATGAAACTAAATAAAAAATAAAACACAAAACAAATAATACATGTATAAAATATGAGTACTCCATAGGTGAACAAACAAAAAAAATTAAAGTGAAACTAAATACCAAATTGTTTTTTTTTTATAAAATGTAAACTATTCTAAAATGGCATGAGAATGAATAAGCATGGAAAATTAGGAACAGATTGTATAAATATGCATGTTTCTGTGATGGCTTATCTAAGAAAAAATTTTTTAACTGACAAACAATTTAGAAATCATATGTCATGTGTGTTCATTTTTTTTATTGAGGAAAAAAAAAACTTAATTATGATAACCTATTGGATGTGTATTAAAAATTTAACAAAAAGTTTAGAGAGGAACAAAAAACGTATATTGCGAACTACGAAACAGGCGACATTGTAAAAGAAAGACATTGTGTGTGTGTGTGAGTGCAACTTGTGCTAACATCCTAAGTTTGATGATATATGTACATGATCTGTACCAGGCGAAGTCTGCACGAGTCTGTAAGAAGAGAGGAGGTACACCTGTTTGAAGAACGAACAAAATTCGTGAATAAGGAAATCTTATCACGTGAACAGTGTTTTCAGTGTGTGAAAACAGCAAAAACGAAAAGTAAAAAATCTTTTTTTTATAACGATATGTCAAAAGAGAAGCAGATAAAATTTTATAGCACAGCAAATGAGTATGATACAGCAGTAAATGAGTATATGTGTAACATTGAATTAAAACATTGAGTGATATTGCATGTAGTGAAATATAACCAATAGAAAAAAAACACAATAGAAGTCCTCTATGTATTTAAATATTTTGAGAGGGAAGGGTAGAAATTTAAATTGAGAAAGGAAAAAAAATGTGCTTTTAACTGTAAATGTTAAAAAAGAGCATCTGACATGTAAACAACTTTAATGTAAAATGTTTAGTGTGAAATACCTCATTGAGAGTATCTTACTTGTTTTCCTTTTTTTGTTTATAAAAAGGAGAGAGTGGTAATTAAGATGATAAAGAAAGGACAGTTATTACAATTTTAAGTGTATGTAAAAAAAAACAAGAAAAAAACACAAGTACTGAACCTAAGCGGGATGGAAAAAGTCAACGGTATGTGTGTAAACAAAACCCAAAATTTGAGTTTTCTATGAACCACAAATAGCATACGCTATACGATGAACTGACGTGTGTGTATGTGTGTATATAATCTATGAAGTATGCTATGAGAAAACTATGAGCAATGATTTCCGTGTATGCAAAAAAATCCGAAAAAAAAACAAAAAAAAACAACAACTATGAACTATACTATGAGCAACAATGAGTAACTATGAGCGAATTTCCCTATATACACAAAAAATCACAAACAACGAGCTACATGTATATATAAAAACAAAAAGAATACCGTCGAAAATGTCTATCAACCAGTACCTATATTGATTTTTCTCTCGTTTTTTTTTCCTTTTATAAAATTAAAGATGTGGTAAAGAGGAAAGCAAATGTAATGGCCTTCTGAGTAAAATGTGGTAAACCAAGTGAAAAAAAAATATATATCTGTGTATAAAGATGAGAAAAATATAAAAATCAGAACAAATGTTAGGACTGTAAATTGAAAAAGAATGTGCTTGTTTTACCTTGCCATATGAATAGTTTACAACATGATTAAGATAATATAACTATATTTTACCTTTACCTGTTTCTTTTATAGACCTAAAAACAAGAACTTGAGTTGTTAAACCTATACTCGGAAAAAAAATGATGCGTAGACATCATGGCGTGTGAATTTATTACAGGCTGTCTCCCCTATGAATATGCATCTGTAAGCTGTAGACTACACATAAAACTGAAGAGTACACTCAAAATAATGTGAAAGAAGATGTATAAAATATAATAGCATTAATAAACATTTAAGGTTGCTTAATAAAAAAAAAATCAGTACAATACCTAAATTTGAGAAATCACGACGTAGACATCAAGTAAAAAATATTGCCATTATATTGGAGTAGAGGAATGTATTGAGTCACCAGTAAAAAAAAAATTAAAAAAATGGGACAATGTAAATAAAGGTGTATATAACGTAACATAAAAGGTATGTTAAATCGAGCAAATTAAGCAACTAGGTTTTGAGAAAAAAAAATGTTGTGAAGAAAAGAAAATGCTTAATGTTCATGTGAACCGAGATACATATTGACCTAGAATATTGAATTTTTACTACCGATGGGATATTTGACAGTGCGCGTGTAAAGTATTGAGTAGTCACAATGAATGAAATTAGCATTGAATTGAAATGACACTGCATGTGTGACATTAGTGAACATCAAAACCATTGAACTGTAAACGAATGTGTAAATAAATAAAAGGGGCACTGTTTTTGTATCTCAATAGTGTGTGTAAAAATGTTAATTGAATGAATAAGAAAAAGCTAAGTGTTTGAATATATCTTAAAAAAATTGTAATCTTTAAGTAAGTTTAAATACTTATTTAAATTTATTATGAACAAAAATTTATTCGTGTGATCATGCATGTAATATATTCCATTTTCAAATCAGCAACAGACCTTATTCGCTGAATGAAAACAAAATATTTATTTCTGATATAAAGTTATTCCGCGAAAATAACTCAATGAAAGAATAACATACATGAAACACAATAAGAAACTAAATAAAAGTGCAGTTGATTAAATTTTGAATTATAATTACTACTATATAAAGAGTTTCTATTTATGAACTGAACAGACATGTTAACCGCAAGCGTAGATGTATCGTGTCGTAGAAATGTTGAATGGGAAAAAAATAGTAACATGCGGGAAGTCGGAATGGACTTTAGAAAGAGAGGGGAAAAAAGGGAGTGACAGGCAATATCACTTTAATATGAACAAATAATAAACTCGTGTTCATTCATCCTCTTTTTTATCTTTAGGTGAAATCTAAAGCTTAAATTTAACATAAATTGAGTGTTTGAAATTCAGAATAACTTAACATAGGGAGATTGAAATTGGCAAAATAACTACTAAGATAAAATATTGATTGAACTGAATTTAAAATCAATTCTATAATTATTATCATTATTCCTTTATTTTTGGAGTTTCATAATTTTAAAACACATCACACTATAAGAATGTGAAGGGAAAAAAATCGCACACTTACTTAAAGATAATCCAGAATATATATATATATATATATATATATATATATAAAATAAACGTTGAAATACCTTAAAAATATATAATTGTAAATAATAAAAAATATGAAATAGTTGCAAAATATATGAGCATAAAGATATATGTATACTAATATGCATGATTTACCTTCAAAGGAGTTTATAAGAGAATGGTCAAAGTGAATGTGTACAAAAACATAAAATTTCGCAATATAATATATTACAATATATGAAAAATGGAATAAAATCAGTGCTGCAAACCAAACAAACCCTAGAACTTGCTGTCTCTTTCTTACCTTTAGGCTTCATTTGTAAGATATGTGAGAAGAAATAAATACAAAACTTTATATGCGTATATAATATGTGTTATATTTATCAAATACAAAACCGAAAATAATAATTATGAACTTAAATAAGATAAACAAAAGTATTTTGTATTATTAAGTTAAGCTGTTAGAAAAAAAATCGGTGCAGAGGGACAAGAAAATTCTTTACGGTTGTGTTCTCAAAGGAGAATTATAGACCAGCTATACATTTAATCAATTAAGAAAAACACCAAAAGAATCAAATGCAATTCAGATAGAAACAATTGCACTATCTGTGAATTGCACTATGTCACACTGTATTATTTTTTTTATTATATTAAAAACTGAAAACTAAGTGATAAAAGAAAAAAAATAATCTGAAATTTTGCAGCACCTTTATAGGTGTCAAATAAAAGTTTTAATAAAAATGAACCTGTATAATTTTTTTTAAATATGCCTTTTTGCTTAAACTATGTATCAATTTTATTCAACGAAGCACACACATATTTTTCAACAATATTAAAAAAATACTACAAAATTGTGTATTTTCAACCAAAACTCAACTTAACAATAAGTAATTATGCATTAGACCATTCTCTAAATTATACAAAATACACATGAAATAAAATATATATCAAATAGAAAAAGTATATTGTAAACAGTACACACAAAATTCCTGTAGTGCAGACAGAGAAGTCTTTCTTTTTTTTGTGTGTGTGTGGGAAATAAACCACTCTATTAGTCACTGCTTATTTGTATAAAACAATGGAAGTTTTATCTTTCTCTTCCTTTTTTTTTAGTTATGAGAAGTATAAGATTCTTCATTTCGTTATACTGTTTATCAACAAAAATGAGAAAACCAGTTAATGAGAACGTATATAAGGAATTATGTGTAACACATTTTTTTAAACCAAAAATTCACATACACAGTTTAAAAACCTGGTAATATTAATATAAATGCTTTAAAGTCCAAAAACGAGTTTTTAAAAACACGGTAATATTAATATAAATGTTTTAAAGTTAAAAAAAAACGAGTGTAAAACTCGTACGTTATGAAACTATAAGAATAGTTTTTCTCTAAAAATTTATTGTAAAATTCTTAGTTATTTCCCTTTTTTAAAAAACACTGCATTTCCTTAAAAAAATATATGTTATTCATTTCTTAAAACAAAACCATTTCTATAAAATGACTGTCTATCTAAAGTTTTTTTTTGTTTAATATACATTTGAAATAGGAAATTAAATGATATATAATCACACTTACCTTGAGATTACCACCACAAATAAATTTTTATTAAATGTGATTGCAAATTAGATTATAATAAAATATAATAATTTAGTAAAATCACTAAAGACTTCCTTGAATATTAAAGTAAAAATGATAGCCAAATGATGTTATACGAAGTATTTTGAACTTATAGTTTCATTTGCCTAAATTATTTATTAGATCACATTCGATCACAAATTGATGAGGCATCTCTTGAAATATAGTAAGTATGTCACTTTGTTAATGAATCGTGGTATCAATAGAAGAAGAAAATAATAATCAGCGCGTTGCATTCTTTCTTTCTTTTTTGTGAGCTATGGAAGAATGAAAGCGAAAGTTAGCTGATGACGTCACAAGACGTAGGAACACTGATTATTTTGATATTCTGCATCGTTCACAGAAAAAAAAATGTGCGAGTTGAAGGTTGCCTGAAAGCGGTCGAGTTCGTTGAATTAATAAATCACGAAAAACACAGAGAAAGAAAAATCTGGAATCCTTTTTTTTTTGTTGACTTTAAACAAAACGGCAATAATCCCACAGACAGACAGCAGATGTTAGATTTTAGATATTTATATTTGTTGGGATATAGTTCTTTATATTTGCGTGCAGAAAATTCCGAAAATAAATGTTTTGAAAATTAATCAATTTCCAAACGATGAAAGCGTCAAACTTTGTGATTTCGTTCAACATGCAGAGCCGTCCTTAGCGAAAGCGAGTCCGGGTGCAAGAACTTTTGCGAGGGCCTTCCATTCTGACCAATGTTTCCAATTTAGCTGTTTTTTTTTATTCATCTACCAGAAATTTTTAATAGTAATTTTGCTTTATTTAATGTCAGATATTGTGTGATTAAATAAAGTAAAGGCAACTATTCGGAAATTCTGGTAGATATTTTGAACAAAATTCCCCTAAATTGGCAGCATTACTTCTCACAACGTAATAGGCTTTTGAAAAAGCACACGCTTGAATGACATACACAGTGGTACATCAAGGATTACACTTTTTTATGCGTGTGTGTTGGGGGTAGTATGTTTTAATATTTTATAGAGACTGACCAATTTGGTTTCATAATACTCGAACTGGGCTTGGTCTATTCTTTTTTCAGCAGATTTTGACGGGCGGAGAATTGATTCTGGCCTTGTCATATCGGAGAGGCTTTTTCTTTCTTTCTTTTTTTTTTTTCAGGGGGGGGAGGAGTTAGTTAATAATATTGTACAGTCGTTAATAAAAGAGAGAGAGAGAGAAGATTATTTCTTTACTTTTCCCCATACTTTTTAATCGTCAAAATGCTGCAGAGTAATACGAAAGGTACTGTTCGACTGAAAATTTTGTCAATTTTTCGAATTTGAATACAAATTTTGAAAGAGAAATCCTATACATACTAAAAATTGTATCGACTTAAAAATAAAAATCTTTTCATTAGCCAACCGTCACCTACCTCGCTCTGTTATTTTTTTTATCGAAGTCCCCCCCCCCTATATTTTAGTGTATCATAAATATAAGGGGCTCACAATTTAAAATACTTATAACGCGATCTGTAATTATCGTATTGTCTCATATTTTGTACGATAAATATAATTTTTATAAGGAAGGGATTTTTAACTGAAGTCCCTAAATTTTAGTATAGCACGAATATAAGGGTTCATTAACTAAAAACTCTTATAAATCAGATCCAAATTGTCGCGGGTCAAACAAATTTTGTTTGATAAACCTTTTAGTTGGAAGGACTCTGCCGATTTGTTATCGAAACTGGCCACATTTTAATGTATTATAAATATAAGATGGTTACATATTAAACACTTATAACTCTAGCTGTAGTTGTCGGAGTAACTCATACTTTGTGTGTCATTTTTTTATTTATCATATTAATGCGACAAAGCACCCCCCCCCCTTTATGAAGGTTGCGTTTACCACACAAAATAAGAGTGTTCGACAATAATTACAGCTCAAGTTATAAGTATTTTAAGTTGTTAGCCCATTATACTTATGATACACTAAAATAAGGGGGTTTATATAAAAAATTGACAGAGCCCACCTCTTTGAAAACGATTACGTTTTTCGTACTAAATTTGTGTGGACTGTGACAATTTCAATCCGAGTTATAAGTGTTTATGTTTATCGTGCCCTTATATTCACACTATAATAAAATTTAGGGTTCCGGTTAAAAAAACTGACTAAGTCCCCCCCACCCCCACCCCGCCACTTTATAAAGATTAAGTTTCCATACAAAATATGAATATTCTGCGATAATTACAGCTCGAGTTATAAGTGTTTTAAGTTGTTAGCCCATTATACTTATGATACACTAAAATAAGGGGGTTTATATAAAAAATTGACAGAGCCCACCTCTTTGAAAACGATTACGTTTTTCGTACTAAATTTGTGTGGACTGTGACAATTTCAATCCGAGTTATAAGTGTTTATGTTTATCGTGCCCTTATATTCACACTATAATAAAATTTAGGGTTCCGGTTAAAAAAAACTGACTAAGTCCCCCCCACCCCCACCCCGCCACTTTATAAAGATTAAGTTTCCATACAAAATATGAATATTCTGCGATAATTACAGCTCGAGTTATAAGTGTTTTAAGTTGTCAGCACCTTATATTTATAATATACTAAAATATCTGTAGTTTTGATAAAAAATCGACTGAACCTCACTCTTCCCCTTAAATTGATTACGTTTACGTTTACCATGCAAAATTTGCATTAACAGCGACAATTTGGATCCGAGTTATAAGTATTTGTGTTATGGAGCCTTTATATTTGCACTATACTAAATTTTAGGGTCTTCTGTTAAAATCTGACAATGCCTCCTGTAAAAATTATGTCACTTTGTTCATGCACACAAAATTTGAGCCCGCTGTGACAGTTTGATAACGAGTTATAAGAGTTTAAATTTGTCGGGCTCATATATTCAGTTTTTTATAAAAATTTAGGGGTTTCATAATAAAATGATATAATGGCCCTCATGATGTTGAACCAAACAACGTTTGGTTCTACCTTCTTTGCAGCCTTCGACAATTAGAATCCAAGCTATAGGGGGGGGGGCGAAATGGCGTCGACGAGACCGGAGTGTCATGTACTCTGAATTTTATTATGAAATAGATAACTCATAGCAAAATAAATAATAATTATTTAGCTTTTTCCATTAATTTGTTTTTCGGGAGCGAGGCCTTCCTAGGCGCGAGGCCCTGTGCGGCCGCACATGTCGCACACCCCTAAGGACGGTTCTGTCAACATGAAAGTCTATGATGAACATTTTGTCGATCATTTATGAAAAAGGTTTTAATTACGTCTACGTCACAGTCTCTGATATATCCGGAACGGGTATAAAAGTTGAAATAGCAGCCAATATAACATATCCATTTGTGGAGATAATATAGGTTTCGGCCAGACTTTTTTTTGCAAGATAAGTCCGTAAAAATACTTTAGATGCAGGATATATATTAGTGGAAAGTAAGGCGAGGTGACACATAAAGAAATTCTCGCAGATGTGATGTTGGGAGTAGCTATAAGTCGAAGTCCGATTCAGTTATGGAAAATAATTTTTTTATAGTTATCCAGTCAAAAACAAAGTATTTCATTTTGTAAGACGGCGTTGAGCATCATAAAAGCTGCTCGTACGATGTTGACAAATCCATGAAAATCCAAAAGTTTTTTCTTTTTTTTTTTTTTTTTTTTTTTTTTTTTTTACAGACAAATGTAGCGCTTCAAATTAATTAATAGCAGCCCTCCTCCTCGTTAAACACGACGACCTGCACGTATTGGCGTTTTGCACCAAGTTATGTTCTGAAGTTTTCGTTAGTCCAAGGTGATGTCAGCCAATTTTTAAATACCCAAAGGTTCTGTAAGGAATAAACACACAAAATGCTGAAGAGATAAATGCGTCAGGTTACGATATTAAGAATATTTATTTTTGCAGTTGTCCCAGGGTAGGTTACACACAGGTCGCCGCCCCGTAAGCAGGGTATGTGAGGAGGAGGCTTAAAAGTTACATATCAAGTGAAGTCAAGGGCAGGCGGCGAGAGAGTGGCTTCTGTTACAAAATTTCTTTTCGCTGTTACAGTAATGACATGGCGATAATTAGATACGCCAATTAGCCAGATAACATGCTGTTTTGGCGAGAACAATGTGATAAGAAACAAGTGGTAATAGTCCGTTAATGATAATCCTATGGGGAAGAGATGAATGTAAAATATGAATTTTAAGCGCCAGAATGGAGATATGGAATTTTGGTAAACCAGACAAAACCGCATGGAGCCCTTTCTCACGGAGTTAGCTTAAAGAATTAAGAACTGGGATTAAAAATAGAATTGGTACGTTAGAGATATTATATATTAAAGGCATCTGGACAATTGGGAAAATAATGAAATACGTTAAAAGGAATGAAAACTAAACGAACAAAAATGTAGGCGTAAGAATGTAAGTGAAGTTTGGACGCCGAAAGCAAAGAGCGGATTATAATGGGAACAAATTCTTTTTTTTTATAACGGCATGATTTATGCGGTGAGGTGAGGAAAGAGATCCGAATGAATTAAAGAACGCTTAATAAAAGAGAAATACGGGGAGTAGCTAGATTTTATAACACGAAAACAAAATAATTTTAAAGAAAGAGAAATTTAGAAAAAGTGAGGGGATGGGGGAATTAATTTTAAGAAAGTGGAATATGTGAAGTTAAATCCACTTCACATATATCTCCCCAACAACCGAAGACGAAAAACAATGAAGGTCCATAGGAAACGGAAAACCACCCGTGTCTTTTCACTAACAAGAAAAATTGAATAAAAAATTAAGAATAAAGTAATTGTTATAGAAAACCCTGGTAACTACATGAAATAATTAAAATAACAATACACAACAATAATCTTGATTAAGAAAAACAAATACATCATGTCTCAAATATATATGCATGCCTTCATAAGCATGACACAAACCAAACTGGGTCGACCTCTTACGTTTGAAAATTAAAATATATGAATGAGCTTAAAATTTTAAATCTCTTTCTGGATTTTATTTTCTCTTTTCTTTTCTTTAAGTGTGCACACGTATTATAAAACATAACCAGAAACTAAATGAAAATTAACTTGAATTTAAAATTCAAGAAAATAGCAATTTTTTTATAAATTGCAAGAAATGTTGGTTGTTTCCAACATCAAATATTTTTTTTTGAGACATGAAACTAAATAAAAAATAAAACACAAAACAAATAATACATGTAATAAATATGAGTACTCCATAGGTGAACAAACAAAAAAAATTAAAGTGAAACTAAATACCAAATTGTTTTTTTTTTATAAAATGTAAACTATTCTAAAATGGCATGAGAATGAATAAGCATGGAAAATTAGGAACAGATTGTATAAATATGCATGTTTCTGTGATGGCTTATCTAAGAAAAAAAATTTTAACTGACAAACAATTTAGAAATCATATGTCATGTGTGTTCATTTTTTTTATTGAGGAAAAAAAAACTTAATTATGATAACCTATTGGATGTGTATTAAAAATTTAACAAAAAGTTTAGAGAGGAACAAAAAACGTATATTGCGAACTACGAAACAGGCGACATTGTAAAAGAAAGACATTGTGTGTGTGTGTGAGTGCAACTTGTGCTAACATCCTAAGTTTGATGATATATGTACATGATCTGTACCAGGCGAAGTCTGCACGAGTCTGTAAGAAGAGAGGAGGTACACCTGTTTGAAGAACGAACAAAATTCGTGAATAAGGAAATCTTATCACGTGAACAGTGTTTTCAGTGTGTGAAAACAGCAAAAACGAAAAGTAAAAAATCTTTTTTTTATAACGATATGTCAAAAGAGAAGCAGATAAAATTTTATAGCACAGCAAATGAGTATGATACAGCAGTAAATGAGTATATGTGTAACATTGAATTAAAACATTGAGTGATATTGCATGTAGTGAAATATAACCAATAGAAAAAAAACACAATAGAAGTCATCTATGTATTTAAATATTTTGAGAGGGAAGGGTAGAAATTTAAATTGAGAAAGGAAAAAAAATGTGCTTATAACTGTAAATGTTAAAAAAGAGCATCTGACATGTAAACAACTTTAATGTAAAATGTTTAGTGTGAAATACCTCATTGAGAGTATCTTACTTGTTTTCCTTTTTTTGTTTATAAAAAGGAGAGAGTGGTAATAAAGATGATAAAGAAAGGGCAGTTATTACAATTTTAAGTGTATGTAAAAAAAAACAAGAAAAAAACACAAGTACTGAACCTAAGCGGGATGGAAAAAGTCAACGGTATGCGTGTAAACAAAACCCAAAATTTGAGTTTTCTATGAACCACAAATAGCATACGCTATACGATGAACTGACGTGTGTGTATGTGTGTATATAATCTATGAAGTATGCTATGAGAAAACTATGAGCAATGATTTCCGTGTATGCAAAAAAATCCGAAAAAAAACAAAAAAAAACAACAACTATGAACTATACTATGAGCAACAATGAGTAACTATGAGCGAATTTCCCTATATACACAAAAAATCACAAACAACGAGCTACATGTATATAAAAAAAACAAAAAGAATACCGTCGAAAATGTCTATCAACCAGTATTTATATTGATTTTTCTCTCGTTTTTTTTTCCTTTTATAAAATTAAAGATGTGGTAAAGAGGAAAGCAAATGTAATGGCCTTCTGAGTAAAATGTGGTAAACCAAGTGAAAAAAAAATATATATCTGTGTATAAAGATGAGAAATATATAGTAATCAGAACAAATGTTAGGACTGTAAATTGAAAAAGAATGTGCTTGTTTTACCTTGCCATATGAATAGTTTACAACATGATTAAGATAATATAACTATATTTTACCTTTACCTGTTTCTTTTATAGACCTAAAAACAAGAACTTGAGTTGTTAAACTTATACTCGGAAAAAAAATGATGCGTAGACATCATGGCGTGTGAATTTATTACAGGCTGTCTCCCCTATGAATATGCATCTGTAAGCTGTAGACTACACATAAAACTGAAGAGTACACTCAAAATAATGTGAAAGAAGATGTATAAAATATAATAGCATTAATAAACATTTAAGGTTGCTTAATAAAAAAAATCAGTACAATACCTAAATTTGAGAAATCACGACGTAGACATCAAGTAAAAAATATTGCCATTATATTGGAGTAGAGGAATGTATTGAGTCACCAGTAAAAAAAAATTTAAAAAAATGGGACAATGTAAATAAAGGTGTATATAACGTAACATAAAAGGTATGTTAAATCGAGCAAATTAAGCAACTAGGTTTTGAGAAAAAAAATGTTGTGAAGAAAAGAAAATGCTTAATGTTCATGTGAACCGAGATACATATTGACCTAGAATATTAAATTTTTACTACCGATGGGATATTTGACAGTGCGCGTGTAAAGTATTGAGTAGTCACAATGAATGAAATTAGCATTGAATTGAAATGACACTGCATGTGTGACATTAGTGAACATCAAAACCATTGAACTGTAAACGAATGTGTAAATAAATAAAAGGGGCACTGTTTTTGTATCTCAATAGTGTGTGTAAAAATGTTAATTGAATGAATAAGAAAAAGCTAAGTGTTTGAATATATCTTAAAAAAATTGTAATCTTTAAGTAAGTTTAAATACTTATTTAAATTTATTATGAACAAAAATTTATTCGTGTGATCATGCATGTAATATATTCCATTTTCAAATCAGCAACAGACCTTATTCGCTGAATGAAAACAAAATATTTATTTCTGATATAAAGTTATTCCGCGAAAATAACTCAATGAAAGAATAACATACATGAAACACAATAAGAAACTAAATAAAAGTGCAGTTGATTAAATTTTGAATTATAATTACTACTATATAAAGAGTTTCTATTTATGAACTGAACAGACATGTTAACCGCAAGCGTAGATGTATCGTGTCGTAGAAATGTTGAATGGGAAAAAAATAGTAACATGCGGGAAGTCGGAATGGACTTTAGAAAGAGAGGGGAAAAAAGGGAGTGACAGGCAATATCACTTTAATATGAACAAATAATAAACTCGTGTTCATTCATCCTCTTTTTTATCTTTAGGTGAAATCTAAAGCTTAAATTTAACATAAATTGAGTGTTTGAAATTCAGAATAACTTAACATAGGGAGATTGAAATTGGCAAAATAACTACTAAGATAAAATATTGATTGAACTGAATTTAAAATCAATTCTATAATTATTATCATTATTCCTTTATTTTTGGAGTTTCATAATTTTAAAACACATCACACTATAAGAATGTGAAGGGAAAAAAATCGCACACTTACTTAAAGATAATCCAGAATATATATATATATATATATATATATATATATAATAAACGTTGAAATACCTTAAAAATATATAATTGTAAATAATAAAAAATATGAAATAGTTGCAAAATATATGAGCATAAAGATATATGTATACTAATATGCATGATTTACCTTCAAAGGAGTTTATAAGAGAATGGTCAAAGTGAATGTGTACAAAAACATAAAATTTCGCAATATAATATATTACAATATATGAAAAATGGAATAAAATCAGTGCTGCAAACCAAACAAACCCTAGAACTTGCTGTCTCTTTCTTACCTTTAGGCTTCATTTGTAAGATATGTGAGAAGAAATAAATACAAAACTTTATATGCGTATATAATATGTGTTATATTTATCAAATACAAAACCGAAAATAATAATTATGAACTTAAATAAGATAAACAAAGTATTTTGTATTATTAAGTTAAGCTGTTAGAAAAAAAATCGGTGCAGAGGGACAAGAAAATTCTTTACGGTTGTGTTCTCAAAGGAGAATTATAGACCAGCTATACATTTAATCAATTAAGAAAAACACCAAAAGAATCAAATGCAATTCAGATAGAAACAATTGCACTATCTGTGAATTGCACTATGTCACACTGTATTATTTTTTTTATTATATTAAAAACTGAAAACTAAGTGATAAAAGAAAAAAAATAATCTGAAATTTTGCAGCACCTTTATAGGTGTCAAATAAAAGTTTTAATAAAAATGAACCTGTATAATTTTTTTTAAATATGCATTTTTGCTTAAACTATGTATCAATTTTATTCAACGAAGCACACACATATTTTTCAACAATATTAAAAAAATACTACAAAAGTGTGTATTTTCAACCAAAACTCAACTTAACAATAAGTAATTATGCATTAGACCATTCTCTAAATTATACAAAATACACATGAAATAAAATATATATCAAATAGAAAAAGTATATTGTAAACAGTACACACAAAATTCCTGTAGTGCAGACAGAGAAGTCTTTCTTTTTTTTTTGTGTGTGTGGGAAATAAACCACTCTATTAGTCACTGCTTATTTGTATAAAACAATGGAAGTTTTATCTTTCTCTTCCTTTTTTTTTAGTTATGAGAAGTATAAGATTCTTCATTTCGTTATACTGTTTATCAACAAAAATGAGAAAACCAGTTAATGAGAACGTATATAAGGAATTATGTGTAACACTTTTTTTAAACCAAAAATTCACATACACAGTTTAAAAACTTGGTAATATTAATATAAATGCTTTAAAGTCCAAAAACGAGTTTTTAAAAACACGGTAATATTAATATAAATGTTTTAAAGTTAAAAAAAAACGAGTGTAAAACTCGTACGTTATGAAACTATAAGAATAGTTTTTCTCTAAAAATTTATTGTAAAATTCTTAGTTATTTCCCTTTTTTTAAAAACACTGCATTTCCTTAAAAAAATATATGTTATTCATTTCTTAAAACAAAACCATTTCTATAAAATGACTGTCTATCTAAAGTTTTTTTTTGTTTAATATACATTTGAAATAGGAAATTAAATGATATATAATCACACTTACCTTGAGATTACCACCACAAATAAATTTTTATTAAATGTGATTGCAAATTAGATTATAATAAAATATAATAATTTAGTAAAATCACTAAAGACTTCCTTGAATATTAAAGTAAAAATGATAGCAAAATGATGTTATACGAAGTATTTTGAACTTATAGTTTCATTTGCCTAAATTATTTATTAGATCACATTCGATCACAAATTGATGAGGCATCTCTTGAAATATAGTAAGTATGTCACTTTGTTAATGAATCGTGGTATCAATAGAAGAAGAAAAAAATAATCAGCGCGTTGCATTCTTTCTTTCTTTTTTGTGAGCTATGGAAGAATGAAAGCGAAAGTTAGCTGATGACGTCACAAGACGTAGGAACACTGATTATTTTGATATTCTGCATCGTTCACAGAAAAAAAAAATGTGCGAGTTGAAGGTTGCCTGAAAGCGGTCGAGTTCGTTGAATTAATAAATCACGAAAAACACAGAGAAAGAAAAATCTGGAATCCTTTTTTTTTTTGTTGACTTTAAACAAAACGGCAATAATCCCACAGACAGACAGCAGATGTTAGATTTTAGATATTTATATTTGTTGGGATATAGTTCTTTATATTTGCGTGCAGAAAATTCCGAAAATAAATGTTTTGAAAATTAATCAATTTCCAAACGATGAAAGCGTCAAACTTTGTGATTTCGTTCAACATGAAAGTCTATGATGAACATTTTGTCGATCATTTATGAAAAAGGTTTTAATTACGTCTACGTCACAGTCTCTGATATATCCGGAACGGGTATAAAAGTTGAAATAGCAGCCAATATAACATATCCATTTGTTGAGATAATATAGGTTTTGGCCAGACTTTTTTTTGCAAGATAAGTCCGTAAAAATACTTTAGATGCAGGATATATATTAGTGGAAAGTAAGGCGAGGTGACACATAAAGAAATTCTCGCAGATGTGATGTTGGGAGTAGCTATAAGTCGAAGTCCGATTCAGTTATGGAAAATAATTTTTTTATAGTTATCCAGTCAAAAACAAAGTATTTCATTTTGTAAGACGGCGTTGAGCATCATAAAAGCTGCTCGTACGATGTTGACAAATCCATGAAAATCCAAAAGTTTTTTTTTTTTTTTTTTTTTTTTTTTTTTTTTTTTTTTTTAACAGACAAATGTAGCGCTTCAAATTAATTAATAGCAGCCCTCCTCCTCGTTAAACACGACGACCTGCACGTATTGGCGTTTTGCACCAAGTTATGTTCTGAAGTTTTCGTTAGTCCAAGGTGATGTCAGCCAATTTTTAAATACCCAAAGGTTCTGTAAGGAATAAACACACAAAATGCTGAAGAGATAAATGCGTCAGGTTACGATATTAAGAATATTTATTTTTGCAGTTGTCCCAGGGTAGGTTACACACAGGTCGCCGCCCCGTAAGCAGGGTATGTGAGGAGGAGGCTTAAAAGTTACATATCAAGTGAAGTCAAGGGCAGGCGGCGAGAGAGTGGCTTCTGTTACAAAATTTCTTTTCGCTGTTACAGTGATGACATGGCGATAATTAGATACGCCAATTAGCCAGATAACATGCTGTTTTGGCGAGGACAATGTGATAAGAAACAAGTGGTAATAGTCCGTTAATGATAATCCTATGGGGAAGAGATGAATGTAAAATATGAATTTTAAGCGCCAGAATGGAGATATGGAATTTTGGTAAACCAGACAAAACCACATGGAGCCCTTTCTCACGGAGTTAGCTTAAAGAATTAAGAACTGCGATTAAAAATAGAATTGGTACGTTAGAGATATTATATATTAAAGGCATCTGGACAATTGGGAAAATAATGAAATACGTTAAAAGGAATGAAAACTAAACGAACAAAAATGTAGGCGTAAGAATGTAAGTGAAGTTTGGATGCCGAAAGAAAAGAGCGGATTATAATGGGAACAAATTCTTTTTTTTTTATAACGGCATGATTTATGCGATGAGGAAAGAGATCCGAATGAATTAAAAAACGCTTAATAAAAGAGAAATACGGGGAGTAGCTAGATTTTATAACACGAAAACAAAATAATTTTAAAGAAAGAGAAATTTAGAAAAAGTGAGGGGATGGGTGAATTAATTTTAAGAAAGTGGAATATGTGAAATTAAATCCACTTCACATATGCGATCGATGATTTCGTTGGGAAGTGCGAGTCATTGCCCTTGCAAAGCAGTTATAAGCGTGGCAAAGTCTCTGAGGAGGGGTATTGAGAGCAGCAACACATCTTCCTAAAGCATTCCAAACATGCTTTATGGAATTCACGTTCGGTTATCGATCTGGCTATTCCATGCGCTGAATTGTATGGTGCTGAATATAATAATCCAGGATGCGAGCCCTGTGTGGTCTAGAGTTGTCGTCCTGTAACAGGAAAGCATTACCTATTGCACCGGCATATAAACATCAAGCAGGGCATCTCTATATAAGTGAGTATTCACTGTTACACATGGAATAACATGGATGTCTGTGCGTACACCCAAAAAGATATCATCACAAACACAGACAATGCCTCCTCCGTATGAATCTCTTTCACGAATGTTTGGTGCATGATAACGTGTTTACTGTCCTCATCAAATCAAACAACTCCTACTAACCCTTTAGAGGCTAAACCCGGACTTATCCGTGAAGAGAACACGCCTCCATTGATTAGCCGTCCTGTGGACATCTTCATGTGCCCACCTAGAACATTCCCTCTAGTGACCTGAGCGGCACAGAAATGGCTGGTCGCTACGCGCAGTGTACGTTGACACCAACCTTAAAGTGCCTCCAGCGAGGGGAGTTCTAAGATGAGATGGTGTTGCGGTTCTATTTATTCGCACTCATAATCGCAAATACCGGTCATCGGCGCTTGTCGTAGCTTTTCCCGGTCCTTGGCTGAACTTTCTATAGGCCGAACAACAGTTTTGAAATTGTTGCCAAACCTATGCACCACAGAAGGACTCACATTTAGCCATATGGCCACCTCTGTCTAACTTTGACTTGCCTCCCGTCTCCCAATCGCAGTTCTGCTGGAAAATGATACCTTGATATCATTGTAATGAATTGGCTACCTCATGTTTCTTATCTAACTACCACAGCCAGATCTCCAGCCTTACTCTCTAGCGTGCATTTTTATGCTCAACGCAGATGACGCAATCCTATTATGACGCTACTAATTTCCATTTTGTAATTTTATTAAGCATATTTTATTTAACAACATATGCAAATTTCATACGAATTGGTTACTTTTTGAACGACATATAGCTCGTTTTTAGTATTTTTCCTTAATTTTTGGAAACTAGTGTAGAATGATCACAGTTATTTGAGTATTACATTTTATTTTCATGTTCGCTCAGATGAGAGCATAATTATGTAAATATGTTAGTTTTTCTATGAAAATTGCACCAAAATATTTCTTGCAGAATCTTTCTGTGCTATTTTTTTTCTTTGGCTCAGTGAAGCCACATGTTTCACTTTGCACATACATGAGTTTTATTTACAATTCGTTTAATATATTTACAGATTGGGACTATGGATAGTTCAAGTTCATTTATGAGATTCCTGTAAATTAAAAAAAAATCTTTAATGATATGAACATATTTTACGCTGTTTTTTAAACAAAGTATAGAGACAATGTTCCATCAATTATAATATTACTAAATTGTTTTTCATATAAAATGTATATTATAATGGAGATATACGGAGTACAGTTTTAAAATATTTGGCGTCACCATTTTCCCGAATGAACATGACTAAAAAGTAATAAATAAATAAATAAATAAATTAGTTAATTAATTAAAAGTTTTAAAAAAAATAAATTTCTGAAGCATTGAATCTGGAAAGACTGGAATATTTTAAAACTGGTGAGGTTACCTCTATGAACCTAATGCGGGATTATTGAAAATAACTAAACGTATTACGTCTGAATAAGAATTAAAAATAAAAAACTTCTAAAATCAAACGTTTAATAAAACTAAAAAACAACATATTAATATAAAAAAAAATAAATTACAGTTGAAGTTTCTAGTTTTCTACAAGCTCTTCTTCAGTGCAAATACGAATCGAAAACCAAAGCTATTTTTTACAAATGTTCGCGTTCAAAATTATGCATTTAATTCATTAATATTATAATATTTGAATTTATTGATTTGGTTTAATATTTCAAAGGCATAATTTTAAACTTGAACATGTGTGAACAATAGTTTTGGTTTACGATTGATATTTGTGCTGCCTATGAGCTTGTATAATGCTTGAAACGTCTATTGTAACTGATTTTATTATGGGAGATTAATGGCTTGTTTGCTAGTATTATTAAATGTCTGATTCTTTTTAATTTTTCGGCAGTTTGATAAGTTCTCGGCCTAAAACAGAAATGGAACAAGTATGACCAAATGGCAATGCTGTTTGAAAAGTATGATTCTTTAGATGACATGTCGCCGAGTTTCAGACGCGTGAGTTTATTGGTTATTGCTGGGCAATAAAGTAAAGTAAACAAATTTTGACATAAAAAAAAAAAAAATTGAAGTTCGATCTGTCATAAAACACTTTGTTAAAAAATATTTAACCCCCACAAACATACAAAAAGAGTTACAGTCTATCTTAAAGGATTCGTGTCCTTCATATTCGACGATAAAAAAGTGGGCTGCAAAAATTTAAACATGGTAGGAAATCAATTAACGATGATGAACGCTCAGGACTCCCAAAAACCGCTACTTCGACGAAATCGTCTCAAAAATTCACAATGCCGTATTGAATGATCGCCGATTTAAGATACGCGAACTTGCTGACATTGCAAACATCTCGATAGACCATTGCTACCACATTTTACACAATGTTTTGGGTGTGAAAAAGCTTTCTGATCGATGCGTGCCGCGCTTATTGAACGTCTACCAAAAACGCCAAAGAATGAACATTTCTCAAGAGTCTTCTGATATGTATTGTGTTACAAGTTGAAAAATAAAGTGAAATATTGTCAAAAATCTTGTATTTTCTTTTTCAGGCCGGGAACTTTTTGAACCACCCTCTTACAAGGCTGCACTAAAGAACTCGCACACAAGAGTGCATCTTAAATATATTGAGTTGTAAGGGGGCAACATTGAAAAATAATATGAAATTATGTCAAAAATCTTGTACTTATACTGTCAGGCCGAGGACTTATCAAACCACCGTATAATGATTGATTACATCGCCGGAATACTTATAATTTATGAACTTTCACAAATTCTTAGTGATTTTCCTTATGAAATCGGTCGCGAAATGGTTTAAAAATGAATTAAATACCAAATCCTTCGCCCAAATTTTTATGAAATTATATACAATTCTAGCGAGGAAGGTTTATAATACATTCGCTAAATGTGAGCTCAATAGGAAATGTTGTTTGAAAGATATCGTGTTCACTCACACATGCACACACACACGTACAAATCATGGTACAAAACTTTACTTACAGTATATGTTCAGAAAGTCACTGTGGCCGGAACAATCATTTTAAAGAAAGCGTTAGTTGATGCAGGGATAAAAAAATCTGAAATAATATGTTTCGCTTAAGAACGTGTTAACATTTCTTTAATAAAATCAAATATATTTTTTCTAATAAATGCACTTTTGCACAGAAATGTTTAAAGAATAACGAGACTATTCTGTAATGCAGGGGTGTCCAAATTTTGGCCTGGAGGCGACTTGAAGCTGCTATTTACGAAAGCTAACTTCACTTTATTTAATCGCAAAGTTTTTGTCATGTAATAAGTCAAAAAGTTTAGTTCTTAGAGAAAAATAAATAGGATTATAACTGCAGTAAAATCATCTAACATAAAAAATATATACATTTCATTTTCATATTCATTGTGGTGTTTTAAATATACTAGAAAAATATTATGAATAAATGCTAATGATTATTATATGATAGTTTTTTTTGTTCACAAAACCTCTGATTTTTTTTATAATGCAATAATCAGTACAGTAATGTTCAGAGAGATTTAATCATCGGCAATTTTGAAAGAAGCTAATGTCATGTAACATTCAGAATGGATTTGAAGGGGTTTAATACATTTAATAAACTTCCTAAATTAGGATTAAATTTAATTAAACTGAATTTCTTGAAAACATAGATTCCATAATTATTACTTTTGTAATCCTTACCACTTTTTTCAAGCACTAACTTTGACTTTATTTAATTGTAGAATATACAAACATTAAATACGACGAAGATTAGATTTTTTTTTACCAGCAGTAAAGTGGTTATAAAAGTAAACACTCTTGGAATCCTGTGAAGAATTTTTTATCTGAAACACTATTAAAAAAACAATAAATTATATGAGATTATGAACTTTTTTCAAGAAAACTTCTTTTTTCATAAAATTCATGATAAATTAAGTAAGCCAAATAAATCTCATTATTTATTTTTTCCTTCATAATCAAATAAAGAAGAAAAAGTAAATTCTTCCCTTTGCTTGTAACGAAAAAAATAATGTCTCTGTAATTTAAATATTTACATGGCGAATAGCAGTTTGAAAAGCACAAAACTGTGAAAAGGCCATAAAAATTATTTCTGAATGATGTTAAATTTGATTAGAGAAATACTACCGCTAGATGCATTTTCAGAATGAATACAGACAAAACAAAGCGCAATTAGATTTTAGTAATTACATTATCAGCGCAATATTTCGTGTTATTTTTTTTTGTACGAAAAAATATTTAACAATGTGCATAATGCAAATTATAGTCGAGGGGATGGGAAGCAGGGCTCAGAAAGTAAAGTTTGCAAAAATCTTATAGGAGCTGAAAAGTACGAACGAGATAAACACTTCGATGCACGCGTGAGCGCACACGCAGATACACAAGTGAGCACACACATAGATACACACGTGAGCACACACGCAGATACACACGTAGATACACACGTCTAGTCGTTTCGTAGTGCACGCGATCTTTATGGTGCTCCTGTAAACGTTATTTTGGTGAGAGGGGACTTACGTTTGCTGCTTGAACAGCGAAAAAAATACCACTACTGAGGTAAAATGTATGAACAATTAAGCAAGCCAAATGTATCTCACACATTTTCTGTAACAAACAAAGAAGGGAAAAAATGTGATGAATTATTTTTTTTAAGTATGTGATGGTTTATTTTTGAAAAGAAAAATTAACAAATGTTTTAACAAATTAAGCATTTATTTACAAAAACAAGTTTAAATGACACGAAAAGGGAAACAAAAATCGTTTCTCAACGATGGTACATTTCATTCGAGGAACATACTGCAACGTGAAGGCAGGCAAATGTAAGCACAGTTAGGTTTTAATGACTGCATTTGTTAATTTATTATTTCTATATTTTAATTCTTTTTTTCTGCAATAATTGATATTTAACTTTCTCTGTATCATGCAGGCTTTTTTAATATATCAGAGGTGTCATTAGGCATATTTTTTATATTTTATATGTAACACTATTTCCAAACAATAATCATTTGAGTAGATTTAGGTAGCTCTGGCGCATGTTGTATTAGGAATATACTATGAAAATTATATTGTTTATATAAGTGGTACAAATAAAATCTAAAAATATTCATTAATAGTACTAATGTTATATTTTAAAATACTGTGTATGGCATAGAATAGCAACAATGATACCATATATTACCGTTACATGGGAATTGTTTAAAGCACAGCTGCCAACTTTTACGCTTTTTTCCTACTACTAAAATTTTATAGTAAATTTTACCTTATTAAACCGTCGAAATCATGTGATTCAATAAGACAAATATTTCTATTATTTTTTAGTGGTAGCAAAAAAGCTTATAAGTTGGCAGCTATGGTTTAAAGTAATAACTTACAGAGAGAGATATATATTTCCTTCTTAGAGGAAAAATAATGCTTAAAATTGAAAAAAAATTAAAACGAGTGGGAAATTGTACGTTAAACGTGACAAATTGAGTTCGTACTATAACTAGTTTTACAATGGAAAAAAACATCATTATTATTTCAGTGAAATGAATTATATCGTCTGTTACGAACGAAATCAGCATGCCGTTTCTCTTATTATATATGCCACGTTTACAGATGTGATTTTTGTCGACATAAGACACAGCTGCAAAATTCAGCATGGAGATCTTGCTTTAGATGATTGCATGCTTATTTTCATGGTTTAATATTTTATGGCTCATGATTTACTTGATGAGGATTGAGATATTGGCTGTTAACCTACACTGTTAAAAAAATTGCAGTAAAATTACGGTCAGAGGCCGGCAGCAGAGATTCCAGTCAAACCCCGTAAAAAAAAAAAAAAAAAAAAAAAAAAAAAAAAAAAAAAAAAAAATCCATGCCCATTATTTTGTGCAGACCGTAATTTTACGGGGCAAATAATACAGCATTATAATGCACAGAATATAACGCACTTTAAAACACAATAACAATTTACTTACTGTTCCGTAGCACATAGCACGTTAGATAATCATCACAGAATCGCAGTTTTTCGCTGTAAAATTTTCGAAACACGAGTAAAATGAAGGGTTACACACTAGCGGAGGACAATGTATGGGGTCGTACCGTATTTTTGCTAACATATGGGCTAGAACTGTAAGAATATGTGGATTGTTCTTAATTTTCTAAGTATCTAAGGGATAAGGTGCTTATTTAGTGGATCAGACCGTTTTTCATCAAATAAGGCTGTTGCCCGTGAAAATTGAAAGGCAAACGCTCATAAATTTACAGTTTTTTCTGAGAGTGTAATTTCAACTGAAGTTATCTCAGAGTCTATACATATTTTAAGGTAACTCATCTCTAAAACAAATATTTTTTTTGAACGATCTTTCTTCTAAAAATGTAACTTTTATGCAATTTTTTTCGAAAAAATAATTTTGAATAAAAATGTCCTCCTGCCATATGAAAAAAAGTATAGTCAGCCCCTATTTGTTTTTCTCAGTCGCATAACTTCTGTTTTTATCATAGAGATTACGTGTGATAGGATTTAATAGAAGGAACAAAACATTTATTAATATATTTTTAAGTTTTGATCGATTTTCATACAAATTGAAATTATTCGACAAAATTATGCAACGATTATATATATTAAATTTCAAACCATTCGAGTGGGTCGTTTTTCCACTGACAGGACAGACAGACTGACAGACAGACGGACGGACTACACGACAACTATACTTGCTAAGTATTTATATAATTACGAATGCTTCTAAAGAAATAAATATCCTCACACGCATCTTTTATGTCTTAGAAGATCTTTATCTGGCATTAATTTTAAATTTTAAATCGATTAAAATTAAATTAAAATGATTTATTAAAAAACAAATCTGGAGTGACTGTACCCAACATTCCGAACAGTGGAATACGTATCCAGAAAGAAACAAAGGGGAAATTTTATAAATTTCAGACACGTTCAACAAAACAGGGCGACTGACCGAAAAGCTTTTAACTTACATTCCAGCCGGAAGGGGATTTTAACTGCGAGTAAAAAACAAATTGATTAAAGCCTCTGCAAACGAAGCCCCCCCCCCCCCCCAAACACCCGACCAAAACATCAAAACTACGCCTGTCTTTCTGCCAAGGACGGAAACAGTGGGAGATCCCCTAACCCTTTTTGGAAATATTTTTGATAAATTAACATTACACTGACATTATTTTGCAGAGACAATACCTAAATAGAGTACAAAACACAATAATATATATATATATATTGCATATATATATATATATATATATATATATGCAAATTTTATCTTAAAAACGGCTCTAACGATTTTGACGAAATTTCGTATCCTACCGTTTTGGGACACCAGAAAACCATTGGGCTAGGTCACATGTTCGAGAAAATTCGATTAGTGGGTCATTTTGGGTCATGGTCTAGCTAATTGTATCTAAAAAACGGTTCAAACAATTTTTACGAAATTTTGTATCCGACCATTTTCGGGCACGAGAAAACTATTGGGCTGGGTCACATGTTCGAGAACTTTCGATTAGTGGGTCATTTTCGGGTCAACGCGGGTCAAATTAATTTTATCTAAAAAACGGCTCTAACGATTTTGATTAAATTTTGCATCCTACGAGTTTCGAACACGATAAAATCATTGGGCTAGGTCACGTGTCTGAGAAAATTCGATTAGTGGGTCATTTCTGGGTCATTGTGGGTCAAGATCTAAAAAGCGGCTCAATTTACACTAAATTTTGCATCCAATGGTTTTCGGGCACGAGAAGACTGTTGGGCTAGGTCACATGTTCGAGAAAATTCAATTAGTGGGTCATTTTGGGTAATTTTGGGTCATAGTCAAGCTAATTGTATCTAAAAAACGGTTCAAACAATTTTTACGAAATTTTGTATCCGACCATTTTCGGGCACGAGAAAACTATTGGGCTGGGTCACATGTTCGAGAACTTTCGATTAGTGGGTCATTTTCGGGTCAACGCGGGTCAAATTAATTTTATCTAAAAAACGGCTCTAACGATTTTGATTAAATTTTGTGTCCTACGAGTTTCGAACACGATAAAATCATTGGGCTAGGTCACGTGTCTGAGAAAATTCGATTAGTGGGTCATTTCTGGGTCATTGTGGGTCAAGATCTAAAAAGCGGCTCAATTTACACTAAATTTTGCATCCAATGGTTTTCGGGCACGAGAAGACTGTTGGGCTAGGTCACATGTTCGAGAAAATTCAATTAGTGGGTCATTTTGGGTAATTTTGGGTCATAGTCAAGCTAATTGTATCTAAAAAACGGTTCAAACGATTTTGACGAAATTTTGTATCTGACTATTTTCGGGCACGAGAAGACTATTGGGCTGGGTCACATGTTCGAGAACTTTCGATTAGTGGGTTATTTTTGGGTCAAAGCGGGTCAAATTAATTTTATCTAAAAAACGGCTCTAACGATTTTGATTAAATTTTGCATCCTACGAGTTTCGGGCACGCGAAAATCATTGGGCTAGGTCACATGTTCGAGAAAATTCGATTAGTGGGTCATTTCTGGGTCATTGTGGGTCAAGATCTAAAAAGCAGCTCAATTTACACTAAATTTTGCATCCAATGGTTTTCGAGCACGAGAAGACTGTTGGGCTAGGTCACATGTTCGAAAAAATTCAATTAGTGGGTCATTTTGGTCATGGGTCATTATGGGTCAAGCTATTTTATCTTTAATTATCTTTAATATTTAAAAACGGTTCAGAGGATTTGAAATAAATTTAGCACCCTACAGGTTAAGGGAACAAGAAGACTATTAGGCTAGGTCACATATTTCGAGAAATTTTGATTAGTGGGTCATTTTGGTCATGGGTCATTATGGGTCAAGCTATTTTATCTTAAAAACGGCTCAGACTATTTACACTAAATTTTGCATCCTATCGTTTTCGGGAATGAGAAGACTGTTGGGCTAAGTCACATGTTCGAAAAAATTCAATTAGTGGGTCATTTTGGTCATGGGTCATGATATTTGAACTCAAATTTAATTTTGACCGAGCTTAGCTCGGTCTTCCCTGCTCGTTAATAACAATATTCCATATCATACTTATAGTGAACATCAACATAGTTTGCTTAAACTTGGTAACACAAATAAAATTAAAAATGTTCTATCACAATTAAATCAATCTGTTCAAAACTTTTACCAAATGTAATTTTTTTTTCAACCAAAGATTATTCAACTTATCATACTGTGAACTTATCCAAATTGAAATATTTATAAAAACTATGACCGTTCTTTTTTCTATCCCTTTTTTTCAAACTGTACATACACACTGTCGGATTCTTTAACCTAAATTCTTTAACCAAATTCGTATATTGTGCCTACATTATACCAAATTAAAATATTGAAAATTCTTAATTTGTGCTAATACTTACGAAACACTTACATTTTAAAAATGAGAAAAAGAGAAAAAATAAATTTTCAACACAATAGAATCAAGCGGATTCGAACGCTGAATCTCTTGTTCTGATGCTGGAGACGAAAAATATGAGCTACTGATTCTTTATTACAGAGTCTCAATATTTATCACTTGAACGCTGTGACTTTTTTTTATAACTTTTCTTACAGAATCGGTCACAAAATGATTTGAAAATGGTTTAAAAATGGTTTAAATACCTCACCGTTCAGCCGATTTTTACTAAAGTCTGCACAGTCTTTCGTAACGGAAGACAATATGAATCTTGCGTGAGTTTTCTATATACTTTTCGCCAAATCGGAGCTCATTCGGACGAATCATTCAGGTGTTATCGCGTTCGGTTACACACACGTGCAAATCAAAACTAGTCGTTGGGGGCCACCGTAATACTTACCGATCATGGATATGCATAATGTAAAATATTAAAATAAAAATGTGTAAACTACTTATAAAATGCATTGCAATTCAAATAAAATCATGGCTTGATGACGTCATAAACTTTAAAGGCTCGATTACTGAATTGCTTGAAAGAGGTTTTTCCTTATAACTCCAAAAATAATAATCCTATTAAGTAGCGGTTTATTGCATCTGATTAAGCGTCAAATTTCCAATTAAAATATATCTTTGAAGTGAAATTTGGATGAAATACAGGGTTATGAAAAATCGAAGAGTGTAGAAAATAGGATTCCAAATATCTCGGCAACTTATTATCCGATCGACTTCATGCTTTATGCAAAATTTATGTTTTTTTATTGTCTTTTATATTCATTTCTTAAAATAAACAATTTCGAAAATTTTTATATACCTTTTATCAGAACGAATATTTCGAGAGTCCGAAAAAAATAGTTCCATTTAATCGAGGTTATTGAAATTAAATAGACTTCTTCCCATTATTACATACTAAGTACATACCAAATTGCAAGTCTCTATCTCAATTTTTTCGGGAGATAGAGCGTTTACAGACACACAGATACACAGACGGACGGCAAAATTTTTTTTCTAAAAATATGTTTTCGGAATCTCCAGTGTCTGAAACGTGTAAATCCGTCAAAATTTTGTTTTCGATTTTCAAAACGATTACAAGACTTACCCTATACTACATATGATGGGTAAGTAATTAGAAGTATTTTCTTACCCTATGTATTCGAAATCTAAATACAATACCATGGTCTAAATTTCTAGAAATCTTTTTATGAATGGAAAAATAATTACTACGAGATTACAAAATAAATATTTATGCTTTTGTTTTTCTTCAAATAAATAAATCTTATCTGAGCCAAATAAATCTATGAACTTATTTTTCTATTTCTTAATGAAACAAAGAAAACTGCAAAAGAATTCTCCTTTTTAATTGTAACACGAAAATGAATGTTTCAGGAAATTAAATATTTACTTCACAAACAAGAAAAAAAAACTATTAATGGGAGGGAAAAACGTTTCTGAATTATGTTAAATTTGATTAGAAAAACCAAATGAAATGTAATTACAACGTGAAGACAGACAAAAGTAAGCAAAGTTAGATTTTATTTCAGATTCCCTTTTTTTTAAGGGAGAGTCCCACCAGCTGCTGAGATTTTCTTCTCTCAATGTTGGTAGATGGCAGACATTAACAAGGGAGATCTCCTTAAAGCACATACTCAAAATATTCCGTAAAAAAGAAAAATTGATGAAACTACTCATGTATGTTATAAAGGATCAGTCAAATTTAGATGCAGAATCCGAGTAGAAAATCAGTGAAAAAAACAAACTACTGTCCAATATTTCGTGCAAAAAGACGTGATTTGGGGAGCAAGACTCTTTTCTCGCCAAATGAAAGCGGTTTTAATGCATCTGGAATTTGCTTGTTAAATGAGTGTTTAAATGCGGAGTACTTAAAGAATTTATACTTAAAAGTAAAAATAATATATTATTATTTCTAAAACCTTACATTATATATACAAAGTGCATATTGCTGTAGTTATTTAAATTTACATGGTTTTACCGGCTAAATACGTATTAAGTGCATTTTAGAAGTAACTTCTTGATTTAAGATCTCCGTCATTATATATTTCGAAGTTGAATAGGTCATTGTTTCCATGACAATAATAATGTTTCATTTTGTCTCCGACACTAGTAATATCGAAATAAAATTGAAAGTGCTCAGAATTTGACCTTAATTTTGTGTTGGAGGAATTTTAATAAATTTAAATTTTGTTCCAAACTATTTAATTCAATCGTTAAAATTTAATTATATGTAATATGATAAAACTGTAGTTATAAAATTTTATTTATTTTAATTTAAACTTACTTAAACTAGTTCACTATGAAGAGTAGAACAATTTTTACCGTAAACGGTATTCATCATAAAAACGATTTTCTTTTACATCCTGTTGTAAACCGATGATAAATCGTAAAAAAAAAAAAAAAACGAAATTTTCCTAATTTGTCTACGTACTCTATATTGAGGTTTCGCAGGAATTTTTTATATCCTCGACAAGAATATGCTCTAATGTTTTCAAAAATTTCTGTGTTTTAAATTTAGTTTTCTGTTAACACAGAATAAAATTTCTGCGCTTATGAAGACCTTCCTTTTAAGTTCGAATCCATGTCGTGCTAGGTGGTCTAACCGTTAGGATCTTTTTATGGTTTCCTTTGGACCTGCGTAACACTTCATCGATACGGGTTAGGTTCCATTAGAAACACCCTCGACGGAAAACAGCCAGTCCTATCATCCGTGTATATGCGTCGGGTATAATAATCATCAACCAACCTTTCTAAGGAACAAGTGATATTTTTAACATTTGATTGTCCATAACATAAAACCCATTTAAATGGAAAATGTTTCAAATGATATCTTACAGTGAGAAATCTTTTAGTTCTTTGAGAAAATTTAATAATGCTCAAATCTGCAGTGAGATAACATAATTGAAATGTATAATTTCCTGCATATCTCTTATGTGTGTGACGTTTTTCTTATCTACCAGAAATTATAAAGAATACATAAGCCGTCTACTTTCGTCCAGTGATTTTATAAAAAATAAATGGTTTCCTAAAAACCAATAAACGTCCTTTTTTTCATAGTTGAACATATAATCCTCAGGTCTGATGAGTTGTATGTCTGTAAAAGAAGAATAAATTGTAAATATAGCCTTTTTAAGTGAACATGTTTACTTTTGTTTTTGCATTTCAACTTTATTTTATTTATTTTAATCTCTTTTTATAGCAATGTTTCTAATCTTTTGAAAAATGGCAAAAGTATTTTGGTACATTCAATGTGAAATAAAACGAAAAATATCCAGGATTCCAATTAGCATCCATGCCTTTTTACCTTCCGATAGAGTACTGTTTTTATCAGAGTAGTGACATACGAACGGTAAAATTTAATTGGACAACACCAGATTTGTAGAAACTGTTATTATTGCTAGGTTAAAGTTCGTTTACTGATCTGAAAATCACCAAGATCTGTAACGCGTTTTTTATATAGATTGAAAAAAAACTGAAAACATGATGACGTGTCTTGGGTGTATGCCTCTACTATGACAAATAAATGTACTTTAGCTCTCAAAGCATAAAAAACAAAAGTGTCTTTCCAACTGTTATAGAATGCCAGCACCATGTGTCACCACCGCGTTCTGGTATGTCGGTTATTGCTGACATTTGTAAACATTAAGAAAAAAAAACGAAGTTGGAATATGTCCTTGGGTGTATGTCAAGCTGAATATGTCACTCAAGCTGAATATGCATAAGTGTTTTAAAACGGTGCAACAGGATGGTCTAGTAATGATTCATTGCATGAACGTTACGAAAATGCCTTGTTAAAAATTATTTCTATTAATAAAAATATAACTCTAAATTATTCAATGTTTTATAAAAATAAAACTATTTTTACAAATAACTGTCTTTTTTTTATTTGTCAATGTGTATACTACTCAAAGAAAAAATGTCATGTAGCAAGGCTTAATCGCGAAAGAAGGCTTCTATTTACCATGCTTCTTTGAAGTACAGTTGTTAAAAATTTAATTCACATAATTTACCCAAAGAAAACAAATTTTAGTATTGCTTATTTTCCCGAATATTTATTATAAACGGAAACCAAATTTTGAATTTTTAGAAATTTTGTTCAACATTTCACTAAAACATAGAGCTAAAAATATTCCATCATAAAATGGTGCCTAACATTTTGACGCTTCAGTTGAATCATAAACTTCTGAAAATTTAACCATAATCTAGTAAATCATTGAACCTGAACATAGAAAAATATTCAACAAAGGACTGGTAAAATGTTAAATACTAGATAACACACTGGAATTTTCAAACTGTAGCTAAATAGACCTTGACCTCTATTTATGTGGAATTGAGACAATGGAAACATCCAAGCTGTAGTCTGGATTCGAACCTAATGCATATCAATATGTCTAACAACTGGACAAATAGACGGACATCATTGTTTTCTCAAGCAGCATATTTAGAGTACATCAAACATTTTATTCTGATTGGCTGTTACATACTGCCATAGGATGAAGACAAGTGCAATTGTTAAAGATTTACAATAATCAGGAGTTTTGAAAAATCACATGAACCATGGTTTAGTACTTCTACATAGTTGCACCAAGAAATGAATCAACGTTGAGCGGATATTTTTTGCAGCGTACGAGATTATATATATTTTTTGTTACTGGGAGCATTTTTTTTCTGCAATGCAGGAAAATTTATCTATACCAAAAAACTATTTTTCTTTTAAGTACAAAAAATAATAATAAAATAACTTCGCCTTTTTACATGTAAAATGTTTTTTGCACGTTCAAGGAAATTAAATATTTATCTTGCAAAGAACATGCTAATAAGTACAAAACTATCAAGAGACATAAATAATGTTAAATTTAATTAGAATAACGTAACAAAATGCAATTATGTCGTAAAGACAGCCGAAACTGAGAAATGTTTAGTTTTATTAATTACATTTAGAAAAATGTAATGTCATGTTTCGTTTTTTTTCACGGGGAGGGGGGGGGGTATTTCTAAATGTGTGCAATATAAATTGCCTTTACATGGAAATGCTCTTAAAAAATTAGAAATTTGGCTTATTTCATTTAAAGAATAATGTTTCTGCTTACAGTAAAATAATATAACTAAGAAAATACTTCTTCTTGATCTTATAAAACAAGATAAAAAGTAAGGTTTTAATTTTAGACATTAACATTTCTTTAATTAATCTTCAAAGGCAATACACACTTTCACTGCAAAAATATTTCTCCCCAATATATGTACATTTGAAACATACAGAAACTTCTAAAGATATTTAATAAATTCTCATATTGGATATTATTTAGAAAAAGTATAAAAAAAGAACATTGCTGTGCGACTAATTAAATTTCTATTTTATGTTTTTCTAGTAGCTAATAGTTATTTTTTCTAAAGTTATATTTTTTCTAATAGTTAATAGTTATTTTTCAAATAGTTATTATTTCAAATAGTTCTTTTTTTTTCTAATAGCTAAAAAAGTGTTAGCATAGATAATTAACGTGAAATGTTTTAAACTGAATTAAAATGATTTAGTAAAAAGAACAACTTATAGAGTTGTTTAAGTTTCCTAAATGATGGTCAGAAGAAAAAAACACAGTACAATAATGGGATTTTTTTTTATGAGGGGAATCATACAATAAAGAAGAAAAAGTATATAGCTCTATAATATGTAGCTGTAGAATCTAAATATAAAAAAAATATTTTCCTCTTTTAAACGAACATTGAATAAAAAGGCTTTTCCGTTTTTCTTATGGAACAAAAATATTTTTTTCTGTAAATTAACTATCTATTTATAATAGAACATACGTTAAGATCTAGAAAACTGATTGACTACTTCTAAACGTATTTTTCTTATTTGATTCTTTTTACTTTCTTCTATCTTTACAAGAAGAAAGTATTGGATTCTTGAAAATTTTCGACTTCCGGCTTTTGACGGATTTATACGTTTTAGAAGGTCCTGAACACGATTTGACTATTTTTAGAAAATGTCTGTCTGTGACTCTGTGAGTCTGTCTGTCTGTCTGTCTGTATGTGACACAAATTTTGTGGGAGCTCTATCTCAAGAACTAATGCTCGGAATTTAATAAAACTTTAGATTCAGTTAGTCTATGATATATATTGGTGCTGATTAGTTTTTGGTAAAAATCGCCCTGCAGGTGGCGCTGCTATGCAGCATTTTTCGCGATTTACACAATAGCTCTATCTCAAGAACTAATGCTCAGAATTTAATAAAACTTTAGATTCAGTTAGTCTCTGATATAAATGGGTGCTGATTAGTTTTTGATAAAAATCGCCTAGCAGGTGCCGCTGCTATGCAGCATTTTGCAGGATTTACACGATTTTAGCGATAGTCATATCTCAAGAAATATTCTACGGAGTTTAATAAAACTTTAGTTTCAGTTACACCTTGATATAAATGGGTGCTGATTTTTTTTAGTGTATGCGAAACCTGTGTGAGATAGAAGAAAGTTTTGGGATTGACACATTCGACTAGTTTATTCTTGTGGATCATTCCTGACAACAAGTTTAGTAATGCACTTCTCAAATTTCCCCTCCTCTAAATCCAAATGTACAAAACATTCAATGGGACTGAAAACTCGATTTTGAAGGGTGTTAAATTTAACTTCAAGAACATAATGAGATGCATTTAAAATTTACAGAAAGTCGAATTTAAGCGAAGAAAGAAGTGATTTATTTACATTTATAAAGATTAATAATTCGCATTCCCTTTTTAGTTTGTTTTGCATGTATATTATATAAATTACGGCTACATGGTTTCAAACATACCTTAAAAAAATAAAAACTTTTAAATTCTCCAATAAAAAAGAATAATATTAATATCGCTGTGAAATAATGCAATTGAAAAGTAAAATTCTTGTCATATATAGAAATTAAATGAGGTTTTCTATGCTTATTTCCATACATTTTACACTTATCATTAATTGAAAAGGTATTAACATTATACTAATCTATTGTTTACATAGATGACTATATTATGAAAGAATTCATATGATAATTGCAGTACAGATGACAAAAATAAAGTGAAAAGGAAGTATCAATGAACAAAAAAGGTACATTCGTTGAATGTAGTGTAGATTATGAATATCTTCCTTCTTTTTGGACAATCTTCGTATTTATGTCTACAAGCACATATTGAGCAATACTGCCTCTGCGTGCAGTAGTGCGTCACGCTGCCAAAACCTTGACATTTGTGACACCTTTGGATCTTCACATAGTTTTTTATTGGACATTCCTTGAGTCCAAGGCAGATCGTTCTTTCCTTGAGAAGGTGATCCGCCAGGGGCTCAGGGAGCGCTACCGGTATATGCATTTGCCTCGCCGTGCCGGTGCTACTCTCCTCATTCTTTGCCAGGGTTTCCTTTATCCTCGTAGCTTCCGTTGCGACTATTTTTATTCCGTTGCGAATACGTTTGACATTCCTGACCCCTTCCTTGCTTTCTGCCGTATTTGTTTTTTATGAAAATCATAATACGTAGTCCCTGTACATATTATATTGTAAAATGTTCCTTATAATGTATGATGCAAGAACATATTTCTACACATTTATGCAATGCATAAAATATAAAGATTTTCTTATATATTTAAATTAATTAGATCAGTTCATAATGTATTTTGAAATATATCACACAAAAATAATAAACTTTATTTTATTTCATATTTACTACGTAAATTTATCTTTCAACCAAACAAGAGAATTCACTAATGAGTTTTCTTATTTTATGCTTCTTCAGAAGGGACCATATGTATAATTAGATGTCCAAAAAATATCAAGTATTCGTTTCATCTAATATGTCATCCTCGTCTGAGACTAATAAAAGTAATTTTATAAATTTTCGGATTATAACTATAAAAAGTGAGGCATAGGACATGGTAAAAAATCTAATTAAATTTCTTATGAACTGAACGAAGACACTTTTTTATAGTATCTAATTAAAATATCAAGCAATCAGTTTTAAGAAATGCAATATCTTTTATATATTTGAATGAAATTGTCAGTCTTAAAGCATAAAAACTTTGATGTTAGACAAAAGATTTATACTACTTAGAATTTTTCTTTCATGAAATAATAAATAAAATTAATTCAAGTGATGTACCCAGATATCTCAAACACTTATTCACTGTTGAAGCTTTTCTTTGTAAAAGAAAAGAATATATATACTATAAACTCTATTAAAAATTGAGAATATTAAAATTTATAGAAATAGTTGTTAATAGATTAATTTGTTGCTATTTATAGCAACAAATTAATCGCAATTTGACTTTTAATATTCTTTATCAAATTTAAGCTTTTACATCAAAAGATATACAAGTATTATACCGACATACATACATTAATTGGACATACGCATGGAGTGAAAAATAAGTCAGAGCCAAGAATCGAACAGGGGTCCACAGCGTTCCGGGCTGTTGCTCTAACCACTGAGCCACTCCGGTCGATTCCTGAGTCTGCAATTTTTCACTAATAAACCAGGTTGGAGAGAAAGTCACCAGACATCTAACAAACAGCCTTGGATGACCGGAAAACGGTGAACAGATTTTTACTATTCACCGATCTACGAATATATATTAAAACACACATAAATATCGCCTGCATTCAGCATTTAAATATATACAATTATTGCAGACATACATCTATTGAATACAATAATCCAACATGGAGTGAAAAATTAGGCAGAGCCAGGAATACAAACTGGGTCCACAGCCTTCCGGGCTTTTGCTCTAACCACTGAGCCAATCCGGCCGATTCTTAAGTCTCCAATTTCTCACTAATAAACCATGTTGGAGACAAAGTCACCAGCCATCTAACAGACAACCTTGGATGACCGGACAACGATGGATAGATTTTTACTATTCCACCGATCTACGAATATATATTAAAACACACATAAATATTGCCTGCATTCAGCATTTAAAGATATACAATTATTATACAGACATACACACATTAAATAGAATAATCCAACATGAAGTGAAAAATTATCGGTGGAACAGTAAAAATCTATTCACCGTTGTCCGGTCATCCAAGCTGTCTGTTAGATGGCTGGTGACTTTCTCTCCAACAGGGTTTATTAGTGAGAAATTGCAGTCTCAGGAATCGACCTGAGTGGCTCAGTGGTTAGAGCAACAGCCCGGAACGCTGTGGAACCAGGTTCGATTCCTGGCTCTGGCTAATTTTTCACTCCATGTTGGATTATTGTATTTAGTGTATGTATGTCTGTATGATAATTGTATATCTTTAAATGCTGAATGCAGGCGATGTTTATGTGTGTTATAACTTTATATCAAACTTGTCATAAATAAAAAAATTTATTTTTGTACATCATTGCATAAAATATATTCTTATCAGACCTTCGTGGAGGGTAATCCCCTGTTCGGCCTTTATCTCTAATGCAGATAATAATCATTAGTAACAAACACCGCACTGTTAGATTGACGAACGTATCACGGGTTACCCAGCACTTTCTGTCTACGAGATTTGAGAATAGAACCACTCTGCCGATGATGGTCCACGCGCCAGTTGGAATATTTTAGAAGTAACTGAGCCTCCTATCAGAATAATCCCCATAATGTGCGTCTGAGAGCGAACAGCATGAATGATGTGTCCAATGCAGGGCTGTAGCTAGAAGTAAACAATAGGGAGTATGGTCAAGAAATCGTAGGGGTCTCATACTATTTCTCTCTCTCTGACACATACACGCACAAACACAGATATATATGATCAAAGTTTTATATAGAAAGGTAAATTAGTGCATATTCATATTGTACGCACTATGTTTCTTATTAAATTCTTTATAATAACTATATTTTAGGCTAAGAAAAGTAAAGGCTGCAGACAGGGATGTAAGGGAGGATATACGGTGCATACCCCGTATACCTTCTGGATTATTTTAAGGAATACCGTATACCCTCTTCTCAAAAACACTGTAGCATATACTTTTTAGGGTATACCCTCTGCCTAAATCGTATGCCCTCTGTTTTTTTTTTTACTACTACATCACTGAATGAAATTTTTCAGTGTATAATTATACTACTGAAATAATAAGTGATGATGTCAATAAGTAAATAAAAAGCTGACAGCTAACCTGTTTCAAAAGAGTTGCAACTTTTAATTGTTTTCTGAATATTCCCTGCCCTTAAGGATTCTAAAGTTATGTTTTTATATGATAAAAAAATCAAGGGTGTATTTTGCATTTAAAAATTATTTTTGTGTCTAGTCAAAAGCTAAAACCACTTGTACTTAAATTGGCTATAACTCATTAGAATAACTTTGTTTTATGCTAATAATGGAAAACGCTGCAAAATGAAAAATTTCAATATGTAACTGAAGCAGAAGTCAATGTTTGCAGCAGCAAAAGGTTGCTAATTCTGAGTATATGCAGATAGGATGCGCGCCTATTGAAGCACTTATTTGCAGTTTTTAAACCAATACTACAAGTTAGTATTTATGAAAAACTGTAAAAAGCTCCCAAAATTAAGTTCAATTTTTGAACAGAGTTTCATTTGGATTTTTGGAACAGAATTTCATTTGATGGCCTTGGCAACTTTCCCAGGGGGGGGGGGGGGAGGGCTCAAAAATTTTCAGGGGGTGCTGAGCCCCCCTCCCCTGGCACCCCCCTAGCTACGGACCTGCTCCAATGACGCTTTGCTTATGACAAATATTGTTGGCTGTACCACAACCAAATTACCATAATGACAGCAATTAGTATTTAAACATATGACGGAGATCGAATTATTCCCACCGTGCCCAGTTGTTTTCTCTTTTATCTAATTTCTGTATTTCAAAAGAAGGACAGCTACATGATATATTTCAACTTCATCATCGAAATTCTTGCCTATATGATGTGTCCAATGAAATCGACGTTGGATATGAGAAATCTTGCTGGTTATTAAATCGTTTGTTATCGACGATTGACAATGCCACTTATCAGCAAATTCGCGATATTGCGCGGTGCAAAGACAATTAATATTTGGAAGTTCTTATAGATGATAAGAAGATCTTGTTTTAGAGAGAACTGATTACGCAAGTGAGCATTAATATGTCTCGTTTTTATTGTTACCTACCTTCACTTTAAATGCATATTGTTGATAATATCGCTCATATTGACGTGTAGTTTATGACACTTCATTAAACGTCATGACATGTCGCTAAAAATAAATAAATGAATGACAAATAAATTCGTGATAGGACGTTACTTTTGAGAATTATAAAATGTTTATCTGTACAACATATTTTAATGTAACAAAGATTGGTAAATGTTTGGGAATGGCTAAAATAAAAGAAAATTGACAGAAAATCAAAATGCCATTTTAGAATTCTGGTGATATTGAATATCACCATAACCCGACAAATGAAGTTTGACTTTTTGTCTTTTTTTTAGGTTATTTCCGACCAAAAAAAAAAAATAAATAAACAAAATATTAATAAAATGCAGAAAAAAAATTATTCATAGTTATCGAAGCTTCCTATCGAAAGTTATGTATGAGAATACATTAAAAATTAACGAAACAAAATTGAGCAACTTTTTTTGTTGGAAGTTCAATAAAAAATAATGAAATTCTCTGAGATACGCATACACTGCTCCTGCGTACTAGGATTGTAAACTGAGCTGCGCCGCCAGGAGTCTGAAGGGCGCCCGTCAGCACTTCAACCGTAGCACCCATGTCCTGAGGGACATATAACGCGCACGACCAGGATCTGCCTACCGTATACTCTGCGACCGGTCGAGGCACCGCCACCTGCGCATCACCCCGATTAGACCCTAGTATTGACGACATTGGTCATTGCGATAGGCAGTGGATCCCATTATCAGGGGAGACCACCACAAAAACACTTGGCGACGGGTCGGAGTCCCCCAACAGTTTCAGAACTGAGCACCCATAAGGGAGTCAGGTCCTAGGCCTTAAGTCGGGTTTTCCCGACCCGCACTTGCTTTACCAGAACTCGAGGAATGTGGAGACCATCTGGATCCGCTTGTACTTCCATAAAATTCAGTTCCGCTAACAATTCAAATATTAATGAAAGTCTTTGGGAGAGTATTATGTGTTTTTAACAATTCTGTAAACAAATAATTTAAATGAAAAAAAAAGTATCTTTAACTATACGAAGAATTTTTTATATTATGTTTCTATAACAATATACGTAAGAAAATGTTTATATTTTTGTCCTTTCAACTTCAAATTCTCTGATAGCAATATACTAATTATAATGTTAAATATTATACACACATTTTAGTCATTTACATTGCGCTTATGAAAGTGATAATACGTAGTTTCTTTATATTGTATGATATAACATTTTCCTTATAATGTATGATACTAGGACTTATTACTGCACTTTTATATAATACATAAAATATAATGTTTCGTATATATTTCAATTAATTAGATGGGTTTATGCATTTTTATATGATACAAAATTTATATTCTGTCATATAAAAAATAATTAATGTTATTTTCTTTCATATTTGCTACGCAATATTATGTTTCAATCAAAGAGGTAAATTCACTAATGAGTTCTCTTTTTTTTTCTTCGAAACAGACCAAATGTATAATTAGATGTCCAAGAAATATCAGGTAGCACTTTTATCTAATATGTCATCATCATCTGAGGTAATAAAATCAATTTTATAAAATTTCAGATTAAATCTATAAAAAGCGAAGCATGGGACATCGTAAAAAATCTAATTAACTGAAATATAAACTGAATGAAGAAACTTTTTTATAGTATCTTATTAAAATGTTAAGCAATCAGTTATAACAAATGCGAAATTTTTTATACATTTGAGTGATTTTGTCTGTCTTAAACCATAAAAGTCTGACATTTGTCAGAAAGAGAATTCTAATTAGGATTTTTGATACATGGATTTTGAAATAAAATTAATTTATGTGTATTATATGATGTACTTTATGACTTTCTAAAAATCTAATGAATTTATTAACTGTAAAAGATTTTCAGAATAAAAATACAGTATATATACTAAGAGAAGTGTATTAAAATGTAGCAGTCATAAAATTTATAAATTTGATGCAAAATTTCAATTTTAATGTTTTTTAAAATTTCAACTTCTATATCGTACATAACATAAATAAGTATTTTTTTTTACGTTTCATACATCATTATATAAAAGGAAATATTATAAAAAATAACTTGCAGACCTGATGATGAAGGCATATTTAAAGCACGAAAGTAAGTCTTAGAAAGAGAAACCATCTTGCTTTCAAGCCTCAGACACATCGATCTCAGAACAGTGGTTTTCAATGCAATATATGTATTATTCAAATGCATATAATTTTATTACACGCATTATTTAAATGCATATAATTTTACAGACTTAAAATAAATTTTTAAATATGAAATAATTGTTAATAATAAGCAGTTTATCTTCGCATACCTATTTTTTTTTATATCCTGTTGAATAATTTTTGTTTTTTAGAATTTAAATATATATATATATATATAGGAAAAAACTACAATTTAGCTCTTAGTTTTATAGACAGTATGTTAAAATACGTTTTTTCAGTCTTAGAGCACGGAACGTAGGATGCAGAAAGAATCCATTAATTAAAAAAAATAATTATTACATTATATTACCGGAAATAATTACCATAATATTACCATAATGTGTTTCGAGGCTAACGAAAAAGACAGGCTACCGCGGTGCACTCCACGTATCTTTTTTTACAGACCGCTAGTGTGACGTGATGCTCTTTTCGTATACCTGCATTGGTGGATTTTAATATCACGTGACTCCTGCGGTCTGTAAAAAAAGATAAGCGTAAAGCACCGCGGAAGCCTTTGTTTTTCGTTAGCCTCGCATGTGTTTTATATGACGTCATATTTCAGATTAAAAAAAATTGACTTTTCGAAGGTAAATGAATAAAATGAATTATTATAAAATAAATAACTGGCGAGTTTCATTAACCCTCTAGCCACAGGCGATGTTTCCATTTTCTTATGTAAAACCGCGGCCTATTTTTATTCGTCACTTATAATAGTTATAAGGATTGAATGTCACAGTAATTTACAAACAGATTTATTTGCAAATAAATAAAAGCAGTTTCTTCATGTACATTATAAAAACAAAGTTTTCTTTCAAAATTCCGGTGGGAATGTGTCATTTATGGATTAAAAAAATTTCAAAAACCGCAGAACTTTCAGATTGACCTAATAAATGAAATGATATATATATATATATTATAATTTGTAAACGAATCTCTCTATTTCTAAATAAAAGAAGATAGATTCAACGAAGAAATAGAATCTCCCGGTGCTTAAGTACTTTAAAAATTGTAGGAAACGTCAAAATAGCGTTCCTCGCGGAATTGTATAGAATAAGCGAAACGCGATAGGAGCGTTACACGCGAGTGGAGAATTAATACGTTTTACTTTCTGTTTATACTTTCTGTTCACATAAGAAGAAAGTAATGGAATGGTGAAAATATTGGATTTTCTGGTTTTGAGGAATTTTGAATTGTCCTAAGTGCCATTTAACTATTTTTGGAAAATATTTCTCTGTTTCTGTGTATATGTGACACACATTTTGGGTCCGTTCTCTACAAAACGAATGACATTAAATTAAATCAAATCAATTTTAGAAAATGGAAACATGAATCGATTAGATATTCTGCCCATTAAGTATTATATTATGCAGGTTTTTATTATTATTATTATTATTTATATATTGAAAACAATATCCCTTATGTGCTCTATTATTCCCGTTTAATCAAACGTAAACAAACTTATTATTAGGTGTCCATGATGTATCAGACATCGCTTCTTATATATTATTTTATCTTCATATTGAGATACAAATTTTCATAGACTTCAAATAAAAAATATAAAACTAATTGAGACATACTACATAATAAACATTCCAATGAAGTTCCCAACGTGCTGACTGAAAATAATTTAATATTTAAGCAACCTTATTAAATAAAAATACAAAATAAGAAACCAATCGTTAATAATCTGACGATATTTTTTGCACATTTGAATGATTTTGTCAATCTGTTAGCATGGTCTCGTGTTAGAAAAATATTAATTAGGACAATTTATAACTGCGATTACTAATGAAAAGAATCCGTGTGTATTATATCGTTGAATTTATGAAAGAGTGACACAAGTCCAGAATAACCATTATTGAGAAATCTGTAAGATTATATTACCTTGGCCATAAGCGTGCTGTATGTTATACACATCAAATACTATTTTAATGTCATATATGCTTTATAATTTGGCGATAAATCTTGGTCGCTTGGCGATTCATCCTTGACGGCCGCTATAACCCAAAAGTACCCAATATACTTCAAATAAAAATTTTATAGCATTTCTCTAACAAGTTTCATTTTTGAGTTATAACGCACTTCAACAAAAGACGGGTGTTTTCTTGTTCTGAGTTATCCACGATTCCAAAAATTGTTCATTTATCTTTATTAACCACAGAAACCAAACGAATTTTTGACGTTTAAATATCAAAGTAAAAACAGTTTCTTTTGCTGTTTGTATTTTTTGAAAACGTTTCCAAATAGGTTTTACAATGTGTTAATCAGTTTTCTCAAATCAAAATGTAGTTTTGAGAATGTTCAAGTAAACATTGTCGTGTTCAAGTTACTTGTTTAATATGACAAACTAATTAAATTAACAGCGTTTAACATGCGAACATTAACCCTGTCATTGACAAGCCCGTGTGAATACGGTCACTAAGCTTCGGGTTTTACTGCAATATAAGCATTATTTAAAGTAATAAAACTATATTAATTATATTGATTTAACGCATTTTTAATGCACTGAGAAATAAATGAATAATACTCTCAAGGATCATATTCATATTTTTAATTAAGTTTTTTATATTCAATGTTGAAAAATTAGTTTTTCTTAGCATTTAAAACAAAATTCCGAGAAAAAAACATTACAGATTTGCCTTTTTCAGGACTTTCAGAGGGTTAATATTAAAATTAATACTATTTTGTTATTTTTGCATGTTTAAATTTAGTTACACAGCTGAAAATGTTTACTTGAGAGCCAGTAGCATCCGAAAAACCGATATTTTGGTTTGAAAAACTGATCAATGCACTGATAAAGCTACTCGGAAAAGTTTTCGAAAATTATGATCAGCAAAAGAAATTTAGTTTTTATAAATTCTTCTTTAATTCTCTAAAATATATTGGTATCTAAGGTTTTTAAAGATAAATGAACACTCTTCAGAATTTGTGTAACTCGGAAGAGGTTATATTATATATTTTTTTTGTTGTTATGTTATATTTTAATATATTAAGAAGCATTTTCTTTTTTTACAGTGCACTCTTCTCGAAAACCGACGTTATGCTGTACTTTAGGACTGCCCAAACATATTATGGAAGCATAAACTATGCAATTATTTCGTATTAAAAAATCTTCTATCTGGAAAACGCAATCAAAAATTTAAATTCTAAAATATATGAAATCTGATTGTAAGAAGAAATGTCATTTCGTCAATTTCATTATAAATTTCCCTTTTTTTTAATGAAAACTTAATATTTTTCTCCTACCTCAGATTAATTAAACTGTTACTTTTTGTATATTTTTCTACAAATGAATAAAAAAAACTAAAGTTTCTTTTAGAAAGCCATATTTTAAGGCAAAATTAATTATAGAAAAAATAAAAATACAGAAATTTAAAATTTATATCGAAAATTTAATGAATTTCATTGATTGTTTTTACGCATTTGCATTTCTATATTTAAATAGAAAGAAAAAAAAGAAAACTACACAAATGAGTTCTCTTAGATCATGTTTTATTAAACGAAAGAAGATATATTATTAGATACCCAAAAGTTGTCTGGACTTTTTTTCTATCTAATATGCTCTCTTGTACTGAGATTAATAACATTAATTTTATTACATTTTAGATTAAAACAACAAAAAACAAGCAGTATTAGGTAGTTTCATTAAAAAGTAAGTTATTCATGTACTGGACAAAAAGTATTTTTATTACAAAATCTTAATTAAGGAAATAAGAAATATTAGTAAAAACCACATAATCGTTTTATCGTGCAGTTTGTGAACTTTTGAGAAAAATAATTAAAATTTAAAATATTGTTTACTATTATCTTTCAGATTAGAATAAAATTTCATGAATAGACTATTGTAAAATCTCTTAATTTATCAGTTGTGGGACTTCGTTTGTAAGTTATGAAATGTGCTAATCCCTTTTTTATTTACGGGATATGGAATCAGTCATTGAATTTCGTTTCACGTTCAGTTTAAAAAATTATATTAATATACGTACAAAATACAGTATAAATTAAATTCGATTATTTTAAGAACAAATGATTGTAAACATAATTATAGCCTCTTTGATATTTCATATATATTTAAAATCGTTAATTTTTCAATGAAAGAGGAAAATACAGTACTCTTATTTTCAAATTCGTCGAATCCAAATGTATAGTTATATGTCCAAAATATACATGGTGTCCCAAATTTATCTATATAACTCTGATCATTCATAAAACCTAAACAAAATAAGACAGATAAGTTCAGTTTTATGTGCGTATAGCAGCCATTCATAAACTTTCATTTGCACTAAAAAAATGTTTTTGTTTCAGGTACGACATAGTAAGATCCACAACTAGTGATGGCTAGAGGACAGGAAAAGGTACAGTGTGTGGCCTGGTTCATAGAGACAAAGTCATATACATAAGTCCAAAGGAATTTCCGAACAAAATATGAACGTCACCCACTATCAGAGTATTACTGCGGCCATCGCTACAGTTCCTGTGCACACACAAAAAATTTCCATGAAAATTAGGGGCAGGGGCCGGCAACAGAGATTCTAGTCATACCCCGCGCAGGATATAATGCACTTTAAAACACAATAACTGTTTACTTACTGTTCCGTAGCACATAGCATGTTAGATAATCATCACAGAATCGCTTTTTTGGCAGGTTAAAATTTTCGAAATACGAGTAAAGTGAAGGGTTACACCCTAGCGGAGGACAATTTATGAGATCGTACCATATTTTTGTTCACATATGAGATAGAACTGTAAGAATATGTGGTTTGATCTTAATTTTCTAAGTATCTATAAGGGATAAGGCTGCTCATTTAGTGGATCAGACCGTGTTTCATCAAATGAGGCTGTTGTCCGTGAAAATTGAAGGGCGAACGCTCATAAATTTACAGTTTTTTCTGAGAGTGTGGACATGCTCCAAAGAATATGACAGGAGGTTGAATACCGTCTCGACGTTGTTCGTGAAACAAAAGGTGCTCATATGGAGCTCTTCTAGCATCACATAAAATTTTTAACTCGCTGTTAAATACAATAAACAGATTATACAATAAAAAGTAAATTATACAATAAACATATTTTTGTTACATAATTTCGTTTTATGGAGGAACAAAGTTTTAAAGATAAATTTGGAACACCCTGTGTTATGTAATGCTATGTAAGTGAAAAATTAACAAATGTTTTCTGCAACTACGTACAGTAACATTTGCGGTAATATCAATAAATACGCAAAACTAAAGGTCTTGGCGAAAGAAACACAATTGGCAACATATTTTCTGCAGCCTAATTACTGTTTCATATAAACAAGCAATTTTTCAATATTTATACAATTTATTTAATATAAAGAAGCTACTTATCTATTTTCATATACAAACAGAAGTAAATTGTATAGAAAACACAATAATAATATATATTTAAATAAAATTTTTATGGAGGATCAAAGTTGTAAAGATAAATTTGAAAACCCTGTATATCACTTTTTCCTTTTAAAAAATGCTTTATCCTTGAACAGAGATTACTATCATATTTTTATAAGAATTAAGGAGAAAACGTTAAAAAGGACACGGTAAACCTTCCTATTCATAAATTTATAATGTAAGAAAGGTACATTCTTTTAAACATAATATCATAACTAAAATTAGTCAATCCTCTCTATATCTTAAGAGAAAATAGATTATACAAAAGAAAAAAAAAATGTATGATAAGATGTGAAAGAAATATCCGGTATGCCGTTTTGTTTGATACTTCCAAAACGTACAGAAATAAAAGAACGTAATTTTGATAGATTTCAGATTAAATCTATTAAAAACAAGGCATAAAACATGCCAAAATCGTTTATGAAATTAGTCATACAGTAAATTAAGAGTAATTTTCTATACTATCTCAATTCAAAAGATAATTCTCAAACTTTACTCTCCAGAGATAATTCTCAAACTTTCTAAAACAAAATTTAATAACATTTTTATACGACTGGATGATTTTGTCAATCCTAAAACATAAAAAGTCTGATATTAGAAATAAAAATATTATTAAAACAAAACTAGGACATTTCTTTTCTAGGATCCACAAAAAAATAAATAAAGTATATACTCGCGTATAAGTCGAGGAGTTTCTGAAATTTTCGACAAGCAAATTGGGGGTGTCGACTTAAACGCGAGACAATTAAAACTACAAAAAAAACCCTTCAAATACTGCCAAAATTCTGGCTTTTTATGTATAATAATAATAAAATAATATTTAAAATATACAAATAATATTAATTTGTCATTAAAAAATATTTCATTGATTTGTTTTTGTTTACTTACCACTCTTTCGCATTGGCGAGAATTTGTAATGCGTCTAGAAAGTGAAATCTTTGGCTTGATTTTGTGCAAAATTGAAGTAAAAACTTAGGGGGTCGACTTATACGCGGGTTACTGATTTTTTTGCAGAATTTGCATTTAAAAATTAGGGGGTCGACTTATACGCTAGTATATACGGTAATTTAAATTTTATGATGTAGTGTTTGACAGCCCAAGGTTTTGAAAAAAAAAATTAAGCATTTCATATTAAAGAAAGCCAACTTTATGATAAATCCTAAGATATTCTGATCTTATTACATCTGATCTTATATTATTATGATCTTATATTAAATCTTATATATTAACATTCTTCAAAACTAAAAATTTTAATGCAAACAATCAGTATAAATAAATATAGTTTGATTTCTTTTTCATGTTTGCAATAAATAAAGATTTTTCATTTTGTATGTTGTTGTAACAAATTAACTGTTCTAAGAAATGCACGTTGGAAGTTTGACTTAAAAAAAACCATTTGAAAAAGAAAAATATACTAAACTATGAATAAATTGCACTAAATAAGATTTATTGAGATTCATCTGAAGGCAAAATTATTTTCTTTGATATTTTATATAGTTTTTTATTTCTATATTTTGAAAGAACGAGGAAAATGTACTAATGAGTTTTCTTATTTTATGTTTTTTTAAAAATCCAAATGTATAATTGGATGGTCAAGAGGTATCAGGTGTATTTTTTTATCTAATATTTCAACTTCATAATGAGATTAACGAACGCAATTTGATTAGATTTCAGATTACAGGTGTAAAAAACCAGACGTAAGATATTTCAGATCTTTCAATGAAGTTCACCATGTACTGAATGAAGATTTTTTTATTGCAATATCATAATTAGGAATGTAAGGTATCAGTAGATTTTTTTCGTTCACTTGATTTATTTTTTAAGACTGAATGAAAAAATATATGTTCATATGCCATATGAGAGAACATTGTTTGAAATATAGATTAAGACATTTTTTTATAGGATAAGGAATAAAATTATTTGTTTCATACAAATGGATTTACTTTATAACTTTTCAAAAATCCGAAGAAATATTAATCTATTTAGAACGTCCAGAAGCTTCATTGTTATTTTGCTATTTACAAAAAAAAAAGTTACATTATTGTGTGTGCTCTTTATTACATATGTTTATAGTACAAAACAAATAATATATTATTTTATTATTATCTGCATTTTTAAGACTTTGCTAGTGTTTTTGTATGATAAAAACAATTCTTTATTACAGTAATTTAATTAAGAAATAGTAAGCAATTAATAGTAGAAAAATAACAATATATTTTGACCTATTGAATCATTTTGCCAGTCTGAAATTAGAAAATATATATGCAACTAAAATCGAATAAAAATGAAAATATAATTCAAATATTTTTATTACTGATAGGTAAGAGTAGATGCCTTAGTATATTTTATTATTTTCAAATGCCCTTAAATGTACTTAAATTTATGAGGTTGATTAATATTCTGGAAATCCACCTTTCAAATTGTATTAAAGAAGATGTTGGCCATATATATTTTTTTAACATAATATATTAGAATAATTTTTTCAAGGACAAAATTGTAGTTATACTTCTTATATTTATTTTAATCGGACATATAAAATACAATGTTTTTTTGTTTGACCTATTTAATGTAAAGTCATATACAGGGTGCGTATAATTAAAGTGGCAGTGTGTGCTCTATAGCGAAATCTAATTGTGAGAATGGAGGCTAATTTTGTACTATGATTAAACAAGACGGAGGACAAAGGATTCCGCGAAAAAAAATGTTCCAAAAGTCGCTGCTAGGAGGAAATATGGCGCTGTGTAATAGAAAAGAGTTTGAAAAATGAAGAATGAATACAGAAATAAAATTAATTTTTATTTAGCACATTTAACGATTGACATCAATCTCGATATGGCAACAGTGGCTCAATATGGTTATTACACAGCGCCAAATTTCCACCTAGTGTTGACTTTTTGAACTAATCGTTTTTCGTGGCATCCTTCGTCCCTTCTCTCCTTTAATCATAATACAAAATCTGTCTCCATTCTCACAATTATATGGCGCTACAGAGCACGTTGAATACAGTTACTTTAATTATGGCAACACTGTATATGTATTTCTTGAAATCTGTCTTGAATACATATTCTGTATGTAACATTTTCTTTCTGTTTTTAATGTAACCGTATTTACTCTTGTATACGATTATCGAAATAAACACTCGGGCATATGTGAATAATCTGTGTTTCTGATAAAGAAAAACGGAAATAAAGTTATAGATCGTATAATGTAAACTCTAGGATAAATCGGCATAAAGGAGAGATGACCAGTCTAAATGTTTCCAAAACTTGATCATAGATCGCAGCATAAACTTTGTTCGTAGGAAATTGTTCAACAAGTTCATGCATTGCGGTGTGCAGCTGTGTTTTTAACACTTTCCAACCTAGTTGAAAAGTGTTTATGACTTCGGTTTGTCTGGCCGTCTGCCGTATGGCCGTCTGCTGTATGGCCGTCTGCCGTATGGCCGTCTGCCGTCTGCTGTCTGTCCATGCTCTAACTCCCGTAAATATGCTCGGATTGCACTGAAGTTTTTATATGTTATTAACGTTATCTATAGCATGTTCACTATTTCAACTGAAGTGTGTAGCACTTATAGTTTTTTTTACAGGGACACTCAAAATAATTCCGTTACATTACGGTCTATGGGTAAAAATCATTTGCGGTTTATTTTAATGATGTTACACAATTTCAAACACATTGTAATTGATATATATCACTAAGGTGCATTACAAGAAGCTTAATATGGAATATGATGTGCATAGCACTTATAGTTACTTTACAGGGACAGTCAAAATAATTCCGTTAAATTACGTCTATGGAGAAAAACCGTTTGCGGTTTAATTAAATAATGTTTCACTATTGAAATTTTTATATATATATATATAACTAAGGTTCATTACAAGAGGCTTACTACAGAATATTGTGTGTATAGCAGTCACCGTTCATTTACAGGGACACACAAAATAATTCTTTACTGTCTGTTAACAATAATTCCTGGAAGTGCGTTTTAAGTTGATGAACGCGATTTTAAATTTAACTCACTTTTTGTCTATTACTTGGTGTGTATAAATTCTGCAGATCATATACAGGGCAGCACAAAAGTTCGCGAACACATTTCCGTTTATTGACATAAACTCCAGAAGGAGAATTTTAAACTATGCTACGCGTTTCTTAACTAAACTAAAATTTAGCATCTTATGTAGTATATATACAAATCTATAGATCATATACAGGGCTGAATAAAAGTATTCGGATATTTTTCCGAGAGTTGTTTATGTTGGAAATTCCTGAAATTACGTTTTTAAATATGTTATGCGTTTTCCAAATTGTTTGCTTAGATGTTATCTTTCAGCTTATTAAACGGTAATGATTTGTAAAATTATTTTGGAAGCGTTGGAAAGTGTTACATAATCTATGCTTGACGCATGATTTTTTGTTCTTGTTTTATTTTAAAAAGTAAATAAAATTTTAATGTTTATTTAATTTAGTGGTTGAATGTTTTTGTTGAGTTAGGTATCCAAATGTATTGCAGTACGTATGTTATTATTATTTTTTTACTATACGGAGTTTTAAGGAACTTTACAAATTGCTATATGTTTTTCATGATTAACTATAAGAAATGTGTTATATTTTGCTACTTTAACATCACTTTTCCTTTTATGTACTAGATGGTCGTCTCTCCTCGACTTGAAGGAGAGATGGCCATCTGCTATTTTAATTTCAGTTTCCTTTCCCACTTTCTGTTGTCAATATTTCATTATGTTTTCCAAAAATAGGATGAGTATATGTATATTAATTTAAAATATGAATAAATATTTCTTGTATTTACATTCTAAGAATTTTTTTTCAGTCTTTAAGAACTATGGCCATCTATCCTAAAGTTACCCTATAATGTGCATTATGCTATTTTAACAGCATAAAATCTGGGGATTTGAAAATAATAATAATTCTATAGAAATTCTGACTCACATTTTATTATCGAACTTAATTACCGTATTCACTCACGTATTTCCCATAAAACTAAGGTTTCTGGAATGAATGCGTTTTGTACATTGGAAACTTTGTTTTAAAATGTCCACAGTGGGACTCGATATCGTACACTACAAATAAAGACAAATATACTATCTTAATCTTTGAAATATATAGTAAACCATGAAAGAAAATAAATAATAACCACTTCAAAATTGAACACGATTCCGAAAAGCTTTTTTTATCGTTAGAAAGAACGCTTTAGTTTTGCAAGAAACAAATATATTTTTGAATTTTAAAGAAACATTTATAAAAACAAAAATTCTTTTGCTGCAATTGCTTTCGAATAAACTTCTACACTGTAATAAATTGCTACAGTAAAATTACTGCAGCAGAGATTCCAGGCAATGTCCATCAGAAAACAGGTTTTATCCCTAGCTTTGTTCTTATATAAACAGTTTTTTTTCGTAAAAACATGAAATTTGCGGAAATTGACCGTTTACCTTAAAAAAGGGGTATTTCCCGTAAAATTCACGGAGAATGCCCGTGAATTTACAATTTTCTTTTTTACAGTGTAGTAATTTTTATAGTGTTTTGTCAATCAGGGGTTTATATAGGTTTTATGGATGCAATTCTCAAGAAAACACATTCATGTCCAAAAAAACAAATTTTACATACAAACATGATAAATTAACAGCAATAACATTAGCTTTAAAATGAATATTACTTTATTACACTTGCATGTATAAATTCAATTGCACAGAAGAAATTGTTTAATTGAGAATAGATAACATCCCTAATACTGATAGTGTGGTTTGAAAAAAAAAAAAAATTTTGTGAAATGTGAAAATATTCTAAATGGCGAAAATATTTCGGTTTCTAAGCTTTCTAAAGATAACGATTGCTTTTTGGAATCTGGCATAACTCAAAAGAGACTATTGTGTATTTTAGTTCATATTTACATTACATTGTAAAGCACATTAAAAAAAACATTTATTTAGTTTTATACATTATATTTGCTTCTAATACGCAAACTACGTTAAAATATTGTAATTATTTCTGTTATTTCGCTTTCTACTTTTATATTCATACTCGCAAAACCCGCGACTTTGCTCGAGTAATTGTTGTGAAATGCCAAGTGGCATTCGTGGGCCTATTTTCATTAGAGAAAATTTTACCCCCACAGGTAATTCAAAAATTACTAATTTAGTCACACTTTGAGTAACCTTCATTCTTATACAGCATTAGGCGAACATCAGACGTAAATTAATAAGAGGAACTACATTTATTTATAAATTCAAGTTAATTTAGAAATTTTGATATTTTGAAAAGTTTCGCTCATTTAAATTTTCATAAGAAATTTAGAAATTTTTAGAAACAGTTCTAAGCGAGTATTTACATCTTAAAAGTAAGCATTATGCCAAATTCCAATCTTCTAGCTAAGCAAATTTCTGTAATAACTGTATCACATAAATTGCAATTTTACAACTTTTTTGTTACTGCACACATTAACATTTCTAAATTTTTAAAAACTGTTCTGTGGATGAATTTATTTTTCTAATGTAACAGCCATGTAAAATTTCAAGTTTCTATCCCTAACAATTTCAGGTAAATCACAGTTTAGAAGGTTTTTAGAACTTTTCCAACTCATTTCACTCTTTTAAATTTCGATTTTTTTAGAAACCGTTCTTAGTGAGCACTGAAATCTTAAAAATAGCCACCATGCCAAATTTCGACTTTCTAGACCATCAGCACCACTAAAATCGCAATTTTAGAAAGTTTTTTGATTCTGCAGCTTTTTAAATTTCGAATTTTGTAAAAATTGTTCTGTGGGAGTATTTACGTCTAAAAAATAACAGGCATGTCAAATTTTAAATTTCTATCTGTAACAATTCAGAAAAACCCCATTATTTATAACGTTTTCCTCTCATTTTACATTTTTAAATTTCGTTTTTTAAATAAACTGTTTATACCGAACGTCTCCATCTTAAAAGTTACCTCTATACTAAATTCCAAGTTTCTAACCCGAATAAATCTAGTTAACCATCATAATGTAGAACGTTTTCCACTCATGTCAGTTTGTTATATGACGAATTTTTTAGAAACCGGTCTTAGCGCGCATTGGCATTTTAAGACTAACTACCGTGCCAAATAAAAAAGCTTCTATACCAGCTGTACAACATAAATTGCAATTGTAGAACTTTTTTTTTGCTCCTGTCCTTTTAAATTTTGCATTTTTAGTAAACTGTTCTGGGTGATCATTTACGTTATTAACAGCCCTGCGAAATCGCAAGTTTCTAGTTTTAACAATTCCAAATAAATCGTAATTTGAATGCTTTTAGAACGCTTTTCGCGCTTTCACATTTTTAAATTTCATTTTTTTAACTCGTCTGTACGACTAGTTGCGTCTTAAAAGCAACAATATATTATAAGCATGTCAAACTTTAAGTTTTTATCACTGATAATTCCATAAGAAAAATCAATTTAGAACGTTTTTAGACCGCTTTTCGCGCATTTCACTCTTTTAAAATTCGATTTTTTTTTTTCAGATTGTTCTGTGCGACCATTTATGTCTTAAAAGCGACAGTCATGTCAAATTTCAAGTTTCTATCCCTAACAATTCAATATAAATTGTAATTTAGAAAACTGTTAAAATGCTTTCCGTTCATTTGTCCCTTTGAAATTTTGAATTTCCTTACAAAACTTTGATAGCAAGCATTTGTATTTTAAAAGTAACCGCCACGCCAAATTTGAAGTTTCTAATCCAGTTAGTATAAAAAAAAATGTAATTTAGAACGTTTTTCCCTACGTCACCCTTTTATATTTCGATTTTTAAAACTGTCTGCGTGTGCACCTGCGTCTTAAAAAGTATCAGCCATACCAAACTTCAAGTTTCTGTCCTTAATTCCATAGAAATCGTAATTTAGAAAGTTTTTAGAACACTTTTCCTTCATATCCCCCTTTTAAATTTCGAACCTTTTAGAAACTATACTTAGAGCGCATATATACCTTATAAGTAACTACCTTTTCCGATTTCAAGTTTCTAATCCCTTTATTTCCACAAAAATTACAATTTTAGAACGTTTTTTCCTGCAGCAACCCTTTGAGGGTAGTTGCACTGACATAAAATATAGCCTATGTTAGAGCAGAGACTGTCACCACAAACTTGTGACCATTACGTTTAAAATAGGTTCTGTTTTTTCACAGATTCCACAGAAATTGTAATTTAGAATGTTTTTAGAACGCATTTAGCTAATTTCCCCCTTTTAAATTTCAAATTTTTCAGAAACAGTTCTTAGAAAGTATTTTTATTTTACAAGTAACTACCATGTCAAATTTCAAATTTCTAGCCCCTTCAGTATTACAAAAATTTCACTTTTAGAACAATATTCAGTACCACACCCCTCAGGAATAGTGACACTGACATAATATATATCCTATGTTAGAGCAGGGACTGTCACGATCAGTTTACTGACATGACGTTTGAAATCGGTTCGGTATTTCCAGAGATTCAATAGAAATTGAAATTTAGAATGTTTTCAGAACGCGTTTCGCAAACCTTCACCGTTTTAAATTTCGAATCTTTCTGGAATTTGTTCTTAGACAGCATTTACATCTTATAAGTAACTACCATGCCAAATTTCAAGTTTCAGCTCCTTCGGTATAAAAAAAATCGAATATTTAGAACGTTTTTCGCTTTTGTACCCGTTGAAAGTAGTGGCACCTACATGAAATATAGTCAATGTTACAGCAGCAACTGTCACCATAGATTTGCCACCATCACTTTTGGAAACGGTTCTGTAGTTCCAGAGATTACGTAAGAAATTGTAATTTAGAATGTTTTTAGAACTCTTTTCGCAGATTTCACCCTTTTAAGTTTCGATTTTTTTAGAATTAGTTCTTAGACAGCATTTACATCTTATAAGTAACTACAATGCCAAATTTCAAGTTTCAGCTCCTTCGGTATAAAAAAATCGAATTTTTAGAACTTTTTTTGCTTTTGTACCCCTTCAAAGTAGTGGCACCTACATGAATTAGTCAATGTTACAGCTGTAACTGGCACCATAGATTTGCCACCATCACTTTTGAAAACGGTTCTGTAGTTCCAGAGATTACGTAAGAAATTGTAATTTAGAATGTTTTTAGAACGCTTTTCACAGATTTCACCCTTTTAAATTTCGATTTTTTTAGAGTTAGTTTTTGGACAGCATTTACATCTTATAAGTAACTACCATGTCAAATGTCAACTTTCTTGCTCCTTCAGTATCAGAAAAATCTAAATTTCAGAACATTTTTTGCTCCTCTACCGCCTGGAGGTAGTGAACAGACATGGAATATAGCCTATGTTTCAGCAGGAGCTGTCACGATCAATTTGTTACCATCACTTTTGAAAACGGTTCTGTAGTTCCAGAAATTCCATAGAAATTGTAATTTAGACTGTTTTTAGAACGAGTTTAGCTCATTTCAACCTTTTAAATTTCGAATATTTTAGAAACTGTTCTTAGAAAGCATTTATATTTTATAAGTATTTACCATGTCAAATTTCAAATTTCTAGCCCCTTCAGTATTACAAAAATTTCAATTTTAGAACATTTTTCGCTACCACACCCGTTTGGAATAGTGACACTGACATAAAATATATCCTATGTTACAGCAGGGACTGTCGCCAACAATTTACAAACATTACGTTTGAAATCGGTTCGGTAGTTCCAGAGATGCAATAGAAATTGCAATTTAGAATGTTTTTAGAACGGTTTTCGCAGATTTCACCCTTTTAAATTTCGAATTTTTCTAGAATTTGTTCTTGGACATCTATTACATCTTATAAGTAATTATCACACCAATCTTCAAGTTTTTAGCTCCTTCAGTACAAAAAAAAAATCGCAATTTTAGAATGTTTTTTGCTCTTGCATCCCCCTGGGTTTAGTGACTCGGACATAAAATATATCCTATGATAGAGCAGGGACTACTTCAGAAACCATTCATAGAGAGTATTTACATCTTAAAAATGACCACCACAACAAATTTTAAGTTTCTATCTCCAGCAATATCACAGAACTCGCAATTTGTGAACTTTTTTGCTTCTTCACCCCGTTAGAGGTTGTTGTACAGACCTAAAATATAACCTATGTTAGAGCAGGGACAGTCACCATCAATTTGCCACCTTCACTTTTGAAATTGGTTCGGTAGTTCCAGAGGTTACACCACACAAACAAACGTTACTTCTTTATAATATTAGTATAGATAACTGTATCACGAAATTTATGTGTTTTATTAGGAATTCGTTAATCTCACGGAACCCTATTACTCTCGCTCCGTTGTCTGTGTGTCACAGAGCCGTTCTCAGATCCTATGTAACTTACAGAGTTGAAACTTTGTGTATAATTAATTAAATAACTGCTATGAAGCTCAAAATATTAAAATTTTGAATAAATCGTATTATTTTAATAAATAGAGATAACAAACAATATTCTAACAAACTTTTCCTATTAAATTTGAACATTTTTCGTTATAGCAGTTGCGAACAATTAAAAATCCACAATAAAATTCTTTCTACAATAAATCATTTTCTATTGAAAGATTTCCATGGAAAAAATGAAAATGAAATAAAAAGTTTCACCAATTGAAAAAAATATTAATATGAAATAAAAACGATTGACTCATATTGGTAATAAAACGGAAATTTTCAAAGATGTCTCAATGATACAAGGAGTATGAGTATAGGAATGTACAGAAAGCAGATTAATATCACGTCAATAGAGAATTAAAAATAAAATTAATCTGACGTCATGTCAGAAGTTGAACGGATTTCTCAAATGTTTGACAATAATACAAAGCGAGTATCAATATGAGTAATAGAGAATATTAAACATATGAGTTTGAGGAACGTATTGAATCATGATAAAAACCCAATTATGGAAATATTCGCATATTTTAACATTTTGAAAGTGAAAAACATGTTTAATTTTGAATTTTTTTTTAATATCGCATTTAGTCCACATAACGGATATTATTATGATAGTGTATATTAGCGGGCTTTGCCTGCTATCGGGCTGGTTTAGATATTCGAAAAAACGAAAAAATAGACCGGTAAATTTTTACTTTATAAAAGACATAACTTTTTGTTTTGTTGCTAAATGAAATTTATTTGGATTTATGAAAGAAATGATAAAGTGTTTTGAAAAGAATATAAAACGAAACCCTTTGTGCGGTCTTCGATCACACTTACCCACTTGTTTAGAATCTTGCAAGAAGAGGGTAAAGCTTGGTAATCACAGATTTTTAGTATTTTTATATACGTTGTAGGGTAGAAGGCCCTTATTCTCAGGTTCAACTGATTTTATACAACGCTCCCTAGTTCTCGAGAAATAGGTGGTCTAATATTATAAAACAACTTAAATAAACTTACTTTGTAACTGGTTTACTGTGTTTCAAAGTCTGTTGTGACGCCCTCTAGTTATAATAAAATAAAGCATTTTCAAATAAAATAAAAATAAACGCAGAAAGATGATAAATGAGAACGCAAAATAATTCAATGCGCAAGCATACGTATTACAAATTAAAAAAATATATATGCAAAACAAATTTTATTCTTATGCTAATTTTTAATGTAATTATGATTCTTACTTTAAAAACAGAGTCCCTTTCCCTTTTTCATCGCAAGGACTTCCCTTTTTAAGGCAATATATACACTGCTAAGAAAACAATTAGGGGAGCAATGAAAGAAGAGGAGAAAACCGTGCGAGACAGACATGCATGGGTATAAAATAGTGAGTACACGTGTATAAATGCGCCATACCGAAAAAAAGACGCAAACAAATTGTAAGGGCGCTTTAATTCTTTGAAACGATGGAAAGAACATGGAAAGATGGTTTAGGACAACAATTTAGTTACATGTAAATGACAAAAAAATATTGTTTGGTAAGGATGCAAGATGTTTAATATAGCTTGTGGCCTCTCGAACAGCTAAGACTGATGCACACCTGATTTCCATTGATGCGATAATGTTATTGATAAGACTTTGAGGATTACTGTTTCACTCTTCCAGAATTGCAATCTCCAAGTCCAATAAAATAAAAGAAAGCATTGGTCTTGCTGCAAATGCGTCGTCCGAGTGTGTTCTAAACATGCTCGGTCCAATTTAGGTCAGGAAAGCATTCTGGCCCTTCCATACGCTGTTTCAGCTTCAGCCATGTTCTCCACCAGACGCGCTGTATGCGGTCTGGCATTATCATGCATGAAAACAAAGGAATCACCATGGGCAAAGCGTAAGGTATGACATGTGGTTTCAGTATCTCGTCTGCATACCTTTGGGCCGTCAAAGTGCAATCTCAAATGATATGCATGTCCGTACGTCCACCTATGCTGATTCCAGCTCGTACCATCAACCCACCTTGTCTGTAATGTGATCTTTCCCGAATGAATATAGGGTTATTTCGAGTGCCCCTTTCCCTCCATACCAAAATACGTCGAGTGTCTCACTCCAGACTGAATAGGGACTCGTCTGAAAACATCATTTGACTCCAATCTGTTACCTTAAATTTTGATATTCAGCAATCCCCCTTCTTTGGTCCGTACGGTGGCTTGAGATCAATATAATACAGACTATTGGCCTACGTGCATGGAGACCACTCTGATGAAGCTTAGGTCACATTATTTCGCTGGATACCCTTCGTCGTGTTGGCAAGAGCCAACACGACTGCAAATTCTTTGCAGTTGAGTAGCATTCTCTTTTCTGTTAACAGCATCAGTTGCTGTGGTAGCATGTGATCGACCTTGCTTTGGTCGATATCTAACATTTTCTGTTTCTTAGAATTCATTCCACAACCTTGCACGGACATTTTTTGCAACTCCAACAGCGTTCGCTACACTTCGTTGTGTTTGACCGGATTCAAGTCTCTCGCTAATACGCCAAGCCATGGATTCCAATAAATCACGTTATTGTGACATTTTCAAATAATCGTTTCTCAAATCAAAAGCTGATAAATTTAAATTCACAACTGAGACAGTAAAACAGACATTTCTGCAAAATCCCGATTTCTGTACTTATCTCCTTTTTCTGGTTTTTGGTGTCATGAATTTTAATTTCCATATGAAGTTTTATTTTTCTGTTGTCTGCTATGCTTTAAATTATGATGTTTTGACTTAAGTTACTTATTGGTGTAAGTATTGCTGTAATTTCGTTATAACCATGTGATCCCCTAATTGTTTTAAGCAGTGTAACTGATATTACTTTAAAATCACGAATTGACACAATTGTTCAATATCATTGCATCGATAAAGAATATATGAAATAAATTTTAAAAGTTATTAAAAAAATAAACCGTTTAATGATGTTTTATACAACGATTTAGTTACAGATAAAAAGTAAATAGGCTAACATTATATTTTAATGCACAATATTATAATTTTTAATTGTGAGATAATTAAATTATATTTATAAGACAAAAATTGAGGAGAACAAATAAATGTAGCGCGTTCCGAGCTCGAATCCGAGTCCGCGGATCAACGAGCAGACACCATAGCAGCTGAGCTACGACCAGCGTAGTAATTTTGTTACAAAGTAAGTATTTAAGTTGATTTATAATATTAGACACCCTACTTATCGAAAAATAAGGAGCGTTGTATAAAATCCGTTGAACCTGAGACTAACGGGCTTCCACCCTACAATATACATAAGAATAATCAAAATCTGTAATTACCAAGCTTGGTCCTCTCCTTGTTAGTGAATTCATGTATGGTTTCATACATAGGTATGTAACTGTCGTAAATATTGCGTGTATTATAGGCATCTCACATTAATAATTTACAATTTAAAATAATTGAACTGTACTCAAGTATATATGATAATAAGCTAATGCACTGAAACAGATCACTTACTGTTTGACTCCTGAAAACAAAAATGTATGATCGGTGGTTCGAAGGTCTTAACTCCATACAGAAAAAATACCATATAATTTTAGCTGATATACATATAAACTAGTCGGATGTGCCAATCCCAAAACTTTCTTCTATCTCAGTCATATTAATACAGTAAAAGCTCTGTTATCCGACAAGCATGGGACCAAAGGCTTTTCGGTTGACCGGGGTTCCATCGGAATTTTCGGATAACCGGGAGACTTCCTAATTTTATTCTACCAGATGACACCATTCACCCTTCTCACTTCTCCACAGTTAGTTAACGCGTTCGTGCTTGCAGGTGAAGCAAGAATTAATTTACTCTAAACTTTATTTACGATGAGTATTATTTTAAAGCGCAAACGGGCTTTTATAGGCAAGAAGTGCTCAACGCGTTGAAAAGAGTTGATACTGGCTATGAACATAGAAATAGATAAGGACTAACGAAATAGTGTTAATATCCTGTTGCGACTTTCGAACTTAATGGCAGCTGCACGCATGGTTCTGCGCAGACGGCAAGCATCTCTGCTAAGGTAGCGCTACCTACAAAAACAAACCGAAATTTTATATCCAATAGCCACCAGACGATGGCTGTCAAACAGACGATTTGAAGAAGCGGACGAACTGGTGACGTATAGCGCATTTTTCCTAAACTATTTGAAACCTTTTTCGAGGAACGGTTTTCTTCTTTGAAAGGTTATTTTGTTAGAAGTCCTTTTCTATTTCTATGTTCATGACTTCAATAGCACTTCCAGCACTTCAATATATGGAAGTGCAGGAAGATGCAACAACGTCAGGTGAGTTGTTGTTGAAAAGGTGGGATGATAAGGCAGCATTGAAGTAATGCAAAGTTGATAAAAAATTCCAACATATTTTGTAAAAAAAATTCAGTGTTGTAATTACGCAAAAGTCCAAATAAATAAGTAGACTCTGTTGATTTATTTCCTAAACAGCATACTTGTTTAAAAATAACATTTTTCATATTTAAAAAAAATAGTTTTAAGGTCTTTCGGTTAAGGCGATTTTCGGATAATTGGGATTCGGATAATTGGGGCTCTACCGTACTTCAAAATTCGCTATCACATCGCCAATAAAATCAATATTTTTCGTCATTCTGTTGTACGTCAGCTTCTTGCGAATCGTCGGGTTACCGGGATGCGATCAACTAATGTATACTAAATCACGATAAGTCCTTCTGGCCTGTACCTACAGGATCAGATAGCCTCCTATTCCTTCGTTTTACGATTATAGCTAATTTTACTGGGAAACACGAAACTAAAAAGCGTGGAACCCAATTAAAGAAGATTCATTCCCAGTTCTCGTCAACATTGAATTTGAATGAGAATATCCCTAAATTAGTCATCTACAGCCAAGTTGGCTTCATTTATGCCACCCTATTTTTGTCGCCAAATTTGGCGATATTTCGCCAACTGTCCCCAAGCTTGGCGATAATTTGACGTTGGCGAATATAAATATATAGTGTTAAGCATAATAATAGGAACAATGGTTACATCAATGAAAGAAAATTTTCCGAAACCGTGTTAACTAAAACTCATAAATTAAACCCGTTTATGGATGAATTCTGCTGTCAACTTCATGCACTTTTCGATGATACAATACTGAAAATCGAACAAAAATCGTGATCGCAGCGCCCCCTTTCGTCGAAATATCCCCAAATTCAAGTAGGTCCTGCACAATAACTAATTAAGATATTACAAATTAGTAGTAATATATATATATATATATATATATGTATACAGGGTGTTTTTTTTTAACTGAGGCTATTCACAGCCGCCAGTAGCTCATTGTAATAACGTTCTAATAACTTCTAATAGCTGTATTGACACGATATTTTATAAATGGACTAAGAAAACCATGGGGAAAAAGATTCCAACAAAAAAAAAATAGTTCCAATCACCGCCGATAAGGAGAAATGTGGCGCTGTGTGTTATGCAACTGAGAATTAGCATAAAATACGGGCAATAAATGAAAATGCAAATTTTTGCTTACGCAAGCGACAGTAGCGCCAATAGTTTAAGCTATAAATGCATGCGAAAAACTCCGAGAAACAATTTCAGCTCAGGTTGAAAATGAATCTCATGTTACCGCAGGGCGCGTTGCTTGTGAAGTTCTATTACTGTAACCAGTGCAATGCACCAGCCGCTCTTCGTTTATTTAGAACACGCCATAAACTTCGCAAAGGACCTTTAACCGTTAATGCATTGAAAGCAATGATTCTGGAATTCGAAGAAACAGGCTCGCTAGCGGTTCGGCCAGGCAGAGGACGTAAACCGGTGTCAGAAGAAGTGATAATGGATGTTGCAACTGCGATCAACGATATGTCACAGAGTACCTCTGCTGTTTGTAGTAGCAACGCACGGGGTGTTGCGCGAGAACTGGATTTAAATGTTTCGACAGTATGGAAAGTTTTGCGGCGAATTCTCCACTACTATCCATACAAGATCAGCTGCTTGCAACAACTTCAACCCAATGATTACGATAAACGACTGACATTTGCTCTGACATTTCTTGCAAGAATGGAAGTCGATGATGCTTTCCCGTGGAAAATTTTATGGGGAGATGAGTCCCATTTTCATCTGAATGGGTCTGTTAATACTCATAACTGTAGAATTTGGGCCACTGAACAACCTCATACAGTTCTAGAAACTCCGGTACATTCACCAAAGCTCACTGTTTGGTGTGGCTTTACAGCTGAATTCATCCTTGGACCATTCTTTTTTTAGAACATTACTGCGACAGGACCAATGATGTATAATTGTTAACGCAGAAAGATATCATAATATGCTGACTAGTTTTGTCATCCCACAACTTCAACAGAGACAATGTCTGAATCAGATAATTTTTATGCAGGATGGTGCACTACCACATATTGGTGTAAAAGTACAGCAGCTGTTGCGCCATCACTTCACTGACCAAAGAGTTATCAGTCGTTGTTTTCAATATGTCTGGCCGCCCCAGTCTCCGGAATTAACTCCATGCGATTTTTGGCTCTGGGGTTATTTGATATCGAAAGTCCATCTTGGTGGAGTAACAAATCTGAGTATCTTAAAAGACAACATAATACATGCAGTAAGGGCTATTCCGTGTGACATGTTACGCTCTGCCGTCGAAAATGTTGTACAAAGAATGCAAGGTGCAGTGCAAGAGAACGGTGGTCACGTTGAATGTGGTCGAATTCCTCGTCGGGAAAGTGTATATGATGAATAAAACATGACATTTTATCCAAATTATTAATTTTGTCTGTTTCTGATGTTTTTTATATGTACAGCGCCAAATTTCGCCCTATCGGCGGTGATTGGAACTTTTTTTTTTTTTGGGGGGGGGGGGGAGATATTTTTTCCCGTGGTTTTCTTAGTCCATTTATAAAATTTTGTGTCAATGCAGTTATTAGAACGAGCTACCGGCGGCTTTGAATAGCTTCAGTTAAAAAAAAACACCCTGTATATATATATATATATATATATATATATGTGTATATATATACACAATGTGTGTATGGAATGTATCTAATGTGTTCCAAATGTATATATATATATGTTTGAATATTTTTTTCTCGGTCTTAAATCATAAAAAGCATGCAAGAAATTCTAGAGAAAAATATAAAAATAAAATATAGTTAGAATTTTTTTTATGGTACAGTAGAACCTGAATTATTCGACGTAATTGGGACTAAACCTACATTGGATAATCGAAATTTCCGGATAATCGGGAATTTATCAATAATCATCCAGTTTAATATGTATCATCGTCATTGAACTGCTATTATGACTATTTAAACTGCTAAATAAAAACATAAATTCAAATTATACATGAAAATAAATTTATTTTGAAGCAAATTATTTTATTTGGTAGGCGTGTCAATCGTAAACGAACAGTAAGCAAGTGCTTAGCGAAAATATGACATTGATTTATATTCCCCCTTTTGAAATTCTGCAGCTGTGAAAGTTTCTGTATGTGAAAAGATGACAAAGAGGGTTTTGTTCCCTGCGGTTGCTTAGAATCAGATGGTGCAATAGCATTCCAATGTTGTAGGACTAGGCAGTACGATCTTACAAATTTCGAAATGGTGAGTGTTTTTGTTAAGAAAAGGGACGAGTACACAGGGGGTGGGGGTGGGTGGAGAGTATACACTTATACCGGCATCGGAACTTGCGGGAGCTCAAGTTAATTCCAAAGAAATTCTAAGAAAGGGGATCCAAAATATTTATCTGTATCAAAGAATGTAAAAAAAAAAAAACGCTGAAAAAGGTCAGGAAACAGATGTCGGTTTACGGAGAGTTCCGGTTAAACGAGGGTCGGATAATCGAAGTTCTACTGTATTAGTAATAAAATTGTTTCTCATGTATTGTAATTTGTACTTTATGAATAAAAATAAAGAACTTCAAAATATAATCCAGCCATTTTTTTTTCATTTTTCAAATCTAAATTATAAAACTTAATAAAAATTCACAGTTTATAATTGTAATTATTATTTAATCAGTTCTAAGAAAAAAAAATGTTAGATTTTTTTGTTATACTTGAGACTTAAAATGTTTTGTAATTTTATATTCTTTGCATCAAATTAAGTATAACAAAAAAGAAAAAATAATAACAAGCATTTCAGATCAAAAAACATATTTTAAGAAAAAATTCATGAAATTCTGATTAAATTAAACTACAATTTTTTTATTAAAAGGTAAAATTCACTAATGAGTTCTCTTATTCTATATATCTTTGAAAAAATCTAAATATATAATTAGTTGTCTAAGAGATATCAAGTATCAACTTTTAACTAATATTTCTTCTTTATACTTAGATTTATAAAAAATACTTCTAATTAAAATTCTAATAAAAATGAGGTTGATGAAATAGCAAGCATTTTAATTATGTTTCTAATATACTAAATGAAGAGTTTTCTTTATTCTAGTATCTTAATTAAAAAGTTATAAATATGTTTTAGGTATTTGAATGATTTTATCTGTTTTAAGCTTAGGACGTCTGATGTCATAAAAACAATATTGATTAAAAAATAAAATTTCCCTATTTTATTACAAATATTAGTAATTAAATTAATTCAGATGTGTATTATGATACATTTTACGACAGTCAAAATATACGATAAGATTATAAACTGCACAAATATATGTTATAATTTTTTTTTTAACTGTAATGAATACTACTGAGCCATGCTTTAAAGATTGGTCACGTGAGTAACAGGTCTGAGTAAAACGAGTCTATTCTTGATAATAGGGGTGTAAGTAATGAATATGAACCTCTTCGTTTTATTTTTGTAGGGGATGAATAGAAAAAATCCACTGAAGAAATGACATGCGGTCAGAGGGGTTAGGAGAAACCTGAACTGTTACAAATCCAATGTTTCCGTCCCTTCGGAATGGTCCATTTTTTGGCAGGTTGCCAAGACTAGTCTTTTAAGACTGGTCAAGCAGTAACTTTTTATGCCAAAATTCATTGAAATTAAAATTTAAAAATATTTAATGAACAACAAGTCGCTTTAATAAAAAATAATTCCAACTTTGAATTCTTTTTTGACTTTATGATTAGTATTTTTTTATACTTTTGTTGTTTTTTGCATTATAGGAATACGTAGATAAAAACTGACGAATATGTCTAAAAAATAAATGCATAATACGATTTAGGAATGTAATAACTTAGTCCAGTGAATCTCATGTGATGTTTTTATTCTGCAATCTTTGAAATGACTTATTAATATGTTTTTTCATAAATTTTGAATTACTTCTAATTGTTATTTAAAATACGTGTTTAAATGAAATGTGGGTGTTTAAATACATTTTGAATGATACCACGTTCATCGTTATGCGGTTTGTATCTTTGTAGAAATATGGATGCTGACATCTGAAATAATATCTATCACAAAAATATGTCTTTCGGTTTTATTTTCCATTTTTAAATTTATTTATTTTTCACAAATTCGTAATTAGGTTTTATTTGAACAAGAAGAAAATATATTCCAATGAGTTATCTTATTTCATGTTTCTTTAAAAAAAAAAAAAAAAAAAAAAAAAAAAAAGTATAAGTAGAATTCTAGGAGATATCAGCTAACATAGTTATTTGCTATTTAATAGTCGAAATGATACGAAAAAAAACATAATTTTATAAAATTTATTTTGTAAAGTAAAAAAAAAATCGAGGCAAGTGACACCTTCCGTTTGAGTTTTTGAAATTTTGCATGAAAAGGCATTTACAATACATTATCTCTAAACAATAGGCATTCGTTTGACAAACAATCATTAAAAATCTTAATATCAAGTTATTTAATTTAACAAGTAGTTAAGTATTAAAAACAATAACTTTTATTGAAGATTCTGTTTGACTTAAAGTGCACAAAATCGGAAGTAATAAAACAATTGGCAAACAAAATTACGCATTTTTATTAATAGTACTAGCAATAAATCAATTCGCGTGTGTTATAATCTGTATTATTTGAATATCCAAAAATTTCACTGCGAATTTTCTAAATTGTTACTAAAAATTTTATTTTTCTTTATGTGGTTTTAACTACAATTACTTATACATGGATTTTTTTCTTCAACACTGCAACAAAAAGTGTCATTTCCAAAGATCTTTTACTCGTTGTGACTTTAGAAAATGTCTCCATTCAGCGTAGCCAAACAATTAAGCCATTTTGATAATTATATAACATAGACGCGTTACAGTAAAATAAATAAATATTTTATAATATATGAGCACACATTTTATCAGACAATTAAATACACTAAACCAACATGAATGAAAAATTGACCTGGGACCTTCAGCATACCCTGCTGGAGCTCTGCCACTAAGCCAACCAAATCGATAACTTAACCCGGCAATTTCCCATATTTATCCATGTTGGAAACAGTCATCGGCCAACAGTTTTTGCAGCTTCAGATAACAATAATACGATGATAATATGATTTCCAACATGGATAAAAACTATAAAAAAATTACATTCTACACTAGTTAATTGATTGAAATTTTTGTACATTTACTTCTTGCAAAAATAGTCATTTTAAATTATTCTTAGATAATAAACAGCAAAATATATTTAATGCGTAATAGAATTATATTTTCTCAATTCAAAACACTTAGAATAAGAGCACTTTTCTTTCAAGTAATGTATTTAAAAACTTTTATATCCTAAGGATATGTTTTTAAATAAACAAGAGGTTAAAAGATTGCAAAAATATTCAAAACACTTTTCATGCTAATTTTAATATTTGAATGGAAAATTTTAAATCTGTTTTAAGCACGTGCTATATTACGTATCTCACTATTAAATATATTAACAAATGTTTCTAAAAAAAATAGTTATCAAATTTATTCTCAGCAACTACTTTCAACGTACTACATTATAAATATTCAATGTGACCACCGTTTGCTGCACGGCAAACATCTACATGAAAGCCAAACTCATCCCACACACGAGAAAGCGTATCTGCTGTTACTGAGTGCACGGCTTTCAAAGTGGTGATGATTCTAGAGGCGGCCAGTAGAGGTCTCGCGGCAATAGGCCGTGATTTCTCTTCACTCTCATTTGTGAGTAAGATTGTACTGTGGAGCACAACGTTTTCTGCATTCTTGAGTTTGCAAGAAGTGCCTCGCAAATTACAAACAGTGGATACGTTGAACATTTATAATGTCTTAAAAAACATTGAAACATCTTCTTTTCATTGGTATAAAGATTGTTCATTTTGGATTTGTACTTTAATAAATACATTTTTTTTTGAAAATGGGTCCATCATTTTGAATAACCCTGTATTAAAAATATATATATATATTATATTTTCTGAACATGATCGAAACTCTTGATTGCATGTGAGTACAAAATTTTGTAGAAAGTATATCCAGTTATTTGAACCACACTACGCGACAAATTAAAAGTAATATTTAAAGTAAGATAAAATTGTTCTGGGTTAAAAGTACTAGAATACCAGTTTCTAATTAAAGTTCAAAGATATTTTTTATTTTAAAATATCTGCAACTAGATTACCTTTTATTAAAAGCATAATAGATAAAATTATTTTAGCAAATGATACATGTGTAGTACTTTATATATTATATAGCTTCTTTCACAAAATGCCGTGGAAAATATATCTACTTTTATAAATTACACTTCAAGCCATTTTCTTTTGCTTGAGTTATAAAAAAATCAGTTTCAAATAAGATTATAACATTTAATTAAGTTTTGAATTAAAAGTAATTATTTTTTTTTTTTAAATATAACGGATTTTATAAAGTTTACAAGATTTAATTAAACTAATATGCTATAATTAATTTTGATTTAAATAAATTTCAAATTTTAACAACATATAAAAACATGGTTAATATCACATAATGCTATTACATTATGAATAGAGTTATGTAACTCAATAACTCAAATTAAATTTACTCAAGTCCGTCCTCATACAATATAATTTTGCTCGAAAAAAAAAAAAAACTAAAAGTGTTGCATCTAAAATTATAATAACTTTCTAATTAGATTTTTTAAGATAGAAGTGAATTGAAAATTCATGCAGATTTTATTAAATTCAAAATATGAAAATTTTTCAAGTATTCTGTAATTAGTTTTGAAGTTTAAAAACCATTAAAATATCTGTATTATGATTATTAAAAGCTATTTTTGAGACGTTTGTAAACATCACAAGTAATTTTATTTGCCCATCTAAATACCAAATTTCTGAAGGAAATTAATATAGAAAATAGGCATTCTAAATGAATATTTTTAATAATTGAAAAGGTGTGGCTAAAATTCTAAAAGAGAAAATATCTATAAATATAAACAGCTGATAATTTTATTACTGTTTGTAATGTTTTTAAACATTTTTTTCAAATGTATTACAATTATCACAGAAACTCAAAATTTATAAGAGTTTTTCTTAATGCCTAATTTTTGTCTGGTATCAAATTAAATTAATTACATGCTGATATTTTTTTTTTAATAGTGTTTATTCCGAATAATAGATACATGCTAACTCTTACGAATTTTGACTACCACTACTTCGGAATAGTAATGTTCACCTTATATAATCAAAATTTTCTGGTACTAGATAAGACGATGATTATTTTTCAGAAATAATGCCTTCAAAATCCAGAATAATTGACATTTTTTTATAATATAATGTTGCTAACAAATAATAAACAATAAATGAAGCACTGTGCAAATACTCAATGACTTAGAACATCATGACAAATGTTACAAACATATAGAAGAATTTATACATTTTCCTTGTAAGTTTAGTTATTAAAAATTATAGATTCACATTAAATATTTATATTCCATTATTAAAATAATAAAAAAATATTCTAACATATCTATGATAGTTTTTTACCTCTGAAAAACGTTGATCAGATACATTACATGGAGGAGCTGTAATTTTGAGGGAAGTGTTTCGAGTAATTTTGTGGTCTGCTAAATACGAAGATAATAACAAATTTTTTGGATTGCCTCTCGTTTTTGAAATAAAGCCAAAAATCCGATAATTGCAATAGGAGAAAAAAAAAACGTTAAATATATAAAGCCTTATTTTTTTTATTTTCGTATTTTCTAACATTTTATTTTGAGTGTAGCAAAACAGAAATATAGATTTAACATTACTGTTAGAACCGTTTCCCATTTGATTTTCTAGAATATTTATCTTCAAGACAATCTCTTTGTAAGGTATGAGTGTAATCAGCCATAAAGTGGCTATCCCAACGTCCTTGATACCTGTGGTATTATTCTCATATCTTAGTGGAAAGGTTCACCCTGCTCTTTACTATAATCACCCAAATTTTTGGGAAAACTATCTAAATGACTGTGTAAAAAATGTATCTTATAAAGAGTCATTTCAACTAACTACTTTATATTTTATAATTATAAACTCTTGTACGTATCAAAATTGCCAAATAGATGTAATGCCGCAGTAAAAAATCTGTTTTGTCCCTCATTACTATTAGAACCGTTTTCCGTATGATTTTCTAGAATATTTCTCTTCAGGACAATCTTTTTGTAAGGTCCAACAATAGTCAGCCATCAAGTGGCGATCCCAACGTTCTTGATACTTTTGCTTCATTATTCTCATATCTTGGTGGAAAGGTTCACCCTGCTCTTTACTATAATCACCCAAATTTTTGGGAAAACTATCTAAATGACTGTGTAAAAAATGTACCTTAAATAAGAGCCATTTCAACTGACTACTTTATATTTTATAATTATAAACTCTTGTACATATCAAAATTGCCGAATAGATGTAATGCCGCAGTAAAAAATCTGTTTTGTCCCCTATTACTATTAGAACCGTTTTCCGTATGATTTTCCAGAACATTTCTGTTCATGACAATCTTTTTTGTAAATTGAAACAGTAGTCAGCCATCAAGTGGCGATCCCAACGCCTTGATACTTTTGCTTCATTATTCTTATATCTTGGTGGAAAGGTTCACCCGGCTCTTTACTATAATCACCCAAGTTTTTGGGAAAACTGTCTAAATGACTGTTTAAAAAATTCACCTTAAAAAAGAGCCATTTCAACTAGCTACTTTATATTTTATAATTATAAACTCTTTTACCTATCAAAATTGTCAAATAGATGTAACGCCGCAGTAAAAAATCTGTTTTGTCCCCTATTACTATTAGAACCGTTTTCCGTATGATTTTCCAGAACATTTCTGTTCATGACAATCTTTTTTGTAAATTGAAACAGTAGTCAGCCATCAAGTGGCGATCCCAACGCCTTGATACTTTTGCTTCATTATTCTTATATCTTGGTGGAAAGGTTCACCCGGCTCTTTACTATAATCACCCAAGTTTTTGGGAAAACTGTCTAAATGATTGTGTAAAAAATTCACCTTAAAAAAGAGCCATTTCAACTAGCTACTTTATATTTTATAATTATAAACTCTTTTACCTATCAAAATTGTCAAATAGATGTAACGCCGCAGTAAAAAAATCTGTTTTGTCCCCCATTACTATTAGAACCGTTTTTCGTATGATTTTATAGAATATTTCTGTTCATGACAATCTTTTTTGTAAATTCCAACAGTAGTCAGCCATCAAGTGGCGATCCCAACGCCTTGATACTTTTGCTTCATTATTCTTATATCTTGGTGGAAAGGTTCATCCGGCTCTTTACTATAATCACCCAAGTTTTTGGGAAAACTGTCTAAATGACTGTTTAAAAAATTCACCTTAAAAAAGAGCCATTTCAACTAGCTACTTTATATTTTATAATTATAAACTCTTTTACCTATCAAAATTGTCAAATAGATGTAACGCCGCAGTAAAAAAATCTGTTTTGTCCCCTATTACTATTAGAACCGTTTTCCGTATGATTTTCCAGAACATTTCTGTTCATGACAATCTTTTTTGTAAATTGAAACAGTAGTCAGCCATCAAGTGGCGATCCCAACGCCTTGATACTTTTGCTTCATTATTCTTATATCTTGGTGGAAAGGTTCACCCGGCTCTTTACTATAATCACCCAAGTTTTTGGGAAAACTGTCTAAATGATTGTGTAAAAAATTCACTTTAAAAAAGAGCCATTTCAACTAGCTACTTTATATTTTATAATTATAAACTCTTTTACCTATCAAAATTGTCAAATAGATGTAACGCCGCAGTAAAAAAATCTGTTTTGTCCCCCATTACTATTAGAACCGTTTTTCGTATGATTTTATAGAATATTTCTGTTCATGACAATCTTTTTTGTAAATTCCAACAGTAGTCAGCCATCAAGTGGTGATCCCAACGTCCTTGATACTTTTATTTCATTATTCTCATATCTTGGTGGAAAGGTTCACCCTGCTCTTTACTATAATCACCCAAGTTTTTGGGAAACTGTCTAAATGACTGTGTACAAAATGCACCATAAAAAGAGCCATTTCAACTAGCTGCTTTATATATTATAATTATAAACCCTTGTATATATCAAAATTACCAAAGAAATGTGATGCCACAGTTAAAAAAAAAAAATTGTGTTCCCTTGTGTTAGTATACATCATGCTTTATATTTTTAACTCGACTGCCAATAGAATAGTTATTTCATACACTTACTATGTTTTGCATTATGCTTTGAAGTGATAAAGTTTAGCAGTAGGTATGCAGAATTTTTCAAACTTTTATTATTCAGTATCGTATATTCCTACACCAATTCAAAAAATATTAATATGAAATAAAAATAATTGACGTCATAGTGGTAATGAAACGGAAATTTTCAAAGATTTCTCAATAATACAAGGAGTATGAGTATGTGTATGTACACAAAGCAGATTAATATCACGCCATTAGAGAATTAAAAAGAAAATCTGCGTCATATTGGAAATTTGACGAATTTTTCAAATGTTTGAGAATAATACAAAGCGAGTATCAATATGAGTAATAGAGAATAGTAAATATATGAGTTTGAGAAATATATTGAATCGTGATAAAAATCCGATTATGGAAATATTCGCATATTTTAACATTCTGAAGGTGTACAACACGTTTAATTTTGAAATATTTTTTTAAATATCGCATTTAGTCCGCATGACAAATATTATTATGACAGAATATAATAGCGGGCTTCGTCCGCTATCGGGCTGGCTTAGAAATTCGAAAAAAGGTAAAAAAAATAGACCGGCAATTTTTCATTTTATAAAAAACATGACTTTTTTTTTTTTGTTTGCTAAATGAAATTTATTTGGATTTATTAAAGAAAGGATAAAGTATTTTGAAAGGAATATTAAACGAAACCCTTTGAGCGATCTTCGATCACACTTACCCACTTGTTTTATCTTTCTTTTTTATAACCGGTGAACAATGTGCACCTGCACTGTAAAAGACATTTTTTCCCAATCTACGAAAATTTAATATAACCATGAACAAAAATATACAATAATCTTTTACGACTGATATATATGACGACTATACATTTTTCCTTTCCCGACTGATTCCGAAAAGCGTTCTTTATCATTAGAAACCACCATCTTTCTAAGATTTAAAGAAGCATTTATAAAAATAAAGTTCCTTTTGCATCCACTGATTTTCGAAAACTTTTTTGAGTAGATTTTATAGTATATTAATCGGTTTTCTCCAACCGAAAAATAGGTTTTTAGGATGCTTATCGTTTCTTAAGTAAACAATTTCATCTTCTACAACCCTGTTTTACAAAAATAGTAGATTAAATGCATTAACATCAACATTAAAATTAGCATTACTTTATTACTCTTACATCTATAAATTCAATCTCAGAAACCGATATTTAGGTTTCGGAAAACTGATTAATATACTTTTAAACTAATCGTAAACATTTTCCAAAATCAGTAACAGCTAAAGAAATTTTGTTTTTGAAAATGATTTTTTAAATAACGAAAATATATTGGTTTCTGATTTTTCTAAAGATGAAGAACACTTTTCACCATCCGAAAACCTCGGAAGAGGTTACGGTTATAATTATTTGAAATTTTTTAGATTAAGATGCATTTAAAAGCATAAAAACTTTTTAAGAACTCCATAAATAAGGATTGAGCTAGTCATTTCGAAAGAACTTTGTTTTTCTTCGTCAGGCGCAAAGAAGACGTGCTACTACTTTGAAGGCAGAAGCAATTAGTCTTGCTTCTGCCGTCGAAGTAGTAAAGCACCTCTTCTTTGCGCCTGACGAGGAAAGACAATGTACTTTCGTAAGGCCTAGCGCAATCCTTATTTTATGGGGGTTTAAGAAGTTTTTATGTTTTTTTTGTGATCACACCAGTTTTTCAATTCCTTAATGTAAGACACGTTTGTCTTTTATTTTACAGTGTGTAACTTTCGAGCAATTTTCTTTTATCAAAAATGCACGTTATACTACAGAATATACGGTGCATAAAGTTATTAAATCGTGAAACTGAATAAATTAAACATTTTAGTCCCTTCAATTTCTTTTACATGCAAAATTTTTACAGTAAGTAAAATAAGATTAAATATTAGCATTCTGTTCTATCGCGTGATTCCTGATGAGCTAACTTTATCTTAGCCCGTCTAATAATAGCTAATATATTTCATGTCAAAGCGCTATTTAGAATCTGGTTTCTGCGTAGTTTTCTATAGTTATAGATAGGTATACTTGGAGAAAAGTCATGGAAATAAATTTTATAAAATTAAAATGGATCGAAAACGTGAAATGGTAAACTCTAGTAAATAAATCGTTCAGCATTAATAAATAAATTATAAAACATTCATTACAACATTTCGTAACATTTTTTTAAAATTAGTTGTTAAACGCACTTTAATTTCACCAATGTAATCTGACTAAAATTGTACCTAAAACATTTCGTACCGGAACGTACTACGTATTTTCCTGTATTTGTACAGAGATCGTTTTCAAATAACACACTCTAAACAAAGAAAAATATTTTTTTTAATCAAAGAAAATATAATATAACCACAAGCGAAAATATACCATAACTTCTTCGGAAATACACACGATTTAGAAAAACATTCTTTATCTTAGAAAGCTAAGAAATCAATAAATTTTCGTAATTTAAAGAAACATTTATATAAAAAAAAGTTTTCTTTTTTCTGCCAGTCATTTTTGGAAACGTTTCCAAGCAGTTCTTACAGTATATTAATACGTTTTATTAAATCGGAATATTGGTCTTTTGGATGCTTTAAATTCTTGATAATACATTTTAGGTGCGTAATTGAATCTATACATGTAAGAGTAACAAAATAAGATTAATTTTAATGTTAATTTTAATGCTGTTAATTTATTATGTTTGGGTACTAATAATTTTTGTTGTTCATGAAAAAGACGTTTTAGATGATCAGTGGCAGCAAAAGAAAGTTTTCTTTTATAAATGATTCTTTAAAACTCGAAAATATATTAGTTTAAGAGATTTCTAAAGATAAAGGACGTTTTTCGAAATCGCGAGTATCTCGGAAGAGGTTATTGTATATTTTCGTCCTGGGTTATTTTTTTCCCTTAGATAAAGAAACATTTAATTTTTTACAGTGCACGTATTTTTCGGTATTTGTTCACAGATAATTTTTTTTATAAAAATCAAAGAAATATATGTTATGATTTTGAAACTACTTCAAGATATGGAATAGTGTATTCTAGTTAACAAATTTGCAATATTATTACATAAATATTCATTTATTAAACATTTTGATAGTATTAATTCAAAAATGATTGTTGCGCTTACTTTAGTAAATCCATATAATAGCAGTTAAAATATTCCGTTCCTGAATACTACATAGAAATTGCCTCTACGTATTTTCTTATAGCAGTAGATGGGTCGTGTATTTCAATAACAGTCAATAAAATATATCTTGTGATTTGTGAATTCTTTCCAGGCAGAAAACAGCACATTCTAGTTTGTAGATTTTCAAAATTATTAAATAGATTATAAAATTAAATAGATTATAGCTGCTTAGCAACCCGTCGTATTGCATTTAAATTGCATGAGGTAATTCTATTGTTCTTGGAGACAAGAATTAATATAATTGTATTATATATTTCAAGTTTCTAGCCCTAACATTACCAAATAAATTGTAATTTTGAACGTTTTTGAACGTTTTTCCGCTCATTTCATATTTTTCAATTTAGAGTTTATTGGAAACCATACTTAGAAAGCATTTACATCTTACAAATTACGACTATGTGGAATATCAAGTTTTTAGCGACAGCATTATAAAAGAAACCGCAATTTTAGAAATATATTTTTCCTGCACCCTTTTACATTTCGAATTTTTCAAAACTGTCCTGTTGCGAATATTTACGTATTAAAAGTTGCAGTCATGCCAAATTTCACGTTTCTACTCTTTAACTGTTCCAAATTAATCAAAGTAGAACGATTTTCGTTCATTTCCCCCTTTTACATTTCGATTTTTTTAAGAAAACGTTCTTTGGGTATTTATCTTAAAGTTAACTACCATGTAAAATTTTAAATTTTTAGCATGAATAGTGTCACCGAAATCACAATTTTAGAAAGTTTCTTGTTCTTGCACCCTTTTACATTTCGATTTTTTTTAGAAACTGTTCTGTGCAAACATTTACATCTTAAAAGTAACAGCTATGTCAAATTACAAGGTTATAGCTTAAACAGTTTCGAATAAATTGTATTTAGCTCCAACATATCACAAAGCTAGCAATTTTCGAACGTTGTTTTGTTTCTGCACCCCGTTGCAGGTTGTTGTGTCGACGTAAAATAGGACCTATGTTGGAGCAGATATGGTCACCAGCATTTTGCCATCAGTATTTTTGAAATAGCTTCGGAAGTTCCAGATATTACACCCTACAAACACACATACATAACTTCTTTATACTATTAGTATTCCTTACACAGCTTGATAACTTTATTTTAAAATTATTTGTTACGGTTTTTTTCACTTCATCTATGTAACAGTTGGTGTTTAAGTTCATGCCATAATGTTTTGTTCAAATTATTAAAAGAAATCTAAAATATTGCTTTTTAAATTTACGTTTTAATATTCTAATTAACTTCTGCAAACTGAAAATAATTAAAAATATATGCACATATAATAGTGTGTGTTAAATTTACAAGACGTAATTCTTCTAGTGTTCCGTAACTAATTTTGAAAATTAACAGGCGTGAAACAATCTCTACCGTGATTAATAAAAGCGATTTTTGAGAAGTTTGTAAACATCAAGAGTAATTTTTTTCAACAACTTGAATGCTGAAATTTATTAATTAAAAGTATGTCCTTAAAAAAGGGTAGCTTAAATTTGTTAAATGAATTTTTTTAATAATTGAAAAGAAGTTGTTGAAATGCAAAGCTATATATCTACACAAAACTCTGACGATTATTTTATTAATGTTTGTATTGATCTTAACGGATGCTACAATTTTATTACATTCAATTAAACGGCATTAAAATCAGACATTTAATAAAATCGCATATGATGCAAGATAAAAGAACGTTTCAAGTAAACGTTTCAAGCTGTACCAAAGCCCCTCATTAGCACAAAAAATGATCGATTACTATTCCTAACAGTTATTTTATCGTGAATTTTATGTGATTTTATTAAATGTCTAATTTTAATGTCTTTTAATTGGTTTATGACTCAGACGTATCATGTTTATCTATTTGGAATTTATTATATTCATTTCTTAATCTCATTATATTTAATAAATTAATTTTAATACATTGTTTTATTAAAGCAAATTAAAGGCATGGTGTTAAATATTTTCAAACATTGACATTTCTGAGTAATATGATATTTTAAACATATAATCTATCCATACATTTGAAGTGTCTGCCTATAATCTTCAGAAAAACAATTATTTTAAAATTCACTTGACTATTTAGATGACGTACAGTCAAAAGTTATTACTAGTATTATTCGGTCTGTATATCTGTTTATACGGAATAGCCTCAGAAACTGTTGCATAGCAAACGCTAATTTTATCTGAGTAGTATTGAGTATATTTATGGCAACAATCTGCAGTTTGTCACATTCCGGTATCTAAAATAATTTTGAGAAAACGGGAAAAAAAGGGAAGAAAAAATCTATCAACCAATATCTCAATACTCAACAACTCGGGATCTATGTAACTGATCAACGTTATGGAATCTTACGACGATTAAAAGATCTAATTAAGATTTATAAATGAAAAATCTGTCAGCAATCTACAGTTTGATGCATTATGATGTCTAAAATATATTTTGAGAAAACAGGAAAAAGCCGGATGAATTTATCAATTAACCAATCTTTCATTACTCAAAACTTTAGAATTAATTCATCAATTTTAAGGAATATTATAGTGATTGAAATGTTTAATTAATATTTATAAATGATATTAACTGCATTTGTAGCTTATGACTTATGCATTTTAATTTTAATTATAAATTATTACTTGTAGAAAAAAATTCTTATAAATATTTTTTTATATATAGAAGACAATTACATTTCCTTTTTTTTCACCAAAAATTTGAAAGATTTAAAATACGCACGTAAAACAAAGTGTTGCTACCATATAGTAAAATGTAAAAAAGCACAATTTAAAAGCTTATTTTCTTAATGAATCAGGATAAATCTTATAGAAATGCAGCAGAATATTCATGATTTTTTGTGTAAGTTTAGTTAATAAAATACTAGAAATGCATAACAGATATATGCAATCTACAATTAAAATTAAACTAATAAGACCAATATAATATAAATATGATAGATATTTTTCATTAAAAATATTAGCAAGTATATTAGGATATATCACTCTTCCCTAATTTTAACACCCTTCGTCAATAAATCATTTGTATCATATATGCTACATTTACTAGGCTTTGCATTAATATAGTATCCTGATAAAGCTTAAAAGTAACCATGCAGTATTTTCCGTCTTCTGTTATTCATTATATATTAAACATGAGTTACAGTAACTTAATAAAGTAGCCCTTTCCATCCATTACATTTTGTTTTTCTTTCAAAATTTTATTAGTAGCTAAAATAACATTGAATAATCGCATTCTTTTCCTATCGCGTGACTTCATATAAGTTTACTTTATCTTTATTCATGTATTATCAGCTAAAATATTCCGTGCCGGAATGCTATTTAGAATCTTGCTTCCGCGTATTTTTCTGTAGCTGTAGATAGAATTATTTCAATAACAGTTACAAGAAAATGTCTTATAACGTATAAAAATGGCTTCACGACATGTAAATGCTAGATTTTGAATTTTTCAAATTTCAGACACAAATTATATTTGCGGTGGCAAATATGTATATGTCATTGTCATTTTTTTCTGCTGATGTTCGATGAATTCCGCAATTCTGTTCCGCGATCGTTAGACGAATTTCGCGATTTTTCACCCGAGATTATTTGACGAATTTTGTAATTCTTTCCTGAAACTACTTAACAAATTTTTTCACGACAATTTGACGATTTTTTAAGCAATAATTCTGCGAAATTCACTAAATTTTTTGCGATTGATTGACAAAATCTTCTATTTATTTCCATGATTCCTTGACAAAATTAGCTTTCTTTTTTTGTGGTTATTTGACGAATTTCATGATTTTTCTGCAATTGATTGACAAATTTCGCGATTTATTAACCGAGACAATTTGCTGATTTCTTTCATGAGATCATTTGACGAATGTCGCACTTTCTTTCCCGACACCATTTGCTGAATTTCGCTACTTATTGCACAATCGTTTAACGAATTTTGTGATTTTTTTTATCAAGTATTTGTAAATTTGTTACTGGCCAGTGTTTAAAAAAACTGCCGAGTAAAAAAATCCATGTACTACCAATGCTAGAAAGAATATTAGCGTATTGTTTGTTTGTGTTGTGCTGATAAGTGGAAGAGCATTGGATGAGGGAGGTTCTGCGAGTGCATCAGTCAATTGCCGGTTCCCAGCATGTATTTGGATTGAGGTGGATTTTTTATTTATTTCAATTATTGATAAGAAGTATTCCGTAAAAAAATTTAACATTTTGTAACAGTTATGAAAATTTTTCTGTGGTACCATCGAGTTGTTTGTCGTCAAGTTTTGACGGTTCCATCATTATTAAATACTTAAAGAAAAATGCATTGTTTATTTTTTTTTAATTTAACTTTATGAAATGTGCATTTTGTGAGCAATAAATGTCAGATAATCACTATCGTATATTATTAATCTGTGTTCTGTCAGTAAATGGAAACATTTCTTAATCTGTTTTCATTAACATGCATACAGATACATATACAGCTCATAAATAACATGGTATTTTTTTAAATGTCTGATATTATATATATATATATATATATATATATCCTATATTTTGAAAATAGTCAAATTACTGATGTTTACTAATATTTCCAACACAGACATTTAAAATAATACCATGTTATTTATGAACTCTATATGTATCTGTATGCATGTCAATGCAAACACATTAAGAGAGGTTTCCATTTATTGACAGAACACAGATTGATATTCACAGAATTTCTTTCATCTGATGCTTTGCTATTTAGTGGTACAATGCTGATAAATAATACACTACACACTTCTCCACCTACTGATTTGATGACCTTTTTGTTATTATAGTGTATCTAAATGCATTTTGTGAGCAATAAATGTCAGATATTCACAATCGTGTATTAAGTAAATGGAAACCTTTCTTAATGTGTTTACGTTGACATGCGTACAGTTACGTATAGATTTCCTAAATAACATGGTATTTTTTTTAAATGTTTTTATATATACTAGATATATAATATTTTATATATACTACATGGCATTTGGCCGGATTTTCCCATATTTTTAATCGCCAGTTTTTCAAGTTTTATCGCCGAGTGGTGGCTGGTGAGTGCTTATTTTAACCTTTAGGTGGCAATGAAGTCAATCGCCAGTTTTCAGTTTTACTGTCTGATTGGCGAGTGATAATTTTGTCCTATATCACAAATACTTTATTTAGATACATTATGACAAAATGGTTATCGGATCAATAGATGGAAAAGTGTGTAGTGTACATAAATGCTTTCTGCATTTACTGACGTTGTATAATGACAATTATGTATGATTTATCGTTGCTGTGCCAGTAAATGCTACGATATTTATTGCTCATAAAATGCATTTAGTTACACTATAATAACAAAAGGTTCATCAAATCAGTGAGTGGAGAAGTGTGTAGTGTATGATTTATCAGCATTGTGCCACTAAATGGAAAAGCATCAGATGAAATAAATTCTGTGAGTGAATGTGTAACTCTAACATTTTGTCGGTTCCAGCATTTCCAGCCTAGATTTAAATCAAGGTAAGTTTTTATTTATTTGAATTATTTCGCAAAAATTTAAAGCATTTGAACTTTTTTTAATGGTACTATAAAGATGTTTTCAGTCAAATTGTGATGGGTTCCATCTAGTATTTGAATAATTATTGTAATGTACTAAATGTCTTTGGAAACTTACTTCACTGCAGTTTTCTTTAACAGTAGATAGATTGGTTTTCTCAATAACAGGGAATTAAATATACCTTATAATTTTAAAATTACTTCAATACAGGAAATTGTTTCTTTCTGTAAGTAAGTCTTTTTAAAAATAATTTCTAAATTTCTAAATATGGATTAATAAATTTGATGACCTTTTTCACAATTCGTCGTTTATTCGCGTTGGATTTTGATAAGTCGTTTGGCATTACTACTGATTTGAGATATTTATATCTGTATCTAAAAAAATTTTAAGAATTCTATATTTTATGTCTTATACTCAAAAATTTTTAATCTTTTATTTTAAAATGTTTTAAGAATTTCTATTTGAGTCTTAGAAATGTTTCGATGCATTTAGATATTCTGTAATTCAGTATATAACAATATTCAGCCCTTTTAGTTAATAAATTAACTAATTCTGTCCATTGATTGCTTTTTCTTTTTCATTTTATTACTGGATTTGTTTTTCAAAATTATTCGTTTCTTAGCGTAAGATTTCGACTTGTTTGTAATATGGTTGGCATTACTACTAATTTGAGATATTTCTATTTGTATCTAAGAATTTTTAGGAGTTTTATATTTTATGTCTTATATATTTTTATTTTTTTAAATAAAAATCATAAATTACTAAATATCGTCAATAAACCATATAATCACATATGTTACTTTTACTACGCTTTGAATTATATTTTAAACTGATAAAACTTTGAAGTAAGTATGCATTAGTTTTTGGTCTTCTGTTATTCATTATATAAAAATATTTAGTACTGTAACTTAATAAAGTAACCCTTTCCATTTATTAAATATTGCTTTTCTTGCAAAGATTTATAGCAATTAAAACAAGATTAAATAATCGTATTATTTGCAGTTGCGTGACTTCATATAAGCTAACTTTCTCTTCATCCATCTAATAGCAGATAAAATATTTCGTGCCGGGATGCTATTTAGAATCTTGCTTCGGCGTATTTTTCTGTAACTGTAGATAGATTTATCTGAATAGCAGTTAAAGCAAAATATCTCACCTAATACCTATTATTAAACATATAAAATGCAAATGGGAAATCCGTTCCTACCGCTTATATATTGAGTTCTGCTGAAGGAATTTTCATGGAACTTGCCCTGTTAGTTAAATAAATTTTCACGGAAGGTTTATTTAACATATTGCTCTATGTTGATTAGTTGTAAAGCTATGGAAGTTGTATAATCAGGTTAACCCGATTATGAAAGTTTGGCCTTTTAACAAAGTTCTACTGGACTGATTTTTATAAGGCTGGCATTGTTAGTAAGATAAATTTCTAGTGAAAGTTTTAGTATATTGTGCATATCGTTTTATCGTTCTTTACAAAATATTACCGTAAATGATCAACTAAAAGAGTCGGAACATTACAGCCCATGTTTTGTCTGACTCATTAGAAAATACAATGGCTCAATGGCTTTTGTATCGTTTCCAGGAATGCGGATAGACATTTAACGTAAAGGTCCATATTGTTTTCAAACACAAAGTCAAATTTAAGGATATACTTCGTTTGATTCAAGGTTCGTTTCGAGAAACCGTCTAGCGTAGTGGACGAAGTCTGATAGTAATTTATAAAATGGCTTCACAACATGAAATTATATATGCTAGATTGTGAATTTTCCATAATTAAAAAGTAAATTTAAAATTTTGTATTACAAAATACGATAATGTTCCTTACATATTGATTTTCACGCATTTTTTAGCATCTCTCATGTAATAGTTACATAGTTAAAAATTTTCGTTTCTGAATGCTGTTTAGAAACTTGTTTCGCCGCAATTGTCTTTATCTCTAGATACATTCATTATCACAATGAATGAAATAAACCTTGTAATTTTAAAATTACTTCAATATATTAAATAGTTCATTTTTAGTAAACATTTTGAAATTTATTCATAAATTATTAAATATTGATTCATGAATTTGATAGCTTTACTGCAAATTTGTACGTTGTTTAGCTTAAAAGATTTCGAATTATTGGTAAGCTGCTTGACATTACTTCTATTTATATTTTCATGCAAAAAAATTAAGAATTTTGCAACTTATCATTTATATTTGAATATTTTAACCCTTAAATTTTATAATATTGTAAAAATCTCAATCTTCATCTAAGAAATTTTCTATTTATTTGAATTTTCTCTAAGCCAATATATAACTGTGTTCAACAATTCCACTTAATAAATTAACCATTTCTGTATATTCATTGCTTAGTATTTTCTTTTTTACTTTTTAAAATTTTATAAAAAGAAACATAAGTCCAAATACTCACATTGTTTTTTTTTTTTTATATTGTGCAATTTTATGTAAACTTACTTTATATCGTCCATGTAATAGTACTGAAAATATTTCGTGCCGTAATACTATTTAGAAATTTTCTTCTACGTATTTTATCAGTTATTGTAGATACACTGTAAAAAATGACCAATGTTTCTTATTTTATGAAAATATGCTATAAGCACGAACTAAAATATAATATAATCTTTTGAGTTATCCGAAATTTCAAATAGCATGTTACATTGTCTTTTGAATCCCCAGAAACGAATACATTTTCAAAATTTAAAGAATAATTTATAAAAACAAATTATTTTTAGCTGCCCGAATTTTTCAGAAAAGTTTCCGAAGGGTTTTTATAGTGTATTAATTAGTGTCCTCAGCTTGGAATACCTGTTTTTCGAATGCTATCCATTCTGAAGTAAACATTTTCATGCTAAAATAAAAATGTTGAACAGACAAACAAGCAAAATTAACAGCGTTAACAATAACATTAAAATTAGGATTATTTCTTTACTCTTTCATGTATAAATTAACTTATGCGGCTGAAAACGTGTACTTGAGAATGGATAACATTCGAACAACAGGTATTCCAGCCTGAGGACACTAATTAATACACTATAAAAACCCTTTGGAAACGTTTCTGAAAAATTCGGGCAGCTAAAAATAATTTGTTTTTATAAATTATTCTTTAAATTTTGAAAATGTATTCGTTTCTGGGGATTCAAAAGACAATGTAACATGCTATTTGAAATTTTGGATAACTCAGAAGATTACATTATATTTTCGTTCGTGGTTATAGCATATTTTCATAAAATAAGAAACATTGGTCATTTTTTACAGTGTAGATAGATTATTTTTTTATTTTTACAGAAAAATATCTTATTTTTTTTTAATTACTTCAAGACATAAAATAGCACATGCAAGTGAATAAATACTTCATAATTAAATAATATATTATTAAACCATTAATACAAAATTCTTAATTAAATTTTTAATGCATTAATAAATTTGAACGCATTATTTAAAAAGCCCCTAAACTGTTTCGTGCCGCAATGCTATTTAGAAACTAGGTTTTACGAATTTAGAGTAGTTTTAGATAAATTGATTAGTTGAATAAACTTTTGAACATATATCTTACAATTTTAAAACAACTGTAAGCCATAAAACAGTAGAAAATAGTGGATACATTTTTCAAAATTAACATATATCTCAATAAATTTTGTTACATAAATTTAATAACACTGTTTCAAGAAAGTTCGTTTATTATCATCAGATGGTAAGTGTGTTTTTAAAAAGTTATTTCGAAAAAAAGGGTACCTTAAAATAATTTTACTGTTTATGAGTTCATAACAACCTAACCATGGGCATTCAGCTATTAGGGTACCTCTATACGAGAGTGGCAGCATACGTACTGGACGGAAGCTCAGACAGGTGTTTTTGTCGAAAAGGTGGTAAACCTATGTTTCAGAACTTGGTGATATTCGTTTGACCGAATGAGGCATGTTAACTAACATTAGCTTAGCGAAATTGTATGGCTCGCCAAAATGTTGTTATTTCGATTTTGTCAAAAATCGCTTGAACAAAACATATTTTACATCCCGAGGCTAACGAAAAAGACAGGCTACTGTGGTTTATTCGACTTATCTTTTTTTACAGACAGCTAGAGTGACGTGATGCTCTTTTCGTATACCTGCATTGGTGCATTCGAGCATCACGTGACTCCCGCGGTCTGTAAAAAAGATACACGTAAAGCACCGCGGTAGCCTTTCTTTTTCGTTAGTCTCGTTATATCCCGTATGTCGTCACTCTCATACAGAAACACCCTATTAGATATTCGTATTTCAATATATGTGCTTGAGACTATAATTAGGAAGCAATAATTTCGTTTCCACTGTTGTAAATACATTGACATATTTTCAAAATATTCAACTCACAGAAACACTTTTTTGCAATGTTTTTTACATAATGAAGAAACTATGGCTATAATGTCATACACTCACGTTTTTTTTTTTTTTTTTTTTTTTTTTTTTTTTTTTTTTTTTTTTTTTTTGTTTATCGGTTATAAAAAGGGAAAAAGTCGCCAAATTTAGGGGATTTTTTCCTTTAATGGCAACCTAGCCATTGCATGAAGTTATTGGTTTGGCGCGGTCTTAAAAATCGCGCCAACCAAAAACTCGCCAAACATCGCTGCGTGAGTGTAAAGCATCTGTTCCGAAACTGTATATATATATGGCATTGGATGGTATTTTTAGCACTAAAATTAGCAATTGAAAACGCAGGCAAAGGAAAGCAGTGAATGTTTCACATTTGATCTATCAGCGCATATACGACATTGTCATTTCAGACCACTTTTCGTTTTTGTGGCTGCCATGGTCAACCAAACTCAATCAGATTTATTTCTGTTTCTTGTAATATTTTAATTTATGGTATACACGTTGAATTATCGAAAACTTGGTCTGACTTTAAACATTAAGTTTTAAAGATTGTTAAAATCATTAATGTTCATCATGCTTCATTAATGTTCATAATCCCTAGCATGCAATGATTATAAATGTTCATAATCCCTAGGATTTATTATTGTCATGTTCAAGAAAGTGAAAGTTTAAAATATATTTAATCCATGTGACTTTTTTCCTTGTTTGTATATGTTGTCGATGCAGCTTTTATTTTTTTTTTTTTTTTATTTTTACAAAAAAGTGACAATGTTAGTAATAAATACATACTAATAGATTAGTATATAATTTTACTTGAATCAGGCGAATAAAATCGCGGGATGAAGGAAGCAGATGTAAGAAGTAATATTTTACGAATTTGTGCTTACGAATTTGCTTAGTGTACAGCCGAAAGTACTAGGAATTATGTACTACTAAGATCTTATGTTTTAAAGTTTTGAAGACATGTGTACATTGATTTTATCTTACGTCTATTTTGTTCAGCTTTTATTTTTTATTTTTATTTATTTTTACAAAAAAGTGACAATGTTAGTAATAAATACATACTAATAGATTATTATATAATTTTACTTGAATCAGGCGAATAAAATCGCGGGATGAAGGAAGCAGATGTAAGAAGTAATATTTTACGAATTTGTACTTATTTATTTAAAAATATATGTACTAATGTCTACAAAAAAATATATCTAATATAAATATTAACTTTAACAATAAAAGAAAATTCGAAAACGAAAGATTCGCCTTTGTTTATTCACTATAAGAAAAACATTTTATAAAAATGATTTAAATTTATACGTTACTAAAATAGACGTAAGATAAAACCAATGTACACATGTCTTAAAAACTTTAAAACATAAGATCTTAGTAGTGCATAATTCCCAGTACTTTCGGCTATGCACTAAGTCATTATCAAGGACACTCGACCAGCGGACACACCACAACACAGATGTTGTTCAAGATCTGAACTGAAAAATATCGTGATTTGCGTCTCCCCCTTACCAACAATAGGTTCATCCACCGGCACGTGTCCATTATGAGTTTCTCCTGTCATTTTTCAGTTCAGATCTTGAACAACATCTGTGTTGTGGTCTCCGCTTGTCGAGTGTCCTTAATAATGGCTTAGTGTACAGCCGAAAGTACTAGGAATTATGTACTACTAAGATCTTATGTTTTAAAGTTTTTAAGACATGTGTACATTGGTTTTATCTTACGTCTACTTTAGTAACATATAAATTAAAATCATTTTTATAAAATGTTTTTCTTATAGTAATTATATAACACCTGAGAAATGAGAGAAGATTTTTAAAATTATAATTGTAAACAAAAAAATATGTTTCTTAAAGACGTGCTATTGTTATTTCAACGAAAAATATATTGTAACTTAAAACATAATAAAGTGAAATAACAAAGATTGTAATTTATTTTTAAAAGTCTGAAAAAAAGTACAAATATGCATAAAAAATGTTATATGGCACTTTGATATTCTATAAATAATATTTGATCAGAGAAAAGAATTCTCCATTAGATTATTTTTTGCATCAGGATTTATAAGGTACATTATTTCAGAGGGAAATATTAAATGGAACCCGTACATTTATCTGTCACAGTAATTCATGTATATACATTATAAATAAGATGATCACATTAAATCAAATCCGTAGATGTATCGCTTCTGTACTATTCTGCATTTTGACACATGGTAACGTTATTCGAGCACATTTCTTATGTAATAATTTTTTAGTCTGACAGTTAATGTATTCAAGTACATATGTGGTTAAGATATACTGCAGGGGGTATTAATCATATTAGTTTTATATTTATAGTCATGTCAGATACTAAGCGGATATCTCTATCGGATCATTGCCAAGACGTAAAAAAAGTTGGCTTTCTTTATTAACTTTTTATGCAGTGACGTTGAATCGACACACCCTGCTTTATTAAAATGAAACCAGATTATATATGTTCGATTATTAATATCTCTTTAAAAATTCTTAGAAATATATAATAAAGGAGTTTCGTAAAACTTTAAGTATATTTTCATGTCTAATATTGTATAATACATACCATGAAAAAAGAAATATTCGAAATGTGTTCAGGGAAAAAAGTTTTTTTTTTCTTTACCAGGAAACAGATTAAAATATTTCCCATTTTCCTTACTTTTGGAAATGTAGGAAATATATTTTATGGATAAAAGCGAAATCGTTTTGAAAATCATATTAAGTTTTTCCTTCAATGTTTAAATATCTGGTGTTCACACATTAGAAGTGATTTGAGAAACGTAGCATTAAGACGCTAGAGACGGGGAGACAATCGGAAACTATCGTTGAACAATGTCAGCGTTCTTCTAAATTTTCTCGTTCGTATTTTAATATTTATTTGAATGATTTGTTTGCTTGGGATATCTGAGTTCGATGACTAACTGGGTGCTTTGTTAATTTTTCGATTTTGGTTGCTGATTTTGTTTCTCAGTATGAAAATGTTGTCAGAAAAATAAATCTGCAAGCAAAATATAAATAAGTTAAAAGGTACACTCTTACAACTTGACCTCAGGTAGCCTATACAAAAAAAATATATATATTATTATTATTTTAATGCAAACGAGAAATTTCTAAATCTTTGGATTAACAATCACTAACAAGTGTACTGTTATGACTAATGTAGGCTTTTAAAACTTAAAAAAAGAAAATTTGAAGTCTTTTTGAAAGATTTTGTTAAAGTGGCGTATATAAGCCGGTGCTTGAATTATATACAAGGTGTCCTGTAATGGACTGAAATTTTTAAAAATTCATTACATATAAACGGTTAGAGCTTTTGAAGTTACATTACTTCTAGGAGAATATTGTGTAAACATTAGTCTCCTATTGCCTAGAAAATCCCATTACATTGAAAATTCATTGCTAAACTTAATTTGCTTAGGTACATTGTAAAAAATGACTAGTGGTTCTTATTTTATGAAAATATACTATAACCACGAAAGAAAATATAATATAATTTTTTCAGTTATCCGAAATTACGAATAGCGTGTTCCATTGTCTTTTGAATCCCCAGAAACCAATACATTTCCAAAAATTAAAGAATTATTTATAAAAACAAAGTATTTTTCGCTGCCCGTATTTTTCAGAAACGTTTCCGAGAGGATTTTTATAGTGTATTAATTAGTGTCCTCAGCCTAGAATACCTGTTTTTCGAATGCTATCAATTCTCAAATAAACATTTTCATGCTCAAAAAATATGTTTAACAGACAAACATGCAAAATTAACAGCGTTAATAATAACATTAAAATTAAGATTATTTCTTTACTATTCCATGTATAAATTAACTTATGCGGCTGAAAACGTTTACTTGAGAATTGATGACATTCTCAAAACAGGTATTCTAGTCTGAGGACACTAATTAATACACAATAAAAACCATTCGGAAACGTTTCTGATAAATACGGACAGCGACAAATACTTTGTCTTTATAAATAACTAGCAAGCTACGCCCGCTACGCTGGTCAATTTCTCTTAACGGACCTTTAATCAAACAAAATATTGACATTTCATACTGCACCTTTATATTTTAAGAGAATAATAAGGGTACTATAATTTGTGACTCGTGGTATAGCCAATATACACGTCAGGACACGTCGCCCTTATAATTATCTTTTTACACGTGAAGTTACGGTACTTCATTGTGAAATTCAGTAATTTTTGAAATTCAATATTTGAAAAACGGCATAATCATTAGATTTGAAAATTATATCAAGAAGAATATAATATTTTACCTTTCAAACGCAGTTTGTCTAACAATTTTCTGACAAATACTTTTTGAGCTATTATTTTTTTCAGTAACTCCAAATGTTTTATTTTCCGAGATTAATCTGTGGCAACGATTAGCGAAAAACCCAGTCGTCAGCAAAGCATAGCTTTTTATTGAAAAGGATGTTGGAGCAGGGATTGTCACAATCAATTTGCCACCATCACTTTTGAAATCGGTTCTGTAGTTCCAGAGATTCCATAGAAATTGTAATTTAGAATGTTTTTAGAACTCTTTTCCCTCATCTCACCCTTTTAAATTTCGAATGTTTTCAGAATTTGTTCTTAGAGAGCATTTACATCTTATAAGTAACTACCATACCAAATTTGATGTTTCTATCTCCTTCAGTATACAAAAAATCGAAATTTTAGAAAGTTTTTCGCTCTTGCACTCCCTTGGAGGAAGTGGCACCGACATAAAATATAGCCTTTGTTGGAGCAGGTACTGTCAGCATCAATTTTCCAGCATCACTTTTGAAAACAGTTATGTAGTTCTAGAGATTCCAGAGAAATTGTAATTTAGAATGTTTTTAGACTTCTTTTCCCTCATCTCACCCTTTTAAATTTCGAATGTTTTTAGAATTTGTTCTTAGAGAGCATTTACATCTTATAAGTAACTATCATACCAAATTTGATGTTTCTATCTAATTCAGTATACAAAAAATCGAAATTTTAGAACGTTTTTCGCTCCTGCATCCCCCTGGGGGTAGTGGCACCAACATAAAATATAACCTATGTTGGAACAGGAACTGTCACCATCAATTTGCCACCATCACTTTTGAAATCGGTTCTGTAGTTGCAGAGATTCCATAGAAATTGTAATTTAAAATGTTTTAGAACGCTTTTCCCACATCTCACCCTTTTAAATTTCGAATGTTTTTAGAATTTGTTCTTAGAGAACATTTACATCTTGTAAGTAACTACCATACCAAATTTGCTGTTTCTATCACATTCAGTATACAAAATATCGAAATTTTAGAACGTTTTTCGCTCTTGCATCCACCTGTGGGTAGTGGCACCGACAACAAATATAGCCTATGATGCAGCAGGGACTGTCACCATCAATTTGCAACCATCACTTTTGAAATCGGTTCTGTAGTTCCAGAGATACCATAGAAATTGTTATTTAGAATGTTTTTAGAACTGTTATGACAGTTGAGTTTTAACTGTTTTATAGTTTTAAATGTACTTTGCAGTTTTCTTCTAACCCCCCCCCTCCCCCCGTTTTGTAAAAATTATATAAATAAATAAATAAAATGTAATAAATAAATAAATAAAATTTAAATAAGTAAATAAATAAAACATTGTGTAAAGTTTAGTCCACAATTTGTATAGGGAGCAAAATTTTTCCTTCTCTCAAAATTGTATTCGTTTTAGATGCTACGGGTGGTGGTCGATGATTTCATCCCCTCCTCGTAAAATGTTACTTGTAAACAAGATGTTCTCACGGGAGAGAGTGTGGCTCTTAAAGGACCACACAGTAGATATTTTTCTTTTACAACAGGAGTGGGAGATTTTATTGCAAAAACGTTTCAAGTAACAATCGCCTGTTTCTCTAAAACTCATAAAAATAAGGTTTGTTGTTCGTGTGTATTTAAAGGTGCATCTAACTGCATGTTATTGCTTCAGTAATGGGTAGGAGCTGTCATCATAAATTCATCAAGATTTTTCCATGAAACAGGGACCTACAGGGTTGTTTTATCACGTGGTTCTTCGGGGTGGACCCTAGCAACAACTTTGACCCTGTGTGCACCCTTGACCAATAGGGCACTCTCAGTTAAGTGTATGCAAAAAAGGGTGGAAGACACGGAAGGCTCATTGGTTAGGCAGATGGAAGAGATTTAACGGGGCTGGTGTTTATGTCAGTTAGGAGGTTTGAGACGAAGATGAAAAGGTGACTTTTGACAGAGAACGAGAATAATGAAGTAGACTGCACAGGCAATGCGGCTGATTTTAAGAAAACGGGGCTGGTACGGCAATATGAAAGTTTCTGGCGGCAGGAGTTATGCATGAGCACCGGTAGATGAATGCGGTGGGCCCTCGTCCCTTGAAAAGTCTCGCAAATTACGGCGACTGCGGTATTTAGCGTAACGTGCCGCAGAATATTCAACCCAAGCGGCGACAGACTTCATGTATTCGGTGGTCTTCGTCCGAGTTATACGCGGCATGTCGGGGGAGATGTGAGCGTTCCGATGCGGGATAACTTTGATAACTGACGGAAAGGCAACGGGAGAGACGTCAGGAAGGGGTCCCTAGACCTGGTCCTCAGCGGAGAGAATCCTGGCAAATACTAGCGTGGAGAGCGCTACACTAAAATTTGACGGAGACAGGCGGCTAGATGCCTCGGTAATAGACTGATAAAATGAACGCTGTGTCCAGCCGATAAACGGCGAACACCTATCAAGACTGGCTGGTGAGTGTTAATATAAAAAAAAATTATATATATATTAATTGTTGTATTAAATGTTGTTAAGAAAACATCTTGTTCATTAAGGTGATAATGTTATTTATGTAATTGTGTGTTTACGTAGGTTTTATTTGAATATTATGGCTCTTATCTCCATTCAAAATATACTTGTCTAGAAAATATGAGCACATTAGTGATGGTGCTCTGGTATAAGCTCATGGCTTCTTGTGTTTATGATCTAATTCTATGATCGACGATTTTGTTTTCAAGTAATAATCATTGTGGTTTACCCTCTAAATTGTATAGTTGATCTTATAAGAATTGATGAGACTAAAGAAATATACTTTCTCTTTTCTTGAATAAATTTTGTCACTTTGTTCATATAAGTGCTTGATTTTTGTCTCTAGACTAATTTATGTAATTGAAGCGTTCTGTTAGTTCACAAGATTTTTAAGGAGGGGTAGTTCCCCCTATTTTGAGAGTCAAGATCAAACTTTGAAGATTATTATTTTAAACTATAAGATGCGCTCATTGTGAGGAACATTGCTGGTTTACTACATACTTTCATGGCTTCTGCAAATTTACATTTATTTACTCAAAACTGTCAGATAATGAGATGATTTAACTTAATATTATACTTTAATTTTCACAACGCAAAATTCCTTTTGTACTCATGTTTAAGACTTCAGTAGCATTTATGAAAAATTTTGGATGTTTCATGCTTGCCGTGAAACAGAGTGTGCTTTTGTGATTTGCTCTTTTTGTGATCAGGTGCTGTCTTTAGCCACCACTAAATTATTCTCTTCACCTTAATTTCAGGTGGTTTGATTCAAAATTTAAAATCTTGATCGCACCTGTCATCTTAATGTTACTTGTGGATTCTCGGTTGATTATCACAAAAGGACACAATAGATTGAAATCTCAATCTACTATTAGAGGATATTAAGTATACTGATATATTCATGCATGTGAAGGCTACTGCTAAATTGGAGGAAAATTTGAAGAAAGGTAATTAATAACAATTAAAATTAAATTAAGAGAAATTATATAATAAAAAAAAAAAAACACACCTAACAATTGGTACCGTGACAAAAAGAGATCTGTGTTATTGCTATAAAAAATTAAAATGCTGCACTTTTGAAACAATTGATTTAAAAAATAAATTAATTATTTAAATAAAATTAAGCAAATAAAGTCTCTATTCAAATTATAGAAGTTTAGATATATCTGTATATGTATTTAAAATATGTGTTTGTGCATTATATGTCTGATGTGGCTAAGGTTTTAAACACGATATATTGGATTTTGATAACTTTCATTGGCTTTCGGTTAAATTTGTCATATGCTTTGGTTTAATATTTACAAAAAAAAAAAAAAAAAAATGTTAGTATGATTTTTTGGAAATATAAGTAGTAGAGAGCAGTAGTCTGCAGACATATATACACAGACATATGCTTTTGTGACTTCTGTATGTTTTGTGTAAAATACATGATTTATTTTAGTGAAAATATTATATTGTAAGGGTCAACGGTGTTGTGGTGGCAAATTTTATCTACCCCATATAATGTGAATTTTTGTTCTGAGGTCTTTTAGGAAGCATTTAGTTAGCAGACTTTCAGGTTCCCCTTTCAATGTTCTATTATTTATTGTATTACAACTTTATATTACTAGGGAGAATTATTACACAGTCAATACATGTGACAGGCATTCCAGTCAGTGACCCTAACTTATAATTGATTGGGATTTTAGTGCTATTTTCATAATCAAACTTTAGGATATCACGGCTTTAACTGAGGCAGAAAAGGCAATGGCGGGCCTTCAAAGAAAAACGGCGTTAGTAGACCACATAGGTCTAATTCCGACATTCAGCGGGGAAGTTGGCTCTATTTCTTATGGAGATTTCAAAACTTCCTTCGACAGATTATCGGGTCTATATGAGTGGGAGGAGAAAGAAAAGGTCTTTGTTTTGTTTACTAGAGTAATCGGTCCTGCTGCTCAGTATTGAGAACCTACGAAAAGGAGGCAAAAACATTTAAAGATCTTACAGATATTTTACAACACAGATACTGTAGAAAGGACTCGCCAGCAGTGGCACTACAAAAATTCATTAACTTTAAGCAAAATCAGGGAATGTCGGTACAAGAATTCTTTGACAGGGCGAAGCAATTATCTCTATCTGCGTTAGTTGTTGACGGGGCAGATGAAGCCTTGATCAATAAGACAAGGACGGAAATGTTGAAGTCAATGCTCTTAAACAATTTAACACCGGAAATAAAGAAAGGAGTAATAGCGAAAGATCCAAAAAATCCGGATGAAATTTTAAAATTCGCATTACTGGAAGAAAAATCGTTGGAAGCAGTTAGGGTGGAACCAGTTTCAAATGCGCTTTTAACTTTACCACCGACATCTGCTTATGAGCAGGCAACCACTCATGTGGTCTGTGCGGCTTCACATAGGGATGAGAGAGGACAAAATGAGATTGAACAGCTTAAGGAACAAGTAAATATGTTAGCTAAGCAGGTAGAAAGCCTTGTAACAATGAAAACCGCAGAAACAGCGAATAAGAAGGAAAATCTCTGCTTTCGGTGCAATCGGCCAGGTCACTATGCCAGGGATTGTTTTAGTCGTACAAATCAAAGAGGCAACTGGAATGATAACAGGGGTTATGCGACTGGTAGAGGTGGTTCTCAGAACTACAGGGGAGGATCGAATGATTTTAGAAGAGAGAATAGCAGCTTTCGGTGTAATGGTCGAGGCAGTTTTAAGGGAAATAGGGGTTATCGGAATGACAACAGAAATATGAGGAACAATCAAGAGGATAGCAGACCACAGCCAGGGGATGCGAATAACTACAATAATGCAAATGAAACGAGAGATAGTACTTTAAATGTATAGGGCCTGAGCGTTATTTGACAGAATCGACTCAAACTAGGCCGGAAGACTGTCAGAATTTTGTGTTTTCCATGTTCCCAGGGTGTAATGCCGAATTACCTTTTATCTTAGAGACTTTAAATGGGACATCTTTAAAATTGTTAGCGGACACGGGTTCATCCATCAATTTAATTTCTGATAACATGCTAGAGAGTTTAACAGGTACTGATATTACCAATGTTAAAATTCCAATACTGACTGCTAGTGGAGACACCACTACTTTACATAAATCAGCAAAAATTAACTTTAAAATCCTAAATGGAGAATTTTCAGATACCTTTTATATTATTCCTGGGAAATTTATGAAAAGTTTTAATGGAATTTTAGGTATGCCATTTTTGAATAAAAACAATGCAGTGATTTTTTGTGCGGATAATACTATAAAATTGAGAAATCAGATCAGCCCAGATGTAAACAAACAAATTGTTGATTCCCCTCAGCCGGTTCTGAGTACCCAAATACCAGATATACAGGAGGAGACCTCTAATCATAACTTAGTACTTAACGTTGATGACATAAACAAACAAAATACTGTATCCCCTCAGCCTATTCCCCCTAATCAATTACAAAATACACAGGAAGAGACCAATGACCAAAATTTAATACATAAAAATAATGACACTTCACAGGGTAATACAAATACTGATATTTATGCATATACAAAAAACAAAGTAAACATTCCCCCATTTTCTAAACAACTAATTGAACTTAAATGCAGAAAGAATTTAACTAATTTTAATTGTGATTTTGTGTTAGAACCCTGCAGATACAAATTGATGGACAAAATGTTAGTTTCGAGAACTATTTGTTCTGCGGAACATGGTATGTTTGTGTCTGTGATTAATTTTAGTGAGGAGGAATTAGCATTAAATAAAAATATGACTATGGCGAAATTAAATTTTTGTGAAAAGGAAGTTCAAAAATTCAATTTTTGTGGCAATGTAGTGAATGATAGCTCTGATGTGAGTTTTGATCATGCAGATTTGACTTGGGATGCGGATATTAATTTAGATCACTTGGATGAGAATAGTAAGAAAATAGTTAGGGATTTTTTAGAGAAAAATAAAGATGTTTTTGCGGCTTTAGTGCGTGACTTGCCGGGGTGTAATACTATTCCGCATGTAATAAACCTTAAAGATGATACACCAGTCAAATCAAAGGCATATCGAGTACCGATAAATTTGACAGAGGAATTAAACAATCAGTTAGATGCATTACTTGAGGCGAACATCATTTCACCATCTATGTCAGAATTTTCATCGCCGGTCATACTGGTACGAAAAGCAGATGGTCAGTATCGGTTAGCTGTTGATTATAGAAAATTAAACAAGAACTTAATTAAAGATAATTACCCTCTTCCAAATATCACGGATCCAATTGACTCTTTGGCAGGCTCAGTTTTTTTTTTCAACATTGGATCTGACCAGTGGATTTTTCCAGCAGATAATTCGACCTGAGGATCGCCATAAAACTGCTATCGTTACTCATCGCGGTTTACATCAGTTCAATAGAAATGCTTTTGGTTTAGCCACTTCCAGCAGTGCATTTCAAAGACTGATGAATTTCATTTTTGGGGATTTAGCAAACTTGGGAATTCTAGTATATGTCGATGACATTATTATTTCCTCAAATGACATAGAGTCACATCTTGCAAAATTACAAACAGTCTTCGACAGACTACGTGAACATAACTTAAGACTTAAGCCTAGTAAGTGTAAAATTCTCACAGATAAGATACAATATTTAGGATATGAAATTTGTCGTAATCAAGTTGCCCCCATAAACAAGAATATCGAGGTTATAAAAAATTTCAATATTCCTCACAACCGTAAGGCAGTTAGAAGTTTTTTGGGCACATTAACGTATAATAAAAGATTTATACCTGATTTTAGTAAGAGAGCAGTTAATTTAACCAATTTAACGAAAGAAAATGGCATCTTCAGATGGACACCTGAGGTCCAAGCTGAGTTTGAGGATTTAAAAGAAGCTTTGAGTTCCAAACCGTGTGTTATCTTGCCTGATTTCTCAAAAGAATTCCAGTTATACACGGACGCCAGTGGCGAAGCGCTTGGGGCAGTACTTATGCAACTAGGGACAGATAACTTACTCCATCCGGTTGCTTTTGCGAGTAAGAAACTCAAAGATGCAGAAACTAGATATTCAACAACAGAGAGGGAACTTTTGGCATTGGTTTGGGCTACAGCTCACTTTAAGTGCTATTTAGCTAATACCCATTTTACAATTTATACCGATCATGCCCCTCTCACTTTTGTGTTGAAAATTAGGGATCCTACATCCAGAATTGCTAGGTGGATCTGCACACTATCTGATTTTAGTTTCAAAGTTCAATATATCAAAGGAAAATTCAATAGTGTGGCAGATTTCTTGTCGAGATATGTGTATAGTGTAAATAGTGTTAATTGTGTGCAAAATGTAAATGGTAATAATAATCTTGTATATATTTGTGAACCTTATAATGATTTAATCAAAATTATTGGTACAGCACAGAAAACTGACAGAAAATGTGCGGAAATTGTAGAAAGGCTGGAAAATGGTATGAATATTTCTCCAAATTATCTAAAATTTTATTTGGAGGGAGACCTCTTAGTGTGTAAGGATACGAGGGACTCCATGGTGATAAACAGTGGGAGAAAAGTTGTTGTACCTTTGGAGGTGGTTCCAGAAATTTTCAAGATGACTCATGATTCTCTGGCAGGATGTCATCAGGGTTACTACAAAACTATAGAAAGAATCAGGGAGCATTTTTACTGGCCAGGGATGACGGCTCATGTAAAAAATTTAGTAGAATCTTGCATCAGCTGCCAGCAGAGAAGGGCTCACAAGTCAAAGCACTTAGCACCTTTGCAAAGGATGCCTACCCCTTCTAGTCCATTTTCAGTGGTTCACTGTGACTGTGTGGGTTCCATGACGCCAACCATGTCAGGCAACCGATTCATCATCACCTATATAGATGCATTTAGCAAGTGGATTGAAGCATATCCTGTTCAATCCATTGTATCAGAGACAGTTGCAGATACTTTGGCAGATTTCATATCACGACATGGGTGTAGTAAAAAAATAATCACTGATCGTGGGAAAAATTTCTTGTCAGATGCTATGGAATCTGTGTATGCTCGTTTTGGCGTAAAGCATAATCGAACCTCGCCATATCACCCCGAATCGAATGGGAAATTAGAGAGAGCACATCGCACTTTAATTAACGCCCTTTCGCATTTGGTTGATGAAAATCAACTTGATTGGGATATAAAGTTAAAATTTGCACTCCTTGCCATGCGTACCTCGGTTCACGATTCAACAAAATTAACACCGGCGGCTGTAGTCTATGGTAGGAATTTAGTGCTCCCATACTCAATTTTTGAGTCACGACTTGAGAGTAAATATGTAGACGCCCCATCTTTTTGTGAGTTATTGATTCCTGCAATGCAGAAAATCTACTCAAGTGTGTACAATAGGTTGGTAGAGGTTTCAGAAAAACAAGAGAAGTTAAGAAACAAAACGGCGGTCAACAAATGCATTTCAGTGGGTGATTCAGTATGGTTATTTTCGCCTGTAGTAAAACCAGGGAGAAGTAAGAAACTAGTAAAACCGAATGTGGGTCCCTATCTCGTGTTAGAGAAAATCGGTGAGGTTAATTTTAAGACAGCCCTCGAATCCAAACTGACAAAAACTCAAATTGTCCACGTTGATCGTCTCACGAAGCAGAAATCGCGGATGGAGTTTCCTCCTGCAACTTGTAAACAAGACGCGACTACCGCTGACAGCTCTCCCGCGCCGATCGATTCTGTCGGGAAATTCGATTCAGCTCAATCCGTCGTTTTGGGTGAAAGAGAAGCGTTCGATACGAGTGGGAATTCTGCAAGTGTACAAGTGCAGACAAGAGAAGGGGATAACGTATTGCCGATTAAGCGTTCGCGGAGGTATATTATTCCGAGTAATAATCGAAACGCAGCGAGATTCTCGCGTGCTTCTGGAAGAAATTACTGTTCGCGATATAATTGGAGATGATTTCGGTAGTTTTAATTTGTTGTCAATGAGTATTCTCCTTATTTCGGTATCTTTGGGAATGTTTTAAATACAGGAAGGGTGATAAAACGGGTTTTATGCGTTTAGATATTTGAAGCAATAGTTTGTGTCTGTTATGCGCGTGCCAAACAATGGATTTAGTAATGTTTATCATTACGTTTTACGTTGGGATACGTCTATTACTAGTATATAAGGTATGTTCTTGAAATTAATTACGTTTTGTGTGAGTATGTTAGTGTTCGGTTTTCAAAATTTCCGTGTATGTGTACATAAATTGTAAATAAATTTTCAAAATTATGTTATATTGAATGCTCTTGTATCGTCAGGCAATATTTTGTATGGTAAATTTCGGAGGATGTGGTTAATGGAAGTCTTCACAGCTTAATGACTGGCAGTAAATAATGTTTAGGGGCAGGGTTGTTATGCCTTTGAATAGTTGGGTAGGTAATGTGTGGCCTCTGGATAGCTAAAAAAAAAAAAAAAAAAAAAAAAAAGGAAAGATGTGAAAACTAATTATATATAAAAATAGTAAATAGAGAAATTTTTAGTTATATGTCCTGTAGCGGCCACAGCTCTGTTGACTTTTGTACTGTTCTATACCAAATGGAGTATTATGTAGAAAAATCTCAATTTTGTTTTACCCTGTTCATTTACAATAGACTTTGGAACTTATTACACGGGTAAATTTCAGATATTGCTTGTCATCTATTTATATTGCATCTGTAAAATGTTGATATTATTGTAGTATGTGTTGATATATGTAGGTAGTATATTCATACACTGTTAGAACATTCAATACTGCATTGATTATCTGAGTGAATATTTGTGTTTTAACTGTGACAGACAAAGTCTGTGATGCTAAGTATATGAAAGGTATTTTTATTGATTTTCCGAGTAAACAATTCATTGTTTCAGAAGCAGGTTGATATGTGTTAACTATATTATGTATTTAATGTGTATTTGTTTTGTTTTAAAATTGAGTGATGCCTTGTATGGCATTCCTAAAAGGTTTAAGAAATGTTTCATTTTCTTATCTTATTCAAAAATTATATGCCTATGTTTCATAAAATTTTCACTCTTTCTATATTCATTGAGAGCATTTGAGTATTTTCTGTTGATATGTTATGTGTTTCGGTAGATTAGTCCAAATTGATGTTTCTCTAAATACATAAATTTTTCTTCTATCCTATCTTTTGGTAGCACTCACCACAGTTTTCTAGGTGTTTTGGCAGGTAAGTTGTAGTGTTTGATGGAGTTTGGCTTCTGTGCTATGGAGTTGGAAATTCATGGATGTTAGGAGGGATGACATACCCAGTGGTTTGATAATTGTCTTGCATTTTAGTAATTGAGAGTGTTTCAGTGCAAAGATTGACTAGGTGACGGTTAGAGTGATGTGCGGGAGGTAGTTGAATATTGATGCAGGTCTTGTGGTTGCACTACCGGTATGCTACTGTGAGATTGGTCTTGTCTTCACTCTGGAGCTCAGTTTTGTAAACGTGTCGGTGTCTGATAATTTTGCAACTTTGCTCTGCAGGGAGGATACGGCTGGCAGATTTAACCATATTATTTTCCTTGTGTGTCACTTCTGCTTACTGTCTAGTTATATCTGGGGTGAACTTTTTCATGGTAAGGGTGGCCCTCACCATTTGGTTTTCGGATTTATAGCTTTGGAGGTTTTGCAGTGTGTAAAAAAAAAAATATATATATATATATATATATATATTTTGTGTTGTGGTTTAAAAAAAAAAAAATCTTTTTTTTTGCCTGGCATGGGGAATAATATGTTATGACAGTTGAGTTTTAACTGTTTTATAGTTTTAAATGTACTTTGCAGTTTTCTTCTAACCCCCCCCCCTCCCCCCGTTTTGTAAAAATTATATAAATAAATAAATAAAATGTAATAAATAAATAAATAAAATTTAAATAAGTAAATAAATAAAACATTGTGTAAAGTTTAGTCCACAATTTGTATAGGGAGCAAAATTTTTCCTTCTCTCAAAATTGTATTCGTTTTAGATGCTACGGGTGGTGGTCGATGATTTCATCCCCTCCTCGTAAAATGTTACTTGTAAACAAGATGTTCTCACGGGAGAGAGTGTGGCTCTTAAAGGACCACACAGTAGATATTTTTCTTTTACAACAGGAGTGGGAGATTTTATTGCAAAAACGTTTCAAGTAACAATCGCCTGTTTCTCTAAAACTCATAAAAATAAGGTTTGTTGTTCGTGTGTATTTAAAAGTGCATCTAACTGCATGTTATTGCTTCAGTAATGGGTAGGATCTGTTATCATAAATTCAACAAGATTTTTCCATGAAACAGGGACCTACAGGGTTGTTTTATCACGTGGTTCTTCGGGGTGGACCCTAGCAACAACTTTGACCCTGTGTGCACCCTTGACCAATAGGGCACTCTCAGTTAAGTGTATGCAAAAAAGGGTGGAAGACACGGAAGGCTCATTGGTTAGGCAGATGGAAGAGATTTAACGGGGCTGGTGTTTATGTCAGTTAGGAGGTTTGAGACGAAGATGAAAAGGTGACTTTTGACAGAGAACGAGAATAATGAAGTAGACAGCACAGGCAATGCGGCTGATTTTAAGAAAACGGGGCTGGTACGGCAATATGAAAGTTTCTGGCGGCAGGAGTTATGCATGAGCACCGGTAGATGAATGCGGTGGGCCCTCGTCCCTTGAAAAGTCTCGCAAATTACGGCGACTGCGGTATTTAGCGTAACGTGCCGCAGAATATTCAACCCAAGCGGCGACAGACTTCATGTATTCGGTGGTCTTCGTCCGAGTTATACGCGGCATGTCGGGGGAGATGTGAGCGTTCCGATGCGGGATAACTTTGATAACTGACGGAAAGGCAACGGGAGAGACGTCAGGAAGGGGTCCCTAGACCTGGTCCTCAGCGGAGAGAATCCTGGCAAATACTGGCGTGGAGAGCGCTACACTAAAATTTGACGGAGACAGGCGGCTAGATGCCTCTGTAATAGACTGATAAAATGAACGCTGTGCCCAGCCGATAAACGGCGAACACCTATCAAGACTGGCTGGTGAGTGTTAATATAAAAAAAATTATATATATATTAATTGTTGTATTAAATGTTGTTAAGAAAACATCTTGTTCATTAAGGTGATAATGTTATTTATGTAATTGTGTGTTTACGTAGGTTTTATTTGAATATTATGGCTCTTATCTCCATTCAAAATATACTTGTCTAGAAAATATGAGCACATTAGTGATGGTGCTCTGGTATAAGCTCATGGCTTCTTGTGTTTATGATCTAATTCTATGATCGACGATTTTGTTTTCAAGTAATAATCATTGTGGTTTACCCTCTAAATTGTATAGTTGATCTTATAAGAATTGATGAGACTAAAGAAATATACTTTCTCTTTTCTTGAATAAATTTTGTCACTTTGTTCATATAAGTGCTTGATTTTTGTCTCTAGACTAATTTATGTAATTGAAGCGTTCTGTTAGTTCACAAGATTTTTAAGGAGGGGTAGTTCCCCCTATTTTGAGAGTCAAGATCAAACTTTGAAGAGTATTATTTTAAACTATAAGATGCGCTCATTGTGAGGAACATTGCTGGTTTACTACATACTTTCATGGCTTCTGCAAATTTACATTTATTTACTCAAAACTGTCAGATAATGAGATGATTTAACTTAATATTATACTTTAATTTTTACAACGCAAAATTCCTTTTGTACTCATGTTTAAGACTTCAGTAGCACTTATGAAAAATTTTGGATGTTTCATGCTTGCCGTGAAACAGAGTGTGCTTTTGTGATTTGCTCTTTTTGTGATCAGGTGCTGTCTTTAGCCACCACTAAATTATTCTCTTCACCTTAATTTCAGGTGGTTTGATTCAAAATTTAAAATCTTGATCGCACCTGTCATCTTAATGTTACTTGTGGATTCTCGGTTGATTATCACAAAAGGACACAATAGATTGAAATCTCAATCTACTATTAGAGGATATTAAGTATACTGACATATTCATGCATGTGAAGGCTACTGCTAAATTGGAGGAAAATTTGAAGAAAGGTAATTAATAACAATTAAAATTAAATTAAGAGAAATTATATAATAAAAAAAAAACACCTAACAATTGGTACCGTGACAAAAAGAGATCTGTGTTATTGCTATAAAAAATTAAAATGCTGCACTTTTGAAACAATTGATTTAAAAAATAAATTAATTATTTAAATAAAATTAAGCAAATAAAGTCTCTATTCAAATTATAGAAGTTTAGATATATCTGTATATGTATTTAAAATATGTGTTTGTGCATTATATGTCTGATGTGGCTAAGGTTTTAAACACGATATATTGGATTTTGATAACTTTCATTGGCTTTCGGTTAAATTTGTCATATGCTTTGGTTTAATATTTACAAAAAAAAAAAAAAATGTTAGTATGATTTTTTGGAAATATAAGTAGTAGAGAGCAGTAGTCTGCAGACATATATACACAGACATATGCTTTTGTGACTTCTGTATGTTTTGTGTAAAATACATGATTTATTTTAGTGAAAATATTTTATTGTAAGGGTCAACGGTGTTGTGGTGGCAAATTTTATCTACCCCATATAATGTGAATTTTTGTTCTGAGGTCTTTTAGGAAGCATTTAGTTAGCAGACTTTCAGGTTCCCCTTTCAATGTTCTATTATTTATTGTATTACAACTTTATATTACTAGGGAGAATTATTACACAGTCAATACATGTGACAGGCATTCCAGTCAGTGACCCTAACTTATAATTGATTGGGATTTTAGTGCTATTTTCATAATCAAACTTTAGGATATCACGGCTTTAACTGAGGCAGAAAAGGCAATGGCGGGCCTTCAAAGAAAAACGGCGTTAGTAGACCACATAGGTCTAATTCCGACATTCAGTGGGGAAGTTGGCTCTATTTCTTATGGAGATTTCAAAACTTCCTTCGACAGATTATCGGGTCTATATGAGTGGGAGGAGAAAGAAAAGGTCTTTGTTTTGTTTACTAGAGTAATCGGTCCTGCTGCTCAGTATTGAGAACATACGAAAAGGAGGCAAAAACATTTAAAGATCTTACAGATATTTTACAACACAGATACTGTAGAAAGGACTCGCCAGCAGTGGCACTACAAAAATTCATTAACTTTAAGCAAAATCAGGGAATGTCGGTACAAGAATTCTTTGACAGGGCGAAGCAATTATCTCTATCTGCGTTAGTTGTTGACGGGGGAGATGAAGCCTTGATCAATAAGACAAGGACGAAGAGAATAATTTTCTTCACCTTAATTTCAGGTGGTTTGATTCAAAATTTAAAATCTTGATCGCACCTGTCATCTTAATGTTACTTGTGGATTCTCGGTTGATTATCACAAAAGGACACAATAGATTGAAATCTCAATCTACTATTAGAGGATATTAAGTATACTGACATATTCATGCATGTGAAGGCTACTGCGTAATTGGAGGAAAATTTGAAGAAAGGTAATTAGTAACAATTAAAATTAAATTAAGAGAAATTATATAATAAAAAAAAACACCTAACAGAACGCTTTTCCCTCATCTCACCCTTTTAAATTTCGAATGTTTTTAGAATTTGTTCTTAGATATCATTTACATCTTATAAGTAACTACCATACCAAATTTCATGTTTCTACCTCCTTCAGTATACAAAAAAACCGAAATTTTAGAACGTTTTTCGCTCCTGCACCCCCCGGAGGTACTGGCACCGACATAAAATATAGCCTTTGTTGAAGCAGTGACTGTCACCATCAATTTGCCACCATCATTTTTGAAATCGGTTCTGTAGTTCCAGAGATACCATAGAAAATGTAATTTAGAATGTTTTAAGAACGCTTTTCCCCCATCTAACCCTTTTAAATTTCGAATATTTTTAGAATTTGTTCTTAGAGAGCATTTACATCTTATAAGTAACTTCCATACCAAATTTAATATTTCTATCTCCTTCAGTATACAAAAAATCGAAATTTTAGAACGTTATTCGCTCCTGCACCCCCCTGTGGGTAGTGGCACCGACATAAAATGTAGCCTATGTTGGAGCAGGGAATGTCACCATCAATTTGCCACCATCACTTTTGAAATCGCTTCAGTAGTTCCAGAGATTACCCCCTACAAACAAACATACAAACAAACAAAAAAACAATCTTTACTCCTTTATAATATTAGTATAGATTCTTTAACTTTTGGAAATGTATTGGTTTCTGGGGATTCAAAAGACAATGGACCACGCTATTTTTAATTTCGGATAACTCAGAAGATTATATTATAGTTTCGTTCGTGGTTATAGTATATTTTCATAAAATAAGAAACAATGGTAATTTTTAACAGTGTATAGATCACTCCGATCAATAGCATTTTACTGTTTCAATCTGTAATTCTGCTCAAAATTATTTTTTCCAAAACACAAATTTGGCGATTCACTAACTATACAGAATAAGATTAATAATGAATGACCTTTGATTCGATTTTATATGTTAGTTTGAACATTTATCCCAGTTTAATGGATGCGTAGAAAACACATTACTCACAATAGCCCATATTATTAGATTTCACACATTTTATTCTGCAAATATAATTTCAATACCTGTAACGTTTTACTGGTTTCTTAATTTAAAAAATAAAGTTCAGTAGTTTTTAGGACACCTTTGATATGAAAATAATTTTATAGACACTACTTGCGGAACAGGTGGAGCGCGGTTGATCCCCTTCATTTTGCTACTGGCCCGGAACGGTAATATGCCATTTTACGAAAAAAAAAAAAACTTAATTCAATAAATTTAAAGCATTGACCAGCGATTTCGAGAGTGCCGGAGCGTTTAATACGTCGGCTTTCGTAATATTATAATTATTATCATTACATATATCATATAGTAATTATTATTAAGTCAATATCTGATATGTTAATATTAATATACTGTGTTCGCTTAGAAAAATTGTTGATGCATACCGAGGTCATTTGCAATTGAATTTTTTCTTCAAAAAATTAGATAAATATGATTACTGATGTAACTAATGAATAAAAACTGAAATTCGTAATAGAAACATTACGTAGATGGAACAATCTTTTTAAGTGCAATATTAAAAGTCGAACATTTTTTAACAGAATGTATTGCTGAATGTACGTTAAGTATGTACATTAGTTGTAGGGAGATGCTGGGCAAAACAAAGTAAATGAAATGAAATGCTAATAAAAGAAAAACACTTACAAAGTCTAAATCTTTGGTCAAAAGATGTAATATCATGCTATAAATGGATTGACAATTATAAAACATATATCAATTAAACGAGGGTCCAGAAAGAAATAACTGCCATGCAAATGGTTTATTAAATTAAATTAAGTGTCCAAATAAATAAATAAATAAATATTATAAAACAAAAATATGTCCATGAGTAACGCTAATGTCATATCAATGGCGGTAACAACCTGAATAATTAATTTCTCTTTATGGAAAATTCATTACATTTTAAATATAGCACAATTTAAATTTTTACGCCATCGAATATAGAGAAAAACGTACTTTCAAGTGTCATTTGTTTAAAATATTATAATTTAATGAATTTTTATGGTTTTGAAAATAATTTTCAAGCATGATTAAAAAGATCTGCCTTTATGGTATGTAGCCATATTCTGGAAGATTAACTTGTTTGCAAATTAAAAATGTTTATACTTCAACAGATGTTTTTGCTAATATTTCATAACGAAATTATAACTTCAACAAAACGAAAATAAATAAAACACAAGTTTAACAGATATTTAATTGAACTACGCGCTTAAACACTGAAATAGCCAAAATTATAAAGGCTACTGTAATTAATGAAAACTCTGGCAATTTCTTTGTCCATTAAACCCTAGCACGCAGCTAATAACGAAAGTACCGTTTTTAATACATTTTAAAACTTTATTTGAATTCATTATGTAGCGTGTGCGTCAAAGTTAAGTTTTTTTTTGTGGGTAATCTAAAAAAATATTTTAAGTGTAAAAAAAAAATATTTGTTTTCAATTACAAATATTTTATTAGTATCGGTATGTTGTGTAACCCGGGAAGGCTGAGTTTGATCTCCTGTTTGTCTTAAAAAGACAAGTGTGTTAATTCGCACAATAAAATTCTTCGGGGTTTAAAAAAAGTGCCCTATCATGTCATTCCAAATATATTTGCTAGTTAAAGTGATGTTAAAGTGAAATAATCGCTATACAAGGTTAGTTAGCTTGGACAACGAAATGCTGATTATATAAAAATTTGTGATGAAAAGAGCTGGATAGTCTCCTCAGGCAATTTGGGCTGGAAACCATTCTGTTAGTTCTTGTGTCATGATATTTAGAAAAAAAATTATAATATTATAACTAGGGAGTACCTTACATAATTGAAGGATCAGGTATAAATCGGTGATGTTCACAGAAATATGATATTTTTACATCGTTCTCTCTGTTCTTTCTGTTACGAGCGTCAATTTTCAACTCTCCTCTCATTATATCTATCTTAAACGGGGATTTTTCATAGATGTTCCATCGTTCTTCCCCATTATATCACCTATCTTCAAATGTGATTGTTAAAGGATCACATTCAACTTTGCCCCATTCCTTCGTTGCCAAACGATAGAACGCCTTTCAAGCTAACAGATGACGCTATCATTTCAAATTTCCGAAAAAGTGGACTATCATATTTTTTCTTATTATCCATTCAAATATTTTAAATCAAAAGCACTTGCTTTAATTTGATTCTCTATAATTACTTGTCACATCCAATAAATTTTGATAAATTAATCTATTATTCTATTAAGTTAATCTATTTCATCGCGGAGACATTTCCCATAATATATATGACACTTTCAAACGTGTCAGACAAATATTTTAAAAATCAAATTCCCATAATGTGATCATTCATGTGCAGAAGCTTGACTCAATGTACTTTAATGGTTCAACTGTGCATGTACCTATGAAATAACTAGTCTCTAACTGACTTCATTACGGCCGTCGCAGCTTTCCCAACCTTAGTTACACTCTTAAAATGGCGCCCCTTGAAAACAAATTCGTAGCACACATATCATACTTTCTCAGAACTTGACATTTGCAAGTTGTTCTTTGAACGTCATTGCTGCTTTCAACAAACGCGAAAGACAACGGTTCATTGACACGCATTGTGGAAAAAAACCTTCTCTTTGTATGTACATCTGCAACACTCTATCTTATGTCACACGTATGACTATGCAGCGGTGAAGTAGTTCTCCTCTCATCCATTAAAAGTTAGAGACATCCTAATCTCCGAAATTCTTTATCCTATTAGTTTTCTAGTTATGGAAGCTCTCTCAATCTCAACCACTTTTTAACGACAACAGCTATAATAAAAAAAGTGATGTCTAGTTATAGTACAGTGACTATGAGACGTTCGATGAGATTGGTTACCGAATTCACCAGCGTAAGATTAGGAGTTAACGCACCAATATTGTAAATTAAATGAGATATTTGAAAATAGTCAATTATGAAGTTTTACAGTAGTATCCATTTAGTGTGAAAAAACACATTTTTTCAGTACCTATTGTATTGGAAGATATTCCACTAAGAATCATAAAAACAATCGTTAATTTATGTCCGACATTTTGCACTTTTTTACATCTTATTGCATTCTGTTTTTACCAGAACTACCATTACATGAAATATGTTACGAACGATATAGTACAGGGTATAGTAAAGAGCATTAAAAATAAGTAAAAAATATTGAAATTAAAGATTACTCCAGAACTCAATAATCGATAAAGATTTGACAGTTTACAAGAGTTTATACAATTTTTTAGGATATATCAGTAGCTACTCAAAGGAAAAAAAAATCTATTTTTAATAAATATCTTGTATAACTTTAGTAATTATTTGTGTTCAAAAACAGAAGGAGAAAAATAAAATAAAAACCAAGTTAAGTACAGGATAAACGATTCAAAAATGAAAATTGCTCAGCTTTGTACTATATCCTACAGGCATTTAAAAACTATGTAAATACTGTTCTCATAAAACAAATAGGCTTTTTCTCTTTTAGGTTTATACTAAGTTAAAATTGATTTTCTATAATTACATACTAATTTCGTATATCAATTCACTCTAACAAAATATCCTTTCATACACTCTATTATTAAAAAAAAAAAAAAAAATCATTCACCCTGAGGTTTATTGAAATCAATGGGACATATTTGTTTCAAATAATACATTTTGCAAGGACAAGTTTTTAGATATATTGATCATAAGATGATATTAATATCAAAATATGTTTTTCAATGAATAATATTTTTACTATAAAGTATCCGTGAAGTGTTTTTATTAATTTTATTCTTATTTTTACCATGGGTGAAATACATTACCATATTTTTACATAATATCTATAACATTTATGTTATTTTAGTTCTAATATACTTTTTATTTTATTATATAGTTTATTACTTATCAATATATTAGTGGAAAATCGTTTTTAATATAGAACAAAAGACATATTTTTATATTTTTTAAATATGTGTAATTATTTTATTTATATGTATATTTGAAGTACGCTGAGTAAAATTAAAGCTGTAAGATTCTAACTAATCGCTCATAGATAGAAAAAAAAGAAAATATATAACTTTAATCAAGAGAACATCTATCTTTTTTTTTCTTTTAAAATAATTTACTGTAGTGATTTTTTCTTTACAGTTGTCGATTTTTGTCGAAGCTATCTATAAAACACAATATGCAAGATAATTTTAGAGATGAATACGGAAATTTAAAAAATATACAGATATATATATATATATATATATCTATATATATATATATATATATATATATATATATATATATATATATATATAGAGAGAGAGAGAGAGAGAGAGAGAGAGAGAGAGATGAAATGAAGGGCATTTCATAATGAATATATCAATTCTGGCAATCGACGATCCCGCTAACAGACGATTAGTAGTCGAAAGTTCCAGATGGAAGGCGATGTTTCAGAAATGCATTAGAAGTTTTCCCGTAGAAATAACAGGACGATATATTAGTATCAATACTTTTATTGACACTTCACAAATCAAAGACAATTCCATTCATGAGCAAGTTCAAAAATCATATCTGAGTTGTGCTACGCAATAGGAAACAGCATGACGATGTTAAAATTATTAGAGAAATTACATCAATTTTCGAAAAAAACTTCTCCTCCAAGTGACGGGGGGGGGGGGGGTTGTTTGGCAGTTGAAAACATATACTAATTCTGAGCTCCGGGCCTGCGTAGTATTCGTGTTTTAAAGGCAACGAGTCGTATGAATATTTTCGCCGATGTAGGTAAAAAATAGCCAATAAGTGGCTTGCAAGGCCGTGGAACTTATTACTACACACTGCGTAATTTTGGGGTGAACAATTTAGACGCGCGAGCCGAAATGAATGATGAGCTATCGAATGTTAATATTAATAAAAATTTAAATGATACTACGAGACGTTCTAAAGAAATAAAAATTGAATGTTTGAAAAGAAGAAATAAATTAAGTTGTTTTAAAAATACGTGTAGCTTTTAACAGATTAAGATTTTTAGAATAAGAATTAACAGATTATATTGATTAAAGATATGGAATAAAAATATAATTTAGATTTAAAATATATTTAAAAGACAGGGAAAAATATGGAATTGTAAGAATGTGGAATAAATTAATTAAGGAAAATGACTAATTTATTTTTTATTTTTACATATATATGAAAACGTTTTATAACTTCCCTTACGAAATCAGGATAAATTCATGAAAAAAATATGTTAATAAATTATGGGATTAATCGTCATTAATTACAATATAGGATGCCATTTGAAGCAAATATAAAAATAAAACGGAGTTAGCGCATTGCTGTCGACTTGTTTCCGGCTTTAAAACAGCAATAACTGCTTATGAGAGTTACTCTTGCATGTTGCAATTTTTAAGAAAAAATTCGGTGTTCTTCATCTTTATATTTCAGATGAATGTATATAATAATGGTACTATTCCTAATCAAAGTTTTATATACATAGTATTATTCAGTATAAATTCGAATGATTTGATATATTTGGGAAATAAGGTATTTTATAAAATTTAAAGTGCCGCCCGTGTGTGGGACTATTTACACGTGCTAATTCGCATCAGCCGCCGTCACTAATGTGTCAGCTTAGGATATGGATCCTTCTTAGTGTCTAGGATCTTAAGAATCTGAAAGGATCTTAGTGTATGGATCTATCTTCTATGATGGTTATATTTGGTTATGCAATCACACGCTAATTATTAGTAGAATACAAATATAATAAAACTAACCTTCACATAAAATGGAAACAGTTTTTTCTTTCAGCCTATTCAGTATCTTTTTTTAAGTTAAGAATTGATTTTCAATAATTGTATACTAATTCTATTGTTTCCCTGTTTCTAACAAAGTATGCTTTCCACAATTTGCTATTTACAAAGAAAATGGAAATAAATTGATTTATCCACAGGGTTATTCAAACCAGTTGAATATTTCTATAAAAAAATACTTTTATCAAAAGAAGCTTTTGAACATATAGATAATAATTCTGATATTAATATCAAAATATATTTCTCAGCAAATAATATATTTTCAACATAGCGTGTATGTTTTCTTCTATTATTTATCGATATTTATAGCTATATAGAAGAAATATTTGTTTTATTATTATTATTATTATTTACTTACTTAATAGAAAATCTTAAGAAAAGGAACAAAATAGATTTTTTAAAATTATTATGATAGTTGATCTTTTTGTTATATCATGAGGGTGATCTTTTCGTTATATTAATATTCAATTTATTGATATAATTTAATGCACTTCATTTCGTTTTACATACAGTTGATGGAAAAGAATAAATATATGATGTTGGCTATTGTGTTTGTTTTGGAACAATACTTTTAAAATTCTACCATTTTTTTTTTAGATTTTCAATCAAATAATAGTTTTTTTGTGCTCTAATTTACTACTAATATACGAAAGTGAATAGATGTATTTATCTTCAGATTTATTCCAAACAGTCGGATACACTATTTCAGCAAAAGCTTTTTGTAATAATTTACTTTTAGATATATTTTTCAAAAGATCTATATTAGTACTAAAATATATTTTTTTACGAAAAATATTTGTATAATATAGAAACAAACCATGACGAATGTTTATTTTTTTAAGAAATACTTTTATTAAGATTTAAGATATTTTACTTTTATTTATCTAGTACGGATGTATTAATTAAGTTTATATCAAATATCGCACACATAAATATTTTTACCAAGCTAGAAGATATTTTATTTTCCTAATAACATATTACGTATATATTAAAAAAAATTGTTTCAAATATCGTACGTAAAAAACACCTTTACCAAGATCGAAGCGATTTATCTTTTGCTATTTATGTATGACGCATGTATATATATATATATATATATTGTTTTTCAAACATCGTACAAAACAAAATACTTTTAACAAGATTAAATAGATTTTCTTTTTGTTATTTTTGGATGACGCATGTATTAACAGATTTTTTTTTTTTTAAATATAGTACAAAATAAATACTTTTACAAAGATCGGAAGGATTTTGTTGTTATTTATATTTTACGCATGTACTAAAAGGGATTTATTTCATATCTCGTACGAAATAGATAGTTTTACCAAAATCAAAGTGATTTTCGTTAATTTTCTATAAATTACGCATGTAGTAATAGATTGTTTTTTAAATATCGTACGAAATAAATACTTTTTTGTTTAATTTCATACTTATTAAATATATTGCTGATACTCAGAGTAAAAAAAAATAATTTATTTCATTTAACTACATTATGTATTTTTAAAAATAAAGAAAGTACGAATCTATAAACATTAGAACATCAAAGAGTCCTTAGAGAATCCCTAGAAAAGTATCCTTATTTTTAGTCAGTTGTTAATTGAATCTTTTATTAAATTACTTCATCTTTATTTATTGCCATACAGCTGAATTTGTCTTACAATATTCACTTTTTTGTTGCATTTAATGGTTCGATGCCATTTAGTTTATTGACATAAATATATATACATTATTTTATGGAAATAAAAATGTATATGCGGTAAGGGATTGCGATTAACCTAAAGACGTAATCTTTTAATAAACAGACCTACTAGTTTAGTACTGAGCTGCGCCCGTCAAGCACGTCAACCGTCGCACCCAAGTCCTGAGGGACTTTAACACGCACGACCAGGAGAGGTCTACCGTATGCGCTACTATGGGTAGGAGCACCGCCACCTGCGCATCACTCCTATTGAACCCATGAGGTGACTACATAAGTCGTTGCTATACGCGGTGGATCTGAATATCAGAGGAAACCACCACAAAAACACTTGACGAGCTGGGGTCCCCCAACAGCTTCGGAGCTGGACATCCAAGAGGAAGACATGTTCCGGTGTTTTCCGAATCGCTCTTGCTCTACCAAAACTCGATGGGTTTGAAGACCTACAGAGGTAACCACAGTTTCCTCTTACACAATTGAGGACATTTCAAGACCAATAATAATAAAATAAAGTAGTTTCGGAAGAAAACTAAATATATATCCACATATAATTCTATACATTATTTTATTTTATATTACCGACGGATAATTTAAAGTGGAACATTTGCAGCAAAAAAAAATTCAGCTACTTAAAAAGAAAAAAAAATCAAAACTCATGCAAAAGCTAAAGAAATAGTAAAAATTTTGTGCATTTTGTGCTTCATTCGAAATGGAACAAATTTTCAATCACAGCATCAAAGTCCAATGTTATCGAAGCTAGAAAATAATGATATCTGCACTATGAAAAATTTCAAACGGTGGAATACAAATATTTCGCATACCTTTAGAGTAGCTAGAACAGTACTAGGAAAATAAAAAGTACCATATAAAAACTCGTCATAACAATCGGTGAAGCGCTAAATGTCATTTAAGAAAAATATCCAGTTGTGAAATTCATTATCAAATAATAATGTAATGAAGTCAAAATTATTACTTTAAAATTATCTTTATGGTGTGAAATTAAATGAACATTTGCTCAAAACAACAACAACAAGATTTCGCATTAAATTACTAATTAAATTTTATAAATCTAAAGAAAAATATTAAAGAAAATTACTTAAAAATTAATTGACACGAATAAATTTTAATAAAAAATTTTTCTTTTAATTAAAAATGCCCTTAAAATTAACTTCATGTAACCCCCTTTATATTTAATAAATAAAACTGTGAAATCAAATGAAAATTTTTTCAAAACAACAACAACAAGATTTCGTTCTGTTCGTTTTTTCATGTGATTGTTATTGTATTGCATGAAAATTAATCAAATTGTTTTATTTACGAGTATTACAAACAATTTCATGAAATTTTTTCAACAATTAAAGACTCAAAATCTTAAAACATTTAAAACTTAAGATTATTCTGAAAATGATACAGTTTTAAACGCACTGAATAAAAGTGTAATAAATTTTCAAACTGTGATGCCAATAGTTCTGTATTTTAGGAAAGTTCAGAAAAAAGAAGTCTTTATTTATTCCTTGAATGATATGGAATGGCGTTTCAGTTTTCCGTTGTACGAATCATTCGTTTGCAAATGTAATGTCGTAAAAATTTTACTCTCAATTTCAAATAGTTATTGCTCCATATGTAAGCATCTTAATGCTATTTTAAGAAATATCTTCTGAAAGTAAAATCCTTATGAGTTTTACATTTTAACCCTAAAAGTAGCAAATGTTTTCAATTTTTTCTTTCTTCTAAAATTAGAAAATGGAAAGAAATTAAGTTTAAGTATACTTGTTTGGTAAATAATTTTGCCGAAACTTTCTTACATTTTAAAATGTGTATTTTTCAAATATGTCATTAAGTAAATAAATCATTTCAAGTGTTCTTAAATACCAAAATGAAAAGTTTTAGGAAGTAATTAACTGAAAAGCAAAAATAACATAATTTAATTAATTTCAGATGAATATGGATGTTGAGAATTGTTTACTACAATGTAAAATGCTTTGGTATAGTATTTATCACATAATCAGTGGACTCGTGCAAGGATTTCGTACTGTAGTCTAATATTTTTAACAATGTCTAATATTTTTTAGATACATGTTTAAACTTCTTATGAAAACTTAAGGTTAAAAATATCTGCAAACAACATTAGCCAAGCCAGAATATCATCTCATTTATTCCGTCAAAGTTACAGAAAAACTGATCGAATATGGAAAAAAGGAAAGGCGCAAAAAAAAAAAAATAATAATAATAACAGTCGTATTTTAACTGCATTACATAGTGAAGTCATCTACTTTGATAAAAACACGGGACAAAGAAAAATAAATTGAATACATATAAAAAAGAATTTAATTTAATATAACAAAGCATACGTGAAATACCACTGCTTCGATCGGTCGATGGCGTGTTTTTCTTCTAAATATTTTAATTTTAATTTTGCTTTTTAATCATAAATATAAAATAAACTCAAGCGGTCATGTCCCATTTTGTCTTTTGTGTACTCTTTTTTTTTTTTTAAATATAATCATCGTTGAACACGTTATTTTATTTTTGTGGCAACATTGATTTGTAAAAACACCTTTAATTTTATTTATGAAAACAATGCTGATGTAATTTTTAATTAACAGCAATTTTTAATCAAAAACATGTTTTAACGGAAGTTGAGTGTATTATATCCGAATCCGGTTGAAAAACCTTTCAAATGATAAATTATTCATTGTTGTGAATTTGTAAAAGCATAGAAAAAGAAATGTTGACAACATAAATAATATATATGTTCTGAGCTACAACAGCATGAATGTACCTAAAATTATTATAAATCATGTTAAGCTGCTTAGTAAATTATCTTGATAGAACTTGCTTTAAAGTACCTAAATTACTGCTTTGTTCTATGAACATAAGGTTTTTTCAGGTAGTTTTCAATACAAAAAAGTCCTTCCGGCCTGTACCGGGAGGAAAAGGTAGCTTCCCTATATCTTCGTTTTAAAATTTTAGCTAATGTTACACGAAAACAGCAAGTTAAAATGCAAAAAAACGTTTACAAAAGATTCGTTAATACTGAATTTGAATAAGAAATTCGCCAAATTATTGAACAATAGCCAAATTGGCTTCATTTATGAAGACTTATTTTGGTGCCCAAATTTGGCGATATTTCGCCAAATGTCGCCAATTTTGTCGCCAATTTCGCCAATTTTGTTGCCAATGTCGCCAATTTTGGCGCTAAAAGATATGAATATAAAGTTTTATGCGTATGATTGGGAAAATTATTACAACAATGAAAGAAAATAATTTGCAAGTAATGGCGTTAATGTGCTGTTTTGTTTCAAAATGTCAGCCACCCTAGAATTTCAAACTGCTCTATCTCAGCCATTTTTTAAGATAGAGGTAAACCAAAAAATGATCTGGAATCCTTGTATCAAGGCCTAACACGTAATCAAAAAATAAATTTGAATTTTTAATTTTTTTGGATATTTATTTTAGTTTTAAACTTTTAAATGGCCGCCATCTTGAAACAAAATGGCGGACCAAGCTGGCCAACGAACTCGGTCAAGACATTGGTGAGCTTAATATACACAATTAGTTTCATCAAAATCGATTTATAAATACGAGCGTTATTGTATGGCATAGATCAGATATATATATATATATATATATATATATATATATATATATATATATATATATATATATATATATATGGATATATCTATATATATAAATCAACATTTGAGCGGAGGGTGGTTTTGGGGTCTGGGGGTCATGATCGGTGAAAATATATCGAAATTTTCCGGAACTGCTTTCCTCCGAACGGCTGCAATAGGTAGCTTTATACTTTTTAGTATTGAAAGCTACCTAAAATGTCAGCCACCCTAGAATTTCAAACTGCTCTATCTCAGCCGTTTTTTAAGATAGAGGTAAAACAAAAAATGCTCTGGAATCCTCGTTTCAAGGCCTAACACTGAATTAAAAAATAAATTTGAATTTTTCATTTTTTTTGTATATTTATTTTAGTTTTAAATTTTTAATTGGCCGCCATCTTGAAACAAAATGGCGGACCAAGCTGGCCAACGAACTCGGTCGAGACATTGGTGAGATTAATACACACAATTAGTTTCATCAAAATTGATTTCTAAATACGAGCGTTATCGTATGACATATGTCAGATATATATATATATATATGGAGATATATATATATATATATATATATATATATATATATATATATAAATCAACATTTGAACGGAGGGTGGTTTTGGGGTCTGGGGGTCATGATCGGTGAAAATATATCGAAATTTTCCGGAACTGCTTTCCTCCGAACGGCTGCAATAGGTAGCTTTATACTTTTTTGTATTGAAAGTGATGGTGAGAAATACCACCATCTAGATCTAAACTAGCACACACTATAAAAAAAAAAGTATTTGGTTTTTTTTCTGCATATTAACAGAGTATTTGGTATCATTTTAATCAGTGAACAGTGAACAATACAAATTAATGATCCATTTTAGGATCAGCGCATACAGATAGATAATTGTGGAACAAAGTGAACCACGGCAGTCAAGGAAATATTTGGTTTTCCGTTCCCACGAATGATTTAACTACACCTAATAAAAATGTCATGGAGAAAATTGTCAGAACAATAATATGACACATTTATTTATGAGAGCTTAAATAGGCACGAAGACCTCACAAGTAAAAGCATCTTTACCTCCCAGACACAGCACGGCGTCAAGAGGAATCGCTATTGTACCGACGGACCTATGAAACACTCAAGGGGAGTACCAAATTTCTCCCGCATGCCAATGGTCATCTCTCTAAAATCAGAGGTATGGCCGAAACATGCAAATTTTCAAGAAGTTAAAACGTATAAGGCCTTAATTTTATGTGAAAAGGGAAAAATGGTTCCATCCCTTTTTTTTTGCTCCACGAAAAGAATGTGATTTTTCTTGAGAGTTCAGATTCAAAAAAGATGGAAAAGTAGAAGGTTGACTGCTCTCTAACTAAAAAAACAGATTTTGAGTGTGTGTGCCAATAGATGGAAATGTACGCGCTAAGAAAAAGTGAAAACGCGTCAGCCATTACCTCCTGCTGTCAACGTTATCTAGTAATATAAGGTAACAAACAATCTTCCTTCACCATTGTTCCATTTTATTTAATTAAGCTATATTCTTTTAATAATACGAATTTAAGTGTGTATGAAGATCCTACCCCGATCTAAACATAAAAAGGCTAATCAAATAAATACTTCTAGGGTATGGAACTCTGCCTTTCAAAATCGAATTTTTTAATTCAGTAAGATAAACTGTAATTCTGAGAAAATAAATGTTGAGAATACAGTTCTCAACTAGGATTGAATATTTTTTATTTTTTTTTAAACATTTATGTTTGTTTTTAATCATATGCTTATAATTACCTTGTAAATAAACTCAATTTTATATTCAATTAATTTTAGTCAGTTTTCCTTTTGTTTACTTAATTTATTGAATTAATATTAAGTCTTTTATTTTAGGAAATGTTTTCTTTAATATTACAATCTAGGTTTTAAAATAAGCCATTATTTATTTAATGTTACATAACTCTCTGCAGGTAACCTTTGATGATTGTAATTGGCTCAAAGAGGATCCGAACTTCAAAAATAATTCACAACGCAACTTTTTCTTTTCTATAATTAATTGATAATTTGTCTAATAAAATTTTCTAAGTATAAATTATCATATCAGATCCTTAGAGTCATAGGTGCAAAATAAATACTATACGTCTCGGATAATTTAAAATACTCATATTAATCAATTAACAGCAATATAGTGGTAAATCCTATGCAGTCAGACTTAAATTCAAATAATTTAATTGATCACTCTGTAGCATTCCATCATAGGGTTTACCGAATTAGAAGTGGTACCGTTACCTCTTTCTAAATTATTTTAATATATTAATTTAATTTTAGAAATAGAACTTTAGGTTATTGTATAATTTTTTAAATATAAAAATATATATGCAATATTAAGACTAAAAAAAAAAAAAAAAAAAAAAAAAAAATTTTTTTGCTAACATAAATGTTCTTAATTCTAATTCTTTTGAAAAATTTTTTTTTTCCTCTTTTCAACAACTAATTAAAAAAAAAAAAAAAAAAAAAAAAAAAAAAATTAAGCATTCATTGGGGAATCTTCATACACTCTGTAACATGCATATACCTGGCAATTCTTTTTGGGTACCTCACTAAATATATAATGATATATTAAATAATAATAAGTGTTATTGGATTGATTTGTATTAACAAAGAATTGAAAATATGACTTGTGTTACATATACTGCAACAGCAGCAAATATAAAATAAATACATAATAATGCTCAAATATTAAAATGATATATGTTATATATAATTAATTTCTCGAACAGTGCATAACAATTCACCATTGGGTATCTTTTATTTTATGTTAAACAATTTTTTTTTTTTGCTCTCTCTCTATTTTATGATTTTTGTACTTTAATTGGATGAATAAGCGTAAAAGTCAAAGAATTAGTAGAATAGATACTGGTGTCAAAACTAGACAACAATTACGCGAATTAAATAATCAAACTGTAGACACTAATATTATTTGTAATAATAGTAATAATAATAATAAGAAAAAAAAGAAAGAGAAGAAAATTATAAATTCTGAAAAAGCTACTCCTAAAATTACTACAATGGACACCCCAAATGCAGATAGCCTAATTAATCTCAGTACGCCGCACAGAGCTACGGGATTTTCTCCGGCACTTCTATTTTTCGGTAGAGAAATAAGAACTCCTTTTTCCATACACTTGCCCGACCAAGACATAATTGTCAAAACCTACGTTAAAAATAGAGTCCAACATATTGAGGAAATAAAGAAATTAGCCTTACAAAACCAAAAAAAAATGATGGCGGAGTACATCGACAGTACTCCAGTCCAAAAAGTAAAATTTCTACAAACGGGACAAGAATGCTACTTAAAAGTCGTGGGTAAACCAGGTGTACTTCAGCCAAAATTCTTGGGACCATTCGAGGTGGTAAGGAAGCTTAGGAATAACAATTACCTATTAAAGGAAATTGCATTCCCAGATAAAGCGACTATTAAACGCCACATAAATAAATTATTCTCACCAACGAAAGTGGAATCACAGACTATACACATAAATTCCTAGATAGGGAAGCGAAAAATTTTTTTTCTCTTTTATTGCTGTCGAGACAATATGTATATATTTATTTTAAATTTTTATCGTTTATAGATGTCTTATTTTTCTTTAGTTTAGTACACATTTTATAATTTTCCATTATTGTTTATTTACAGTACATTGAGGACAGGTTACTATTTAAAAAAAAAAAAAAAAAAAAAAAAGATCATTTAGGGAGGATACTGCAAGTTTTTTTTTCTTTACTACACAGTGTACTACTGAGGGATTTGGCTCGTCAGAGGGAGTTATGAACAAACATGCACGTTAAATAAAAAATAATAATAATTACGGTAAAAATAAAAACAGAGGCAGCCTTGCCAGGGTATCACCCTTTCAAACCCATTTTATACTAATTTATATAACAAAACAAAAAAAAAATTTTAATATATAACCTTACCCCCTCTACTAAAAGTGAAAATAAAAGTCTTTATATGTAGCACAAAACATATAACTAATCGATTTAAAATTACAAGTCAACATCTATTCACTCGGCGACACAAATATAAATAATAATAATACAACATTTTATATTGACCAATATTTATAATAATTCATCCTTTGCTTAAAGCCACGGATTGACGAATCCACTTGAATTATTATAACAAAAAAAAAATCGGTCAGATTTTACAAAATTATTTTAGTTTAATATTTGATATAATCTATAACTTGGTTAGAACAACGCGTTTCAATTTTAATTTTAGAATAATCGTACGATTTCATATTATAAAACAAACAAGTAAAAAAAAAAAAAAAAAAAAAAAAAAATATTAGTTGTCCCTAAGGATTAACATTTCAGATAATTTAATTACAAAAAAGAATAAAAATAAAAAAATACCATTGAACGTTTCAATTATTACAAAACATAAATTGGATGTTTAATTTATACCTTAAATATTTAGGTAAATTATTTCATACTTAAAAAAATAATAATAATAAAAAGGTGTTGGATACATGTCAATGATCATTTCAGCAATTTATTGGATGTTAAAGTCTCGTTTTTGCAGGCGAAATTGAGACTATCTGCGCAGAGCATCTAATAATGCATTTAGCTGAGATATTTCTAATTAACTAAATTTCCAAACTTTACAAAAAAAAAAAGAATTTGTTTAATTTTTTTTTTCTAACTATTATATGTAATATTTTATAAAACAAAAAATAATAAGAGAAAAGAAAAGCGAACGCTCGCTTTCGATTCCTTAAATATGTATATTTACACGTTAATATATTTTAAAATAATAATAATAAGAAGAATAAATAATTAAATAAATATTTTACAATTGCATGCACATTTTCGTTTGTGCAAAGCAACGCTCGCTTGTTCTCGCTAACTTAAATTGTAACTAGAAAATCAATATTATATTAAACAAATATATATATTATAATACATTACGTTTTTATACACAATATAAATAAATAAGTAAATATATAAATTGACGAGAAGATAGTGCGATGCAAACGGATTTGACCACGTTACACGTGTACCGATTTTTTTTTTTTTTATAGAAAATATTAAACAGATATACAGATTTAAACATACCCCTTTTTTTTTTAAATCCAAGCCGGGTATACACGACTTTTTTTTATTTTAATCACACACACATGTAATCTTATTTCAACAATAAAATACAGATAGCTGAATTTTGGCGAGTAATCCAAAATCTGCACAGACACACGTGCAATCAAATCGTTTCACTGATTTTTTTTTCCCCCACTGTCAGTAATACAGGAGTTTAGTAAACGTCACCCACAGGTGAGGAAAGATACCTAATACACGGCTTATCATTTCGCAAATCGTCCCCTGGGTACAACTGAATCCGAAGGTAGGGAGATGAGTCATTGTCCACAGGTAGGGTCATCTAGCTGTCATTCTCTATCCTTCCGCTTAGCGGTGATGGATTAGAGGGAGAAAAGATTACTGTTTTTTTTCTTTTTCTTCATCTGCCTTGTTTTTTTTTTTTTTTTCCCAACCCCGTCCATTCCAAGGCAGGCAGTTTAAAAGGGTATTGTGTTTGACTTTATAGATGGATATTTAAATTTTTGGTATCGAAAGAAGAAAACAAATTTTCATTTTTTCGATCTGTTTCTTTTATGAAAATATATTATTATTGAGAATATCTTTCATTCAGAAAAGTAGCCTTTTCACATATTCCAAAACAATTGTTTTAGTAAGAATGATAAGATTTTTTTTTTTTAACATAACATTTTCTTTATATATATAAAAAAAAAAATAAAGAAGTTTTCCTTTCTGCTCAAGAGAAAATAATTCATGTGAGAATTAGATTATAATGTTTATAATACAGATTGTAGTACAACAGACATGTGATTATATAGATGTGTCTTCTCTCAATGTTTTTCATATATTATATAATTTTTTTTTAATTGTATGGTATTCATTATCAATGCATACAGCTTACTGATTATATTGAGTATTTGTTTTAAATGATTCTGTATATTGTGTTTCAACGTATGGGTACCTAATTAGCCTGTAATAATTAAAATAAAAGATTTGCCAATTTATATGTATGTAATAACTAAAAATATAAGAGTGGAAAAGAAAATTAATTTTTTTTTTCTTTCTTCTCTCGGGCATTTTATTTTATTATTTGGCTTATTCAAATTTTCCTGCTTTATTTGGATTTGGACCTATTAAAACTCAAAATTTTAATAAATGTTTTTGGAACAATGGAAATTGAAACCAACTACACATGATAACTTGCTGAAGAAGTCATGTCTTTCATCAGATTTTTCAACAGTGAACTTTTGATTACGCTTTATTTCACCAATGTGTAAAACTTTTTTCTGGTGTTGCAAACCTACTTACACTCCAAACCTAGTGACACCCCAGCTTATCCCAAGTTCCTAGACTTTTCCATGTGAACATTTTCAGTTTTGATCTTCAATATAATACGACGATGGACTTTCATCGAGTACTTTGTGGCTATATATATATATAAAAAAAAAAGATACTGTGGACCTTTTTTTTTCTAATGTCGGGGGAAGAGATGATGGTGAGAAATACCACCATCTAGATCTAAACTAGCACACACTATAAAAAAAAAAAGTATTTGGTTTTTTTTCTGCATATTAACAGAGTATTTGGTATCATTTTAATCAGTGAACAGTGAACAATACAAATTAATGATCCATTTTAGGATCAGCGCATACAGATAGATAATTGTGGAACAAAGTGAACCACGGCAGTCAAGGAAATATTTGGTTTTCCGTTCCCACGAATGATTTAACTACACCTAATAAAAATGTCATGGAGAAAATTGTCAGAACAATAATATGACACATTTATTTATGAGAGCTTAAATAGGCACGAAGACCTCACAAGTAAAAGCATCTTTACCTCCCAGACACAGCACGGCGTCAAGAGGAATCGCTATTGTACCGACGGACCTATGAAACACTCAAGGGGAGTACCAAATTTCTCCCGCATGCCAATGGTCATCTCTCTAAAATCAGAGGTATGGCCGAAACATGCAAATTTTCAAGAAGTTAAAACGTATAAGGCCTTAATTTTATGTGAAAAGGGAAAAATGGTTCCATCCCTTTTTTTTTGCTCCACGAAAAGAATGTGATTTTTCTTGAGAGTTCAGATTCAAAAAAGATGGAAAAGTAGAAGGTTGACTGCTCTCTAACTAAAAAAACAGATTTTGAGTGTGTGTGCCAATAGATGGAAATGTACGCGCTAAGAAAAAGTGAAAACGCGTCAGCCATTACCTCCTGCTGTCAACGTTATCTAGTAATATAAGGTAACAAACAATCTTCCTTCACCATTGTTCCATTTTATTTAATTAAGCTATATTCTTTTAATAATACGAATTTAAGTGTGTATGAAGATCCTACCCCGATCTAAACATAAAAAGGCTAATCAAATAAATACTTCTAGGGTATGGAACTCTGCCTTTCAAAATCGAATTTTTTAATTCAGTAAGATAAACTGTAATTCTAAGAAAATAAATGTTGAGAATACAGTTCTCAACTAGGATTGAATATTTTTTATTTTTTTTTAAACATTTATGTTTGTTTTTAATCATATGCTTATAATTACCTTGTAAATAAACTCAATTTTATATTCAATTAATTTTAGTCAGTTTTCCTTTTGTTTACTTAATTTATTGAATTAATATTAAGTCTTTTATTTTAGGAAATGTTTTCTTTAATATTACAATCTAGGTTTTAAAATAAGCCATTATTTATTTAATGTTACATAACTCTCTGCAGGTAACCTTTGATGATTGTAATTGGCTCAAAGAGGATCCGAACTTCAAAAATAATTCACAACGCAACTTTTTCTTTTCTATAATTAATTGATAATTTGTCTAATAAAATTTTCTAAGTATAAATTATCATATCAGATCCTTAGAGTCATAGGTGCAAAATAAATACTATACGTCTCGGATAATTTAAAATACTCATATTAATCAATTAACAGCAATATAGTGGTAAATCCTATGCAGTCAGACTTAAATTCAAATAATTTAATTGATCACTCTGTAGCATTCCATCAGAAAGCTACCTAAAAGTATAAAGCTACCTATTGCAGTCATTCGGAGGAAAGCAATTCCGGAAAATTTCGATATATTTTCACCGACCATGACCCCCAGACCTCAAAACCACCCTGCGTTCAAATGTTGATTTATATATATATATATATATATATATATATATATATATATCTGACCTATGTCATACGATAACGCTCGTATTTATAATTAAATTTCGATGAAACTAATTGGATGTATTAAGCTCACAAATGTCTCGACCGAGTTCGTTGGCCAGTATGGTCCGCCATTTTGTTTCAAGATGGCGGCCATTTAAAAATTTAAAACTAAAATAAATATACAAAAAAGTTAAAAATTCAAATTTATTTTTTGCTTAAGTGTTAGGCCTTTATACAAGGATTCCGGAGTATTTTTTGTTTTACCTCTATCTTAAAAAACGGCTGAGATACAGCAGTTTGAATTTCTAGGGTGGCAGACATTTTGAAACAAGATAGCACATTACAAAAATCCAACGATTAATTTATAAGTTTTAGTGAACGCGACTTCTCGCAAAATATTATTTTTTATTGTTGTATTCATTTTCGCAATCATACGTATAAAACTATATATTCATATCCGTTAGCGCCAAATTCTTGCCAAACAAAATATCGCCAAATTTGGCGACCAAAATAAGTTTTCATAAATGAAGTCAATTTGGCTATAGCTCAATAACTTGACGAATTTGTTATTCAAATTCAGTATTAACGAATCTTTTCTAAACGGTTTCTTTGGATTTTAGCATGCTGTTTTCGAGTAACATTAGCTAAAATTTTAAAACAAAGATATAGGAAAGCTACCTTTTCCTCCCGGTACAGGACGGAAGGACTTTTTTGTTTTATTATTTTCCTATTCTTTTATGTAATGCATTGAACTGCAAAAAAATCTTACCATACGCTTTAAGGGTGTATTCAAATCCAAACTGCTTATTTTGAGACTCATTTTTTTAAATTCATTTTTGTTCTAAAATGCATCCAATTGGCAGGTTCTCTTATTCAGAAACTTTATAATGTCCGTATTGTCTCGATTTTTTGATAAATGCAGAATATATTTCCAAAAATGCTGTCAAAGTGCACATTTTGAACCAAATTTCTCGAAATGATAGCGCTGGAAACAAACAATATATATATATATATATATATATATATCGTACTGTGAAAATAATTGTTTGTAAATCAATTTCTAATTAATTGAACGAAAAATAAAAAGTCCTTCCGGCCTGTACCGGGAGGAAAAGGTAGCTTTCCTATATCTTCGTTTAAAAATTTTAGCTAATGTTACACGAAAACAGCAAGTTAAAATGCAAAGAAAACGTTTACAAAAGATTCGTTAATACTGAATTTGAATAAGAAATTCGCCAAATTATTGAGCAATAGCCAAATTGGCTTCATTTATGAAGACTTATTTTGGTCGCTAAATTTGGCGATATTTCGCAAAATGTCGCCAAGTTTGGCGAGAATTTGGCGCTAACGGATATTAATACATAGTTTTATGCGTATGATTGGAAAAATTAATACAACAATGAAAATTTTTGTAATGGTCTGTCTTGTTTCAAAATGTCAGCCACCCTAGAATTTCAAACTGCTCTATCTCAGCCATTTTTTAAGATAGAGGTAAACCAAAAAATGCTCTGGAATCCTCGTATCAAGGCCTAACACGTAATTAAAAAATAAATTTGAATTTTTAACTTTTTTGTATATTTATTTTAGTTTTAAATTTTTAAATGGCCGCCATCTTGAAACAAAATGGCGCACCAAGCTGGCCAACGAACTCGGTCGAGACATTGGTGAGCTTAATACACACAATTATTTTCATCAAAATTGATTTATAAATACGAGCGTTATCGTATGACATAGGTCAGATATATATATATATATATATGGAGATATATATATATATATATTAGCCTCTGCTTGTTAACTAGGAGAAGACCCTTTAAATGCCTCAGAGGAGGACTTAAAGGAATCGACTGGGAGCAGGGACTTGATGTCCAATCCGCACCTTCCATCGGTGCAGCCTGTTAGTACCCTTGCCTAGTGCATGGGGAACGAACGCGGATGGGCTTCCTCCAACCCGCTTGGCCAGCGTGGAGGAATTTGGCCACCTCCCCCCTTATTTTACCATGAATTCACAAAACAAATGATTAAAGATGTTGAAAGTTATGTGTACCTTGGACAAGAAATATCTTCAGACAACAGTATCATGAATGAAATCAATAGAAGAATAAGAAATGGATGGAGTGCTTTTGGGAAGAACAATATTATTCTGAAAAGTAACATGCCTCTTTGTTTGAAAAGAAAGGTGTTTAACCAATGTGTTTTGCCTGCACTAACTTATGGAGCAGAAACTTGGACACTAACAAAACGGATGGTACAAAGATTACAAACAACACAGCGAAGTATGGAAAGATGTATGCTAGGCATAACCAGAAGAGACCGAAAGAGAATAACGTGGATAAGAAGTCAGACGAAAGTTTTTGACATTATCGAGAGAATTAAGTGGCTAAAATGGAGATGGGCTGGGCACATTGCAAGAAGACAAGACAATAGATGGAGCACAAACACCCTACAGTGGTATCCCAGAGATGTAAAACGACCAAGAAGACGACCTCAAGTAAGATGGAGTGACGAAATCAGAAAAGTGGCCGGTGTTAATTGGATGACTAAAGCACTAGACAGGCAACAATGGAAAAATCTGGGGGAGACCTACATCCAGCAGTGGATTGAAAACGGTTGATGATGATGATATATATATATATATATATAAATCAACATTTGAACGGAGGGTGGTTTTTGGGGTCTGGGGGTCATGATCGGTGAAAATATATTGAAATTTTCCGGAACTGTTTTCCTCCGAACGGCTGCAATAGGTAGCTTTATACTTTTTTGTATTGAAAGCTACCTAAAACATATGTCCCTTATAAATCTCTTCATAAATCACGCTACCAACTTTCATGTTTTTACTTTTAAAAATGAGTCTGAAAATGGGTCTCAAAATTTTGAGTTGTTGAGCGTGGCAAAATGTTTTTTTGAACACCGCCTTTTTATATAATTATAAATAGGTATTTATAAGTAAGAAATTTAAATTATGCCGTAAAAAATGTTATCTTGCAAAAAAAAATGTTTTTGGATTTTCTATAAGATCTACTTTTTCTCGGAAACAAACATACGCTTATTTTAAAACTTCACATTTTTATCACCTTAGTATTTGGGTAAATTTCATATTCTACAATCGATTTTTTTAATCTCATTAATATCCAATTTCTTAGAACTGCACTATCAATATCATATTTTAACATGCGTAGATATATTTAAGCGTACACAGACATTTTAAAAATAAACAAGGAGCAGCTGACAGAGTTGAATCGCGCCCAAAGCATATAAAAACTAAAAATATTTGGGTAGTATAGGTAAATATATACTTGACACAAAATTTACAACAAATTAACACGATTCTACAAAAGTCATCGGGATTTAGGAAAGGCAATATTTAAATACATCGAATAGACTATTTTCTGCCATACACAAATAACAGTATATTATTGCATCTGCATGGACAAAATGAAATTAAAGCTAGCAAAATACTGAAAAACATGTAAGGTATGATAAATATGGCAAGAAGTAACACTTATGTAATATTTTAATGAAATCTAACTTTCGAAAATGCCTTACTTTAATGACAGCTATGAAGCATATATTTACGAATATAAATATGAAATCTTACAGAATTTATCTACTTAGTCCTTACTAAAAAGAAGCCAAAATATATATCAGTAATTATAACAAAATGCATTTTTAATTTTAGAACTGTTTTATGTGTTTCTATTATGAACAGTTAGCAATTGTGAAGGCATATTTTCATTATTTTCTGCCTGCAACGCTTGTTTTTTATTCTAAGTTCATGAACAACAAAGCCTGGACTAGGAATTTGTAACAATGTAATATCTCTCGCACAGTTCTATACTTGTGATACTTGAAAAGTCATTGCCATAATCTTCGCACATGAACTTTGACATTAATTCCATGACAGTATCGGCATATATTTTAAAAATTTTCTGCAAGCACTCTTCCACATCAGAGTTTTGGAAATTTTCTTCAATTCCCCCTTTCTTTTATTCCATTTTAACTTACAAGACCGAGCTCCTTTTTTGACACTACTTCTTGGATTTCGTTTTCAAGATTATTTTGACATAACCACTGTCCTGATTAAAAGTTTAATCGAATGGAAAACTTTGCAATTGTCAATTTACGCAAAAAAGAAATATTTCATTTTGTTTGGTAATTAAAGTGCGAATTATGTAATAAATTTCGATTCAATGACGTATTCATCGGTTTCGTGTTGTTATAAAAAAATACATTGTCTCATTTATAACAACAAGGATGACAAAATTTAACAATATTATCGTCAATTCGTTTACAAGTGATTGTAAACGAAATTTTTTTATCAAATTTTAACAGTGAAATGAATGATATGCAACAATAAGATCATACTTTACGTGCATTCTCCAGGTGAAAAATTGCCTCTTGTTATATCAGCATAACATGTATTATTAAAAAGGAATTCTTCAACTGACTACCGATATGATTATATTCCTAATAGATAAAAACAAAAATTAACAAGATATATGAATTGTAAGCAAAAATATACATTGTGTAGATTTTTTACATATCATATATGTTTTAGATTAAAACTGTAAGCTTTAATTCATACATAAATTGATTAGAAACTTCCATTTCGTAATATATTCTGATAAAATTAACCAATCGGAACTTAAAGTAATTGTAAATAAAAACTAACTCACTATATTCACAAAGCATGAAACTCTCCTAAATTGTGCCAAAATGTTTTTTTTTTTGGATTTTTGAACCTCTTCTAATTCACAATACTATTCGGAAAATAATAATAGACTCAGCACAGTATATGATATTTTTTTCAATTATAGCGACCTAAGTATGTAATCGAGATATACAGCTTTTGTTAAATTTTAAAAATTTCAGTAATTGTACTTCTTATTCTAACTCAGAAAAAGGTTTAACTAAACTTAATTCTTTTTTATTTAATTTTCTCCCTTTATATCTGAAAAACAGAAATGAAATTGAGAACCTTTAACATTTTAATGTGTTTTCTCAAGTAGCATCAATTGCTTTTATATTACTTTTTACCACTTACAAATGTTAAGAAGCAGCAAATGTAACAAAGATCACATCTGATTTTATTCAATTACATTTTTAGCTATAATATTGCTATATAAGTAGAATTTAAATGTATTTTATGCATTAAGTGCAAGATTTTATGCTGTAATATTTCAATAATGCACATTTTAAGCGTAGACAGTTATTTTTAATATAAACAGGGAGCAGATAACAGAGTTGAATTACTCCCAAAATATATAAAACTACAAATATTTGGGTAATATTGTTAAATATATGCTTGACACAAAATTTAAAACAAATTAACACGATCTACAAAAGTCATCGGTATTTAAGAAACGCAATATTTAAATACGTCGAATAGATTATTTTCTGCCATACACAAATAACAGTATATTATTGCATCGGCATGGACAGAGTGAAATTAAAGCTAGCAAAGTACTGAAAAAGAAGTAAGTTATGATAAATATGGCAAAACGTAAAACTTGTGTAATATTTTATTGAAATCGAGCTTTCGAAAATGTCTTATTTTAATGAGAGCTATGAAGCATATATTTACAATTATAAGTATGCAATCTTACAGAATTTATCACTTGGTCCGTACAAAAAGAATTTTCTATTATGAACAATTTGCAATTCTGATGTTATATTTTCACTATTTTCTGCCTGCACCGCTTGTTTTTTCTTCTACGTTCATGATCATCAAAGTCTCGACTAGAAATATGTAGCAATGGTATATCTCTCGCAAGGCCTCTATTCCTGTGACTATTGAAATGTCAGTTGCATAATCTTCGCACAACTTCGACGTTATTTCCATGACTGTATCGGCCTATATTTTAAGAATTTTCTGCAAGCACTTTCCCATTTCGGAGTTTTTGCAACTCTTCTTCGATGTTCCCTTTTCTTTATTCCATTTTGACTTGCAAGACTGAGCTCCTTTTTTGACACTACTTCTTGGAATTCTTTTTCCAGATTTCTTTGACTTAACCATTGTCCAGATAAAAAGTTTAATCGGTTGGGAAATATTACAATTGTCAATTTACACTAAAAATGAAAAGGTCAATTTGTTTCTTAATGGAGGTGAGAATTTTGTAATAAATTTCGCCTGAATTATGTATTGATTGTTTTCGTGTTGTTAAAATTTTATTTCATTGTTTTATTTTTAACAACAAGGATGACAAAATTTAACAAACAGTGATTGGAAACGATTATTTTTTTAACGTTAACAATGAATTGAACAATAAGATCATACTTTAAAAATGCATTCTTCAGGTGAACTATTGTTCACTATTGTTCAGGTGAACTATTGTTGTCAGCCTATTGTTCAGGTGAACTATTGTTGTCAGCCTATTGTTCAGGTGAACTATTGTTGTCAGCCTATTGTTACCTCAGCATAATATGTAGTATTAATAAGGAAGCTAGGATTATTACTTGATGAGATACGATTTTTAATTTTTAATTAATCCCATCGTTTTTGTACATTCTTTTAAACATGTAATTTCAATGCCAGACACAAAGTCGACTCTATCCCCAGATTAAAATAATAAATTAAAAGCCTTTTGGTAGCCGAAGAATCTCAGCTAAGATATATAAACTGCGTTACGGGTGATTAAAGTTTTTCTGTTAGAGTGCCTGTCAGGTATTATGATAGGGAAAAGCCAGCTTCGCCCGCTATCAGATCGGGACAGTTGATGTAATTAAGCAACATTTGTATATTTTTAATATTTTTGCGGTAATGGCGAGATGAGGGGGAGGAGGGGAACGACATTTTATAAATATCGCATTTATTCTACATCAACTCGTGCTTAACACCAGGGAGCGCTTTATATCCCTGTTTCTATGGGTTGGATCACGACGGGGTATTGCTCTTACCACGCGACATTGATAGAGCTTACCGATTTTAGTTCAGATTTTCCCCACCAAGAGGCGCATTCCTATCTCTTGTGATATGGGGTGGATCACGACGGAGTAAGGCTCTTTCGACTCGACATCGATAGCCTTAACGATTTCAGTTATGTTCGTATAGAACAGATTGTGCCTCTTGGCGGTGGAAGGTGTAACTAAAGGATTTTGCAGCTAACTCGCGTTCTATGGGTCACATCACGACGCGGTTTGGCTCATTCGACTCGACATCGATAGAACTTACCGAATTTAGCTCTGAGTTTCACCACCAGGGGGGGGGGGCTTTCCTATTTTTGTTTCTATGAGCCAGATCACGACGGGGTATGGCTCATTGAACTCGACATGGATATAGCTTACCGATTTTAGTTCGTTTTTCACCGCCAGGGGGCGCTTTCCTATCTCTGGTTCTAAGGGCTAGATCACGTTGGGGGTAAGTGTCAGTTATGAGCTCATTCATGTTCGTATAAAACAAATTGCGCCCGCTGGTGGTTGAAGGTGTAACTAAAGAATTTTGCAGTTAATTCGGGTTCTATGGGTCACGTCACGACGCGGTTTGGCTCATTCGAATCGACATCGATAGAGCTTACCGATTTTAGTGCATTTTTCACCGCAAGGGGGCACTTTGCTATCTCTGGTTCTAAGGACTAGATCACGATGGGGTAAGGCTCATTCGACTCGACATCGATAGCCTTAACGATTTCAGTTATGTTCGTATAGAACAGATTGCGCCTCTTGGCGGTGGATGGTGTAACTAAAAGATTTTGTAGCTAACTCGCGTTCTATGGGTCTCATTACGACGCGGTTTGGCTCATTCGAGTCGACATCGATAGAACTTACCGAATTTAGTTTTGAGTTTCAGCACCAGGGGGCGCTTTCCTATCTCTGTTTCTACGGGCCGGATCACGAACGGGTATGGCTCATTTGAATCGACATCGATAGAGCTTACCTATTTTAGTTCTGAGTTTCACCACCAGGGGCGCTTTCCTATTTTTGTTTCTATGAGCCGGATTACGACGGGGTATGGCTCATTCAACTGGACATGGATAGAGCTTACCGATTTTACTTCGTTTTTCACCGCCAGGATGCGCTTTCCTATCTCTGGTTCTAAGGGCTAGATCACGATGGGGTAAGACTCAGTTATGAGCTCAGTTATGTTCGTATAGAACAGATTGCGCCCCCTGGCGGTTGAAGGTGTAACTAAAGGATTTTGCAGTTAATTCGGGTTCCATAGGTCACATCACGACGCGGTTTGGCTCATTCGATTAGACATCGATAGAGCTTACAGATTTTAGTGCATTTTTTCACCGCCAGAGGGCACTTGGCGATCTCTGGTTCTAAGGGCTAGATCACGATGGGGTATGGCTCATTCGAATCGACATCGATTAGAGCTTACCGATTTTAGTTCTGAGTTTCACCACCACGGGCGCTTTCCTATTTTTGTTTCTATGAGCCGGTTCACGACGGGGTATGGCTCATTCAACTCGACATGGATAGAGTTTACCGATTTTAGTTCCTTTTTCACCGCCAGGGGGCGCTATAGTATTAGCTATATTAGGTATGTAAATTAGGGACCCGCTAGTGGGCGAAGCAAGCTAGGATGTATTAAAAAGGAATACTTCAACTGGCTTCCGATATGATTACCTTACTAATATGTAAAAAAAATATTAACAAGATATATGAATTATAAACGTAAATATACATTATGTAAAACTTTTACATATCATATTTGTTTTAGTTTAAAACTGTGAGCATCAATTTACACATACATTGATTAGAAATTTTCATTTCGTAATACATTCTGTTAAATTTAACCAATCGGCCCTTAAAGTAATTGTAAATAACGTCTACCTCACTATATTCACAAAGCACGAAACCCTCCTACATTGTGTCAAAATGTTTATTTTTTAGATTTTTGAACCTCTTCATATTCACATTACTATTCGGAAAAGAATAATAGACTCAGCACACAGTATATGATAATTTTACAATTATAGCGACCTAAGTATGTAATCATGATATACAGCTTTTGTTAAATTTTTTAAATTTATTATTATTAATTAAGTTACTTGAAAAAAGTTATTTTTATAAATCTTGTAGGGTATTGTTTGAAATATCTTGTAACATCGAATTCAAAAATATATTTGTTTTAATTTTAGGTATTATATTTTCAGAGATATCGTTGAAAGTATAATGGAAAAAATTGTTGTCCCCCCCCCTACTATTTTTGAATCTATTGAAACTAAAATTATGAAAAAATTAGGTTTAGTAGGAGTTTATTAATTAATAAATTTAATATACGGAACACTTTGAGCGCAAGTTATACTCGCACATGACCGATTTATTAATATTACAGAAACAAAATATGAAATTCATAATTTGTCCATTTTGTTTTCAATGAAACCTGATTGTAATTTTTTTTGCTAACGTAAAGAATTGGAATTATTGAAAGTATGTTTTGAGATAGATCTTAATTACTCCAAGCAGTTTTAATATACGTCATGCACTATTTCATTACGTTTATTCGAATGCGTTTTATGATGACTTTTAAAAGTTGTTTTTAAATGGGCTTTTAAAATTTTAGATTTCGATATTTCAAAAACATACTCTTTCTACAGATGCAAATGAGATATTAATGGCATTTTAATGACTTTAAAAAGTTAGAAATTATTCTTTTCGAATTGCGCTTTGAGAAAAATTTCAGACAAAAAAAATTTCAGAAAAATTTCAGATAAAATCAATGATAATTACCCCTTTGCTGCACTTTAATCCTAATCACTGAAATCCAGCAAGCAGGTAATTTTTGAGAGACATTATTAAATTCCACGACCGTCTTACAATACATATGTCGAATTATATAATGGACAACAAAATTTAATTTCAGATAATCGTATGAGTAAATATGTTTCTTGCATATATCATATTTAATTAAAAAAAAATAGGTTAAAGTAATTAGAAAAAATGGCAATACTTTAAATAGAATAAAACACTCAACGTGATTTGAAGGGGTTAATAATTTTTTGAAGCATAATTTCAAATAATTGTCACTTAAAAATGTGAAACATAGACTCTAAAAACGACATTTTCAAAACTGAGCAAAAAATACTCAAATCTGAGTTGTTCGCAAATTCAAAATGGCTCCGAATCAAAATTACGTAAGTTTGAAACATGTATATACTCATTTCTGAAAACATGTACATACTCAAAAATAAAACATCGTGTGCTCTTATTTGAGTATATCTATGTTTCAAACATGATTATGAACTGACCTCTACGTGCTCATTTTTGAGTGTCCATGTTTCCAAATTGAATATGAACTGACCTCTATTGCTCATTTGTGAGTATGTCCAGGTTTCAAAAATGAGTATGAATTGACCCTATTCATTTTTGAGTATGTCCATGTTACAAAATTGAGTACGAACTGACCTCTATGTACTCCTTATTGTGTATGTGCATGTTTCAATAACAAGTTCGAATAAAAAGTAATTTTGTTTGAATTGGAGTATTTACGGTATTTCAGAATTGAAAGCATATTGGGCCGTCATGTTTAAAAAAAAAGTTTCAAAACTAAATGAAAACATCGATTTACTCAGATTTGCAAGTGTCGTTTTTCTCAGTGTATATTCATTTTTCATTGTTTACTTTTCGTATAATAACTTCTCAATTTTGTCATATACTTGTATAAACTGATTTAGGGTATCTGTCGCTTTTCTATAATTTTGGAATTAGCAATGCGTCTATGTTAAATCCATCTAACAAACACATAACTGGGAAAAAAGGGAGCCAAGTTCTGTAGAAAAAAAAAGCCAAGAAAAAGAAGTGATATGTAAGTGGATGCCAAATTCAAATAAAATTCACTCAAACTTACCTACTGAAGTATTATAGCATTGTTTAAATTGTTTGAAAATAAAAGTTATTGATAAGATATTAATAATAAATCTCGAACTTGGCAAGTTTTTACCTAAGAGTCATTTATCTTTATTAATGACATTATTTTATCAAAACTTGTTATTTCAATTTTAGAGGCCTTGATTTGAGTTTATTGAGGCTCCTGAAAGGGGTGGAGTCTCTAGAATGATGACCAAGGACAAGCTGAAGTGTATATGTCTCTTTATAAAGCCTTAGTCTGTTTGTAGTGAAGAAAGTAAAGAAGAATTAAAATTTCTAAGTAAAGAAGATGATTACTTACATTTTTTATGGTATGCTTTTGACTGTGATAAACTTTTTCTTAAAAATAAATTTTTTCGATTTCTGAATTTAGGGTAGAATTGTTCTTTCAATAAATGTTATGGATAACATAAGTACTTTTCTTAAAACCAGAAACATATTAAAAAAAGTAATAAAATAAATATTATAAAACGCATGAAAAATATCTTTATACGTAAAATGTTTAACTTGTATTGAAGGAGAATATTTTTTCGTAAAAAAAAAAGTTCAATTAAATTTATATACGCAATTATATTAATCACTTTTATAATGTGTGCCTTATTAACATTAATTGATACAAAACTACTTTTCTTTCAGTGCATTACATTAAGGAATTAACATCTCTAATTTATTTCCTTTATTAATTTATGATACATTAATAAAGAAAATGAGCTAATTTCATATTTGATGTAAATTGACTAATGAATATTTATGAGGAAATTAAATTACTAATTCGTGGGGTATCATATATAATTTAGCAATTTTATTTTGCCTGTAAATAATGGTACAAGAAGAGAAAATTTTCTGGGTAATTAAAATCGTTGTTTCTACGAAGTCATTTGTTATTAATTTTTAATCTCTTCCATGGTATAAAATTCTCTTTTCTTATTATTTCTAAGATTTTTTTAATGTATATAAATGGAAATTTTTAAATGAACATAATTTATATTAATCTTAATTTCTTTGGAAGTCTAGTTTTATGATCTAAGCATAAATTAAAGATTATATTGAATAAATAATTAATTAATATGAAACAGTTTCTTTGCTAATTCATTTTTACAATTTTTCTTTCATATGTGTCACGGGAAAAAATCTTAAATTTATGCGTTTATGTTAATTTGTATTAAAATTTATATTTATGATCTAAACAAAAATTTATAAAAAAAAATGTATGATTTAATTAATTTTGAATTATATTTCATAAATATGTTACGGAATAAAATAAAGTTTAATAATATTTAATTTGTGTTTTTTTTTCTTGTGGTTATTTCTGTTTATTAATAACACTAAATGTCTTTGAAGTCTGTCAATTGGTAGTATTCATATATGAATTCGTTATGCATTTGTGATGTATGATTATATAAACGATCCTCATTGACCATTTTATTCTGTCGATGGCAGATATGAACAAGTTGAAAATTGTTTGTCAAACGTGACAAATGAGGTGCGTTCGTAAAATAAAGTTTCATAATATTTAATTTGTGTTTTTTTTATATTTAACCACAATTTTTCTTGTGGTTATTTCTGTTTATTAATAACACTAAAAGTCTTTGAAGTCTGTCAATTGGTAGTATTCATATATGAATTCGTTATGCATTTGTGATGTATGATTATATAAAAGATCCTCATTGGCCATTTTATTCTGTCGATGGCAGATATGAACAAGTTGAAAATCGTTTGTCAAACGTGACAAATGAGGTGCGTTCGTAAAATAAAGTTTCATATTATTTAATTTGTGTTTTTTTTATATTTAATTTTTTTTCTTGTGGTTATTTCTGTTTATTAATAACACTAAATGTCTTTGAAGTCTGTCAATTGGTAGTATTCATATATGAATTCGTTATGCATTTGTGATGTATGATTATATAAACGATCCTCATTGACCATTTTATTCTGTCGATGGCAGATATGAACAAGTTGAAAATTGTTTGTCAAACGTGACAAATGAGGTGCGTTCGTAAAATAAAGTTTCATAATATTTAATTTGTGTTTTTTTTTATATTTAACCACAATTTTTCTTGTGGTTATTTCTGTTTATTAATAACACTAAATGTCTTTGAAGTCTGTCAATTGGTAGCATTCATATATGAATTCGTTATGCATTTGTGATGTATGATTATATAAACGATCCTCATTGACCATTTTATTCTGTCGATGGCAGATATGAACAAGTTGAAAATTGTTTGTCAAACGTGACAAATGAGGTGCGTTCGTAAAATAAAGTTTCATAATATTTAATTTGTGTTTTTTTTTTATATTTAACCACAATTTTTCTTGTGGTTATTTCTGTTTATTAATAACACTAAATGTCTTTGAAGTCTGTCAATTGGTAGTATTCATATATGAATTCGTTATGCATTTGTGATGTATGATTATATAAACGATCCTCATTGACCATTTTATTCTATCGATGGCAGATATGAACAAGTTGAAAATTGTTTGTCAAACGTGACAAATGAGGTGCGTTCGTAAAATAAAGTTTCATAATATTTAATTTGTGTTTTTTTTATATTTAATTTGTGTTTTTTTTTCTTGTGGTTATTTCTGTTTATTAATAACACAAAATGTCTTTGAAGTCTGTCAATTGGTAGTATTCATATATGAATTCGTTATGCATTTGTGATGTATGATTATATAAACGATCCTCATTGACCATTTTATTCTGTCGATGGCAGATATGAACAAGTTGAAAATTGTTTGTCAAACGTGACTAATGAGGTGCGTTCGTAAAATAAAGTTTCATAATATTTAATTTGTGTTTTTTTTATATTTAATTTTTTTTTCTTGTGGTTATTTCTGTTTATTAATAACACTAAATGTCTTTGAAGTCTGTCAATTGGTAGTATTCATATATGAATTCGTTATGCATTTGTGATGTATGATTATATAAACGATACTCATTGACCATTTTATTCTGTCGATGGCAGATATGAACAAGTTGAATATTGTTTGTCAAACGTGACAAATGAGGTGCGTTCGTAAAATAAAGTTTCATAATATTTAATTTGTGTTTTTTTTATATTTAATTTGTGTTTTTTTTTCTTGTGGTTATTTCTGTTTATTAATAACACTAAATGTCTTTGAAGTCTGTCAATTGGTAGTATTCATATATGAATTCGTTATGCATTTGTGATGTATGATTATATAAAAGATCCTCATTGGCTATTTTATTCTGTCGATGGCTGATATGAACAAGTTGAAAATTGTTTGTCAAACGTGACAAATGAGGTGCGTTCGTAAAATAAAGTTTCATAATATTTAATTTGTGTTTTTTTTAATATTTAATTTTTGTTTTTTTTCTTGTGGTTATTTCTGTTTATTAATAACACTAAATATCTTTGAAGTCTGTCAATTGGTAGTATTCATATATGAATTCGTTATGCATTTGTGATGTATGATTATATAAAAGATCCTCATTGACCATTTTATTCTGTCGATGGCAGATATGAACAAGTTGAAAATTGTTTGTCAAACGTGACAAATGAGATGCGTTCGTAAAATAAAGTTTCATAATATTTAATTTGTGTTTTTTTTTATTTAATTTGTGTTTTTTTTCTTGTGGTTATTTCTGTTTATTAATAACACTAAATGTCTTTAAAGTCTGTCAATTGGTAGTATTCATATATGAATTCGTTATGCATTTGTGATGTATGATTATATAAAAGATCCTCATTGACCATTTTATTCTGTCGATGGCAGATATGAACAAGTTGAAAATTGTTTGTCAAACGTGACAAATGAGGTGCGTTCGTAAAATAAAGTTTCATATTTTTTAATTTGTGTTTTTTTTCTTGTGGTTATTTCTGTTTATTAATAACACTAAATGTCTTTGAAGTCTGCCAATTGGTAGTATTCATATATGAATTCGTTATGCATTTGTGATGTATGGTTATATAAAAGATCCTCATTGACCATTTTATTCTGTCGATGGCAGATATGAACAAGTTGAAAATTGTACGTCAAACGTGACAAATGAGGTGCGTTCGTACTATAGCTACTTATCTCAATATTCAGATCGTGGTGATTTTTAATTCTGTGAAATGAATTATATCGTCTTCAGATTAATTACTGTGATAAAATAAGTATCTCGGTCGCTTGACTATTAAACCGCGGAAGCTCCTATAACAAGAAAGCATCGTTTAAAAAAATTAAATTTCTTAATAAATGTTTTTATTAATATTTTCTAAAGTTTTGATTCGATTTTTATAAAATTTGAAATGTCTCGACGAAATTCTGCAAAGATAATATATCTTAAATTTTTAACCATTTTATTGGGTAGTTTTTGCGTTGTTATATGAGGACGGACGGACCAGACGACAACAATAGGTGCTACGTATTTATATAATTACGAACGCACCTAAAAATCCACATTCATCAAGTTAGCGTTGTGTGTGGTATGCTCAATTTTTTCATATTCTACCTGCTTTCAATTGAATCAAATCAGATGAAAAAAAGTTCTATGTAAATTATGGTATGTGATTATCTATCTCAGTGATCTTAAAATTGAGAAAAGAAACTGGGGAGGGGAAATGTGCGTATAAAAGATCCATATTAACAATTTTGTTGATATATATGGTATGCTTAATTTTGCGACAATCTATCAATTGTCAATTTCATCGATTCAGACAAAAAGTTGTATATGAATTATGATAGGTGATTATCTAATTCCTTGATCTGAAGATTCAGAAAAGAGACTGGGTGGCGTTTTAGGGCAACTTTTAAACTTGTTATTGGTAGTAGTAGCAACAATAGCATTGAATTTCCATCAATAAACTTTGTTCAGCATTTCTTCCCTTATACATCTTTTTGCAAGATAAAAACACACATGATTTTTACTTTGAAATAAAAATTATTTAATCTTATCAAATAATTCTTTTCGTTTTGCTTTTCAGAATCATAATTTTTTTTATTAAATTTACATGGTCTTATAATTATCTTTCATTATCTTATAATCATGAATTATGTAACGCATTCTTCTTTCAAACGACTCGCGGAATTACAACTTTAAACACTTCTAAGACCAGTATTACTGTTCTTACATTTCAATGTGACCTAATCTAACGCTGGATATTGTACTTTTCTATGTGTGCGGTACTGTTATAAGAAACCAGACCATTCAAACTTATTTGCAACTGTTTTAGAAGCGTAATATGTATTATTTCATATAAAATGAAAATTACTAATACGAATTTTGAAGTTATTTAAAAAAATAAATTTTGTTTCTGAAAATAAAAAATGTAAAAGAATTGTATGTTATTTACTTCCTTTAAAGAGCTCAACTAAATGATAATTAAAATAGATAAAAAAATATTTATATTAAACATATTTATTCATACTTTTCATATTTTAAAATATGTTTTGGAATAAAAAAAATGTCTGGAATATACTTAGGTCTATTCAGTGCATCTCATAACAAAAATCAATAAGGTCATTTTTTGAGAAGATAAAAATTAACGTTTGCTATGGAAACTATTTTTTTATCTTTAGCATTTTCTAACTGTTGTTAAAGTAGTGTATACGTTGATGTGTTAGCCTTTCGAACATAACAGTTGTACCGAAAAAAATGAGAAAAATGAATTTAAGGATTGAAAATCTGAACCATTTATAGGGAAATGGATGGAGTAAAGAGCATTTTTGAACATTTATAATTATTGGATCTTTATTTTGCTGCACCAGAATATAGTGTGTATGTCTAAATACATTTAAAACTATATACACTATATTGCCAAAGGTGACCGGTCACTTGCAATTTTAGACGTTTTGTTAACTATCTAGAAAAGTACATGAGGAATTAACCTGAAACTGCAGGTGTGTAAACAGTATAGTATAGGTTATATATTTCCGTGAAGAATTTTTCATGAAACCCCAGAGGCGACCGTCAACAAATTGAAAAAGAACGAATATCTTTTGGATAACCCTGTAAAAACTAATGTAGCAAAGCCGTTCAAACTCGAAATTATTAATAAGTGGCGTATTGTAATATACTGTATTCATTTTTATGAGAATAGCATGTATACTCCTAGAGAAATTAAGGTTTTTATAAAAACAGTCCCAAATTTCGCCTAGTTTTTTGCTTATAATTTGTAGAGTTCTTAATATAAAAAAAAGTTCTTTCCAGAAAATATGACAAACAACATCGTACATAATACACTGCAATCAAAATTAAAAAATAATAAAAATTGGATGAAAAAAAAGCAGGTTTACTAAAAGTGTTTCACTCGCATGCGCAAATGCAATCAAAATACAATATGCATAATGTATTAGCTAATTATGTAGAGCAACTTTTGTGAAAGTCTCAAAATCATAGCTTGAAAATTCTGAAAATTATTGTCGATACAATAAGCTCGAAATCCGTTGTTCCCAAAAAGATGCAAAAATATGAGGGGTTGTATCCAAATATAGTAGTACGTGCAATATTGTGCACGCTATCTTGGCACTAATCAACAGATATTTGATGAAACCACTCATCTTTTTGCTTGTTTTTGGGAACAACGGATTTCGAGCTTATTCTATCGACGATAATTCTCAGAATTTTCAAGCTATGATTTTCAGACTTTCACAAAATTTGCTCTATTTACTTAGCTAATACATTATGCATATTATATTTTGATTGCCTTCGCGCATTAGCAGTGAAACATTTTTTAATAAACCTGCTCATTTTTCATCCAATTATTATTTTTTTAAAATTATGATAGCAGAATATTATGGACAATGTTGTTTGTCATATTTTCTGAAAATAACTTTTTTTTTATATTAAGAACTCGGCAAATTATAAGCAAAAAACTAGGCGAAATTTGGGACTGTTTTTATAAATACCTTAATTTCTGTGCGAGTATACATGCTATCCTCATAAAAATGAACACAGTATATTACAATAAGCCACTTATTAATAATCTTGAGTTTGAACGCCTTTGCTACATTAGTTTTTACAGAGTTATCCAAAAGATATTCGTTCTTTTTCAATTTGTTGACAGTCCCCTATGGGGTTTCGTGAAAAAATCTTCACGGAAATATAATCTATGCTATACTGTTTACACATCTGTAGTTTCAGGTTAATTACTCATGTATTTGTCTAGATAGTTAACAAAGCGTCCAAAATCGCAAGTGACCGGTCATCTTTGGCAATATAATGTATAACAGATAAAAAATCTATATATTTAAAACACAAGTCTGTTTTTATTGCTCATCTGATCCGACCATTATATTGAACCGATTTTTCTAATTATTTCTTTAATGAAAGTTGTTCATTTGTATATGTGCCCGCATTTGCTTTTTTCTAAATTATTTCCATTTTTATTTTTTAGATTTAATTTTAGAAGCCTCTTATATGAACTTTCTTCAAAATGGTGGCAATCGGATTACTTCGATTGTTGCAGAAAAAAGAGAAATAATGAAAAATATTCAGACACGGGGCTTTTTAAACGTATTTTTTTAATTTTTAAGTTATGTACGTTGGTGTATAGGTAGGAATATAGATAGTCTACATATTAAAAAATTCACCAACATCCATTTTTCATATAGCAGCATTACCCTTCGACACTTTATTTGAATTTCCTGGATCAATGCATCCCGGAAAAAAGCATAGTTAATAGACATTTAATTGAATTTTAAAAGAGTTGTACAAGGAAAAATGTCATGTGTTAATTGTAATACAGTGGTGGACATAATTATAAGACACCTACCTAATTTGACATACAGTGAAAGAAAAGATTCAGAGCTTAAAAATGCTTTATCAAATACGACAAAAACATAAATTTATTCAGTTATCACACGTAATTATTTTACAGAAATGATATTTTTATAGAGTTTAATAAAAAAAATTAAAAATACCATGGACAAAATTATAAGTATATTTATATATAAAATTATAACTATATTTTTAAGTTTTGTTTATTAAGCTGTATAAAAATATCATTTCTGTAAAACAATTACGTGTGATAACAGAATAAATTTATGTTTTTGTCGTATTTGATAAAGCGTTTTTAATCTCTGTATCTTTTCTTTCACTGTATGTCAAATTAGGTAGGTGTCTTATAATTATGTCCACCACTGTAAAATAATGGCATCCATAATGATATAATGCATGAAAATAAAATAAAACAAAAATATTTCAAGTTAAATACACGTGTACTGGATTTTTACAAACGAATAAAAATTTATTGTGACGTCAAGAAAATATTGTGTATTGAGTTTATTTTATTTTTATGCATTATATCATTATTTATGCCATTATTTTATTACAATTAAACAGAAAATATATTTGTATTTGAATACATGGTAGTTAAGTATAAAAGTATGTATATAAAGTACATGTAAAAAGCTTGCGCTGGAGAAAATGACGTTATGCCTAGCTTGAAATAATTTTTTATTTACACACTTTAAATCCTTTTTTTTTTTTTTTTTTTTTTTTTTTTTAAGTCGAATTTCGAAAGATGTAAATGATTTTATCTTAAGAAAAATTCAAGTTTTTGAATGTTTTTTTTTCATATTATTCCGAAATGTTTAAAGATTCAGAGTAAAAGAAAACACGAAAATTGATATTTTTGAAAGTTTAAAGTTCCTGTGTCCCCTGTCAATTCAACCAAGCAGGGAGGCCTACCATATGACTTAAGCTCTACAAGCCCTGCTCGGCAAGTTTATTAAAAAAAAAAGAATACAATTTACAAATGAGGCCTTTAGGCTTTTGCATAATTACTATAATTACATTACAATAGGTTCACATTTGACTGAGTTTTTGTAAGTTCATAAGAGTTTATGATTTAGAGTTCTCATTGGGTGGTGCTGGTTACATGACTGTTTAAGTCCTATTTACACTTTTGATTGTCATGCACAAGATAAGTTCATCAGAGTTTATGATTTAAAGTGTTCACAATGAATGGTGGTAGTCAGATGATATATTAAGTTCTATTTACACTGTTGATTGTTATGATTAAGAGTTCACTATAGATGAGGGATGTTTGATGAAGACGTAATATTCTTTTTATACTGTTGAGGATTGTTTTCAAGAGCTTACAGTGGATGTGGGGGGTTTGGTGGAAACTTAGAGTTTTGGTTACGCTTTTGAAAAATGGTTCTATTTTTTTTTGAGTGTTTGGGAGATCATTGATTAGTCTTCCTCGTCCGTGGAGGAGTCCACTGGTGGGAGTTGGAACAGATGTTGATTGCGTTCCATGAGAGAAATGCAGTCTATTATTTTTTGCAAGGTTTTTGGTTGTTTTTGAATTACATAAAACCAGTTCGACAGAGGGAGTGAGGCTGATTTCCTTACGTGTAGTGTTACTGTCAATGGACATTCCAAGATGAAATGGAGTGATGTGCCGCGGGCTTCACATGTGCAGCGGGGGGATGGGGATTTGCCAAACTTATGCAGGAGTGAGGCAATGGGTCATGGTTAGATGCGAAGATGTACAGGTTTCTGTGGTGTAGTAGGAAATTTTCTGCTACTTTCGGACGGAGCGAGTAGGTATACCTTCCTGTGAGTTCCAGATTCCAGAGTTGTTGCCCTTTTTTAAGTAATTGAATTTTCTGTGATCGTTTTAGGTTTGATGGAGGAAGGGGTACGAATTTCTTTATTGTTGTTGTTGATGGTTTTGTGGCTTGTTTTGCTAACTCGTCTGCCCTTTCATTAACTCTTACACCAGAGTGGCCCTTGACCCAGTTGAAATATATTGATTTTTGAGTTTCTTGTTGTTGCGAGATTATTTGTGAGACTATTGTTGTTTTGGTGGAGATGTCTTCCAGCGCCATGAGACCCGACAGACTGTCTGTATGTATAGCAAACGTTTGCGGCGAAGTGGATTAGGCCCATATTACCGCGTCTTGGATTGCAAGGAGTTCTGCTTTAAATATTGTATTTTCTTGGTTTATTTGTGTTTGGTGAGTTTTTATGATGTTGTCATCTTTATACGCATAGAAAGCGTACGCTGTTCCCTCATCTGTTTTCGACCCGTTGGTGTTGATGTTGATTTCTGGTGGTGTTTTTGCTTCTTTTATGGATTTGTAATAAGTTATCGTGGTGTTTATGGGACTTTTTATCGATTTTGGTTGGTAAATGTCTGGACTGTTGTTTCCCACTGGTACTTCTTGGCGTAGGACCTTGCCTAGTGTTGCTGTTGGTTCTGTTTTTAAATAGATTGGAGTAATGCCCGTTAATACGCAGAGTGCTGCTGTGGAGGTTCTTTTGTAGGCACCTGATATCATGAGGAGACATTGTGCCTGTATTGATGATAGAATTTTTAGGCCGTGGGCTTTTTGAAGCTTTTCATACCACACCGCTGCTGCATAGGTGATTTTTTTTCACGTATGATGTTGTACCAGGTTTTTAGGATGGTTTTTGAGACTCCTCCTGATGAGGATGCAAATTTTAGGAGATTTTGGACTATTGTTGTTATTTCTATTCTTTTGGTTCTGAGATGTGGGAGGAATGAAAGAGTCGAATCTAGTGTTATACCCAGATATGAGATTGTATTTTTTGATTTTATGGTGATTGCGTCTATTTAATATATCGGAGCTCTTTTGATATATTTGGGTCTTCTTAGATTTAGCGTTTTACATTTTGTGTAGGTTATTTGCATCTGGAACCTGGTGATCCATTCACTTACTATTTGCAGGGCAATACGTCCCATTGCTTCTATTTTCCGACGTGTGCTTCCATATAAAATTAGCAGGAGATCATCTGCGTATGCTACGGCAATGATTCCTTTTCTTCTTCAGCGAATCACGGTCCCGGAATATAGTTAACTCTCGTATTTTATTAAATGAAATTTTCATCAATTTTCTACAACTAGCTGCTAGCAAAATCTTTAATAATTATTAAATTTAATTAAAATTTCTTTAAATGTGCTGTAAAAGAAAAAGCAAGTTACCAAATATACTTCTGTAAACTACAAATTTCTTTATTAAACATTCACTTTTAATTAATCTTAATCACTCTAAAAGAAATTTCCAAGGTGCAAATTTACCCAAGAAAAAGTTATTCAGAGAACATTGCTTTAAAAGAATTTTCCAACAATTTCCAGACATTCAAGGCAAACCGTTATTTTAAAACGAAGTTTTGATATTACACACAGATTTCTAAAAGAAGCACTTTCAGTACTTTTTTCTTTTTCAAGGAATATGTACCTTGCTTTTCTCTTTATCATAAAAGATTTTATGTAAAATGTTTAAATGCATGTATACAGAAATGTAATTAAAAAAGTTTAAAGTAACGGCAGGTAAGGTTAATGCACCTATAGTGGGCGAAGCACCGCTGGTCTGCCACTCATTTTTATACTCTTTTATTTAAGATGACTTGTTTTTTCTATGAAAAGATGAAATTTTGTAATCGATTTTTAAATCACTTCCGGAATAACTAGATTTATAAATATTATGTACGCAGGGTAATTTTCGATGACAATTCAACATTTTAGAACTTAAATATCAATTTAGCAGGAACAAAAAATCATGTGTCAAGCATACATTATGTAACACTTCCCAACACTTACAAAATATTTTTTCAATTGTTAACCGTTTAATAAGCTGAAAGATGATATCTAAGTAAATAATATGAAAAAATCATAACATATTTAAAACCCAATTTCAGGCATTACCAACAATATTCGAAAGAAATACCCGAAATCTTTTGTGCAGCCCTGTATATGATCTATAGATCTGTATATATACCACACGCAATGCTAAGTTTTAGTTCAGTTAGGAAACGCGTAGCACAGTTTGAAATTCCCATTCTTGAATTTTCGTCAATAAACGGAAATGTACTCGAGAACTTTTGTGCTGCCCTGTATAGGATCTACAGAATTTATACACACCTAATAATATGCAAAAATGAGTTGAATTTAAAAACTCGTTCAGCAACTGAAAATCACTTCCATCAATTACTGTTAACAGACAGTACCGAATTCTTTTGTGTGTCCCTGTAAATGAACGACGAATGTTATACACACAATATTCTATAGTAAGTTTCTTGTACTACAACATATCAATTGCAATATGTTTGACACAATGAAACATTATTAAAATAAACCGCAAATGATTTTTCTCCATAGACTCTAATGTAACGGAATTATTTTGAGTGTTCCTGTAAAGGAACTATAAGCGCTATGTACACGAATTTCTATAGTAACGCTATTGTAGCGCACCTCAGTTATATATATCAGCTTCAATACATTTGAAATTGTGTAACATGATTAAAATAAACCGCAAATGATTTTCCCCCATAAACCGTAATGTAACGGAATTCTTTTGAGTGTCCCTGTAAAAAAACTATAAGTGCTACACACATTACTTTCAATACCGAACATGCAATATTAAACCTCAATCACATATATCAATTGCATGATAATTCGAATATATTTTCGCGAGTTAGATCACAGACAGGCAGTCAGACAGAAGGCAGCCACATAGACAGACAAACCGAATTCATAAACATTTTTCAACTATTTTAGAAAGTGTTAAAACTCAATGTTGAGTCATTTCTACATTAGACAGCTGCAGGTATAAATAAATAAATAAATAATAAATATCCTAATAACTTTTAAAAATAATTCATTTATCATTTAATAGTTTAATATAAGTTACATTACGATTATAAGTTGAGAAAACAATTTAGAAATCCTGAGCAGATAGCTTCAATAATGTATTTTGCCCTGTTACCATACCTTAAAAAGAGAAACAGTAAAAGTAAACTTAAAAAAAAAAAAAATCGTTAGATCGCGTTTTTTTTCAAGCTTCTAACAAAGCGGTGAATTTTCAATAATTGGGTCGACATGCCAAATTAGAACTAGGAAATTCTGAAAATGCATTAAGATCAATGTATCATAACTCTGTAAGTTTTAGACTTAGAAGAATGAAACTTTTACAAATTTACTTGTTAGAAAATGAAAAACGTTTTCTAAATATAAGTTTTAGGATCTAACCGTAACAAATTTAAATTGCGTAAATAAAAAATAAAATTATTTTGAAATAAAAGGATTTTTATTTAATGAAAAAGAACTGTTGAAACATTTTTGTAATTTGAATTATATCTCTAAAACTAAATCTGTAGGAATTAGCTTATTGTTAATCGATAGGAAGGGACACGCTGTAACCTAAAACATGTGAATTGTGGATTTTAGTATATCATACATTGTTTAATGTGATGTCAAAATAAAAGTGATTAGCAACAATGATATTGAGGCCTCTGATCTGCAGATTTAGTAGTGAAATTATGTAAAGCAGCCATGTAAACTTCTAAATACGTTTTCCTTATTGTATATATTTAGTTTTAAGACTAAAATAAATTACATTTTTTTAGAAATTTAGTATGCTCAATGCTGTTGCAGAGAGGAAGGTTATGTTTACTATTTTTCAATTTTACGATGATCAATATTTTTAAATTTTCTGATATATATTCTGAAATATATACTGTTCATTCTGATTGATACAGGTTATACATAGTCTAAAACAATTTATATATTATGAAGTTCACTAATTTTGTAATGATACATTATTACTGGTAGTTTGATAATTTTATCTGCTAATTAGATATATTTTCTTACGCGACTCACTATTGTTACATTTAGCTTACACGAAATATGTTTACTTTTTTATAAAATTTTTATGTTATTTTTTGTTATACAATTTATTTTAGATAAAATACATAATGCTATTTTTTGTAATATAATTTCTTTAATTTTTTAATACGATCTTACGAGCTTTAAATTAAAGATTCACGTACAAGTATCCTAATTTTTTTTTAAAGAAATTGTTGCTTTAATAGAATTCACAACGTGACATGCATAAGGAAACATCAGGCAATCCCGGAAAAGCGTTATGTTGAAAGAAAGTTTTTGCTGTTACATTGAAATATCTGAAAAAATAGCGCTCATATATTCACTGTTATTTATTTTTCAAGAACAAAGGTCTATCAAGCTCTTCTTTTTATCATAATGAGATTTTATGTAAAATGTTTAACGAAAATTTGCATATAAATGAAAATGAAATTCCTTCCATGTACTTTATTTAACATTTATTTTTTTTAACTCTCTTAAAAGTTCTAAAGTAAAAATACATGAAATAATATACGTGAAATAGCTATTCAGAGGAAATTGTTTTACAAGAGTTCATATAGGGTGATACCCCCAGTAACTGCCATTTTAATGATTCTTTCTTTTTCAAATTGCTATTACAAAACTTTAAATCTATTTTATACTTATTTTTATTTTTGAAAGGACAGTAGAGATATATTAAAAAAATATTGTTGGCAAAATTTAGAAAAATTATACGTTTTATTATTAAAAATTAATTTCATTCATAAATATGGTAAAAATCTCTAGCAACTGACAGTATCCCTATTTTGAAACACAAGTAACTGACACAAAGCGAACCATTAACTGACATAAAGCGAACCAGTGACTGACACTTTATTTTAAAAGATTAGAAAGCTTAAAAAACTTTATTCTTTATTATAAAAATAAAAGACGTTAATATTTATTATAAAAAGTGGGATTTAGTAAGCTGTACTGGATTATTAGTAATGCAGAGTATATAGTAAGAGTATATAGAAGTAATATTTAGTACTGCATTATTAGTAATGCAGATATCCAATAACTGACATTTATGAACCAGCAACTGACATCTGGTGTCAGACAGCTTAAATTTTAATGGTGTTTACCACAAGATAAATTTAATTTATTATTATGCATTTTTAAATTGTTCAAATAATAAATTTCAAATTTCTTTAATATAACCAATAACTAGCACCTCTGTCAGAGATTGGTGAAATGAAATTCTAGTAACCAATAACTGGCCCCTCCAATGACTGGCACGCCTGTTGACATATGTTTCAGTTCAATCTGAGCCATTATCGAAACAAAAAAAAATATTAAATAAATGCACGATCTATGAAGTTATTTGAAACGCAAGCATTTAATTTTTACGTACTTTTTAAAAAATACGCACGTGAATTTGTTTTTGACTTGGATGCTTATTTCCATATTTGTAGCCATGGAGTAACTTGAGGGACATTTTAGTAAATAAAATGGTGCTGTATCGTTACATATTAAATTTTTACGTGTTACAGTTTTATGGTTTCTCTTAGAATGGATTGATAGGGATTGCAGGGAAAACTATTCAAATAAATGTCAATGAAAGTAAAATAATTTTCCCCAGTATTCTACGCTATCAATCCATTATAAGAGAAACCATAGAGCTCCTATCACACGTAAAAATACAATATGTAACGATGCAGCAGCATTTCATTTATCAAATTTTTGGCTCGAGTTACTACATGGTTACAAATATGGAAACAAACAATCAAGCAAAAAATAAAAATGACGTGCGTAATTTTAAATAGTACGAAAAAATTTAAAATTTACCGTTTCAAATAACTTCATAGTCCGCGCATTAATAGATTTTGATTGTTTTGATAATAATCAAATTTCTCAGATTGAGCTGCATTTTTAAAAATTTGCAGAAAACCGTTTTTATAGAAAACGGTTACATCCCCTTAATTTAACTCTATTCTGGCCATTATATGGCCAATAATGTGGTCATAATAGAGTTAAATCACGGCTGTGAAAACGCTTTCTTTAAAAATGGTCGAATAACTGTAATTTGACAGTTTTCTGCAAATTTTTAACAGTGTGAGACATATGTCAAGAGTGTAATAAAACATATTTTACTGTTTATAATATTTTTATTTTATACCTTTTAGAAAATAAAAAGAAGTATTTAAAAATGTATTAAAAAATATTTATTTCCAAATAGAAAAAAAGAGAATTTCCAAAATCTATTATTATCTTCTATAATCTACACAAACTATGTATTTCCTTTTTCATTATCATTATCATTTAACCTTATTTCTCCGTCGTACATTATTTTAGAGAACACTGTTTTATATTTTGACAACTCGTTCTATGTTATATATATATATATATATATATATATATATATATATATTATAGAACTCTAACATTAACCATACGTTTATAATATATGTACTTACTATATTTAGTTAATGCTTCGTTAACGTATAAAGTCAAAACAATATTATAGAATTTAATTAGATTAAAATACATTATATAAATTCCTCTATTTAATTTACTAATTTTTAACCTATATTTAGGACAATAAATTAAAGATCTAATTCTAACTATGAAAAAAGTTTTCTAGAGAAAGTGCCTTTCCAAGACTTCACTACGTGACATACATAAATAAACTTCAGGCAATCAAAGCAAAGCGGTGGTACGTTGAAACAAAGTTTTCATAATACACCGAGAGTTCTCTAAAGGTATACACTAATTTTTTCAGTAGTTTTTTTTTTCATCCCAGGAGGATAATATCTTCCTCCTCTTCTCTTATTATCATAATGAGATTTTGTGTAACATGTTATAAATGAGTTTTCAAGGAAATGAAAATGAAATTTTAAAAGTAACGAGAAGCATTATAAATAGTTTTTATAGTCTTTGAACAGAATGATTGTAATTTTTTTTCCTTTCATAAGTATGAATGACACATATTTGTTTTTTTTATTTGAGTCCGTTAGAAGATATTCCAAACATTCATTTTAAGCATTAATAAATAAATAGTTTTTCATGCTATTCTCACAATCAATGTTGCACAAAGATTACATTTTGTAAACAAAAAAAAATGTTTACAAGATTGGACCTTCACAAATATTTAGTTCATAAGATTTTATTTTGTTTTGTGTGTTTACAAAATTTATGCTACTTTTTAAAAATCTAACTACCGGAAACATTTCGAAAACTTTATTACATCCAAAAATGAAGCAGTCGAATCCAAAGTGGATCATGTCTATTTTTTCGGTCTTAAAGAAATAGAACTGTTTTATATTCAACGAAATTACAACATAACCTCAAACCAAAATATCAATAACATCTTCCGAGTACCCCATGATTACCAAAATTTTTTTTATTTGTTGAAACCTCAGAAACCAATATATTTTCCATAAATAAAGAATCAAAATTTATGATACCTTTTAAAAACATAACTACCGGAAACGTGTCAAGAATTTCGACAGCTTTATTTCATCCAAAAATGAGGCGTTCGAATCCAAAGTTGATCATGTCTAATTTTTTTCGTTCTTAAAGAAATATAAATGTTTTTTTTAATCAACGAAGTTACAACATAACCTCAAACGAAAATATCAATAACATCTTCCGAGTTTCCTATGGTTCCGAAAAGCGTTCTTTATTGGATGAAACCTAAGAAACCAGTATATTTCAATATTTAAAGATTCATTTATAAACAATTTTTTTGTTTTCATTTCTTTTCTTTTGCAGCTACTAATTTTAGGAATTTTTGTTGTATATTAATTAGTTTTCCCAAACCGGAATATCGATTTTTAGGATACTATAAATTCTCAATTAAACATTTTTAATTTATACATGCAAGCGTAACTGAATTTATACATGCAAGACTGATATAGTTATCATATATGTTAATATTAGTATTAATGTTAATGTTAATGCTGTTAATTTATCATGTGACTCTGCAAAACATGTTTGTTGAACAGGAAAATGTTTACTTGAGAATGGAAATTACACGAAAAATCTATATCCCTGATTGAGAAAATTGATTAATTCACTATAAAAATTTCTCAGAAACGTTTCCAAAAATCCCTGGCAGCAATAAAAAAAATTGTTATCATAAATACGTTTTTTACTCAGGTTTCTAAAGATAACGAACGCTTTCAGAATCGTTAGTAACTCGGAAGAGACTATTGTGTATTTTCGTTCGTGTTATATTAATTTTTCCTAAATATATCTATATTTTTTACAATCAATTTTATCGGTATTTCCTATATTAAATTATTTCTTGTTCTATATACTATAATTTGTTCAGTACAGTAACAAAACAAATCCTAGTTTTTAAAAAAATGAGGAACACATCACGCTACTCTCCTGTGATTCTAATTGATATACAGAAGAGCCTATAAACTTTACCTTCTCTTGATTATGCCTTATGGACATTATCCGCTTTCATTCTGAACGCCTTAAATCAAGTTGACTTTGTTTTAAATTCTGTCCGATTTAGGTGAAGAAATTCATATGGATGTTGATCTTTTTAATTTATGCAGCTAACAACGAATTTTGTTTATTTAATTGTTCAAAAATCCAATTTATTTTCTTTTGAAACAATAACACTGAAGATATAGAAAGTTCTGAGTAAAAGAGATTTGAAGGATTTATAATCTCGAATGTTTTGTGATTAAACAAGCGAATATTTTGGGACGTAAAAATGCTGTTTATGAACCGAAAATTATTTCATATTCAAATTCTGGAACGGTGAATATAATAGAATGTATTCGGAATTTATTGCTACAAATTCTTCTTTTTCTCTTTTAGTTTGAGCTAATGAGGACATTTAACGTATTTTTATACCGTAGAATAGTGGCATACTAGCAATGATATTTGTCTTTACTTGACGTTTTTTGACAGAAACAGACATGGAACTCCTTGCATTACTTTTATATAGTATTTGTTTATCCTGTAACTCGTCTCTTCAGATCCACACAACTGATAACCGCCAGTGCAATAGTTTGCTTTGATTATGTACACTGGATCCGATAACTGTTATTCTTACATCAATAGTAATTAAACATAAATCATTTTTCACAACTTCACCTAACTTTATTAGACGAATAGTCTAATACCAAAAATGACAGGTAAGATTCACACGATTCTCTGTGCCAATCAAACATCTTCAGTTGAAATAACTGTAGTTTGGAAAAAGCTTTCAGGTTTAGAAAAATAATTACACACACTTGTATAATCTATTAGTTTAAGGTCTATGAAATGGAATGTCACATATTTAAAAATTATAAACTGAGCAGGAATCCTATGCATATGTCGCGAATTGAGAATTACAATAATGTTTATTTAAAGACATAAGAGATGACAACAGATTTTCCGTATTAGAAATTCCGTATTAAAAATCGCCGTTAAATATATTATTTACGTAAATTGTTTTAACAATATTGGATGAATGTATAAATTAGCATATTATATCTTCTTTAAATACTTAAATTGTGATAAGTACATTTAAAAATGCATTAAAAGTTGAAAAAGAAATTATTTCAAACGTTATAATTGTCTGCAAAGGAAGCTAAACGAAATGAATAAAAATAAAATTTTATTTATTCTGATATTACCATAAAAGTCATTGCAGATGATTTTTTTTCAGATATTTTTTATATGTATTGTAATTTACAAACGATTTTTCATTTCTAGTTGAATTTTTCTGTATGGCATCGAATTGTTAGAATGATAAAAAAAAATAATTGTAATACATTGTTTTTTATTTGTGCAAATCAAAAAATTATGTTGAGTTTGAACTTTACAGTTAAAGGAATTTAAATTGCATATATATATTACTCCTTTCAAGATATGCTGTTGGAATTATCTAATCATAAATACCTTTAGAAGATTTGAGATAAAAAATATTTTGTATAAATTATAAAAAATGATAAATTTTCATTTAAAATTTCATAAAGTTAAAAAAAAAGTATTATTTTAGAACGGTTATTAAAATATAAAGGGTAAATAATAAAAAAAATTAAACAAAATCTAGACATAAATTAGTCTGGAATTTCGTCAATAAAAATATTAATTTCAAAACTTAAAAACTTTTTAAAAAAATGTAAATTTTTACAAAAAATTTGAAAATGTAAATGGAGTTTATTAGGAAAATATCAAAAAGTTCAAAGACGCAGAATTCATAATTCTGCATAAAACTTATAATGCAACAAATATATAAAATTTATTAAAAAAGTTTAAAAAGTCACTAGAGAGGACAGAACCCTCATCTCCCGCTCTCAAATTGCGAGCGCTACCCCAGCACCACGGAGTTCAAGACTGCGAACTAATGGGTATTTGAAATGCATACTGAACTTTAACCCGAAATTTCTCGAAAACTAAAGCCCATTTGAAGGAAACCTTTGACATGAATGGTTAGGGATATGACCCCTAAAACATACTTTAAAATCATCAAAATCTGTGCGCATCATGTTTGGCGGTCCCCTTGTTAATTGTAATTTTCAATCGCCACAGAGACTCAGTTCCATGCGTCGAAAACCTGGTCACATTAAAAACTACTGAATTTTCTGTCATTCAAATTTTATGGTGCGCATTGTATCGTCTACAATTCCATTTGACTTATTTGACAATTAAAGCCACATCGCTCATCATTACTATTGTCTTTTTGCTCACATCAGCAGGGATACAATCTCTATCTTCATCAATTATACCATCTTCGATTCCATCTAACATATTTGAAATTCCAGATACTTTAATATTTTCAGTCTTCACAGAGACTCGCAAGGTAGGTCTTCTTAAAACGCATACTCAAAATATATATTTTTTAAATGCTAATGAATCTGCTCATGTATACTTTATAAAGGATTAGTCAAATTTAGCTGCGTAATCTCAGAAGAAAATATGTAACGAATTAAATACTTTCGAGTATTTGGCGTGAAAAGACGAGTGCTCCACGCGATTTGACGATCATAACTTTTCTTCGACAAATGAAAGCGGTTCTTATGCATCTGGAAATTGCTTGTTAAATAAATGTTTAAATTTGCATACTTAAGGAATTTAAACTTAAACTTAATAAGATAGTATTATTTCTAAAAGCTTATGTAATATATTCGAGCTGCGTGCTTTTCTAGTTATTCAATTTAACGCGGTTTCACCGACTGGATGTGTTTAAGTTTATTTTTATATAAACTACCTGATTAAGAACGCTTTCATTATACGATTCCATGCTGAATAAGTCGTTGTTTCCATGGCGACAATACTGTTATCTTGTCTCCGATACTAACAATATCGAAGTCGAATTGAAATTGCTCGAAACCGGACCTTAATTTCATTTTGAAACAATTTTCAATTTAAATTTATTTCTAAGCCGTATAATACAATCATTAAATTTCATTATATATATATATATAATTTCATTGCATTTGGTCAGTTATTTCTGTTTCAATGGTTAATTTTTGCAATAAGTTTATATATATATATATATATATATATATATATATATATATATATATATATATATATATATATATATATAATTGTGTATGACAATTCTGTACTTATAAAAGTAAGTTAAACTTGCCTAAACTAGTTTAGTATGAAGAACAGAAGAAGGTGTTTCTTAAAGTTTGTCCTTATTATATTAGCGTATTTTTTTTTTTAATTTCAGTGTAGACAACCAGTGAAAAATTGGCAAGATAAAATGAAATTTTCATTATTTGTTTCACTTATATCGAGGTACCACATGGAATATTTTGTATATGCATGCCAAACAAGAATATTCAGTACTTTGTTTTTCAAATTTTTCGGAGTATGTGCTTATGTAGACCTTCCTTGACAGTTCCATCCTCCGAAAACCTAAGAACTGAATTGGTGGCATTAAACATATTCATGAATTTTCTGCCATTAAATTGTATTGTGCGCATTGTATCGTCTTTAATTAAATTTGACCTATTTGGCAATTAATGTAAATTACATCTATTATCATAACTAATGCCTTTTTATTTGCTCAAATCAGCGCAGACAACAACTACACTTTCATAAATTAAATCCTTCTAGATTCCATTTAAAGTGATTGAAATTCCAGTCACTTTAATTTTTTTTTATCTCCACACAGACTCAGTTCCATACTTCAAGTACGAGATATATAATATTGTATTTTTATAACACATTCCAACGTACTTTAAAAGTGTTTATGAATTTGGTTTGTCTCTCTGCCGTCTACCGTCTGTCCGTGCTCTAAATCAGGGAAATATACTCAAATTTCCGTGCAATTGATATATGATTTTGATGTTTACTATGGCTTGTTTGGTATTAAAAATACAGTATGTAGCATAAATAGTTCATTTACAGGGACACTCGAAATAATTACGTTACATTACAATCTACGGGGGAAAATCGTTTGCGGTGGATTTTAATGATGTTAGAAGTGTAAAAAAATTACTCATTTCGGATTAGCTTACTAAGGACTGAACACTGCATTATTTTACAAAAGATAATACGAACTCTTTTTTTTTCAATTAGTGAACAATATTTCACAGAGCAACGTGTAATGATCGAATGATCGTATACAACAGTTTAATCCTCAGATTATAAGGAAGAAGAAGGTTATATGGTTAAATCAATGTTGGATAAATTTTAATTATTAATATTTTGAAATATATATGTATTTATGTGTAAGATAAACATGTGTTTTTTCTATTATTTTATTACAACGTTATGGGTGGTCTAATTAAGAGTAAATTGTTACGTTGACAGACGGATATTCAGTGAAGCAACGTATATTCATGGTAAAACAGATACTGGCGCCGAGTATGACAGCTAGCTGAATGAAGGCTGACTTTTGGTTTATGACAGCACTCTGAGATTAGCAATAAAAGGGCTAAGAGATCAAAAGTTTTATATTTCCAGGATCGGACACATAGGTAATACTACTGGTAAACACAAATAGCCAACAGGAGACGAGAGATCTTATCTCAAATAGATGAAGTGAGATAGAGTGAAGTAGTGAATTGCGCCTACGAGAGGTGGATCTAAGCTAATATATGTGAATATGGAACATTCCACTTTTTCACCCGTAACTATCAGAGGATTCCTTTCGCTCTTTTTTTTAAAGATATGTTCATTTCCAATACAAGATGTGGTAGTAGCAACATCAAGATAGAGTTAGATGCATCTAAGAATGACCAGGGATATAGTTGAGGTGTGTAAGTTTAGTTGTGCAACCTAGTGTGGACTGTTCAAAGTACAGCACTACAATGTCTGAATCCACCTTCTCTGCCATGAAACAAACATCCGAAGCTCTGTTTATCAAAATGATGGGGGTAACATTTACTCTTCTCTATAATTCCCATTTCATTGTAATAAATAATTAATTGCCTCATCTGTAGGGATATTATTCATCTTGCAGTTGGAGATGATAACTTTACTCTTAAATATTGTATAATTTAATATAGTAAATTGTTAAAACTAGTATCTGGAAGTTAATAACGAATATTCATAACCTGTAGAATGTTTGCAGAAAGATATATTATAAAAACTGGTCTGTCAATTCATTTTAAAATGGGTTAAATACAAAACTCTTAAAGTAAAAAGAAGGCTATGATGTTAGCTTATTGTCTCTGCATAATTTTCTTTATATCCTTTGTAAATAGTTATCCGTAAATAAACCTTAATTTTAATTGTATTTTTATTATGACATTACATATTCTTTTCTGTTTTAATTGAGGATTTATTTTATTCGGGTATAGGATTAATGTACGATATTCACATACGGTCAAAATGTTACATTTATTAAAATTTGGAATTCAATTAATTTTCTTTCACTATTAATGAAACATAGGTAGAATCTTAATGTTTCGTAATCAACCTGCCCTAGTGAAATTTCAAAATCTGTGCGATCGCTTAATTAATTATTCTAAATATTACTCTTATCGTCTTAATAAATACATCATAATTTATGTTTATTTTGGTAGAGTGAAGTGGAGATAGTCTAAAAGCGTAATATATGATCTAAAAATTAAATATGCATATATCTCTACAACATTCAGCGCGTAGCATTCATCGTGCATTTACAGGGACAATCAAATTAATACCGTTACATTACGCTGTATGGAGAAAACCCTTTTACGGTGTATTGTAATAATGTTACACTATTTCAAACATATTGAAATTGTTATATATCACTGAAGTGCACCAAAGGATGCTTACTATAGAATTAGGTATACATAGCATTCATCGTTTCTTTACAGAGTGCCCACAAAACAATTCGGAAACAATATTTTCTATCAATAATAATTGCTGGAAGTACGTTTTCAGTTGCGGTAGGTGTATTTGATTTTAACTAGTTTTTTCTATATTAGTGTGTGTATGTAAATTCTAAATATCCTATACCGGGCTGCACAAAACTAATGGAATATGTCAGGTTCTTCTCACACAGCTGCAAGAGTTGAAAGCTATTCTTAAGGGATTAGCGTATTGTATGTATGGTATATGTATCTATTGTGTACCGTTAAAGGCGTCCTTTAGAAAATCTTAATCCGAAGGGTGGCGAGTTGAACAGAATGAAAGAAGTATTTCCATTGCAATGTGGTCTTTCATATATGGGAAAGCTATTGCACCCTTTTGTTTAGGAAGACAGATCCGTCAAGAGGGAGGAAGGGTTGTCAAGGACCCTTGGAAACAGAGGAGAAACCCCGTAGAAAGGCGGGTGCTCTGCAGTTTACGAGAGAGAGAAAGTTAGTTCTAACGTAGGAAGCGAAGGTGTAAGGTCGTTCAGAGTTGGAGCTCTGAGACCGGTGTTGAGTTCGGACGGAGCAGCGAAGTGTGAAGGTTGCTCGGGGAATGAGCGCTGAGAGCGGGTGTGAGATGAATAGAAATCTCAGGGTGGAATAAATGAACGTAGTCTAACGGTACACGTAAAGCGTTTCTATAATTATTTTGATTTAATATTAAACCGGATACTTTACCTCCGAGTTTAAGTGTAAATATTGTTAATAAAGTGTTTGTTTAAGTGTAATAGAAAGAGTTAGGTTTTTCTTGAATATACATCACGTATTGTGTCCGATATCACGTATTCATATCGGTGGTGGCAGCATATCAAAAGACCGGATTATATTTCGAAGTTGTGTGGACGGAGAAGTGGAATCCGACAATGTTGGCAGCGACGGGATCTGAATCACCGAAGACCAGTGCCAGTTAACCGTGTTACAGAGAGTTTGTGCCGGATCGCACAGCGGAAGTGTTCGTGCCCTATCGTCGTAGACTAGTGCCAGATAGCTGTGTTACAGAGAGTTTGTGCCGGATCGCCCAGCGGAAGTGTTTGTGCCCTATCGTCGAAAACCACCAGTGCCAGTTAGCCGTGTTACAGTCAGTTTATGTCGGATCGTCTAGCGGAAGTGTATGTGCCCTATCATCGTAGACCAGTGCCAGCTAGCCTTGTTACAGAGTGCCTTGCCGGATCGTCCAGTGGAAGTGTTGGTGCGGTGTGTAGTGTTAGTTCCAGTGTTTGTGTGTAGTGTTTGTGGACACAGTGTTTCAAATTACAGTGATTGTTGCCCGAGAGTGCAAGATTTACCCTGTGGAAAAGTGAGCAGAGAATTGCCCCAGCAAATGAAGTACGAGGTAAAGTGTTTTGATCATTTTACTCTACTGACATTCTCGAACCTATTTTTTTTATTTTATTGTGTATAATTGATGGTAATTTGGGTTAATGTTGTGGTTAATTTATAATAATTTATGTGCAATATAATAATTGGTCTAAATCAAATGAGATATTAACAACCATTTTACACTATTGTTTTAAGAAAAGGATCTTATATTAATTACTAGAAGTGATTTTCTAATTGTTTTAAACGGATAAGATTAATGATTAAAATTAATGCATTGTGTTAATAGTTGGAAGGAATAATTGAAATTTCTTAAATTTAAATTATTATTAAAGTAATATTTAAATTAAGTGATATTGTTTGCTTTAAGTTTGAAATATTGATAGTAAATGAGGAAAGGAAATTTGTGTAGAATTTAAATTAAATTGAAATAACCTTCAAGGAAGAACTGAAGGCCCAGAGAAAAAAAAAGTGCTGTGATTTACTTTTTAATGTGAGAACTAATTTTGAAATTGAAATATTTTATTGAGATTAAATTTAGGAATTTATGTGTATTTCATGCAAATTTTTGTTAGGTGGATATTTTTATGTAGTGATTGGCATCAGTGTTTTATTCAAATTGCAACGTATCAGTATTATTGTGTAAATTGTATTTTATTATTTAATGGTATAAATTTAAAATCTGTATTACATAATAGTCAAATTGAGATTATTGTTACTTTGTTATTTAAAACAAATTGTGGGGTATCATTATTTAAGGAAATTTATTATTGTATTATTACTTATTTGAAATATGTTAAATAGTATAATATGTGGAGGTAACTTATGAGGGTAGGATTTGAGGAAGTATTAATTTGATATTGTGATTAAGTATTGTTGTAGGGTGGTAATAATTATCGGTAGAAGGTATGGCTTTCTTACTAAAATTAAAAAGGGTGGATCTTCAGGCGATATGTGGAGACTTAGGAATTGAGGTCTCGGAAGATGATACCAGGTTTAAGCTTAAAAAAAAGATAGTGGAGAGCGACGAATATGAAGAGGGAGCCGTTATGGAATTATCTAGCACTATTGTTACGGAACGCTTAGAACAAGAAGCGTTAGTAGTAGAACGGGAAAAGTTAGAAAGGGGGGAAAAGTTACAACGAGAAAAGTTAGAAAGGGAGGAAAAGTTACAACGAGAAAAGTTAGAAAGGGAGGAAAAGTTACAACGAGAAAAGTTAGAAAGGGAGTTAGACCGAGAAAAGTTAGATAGAGAAGAAAGGTCTGAAAAAAGGAGATTGGAACATGAATTAGAGTTGGAAAGGATAAAAATTCAGAGTTCGGCAAATAATTCTAATGGGACTAGAGAATCTAATCATGAGAGTAGCCTTGAGAAATTGATTAAAAGTGTTAAAACTTTGTCTATCAAAGTTCCAGAAGGGACTGAGGGATGGAATTTGTTCTTTAACAGTTTAGAACGGGCATTCCAAACAAAAAATGTACCGGAAACCCAGCAGGCGGAAATTTTACTAAATATGTTAGGAGATAAGGCCGATAATTTGCTAATATACACTACTAGAGAACAAATTGAGAGTTATGAGAAGTTAAAGGAATTAGTTCTAAGGGAACACGAGCCGACACCGAAGGCGTGTTTGGAAAACTTTAAGAAGGCTAGAAGGAATCAAAATGAAACTCATGTATTATTTGTATCGCGTTTAATAGCAACGTGGGAAAATTATTGTAAGATTAGAGGTGCAGATACGTATGAGAAGGTTAATCAGTTAATTGTCACGGATAAGTTGTTAACTACTCTAGATGAGGAAACCGCGACGCATATTGGATTAACTCAGCACAGTAATTGGTTAGAAGTTTCGAAAATTGCTAAGGAATGTGATAATTTCTTTGATGCTAAACAAAAATCTTATGCGGTAACTTATAAGGGCTATAAAGGAAAAGAGAGGTACGTAAATAATGGAGATTCTAGAAGAGAAAAAGATGAGGTATTTAGTAGTAATTGGAGACAAAATGGGAATAATGAAGTTAGTCCATTTTTGGGTAGAAAACCGGAATATAAGAAACCTAATGATACGATGCCTATCTGTTTCAAGTGTTCTCAACGAGGACATGTTCAGCGATTTTGTACAAAAGGAAATAATGAGGGAAGTAATCAAATTAACAACCGACAAGAACCAAGGGCTAGTATCAATAATGTCTCAGTGCGAGGAATTAAAGAATTACCAAGGGGAGCGAGTATGGCAAGAATCGGAGCAAGAGGGAATTGGAGAGCTAAAGTTATTGGAGAGAAGTTAATTAATCTCGAGAAAGTGGAAGTTAGTGTAAATGGGAAGATAACAAAAGGATTGGTGGATTCTGGTTGCCAAATCAGCGTCGTTCATAAAGATTTAGTACCAGCAGAAAAATTAAGAGGGGCTGGGAGCATCTATTTACAAGGGATATTTGGTAAGGCAGTGAAATCGCCATTAATTCAGTTACCTTTAGCTATTCCAAAACGCGGAGAAACTAATGTAATTCATCAGGATGTACTTTGCGCGATAATTGATAATAGTAAGGAACAGGTAATTTTACATCCTGACGTGGCTAATGAATTGTCAGAGTTAAACAACGAGAAATCATTAAGAGAATCGGTAGAAAGGGAATGTAAGGAAGATAGTCGGAACAAAGTGAAGGAAGGGGAAAGGATTAGGAATGATAATAATAACCGTTATGTCGTAGAAACGAGATCGGTGAAGTTGCAAAGTCATGAAAAGGAAAAAGCCGAGGTAGAGAAAAGTAAGATTAATCAAGTTACGGAAAGTAGTCTAAATAAATTTCAGGAATCCCAAATGAATTGTAAATATTTAGAGAAAGCTTGGGAGTTAGCTGAAAATGATAAAGGGTCTTACTATCTCGTTAATGGATTATTATATCATAAAGAGAAATTGGTAGATGAAACAGTAGCTCAATTAGTAATACCTAAAATTAGAAGGGAGGAAATTCTAAAATTAGCGCATATTTCCTTATATGGAGAACATCACGCGGTTAAGAAAATGTTAGAAAGAATCAAGCGTTCATTTTATTGGGAAAATGTGGCGAAGGAAGCTAAAATATATTGCGAATCATGTGTAGAATGTCGTTAACGAGGGAAATGAATGTGAGTAATGAGGAGAAAGAGGAAATATGTCAACCTGCAGTTATAGTTGAGTTAGGGGACGGGAGTAAGAAACTGGTGTATCAAGATGAAATGAGAGCATTTATTGCTCAAAATAAAGTAGTCGATATTGTCTTGGATAGTGACGGGGAGTTTGAAGACTGTAGGAAAGATCTGTTGTTAGACCGAGAACAACCGGAAAATGAAGACAGGAAGGGATTTGAGATAAAAGGGTTAACAAATATTCAAGTTGGGGACATAAAATCAATCTTAAGGAAAAATAAGGAATTATTTATGGGTCCTATCGAACTGGTTGAAATGGAGAAAAATCGGATTGGTCGTAAACCGGAAAGGGGTAAGATAAGGCAGAAATTGTACAATGTTATCATCACGTACAAAGAGGACCTGGAAAGGCAAGTGCCTGATTGGTTAGAGGAAGATTTAATTGGGACATCAGAGGCAGAAGTTAGCCATTCAAGTGGGTGCATTGCGGAAAGGGATGTACCAATTAAGTTAACGAGGAAGCACTGGAAGGAAAAAGTTCCGCCTCCAGCAATCTCAGCCTAAGGACTGACATTGAAATGACATAATACTAGTGTAACTTTATTTTTTTTGTGTATTTATAATTGTATTTGCATTTTGTGTTTATAACACTGTAGTAGCATATTGGGTAATTTTTTTTTGATATTTCTCACATTAGTATATGGTTCATTAGAGATGTCAGTAGTTAAATTTTCAGACACCTTGAAATATTTATGTAATTGTAGTAATGAAGAAACCTATCAAGGAACTGTTGAACTCTTCTCAGACATTACATAGTTTGAGGAAAATTAGCCCCTAAAAGGCATATTTTCCGCTAAGGTGGGGGGTGTCAGGTTCTTCTCACACAGCTGCAAGAGTTGAAAGCTATTCTTAAGGGATTAGCGTATTGTATGTATGGTATATGTATCTATTGTGTACCGTTAAAGGCGTCCTTTAGAAAATCTTAATCCGAAGGGTGGCGAGTTGAACAGAATGAAAGAAGTATTTCCATTGCAATGTGGTCTTCCATATATGGGAAAGCTATTGCACCCTTTTGTGTAGGAAGACAGATCCGTCAAGAGGGAGGAAGGGTTGTCAAGGACCCTTGGAAACAGAGGAGAAACCCCGTAGAAAGGAGGGTGCTCTGCAGTTTACGAGAGAGAGAAAGTTAGTTCTAACGTAGAAAGCGAAGGTGTTAGGTCTTTCACAGTTGGAGCTCTGAGACCGGTGTTGAGTTCGGACGGAGCAGCGAAATGTGAAGGTTTCTCGGGGAATGAGCGCTGAGAGCGGGTGTGAGATGAATAGAAATCTCAGGGTGGAATAAATGAACGTAGTCTAACGGTACACGTAAAGCGTTTCTATAATTATTTTGATTTAATATTAAACCGGATACTTTACCTCCGAGTTTAAGTGTAAATATTGTTAATAAAGTGTTTGTTTAAGTGTAATAGAAAGAGTTAGGTTTTTCTTGAATATACATCACGTATTGTGTCCGATATCACGTATTCATATCGGTGGTGGCAGCATATCAAAAGACCGGATTATATTTCGAAGTTGTGTGGACGGAGAAGTGGAATCCGACAGAATACATTTCCGTTTATTGGTGGAATTTGTTCTATGGTAAATGTGAACTGCACGATGCGTTTCCTAACTGAAGTAAATTGTAGAATATTATGTAGTACATATACAAATCTATAAATACTATACAGGATTACAATATATACAGTCTAAACTGGACAAAAGGTTTTGGATGATTTTTTGACTGTTGACAGTAAGTTCTAAAACTGGATTTTCAAATGTGTCAGGCGTTTTCTAAATTGTTTACTTAGACATCACCATTCACCTTATTAAACGGGGACTTTTTTTAATACTATTTTGAATGTGTTAGAAAGTGTTTAATAGTCTATGCTAAATGCAGGATTCTTCGTCCTTGCTCTATTTAAAGCAGGGTGAGCATTTTAAACGAGTGATCATTATACACGGGTAAATATCGTAGTTTACATTACTTTCTTCTACATACACAAGATGAAAGTACTACATGAGGGAAAATTTTCTGATTCCAATTTCTGGTAGATTTACACATTTTAGGATGTCGCGAATACGATTTAGCTATTTTTGGAAAACGCCTGTCTGTCTGTTACACATTTTTTGTTTGTCGCACTAATTCCCGTGCTAATTCACAGAATTTCACGGAATATAATATTCAGTTAGACCTTGAAAAAAAAATGCTGTTGATTAATTTTTAAAATATATCGCCCAACCAGTGGCATTGAAAGACGGCTGCTTTCATAATTTCTGTGAAAGCTGTACCTTGATATCTGCTTAACGGAATTGTCCCAAATTGCGTTTTGAAGTACACTTCAGTGTTTTTACAGGGTAGAATTTAATTATCTGTAATTTGGATTATTTTTTAAATTATTGTACACATAATTTAACAGCTACCTTATAAACAGACTATTTACTCTATCTTTATATTCTTTGTTTTTAACTTATTGAAATTCAAATTTCAAGAGTACTTTTAAAGACAAAATTTATATTATTATAAGACAATATTAATACTGACATTTTTAACTATTATTATAATTTAAATGTGCGAAAATGAAAGAGAAAATTTTACTTAAATAATTAAAGTAAAATAATATAACTCTCATGTAACACTCTTGAAACAACTCGGTATTCATAAATTTCGAAGAGGAATTCCAATTTGTAAATTTAGACAATCAAAATAAAATCTGAATTGGAGCTGGAAGCATAGTTTTAATTATGGATTCAAGAGTCATTGTGTGTATCTGAACAATGCTTCTCCACGTAGAAAATTAATTTAATATTGCACTCAAACACGCATGACATTGAAAAGTATTGCATTGTTATAAGTACTTGGAAATACAATTTTCGCAATACAATTATTATACAGTATGAATGTATTTTCCAAATATTATATCCTCGCAAATTTTCAGATTATACATAGAAGATTATTCTCCAGAATAAAAAAAAAATAAATTTTAATTCATTTGTGAAAGCATAAGTGCACTTTCAAGCTATTTTTAGATTCAAAATGCCCCATTTGCATTTCAATAATTAATAAATAAACTATAGAATTATTTTGCTATTTTTATTTCTCGGTAACGATTTCATTTGTAAGTTAAAATATGAAAGTAAAAACGGATCAGATATATATATAACTATATATATCAGATTTATCAGATATATATAACTATAAGGTATGACAATAAAGTTTGGTAAATGTGGTCGTAAGCAACAGATTCTTACCTAACTCTGAAAAAAAAATTAGATTATTTGGAAGTGATTTGCTATTCTTGCTTGACAACGACTTTTCAATTAAAAGAATTTGTGGAAAATGTCCTCTTTTGCTAAAACAAAATTCGAAATGATAAAAGCATGATAATATGAATAAAAGAATTCATCTGACCCGATTAATCCATGGTTTCATTTTTTTTAATTTTGAAAAATATTCTGAAGTGTTTTTTAACTATTAAACAATATTTTATTGCGGGGGTTTACATTGATAACGAACATTCAACTATTTACAACGAAAAAGATAAACATAACTTTCTTTGAAAATTTTTACTCTCTTAGCGTCATCTGTTGCTTTTTTTTTTCTACAATTTGCGACTGGCAAAGTATGTCTAGAGACGAAAAGTTTCAGAGTTCAAAGGGGCAAATAAATTTCAGCAGTCTTCTGATGACGGCTGTGTTTAGCAACCTCACTGTGTATTAGGGATGTGCGAAAAAAGTAATGTGGATATTTCCGAGTCGCTATAGTGCGGAAAAGTTACCATTGGTAGATAGAAGAATATACAAACAAAAAAAATATTCAAATCGGACTTTATCTTCCGATCCAGCAAACCACCTAAAAATTTAAAAAAAATAAAATTTCCGATTTTTTCAGAATAAAACAAAAAAAAATTACGTATATATATATTTTATCGCTATAGTGAAAAATATTTGCAAATTGTACTGTTTAATAATAATAATAATAATAATAATTGCATTTAGAAAATATCGTCCGATTGCGCAAACCGCCTAAAAATTCAAAAAAATTGAGAATTTCCGATTTTTTCAGAATAAAAAAAAATTACGTATATTTATTTTTAATCGCTATAGTGAAACATATTTGCAGATTGTACTGTTTAATAGTAATAATAATAATAATAATAAATTGCGTGTAGATAGTATGTATCAAACGCGCAAGCGCAATAAAAATTAATTTTGAGTGATTTTGATGTATTAAGAAAATAATCCACTGAGTTCATTTTGTGGTCTCAAGTTAAGATTTAAATATCAATTGATACTATTGAGCTGAAATATTGTGCTGATTACTGAATAAGGGGTTTCACTAGAATACTTACATTTGGTAGGCTGTGGTGGTACAAATACTAATACAGGATGGAAAGGTTGTGCTATCAGACAACTTAAAGTGCTTCTCGGACGACCACTTCAGTGGGTTGTATGTTTATTCTATTTTGTTGAATTACCTTTCCGACATCTTTTTCAACAGTTGGAGGGTGAAACAACTGGCCCAAGATCATTTAATGGACCAATTGGATACAATCTCACTGGTTATGAAAACCTCTCAGTGATAAGTTTTCAATTAATTGATTGTGAAATTCAAAAGTTGGGCAGACAACTGTTGAGCAAGGATCAAAGATATATTTTTGACGTAAGTCAAGCAATTAAAAGTGGTCACTTTCCAAATAGCTTATCAAACCGTGAGTCCGGCCCAATTTCACATGCCAGATGGCTCACTTGCGCAAACAGAGTCCTTTGACTTTCGTGAAAGTGGAAAACCCATCGGATGCCTTAAAAGCCATAGTGACATGCATTATCTAACATGACAGTTTGGTTTGAAATAAAATGCAGTAAGTACATTTCAAACCGGCCTATTTATCTGTAGAGATCAATAGAAAAATCTCAATACGTCCCTGACGACCTGAGGAAAGTGGTATTCTCTGTAATTGAACGAAACTCGTTCTTTGCCCAGCCGGAAAACCTACTGATGCCAATGGTCTTTGATAAGAGGAGACACATAGAGAGCTTAAGACGAGTGTTAAAAGCCATGCAGACTGTTTCAAAATGTAAAGGCTTCAGAAACTTTATCATTCCTATTTTAAACTTCTATTCGGCAGACTATACAGAATTAATTGATTGGAATGTAGCAAAATTATGATCTCCAACTCTTTTACGGAGTGTAGCCAATGAAGAAATACATTCCTTCGTTTAATCAGGTGATATTCCAGACTGGGATGCTAAAACAAATTACCTGCCACACGCAAGCTGTCGAGCGGGGCGTCAAATTGGTAATGGAAGAATCACTTAAGGTATGTGGGCCCCAAACAAGAGATGGATTCATCAAAGCCACACTGAAATCAAGGTCCGTTATACCAATCTTTACCACCAAATCGCAATACTAAGTTGCTTCTAAAAGTCAGACTTAAACAGATGAAATAACAAATTATGTGTTTAAGTAATGTAAGTAGCAAACAGCCTCACTGGTTGGATGGAGCGACTCGAAGTGCAGCCACCTCACCATGGTGAGTTCTGGATTGTTGAAATATTATCAAATATCTAATCAAGCAAAGAGCTGTACAATTTGTATGCAAATGTCAACATTGGAAAACTGACCTTACGTTATTTTTTTATTAATTATCAAATCACTTAAAATAGAATTTTTCCCGATTTTTATTGGCCTTGCGCGATCGGAAGATATTCTCTAATGCAATTTATTAGTAGTAGTAGTATTAAACAGTACAATCTGCAAATAGTTTTCTCTATAGCGATAAAAAAATATATATACGTATTTTTTTTAAATTCTAAGAAAATCGGGAATTTTCAATTTTTTAGAATTTTTAGGCGGCTTGCGCAAGCGGAATATATTTTCTAAACGCAATTTATTATTATTATTATTATTAAACAGTACAATCTTCAAATAGTTTTCAATATAACGATAAAAAATATGCACATAATTTTTTTTATTCTGAAAAAATCGGAAATTTTCATTTTTTAAAATGTTTAGGCGGTTTGCGGGATCGGAAGGTATTGTCCGATTTGAATAATTTGTTTTTGTTTTTCTTGTATTTACCAATCGCAACTTTTCCGCACTATAGCGACTCGGAAATATCAACTTGACTTTTTTCGCACCACCCTAACGTGTATGCTTATATTCTACCCTTACTTCCAGGATGAGTTTGTATTACAACACCCATTTTCCACATGAGTCGTAGAGGTCTTTTATAAGAACGATGTTATTTTTTTGTCTATAAGTTCGTTTGGTGGATTAACCTGTTGATGCTGCTGAGCTGATTAAATCTAGCAGATATCTAATTTTCCATAGTTTACAAATTTGGGTCAGCATACATCTTACTATTTTTTTTTATTTTATTATTTAATATACAAAGGATTCGGCAACTAATAATTTTGCCTGAGGTAGAGGTGCAGGAATCTCTGAAGCAGGTTTGACTAAAAATTTTTGATGCAAATTGCATCAATCTATTGATTATGATAAAAATCCAAGTTCTTTATCTAAGTTATATTAGAGTTTCCAAGACACCGCAACCCTTCGTTCGTTTATGACATTCTTTGATGATACAATCTGGTAAATATTTATTTAGTAAAATTGGATAAGCTTCGTGGTAAAACATGTTAGCCTTCTGTAAACGTCTACCAATCGGGGTAATTTTTTCTTTCACTTAAGAGTGGATAAAATGATCGAATAACTATGTCTAATATTACTGGAATTTCCTTTCGTCAGTACTGCATATTCATCAAGAAAATGTTTTATTTGAGTGATTTTAATTCACTGATCTTCAGCTAATTCAAGTTCTTTTTTTAACAAGCGAACAAATTTCTTACTCTACAAGTTTATTGCATTGTGGGCGAATCTTTCAATCCGTGCAGTTATTCGTATTGTTTGTTTAAGTTTTCCGAATCTTCAGAAGTCAAAATAACTCCAACATTAGTTTTTACGAGTATAGCCACCACTTTCATTTCTTTAACGTCTGGATCAGTTTCTTTCACGATATAAACGTTGGATTGGGGTTATTGAGTTTCGCACTTACTTAGCCATGGTGGTCCGAACCACTAAAGGCGTTAGTAGTTTACAGTGATTATATTTCCACCTCGTGAAAACTCCTCAACGGGATTTTCATTTCGCGCACAATCATTTCAATAATCAGTATCGGATATTTTCTTGAGTTCACCTACCTTATACATATACATATATACATACAAGGTGTCCGAAAAGTCTGGAAACGGTCAAATAACTCGAGAAATATACATCGGATTGAAAAACGGCAAAATGCATGTTCAATATTTTTATAAAATCTATTTAGGGATATGAAAGTTGCCCCCCCCCAACTTCTCCCCTGGGGGGGAAAGGGGGGCAACTTTGAAATCTTTAATGATGGCCCCCATTTTTTATAGCAGATTCGGATTCTACGGGAAAAATACGTAACTTTTGTATTGAACATTTTCTTAGAAACATTGTAGATGGCGCTGTAATCGAGTGCAATGCTGTGAGAATCGTTACCATTGCAATGTCTGGAAACGCTCGAATAACTCGAGAAATATACATCAGATTGAAAAACGGAAAAATACGTGTTTAATAGTTTAGAAAAATGGCAACTTTGATAGCTCTAAATAGGTTTTTCCAATATGCCAAGATGATTTGAAATTATGTTAAAAAATAAGACGGAGGAAAGATTGCACAAGAAACATTGAAAGAGGCTGTTTTCGAAGTGAAGTTGAACGATAGATCAATCAAAGAAGCAGTAGATCCATAGAAGAAGAACAAAAAGGCAAAGAAAATTCCCTATGTGTTCGCTGTTTTAAATCATTCAAAAATAGTAAATCAGGAGAACAGTGGATTCAATGTACCAGGTTGGGCGTACGAATCATATGTCACTGTGGATGTAGTATTTTATATTTTCATTCAAATGTGATGAAGGCAGTAGTTAAGTTGAACAAAACATCTTTTCGTATCCTTTGTATTTTTTATATACCAAATTAAAAATACATTTGATATGTTATGTATTTTTTCATTTCCGTTAGCATTCCGTAAATATACTTTATTTAGTGGGCCAACATACCTCGTTCAACGTGGCAGGTTGAACCAGTGACTTGATGCCCTTCTGAGCTTCATGTACAAAATATTAATTAATATTTTAAATATTTTTTTTCTACGTGGTTATGTTTTAAGGTACGCAAATTGTCCAATCTAAAAAAAATAATAAAATTTTAATAAAATAAAATATAAAAAAAATATCGAAGAAAAAATGGGTCAACTAGTCCCGGTCTCCCCTAAACATTGCGAAATGCGAACATTGTAAAAAAAAATGTTTCTTAATCTAGGAAGCTATAGAATAACTACGAACTAAAATATACACTAACTCATAATGTCGAAAAATGAGAACCCAATATATTTTCGACATTTAAAGAAGAATATATAAGAACATTTTCTTTGGATGCCACTGATTTTCCGAAACGTTTTCGAGTAGATTTTATAGTATATTTGCCAGCTTTTTCAAATAGGAATATCGGTCTTTATGATGATACCTATACTTAACTAAAAATTTGTGGCTGCGTAATTGAATTTATACAAGCAAAGTAACAAATTAATATTAATCTTAATGTGAATGTGAATACTTTTAATTTGTCATTTTTGTTTGTAAAACATGTTTTTTGAACATGGATATGTTCACTTGAGATTTACATCCAAAATTACTGTATTCCGTGTTGAGAAAACTGATTAATACATTATACAAACTACTTGGAAACGTTTCCGAATATCCGTAACATTTTTTTGTGATTGCTGCTTTAAATCTCTGGAATATATTGGTTTGTGAGGTTTTAAAAGATTTTAAAAAAATTCTGAAACCATTAGTAATGCCGAAGAGGTTATTATATATTTCCGTTCATGCTTATTTTATATTTTTCCATTTAAGAAACATCTATCTCTGGAATATATTGGTTTGTGAGGTTTTAAAAGATTTTAAAAAAATTCTGAAACCATTAGTAACGCCGAAGAGGTTATTATATATTTCCTTTCATGCTTATTTTATATTTTTCCATTTAAGAAACATCTTCTCTTTTTTTTTTTTTTTTTTTTTTTTTTTTTTTTTTTTTTTTAAAGCCATACAAATTTAATACAGTCAAATAATTATAATATTATTTCAAAAATATCATTATTTTAAATGTTAAAACCAAATTTATGCTTTAAACAAAAAATTCCCCTATTTTTATATTAAATGCTTTAAAATATTTTTCTTACTATTCACTAAATCAATGCCTCAGAAGTGAAATTTATTACCTGATTTTTTTTCATTTTCAAATCGTAAGTCAAATAAATAAATTCCAATGGCATATATATCAAGGAAAATTATATAACCTATTTTCTCAGTAACAGAATTCATCAAGCAGTTACTCCAGTTTCCGCTTTTTAAATATTATTACAAAACTACCTTTTCTGTTTTAAGTAATTATTTTCAACTTATTGAAGTGTTTCGAAATAATAGTAAATTCATTCATTTTAAGGTTTTATAATTGTTCTGTTTTTACATAAGGTAAAGCTAGGATAGTCTGCGCACAATTCAAAAGAATAGCAATAAAAAATCTAAATATTATTTTTTTGCTAAACTATCCATGAATAATTTTTACTTCATTTGTTTTTTATGCATTTCCATTGCTATTTTGTTGTTATGTTGCAATTTAATAGAGCAGTTGTAATAAAACTAAGAAAGTTATTTTGCGCAATCTCTCCTTACAGGGTTGGTGTGATTGCGCGGATGGGTAGGAGAGATTGTTACTAATAATAACTACAATTAAACTGTTAACAATAATAATTACACTTAAATGACTTTGCTGTAAGGTTTTTGTGAACAAATTTTATTGTATTGGGAGCGAATATTTCAACCTAATGCTTAAAGAATCAGAAAAATGAAATAATTTTAAAAACGATTAAAAAATTTTAATTAAAGGAAACAAAAATTAAAGAATCAGAAAAATCAAGTCCAGATAAGATTACAAAATAACATTATGTTACTTGATAACACGTTTAACTTAAAATTAGTCCATTTTCATTTTTCTTTTTTTTTATGAAAATTTATCAATAAGCAGCGTAATCTCTCCTAGCATGAAAACAAATGGGAAAAGTGCGCCATCTCTCCTAAGCAGCAGATGCGCAAACACTCCAATTTCTGTAGGAGAGATTGCGTGGCCTTTTATTTAAACATGGCCGCTACTAAAACGAGCCGTTGATGTTCACATTGTTACTCTAGATTAGTAGTTTATGAGGAATCGTTTAAGTTTAAAATATTTTGTACTATTGACATTGTATAGAAATTCTGATGAATAGCTATAAAAATTCAAGCACTTACTTTGGGAAAACAAAACAAAATAGCAATACTTTATCTTAGACGCTCAAAGCAATCAACTTGCACTTTCAAGTAGACATTCCACTACTCTTGTTGTACAACTACCTGGAGTCGCTGCGCTCTCACTCTACTTCTTTCCCCCGAACCTCTATGTGCGCAATCTCTCTGCCCGCGCAATCTCTCCGACCGCGCAATCTCTCCTGGCTTTACTTTATAGCATAAAAACTTTGTTCCGCTGAGGCGTTTCAGTTACCTTTTATAACGAAAACGGAAGTTTCATAAGTATTACTTCACCCATAACATAAATTTTCGGAAATGGAACAGAGTAGAAAAAAGGTACATACGAAAAGTACACATGAAGTTATTTTATTATAAAAGCTTTATTAAAAATATTTTTAATACACATAGAGTACTTAAATAAATCATGGGAATCGCCTTGTCATATAAATCATTTATCAAAAGATATTTCAGTAGCTTACTGAATCTTGTTGAAGCAATCACTAATCTTCGATTGTTTCTTTTCGGCCGAGCCAACATTGAACAGCAAACTTTGCATTTATGTTAATAATGAATAAGCCTTATCGCTACTGCTTTTACTACTGCCGAACGGCTTTACTTTCAAATCAGACTCATCCGACGCGTCGCACAGTGGATCAAAGTATAGCAGATGTCGAACATAGGATTATCACAATAGTATAAGCCTATATGTAAGATTTTTTTGTTATATTTAGGTTTAAATAAGTAAAATAAATTATATTCAATAGATTTGCATGGTTTTTATGAGCAATTTAATCTTTTTTTTTTGTTGTTTAAAATAGACCTTTTAGAGGCTTACTGGATAACTAAATTCAATTTGAAAATCAAAGTAAAAGAGAAAGCTTAACAGATGATAATTTTACTACCTATCATGTTTTTACTTATATCCTAATGACATTGGCAAAATATTCAAAACATTTGTTTAATTTTTAATTGGCAAAATATGTAATGTTTAGATAACTTTTCAAAATCGTTCTACAAAACCGGAATATTCTTCTGCAACATTTTAGAGCCTATTTCAGTGCGTATTTTTTAACATCGGGATTATAATATTAATCATAATAATATAATAATAATAATGTTATAAAATAATTTTGTAGTGATATTAATTTTAGTATATTTCTTTTTTATTTGAAGCAAGATTATTTTATTTTGCTTTTTTTTTTAATATTCTTTTGAAAGATGATAACAAACAGAGATTTGTTTCTGTATCTAAATAATTTAAATAATGGTTTTAGTTATGAGAAATCAATTCTTAGTTTTGTAAGGGCTGTTCTACTGTGGGCTAAGTGCTTCAGAAATTGATGAAGAAAATTTAAAGAAGCGTTTACGTAAGTTTTGTGTAGCTGTAAAAGATCGATGGCAGAAATCTCAACGAAAATTAGATCGTTTCAATACTAAAAACGATTCTTGGCTTTTGTGTTCCTTTAAAGTTGGTAATGAATTTAAACCATCTGAAGTTGAAAATTCGCAGAAATCAACATCTCGGAAATCTTTTTCAGATGTAACCGAAACTCATAAAAGAAAACTAACTCAACGTTTAAGAGAGAATACTTCTGGAGAAGCTCTTTTGCATTGCAGCAGAAGAAAAATTAGCATCTGAGGGTTTTAAGGATCTTTTGATATAGCACATAAAAATATAACCATTGATCACGAAATGAATTTAACAATGATTGATGGAAAAATTATTACGGCAATTTCAAATACATCCTCCTGTTCAACATGTCATATTTGTGGTACAAAGCCTTCGGAAATGAATAACATTGATAAAATTGTTAAAAGAAGTGTAAACGTTTCCTCATACAGCTTTGGTGTATCTAGTCTCCATGTAAAGATACGGTCTATGGAATATTTGCTTCATATTTCTTACAATTTATCATTTAAAGCTTTAAGTGCTAGAACTGAGGACCAAAAGAAGAAAAAAGAAGAATCAAAGAGAAAAATTCAATGCGAATTCAGAAAATAATTAGGTTTGCTAATTGATGTTGTTAAACAGGGGAGTGGTTTGACACACGATGGAAACACTGCAAGGACATTTTTTGCTGAGTTTGAAAAGACAGCTGAGATCACTGGATTGGATAAAGAACTTATTAAACGTTTTGCAATTATAATGCAAGTTATCTCCTGTGACAAAGCAATTAATGCCGAAAAATTTGGCGAATTTGCACTGGAAACAGCTAAAGAACGTGTTTCGAAGTACGGGTGGTATTGTATGCCAGCTTCTATTCATAAGTTATTAATTCATGGAAAAAATATAATTACAAATTTTGCTGTTCCAATTGGCCAATTATCGGAAGAAGCTGGCAAAGTTCGAAATAAAGAGTTTCGGAGGTAACGGGAGCCCCCATACGAGAAAAATAAGTCGAAGAGCATGTAACAAAGACTTGTTGCACCATTTACTTATAATATCTGACCCGTTGATTTCCAGTATTAGACGCAAAGTAAGAAACGTTCAAAGGAACAAAAAATTTCCAGAAGCATTAGAACTTTTACTTTAAATAACAATTTAGCACTCACACATTATGCATCCATTTATTAGAGTAGATTTAACCCTCTGAGAGTCTTTGCTCTTTTCAGCATTTTCATGTAACTATTTATCTAACACAAGATACGTATATATTGAATTTAATTTTATAGTTTAATTTTACAGTATTTTTTTTTACATTATTTCATCTTAGAAAATTCTTACAGTATAATATTTATTAAAAAATATTTTTGTCTACAGACAATTTACTATGCTTTCCGTTAATGGAAAATTATGCGATAGCCACTTAGAGTGTTTCAAATCCATTTATTTCAAAAATGCGCAGGTTTGCGCAAATATTGCCCTATACCACATTAAAATACAGGCTTTTAGGAACACAAAGATGTGTTTGAAATTTCACGCAACTTCATGCAATTTAAGTTACACAATTTTTAAGTTTATGATACCGTTAATTTTATATGGGCTGTTCATAATGTAAAATTATACAATAATAAAATTCAATCAAAATGCAATCAGTAGTGGTTTAAACTGTGTTTTAGGAAAGTAATAACGATATTTTAAACGAGTTATTATTAGTGGTTACCTAGGTTTCATTTCTGAGCACATTTAAAAATCACTAAAATTCGCAGAAAAATTTCTCTGCTGAAAGATGTATATTCCGAACTATACAAATAAGATATAATTTTGTACAATTTAAAAGATAAACATATATTCGTATTTTGTAGTTATTCTTTTAAAATATTTCATTGAAAAAATTTAATTATTTAATGATTATTTTTTGGCCCTATGTTCGCATTTTCTTAAGGATTGTGCGTCGTCAGTGTTACCGGTTACAAAATGTGTAAATGAGGCAAAATTTCATTCGAGGTCGCTAAAACATAACGTATAACTGAGGGAAATGTACAACACAAAACTTATAAACTCAGCTAATTTTAAATGGCAAGCGGCCGGGACCACTGACTTGATACGTATAACTGAGGGAAACGTACAACTCAGGTAACGTATATCTGGAGTTCGACTGTGTTTTTAGATTATTAACCATTCACAAATATTTTTAGGAAAGATTTAGCGGATTTAATTCAGTTACATGAAAAAAATCCTATACCGTGTTGGGTATCGTTTGAAGGATATCGTAACACTGAAGTCAGAAACATAATTGTTTTAATTTTAGACATTATATTTTCAGAGTTATCGTCGAAAATGTACTGCAAAAATATGCCCCCCTCCCATTTTCAAATCTTCTGAAACTAAAATTACGAAAAACGTTTTGGTAGAAGAATTTATTTAAACCTTTCAGAGAAAGTATAGCGATTATCTTAGGTCAGTTAGTTTTTTGGGAAAATCGCATTTTTGCGTTACACATAAACTTTACTTTGGGGGCGCTCAACGTGGGGGTTGCCGGGCTCTGGAAGTACCTGTCGACGCGGAATGATCCATAGATTTATGATATAGGTTTTCAAAAAACATTTTATCGGTAATTAACCTAGATATTAAGTAATTAAATACCTATCTGGAAAAATGCGCCATGGACCAAGGTGGCGTTGCATCATTACGACACATTTCTGAAGCGCGCTTTTGCACAATGCCAAGTTTAAACATTGTACAAGGTCTTAGTTTTATGTATTAAAAATATCATACGAAATATTTATATTTGGTACTATTTAGCTACATACCTCTCTGAACGTTTCTGGTATATCCTATTGGTATATATCCCTCTGGTATATACTATCCTAGTATATATAGCTATATCAAATCCTACTACAAAATTACGTTCTATATATTTTTTACAGTCTTATTATTGTTCTACTGACGATTTTTTGTAATAATTCAGTTGGTAATGAATAAATATATTGTTCGGAACCATTTGTACGCGAATAAAACGCGCACTTAACCGACTGTTATACATTTTTTTTTCTTTTAAATATGTTTCTTTTTATTATTACCAGTGAACCTATGCAAGACTTTTGTACAGCAATCTATAAGATTATTTACGGATACAATTATTCATTAATGTTTCATTAACAGTAGTTTTTATTAAACAACATGTTTCCACGAAACGTAAATACACTTTGTAAGCATGATTTATCGTTGTGCGTTTTGTATTTGCATGCGAAAGGGATGCTGGCAGCAGGAAAAAAAATATATGAATGGATGAATGAAAATAAATGAATGAATGAAAATGATTGACTGAATGAAAATAAAAGAATGTATGAATGAAAGGAATAAATGAATGAAGATAAATTGATGAATTAATGAAAATGAATGAATGAAAATGAATGAATCAAATGATTTAATGAAAAAGAAAGAAAGAAAGAAAGAAAGAATGAATGAATGAATTAATGAATGAATGAATGAATGAAATTGAATAAATCAATGACTTAAATAGAGACGGATAAACAAATACTCGAGAAAATCTTACATGAATATATTTAATTTTAAAATAAACTGTGTGCGTACAGGCATACCACATTCTTTTTAAAAGAGAATCTTTCGCCTTGTTTAATTGCAGAAAAAATAAAAATTCTACGATTAAACGAAATGGTTATCAATTCGCCGATTTAAGCATTAAAAAGAAAATTTCCGATTTCAAATAGTGGTACCATACGCCTTTAGAATGCAGCAGAGTCCACGCACTTTGAAAATAAAGAAATACATTTACTACTGTTTTGAAAATTAATACCTATAAAGTCAAATTTATTTTTTTATTTCTTCTGTATCAAATGTCTGTCAAATAGGTCTCCTCTAATGATCTTATCTAAGAAAAACATTTCCAAATGCTATTTTTTTCGTAGCAGAACTCATTATTTACTTACGTAATTTTTTCTTCTTAAAATCTTTTTATAAATCTGTTTTTGTTTTTTTTCAAGCAATTATTTTTAGCAGATTAACGTTTTTTGCAAAACAAAAATAAATATAATTCATATTAACTTTTTGTGAAATCACATGATTATTTTTATTATTACTTAAAATCTCTTTCTTATTTGATTCATATTCATTACGAATGATGAAACTTAAAAACCTAAATTGAAAAAGTGAATTACTTGAAGAGTGGGAGGGATACATATTTTTGAAGGTGATGGATGAACTGTTGCAACGTTATGCTTAATTATGATTTATTCAATTTCGCAAATTTGGGAATAATTATAATTGTAAATAAATTTTGAAAAAACAAAATATATTTCCATAGATTTTAAATTATGAAAATCGTGCATAAATATAATTAATTCAAAATATTTTCTTTGAAATACTTTTTTAATTGTTATTTATTAGAAAAACGTCGTCTAGAAAATAAAATCTAATAAACCATTTATTTACCTTTGAAATGTATGTCAATAAGATACCTTATGCCTACTATTATCAAATAAGTTTTCTCTAACGATCTAACAAGAAACAACTTTTTTCCCGGTAGCATTATTCATTTTCTTACGTCATTTGCAATGACCTTTTTTTTTTTTTTTTTTTTTTTTTTGTACGAAAGAATATTTAACATTTTCAAGTTCTTTAATAATGGAATATACTTGCTTAATTTTGCTTTATGAATTTTATTAAAAATTACACGTTTGTTGTCTCTGTATTAATAATAAAATGTGATTTTTTATCAAATTTATACAGATAGCAAATAAAAATCTTAATGGGGCACAGTAACTTTAAACTTCGAAAAAATCAATTTTCCGATTTTGTTTTATTCTGAATATTTTAAAATTTCTGAACAATATGCAAAAAACCACATTGAAAAAATCTGCCTTATCTTGAGTTAGAATCATTTATATATGGCTTTACATGGATAATTTAAGTAGATATTTAAAATTGAATATGCGTTTTCTCAGATTGATAAATTTTGAGTTTGCGCGCACTGTTACCCTCAAGCTGTATAAGTTAAAATTAAAACAAATTACCCACATGTGCGTTAGTTTATAATTTTTATGCTGAAACAAAATTAACCAAAAGCGTATTTGTTTTAATTAAATTAAATTAAATTAAATTAAATTAAATTAAATTAAATTAAATTAATTAATTAATTTATTTGCACTTGAAAAATATGAAAGTTTTTAATTAAAAATTAAACTTTAAACAATACATTTTGTGTATATTTTGGTTTTAAGTTAAAAATGAGTAAGTTATGATTATATTTTGAACAAAAAAAAGTTATATGCATAATTGACGTCATTTAGTGAGTAAAATGTATAGTTTAAAATATGTTTATTCTACTTGAAAAATGTGAATGGGTTGCAATTATCAATTTTCTATTTTGTAAAATTGTGTGTTATTACAATTTATTTATTTTTGTAAACTTTTGAATTATTTTTTTTAAATAATACTTTACATAGAAATTATATGAGGAAAATTATTCACCAATGTAAGTAATTCCATAATAACAAATTATTTCGCATTATTATACATTTAATTAATATTTAGAAAAACAAAGTCTAGAAAATAAAATATTTTCCCTTATTTCTCGAGCATCAAACAATATGTCAAATAAATCTCCTCTAATGATCTTACCTAACAAGAAACAACTCTAAATCCTATTTTCCCAGTAGCGGAATTCATCATTTACTTACGTCATTTGCTTTTGTCTAAATCATTTTACAAAAGTAGCTTTACTGTTTTCATGCCATTATTTTTTAACATATTGACATTCCTTCAAATTGAAAATAAATGGAAGCATTAATTTCAACGTTTTTGTTTTATAATTGCATGTACTTTTTTTTACATGTACTTTGTTTTGATGTTCGTATTTTAAAATGTGATGTATACATTTTGATTTCTACACATTTAATTAAATATTGATTACAAATAGAGAAATTAAAATATATATATACAAATAATTTTAAAGTTTGGTTGTTTTTAATTTGTTTACCTACTGAAAGATTAGATATTATTTTTGAATTCGGAAACTTGGTAACAAATTTAAAAGAGATAAAATTCTGAGTAGAAGCACGTTCCAAAATGTGTGAAAAACTTTAGGAAATGTAAGTAGATATTTATATTTTCTGTGTCGTTATTAAAAATGTAGGTAATTGTGGTTTAAATTTCCCACAAATCTCGTAATCCTGTAAAAACTTTTGGAGTCTGATTGGGATAGGTCTTATGAAACTGAGAGTCGGGTTTTTTATGCTATATTTTATGCAAATAACAAAAGGTTTTCACTTTTACATACACCAGGCGATTCAACCCATGCCACCCGGGTTATAGATGCCAAGTGAACAGAAAACAGGTGAAAATAATTATTAATTGAAAACTCTAATGGATTTAATTCATAGTATATTTTTTTCGCCAACTACTCCAAAAAAGCATTTTTATTATTTTTACTGTAAACACAAACGTCTGAAATTCAGTTAAAAAGGTGTCTTAAATGAATGGTCACATTTTAAGTGAAAAAAAAAAGTGTCTTACTTTTTAAGACACGTTTTGCATCTGAAGTTAAGGCATTGGAAACGTCTTAAAACGCCGCCATTTTTAAAACACTTGATATGTCTTAAAAAGCCGCTATTTTTTAGACATTCAAAACATCTAAAATGCTACCATTTTAAATACTTTTGAAATGTCTTAAAAAGCCGCCATTTTTTAGACACTTGAAACATCTAAAATGCTGTCATTTTTAAGGCACTCGAAACATCTTATATGATTTTTTTCTTTTATTTACACTGGCTGATTGACAGCAGGCTAAAACTTAGACTTACAATCAAGCAACAAAGCAAAATAAATGGTTGCCAATTATGGAAGACTATTACAACAGTCTGCATTATACTGCCATAATTTATTTTGTATTGCAGCAAGCCATGTGCAATATTCCCAAGTATTTTTTTTTAAATACTGTTAACCTTTTATATTAATTTTAATTATGAGGACATTACCTATTAAGCAAAGATTTTTTTTTCAAAATTACTATTTTAAATTAATCTATTTTGACTCTTACATATCTGTAGTAGCACATTATTCTTTAGAAAGGACCCAATCTGCGAAGTGTATTGATATCCCCTCTTTCTAGGAATTAAAATTATTTTTAAAAAGTTACAATCTTCTTTAAGTACTTTCAAAAAACTTTTTTTCCTGATCAATATCCAAAACTAACATATTTATCGGCATTCTTACACTAAAAAAAATAAATTAAAAAATAAATAAATAAATAAATAAAATGCTGGCAATATGGGTGTCCCTCCCCCCCCTCCCACCCCCAACTCATCTTCTCCATGTATTGTTTATCTTATTTTTTCTTCTTATTTTAACCTGGGATATATTTTAAAGACTTTGAGTACTAAGTATTATCTTTTTGTTGACTTATATAACTGTTTTAATATCATTATTATACAATCAATACTGTCATACATGTGTAAGGTAAAAATTTCATTTTTTGGTCATGCATATCACGGATATAATTTTAGTCATTTGCCTAGAGAAAAAATATTTTTCAAAAAATTATAACAAAGTTAGATTTTATTTGTTTATCTAACCTTTAATCAATTTAATTTATTATTCAGTATTTCCATACAGGACTTTGTATATCCATTTATTTGTATTTGAAAATACCTACTAATTTAAATCATGAATACATATATTTTTTGTTTTCCAACAAGTTTAGTTTTCTGCATCTATTTTCTGCATCTATTTAAAGATTTTTGTTTATTGAATGTAATCACTAAACTTCCCCCCCCCCCCCCTCCTACAGATCTAGAAAACTTTTAAAGGAACCAAGTAGATTATACCAGATTTTTGGTATATTGTATGATAACATATTATTACAGGATTTCCCACCACTTGTCAGGATTTCCACTGACTCCCTCAGTATACATGTAGTATAGTCGTTCGTTTGCGCGATAATCTTTACTTTATTAAAATATATATCAGTTTCTGTTTTTAAATTTAACAGAGAAAGTGCAGTAGATGGTTTTCCTTTTGCTATGTCTGACTTATGCTCCCTTATGCGGTCTTGTAATTTCCTAGTTGTCATACCTATGTATGTAAATACTTCATTTTTATTTTTACATTTAAATGGGATGATATAAATTCCTGCGTTTTCATGCTTATCTATGGGGTCAATTTTTCTGGTCTGTCAAATGGTTTTATATTTTAATTGATACACAAAGGTGAATTTTGTTACAATTTTAGAATAATTTTTGTATATATTTAATGACATCTGGGGATATAATATATATTCTATATATTTCATGACTTCTATATGACGATTCTGGATACATACTGGAACGATGCAATTTGAAGAAAAAATTCAAAACAGAAAGAATGAGGCTGGATAGGGAAATTATCAATATTAGGTTTTTACATCTCTGCAAGGAGCACAGGGTTATCCCCACATTTTTGAGGAATCGTAATAAAGTAATTCAGGAAGAAATTTCTGAGATCGGATATAAATTAGACAGTATTGCCCTGAAGGCATATATTAGAAGCAAGTTTAAACTGATTGATCTTTTGACCAGGAAAGTAAGGGATTTATACAGTGAATTGTCACGGGTTTTAGATAACAGATATTTTGATGAATATTTGCGTTTGGTTAACACTTACCAGATAATTCAGAAAAAACAAAAAGAAAGGTGTATTTACGGGAAAATCAATAGACTTAAAGACAAGAAATCCTATAAAGGGCTAAAGCAAAAACCAGTACCGTATGTTAACCTCACCAATAAGAAAATAGACGGAAAACTGTATAATTTTCTAAGTATGGGACCTAAACAGATGTTTCAGAGAAAATAGAAATCAAAAGTGTTATAAAGAACTGTGAAAAGATCATTAACATTATACCCACTAATAAAAAAGAGGAAGTTAGAAACTTGTTATTCAATAATGTTCAGAAATATTTAAGAATACCTAGGGTAACGATCGATAAAGATCTAAGTGTAATCAAGCAAATTAAAAATAATCAGGAGATCACAATTATAGAAACGGATAAATCAAATAAACTTGCAATATTACCTACTGCAGATTACATTGCCAAAATTTAGAGTTGTATTAGTGAAATGAATTGTTTAAACTGAAAAAAGATCCAAACTTAACGATTAACAGAAAAACACAAAAATAATAGAACATGGTATATGGCCTAGTGAAATAAAAGTTAAACTTATGACTAACAAAACCGCAACTACCCCCTGCTTAATAGGACGTTTGAAAGACCATAAACCTGATCTCCCTCTCAGATCTATTGTTTCAAAATATTCAACACCAACCTATTCAATCGAGAAAGCATTTGTACCACTACTAAACGTAATGTTACCCCCCACTAAATATGCAATAAACTCTACGATAGATTTAATCAAACGAATCATAGATTTTAAAATTGAAGACAATACTATACTTGCAAGTTTTGATATCAAGTCATTATACCCCTCAATTAATGTACAAGAAGTCAGAAATATTATTGAAGATCAAATCAGCAATAACCCAGTGTATGACGACAACATTAAAAATACTCTTATATCCAGTTTAAATTTAATTACTAATATCAATGTTTTCATTTTTAACGGAATAAGCAACAGAAGGAGCCCCTATGGGCTCCCCATCTCTGGTTTATTAGCTGAACTAAAAATGAGACCCTTAGAAGAACAGATTATCTTCACCTCGTATTTAAAAGCTGATTTATGGATCAGATATGTCGACGACATATTCATAATTTGGAAGCATGGAATCTCAAATCTGGAAAAAATTTTAAAACATGCCAATAGTTTAGACAACAGAATACAGTTTACAATGGAAATAGAGAAAAATGGGTCATTGCCTTTTCTGGATGTTGAACTAATTAAGTATAACTTAACACATTGTTTAGACAGAAACATTTACAGGAAACCATGCCGATCCAATAGTACAATATCTAATAGCAGTATAGTACCATTTAATTATAAGAAAGCAGCATATAATTTTTATGTCAAAAGGGCATTTAACGTATGTTCACAAATTTATATAAACGCAGAATTAACCAGGATTGAGAAAATTGCAACTCAGAATGGGTGAACTCAATGAAACTTATTAATTCAATAACTCCAAGAACTCAATGAAATTTATTAACCAAGTAATTTATGAATTTAATAACAGAAAAATAATAGCCAAGAATAAAACACAAGTTTCAAAGTTTTCTAGTATTGATTATATCCCCCATGTTTATGAAAGAATCCGGTATGCTTTAAAGAAATATGACATAACATTAATTGCCAAACCTCCAACAAAATTACAAAATCTAGTACACAGAAAAATTGACCCCATAGATATGCATGAAAAAGCAGAAATTTATATCATCCCATTTAAATGTAAAAATAAAAATGAAGTATTTACATACACATATTTTTATTTACATACACATAGTATGACAACTAGGAAATTACAAGACCGCATAAGGGAGCATAAGTCAGATATAGCAAAAGGAAAATCATCTACTGCGCTTTCTCGGCTAAATTTAAACACAGAAATTGATATATATTTTAGTAAAGTAATAATTATCGCGCAAATGAACGATTATACTACATGTATACTGAGGGAGTCAGTGGAAATCCTGACAAGTGGTGGGAAATCCTGAAATGATATGTTATCATACAATATACCAAAAATCTGGTATAATCTACTTGGTGTTAATGGTACATTTGGGTTGGAATAACCCACCTCTCTCAATAGACTATTCCATCCCCCTTCCCCCGCTTCTTTATATGGGGTTTCGCCTTCGGCTATTTAAACAGCTTATATTCCGGAGATTACAGAATTTTGTCTCATTTCCAACCTTTGATGATGGCCAGGTTCTGGTCAAAAGCGCTCGGCATTCCGACGAATGTTTTTAACATCTTAAAATGATTTTAATGTTTTAGAACCTTTTTATTTTTACACCTATTTTAGTAATCCACAAATTGCGATCCATTTTAAATGGTTTAATATTTTAATTAATTATTTATGTTTGATAGTTTAAATACCAGAAAGTTTTCTAGATCTGTAGGAGGGGGGGTGGAAGCTTAGTGATTACATTCAATAAATCTCTAAATAGATGCTGGAAATATAACTAAACTTGTTGGAAAACAAAAAACAAAAGACTTGAAAGCTATTTATCGTGTTGTACACGTGGTTTGAAAACTAATATCGTATCTTACAAATATATAATAGAAATTATGTGACGTTATTAAAACAAAGATATAAGAAAACATAAAGGTAAAACTCACTTTTATTTTTTAAAATATTTTCTTTTATAATCCAACGAGCTGTTGTATTTATTATATTTGTGAATGCATTACGCCGTCATGTAATAACGCCGTCCATATCTCGTATGGTTATCACTGCACCTGCTTGCCCTGCCCTCCCTCCCTTCTCAAATGAGATGTGATCAACAACACTAACGTTATGTTTAATTTAAGACATTTTACCATATTAAGACACTGGCCACAGAAACCCTATTGGTTAATTTATACCGCTAGTCAATTAAGACACACAAGTGTCTTAAATTAAGGTATATATTATGTCTAAGCTCTATATTAAGACTTTTACGTGTCTTAAATGCTTTTTCGGTCGTTTTTTTGTCTTACTTTAAGACTCCTTTATTTGCAGTGTTCGTATTTTCTGCATGCCAGTGCCGGAAGATTTGTGTATTAGGTGCAACTTTTTTAAAAATTTATTTATTGTTTGAGCACGTAGTTCAATTACGTCTGTTAAATTTGTGTTTTATTTATTTATTTATTTATTTGTGAAATTTTAATTTTGTTTTGTATTTTAGTTATAGAACATTACACGGATACAAACAAATGTTGAATTATATCTATTGTTTTAGTTGCAAACATGTTAATCTTCTGTAATCATGTTCCAACTTCATATTTGAAATTTGTTTTTTAAACGATAGAAAATTAGTAAATTGAGATTGAGTTTCTAAACAAATTGCATTTGAAAGTACATTTTATATTTTATATTTTTAGACAATGTAAAAATTAAAATATTGCCGTTTTTTAAAAATTCATAAAATTTGCAAAAAGAGAGAAAATTATTTGTCAGGTCGTTGTCACCGCCAATACGACGTCCTCGTCACGCGCAGATATGTTTTTGCTTTATAATATTGTTGTAGTATACATATTCATTAACAATATTTAAGCATGAGACAGATAAATTTCTTTCGAGAAATGGATGAAATTTGATGCATATGCTGATTTTTTAAAGAAGAATTTTGAGTGTTAATATTTACAATTATAAAAGACTATCATCCCATTATTGCAGAACACCTGTAGAAATATCAAACGATCTTTCATCAAATTATTACACAAACAAGAGTAATACAATTTTCGAACTTATAAATATACGTTTCTATAAAATTACGTTTTACCTTTTTAAAAGTACTAGTTCATAGTTATTAATATTTTTTTTTATATACACTGCACATTTTTTTATATTATCTTTTTCAAATACCGACATTATATTAATGTATTGTTCGATTTCGAACAGTTTAAAACAAAAAGTGAAAACAATTTAATTGATACGAATTTCATAACAAAAATCACAAATACACTATAAAACTAGTCGGATGTGTCAATCCCAAAACTTTCTTCTGTCTCACACAGGTTTCGCATACACTAAAAAGAATCAGCACGAATTTATATCACGGTCTAACTGAATCTAAAGTTTTATTAAATTCCGGGCATTAGTTCTTGAGATATGACTATTGCTAAAATCGTGTAAATCCTGCAAAATACAGCATAGCAGCGCCATTTTTGGGGAGATTTAGATAAAAACTTAATCAATGACAGCTTATATCAACGTCTAACTGAATCTGAAGTTTGATGAAAATCCATGCATTAGTTCTTGAGTTATCGTGTTAATAATGAAAAGAGTAGCATAGAAGCGCCACCTGTCGGGCTATTTACACCAAAACGTAAGCAGCATCTGATTATGTCATGGTCTAACAGAATCTGAAGTTTGATGAAATTCCGTGCATTAGTTCTTGAGATATAGATTTCGTAAAAATCATGGGAAAAGTGGTTTAGCAGCGCCACCTGTTGGGATATCTATACCAAAACGTAATAAGCATTTATTTATGTCAAGGTCTAACTGAATCTGAAGTTTGATGAAAATGAGTGCATTAGTTCTTGAGATATAGCTATTGCCGGAATTCCGAAAAATGCAGCATAGCAGCGCCATCTCTTAGGCGATTTTTACCAAAAACTAATCAGCACAAATTTATATCAGGGACTGATTGAATATAAAGTTTTATTAAATTTCCTGCATTAGTTCTTGAGATAGAGCGGCCACAAAATTTGTGTCACATACATACAGACAGACAGACTCACAGACAGAAATATCTTTAAAACAGTCAAATCGTGTTCAGGACCTCCTAAAACGTATAAATCCGTCGAAAAACGGAAGTCGAAAATTTTTATGAATCCAATACTTTCTTCTTGTAAAGATAGAAGAAAAGTAAAAATACAAAGTTTTCTTAACCTATCTCTTACAGTTTACGAAAATATAATATAACCTCTTCTAACTGACCAAGAATTTCGAAAAGCGTTCTTTTAAAAGCCTTTGAAATCAATAGATTTCCGAGATTTCAGAAACAAAGGTTCCTTTTGTTGCCAGAAATTTTTGTATGAGTTTCCCATTAGTTTTTACAATGTACTAACCAATTTTCTCTACCTAAGATGACGTTTTTTCGGGTGCTAGCAATTCTCAAGTAAAAATTTTCGATTGCTTAACAGAATTTATGCAAATGTAACAACATAAAGGTTTAATGTTATTAATTTTAATGTTAAGTATAATGCTGTTAATTATTCATGCTTAATTTATCACGTTTGTTGACAAGCAAAATGTTAACTTGGCAACAGATAGCATAAAAAAACCCCAAATATTTCAGGTTTAGAAAAATGTTTAATACACTGTAAAAACTACTCGTAAACGTTTCCGAAAATTAAGGGCAGCAAATGACACTTTTGTTCCAGAAATACTTCTGTAAATCTGAGAAATCTAATGGTTTCGTAGATTTCTAGAGATAAGGAAACTCTTTTCTGAATTGTTGGTCACTTTGAAGCTTTTATATTGTAGTTTCGAACAGCTTAAAAAAATTGCCGCTTGATTAAAATCATTTTTTTTATGGTGTACCTTAAATGTATACATTCATGGAAAGATTGTTGTTACTTTTGAATAGAGAAACAGAAGAAAATTTTCAAATACTTACACTAAATATTATTATGTAAATAATTTTACGAGAAAAAAATAATTTTAGATTAACTATTATTACTTGCATAAAAGTGCGTTTTTACTTTCATAAAAAAGCATATTGAAATGCCAAGTTCTAAATTTTCGTTAATAATCTTCCTTCAACAGTGTTCTTTTATGACATTGAAAAGTTTTTGCCTTTAAACGGCATACAATTTTACTAGACAGAATCATTACAATAAAATTTCGTTGTTACTGTAATTGCGTCGTCTTATAAAATGACTGCGATTTCCATCACATAGAAAGAAAATTAACAGAAGAAACGAAAATGAATTGCCTTATGTCAAGTATTATTACTTCAACACTGTTTGCCCTGATAAACTAAGCCTTTTATTTTCTATTAGCAGCTATCATTTTCGTAAAATGTCACTTTCTTCTCAATAGAAAACAGTTCGTAATGTCTTTTGACAAGTCCTAGTTAAGTAACAGATTTTTTTTTTTTTCAGGTAACATGCGTCATCCGACGAGCAGAATTATTATATTCAATTCCACTTCTGCTTGTATTTTGGATTTATATACGTTTAGTTACAAGAAAAGGATCAAGTGTTCAGTTCCTTCAAGAAATATTATACATTCTTCATAATGAACACAGGAAAGTATATTCAACTAGGTAAATTATATTCAACTAGTTGTACATTAAAACTGAAATAAAAAGTTTAGTATTACATACCTCTTGTATTTCATTTTCATGTAATATTTTAATTTACCTCTGATTTTTTTTATTGTTGGTTAATACGAAAATGCTCGTACTTTCGTCAATTTCGTTTATACGTTTTTGTTTTTCATTTATACGGTGTTTTTTTCTTAGTCCCTTGAAAAACGTATAAACGATGCTTCACTTTATACATATTTTTGAATTAATAGCATAGCGTCACTCAAAATTTTATATCATTATTTTTAAGACCCATATTTAAAATTCTTAGAGACATAAGCGCTGCGTCACAAACTTTTAACCCGTTAAGGATTTTTGTACTGATGTTACTTTTTGAGGATTAAATATCAAAATATGAAGAAATTAATGTATAAAAGATTACTGCAATGAGTTTATAGACATGATTGTCATTCATCTTCAATTCCCCCCCTCTCCCCCACCAAAAAAAAGATACATATTAGATATTTCTACCCTTTATTTTAAGGTACCATTGTTATTTGAAATTGTTTTGAAAAATAAACACTTATTTTTTGTTTGTTTGTTTCACAGTTATAGAAATCAATGTTACTAGGGGGCTCAGCCACCTACTCGCTACCGCTCGTCAACCCCTCGTGAATTGCAAAACAATTCACATTGAGACGGCTACGCGATCCAAGCTCACTTCGCTCGCTCGCCCCTTTTACTTACCCATCATACGTAGTATAGGGTAAGTCTTGTAATCGTTTTGAAAATCGAAAAAAATTTTTTGACGGATTTACACGTTTCAGACACTGGAGATTCCGAAAAACATATTTTTAGAAAAAAAATTTTGCCGTCCGTCTGTGTGTCTGTGTGTGTGTGTGTGTCTGTAAACGCTCTATCTCCCGAAAAAATTGAGATAGAGACTTGAAATTTGGTATGTACTTAGTATGTAATAATGGGAAGAAACCTATTTCATTTCAATAACCTCGATTAACCGGAACTATTTTATTCGGACCCTCGAAATATTCGTTCTGATAAAAGGTATATAAAAATTTTCGAAATTGTTTATTTTAAGAAATGAATATAAAAGACAATAAAAAAACATAAATTTTACATAAAGCATGAAGTCGATCGGATAATTAGTTGCCGAGATATTTGGAATAATATTTTCCACATTCTTCGATTTTTCATGACCCTGTATTTCATCCAAAATGCACTTCAAAGATATATTCTAATTGGAAATTTGACGCTTAATCAGATGCAATAAACCGCTAGTTAATAGGATTATTATTTTTGGAGTTATAAGGAAAAACCTCTTTCAAGCAATTCAGTAATCGAGCCTTTAAAGTTTATGACGTCATCAAGCCACGATTTTATTTGAATTGCAATGCATTTTATAAGTAGTTTACACATTTTTATTTTAATATTTTACATTATGCATATCCATGATGGGTAAGTATTACGGTGGCCTCCAACGACTAGTTTATTTTTCTAGTAATTCTAGCCGGAATAAGCACTACAATAAATCATTTGAACACATGAAATTGACAATTTTTGAAATGTAAAAAAAGTAATTGAAAACTCAACTAAAAATGCATTTAGTTGATGCTACTAAAGGGCATATAAGACATTTAAATACTATGAAAAAAGGATCTTGCAAACATAATTAGTTTAAAACTTATTGCATAAATTATTGCATTATTGAATAATTAAAAAAAAAACTACGTGGTAGGAAGGTAATTTATCATCAATGATTGTTTAAATTTCGTTCGACATTTTATTATTCTAATTGATTATAGATTTCGGAAAAAGAAATTATTTTGACTTCAATAAAACAGCAGCAGATGGCAGCAGGTGCATTCTAGAAAATTTATATTTTATTATCTCCGATTTTTTGTGCGAGTGAAATTCGTAAATAAATTCTAAATAAGAGTTGAGAATTAATTTGAAATTAACAATATTACTCATAATTAAAATGAAGAACCATCTCAGACGCTTTGGATTACGTTCATAATATATATATTTTTTAAATAATTTCTAGCTTGAATTTCATTGCTCTGACACTAACCGCCATATTGGAGACGGAGCTAACACAATCTTGTCTGTTCATTGGTCTGAGCTCTGGAAACTACGGTTGTTGCCAACGATAAGATAGAAATTCAGCCCTATTTCCACGCCATGTAAGACAAATATTTAAATAGATGGTTGGAGTATCATAGTTGAGATTTTTTCCAACAGAGGGACCAGGACTCGAACCTGGGTACTTTGGTTTGCCGTACCAACGCTCTCCCTACTGAGCTATCCCGACTATATCCTGGGATGGCATATTTCACTCTTATTTGTTGAACAAGGCTGTGAACTGCAGCGCTAATTTCATTCATCCGAGCTATAACTATAACATTTACATGATGAATCTTGAAATAGCACAGAACCTCCTGTATACCATGTAATTAGGTCATAATGGACACAGAAGAGTATATTCAAGCTATACAAGGAAAGTATATTTTCGCTTTGTTGGAAAAATTCTCAACTATGATACCATTGGATATAATTTACCTAGTTGAATATGCTTTCCTGTGTTCATTAGGACCTAATTACATGATATGCAGGAGTTTCAGTGCTATTTCAAGATCCATCATGAATGCTATAGTTATAGCTCGGATGAATGAAATTAGCGCTGCAGTTCGCAGCCTTGTTCAACAAATAACAGTGAAATATGCCAGCCCCGGACATCGTCGGGATAGCTCAGTAGGGAGAGCGTTGTTACGGCAAACCAAACTACCCAGGTTCGAGTCCTGGTCCCGGCATATTTTCACTCTGTTGGAAAAATTCTCAACTATGATACTCCAACCATTGGATATATTATACTTTCTTTCAATTTTTTTAAATTTTATTATTCTAATAACTGCGAAAAGCAAAACATGCATTTTGATTTATTTTATTTTAATTTTTTCCTTTTATATATCAAGCATTTATCCAATTTAGTTTTTCAGTATGTTATTTAAGTGTAAAGAGTTTTAATGTGCACGATTACCTAAATATACGCGATGCAGAGGATATGAGGTGCAACTCTACAGCTCCGAAAGAAACGAATATTAACTTGTTTCTCAGGCGCAGAGTGAGGTATTTGAAGCAAAACCCTGGCCAAAATTAATTTCCATGTGTTTTATTTTAAATCCATTCTTGTTGACTTACTATTAGTAAATCCACTTAATTAATGTTATATATGCATAAATGTATGCATTTAAATAAATAAATCAACATATAATGCAATGTTTACTTAATTGTTTACTGTTTATAAGAGGAAAGTAATTGTCTATCAATTTGTTTTATTTGCAAGTAATGTTTAATTAAATGTGGTTCATTTTACAACACATAAATGTTTAATTAATTATATTAAACAATGTGTGTAATATATATATTACCTGTATTTAATATGTAGTAAAGTTGAGTCTCTATAGTATAGATATACTGGTTTTTTGAGTGTTTTTAATAAATTTTCAGTATTCCCAAAAATCATTGCTACCTAAGAATGACAATAATATCTCGAACATTTTTTAAAAAATGCTTTCAAAACTGTAACCAATACGATTATAATTCAAAAATGGTCCACAAAAAACCCCGACACAGCTTTAAAAAGCTCTGAATGTACTATATACTATATTTCAAAAAATATATTTAAATAAATTAGATCTAATAATTTTAAAACAAACCCATTTTCAAATTTAATTATTTTTTATTATATGAAAAAAAATATTTAAATGCTTATGCCAAAGAATACATTTAAACACAATAACAAAGCTAAAATATAACTTAAAAGCACGTCTTCTCACAAAAACACTTTCATTTCAACTTAGGCTAGGAGCCGTCGGATATGACTCATACTCCTGAAATATACATAGATCGACACACCAGTTAGTCAGCTATTATAAAATAAGTCTCTTTTTTAGAGTTGTTGAGCAAATTATAATTTGTCTTTTGACCAGGATTTTGCATCAAATACTCCCCTGTGTGGCGGCACTTTTAAGCATCTTTAAAGAATATTTAATATAAAATTTATTTAATTATAGTAGTAAAATTTATTAATTATTTTATTTATTTCATTATTACAGTAAATTTTACTTTTCATACAAAATAATTTTCTTGATCACATTTAGAAAGCCCAACAAAACAGTCGAAACTGAACATTTTTTAAAGTAGTTATTTTCTCAATTATTTACACAGATGTAGCTTTTTTCTCATTAAAAAATGTTATATGAAAAGTTTGCAGTTAAAAACCTTTCCATTTACAGATAGCATCACAATACGTTCATTTACATTGTTTTTATAAGAATTGCGATATTTCTAATTTTTCCTGTAAATATTTTACAAAACAAAATCTATAACTACCGATTTATTAAATCAGTTTTAATGAAACAAAAACTTATCTAATTCCCAAATTTTTATTATAATTTTTTTCTAATATATCTTCTATTATATCATGTAAATATTTTATAAAATTGCTATTGCTACCGATTTATTAAATCAGTTTTAATGAAAGAATTTATCTAATTTCCATATTGTTATTATGAAATTATTCTACTACAGCTTCAGACACTGAGGAAGATAATTATTGTGGAGGAGCAATTTCTTGATTCATAATTTAGAGTTCAAAGGGGTTATACTACAAATATCTCAAATATTGAGCTCATCCTTTGATAAAAAATATTTTTTTTTCTTTTGAATATTCGTCGAAAGCTGACGCGTTAGCATTTAAATAAATAATACGTAAGCTTATACATTGCAATTTCCATTATGAATTCATGTAAACGTTTAATATGATTAAATTAAATTCTTAAAATGTCCGTCATCATTGTCAAAAATTTTCTGTAACCGCAAAACCACACTTATTAAACAGAACGATACTGGCAAAACATACGAAAAACATGGCGACGAATGCTTTCTTCCATATCTGCTGCAGACACGTTTACTGATGATAGAAACTTACTAATAATCTGTAAATTTATAAATTTTGTAGAATTTGATTTTTTTTTATATAAGATTACACAATTTTTATTTAATCTAGGTCTAGCGCATTATTTCAATTATCTGTAGTTAATATTTCGTGTAATTCATAGCGGTAAAACGCACGTCAGAGCACTCTGAATTGTGTAACATATTTTTCGCAAAACCTGTATTCCAATTTTGTAAAACAATAAATTTAATTTAGTTTCATGGTCCAAATCTGTTCCAGAAACTTCCATATGTTTTTTTCAAAAAATTAAATATTTAATAAATATTGAGCATATTTGTTTAATTTTGTTAAGAATAATTTATGTTTATTCCGTGTAAGGAACATCCATGTGTATCAAACATTTCATTAATTTAATGTATTAAAATAAGAAATATTCAAAATACAATAAGTTAAAACAAAATCAAATCTTAATTGATAATTACTAATATAATGATATAAGGTGTTTATCAATGTACATATATAATAAGTACAGTCAAGATTATATTCAATTCCATATGTCCATATGCATTTGCTTATTTTAGATATATTTTATACAACAGCATATGGATGCCCATAAATGTATATAAGTACATATAAGAATTTCTAAATTTCACCAAAAATACATATTTTGTATAATTTTCATTTAGCAAAAGACTTGGCATAACCCTGGAACTCCTATACACTACATCTTCGGTAACTGCCCTCTTATGTAATACCATTTTAACTTCAATAAAAATAAAACATTAAAGAGAAACCTACAACGCGTGCTATTAGACGCCTCCAATTACGAAAAGTTAGATAAAAACTATAATGTCCTAAATAAAAACTTTTCATATATCAAAGAATTATTATAAACTATATAAAATTCTAGATCTATAGATTTTAAAAACTATATTTTAAAAGACTAGTGCATAATACAATTGAAAATTTTTCAGTACAATATTATTATTGTAAATATCTATCTTTAATATTATGTAATCTTACCAGTATATTCATATAGAACTTATATACATGTAATAACTTTCGGCTCACCCAGCAATAAGCAGTATTGGGTAGCTCGTGTTAATTAATTAATTTTATTTATTTATTTATTTTTTAACTTACTGGGGTTCCTGGTAGATATAGGTTTTCCCCTCGTGGACTCATAGGTCCTATGCCGAGAGGTTGGCTGTCCACGAGTGGGAGGTTTCTGTTTCTGTTTCTGTATTTATTAGTAATGCTGCATCGTTTATGGTCAAATCTGCAAACTCATTAAAAGTGTTCTATCCCATTTTAATTCATGCGACGTGTTTGGCCAACGATCTTCACCGCGTCGTTGAACAAATCAGGGAAAACATGGATCAAGTAAATTAAATTACGTCTTGCATTAAGAAAATCTTTTTAAAATAACCAACGCAAGTAAAATTTGTACAAGGAAATGTTTTTTTTTTAACATTTCGCTTACTTTCAGGACCAGTATTAAGATGATGGGGAAACTAGACTGATGTAAATATATTGTATGGCAATTTTTTAAATACTATGCAAAATTTGCTTAAACATTTGGCAATTGAGACTCTGGTGCGATTTGTATAGATAAGGATATTTTATCAGATAATAATGTTAAAAAACTATCAACAGTGTTTGAAAATCAATTTTCATGGTTACCCGAAGCGTTACGAAAAACGAGAAACGAGTGACATATTTCTCTGTGTTGCAGGTACAGATATAGAGAAAGTCCATATCTGAGAGATCATATATCTTTAGTTGCAGGTGCAATAGGATAAAAATTGCTAGAAAATCCTAACAAAAATTAAATAAATTTCCTGTCTTCATAAGGCTAAAACAGATTCAATAATGGAAAGGAGTTGGAGTACCAGAAGGAATCAGATCATCTATTGTAAAATGCTACAAATATTGCCTTATTTTATCAGTAGATGTTCAAAGAACATTTCCCTCACTAGAAAACTTTATAGGCGATCAAACACAAAAGTTTTACTTTGTGAAATTTGGAAGAATATATAATTATATATAGGAACAAAAACTATTCCCGATAAAGAAAACGATTTACATTCATTTTTAATTATACCTGCCTATTTCTAGTATGTTCATTTATAGTGAAAATGCTTTCCTGTAAAAATTAGAAATAAGTGACAAGTTATTGGTGAAGGTTTTTGTGTATTTTAAAATTTGTAATGCATTTTTTTGCATAATTTAACTGATGTAGAGCATATTCTTTCATATTTTAAAGGTATTAGTGTATATTTGCTTGCATATAGGGGCCTGTTTTTAGAACATTTAATCCAAAATTTGAAGCAAATAATTTACGTATAATTAGAACTTCATCTTTACAAATACTATAGCTTACAAAATACAAAACTTAAACTGTTTTTAAGGGGAAGTAGAATATATATGGTTTCAAAACAGTACGCATTTTCTAAACTCATAAAAAATTCTATAAATTAGAAATTGGTTTCAATTTTTTATAAATTTTACTTCCAGTAAAATCATTATTTATATTTTTATAATTTAATCAATGTCAAAGATAAGTAGACACACCCTTTTACAGATTATCTGAATGAATAATAAGCTAAATAAACTGATAAAGTTTTTTCTGCCCATCAGACATTGTTTAAGTAAAAGTACATTTGTTAAAAACCTTGTTTCAGTGTATTAATGACAAAGTGATGAAAGAGTTTTGCTGATGAAAAATGTTTTTGCGAGCAGAAAAAAAAAAAATCTTTGCAATTAGTCATAAAAGTCTTGTTAATTATGGATATTTAAAAAATTATCTTTTAATCTTTTAATCTATTCATCAAATTATTCTAATTTCATTTTTGTTTAAATATATAAAAAATTTTAAAAGGAATTACCGTATTTAATAATAGCTTTAAAGTTAATTTTATACCGAAAAATATAATAACGCTATTACTTTTCTGTTTTTTCAATTAGATATATTTTAAGAAATAAACTTGAAATATATTTAGAATATTAACTATACGGAAAAATCGAATGAAGCATCATAAAATACATAGAGTCAATTAACCATTTTATAAAGGAAAATAGTCTCCTAGATAGTACGATCAATTTCTACTCATAAAAAAAATCTATTATGAATTAGAATTTTCTTCAAAACATTTAATAATTATGTACTCAATAAAGTCATAATTTATATTTTTATTACTTAATAAATGTAATAGATAAATGGGCATATTTTTGGACATTTCCTTAGTTCATTACTTAAAAGATGAAACCAGTGCTAAAATGAAGGTCTCACAACTCTCTATTAACACGAGAGAGATCGCATGGGGCACAGAGTCACCCCATTCTTAGGAAAACATCAGTCCCGCGAAAAATGTTTATCTGTAATCAATCATCCTATCAGTATCCTCCTGCTGATTTTCCCCTTGCTAGGTGTAATTTTCACATTCCTTTCCTTTCTGCGCATGAAACAATCATTTCTTGGAACCCATGTAAAAAAGGGGGTGACACATTCTCCACATGTGACCGTTATTGCTTCGAAATTTCTCATTCGAAGCAACGTAGTTTTATGTTCTGAAGTGTTATGTACTTTTTTGCGTTGAATTATTTAATAAATAATGGCGTTCAAATGTAACTTATGGACTATTAAAAATATTTGGAACGTTTGAGAAATCTATTAGATGAAATTGAGTCTTCTGAAGAAGAAATTGATCAAGCTAGTGAAAATAAACCTCATGAGGAAATATATACAGTTCTCAAGACAGCGAAAGTGAGTTTGGGCAAAAGGATAAAGATTACAAAAATTCTGATTCAGAAGGAAGTATTTTTGTTAGCAAAAATAAAACAGTTTGGATAAAAGAAAAAAGAAATCAAAAAGTGAAAAGTGAAAACGTGATCTTAAAATATAATAAGTCATTTAGCAGGAGTAAAAATTATCGCACGCAATATAACAAAACTAAAGAGATCTAAAGACAATAAAACTACAATTTCTTGCATAAAGTATGATAATTTTACCGGTAAAAATCATTCTTCTTATGTTTGCCAGAAATGTATGTAGATTTAAAACTCCTGATAAAGGTATGTATTGATTGTAAAGTTTTCATAAACATTAAAAAAGTTTTTTAACTAAAGAAGTATACATTCTTAATGATTTAATGAACTTATTGTTAAAGTCAAATGATATATTTCTTGTTTCTAGCACAATATTTGTATAAAACTGATTGGGGTGACCCAGTCACCCCGCGCGATCTCCACGTCAGTGCTGGGTGCGCGCCTTCTATTGGGTTAAAAACATAGGGTTACCTGCTAATATCTGGGTATCACCAGTACATTTGTTAAAAACCTTGTTTCAGTGTATTCATGATAAAATGATGACAGATTTTTGCTGATGAAAATTATTTTTGCGAGAGGAGAAAAATTTTTTTTTTGCAATTGTCATAAAAGTCTTGTTAGTTATTACCTTCAAAAATTAGCATTATTTCTAAAAAATTTTGGAGGTCTCCCACTGGTTGTACCGTACGATAGACATTGAAAATGTAGCGGTGTGTCTAACTACTATTTTATGTAAGGTAAAGCTAGGAGAGTATGTGCACAATTCAAAAGAATAGCAATAAAAAATCTAAATATTACTTTTTGCTAAACTATCCATAAATATTTTTTACTTCCTTTATTTTTTATACATTTTCATTGCTATTTTGTTGTTATGTTGCAATTTAATAGAACAGTTGTAATAAAACCAAGAAACTTATTTTGCGCAATCTCTCCTTACAGGGTTGGTGTGATTGCGCACATGGGTAGGAGAGATTGTTACTAATACTAACTGCAATTAAATTGTTAACAATAATAATTACACTTAAATGACATTGCTGTAAGGATTTTGTGAACAAATTTTATTGCATTGTTTGTGAATATTTCAACCTAATGCTTAAAGAATCAGAAAACGGAAATAATTTAAAAAACGATTAAAAAATTTTAATTAAAGGAAAAAAAATAAAGAATCAGAAAAAGCAAGTCCAGGTAAGATTACAAAATAAAACTATGGAACTTAATAACACTTAAAATTAGTCCATTTTCATTTTTAATTTTTTATACAAATTTACCAATAAGCTGCGTAATCTCTCCTAGCATGGAAACTAATGGGAACTATGCGCCATCTCTCCGAAGTAGCAGATGTGCAAACACGCCAATTTCGGTAGGAGAGATTGCGCGGCCTTTTATTTAAACATGGCTGCTACTAAAACGAGCCGTTGATGTTCACATTGTTAGTCTAGATTAGTAGCTTATGAGAAATCCTTTAAGTTTAAAATATTTTGTACTATTGACATTGTATAGAAATTCTGATGAATAGCTATGAAAATTCAAGACTTACTTTGGGAAAACAAAACAAAATAGCAATATTTTATCTTAGACGCGCAAAGCAATCAACGTGCACTTTCAAGTAGACACTCCACTACTGCTGTTGTACAACTACCTGGAGTCGTTGCGCTCTCACTCTATTCCTCCCCCCTCCGAACCTCTATGTGCACAATCTCTCCAACCGTGCCATCTCTCCTGGCTTTACCTTAATGTTGTGGACGGGTGAGTTTCGAGATTTTGCGTGCGATTGTGGGCTGCTGAATCCTAACATTTGTACGTGAGTGAGACCTATCCTGTCATTTCCTTAAGTTTTGCAAAGTACGTATGTATTTTCGAGAATCTGATTCCAACTTTTACATTTGAAATGATATGTTATATTGACAAATGTAATTGTGTATTAGCTATATATAGTGTGGTAGTAGATTTATTCAGTGGATTTAGAACGCATCTTGCTTCCGAGTTTATAAGTTCTCTCGTGAAATTCGAATCACGTGTAGAGTTCTGGTAGAATTTCTGATTAGCATTTGGACAGAGTTTTAAGCTGTGAGTTTTCGCCAATTATGCAAGATGTTGAGATTTCTCTTTCGAAAAAAAATCAAAATTACAGTCCATGGGATTCTATTTATAATGATGTTATCTGCTCAATACAATTTCTCACGTTTCTCTAAAACGAACAGTAAGTTCATTTGGAGCTGAGTTAAAAAAAATAAATTTAATATCTTTTTGTAAACGATTTTCCCACCGAGTATTTCACAAAATTGAGTTTATTTTGAATTATCTGTATTTTGTCTACCCGCTGTCTTGCTAATTTCTTGTTTACTGTTATAAATTGTTGTGTTTCGTTAAATCTGGGACATGGTCTCCTTCCCAGTTAACAGTCTCGAAGGGTATAACACAAAAAAAAATCTGATCTTTTTACAACAAAAACATACTGAGTTATGATACTTCGAATTTTATGAATTTTCCGTATTTTCTGGCACTAAAAACTGAAAGATGCGCTTATTGTATTCTGTATCTTAAGGTAAAATTAAAACAAATAGCTTCCAAGACAATATAAGTAAAAATATTTTCTATTGATAAAATATATATAAAGCTTTATTCGAAACATTTAATTACATAGCAGCAGGCATGTTATATGGGAGATGCTAAGGGGGAATGCCCCGTCGAGGAATTCGAAATTTTTGAGTGTATTAATCAGCACAAAAACGCAAAAGAATTCAGAAGTTTCGCAAAAGCTAAAATAACTCGGCAGATTTCATTACAATATAAATATTAGTATAAAATGAACATTTTTTGCACAAAAAAAAAATAATAATCCAGGGAAAAAACGGAATAATCAATTAATCAACCAATATTTCAATGAGTTGTAAGTTTTCCAACTGGACAAGAAATGTCCGGGCCAGGATTCGAACCTGGGATCTCTTGGCTGAATCTGCCATGCTCTACCAATTGAGCTATCCCGATTGAATCTGGTGGACAAAATTCATCCAGTTAACCTTATTGATCATAGCATCTGGTCTGATATTTGAATCAGCTCAACAGATTAGATCGCAGGTTATGGAACTCCAGTAAACGCTGGATACGCGATTACACTAGATTAATTTTAACACAATGTTTTCTGTTAAAATTAATCCAGTGCAATCTTTCAATGCTCAAAAACTCGTAAAGTATTTGATGGATTTTTAGGAATTTTACAGGAATTGAAAGGTCTGATTAAGATTTATAAATGATAATAATTACATTTTTAGTTTCTGACTGATAAATGTGAATTTAAAAACTGGATTGGTAAGTCTTTTTCTCCAAAAAATAGAAATATCTTATAAAATGCAAATACAAAACAACGGGTCGCTACGCTGCTATTCATCAATAAAGTCATCACTTATTTTTTTTAACATTTAATCAATGTCAAAAAAAAGTAGACACACCCTTTTAAAAGTTAGTTGAATGAATAATACGTTGATTAATATGATTAAGGATTTTTTTTTGTCTCTCTGAAAGTATTTAGGTAAAAATACATTTCTCAAAATTCTTGTTTCAATGTATTCACGAATTAGAGGTGAGAAAAGTTCTCTGATAAGGATTGTTTTTGTGAAGTAATTTTTTTTCAATAATTATTACCGTCTTGCTCGTTATTATAATGAAATGAACTATTCAGAACTACTACCAATTCGGTTTAATTAAATTTTAATTAAAATTCCCCAAATTTCTCAACGAATACGATTTGGGTTACTAATTAAAATAATATATTTTAATATTTAAAACTAATAACAAATCTTCTATTTTCTAGATAGTTATCGTATTTATTTCGACTTTGTATTAATTCGAAATTGTATTAATTTAAAATGCATTTATAACATAAATGTAATACAAAATTAAAAGTATTTAGAATTAATAAAGTAGAGTGAACATTTATGTAATTTGATGAATATTGCTTTTAACGAACACTTTTATTAAAATAAGAAAAATAAATAAAACTCAGAATTATTTAACATATATAGAAATATAGACTGTCAGAAAAATCCGTCTTTATACATTAAATAATTCCTCATTTTTCAACAAATAATTTCCGTACTCCTAGAAACATGCTTTTTCCGCGAATTCTTCTCGAAAGTTTAAAGAAGAGAGAAAATGTCCGTTTATTCCCTGCGTGCATGCGTTTTGGCTCTATTAATACTAAAGTTTAAATTTATTTTAAAAATGAACAACTAAAAATTCAATAAATTATTATTTCAAATTTATTAAAGACAAAAAAAATTGTTCTTTCGAATTTAAAAAAGTAATAATTAATTTCCTCATTCATTTCAAATTATTTGCAATTTATTTTTTAAAAAGTTAAAAAAAAATCGCATTTAACATATATTTTAAGCAAACAGATTAATATATATATAATAGTTGTAAAAAAAATCCGTTTTACTCAAAAAAGAAACAAACAAAAATAATACTTTCGAATTTAAAAAAGTAACAAATAATTTTCTCCCTTATTTAAAATTATTCGCAATTTATTTTTTTAAATTTATAAAAAAAAAAAAAACATTCGAAATTAAAATATATTCTAAAACATTGAACACATTTCATCGAACCGAACAACTTTAAAAAAAACTGTATAATACTTGAAAAAGAAATCGATTTTATTAAAAAAGCAAACATTTCGTCTCGAATTTAATTAAAAATATAATATCCATATTTTACGTCTAACAATAGAATTAAGAATATATATAATTCATATTTTATCCTCTATTAATAATAAATTGTTAAAACCCCAACCGTCTTCTCATAACGACAAAATCTCCCCGCAATTAATTTCCAATTTGCCAGCTTTCTAAACCCCAAATTTTTAAAGACCAAAGCGCCATTTGAAGAAAACCCTATCATCATTCCAAGCTCTTCTTCAAGCAAGTGCCCACTGGCCGTATCGGTAACATACTTGACTCCAGACCGGCAGGTTCCTAGTTAAATCCTCAGGTGCGACAGGAAATATTCTTAAAATGTAATGAATACTTCCGCAGCCGTTCATAGCTGGCAGCATATAGAGGAAGACAGTTTTTTAAAACCGACTTTCTTCAAATAACGGAAAATTTCCCTCATGTAACAGAGAAAAATTTAAACGGAAATTCTTCAAATAACGGAAAATTTCTCTCCTGTAACTAAGATAAAAATAAACGGAAAATTCCACTCCTATAACAGAGAAAAAATAAACGGAAAATCTTCAAATAACGGAAATAACGCGGCAGCAGTGCTGCCAGTGATATTTCCGTGTTTTGAAGGAAGTATTTTTGGGAGAGTGTAGCATACCAAAAATACTTCTACCCTCTTCTTATTTATTAGAAAATAGTTGTGGATAAGTGAAAAATTGCGACATTTGTTTTTTATTTATTTACAGGTTTTGATATGTCTTGAAAACGATTTGACTAATTTTGGACCTATGTCTTTCTATCTGTATGTATGTTACGCAAATTTTGTTAGCTCTGTAACCAAAGGATTAATGCATAGAATTTCATAAAATTTCATGCTTAGCTAGACGTAGTTATATACTGATATTGATTACATTCTAGTTTAATTGGCACTGCAAGAGGAATCGCCATTACATATTTATCACGATCTCTGTGTTTATGGGATAGAGTTTCACAAAGCGTTATACGTAAGATGCTTAGTTAAAAAAAATAGTTAAAAAATTTTTTAGTTTGATCACTTAACAGGTAGGTGGAGATGCTATGTTCTACTTTTTGCAATAAATATTATAGATGCATCTCAGATTCTATTTTGTAGAATGCAGTGTAGAAATGCAGTAAATTCCATATTCATTAGTTAAAAATATACATGTCCGTTAAACTATAGCTTTGAATATAAAATAAAAGTTACTCGTTGAACAATGAAAGCAAAAAGCAAATACAAAGCAGGAGAATAATTTTTTTTGTTGAAATGCGACTGGTAATATCACAAATTGGGCAATTCTTTGCTGAGTGTTACGACTGAGATTTCGTTCTCAAAAATTTTAAAAAGGACCTTTAATTTATGAGTTAGAAACGGATCAAACGTAAGCTATTTTTCTGAAATTTATTGAATGTTTCCTAGATCTATTATTTGTCTGAGGGTTCCATTTACGTGGTGCTACAGAGTCGAAACAAGGGTTGTGCTATCAGTGACCTAGCACCAGGTGCCAAGCCGAAACAGCCTCCCTTTAATGTATAATTATTAAATAAATAGTAACTACGGATTCAGCAGCAAGTGAACAAAATGCAGAGGATGTTCTTAGCACCAGGCACCTTATAGATTTGCTGTGCTGCTGATAAACGTAACTAGGGAATGAGAACAACGGTAGATTACTATTGCACACCTCAAAAGAAGCGACTGAGAAATCTTTCAGTAAATATTGTTCCATTTTAGGGGCTCAAAATCGGAGTCTTGTCTTGAACGCCAGTGGGAGATGATGATATATTTTCTATACCACGTATTATTTAATTAGCAGGGTCTTTTCGGTAACGTTATAACGCAGCAAGCGTTCCATGTATTACACTAGTGTGCTAAACTTAAGCAACAAACACAAAATGCTAATTTCTGAACACGTGAGTACTCAAAAGGAAATTCTATAAACAGCAAGTGTAGAAAATAGATACTATCCTAACAGAACAGACAGTCGATGTGAAGTCTTCTTGATATCACAAATGGTCACAAATGACACAGTCACTACAGTGAACAGAATATTTACTCTCATTTGGTCACTCCACTGAACGAACAGTCCCGATGACTGCTGCTTTTTGATACAATGAAGTCATCTTTTAACTCTCATATGACTGTCATTTTGACTCTCCATTGTAAAGTCATCATGATAGCTGTTCTGTGACGAGTTCCCAAGTGACAGAAAATGAAATCATCTGGTGACTTTTCATAAAGGTGTGCAATGATGACTTCACAATAGAGTGTCGATCACTGGAAAGTCACCATGCGACTTCATTGTGACATTATTTGGCGACTCATCACAATGCAATGCTCACAATGACTTCAAATTTCAGTTTTCAATTGACAGTGACTTGAGAATAACAATGGGACTTCATTGCAGTGTCACCTGGTGACTCATCACAAAGCGACAGTCACAGTGACTTTTCAGTGTTAACAATCATTTGAGAGTAATAATGAGACAGTGAAATATCCCATATTTTGATTCACAGCAGTGATTGTGACCCTTCTAATCATGTGTGATGTCAAGGGGACTGCGCATCGACTGGCCGTGCTTTTAGAGTAGTACCTATTTTCTACACTTTCTGTTTATAGAATTTCCTTTTGAGTACTCATGTGCTCAAACATTAGCCTTTTGTGTTTGTTGCTTAAGTTTTGCACACCAGTGTAGTTATCCTAATGTTTTAAAAAACATCCATCCCTAATTTCGACTATTCACATTAATAATAAAAAACAAATACGAAATCAAAGAAATGAAATAATTTACTTCACACAATATTACTAACTTAAATATTGAATATATGACTGTTTTACTTAAAATTCATGTGCTTCTCCTATATCATTTATGTGTGAACAGGAACTCTTCTTTACATATAAAACAAACCAATAAACCTTTGAAATTAGTACTTTTATATAATCAAATCTTAAAAAGTTGCTTATTGTATATCTACTCAATTTAAGAAAAGTAATTTAATTTAATACCAAAATGAGAACAGTTTCATTTTCTCTAACAACAGAAACAATTTCGGTTTAGCATTTGTAGCCGGAAACAAGAACCGTTGTTCATCCAAGTTCACACATAGAGTTAAACGTGTTTTCTTTGCTCCATATACTTTTGTTCAGACATAAAATATCAAAAAGGAAAAGGATTTGCATAATAAGAATGATATCATGCGAATTGAAAATTTTCGAACTACGTAAAAGGGTGTCCTGGTCGGGAGTGAAATGCAAAATCTTTTGGATTAACCCTTTAGCCGCGGGGGATGTTTCGATTTTCTTATATAAAACCGCGGCCTATTTTTATTCGCCACTTATAATAGTTATAAGGATTGAATGTCACCGGAATTTACAAACAGATTTATTTCCAAATAAATAAAAGCAGTTTCTTCATGTACATTATAAAAAAAAGTTTTATTTCAAAATTCTGCTGGGAAGGTGGCATTTATGGATTCAAAATATTTCAAAAACCGCAGAACTTTCAGAATGACCTAATAAAGGAAATGATATATGTATTATAATTGGTAAACAAATCTCTCTATTTCTAAATAAAAGAAGATAGATTCAACGAAGAAATAGAATCTCCCGATGCTTAAGTACTATAAAAATTATAGGAAACGTCAAAATAGCGTTCCCTGAGGAATTGTATATAATAAGTGAAACGCGATAGGGCCGTTACCCGCGGCTGGAGGGTTAAAACGCCAAAGCTCTGCTTATTGAGCTGGCAACCTGCTGACGCAATTCACCCCAGATTATATTAATGGTAATAGAAAACTGTCTGTAGACAGCTAAACAGAATATACCACAGGTAATGAAACTCAATAAAACGATGGATACGTAGATGCACTTTTTTATTATTTTTAACTCAATCAAGCTGATTGGTAAGGTGATTATACGATTTGAAACTTTCCAAATGAGTGAAAAAGTAAGGAATTAAAAAACAAGTGCAGATTATGGGAGAAGATCTCAAAATAAGCAACTAATGATATTTTTAATAATAAATGCTCTATTTTAGAGGCGCATAATTGAAGTCTTGTCCCGTACGCCAGTGGGCGAAGATGATGTTTTTCCTATACCATATATTATTTAATTGTGAGGGTCTTTTCGTTACGTGTTAATACAGTTATAATTTCTAACTTGGTAACAGTTTTATTTATTCTAACTAATACGCTAAATAACGCCCATCCATAATTTTAACTATATAAATAAATAAAAAAAAAACTTAGTATGAAATAGATGCGAAAGAATTTATTTCAAAAAAATATTATTCACTTATTATTATATACATGATGAATTATTTACAATTCATGTGCCCCTCCTTTAACATTTATGTATGAACAACAACTCTTCTTTACACATAAAACAAAGCACTAATCCATTTAAATTAGTACTTTTTATATAATCTAATCTCAAAAAGTTGCTTATTGTATTTTTACACAGTAGAAGAAAACAGATTCAATTTAATACGAAAATGAGAACAATTTCATTTTCCCTAACAGCAGAAGCAATTTCCGTTTAGCATTTGTAGCCGGAAACGAGAACCGTTGTTCATCCAAGTTCACATACAGAGATAAATGTGTTGTCTTTGTTCCATACATTTTTGTTCAGACATAGAATAAAAAAGAAGAAAAAACTATTTTCATTAACAGAAAGACATAATAATTTATAATGAAGAATTTTAACGTAAATGAACAAAAGTTTACTTTGAAGAAAAATAAAATTTAAAACATTAGCATTCATTCTAATATTTTATATATACAATCACACTAAACAATGGTGTCACAATTAAAATAATATTGTACAACATTTAAGACAATGTCCTAAGCAGAAATTATTTTTTCTAGGATGGACATAATTCAGAGCATTCTCTTATGGTTATATCCTATGTGGTGCATCGAAGAATCCCGAATAACATGTCAAAATGAGTTTTACCAATTTAAAAATGAATGTTGATACAATTTTTAATCTATAGACGACCCGAATCTCGTAATTGCTTCAATATTTGGATATTGACACCATTTCCACAGGAACGGTATATCTCGCACCACTCTCCGATAATTATGTGATAAAATAGCAAAATGTGGTGCGTTTATTTTTCAAGACTATAACATTGAAATGGCAGGGTTGCCAGTTTGCACATCATTTTAATCATAAATTCCGAATTCATACCAGACATGCCAAATAGTAATTTATTATTTTTTCAATGGCAGACATTTTGTGATTACAGAGTGTAAAAATTCGTCTTCCGTATGGACTAGTAATTCCTGTATATAAAAAAAATAGTCGAAACTGGCAATTTGTTTCGTGTGTGTACTATACACACGCATTAATTAAGTTTTGGCTCCAAACAATTTTTTTTTTCAAATCGGATGTCTGTTCTATTAAATCGTGTAGAGTGTAGAAATTTAAATTATGCAAGAAATAAAAACTGTTAAATAGCGTTTAACTCTTCTAGAGACAATAAAACTCGTTAAAATGATAAAATGATGGAATGTCATCAGGAAATGTAGCAACGAATTGATTTGAAAATAAAGAAATTATTTTCTGCATGTAAATTATAAAAGCAAAATTTTATTAAAACATTATGGATGTCTGTAGTTGGGAATTGAAATTAAGTGCTATGTATAAACCACTATACACTGTATAATAATTAAACTGACGTAAGAACGATCCTGCTTTATCTAAATAAAACTCAATAATTGTTCTCCGAATTTAGATCCAGCATTTTCTTACTCATAAATTAAATTACCAATATCTCAGTTCATTTAAATTTGATTATTTTTACAAATCTAAGAAAATCTTTCCTTTTAAAGAGTATAGTAACTTAAATAGCATGCTGATTTTACAAAAAAGATAAAATTACAGCACTAGTCTAACGTAATACGCGCAAAAAATTAATAATATTTATATTAAAATTATTAAAATTACAGACATTACACAACAATTACATAAAACATTAAAAACATATTAAAATTGGACGTTTCGGATTTACATGAAAATCTCTCATCAGCAAACATTTTTCTTAACGCAAGTCACAGTTCAAAAATATCAACACATAGAAAATGCAACGCATCAAAATGTCGAGGCCAAAGTTACAGTTATAATAACACGGAGTATTAATTAGGCATTGTGCCTGTTTTCAGCAGTGAAGCACTGAAAACTGAATAAATAAAGAACATTTTATGAAAAAAATTCGTCATATGGAGATAGATAACTTTCTATATGGAGACTGTTTTTAATAAGATCATGGGAAAAGGGGAACAGTCCCTACTAAAAATTTGTTATATACAGAAATTCGATGTATGGAGTTTCGTTATAGAGAGACTCGACTGTATATGGCATGGTACAATATACTTATTAAAACATGGAGACATGGTGTGGTTTCAGTAAAATATTTAACTGGTGTGATACATAAATAAAAGCAAACAAATTTCTCGATATCATTCTAAAATTAAGAAATGCACAAGCCTTTTGAAATACCTTTCTTTATAATTTGCAAAAAAGACGTGCTACCAATTTGAAAACAGGAGAAAGATACAAAGCCATCAATGACTTGGCACCAGTTTTTAAAGTGGTAGCATATCTTCTTTCCTCCTGATGAAGAAAGACAAAGGTTCTTTTGAAAAGCCTTGCATATTTATTAATCTTATGGCGTTATTACGACTTTTTTTGCTTTTATTTCTTGTGGTTTGTCAGTCTTACCTCTTCCTTTCACCTCATCGTATATATTTATAAAATACCTTAAATAACCACACTACTCATCTGTTTTCATGTCTAATTCAAAATGTACAATAAGGGAAATTATGTTTAAGAATTTATAAAAGTGATCTCATTAGCGCCGTCTGCTATCATATGAATACAGTATACACTGATATACGGATTTAATATATATACCCCGAGAAACGGTTCATTATGTTAAAAGTGCTGAACTGTAATTATTCAAATACGTATTTAATAAACAATTTCTCTTGAAATCTATAATAAGTACAATGGATTAGCTCGAGATTATATTTGTTGAAAAGTTTGTTTTTCAAAGTATGTACGGTGAGTTATATTTGATCGTGTTACTCATCAAAAGTTTACCACACGTACTGGTAAACGGATTCAATATATAGGCCACAAGAAATAGTTTGTTAAGGTATGCTTCTGTTATTTTGCAAACTATTTGAACAATTTTCAGAATTGTACATTCACACACATTTTTTAAATAATTTATCTTTAATTCTAAAATAAGTAAAATAATCTAATAGGAGTTTATATTTATTCGCAAGCTTATTGTTTAAGTATACTTGGTGAGTTATATACAACCATGTTAAGCACAGTATGTTGCAATTGTATTGGGTTGTTCGGAAAGTTCGTGCCGCTTGGGAAAATAATTTCGTACCGGAAAATTCTCCCCGTTAATTATTATACATTAGATATCAGATATCAGATTTAATGTATAATAATTAAATGATAGAATTTTCTGGTACGAATTGATTTTCCCTACCAGCACGAACTTTCCGAACAAACCAGTATTTCAATGTTAGTAAATACAGGAAAAACAGGTAGGGGATTTGGGTGATGAATGGGACATTTTCACAAAAATATTTATTTCCAATATTTTATTTAAGTTATTATAAATATTATATATCACATTTCATACATTAAGTGTTTGACTACATCTTATGCACAACATTTATTCAAGATTATTTTTATACAGAAAAATATTATGAAATTTAAAAAAAGTTCCCCTATGTCCCAATCAACCCCGCACCATGGATGAATGAGACACAAACATTTTCCTTCCTTTATTCAATGTTAAAGACTAAAAGCTGACAAAAATGTCTCCTTTGCAAAAGCTGAGAGATTGTAAATTGTAATATGATCTCCGGGATTATTTGTTAGCCAATCATCTTGGACTCATCTCAGTTATGCCTTAAAAGGCCCATAAACGGAAGCATTCAATGGCTGAAGCCGATGACTACAATGAGGATGAAATGTTAAAAAAATAATTACAATAAATTATTAATTTATCAAATTATATAATATTATTTAGCTAGTAAATATATTTTTCAGCATCATCTAGGGATGAATGAGTCAATCCCATTCATCCCATTTGAAATGTCCCAATCATCCCCATGATGCATATGTTCAATTGTCTGCCATTTTGTCTCAAAAATTATTTTGTCACAATGGTTAATATTCATTCATTTAAATTACTAATATTGAGCCTTGAAATAAAAAACTACAACATATCTTAATTGTTTACATTGCATAAGATATTTAAGTAAATTCAAATGTAAAAAAAAAAATTATTTTTAAGCAGAGTTTTCAGGAAATGAAAATGTGAAGGAAACTGATAACAGCCATATAGTCTTGCTTTTGGTTCTGAAGCACACTATCGTAGTGAAATCTATGAGGATAGGAAGCAACTAGAAAAAAAGTTTATTGCCTGAAATATTGAGAACGTCCCATCCATCCCTGGTCCCATTCATACCCCCTCTCCCCTACTTGTTTTGAGTAGATATTGATTAACACACTTCTCTCGCTCATTATACGATATTCATGATTTCCTTTGATTAATTTATTAAAGATATAATGTACTGCATGATACGCATGACTAATTCGAAATATTTTATTTTTGAATAGTCTGAGTGCCATTTGTATCATTTAAATTCAAGATTTCAACATTCATACTTATTTTGTCGTATGTCTTCCTGGCCTAAAATAATCTTTCGTAAAATCTAATTAAAATCAAATGTTATCAAAATGTTTGAAAGTAAGTTTAATCATTTTCATTTAAATGTAGCCAACCATGTAAAACATATGTGGCAACGTTTTAAATTAAATAGATGTTATCAAGCAATGTGGAAAATTCTATAAGATAACGGCGTACAAATGAATTCATTTAAGTGATATCATTTTATGAAAATGAGACATAGGAGGAATTTCTATTTAGTATGCGAAGTAAAGTGGATAAATTTTTAAATCTTGTACAATTTCCTTCTATTGTTAGAAAGTAAATTTACAAGTACGAGGTCCCAATGTTTTGAATACCATTTTTTCACACAACAATCTACTTTTTAGATATTTCTTTTAAATTTTGTATTAACCTACACCAAAATTTATTTCTATTGATAAAACCTATTAGGAAAATTATTCTTAGGTAATACTGGTAAATAGGCCATTTAAGATCCATGTAAGCACTTAATTAAATATTAAAAGAAAAAACAATTGGCATTCATCAAAACTATCTAATCGAACCCGTGCTTCTTGGGTTACAGAATATAGGTGAAAACCATTTTTTCTTTTACTATTTAAAGCTGTAATAATTTTTTTTTTACATTTAATATATTCTCTTAGCTTTCCCACTAACCAGACAAAACAGTATTTAGATACGAAGTTAGCAATGATGTATTCAAATACAGTCAGGGAACTTTTAATAAGTGACACATTCGTAATAGCCGCATGCTAGAAGTTCATAACAGAAGTAATCGTACAAACTTTCGTTACTTACAGCAGGTTTTTCGATTTTGATAATTAAAATAGCATAGCATGTAGCTAAATGCCTCTTTTTTTATATTATTTTATTATTTATTTATTTATTTATGAAATTTTAATTTAATTATGGAATATCTACTGGAAACTAATGCTGAATTATTTAACTTGTTTTAAGTTCAAACTAGCTAATCTTTCTCATTCGGGCTTCACACGATAAATGTAGGTTTTAAAATATATGTCATAGTAGAAGATTATTTTAAGAACCATAAAAAACCCAGTAAATTGGGATATAGTTTCAATCAAATTGCTTTTAAAGAAGCATTCATTTCCTATTCGACTGCGTAAATGTTAAAATTATGGGATGTTTAGAAGTTAAAATAAATAGAAAAGTGCAGAGTCAAACTGATGGCATTGAGCTCACAGGCTATTCACATTAATTGTATATTATACTCTTATTTCAAAGAATAATACCCCTCAAAAAATAAAGAAATCGACAATAAATTTAGGGAGGATTTACCCCTTCCCCCTCCTCTTTATACTTAACCAATGAACCCCCAAAACTAATCAGGGAAGCGCCTTATCGCAATGAACCTATATACAAATTTTGAAGCAAATCGAATAATTCTGAATGAAAAACGCATTTATCTAAATTAAGGGGAGATTAGCCCCCTTTTATACTTAACCAATGAACCCCAAACAATTATCAGGGAAGCGCCTTATCACAATGAGGCTATATACGAAATTTGAAGCAAATTGGATAATTCTATAAAGAGTTATCGCCTTACGTATATACATACGTACATGCATACATACAGAACCTGCGGTTACATTAAGTCTCAGACTTTGATAGCCTGTGAGCTAAAATGTGCAGTAAAAGCGACAATTATTGCTCAGATGTTCCCACCGATAATATGAGGTCGCCGTTACTACTGAACATGTCTTTTTTAAATATTCGCACAATTTTTTTTAAACGAAAAGTAAAGAAAAAATATTTCACAGATCAAAAGTTAAATGTAATTTAATAGGAAAATAGCCTCATAGATATGATTTCTAATAAAAAAAAGAATAAATGATAAACATTAGAACGCAAGGTAAAAATAAATGAAAGATTAAATAAACTATCTATCTCTACAGTTATATAGATACTATAGACACTACGTTTCTATAAAATATTAAGCACCCTGATATTTACAATATATTCTAAAATGGTATTTTCGGATACAAATTCTTAGCTGCATAAAAAGTTTTGCATATTGTACAAACAATGACAATATACGTAAAATACCAACATTTATTTAATACTTTAATTTAAACCAATTAGTTTATATTAAAAAAAGTCTTAAGCCCTTGAGGGATGGGTGATATTTATACCATTTAAGTAGAAATAAAATTTCACCAGAATTTATGAATAAAATTTCACTTTTATAACTTTATCATAAAAGGAAACATTTTCCCTTTTCTCCAATCGCAATTTAAGTCTTATTTAATTGTCGTAATTTAAAAATTTAAAAAGCCACATTCAATAATAAAAGTAGGAAAACAGCGCAAAAGTTCGCAGCAATGCCTTAAACTTCAAAAATCATAAAATAGCCTTTCCCTATTTTCAAGTAAAATTTTTCGAAAATTCTGAAGAGAATTTTCAGAAAAACTATTACTTGCCCTTAAAACGTTAAAAATAACAATTGCTGAACTTATCAGGTTATCAGGTTTTGCAAGTGTGTTATCAGGGTTCGTACGATTGTTTACGTTTGAATACCACTATTTCTTTAAAGAAAATTTCGCTGCATGTATCTCTTAATTTTAGAAATAAATAAGGAAAAATTACTTTTCAAAATATCTGGTATTCACAAGTACGCACCCGGCCACGAACACCGGTTATGTAAGTTTTTAAGTCCTTTGAGGAGTAAACTTTTTCTCATAAACGCGAAACTTTAAACTTTTCTTTAATTCTGTTTTGATTTTCAGTTTCCAAAACACGCAAGCAAGTAAGTATTGCATTTAGAATTTGTCGATATTCCTGTAAGAAAATCTAAACTTTGAGATCTGTATGATTTATGAATTAACTTCTTCTCGAAACTTTTGCCGCAAAATAGGAAAAGAAATGTTAACTAACGTGCGTCATACATTTATACACACAAATATATATATTTTTCTTTCCCAAATATTTTTTTAGTACATTTTTAAAAAGGGTCTTTTTTAAAATATTAAAATGTGGCTTCCCTAAATGGTTACTTCTAAGCCTTTTCAATTTTATTCTGAAAATTCTCCTTCTATAATTAAATTATTACATATTTTCCATTTCATAACAAATATGTTTTATAATTTTTAATATGGCAGTATGGTTAGATTTTTTAAACTGTAAATCCCCACTGGTCTACGTCACGCTAATGTTTTACAGAACATACTGGTAGGCATAAACATTGCAATATAATCTATAATAGATAAAATACATACTTGTAAAATTAATATATTTTCCCTAAAACCTTTAAAAAATGAAATAACAGTAAATATTTTATTTAATTTGTTTATTATTATCTCCATAGACTATTTTAATATTTAAAAACAATTATATAAATAGTTATGTAGAAAAGTCATAGTAAAAATAAATGAATAATTAAAGTAAAATGTTTAAATTTTGTTTACACAAAATCCTAAAATAAAAATTACGTAATTCTCAATACTTAACCTCTTGAGACCTGAAGTTAAAATAACTGTACAAATACATGCTTGAACTTGAATGAAATTATGTCGAGTTCCGGGGAATGGATTCCATACCTCTGATCTAGAACTGTGGAATAGAAAATTTTCAAATCATAGCCAATGTCCAGGCAACTGGGCACTGGAAAGCGCGGAAAGGGGGAAAAGCCCATTTCAGGCACCATATATTTAAAATAAAATACAATATTAATATAAAATACAATATTAATATAAAATACAATATTAATATAAAATACAAAATTAATAAACATTTAGCAAATTCATAGTAAAAATGGTATAGAAATAAAGGAAAAAACAAAGAGAAAGATTTACAAAAATAATTACAAAAATATACAATATTTACAGTAGAAGCAGTGAACGACTAGAAAAATAGCCCTACCATAGCAATAAGGAGGGGAGAAACTATACCGGGTCAATATTTTCAGGAAGATGAAGAGTTGCCTTTGGTCTTCTCCATGGAGCCCACTCATCGTAGTTAGAAATATTATGTAGAGCAGAATTTTTGAATAGAAGAAATATTTTCGAAATATTCAGTGGCTTGATTTTTAATAATAGGCCTTATTGCTTCAATATGGAGGTCATGATGTATGGCCGTATTTCTATGGTACCACGGAGATCGAGTAATACATGTTCATTGCTATGAAGGCGCTGGCTGGATTATCTCTACATTTGTATGCATTTTTGAGATCTTAGAAAACTTCGAAAGGATAGTGGAGGTTTGTCGCGTCGAAATAACCACAAGAGTCCTCACCTGACAGGAAAACAATGAGGTCCAGTTGATACATAGACACTTCTGACGTGAAAATGTTTTATTTGAGACATTAATAATTTTCTAAAGAGAGTGGTCTCCTTATATATCAATAAATTTACGTCCTTCCCATACGAAGGCTAGAGGCAGAGCTGCCAAGCTCTCATTAATATTCCGTAATATGTGGGTTAATTTGACCCAGGCTTAACACGTTTCGCACCAGAAATTTTTAAAAAAAAATAAATTAAATAAATTCCACATAGAAACCTGAAATTAATTTTTTTTTAAATCATCCAATAATTTTTCCGGTTTGAAAGTTGTTAAACTCGGTCAGATAAAACTACATATTACGGAAGATTAGTGGGAACTTGGCATCTCTGCTAGAGGGGATCTGCTGAATTTCTGCAGAGACAATATCGTAAACATTTTGAGATGCTAAACTGCAAATCAATGCAATTCTCGCTAAACGCAGTCTTTTTTTTTTTTTTACTGTTAGGAATAAACGTATATTAACATTTTTGAATGGCAAATTCCAAACTTTACCAGTAATGGCGCGTTATCATTTTAGTTATTTTAGAAAGATAACCCGGTCATTATTATAGGGAGAGGTGACAGATGTGCTATGAGAAAGAATTGAAATTTTTGATATTACATTTATATGCAGCTGTAAGTTTAAATGAAAAATACACTGTCTTTTAACATTAGATACAAAAGGAGGAAAGGACAGATGATTCCTTGCGTCTGGACAACGCATTAATATGCAGAAAGGAAACCGTATAAAACTGAAGTGATTAGAGAAGTATTTAATGTATTTTAACGTTTTGTTATTTTAACGCAATTTAATGTTATTTAACTGAAGTATTTATTAGGATAAAAATATAACTGCGGTTATTTTGAGTTAGGAAAAATATTACTATAAGTATTACTAAAAATATTATGAGGTTTAATATTAGAATAGAATTTGAATAAAGAAATTAATTGATATAGAGAAATTTAACATATGAAAAACTAAATTTAGAATAAAAATCAATAAAATATATGATTCTGTATCATAATTTCTTTTGCACACACAAAATGACACCATAGTTCACATAAAGAGTTTTTTTCTAAAATTATACTATAGGGGAATTGTAATTTAGGTTCCCAAATATGGATCTAAAATAACTAGCACCCTTAAAATATCAATTTAATTATCAATAACCTTAATTGACGCAATAACAGAGTGAAAGGCTTTAAACAAGTGAATGATCTAAAAATAATTTAAAATGTTTATTGTAAAGGATTCACGTTAAATAATTATTATTATTTTTTAATTTCTTGGCCACACTGTCTTGAAGGAATTTTGAAAATTCAGATGAAAAAAGAAACATTTATTTTATGGGTAAATAAGCATGAGTGCTGTTATTTTTTAGTTTTTTTCCAAAGTCGAAAAAATATCAAACGGAAAGTTTTTATGATGTAAAGAATATAGGTCTACATTTCTATACACATTTATGTACTGAATTATATTTAATATCAAGTCTGAATATATATTTAAATTTATATTTATTTTATTTTATTTTTCTTTGAATTTATTAATATTTATCATTATATATTGTTCTCAAGCACAGCACTAAAACTCTTCGATGATCATTTATAACCATCATTTTACTATTTCCCTTCAGAATAAAAACTGTTCAATTTTAAACGAAGTATGGGTAAAAATTTTGCACGTGGACAAATATGTAATTAATTTCACTACTTCCGGTTTAATAATTTATTTCTGCAATAATGTAATTGATATGTTTTATGCTCAGTTATTACTTACTTTATATACTCAGACAAATAATAATTAGTAGAATCCTTTATGTTTTGAATATTGTATTCATATATTGAAAGAAGGCAATATTCCGAGTCTAATGACATCTTAGTTGTGATTTTATCGTATTCGGTTAACGAATAAGGGCAGTTTTTTATCCTGACTGTACATTCAGAGGTCATTGTTTTCGCAATGCATCAAATTTCAGAAACCATATTTATAGTTCAAGTTTATTAAATTTTGCATAGCTGCTAAACGTACTAAGATTTTTTTTTTCAGGTAAAAAAAAAAATAAATAAATAAAAATTAAAAAAAAAATGTTTCGTTTGAGAAATTTTACTTAAGAAGTGAAATCAAATAAGTTTTAAATAGAAAGAATACTAATGAAAATATTTGTTGCTGTTCAAGCTATATTTATTTTACTCAAAATATTTTAGAAGTTTTTGTAGCTATGCATTGTAATCGTAAGAAATTTTATTTTGAACTTTGTTAGGTCTTTAGATAGTCGAAACTTTGTCAATCTTACAATTCAAATTGTTGCATGTTTACCGAAATATTGACATATCATTTCCATCCCTGAAATGTAGTGACGATGTGGGATAAAATTTTACAGCACATTTTTACACTTAACGTTTATTTATTTTAGACCGAAAAAAATTACAGAAAATATTTAAAGTAAAAGCTTAATGTTATTTTTATAGTTGGAAATGTTTCATTCGCTTCCTTAAGTTAAGTAATGGGCTGTTAGGGAAACAGCTCTCGATTTTCAATGATAGAATCGGCGAATGCAAGCGATGAATGATAGAAACGATAACAGACAAGTGCACGTGGCCTCTGTTATCACTTTTTCGACGAAAATATGAATTTTAACACATGATGTTTTAACAGATTTTCCTAGAAGTCTTAAAAAAGCGGCTCTTTGTTTAAGACTCATTCCGCAAAGTAGATTTTGAGTTATGCTTGAAGAACTATCCACATTGCAATTTAATTGAACATTAGGAGTTCCACATTTTAAACCGCTGGTATAGCCACCACCTTTTTCAAAATTATTATGCAGCCCGATATTTTTAATATATCATTAAAAGTGATCGTTGGATACATTACGAATTTATTTTTTGTTATTACAGAGTGTAAAAAAAGACAACATACGAAAATACAAATATTTATTTAACCCCTTGAAGGGTGGTAGTTCATTTTTGAAACACGCAATTTTAATCCCTAATTGCCACATTGGCTCCAGAATGTATTTTGGTATGAGATTGTTCCTTTTGTTAAGCACGTGAAGAAAAGCTATTCATATTTTCAAATAAATTTGTTTGTAAATTTTGGAGTCAATCAAACATTTCAGCATTTTACGAATAGACGTACTTTGCCCCATAAATGGTTAATACTTTGATTTAATACAGTGACTTTTTAAATTATGCTTTTAATCCCTTAAAGGGTGGTGAAACATATCAATTGAAGTAAAATATGCACTAGAATGTTTGAATGAAAATTAATTTTTACAATTTTGGCATGCCAACATATAAGTTTTTTATTTCCTACCGCTAATTATGTACAGAAAAATTTGTTTTATTTAGACACCGACAATTTATAAGAAAGACACATTCTTCTGTTCACAAATAGTGATTAAAAAAAAGCGTAAAAGTAAGCAGCTATGATTTGGTGAAAATAAAATCTGTAAAATTTCATTTTCTTATTTAAAAAAACCTTTTTCGAAACATCTTGTGTGAATTCGACATTACAGGAACACATTTACTTACCCTATTAACAATAGTTGTTGTTGTTGTTGTCGTGTCTGAGAAGGTGCCATGGCATTTTTCTGAAAGAAGGGGTGCCAGAGCCCCAAAAGAGGTTGGAATTCTAGAGCTGGTCTCCTAATTTTGAACCAATTCCAGATGAGAGACCTGCACCTGGATTGGCACACCCACAGGTATCGTTTCCAAACTTGCAGGATGTTGGAGCCACGAACAGATTTTACGTGCACCAGCTCCCATTAACGTACACGCTCCCACAGCACCCGCAGTCAAGAGAGGTTGTCACCCTCCCAACCATTGACGATGATCGATGCTGTTTCACTTTCGGTGATCTTGACGGGAACCGATCTTAATTGTCCTCGCCACTGTGGGGCATTAACAATAGTTAATAATAACAATTGCTAAACAACTATGTTTTCTGGTTTTGTTGGTGTGTTATCAGAGTTTGTACGGGTGATTACTGTTGAATATCACTATTTCTTAAGGAAAATTTTGCTGTACGTAATTGCAGAATATTGCGTCTAAATAAGGCAAAAATTACTTTGCCTGGTATGTCTGGTACTCATAAGTAAGCACCCGTACGAACCCTGCTCATGTAAGTTCAAATACATTTAAGAAAATTAGGCTAATTCTTTCCGAAATTGCAACACATAAAGAACTTATACTCCAGAAACAAGAATAATAAAGAAAAAATGAATTGTTAAAAATTAACTAACAAAAAATATACAAAGAATTTTACTCAAGTTTTGTAAAAGTGTTTTACAACACAATTTGTCTTTAAAATTATACAACTTTTTTATTTAAAACTATTTAACTTTTTATTTAACTTATTACTGTGGGATTTATATTTTGTATATTTTATGAAAAGATTTCTGGCTTCAATCTAAATATTTCCGGATGATACCCGTCAAATAATCGATTGTTGGTACATGTAGTGTTAACAAAGTATTTTGTATTTTTTTTCTAAATATTAATTAACAATATGTGATAATAATTAATACTTTAAACAATAACTGAATTTCTGCTTGTTTTCTTAAAATTTATATATCTAAATTTAATATATCTAACATGAAATTTTTAAATTGGTCTTTACAAGAAATCTGTTGTAACTAGTTATAGATGTGTTTCATATTTTGGCACATAATAAGCATTTTTAACTATAGATTATAAGAAAGTAGATAATACGTAAAAGAAATTTGTTTCTTATTAAGTTTAGGTCTCACAATATTTGTAAAGCTCACCAGGTGTGCCTTGTAATATTAAAATAAAACTTGGCAAATACTGTGAAACGCTGAGACATCAGAACAAGCTAATATTTTTGTATCATTACCATTGATTTTTCCATTAGTCGTGTAAAAGTTTTCTTCACAAACCAAAAACTTTAAACTTTACTTTAATATTTGTTTTGATTCTCTCTTTCTACAAACATGCAAGCAAGCACTACATTTAGAGTTTTATCGATTTTCGGATAAGAAAATATGAACATTGAGTTCCATATGATTTATGAACTATTTTTTCTATAATTTTAAGACAAAATAAGAAAAAGAAATGTTAACTGACGCATTTCATACATGTGTACACATTATTAATTTTCTTCTTTCGCAAATATTTTTGTACACTTTTCTTTGCCGATTTATGAAGGACAATTTTTCAAATATTCAAATACGGCTTCCTTAATAGTTAGTTTCAAAGCCTTTAAATTTTATTCTGAAAACAAATTTATGTAATTGGATCATTATAATACTTTCAATTGGCATTATGGTTTAATTTTTTTAACTACAACTTCAGTCTGTGCTTCGTCACTTAAATGTTTTACAAAATATACTAAAAAAAACAAAAAACAAAAAACCATGAAAGTTAAAATAAATATTTGTAAAAGTATTTATTTATAATTTATTTTAATAAAACATTATAAAATACAATGAAGTAAGGGTTAATATGTTTTTTAATTTGTTCTTTATTTTCCATACATATTTTAACCATTTAAAAAATAATTGTGGAAATACTTATGAAGAAAATACGTAGTACAATAAAGAAAGAAATAATGGAAAAAATGAAATGTTTTTTCCCATAAAATTCTAAAATAAAAATTATGCAAGACTAATTATTTAAATGTATATTTTTACTTTTTGTACGTAGAATTTTTTTTTAATATTTATAACTTGATTTCAATACAAATGGTTCTGTTTGTATATGTCTACACGAACAGCATCATACATTGTTCACAAAAGAGGCTCCGAAATAGTCTGATGGTCATTTCTAATCCTCATTTTAATTTTTCTTTCAAGAATAAAATCGCATTCTTCTATTTTCACAGTAGCACATTTTTGCACTGGGACATTTTTTCAAGTACAATAATTTAATTCACAACTTCACGCTTTAAATTCACAACTTCACGCTTTAATGATCTATTTCTGAAATAATTTAACTAATATGTCTTACGCTGATTAAATATTTTGTTTTACACAGTCAGAAGTATAGAATTTAGTAGTGTTTTTTATGATGTAGCCCTGAACAGAAAATATTGGACAGTATTCAATATGTATCAGACTACAATCCAGAAGAATCAGTTGAAAATACAAATTTTTCACATTGATAAATATAAAATTACGAAAAGACGTAAAATAAAATATGCCAAGAAGTCAAAATGGAATATTACTGGACATTGTGAAAATTTTTTTGTTGATTTTATGTGTTTATGTGTTTTATGTGTCTATAGTTTGTCTGTCACTTACTTGATTACATGTAGTTCTTGATATAATTTTTTTTATTATTTTTCAGTTTTAATGCAAAGCATGCAATACAGCCTATGATTTTGAAATATATATATATATATATATATATATATATATACAGGGTGTAACTGAAATGCTTCAACAAACTTTGAGGGATGATAGTACTCATGAAGATGAACAAAAAATGCAATAGAACACGGGGTCGCAAATGACATTTAACCCTTTCAGGGACAGTGGTATGTCTAAAAAACCACTTAATTTTAATTCCAAAACGCCACAATGGCACCAGAATTTTGCTAAAATCTTTTCCATTTAATATTTATGTGAAATATAGCCTTTTTCTTATTTACAAACAATTTTTTTTTGTAAATTCCGGTGCCAGTCAATTTTCAGACGCATTTTCTCTATTTGTATCCTTTAAGCCTTTTAGGGGCAAACTACTTTTAGTACTAAAATGTTGAAATAAATGACTGGCACCGGAATTTATAAAAAAATTTGTTTGTAAATAAGAAAAAGGCTATATTTCACATACATATTAAATGGAAAAGATTTTAGCAAAATTCTGGTGCCATTATGGCGTTTTGGAATTAAAATTAATCGCTTTCATAAACATACCACTGCCCCTGAAGGGGTTAAACGTCATTTGCGACCCCATGCTCCATTGCTTTTTTTGTTCGTCTTCATGAGTACTATCATCCCTCAAAGTTTGTTGAAGCATTTCAGTTACACCCTGTATATATATATATATAATTTCACTCATGGGAGGGTTTATGAAAATCTCTAAATATTGATTTGACAAATAAGTTCGTTCGGTTTTTAAGCTAAAAAAACATACAAAGATTTCTACGCATCTCGTATTATATTCATTAATTATATGTTAACCGTTTTTATCGATGAACTTTTACCTCCTTTCCACCAACTCGATAATGCTGCGTATGAAGAATGTTTGGGAATTATCGACGTTTTCATAGCCTTCTCGTCAGTGGAAGTTTTTCAGCTCAAAGAATGTTTTCCTGCGCGGAAGCAGCAGTAATCTGATGGCGCAAAGTTCAGTAAATATGGAGGATGAGGCAAAATATCCCAGTCCAGGTATTTCAGCATTTAAGCATTCAATATCTGCATTTCAGCAGTGAATCGCAAATGCAAATGTGATTGATCAAATTCGCCGTGATCAATTTATTCAACAGCCAAGCCTTCAGGCATGAAATGTCTCCCAGTTGGCTCAAATGGTTTTTCATCTTTGTGTGAAAAATATTTAACAATGTAGCAACTTCCCGTACAATTTGGGATGAATTCGCATCAACAAGTGCGTGAACAATGCGTTGATAATGCGACTGGAGCGTGACGATTCATTGATCAAATTCGCCGTGATCAATTTATGCAACAGCCAAACATTCAGGCATGAAATGTCTCCCAGTTGGCTCAAATGGTTTTTCATCTTTGTGTGAAAAATATTTAACAATGTAGCAACTTCCCGTACAATTTGGGATGAATTCGCATCAACAAGTGCGTGAACAATGCGTTGATAATGCGACTGGAGCGTGACGATTCATTGATCAAATTCGCCGTGATCAATTTATGCAACAGCCAAGCATTCAGGCATGAAATGTCTCCCAGTTGGCTCAAATGGTTTTTCATCTTTGTGTGAAAAATATTTAACAATGTAGCACTTTCCCGTACAATTTGGGATGAATTCGCATCAACAAGTGCGTGAACAATGCGTTGATAATGCGACTGGAGCGTGACGATTCATTGATCAAATTCGCCGTGATCAATTTATGCAACAGCCAAGCATTCAGGCATGAAATGTCTCCCAGTTGGCTCAAATGGTTTTTCATCTTTGTGTGAAAAATATTTAACAATGTAGCACTTTCCCGTACAATTTGGGATGAATTCGCATCAACAAGTGCGTGAACAATGCGTTGATAATGCGACTGGAGCGTGACGATTCATTGATCAAATTCGCCGTGATCAATTTATGCAACAGCCAAGCATTCAGGCATGAAATGTCTCCCAGTTGGCTCAAATGGTTTTTCATCTTTGTGTGAAAAATATTTAACAATGTAGCACTTTCCCGTACAATTTGGGATGAATTCGCATCAACAAGTGCGTGAACAATGCGTTGATAATGCGACTGGAGCGTGACGATTCATTGATCAAATTCGCCGTGATCAATTTATGCAACAGCCAAGCATTCAGGCATGAAATGTCTCCCAGTTGGCTCAAATGGTTTTTCATCTTTGTGTGAAAAATATTTAACAATGTAGCACTTTCCCGTACAATTTGGGATGAATTCGCATCAACAAGTGCGTGAACAATGCGTTGATAATGCGACTGGAGCGTGACGATTCATTGATTTTAAAATGTTCCAAACGGAATTTAGTAAACTACTTTTGACACATACGTTCTATTACGACATAATACCCGTAGAAACGGCATGTCTATCTCTTTTCCTCCACCACTCGTCTGCCTGTTTTGAAATAGTACAAAAAATATGACGATAATTTACGTTTTTCGCGTCAATTTCCATAGCTACGCCACGCGCGTAATTCAGCATTTTGCGGAACAAAACATTCACTGACAGATTTCATGAAAATTGTGCGCCTAGTCAATCGCACAGTCGAATTACGCGGTGGTACGCCATTAAAAGGAAGACAGACACAGAATGAACTACCTCCCGAGGAAAGGCAGAAGGAACTTATTTGCCAACCTAGCTTGATTTGACAAGCGTAGTAAAATGCCCTCCGCTATCGTCGGAACTCCCGACGTTGTTTTTCTTGTATGGCGAGTCTATAAATACGAATTTATTCATGCAAAATCAGTAACAGTTAATGAATTGAGAGAATATAGTGTAAGATAATATGTCCAAATAGTACATAATTAAAGTTAACCTACTCAGTCGAAACAAATGATCAGAAAAAATAGGAAATTTTGACTGCGCCTAAATGAAAGAATGCAAAAGACATTCAGCCAAAAAAAAAAAAAAATGAAAATAAGATTTTCAAAAATAGCCCCCAGAGGGCGTTTACTAATAAAATTTCGTCATACATGCAAATGTAAGCAACCACGTGATGTATCTGCTCGCGCACAGTGGAAATATTAAATAAAAAGACAAAATGAATCTCTTGCCAGCCACATGCCTTTTCAAAGGAAAATATAGTGCAATTTACAGTATCGTGCTTTACTGCTAAAACTGTTCATCCAAATGGTGATTCGAAACAAAAAGCTTTTGCGGATGTTTCCATCTATGAAAAAAAATTCGCAGGTGTGCAGTGACTGCAAACCCAACATTACCAGAACTCAAGAACAATATGTCCCATCATGCCTTCAATATTTTCAAGAATTTGCGTCGCGTGACAGTTGAACATGTTTTTTTGGGGGGATTTTAAAAGGTACTTGACAATAATTGTCACCACACTGCACAATATTTGTCTTGATAAATTCATTCTACAGTGTATAACTGTGGATTTTGTTAAATTATTGTAAAAATCAATTATACCCCCTCTGGTGGCTATTTTTTAAATATTTTTTTCTGCTAAATTTTTTTCTCATCATTTCATTTAGACGCACATCAAATTTCATACTTTACTGATGAATAGCTTCGACTGCGGACAGCTATGATTAGGTGAACTTTTAATTATGTAACACTCTGTACAATGTGATGTTAAGGATTCCACTCCTTCAGATTATCGAGAATGCTTGAACCAGTACAGCTTTATTTTAAACGTAGTCGTTAATTTTAGAAACCGCTCATTACTTTTGTTCTCTTTCCCAATTCAAAATGCAGTGTAAGGTAAAGCTAGAAGAGTCTGCGCACAAATCAAAAGAATAACAATTAGAAATCTAAACATTATTTTTTTGCTAAACTATCCATGAATAATTTTTACCTCATTTGTTTTTTATGCATTTCCATTGCTTATTTGTTGTTATGTTGTAATTTAATAGAACAGTTGTAATAAAACCAAAAACGTTATTTTGCGCAATCTGTCCTGACAGAGTTGGTGTGATTGCGCACATGGGTAGGGGAGATTGTTACTAATAATAACTACAGTTAAAGTGTTAACAATAATAATTACACTTAAATGACATTGTTGTAAGGTTTTTGTGAACAAATATTATTGCATTAAAAGTGAATATTTCAACCTAATGATTAAAGAATCAGAAAAAGAAATTAATTTTAAAAACGATTAAAAAAACTTTTAATTAAAGGAAAAAAATAAAGAATCAGAAAAAGCAAATCCAGATAAGATTACAAAATAACATTAAGTTGCTTGATAACACGTGTAACTTAAAATTAGTCCATTTTCATTTTTACTTTCTTTTTATGAAAATTTACCAATAATCTGCGTAATCTCTCCTAGCATGGAAACAAATGGGAACAGTGCGCGATCTCTCCTAAGTGGGAGATTCGCAAATTCTCCAATTCCGGTAGGAGAGATTGCGTGGTCTTTTATTTAAACATGACCGCTACTAAAAAGAACCGTTGATGTTCACACTGTTAGTCTAGATTAGTAGCTTATTAGAAATCGTTTAAGTTTACAATTTTTTATACTACTGACATTGTATAGAAATTCTGACGAATAGCTATAAAAATTCAAGCACTTACTTTGGGAAAACAAAACAAAATAGTAATGCTTTATCTTAGACGCTCAAAACAATCAACGTGCACTTTCAAGTAGACACTCCACTACTGCTGTTGTACAACTACCTGGAATCACTGCGCACTCACTCTACTCCTTACCCCCGAACCTGTATGTGTGCTATCTCTCCGACCGCGCCATCTCTCCTCGCTTTACCTTATATTAATTAATGTTGCATCAAATCATTTAAATTGTGTACACATTTGTTTTCCTTCATTAAATTTTTCTGGCGTTTATTTTCTCAGTTATCATTTATGAATCTAATTACTTTTTCTTTTGAATATAGTATGTCTATTGCATCTGCGCATAAATTTTTTTATTGATCAACTACATATTATTATATTTCATTTTTTAAGAATTTTTTTTTCTCATTTTAAATAAGGTAAAGCTAGGAGAATCTGCGCACAATTCAAAAGAATAATAATAAAAAATCTAAGTATTCTTTTTTTGCTAAACTATCCAGGAATAATTTTGACTTCATTTGTTTTTAATGCATTTCCATTGCTATTTTGTTGTTATGCTGTAATTTAATAGAACAGTTGCAATAAAACCAAGAAAGGTATTTTGCGCAATCTGTCCTTATAAGTTTGGTGTGATTGCGCAAATGGATAGGAGAGATTGTTACTAATATTAAATACAATTAAATTGTTAACAATAATAATTACACTTAAATGACATTAAGTGTCATTTAAGTGTACACTTAAATGACACTTATAAAGTCATTTAAGTGTTTTCACTTAAATGACAAAACATGTCATTTTGTTTATATTTGTCATATTTGACCCATGTGCAATATGCATGTTCTGGAATCACTTCAATATTCAAAGGATAAATTGCAGGTTTCGATGATTATGTGTTTTCAAAAATTATTTCGAAATTGATTCATTCGTATGTTTTACATGTAATATGCAATTTATGAAAATTTACCAATAAACTGTGTAACCCCTCTTAACATGGAAACTAATGGGAACAAAGCGCCATCTCTCCTAAGTAGCAGATGCGCAAACTCTCCAATTTCGGTAGGAGAGATTGAGCGGCCTTTTATTTAAACATGACCTTCTAAAACGAACCGTTGGTGTTCACTCTGTTAGTCTAGGTTAGTATCTTATGAGAAATCATTTAAGTTTAAAATATTTTGTACTACTGACATTCTATAGAAATTCTGAGGAATAGCTATGAAAATTCAAACACTTACATTGGGAAAACAAAACAAAATAGTAATGCTTTATCCTAGACGCACAAAACAATCACTGTGCACATTGAAGTAGACACTCTCCTAGTGCTGTTGTACAACTACCTGGAGTCGCTGCGCGCGCACTTTACTCCTTCCCTCCGACCTTCTATGTGCGCAAACGTTCCAACCGCGCCAACTCCCCAGGATTTACCTTAATATGTTTTTGTTATAAATGCTGTCTCCCTACATGTTTTAGGTCTAAAGTAAATACTAAAAGATAAATAATTTTTATTTTGTCATAAAATATTTATTAAAACGCATTTTGATTCCAGTTTCTTAAATATCTTTTATGAGCAACATTACTGAGCAGTACCGTATTAAAGCAACGTATTATCTTAACTTTTAATTTACATTTCATTAATTTGGGAATATATTATTTCCTGTACGTGTGTATCGTTTCTTCATACATTATATTAAATATTCGTTTTTTCTGTCTTATTTTTATCAGTGTTAAGTAATGAGTTATGGTGAAAGTTACTACGCAGACTATCAGAGGTTTTCTGAAATGTTTTAATTTGTGAAATCAGAAATAAATCTTGCATTCTCATTTCATTATATAACGATCATAAAAATGCATCTTGGCTAGGGTTGCTACTTTAGACTCCGTTTTTTTTTTTTGAGAAATTCAGAATTCATTCCAGAACGTCTGAATTTTGCTTTTCACAAACATTTCACGTTTACATAAAGTAAACAATATTAATTCGGTATTTGCTGTATGAATTCCCAATTTCTGAATAAAAACACAGGCCAACCCTGATCTGCACTCTAACATTGTTGCCAGCCACTTAGGTTTTGTATTCAAATTATTTGACAACAACCAATTATCGCAAATAGTACAATTTGCCTTATTTACTTAATCTATCATTAAATCAGTCTGTCATTTAAACTGTTAAACTTATTTATTTAATCTGTCATTAAATCAGTCGAATATTACTAATTCAAAAACGTGGGAGTAGCAATATAAAGCAATCTGATTTTTTTTTTAAGTTGCAGACGGGCATTGGGACTGTAGTTTGTTAGGTATTGTTTATGAAGTACTTTACTTCATACTTGTGAATTTAATGTTTTTATTCATTCATCATGAGAATATCAACTTCATAAATGATAACCTACATCAATTGCTATTTTTTCTATAGTAGTTATTTCTTCGAGTGTTAAGCAAATAATAATTTTAGTTATAGTTACAGTAAAAAAAAAAAAAAAAAAAAAAAAAAAAAAACATGTATATTTTCCTAACATGATTTAATTGTTTGGAAGGGAAATAAATTTTATTTTCACATTTTATAAAATCTCATTTATTGAAATACATGGTCGATATTAAAAAATGAAGTGTTTATGAAGTGTGTAGCATTTAAAATCCGTATGCAGGAACAATGAAAAGAATTCCTTTATATTAGAGTATGTGGGGAAAAATATTTTACGGTGTATTTTAATGATGTTACACTATTTCCAACATATTGAAATTGAAATTGATATCTATCACTGAGGTGAAGTGCAAAATGCTTACTATAGAATACAGTGTGCATAGCATTCATTGTTCATTTACAGGGTTATACAAAATATTTCGGTTCCAGTACTGAATATGTACAATAATTGTTGAAAGTGCGTTTTTAGTTGCGGTACGCGTTTTTTAATTTAACAATTTTCTTTTGCATATTAAGTGTATAAATTTGTGTGTATAAATTTTATATATCATATTCAGGGCTGTACAAAATACCCCCAATACATTTCTTTTTATTAATGAAAACTGCTAAAAGGGAATTTTTAACTGTGCTATATGTTTCCTAACGTAAACAAAATAGTAGCATGCTATGTAGTATATATACAACTCTATAGATCATATACATGCCGTTCAAAAGAATTAGGCTGTTTTTACGTCTTCTGATATCCATTGCTGAAATTAGATACGTGTTTTTTTACAAATTGTTTACTTAGACATCATCTTTCACCTTATTAAACAATGAAATTTTATTATATTATTCTGAATGCGTTGGAAGTGTTTAGTAATTTATGCTTGACGCATGATTTTGTGTTCTTGATACTTATTGATATTGTATTTGCTTATGTATGTATTGTGATTAGAAATATATCATGCGTCAGTATTTTATTGTTAAGTACAATTCTATATTCAACAGAGCTTTTACTCGAAAAATTACAAATAAGTACATGATATTAATTATTTAATTTGTTACAGATAGTATTTACAGTTTAAGATGGTATTCCCATAGATTATAAGTATAAGAAGAGAAAGAAGAAAATTATTTTCATTTTATGAAATCACTTTTATTAAATTGGACATGGGATTTAACATATTATATCTTGGAAATTAATCCCGTTTTTAATATTTATGCATTTTTATCGATTAAGTAAGTTGCATTGGCGTAAGAACAGTTTCATTAAAACGGAATGTTTGTAAGTTGAAAGGGTTCTACATTGTTGTGGCTTTTTTTACATGCTACTAAATTTAATTATCTGAAATAGTGCTTGAAAAATTACAACTTGAATATCATGAAATTAAGTAAATTGCAGTATTTCAAGCGGTCTTACCAACGGTAAAAACTTCATGAATAAAGTGTAAAATGTTTGTCATATAATTTTTGTTGGATAACATACTCACAATTTTAATAACTACAGTTTCATTTGTAAAATATAATATTTATTCAATTACACACATACTAATTTCCAAAAATTTCATTTGTCAAATTTTTTGTAGGATCAAAATTTCAACAATCACATTTATTTTATCATCAATCCTATTGTTTTAAAATAATCTTTTGTCACATCTAATTCGAAACTAATGCAATCAAAATGTTGGAAGTAGAGTATAATAATTGTCATTTAAATGAAACTATACAAACTAAATGCACTTCATTGCGCGCCGAATGAAAGAGCTTTTATCAAACAGTGTGAAAAATTCCATTAGTGAGAGGAAGATAAATGATTCCATTTATGTGTTATCTTAATATAGATGTAAATATCAGATTATACTTCTTTTCAATGTGCAAAATAAATGCGTCAAAATTTATGTGGAATAGAAATTTACGAAAATAAATAAAGCGACGTACTAAAAACTAATTTTATGCGAGTATTTACGAACTTTCATATTATTTGAAAATTTATAACTAACAATAAATTTAAAATAAATGTTTGCGTATAAATGTTTACTCAGAAGTAAGGAAAAATGTTTAATTATTTTTCTACTTACACTATCTCCGAGATTTTAAATCTCAGTTTTCAAAAACCTTTTTTGCTAATGTAATAATACACTTAAAATTTACTGTTTTATTCTTATTCGGATGCATCTGTGAGAATTGTCTGCGTCACTATTAATTTAAACGGGATATATAAATATAAGGATACGTATTTGTTACAACTGCCATAAAGCATAGTTAAAAATGTTAATTCTGCGCAGCATTTACTATTGAATATATACAGGTAAAACATTTTGCAATTTTCTATGCACTCACATTTACTGAACAATTTCAATTAATTTCTACAATAAGCAAAATGTGATTATATGATGTTTTAGAGTAACTGCGGGAGAGTCTCCGCATCCGGGATAGATGCTACACCCTTTGTATTTTATGTAATTATGAATAATTGACAGTCAGACGCACAGTATAGGTGCGCAGTGAGATTACTTTAACCAGTGTGTAGCGTGAATCCCATTTCGATGTTTACTTGTAGCTGCACAAGCCTTATTTTGAGGTAAGCGCATGATTTCACTATCCAAACTTTTAAACACGTTATGCTTAAATACTTTTTTATACGCTAACTAATAAATGCATGCATTATTTCGAAGTCAAAACTAAATGTAGCGTCTGTATAGAGTACTGTGTGTATGGTGACACCATTTTCCTTTGCCAGGGCAGACAACTGTGATATGCGACGTCAATACCGTACAAAATGGGATACATGCCGCAATGTGATCCGGTATGCATGCAGCAAGTTTCGTTTGTACGGGATGCTGCGATTAATAAAATCCAGTTCATCAGATATTGATGAATGTTCAAACAGTAGGAAGTTTGCTACACCTAAGGAGAAAAAGGGAAAAATAAAATGTAAGAAGGTAAAAAAAGATAAAAGGAAAAATGTCAAATAATGAAAAGTCGGATCACACGCAGACGTTCTTTGCAAGGAATATGTAGAAAACTACAACAAAATTAAGAGGAAGTATAATTGGCTTCATTGCATCAGTTGTCAAATGTGGTTACATGAAGACTGCACTATATTTAAACATTTTGTGCAAATTGTGGTCGAAAAAACAGATCTATTAACAAATAAAACAGTATAAACACTATTTTTATTTTTTTCCCTTCTCTAATACACTGATGTTACAATGCTGCTGAAATAATAATTATAATCAAATCTTTAAAAAATAAGTGAATAATTTTAGTAGTGATTTTAGTAGTTCAGTATGCAGACTAATTAATTTGAAGCTACTTGTACGTTTCATTGTACCCATTTAGTTTCTTTTTGTTCTTACATAGGTAATTATAGTCCAGATATGAATATTTGTTTGAATATTTTTTATTTATAATTTCATTCTGTTCTTTTGACAAGCACGGCGTAACTTCCGCACAAGAGCGGCGTCTCACCCTGAATGTACGGGTGAAGCGCCGCAGTGTAGTGTTTTAGAAAAATAAAATATTAATCAATATAATGTTTCATTCATCTCACGAAACCCTATTACTCCCGCTCCGTTGTCTGTCCGTCACAAAGCAGTTCTCAGAAGTTATATAACTTACAGGCATATAGCTTACACACTTACAGCTAAATACCTACTATGAAGCTCAAAATATTAAAATTTGAAAAAATCATATTATTTTAATATCGAGATATAAAAAACCAAAAATCTAACAGCCTTTTCCTATTAAATTTAAACATTTTTCGTTATAGCAGTTGCCAACAATTAAAAATCCACAATAAACTTATTTCTACAATAATTAATTTTCTATTGAATGATTTCCTCGTGAAAAAGGAAAATGAAATAAAAAGTTTCACCAATTGAAAAAAAAGATTAATATGACGTCATATTGGTAATAAAACGGAAATTTTCAAACATTTCTGAATAATACAAGGAGCATCAGTATGTGTAAATAGAGAAAATATCTTAATATGACGTCATTAGAGAATTAAAAATAATATAACTCGGACGTCATAACGGATTTTTCAAATGTTTGAGAATAATACAAAGAGAGTATCAGTATGCGTAATAGAGAATAGTAAATATATAATTTTGAAGAACGTATTGAATCATGATAAAAACCCGATTATGGAAATATTGGCATATTTTAACATTTTTGAAGATCTCTATGCAATATGTTTAATTTTGAAATTGAGTTTTTTTTTAAATATCGCATTTAGTCCTCATGACGGATATCATTATGACAGAGTATAATAGGGGGCTTCGTCCGTCACCGGGCCGGTTCAGATATTCGAGGAAATGAGAAAAATAGACCGGTAAATGTTTACTTTATAAAAAAAACAGGACTTTTTTTTTTGGAACATGAAATTTATTTGGATTTTTTAAAGAAAGGATAAAGTGTTTTGAAAGGAATATTAAACGAAAACCCTTTGTGCGATCTTCGATCAAAATTACCCACTAGTTTTATATTTTTTTGTTGCAGTACAGATGTTGTCTATTTAACATTAAATAGAACAGCGGGAATTTTTTTTTATTTATGGGCACCAGGGTTCAAAAAGATATGCGGCATCTCACCTGTAATTATTCTATTTATATGTATTGGCAAGATAGCTTTTAACTTTGTATCGTTAGCTATATTTGAGCATGCTATGTACTGTATATTATAGTCGTACAGTCGTAGAGAAAAAAAACTGCAACACATCCTACTAAATCTGCCGGAAATCATTGTATAAAATTATGAATGTTAACAATCGATTAGTAACAATGCCTACTAATAATAGATACACTTAAGGTTTTCGTAGGTGGTCGTCTACAAATGGAAATAAGAATCTAACATGAACATTTTCAATACTAACATATAATGTTGACATTATATTCAGAAGTTTCCGTCCACAGTGCATTCGATTACCAAACGGAAAGTCATAGGGTAAAAAAGATGAAAAATTATGCAGGTAATACTAACACATAATGTTGACATTATATTCAGAAGTTTCCGTTCACAGTGCATTCGATTACCAAACGGACAGTCATAGGGTAAAAAAGATGAACAATTATGCAGGTAATACTAACACATAATGTTGACATTATATTCAGAAGTTTCCCTCCACAATTCATTCGATTACCAAACGCAAAGTCATAGGGTAAAAAAGATGAAAAATTATGCAGGTAATACTAACACATAATGTTGACATTATATTCAGAAGTTTCCGTCCACAGTGCATTCGATTACCAAACGGAAAGTCATAGGGTAAAAAAGATGAAAAATTATGCAGGTAATACCAACACATAATGTTGACATTATATTCAGAAGTTTCCGTCCACATTGCATTCGATTACCAAACGGAAAGTCATAGGGTAAAAAAGATGAACAATTATGCAGGTAATACTAACACATAATGTTGACATTATATTCAGAAGTTTCCGTCCACATTGCATTCGATTACCAAACGGACAGTCATAGGGTAAAAAAGATGAAAAATTATGCAGGTAATACTAACACATAATGTTGACATTATATTCAGAAGTTTCCGTCCACATTGCATTCGATTACCAAACGGAAAGTCATAGGGTAAAAAAGATGAAAAATTATGCAGGTAATACTAACACATAATGTTGACATTATATTCAGTAGTTTCCGTCCACATTGCATTCGATTACCAAACGGAAAGTCATAGGGTAAAAAATATGAAAAATTATGCAGGTAATACTAACACATAATGTTGACATTATATTCAGAAGTTTCCGTTCACAGTGCATTCGATTACCAAATGGAAAGTCATAGGGTAGAAAAAGATGAAAAATTATGCAGGTTTAATGTTTGGAATTTTTTATGTTCTAATATTAAACTTTTGTTTATCGTCACAAAACAATGCGCGTAGATTTTTAGCAAAACTCAAAAACCATTTGACTGAATGAGCTGTAATTTTGAATTCGTATATTTAAAACGTCTAGAAATGAAATTCTATTAAAAAAATTTTTAATTACAACTGATATTTTTTGGGGGTAGATAATTACGAAAATGAATAATTGTTTAAAAATATTTTTCGAAAAACATATGAAATCTATTAGTATTTCCACAGAAATTGATTTCTAAAAGCTTAAAAGGAAATTCAAAATTACAGCTCGTTCTGCCTAGTAATTTTTTTGTGTATGATACCAAAAATATATGTATTCATTTTTGTTTTGCAACGATTAAAAAGGAATTTAACATTAAGAGTTTCAAATTTTAAACAGACGTAATTCCTAAAGTACTTGTCCGAATGACTTTTCATTTTGAATCCAAGAGTAAAATGTAACGGAGATTTTAAATATGATGTGAAAATTACACGTTATTGTAGAAAATAATCAAGTTTCGTACAATTTCTATATGTAAACGACGCCCTGAGCAAAACTTAAGTATAACATTAACTCGTAGACGTTATCACGTACCAGTCATATCATTATTTTTTAATAATAATATTTTCTTTTCTAAAAGCAGATATACACTTCTTTGTATATCTGCCAAATTTAAATTTTCATTGTGATCACTGTTTATAATAATATTCCTCGACTTATTCTAAACGCATAAACCCGTGATACCACAGAGCGTAGATATTTATACAAAAATAGTGGCAACAAAATATTGCAAATGTTTCTCACTATGAAAACACGAGTATTTTCATGTTCGCTCATTTATATAATTTCAGACTGATACTTAAAAGATAATATATGCAATTATTTTTATGCATCTCTAATTTCAAAGATGCCACTTGTCATTTTGATTTAAAGATCAGCATTCCAACATCCGTATTAACTTTATCGCAAATCCTTTCTAACCTAAAATAATCTTTCATAAAATCTAATTAGAAACTAATGTTATCAAAATGTTCGAAAGAGAGTTTTATCATTTTAATTTAAATTAAACTGAACAAACAGAGTATACTTGACTGAGCTTTGATTGAAATAGTTGTTATCAAACAATGTGGAAAATTCTATTAGAGAAAGGCGCGTGTATAAATGAATTCATTTGTATGTGTTATCTTATTATGGAAGCGAGACAACGATTATCTTTTTTATAAGCATGTGGAACAAAAGTGATAAGTTTTGAAGTATCGTGTAATCTGCAGTTTCTAAATGTTTTATGAAAGTTAATTTATTAACACTTAAAAATAAGCGAGCAGGGAAGACCGAGCTATGCTCGATCAAAATTAGCTTTGAGTTCAAATATCATGACCCATGACTAATATGACCCACTAATTGAATTTTCTCGAGCATGTGACCTAGCCCAACAGTCTTCTCGTGTCCAAAAACCATAGGATGCAAAATTTAGTGTATAAAATCTGAGCCGCTTTTAAGGTAAAATAGCTTGACCCATAATGGCCCATGACCAAAATTACCCACTAATTGAATTTTCTCGAACATGTGACCTAGCCCAACAGTCTTCTCGTGCCCGAAAACCACGGGATGCAAAATTTAGTGTAAATAGTCTGAGCCACATTTTAGATAAACTATCTTGACCCAGAAATGACCCACTAATCGAATTTTCTCGGACATGTGACCTAGCCCAATAATTTTCTAATGCCCGAAACTCGTAGGATACAAAATTTCGTCAAAATCGTTTGAGCCGTTTTTCAGATAAAATTAATTTGACCCGCGTTGACCCAAAAATGACCCACTAATCGAAAGTTCTCGAACATGTGACCCAGCCCAATAGTCTTCTCGTACCCGAAAATGGTCGGATACAAAATTTCGTCAAAATCGTTTGAACCGTTTTTTAGATACAATTAGCTTGACCCAAAATGACCCAAAATGACCCACTAATCGAATTTTCTCGAACATGTGACTTAGCCCAATGGTTTTCTAGTACCACAAAACGGTAGGATACAAAATTTCGAGCCGTTTTTAAGATAAAATTTGCATATATATATATATATATATATACACTGTTAAAAATAATCTGAAATTCACGGTTTTTTTTTCCTGAATTTCACAGAAAAAGTCCCTTTTCACGACAGAAGGACATTTTCCGTTAAAAACAGAAAAATTCTTCATATTTCCTGAAAACAACGGAACAGAAGGAGAAGAAAGTGGCCAACGGAGATATTCCGTTATCTGCTGCATATTTATTTCCAATGTTTAAAAAACTGACATGTTGCAGCACAGAAAAACTAAAAATTCAATAAATTAAAAATTCGAGTTTATTTAAAAGAACAAAATAGTTCTTTCGAATTTAAAAAGCAACAATTAATTTTCCTATGCTTTTAAAACTATTAGCAATTTATTTTTTAAAGTTACAAAAAAATAGTCCCACTTAAAATATATTCTAAACAAATAGCTTAGTATATATATATATATATATATATATATATAATAGTTAAATTAAGTGAAAAAAAAAGTCGATTTTACGCAAAAAAGCAACAAACAAAAATAATGCTTCCGAATAAAAAAAAAATAACAAATAACTTTCTCATTCCTTTGAAATTATTCGTAATTTGCTTTTTAAAGTTATAAAAGACACTCTCAATGAAAATATATTCTAACAGAACACATTTAAAAAATATATAATAGTTGAAAAAAAATCGATTTTCTCAAAAAAGCAAACATACTTTATCGAATTTAATTCAAAATATAATATTCATATTTTGCATCTAACAATCAAATTAGGAATTAATATAATTCATGTTTCAATCCTCTATTAATACTAAATTTTTCAGTCATAATCTTATAACAAAATATCCCCCCACTTGATTTCAAAGTTGCTAGGTTTCTAAACCCCAGATTGTTTAAGTTCCAAGCAGCGATTTGAAGAAATCCCCTATGATCCTTTCAAACTCCTATTTTAGCAAGGGCCCGCTGGTCTTGAGGTAAAATGCTCGGCTCATGTCGCTGTCATCCCTAGTTCGAACCCCAAGGGCAGCCAGGAAATCTGTACCAGTGAGTATTTAATATTAAAATATTAAGTACTCCCGTTACAGTGAATAGATGGCAGCACAAACAGATCGAGAATTTTTTTTTTTTTAAACCGAGGTCATTCATAACAGAAAGTTACCGTTTCTTCAATCTTTCAAAACGGGTTGAGTAACAGGGTTGATTATTGACGGCCAATTATCTACACCAGGGATATAGGCCCGGGGGGGAGTGCCCTTCGTGGGGGTCTTTCTAAGGGAACCTAATCCGTATTTACGCATGGATAAATCCACGTCTCGAAGAAAACCACGAAAACTCCGAGCGATTAGGCCGACGGGCGCGATTGGGATCGAACCCCAGCACCTCCCGTCTACCAGCTTCGAGAGCACAACCTCTCAGCCACTGGTGGGGCCTTTCAAAACGGAAAATCTACTAACGGAACGGAAAAAGTCCGGCAACTTCGCTGCCAGTACTTTTCCCGTCAATTAACGGATTTATTTTTAACAGTGTATATATATATATATATATATATATATATATATATATAAAGACACACAAGATTTGCTCGTATTAGAATATATGATTTTGAAGTACTTAAGTTATTAGTTATTAAATACCAATGAAATTAGTTTCGCGAAATCCAGTATAAGGTAACATGCATGTAGATAATTAATTAAATCAAATAATAAAATCAAATGAAATCAAGACAACGATTATCTTTTTTATAAACATGTAGAACAAAAGGGATAATTTTTAAAATATCGTGTAATCTGCAGTTTCTAAATATTTTATAAAAGCTAATTTCTTAGCACTTAAAAAGAAATTTCGTAGTATTTAAGTTATTACTTATTAAATACAAAAGAAATCAGCTTCGCAAAATCCAGTATAAGGTACATGTAGATGTAGATGAAAATTATATCATGTAATAAAAACAAATAAAAGTATATAGAAAAGAATGTTTTAAGAATTTCGTGTGTAAGAGTTTTTTTAAAAAAAGGAAAGGCAAAACATGATTTATCTTAGATAGCAAAAGTTAAAAGCAATTTGACATGAAAAACAATCATGCGTCAGGCATAGATTATGAAACACTTTCCAGTACATTCAGAATACTATAACAAAATTTCACAGTATAATATGGGGAAAGATGATATCTAAGTGAACAATTTTGAAACCGTATAACTCATATGAAAAGCCAATGTCAGCAATTCCCGTCAATACCTGTAAACTGAAATCGCACTTTCAGAAATTATTGTCCATAGATAGTGCTGTAGCCGAATTATTTTGTGTGTCCCTGTAAATGAACAATATTCTATAGTAAGCATTTTATATTTCATTTGAGGGATATATATCAATTTCAATATGTTTGAAATAGTGTAATATCATTAAGATACATTGCAAACGATTTTTCGAAATAGACCGTAATGTAACTGAGTTATTTTCAGTGTACCTGTATAACGAAATATAAATGCTATGCACATCTTATTCAATAGTGAGCATCTTGTAGTGCACCTCAGATATATATATCAATTTTAATATGTTTGAAATAGCGTAATAGTGTAACATCATTAAAATACACCGCAATTTATTTTTACCCGCAAATTTTAATGTACCGGAATTCTTTTGATTGTCACTGTAAACGGACCATAAATGTAACACACTTCATTTTTAATACTGAACACACTATAGTAAAACCTCAATAACATATATCAATTTCATGAAAATTTTAGTACAGATATGTGAGTTAGAGCTCGGACAGTCACACGGGAGACAGACCGACAATATGAATTCATAGACACTTTTCAACAATGTTGGAAAGTGTTAAAAATAATCTAAATATAATGAAACGCAGTGTGACGATTTCACTAAAAACCTATCCAAACAATGGAATTTCAGGAAAAATGCGGAGAAAATACAGAGAAATACAGAAAAATATTCTAACATGTGGCTTTTTGGACTTTTTAATTTTTTTAAAAATAAAAATTCATATTTACTGTGACGTCACGAGAATATTGTCTTTTGGATTTATGTTATCTTTATGCATTATAACTTTATTAATGCCATTTTTTTCGTATCAATGAAATAAAAATATTTTTTTAATTTGAATTTATGGTGATTAAGTATAAAAGTACGTATACCTCTGAAAAGTTTTACTGGTGAAAATGGCGTTATGCTTAGCTTGAAAAGTAACTTTATATTGATAAAAATAAAAATAAATATCGATATGGTTGTGCAAACATGATGTAATTTTCACTGAGTTTCCCATTGTTAATAATAAAAATTAGAAATGGATCTCATAGTGATTACTTCATCTTGATTGTGTACCTTGATTACATGTTTACGATTGCTTTTTAGAAAAAATATTTTATACGTAAAATAAATTAATTATTTAAAGAGAATTTGAAAAGTAGAGGATTTTACGAAAAATAAAATTATTAAATCAGTGTTACGGTAAAAAAAAAGCTTGAAATAATAACTTTTTTAGAATCTAGATTAAAAAATGTAAGGCTGATATTTTATAGGAATTATTTTTGTAAGTTTATTACAAGTTCATATAACAGTTCTTTAGGAGAGACAAAGTAATATTTCTATCGCTGTGGATTACTCTGTTGTCATTAAAAAACGTAATTTTGGACGCCAGCGAAAACGCAGTCGCAATTTAAAAAATAGATAGAGGAGATGGGGGGATGGATGGGACACTTTCACAAAAATATTATTTTTTAATATTTTATATAAGTTATTATCAATATTATATATCACATGTCAAACTTTAAGTGTTTGACTATATCTTATGCACAATATTTGTTCAAGATTATTACTATACAGATACATAAATTAAATTTAAAAAACGTTCTTCTATGTCCCAATCATCCCCACAGCAGAGATGAATGGGACAGAAATAGGGATGGATGGGACACAAATGTTTTCCTACCTGTATTCAATGTTAAGGACTAAAAGCTGAACAAAAATGCTGTCTTGGCAAAAGCTGAGAGATTATAAATTGTAATATGATCTCCAGGATTATTTGTTAGTCAATGATCTTGGACTCATCTCAGCTTTGCCTTAAAAGGCCCATAAACGGTGGACTGAAGACGATGGCTACAAAAAGGATGAAATGTTAAAAGAATAATTACCATAAAGTATTAATTTATCAACCTATATAATATTATATAGTTAATAAAAAATTTTCAGTATCCTCTAGGGACGAATGAAGCAGTCCCATTCATCCCCATTTGAAATGTCCCAATCATCCCCATGATGCATATATTCAATTGTCAGCTATTATGCCTCAGAAATTATTTCGTCACAATGGTTAATATGCATTCATTTTAATTACCAATATTGAGCCTTTAAATAAAAAACTACAACATACCTTAATTGTTTATATTGCATAAGATATTTAAGTAACTTCAAATGTAAAAAAAATTACTTTTAAGCAGAGTTTTCAGGAAATGCAAATTTGAAGAAAACTGAAAACAGCCATGTGCTCTTGCTTTTGGTTCTGAAGCACACTATGATAGTGAAATCTATGAGGATAGGAAGCAACTTAAAAAAAATGTTTATTGCCTGAAATATTGAGAGCGTCCCATCCATCCTTTGTCCCATTCATCCCCCATCTCCCCTAACAATGGCGATAACGACAATGACAACAAACTCTTACACCACTTCTAAATACCGTTAAACTTCAAGTTTTACATCATCGAATAGGAAAAAAACCTTTCAAATGAAACTTACTTGGAAACTGTCGCTCAATTTAGCGACTTTTTATGTAATTTTCGAGGATGACTTATTTTTCGAATCTATCTCAAGAATGACCTTCTGTTTGCATCGATAATGTAAAGTAACTACTGGAAAAGTTATCACAATTGGAAATCTATTGCCTTAACCGACTGAAAAAGTGAAATAAAAACGATAACAACAAAAACAAAATCATAAGATCAGACAAAAAGGCAGATTTTCAGTTATCGATGAACATAAAATTAATATCGTGTTGAATTGATTAGAATGTTGCTGCAGAATATGCTAGAAATTGTATTTTATTATTTTTAACACTTTCCAATTTAGCTGAAATATGTTTATGACTTCAATTTGTCTGGCCGTCCGTCCGTGCTCTAACTCTCGTAAATATACTCTGATTTCCCTGAAATGTTTGCATATTATTAACGTGTATTAACACTTTCCAACCTAGTTGAAAAGTGTTCATGGCTTCGGTTTGTCTGGCAGTCTGGCCGTCCGTCCGTGCTCGGATAAATATACTCTGATTTTACTGAAATTTTGGTATGTTATTGATGTTTATTATAGCATGATCTCTATTGAAAATGAAGTGTGTAGCACTTAAAGTTTATTTACAGGGCAAGTCAAAAGTATTCCGTTACATTACAGTGAATGAGAAAAAAATCTTTTCAAGTGTATTTTGATGATGTTACGCCAATTAAGCCATATTGAAATTGATATACAATTATGAAGTGCACTAAAAGATATTTTTTGTAACATACGAGATGCAAATTCTTTATTATTCATTTACAGGGTCACACAAAATAATTCTATTGCACAATGTTCCATAGGGAATAATTTTTTGCAGCGTAATTTAACGATATTTCCCTATTTCAAACATATTGAAATTTATATGCATTATAAATTATAAGAAGGAATAAATATGAGAAATAATTTACTGAACCATAATAACTATGCATCAGTATATTATCGTAATGATGTAATATTCAATTCACTGGCGAACTTTTTTGCCTTATTGTAACCTTAATAATAGTTTTGACATTTTTGGAAATTCAGTATTCAGGATTTAATTTTACGCATAGAAACAATCTATTTTTGAGCCTGTTTAATTAATATGATAATATAGTCATATATTCCTTACTACTAAAACAATATCGGACTAAAACTACGAGATGTAGCAAATGCTGTTTTTATGAGCAATAATGAGATATATTATTACCCGATTTTTGTGGTGTATATAAATATGGGCATAAAATAATTCTCTATTTCAATGCCAATAATTTTAACATAAACCCAATATTTATATCTAATACCATTTAATTCCAAATTTTCTTAATGTAAAGGCAATATTTCAGTAATTAAAATTTTTTTATATTTTATTGAAAGTATTTCAAAGGAGTGCAATATTAAAGCAATATCTGTTCCCAGTATAACAAATATGTTTTAGTACTAGTATTATAATTTGGAATTTATCATTTGCACATTCTATGCTATACATATTTCACTGTAAATATTTTAATATAAATGGATTATTTAAGCAATTCTGATATTCCATTGAAAGTACTACAGGGGAATGCAACATTAAATCTACAGTTTTTCCAAATATAAGTGACTTCTTCTTCTTCTCCCTTTCTTTCTATTTCTTTCTTTGCTATTAAGATTAGAATTTAGAATTTAGAATTAATACTTATTATGTGTTTAAATAAAAAGTAATGTGCTTAAGCATTGAAAGACTGTCCATTCAGTGATAAATATATAATGGAATATGAAAAAAAAAATCTTCATCTGTCTTGCATTTAGACATTTCATTTATTTATTTATTTTGAGACGGAATACATAAAAAAATTCGAGGGAGAGAGATTTACTCTTTACTGGCATATAAAAAAAAAAAAATCCCCAGTTGGTACATTTCAGTTACCGAGGAGGTAATGGTCTCCCACACACACACACTGGACGACTACTTGAAGTAATCTCTGTTGTTAATTCACTGGCAATAAAGTAGGTTGTTAAAATGATGTCATTAATCAGAAATAATAAATTATTTTAATAGACATTGAAAAAAAATCTATTAAAGTAAGAATTGCTTTCTCCATGTTATTAAAATAAATAACGTACAGGAAATTAATTGCCTAATATTCTTGGCAATGTCTTGTAAGTATTTATATGAAAATCAATTATACATAAGATGCATATTATGAAAAAAAAATAATGTTTCATCAGTTTTTGCAAAAACCACTGAAACTTTTCGTTAATTGTATCCATTAAAAGTGGACTTTTCTGATGCAAATAATTTTCTATTTTTAATTATCAAAATGAATATTAGCTACAACACATTTTCCAATTTATTCCCTGAAATTAATCTTTTGTTAATTTGTCTTCTCTGATTGTGTAACTTGACAGCATTGATTTTACGAAGCATTTAGTACATTCGATTTCATTTTCTATATTTAATTACTATCCCCCAAATGCAATTAATGTTATATATTAAACATATTATTGGTTATATATGAAAAATTTCCCTACGAAAACTCAAAGGCAATTCGTTTTATATTAAATAAAATCAACTGGCAAATAAAAAGTACTTCTGTAAAAATAGGATCTAGCAATTGCAATATGGTATGAAAAATTGTAACATGTTTTTATGTTTTTTTATTATTATTTTATATACTTTTTCATGTTTTTAAATATGTTGTTAGAAACCTACTGTAATGAAAATGACCACTAAAAATTACAGCACAATTATTTAGTAACGACAGTTTTATTTTTTAAATATCCAATCGACATTCAAGGTACAAATCAATTCTTTATACCACCATTTACAATTTTGTAAAGGTGGCTGTTGCAATCAGAATTGGTATTAATAAAATAACTTCAAAATATACTCTATATCAGGAAATAATCTTTTGTAAAATCTAATTAAAATCTGATGCAATCTAAGTTTTTCAAATAGAGTGTAATCACTTTCTTTTAGATTGAGCTGAACAAACAACGTTCAATTGCTGCATTTTCAGTGATGCAGTCTGGTATCAAACAAGGCGGACAGCTTTTTCATAAAAATATACATAAATCAATTAATACATAAATCATAAAATCAATCTGTTATCATGTAATCAAGACTCAAATTATCTTCTTTTACTATGTGAGAATTAAAACTAATAGATCTTACAGACACTTGAATTGAAATTTTACATGCTTTCAATATAACATTTAGAAATTTGTTGTAAAGGCGAGTTACAGCATATTTTTTAGTACATTTGCTTTGCTTATTTTATGAGAAACTAATGAATCAATCCGTAATGTTATAATTTTTATTTTTCTTGTTTGGTTTAGTTGTCGATACAATCAATCTTATATTGACAAATGCACTTTCCAATAAATACATACATGCAACCTCAAGCTCTTTTACTATAAGTAAAATATACATCAAACCAGAAATTTATTTAATGAATGAAATTAAATAGATGTCAAATGACTACCACATAGAAGCAAGACACATTTAATTAAACAATATTTCTGATTCAAAGTAATTTATTTTTAATTTAAAAAGGCCGGAGTCTGGCGAGTATGTAAATATATTTTCTGGAATAATCTTTCTTAAAATCTTATTACAAATTTGTTATCTAAATAACTTAAGAGTGCAATTATTATCGTTTAAATGAAGCTGAAGAGGAAAAAAAAGTGAGTGATGAAGATGTTATCAAATAAGCTGAAAAGTACAATTGTAGTAAGATACATAAATTAATTTATTAGTCTGTTATTATGCAATCGAGACTGATATTAACTTTTATTACTATGTGCAAAATAAAATCCTGCAATCTCATGTAATAAAGTTTCGCATTAAAAAAAAAAAAAAAAAAAAAAAAAAAAAAAAAAAAAATTCTAAGTGAAGAAAGTTGTAAAGTTTCAGTATGATTTTTATTATATCCAGATTGTTTTTTTTTTTATAAGATACTAACTAATCAATCCTATATGTTAATATTTCGATATTTTTTTGTTTGGCTATTTTGTCTAGATAATCAATCCGATATTCACAAATTAATTTTCAAATAAACCCTATTTCGTCGAATAATCTTTCGTAAAATCTAATTAGAAACTTGTATAATCTAAATATCCGGAGAGTGCTATCACTATCATTTAAATTAAGCTGAACAAAGAACGTTCATGTGATTGCGTTTTGAGTGATGCAGCTATTATGAAACAAGGCAAAAAGTTCTGTTATAGAATGATACAGTTATTAAACAGTTTGTTATTATGTAATCAAGATTCGTATTACATTTTGTTGCTATGTGGAGAGTAAAATTAATAAAACTTGAAACGTTTGTAATGCATTTTTATATATAAAAAAAAAGTTTGATATTTATTTTAAACGAAATGACTAATAAAACTATCAGCGTTGTGTTTTAGTGTTTTAAGTTTTTTGTGTGATAAGAATTGCTTTATACAGCGGCGTCCCTAAGGTCAGTGCAGGTGGTGGCGTCACACCAGTTTTTAAAAATCGAAATAAAATATAGTTATACATGAATTATATGTGATCTCGAAGCAACAGCGGTTGTCTTACGTATTAAACGCCTCGACAAGCTGCTTCTCGTTTTTCCACAAAGTATAAGCGGTCGAATAAAACCAGGTAACTATAGATTTAGCCAGACTAGATAACATCATGCCCTTACAGGTTAATTTTCAAAATAGTAAAATAAGTTTTCCATCAGGATTCCATTCACCATCCATTATCCGCGAATCAATATAAATCTATATGTTTAGCAAGAACATATGCCATGAAACAGCCTCCTTTGAGTTACTTAGAATTTGGTTAGTTCTTTTAATTATATAGTAAATAGTAAGAATAGTTCGTTTATTTATATAAAAAATTAAAAATTAAAAAAGAATACGATAAAATAATTCACTTTTACAGATGACTAATTTTATGAAAGCACCTGTTTTTATTATACATGTGATCTCAAGGTTTTTGTTTATTAAGTTTATTTTTCAGAAATGTTTTTTTTTCTTTTTGCGAAAATACTTTATTTTATTATTATCGATCTTCAGAACATCAGCGAGTGCACTGTAAAAAATTTTCGGAACGTTTCAAGAAATTATCCTGAAACATTTCGCATATTTTACCGGAATTTGAAATTTCTTTATGTCCCACTTCCATTACGGCAATAATTCGTGTAATATTTTTGAAAGGTTTCAACTTTTCCGTAAACTACATTCGGCGCATGCGTGCTTCATCATTTATGTTCCATTAGCCATTTTGATAACTAAAGAAGAATAAAAAAGCAGCTGCCTAAGTAAGTAGAGACAAAAGCAATCTGAACAAATGCCATTCTTTGTTTGGATATCAACCGATAAAGTAAGTAGCTAATTTAAATCTTTTTATGCTTTATTATTTGAATTTTCATTTTATCAGTAATACGAAACTTTAAAATTTAATTGCTTAAATAAGACACCGAATAAAAAAAAAGTATAATGATTATTTTTTATAATGCCTAATTATGAAATAATTATTCTTTGTAATAAAAACTGAATGTATCTGCCAATTGAGAAAATGCTTTTTATTAAAATGTATAGATAAGTAATGTTTCTCAATTTTCTTTTGAAATAATCTTCCTACTATTTAATACGAGAATTGCATTAATAAGTTAAAAACATTGTGACATATATACATTTTTTAAGATAAACATCATATTTAATTTTAAAATTTTCATAGAATTGCAGTACAATCCAATTCAGTTATGCTATTAAAAATTAATATTTTTAATAATTTATGAAATAAAGCATATTTAAATATGCCACAAACGGTGTTTATAATTTTTGTTTTGCTTCATGAAATTTAGCCTTTTAACACTTTCCAACGTAGTTGAAATGTGTTTATGACATCGGTTTGTCTGCCGTCTGGCAGTCTGTCCGTACTCTAACTCCCGTAAATATACTCGGATTCACCTGAAATTTTTGTATGTGATTGGCACTTACTATAGCATGATCCCTATTGAAAATGAAGTGTGTAGCATTTATAGTTTATGTACAGGGGCAATCAAAAGTATTCAGTTACATTATGGTCGATGGAAAAAAATCATTTCAAGTGCATTTTGATGATGTTACGCCATTCGAAACATGATGAAATTGATATACAATTATGTAGCGCACTAAAACATGCTTTTTCTAAAATAGGGTGTACAAAGCATTTGTTATTCATTTACAGGGTCACACAAAATAATTCTGTCACACAAGGTTCTACAGGAAAAAATCGTTTGCAATGTAATTTAGTTTCAATATTTAAAACATAATGAAATTTATATGTATTACTGAGATGCATTATAAATTGCTCACTGAATAGCATGGTGTGCATTGAGTTTATCGTTCATTTACACGGACACACAAAAGAATTCGGTTACAGTCTTTGTTCGATAATTACAGTCTATGAGTGATAAAAGTGTTTTCAATTTTGGTTTGGAATTTAAGTTTGACTAAATGTCTGCATAGTACGTGGTGTGTATATATTCTGTTGATCATATACAGGGCTACACAAAGGAATTCGTACGTATTACTAACTATGAGAGTAAATTGCTTAATGGTATTTTTATTTGTGTTACGCATTTTCCTGTTCAGCTATATTTAGTATACTAATAGAAGTTTGTGGAATATAAATAAATTCATATACAGGGCTAAGCAAAGAACAAGATATGTTGTCGTTTATGGTTGGTAACTGCTGGAAGTGAGTTTTAAGTTGCCTTATGCATTTTTTTTTACCTTAATTAGATTTTAGCTTAATATGGGATGCGTACAAAAAATCTTCAGATAATATACAGGTCCTTACAAAAGATTTCGAGTGCATTTCCATCGATTGGCGAAAATTGCTATATGTGAATTTTTTAACTGAACTAAATTTTATCACTCTATGTAGTATATATATCCAAGTCTATAGGTGATATACAGGGCTGCACTATATAATTTAACTACTTTTTTGACTAATATTTGGAAGGTAAATGCTAAAACTGGATTTTTAAATGTGTTAGATGTTCCCTAAACTATTTAATATCTTCTTTCACCTCATTTAACGGTGTAGTTTCGTTACAGTTTTCTAGATGTAATGGAAAGTGTTTCATAATCTATACCTGATGCATGATTTTCCGTTCTTGTTTAACTCTTTAATGGATGCCGTTTACATGGCGCAAACACTAAAAATTCACAAATTTGCCACAAGTATTTTCGAATAGAAATTTTTGCTTTTATATTTTGGAGATTTTACACGTAAAAATTATAGAAAAATACTGGTTGTAAAACATCGTACTTTTGAAGTTGTATATCGGTGCCCTTCAAAGGATTAATGCATTTGAAATCATAGAAAAAATGTTGGTGCTACAAGCGTTTTTCTTTATTTATGTATTTTTTAAATGAGTAATAAAATCAAGTCCATGTTCATCTTTTGTTATCTTTCAAAAAAATTATATATTTTGTTAATCAGTTTTGGTACTTTCTTTAATTTATAAATTAATTAAAATGTCTTTTAAATACATCATTAAGCCTATGTTATATGTAAATTGTTTTCAAAATTCTTATCCGTTGATACAACCATATATTGTCTTTTTTCATTTAATTAATTATAAACAATGATTTTAATAAATTTGTGTCTAGGGCAGTTGAAATAATTTTAGAATTTTTAATGTCCCACCTTTCCTATTTATAACATATGATAGATGTAAAATAATTTTAATGTACTATTTCTCTCATTTTATTATGTAAAATTTGGAAAAAAAAATAACACATAAAAGAAGTTTTTGCAAGTTTTATGCTTATCTTTTGTATTGCTTATCGAATGTTCTAGCAAGGATGTAAATTATTAAATCAGAAAAAATTGATTAAAAGGAAATTTTATATTTTCTAAAAACTTAAGATTTTAATAAAGGAATAAAAATAATGTTTGCATTTTTAAAAATATATTTAACATTTTTACACTTTATTTACTCGCGTAAATCCGAGCTCGGAATTCAGTTTTAGCAAGTATTTTTTATATGTTTAGTTATGAGTTTCGATTAATATATTTTTGTTGTACAGCTTCGATTTTGTTACCTGATAAATAAAAAATAATATTTTCAGAATTAAAAAAAAAAAAAAAAAATTTCGAAAAAAGACGTTCTGTGAAACTCGAACATTTCAGTATTTTGATATCATAGGTTCCGAAAAAAGAAATCAGCTGTAAACTTCTGAGAAACGATTAATAAACAAAATATTAGGGACAGTCAGCAATCATAATATATCTTCACACTGTAAAAAAATTTCCGGAAGGTTCCGGAAAAAAATGGTGGCATTAAGATGCCACGGCTTTTTTGGCTGTTACGTTTCACAACAAAGTAGTGAAACATTCCAAGTTGGAATGTTTCAGCATTTTGATATGAAAGGTTTCGGAAAAAAGCGTATCGTGACGCTGAAATATTTTAGTATTTTGATATGAAAGGTTTCGGAGTATATGTTACGGAATGTTTCTGAAAAATTGGAATGTTTCACTACTTTGTTGTGAAACGTAACAGCAAAAAGCCGTGGCATCTTAATGCCACCATTTTTTTCCGGAACCTTCGGGAAAATTTTTTACAGTGTGTGCATACGAAACTATTATATCTGCTTATTAAAAGGTTTTTATTAGCATTTAAGTGTACTGTAATCTTTTTTACCATATGAATTTTTAATTTAACGAAATTAAAAAAAATAATTAATAAAAAGAAAGTTTATCCTTATTTAATTGGTAAAGGTTGAGATTAACGAAGGCTAGGGAGAAATGCCTTCGTTCCCCAGGACCTAATCTTAGAGACGCCATTGCTTTTATATAAATATTTTGAGTAGTCGGAATAGAATATTAAAATAGCGATTAGTGCTAATAGTGGTTGACCTAATATGTAACTAATATACATCATTTTTCGATTTTTTAAAAACAGCAATTTATATATTGTAACTTAAGTTTTGTTATATATTTGAATACTGAAGTCTAAAAACTCGATAGCATTCAAAATACGACAAACGTCCGGACGCTGAAATATTGTTTCAAGATTTTTTCTTCCCTCTTCTTCTCCCTGCCTACTTGTCAGCAGATGAATAAGAATGCAGCTATCTTTGAAAGCGGAACCTCCCTAAGATCACTAGTACAAAAGACTCCTTACCCGTTTATTGCAATAATCCCCTACTCTGCGACAATATTTGTAGATTTCCGAGGGAGGGGTGTAGAACAACTCCTTCTCAGGCGCTCGGGAGGTTTGGAAGAAGTTTGCTCGGTTGAGCACCTTGGACGGTTTCTTAGCAAAAGTGCTAACATGATATTATATCTCAACTTTCATTGTTGAATCAAATCATTTGTTAAATCTAATAATCAATTTTGAATCAATGTTGAATCAAAAATGCAAGTTGCGAATGTGTATGTATGAGTTTTAATCCTTTGAAGTGCAATAGGATATTATTTCTACCAGTTAATATATTTTCCTTATATGCCTCAATTGCACCAAAATTTAAAAATAAAATTATGTTTTCCAAATGTATGTGAAGAAGAACTTAGTAAATTTGTTCGTAAATTCTGATGTCAGTCAATCATTTAAACGTTTTCCTAACAGAATTTGCTACTGAAAGGGTTAAAATATTATGAAGAAAATATAATTCAAAATTATTCAAATTAAGACATAACAATTATAACTATTATTTCATGACTTTTATAAGGTTTTGTGACTTGTTTTAAGTATTTACTTGAAAAAAAAGAGAACATTCTTAATCGTTTCACAGAACTGAACTAAAACAAAATAATACATACAATTCCAACTGAAAAAAAAAACAATGTTCGTCTAACATTTAATGCTCACTGAAACAAGTAAAGTTTTATTTACTTGTGTTTCGAAGTTTGAGGAATTCTCGACAACAGTTGTTAAAAGAAGAATTTTTTACAAAGGAGGCTATCTTTTTAGCATTAACATTGATTTTTCCATTAGTCTTCTGAACTTTTCGTCATAAAGAAGGAAATTTAAACTATACCTTAGTTTTGGTTTTGATCCTCTGTTTCTGAAAAAAAAAAAAGCGGAGAAGTTTTAAATTTAGACATTTTCAATATTGCATTAAGAAAAATTATATTTTGCGCGTTACATGATTTATAAATTTACATATTCAGGTATAAAACTTTAGATCTGCTGAATGTGTATTTACCAATATTTTTCCCTATTAATATTTTAAAATTAGTTTTCTTTTTTGGAAAAAATATTGCCTCTAAAATAGTTTCATTGCTTTATTAATGCCTACTTAAAATTCTCTAAAGCTGATGCGCAAAAATTGTGAAAATTTTTGCAACGCAGGAAGGTTGAATGGAATTATAATGAGCTGGTTTGGCTGAAAAACGTCCATTATAAAGCCAATTACCAAGATAGAAGGAGCCTGTGGCTGACGCTACTGCAACCAGAGTGAAAAAAGTAGGTAGAGAAAATAGTAGATGAAAAATGCAGTCGGATTCGACAGTTCAATGTGGAAGCCAATAGAAAGGTGAAGGCAGAATGGGTTCGACAAATGAAATTAAGGACTCCAGGAAGAGAGATAGATGCTTTCCTGTGAAATGAAAATATAAAAAAAACATACAAGAAAGAAAATAACCAATTACAATAATTAAATATTTAAGTAGAGAATTAATAATAATATTCAATTTGTGCCTCTTACACTTAGAGTTGCCATGTACGCCATAGATATAAAGAGTATTTAAAATTTTCAGAGGCAAAGTACTTCTATTTGAAAAATGTTGAAATGATTCAGTGACATCAAAATTAATGAACGAATTTATTTGAAAAGAAGTTAAAGCTTTTCTTTACCTACTTAATAAACTGAAATATTTCATTCCAAAATTCTCGTGCCAATGCAGCATTTAAGGATTAAAGTTAAGTCACCTAAAAATGAACCACAGCCCCGAAAGGGTTTAAATGACTGTTGTCAGAATCAATCAAAGAGAAATGAAAATTAATGTTTAAGTGTTGGATAAAATCATTAAGTCTATGATAATGTAATTATTTTTAAATAGAAAAAAATTTAACATATTAAGGCATATAATAAATAAGTCGAATGCTTCAATTTTGAGCTTGTATTAGAAGTTTGATATGGATTTTGGATGAAAATGAGCATGCTTGACAACATTAAGTAAGAACAGGATGTAAAAAGAAAGTCTACAGGAGATGCGTAATTTTAATCGATAAATTGCTATTTTGAGCTAATAAGGAGAATAACTTATTTTTAGCAGCTCGAAATTTATTACGCGCAGAGTGAATGTGTTTAGACGGTGATGAAAAATAACACCGATGTATTTACAGATTGAGGACAATGGTAGATTGGAATTATTAAATATACTTTTATGTTTATCTATGCTTTCCTTCCTCAGATTACAAAAAAGAATACCCTTGGGTTTGTCGACATTGACTGCAATACGCCAATTTTCTAACCAATTAGTGTTACTTCTATGGCATCCTATCTTTGGTTTTGATTTACACAGAAACAGAAACACAAACCTCCCACTCGTGGACAGTCAAACTCTCGGCATAGGAACTATAGTCAACGAGGGGAAAACCTATATCTACCAGGAAACCCAGTGTCCAAGGACCCGGAGTCGCCAGCAAGTTAAAAACAAAAAACAATCACACGAGCTACCCAATATTGCTTATTGCTGGGTGAGCCCATAATTATTACATGTATATAAGTTCTATATGAATATACTGATAAGATTACATAATATTAAAGATAAATATTTACAGATATTTACAATAATAATATTGTACTGAAAATTTTCAATTGTATTATGCATTAGTCTATTCAGTCTTTTAAAACATAGTTTTTAAAATCTATAGATCTAGAATTTTATATAGGTTATAATAATTCTTTGATATATGAAAAGATTTTACTTAGGACATTATAGTTTTTATCTAACTTTTCGTAATTGGAAGCGTCTAATAGCACACGTTGTAACTTTCTGTTTAATGTTTTATTTTTATTGAAGTTAAAATGGTATTCCGTAAGAGGGCAGTTACCGAAGATGTAGTGTATAGGAGTTCCAGGGCTTTTGTCACAAAGACATCTATCCGTGGTTCTTTTACCAATTTTATATAAAAAGCTTGGGAAGTTTCCATGGCCGCTAAGATAATATGCTGCTGATTTCTGAACACATAAAAATTTAACATCTACCTTATTAAGAATTTTATACGTTTCTCTTCTTTTCGTTGAGTTGGTCCAATCATTTTGCCAATCTGTGATGATTTTGTTTTTAAAATAACTCTTTAGAATGGATTCTGGAAATGGTAAGATAGAGATGTCATCATAATGGTCTTCTGTAATTGCATTTTTTGCGAGAAGGTCTGCTCGCTCGTTACCACTGGTGACTACATGTGCTCCAATGCAGGCTATTTTGATGAATTTATTGGGGTTTTGTAGTAAACTATTGTAGATATTTAAAATTATGGAGTTTCGAAGAAAAATTATCTTGAGTGCATCTAAGGATGCGCGACTATCTGTCAAAATAAGGGCTGATGTAAATTGTGATTGTGTTAACCAAACTATTGCTTCCTGGATCGCATATAATTCGGCTTGGTAAATTGAGTTAATTGGGTGTAGTCTTACTGCATGATCATGGATGAAGTTATTATTAAGAGAGACTGTATATGCACTTGCCACTCCATTTCCCATAGATGATCCATCTTTAAAAATTTGTAGATGATTTTCGAATATTATGTTTTCTGTCAGGTTATCTATAATTTCTATATTTTTCAACTTGTAATATTCTGGAAATTTATAAGTTGCTTCCCGTTGCATAAGAGTATTATATATTATTGTAATGTTGATGTTAAGTAATCTGTTTCCTTGCTTTATCTCATAGACTTGGAATTCGTTTGGTATTTTGATGGTTAAAATATTTAATGCGTATTTTAAATACTTCGGTAAGTTTTTATGATGTTTAACAATGCTATTGTCTGAATTGATCTAAGGAGTCTGATGCCGTGGAAATTCAAGTTTGGATACCAGAATTATTTTTTATTTACACAGGTAGCATCTGTATATTTAGGCAAAAAGGTATGGTGGTAGGGGGGATCTCGTTAAAGAAAAGTGTACATAGGTGGGCTGAGATTCGGCTGTCCTATGCCAAGCCAGATTGGGCAAAATTTGATAGCTTATTTTGAACCCTGACATGAAAATTTCTGTCCAGGAAGTAACAGAAAATCAAGTTGATAAAATAGGGGGAGAAATTGTAACTTATGATTTTTTTTATAATTAAGCCAAAGATCCAAAATTTATCGAATGTCTTTTTAATATCTAGGAAAATTGCAACAAAATTAAATAGTCTATAAATTATATTTATAGAGAAATATAATACATTTTTTTTTAAATTTTACCTGGAGTTATATTTGTTTATGTAATGAAATGAGGAATTTAGTGCATTCTATTTTATTTTTTTGTAAAAATTCTTATGTTTGAAAAAAAAGCATAAAAGTTGGCAGCTATTTATTTGGCACTGAGTCGTGTATTTTTGCATAGAAGAATATCCCTGAGAACCAACCGATCTCTCCTGCGCTACTGATTTTCCTGGAATGCATTTACCCACTTTCTGCATTTCGAAAACTATTATGCAGGGGTATTTAGTATACAATATATATACCGATTTCAAATGCTATTAGGATCCTTCATCGTGTATTTACTATGTAGTGTATATACAAGGTATTTAATGTACAATATTATTTATACCGATTTGAAATGATATTACAGTATATATACAATAGGTAAACTTCTTTATTAGTATATGTATGTATATGTACTGTTTATCTGAATTACGTTACACATATATTTTACTTTACTGCCAGTACATGTACTGTAAATTTACACAGATTTGTTTAGAGTGTATATTAATAACAATTATTTTTTAAAGTGTTGTATTGGATTGACAAGTTTTTAACTGTCGAAACCGTTTAAAACGAGTCGACATCAACAATATTTTTAATGGGGAGTCAGCAGAGAACGGGCACTGCGTCCAAATTCTGCTAAGGCTACCGTATCAGCGAAGTCTCGTTTGTCATATGAAATCCTTATTTTAAATTAATAAAAATAGTCAAAAGTAATCACAAAGAACTAAAATATATGAAACTATCTTTTAAATTTTAAGGAGCAACCCAGCATTAGATTAGGTATAGTGTTTTCTATCGGTTTGTAACTATATGGTACAGTAATAAATGCATTTAGTGCTAATTCTGCTTTGTTCTGGTAAACCATATGTCGGAATAAGCTGATAAGAATTTAAAATTACATGATAGGATACTTTCTCATATCTGAAAATTTATAAGATAAGTATATTTAATGTTTTAGTTGTAAGGGGACCCTCAAAGAGCTGTAAGGTTCCATGTCCTCGATTGTCTCAAGACGGCCTTGGTGATGTCATCTACTGAGTTTTAATTACACCGAAGTCTAGCGCCATTATTTCAAAATTCAGTACTTCTAACTTTAGTGTTACACATGGAAGGATAACTCATTCATATAAAATATAGTCGAAGAAATAACGTTGCCATTCTAATGAAATGAACTGTGCTTGAGTATATTCATTCGAGAGCATAAACCTATCGATGTTCTATTCAATATAGCGTTACAATATAGCGTTTTGTTTTTTTATTCAATGAGGTATAATCACTTTGGCTTTAAATTCTATGAAGGTATTTTGTTTATTTATTCACGTTCCTTTACACCAGTTTCATTTTTAGAAGGAATAACGTTTCAGACCCCACCATTTTGTCTTAATATAAATTTTAAAAGTAACATGAAAGAACAATAACCGGCTAAATAACACGTCTTAAAAGTTCTACTGCACAAGTAAGCCACTATTTTGCCATGCTATTCTAATAAACGCAAGACGGTATAAACATTTTGCTTATTTACTTTTTAAAAATGAAGTAAATTAATCTTAAATTAATGAAATAAATTTCGTTAGAAAACAGGAATAAAATAAAATAAATTATTTGATTAATGCAGTAAGTTGTCTTTTGCTTAAGTTTTAAGTATATTAAGTGGGTGTGACTCGTACTACGTATTCATACTTGACAACTCTCTCGTTCTTAATGGCATACTCCCGTTTAAATAAACAATTTTACACAAACAAATTCATTTAACGAAGGAAATTAAGCAGATTTCAAACGACTACTACATAGATTCACGACATGCTTAATCGAATAAATTTGATGATTCAAAATCGGATTTTTTATTTAAAAAAACCAAAAGCTTGGTATTTAGGGAAAATACTTTTTTGTTTTAATATATATGTATAGAAGTAAGCCAGTTGTACAATGACTAATACACATATTTAAAAAAATGTGAAAGAAAATTCATTAAAATTGCTGATGACACTATGACATTTCCCATTTGGTCATCTGCATATATGCGGTGGTAAACGCAGATTTCATTTCGTTTCAGTATTTTTCTTCTTCAATGCAAATGAGTATAGAAACAACAATTAATTAAATGTAATTCGACGACTTGTTATTTTAAATTAAAGCATCAATTTGCTTCATGCATAATCATTGTGCTTTTTATTTAAAAAAAGAGCCGTGTTACAAGTATTTTGTTATGTGTCTGATGAAACCAATTAATTTAAACATGTTTTTTACTAGGCTATTAATTACTTTTCAGACGAAAATGAGTTTTGCATAAAAGTTATTGCGATGAAATGACACTGCGAACATTAAGAATAACTAAAAACATTATTTAAAAAATATATTAAATTCTGTTTATTTTAGGCTTGAAAATGAGAGCAGTAATGGTTAATGAAGCTGTTTAACTTTGGTAACTATTAATGATGACTGGATTAATCATATTGAACGTAACATATGTTTTTTCGCCAATGTGTTAGTAACATTTGAGATATTCTAAGTAAAAATAGGACATTACTTTAATGATATTACTATTACGTTTTTTTGTAAATTAGCTATCCTCATTGGGGGCATAAACATCTGGGGCAAAAACGAATGTCACATATGCTGCCATCAAGTGACATTAGAAACAAGTTATATATTGGATATTATAATTTACAATATTAAGCAACAGATTACACTGTTAAATTTATTTTAACAAAAATGTGGCTTGGCACTTTCTTACCCTGACCACCTCAATTTTCTTACAGAATTTCTCGGTCTATTGCATACCAGAAAAAATTACAAATTACACGGTTAACAACTTAACAGTTTTGCCCGAACGCCACTCGCTATGATTATGTTCAAATGACTTCGCATTAGCTCTAAGGGAAAATTGAAATCTCTACGTTTTCTTAGAGTTCCATTACCTGCGATTTATTCTGTTGAGCTGATTCAAATATCAGACCAGATGTCAAAATCGTGAATTGTGTACGCCAGATTTGTTCAGGATAGCTCATTTGGCACAGCATTGGTAGCTTAAGCCAAAATGCATCTGGTTCGAATCTTGGCATGGACGCTTTTTAACTCAGTTAGAAAATTACACTTCCTGTAATTTATTTAGCAATTTAAATAATTGTGTTAACATTAATAAGGTGTAATTGTGTATCCAACATTTTCTTGGAGTTCCATTACCTTCGATTTATTCGATTGAGCTGATTTCGATATCAGACGAGATGACATAATCAAGAAGGTTCTCTGGGTAATGGGGTCAGCTAGATTCGTCCAGGGTAGCTCAGTTGGCAGAGCATTGACAGCTTTAGCCAAAAAGTTCCTGGTCCGAATTCTGACCTGGATAATTTTACTCAGTTGGAAAATTATTTTTCACGTACATGATAGGGCTGCCCAACCTGGTGCCATAGGAATACCGCTAATTGAAATAGAAAATTTCGCTTTATTTAATAGCAGAATTTGGACGAGTAAAAAGACGAAGATTTCTATTAAATAGGTGGTATCTGGCGAGCGCCAGTTCGGACAGCCAAGTCTACGATATGGATGAATTTCGTTCAGCATACATGTAAGAAAGTCGTCTAAATGAACCTAATTGAAATAGAAAATTTCACTTTATTTAATAGCAGAATTTGGACGATTAAAAAGACGAAGATTTCTATTAAATAGTTGGTATCTGGCGAGCGCCAGTTCGGACAGCAAAGTCTACGATATGGATGAATTTCGGTCAGCATACATGTAAGAAAGTCGTCTAAATGAACCATGAACCTCCACTGTGTTCAGTGGACATAGATTTCCGTACTTTACCTCAGGTGGAATATGAAAATGATAGCCAACAACTATTGGACGCTTCGTAGGGAGCAACGGCATACAGTAAATAAAAATACCCGGTCAAGTGCGAGTTTTTCTCGCGCACACAGATTTTCGTAAAATAAATCGTATAAGCGATCGTTGTCTCAAAATTACCGACTTTTAATATCTTGGAACTGTTCTATTAAATATTTTTCAACTATTTCGTTCCATGATTGGCTTCAATTGGAATGAAAAACCAGAAATCCCTGGTTCGTACATCGTTCTTGATAAGCATTGGTTGTTTACTGTAGATTAAGTTAAATAGAAAATTTCTACACAATGACGCAGATGAGTCTTTGAAAAGCGTTGATTTAAATTCATGAAGATGTAAGTTTTTTCTTTAAAAAATGATATTTTAACCTTTAAAGATCATTTTAACTCCGAGTTAGTCACATGCATATCTCTGTGATACAAGCCACCATGTTCCACTTTTTAGTTTTGAACCAAACGGACTCAGAATATGTGGCTCCTTTTACATTCATCCCACCGGGATCAATTTGCCACCCTCAACAGTTTATCCCAAATTGGCTAATGCCGCCATTATAATTCGTGTACGATTATGCAAACTTTTGTCATAAATATCGTTACTTATTTTATAAGTAAATTTTGAAGCACACGCAGATGTGAAAAAATATTCAAAGTGTATTCGGTAGCGATATATGTTTTTCCAACTGCTTATAATTCTGAACATTTTATATATTTTCTTTCCATAATTTTGAAGTTTTTTTTTTTTTTTTATTTCATGTTTTGTAAAAAATAAATGTTAGACTTTTATACAGGGTCATCGAAAAATGTTGAACACATTTAAAAAAATCATAACTCCGAAAGTAATTGAGGAAAGGCAGCAATATTCTTGGAAAAGTGCTCGGAAATTATCCGAGATCTTTTAGATGTAACTGTTTCGCAGCGTGACCTTCAGACGAAACAAAGAAGCAATTGCATGGTGAAACAGGCCTTCGTACTGTCAAACCCTTTTCGATGATTCTGGAGTGGAAAAAGCTCCTTTATCTAAAACAATTGGAGATATGGGGAAAATGTCGATTAGAAAATTATTCAGCCTCGTCGATTTAGTAGGAAAGGATCTCTACACGAATAGCGTAAGCCAAAAGTGAAAATTGCGAATGGTTAGTGAGATTTGCATCTTCAGATCATCGATTATGCGCAACGTCTAAATATCAAGAGTTTAAAACAGTTACATCTAACAAATATTGGATAATTGCCGAGTACTGTGGAAAGAAAATTATTGGAATCATTACCCAATCACTTTTGGAATTATGATTTTTTGAAATTCATCCAACCTTTTTCGATGGTAATAATATTAACGGTTATTTCTTTTTCCACGATTTTTTTCTCAAACGACCTTTTCACGATTTTTTTCAAATTATTGTGTGATGATGTACTACAAATTCCAATAACTGTATTAAGCAGAAGTGTTTAGTACATTGCGTTCTAATATTTTTTCATTATTTGTTATTATACTTAGATAAGCAACAAAATATAATAAATTAAAATATTATAGTTTATATGTGCTAAAAGTTTTGTGTACGATACTGTTGCACGGAACAAATAAAAAATAGAATTTTAAGGACTAATTTAAAAGATTATTAGAATGTGACAGATAAGTTAAATTTTAGTTTCAGGTAATAATGGAAAAGAAGGTTTTATATTTAATTTTAAACGTCCACAGACTTAAAAAATGTAAAAAGATTTAATTTTTATAAATATTATAAAAATATGTTGCTTAAAAATTTTTTGAGTGTTGTTTTAATGTACGTTCTAAAGATGGCACCCTAAACTTTAAAATTTTTACTTGAAATATTTCTAATATAAAGCCAGTATTAAAATACTATTAGAAATGTTCCAATATAGAGCTACATTTAGCCAATATTGCCGTTTCATTAGAAATATTTCCAATTTAAAGACAATATTTGTATAATTTGTGTGATTTAATGTTTCATTAAAACATTAGCAATAGAAAACCAAATTTTGAGAATATTGGCGTTTCGTTGAAAATTTTTCCAATATAATATCAATATTAGTGTAATATTGGCGTTTCTATGGAAATATTTCCAAATTTAAGCATGGATATTCAATAATCAATTTCCATTCATCGCATTCCAAAAACGACGAGTTATAAATGTCATTTAAATCATCATGTTTTGAAAGGAAATACGGAAATAATAAATAAAATTTATAAAAGTCCTCCTGAATTTTTACATATTTGTAATCTTAAAATGTCAATTACATGAAATTGCATTTTTCTTTCATGAAACTATTGCATAAAATTTTACAGTAAAATATCTGCATTTTTACGGATTTTCTTTGCATTGTGCCACGTAGAACCAAGATACATTTAGTTAAATACATTTTCTGGCCCAATGTATGTTTATTTGATAGGCAGACTCTAAAATTTTGCCATCTTAAAATATCTATCTCAGAAAATGGACGTTCTTTAATTTATAATCTTTTCTAATCTGACATTTCTAATCTGACGTTTACATTTTTCTGAATCATATCTATACTTATAAAAGGGTAGCTTGATTTTCTCATAATCAACGACGATCCTCAACTGTTTATCCTAGAACAATGAAATTTGGAAGACATGTTCTTTACACAATGTAGGCGAGTACTAAGAAAGGATTTTTGAATATTCACAGCATAAGGGGGTCAAATGGGTGGTCGAAAGTTTTAGATAATTTCGTCTTTTCGACATATCTCTGCAGGAGTTTTAAATAGGAGCTTTAAATTTGGGATAACAATTCTACTAAACAATAGTTAAACATGTATTTCAGGCGATTTTGGAAATTCAACCACTAAGTGGGTTAAATGGGGGGGGGTCAAAAATCTTCGGTGATTTCACATTTTCACCATATCTTATCAGCAGTTTTAGGTAAGAGCGTGAAGTTCAAAATAACAAATCTACTAGAAAAATAATTAAACAGCATTTCAGCGTTTTTAGAAATTCAACCACTAAGGGGTTTAAATGGGGGATCTAAAATTTTAGGTGATTTTGCCTTTTTTTCCATATTTCAACAACAGTTTTAGTTAAAAGCGCGAAATTCAAGATAACAAATATACTAAAAGTTAGTTAAACGGATATTTCAGTGATTTTAAAAATTCAACTGCTAAGGGGGTTATATGGGGGTCGAAAGTTTTTAGTCATTTCTTGTTTTCGCCATATCTTAGCAGCAGTTTTAGATAGAAACGTGAAATTCAGGATAACCAATCTACTAAAAATATATTTAAACAATTATTTCAGCGATTTTAGAAATTCATCCATTAAGGGAGTTAAATGGGGTGTCGAAAGTTTAAGGTCATTTTGCCTGTTCGCTATATCTCAGCAGCATTTTTAGTTAGGAGCTCGGAATTCGGGATAACAAATCTGTAAAAAATATAGATAAACATATATTTCAGCAATTTTAGAAATTCAGCAACTAAGGGGGGTTAAATAGGCGGTCAAATATTGTAGGTTACTTTGCCATATCTCAGTAGAAATTATAGGTAGAATCATGAAACTCAGTTTAACAAATCTACAAAAAATATAGTTAAACACGTATTTCAGCGATTTTAGAATTTGGGGGTTAAATGGGGGTCGAATGTTTTACACCATTTTGCCATATATCAGTAGAAGTTATAGTTAGGAGCGTGAATTTCGGGATAACAAATCTACTAAAGAATAGTTAAACATGTATTTTAGGCGAATTTGGAAATTCAACTACTAAGGGGGTTAAAAAGGGGGGGTCAATAATTTTCAATGATTTCACCTTTTCACTATATCGCATCAGTAGTTTTGGATAAGTGTGTGAATTCAGGATAACAAATCTGCTATAAAAAATATTTAAATATATATTTCAGAGATTTTAGAAATTCACACAGTAAGGGGGCTAAATGGGAGTCGAAAATTTTAGGTCATTTCGAATGTTTGCCATATCTTAGCAGCATTTTTAGTTATGAGCTTGAAATCACAGATTCAGGATAACAAATCTACTAAAAATAGTTAAACATATATTTCCGCGATTTTAGAAGTTCAGCCCCTAAAGAGGGTTAAATGGGGGTCAAATTTCTTATGTTACTTTGCGATATCTCAGTAATAGGTAGGAGCGTTAAATTTAGGATAGCAAATGTACTAGAAAATAGTTAAATATGTTTTTCAGCAATTTTAGATAGTAATCCATCAAGGGGTTCACACTGTGTGTCGAAAGTTTTAGGTATTTTTGCTATATCTCAGCAGATAGTTTTAAGTAATAATTTGAAACTCCGCTTTACAAATCTACAAAAAAAGTAGTTAATCATATAATTTTCCCCAGCGATTTTAGAGCTAGCGAGTTCGTGGGCAACATCGCCTGGGAACCCGATTGTGGAAGATTAGACGGAAAAGAGAAATGTTGCTGATTTTTTATTATATACAAGCCAGTCGCTTCCGAGTGAGGCCCAGATACAAAGTACTACTTGGGCCCCACCCCAAGATAATCACGGGTAGGTCCAATAGTATTTTGTTAGGGGGCTCATAAAAAATATTTATGTCGCCAAATCTTTATTTAAGTGCTTTTTTATATTCTTATTAGTTATTTCCGTATACTTTTAATTTAAAGTGTTCTATTTATATTTTTCTGGTTGGATGTAAAATGCACTTTCTGGGCCCCAAGCGAAGTCAGAGTGGTACGCTGCAATATCTATCTGGGCCCCACGCGGAAACGACCGGCTAGTAAACAATAAAATAAAAATATAATTTATTTCGTTGATTTATGTCTGGTTGGTGGATGATAGGTTTTAATTTCCTGTTTAGAACAGTAATATTTACCATGGAAAAAATTAAAACATTTTTTTTCCACATGAATTTAATTTATATTGTCTGAATTATTTATTGATATTTACTTTAAACATTTCTAAATATTTAAGGCTATTTCTATATTAGAATAAATTATGCATTTTAATTAAAATTTCTTATCTTGCAAAAAGCATATTTTAGGAAGTAACATTTATCTTTCTTCATTTAAATTTTCATTGTTACATTTGTATCTTTTTTTTTTGTATTTGTGAATCTTACAAATCTATAAAATGCAATAAAAATTCTTTCATACCGTAGATTTATGAGAATTTGAAAATAGTCATTTTCTTAATCGTTTGCAGAATTCATTTACTTTGTAAAACCGTTAATATATATATTTTTTCTTCTATTATTTTAATACATTTTTAGTAAGCTAAATTATATTTTATAACATTAAAAAATACAAACGATATTTTCACAGAGGCTTTGTACTAAATTAACGGATGGGTTTAAATTAAAATTTACACCATTTTGAAAAAATACATTTTCGTAAATACGGTTCATTTGAATCTTTAAATAAATTTCTGTTATGATTTTTGTGCCTCTTAGAAAGTATAATAGTAAAGAAATAAACGCAACATAAAATCATACACAAATATTGACTGATTTATGTACATTTTAAAATAACCGTTGTCAATTTCATTTTCTAATCTATTGTAACTGCAATATTTATATTGGGAAATATTTAGTACGTATTTTTAAATCTTTGAAATATATTTGAAAAGTGTTTATGAATTCCGTTTGTCTAACCTTCTGCACGTCGGTTTGTCTGGCTGTCCATGGATATCCTCGGATATCCATGAAATTGATATATTATGTTATTGAGGTTTATCATGACATGTTCGGTATTGAAAGCGAATAATGAAGTATCTAGCATTTATAGCTCATTTACAGGAGCATGCAAAAGAATTCTGTTATATTATGGTCTATGGATGAAAATCGTTTGCAATGCAGTTTAATGATTTTATAATATTTCAAACATATGACAATTGATATATAACACTAAAGCGCCTACAACATAATGTGTTGTACTTAGCATTTATCGTTCATTTTCCCGTTTTTTTTTTTGTTTCCATTGAATTTTATTTTAGCGAGTATAAAGAAAAACGAAATATTTTCTTTAAATAATAATAAATTAACAATTTTGAACATAATTGCCACTAGTTTAATGGATGGACTATAATTAAAAATTACTACTTTATGAAAAAGATATATTAGAAAAAGAACTTCATCATACATTAAATAAAATTTATTTTATTATTATTTTTTGCATATTAACTTTAATAGGTAATAAACCAATAAATGTAGCAAACAATTAGTTACTCCTTTGAATAACGTGAATTTGAAAATAACAATTTTTAATTGTACTTCTCCAATTATTTTAAACTCCAATATATATTTTCGGAAACATTCAAAACATATGTTTCCTATCAATGATTAAACAACTATTTATTTAGAAGAACCTATTAACATTTTTTAAACGTAATAATAAATATTTATGAGAAATTTTGAAACAGATTTTTTCAAGATTAATGGATAGTTTTAATTAAAATTACCTGCCTTAAATAAATTATATCTTAGATAATGAGATTCATCCTAAATAAAATAAATGTCTATTACTATTTTTCCTTATTTTATGTATTTAGCAATTAAGCTGATTAGCAATAAATCAATTAATAATACCGAAAACCAATTATTCTGTTGGCTTACATACATCAGTAAATGGTCATATTTTAATATTTTCTCTCTAATGCAATGTAATTATAATATTTAGTTTCCGATATATATGAAATATATGTAATCTTCAAATTTTTCAATTATCACTAACCACTAAAAGCTATTCACATCTATTTTATACATAATAGATGTTTGTAAGTATTTTGCAAACGATTTGAACTATATTTATAAATGGAATTTGAATGCCTGGAGCAAAAATTCCAATAGGTGTTTCAACATTCTTCTTCTTCTTCTTCTTTTTTTTCATATTTGTTATCTTTTTAAATTAAGCATTTAACATTTAACAAATGTATCATAACATTATTTCCTTTGTTTGTTGCGGATCCTTTGAGAATATCATACTTTTTATTGCATTTATCTCGTCTTCTGTAATCATAATATTTAATTTGAAATAAAATGAAAGCACGTAGTCTGCCATAACTATTTAAAGTAACGACTAACACAAACCTATATATATATATATATATTAATTTATACACATTTAACAAAATTATAATTTTTTTTAATAGGTTATAAGAATTTTTTTATTAAAGTGTCATGCCTTGTAAAATTTACATCTTAACATAGAGGTTCTCTCTCTCTCTCTCTCTCTCTCCCTTTTTTTTTTTTTTTTTTTTTTTTTTTTTGTCATCGAGCATTAAATTTCCACTAACATATACATTTGCTCTCATTTGTTAAAAAAACATTAAAAAATGTTGATAATACCAGGTACTTTTACTATTTAAATTAGCAAGACATCGAGTTCTATAATTTAAAAAAATGTATTTTTTCAACAATTCTACATTTCATACAGAAATAACACTGAAAAAAAATCGTACCAAAAAAAAAAAGACAGAAAATTTTAGGATGAATTTTGAGGAAATATTGCAAATCCACAGTTTTTTATGCACATATACGTTATATACGCACATATATGTTAAGATCCAACACAAGTCGCGGAAAGAAACTAGTAAGCTAATGTTAAACCTAACGTAGCGTTTTTATTTTAATTTCTTGTTTGGATATTAATATTTTTAAATGATTTTTTTTCCATAGGATAGCTGAGGTCGATAGCTACTTTTGTGAGTTTTTACTTTTTATTTGTTGTTTTTGCAGTTCGTTTATGAGGATACTTTCACTTTTTAAACCGGATCCCGAAAGTGAAAAATTCCTCATTAAAGAAAAGGGCAAGAGTCAGCTGGATGGGGAGGCCTACCAAATGGATTAAACACTCACAAGCCCCGTTCAGAAGAGTTGGTCTCTTAATTTTGAACCAATTCCAGATGAGAGACCTGAACCTAGATTGGCACGCCCAGAGGTAACGCTTATACTAAACTTCGAGGACATTGAAGTCATGAAGATATTTTACATGCACCAGCTCCCAGTAACGTACACGGTCTCACAGCAGCCGCAGTCGAGAGAGGTTATCACCCTCCCAAACACAGACCACGGTCGATGCTGCTTCACTTTCGGCGATCTTACGGGAACCGAGCTTATCCGTCCGCGCCACTGCGGGACTAAAGATAAGGGCAACCAAAATAAAATAAAAACGCAGAACGTTAGGTATCGATCTCATCTACCTTATGCATAAAAACCATTTAAAAATATTAGCCATAAATTGGAGCGAGAAATTGGAATAAAATCATTCCGATAGGTTTAAAATTAGGTTGAGAATTACGTCGCGTGACTAGCATAGGATCTTAAAAGATAAAACTAAATTTGTTATAAGAAATTACATGAATAAGCTTAATTCAATAAAAGGGAATGTTCAATGTTCATTTTGCAATGTTCAATTGCAAAATGAAAAAAAAATATATCGGTACAACTACTTTTTAAAATATAAAGATTTAAAGGCATAAAAAAAACCATAACAACAGTCAACTTTAATAACGTTTATGATATCTGTAGGAATGTCTGATACGTATCCTTCGTTAAATTATTTTGTCATCAGAAAAATCACCAGGCTTCCACTTTTGAGTTTATCTGCCCAATTCCTTCCACTTTACCTTTATAACAAAAAAAAAAAAAATAAGTATTTCCATTGAAAATAGAAACAAATGGCATTGTTATTTTAAAGAATGTAAGCTATATACGTCAATTTCATTAACCAACCATTATGGGAGTGAGGTCCTATGCACTTTCGCAGCATCTACGTATGTAGATATGCAGAACTATTACCTAAATATTCTCATAATTGTCCATAATTTGGATGGCAATTGAGTGAATTACCGGGAAAAATTGTCTGCCGTAGGTCCAAGGAGCAATTATAATAATTATCGTATGTTCAAAGGATTACTAAGTGATCTGGACTAAAATCCTATTACTCCATTTGGATCATTAACGCTTAAATGAGTCATTCTCACAGAAAGGACACGATTAGCTAAAAAAATTATGTAAACTGTTGAATTTATAAAATGTAACTTTCTAAAAAACAATGCGTATCAGGATTTCATTAATTTTCCGGTTTCTCTTTCTGTTTGAAGACCTACTTATACTACACACAATGATTGATAAATGACTGAAAACTAGACAATATCAGTATAAATGGATACGCTAAATCCATCTAGGGGACAAAAACAAAGTTATGAATTTTTAAATAGTTTGGTTTTCAGGTTTCTGAAAGTGCGCGTTTCTTTTTATTAAAGCAATTTTAACGCTGCCTAAAATGTATATTATAATTATAAATTTCCTTTTTCATACCTTATTTATGATGACCATGGAGTATACATTGAGAACTTTGCCAAACTCCAAATGGAACTAATAAACATTTTAAAATACACAATAACTTCACAAAAAACAAAGGGTTATATATAAAAACAATTTATTTTTTCTAATTACCTAATGATGATTTTGCATGTGCTCTCATCTATGGTACTTTTATTAGTTATTTTCTGTATCCACGGAGGAATGACATTTTGTCTAGGGACGAAATTTACAATTCCTTAGTAAAAATAAAACCATTTAAAAAATATATCAAGTTAGAAATTAAGATCACGCGATTACTAAATACTTTAAACTAATTTTTATTGGAAAACAAATTAAAAAAAATCTTTAAACGTTAGTGTAAATTATTTTGTGTTTTGGATGTAGTGACGTCCACGGAGAGATATTTTGACTTATATTCATTAAAGTTAGATATTAAAATTATTTTGGCAGAAATGTATTTAATTATAATGTTTGCAATCAGTCGCGTTAAAATTGAAAAGTTACTTGCTGAGATATTGAAACGGGGCATAGTTAGTGGAAAAAAACCTTGAAGGGGAAGGGGAGGGAGATGAGACTGCTTTTTGTCAAACAACTAAATAAGACTATCGGACTACTTGTTCAAAGACTAGGATTCGCAGAAAAGCTTGAAACTTTACAAAAAATCGCTGAAGTTACTATTCGGAAATAATGGTAATTATCTATCCATCACAGCAATTAAAGGTTACAACTGAACCTAAAAAAGTTAAATTTGTTAAATGGAATTAGGTTAAATGGAAATCGGTGCATTACATATGTACATATTAAAAATGGTGTCAAATAACGAAAAACTCGACGCTAGGGGTCGCGGCCAAATGCTATACTTAATAAAATGTCACCCCCCTCCCCAACCCCGCGAGCGAAAAAATATATACAAACGTTTCTTTAATTAGCCATTGTGTAATAGGTTTTTATTTCTTTGTCAAATAGATTTTTATTTTTTTATCATAAATATCAGGATTTTTATAAACTAAAACTTTGTAGGCCGAATTTTTCAATTTTTAGAATTTCTCAATGTTGTTGGCGAGTCAGAGAAAGTGCCAAGGTACTTCTCAGAAAGAAGGGGTGCCAGAGCCTCAAGAGAGGTTGGACTTCTAGAGCTGGTCACCTAATTTTGAACCAATGCCAAATGAGAGACCTGCACCTGGATTGGTACCCCCAGAGGTAACACTTATACTAAACTTGGAGGACATTGGAGCCACGGACAGATTTTACGTGCACGGTCCCACAGCAGCGGCAATCGAGAGAGGTTGTCACCCTCCCAAACACTAACCTTGGTCGATGCTGCTCAGCTTTCGGCGATCTTACGAGAACCGAGCTTAACCGTCCGCGCCACTGCGGGACAGAATTTCTCAATGTACATATCAAATAGCGCCTGTATTCCAATTTTGAAATCTGTATCTTATGTAGATACATTTTAAAATACGTATCTACCTTAAAATCGCTAAATTAAAATTGGTATTTCCTATACAAAAATCAGTATTTGGCTAAAATCAAAAATTGTAGGCCGAATTAGAAATTTTTTATAAAATACGAAATCTTTGCCCATTTAATCGAGGATAGATAATTTTCAAATTCAAAAATCCAATATTTTTAAAATTTTTATTTTGCCTATACAAACTCCACTATTTTAAAATGCATCATTTTCTCAGTTCATCTCTTTCCGTCTGAATGTCTGCCGCGCAGGGTGGGAAATTTACCGATTCTAGCTGGCCAAAATTATTTTTCAATTTCTATTTGTTGAAATCTATTTTTCGTTTATATAAGCGATATATTAGGCTGATTTAAATAAAATATATGAAATTTTAAACGGTAGTTTAATAAGAAATCATACTATTTAATTAAAAATTATTAATGAAGTACATTAGATGTGATTTTTTTTATTATATTACTATGATGTACCATTCAGTTAAATATTTAAATTATTTAAATTTTTAAAACATGTAATAAATGAGTTAATCTTTTACTTGATAACTAAAAGGACAATATTTATGAACTTTTATAATATTATTAAGATTTAAGTGATAGAATTATTTTTTTATTATATGGTACCAAAGTATAAAAGTAATATTTTATAATAATCTATTAGAAAATGGGATACAAATTAAATATTAAAGAGTAATACTTATATATACAAAGGAATAAGAAAATTATTAGAAATTTTCTGACAATTCACCATCTGATATTTCTTCATTCTGGGTTTCCTCATAATCAGAAGTTTCTGTTATTTCGGGAGGAAGTAAAAATTTAGAGGCTTCCTTTGAGAAAGAAGCAGTTTTCTTTTTTGCTTTTGTTTTTGTACTTGATAAGAAAGGATCTGAAGTCAATAATAGTCTGTTGATAAAATCTATGCTACAAGCTTTTCTCGAGAACTTTCGAGCATAATTAAGTCTATAATCACGATAATGTTTATTCCTTGCTTCAGCAGCTTCTTCTGATAATTGTCTAATGGAAAGCGCATTTTGTATAATAACAGGTCCATGAATCAGAACTTTATGTAGAGTGGGAGTCGTAGGATACCATATGGATAAAGTTCTACGTAAAGTTTCATTGAACGATGTATTTCAAAACTACTTTGCAGCCAAGTTTCATATTTTTTCAGAAATTTTTCACGTGCTCTATGTACAGCAGTCCAATTTTGTCTAAACTGGGTCTACTGTATAATCATTTCCTGCTTTAAAACTTTCAATTGTACTTCGTTATAATTTTAAATTATCAACAAAACATTTTCGGTCAATTCAATTTTTTCGTTAAATGTGGAAGCTTGTGACTGCTGTATAATATTATAAAAGCTTATTCGTGTGATTGGTTTAAATTCTGATGGCCCTGGTAAAAGAAAAGTGTTCTTAGAATAAAAAATATAATAATAATTTTATACTTCATATGATAATAACAACTTTAAAATCTACAGAAGCAGATAGATGCAGACAAGTAAACGTTTATCCAATATCTAAGACTCTAAACTATTTACTAAAATAAAAAATTGAGATTTATCTAGCTTTTGAACATAACTTTATGAATTTACAAAATGAAAATTATTAAGAATACATAAAGTCATTAAAAACATTAAATGTGTAATAGCTATTTCCAAAAGAAAAAAATTATGCATATAAATAAAAAAATAAAGTATATACCTTGTTCTAAACTACTCATAATGTACAATTTATTTCAATTTCTTCTACATTCACATATCAAAACAATATACTAGAAATCATCGATTTATTCTCCTCTAATAAACGCCAACTTCATACTCACCTACAGGCAGTGCGGTTGCATTCATATCAAACACATCTGCAGTGACCACCATCTGCACTTTTAAGGTACATGTGGTAAAAAAAAAATTACAGTTGGATAAACTTTGTAAAATTGACATTTGACCAGATAAAATCGGTAAATCTTCCACCGTGCTGCGGTTGGCCGAAAAATAGCATGTTCAAAAAATTCTTTTTAACCCATCCGAATAATTTAAAAAAAATCGTATCTCAGGATCTATTATTCTTAGCGTTATAAAAATTAGATTTTTTGAATCGTCGTGGAAAAATAAGGTTAGATGTATACTTTTTGAATCGATAAAAGCAATATTTAATAAAAAAAATATAGACGGCTCAAAGCTCCTAGTACGCCATTTTTTATTCTGAAAATGTGAATGTTTGGTCCCCTGAAATTATCCCAACACGTTCAAATCTTTTGCACCTGTTTGTTGGAATAGAAATAAATTCCTTTTTTCGTTTTTATTAATGAGTTTTTAATTGATATTTATAAAAATTACTGGTCGATTTTTAGGATTTTGTTTTGTTCAATATGTGTTTTTTTTTTACATATTATTTGAAAATTTCGTAGTCGTCGAGTACTTATTTCGACTTCTTTCAAAAAACGTGTGGAGCGATTTTACCTCGGATGTGTGAACCCGTTATTGTTTACAACAACCCGTTTTCCCGTCTGGGACCAGATTTTGTATAACTTAAATTTACATATGAATAAAAATATTCGGGAATTTGCTACATTTGATAATATTTATCCCTTTGTGATCGAAAAAGGCAGAGTGAGAAGGGCAAGTGAGAATGGAGTGAAAAACAAGAAATTTCTGACCCGCATATATGAGTTTCAGATTCAAACCCGTGCGGTTGAACCCGTTTGAGGTACTTTAAAAATAGGTGTTCAAACACTTTATACGTCATCAATATCCGTAAACAAATATAGGGAATTATAATAAACGACCAGCATTTCAAATATCGGGATCACTTATACAGATTTGATGAATCTATCCCAAATAGCGAGCAGCAGTTACAATAACGAGAATGGCGATATCTTTGTACAGGGTGGCCAACGATTAGTGAATTTTTCATGGAATATAGCAGTATTTTCTATTGGAATCATTCACCTTATTTAATTACGCGATTAAATAAGACAAAGCTTTTTATACGATGTCCGCCAGGTTCGAGAAAATCACCGTGACGGTTGAGATGATTGACAGGTACATGAAATGCTCTCCCCCCGTTCCCACTGACAAATACTAGCGACAATAATGTATACGATGTTTAGTGTTGTATTTTAAACTAGTAGCAAAAATAGATTCACATTGTAGCATTTAATGTTAAATATTACAGAGTTTTACTCATTAGGTTGATAAAATATAACAGAATTGAATGCAGTATTATATGTACAGTTGTATAATTCTACATACTAAAAAAGTCTGAAATCTTCAGTGTAGATAATTATTCAACTCAATACTGTGCTTAATTTTATGTAATATGAAACGATCAAAACATTATATCGTATTTAGCTTATTAAGTTTGTTTTTGTATCCGATTTTATTCTTTTATTTATTGTTAGTTCACTGACAGTTAACAGAGACTCTACTGTAATGATATATTCACTGAAAAATTCTCTGATCAGTGACCAACCTGTACACTTTTGAACAAATTGCAGTAAAATTACGGGCAGAAGCAAGCAGCAGAGATTCCAGTCATACCCCGTAAAAAGAAAAGTCCATGCCCATCGTTTTGTGCAGCCCGTAATTTTACGGGGCAAAGTAATACAGCATTACAATACGCAGGATATAATGCACTTTAAAACACAATAAAACTTTACTTACTGTTCCGTAGCACGTAACACGTTAGATAATCATCACAGAATCGCTGTTTTTTCGAGTTAAATTTTTCGAAACACGAGTAAAATGAAGGGTTATACCCTAGCGGAGGACAATGTATGGGGTCGTACCGTATTTTTGCTAACATGTGGGCTAGAACTGTGAGAATATGTGGATTGCTCTTAATTTTATAAGTATCTAAAGGATAAGGCCGCTAATTTAGTGGATCAGACCGTTTTTCATCAAATTAGGCTGCTACCCTTGAAAATTGAAGTGCAAACGCTCATAAATTTACAGTTTTTTCTGAGAGTGTATAAACTTACAGCCCTTCTCGTTAGCAACATGTTTACACAAATCACCTCTCCCTAATCCAGTGTTCCTTGAAGGATTACAACAGTACAAAAGGCAGTTGAATATTATTAATCATATATATTATTTATGTTGTCAACATCCGTTTTTCTACGCGCTTACAAAATGCACCAGCAATGAATTAGGTATAATTTAAAGGTTTTGAGGCAGGCTTCTGACATGGTATATTCACATTTCGTTAAAACATGTCTTTTGGTTAAAAATTGTAGTTGATTAAAAATTAAATCAGCATTGTTTTCATAAATGAAATGAAAGCTTTTTCTCAGATCAATGTTTCCACAAAAATACAATACGGCAATAATTAAAAAAAATAAAACGTACAAAGAGACAAAGCGTGATGTCTCCGCAAGAATTTATATTTTATTTATCATTAAAAAGTAAAACTGAAATTGAAATGTTTGGAAGAAAAATAAACCATCGATCGTTCTCACATGTAGGCTAAAAAGTATGCTTTGCTATATTGGATTAAATTGTATTTTATTGTATTCAATTTATTTTTCTTTGTCCCATGTTTCTTTCGGTGCGGATGACGCCATTATCTAATGCAGTTAGAATACGATTGTTTTTTTTTCTCGCATGCCTTTTGCTATTTTCGATCAGTTTATATCATAAGTTTGATGGAATAAATTAGATGGTATTTTGGCTTGATTAATCCTGTTTTCAGATATTGTTATCCTTAATTTTTCTTTAGAAGTTTAAACCTGCATCTAAAAAATATTAGATAATGCTAAAAAATATTGGAAATGTAGTGCGAAATCCTCGCACGGATCCACCGGTGTAACTATAATACAAAAAAGCTTCACTCTCATAAAATCAGAAAAATTCATTAATAAGCATATGTATTGAAATTTTTATACGACGCGAAAAGACATAATTGTTATATGAAGCTATATTTATTAATTAACGAATGCCTTTATTGTAGACTGAATTGCTTAAGCAAAACCTGTTTTCAGCTTCATTAAAATTAACATTTGAAAGAATGTATTATGTTTGTATGTTTCATACGTTGGCATCTTAGAACTTTGCAATTAGTGAATATTTAGCTGCAAATAACAAATGGCGAGAATAAATGTATTCATAGAAAAAGAAAACTGTGAACCATATATCTTATGAACGATAAGATCATTAATCCTAAACTAAAAATTGGTGCAATAAAAATAAAATATTAATTAAATTCATGGCTGTTTCCGAAATAATAAATTCCATGATATAATGAAACAAATAAAGAATTTATTATTCTGATCCGCATTGATAAATTAGAAATAAATTACGAATAATTTATGCAAGTCTTATTAAAAAAAATCTTTAATGATTAGAAACATGGTTAAAAATGAATGATATTGCATCAAGTACCATATCAAATGGGAAAGTGAATCATTAACAGAATTATTTAATAAGGAACATACTAACGATAAAAAGAATATTATGCAATAAATATTACATAATGAAAATTTTATTTCAATTTCATTAAAATATTCTTTTGAAATAATTTTTACTGTTGTGTGTTTCATATGTAATATATTTTAGAATTTTGTAATTAGTAAATATTTAATTGCAAGTGCAGTAATTGTTGGAAGAATAGGAAATATTACAAAAATATATTAATTTATACGAACATCATTTATTCTTTTATAGTTAAGCTGAAACTTTAATAGTTAAGCTGAATGAATAATTAAGCTGTAAATGAGAAAAAAAATCTACTAAAACAATGCAAAAATATGGAATAAAATGTTGATTTTTTAATGAAAGAAATGAAATATTTAATTTTCTTGTCTTTAATAGGAATTTGGAAAATAATTACGATTGATTGTTGGAAGTCATGTAAAAATGATGTACTTAGAATAAATATGATTAAAAAATGATTAATATTGTATCTTGTAGCACTTCAAATGTAATACTTAATCATTCATAGAAGATTTAAGCACTGAATTAGTTTATAATAAAATTATCTTCCAAAACGAAAGAGAATTTTGTAAGGAAGTAAATATGTTTCTTAATCAAACAACAGAAATAAATATTTTTAAGACTTCTATTATCTTTCAGATCATTTATATTTTACACATATTTACACTGTCTTTTTTTATCTATTTGTTTTTTATAACTTCAATGAGCATTTAGGTAGTTTTTAAATATACCGTGTGTGCCATAATTTCGTTAACTTAAAATATTCATTAAAAATAAACAAACGATGCTAAATTGCGGTTTGCAGGAATAAGATTAGAGCAAGATCGGATTTGTTTTTTAATAACAAAAAGAAAAAAAATGGTTCAAAAATTACAATTAGATGACGCTGAATACATAATATAAAGCACATTTATGCTAATCAGGCTGTCAATAAAACCCCTCAATGCACACAGATTCTTAAATCGATGCCAGCAGTAGGCTTGTTACCAGATTAAGCGCTGTTGGTTAAAATATTTTACCAGAACGGGGTATCAGCATCTGGAGCATTGCGAAAATCCCACACGACAAAATGACTGAAGGCGATAAAAGAGCTGGGATACTGAAGATTGTCAGACGCTTCGCAGAAATGGGTCTTTTACTATAAGACATATTTGCATATACTATATGTTTCATATTATACATGCTAGCTCTATCTATCGGTAATTTGTTTAACCAAAACTTTTTTGTTATTAAAAAAATACGATCTTTCTCTAATCCCATTCCTGCAAAGCGCAAATTTTTAGCATCATTTCCTTTTTTTAACGGATTTTTAAAGTTGTAATAAACTTAGGGCACACCCGGTATTAATAAAATATACCTCAATAAATACCGTATTTACTGCTATATAAAGCGTGTTTTCCACAAATATTTTGGCCTGAAAAATGGGGGGGGGGCGTTATGAACGGAATACTTCCGTACATTATACGTATGTTATTCCGTATATTGAAAAAGTATTTGAAACTACACATGCTTTTACTAAGTCACTGAACACAAAGCGTAGAAATAGTCTATGAAAATAGAAGTAATGAGTAAAAAATACGAACTAATTGCACTGCGTTTGGACAGTAATGTGTACATTCAATAAATAACTTGTGCACAGTAAAAAAAAAATGTCTCTTAATCTATGAAAGTACAATATAACAACGAACGAAAATGTACGATAACCCCTTCCGAGATTCCCACGATTCCGGAAACCTCAAAACCAAATAAACCTCCTTACCTCAAAACCCAATAAATTTTCAAGATTCAAAGTAGCATTTATATAAACGAAGTACTGATTTTCGTAATCGTTTCCGAGTAGTTTTTATATTGTATTAATTAGTTTTCACCAACTGGACTATCTGGTTTTAGGTTGCTATTCATCCTCAATTAAACATTTTCAAAAACGTAATTGAATTTATACATGGAAGATTAATGTATATAAATATATGTAAATTTGAATTTTGCTGTTAATTTATTATCATATTTCTCTGAAAACACGTTTGTTGAACATGAGAAGGATTAACAGTATTCTAAAAACCGATACACCGGTTTGAGAAATCTGATTAATACACTATAAGGTTTCTAATTATAAAGAACATTTTTTCGGAATCAAGGGTAACGCAGAAAAATGTATTATACAGTGTTCGTATGCTTTTACCACAAATTTTAAATAGAATTTTTCTATTTAATATTTAAAGAACAGAATTGTAGACAAATGGTTTAATTGCAGAATTTGTAATATTTTTCTGCATTTAAATAAGGCGAAAAATTCTATTAATTTTTTTTTTTTTGGTAAAAGCGTACGAACCCTGTTATATATTTCTATTTGTGTTATATTTTATTTTTCTATATTAAAAAAAATGACTGTTTTTGAAGTGTGATGTCGATAAATATCTTAAAACAAAGCTACTAATGAGAGAAAATTACATTGCATAAAAATTATTTCAAAGGTTTTATTAGGAGTGATCAAAAGTAAATGGAGTGAACGTATTTAGTAGTCAGTGTGTCGCGCCGTCACGATCCAGTTTTAGAGTTTGACTCTGCACTTCGTAAAGTTTTACTCAACCATTCATCCCTCTCTGGATCGATAAAATGTGTACCAAACTTGTCTGACAAGAACTCATGTTTTAAAACACTTCATGGTCCATCGTCAAGAAAACAAATCCGGGCGCTGCAGTCCAAGATCCTTAGGGCATTGTAGAGCAGCACAGTTTAGTTGTTTTAGAATGCGGAATTTTAGGTTTTGGAGAGAAAAATAAATGCTAGTTGGGATTTATGCGAACCCCATCTCCTTCCATGATCCCAAATTCAATGCTGTAAAGACATCAGGTTGATTGTTACACCAGGGATCATTGGTTTTGCGGTACGGGGTTGGACAACGAATTTAGACAGATTTTTGTGTGCTGAACACGAAAATAATTAAAAAAAATTCTGGATTGGCTCTCCTTTTTGCAATAAAGCCAACAATCCGTTATGGTACAAATAAAAAAAGTAATATTCAAGACATATAGACGTAATTTATTTTTTTTATTTTGCACATTTTATAACATTGTATTATGAGTGATATAGGTATTGCGAAACAGACGAACATTACTATTAAAACCGTTTCCTGTATGATTTTCTAGATTTTTTTTTTAGAACAATTTCTTTTTAACGTTCAACAGTAGTCAGCCATCATGTGGTGATCCCAATGTCCTTGGTACCTTTGATTCATTATTCTGATATCTTGGTGGAACCGTTCACCCTGCTTTTCAATATAATTACCCAAGTTTTCAGGAAATCTGTCTAAGTGACAGTGTTAAAAATGTATCTTAACGCTCATATCATCTGTTTATCTATTAATTTTTTTCAAGAACCAGAGCTATTCCAACTAACTTCTTTATATTCTATAATTATAAACTTTTGTATGCATCGAAATCAGCAAAGATATGTAATGCGGCAGAAAAAAAAATGTTCCCCTGCGTTATACACGAGATTAAGTTTTCATCTTATATCACGGTTCTTATATCACGGTTCTTATATCATGGATATTCTTATATCAACGTAAAAACTTTGAGAGGCAACGTGCAATTTTTGTAAAGGAAATAAGGTTCCAATCCTTTAACTCAGCATTAAAATCAGGGTGTCTCACCTCAACCCAAACATGATGTTTTGCTTATAACTTTAACAATATTGAAGCTATTATTTTGATATGTTTAACAGACTTGCATTGCTTTCTGTGAAAGACAATTACATTTCGAAAAAGCCTGGGACAGCAGAGTACTGCGGCCAATGGCACATAAAACAATATCCAAAATATTCTGAAGAATGGCGAGAGTAGTTCAGATATGGTTGGATGCGGAATGTGGCTTCTTTCAATAGCTCTCGTGATATTATTAAATGTTTTTCAAAGGTAGATAAATCTGCTGGAACATTTGTTAATGTATCTTCATTATTTTTAAAATTATGAACAAAACTAATTGTTTGGATTGGAATGTAATGCCCTATATTTTTTATAGAACAAGTATTGCAAGCCAAAAAATATTTGTTGTTGAGTGCTCAAACGTCCCTGGAAGTTTTTACGGGTATATTTTAAGGCACAATGCACATGAGAATAAAAAGTCATTTAAAGACATAGCCAAACACAAACTAGTTTTTAAATATTAATATTTAAACTATACGAATTAGTTTTTTTTTACGAGCATTTAGTTAAATAAGAAGTACTTTATTTAATAACACATTCACTAAATATGGAATATTTATTAATTTATACATGCCCATTAATTAGCACTTTAATTAAGTGAAGAATAAGCTTATTGTAACCTTAGAATAATATATTGGAACATTTGTATGCCAAGAACTGATTAGGATTTCAACATTGGAGTTTGAATAAGACGAATTCACAAAGACGAAATTTCGATTACATTTTGAACAATTTCATAAAATGCATAAAGTTGAAGAAAATAATTACTTATAATTATATAATGTGAAGTAATATTTAAAAGAGGTTTGAAAATTTAATGTTTAATTGATAGATTAATAACCAGTAACTGCTACAAATAGGATAAAAAATATTTTAAAAGCTGTAAGTATGTCAAAGTGATTTTTTTTTCGTATACAGAGGCGATTGAAAACAGAATCAACAAACGTGAAGAAGTGATAATACAAACTACAACAAACAGTTATTGTACAAGTAATGACTGTTAAAACCAATTTATTAAAAAGAAAATATTTACTTATAATTGTGTAATATAAAGTAAGGTTTAAAAAATATCAATGCTTTTAAATTTAATGATTAATTGGTGGGTTAATAATCAACAACTGCTTCATGTAGGCAAGATTATTTTTAAAAGCTGTAATTATATCAAAATGATAAATTCTTTTCTTACACAGAGGCGATTAAAAATGTATTCGACAACTTCAAGTGATGGAAGTGCACACTACATTAAACAATCATGTACAGAAAACTACTTTTAAAATCCATTTATTCAGAAGAAAATATTTACTTAATTTAAATTAAGATATTAAAAATATCAAAGTTTTGAAAGTTAATTATTAATTGGCAGACTATTGAATTTTCACTTCAAGACTTATTAAGAGTGACTAAAAAATAATTTTATTTATATTGTATTCTTATACTGTGCTGTTTACTAGTGCTATCTAGAGACAAGTCGAAAAAGTGAGTCTCGAAAAAGAAATATAATTTTCCTAGTCACAAGTCCAGAAGACGTTTTTTTTTTAAATACTGCTGAAATCTCACGAATGCTTTCCTCGTTCCGTGTCATACATCCAGTGATCTTTTTTTCCAACACCTTTTTCTTCAGAATTGGGCTGGGCTACTCCAAGTACCTAAAATTTGCATATTTAGATTGGAATGGCTACTGTGGTCTAACAATCCCATTTACCTTGCTTAACAATCCAACCCAAGCTGATACGCCCCGCCCCCACACTGGCTGTTCAGTGGACAGATATTTTCTTCACACTGGACTCCTGTAGACATCCATCTGGGTCCCCTCCTTACTAAAAATTAAGGGGCCTCACACATAGCATGACCAACAAGCCAATACAACATCCAGCAATAAAACCTTCAAATTAGGTTCCAACCGGCATTTTAGGCCAGACTGCACTCATTAAAGTGTCACTCAGCTAGATAAATGATGTGACACATTATATACTTTACACAACAATAATGTACTTGGTAGATAAAGTATGCAATTAAAAATGAAAACTGTAATATAATAAGTATACATAATATGCAAAAAATAATGTAATTATATTAATTAAATAAAAACACCATGAATACATGTATAACATTTTCATAACAGTTTAAATTGCAAGATGGTAAATTCCTAACACCATCTTCTTCCTGTATAATAATTTCATAACAGTTTAAACTGCAAGATGGTAAATTCCTGCCGCTTCCTGTGAAGACACTTTTAACCCCTTCGGCCCTGATTTTTTTTTCAATTTTAGGAAAAAATTACTGTTATGCTAACAAAATTAAAAATAGCTATTGGAATCACAGAAGTTAGGGTTTAATGAAAGTTAACGAATGCGTTCTTTACCAAAACCTCACAAATGTTGTTATTTTGCGTGTTTTTCATATAACAATAGTCTAAGGAAGAATTTTTGAAGACGTTTGGAAAATGTCGTATTACAACTAAATTAACCAAGCATAAAAGTTTAGTAATATTTTTTATCTTTTATCACAAATTACCAATTCGGAAAAGGATTCCCAAATTTTAATTTAAAGAGTGAAACGTATGTTTTAATTAAAAGAAATGCCAACGGCTTGCTAATAACTTATGAAAATTATTATTGTTATTATTATTACTAAATGCTAAACATAAGTGAAGTCATAATAGGAAATGTAGAGATTCATACTATCATTATTAGGTGCTGGAATTAATAAAAATAATGTTTAAGACAAAATAATACTCAATAAAAGATATGTCCTTTTAGTCGGACGTCAGGGCCGAAGGGGTTAAGCCAGTGTTAAACCAATTGCAGCCTTCTTTTCAAATTTCTAGTTTGCATTTCAATATTTTTAAGTTTTTTTACATAGAATATTTTATGTTGATCTACACCCGGGTAATTTTTTATTACCATCCTTGGTTGCTTTTTCTTATGAGGATAATTGCGATTTGTAAAAAAAAAAACAAGCAACCAAAGTCGAAAAGTAAAACAGTAAACAAGTTAGAATATCATCTTCAGCTATCTTATACAAAAAAAATTAAATAAATAAATAAAAACATTGAAATGCGAACGATAAATTCGAAAAGAACACTCTTATTTGTTTAACATTAGTTTGTAAATGTCTTCGTCTGTCTCTTAAACAATTATTTTTGTATATTGTAAGCATTATATTTCAGCCTCAAAAGTGATCACGCTGCTTTGTCCATCGACCGCAGATTGAATATGGGCTATCTATAAGATTTTCACATTAGTTCAAATAAATACATGTCTTACGTTTCTAAGCGTAATACAGGTTTTTCAAAAGTATATTGTTCTCGACATTGGTATCCTTATCTCATCCGAAGGGTTGAACAAAACAATATCAAATATACTTTAAAACTACAAAAAAAAAAGAATCATTATAACTTTCATTATAATATGTACTTAAAAGTAAATTTCTTAAACATTTTGTTGCTGATGTTACAGATAACGGAAATAAATGATAAAGTTAAGCAGTACTTAGATAATTTTATAGTAAAAAGGTAATATTTTAGTGGAAAAGTTGTAATATTCTATTGTCTTTATTAACTCATGTGTAACGACTTTTCAACTATGTCTAAAGTTAAAAAAAGTACCTTTCAGAATTATATCTCCCATTTCCTTTTGAAGTACTTTTTGTTACTAGATAAAAGATTTGTCCGATGCTTTCATTACAGAGTTTTGAGTTTCTTCACAGACATAACTTTCATAAAGTTCATCTTTAATTTTTACAAGTTAATGATTATTCTCGTGATGTATTATTAACTTAATCATTTCGAGGACTGAATAATGAGTACATCCACTAAAGTTTACTTCATGAAATATTTTTTAATTTCTACAGATGGTTGGAGAAAACTCTAATAAAAATTTGTTATTATAAATTTTTGGAAATTAGCATTTAAGGTTTCATATATTCAATAAATGTTATTATGATTATAAGTTAATTATTTTAGAGATGTTGTATAAAAGTTTTCTTTATCACTGCGAATAGTATTTCAGAACATAGTATGAAAAATCCATAAATCAGAATATTGTAACTATAAATATACTTTGTTAAACTTTTGTTTCCTCTTTACTCAACTATTTAACGTTATAAAATTATTATATGTATTATGTGATATAGATGTATACAATTGTTTAAAATATTGTTGGTTTGAATAAACAAATTCAATTGAAAACGGAGTATTAAAATCTACTCTTTAATTTTATTCACTGTTTAATTTTAATTAAATCCAATTTTTACTTCCCCAAAATTGCGGAAATTGTGGTACTATGCATGTGTCATTCTCTGTAACTTAATTTTTTTTTTCAATGCATCAGAGTGCATCTGCTGAAACCTTTTATATATTTTTGTACCACTATTTCCAAACAGAATATTTGTGTCAGTGCCTAACTTCTCTCTCTATCAAAAGGATTGTTTAGTTTGTATGTGGACATATTGTCATGATTCTAACATTTGTGCCTGAACGAACTTCCTAATCTGTTTATTTTTCGTTTTTACTTATTCAAAATATTATTGAATCTTCGGAAGTTTTTCGTGATTAATTTATGAAAAAATATGTTTATAAAGTTGCTGTGATCGATCTTCTAGTATAAATACGGTGGTCTCATTAAAAAATAAAAATAAATAAAAATAAATTCGGAGAAGCATTTCTCACAAAAGTGTCAACTATCAGTAATTTATATATTAATGAAAACAGTAAAAATAATATTGGATATTTAAATTATTTACATTATTTTTCTTAATTATCCCTCTCAGCTGGTTGATAAATGTTTCTGACGTCATTTGAAACTGATCTATTTGGTGTAACTATACATCACAACATTTTTTCAATGCTTTTTCTCTCTTAATATTTTAACTTCGCTCTTTAATGGCATAATTGTTATTTTAATTAACAAAATACGTAATAAATCAGTAAAGAATCGTTAAAAATACAGATGGTCGTTGAATAAAGTATCATTTGATGATATCTGACTTCACGATCATGCATTTTTAGCATCAAATCCTATCGTTTGGCGATAATTATTTTTATGTAAAATGGTTGACGGGGATAATGTTGAAATACCTATTTTTCTATCATGACTTACTGGTTCGAAAAATTAGGATCTATTTTAAATTAAAAGATTGAAACGTAAGTTTAAAATAAAAGAATCACCAATACTGCAAACAGTTTTAAAGCAAACGTTTTTTATATATATATTTTATTACTATATGCTAAAACATAAATTAAGTGATAATACTGTATGTATAGACATGTACTTTCATTACTACATGCAGATAACAGCAAAAATAATTTTTTAGGAAAAATAAAATCTATTTAAATTGACCTGTACTTTAAAGTGCTATTAATACCGGATAGGTTGAAAGCAATAAATTAATAATTGAATGATTGTCTGGAATATTGCAAATTTAGTAAAGTTAAGTTTTTTGTTGAAAAAAGAGCGTATGTAGAATGATTGATGATTACCCAGTGTTAAAAATTGCAATTTCAAAATATACAAGTTTGTTTACTTTAAATTTAAAAAAATTAAAACAATAAACTAAATATAATATTATTACTTTCCTTATCCACTTAACTAGTTGTTTATTAACCGTCAATGAAGACATAAATTGAGGGTAATTAACATAGGGCAAAGGGCCTATGTTGCCCTAGATGCCCAGGACATTGCAAATCAATGAAATTAACAGTTTTTGCCTAATTTCTGTAAAAATGTATTTGTACCACAGACTCTTCTTCCAGACATCCATTCAATTGTTAATCAACTTTTGATGTTAAAGTTATTAATCACAATTAAGTAATTTTATTGGCATAGTATATAACATAAAGACGTAAATATGCAGCTTTGAAAAAAGAAACATAAATGTATTATTAATTGCATTTCTCATATTGCGTGCTTTAGTTTACTTTTCTGGTCAGTACATTATATTAAGATAAATACAAGATAAATACAAGATAAATACAATACATTATATTAAGAAATTGCCAATCTCCATCGATATATGCGTCATACATGAAAATAAATAAGCTTCGAGCTGTTATTGAGCGATATTGTGTGAAACCCGTGAACGATTTCGTGTAATAATTTGACGTGACAGAATGACAGGCATAGAAATGCTATATAGAAAATAGGTATTTAATTGCAGAATGAATGATAAATAAGTTTCATTGTGAAAAAGCCAATAAAGAGATACATTTCGTTTCTGCCGTTTTAAGAGTTTTGATAAGGAAACGTATATTATAATTGATTTTCCCTAGCATTTATTATTATTTTTTTTTTAATCTTAAAATACTTTTTTCTCGACTGCACGCAAATATTAGAAAATGTAAGGTTCTTCATTTCCTGACAAAAAAAGAATGGATATTTGATTTTAATTAATGTGGTACCAAAATGATTGCCTTCAATTAACGAGGGATGTAGGCTATTGTTTTATAGCCGATGTTTCCCGGAAGCGACCAGATATCTCTAAAGTGCATACAAGTATTTTTCATTTAAAAATTATATAATTGAAGTCATGAAAATTTACCATTTATTCACTGCCAATCATTGCGAAATGTTAATAAATATATTATAAAGAAGACAAATGTGCCTTAATATAGGAAAATACAACCACAGACGCAAATATGCAACAATCTCTTAAGTCTTACCCACGATTTAGAAAAGCGTTCTTTGTCATTAGAAAGCTCGGAAAATATATATTCGAGACTTACAGTAGCATTTACAAAAATAACGTATTTTTTTATGCCAATGATTTTCTGAAACTTTATCAACTAATTTTTAGAGTGTATTAATCAGTTTTCTCAAACCCGAATATAGGTTTTTCGGATACTGTGAATTCTGAAGTAAAGATTTTCATGTTCAACACACCTGTTTTACGGACAAACTTGTTACATTAATAACATTATCATTAATTTAAAAATTAATATTAATTTGCCACTCTTGCATGTATAAATTTAGTTAAGCAGCTCAAATTGTGTAATTTGAGAAATTATCGCATTCAAAAAAGCAATATTCTCGTTTGAGAAAACTGATTAATGCAGTACAAAAACAACTCGGAGACATTTCCGAAAATCAGTAGCTATAAAAGAAATATTGTTTTTATAAATTCTTCTTTATGTCTCTAAAATATATTGGCTTCTGAGGTTTCTAAGGATAAAGAACACTTGTGGAATTGTGTGCAACTCGGAAGAGATTATTGCATATTTTCGTACATGGTTACATTATGTTTTCGTAGATTCAATAGTATTTATCGTTTTCTTACATTGTATATATATATATATATATATATATATATATATATATATATACGAAATAAATAAAATAAAATATATTGAAAAAAATAATTTGCATAAAATTGCATTCAAATATTGAAATAATTTCATAATTTCATAGACGTGGAGCATTGATGTTTTCCTTATATTATTATTATTTGTTTGGAGATCTTTTTCTTATCTTATAAACATTTATTTGTTCATCAATGACTTAAAATTTAATTCAAGAATTTAGTAGAAAGTTATAAGAGAAACTTATACACTTCAAAAAGATCAAAAGTTGCTTATTAAAGTTATTTACTTATATTTAAGTCATATTACAGTAGAAATGATAAACAGTAGTTTATCATTGCCTAAATATATACATATATAAATAAATAACAAATTATTATTTGTCAGTCACGTAGTTGTCGAAATTTAATTCTAAAATTTAACAATAAGGTCATTGTGCCTAAATGGGACCATCCATAAATGCAACAATGTTCTAGTACTTAAAATGTTAACGCAAAAATCATATATAATGAAACATCCGAACTTCAGGAATAAAATGCGAGACCTTTCACTGCATTGAAATATTTTTTTAAAGAAATCCCATTAGAATACATATCTTTCATCATGAAGCTCCTCCTATCTGTTTAAATGCGACGAACAATCACGAAATTGTATCACAATTTTGCTTTTTTAACTTTGAAGAACAAATAAATTTATCAACATCAAGGTCTTAAATGTCTGTTTCATTTACTGTAATAAAAGCTCCATAAAAGGCGACTAGTTTTCAAATTAGAGTTTTAAAATATTCTACGTATTTTGGTTACAGTTATTTTTCATAGATCTAATTCAGACAAATTGAATCCCTCATTTGCGGAGACAATTTTAGAAGATTGACGGAGGTAAGTTTATATGGTGTTTTCGTTTATTGTATTAAAATTATGCTTAAAAAATAAATTGTGTTTAATTAAGATTTCTTGAGTTAATAAATTAAGACCACATTACATTACCCCCTTGACTACGGAGCAAAAGGAAAAATTTGTAATGTTTTTTTTTCTGCAATTTTTTAAAAATGCTAAAAAAAGATAAATTTTCAAACTTTATATAAAAACTGAATTATGTATATGAGTATAATCCTTGAGAGAATTAATCATTACTCGATGTTTTAAAACGGCATTATATTTCTAGAATTACATTAATTCAAACAATGCTTCTATTGCAGTGAAACCTGCAGTGTAGTGAACGGATATATCAGTTCACGGCCGTGAGAAGGTTAATACGTACAACAAATGCACAATAGATGCAGATGATGGCCAGTTCCATCACATCTCGCGATTTTGTTGAATTTAATGTGATGGAAGTGGCCATATCCCCAATCAATTTACGCTAATGTAGGCGATAGACTTTTCGTAATGTAGTTGACATTACATAGGTGCACCGACCAAATTACTGTGAATGTCTAGCACTAGTGATTTTCCTGTATATTTTACTACATGAGTAGATTGCGACCCTGGTTTCCTCTACAAAAATTGTCTGCTATAGTGTGATGTACCACCTCTTACAGTTTGTAAACGCTGTGCTGAAACACCCTGTATACTCCTAGATGAGACATACCCACCTATGACTTAATTGATCACAGTTTACCTATTATTGATTTATGCTTTGACATGATTCGTATCATTACATCGATTTTACCGATGTTTTTTATGTTAATGATTCAACAAATAACCCTTTCACTACGGTCAGAACATACACGTCCTATAATTGGATGTTTTTAAAATTCTATTCGGACCACATTTTGAAAAATAATTTTTACCATAGACTGATTAGGATATTTTCAAGAGAAATGTACCATAAAGATTGATGTTTTGTGATTTCATCGCATTTTGCACACAACAAGTTAATTCTCTTGTAAATATCATTAAAATATCTTCTATATTATTAAAGTTATGTCCAAAAATTTGTCCTCAGATTGAAGTGATTGTCCTGTATATTTGACTAAACGAGTCGATTGCGACACTGGTTTACTGTAGAAAAATTGTTTGCTGTAGTGTGCTGTACCACCTCTGAAAGTTTGTAAACATTGTGCTGAAATATCCTGTATACTTCTAGATGAGACATACCCATATCTCTCTCTCTATATATATATATATGTGTGTGTGTGTGTGTGTGGACTTTTACAATATCAATATACAAAAAAATATTTAATCATACTCAAAGAAAATGGAATAAATTTATAAACATAAATCACACTTGCCAATTATCTAAAACTCAACTCCGCCATTTAACATTTGATGCAAACAAAAACATATATTCTACGAATTACTCAAGAGTTTTTGACAGAAAATATTATTTTCAATTACATTACGTACATTACATATATCATATAACATTTTATCATTTTTTTTAAATATTATGAATCACGATTAAATAAATGAGATTGTCTATCATGCGTAGGTAAATATACACCTTTGAAAAGGAAAAAAAAACGATTATTAACTCAGTACGTCACATTCTTGCATTAGCTCATCTTTCTAGCCCTTAGATCATATTACGATGCGAACTTGTCATTCTCTATCTCAGTATGTGGCATGAATGCATATAAAAAAGCTTCCGGCTGTTATTGGACAATAATGTGTCATAAACGTATACGATTACGCCCAACAATTAAAGGTGGCAGAATGACAGGCACAGAGAAATTCTATTGGAAATAGGCACTTTATCGACAGCAGGGAAATAAACGAGTTACTTTGTGAAATATGTCAATAGACATATTTGATACAATCATTATCGAAAGTTTAATGCAAAAAGGGTATTTCACTTATTTTGTTTTTTTAAGTTCATTTTTGTAATATAAAATACATTTCTGCCAATTAATTGGATCTTAATTTCAAAATTTAAAATAAGATAATAAGAAATACTTACTTATCTAATATCGATCAAAAGGTTAATTACGATACTCTTTCTATCTATATTTAAGAAACATTAGGATGCTAGTGTTAAAATATTGTTTAATGATATTCTAAAAAAGTAATTTAAAAGTACTGTAAATAATATTAGTCACTAACTTGAAATTTAACTCTCAAATCTAGCAGAAGATACAAATGCAAAACATGTTTCTGTGAGTTATTTATGCATTATCGACTGTACGATGCTAAATCCTTCTTCCAGTTAAACTACCAATAGTTAAAAGAAAAATTTTGTCGCTTTAATAAAATTTTGCTTAGAAAAACTAATGGTGCTTGTTAATTAAATAAATTGACGCATTCAAACATGCTCAGGTTAATAAAGAGTGGTTATAAAAAAACATTGCCGATATTTGAGCATATAGCATTCATACGGTTCATGGGAACAGTATACCATTTGGGATGTGTTTAGTTTAAAGCATACGCTAGAGAATATGATATAGAATAGCATTCGAGCTCTCATAGTTACGGTTACAGCAACAAAATTTTGAAAATTTGAAATGTCAACAGCTGATATTTTCTGTCACAAAATGAGCTTTACAACTAAAAAGCATAAATGAAATTGAAAAAGTCCTTCCGGCCTGTACCACGAGGAAGAGGTAGCTTTCAAAGTCCATGTTTTTAAAAATTCAACTCATTTTACTGAAACACCTGAAGTTAAAATGCTTGGCACCCGATTATAGAAGATTAAATTCTGGTTTTTGTTAATACTGAATTTGAATGCGAATTTCTGCATGGGAGTTACAGCATAACAAAAACCAGATTGTTTCATAATGTCAGCCACCCTAGAATTTCAAACTGCCATATCTAAGCCATTTTTTAAGATAAATCCAAAACAAAAAATGTTCTCGAATCCTTCTATCACTATCTAACACTTAACGGAAACAACTTCTTCAATTTATAACTTTTATACATCTTTTTGAAGTTTAAAAAAAAAAAATGACTTGCCGCCATTTTTAAACAAGATGGGTCATGAAGTGGCCAACGAACTCGGTCGAGACTTTGATATGTTCTTTACATATGATCAGTCACATTCATATTGATTCATAAATACGAGAGTTTCAGCATAACAAATATCAGATTGTTTCAAAATCTCAGCCATCCTAGAAATTCAAACTGCCATATCTCAGCCATTTTTAAAGATATATCCAAAATAAAAATTGTTCCAGAATCCTTGTATCACGTTCTAACACATAACAGAAACAATGGTTTTAATTTATCCTTTTTCGTACATATTTTTGAATTAAAAAAAAATAAAATGTTTTAACTGGCCACCATTTTGAAACAAGATGGCGGATGAAGCTGGCCAACGAACTCGGTCGAGACCTTGGTATGGCCTACACACATACTCAGTCATATCCAAATCAATTCATAAATAACAGAGTTAAAGCATGACATATATATATATATATAAATCAACATTTGAACTGAGGGTGTTTTGCGGGTCTAGAGGTCATGATCGGTGTAAATATACCAAAATTTTTTGGAATTGCTTTCCTCCGAACGGCTGTAAAAGGTAGCTTTTTGTAATGAAAGCTACCTAAAAAGAAGTGAAGAAGTGCAAATGATGAAACACAAACAAAAGCAGTAGAAATAATGAATGTGTCTATAAAGGCAACAAAGAAAATATACTGTGATTGCAAAATTTTTACGTTCACAGATGGTTGCACATCATACGTGGGAGTCTATAGGTAACAATAAATCACTGAATGAATACAATTCAGAACCTAACATTCGATGACTTTCTTTCATGTCAGACTCACATAGCGGATTAGATGTGAATATCTAGAATTTTAAATACCCTAGAAACAAAACAGATTGAGTCGTGATCACGTAAATAAGCCAACCGCGGAAAAGGGAAATGCAGGTAGATACAATGTCACCCATTTGTTCTTAATGCACTTGTAGAGCACAAAATGGTATTGTTTGCGTTTGTTGGAATTTCTTCAGCTAAATTTCATTTTGCTACTTATTGGTTTTCATTTTATAGATAATTTTTATATGAAAAAACTTTGGGTGTAGCCATTTAAATTTTCAAACTTGTGTCATTGCAATCGTGACTGTGAAAGCTTGAATGTTGGTCTTTACCTCGTTCTCAAGTGCATGTCATAAAGCCACAAAATCCCAAATGGATTCCTGTTTCCATAAGCGGTAAGGTCGTTAGAGAATCATATATCCTAAGGGATTGCTTCATAATCACACTGTATATTTGTTTGAAAGAGAAACATAAATCAGTTTTCAACTCAATACAGCATATTGTGTGTCATATACTGTCATTCCTCATCCCTGTATATGTCATGCATCTCTAAATAAGTTTCCAGCATTTATTGATAGGTAATCTGTTATAAAGGTAAACGATTGCACGGAACAACTCAATGTGAGAGAATGACGGGCACAAATGTGCAATATGTGAAACAGGCACGCATCTGTAGGATGCATAAATATACTTTTTTGTGAAAAAGGCCAATAAACAAATAGTTTTGTTTCAAGCGTTTCTAAAAATGCAATAAAGAAACGTATATTATCAAATGATTTTTTCTTGCTTTTACTTTTTTTACTCATATAATGATACTTATTTAAAACTTAATTCTGAAATTCATTAGAAGAAAATAAGACTGGCTTAATCATCTCAAAAGAATCAGAAGAATATTTATTAGAAATATGTACTTATATTTAAGCAATATTACATTAAAATTGTTAAAAATATTATTTGCATGCTGTGAGAAAATAGTATAAATGATAAACAAACTTGCCGATTACTTAAGAATTAATTTCAAATTTACCAGAAGGTACAATCACAAAAAGCTCTTTTCTACGAATTAGTTCAAATATTTTGACTGTACAACGTAAAATAAATTTTATTCTCAGTTTCATTGTGTATGTTATAGGTAATGATGTAATCAAGTTTAATGAAATTTTACTGTAAAAATTTATTACATAAACTTAAGTAAATAAATTGTTGCGCAGATAATATGTGAAAGTAAATACATAGCTCAGAAAAAGAGACATTAAATGATTAAAACTAATTATGTGTAAATAATATTCTCTTCATTAATATATTTTCTGATGGATACATTATATTACCATTCATACATAAAAAGGCGATTTACAATTTGAATAAGTGTGTCATGGATGAATCGAAATAAGCTTCCCTCTGTAATTGAGCGACAGTTTGTAATAAACGTTTAATCATAATCATGCTATGTGAAAATAATATAAATGAGCAAGAAATCACACTTGGCAATTACCTAAAAGTTACAACCGAAATTTAGTTAAATTTACAAACAGAAAAACATGTTTTCTACGCATTTTCTAATACTATTTTAAAGCAAGACGCAAAAAAAAAAATATTTTTTCAGTTCCACTGCTTATATTAAAATTAATAAATTAATAATTATTAATACAATTTAAATTTTAAATATTATTGGTAAGAAAAAAAAATTCTCCTGCAGATAACACGAGGGGATAAATATACAGGGTCATTCATAATTCCCTCCGGGGTTTCGAAACGTTATAGTAAAAAAACGAAGACGAATATGAAAAAAAGAAACATATGAAATTATTTCGAAACTATTCAAGTTTTACTTACATACATTACAGGTGTTCTATGTGTGAACCCTTGGTCACACGGCATACATCCATGCGATAGTCCAGTTCCTGCCATACTCCGTTTCTTTAAATCTGAATCAGTGGTGTCAGTTCAACGGGCCTTTCGTAATAAATATCGAAAACAGGGACCAACTGACAAAACAATTCATGTGTGGTACCGGAAATTTAAAGAAACGGAGTATGGCAGGAACTGTACTATCGCATGGATGTATGCCGTGTGACCAAGGGTTCACACATAGAACACCTGTAATGTATGTAAGTAAACTTGAATAGTTTCGGAATAATTTCATATGTTTCTTTTTTTCATATTCGTGTTCGTTTTTTTACTATAACGTTTCGAAACCCCGGAGGGAATTATGAATGACCCTGTATATCTTTAAATAAATTATAAGCAAAAAAAATTGTTACTTACCCATCATACGTAGTGTAGAGTAAATCTTGCAATCGTTTTGAAAATCGAAATAGAAATTTGACGGATTTACACGTTTTAGACACTAAAGATTCCAGAAAACATATTTTTAGAAAACAAAAAAAATTGCCGTCCGTCTGTCTGTCTGTGTGTCTGTAAACGCTCGATATCCCGAACAAATTGAGATAGAGATTTGAAATTTGGTAAATGCTTAGTATGTAACAATGGGAAGAAGCTTATAGAATTTCGGTAACCTCGATTATACGGAACTATTATTTTCGGACTCTCGAAATATTCGTTCTGATAAAAGATATATAAAAATTTTCGAAATTGTTTATTTTAAGGAGTGAATATACAAGACGGATAAAGCATACATTTTGCATAAAGAACGAAGTCGATCGGATAATGTGTTTCCGAGATATTTGTAATCCGATTTCCCGCACTCTTCGATTTTTCATGACCCTGTATTTCATTCAATTTTGAATTCAAAGGTATTTTTTAATTGGAAATGAGACGCTTAATCTGACGCAGTAAGCCGTTAGTCAATATAATTATCACATATTACACATGTTTTATTTTCATATTTTATATTATGCATATCCATGATGGGTAAGTACTACGGTGGACCCCAACGACTTGTTTTTAAAGACAAGCTTTTATTATGTACTAAAAAAAATGTTGAAGGATAATTCTTTGAAATAAACACCATTTTAAAAAAGAGATAAATTAAATTGTGAGTGATGTTTATCAGTTTTTTTAAATAAAATGGATGTAAAATTTGTAATTCCAACTTCCTGGTTAAAGAAAACAAACAATCAACGTCTGCATTAGGATCGAGCCCACATCCATTTACCCCTGCGTGGGGCTTTTACCAACCATTTCACTACTCAATCAAATATTATTAGCTTTATTTTGAAGTAATTAATGACATGATTAATACGTGATCACATACATCATGGCATTTACGTACCCTTATTGAACAAATGTTTCTGCCCCGAAGAGCTGCCGGAGACAAATTCCACATATATATATATATATATATATATATATATATACTATTGTGGGCAAAAAATAGTAAGACTTTTTTATTTAAATTTCGCGCGAAAACCAATTCGTCGAAATATTTTTTTTCTAGGTTGGTTTTCTAGGTTGTCTCTCTCAGTGACATCTGTGCCAAATGTCACAGTCGTAAAATAATCATTAGTTTTTAGTATACGTTTCTCTTTCTGAAGTACAAAAAGTGCATTCGGCAATTTTTACAATGAGTGGAATTATTTAACAAAGAAGTTCCATTAAATTTTCTGTGCGGAATCAAATTTCTGGTGCCGAAACGTTCAGAATGTTGCAAAAGGCCTTCGGTGATAATTGTTTATCACGAGCAAGTGTTTTTGATTGGTACAAATTATTCAAAGAGGGTCGAGAACGCGTTGACGACGAACCACGTCCAGGACATCAACATCAACTGATGATCAACACGTCAATAAAATCAAGGAATTGGTGCTTGAGAATCGACGATTAACAGTCAGAGACCTTACTGGCATCGTTGGAATATCGGAAGGATCAGTGAAAACCATTTTGAAAGATGCACCGATAATGCACCGTCGCATGCTGCATTAATTCTTCGTGACTTTTTCGCCAAATTTTCAACCAATATCGTGCCGCAACCACCGTATTCGCCTGATTTAGCTCCGTATGACTTCTGGCTATTCAGCAAACTCAAACGACCGCTCCGGGGAAACCGTTTTGAGTCAACTGAAGACATTAAACGTGAATCGCTACGCGCATTGAAGGCTATTCCGGAAATTGACTTTAACAACTGTATCGAGGATTGGAAGAAACGTTGGCACAAGTGTATTGGGGCCAGGGGGATTACTTTGAGGGGGACGAAATAGATTTGGAAGAATAAATTAAGAATTTTAAAATTATGAACAAAGTCTTACTATTTTTTGCCTACAGTAGTATATACAGGGTGATTATAAAAAAACTATCCCGATATATGAGCCCCTACCTGTCATACCGTTCACAGAAACTGAATGAAATTCTGGCCTAAAGTATTTTGAGGTTTGCGCTCAAGAATCATGTGAAAAACAACAGTTAAATTCTAACAGTTACGGTTACGGTGAAAAAACTTCGAAAATTTCAAATGGCAACACCTACTTTTTTTATTTGAATGTGATTTTCATAGTCAAAAACCATAAAAAGTGTTGGAACGGTACCTGTAGTGCGAAAATTGCCGGCGCTAGACTGACTAAGAAGAAAAGTGAAAACAACAAATAAAAGACAGAGAAGCAACAGAAAGTAAAACATTTTATTGTTCAGTGCTATCCACCATCTGCCGCATGTAAAGTGTCGTCGTGTGTGAAAGGGAAAATGTATGAAACACAATAAAATGTTTTGTTTTCTGTTGCTTCTCTGTCCTTATTGGTTGTTTTCACTTTTCTTCTTAGTCTGTCTAGCACCGGCGTTTTCATGCTTCAGGTACCGTTCCAACGTTTTTTATGGTTTTTCACTATGAAGATCGCATTCGAATAAAAAAAAATAGGTGTTGCCGTTTGAAATTTTTGAAATTTTGTCACTGTTACCGTAACTGTTTGAAATTAACTGTTGTTTTTCACATGATTCTTGAGCGCATACATCAAAATACTTTAAGCCAGAATTTCATTCAGTTTCTGTGAACGGTATGACAGTTAGAGGCTCATATATTGGGATAGTTTTTTTAAAATCACCTTATATACATACATACATACATATATATATATATATATATATATATATTACAAAATATTGTACATCACAATACCAAAATTTAAGTCAATTGTAGCCCAATAAGTGTATTAAAATTGGATTTTTAGATTGGAGCAGAACGGAAATGCAAGACAAGTTAAATAAAATCATGTAAAAATAAACATAAATCGATTATTTTACTCTGTAACTTATATTGCGTGCGGAAGCTCATTTTACTGATCAATACAGTATATTAACATAAATAATCACAATGCTGCTATTCCCAACCTCTGAGTGTGTCATGCGTGAATATAAATAAGCTTCCAGCTGTTATTGAGTGATAATGTGTCATAAACGTAAACGATGGCGTGTAATATTTCAAGGTGGAAGAATGTCTGGCACAAAGATGATATATGGGAAATACGAACTTAACTGTAATATAAATGCATAACAAATGAAGTTTCTTTTAGTATAAAGCCAATAAATAAATATATTTTTAAAAATCGTTATTGAAATTTTTATTAAAGAAAGGTAGAATATCAATTGAATTTTCTTGTTTAAATGAATTTTCTTCTATTTAATATATTTTTCTTTTTTGAAGTAATATTTTTTTGGAAAAAGAGTGAAATATGTATTATCTAATTTTGAATTTCGTAGTATATATTTAAATACATGTACGGTAAAATTTAAATAAATGCGCATTCATGTATATACCGGGTGATTATAATTAAAGTTACAATTTCAAAAATCGACAATTTTAAAACTACTGGTCAGAATGTCTTGATATTTTAGCAGAACAATCGTGAGGCAATGGAATTTTGTTTGTCAAAGGAAAAAAATAGTTCTAAAATGTGCCGATAGATCGCGCTGTTGGGGTAATATAAGGGGAAAGACTAAAATATGACCTTGCAAATGAAAGTGGGCTTCGTCAGACCACAGAATGTTCCATGACCATCCATTGTCCACTTCCATCCGGGCAAGAAATTGTAGCGTAAAAGATTGACGTGCTTCCAGGTCAGCAGGTAGAAACTCCTGCACATGAGTTATCTTGTACGGATAACAGCGCAAGATGTTCCTTATGACTTTACGCACCGTGCTGTTCGACATATCCAGCATTTAGCCAATTCCCCGTGCACTGCTGATTCCAGCATCACTGTTAGTCTGTTCTTGTAATGCTGTAGCCACATCTTCCACTGCCGCAGCCGAAACTTTTTTCTTTCCTCTACCCCGTTTAACGTCAAATGAACCGGTCTCTTCGAATTTAGCAATCATTTTCCACAGACCATTTGTAGTTATTGGACCCCTTTGTATGGATTTTAATATCCGAAACTTCCTATTAACTGTAAGTGCACAGTCATCTTTCTTATAAAAAGCTTCAAGTTCAGAGCGCGATCTTTCATAGTCAGAGTCATGATGAAGCATTCAGGCAAAGAGCTGGTGCTCTGCAGTTTTATGGCAGCTATGTCTGCGGTGCACATGTCACTTATTAGTAATTTGCATATCTCCAGACAGTGTGAACCCTGACAGCGCCATCTATCGGCACATTTTGAAATTATTTTTTTCCTTCGCCAAACAAAATTCCATTGCCTCACGATTGTTCTGCTAAAATATCAAGTCATTCTAACCAGTAGTTTTAAAATTATCGATTTTTGAAATCGTAACTTTAATTATAATCACCCGGTGTATAGATTTGAATAAGAGACACAAATCGATATACTCCATACTTTAACATATTTCTCTTGTTAATGCATTACATTAACCCTTTAATTAAGGATGTGGATATTTACATGCCGTTGACTATTTTTTATTCTATTCATATTATTTTTTGGAAAAAAAAAATCTCCGCCTTTCTCTTATAATAGGATATTTTTATGAGTGATCTAAACAAAATATTTTGAAAATTGTACCACTATTGAATATAAAAATTGCCGCCAGTCTTTGTCCGTAATCAACGAGTTAATATAAATACGCCAAAAAGCTGCCATTCCTAATCTCTGAATGTGTCATCTATGAATATAAATTAGCTTCCAGCTGTTATTGAGCAATAATGTGTCATATACATGAACGACTGCTTGTAGCAATTTAAGGTGGAAGAATTACAGCCACAGAGTACCTACATTTGTAAAAGACGTAATATGTTTTTGGTTAAAAAAAATAAATAAACCATTTTTTTTACCCTTATTAAAATGTTGATAAAAAATTTTATTATTATGACGAGATTTTCCTTCCCTTTATAGTCTTTATTTCTCCTGTAAAATACGTTTCTCTTATTTGTCTTGATGGCAAAAATGGAACACATATATGTATAAATATTGCATAACATACAAAATAAACTATCAAAGGGTAAATTTTTTTAAAGGAATAATTATTATATATATAAGAATTTGCGTTTTAAATTATATCGTTAAATCATTTTAATTTTAATGAATTTAAAAATTGGTTATGAAATTTTAATCACCTCTCGCTCTCTATATGTATGGACGTATATATATATTCACGTATCTTAAGGAAATTTACATGCAAATTTTGCAATATTAAATAACATATTTTTAGTAAGCGAAAAATATTTCATACTCAATCTATTAACATATTATTTAGTTAATAATTTCCATTTTAAGGAAAAATATATTTAAGGAAATATATTTAAGTAACGGTTAATTCATAAAATTGTGTTCAATCAAATCAGAAGATATTTGGCGATCACAATAAACTATCGTACATTCCAATTTATCCGCTTTGGCAAAAAACGCACACATACGATTTTAGACTCTATTTTCTATTTTGAGTTGCTTTCGCTGTAGTATGCCCACCCTTTTCAGTGGAAATTGTAAATTTTCCGGAAAGAAAGAAAAAATGTCCCCAGAAAACATTTTGAACTGTACTTCAGTCTATTGAAATAATTACGTCTTCTTTTCTTGTACATTAATAAGGAAATCTCCATTCTTATACTTAAATGTTTAGCTTAAATTTTTCTTTCTCCGTATAACGCGCATCTATAAAACATATTTAAAAGTGTGCTTTATACATCGGAATTTACTGTACATATTATGAACATTTACAGTGATGATATAATGAGCTTTGTATTATTGGAACTTACGATGTTTCAAATTATTACATACATACTGGATTTTTAGTTATTTGTTTTATTTTCCCGTCGATTAAAATATATATATATATATATATATATATATATATATATATATATATTAAACTAAATGTTAACATATACATACCAAATTAGTTTTAGCTTTAAACTTGTGTTTAATAAACCAGTATAGGGTTAATATTTTTGGTGCGTTTGCCACAATTTTTTAAAAGACGTTTCCACCTTATTTAAATGCAGAAAAGTATTAATATCCAGCAATCACAAACGAGGGGCCTACAATTTCCGATATTTATATATTAAATAGAAATTTTCTAATCAGCAAAATGGGTGCCAGAGTAATTGGAAATTACAAAGGTGTAGACACTTTGATAAGGTGAAAAATTACATTAAAATTGTGCTAAAAGCGTACGAATCCTGTATAACATTATATATTTGATATATTTTGGTGTAATTTATCTGATTTTTATATCTAGTGTATGTATTAGTCAAATAAATAGTGTTTTCATTATTTTCTGAATTGTTAATATAGACACTAACCTTTATGCCAGTATATAATAGCAGCCTTTCATAATTAAATTTGCTCTATAAATGGGAAACATCATTTAACATTAACTAAATCTCCATATTACTTAAAACATATTTCTATAACATTTTTTACAAAATACATTGTATTTATTTTAGAAATAATTAAAGAGATCTAATAGTCATACTTTGTCCAGCTTAATTACGATTGCAAATATGTTTTTTAATTATTATTTTAACGAAATACGTTGATATAAAAGGGATAGCTATAATATCGTATAAAATGTTTCAAAATAAAATTTAATTGTCTGATGAAATAATAGTATTACCAGTTATATACTTGTGCCTTTATAAAATCTTTTGAAAAGAAGAAGAAAAAATTCAGATATTGTCGAGGAGAAAAACATATTTAATATTATTTACGAGCCAATAAGTGAAAATTGATTGTTTTATGAAGTTTTTCAAACAAAGAAAAGTTTGATTACCTGACAGCCTGGGGAAATGATGATCAACACTTCTTGGAACAAATGTTCCAGAAAACTATTGGATAAATGAAGAAATTCAACGTAATACTATGGGATCAGATATTGCCAACTTTCTATAACAGTTTGTTTTATTACAATGTTTCGTAAATTTATAAATATCATTAAACAGTCAGAACTACTACTTATATAATCCGAAACATGTTTTGTTTTTTTTTGTTTTTTTACTATTACGAATTACATTTATGTAACACAAGCCGGTCTTGGCCCGTCTAGCCGGTCGCTTCTGAGTGGGGACCCAGATACATCTGGAAAGTTCCATGGTGTCTCCATCTAGTGAGTTTTTTTTCGTATTACGAAATAATAGTCAGTTCCGTGCATTTACACTTTCAGTCTCTTACAAGTAGTGTCATCTGTTGTCGCGAGCATATTTCACAAACTGTTCGCGTATTTCACAAACTGTACGTGAAAGATGAAACATTTTATGCACTATTTCCTACACGTATAAATGCAGCAAATTACTGGATACAAAAGAAACTTCTTAGCATCAGGTAATTAAAATTTATTCAAAATATTTTATTGGTTATTTTTAGTATATAGTATTTATACATGTAATTTATATTGATAACAAATATAAACACAATATGTATTTGAAAGTACTGTATGTCAGGTGTATAACGTATCAAGTTTGAACAAGAAAATTGTTCAAATTTTATATGTTCGCGTTCTACGCCGAGCATAAAAATGATAGTTTAGATATTCGGCATAATAATTGAAATATTTTTATCTTAATGAACAAGAGAAGAAAGCGTGATTATTTTAATGAAGAGGAGTTCAAATCCAAATGCTTTTTACAGTAGCGTATTTCAGCAGTAATCTTGACAATAACTTACATAAACTGTATAATAAAATGTAAAATAAATCCGTGAAAAAAAAATGCATAAAATGTACTGAAAATTGCCATCAATTCTCCATTTTTTCGGAAAACTTTTATTTACGTGTTTACCACTTTTCAACATGATAATTTTAGTTTCCTGTATTAAAGATAGGAAATTTCAGATTTGGAAATAAATTTGATTTAAAATAAATCTAAATAATAATTTTATATACAGATGTATGTTTACACGGTTTAGGTATTTGTATTGAATATTTTCATTTCCCTTTTTTAGCGCCTTGCCTTCCGCTGGGTTCGAACCTCAGTATTCACCCTGAGTGCTAAGAATGATATGTCACCTACGCCAACATACTACATCCAACGACTTGCTATAGGCCAAAATATCAATTACGAAAATTCAACTGCAAGTTTTTTCTCAATTGAAAAGGAAGATTTCTGTTTTTAACATTCAACGAGTAAGGGAATGTTCGTTAATTCCGTGAAATTTTACGATTTCCACTCCAAATTAAAAATCTCCCGCTTAAAGACAGAAATTTTACATAAAATCAGCTATATAAGTCCGGATTTTATTTTTTATAGTGTATGTCCTCACTTCACATTTGCATGTTTTTCTTATGTCTGTATTAATTATTATACTTTTGATGCTATTTATTGTTACCATGGTACAGGTATTATGATGGTCTCTTTGCAGAAAAAGGAGATGCGCGTAATACGCTGCATATACCCAAAAATAGAAAAATACAGTTACAAATCGTATATGTCTGTTATGATCCAGAACACATTATACTCCTGAATGTACGGTATTAATGAATGATATGGTTAATTCATAACATATATGTATCAAAATCTGTAATGAATAAACTATTTTACATAGCTTGGCAGTTTCCCAGAATTGATAATAACATTAATTTTCCTCATCTAATCTCAATACTTTTCAAGAAAATTTTCAATAGGATACGTTGATCATAATTTTTACATGGCTGCTAGGTGATCAAAACTTGTCGTTGTTTCACAGACTTCATTTAAAATGTATGTTTCCACTTAGTGGCTCGTAAATTGCTCTAATGACGATTTTCGTACGGCAATACTGACTAAAATTGTAGGTTAATTTACAAAAGAACTTATACATGAATTGAATTTCATTGAAAAAAAAAAGACTACTTTCTTAGCAATAAGAAATTACAATTTATTTTTAAACATTTTAATTTTAAAATTTTAGCATCTATACTTATAAAGGAGTAGCTTGATTTTCTCATAATCAACGCCGAACCTCAACCGTTTGTCTTAGAACAACGAAATTTGGAAGACATGTTCTTTACAAAACGTAGGCTCGTACCAAGAAACGATTTTTGAAAATTCACAGCATAAGATGGTCAAATGGGGGGTCAAATGTTGTAGATAATTTCGCCTTTTCGACATATCTCAGCAGGAGTTTTAAGTAGAAGCATGAAATTCTGGATAACAATTCTACTAAAGAATAGTTAAACATGTATATCAGACGATTTTAGAAATTCAGTCATTAAGTGGGTTAAATGGGGGATCAAAAATTTTCAGCGATTTCACATTTTCTCCATATTTCATCAGCAGTTTTAGGTAAGAGCGTGAAATTCAAGATAACAAATCTAATAACAAAATAATTAAACATGCATTTAAGCGATTTTAGAAATTCAAACACTAAGGGAGTTAAATGGTGGTCTGAAGTTTTAGGTCATTTTGCCTTTTCGCCATATCTCAACAACAGTTTTAGTTAAAAGCGCGATAACAAATGTACTAAAAGTTAGTTAAACACATATTTCAGCGATTTTAAAAATTCAACTGCGAAGAGGGTTAAATAGGGTATCGAAAGTTTTGTCATTTCACGTTTTCGCCATATCTCAGCAGACGTTTTAAGTTAGGAACGTGAAATTCAGGATAACAAATCTACTAAAAAAATAATTAAACACATATTACAGCGTTTTTAGAAATTCATTCATTAAGGGGGTTAAATGGGGATTCGAAAGTTTTAGGTCATTTTGCCTGTTCACCATATCTCAGCAGCATGTTTAGTTAGGAGCTTGGAATTCGGGATAACAAATCTACAAAAAATATAGACAAACACGTATTTCAGCAATTTTAGAAATTCAGTGACTAAGGTTGGTTAAATAGGAGGTCAAATATTTTAGGTCATTTTACCATACCTCAGTAGAAATTATAGGTTGAATCATGAAACTCAGGATAACAAATCTCCTAAAAAAATAGTTAAACACGTATTTCAGCGATTTTAGAAATTCAGACACTAAGGGGGGGGGGGTAAATGGGGGTCAAATGTTTTACGCCATTTTGCCCAAATCGCAGTTGAAATTATAGTCAGGAGCTTAAAATTCGGGATAAATAAATCTACTAAAGGATAGTTATACATGCATTTCAGGCGATTTTAGAAATTCAACTACAAAAGGTGTTAAATGAAGGGTCGATAATTTTCCTGTGATTTCATCTTATCACCATATTTTATCAGCAGTTTTAGAAAAAAGCGTAAAATTCAGGTTTACAAATCTCCTTAAAAAAATAGTTGAAAAAGTATTTCAGTGATTTTAGAAATTCGGCCACAAAGGGGGAGTTAAATAGTAGGTCGAATGTTTTATGTCATTTTGCCATTTCTCAATAGAAGTTATAGGTAGGAGCGTGAATTTCGTAATAACAAATCTACTGAAGAATAGTTAAACATATATTTTAGGCTATATTAGAAATTCAAGTACTAAGGGGGTTAAAGAGGGGGATCGATAATTTTCGATGATTTCACCTTTTCACCATATCTCATCAGTAGTTTTAGTTAAAAGCGTGACATTCAGGATAAAAAATCTACTAGAAGATAGTTAAACATATATTTCACATATTTTAAAAATTCACACCCTAAGGGGATTAATTTGGGGGGGGGGGGTTGAAAGTTTTAGGTCATTTCGTCTTTTCGCCATATATCAGCAGCAATTTTTGGTAGGAGCATGAAATTCGGGATAAGACATCTACTAAATAATAGTTAAACATGTATTTCAAGCGATTTTAGAAATTTGACCTCTAAAGGGGTTAAATTGGGGACGAATGTTTTGGGACATTTGACTTTTTCGCCATATCTCAACAGCAGTTTTAGTTAAAAGCGTGAAATTCAGGATAGCAAATCTACTAGAAGATAGTTAAACACTTATTTCAGGCGATTTTAGAAATTCATCCTCTAAAAAGGTTAAATGGGGGGAGGGGGTCGAAAGGTTTAGGTCATTTTGCCTTTTGGTCTTATCTCAGCAGGAGTTTTATGTATTATCGTGAAATTCAAGATAACAAATCTAACAGAAAGTAATAACACATATTTCAGCTATTATTGAAATTCAACCACTAAAGGAGTAAATGTGGGGTAGAATTTTTTAGGTCTTTTCGCCGTATCTCAGCAGCAGTTTTAGGTAGGAGCGTAAAATTCGGCATAGAAAATCTACTAACAAATAGTTAAACATGTATTTCAGGCGATTTCTGATTTTCAACCTCTAAGGGGGTTAAATGGGTTCTGAAAGTTTTATGTCATACTGGCCGGTTGCTTCCGAGTGGGGCAGAGATACAAAGTACTACTTTGGCCCCACCCCTAGATAATCGCGGGTAGGGCCCAGTATTACTTTGTCAGTGGGTTCATGAAAAACATATATTTATGTCACGAAGTCTTTATTTAAGTGCTTTTTTTATATTCTTATTAGTTATTTTCATATACTTTTAATTTAAAGTATTTAATTTATATTTTTCTGGTTGCATGTAAAATGCACTTTCTGTGCCCCAAGCGAAGTCAGGGCACAGGATGAATTTTCGTAATTGATATTTTGGCCTATAGCAAGTCGTTGGATGTAGTATGTTGGCGTAGTTGACATATCATTCTTAGCACTCAGGGTGAATACTGAGGTTCGAACCCAGCGGAAGGCAAGGCGCTAAAAAAGGGAAATGAAAATATTCAATACAAATACCTAATCCGTGTAAACATACATCTGTATATAAAATTATTATTTAGATTTATTTTAAATCAAATTTATTTCCAAATCTGAAATTTCCTATCTTTAATACAGGAAACTAAAATTATCATGTTGAAAAGTGGTAAACACGTAAATAAAAGTTTTCCGAAAAAATGGAGAATTGATGGCAATTTTCAGTACATTTTATGCATTTTTTTTTCACGGATTTATTTTACATTTTATTATACAGTTTATGTAAGTTATTGTCAAGATTACTGCTGAAATACGCTACTGTAAAAAGCATTTGGATTTGAACTCCTCTTCATTAAAATAATCACGCTTTCTTCTCTTGTTCATTAGGATAAAAATATTTCAATTATTATGCCGAATATCTAAACTATCATTTTTATGCTCGGCGTAGAACGCGAACATATAAAATTTGACCAATTTTCTTGTTCAAACTTGATACGTTATACACCTGACATACAGTACTTTCAAATACATATTGTGTTTATATTTGTTATCAATATAAATTACATGTATAAATACTATATACTAAAAATAACCAATAAAATATTTTGAATAAATTTTAATTACCTGATGCTAAGAAGTTTCTTCTGTATCCAGTAATTTGCTGCATTTATACGTGTAGGAAATAGTGCATAAAATGTTTCATCTTTCACGTACAGTTTGTGAAATACGCGAAAAGTTTGTGAAATATGCTCGCGACAACAGATGACACTACTTGTAAGAGACTGAAAGTGTAAATGCACGGAACTCACTATTATTTCGTAATACGAAAAAAAACTCACTAGATGGAGACACCATGGAACTTTCCAGATGTATCTGGGTCCCCACTCAGAAGCGACCGGCTAGACGGGCCAAGACCGGCTTGTGTTACATAAATGTAATTCGTAATAGTAAAAAAACAAAAAAACAAAACATGTTTCGGATTATATAAGTAGTAGTTCTGACTGTTTAATGATATTTATAAATTTACGAAACATTGTAATAAAACAAACTGTTATAGAAAGTTGGCAATATCTGATCCCATAGTATTACGTTGAATTTCTTCATTTATCCAATAGTTTTCTAGAACATTTGTTCCAAGAAGTGTTGATCATCATTTCCCCAGGCTGTCAGGTAATCAAAACTTTTCTTTGTTTGAAAAACTTCATAAAACAATCAATTTTCACTTATTGGCTCGTAAATAATATTAAATATGTTTTTCTCCTCGAGAATATCTCAATTTTTTTTCTTCTTTTCAAAAGATTTTATAAAGGCACAAGTATATAACTGGTAATACTATTACTTCATCAGACAATTAAATTTTATTTTGAAACATTTTATATGATATTATAGCTATCCCTTTTATATCAACGTATTTCGTTAAAATAATAATTAAAAAACATATTTGCAATCTTAATTAAGCTGGACAAAGTATGACTATTAGATCTCTTTAATTATTTCTAAAATAAATACAATGTATTTTGTAAAAAATGTTATAAAAATATGTTTTAAGTAATATGGAGATTTAGTTAATGTTAAATGATGCTTCCTATTTATAGAGCAAATTTAATTATGAAAGTATCCTATTATATACTCGCATAAAGGTTAGTGTCTATATTAACAATTCAGAAAATAATGAAAACACTATTTATTTGACTAATACATACACTAGATATAAAAATCAGATAAATTACATCAAAATATATCAAATATATAATGTTATACAGGATTCGTACACTGTAAAAAAAAACGGAAGAAAAAACTGCAAAAAAGGCTGTTAATATTTCACCTAGCAATCGAACACAGCTCTTTCGTTAATTTACTGTAATTACAGCTGTATAGATAGCGACATCTGTCGGCGTTGTTGTCATTATCTCAAACGAGGGGAATAAACACATTTAGGTCAGCGGCAGGTGCAGTCCAATAATGAAGTGACGCTTCGATTCTACGAGAAATGGCCGCCATTAGGAGCGAGCCTAGAAAGTTGTAACAATTACACCTAATAATGGATTACAAACATATTTCAAAGAGTAAAAGTAAGTTTTATCTTTGTTTTCTTATATTATTGTTTTAATAATATCATATAAATTCTGTTATATATTTATACGATACTAATTTTGTTTTTAAACCACGTGTATATCACGGCAGGAACTTTCACGTCATTTGTCTAAAATAAATATTTTGTTTTAAATCGTAAAAATAGATGATTTTGCTTAGGGGATGTTGTTTTGTTGGGGGGGATGTTGGGGATGTTGATTTAGTTATGTTGTTTTTTACTTTACCTCAGTATGTTCTTCTAGAACTTTGTTATTATTACGTATAATTTGAGTTTAAGTATCACAGGGAAACTTTATGCAAGCATTTTTTTTTTTTTTTAAACAAGATCCCTGTTTTTAACTATGCCTTATTACGCTATTATATATTTTTCAAAACTCCAGTTCATACGTTCGCATTCGAATATACTTTCTAAATCCTATAAATATTTTACCAGATACAGTTTTCGGTTCACTTTGGACAGTAATTTAAGTATTTTTATTTATTTAATATATTTAGCCGATATTTGGAACAGTGATTTATTTTCCATTTTCAAATCATTTATTATGAGTAATCTGGATGCACTATTTTATCAATTCCTAAAATATTCCTTGTTTGTTTACTGTCGCAGCAGTAATTTGCAGCAACTCGTTTAATGTTTCTGTCCATTATCTATTTATTTTTTACGCTTAATTTTAAAGTTTTTATGTGAACAGATTTTTTTTATTATTATTTTATTCTACGTTTCTTGAACTCATAAGTGTTTTTTTTTTCTCCCCGTGTTCATTTTTCAATCAGACCTGATATTTATGGAATTAAATGTAAACTTATAAAATTATCTTAGCATAAAATAAGTTTTTTGTCAATATAAAGTTTCCATATCAGCAAGTTGCGTACAATAAGGTCTTGTTATTAATTATATATGAATGATAGTTTAAATATCAGAAAGTTTTGCATGTTCGTGTTGAGGGGTGGAGGAAATAATGGCTACATTGAATAAACAAAAATATTTAAATAGATACAAAAAATAACCCTAAATTTGTTGGAGGAAAAAAAATATATATATGCATGATTTAAATTAGTGGGTATTTTCAAATACAAACAAACGGTTAAACAAAGTCCTGTAAAGAAATACTGAATAATTAATTAAAAGCTAGATAAAGTAAAATCTTCCTTTGTTATGATTTATTGAAAAAACATTTTATCTCTATAGGCAAATGACTAAAATTTTTGTGGGTGATATACTTGACCAAAAACCGAAATTTGTATCGTATATATGTATAACAGAATCTATTATATAATAATTATATTAAAATAATGATATAAGTAAACAAAAAGGTAATACTTAGTGCCCAAGGTCTTTGAAATATGTCTCAGGTTAAAATAAGGAAAAAAAAACAATACACGGAGAGGGAGGGGGGGGGGTAAAATATCAACAACAAATGCTATAAGTTTTACAGTGATTCTGTTAAAATTGCATTAAAATTAACAGCAAAAACGGCTGTAAAATTAACAAATCTGCTGTAAAATAAAAAAAACTGAACTGCTGTAAAATTAGCCGCAAAAAATGCTGTGAATTTACAAAAGTGCTGTTTATCCATGAAAAACAAAACTGCTGTAAATTCACAGCAAAATATGCTGGCACCCATATTGCCAGCATTCTTTGCTGTAAAAATACTGTGATTTTTTTTTACAGTGTACGCTTTTAACACAATTTTTAATGTAATTTTTCACCTTATCAAAGTGTCTACACCTTTGTAATTTCCAATTACTCTGGCATCCATTTTGCTGATTAGAAAATTTCTATTTAATATATAAATATCGGAAATTGTAGGCCCCTCGTTTGTGATTGCTGGATATTAATACTTTTCTGCATTTAAATAAGGTGAAAACGTCTATTAAAAAATTGTGGCAAACGCACACTAACCCAGTTTTATTAGCTATGAGATTGCTTATAATTTGTTTATATATAAATTACAAAACAGTGATGACACCAAAAATATTAACCCTATACTGGTTTATTAAACACAAGTTTAAAGCTAAAACTAATTTGGTATGTATATGTTAACATTTAGTTTAATATATATATATATATATATATATATATATATATATATATATATATATATATATATATATATATATATCGACGGGAAAATAAAACAAATAACTAAAAATCCAGTAGGTATGTAATAATTTGAAACATCGTAAGTTCCAATAATACAAAGCTCATTATATCATCACTGTAAATGTTCATAATATGTACAGTAAATTCCGATGTATAAAGCACACTTTTAAATATGTTTTATAGATGCGCGTTATACGGAGAAAGAAAAATCTAAGCTAAAAATTTAAGTATAAGAATGGAGATTTCCTTATTAATGTACAAGAAAAGAAGACGTAATTATTTCAATAGACTGAATAGACAATATTTAAGAGGGACTTATTAACAATTCCTGTGAAATAATCTGGAGGTGATTCAACTTCCGTAGCGCAAAAATTTTCTTCTAGAGCAATCTATAGCCTCGAAATGAAGTTCGTAACGTATAAACAAACAATAAGCTCTGATCTTGAGAATGCCGGCTGAAAATAGATTTTGGATTGCCAGACGATAATTTTAGCTTAAGCTAGAGAAAAACAGAAAAGAAAAATAAATTTATTGACGCGGAATAAAACTAGAATATTAAAGCATTACAATATTATAATAGAAATTTTAATACAAGAATGATTTTAAATAAATAGGTATTTAAAACGGGAAAATTTAGGAATTATGACATTTTAGAAATTAAATAAAGAATTTAGAGAGGCTTAATATAAACGGGAAATAATATTGAATTTTAAGAGGGATTTAAATAATAAAAGGTTTTTATTTAAGGAATATAATTATTTAAGAAATTTAATATTTAAATTTTGTGATATATATATATAGAATTGTTTCACTAATAACTGTCATGTCCGCCTTTTACTTTCAGGTTTAAATAACTTGAGATAATTGCTGAACAGCTAAAATAGTTTGTTTTATTATAGTGTTTGATAAATTTGTCTTTATCTAGTCAATGGATTTTGCTTCCAAGATATATATTTTTTATGTTATATATATATATATATTATAATTTTTTCACTGATAACAAAACGTCACTGACGTCTAAAAGAGTTCTTTTATTACATTGTTTGATAAATTTATTATTATGAAGTCCAAATTTTCCTTATACGATATTTTTTTTCGCTTTCAAAACGTAAATGTGAATTAACAGTGCTTATAATAGCAAAATGCAGTATTTTTGAAAGAAGTATATACAAGTTATTCACTAATATTTGGTATGTCCACCTGTTACATTCAGATCTAAGTAACATGAAATAACGGCTGAAACCTGTGTAAGCTTTGAAAAAACTAAATGTATACTAAAATGTTATTGTAATTTTGAAAAGGCAGCTGAATTGCGGAGAGAGTTTGAAAATTGATCCCTTATGCGAATTACAATCGTTAGAGTTAGAGAAAATTTGAGTTGGGGGGACATTTCAAAATGTTCAAAAACAATATTCGGAAAGACTGCGGTCATCAACAAATACCGCAAATAACGGAATGTTGATAGATCTATTTGACAAGCAACTGACGATCGAGGCGCCTGAAAAGTGCCCCCATGAAAAGTTCCCCCATACGTCATTTTTACGTCACAGCAGATGGGGGTAGATTTCCAGTCATAGAGAATTTTACTTTCGTCGAAAATTGGAAAACTTCCTCCTGAAAAGTTCCCCCAAATCAGAAGGGGGAAGTTTTCCAGTGAGATGGGATTTTCTTTTCACTGAGATCTTGAAAACTTCCCCCATGAAAAGTATCCCCGTACGCCATTTTGACGTCACCACAGATGGGGGCAGATTTCCAGTCCTAGAGAGTTTTACTTTCATCGAAAATTGGAAAACTTCCCCCATGAAAAGTTCCCCCAAACTAAAAGGGGGAAGTTTTCCAGTGCCAGGCAATTTCTTTTTCACTGAGATCTTGAAAAGTCGAAAATTGGAAAACTTCCCCCATGAAAAGTATCCCCATACTTCATTCTGACGTCATAGCAGATGGGGATACATATCAAGGGGGAACTTTTCCAGTGCTAGAGAATTTTCCTTTTACTGAGAGCTTGAAATCCATCCCCATGAAAAGTGTCCCCATATCTCATTTTGTCGTCACAATATAGGGTCACATATTCAATGCTATAACATTTTACTTGTTTCGAGAGCTGAATATCTGGCACTCGAAATGTGTTTCTCTTTTATGTCTAGTTACTATTGTTACTGTGAATTATTATTATACGGACTTGAAGAAATGCGCAGAAGAGATTTAGTGCGTAATGTAAAAGTATCTTGCTTACTTTTCATATTCGGTTATCAAACACATACTAGGCGGTCAAAAAGGATTTAAGTATTAATGTTATATAATGTTGCTCAAAGCATAATCTGTTAGAAGGCTCATGGAAGATTTTTGTATTTGCGGAAAGTGTGTGCATATGATATTTGTTGTTGAGTAGAGCATCAAATGTGAATCTTTAATGAAAAATTCCCATTAGTTATTATTATTATTATTATTATTATTATTATTATTATTATTATTTGAAAATTAGAATTTGCTCTTTTTTTTAATTTTTTGTTAATATTCCCAATCAAATATCCAATATTAATAATTTGACACAGTAATGATCATTTTAACTTTTCTACTATTATATAAAAAAAACCAAGTCATTAAATATCCATCATCAATCTATAACATTAATAACTAGAAATTAAAAATTAATTTTTTGAAGGTATTTCATGTTTTTGGCAAACATTTCCGTAATAATTTGACATCGAATTCCACTATAAAAAATATACAGATTTTTTACGCTTGGTAGAAATCACAAACAAGCGAATTTTTTCAAAAATACATAGTTTTTTTAAAAAATCTTTTTTAAGGTAATGCAACTAAAAAGAAAAAAAAATGAACATTATTTAATTTCTTATTTTAGAATTTAAAATTTGATTTCTCAACGCTTAATCGTAAATTAATTAAAATTAAATTACTATTTCATAAAAAGCTTTTTTTTTTTTTTTTTTTTTTTAGAATATAAGTAACTTTTATGGATAGTACCAGATTTACAGGTATATTAATAAGAAAGAAAGGGGGTGCTTCAACTAACTCATTAACCACATGGTTTCCAAAAATAATAAACAGATTAAGGACTCTTAAATTTTATGCAAATTTTGTGCCAGTGATAATCCTTTTACAACCAAAAGGTGTTGATATTAATTACCACATGTTTTCTTTGCTTTAGCAATTAAAAATAATTATTTTAACTTCCGTAAAGGTGCGCCTGTTGTCTTTCTATTTAAGTTGCTATATTTCTTTTTTATAGAATTGCTTCTAAACACGAGCATTTAAATAAAAACAAAGTCTAAATTAATCTACTTTAAAGCATTATATTTACATTATTTTTTATACATTATTATTAAGAGTGAATGAAATTGGGCTTCAGTACCAAGCGTGAATACTGCCTTTAAGATTTCACACAGTTTTCATGTATCCAATTATTTATCTCATGTTTAATATTTTCTTACGTTTTTGTGGCTATAATTTAAGAATATGTAATGTGCTAAGTAGAATAATTTAATTAAAAGTAAATTATTTCTGTGAAATACTTCATTTGGAAATAGCATATTTTGCCGTAATAATTCAGAGGAAAACAAACATCGCGAATATAACAGTTTAGAAATTGTTACATAATGTATGCTTAGTTTTATTATTATTATTATTATTATTATTATTATTATTATTATTATTATTATTATTATTATTATTATATTATTATGCTTTCATTTTATTTTATCTATCTCGTGCTTTTAATGTGCATATAGTATGTATAGCACTTATACAGCAGGTATGTCAAACTCGTTTACCGCCGCGGACCAAATTAAGCGTTATATACAAAGCCAAAAAAAAAAAAAAAGATATTATTACCATTGCACAGAATAAAATTTGTTCGTATAAAACACACCCATGTTAAAGAAATGTGCATGTACAGTTCAAAAGTAAATAAAATTCATAGCTTGTTTTATCTTATTTTTCGAAAAAATACTGGAAATTGCTTTCTATCAACCGAATCAACTGAATTTAATTTATTTTTTTTTCTAATTTGTATTTATTTTGCAATTTGGTTGTGCACGATGACCTGTTAATCTTTTACCTAGCAAAGAAATAGCTGCCAATCTTCCGTATTTTTTTCCAGTGAAAAAGAAAACATATTTCGAATCAAAAAATTTCTTTAAAAATTTGTGTTTTGTATCTATGCTCTACTTATTCTTTTTTATTTTCATTTATTAAATACATTTTCTGGTTTAACGTATGTTGACTTGAAAAATAACAAAAGGTTGGCCGCTATACGCAAAGAAGCCGTACAAAAGCGCGCTTGTTCAAAAAATGTCCACTCCGTTGTTTTTCTAATAATGTTTGGCAACATATAAAATAAAATACATTTTCTTTTTGAAAGTTGTTTTGTCAAAATAATAAATTCTATTTGAAAATGCTAATCATGGCCGGATTAAGGGGGGGGGGGGCTACGGGGCTGCAGCCCCGGGCCCCAATCCGTCAGGAGCCCTCGTCAACAGCTTAAGTTTTATCAAAATTTTGTTTTAAAAATTACTTAAATTTCTAAAAGAAAGAAAGAAAAAAGAAAATTTTTGCTTCTAAAATGAAAAAACTTTTTCTGAAATAACGAGATAAAATCGGGTTTCAAGCGTCATCACTTTTTCCTTTTGCAATTCCAAAACTTCGAAGTACGATTTAAGGGTAGTCGTCACTCCCTTGAAAACACCCGATAGTTATTGTTAAACCTATGGCCAGGTTGCTTTCAAATTTCTCGTTTAAATTTAAATACTTTTAAAAGATTTTTTTTTTTGCATAAGATAGCTGAGGTCGATCCGTAATATGACGATTTTTTATTTTTTCGATTTCAGTTGCAGATCTGTTTAGTAAAGGTATTTTCACTTTCGGAACCGGTTTTGAAAGTGAAAGTACCTTTATTAAAAAAATCTGCAACTAAAATATCAACCTCAGCTATCTTATGCAAAAAAAAAAAAAAAAAAAAAAAAAAAAAAAAAAAAAAACTTTTCAAAATATTCAAATTTAAATGAGAAATTCGAAAACAACATGGCCATACGTTTAACATTAGCGAGCGGGTGTTTTCATATTCTTTTACTATTTTTACCCTACTTTTGTCCGATACCAAAAGAAGAAAACATCTTTACTATTTTCCGCTTCTACCACCTAATCTCAAAAAACATGTGCACGCTCAGGGGAAGAATCTTGAATTGTAAGGTCTATGTGTGCACGGCATACGATTTCTTAGAAATTAGTACAAGGTCAGGACCCCCCCCCCCCCCCCCAAATGCCTAACATCCGACACTTCCCAAGGGCAACCCCCTCCCCAATGACATGAACAGTATCTTTCAACAGTATTTTGCGTAAGAACTGAGAACCATTGGCCAGTGCATTGAGAATCATCTCTGTCTGCCTCTCCTGCATAAAAGTCTATGGGAAAAAAAAAAAAAAAAAAAAAAAAAAGACAGACAGATAATCAAAAAGAATGTTTTGTTCGTAAACTTTTATTTTAATATGATAAGAAGTAGATTTTAGGAAGTGTGTTTGCTTCCCTTTTCCTTTATCTTTAATGTTTTTATTTAATACTAAGTAAAGAAAAGCGTTTATTTAATTGAGAAAAATGCTTATCCTTGAGTATGAGTACATTTAACTTGTAGAAAACCATTGTTTTTACTGCATGTGTTTAGGTGGCTTAAAAAAAAAGAAAGAGAAAAAAAAGGTTAAATAATATTACACCTCTTATGGGTTCGATTGTTTGTGAAATATTTTTTATCGCCATCTTTTATCTTATCAATTTAAGTTAAGTTGATTAATTATGAATTTCATTATTTAAATGGCTTTACACACATCCTTATTTTATTAAAATTCCCATATTCATATATAAATTGTTTCTTTTGTGCAATTTTTACTAAAAATCAATACGTATGGGTTAAATTCTTTAATATACTCAGATTAATTTGTTTAAGGCGGTTCTCAAATTCCCTGCTCAACAACGCGAAACTACCTGACGTGTTTTCTAACTCATTTTTAAATGTAAAGGCATACAATTGGAAAATCTGACTATTAGAGGGATTTAGGATCGAAAAGCGTTTTAAATTTTTTGATAAATATATTAAGTTATAAGAGATTCTTGTCAAGTGACGACAAGTTTTAATTTTTCTCGTGCTGCTGCGTCCGGAAATTTGATTTAAAATGCCATCTTTGACAGTATTTTCTAAATGAGCTTCTGCCTTTTCCAAAATATGTAAATCGCCATTCGATTACATAGTTTCTGAATAAGAACACTTGCCAATTTCATGCGTTTCCGAACAAAAATGAATCAGAAATGTGTCACAAAGTAACTCCTTTGGATTTGAGAACAGCCTTAATAAAATTAATCATATTTTGCACATAAATTGACATATTTCAGTCAAACTGGAAAATTTTAGCATATATATATATATTTAGATATTTTAATTCATTCTCAAGATATAGATTCCACTAGAAAAGTAAATTTTTTTTAAAGTTTGAGGTGTTGCATTTTTTTTAATCAGAAAAAAATTGCTTTTTGTAATAAAAGTTTTATCTCACATTTATATTTTCTAACAAAACTAGTGGGCACTGCTCCCTTCGAGCTACGCTCGCCAACTCCCGTGCATACCCCGCAGAATCGAAAAACACGTTAATTGGTCTAAAAACACGCTAATTTTTTCTATTTTAAAAAGATTATCCGATTACGGAAGACTGATTGCAATGAATTTATTTAATAAAATTTCATATATTTTGCACAAAAATTGACTTGTTTTAGTCAAACTGAAAAATTTTAGCATGCATATTTATAACATTTTGCTCATTGTCAAGATATAAATTTAACTTAAAAAGTAAATTTCCTAAAAAGTTTGAAGTGGTGCCATTTTTTAAAATCAGAAATCAAATTGTTTTTTTTTTTTTTTTTTTTTTTTTTTTTTTTTGTAATAAAAGTTTAATTCACAGTTACATTTTCTAATAAAACTAGGAATTTCCGCCCCCAACGAGCTACACTTCCCAAGACTTCACAGGCTCTACAAACACAATGATATAATCTGTTTTAAAAAGATTACTTGATTACGAAAGATTGGATGATATTAACACGACCAGTAGTGATCTTTTATAATCGGGTATCTATTCATTTCCCTTTGACTTGAACATTACCAGGGCCGCATCCACCGCTGTCGCAACTGCTGACGGTCTAACTGCTGGAAGATTTTTTTCTTTTAGACGCTATAAGAAAATAGTTTTAATATATATATATATATATATATATATATATATATATATATATATATATATATATATATATATATATATATATATGTATATATATATCAATCATAATCTTTACCACTGAATGCTTTCCGCACATAAAAATGTAATTATTTGAAAGTTTTCTTTCTCTTTTAATATTCACGTGTAAATATTTTTTCGAATTGAAAAATATTTGGAAATCTTATTATTTGGAGTTTTTAAATACAATGCAAATTTCTTCATTAAATGCTTTACACACATAATAACTTAATTGTTTTAAATTTTCCTGTCATTTTTAATATTCGCGTGTAAGTATATTTTGCAAATGGAAAATGTTTAGAAATATTACTTGGGCTTTATAAACATCTAGCACCAGATGTAAAAAACGGCTTTTTGGAAAAAAGAAATAAATATCCATTCAAGTAATAAAATTTTGGATTAAGGGGAAAAAAAACATAAACATAAAATTAGACACTATATATATATATATATATATATATATATATAGCCATAAATGAAACATTATCATAACACCAACTTAAACATTTATTTAATTAAGTATGAAATAATTAGTTGACAATAAAAGATTCCCCAACACACTGAATATGGAATCAAAAACATTGAAAGAATAAGAAATTAAATAAAAATTTGAATATATGGAATTAAATGAATTAAATGAAATGAAATTTGTGGAATTTAGACAGAATTATCAAGTCCCAATTGCCTAAATACCACAAATAAAATGAAATGAGATGTTTCATCATCATATTAGCCATATATTACTAAAAAATATGATATTGGGACTACATCTCAAATACAATGATTCAAATCAGTGATAAAATAAAAAATAAAATACAATATAAAAAAAGGAAAGAAGCCATACTTATAAATTACAGAGAGAACATTTAATAGAGACATTAAGTATAAAATCCATAAAGATGAAAAGAGATAAAAATAAGATACCTTGCAGTTCATGAACCATCATGAACACTCCAACATGACTGGGGAATGAATTGCATAAAAAATCATAACATGTTGCCAATTTTAGAAATATAAATTGCTTTGCAGTGATGCCAGAAATAATGTTAAAATATAATGGATTATAAAATAAACAGGAACATTAGTGCTGCCATCTATTAGTAAAAGTGAATATAATCTGAATCGAAGGAATTGTATGGAAATAAATGTTTGATAAATCAACCAAATTACTATCTTAATTGATACCAATTAGTTAAATAATAAATTAATGAAATTAATTAATAAATAGAAAATTGAATTACATTAAAGGATGTATTAATGAATAATTCTATGTTATAAATAAGTATTAAGATGGAAAAATTAATAATAAAAAACAACTTAAAATAGTGCTGCCCTCTAGTGGTAAAAGTAAATATAAAGTAATGGATGAAAATTAGTGTTTAATAATTAAACCAAATTACTATCTTAATGATAGCCATAAGTTAAATAATAAATAAATGAAATTAATTAATAAATAGAATGTTGAATAATATCTAAGTAATGGATGTATCAATTAATAATACTATGTTATAAATAAGTAGTAATATGGAAAAATTAATAATTAATGCAACATTAAAAATGTACCATTAAATGACAACAACGATTAAATAACTGTACTAAAATTGCAACATCAATTAAAATAATTTAAATTAAAATACTAAAGATTTGAATTAAGAATCAAAGAATTTAAAATTAATATTGATTAAATATTGAAATGAATTAGTCACAAATAATGTGGCTTCAAACAAAGTTAAATTAAATAAAAATACTTAATAAAATTAAAACATATTATATTAACACTGTATAAAAGTAAACATTATCTTAGAAGTAAATATGATATTGTCCACCAAAGGCAATATATATATATATATATATATATATATATATATATATATATATATATATATTTATAACCATTAATGAAACATTACCGTAACACCATATATATATATATATATTCGACACAGCATTTCATAATCTAATGACGTAATATATATATATGCCTTCAAAAGAAGGTTAAATTGCTGTGCATAGTTTTTAATCCTATAAAATTTATGTAACTGAATTATATTCACCGATTTCAACATTAAACAGAGGCACTTAAAATAATTATTCGATTTTAAAACTCTATGTTTCACCATGTTTATCATACATTTCTCTATAAAACTATCATTTTTCATGTTTTTCTGTCAATTACAATACTCACACATTATAGATAAAGATTCTCTAGACGCTTAACATTTTATTACGAGGATCTTGGCGATATTTTAAAAATAGAAATGAAATATTTCTCGGAATGTATTAGAAATGTAGATATCCAATGCTGTCAAGATGCTGTTAATCAATGATAAACAATTAATATCTGTTTTCCCAAATGTACTGCATATTGCAATTATAGTATATAGTAGTACCGCTTACAAACTTTGAAGCAGAATGATCATTTTCCAAACTAAAATTAATAAAGAACAGACTATGATCGTTTATGCTGGAGCCCAAACTTAGCGGTTTAACACTAATGTCACTAGATAATGACATAACAGAACTGTTTGCATTTCATGATGCCCTGCAATCACTTGGAAATTTAAATACAAGGATTTTTTTTTTCAATTAACTTAATTTTTAGTAATGAAAATCTAATAATAATAAAAAAAAAGCTTAAACATGTAATTAAATTTATTTATATCAATAAACAGATGTATTGAAATTATTTTTAATGTATTCAGTTTTTATACGCCTGGAATATTTCTATTTTTTTTAATGTTTATAAAGTATTTGTTAATTGTATATGTTTAAACAAACTAATTAAGAGCACTATTGAAGATAACAAACAAACAAACAAAAAAACGCTCTTGATTAACAATATAAATATTTCCATTTTTAAAATTTGTATTTCAGGATTAAAAAAAATAATAATAAAAGGTGTGTGTGGGGGGGAGGGTGGATAAATATTCAGTATCGTGGGAAGGGGCACAAAATTTCCAGTAGCAGGGGAAGAGGGGGGCAAAATGTCCAAAATAGCCCCGGGCCAAAGAAATGCTTAATCCGGCTCTGATGCTAATACTATCAAATGACATGATGAAATTATGAAATTTGCCCTGAGGTTGAAGTTTACTCAGGTGCTTTTATTAAAAATGAAAACTCCAAGTACTTTGTCTATTGGTGGTCTTTTAATAATTCACAATCATAATTTGTCAATTTAAAATGAAAATGCTTACATTGTTTAACATTTCGTAATTAACAGTTAAACTTTTATGATGGAAAGCCGTCAAATTTTTGTATAAGAAGGTAGATCTGGTTATATTCGTTACCAATATTATCAAGATATTTTCTAAATTGACGATGATTAAGCATGTGCGTACGAATATGATATAAGTTTATAAACATGTATCCGGCTTTTATAAATCGATCCGGCTATACAAAATACTTTTTAGCAATGGTACTTTTGCTTATAGTATTTTCAAACTTCTTTAACTGTTCTGCGCATCCTTTCTTCCATTTCCTAGTAAATGATTTTGAATCACGGGATATTTAATGCAATAATTATTTTATAAAGTAAATGTATTTTCTCCAATAGGCTTGGTGAAAGCACTCTCTTTTAAGAAGTGTCAATTTCAATTCTGACAGTTTTTCTTTCTGATGTTTGGCCAGATTTTTAATGCTTTGTCCTGTAGCATCTCTTAATGTTCCATTCTTTCGAAACTCCAACAATGTTTGGATATCAACATATAATTTCAGTTTTTCTTTTAAGATAATGGTATTGTGAATCAACTTAATTTTTTTTTTATGTTTATTTTCCGTCAATCATATATATTCATACTGGTAGAGTTTAAACTTAAAAAAAAAATTCCTAGGTTGTTTATCAGTATGTTATTAAAATATGTGTAAATCGGTAAAAAAAAAAAAAAAAAAAAAAAAAAAAAAGAAAAGAAAAGAAAGAAAGAAAGAAAGATCAAGCAGGTTTCATTAACAATGACACATTTACTAACCTAAGTAATGAAAATAATTAAAGAACTTAAATCCAAAATATTTTTGTAAAACAAGAGTGGAGAAACTAGATGACATGACGTATTCGGGGGTTTTGCTTCAAGCACAAAAGTGATAATTTATGTCATTTCGAAAGCAAATCTTTTAAAAGCCACTTAATTTTATACTTTGATTTTGAAAAAAGTTGTAACTGTTCTTAATTAGCCAGAATTTTATTAATTTTACTATACATTTCTTATTATTTAATAAATATAGCATGTGTAAAATTGAAGAGAGTTTTAAAACAAGTTGGAAATTGTACGTCAAACGTTACAAACGAGGTGCGTTCGTACTATAAAAAAAGTTATAGTTCTATAAAAGTTATAGTTCTATAACTATTCAGATCTTGATGATTTTTAATTCTGTGAAATGAATTATATCGTCTGCAGATTAATTTCTGTAATAAAATAAGTTTCTCGGTCGCTTGGCGATCAAACTTCGAAAGCTCCTATAAAAAGAAAGCACCGATTTTAAAAAAAAAATCAAATTTCTTAATAAATGTTTTTATTAATATTTTCTAAAGTTTTGATTCAATTTTTTAAAAAAATTGAAATGTCGCGATAAAATTCTGCAAAGATAATATCTTAAAGAATATATCTTAAATTTCAAACCATTCGGTTGGGTAGTTTTTGCGTTGCTATATGCAGACGAACGGACAGACGGACGGACCAGACGACGACAATAGGTGCTACGTATTTATATAATTACGAACGCACCTAATAAAGCAATAGTTTCGTCATAAAACACATAAATATTATAAGAAAAATACTGTAAAAAAATTACGAATCTTTAAATTTTTAGACTCGAGATTTCGCACTTTGTTACATTCCGATTAGTTAACTGTGTATCTGCAATTTCTTGGAGCTAAAATTTAAAACTGAGCTACATCTGTCTATATACATCAGTTATGCCAAATGAGCGAATTTTTTTTTTTTTTTTTTTTTTTTTTTTTTTTTTTTTTCACTACCACATTTTGAAGAAAAATATTTCCCTTAATTAATGACGAAATAAATAAGACAAAAATTACTATTAAAAAAAGTGGTAGCAATTGTGAATAAAAAAAGCAACAGGCAATACTTACATACATATGTTTGCCATCTCTAAGACTATTTGGTGTAAGTGAGTTCCTCAAAAGTGTATTTTCAGCATGCGTGTTCGAGCAACTGAATAAATGCCAAAATAAATGCACAGGTAAAATGCCAAAGGCTTGGCGGGCCACAGAGAAGTTGTCGGCGGGCCAGTTGTGGCCCGTGGGCCACGTGTTTGACATACCTGCTTTACAGGGACACTCAAAAGAATTCCATTACAAAACGGTCTATGGGGAGAAATCGTTTGCGGTTTATTTTATAATGTTTCAATATTTGAAACATACTGAAACAGATATATATCACTGAGGTGCATTACAAGAGGCTTACTATAGAATATTGTGTGTATAGCATTCCTCCTTCATTTACAGGGTCACATAAAATTATTTTGTTAAAGTACTGTCTGTTAATAATAATGGTTGGAAATGCGTTTTCAGTTGCGTTTTTAAATGGAACTTTTTTTTCCCCTATTATACTTGATGTGTATAAATCCTATAGGTTTTATACAGGGCAGCACAAAACATCTCGAATTCATTTGCGTTTATTGACGGAAATTGCCGATGGGCTATTTTCAACTGTGCTATGCGTATCCTAACTGAACTAAATTGTTGCATTCTATGTAGTATATATAAAAATCAGTAGATCATACACTGGGCTGCGCAAAATAGTTAGGATCGTTTTCCGAATATTGTTGGTAATTTCTAAAATTGGATTTTTAAATGTGTTATGCGTTTTCCAAATTGTTAACTTTAGCATCAGACTTAGACATTCTTAAACGGTAAAGATTTCTATAAAAGCATTTTGGAAGTGTTGAAAAGTTTTACATATTCCATACTTAACGCATGATTTTTTGTTCTTGTTTTGTTTTTAATTAGTTGTTTGTTGAGACACAAAAACGAATCTAACCATTCGTTCTATTAATTTTGGGTTTAATTTAACAATTTAGATTTCTTTATTATTAGTTTTTTAGAGTTTAACGTGTCTGAAAAAAGTAATAGAAATAGAATCTTATTTTAAACTCAAAAGGTCACTAATTCAAGAGATAGAAAAATTGTTTTCTAGTTTAAAAAATTGGAAAATTGTTTGAAAAATTCTTTTTTAGTTTCTAAACTAAAAATTTTATAGATTGTCAGAAATCATATGGTTAAAATAGACGTATCAGATAAAAAATAAGAAGTTGAAATTTATTTTCTATTTTTCTATTGAATAAGTTTCCATAAAATGTTATTATTATTAAAAAAAAAAAAAAAAAAAAAAAAAAAAAAAAAAAAAAAAAAGCATGTACTAAGTTTTACATATGCTTTTTTCCCCCTACAGATAATGTTTGAGTTATTTTAAGATACATTATGGTTGATGTAGCTACATTGCTAATCTAAACAAATGTTTATTTTTGTTATTTTTTAGTAAGTTTTATATTAATTTCTGTACAAAATATTTTAGAATTATTCTTTATTCGGGACTCAAACTCTTCCATGAATATCTTACTTCTTTCTTTCTGTATCACCCTTTTTTTACTGTATAAATTTGACATAAAGAAAAACGAAATATAAAAAGTGCTTAATGTGTATTTATAATTCAGGAGAAAGGAAAAAGAAGCACATAGAAAGGACTAGCAATTTGAAGCCAAAACGAAGGGTTGACTTGATAATGTGTTAAAAAAATAAGACTATATCGTTAACTTTATAGTTCCAGATTTTTCGGAAAACGCAAATTAATAAATATAAAATAATGAATCAAGAGTATGAAGTATTGTTTTATTTTCCTAATATTTTTATTTCCTTAATTTTAATTATTTTACGAGCATCCTGATTTGATTACTTTTATAATTTAAAAGAAAACTAAAATAACCCCATATTTATTTATTTATTTATTTATTTATTTATTTATTTATTTTTTGAATTGCCTTTCTTGATTAATGTGGTTATCAAATTCCCGGCTCAATAACGCCAAACTTTCTTACTTCTTTTAAAACGTCATGGCATAAAATTGGCAGGCCTGGCTGCTGAATGAACTGCGATTTGGAATCGAATGGCGTTTTCACTTTTTGATAAATAAATTACTTATTGAGTTAAAAGCAATTGCTGTCACGTGATGATAGATTTTTTATCCTTTCGTGCGCCCGGAAATTATGCACAAAACATCAACTTTGACAGTATTTTCTGAAAGATCACCTGCCTTTACTAAAACATTGAAAACACCACTCGATTACATAATTTCTGAATAAAGAACACCTGCCCATTTCATGCGTTTCCGAACAAAAATTAATTCAGAAATTTGTCAGAATGTAGCTCCTTTGGATTTGAAAACAGCCATAATGCTATGCAATAAAGGGCTAATTTGTAAAACAAGTAACTAAAAAAATGCCATTACGAGATATTCAAGATTAAAGTTTTTTAATAAAGTAAAGAAAAATATAAACTATACTATTGTGATTGCTTCCTCTAAAATAGCTTATTTGTTAAAGACTGTATCCTCAGTTAACGTATGTGCAGCATATTTTGAATAATATATTTTATTTTATTGAATTTACGGAGTCTTCGTTTATAAAATTCACATCCCTGAATATCATGGCATATAGTGATTAAAAAATAAAACTTGCACGGTTTAAAGGTTGTCAGGCCAGGATGCAGTTTACATGAAAATGAAAAAAACATTTAAAAGTACAGTTACCATCGCCGCGGTGGACAGCCCTGCTCAAAGGCACCCACTCTGTCTGTATTAGATTACACATTTCAAAAATCTTAAAGATAATATTCTTTACTGAAAGCTGAATAAAATATTTCGATAAACTCTGCCAATTAATTCATAATATAGCCGATCTGGTTCGTTGCTCACATAAATAAGAAATAGAAAATGAATTAATGTTTTTCATGCTTTCATGTGTATGTTCCGTTCAGATAATCTTTTATATTTCTCAACTCTTTTACTGCAAATACGGTATTTTTAAAATATTTTCTTCCTTTTTTTTCTTTCGAAGAAAATTATATGACCGTTTAATTTTATAATTAAAAATAATTATAATTAAAAATATCTTATTACTTTATAGTGATGTTTCACTTTATTTATATCATATAGTATTTAAAAATGCATTTAATAATTGATGCATCTTTTATACATAAAGTTTGAGATACTAGCGAAAATAAGATAAGAAAGACAGAAAACAAGGGGAAAAATCGTTTCATATAATTCATAGGATTCACAGTTAATTATTCACATTAAATATTCATATCTTACATAAGAATATATATAAAAAGTTTACATTATTTTGATAATGTCGAAAAATCCATATTAAATAGAGTTTGAGTTTCAACCCAAAAAAAATTCATGGTTAAGCTGTTTCGCTAAGTACAGACTTGCAAATAGACTGTTTTCTACCCCGCCCGAGGCGAGGCATCTGTTTGCTTCACACAGCCCGTTCAGCGTCTTTTGTTAATGACTTATTGAGTGACCAGGCTATATTTCCGCTAACAATTCAAACGTATACAGAAGATGAAGAGTGGAAAACGGGTTTAGTACTCTGTACATTCTTCCTTTTATAGTGATTTTTCTCGGAACTAGAGCTCCTATTATAGGAGTCTTACTCGGAACGGTATTTCTACCAAAATTTTCACTTTTCATTCAGAAGAATAAATGAAAAAAAATTTATTCATTCAATTTTAAACAAGAACGAAAAATCATGCGTCAAGCATAGATTCTGTAACACTTTACAACACTTCTAAAATAATTTTACAAATCTTTAACATTTAACAACATTAAAAGAAAAATAAATACATTAATTAAGAAAATTATTTCATTCCCGATAATTAAAAACTTTAATAATTAACTAACTATTTATCTTATTTCATAGGAGACAATACGGTATTTTTTATTATAGGGACCTTGACATAACCCAGTCTTAAAAAAGTGAAATTTTTTGCCAAATAATCGCGAAAATAAAATTGCAACCAATGCAATAAGGAGGGCCAAATAAAATCGTGGAAATAGACGAATTGGGTAAAAACAAATATCAATTGTACCTGATAAAAAATTTTACTTTTAAGTCTTTGTGAAACGTTTTAACATCCTTCAAAAAAACCTTAATTGGAAATAGTATATGCTTTTTCTTTAAATTCAATTCTGCCTCCTTGGTTTAATGTATAGTTGAAACAAATCTTGTTTTCTAAATGACAGTATGTTGACAGGAACTTTTTGTTCTCCAGAATAAATTGATTCATGAAGTTTGTATATGTGAAAATATGTTTTTGTTTTTCGGAAAATTTACTGAAATCAATTCAGTTTTAATGAGAAAATGGTGTAAAAAATATACTAATATGTTTTATTTCTCCTTTTTTATACACAAATATGGAGTAATTTCCTTTCCGTTTTTAGATAAACTTCGTTAAAATTTACAAAAAAAAAAAAAAAAAAAAAAAAAAAGAAAAGAAAAGAAAAAAGAAAGAAAAAGAAAAAAAATCTTGGAATATAATTTAATTTTTTAAATTCTGAGAGTTTGTGCGACATCCTCGGATCAAGTAAATCGAGTTGCGTTCAATAATCTAAGAGTAGTTGCGAAATACAAAAACACGGTCAGATTTTAATATAATAGATTCGTGTTCATTTTCCTTTTCTTAAAATTATGATGTGATTTTTAGCAGAAAACTCTCATCTGTATATAACGGATACTCATGCTTAATAATCAGTATAGATAACAAAACATTTAAATTTTTCGTTATAAATATGGCGTGAAACTCATCTACTTTCTATACTTACTGATCCTTGTATTATTAATGTAAGGAATTAATTCACACTCATTTTAAAACATATTGGAAAATTCCCGTTTTATTTCAAATATGAAGTCTCTTTTTCACCAGAGAAATCCCTTTTTAATGACATAATTCTTGTTAATTTTCTTTTCCAGGCAATTAATTTCAATACTGGCATAGGAGAAATTAAGTCATTTTAACGAAATAATATTAAATCTTTAGGTTTTATCAACAAAAATGGAACTGTTAACATTCGTCATTTTTTTAGGTAATCGAGTTATTTCTTAATAGTTCTAAGAAATAGTTTTAAGAATGAAATAACTATTTCTCGCTATCCATGACATCATTTTCGACATGGATAATTTTGCGGAGCATATTAATGACATTTGCTAACCATTTTCTTTTGAAACTTCTTTTTACTTTTTAAAAATTTAAATAAAAAATACGGTTTAGTTATATTAGCCGTGCGCAGACGGTAAAACGTCAAGTATTGTTACCATACAAAAGAAAACAAGTTGGAAATTGTACGTCAAACGTTACAAACGAGGTGCGTTCGTACGCACGTTTTAGAATTAAATTCATGATATCCCGTGCGTAGAACGGGTTAAACAGCTAGTTAAGTATATATTTTATGACACTGTTCATACAAATATCTTAACTAGTTATATAAATATTCAGATATATATGTATCAGCTAGTTATATAAATATTCAGATCTTGATGATTTTTAATTCTGTGAAATGAATTATATCGTCTGCAGATTAATTTCTGTCATAAAATAAGTATCTCGGTCGCTTGACGATTTAACATCCATCGGAAGCTCCTATAACAAAAAAGCACCGATTTAAAAAAAAAAAATTCAAATTTCTTAATAAATATTTTTATTAATATCTCCTAAAGTTTTGATTCGATTTTAATAAAATTTGAAATATCTCGACAAAATTCTGCAAAGATAATATATTTTAAATTGCAAACCATTTGGTTGGGTAGTTTTTGCGTTGTTATATGCGGACAGACAGACAGACGGACGGAAAGACAGACGGACAGACAGACAGACAGACAGACGGACGGACAGACGGACGGACCAAACGACGACTATAGGTGCTACGTATTTATATAATTACGAACGCACCTAAAAAAAAGAAAAAAAGTGAAGAAAAAACCGAAGATCATTTTATTTCCCCACTTTATTTTAGATGAATATCCGCTTTATTTTAGATGAATGACGTCATATTCGCCTGTTTCATATGGTTACGCATATTGAGACCTTGTATTATTATCAAAAACTAAAAAAAGTACGTTTTATTTCTAATAATATTATTTTATCTTATTTTTAATTCTTTAATTTTTTTATTTCATTTTCATTTTTCATTGAAAAATTTTCAGTTGAAACTAAATTGTTGAGTAAAAATTATTATTCCGGGTTTTGAATTAGTTTTCGCAACGATAAAGTACTATCAACGGTAAAGTAAATTTAACCATTTTAAAATATTATACGAAAAAATTTCCATTTATTCTCTATGAAAATAATGAAATTTTGAATTATTAAGAAAAATATTTGAATAAAATAAACAAAAAACAGCCTATGTTCATTTGAAGGTTATTATCAACCTATACGCAAAGATACAGGATCATTAAATGTTCCATTTTGACGCTGGCTTCAGCCTAACATTTGAACACAATCAGATTTATAATATTATTAGGATGAAAATAATGAAATTTTGAATTATTAAGAAAAATATTTGAATAAAATAAACAAAAACCAGCCTATGTTCATTTGAGGGTTATTATCAACCTATACGCAAAAATACAGGATCATTAAATGTTCCATTTTGACGCTGGCTTCAGCCTAACATTTGAACGCAATCAGATTTATAATATTATTAGGATAGGATGTAAAGAAAACATATTTTTAATTTCCAGTTATAGATGTTATAAATTTATGATGGATATTTAATGACTTGGTTTTATGTAATAGTAGAAAAGTTAAAGTTCAGTTTACTATTTAAATTCGTTTCAATGGGTTATTAGTAGTTCGAAATAATTTGTCCTTTTAAAATAAAAATTCAAAACCGTGAAAATGCATTATGATCCAGACAACTGTGAGAGGTTGGGATCTTAGACCAAGACCCCGATTGTTAACAGGTTAACGCGGCACTGCATCCAATGTCTGCTTTGCTAATAAATTGTAGTATTTATGAGGATTTTATTTTAATGTGTCTCGATTTTTTTTTCAAGAATTACAGCTGTTGAGAATAGGCTCTTCGTTTTCGTAAAATGTTAAAAATGAAAAAAAAAAAAGAATAATAATAACGATTTGTTCCTAGTCGCTTTAAATTGAAAAAAAAAAAAGCAAAGCCCTGAAAAAAATTGCCTTTGCCTCAACAATCGTAGAACAATTTGGTAAAAATAGTTTTTCTTAAACTATAAATAGGCTTAAAATTACACAATGTGCTAAATACTTAAAAGATGACAGAAATATTGAAAGAAAATTTTTATAATTATTTTAATTCACAGTACTTTCAGGCATAAACATAGCCGCCGTCAGAGAATACAATAAACCAATTAAATTGTTTTAAAAATATTTTTATCATCATCTTTTAATTCATCAGCACATTCTACAATTTTAAGTCTAACTTTTAAAGATGAATTTAGCATTCTATTTATTTATCTATTTGCTCATATAAATGGGGTATCACAGATTAATCAATTAAAAAAAAATAGTAATTTTGTTACAAATTCTGTTCAAAAATCAGATTTCTTATGTATTTTATGGTCTACTAAAAGTTAAAATTCCATTTATATTTTTGAAGCTAATGTCCGTTTACAACAATATAATTATTTATTTGTAAGTTTGTTGTACACTAATGACATAGTATCTTTTTTAGTTTGTTCTTAAGATTTGTTTACCTTTCAATTAATATGGTTATTTTTTTTAAAAACACAATTTTAAAGATAATAATAAAGAAGTTGATAGTTGATTTCAATTCTAAATTCTGATCTGCTGATTCAAGAATTATTTGTTTTTGTGTCAAATTATTGATATTGGATGTTTGATTTGGAATATTAACAAAAAAAAAAAAAAAAAAAAAAAGAGCAAATTCTTATTTTTCCAAAAAAAAAAAAAAAAAAAAAAAAAAAAAAAAAGCAAATTCTTATTTTTCCAAAAAATTAAAAATTTAAAAAAAAAAAGTAAATAACTTATGTGAATTTTTCATTAAAGATTCACATTTGATGCTCTACTCAACAACAAATATCACATGCACACACTTTCCGCTAACATAACAAAAATCTTTGTTTTCGTCGAGTTTCCATGAACCTTCTAACAGATTATGCTTTGAGCAATATTATATCACATTAATACTTAAATCCTTTTTGTCCGCCTAGTATGTGTTTGATAACCGAATATGAAAAGTAAGCAAGATACTTTTACATTACGCACTAAATCTCTTCTGCGCATTTCTTCAAGTCCGTATAATAATAATTCACAATAACAATAGTAACTAGACATAAAAGAGAAACACATTTCGAGTGCCAGATATTCAGCTCTCGAAACAAGTAAAATATTCTAGCATTGGATATGTGACCCTATATTGTGACGTCAAAATGTGGTATGGGGACACTTTTCATGGGGATGGATTTCAAGTTCTCAGTAAAAAGAAAATTCTCTAGCACTGGAAAAGTTCCCCCATGATATGTATCCCCATCTGCTATGACATCAGAATGACGTATGGGGACATTTTTCATGGGGGAAGTTTTCAAGATGTCAGTGAAAAAGAAAATTACCTGGTACTGGAAAACTTCCCCCTTCTGGTGTAGGGGAACTTTTCATGGGGGAACTTTTCCAATTTTCGACGAAAGTAAAACTCTCTAGGACTGGAAATTTTCCCCCATCTGTAGTGACGTCAAAATGACGTATGGGGACATCTTTTCATGGGGAAGTTTTCAAGAACTCAGTGAAGAAGAAAATTACCTGGCACTGGAAAACTTCTTCCTTCTGGTTTGGGGGAACTTTTCAGGGGGAAGTTTTCCAATTTTCGACGAAAGTAAAATTCTCAATGACTGGAAATCTACCCCCATCTGCTGTGACGTAAAAATGACGTATGGGGGAACTTTTCATGGGGGTAGTTTTCAGCGCTCCCTGATGATCTAGGAAATTCTAAATAAAGTATAACTTACATTTTAAGGGACGTACATAGGAAACATTATAATCCAAGATTGGTCCAGGATAGGGGATGATCCGGACCATCATAATCCATAATGTTATAATAATGGAAATTATTATTATATATTTTTTTTGAAACAGCTACACTACAGCAATAAAAAGACTCAAGGCTCATAAAGTCTAAGTGTGAAGTAATTCCTTAAAGGAAAAATGAATTTGAGCACTGAAGATACAGAAATTTTTTTTAATCATAAATTTCTTTTTCTCTTCTTTCAGTCTTTTCAATAAGCATGACTGATATGTTGATTTTTTGTTTAATGAATTTATTTAATTAATAACTTTGCAAAGAAGTTTTTTACGAATATCTGACAGCTGCTACGTAAACAAAAGATCTGTGAAATATTTAATACTTTACTCGAAACTTTTCCTTATTTTGCCAAGAAACACCCTCTTTCTTTTATTTCTAAAGGTAATTTATGAACTATGTCCTTCATTTCCTTCTGAACAATTTATTTATTTGAAGAAAATATAAAACCTTAAACATTTAAACATGTTTAATTTATGTTAGAAAATTCAGCAGAATTAATTAAAATCACACAACATATTTTAAAAGCAGTGATTTAGTAAAGCTGTTTTGAGATTTCATAATTTAGAGAAAACGGGGACATTTGGGAGAAAAAGTGTGGTAACTGCAAAACAACCACATATATTCTAAATAAATTCTTAAATTCTATGCCATAGCTGCCAAACATTACAATTTTTGATTACCTCTTTTCTGAACAGTAATCGCTATCTTAATAAATAGTTAATTTCTCTCATTAAATAAAGTAAATATTTTTAATAGGAAATATAAGTCCTATAATTTTGTATGTTTGGCAGTTAACTTTTACATCCAAATATTGTTTCAAAAGTACGAAACCATTTTCGAATACCTAAATAATTGAAAGCCTAAACACAATGGATAGTATTATGCATGCCAAATGTTCAGCCTACAAATCTCGTATTTTGATATAGTATGTCCCAAATTGACAATATTTAAAATATTTCGTTCTTTCTTTGCATGGAATCAAGAACTCACTATATCTTTAAGGGAGAACTTTCAAAATATCAATTTTCAGTTTTTGTTTTCAATTTTTAAACGTTTCTGAACAATATGCCAAAAACCACTTTCTAATATCTGAATTATTTACTGAGTAATAAACATTTATGTGTAACTAGTGTAAGTGAAGGAAGGTGGATTTTGAAATCATAAAATGCGTTTTCAGAGATTAGAAAATTTTGAGTTTGCGAACACTAATACTTCCCAATTATATAAGCTACAGTTTAAAATTTTTAACCACGTTTGCGATTCGTCATAGTCTGTATTATATATCTATATGTATATATATGTCATGATTTCGACTCTCAGGTTTGCTGGACGCGTTGCAGTCGTAATTAGTGTCTCCCATTTCAAACTGCGTCAGGTTGGCCAGGCGGAAATAATTCTCAATTTACTCAAACTGGAGTTGAAAGTAAAATATTTATTAACATTTTTGAAGACATCACTTCAAGGGGAATGCTCTGCGGATCAAAATTATCCCGGAGAATCAATACATTCCATTGCTACAGTCTGCATGCTCCAAAAATCTCCTCTTTGAGAACTCACTAATTTTATTTAGATTATTTGGACGTAACAATTTGGCACTAAGCACCCATAAAGATATTTAATGCCTGAGGGAGGCCACTCCACTTGGCGAACCATGCCGTTGAGCGTTACAGCCTCCCTCGAACCCATAAAGATATTGTAGAACGTTATCTCACTGCAATATAAAGGACGTTTGAGAATATTAGACCCCCAGAAAAAAATTCTCGCTTTCTTTCAGCTACCGCACATCGTCGAAATCTCTCGGAATCAGGACGTGCGAGTAGTTTTAACCTAGTCTGCGTAAGACCCCAAAACACGTCACGTGACTGACTTTCATCGAATCACAATGCTTTGAAAATAACTTCATTCGCATTTCCGGTGCAATTATTTTGAGGTAAATCAATTTCCTGGCTGTAAAAAAATATTCTATCGGCTTTCGTACTCTTGCGAACAGATGCATGACGTATAAACAAACCAAAAGTCTCTGCTTTGAGAGTGTGGTTAAAACTAGCTCGAATTAATTACGCATACAGAAAAAAAAATGAATCTTTGATGTAGAAAAAAAAAAGAACGAAAGGTTTTCGGAAATATTTTAATAGACATTTAATATGTAATAATAGAATGATTTTTTTTAAACTTAAGGTTTTCTGAGCGGAATAATTTAAGATATATGATATTTTAGCATTTAAATAAAGGATTTATAACAGTTTTATTTCACGGGAATAATAATATTGGATATTAATAATGGATTAAAAATAAAGATGTTCTATTTAAAGAATAAATTTAAGAATTTATCGCCATTTTTAGATGTAACTACTTTGGAATAAATGTTATTAAGGGGATTAGGATAAAATGGCTTTACATATGGATAGTAAAAAACTATTTTAAGAATAAGAATTATTTTAATAAGACGGGGTTATATACGGAACATTACTAAATGAAAATAGAATAATTTAGCAGATTTCGGAAAAATGTAAGTTTTGTAATATGTATATATATATATATATATATTAACATTTGAAATTTGTATTTTTAAAAATATTTAAATTTTGTGTAAAAATTAAAGTTTATACAATAGTTTTGGTTTATATTTTGATTTTAAGTTACAGATTTATTCTAATTTTGAATATATATATATATATATATATATATATATATATATATATATATATGTTTTATTCTGCTATTTTTTTAGCTCCATTCCACAGTCGAAGTAAAAATAGTGCAAACAACTCCAAATTTAATGCAGCCGTACTCGAAGTTTACGCATCAGCAGCCGTTTGAAAATGTAGATGGAAAGAAAAAGAAAACACGATGGACACTGGAATACATTTATTTAAACACAATCATCTTTAGATTCCTGGAAAATGCTCTCTTTAGATAACGATAATATTAACAAATCCCCATCTTAAAAAACAACATCATTTTATATTAGACACCCATCGACGGTCAACTCCAGAAGCATTATTTTTTTAACGCTCATTTCGACGACACAAATCTCTCCCTCTGTCAGTCAGTTTGTTTTAAGTGAAGAATCGCAAGAAGAATTTCGTAACACGTGAACTATTTTAACCAATGCATGTTTAAATTTCGGCTCGTACTCTTTTTTGTCGGTGAATTAATATTGAAGAAATACGTCTCTCCTAATTTTTGGCGGGAAAATAATTTTCTGGAACAGTGTGGAAGTTAAAAACGCGGGAAATTGAAAGAATAAGTGTCTGTTTTTGTATATTGAAAACAATTTAAAAGAGTGATTTTTTTATACTATAAGGAAAGGGCAAATGGTGAATATACACAGATAAAAAGAAATAGAAGTGATTTAAATTCGGGAATAAATAGGACATATTTAATATATTAAAGAATTTAAGAAAAAGGGATTTTTAGGAAGAAATATTCGTATGAAATGTGAATTCTACATCTTATTTGTCGGGAAATAAAAATTGAATTTAAGTAGATTAGGATAAAAAATGTTTTAAATAAGGACAGTAATAGAATATTTTTAAGAAAGGGACTATTTTAATAAACTAGGGTTGTAAATGGAACATTAATAAAAGGATTTTTTTTATACAATAAATTTAATAGGGTATGGAATTTTAAATTTCGCAGTATATATATATATATATGTTCGGTATGCATAATTTCCAATTTTATGATGCGCACTGCACTTGTTGGTTTGCATTCACGTATTAGTGATCTGCATATTAATAATTAAAATTGAAATATTATTTTTGTATACACGGCATTTGTTTTTCTAAGTAATATAATTAAGAATATATAATTTAGGCAGAAAGAAAAATGAAATAATTGCACAGTGTTTTCGTTTTGGTATTTTGAAAATGGTGCTGTGTCTGATCGTTTCAACAACATGAAGTTCATGTGACCTTCCAAAAGGATTTTGCTGCTAAAATGTTGAAATAATTGAATCTCACAATAATTTACAAACGAATTGATTTGGAAAAAAATATATATTTAATTCACTTACATTATAACTTATTAATTATAAGCGGGAATTTTAAACTTTTCACTTATTATAATAGGTTTAATCTTTATAAAGTATGTTTAAAAATGTGGAAATTTTAATAAATTGTCTATGTAAAATAATATCATAATAATATTACGCTTTGGGAAAAATATCTAAAATTATGTAACACTAAACAAATCAATGATATTTCTATATTCTTTCTTAACTAGAAATCGAAATGAAAATTCATTTGCATGATTTATTTTAGTGTTTTAGCATTTTGAGAATGATATCAAATTATTTTGAAAGAGTTATTAAAATTTAAACAATTATTTTAATGAATGATAAATTATCCCTTTCCACTCAACATATAATAACGATAACATTATTTAAGAAATTCGATGTCAAATTTAAATTTGTCTTTAAATAAATATCTTAAAATGGGAAAATTCTTTCCGAGACTAGTATAATTATATAGCTTGAGTAAAATACTGCAATTGGACATATTTGGCTTTTAATATTTGAAATACATAAGGACAAAATATTGATTAATATTTGACATGAATAAAAGAATTAATTAAGGGAAAAAGTTAATTTCATCCGATATTGACGTCTAAATGTTATTATAAAATTTTTTTAAACTACACAATATTAAAACAAACTAAGACAATATGTCCAGTTATTAAACAATAAATCGAAATTATAAATTATTGTGCAAAGCCTTTCCGTTTGCTTTCATATGGCCTACACTTATTATGAAATTGTTGTCGTGACTTAAGTTCAGTAATTAGTATAATGGAAAATAGAAAACTGATTTGTATTTGATCTTTAATAATGGTAATTATATTTGAGGAATAGCTCATTAATTTGACTCTGGCTTCAAATAAATATGTGGCTATTTAAACATATTTTACGATATTCTCTGCCATAATATTGTTACTATAAAATAAAGATAAAAATATTGATTTAATTTTGAATAAATTGGAATAATAAGGATGTTGTAACGAAAAAAATATATATATTGATTAAATTGATTGATGTATAATTTTGTCTTGTATAGGAAGAAGAAGTAAAACATATTTTTTTTGTTCTTCTAATTAAAAAGTTTAAATTATTAATGCATTTCTTAGACAAGTACTTATTGGGATAAGACATTAAAGTAAGTGCAGTATTCCCAATGATGTACTTTCGTTATTTGCATACATTTGATTAAAAATATCTCTATAGAGTTACCGCTTTGATGTAACATTTTAAAACTACTAAAGCTGAAGTTTAATTAAGGAACTGCTGTCTTAGCATAATTTTCCTCTAAGGCTTCCATTTAAAATAAGAATTTAACTGCTAAGTTGATTAAAATAAAGCGTAATTTCAGCTTGCTACAAAACTTTGAATAGTAACGATCAGTTAAAAGTTCCTTTTAAGTTTATAAATAATTTATTTTCTTTTTTTTAGCTGAGAAAACTGTTTCAAATAAATTACCACTTTCTTATATAATCGAAAGTAATAGAAACAATACTTTGTCTGTGTAATGTACAGTCGTCCAAAAGAAGAAAAAAAAGAAAGATCACTCAAAATATTTCAATCCTCAATTTGTCACAGACAAAAATGGATATAGCCGCTAGACTACAAATAGAGTCTTCTTTTGATTTATGTTATAGAAAAGGATTAAGGAGTCGTCTTCATAGTGAAATTGAACCAAACTTTGAAAATTGCAATACAAACACTTAATTTTCACATACTATTTTGCTTTTTCGGTAGACGTTATCTTAACTTATGAAATAGAAAGTCATTCGACCAAGTAGTTTTGGAATCACGAAACTCATTTATAGGAATTGTGAAACTTTTTAGGATATCTATGAAGCTTTATATTACCCTCTTTTTTGTCTCCGACTATACGCATACACTTTAATGTACAAAATGTAATCAAATATCTAAGTACAACTTTCAAAAGTGTTATATAAATTGAACATTAGCGAATACCCCTTATTAAAAATACAGAATGGCATTGGCTTTTTTTCATATTTTATATATATACAAATTTACGAATGGCTCATTCTTCTCTAACATGCCAATACATGTATCAAATTAATTCTTCCTTTGATACATTGTTTTTAGGGTTTTTTATTTTAATATTTTTGTAAAAGGAAAGTGTATTTTGATTTTACTACTTCCCAAGATGTACATGAAGGCATGGACTCTATTTTAAGTTAACAAATGCATATAAAGTGCAAAATTCTTGCTCTCATGTCTATCCCAAACCCTGAAAAAAATATTTCGGATTATGATTCTATTTTACTCGCTATTTTTGTCAGCAAAATTTTGCACCAGTTGTTTAACAACCAGTCCGAGTCAACTTACTAGCATTATACAAGTTTAGAAAGATCAGCTGGTCTCAAGAACCTATAAATATGTACAGCACTTGTGGTATCAATATTCATATAAAATTTAAATTTGCCGCAAAGCAGAAAAGGTGCATTTTTTATCAGTGTTGTTAGTACTGTTTTTTGTTTTAGAACATATTTCCTCATGACAATATATCAATTTTATTTTCACTAGTGTAAAATTATGTCTAAAATGAAGCCACTAAATGAAGTCAACTAAATTAAGATGTACGATGTCTGCGCATAAGAAGATTGCTGTTTATGCATTACTTTCATTGATACCCGTTTGACTATTTATTAATTTTATCAGATTGGAAATGCCTAATTGAAACCTTTTGTAATGTAAAATTTGCTCAAAATAACAAGTGTTTCACGTAGCTTTCAGTAGTTTTATTTATTAAAGTTTCTTCATTTGGCAAATTGGAGAGCGAATAGAAATACATGTCTCAATCAACAAAGACTAATCGAAATAGTTGTAAAAAAAATCTAAAACACAACTTAAACCAGAAAATTTGAAACAAATTTCAATCATTCTGGTTATTCTGGTACTTTGAAATTTTGTATGCAAATCTTTTGAAAAAAAAAAATCTTATTTTTGTATTTTATTTTTAAAATGTGCAAGTATTAGTAAAATGTTTAGTTTACAACATTTTTTTACAAAAAACAACACAAAAAGAAAAGAAAATTAAACTGACAAGAAATAGGTTAATAAAAAGTCTCGATTTACACTCTTGTGAAGCGTATCCCCCTCCTCCCTCCTTCCCCCCCCCCACACACGTTGAACAGTCCTCTCAGACAGTCGAAACGTTACATGTTTTTATAACACGAAAACTAATAATAGGAATAAGATAGCAATAATCTACATAGCTACAGATATATTTGATGAAGCTGATTCTATTGATGTAAAAAATAATGTATTTCATAATTTATATTTTTTAAAAGAATTTATTATTAATTTCCAGAATTAAAAAATATCTATTTAAATCTAGAAAGGATGGATTGTGTTTGGGTGTATTCATTGTAACCTATTAAAGAAAAGAAACACTTCAACAGAATTATTTTTAGGGACTATATGAAACCTAGTAACTCTATGAAGATTTAAGAAAAATGCATCAACTATGCACTTTTCTGGGTATATTTGATCCAAGGAACACAAAGTATTTAAAATGGCAATTATTGTGGGTGTATTAAATGCTGGTGCAATGTTGTTGTGGTGCAATTACGTAGATTGTCCCCTAAAAGTAGTAAAGAGTAGGCATCATTTCCAGTCTATTGTTATGTATATATTTTTTATACAACTATTTGCACTAGAAAAATTGTAGGTGGTGATAACTTTGTTTTCAGCCAGTAATTCACAACAATCTCATTTTGGTGTTTATTTATCTAGAGAGTGATTTTAATACATCTCATATAATTATAATTCTAGCCTGAAATTTCATTTCAGTAACATGTAACATTTATTTTATTTGCATTTATTTAACCTTTTCAAGGGTAAGTAATTGTGTTTCTTTAATGTTCAATCCACACTGGAACTTTCGTAAAAAAATATTTTCAAATAAGAAAATGCAATTACACGAGGTTCTTTTCCCACCAAAATTATGAAAGTAAAATTTTGTTAAAATATTCTGGTACAAATATCCTTCTATATTAAAAAAAAAAGTAATCTGGAACTGAAACAAAAACAATTTAGAAATGGACCAATCAAATTCTGCGTAGGTATTTCGGGTTATTCTCATCGCTTTTTTACTACGGACTTTTTTGAGGAGCTATTACTTTTTTTCGAGCCATCCTACGGATTCGAAAATCATACCACCAGACGCGAAATATAACAAGCTTTCAGAAATTAAAAAAATTATCACGGTCGCACAATAAAAACTCAAAAAATCCTTAAAAATCGAGTAAAAAATCTTTTATTGAAAAAGTCATTTTTTTATATTGTTGCCAATTTCTAAATAAGCGCAAAGGATTATGTTTTATCTCAAATAGAAAATGTATTTGCGCGAGACTATTAAAAACAATAATGATATATTAAAATAATAATTAAATGATCATGGGTTGACAGCAGGAAATAACGAAAATTACGTCATAAAAATTGTGTTTACACATGAATATTAAAAATAAAAGATGAAAGATAAAAGATGAATTAAATGAAAAAAGCATTATAACCTGATTACAGAAGATAGTCGCCGTTCGTGATATCACCATCATCATCTTTTTAAAACAGGATACATTACCAGGTTTTAAGAGGCTGTGAAATCAGAACGGGGGTTGGTGAGCGTAGCGAGCAGGGGGCAGAGCCCCCTAGTTTGATTAAACTTAAATGGTATTAAAAAAAATCCACCGTCCTTCAAGGAAGTAAACTCTCATGCGCAATAAAATTTCTTCAACGAAACATGTTTATTTAATCTGTTATAGCAATAAAACGACTAGAATACAATGTGTTTATATCTGTATTCATCTTTTTCTAAATATTTGCCTTCTCTGTAATGTAATTTACTTTCATTTTCACAAGACTACATAATATTATATAGAGTATTTTTTTAATTATAATTTTTTTATGGAAAATGAATTCATATCAGGATTATTCATTTTATCAATCTTACGTCATAATGTTTTGAGAAAATTAAATATAATTAATGAACTTGATATCTGGACACGTGACCGTTGCACTTACTTACTTTGTGATACACACGGAATAGCCTAAAATCGTGAACTCGTGTAATTTTCACGAAACAAAATAATGAAATCGTTTGACTCGAAATTCGAAATTTAGAGAAGACTAACCTGTGTATTTAAAATGTTCTATCCTTATTCGGATAAGATGACTTATAATCTTTAAATTTGTCCTCCTTCCAAGTTTTGTGCGTTTGCGATTTGCATATTTTTGATGAAAAATGTCTTCATGAGTAATAGCTTTCAAGTAACGTTTAAAATTATTATTTACAAACCGCTATGCCTTAATTGTAATTCCGATTTGGCATAAATGTTCAACATGGCATTAATTGGAAATAAGAATTTAACAGCAACATCGATTAACATACTGATATAAAGCTTATTTTTAGCTTTTTACAAACCTCTAAATGAGATAAATTCCATATTTCATCATCTTTATATTATTTGTATATTAATTTTTATAATTTTTTAAAGATTTATTTAAAACTCAGAAATTTCTTTAAAATAAATTACAATTTCATTATGCAATCGAATGATATGAAATCAATTAATTAGTCTGTTTGATGTACACTTATATTCTAATTAAGAAACTGCAATTGAATATACATACGTAACTTACAAAATTATTGAATAAAGTTCTATTTAGTGAAACAACTTATTTAAAAAAGCACCATTGTGTAATTAAAAATGTTCCATATAGAAAATTTGCTTATTGTTGAATATGTGAATCATTAAATTTTGTTTGTATATTCAAATAAAATGTTTAAAAATTTTAAAACTATCACTTTCCCCTAATTTGGTACATTTCCAGTTATCGACGAACAATGTCTTCATTTAGTAAGAATTTTCGAGTAATATTTAGAATAAGTATATTTTAAAACTGCTAAACTTTCATCTTATTAAAGAAATTGTAGTCTTAGCATAAATTTCATTCAAGGTATGCATTTAAAATAAGAATTTAACTGCTGCGTTTCTTAAGATAAAAGTTAATTTTAGCTTCTACAGACCTTTAAATAATTAAGATTAGTTTTTAAGGAGTTCCTTGGAGATAATAGATAGTATTCAATTTTTAGAATACAACTCAGCAATTTCTTTAAAATAAATGATCAAATGCTTATACGTTCAAATTAAATTTGTATGAACTATTTTTATGTGTGCTTCAAAAATCAACTGATAAATAAGAATATATAATTTATTTTAGTTTTGAGTACAATTGTTATTAAATTAGATCACGGCATTCTCAAATACAAGTACCCATATGTCATTAAAATAAATTACAACTGCGTTATGCATTGTTGATATTTTTTGTACCATAAATTCGAGCACGACATTCTCAAATACAAGTACTTTCATGCACTAAAGTTATAGCTTAGTCTATAAATATAATAATAGTTCCATTTTACATAGTCTTCGTTCTAAATCTCTCGCGTTGATTAACGGCCGTAATAAAGAACAGCAAAACCAACACTACTTATAAAATTCAAGAATATTTTTTAATAAATGTGTTCATGTACAATTTGTTATACTTCCTTCAAGTTATTTATTTCATATAAGAATTTTCCTGCACCGTTTCTTAAGATAAAAGTTAATTTTTTGCTTCTACAGAATTTTAAAATAATTAAGATTAGTTTTTAAAGAGTTTGTTTGAGACAGATAATGTTTAATTTTAGAATACAGCTCAGCAATTTCTTTAAAATAAATGATCAAATGCTTATACTTTCAAATGAAGTTTGAATGAACTATTTTTATAAGCGCTAAGAAAATCGACTGATAAATAAGAATATAAAATTTTATTTTATTTTTGAGTACAATTGTATCATAAATTAGAGAACTACATTCTCAAATACAAGTAATCATATGCACTAAAGTATAGCTTAGTCTATAAATATAATAATGTTCCTCATGAAGTTTTTAGTGTACTGAATAAATGCGAAAATTTTTTGATGAACTTTCCACAAAAGTGGCTGATCAGCAAGATATTCGTAGTTTTTTTAACAGAATGTAACTGTGAGCATTGTAACCACTGTCTGGAATATTGTTTTTATAAAAGGTATGTAGTACATAATAAACCTTTCATACTAATTCCTTTTTATCATTATTAACTTTCATTTAATGCAATTCGCATTAGAAATGCAGTTCCGTAAGGTAAAGCCAGGAGAGATGACGCAGTCGGAGAGATTGCGCACAAAGAGGTTCGGGGGGGAAGGAGTAAAGTCAGCGCGCAGAGACTCCAGGTAGTTTTACAACAGCAGTAGAGCAGTGTCTACTTGAATGTGTATGTCGTTTGTTTCGACCGTGTAGGATAAAGCATTATATTTTGTTTTGTTTTCCGAAAGTAAGTGCTTGAATTTTCATAACTATTCGTCAGAATTTCTATATAGTATGAGTATTACAAAATATTTTAAACTTAAACGATTTTCCATAAGCTACTAACCTAGACTAACGGTGCGAACACCACTGGTTCGTTTTAGAAGTGGCCATATTTAAACAAAAGGCTGCATAATCTCCCCTACCAAAATTGGAGAGTTTGCGCATCTGCTACTTAGGAGAGATGGCGCATTGTTTTCCATAAGTTTTCATTCTAGGAGAAATTACGCAGTTTACTGGTAAATTTGCATATTACAAATTACATGTAAAACATGTGAATGAATCAATTTTGAAATAATTTTTGAAAAACACATAATTATCGAAACTAAATTTTGCAATAAATCCGTTTGTTAAAAAAATACTGGGCAATGAGGATGGGTGAACTGAATGTCTGGAATTGTACCATTAGGTTGAAATATTCACTCTTAATACAATAATATTTATTAACAAAAGCCTTACAACAATGCCATTTAAGTGTAATTGTTATTGTTAACGATTAAATTGTAGTTATTATTAATAACAATCTCTCCTACCCATGTGCGCAATCACACCAACCCTGTGAGGACAGATTGCGCAAAATAGCTTTCTTGGTTTTATTAAAACTGTTCTATTAAATTACAGCATAACAACAAAATAACAATGGAAATGCATAAAAAACAAATAAAGTCAAAATTAATCATGCATAGTTTAGCAAAAAATTAATATTTATATGTATTTTTATTATTCTGCTAAATTGTACGCCGACTATCCTAGCTTTACCTTATACAAAAATTAGCTTTAATTTTAATTTTTAGGAGTAATTATTACAAAATTCAGATCGCTTCTACATATCGAAATTTCTATACATCGAATTTTTTTCCGAAAATTTGCTACTTCGATATATGGAGGTTTGACTGTAGCTCCATTTTACACAGTCTTCGTTCTATATATCTCGCGTAGATTAGCGGCCGTAATAAAGAATAAGAACACCAGCACCACTTTACGTAGCATAAGATTCAAGAATATATTCTTTAATAAATGTGTGCATGCGGATTTTTTTAATATTTGTTTCGAATGGTTTGTGGAATAAAAATTTAGCATTTCCAACTTAATGAATTCCATCTACTACGGGGTATGTCGAACACATATGTGAAGAAGTCGTCAATATTCTTATTTCAAGTCAATAAGTAACAGTTTTGAGTCCTTTTAAGAACCTATATTAGTCATGCGATGGCATTCGGTAGCTAATGTTAATGCAGTGAAAATTTTCTTTACAAATTTCTCGTTTACATTTCTAGTCAATTTCTTTAAAATAAATGATCAAATGCTTTCTTGGAAACAAAAAGGACCCAAAATGCAAATCTATTGTAGAAGATATGGTAAAAAATGTCAAGAGTTTAGGCTGTAGTATGAGCTTAAAAGTTCATTTCCTCGATTTACATCTGGACTATTTTCCTGAAAATTTAGATGGAGTTAGTGAAGAACAAGGTGAAAGATTTCCCAGTATAGAAAGGAAATGAAGAGGCTACATCAAACAAGATGAAATATCAGCATGATAGCCGACTTCTGCTGTATGCTACAAAGAGACAATATCTACAATGTTCACAAGAGGAAAAGTGGCAAAAAAAGTTTTGATGTAAAGAAAAAACCGTTACTATAGGGACTTGTAAATTTCTGCATATACTTGACAATTTCTTGAACAAGAATATAATTACAATTTATATGGATTTATTAATTAATGAAATTTAAATGAAATGTCAAAATTTCATGATTACAACTGTTTTGTTCAAAATATGTAATCATTTTGTGAAAAATCCTTACTTGATAGAAAAAAAAATTCATTTCATTTTTGTAATCAACACTAAAATAGCATAAAAATAGTCATCAAAATTAAAACATTTTTCAAAAAGTACTTTTTTGCAGACATGTGTTATTAGACATTAGATAACGGGACTAAGGTCTAATAATTAAATGATAGAATTTTCCGGTACGAACCAACTTTCCCAAACGGAAAGAACTTTTCGAACAACCCAATACATTGATTTCATTCATTATGTACAGTGTTTAATAAAATAAATGTTATGTTATTATTATTTTTTTTAAATTTACTATAATATTGGAATTTTTTTTCGTCAAGAAATTGAAAGGTCTTTAGTTTCTGAATATAAGATAAAGTTTTCTCGAAACTTGCATTGCTAAATGATTACATTGAATTTTGGCCAAATCATGAAGAAAACATGATGACAAATAAAAGTTAATCCCATTTAAACCCTATCTCAAGTAGAAAATTTGATGATTTATTTAAGATATGGTTTAAATGTGTTTTTTTTTTATTACATCAAGTATGTCTTCATTACTATACCGTAAAAAGCCATATAAAGTTTTGTAGATACAGAAGAAATGTTGGAAAATATTTTAATGTAATCTTTCAGTAATTCAAGTTTTTTGAAAACTTTTGAGGTGCTGATACAGCGAGATATTTTCTCAACTAGAAATAATTTCGTCGAAGCATCATCGTATTACCATAACCTAATTTTCTTTAAAAATATGAATTTAATAAAAATAGTGGTATTTCGATATATTTCTTTTTCTTTTCAAGTTTTTTTTTTAAATGTAAAATTTAGAAATGTGGCGTTTGTGTAATTTATGTTTTAATAGTGAATTAAAAAAAAAATAAATGACAAAATAACAAAAAAATTAAAATAATGTAGAAAGATCGTTTTAAATATGGAAGGTATTGTTAAGAAATTAATCATTGGCAAGAGATATCGAAATCGATTCTATAAAATAATCAATTTATCTTAGGACAGAAAACATCGTGTGAAAAATTAACATTTTTTATTCTTCCATTACACTTTAGATAATTCAAAATGACTTGGAATCATTATTAGGTGCGTTCGTAATTATATAAATACGTAGCACCTATTGTCGTCGCTTGGTCCGTCCGTCTATCTGTCCGTCCGTCCGCATATAACAACGCAAAAACTACCCAACCGAATGGTTTGCAATTTAAAATATATTATTTTTGCAGAATTTTGTCGAGACATTTCAAATTTTATTAAAATCGAATCAAAACTTTAGGAGATATTAAAAAAAATATTTATTAAGAAATTAAAAAAAAATTTTTAAATCGGTGTTTTTTGTTATAAGAGCTTTCGAAGTTTAATCGTCAAGCGACCGAGATACTTATTTTATGACAGAAATTAATCTGCAGACGATATAATTCATTTCACAAAATTAAAAATCAGAAAAGATCTGAATATTTATGTAACTAGCTATAGTACGAACGCACCTCATTTGTCACGTTTGACGTACAATTTCCAAATTGTTTTTACTATGGATAAGATTAATTTCACGTAGAAAGATTATTGCTCGAGTATAAACAATGGTTCTTCAGGTATCTCATGAAAATTGAAAACAAATCATTAATATAATGTATTAAAATTAGATAACTCAAGAGGAAGTACTTCCGAATTATAATTATAAATAATGAATTCAGGGAACTGCAGTAGGCTAATGTTTGAAAATAACCATTTGTTAGTTTTATTCTCTAATTACTTGTAATTTTCATATATGACGAGAGAATAAATTGAAATACATGTATTCTTCCATTAATTTAATTACTGTATAGTAAAAAAAATCAATTAACACCGCCATTAATAATCTCTTCTAAATAAATATTTTTACATAATTCTGCAAAAGATTCGTTCCAGATTAATGAATGGATTTTATTCAAATTGTTTCTTCGAAAAAAATTACATTTTCGAAAATACGATTCATCATATTTTGCACAAAATTATATTAAGGATTATTTGTACCAGTCTAAATATAATTAGCGATGAATTAATAAATAGAACTTAAAATAATATTCTTTCTTGATTTATCTGTTTAAAATAACCAAATTTTTAATAAACTTCTTAAGTTATTTCTATTCCTAATATTTATTTATTTAGAAAGAAAAATTAAGCACATGTTCAAAGGAGAAAAATTTAAACGTATGTTTTCTCCCATTCATTTATTTTCTATTTGCTAAAAGTCTGCTAACGTTAATATAATATTAATTTTTTTTTTAAATATTAATATTATAAATATTTAATACGTTAATGTTATAAATATTTATCAGTAACATTTAAATGGGTTTTTACTACATTAAAGGCTATATTTTGATTAAAAATAAAACTTACATAAAAGCACATCTTTCAAAATGAAACTTAACATATACTTAAATTTTATTATGATTGTTTGATAATTTAAAAATCTAATTTACAGGAACTAAAAAATACAGTGTAAAAATACTTTTTTAAATAATATAGTGTAAGTTCAAAATAACCATTTTTTAGTTTATATTTACCAATTTATTTTAATTATATTATTTTGTTTGGGAAACATTTAAAACATACGTAATTATCCGACAATGTTTACGCAAATGATTAAAAAATATATTAACATTTTCATTAAATAATAATAGATATTCAAGAAAAGTTTTACGAATAATAAGTACTAGAGTAATAGACAGACGTTAATTAAATATTCCAATTTTGCAATGATTACCTCTTAGATAATGGATTTCAGCGTATTTTAGATAAATTCCTAGTACTGTTTTATGTATAATTTAATTAGAAATAAATTCTCATTTCTAAATTCATAAATATTAAAATATATATCATATTTAATCGTTGCAAAATATATTCAAATGAGGTTAGTTTTTTAAGCATAACTTAAAAAGTACTTTAGTTTTAGATTCGCATATTTCAAGCTTATAAATATCGATTTCTGTTAAAAAAAATTCATAAACTATAAATCATATTCTAAAATAATCAAATTATATATAAATGTAAAACAAATCTTCGAAACAAAATTATTTTCAGCCTATATATTTTTTAACATATGCACATTTTTAGTAGTTTCAAATATGTGAACCAAACTTTGAACCATGCTTAAAAACAGCCGCTTTGCAAACAGGTTTGAAAGATTAGAAATAAATTTAACATAAAGTGTTCTAAAATTTAAATCCTGCGTAATTCATTTACTACTGAACCGAATGACTTTTTGTTTGATATCCTAAGGTAAATACATCAAAGAATTCAACTTTGTTATCAAAAGTAGGTTTTAGTAATGAAAATTCTAAAGTTTGGCTAAAGGTCTGTATGTAGATGCCTTCTACCTATAACTAAAGTAATTATGTCAGCACAAGTACAGTGGATGGAAACGTTCCTGGTAGCCTTTGGACAATATGAAATTCATTATGTTACTCGCAGATTCTTCAACATTAGTCGCACTCCTGAAACAATTAAAAACATTTAGAATATCTGTCGTCCTTTAGAAACGCCTTCGGAGGACACATCGTCCTTCCACCATACACTTGCTGGAACTCCTGTAATCTTTCTATCAAAACCTTCTCCAGACACTGGCATAAATTAATACTCATACGTTGCTATACATACGCCAGTTCTAGTATCGATAATGATGAAGTAATACAGTTCACTCATACCCGTTGCCTGTGAAACACTTGCGAGGGAACGTACTTATTCTTCACCACATTTCGTTCGCACGTATGTCTTTGTGCTATTGTAAAATATTTCTCCAATTCTCTTTTCCGTTTGGAGATATCAGCACAGTCTCTGAATTTTTTTATCCTTACTGTATATCGACGGAGCAGACAGGGAAAAGAATCAATGAAAAAATAATTTTCTCATACAAAATATAAAGTTATTAATTTTAAAATGAACAGTTGTACAACCAATACTAATAAAGTATAGTTTCTCTCTCTCTCTCTCTCTCTGTGCGCGAGCATGTGTGTGTAACTGTCTGTCTGTCTGTTGGCGATGGCTAAGAATTTATACTGCGTGCAGAAGTCTGCAAATTTGTATGACGATAGTTCAAGACAAGTCCTGATGCTCAGATTTTTATTTTTTTAATAATTAGCTGAGATAAAAATATATATGTTTTTTTGCAAAAATTGGAGGAGCCGCCCGCGCTTCCTCAGTCATTGCTTTTCTCAGAGCATAGAACAGAAAATCCAAATGAATATCTTTTTGGCCTTTTGTTTTAACGCCCATCGTCCAAACAGTTTCAAATACAGAAAGATAAAAGACATATTCTTAAATTTCGTATTTATTCATCTTAAATGCCATATCAGTTTGAAAAATTGTCGTTGTTAACCCTTGGAAAAAACAATTCAAAAGGATCGTTTTCTCAGTTAACTTTTTCTTCCTTTCGACGACGCTTCCCCAGAGCTCAATTTCAGAAGTGATAAATAAAATACATTTATTTAAAGCTAACACCTCTTCAACAGTTCAATCATTTTAAAAAATAAGAATTTTTACTCTTTCAAAAAATTCGCGACATTAGGCCACTTTGCGCATCCCGGAGACAATATATTTTTTTTCTACACTAAAAATAACTGAACGTCCGTATTTCGATACAACCTTTTTAGAGAATCTTGGCTGACCAGATATAGATGTTAAAAATGTAAAATTATAAAAATTTGTAGTTTTTTTTTAAAGTTTTTTTTATTATCACGGGCCTGGGTAACGCCGGGCTAGTCAGCTAGGATATTATAAATATTTTATTGAATTCATGAAAGTAGGGTAATATACTATCAATGTTATAATGAAACAAAAGAAATAATATACCTAGTTAAAATTTTAGAAAAAATAAATAAACATATTTGATATCGAAACCTACCTTTAAAAATTAACAAATATAATTTATTCCACAATAATTACATAAAAGATATTACAAATTATAATGATTAAAAATTAGTCAATATTTTTGCGAATTGATTGAAAGCAGAAAGTAAATAAATTGATATTAAAAAACACTTAAAAAACATAAGGTTATTAATTCTAAAATGAATAGTCTTTCCATAAATAAAAAACATTCATTAAATTCATGTTAGTAAGACAAATGCAAATTCTTCGCTTTTACAGAAAAAAATAAGGATTTGATTTTTTCATCCTGATTGATAATTTTGCAATAAATTACGAATAATTTATACAAGACAGATAAAAATTGCCTTAATTAAAATAAACATGATAACAAAATGAATGATGTTGCATCATGTACCATATTAAATGAAAAACTAATTTAAATTCAGAATTAAATAAAAAGTAAATACTGAAATGGTAAAAGCGATCTTATGCATCCAGCATTACATAATTTTTTTTTTAATTGCAATTTCATTAAAATAATCCATTGCGATAAATATTTACTGTTGCCTTTTTCATGTGTTGATATTTTAGAATTTGTAATTAGAAAATATTTAATTGCAAGTGCACTAAACGTCGGAGAACAGTAATAATAATTCAAAAAGAAAATCATTCTCATGATCGGTAAGGTGATTAATTCTGAAATGAAAAGATAAGGTTAAATAATAAAACCTACTAAAATAACACAGATATCCAAAATAGCACTTCCGCTATATAATTAAAGAAATGAAATATTTAATCTTTACATCTTGATTGATAATTTGGAAAATAATTACGAGTAATTTATGAAACCTCTAAAAATGCTTGAATTAGAATAAACATGATTAAAAAAAATAATTAATGTTGCATCTTGTAGAACTTCAAATGCAATACTCATTTATTTATCGAATGATTTTACTAAGGAATATGTTTTTAATAAATTTAACTTCATTTGAATAAAGAGCGTTATTAAAGAAAAATATTATGTTTACTAAATTAAAGACTGAAATAAGTATTATTTAACAATGTATATGTTACGGTCAATATGATTAATCCGGTCATTATTAATAATAACCACGGTCTATTAATAATAACCGGTCATTATTAATAATGACCGGACTATTCGTATTGACCGTAACATATATCCAAATATACACTTTTTGATCCAAATATACACTTTTTGATCATTAGTTTTTTGCATAATTTTATGTTTTTATTATAATTAAGGATAGATAAATTTCGATTCTAATTTCCAATAAAAAAAAAAAAAATAAATGTAGTGTGCTGAAATATTTCCAAAGAAATGTTTTACCCATAAATTCGGACACACTGTATATGGTATCATATAGAAAAAACATAGAATAAACACATATTGAAATTCCTGGTAAAGTTATTTTTTCATTCTTGAATTATAAGACATAGAATACAATTATTTTTTCCAAATAATTTAATGTAAGTACTTTATATACTGCACAATTTACTTTTTCACCCTTTTTCCTCTTTTTAAAGTCACCGAATATCTTGGAAGTTTTTAAATGCGTTAGTATAAGATACCTTCATTTAAAGCTCAAAATGAAAATTATTGTAGTATTCTTCTTTAGCATCTTCATGTTATTCTGTTGATAACATTAACTGAGATCGTTTGAAAGATTTTCGAGTAAATACAGAAAAACTCGAAAATTAATTTAATTTAAAAAAAAATGTTTAAGGAGTATTAAGGAGATGTACAGGACCCAACAAAATGCAATTTCCTTAAAGAGCACTGGGGTTGCAATTTACTTGCCCAATTAAAAGCAAAAGACCTTTAATTCCAAATTGGATGTTTGGTCATAACTTTAAACAAGAACGAAAAACCATGCGTCAAGCATAGATTATGTAACACTTTCCAACGCTTCTAAAATAATTTTACAAATCATACCGTTTAATAAGCTAAAAGATAACATCTAAGTAAACAATTTGGAAAACGCATAACCTATTTAAAAACATAATTTCAGGAATTTCCAACATATACAATATTCAGAAAAATATCCGAATACTTTTATTCAACCCTGTATAGGATCTATAGATTTGTATACATACTACATAGGATGCTAAATTTTAGTTCAGGTAGGAAACGCGTAGCACAGTTTAAAATTCTCCGTCTGGAGTTTCTGTCAATAAACGGAAATGTGTCCGCGAACTTTTGTGCTTCCCTTTATAGGATCTATAGAATTTATACACACCACGTAATAGACAAAAAGCGAGTTAAAATTAAAATCGCGTTCAGTAACTTAAAACGCACTTCCAGGAATTATTGTTAACAGACAGTCGAGAATTCTTTTGTGTGTCCCTGTAAATGAACGATGACTGCTATACACACACTATTCTGTTGTAAGCCTCTTGTAATGAATGCACCTTAGTGATATATATAAATTTCAATGCGTTTAAAATAGTGAAACATTATTTAAATAAACCGCAGACGATTTTTCTCCATAGACGTAATGTAACGGAATTCTTTTGACTGTCCCTGTAAAGTAACTATAAGTGCTATGCACACCCTATTCCACATTAAGCTTCTTCTAATGCACCTTAGTGATATATATAAATTTCAATGCGTTTAAAATAGTGAAACATTATTTAAATAAACCGCAAATGATTTTTCCCCATAGACCGCAATGTAACGGAATTCTTTTGAGTGTCCCTGTAAAAAAACTATAAGTGCTACACACTTCCGTTGAAATAGGGAACATGCTATAGATAACGACAATAACATATAAAAATTGCAGAGCAATCCAAGCATATTTACGGGAGTTAGAGCACGGACAGACGGCCAGACAAACCGAAGTCATAAACACTTTTCAACTAGGTTGGAAAGTGTTAATAAAAAAACTATAAGTGCTACACACTTCCGTTGAAATAGGGAACATGCTATAGATAACGACAATAACATATAAAAATTGCAGAGCAATCCAAGCATATTTACGGGAGTTAGAGCACGGACAGACGGCCAGACAAACCGAAGTCATAAACACTTTTCAACTAGGTTGGAAAGTGTTAATAAAAAAACTATAAGTGCTACACACTTCCGTTGAAATAGGGAACATGCTATAGATAACGACAATAACATATAAAAATTGCAGAGCAATCCAAGCATATTTACGGGAGTTAGAGCACGGACAGACGGCCAGACAAACCGAAGTCATAAACACTTTTCAACTAGGTTGGAAAGTGTTAAAAACGAAAATTTCAAGAGACTGACGATGCTCTCTGTGAAGTGCAATAGCATAACGAAATATGATGGGACAACATATTATTCCAGTTAGTGATAATCTATGTAATGTACATAAATTATGTGTGTAAAATATACTACATATATCTATAAATGTACATAAATCGTAGTGTAAATCTATGTAATATTCTGAAAGATGGTGCAAAAAGTAGCACTACCTTATTATGGATGGTGGCCACTTCCACCAATTTTTATGATATTGTTACATCTTACTTAAACCAAAATAATATGTGGTGAAACTTTCGTTAAAGTTTTTTATTACTTTTAATGTTTTGGACAAATAATATTTTAAATAGACTCAGTTGTCCCCTTTTTTAATTGGATATATTAATTTCGATTCTAATTTCCAATACAAAAAATTTTGTAGTGGAACATCCAATGAAATGTTTTACCCATAAATTTGGAAACACTGTATATGATATCATATAGAAAAACATAGCATAAACACATATTGAAATACCAACGTTAATTTTTCATTCTTGAATTATAAAACATAGAATACACTAGTTTTTAAAATAATTTTATGTAAGTACTTTATCTAATAAACTTTTCACTAAATATAGAAAATTTATTGCTCTTATATGGCGAGTAATTAATATTTAAATTATGTGAGAAATAAGCTTACTTTAATGTTAGAATAAGTTATTAGGACATTAGAATACCGAGAACCGCTGAAATTTTCACAGTTGGAGTTAGAGCAAGACGAATCCTCAAATACAAAATTTCAAATTAAATTCTAAAGTCGTTCATAAAATTCATTATATTAAAGAAAATGTTAACTTACAATTTAGTCATGTTAAAAAAATGAAAAAAATAAATATCGTTTTATAATTTAATAATGAATTGAAAGTTTAATGTCCAATCACTGCTAAATCAACCACTTTATCCGAATCCAATATTACCCAGTCACTTTTTGAAGCTTTTTGTCATATACATTTAGTGTGTATGACTTTTATTTTATATATAAATATGTAATGAAACTATCACCCTTAATTTGGAGAATGCTTTTATAAAATAAAATTGGTTTTTAAGGGATAATTTATATATTTTTTTGTTGTAAGATTAATTACAGGGATGTTGGACATTATTGTTTTTCTTCACTTAAGTAAATCTGCAATACATTTCTTCAAATATTTGTCCTAAACGTTGAATACAACAAATATTTGATTAAAAAGTTACGAAAATAATTATTTTAACACTTTTGTCACTGACTCGCTACTCGGGTACCTTTTTTCTCTTTTCATCCCGATTTTAGGATTCCGATTTCAAAAGAAACTAAAATGAATTTAGATCGCCAATATTTATAGTATTCAATGTCGATTAGAACAATCACTTTAATATTAATATTATTATTATTTTGGGGGCATTAAACATGTTTATACCTTTAATCAACAACCAGGGTACCCAGGTACCCATGCGAATTTTCTGTCAAAAAACACATAAATTAACAGATTATCTAGATTTAGCTGAATAAAACTTGAAATTAATTTGAAAAAAAGACATACAGATTTTAAAAGGTAAATATATTTTATTTACCTAGCATTTTAGATGTTGGGATGAGCTTTATAATATCAAAAAGTGTACGAATGTACATCACATACTGCCTTTCCACATTTGTCACATGATTTTCTGGTTTTTCTGAACCGTGTTTGAGGTTAGAAGCACGTATTTTATCTTTCCTGCTTTATCTTGCTTTACGCTCTTTGGGTGTGGTTTCTGAACCTGTGACATCTTCAAATACTGGCAAATACTCCGCATTTGGTTGAAAAATGCCTGTGCATTTTGCGAGCCTTGAATTGCTGGAAGGCTCAAGCTCGCACTGAATTCCCGCAAAAACAGGCGAAAATTATCTGTTTTATGTCTAATTTGCATATCATTATTTTCAGTATGTTTAATATAGATCCAGAATATTGAAAAATAATATTTATAATGATGCCGCAAATGATTTTTCCCCATAGACCGCAATGTAACGGAATTCTTTTGAGTGTCCCTGTAAAAAAACTATAAGTGCTACACACTTCCGTTGAAATAGGGAACATGCTATAGATAACGACAATAACATATAAAAATTGCAGAGCAATCCAAGCATATTTACGGGAGTTAGAGCACGGACAGACGGCCAGACAAACCGAAGTCATAAACACTTTTCAACTAGGTTGGAAAGTGTTAAAAACGAAAATTTCAAGAGACTGACGATGCTCTCTGTGAAGTGCAATAGCATAACGAAATATGATGGGACAACATATTATTCCAGTTAGTGATAATCTATGTAATGTACATAAAGTTAGAGCACGGACAGACGGCCAGACAAACCGAAGTCATAAACACTTTTCAACTAGGTTGGAAAGTGTTAATAAAAAACTATAAGTGCTACACACTTCCGTTGAAATAGGGAACATGCTATAGATAACGACAATAACATATAAAAATTGCAGAGCAATCCAAGCATATTTACGGGAGTTAGAGCACGGACAGACGGCCAGACAAACCGAAGTCATAAACACTTTTCAACTAGGTTGGAAAGTGTTAAAAACGAAAATTTCAAGAGACTGACGATGCTCTCTGTGAAGTGCAATAGCATAACGAAATATGATGGGACAACATATTATTCCAGTTAGTGATAATCTATGTAATGTACATAAATTATGTGTGTAAAATATACTACATATATCTATAAATGTACATAAATCGTAGTGTAAATCTATGTAATATTCTGAAAGATGGTGCAAAAAGTAGCACTACCTTATTATGGATGGTGGCCACTTCCACCAATTTTTATGATATTGTTACATCTTACTTAAACCAAAATAATATGTGGTGAAACTTTCGTTAAAGTTTTTTATTACTTTTAAAGTTTTGGACAAATAATATTTTAAATAGACTCAGTTGTCCCCTTTTTTAATTGGATATATTAATTTCGATTCTAATTTCCAATACAAAAAATTTTGTAGTGGAACATCCATTGAAATGTTTTACCCATAAATTTGGAAACACTGTATATGATATCATATAGAAAAACATAGCATAAACACATATTGAAATATCAACGTTAATTTTTCATTCTTGAATTATAAAACATAGAATACACTAGTTTTTAAAATAATTTTATGTAAGTACTTTATCTAATAAACTTTTCACTAAATATAGAAAATTTATTGCTCTTATATGGCGAGTAATTAATATTTAAATTATGTGAGAAATAAGCTTACTTTAATGTTAGAATAAGTTATTAGGACATTAGAATACCGAGAACCGCTGAAATTTTCACAGTTGGAGTTAGAGCAAGACGAATCCTCAAATACAAAATTTCAAATTAAATTCTAAAGTCGTTCATAAAATTCATTATATTAAAGAAAATGTTAACTTACAATTTAGTCATGTTAAAAAAATGAAAAAAATAAATATCGTTTTATAATTTAATAATGAATTGAAAGTTTAATGTCCAATCACTGCTAAATCAACCACTTTATCCGAATCCAATATTACCCAGTCACTTTTTGAAGCTTTTTGTCATATACATTTAGTGTGTATGACTTTTATTTTATATATAAATATGTAATGAAACTATCACCCTTAATTTGGAGAATGCTTTTATAAAATAAAATTGGTTTTTAAGGGATAATTTATATATTTTTTTGTTGTAAGATTAATTACAGGGATGTTGGACATTATTGTTTTTCTTCACTTAAGTAAATCTGCAATACATTTCTTCAAATATTTGTCCTAAACGTTGAATACAACAAATATTTGATTAAAAAGTTACGAAAATAATTATTTTAACACTTTTGTCACTGACTCGCTACTCGGGTACCTTTTTTCTCTTTTCATCCCGATTTTAGGATTCCGATTTCAAAAGAAACTAAAATGAATTTAGATCCCCAATATTTATAGTATTCAATGTCGATTAGAACAATCACTTTAATATTAATATTATTATTATTTTGGGGGCATTAAACATGTTTATACCTTTAATCAACAACCAGGGTACCCAGGTACCCATGCGAATTTTCTGTCAAAAAACACATAAATTAACAGATTATCTAGATTTAGCTGAATAAAACTTGAAATTAATTTGAAAATAAGACATACAGATTTTAAAAGGTAAATATATTTTATTTACCTAGCATTTTAGATGTTGGGATGAGCTTTATAATATCAAAAAGTGTACGAATGTACATCACATACTGCCTTTCCACATTTGTCACATGATTTTCTGGTTTTTCTGAACCGTGTTTGAGGCTAGAAGCACGTATTTTATCTTTCCTGCTTTATCTTGCTTTACGCTCTTTGGGTGTGGTTTCTGAACCTGTGACATCTTCAAATACTGGCAAATACTCCGCATTTGGTTGAAAAATGCCTGTGCATTTTGCGAGCCTTGAATTGCTGGAAGGCTCAAGCTCGCACTGAATTCCCGCAAAAACAGGCGAAAATTATCTGTTTTATGTCTAATTTGCATATCATTATTTTCAGTATGTTTAATATAGATCCAGAATATTGAAAAATAATATGAGTGGCCATCAGCTTTACACCTATGCGTTGTATATCGCCCCATTAACGTATCTATAATATCCACTCCAGATTTCGTTTTATTAAAAAGTTAATGATTTCAGGGTTTTTTTCCGGTTCCGTAATGGCTCTATCATAATGCATAGCAGACATTAGAATGAGATCTTTTTTTGTTTTCGGAACATTCGATAAATTACTTACGTCATCATGAAATCGAAATTCTATGGATAAAACTTAACACGATTTATATGGCATCATTTCTTGTGGAATATAAGGTGTGTTTATTTTCAAATTTCCAACTATTATTACTTTTCAGGATAATAAATGCTAGGCGAATAAAAGAGAAGGAAAAAAGTTGTCCATGGTGATGTTTCTGCCAGAATCCTTCAATGAGACGACCAAGTCTTTCACAACTCTTTCACCTTGGTTTATGTCACCGTATGTATCTATTTTTTTCGTTGTATAGTCCAGTGTAGTCCAAGGGACCGGAGGCTTTCCGAATTTTTCGGATTTCGAGTCCTCCAAAAAAAAAAAAAAATTCTTTATGTTTGAAGTTATTTGTTAAAAAGACAAAAATAACAAAATTGAAACAATCAGATGTAGGATATAAATATAAACAAAAATTTTCTTTTTCTTTTATTTTAAACAAGAATTTCACCACTTTATCTAATTAAATTTTTTAGCACAGCTGAAATTATGCTTGAAGTTAATGAATATAATTAATTCATTTATAATAATATAAATAATTAATTTTGTAAATTGATAATTTATTTTGAATTAATTTAAATTATTTTGTGGTAAAAAATAGGTCGAGTTATGTACAAGACTAAAATTTGGAAATTAATCCTGATTTTATCAGATAAAATTGTCGTTTAAACTATTTTAAACATGATAGAAGGTCTTGAATTAAATTTTATACAGAAATGATTGACGTATATAAAGATAACAATTAATAAATTTAAAGTCTATTAAAAGTGATTGGTAAATTTCAAAATAATATATTGTCATGCGTATAAGCCATGGAACATTACTATATAATTTAGAAAAGGAAACGTGAATCTATTATTTACTCAATACCTCCTATTGTGTGCAATAGCTCATTTTTCTGATCAATATATCATATTAACATAAATACATGACAATTCTGCCATTTCCAATCTCTATATGTGTCATGCATGAATATAAATAAGCTTCCAGCTGTTATTGAACGATAATGTGTCATAAACGTAAACGATTGCATGCAAAAATTCAAGGCGACAGAATGATGGGTACTACCGAGATATTAGATGGGAAATATGCATTTAACTGCAGGATGAATAATAAATAAGTTTATTTGTGAAATATGTCAATAAACAGATACATTTGTTTCAACCGTTATTGCATGTTTTATAGAGAAACGTATAATATAATTTAATTTTTCTTCCTTTTATAATATTTTTTTTTCCATATATCGCTTATTTTCCATATTTCAACAGTTTTTGTAATTTAAAATAAAACATGTTGATGAAACAAGTACTACAAATATTTGTGTACATATTACATACATATTGCATTAGCTATATATTGATAAATGCTGAATTTTTATACGACATTATATGCAACATATAAATAATTAAAAACAAATATTTATCCATTTTAAAATTTATATGAAGAGAAAGGTAAACTTGGAAATAATGTTCTGTGATTTATCTGCGTGTGTAGATCTGTAGATGTACGCGAATTTTAAATGAGTGTTCAGAAAATTTTGGGATAGTTAAAAAAATATTTTATGAGAGAAACATATTTCACTATCAATCTTGTCACATATGAATTATAGTATATTAAACACTTTAAGAAAACATATTTAAGTTTTAGCTAATTCACGAAATATATACGTATTTTAATAGGAAATATATAGCATTTACATCAATAAATCTATTAGAAACATTGAATGTGATGATAATATGCTCTTTGAATTAATACAATTTATCATTTAAATATAATCCATGCTTATCGAAATTATGACACACTGTACAAAAAGACAAATGTTTCTTAATCTGAGAAATTATAATATAATCACGAACGAAAATATACAGTAACATCTTACTCAAGATTCCGAATGAGCGTTCTTTATCATTAGAAACCTCAGAAACTAATAGATTTTCGACATTTAAATAATCATTTATCAAAACAAAGTTTCTTATACTAACTTTGATTTTCGGAAATATTTCCGAATAGTTCTTATAGATTAGTTGTCAGTTTTTTCAAACCGGAATATTGTTTTTTCGGATGCTATTAGTTCACAATTAAACTTTTAATATGCTAAATGAATTTATACATGTAAGAATAACAAAATAATATTAATTTTAATGTTAATGTTAATGTTGTTTATTTATCATATTTGTCTGTAAAACATGTTTGTAGAACATGAAAATATTTACTTGAAAATTGATAGCATCCGAAAAATCGACTTTCCGGTTTGAGACAACTCATTAATACAATAAGGAAACTACTCAAAAAACGTTTTCCAAAATTAATGGCACAAAAAGAGACATCTTTTTGTAAATGCTTCGTCAAATCGCGAAAATAGATTTCTTCAAAATCTAAAGATTATTATATATGTATATATATGCATATCAATTCAATTATAGATTTATAATTATCTTTAATAAACTATTCTATGTTTAAAAAAATTAACATGATTAATATGGTTAATATTATATAAAGGACATTTAAAGACCAATTTCATGATCAATTGATCCCATCAAGTAATTTCACAGTAACTATTTGATAATTTTTGTTCAAACTTCTCTGATTAAATTTTCATTTTCTCTTCATATATTGTATGAAGGTCTTAGAGTTAAGCAAGATAACTAACAAAATGCAAGTTTCAGTACGTTTAAAATTGAAGTTTCTAAAAGAAACTATAACCAAAACTATTATACAGGCTTCCTTTAAAACCGATGATTTTTTAATCTTCAATTAGCTAATGTGCAACGTTTTTCATCTGATTTATTTTATTTTATTGTACTAATTGTGTGCACAGTACTTTTGATATTAAAACTAATATATAAAATTTATCGTTCATCATGTTAAGATACGAATACTTATACTTTTGAAAGATGGGCCAGAATACAATTAAAGAATTTTACCCAGGTCCGGCCAAACATTGTTGTCGTCATAAGACACCAGACATCAGTCAAAAACTAATTAACCAATTAACTGTCTTTCTCCTCCCATTCTCAGTAACGCACTCTAGCAAAAAATATTTAAGTTAAGCTCCATCAAAAAGCGGGAGCGTGGGATTTTCGTGGCCCTTTTCCCGGTCTTGACTACTAAGTTTATTACGACCGCGCCCCGCTCAGCCACGTCCTGAAAATGCCGTCTTCAACGGGCTAGGCTCATTGTTCTAGACGATGAGTTCGTAAAATCAGCTCTCTCTACTCCTGGGTCTGACTGAAAAGGATTACTTAACTAAGCAATAAAATCAGATTTCAGGAAAAAACTATTTTTACTTCGAAACAACTACACAACTCGAAAGGAAATTCTGAAATACAACACGTTCGAGAGAAACCTGACAAATGATGTAACGAGAAGTAATCTACGGGCGCACGTATTGAACTGTTAGGACGAAAAGAGAACGCCAGTGAATCCACGTATACGTTACATCTACAGGGTGTCCGAAAAGTCTGGAAACGGTCAAATAAATCGAGAAATATACATTGGATTGAAAAACGGCAAAATGCATGATCAATATTTTTGAAAAATCTATTTAGGGATATGAAAGTGCCCCACCTAACTTTAACCCCCGGGGGGGAAGGGGAGCAACTTTGAAATCTTAAATGATGATCCCCATTTTTTATTGCAGATTTGGATTCTACGGGAAAAAATACGTAACTTTTGTATTGGACATTTTCTTCGAAACATTGTAGATGGCGCTGTAATCGAGTGCAATGCTGTGAGAATCGTTAACATTGCAATGTCTGGAAACGCTCGAATAACTCGAGAAATGTACATCGTATTGAAAAACGGAAAAATGCATGTTCAATAGTTCTGAAAAATCTATTTAGGGATATAAAAGTTGCCATTTTTGTAAAGTATTAAAAACGTATTTTTCCGTTTTTTAATCTGATGTATATTTCTCGAGTTACCCCCCTTCCCCTCCCGGAGGGCAAAGTTAGTGGGGGCAACTTTGATATCCCTAAACAGATTTTTCAAAAATATTGAACATGCATTTTGCCGTTTTTCAATCCGATGTATATTTCTCGAGTTATTTGATCGTTTCCAGACTTTTTGAACACCCTGTATATATATATATATATAAATATATATATGTAACGTATTATAAAAGTTAAAATTTTGTCCTATCTTAAAGTATTCTAAAAACCGTCTAATGTAATTTAAAAACCATAGATTATTTAATTCTTACCTGTTTTAAAAATATTTCAATTATTCATTTTACCTTACTTCCAAATTCTTCTAATTGCGTACGTTAATATTTTATTTCTCCTTTTAAAATCCTACTTAAAAAAAGAACATACACGTATTAATATATATGTATAAATATATATTGTTTTTTCAAAGCCATCTGTTTAGTTTCATGGTCTTTTATTTTTTACTTGAATCTGAAACCCCGATATGTTTTCTCCTCACTAAAATTATTTGTCCCGCAAATCTCATTTTATTTGCCATTTTTTTCCGTGTTCTAAAAACTTTCGCTCGTTCTATCGGTAGTTCCTATGCACTATGCACGCCTATTTTTCCTACGCCTCCGGGGCAAGTAGTTCCACTCTTTCGCTTCTGAATTGGATGAAAGGCGTATTGCAGCAAAATAAACGGCCGCAAACAATATAAAACGCGTTGCAAGATTCTTGGATCTAGAATTTCATGTATTTAGGTTGCTTTTTAAAATCCTTATGTCATGCATTATATTGTCAAAGGTGACTGGGCCCTTTGCGATTTTAGACGTTTTGTAAACTATCTAGAAAAATACATGAGGAATTAACCTGAAACTGCAGGTGTGTAAACAGTATAGTATAGGTTATATATTTCCCTGAAGATTTTTTCCCGAAACCCTATAGGGGACTGCCAACATATTGAAAAAGAACGAATATCTTTTGGATTACCCTGTAAAAACTAATAGAGCAAAAACGTTCAAACTCGAGATTATTAATAAGTGGCTTATTGTAATATACTTTGTTCATTTTTATGAGGATAGCATGTATACTCGTAGAGAAATTAAGGTTTTTATAAAAACAGTCCCAAAGTTTTTTGCTTATAATTTGCAGAGTTCTTAATATAAAAAAAAAAGTAGTTTTGAGAAAATATGTCAAACAACACTGTACACAATACTCTGCAATGAGATCTAAAAAATAATATAAATTGGATGAAAAATGAGCAGGTTTTCTAAAAAATGTTTCCCTGCGCAGGCGCGAAGGCAATTAAAATATAATGTGCATAATGTATTAGCTAAGTATATAGAGCAAATTTTGTGAAAGTCTCAAAATCATAACTTGAAAATTCTGAAAATCATCGTCGATAAAATAAGCTCGAAATCCGTTGTTCCCAAAAGGAAGCAAAAAGATGAGGGGTTGTATCCAATTATAGTTGTACATGCAATATTGTGTACGCTATCTTGGCACTAATCAACAGATATTTCATACAATCCCTCATCTTTTTGCTTCTTTTTGGGAATAACGGATTTCGAGCTTATTCTATCGAAGATAATTTTCAGAATTTTCAAGCTATGATTTTGAGACTTTTACAAAAGTTGCTCTATATACTTATCTAATACATTATGCATATTATATTTTGATTGCATTTGCGCATGCGCAACGACACACTTTTTAGTAAACCAGCTCATTTTTTATCCAATTTTTATTATTTTGTAATTCCGATTGCAGAGTATTATGTACAATGTTGTTTGACATATTTTCTCAAAAAACTTTTTTTTATATTAAGAACTCTGCAAATTGTAAGCAAAAAACTTTGTGAAATTTCGGACTGTGTTTATAAAAATTTTAATTTCTCTTCGAGTATACATGCTATCCTTCTAAAAATGAACACAGTATATTACAATAAGCCACTTATTAATAATCTCGAGTTTGAGCACTTTTGCTACATTAGTTTTTACAGGGTAGTCCAAAAGATATTAGTTCTTTTTCAATTTTTTGACAGACCCCTATGGAGTTTCGGGAAAAAATCTTCACGGAAATATATAACTTATACAATACTGTTTACACACCTGCAGTTTCAGGTTAATTCCTCATGTATTTTTCTAGATAGTTACAAAAAGTCTAAAATTGCAAGTGACCGGTCACCTTTGGCAATGTAGCGTATTTAATAGTACGTAAAAGCTCTTTTGTTCAACATTTAACCATGTACTTAGATCATGATTGATTAGTAACGCAAACTTATGCAACGGTGAATTGCTATATAAGCTTATAGCAGTATTATGTACTCGTCGTTGGTGGCAGATGCTATGTAAAATATCCAATGACGAGTAAACATGTTTCCACTATGGGTATTTGTGTCCGAGTCAGATTAATGAGGAAACAACTATGCTAATTTTCTATCCTGTGCCCAATTAAATAGTGGAGCTTACATAATAATATTCCAATAATGTTTTTCACTAGCAAGTCCTTTTATTTATGGAGTTTTCACTGTGGTATGAATCATCGTATGTACGTTACATGACTAATCATCTACCATATACGTGGCATGGGATGATGCAATGGCTTAGAGAGGAACTATAAATAATAAGAGATTGATCAGAGAGTGCACCACATAAATGTGTCAGCACATGCCTTTGTGTATAATCTACCTATATAAAGAGTTTCAAAAGAATTAGTTTAGCAATTTTTTTACTTTACGAAATAATATGTATATATATATATATATATATATATATGTGTGTGTGTGTGTGTGTCTATATATCTATCTATCTATATCGTTAAGTGAAGAATATGAAGATGGAGCTCTCTCCAAACATGGAAAATCATCAACGCAACATAGCAAAAGTTGAGCAAGAATCTTTAAATAATGCAAATGGTGGCAATTGTGTTATTCCATTGTTGTAAAAATAAAGGAAATAATTTATCATTGTATTTTTATTCGTGAGTTTCTCTGATTAAGCTACAAAGACAAATATTTTTTTACTTGACAGTTAAAAAGCAAAACTGTTTTTTAACACCTTAAAACGTGATTTTTTGTTAGGTAAAATTGAAATCTTTTTAAAAGAATAAATAACTGTAAAATTCAATAATTGTTCTATAATTCTGTCAAAATTATATAATTTTCAGAGATTTTTTTTATTGTTATTCCACCAGATCTAGATTCGATGGCAAATCATTAGAGGACGAAATAATAAAATATACTATGAAAGTAATGTCACTGAGAACAACAAATCTCGTCACTGAAAAGTAATGTTTTACCCATCAAATTCATATAATTTTCAAAAAGTAATTTTCATTATTTTCATTTTACGCAAATTTTAAATACTATTTCATACATATTATATGACGTTTTTTAAAACATTACGTTACAAATCTTTTTTTTTTAATTTGGAATAAAATAAAACTGTTTTTATCCTCAAACTCAAAACATCTCCTGCAATACAGAGGACACACCTTTTATTGCAATTCAGCTACTATTTATATATTATACGATGTACGTATAAAACAACAAACGAAAAAAAATCTAAATATGTTGCAAAAATAATAAACAAACGTAACAAATCTGAGTCATTAATATGTCACTGAAAGACAAATTGTTATTTATATTTCAAAACATAATAAAAATTTAAAAATAGACCAATTACAGTAAAGATAAATGTTTCGAACTTATATATAAAAGTTTACAAAAATTCATTTTTTCTTATTTTTATTCTATAATTGATAATATGCGACGTTATTTAACTTAGTAATATCTAGTTATTTGTTAAAAGCAATTTACGCGTCCTCTAATCTTAACTTTTAGAAATATTTAATTAAGTATGTAAACTTGATCACGTGTAAAGGCTAATTCATATTTTTCTAACTAAATCAAGTGATAAATAAACTTTCTTTAAGAAATAATTAAGAAACTTTCACAAAGAAGTTCTGAGAATTTTGCATATCAATCACTGCCTTTGAAATTGTGCTGTTAAAGAAAAGTTTTGTAACATCTGCTGATCTTCAAGTATGACAAAAGAATAAGTTTCTATTTCTCAGCTTTGGAATACTGGAAATTTTTAATATAAAACTGGGAATGAAATATACGTCTTATCTTGTCTTATTGTTTAACATGTAACTATTTGTTAAATTAAAAATTTAATTAGGTTTATTTTTATTCCTCCAAGTGTAATTTATTATGCGTATTACATTTATAATTTTTGTTAGAAAAACTTTTTTTTAATTAAAAATTTAAATTAATTAAGAATTCTCAAAGAGAAGTTTCTTAAATTATTACAAAATGTGCATCAAATAACTAAAAAATATTTATTTACTTATATTTATACATAAAAATTGCCCAAAAATCTATATCTCTACAACCGATAGTTTTCGAGGCAAATGTGAAAGAAAAGTATGACGTCATATAAAGTGGAAGAAAAAAGTTATTGGATATATCAATAACGGTATATTCATGAACGGAATACATTATCACCATGCAAAGATTAAGGGTACTTACTAGATGCAGCCCTTTAAATACAATTTAAATGAAACTTTGACCTCATTCGACGCATACATGCCTCGATAAGTACGGTGGATATCTTCGTATGCAAACATATGCAAATACCAATATTCATGTTTCCAATAATATATTATTTTTCTTGCACCGTATATGACGTCATACTTTTCTTTCGCATTTTTCTCGAAAACTATGGGTCGTAGAGGTATAATTATTTACATCATTTTTATGTACTTCAAGCAAGGAAACTGGCACGCAGAGATTGGGTGATATTAATGGGACATCCTGCATAAAAAACTGTTATTTTTGGCGGAGATGGTATCATACATTTATTGGTATCTAATCTATAAGCGGATTTCTTTATAATAAACAAAACATTCTGGACGTTACGACATCCCTAATATAAAACATATATTGGCTCAGTATTTACACCAGTATTACATTCATTGTAAATATTTCCAATAAAATACCAATATTGGTAAAGTATTGTTATTTGTTAAATATACATATATACAATAAAATACCAATATTGGTAAAGTATTGTTATTTGTTAACTATACATATATACAATAAAATACCAATATTGATAAACTATTGTTATTTGTTAAATATACATATATACAATAAAATACCAATATTGGTAAAGTATTGTTATTTGTTAAATATACATATATACAATAAAATACCAATATTGGTAAACTATTGATTATTTTTTGTAACACATATATATGCAATAAAATTTACAGAAATACTGTATTTACGTAGGAGATAGTCGCAATTATATAATAATTTTGAGGAAATACTTGTTTTATTATCTTTATGTTGCTTTTGTCAAACTTAGCGCAAATATAAGCATAAAATATGATATATAAAATGTGAAAACTCAAGTAATGGAACAATATGTGATTTTGATATATGATGAACCCATAGATATTTAGCAATGAAATAACATATATAGAAGCAATGTTGTGCATTTATTATATTAGTTTATATTCTATAGCTATTTGCGTTGATCTATATAAATTCTGTGCAATCAGTATTTAATAAAATGACTACTCGATAATTTCTGTAATCTTTGTCAGACATACTATCTAGCTGTAATAAGTATTCATCAGCCCTTGGAAAGATGTTCAGAAGAAGATGACTTAAATTATGTAGTTGCTGAAGAATAAACTGTCTTGGATGAAATTACTAGTTAAGTTTTATTTCGTAAATATTTCAAGTTATGTATGCGTGAAAAATCACGTTCGTTATATCTTAGTTAGGTCGGTATTAGGATCAACAATCATAGATGAAATTGCAATACATTTTACACATTTGTTACATATAAAAATAATTTTTATATATAAAAATAAATTTATCTGAAAAAATTCGAAAATTAATTCAAAACTTTCATTTTAAAAGTACTCCCATAAAGCATAAAATATTCAGCTTAAATATGAAAAGAACATTTTTTTTTTTGACAATATGTATTTGAAATCGTGTGTTTTCTATGTTTTTCTATATTTTCCTTAAAAATATGCAATTTTTCTTCTAATATAAAATCAAGTTTTAAATTGACAGACATTTTATTATTCTTGTATGATGATACAAATGCGACAAAAAACCCGTTTATTTATAACATACTGTATTTTTCAAAAAAATAAAAGGTTTAATAATTTAATTACTAACAAGTACATGAAAATAATATGAAATATACTTTACTTTTTGGATTTTTTCACATTTCATTAAAATATTTTTCTTCAATATCTTGATCTATATGATGTGTCCAATTCTCGATGCTTAAACCTGAAAATTAAGGATTTCAGCTTAGAAAGTTTCAGTTGAAAGAAAATACCATGACCAACAACAAACATTTCTTTAAATATAATCGCATTCACACTTAAATTAAAAAATCAAAAACACATTCATATATGATAAATAAATGTAATGATCTATTAATTTTTTTATATTATTTACAAATAATAAAAAATAACAGTGTCAGAAAAACCGTTATATATATATATATATATATATTATTTACTTATAATTAACTAAATTTATAATTATTTCCGTTTTTGAAAGAAATGTAAAATTGTAAATAAATAATTATTTTTACAGACAATGTATTACTTTATATCAACATAAATTTAATCATAAATATGAATTCATTTCTGTAATATAATGTAAAACATCTGTTTCCATGTTCAACTGCGTATAATTTAATTACATTCATGTTATATTTCAAGAGCATCTAGATGCAGTAGCAAACTCATTTGTGTCTTTAAATAGCCTGTCTGAAGTTAGCAGAGCATGAAATATACTTTCGCATTAGTTTCATTTCATTACTGACAACTATATTTTTAGATATATTAAAATATTAAAATTGATGTCCACAAAATAGTAATAAAATAAATATAAAGTATATAAAGTAAAAATATATATGTATTTTTTTATATAGTAAAATATTATAAAATAATATTTATACATATATAGCTTGCTGTATCTTTTACTGAAGTAGACATTTGTTTAATTAGCTAATGAATACAGTTATACTGTTTTCGTGTGTTACCCGAAATTTCAAATCATAAAGTAAAAAAAGCATGAGATACAAGTTCAATAAGCAAAGTGCTAATAATTAGAAAATATTACTTCTGTAGTCCAGAATTTTTTTTTAGTATGATGTTATGTAATCTCACACTATAAATGTTTCAATTTTTTTTTTAAATATTAAATATACATATTATCTGACAAATAATAAATAAAACATTTCGAGTAATTTTAATTCAATGTAATTTTCTTTAAACACATTGTTACAGATAGAATCAACAGATATTTCAAAAAGGTCTATTGCTCCAGATTTACGAGTCTTTTAAAAAAAATTACTCCTTTAATTTGAATTACATATTTATTACTCATTTATTTTTTTCTCATTTGTAACAAATTTGTGAAGAAACTGTACTGTACGTAAACTCCTAACACACTGTCAACAAAACACAAATTTAAAATTTTTGGCCGTTTCAACACTTTAATAACTTTCACTAATAAGCAGTTTCATTAATGAAATTTCTTTATTGTTTTTTTTTTCAGATGTACAGTCTACAAAGAAAAACAAAACTGAAATAAGCATTCGACTGGGAACCATACACTCTAAAAACGACATTTTCAAAACTAAGCAAAAAATACTCAAATCTGAGTATGTCTAATAGTCAAAATGGCTCCGAATCAAAATTACTCAAATTTGAAATATGTATATACTCATTTCTGAAAACATGCACACACCCAAGAATAAAACATCATGTGTTCATATTTCAGTATGTTCTTGTTTCAAAAATGAGTATGAACTGACATCTATGTGCTCATTTTTCAGTATTTCCATGTTTCAAATGAGTTTGAACTGATACTACTCATTTATGAGTTTAAAGTGATTCTAATCATTTTTGAGTATGGTCATGCTTCAAAAATGAATCTGAACTGACCTCTATGTGCTCAGTATGTCCATGTTTCAATATTCTGAGTATTTCTGGTATTTCAGAATTGAAAGCATTGGGTTGTCATACTTGAAACAAAACTTTTCATATCAAAATAAAAACATCGATTTACTCAAATTTTAAAGTGTTATTTTTCTCAGTGTATCTTCTTTCAATTTACGTTACAATCATTATTTTTAGGGTGTCGTCTTCATAATGAAATTGTACCAAACTCTGAAATATTTAATCCAAACATCCAATTTTTATATCAAATCTAAATATTTCGATAAATACCTTCGGATACCAAATGGGAGGTCATTAAGACAAATAGTTCAGGAATTAAGAAACTTTACAGTTTTATCAGCTGTAAATGTTTAATTCATTTGTAATCGTAGCAAAATAGATTTCAATGCTTGTAGTTTTTTTTTTTTTAGCTTAACTCAATAACTACTACGCGAAATAAGCTGTAACTTTGTTTTTCGTTGAAAATGTATGGGGATAAAATAAATACTTACTGACATCTAGTCAAATATATCACTACAGAAACTAGAGATTAGGAATCAGTAAATAATATATAATAACTAATTCATAATTGTATTTTTTTAGTTAATTTGAAAGGAATAAATTACTATCTCTCTGCGTATTGTGTTAAAATTAGAAAAATATTTATGATAATTTTACTATGAACCGTGTAACATAATTGTTCTATTTTAAATAGTGACAATTTTTTAATTTCCTCGAATGTGGAATTATTCTAAACATGGATTACCTTTATATGTGCAAAACAAAATGCAAATAAACTTGCTCATAAGATTTTATTAGCTGTTGATTATGTCACAATGTATCATGCATTTCTAATTTATATGTAATTTTATTTCAAATTACAATTTGAAAGAGAAAATTGATCAGTATGTTTTATTTTTTCAGAAATGTACACTTTCTTTTTTAATAAGATTTAAAGAGAATTGAAACAGAAAAAAACAATTGTTTATGAGTTCTATCACGGAAAATAATAAACATTTATTGGAACATCTGTTGAAATATTTTCAATTTAAATTAACTTTCAGTTTATAACTAATAATGTCATTTTTATAGCTTTAGAAAATGTATCTATAATTAATTTCGTAGACGAAAGTACAAAATGCGGTAAAATCATATAAAATTTAATAATATTTTTACAAAATTACTTTTTATTTCACGCAGTTTAAGCACATGTGATATATTTTTTTCACTTTTTAAAATATGATAACTTGTTTTTGTTTCTCGTTGTAGGCATTCTTACGTACATTATTAGTCCAATAACCGTAACTCAAATATGGCTGGTCGAAGGTGAAAGAAAGCATTATTAAAACTCTCATTCTTATTCCTATTTTAAAGTAAATTATTTAAACTTTTTGCTGCTGATGTTAATGTTAAAGAAAATATAGGATAAGGTTAGAAATTCTTTACACATATCATTAAAAATATATATTATTTAAATGACAAAAGATTTATATTTAATTATTTCTAATAAATCATGTGTGAAATAGTTTACTTAAAATCCACGTAAGAAAAATTTCAACAAAATTAAATTTTAGAAAGAATAAGTTTAAAAGTTTTCTCCCAAATCCTTTTGCAAAAATCTTTTGTTACAGAATAAAAGCTTTCCACCAATGCTTTCATTTAAGAGACTAAAAGTTTCTGGAAGAACATAACTTTTATTAACATCTTTCGTTAATTATGACAAGTTAATGACTAATATCATGTCGCATTATTAGCTTAATGATACGGAGAATTACGTGGCATTTATTTTCATTAAAATTTATTTTATAGAAAATAGAATGATGCTTGCAGCTACTTGGAGACAATTCTAACGGGCGTTTCCTGTCTTAAATTTTAAGTAATAAGCTCTTTTAATTAAAAAAAAAATATATATATATTGTCATACACAGCTTATTTACACAAGAACGAAAATTCATGCTTCAAGAACATAGTATGTAACACTTTCCAACACTTCCAAAATAACTTTACAAATAAAAAGAAAACTTCAAAAGATGAAAACTAAGTAAAAAATTTGGAACACGCATACCATATTTAAAAACCCAATTTCATGAATTACCAACAATATGAAAAACAAGTATATCCGAACTTTTTTGTGCAGCCCTGTATATGATCTATAGATTTGTATTTAAATTACATAGAAGGTTAAATTTTAGTTCAGTTAGGAAACGCGTAGCACAGTTTAAAATTTCTCTTCTGGAATTTCCGTCAATAAACAAAAATGTACTCGAAAACTTTTGTGCTGCCCTGTATATGATCTATAGAATTTATGCACAGCAAGTAATAGACAAAAAATGAATTAAATTTAAAAACGCGTTCAGCAACAGAAAAAACATTTCCAACAATTATTTATAAAATACAATACTGAATTATTTTGTATGTCCCTGTAAATGAATGATGAATGCTATACTTACAATATGCTATCGTAATCCTCTTAAAATGCACCTTAGTTATATATATATATAAATATATCAATTTCAATATGCTTGAAATAGTGAAACATTATCAAATTAAACCGAAAACAATTTTTATTCATCGACCGTAATGTTACGGAATTCATTTATGTGTCTCTGTAAAGAAACCATGGCTCTTATGCACGCCCTATTCTATAGTTGGTTTCTTGCAGTTCCCTGCAATGATATATATCAATTTTAATACGTGCAAAATTGTGTATCATCCACTAAAATAAACAGCAAATGATTTTCCACCATATACCATAATGTAACAGAATTCTTTTGAGTGTCCCTGTAAAAAATCTATGTGCTACACATTTCATTTTCAGTACCGAGCATGCCATAGTAAATCTTAATAACATATACCAATTGCATGACAACCCGAATAAAATTACGCGAGTTAGAGCACGGACAGGCAGACAGATGGCAGACAGACATACAAACAGAATTCATAAACGCTTTTTAACTATGTTGGAAAATGTTAAAAATGTAGTAGAAAATTTGTATTTTTAAACAATAATCCGATTTTTTTTTTTTACATAATCAATAAATCAGAATAATAAAATCTGAGATTTCCTGAAACCTCTGTTTCTGTTATGTATAATGATTTATGGATATCGATAAAGAATATTATATATTATACTGTTTACAAACCATACAATCATAGTAGGCAGTAATGTTTCAAAACAACAAAATGAAATTTTAAAAAAGTATCATTGTGTAATATTTAAAAAAAATAGTAAATGTTTCGCTTAATGCAACAGCAGAAAATGGAATAAAATTATTTTTTATACAGTGTCTAATTTACTTTCAAAGGAAAAGTCATTACTGTAAAATTGAAGATAGAATTTTTTTTTTCTTTACTCTATGTTCTTGTGATATAACTGAGCTGTAATATGAATCTTTTAAGTTTTTATATTTTCATGTACCGAGCTGTCATTTTTTAACTTTTTTAATTTTTTTAACTTTTCATGTAGAAGCTTAAGATAAAACTGGGAGAGTCTGCGCACAATTCAAAAGAATAACAATAAAAAATCTAAATATTAATTTTTTGCTAAACTGTCCAAGAATAATTTTTACTTCATTTGTTTTTTATGCATTTCCATTGCAATTTTGTTGTGATGTTGTAAATTAATAGAACAGTTGTAATAAAACCAAGAAAGTTATTTTGCGCAATCTGTCCTTACAGGATTGGTGTAATTGCGCACATGGGTAGGAGAGATTGTTACTAATAATAACTACAATTAAATTGCTCACAATAATAATTACACTTAAATGGCATTGTTATAAGGTTTTTGGGAACAAATATTATTGTATTAGGAGTGAATATTTTAACCTAATGATTAAAGAATCAAAAAAAGGAAATAATTTTAAAAACGATTAAAAAATTTTAATTAAAGGGGGTAAAAATTAAAGAATCAGGAAGAGCAAGTCAAGATAAGATTACAAAATAACATGAAGTTATTTGAAAACACGTTTAACTTAAAATTAGTCCATTTTCATTTTTCATTTTTTATGCAAATTTACCAATAAGCTGCATAATCTCTCCTAGCATGGAAACTAATGGGAACAAGGCGCCAACTCTCCTAAGTAGCAGATGCGCAAATTCTCCAATTTCGGTAAGAGAGATTGCACGGCCATTTATTTGAAAATGGCCGATACTAAAACGAACCGTTGATGTTCACATTGTTAGTCTAGATTAGTAGCTTATGAGAAATCGTTTAAGTTAAAGCTATTTTGTACTACTGGCATTGTATAGAAATTCTGATGAATAGCTAGGAAAATTCAAGCACTTACTTTGGGAAAACATAACAAAATAGCAATGCTTTATCTTAGACGCTCAAAACAATCTGCTGCTGCTGTACAACTACCTGGAGTCGCTGCGCGCTCACTCTACTCCTTCCACCCGAACAACTATGTGCGCAATCTCTCCGACCGCGCCATCTCTCCTGGCTTTACCTTATCCAGAAAATCACTTTTCATCAGGTTGAATAATTTGTAACTCATTAATTGAAAAAATGCTATGAAAAATCAAGATTTTTATCACGTTTAATCGTAGTAACGTATTTTATTTTTTATCATTGCAAAAAAGTGACTTATGTATTTTTAAAAATGTGTGTAATTTTTATTTGAAATGTATGTATTTATTATGTATTTAAAAAAAAAACAGTGAAAATTTTTATCACATTCACATGCAGTATTTTTTTTTCAATATTTATCATTGCCAAAAATATGCATATGTATTTTTAAATACTTATGTAATAAAATAAGTTTTTCTTCTTTTTTATATATAATTGCATTACTTCTGAAGATAATAATTTGAAAACAATAAGAGTTACTTTGGATATATTTTATGATTGACATGAAGAGTTACTATCATTTTAATAAAAAAGTACGTTCGAAGGTTCATATTTCTATCAAGTATGCTTATAATACTTCATTATATCCCTTCTAAATTAGGGTGGAAGTCACTTTCACGGTTTCGAGAAAAAACTTTTATATAGAGGGAAAATTTACATTTATCGCTCTTTGTAAAGTCGGAAAATAATATCACGTTACCGGTTAAACGTTTGTTACTTAAAGTATTATCTCGTACTATTTAAAGGAATTTTTAATACATAAGTAAACATAAAGAGAAAAAAGAACATACACTTTTTATTATACATAACTCAAGCTCAGCATGTGAACTTTCAACACAAAATAATTAGAAAAATGATTGAAAAAGCGTAGATTTAAGAGACGTAACTTTAACGCACGTTATTTAATTTATTACTTGTCATTGCATTAAATAATTTAATGCTTTTTGAAATATTTATATAGTACATATGTAGACATTCCTTCCTTTTGTTGCATTTTATTCTTGTTTATAAATATACTAATTTGAAAACATTATCAAGTATTCATATTACACTTAAAATATAGTCTTTCTTATAAAAGAAAAAAACAGTATTAAAGAAAATATATCTTCGACCTCGCATTGCTGAAGATAAAGAAATGATAGTATAAATTCTTGAGCACATTTCTAGAAGGCAACTTACTTTAAATACCTTTTATGAAAAACATACACAGTTAGCATGTCTTTAGATAAAAAGCGTGTGTGCAAAAATTCGGAATTTTATCACGTAAACATACGATATCTCAGTTTGTTATTCTATACTTTTATAAGATATTTTCCATTATTCTAGTGGAAAATATTTATAAAACAATGTTTTCTTCTTGTTTTTCAACGCACCCTTTTTTGTGAAACTAACTTTGTGAAAACGGTATCAAATTACATGTATGAGTCATTATAGTTAGAATATTTTATTAAATACTTTCAAATATTTTTCTTGGAATTCCGGTTTCCAGTACAAGAAATATTATTTTATGATTTCAAAGGCGTCACATGTACCAATCTCATTCAATTAACTTAATACTATACGTTAATTAAAGTTAAGGAGAATTTTAGAACACACATTATATTGCTTTATTGTAAGTTCTGCGATTTTAAACTTATGCTAAGCACAAAGGGAAAAAAATGAGGCATTTTTATTCTTTAGTAATAATAATAAGGATACAGTTTTATAGAAAATTTCCGTAAAGCCTTTTGAAAGGGGCTCTTTTGAAGACACATGTTGAAGCGTGACAACTGCCGTCACAACACTATATGATTTAAGACAGTAGAATTTTTTTTTTCTGCAATAACACAATTATAAATTTCATCTTTTATTAACGGTAAATTCCCATTTCACTGTGGACTTTTCATCGTCATCAGCCTCTTAGTATTAGAGATGTATTAAAAAATATACTACGGTAAACCAATGTTATAATGACAGTGACAACGAATATTGCTATCACGTTTGACATTACTACCTCTGCATTCATTTCAAATTATCGCTAAATTTTAATCGTTACATCATTGAATAGGAAATAAAGAACACTTTTAAATAAAATTCCCTTCAAAATTGTAGCAAAATGTATTGATTTTAAATAAATTTGAGTAAATTTTAAATAAATTTTAAGCATTATTATTAAAATGTTATTATAAAAATGAACATTGCTTTCATGCAATCACATGAAGTAAATGAGGTAAAAAAGGAAGAGCTACTAAAATTGTCAATTGACTGGCCATGGATGGTGAGAAGAGATTAAAAAGAAAAAAAATGCCACTTTTATCCTTTACCTTCTTCTAAACTTTCGTAATTGAGTCTACTTATAAGAGCTGCCATCATATACAACAATATGAGTAATGTTTTAAAAAATTTGTACGAATACAATTTACTACAGGCTATGGACATTTGGCTATGGACCTGATTACGAAAGATTAAATATAAAATCAGATTAACGAAAAACCGTCTTCTTTTTTGCGAAAATAAAATCTGTCAACGAAACTATTCTCATTTTACTTATTTTTTTTTTTTTTGTATTTTTTTTTCTTAAATATATTTAATACAGAAACGTACTTTGGAAGTCAAATCTCGTCATCGTGAATAATTATTTTCTCATTAATATTAAAAGCTATTCTTAAAAGTCATAACTTTTATCATGTTCTTTTTCAGTACCCATTTTTTTTAGACTTATTATTGCCGAACTAGTTTCTTGTTTTTTGAATAATTTATGTTCAGAATATGTGATTTATTTTTCTTTACATTTTCTCATTATTTAAATTGAATAATTTGAAAACAATACTAGCTGTTCTAATATGTATATTTACAATTCAAGTATGGTTAAAAGAAATATTAAAGCTTACAGAAATAAGTAGAAAAGAAAAGGAAATACATCTCAGATCTAATATTACTGAAATTAAATGTGTCTCATTTGAGTAATTTAACATACTAGCTGACCCGACCGGCGTTGCCCGGGCAGACTGTCATTGAAAAATATAACAGTGGAGTCGACATCATAAAAAAAGACTGAATAATATTTATTTATACTAAAAAATTGTAAAAAAATTAAATAAGACCTAAAATTTCAAAAGTATAACAGTTACGTCTAAAAAATGAAACGTGCAGGGAATATGATTACACGTACTTTTCACTTTTTATTAAAAATCCCTTTTTTTAAATCATTGCTTCTATTTTTAAATTATAAATATTAAATGCTTACAAAAATCAATATTTCAAACGAAAATGTATAAGAATATATCTATTTAATTTGTTTGTTTCGCTTTTATTCCTGTAGATGGCAGCAACAACCAATGAGTTGCGTTCCATTCGGTTGTTGCCATTAACAATTAGCAAATAATCGCGATCTCTGTGCCACGTACGATAGCGTAATATATATATAGATTTCAATCTGATGGCTTGTTATGAAATTATTTTATAATATACACGAGCAGTAATTATCTCTTTACTACAAGAAATATTTCCAGAAGTTGATACTTTTATCATTACCAATTCATGCCGGCCGTCGTGGGAGGTATATGATGGTACATGCCGTGTACTTTCTGAATTTTTTTAAGATACTCGATATGCTCTCTGTTTCGTAAGTCACTATAGTGTAAACCATATGCACTATAGTGTAAACTATAGCGTAAACTCTCAGTTTTATAATACTACAGTATAAATCATACCTGAGTTTATTCATTCTATAATCTTGTTTAGGGAAATTTTATACACCTAATATATAAAATATGGAAACAATAAATACTTTAATAATGTATCATACATTGGCTTTTTACCGGAAGAAATAGTGCTATAAGATATGAAGTTACTTTTATGATCTTTATACTTAAGTCGTTCTTTTGTATTCTTTCAAAGAATTTTTTAAAGACATGCGAAGAAGGTGTAAAAAAAATAAATGCCTATTATATTTCACATTACAAAGCACTATGAGAACAGTTACATACCAATATTATCATATTTCAAACGGAAGCATTACTGTAAAAGTGTTTTATTATCAATACGAATATACAGGGTGTTTCAAAAATGACCGGTATATTTGAAAAAAACAATAAAAACTAAATGGGCAGCGATAGAAATACACCGTTTGTTGCAATACGCTTAGGAGAACAGTAAATTTTCAGGCAGACAAACTTTCGAAATTAGTTACAATTTTCAACAACAGATGGTGCTGCAGTCTGGAAAAATCTAAACCACGATATTTTCCACATATCCACAATACTCGTGACTTTTTTCTGTGGGGACACTTGGAAGACCAGCTGTACCGCCACAATCCAGAAACAATTGAACAACTGAAGCAGTACATCTCTTCAGAATGTGAAGCCATCCCGCCGGACACGTTTACAAAGGTTTCTGATAATTTCGTTCAGAGACTACGTCATATTATTGCTGCGCATGGTGGATAATATCGTGGTTTAGATTTTTCTAGGGATCCTACATTAGAGAGAGATTGGACATTGCGTCGCCGGCAGATTTGACAAATCCGCCATTTTAGTTACGTCGTATGTATACGCTGGTATTGCTTTCTAAAGAAAATTTGGATTTTAAAGATTCCACATTTTAAATATTGTATCAAATATTGTACACTATTAATAGATAATTTTCTTTTGTTGTTTATAGTTACTTTTTAATATTTAGTAATGTTTATTTATTTTGTAACATATTTTAAATTGTCAGAGTTCAATTGTTGAGTATGCGGTCAACTTTAAACAGTTTCATTAAATAATAACTATCGAAATGAGTAACACAAACAAAGCAATTTCGTTTCTGCGTCTCTTGTTTTACATTTTAAAACTAATTTTGATTTAAATCTTTTTGTAGTGAGTGAGCAAAACGTGTAAATAATTTGGAGTTTCGAAGTTTGACACAGTTGGCGGTAATTGACAAACGTTATTGGCGATGAATTTCTGTTTACATTTTGAAACATTTATTTTAAGAACGTAATACAGAATAAAATTGTATATAGTGCACTCTTTTTAAAATATGAAATTGTTTATAAATTATAAGGAATAATTGAATAAATTGTTAAACTGTTCATTTTTTAATAATTTCTTTTTTACATATCCGCGGAATTTGAGAGCACAAGACGTAAGCATTTAAATTTTCCGCATAAAAAAAATATCTATGTATAAAAGCGCTGACTCTGACAATTGCAAAAATATATAAATTCACAATATATAAACCTCTATATAAATAAACATTACTAAGCATATGTGTGTAAATTTTTTTATTCAGTTCCTCGGAATGTTTTTTTTTTTTTTTTTTTTTTTTTTTTTTTTTTTTTTTTTTTGCATATTTAGATATACTTAGTATTATAAAGTGTATTATTCTAGAAAATTGAAGCTTTTTAATTTCATACAACCAATTAGTTTCTTTAACCCTCTAAGCGTGTGGAACGTAATATTCCGTATACTAAGCTCCAGGTTTCACTGCAATATATGCAATTTTTAAGATAATATAATACTATAGATTTAATGAATTTTCAAAACATTGAAGAATGATTAATACTCTCAAGAGTTACATTCATATTTGTAATTAAGTTTTATTTATAATGCTGAAAGAATCATATTTTTTTAGCACTTAAAACAAAATTCAGAGAAAACAACATTACAATTTTACCCTTTTTCAAAACGCTCAGAGGGTTAAAACTATCTAAATTTATTAAGGTAAATACATTAATAAAGAAGGTATATTAGGAATAAGTTTAAAAAATTTATACTTTTCTGTATATTTCAGTATTTTTTTTTAAATTTCTTATTGCTATTAAATGATATATTTTTAACCTTATAAAATTAAAAGAGTTCCCTCTAAGAAATTTTATTTATTTACATAAAAAAGTAACCTAACTAATCTATATCATGAGCCATGACCATTTAAACAGAGGAAAGTAAAAAATAAATACCCACGCTACAAAAAATTACATTATGTAGCATTTCTTGTGTTATGCATCAATTAAAATGTTTATTTTAAGTGGAAAAAAAATCGAATATTTTAAGCATAATGTAAAGTCCGAAATGTTAACCGGCCCCACCAGTGGTCGAGAGGTTCTGCTCTCGAAGCTGGTAGACGGGAGGTGCTGGGTTCGATCCCAATCGCGCCCGTCGGCCTAATCGTTCGGAGTTTTCGTGGTTTTCTTCGAGCCGTGGATTTATCCATGCGTAAATACGGGTTAGGTTCCCTTAGAAAGACCCCCACGAAGGGCACTCCTCCCGGGCCTATATCCGAAGTGTAGATAATTGGCCGTCAATAATCAACCCAACCCAACCCGAAATGTTAACCCTGCAATTCAGCCGAATAAAAGTAAAAGCATTTTCTGAAAATTCTTATTCATTAAAACGGAATTGTGCTTATGTTTATGTTCTGAATGACTCTGTGAAGGCATATGAAATGAATTTCTGGTGATTTTAATAGAATAACAAGAACGAAAAATCATGCGTCAAGCATAGATTATGTAACACTTTCCAACTCTTCCAAAATAATTTTACGAATCATACTCTTTTATAAGCTAAAAGATAACATCTAAGTAATCCGAATACTTTATTCAGCCCTGTATAGGATCTATAGATTTGTATATATACTACATAGGATGCTAAATTTTAGTTCAGTTAGGAAACACGTAGCACAGTTTAAAATTCTCCGTCTGGAGTTAAATAATACGGAAATGTGTTCCCGAACTTTTGTACTTCCCTGTATAGGATCTACAGAATTTATACACACCACGTAATATACAAAAAGCGATTTAAAATTAAAATCGCATTCAGTAACTTAAAACGCACTTCCAGGAATTATTGTTAACATACAGTAGAGAATTCTTTTGTGTGTCCCTGTAAATGAACGATGACTGCTATACACACAATATTCTGTAGTAAGTCTCTTGTAATGAACCTTATATAAATTTCAATGCGTTTAAAATAGTGAAACATTATTTAAATAAACCGCAGACGATTTTTCTCCATAGACGTAATGTAACGGAATTCTTTTGACTGTCCCTGTAAAGTAAGTATAAGTGCTATGCACACCCTATTCCATATTAAGCTTCTTCTAATGCACCTTAGTGATATATATAAATTTCAATGCGTTTAAAGTATTGAAACATTATTTAAATAAACCGCAAATGATTTTTCCCCATAGACCGCAATGTAACGGAATTCTTTTGAGTGTCTCTGTAAAAAAACTATAAGTGCTACACACTTCCGTTGAAATAGGGAACATGCTATAGATAACGATTATAACATATAAAATTTGCAGGGCAATCCGAGCATATTTACGGGAGTTAGAGCACGGACAGACGGCAGACGGCAGACGGCAGACGGCCAGACGGCCAGACGGCAGACGGCCAGACGGCAGACGGCCAGACGGCCAGACAAACCGAAGTCATAAACACTTTTCAACTAGGTTGGAAAGTGTTAAAAAGTGTTGGACGCGGATGAAAATGCATTGCGTTTTACGGCGTTCCACCTACTTTGTAACTAATATGGCGGACTTTCCGTAAATGTCCAATCTCTCTCTAATGTAGGATCCCTAGATTTTTCCAGACTGTAGCGCCATCTGTTGTTGAACATTGTAACTAATTTCGAAAGTTTGTCTGCCTGAAAATTTACTGTTGTCCCAAGCATATTGCAACAAACGGTGTATTTCTATTGTGTTTAGTTTTTATTGATTTTTCAAATATACCGGTGATTTTTGAAACACCCTTTAATATAAAAATATCTTTAATATAAAAATACATTACCACTATTTTGTATTGAAAATGGACTTTTTTTAATTTATTTCTCGAGGATGTTGCACGACGTGTAGCGTCCTGCTGTACAAGTTATATAAATATGAGTGGTTTCACCTGAAGTCAATAAAACAACAAGAACGATAAATCATGCATCAGACATACGTTATGAAATTCTTTCCAACAATATCAGAATGTTTTTGCGAAAGTAAATGTTTTCTTACAATAAATAAGATATCTATATGAACAAATAAATAAATAAATAAATAAATAAATAAATAAATATATATATATATGTATATATATATATATATATATATATATATATATCGCAGTAAAAATTTATTTTCAGTAATTGCCGGTATCTCTGTATATCTTCTATAAAATTTATACATACAATTTAATACACTAAAAATGAGTTAAGTTTAAAAATGCATACCACAGCTAAAAACACACTTTTTGCAATTATCGCTCATAATCAGTTCAGTAAAAAAAATTTTTGGTGCGTCCCTGTAAATGAACGTTAAACACTGTGCACTCCATAATCTACGAAAAATATGTTCAAGTCCGCCTTAGAGTTGCAAATAAATTTCATTGTGTTTGAAATGTCATAACTTCATTGAAATACGCAACAAATGATTCCCCTCCTATGTAAACCATAATTAATGTGTGAATCCCTGTAAACGAACTATAAATGCTAATTATTCTATGCTTAGAAAGTATTTTGTGCTCTACCTCAATGGTGGATATCAATATTATTACGTTTGAAATATAGTTACATTGATAAAACAAATGCATACAATTTTTCCATCTATCGTAATGTAACAGAATTTATATGTACCTGTAAACGATTTATAAATATTACATACTTCATTTTTAATAGCAAACTGCTACAGTAAGCCTCAATAACATACATAAATTGCTTACATGGTAATCGGAGTTAATTTATGAAAATTAAATTTCGGACATACGGTCTGACAGACAAACGTCCAACCAGACAGAGCAAAAAACCGAAGACGTAAACACTTTTCAACTGAAGGAAAGGTTAGAAAGTGTTAAAACACGTTAAAATATATAATTGTATAGTTCTTGATAACGTATTTTTTTTTCAAAATTTTGATTTTTTAACAAAATTGCGAACTGACAATTTTAATGTATTAATTATCAGCTAATGTATGGTTTCATTTTGTTTGTTAAAAACGAGGGAATTAGAATTTTAAAAATAAAAAAAAAAATACATCAATAGGGTTATATATAGGATATAGTTGTTCATAAACAGACGAGGAAAACGGTTTATCCGTTGTTAATACCCTAGTAGCCAACCAATATTGGGCCTATATTGGCTATATCTTGGGGCAATATTGGCATATTGGTTAAATATTGGCATGAAATATTGCTCCAATATTGGGGTGTTTACATTTTGAAAACATTTAGCCAATATTTGTAGCCGCCAATATTGGTTATAAATTGGCAGAATATTGGTACAATATTGGCATGAAAGAGTGTCCCAATATTGGGATGTTTATATTTTGCACTTATTTAGCGAATATTTATAGCCAATATCCCCATATTGTGGTCTTCATATTTTGTATTAATCCATTTCTGGCAATATTTCCTACCAACATTGCCGTTACATCGATATCCCCATATTGTGGTCTTCATATTTTGTATTAATCCATTTCTGGCAATATTTCCTACCAACATTGCCGTTACATCGATAGTAGCTAAAAATATTTGCTAAATAAGAGCAAAATTTGGTGTAATATTGGCTAAATAAGGACAGAATGTAAACACCCCAATATTGGGGCAATATTTCCTACCAGCATTTGTACAATATTGGCTAAATAAGGGCATAATGTAAACACCCCAATATTGGTGCGATATTTCCTACCAACATTGGGGCAATATTGGCTAAAAATATTGGCTAAATAAGTGCAGAATGTAAAAAACCCCAATATTGGGGTAATATTTCCTAAATTTGGCTGCAAATATTGGCTAATTAAGGGCAGAATGTAAACACTCCAATATTGGGGCAATATTTCCCATCAGCATTTGTGCAATATTGGCTAAATAAGGGCAGAATGTAAACACCCCAATATTGGGGCAATATTTTCTACCAACATTGGGGCAATATTTCCTACCAGCATTTGTGAAATATTGGCTGAATAAGGGCAGAATGTAAACACCCCAATATTGGAGCAATAAATCTTCCCAACACTGGCGCAATATTGGCTAAATAAGGGCAGAATGTAAACACTCCAATATTGGGACAATATTTCTTACCAACATTGTCGCAATATTTCTTACCTATATTGGCTAAATAATGGCAGAATGTAAACACCCCAATATTGGGGCAATATTTCCTACCAACATTGTCGCAATATTGGCTAAATAAGGAGGCAATATTGGCTAAATAAGGGCAGAATGTAAACACCCCAATATTGGGGCAATATTTCGTATCAACATTGAGGCAATATTGGCTAAATGAGGGCAGAATGTAAACACCCCAACATTGGGACAATATTTCTTACCAACATTGTCGCAATATTGGCTAAATAAGGGCAGAATGTAAACACCCCAATATTGGGGCAATATTTCTTACCAACATTGTCGCAATATTTCTTACTTATATTGGCTAAATAACAGCAGAATGTAAACACCCCAATATTGGGGCAATATTTCTTACCAACATTGTCGCAATATTTCTTACCTATATTGGCTAAATAATGGCAGAATGTAAACACCCCAATATTGGGGCAATATTTCTTACCAACATTGTCGCAATATTGGCTAATTAAGGGCAGAATGTAAACACCCCAATATTGGGGCAATATTTCCTACCAACATTGAGGCAATATTGGCTAAATAAGGGCAGAATGTAAACACCCCAATATTGGGGCAATATTTCTTACCAACATTGGCGCAATATTTCTTACTTATATTGGCTAAATAATGGCAGAATGTAAACACCCCAATATTGGGGCAATATTTCTTACCAACATTGTCGCAATATTGGCTAATTAAGGGCAGAATGTAAACACCCCAATATTGGGGCAATATTTCTTACCAACATTGGCGCAATATTTCTTACTTATATTGGCTAAATAATGGCAGAATGTAAACACCCCAATATTGGGGCAATATTTCTTACCAACATTGTCGCAATATTGGCTAATTAAGGGCAGAATGTAAACACCCCAATATTGGGGCAATATTTCTTACCAACATTGGCGCAATATTTCTTACTTATATTGGCTAAATAATGGCAGAATGTAAACACCCCAATATTGGGGCAATATTTCTTACCAACATTGTCGCAATATTGGCTAATTAAGGGCAGAATGTAAACACCCCAATATTGGGGCAATATTTCCTACCAACATTGAGGCAATATTGGCTAAATAAGGGCAGAATGTAAACACCCCAATATTGGGGCAACATTTCTTACCAACATTGGCGCAATATTTCTTACTTATATTGGCTAAATGATGGCAGAATGTAAACACCCCAATATTGGGGCAATATTTCCTACCAACATTGAGGCAATATTGGCTAAATAAGGGCAGAATGTAAACACCCCAATATTGGGGCAACATTTCTTACCAACATTGGCGCAATATTTCTTACTTATATTGGCTAAATAATGGCAGAATGTAAACACCCCAATATTGGGGCAATATTTCCTACCAACATTGGCTAAATAAGGGCAGAATGTAAACACCCCAATATTGGGGCAATATTTCTTACCAACATTGGCGCAATATTTCTTACTTATATTGGCTAAATAATGGCAGAATGTAAACACCCCAATATTGGGGCAATATTTCCTACCAACATTGAGGCAATATTGGCTAAATAAGGGCATAATGTAAACACCCCAATATTGGGGCAATATTTCTTACCAACATTGGCGCAATATTTCTTACTTATATTGGCTAAATAATGGCAGAATGTAAAACACCCCAATATTGGGGCAATATTTCCTACCAACATTGAGGCAATATTGGCTAAATAAGGGCAGAATGTAAACACCCCAATATTGGGGCAATATTTCTTACCAACATTGGCGCAATATTTCTTTCTTATATTGGCTAAATAATGGCAGAATGTAAACACCCCAATATTGGGGCAATATTTCTTACCAACATTAAATAATGGCAGAATGTAAACACCCCAATATTGGGGCAATATTTCTCTTACTTATATTGGCTAAATAATGGCAGAATCTAAACACCCCAATATTAGGGCAATATTTCTTACCAACATTGTCGCAATATTGGCTAAATGAGGGCAGAATGTAAACACCCCAATATTGGGGCAATATTTCTTACCAACATTGGCTTTCTTACTTATATTGGTTAAATAATGGCAGAATGTAAACACCCCAATATTGGGGCAATATTTCTTACCAACATTGGCACAATATAGGCAACAAATAATGGCTAAATAAGCGCAAAATGTAAACACCCCAATATTGGGGTAATATTTCCTACCAATATTGGTGGAATATTATCTAAATAAAGGCAAAATATAAACATCGCAGGAACTTTATCGAACTATGGAGGAGTAACTGGGAGGAGTATGGATGTCTAAATAACTGAATTTGAACATTGAAAATTGATGCTAAAAGATTCTGACTTCGAGTCCTTGGAGACTTTTTCATTTAGATGGAAAAAAATACAACTTGTATGAATTATTTACCAATCAGTTGATTGTAATTAAATTGTATAAATTTTCATTTTTATTACATAATTAGTGTAAATGCCCGTCCTAGCACGGTATATAGAAATTGTGGTTTTCACTTAAAATTTGAAATAACTGTTACAAATATTTCAACTGACCTCAAACGGGTCATGATCTGCAGCTCAAAACCCGATTAATGCAAGAGCCACTGCGGTTTTAACACCACATTTGTAAATCAAATTTTATGTAAAAATGGGGACAGATGAGACAGATTTTTAAAGTTTTGAACTGATAATTTCTTTGTTTGGTTTCTTTTTTCTATTTCCATATTCAGGATGGCTGTCTCTTTTCCTTAATTGAGGATGCTTAACCAACATGTATTCAAATAAAAATATATTTTATATCTAATATGAGTGAAAAAATAGCATCAATAAGCATAAGGATAATATGAACCCATTGGATAATGTTCTCGTAATGTCACAATAAATATGAAGCAGATGTGGATAAATTTATCTTGCAAAATGTATCTAAATACGTTTCATTTTTTCTTTTGTCTGCAACAATGGAAGATTTTTTTAAATCAATGAATCTCAAAAATGAATTAATCACAGGTAAACACAGCCATCTAACTAACAATGTATTAATGTCCTATGTTTAACAAATATACAATGTTGGTTAGATGGAGTGTTTTTGCCCAAAATTGTTACCAACACTTTGCAATTCTTGGGTTTTATTATAAGTAGATTATAAATTGCTAAGTCTTCATTAGGCCAGAATTTCTCAATCTTTTTTAAGCGGGAACCACTTACGGATTGAACATGCATAATTCTTCACTCTGAGGTTTTCAGTTATAGTGTGTGACACACAATGGTTGTTTTTTATTGAAAAATTGATTGTACCCAAAAAGAAAAAGTGTGCAGATAATAGTTTGAGAAACAATGTAAACATATTGAGAAATATGTTATTGTCAATTAGAAAGTGGCAATTATCATTGTCAAAACTACCTTTTTTTTTCTCACGGTAGGTATACTTGGGTTTTGGGACCAATCTCTCATACAACAAGTTTTATGAAACTATCACTTCTACCACATTTCCTATTAATAAACTGATTGTCCTACTATACTTTCCTGAACCTAACATTTCCTCTTTATAATTTTCAAAATTATAATAGTGATAAAAAAAAAATGAAGTTTATTATGTATTTTATTGTGTGAGTATTCCACCTCTTAGTGTATGTCCCAGACAGCTGACAGAACTTGCCCCTGGATCTGGATGTAAAAAAGGTAATTGTTGAATTAAACAAAATATTTTTAAATTGCATATTTTCCTCTCCTTAGTTTTTAGTGTCCAAGGTAGTTACCACAATCTTTTTATTTTTTGTCACTTTTAATGTACTTGGCTCACTTTTATTTTTTAGATTTTCAAGCTGCAAAATATTTTTACCCAAATTTCATAAATTCCCTGTATGAAATGACAAACCAAATCTTCATTTTGCTTGCCCTTTGTTTTATGTTCTGGCACCCGGGGCACATGCCCCCCCCCCTAGTTTTGACCCTGGCAATTATTTGTGTAAACTTATTTTGCACCTATTGAAATTTCCTTTATATATAGTAATAAAAATTATTACATAAGTATGCATATTTATTGAAAAAATATATTAAAATGCTAATTATGCTACTTAAAAATATTTTTAAGTAGAATATCTTAATTAAAACATGTAGATATTCAACAGAATTTATTTTAAATTTTAAAAGGAATGCTTTTTATTGCAGCTTTTTACATATTTAATTTATTGTTCAACTTTTGTTATGTACAATCAAAGTTGAAAATTTTTAAGCTATCAGTCTCATTGACAATTTATTCCAATGATATTTTTATTTTTAGAGAATAATATTTTATCTCAATAATTAATTTATTCTTTTTCTTCCTCCCTTTCTATCGGCTGCAGTGACCAAGAAGATTCCTATTCTCTTTTCAATATCCACTTGAGAGGTTTCTGGAACTCTCTTTAATACAGCTCCTGTTAAAAATATACATACATATATATAATTATCATTTTGGAAAATTTTAATGAAAATACAAATGATAACCTTCTGGGAAATGTATTAATTTGCACATTTATTAATAAAATTATTAAAATTGCTTTTTCACCATCCGGTGTAGACACTGATTTCAAATGCAATGCATTTTTTTTTTTTAAATTGTGTGCTTATAATTTAAATAATTTTTAAAAATACAATACATTTTGAAAATGATGGAGAATTATTTTTTTAAGAAAATTTGGGAAATATTCAATTGAGATTCCCGATTTTATTAGTGCATAGCAAAATTGGGATAATAATTTTTCAAAAAGTAGAACTAAAATTATTGGACATCAACCCTTTAAGCAGCTGTAAAGTAATTTCTTATTTCCCCCAAACAAGTTTAATCAGCTGTAGATAAAAATATTTTTAGAAGAAACATGTTTTAAAGGTGTATAGGATGAAGTCAGGGTTTCCCCCACGTTGAAAAAGGGGCAGGTTGCTGCTGGTGAGAAAAGGGCACTTTTTTTATTCTTAAGGGCACTTTTTGGATTTTTGAGGGCACTTTTAAGATTTTTAAGTGCAATTTTTTTAATTGTTACATGTATTCTTTTGATTTTTAAAGCCACTTTTGATATTTCAAAGTCAAAACACTCTTTTTAAGACAACATTGAAAGACACATGAAAGCAATTTTTTTAATGCAAAAAGGAGAAAGGGCACTTTTTTTACTGAGGGCAAAAAGGGTGCTAATTATTTTACTGGAGAGGGCAAGAAGGGTGCTGATTGTTTTATGAGGGGCAAGAAGGGTGCTATTTTGTAAACCAAAGGGCAGGCAGGGTGCAGCACCCTTCTGAAACTGTCTGGGGGAAACTCTGATGAAGTGATATGAAAAGATAATTTTGCATTAAACTGGGAAATGAAATTTAATAATCATGGATATTATAACTGTTTATATGAAAATGCATGAAAATCCTCAGGCGCTAAAAGGGATATCTGATGATGAAAACAACATTTAAATAACTGATTAGGTAATCAAAAATCTTGTTTTAATTTTCCCATAAATTAACATGTGATTTATGGAAGTAGTTATCTGTTACGAATAACTGTTATGAATATATTAAGAATCTGTTATGTATAATTGTGTTTCTTTACAAAAGAATTGATTTTTCACATTTAATATTATTATTAAAAAAATATATGCCATTTTCTGGGAAAGGAAGACACAAAAAGTACAAAGAAAAAAGTACTCTTTCATCAACATATATTTCCAAGATGCAATAAACAACTGACTGCTGCTTTCCATAAAAAATACTTTTATGTGTACTATTCCATGTAGTAAATAGTATAATATTTTACTTACTTGTTCATCTTTCACCTATTTCTGTGGTATACTGCTTTCTCATTGTTAATACTTTTGCATACTTAATGTCAAAAATTAAGAAAATTTTAGAAAAAGTTAAGAAAAAACGCTAGAAAAACTTACATAAATATTCTATAAAAATATATGTAGGATTTAAAATATATATATATATATATATATATATATATATATATATATATATTTAAAACGAAAAGCGCATTCTATCAAATCCAAACTGTCTTTTCCACACAAAAGTCGTCTCTTTGCGCATGCTTCAACTTTTTTTGAAGGCTTCTACTCTCAGAAACGGGAAACTTGATTGATTAACCCTCACTTGTTTAGCCCAGGGGGAATGAAAAGAGTTGATTGAAAACGGATGAAGCCGTACCAATGCATTGAAAGCTCACTTTCTAATATATTATTGCTCTGAGGTTGAAAGCTAAAGCTTTTTTAAAAAAAAGAACTCATGTTTTCACTATTAAATATGCATATATTTTTGCAAACTTTTAAAGAGAGCTTGAATACAGTTATATTTATAATTGATTCAAATTTCAGAGAGTTCGGAAGATGAGACCATTTTTTTATTGCTATATTCAAGGAGTCGACGCGAAAACTAACAAACAAGCAAAAAAGCGAGACGAAAATATTTATTTTACAACTAGATGACAATATTTTTTCACGAAACTTTTCACGTGCTGTAAAACCCTTTTATTTATCACCAATAAATATTTCAAAGAGTTCGGAAAAAAAGAACTTTTTATTTTAAAACTACGAAACTGCCCTAAGTAAAAAACAAGAAAATGAGCACCTTTATCACTAAATATTAATATTTTTTCATGAACTTTTCATTTTAATATATAATTTCATACAAAATCGGGTTAAAGATATAAAATAATAAAAACTTGTTATTATTATTATTATTATTATTATCATGGGACCTGGCAACGCCGGGCGGGGGTCAACTAGTATGTATTGATAACATTTATAGTAATTTGAAGCTATAAAACAAAATTCACAATATAATACAGTTTAATTTTATTATTTTGAAAATACTTAGTTGCCACAGTAATTTTTTTTATAGAAATGATGCAACAAATTAAAATTAGTGAATGGAATATTTATCTGAATGAAAAGTATGTTCTTTCATATTAAACTGTGATATAATTATTTCTTTATAATTTATATGTTGATTAGCACATTTATCAATCAAAAACAATTCAGTTAACTTAAATAATCTAACTTTAGTCTTCAATCTTCAATTAACTTAAACAATTAAGTGTTTAATAAAAAATAAATAAACGTTGAATTGCTGTTGATTACCATCCCCAAAAAATTGCCACCCTTAAATTATACATTTTTAAATGTTAAATAAATAATTGAAACATCAAAATAGCTGAAATAATCAAAATAATTAAATAATTTAAATAATTAAGTTTGTAATCAAACGCATAAATATTGAGATACTGCTGATTGCTACAAGAGGGAAAAAAGTATCTCTCGCAATGTAATTTTTAAATGTGAAATAACAATGACCATTTTCAGTTTAAACTTTTAAATATGAAATAAGAATGAACATTTTCGGTTTAAACTTTTAAAATGATTCTAATTTAATCTTAAGTTTCAATTTTCTAAATATGACAAATTATGTAAAAGAAAAACATGTAAATGTAATTTAGTTCTAATAATGAAAATAATGAAACATGTTAATGAAAACATACCAATACAGCTTAAATAATAGTATTATTATTATTAATTATAACATAACAAATTTACAATCAATTATTGAAACAGAACACTGTGGAGTAGGAAAATTAAATGATTTTGTAGTTCCTTCAATCCACTATGATTTGGTTTCAGTACTACTAGAATTTTATGAAAAAGGTATTGAAAATGTTTCTTTAAAAAAAAAAAATTCTGTAACACTTTTATAGAAATGAAGCAAGAAATTAAAATTAGTTAATGGAATAATTATCTCCATAAAAAGTATGTTATTTCCTATAATTTGCGATGTAATAAATTTCTTTATTATTTATATATTTTACCTCCAAAAATTGCATCCCTTAAAATATATATTTTTGACTGTTAAACAAATAATTGAAACATCAAAATTGCTGAAATAGTAGTAATAATAATAGTCAATTAATTTAAATAATTGTTTAAATTTTTGACATTATTCAGATTTAATATTTAACTGTTATAATTTACTAAATATGACAAATTATGTAAAAGAATCACATATAATTTAGCTCTTCTAATATAAACGTTAAACTCAAATGAAACATGTGTATGAAAACATATCAATACTGCTTAAATAATAATAATAATAATATTAAATAAAATTTGCAAACAACTGTTGAAACAGAACTCATTGGAGAAAGGAAATTATATGCTCTTGTAGTTTCTCCAATCCACTATATTATTTGATTTCAGTTATACAAGAAATTTATGGAAAAGATGTTAAAACTTTTCTGGAAAAAAAAAAAAAATCTGTAAAATTTTTATAGGAATGATGCAACAAATTAAAATTAGTGAATGGAATATTTTTCTGTATGAAAAGTATGTTCTTTTCTATTAAATTCTAATGTAATTATTTCTTTATCATTCCTATGCTGATTAGCAGATTTATCAATCAATTAACTTAATAATTTATGTATTTAAACAAACAGGCAATTAAATTGCTGTTGATTACCACACCAAAAGAAATTGCATCCTTTCAAATAAACATTTTAAAATCTTAACTAAATAATTAAAATAATCGAAACATCAATATAGTTAAAATGATAATAAAAATTATTATGCATCTTCAATTAATTTAAATAATTAAGTTTGTATTCAAACAAAATAAAGTTTAAATTACTGCTGATTACTACAAAAATAAATAAATAAATAAATTAATAAAGTATCCTTTAAAATGTATTTTTTAAATGTTAAAAAACAATGAATATTTTCGATTTAAACTTTTTATTTAATCTCATTCAATCTTTACATTTTGCAGTTTACTAAATATGAAAAATTATGTAAAAGTAATACATATAATAATTTAGCTTTTATAATACTGTAAAAGTAAAAAATCAAATGAAACATGTGATTGAAAACTTATCAATACAGCTTAAATAATAATAATGTTATAATAATAATAAATATTCAACCATTGAAACAGAACTCAGTGTAACAGGAAAATTAAATGCTCAGTAGTTTCTTCAATCCACTATAATTTGGTTTCAGTTATAATAGAATTTTATGAAAAAGATAATCAAAGCTTTTCTTGAAAAAAAAAAAAAAAAAAAAAAAAGTCTAAAATTTGCATGATGCAACAAATTAAAATGAGTGAATGAAATATTTATCTCTATACAAAATATGTTATTTAAAAAAAAATTGCATACCTAAAATATACATTTTTAAAATTTAAATAAATAATTGAAACATCAAAATAGTTGAAATAATAATGATAATAATAATAATAATAATTAATTATTTTAAATAATTAATTATGTAATTAATCAAATAAATATTAAATTACTGTTGATTACTACGAAAAAAAAAGTAGCCCTTAAAATATATTTTTTAAATATTAAATAACAATGTCGGTAAACTTTTTAAATATTCTGATTTAATCTTTAAAGGTTGCAATTTTCTAAATATGACAACTTATGCAAAAGAAACACATGTAATTCTGCTCTTCTAATAACGTAAAAGTGAAATCTGATGACAGACGATCAAATAAAACATATTAATGAAAACATAACTATACAGCTTAAATAATATTATTGTTAACTATGATAAATTTACAATCACCTGTTGAAACAGAGTCTGTAGAGCACGAAAATTAAATACTTTTGCAGTTCGTTCAGTCCACTATGATTTAATTTTAGTAATTTTAGAATTTTATTAAAATAAAACGATGTTCAAAGTTTTTCTTGAAAAAAAAAATAGTCTGTAAAATTTTTGTAGAAATGAAGCAACAAATTAAAAGTAGTGAATGGAATAATCTCTATGAAAAGTATGTTCTTTCTTATAAATTACGATGTAACTAATGTCTTCATGATTTATATGTTGATAACACATTTATCAATCTATTAACAATTAAATTAAATTAAATAATGTAACTTTAGTCTTCAACTAAATAAGTTTTTCATTAAAAAAATAAACATTTAATTGCTGTTGGTTACCACAAAAAAAAAAAAAAAAAAAAAAAAAAAAAAAAAAAATGCATGCCAAAAATAAACATTTTTAAACGTTAAATAAATAATCGAAACATCAATATAGCTAAAATAATAATAAGAACAATATTATATTAATTTAACTAATTAAGTTTGTAATAAAACAAATAAATGTTGAACTACTGCTGATTCATAAGATAAGGTATTCCTTAAAATGTTTTTTTTTTTTTTTTAATGTTAAATAACAATGAATATTTTCGATGCAAACTTTTGAAATAATTCTTCTTTAATCTTTAAATTATACAGTATAATAAATATGACAAATTATATAAAAGAAACACGGATAATTTAGCTCTTCTAATAATGTAAAAATGAAAATAAAATGTAACTTTTGAATGAAAGCATATCAATATTTCTTAAATATTACTGTTACTAAATAATAATAATAATAATAAATTTACCATCAATTGTTCAAACAAAACTCAGTGCGGCTGGTAAATTAAATGCTCAGCAGTTTCTTCAATCCACAATGATTTAGTTTATGTTATATACTAGAATTTTATGAGAAAAGTATTGAAAACTTTTCATGAAAAAAATAGTCTGTGAAATTTTTATAGAAATGATGCAACAAATTCAAATTAGTGAATGGAATATTTATCAGCATGAAAAGTATGTTCTTTCTTATTAAATTGCAATGTAATTATTTCTTTATAATTTATATGTTGATTAGCACATTTATCAATGAATTAACTATTTAATTAACTTAAATAATCTAACTTTAGTCTTCAATCTTCAATTAACTTAAACAATTAAGTGTTTAATCAAACAAACAAACATTGAATGTCTGTTGATTACCACCCCCAAAAAATTGCAACACTAAAAATATACATTTTTAAATGTTAAATAAATAATTTAAACATCAAAGTAGCTGAAATAATAATAATAATAATAATAATAATCAATTAATTTAAATAATTAAGTTTGTAATCAAACACATAAATATTGAATTACTGCTGGTTACTAAAGAAAAAAAAGGTAGTCTCCCTTACAATGTATTTTTTAAATGTGAAATAAGAATGAAAATTTTTGGTTTAAAGTTTTAAAATTATTCTAATTTAATCTTTAAAAGTTGCAATTTTTTAAATAAGACAAATTATGTAAAAGAAACATTATGTAAAAGAAACATATCTAATTTAGTTCTTCTAATAATGTAAAATGAAACTCAAATGAAACATGGTAATGAAAACATAGCTATACAGCCTAAATAATAGTATTATTATTATTAATTATAATAAATTTACAATATTGAAAAGTATGCTAGTTCCTATAATTTGTGATGAAATTAATGACTTTATTATTTATATATTTATTAGCACATTTATTTTATAATTTTTATTTTACATTAATTTACAATTCAATTAACTTAAATAATGTAATTATAGTCTTTAACTTAATAAGTTTCTAATCAAACAAAGAAATAATGAACTGCTGTTTATTATCACCCCCCGAAAAATCGCATCCTTTAAAATATACAATTTGAAATGTTAAATAAATAATTGAAACATCAAAGAATCTGAAATAGCTGGATAATACTAATCTTCAATTAATTTAAATAATTGTTCAAATTTTTGACATTCTTCTGATTTAATCTTTAAATGTTGTTTTTTACTAAATACGACAAATTATGTAAAATAGCCAAATATAATTTAACTCTTCTAATATAAAAATTAAATTCATATGAAACATGCGTATGAAAACATATCAATATTGCTTAAATAATAGTAATAATAATAATAAATTAAATTTGTAATCTACTGTTGAAACAGAACTCGTTGAAGCAGGAAAATTGAATGTACTTGTATTTTTTTCATCCAAAATGATTTGATTTCAGTTATACGAGAAATTTATGAAAAAGGTGTTGAAAACTTTTCTTGAAAAAAAAAAAAAATGTCTTTAAATTTTTTATGGAAATGATGGCAACAAATTAAAATAGTGAATTGTATATTTATCTGCATTAAAAGTGTGTTCTTTTCTATTAAATTTTGATGTAATTATTTCTTTATCATTTGTATGTGGATTAGCACATTTATCAATCAATTAACGATACAATTAACTTAAATAATTAAGTGTTTAAACAAACAAACAGACACAGAATTGCTGTTGATTACTCCCCCCCCCCCCAAAAAAAAAAAAAAAAAAAATTGCATCCTTTAAAATGAACATTTAAAAATCTTAAATAAATAATTAAAATAACTGAAACATCAATATAGCCGAAATGATAATAATAATTAATATGCATTTCCAATTAATTTAAATAATTAAGTTTTTATTTAATCAAATAAAAGTTTGAGTTGCTGCTGATTACTACAAATAAATAAAGAAAGAAAGAAAGAAAAGAAAAGAAAAGAAAAGAAAAGAAAAGAAAAGAAAAGAAAGAAAGAAAGAAAAGTATCCCTTAAAATGTATTTTTTAAATGTTAAACAACAATGAATATTTCCGATTTAAACTTTTGATTTATTCTGATTTAATCTTTAAATTCTTTAGTTTACTAAATATGACAAATTATGTAAAAGAAACACATATAATTTATCTTTTCTAATACTGTAAAAGTGAAAATCACATGAAACGTGTGAATGAAAACATATGAATACAGTTTAAATAATAATAATGCTATAATAATAAAAAATTTGCAATCAACTGTTGATTGTAGTTTTTTTTTTTTTATCCACTGTGATTTGTTTTTCAGTTATACTACTAGAATATTATGACTATAGTGTTGAAAGCTTTTCTTGAAAAAAACAAAAAATGCCTGTAAAATGTTTATTTAAATGGTGCAACATATTAAAATTAGTGGATGGAATATTTATCTTCATGAAAAGTAGGTATCTTTCATATTACATTTTTTTCAATTAACGATTCAATTAACTTACATAATGTAACTTTAGAATTCCCTAACGTAAATAATTAAGTTTTAAATTTTAAGAAATAAACATTGAATTGCTGATTACCACTAAAACAAAATTTGCATTCCTTAAAATATACATTTTTAAATGTTAAATAAATAATTGAAACATCAATATGACTGAAATAATAATAGTAATATTAAAATAATATAAATAATTTGTAAGGAAACAAATAAGTATTCAATTACTGCTGATTAGTACCAAAGAAAAAAAATGTATTCCTTAAATTGTATTTTTTAAATGTTAAAAATAACAATGAATATTTTGGCTTTAAACTTTTGAAAATATTCCTAGTAAAAAATACATTTCTATATTATTTTATGCTGTACTCACCTTAAATATAAAGTCAATGAGTTGAAAATGACGAAAAAAATAGTTCCAGAAAACTTTAGCAGATATCACGAATTTATGAGGTCAGGTGCATCTCCATTAGCTATATATGGAATGAAAGGAAATAAAAATAAATATAAAGCATGACAAAAAATTATTTAACAAAAAAATGATTATACATATCATCCTAATTTATGTTTAGAGCTGTTTTAAAGTTATTGGAAAAATCAAAATTATTGGAAAATCGGGTTCTCAGGTCTGAGGCAATAAACTCTCTTAACAAACACTCTTTAAAAAATATATTTTCATTAATAGTTATAAATGTTGCATTCCAGTTATTATTATTATTATTATTATTATTATTATTATTATTATTACATTACTCTATCAACAATATTTAACCGAAATCTCACAGTCATGTTTCCCATAGTGAATCCAAAATATATGCAATAACAGAAATAAATCAAAACCCCCAAAATTTCAGTAATGGATATCCAACATGCATATAATGGACACTCTACAAAAAGTCACAGATAAATGTTTTTATAATTGTATTTAGAACCAGAACTTTATGAAAGCATACTAATGAAAGAATATAGTCATTTTCAGGTAACTTTAAGGATTTGATATCAGTAATAAATAAAATATTTATGAGAATAATTAAATGTTCAAGTTAATTATTAATGTCATTAACACACGACTAAATATTTTAATTTATATAGAAGATTTGATATACTGAATCCCAGATAGTTACATTTATCAAAATATTGAAATAATAGGAGGGGGGATCACAGAAAAATATCTTGGAGTATCAGATGAATCGTATTTCCTGCTACAATTCTTAAGTGTTAAGTTTCGCAAAACTACTTGTAGCAATTAATAATTAAAGTATGAAAGAAAGATGTTTTGAATATTGCTTAAAATGATTTCGAAATAGAACTGCAGAAATGACATTTGTGATGCCTGATTTTCACATTTACTATTTATACTTAATACTTATAGTATTTTGTTCATCAGAGATTAATAATCAGTCATTCAAGAAATGAAGTAGTAAATTTTTAACAACTCCTGTGGCTTAGAAAACTGCCTTTATTTGAATGAATAGGGTTTGATCAACACTCACTATAATCAGGGGGTGTTGGTTTAATCCCCATGAGCCCCTTTTCACCTAAGCTCTTTAACATTATGCTGTGCTTTATGATTGGTTTGATTGATAGCCGGATTAAAAAATATACTAGTGAGAGTTATGAGAAAAAAATCAAACTTAAATTTAAAACATATTGATCACATGAATTATTAAAAGCAGCTATTTATAAAAACTGTGTTCTTATTACATTCTGTAAGTGCAATTTTAAAATTACATTTGATTACATAGTTATACAGTTGAATCAGAAAAGAAGATTTTATGCACTATCACCATTTTTGAAATGATGTGTTTAGTGATGACTGTATGGGATTTCCATTATTGAATATTGACTAATAAAGCGTACTCCAGTAATGGACACTGATCTTAAAACCTTTACAAGAGATAAAATTTTGTAAATTACCCTTAGTATATAAAATTTTAAGTTCCATATTAATATCCAAACAAAAACATGCAATTTTTGCAAGAAAATAAAAAATAGATTTATAAATTAAGCCCACCTTCTGCCATCCCAAAATGCACAACGAAAAATCCTTAATTATTTTTTCCTTAATGTTTAATTATTTTAAATAATTTTAAAAGAATAAATTTCTTTTTTTTTTTCGAAACCATTAAGAAAGAAATAGGAAATTTAATTAAATAAATTTGAAAACATTTCTGTAAAGCGCATTGTTCTCTTTATTTATGGAGCTTATAAAAAGTTTGTCTTTAATAGACTGAACCAAATGATTTAATGTAAATTTAGTATTGCAAATGATTTATTTGAAAAATAATTTTTTAAATGATCTATTATTATAGAATATTTAATAAAAAAAATCTCCTTGCACGTTAATTAAAAAAAAAAAAAAAAAAAAAAAAAAAGATTTTTATTGATTTCTAAATTGTTATCAGTTTTCCTATTAATATATCTATCAAAAAGTAGTTACTCATAGTTTTCCTTCGTGGAAATTAGAATAGTAACAAACAGCTATTTTTTTTTAACATTTATGCAATTATAATAATGCTTACTTTTAAGACTGTTGTATACTTTCTTCCATAAGACAGTCTCTGCTCAGTGTCAATAATGCTGTTGAAGACGTGAGAACCGTCCGTCAACTCCGTATGAATGACTTCCGAGAAATAGCCTGCAATTGGAAACTAAACTTGGAAGTGGATTGTAGTAGGAGGACGGACAACGGGGTCATCTTGTTCAAGGTCAGTTATTACTGCTGGTCGCGGGCAGTATTGGAATCAGTTGGAACCTCAGAGAGGAACTCTCCCCTCTTTTCCTTTATCTCGGATAAAATGTGAGGGACGTTTCGCGCTAATTTCGAAGGGTGAAAATATTTTATTTCTCTCGGTTGCAGAATAAGAAAAGAAAAAAAAATGTTTCAGCCAGTTTTTTTTCCCAAATAGTAAGAATAAAAATAAATTCCATGAATCAGTCACAAAATTACTATGAAAATTTTTTAAATGTTTGGATAATGTGTGTACATTTTAGAATAGGCAAGATTCTAGTTGTATTATTTTTTTTTCAAACAATTTCAAGAATTATGTCTTCACTATCTGAAAGTTTTATGCTTGAATGCATTTTCAGAGAAAATAGGATAAAAAGAATCTCGAGAGGTAAAGTTTGAATTTACTTATTACGATCCTCTGGATATCGGAATTTTGTCCATTAATTAATAAACTGTGGTTATTTATGACAATTAATAATAAATATATAAATAACATAACTGGATTCGATTAATATTATTAATTTAATAATTAATATATTTATTAATAATATAAATACTAATATATTGAGTATTATTGCAGTTATTTTGTTATATTTACAAACAGAAAAATGACAACAGAAGTGAACTGAACAAGAAACTGAACAGAAAAATTTAAATGCCAAAATTGAAAGTAGAACAATTCCATCACAGTATATAGGGTCGATACAAGGTAATTAGATTAGGAATCTTAAATAAAAAATAAATAACATACAGTGACATAAAAACTTGAGATATAAAACATTTCAAACAGGTAAAACATTAATTTAAAAATGCTGAATATGACAGTTTAAAAAATCTTAAAAGCTACAAAGCGAAAACATGTCATTATATAATAATTCACTTATTAAACAAAATGGATAATCAAATGCACAAATTTAAAGATTTGCTGAAATGTGGAATTATGAAAATAAACGATTCATTCATAGGATTTCCTGTCACACAAGATACTTTTCCAGAATATTGAATAAAATTATCATAAATTTTATTGTTTCTGATAAAATGCAGTATGTTTAGAATAAGCGAGAATTAGCCATCGATTGCGTAGCGAGTGCTATGGTTAGCCAGCCACTATTTTAATTAATTACAGACACTATTCTAATTTCGTCGCTTCATCTCCGTTTTATCTTTAGGTCTTTTGACATATCTTTGATACCACAGTAGGTTGTTTGTACTTTGTATACTGCTTTTCCTCGTCTTCTTTCAGTATAGTAGACGATGTGTGTGGCATGCCAGTGATAAAAAATATCAAGAAGTTATTTTTAAGGTTGAATTTGTTATACATTCGTAAAAGACTTAAAAATAAAAACCACTATGGTGTTTTAATCAAAATTAGTTTTAAAAACAGTTACAAAAAAATGTGACAGCAATACAGAGTACAGGGTAATGTATCATTCGAGTGTAATAACCTATGACATAGGGGAAGAGAGGGGCAAAGAGCCCTCATGAAACTAAGATGATCAACTGACATGCCCTCCTGAATTGAGAACAATTTTTATATAGGAAACCAAGATAAGCAATCCGCTTATTCAGTCAAAAATAAAGGGTGTCTCACTCCAAACTGAACGTGAATTTTCATACGTAACTTTAACAAAAAAGAAGATATTTTAGCGAAATTTTTGAATGACTAACTTTTTTTATACGAAATGTAATGACATCTCTGGAAGTTTAAAAGTGTATTATAATTCAGCCAGTGACAACGTACGTGCAGTTAAATTCTGAATTATGGAGCGTCTATTTGAATATTATTTAGAAGCAAATTGTAGTTACTTACAGCACTTCTGCTGAGGACATCACATTTCACATAAAGAAAAATTAGCATTTAGAATATTTCGCTAAAATATGTTAATTTGTTTTACATTTATCGACCGAAATACAAGATCCACTTGAAGTGAGACACGCTGTATTTTTTACTAAATAAGCAGATTCCAACCCTAGTGTTCTGTATGAAATTTTTTCATAATTTTTGGTGCTATCGCCTCTTTTAATTTGTAAAAACGCTTTCCATGTGAAAACCGACCCGACTTGAACCACTGGTCTAATAAAATCGGATCCGATTCCAAATCCATATTTTCGAATATTTGTTCGTATATAGAATGCATGAAATTGCAATTTTATTTATTTTTTAACTTTAGATGACAGTTGCCGCACAAATGAAGATAGAAGACCCAATCTTGGACACACACATTTATATCGTTATATATTATTATCATAAAATTATCCATTAAAATATACAATTTTATCGAATTATTCTTCTGATACGGTTGTATTTTCTCTTATCACAATCAATATCTGGAAAAATAACTAAAATGCAAATAATTAAAATATTTGGAAGTATCTATGCAACGTACTCTTTTCATTACAATCATAAATAATTTAAATCTCGGACAAGGGCACCGATAAAGGGAGAGAAAATTGAGTCTTGACCCCAATCCCCTTATCCGTCCTAGATTTTTGTACAGCTAATTTTTTTATCAATATAAATTAGTTCTAAGTTATAAAAATTTTAACAAATTTTAACTTAATCTTGTAAAAACACAGTATATAGTAAAAAAAAAAAAAAGCTAAGACAAAAGCATCAGCACCGGCAGAAAATTCCGTATTTGTCAGGTTTCCGTCTTAGCAGGTATAATTAAAGAGAATTCCTTTTCTCAAAACCATGATTTTTTCCTTTAAGCAGAATTCCGTTACAGATAGGTTCTGTTTTCATGCGTTATTAACAAATCCCAAGTAAAAGTTTTCTTTTTACAAAAAGGGAAAATACAGTAAAATTTGTTAAGACTAAACAGCATTTCATTTTAGCTGTTATAAATGTATGATTATTTTTCTACGAGACAATGACATTTTTCTGGATAAGGAAGGAATACGTTATACACTGGTTCCGTTTTCATATTACTGTACAAATAATTGTGCATGAACAAAGAGACCAGAAATTATAGACAGGTTTTTATAAAGCGTTCATGAGCCCCTATAGCTCACTACTAATTTAAATACTAAAATATATCAAATATCGTTTAAATATTTTTGTACAGATAAGATGTGAATGACACAGTGCAACTTTTTATTTCAAAATTCATTTGCCCGAAACTCCCATGAGTCGCGTTGTATGCGCCCGAACTCGAAAATTCTATTGGAAGTCAAACAGAACACGACAAAATATATTTAGTCGACTCGTAAGAAGCCTAATAATTCTTTTAAACATCGTTAGAGAAAACTTTATTTATTATAAGTAAAATAAAAGATCAACATAATATTAATGTTTCAGGAGTTTCACTTAAAAGGCTACTTTCACTCATGCGAAAACACCCGCTCGCTAACGTTAATCCTATGAAATAGTTATTTTATAATATCTTGTTTGCATTTCCATATTTTCAAAAGATTATTTTTTGCATCGGATAGCTGAGGTCGATCGCTACGGAGGCGTTTTTTTATTCTTTAAATTTTTTATTCAGGTATTTTTTTATTAGCATACTTTCACTTAACCCTTTCAGGGGCAAGCACTTGTGTTCCTGTAATGTTGAATTCGCACCGGAATTTAGGAAAGAATTTAGTTTAAAATAAGGAAAAGCAACTTTTCAACTTTTTCCCGTCAATGTTAAAAAAGTAAAACTTAATTAAAAGTTTCTGGTTCGAATCGGATTAAAATTAGGTGGGATATAATATATCCCACCGCCCCTCAAACGGTTAAGGAGCCGGTTTCGAAAGTGAAAGTATAGTCATTAAAATAATCTGAAAACAAAATCGGAAAAGTAAAAAAGGGCCTGCGTAGCGATCAACCTCAGCTATTTAATGTAAAAAAAAAAAAAAAAATTAAATATTTAAATGAAAACGAGATATTATAAAATAAATGTTCAACAGGATTAACATTAGCGAGCGGGTGTTTTCGCGTGAGTGAAATAGCCTCTTAATCTATTATTTAAAACTGAGAAACATTCTTAACAAGATTTAAAAATGTAACCGCGTGCCGGGGAACATCCCGGGCGGGGCGCTAAAGGTATGGTCTGTAATCCAGACCGATCTGCCCCGCTTAAGGCATTAAATCACTAATGTGCGCAATTAATAAACCTCAATAGTCAATACAAAGGAATGGCCTTGTTAAGCACACCATAAAAAAAAGAAACGCTAAGAATTTTACTACACGATCAGAAAGGGGGGGGGGGGACTCTGTCATTAATATACCCACGTCCACTTTGTTTGAATAATTTGACAAAATAATTACTACTGAATTCAAATGAATTAAGCTGTACAACGACTGAAAAACCCATGGAAGCTGTGGTGGCAAATGTATACAAAGTTAATTTTCAAATGGCGAATGTCTTTTGTTTTTTAAGAAAAATCGATAAGTTTGTTTTTGTTAAGGTATTGTTTTGAGAATTATCAGTTTCACGTAAAATTTCAGTATTTATTTTATTTTTATACATGTATAATGCTCTTGAATTCTTTGTACAAATATCCCCTCCCCCTCCTCTTCCCAGCGTTCTGATAAAGATTCCAACTCTAATATCAGCTATTCTAAAACATAATATATAAATGTATATATAATACCTTTATATATTATACATATAATACCTCTGAAATCCAAATACGTTAAACAAGTTCTATCAACAAAATCTGACAATTTTCTTTCTTTCCTTTTTTATTTTTTTTAAATCGCGTTCTCATTCCGGTTAAAAAAGATAACAAACTGAAGGTCACTTTCACTTCAAATTCTCTGCAAATGTTTCTCATTCTTACAAAAAGAATGCTGGAGATTTTAAAATAGTAATTTGTCCCTCCAAAAATTACTTTAATGTTAAACTACTATCAGAAATTAGACTTTTCTTATTCCTGTTGTCTTTCTTAAAATTTACATTTCAATATTTTTCTATTTTCGTATTTGTTATTATTTTATGTAAATTATTATTATATAACAGTTAGAATTGTAATATTAAATACATATTAAATAATTATTAAAGTATTAAAGTAGTATTGGAGCTATAAATGACATGTAAAAATATTTTTATGTATCTGAATTTTTTTCTGTTTCTTGGTTAGATCAAATGCAACGTTGGGATCTATTGGAAACTAGGGGGATGCACTGATTTTTCTAACCAAGTCAGGCTAGCAGTATATATATATATATATATATATATATATATTTCTTTTTAAGCAGTTAAAAATTTGTATTCTTGTTCATTTCTTAAACGGAATCAAGAAGTTGCATATTTAATGAATTGAAAGTTATTTTATTTCATTAAATTGCAAAGTGATATTTAAAAAAAAAATCTGATTTATTTTTCTTTGTCGAAATTCAATCAATTCTTTTATTTAACCATCTCTTTTCTCTCATTTTAATTACATTAATATTATTTTTTAAGTGTCTTGAATTCTTTATTGTCATATAACTGTGCAAGTTATAGTTAATATTGTTATTTTATATTCGGCAACTGTGGACATAAGAAATAAAAAGAAATACCATACTTTAGAATTTTTCTATAAAAATGTTTCAACATCCTTTTTAAAATAATTTTGATTGTTGGATAATGGTTGATAATAACGTAAGTTTCTGCAGAAATTGTGCCGGGCCTTCCAATAAAAACTTTTGTCCGAGTCTGGTCGATTCTGGGTCTGGAAATTTCAGCATGGGCAAACCTCTAGAATCTACTGACTTTTCATTCCCTTGAATCTTGAAAAGAGATAACTATAATGGCTTTCTATGAATTAGTCTTTTTGAAAATAGAGGAAAAAATCCAAAATTCCAATAAATTTTCGTGGCTGAGAGGTTCTGCTCTCGAAGCTGGTAGACGGGAAGTGCTGGGTTCGATCCCCAATCGCGCCCGTCGGCCTAATCGTTCGGAGTTTTCGTGGTTTTCTTCGAGCCGTGGATTTATCCATGCGTAAATACGGGTTAGGTTCCCTTAGAAAGATCCCCACGAAGGGCACTCCCCCCGGGCCTATATCCCAAGTGTAGATAATTGGCCGTCAATAATCAACCCAACCCAATAAATTTTCAGTTATAAGCTCGAATATTTTTACAGTATCCGATGATTTATCCTTTAGGTTTATTCATTACTAAATTTCACATATTTACATTGAGTTATGCATTAAAATGGTAAATAATTTTGACTGTTATAAATAATAGAGCGCGAAAAATAGCTGTTACTTTTATATTCACAATGTCGGGGAACAAATCAAAATATTTTATTTAATTTTCACTAATATATCAGAAAACAAACAAGTTAATGTATGAAAAAAATGACTAAGAATTGACATGCCTGTGCCATATTTTATTTATTTATTTATTTATTTTAAAAGTAACATATAAAATTGTATTTTACTCTGTGAGAATACGCTTGCAGACAAATGTATAAGAAAAATGAAGCGAAAAAAAAAATACTTTATTAATTTGAGGGCTACTTTTCCTTGAAGTAACATCTCCGTATAGCTCAGAATCCTTGTTAGGTTATATGTGTGTAATCAAACAAAAAATATTCATCGAATGCTTATTTTGGAAATAAATATCAAATACTTATTTTATCTTTGCTATTATAAAACAACAAAATTATGCTCTAATCCAACTGAAATTTTAATTAGTTAAACGTAAATTTCTAACATTTCTTATAATAGAAGAATAATTAAGCCTTATGCGATAACCGCCGAATTTGATATTTGACATTAAAATTATTTTTTTACAAATTTACAGTGTATGCTTAATAACTGACTACTATTCTTTTCAATGATTTCCTAATTTATGTAATATATAGCAAACATCCTGAATATAACATTAAAAATTATAACAAAATGCATAGATTAAAATATTTGACAAAATCTATCTATTTCCTAAAATATTGTTTTAGAAAATCTGGAACATTGATTCTTTTTTAAATTTCTGTAGTTAGTGTTTTATTTATTTATTTATTTAAACTTTGTTCTCCCTTCCCCACAAAGGCTTTTCTTGGTGAAAGTTTAAAAATATATAAGGAGTTTTGCTTCTATATAAGGTACCTACGTTTACAGTTTAAATAATCTATACACTGTAATGTCTTTATTTTTAATGCGCTGTGCACCCCCTTTTAATTTACATACATCGAAAGCACCTCCTTGAAAAATATAGAATTTTTTTAAAAGTTTTACTCAGTAAAATGTCAAATCTAGTGCTGATTTGTAAAGACTGAAAAATAATATCATAATTTTATGTTACTGTCTTTCCTATTCCCCACTCACATTCTTTACACTGAAAATGTCAAAGTCGTAAAAAATCTTCTCATTTAAAAGATTTTTGCCTTTGTTACTATTTCCCTTTAGTTAATATTTATTTATTTTTTGTTTTCCTTTCACGTTCCTCTTCCCCTCTCTCCCCTAAAGAAAGGCCCTTTTCGTAAAAGATAAAACAAAAAGCATAAGGAGCTTTGCTTATATATAAGGAATCCATGTAGTCAGGATAAAGAATCTATAGACTATATATATTTCTTTTCGCATGCTCTAGCCACAAAGGACCCCTCTTGAACAAATAAATTACTTATAAAAAAATTCCTCAGAAAAACGTCAAAATTGGGCGTTCATGTTCGAAATCTAAAAAAAAAATACCTGATATTTTTTCACCTCTGCGTCGCTTACTATGAAATGCCCGGTAATGAACATTATTTACATTTAAAAAAACCCTCTGTTCGTCTTTACCTGATACCTTTTTACATCTTCATAGTTAAGATTTTAATTATTTTTAATTTCCCTCTCCCCCGACTCACCCAAAAGCTATGCTTAAAGAAAAATAAAAGTATACGGAGCTTAGCTCATAAGTAAGATGGTGATCGGAAAAAAAGGTGACCGGAAAAAAGTGGCAGAAAAAACAGGAGCGGAAAAAAAGAAACCGGAAAAAAAGTGACAAGGAATTGATAAATATTAAACTTATTGATAAATAAGTGTTAAAAACTAACGAGGTACCAAATGTCGGATTTATATCACTCCTGTAGGTGAATATTTGCTGTAAATATTTGTGAATTCTATTAGCAATAGTGTAAAAAAGTGGGAAAATCAGCGTACTAGGGTGTTTGTATTCCCCACTACGAGTATTCTCGTATGCAAATATTCACACCAATTTTCAATATTCGCATTCGTAGACATTGACGAAAAACATTCGTATTCGCGTTCGTGAATGTCTTAAATCAAGTAGTGATTAAAACGAGTTTTCTCGTATGCGAATATTCACACCACTTTTCAATATTCACATTCGTAGACATCGACAAAAAGTAATCGTACTCGCGTTCGCGAATGACAAAAATCAAGTAGTGATAAATAGGAGCATTCTCGTACGCGATTATTCTCACCTTTTTGCACTATTGCTAATATAGCATTCACAAATATTTATAGCAAATTTTCGCCTACGGAAATGATAAATCAGACATTTGTTACCTCGTTAGTTTTTAACACTTATTTATGAATAAGTTCAATATTTATCAATTCATTATCACTTTTTTCCGCTCTGGTTTTTTATTTCAAATTTTTTCCGGGTTTTTTTTGCAAGGTTAGTTTTTTTCCTAGTATCAAGTAAGGTATCTATGTATTACAATTTAAAGATTCTACAAATACACTGTAATTTCTTTTTAATGCACTCTTGCCCCCCCCCCCCCCTCAAAGGCATCCGCTTTGAAAAAAAAGTTGAATTTATCAGTATTTTTTGTACAATGTTAATGATGTGCGTTTTACGAATCTCACTGCCATTTTTTCCGTGTCCTTTTTCTCAAGTGCCTATATATATATATATATATATATATAACACATTTATAGGAAAAGTGGTATTTCATACTTTCTTGTGTCCACTAAGAAACAGTGATTGATTTTTTTTCTGCTTGCTTCTAAAAAGACGGTTTCCTCTGACAGGAAATAGACACATAAACACTAAACAAAGCATCTTGGCAGTTTGCATTCTTGAGAATGTGGGGCTGAGGGTGTAATCCGACACTTATCTTGTGTCCAACGAATATCTTCCAACAGGAGACGAGGGGTAGTGAAGTTACGTATTCAAACAGTTCCAATACGATTTTCCTCCAAGGTTACGATAAAGAGAAGCAGAAAGGAAAGACATAAGTGAGTTGCAAAAAGAAGACGGATGTAAACCCGGAATTTTTGGAAATATAAAATTTCGGAGAAATTTTGAAGATAAACAAAACCAGTAATTTTTCAATTTGAAAATTTTACTATTAATAAATTTCCGGCACTTTTCTGCGAAGTTTCAGCTAGATTTTTTTATTATAAATATACAAAAGTTATGACTCATTAGTTTTACAGCAATGGCGGCTGTGAATTGGTGAGGAATTGAATGTTTCTATAAAAATGAAAATTGTTTGATTTCTGCTAGCTAGCATATATACTATTCAGGAATACTGTATATTAATTTTCTTGTGAATTGAATTGTATTTTCGCATTAATTTCTTTTATATTGTTAATTTTCTTCACTCTGCTTGCTGGGCACAGAGTAAAGAAGAGAGCAGAGTTGAGTTACTATTGCAGTTACAGTTAAAAAGAGACAAATTGAAATAATTAAAAAAATGAAAAAATCCCTGCATAAACTTTCTAAAAACTCCCGAGATTTTTCAAAATGTCCCTAACAAACACCCGGTTTATTCCCGGGAATAAACCCGGTTTTCCCACCCGTTGCAATTCTACATATAAATGGAATAGAGAGAGGGCTTCTAAATAAAATTATGATTTTCAATATTATAATTGAGTATTGTAATTGAGTATTTCCATATTTTTTTAAATAAATATTATACTCTTAGTAAGTGTACATAACAGAGGAAAAGTTCTATTTAATTTAAAATACTTTTCAGTCGCCGTACTTGACAGCCATTGGTATATAATATAATATATTCAACATTTGCAACAAATCTAACATAACAGTATAACTTGAATATACCCAAATATATATGTATATTGGCTTGCAAGGTATTAAATTTAAATACTTTCACCAATTGAGAATTTGAATTTATATCAGCATATTTAAATATTTTAAATAAATAAAAATAAATTACTTTTCAAAAGAAATCTTTTTTCTGTAATTAATACACTTTTTTTTTTTTTTAAGAAGTCAAATGGAGTTGCAGGTGCATAAAAACTGAAACACAAATAAAAATTACTGAAGAAAAAAAAAGTCATTAAAGTGAGAAATATACTATATATGTATATTTATAATATTTCTACATTTCATAAAAATAAAGCTATACTTAGAATATGCTTATTCTGTTTCTTTATTCTACGTTACTCTCTTTTTAAAAACATTATAATGCCTGAAGAAGATTGTAAGTTTTGTACTTTAGAGATAATAATAATATAAAGAAGAAATCTGAACAAATTGGTGTGAGAAACACAATTTTAGATACAGTTTAATATATAAAATCCAAAATAGATAACTTAATTACCTATTAATTATTAACTTATTTATTAACTTAATTTGCAATATTAATAAATTTTAAATATTTATTATAATCTATCAATAACCATGAATTTTCGATTCTTTTTCATATGTACAATGAATTTAAAAATAAATATTTGTATAAAGTCCCGTTTTATATATCTAAAAAGGAGAATTCTTATTATGTTCTTTTTTAAGAAAGATGTTCTACGCGAGATTTAATTTAATGCTATTTTCATACATACTATAGTGTATCAACCATTTGGCATATAATTAGTGATCTGTCTCCAGTAAAATGTGTATTAAGTTATCAGGCATAGAAAAAAACAAATGCTTTTCACTGAAAACGTGTGTAAAATTTTGAAATTCCTCCCACATCAATCATTTTTTAATTACACAGCCAAAATCTGCTAAAGAAGTTCAATTCGACAACAGTACTTACATTTTTGCAGTGACAGGTTTATGACATTATAATGGAATTCTATTGTATACCAATTATCAATACCTAAATATTAACTTTAACAAATGTCAACAATTTAATATTATAATTACGAGATAAAGTCCGTTAGTATTATGTCCGTTATAGAAGTCCGTAATAGATGTCCGTAATAGTTAGATAATGTCCGTAAAGATGAGATTCTTGAAGGTAAGATGGAACGCTATAGACTTTTACTCCAGGATTTAGGTTATCAATTAGAAAAATCTTGAGTGACTTCACTCCACTTTCCGAACATTTCATAGAATATTTTACATTTAAATACCAGGTAACACAAAAGTAACTGAAAAATACGTAACACATTAAGTGCAATGTATTCTATACTAAAATAATTTAATTATAGAGCTAAACAGCAGTAAGCGGATTCATAACCAAAGTTTGTGTCAAACATGAGAAATCTTGGCAACATTTAATTTCAAGTGTATGACAATTACAATCCTTTTTTCACCTAAAAGCAACAATTTTTCGCATATTTTGCAAAAGTATTTTGTTTGATTTTTTTTTCTCTTTTTAATGCAGATATTTTTTTTCTTCGACAAAATGATTTCATAAACTTACAGTTTTATTTAGTAAAATCTTTTATTTCTTAAAAAGCAAAATATTTTTTTATTGTTAAAAAAAAGAAAACTTTTTATATATAGATAAAATATTTATATGTTTTGTATGAGCTTTTTAGGTGCGTTCGTAATTATATAAATACGTAGCACCTATAGTCGTCGTCTGGTTCGTCCGTCTGTCCGCATATAACAGCACAAAAACCAAAAAATATTTACTCCGTAAACAAGATTCACTCCCATAGGCGTAATGTAAAACGCATCGAGTCAAGTCCGCAGAATGAACAGTAATGCGCAATAGACAACTTTACAGGGGAGTAAGCGCAAACCAACCGGTGGTTTTAACTTTTTTTTTTCGGTCATTTTGCTTTTCGTCATTTTTTATTCTATTATTCTAAATTACGGAGATAATTACTTCATTTAAGTAGAAACTCCTTTCAAAACATCAGATAATATTTACAATTTAAATTTGAATGCTTAAATAGCTAAAATATTTCTAAAAAAAACCAGGTATATATATATATATTTAATCAGCCAATAATATATATCACAAAACAATAATGTGTGAAAGCTTATTGTTTCTTCGAAATGAGGGAAATGTTATATATATTTTTAAAACAAGGCTTTTGTAAATCGACATTTGATTATTAGTAGACAGGGTTGATAAAAATCATGATTTTTTTTTAAATCAAAAAAATCTGATTTATTTGATTTTAATCGGATTTTTTTTTATTTAAATCAGATTTTTTTTTTATTAAAATTATTTGTGTACTGTGCATGTATTTATTTTATTTTCTCTGCATAGATAGACACATTTCTATTAATTTTATTACAGTTCCTAGATAAATTTCAAAATAATTTAAATAAAAATAAATTGTTGCAAACAAATTCAGATTTACTTAAAACTTAAAATATTATTCTACTATTAAATTGTTATAGATAAGATTATATCTATGTGTGTTGTGTCTATAAATTTGCAGTTAATTTAAGTTATTAAATTTTTCATTAAGGTATTACTCCAATAATACAGTAGACTGCCTTAAATCTGCATAGCTTAAAACCGGAGGTTATGCAGATTTTAGAATTTTGTTGATTTCTGGTCACTGTTTACATTTTTTAAACAATAATTTGAATTTAACAATGTACTCAAAATTAAAATGAATGCTTACAATAAAGTAAAATAGTTAAATAAAATAAAAAAATTAAAAATAAAGGTCAAGTAAATAATTAAAATAATTAATAATGCATGACTAAATACAAATATGCATAATGATGAGATAATTTTTTCTTGAATTATTCAGTGAAACTCGCCTTATAAATGTACACTAATAATTCACATCAAAATCTTAAAATAACAAAGTTTTCTTTCATGTTTAGCCATACTTAATAACCATGAATTGAATTCTAACATTATTAAAACCTTTCTCAGAATTTTTAAAAATATATATTTGTAAAATTCCACTATTGTTAAAATTTTAGTCTTTTGTGTCAATTGGAATAATATTTTGCATTCCCCCCCCCCATTCTTAAGTTGTAGTAAATGATTATTTACAACTTAATTGAAAAAATAATTACACCACAGCGATTTTTTTCTTTCTTTTTTATTGCAAGTGGAATTATAATCGTTAACAAAGTTTGTATTTTTAGAAGATCCATTTCATATATTTTAACAATACTTTTTCCTGTATGTATAAGAATGATTTATGAAAAGTAAAGCATATTTCACTTTTGTATTTCTGAAACGAATAACTTCACCTTTGTTATTAACCCCATCATTCCATTTTTGCACCATATCCTTTAAATTTGTTTTTCTAATTTTAATTAAATGACAAAGACAGGTTTTTTTTTTTTTTTTTTTTTTTTTTTTTTTTTAATCAGCCAATAATATGTATCACAAAACAATATTAATTTGTGAAAGCTTATTGTTTTTTCGAAATGAGGGAAATTATATTTTGTTTTTTAAAACAAAGCTTTTGTAAATCTATATTTGATTATTAGTAGATATTGTGAATATACTAATTTCACACATATTTAAAAGGAAATACAACAACAAAATAATTTGTATAAGTGATGTTTTGAAATGAATTCTAACATTATTAAAACCTTTCTCAGACTTAAAAAAAAAGATATATTTGTAAAATTCCACTATTATTAAAATTTTAGTCTTTTGTGTCAATTGGAATAATATCTTGCATCCCCCCCCAACATTAATAAATAGCCAAATAAATAGCTATGAAGCGATGGAAATTCTGCAAAATATAAAAAAAAAGAGCGAGAACAGTGGAATGTTGTTTGGTTGGAACGAAGGGTGAGAAGTATGTGACAGATTGGCGCATGCGCGTTATTGTCGGCGCACCCTGTAAAGTTTGTTTTTCCGTCCTGAAAATGTTCTACCGACTTTACCCAAAGGTTTTACCCAAAGTAAAACTTCTTATCTATTCACAAAAACTACCCAACCGAATGGTTTGAAAATTAATATACATAATCGTTGCAGAATTTTGTCGAGTCATTTCAAATTTTATAAAAATCGAATCAAAACTTAAAAAGACATTAATAAAAGCTTTCTTCGTTCTGTTAAATCCTATCATACGTAATTAATTCAGTGATATCCCATGAGAGATAATGATTCTAGGTTGCCATGGTATGGTGATTGCCAGTCATATTATTTCCATATTACTGAATTTAGAAACCGAATTTGTATACTAAAATTGTTTAATTATAGCAATTTACCGACTGTTTTTTGGATAGATGTTTCCGGAAAAATAGGTATTAAATGGAAAAAGAGTCTAAATATGGATTTCAAGTTCTGAAATTTTCAAAGCTAGGCTTAAGCTTCCCATTGGAATTTTCAGTAAATTTCAAAAATTTTTCAAAAAAGATAAATTGTTGCCAAATTAAAATGTACTTATTTCAAATAATCATAATTCAACATTATTATAAAATTAATCATATTATAATAACAGACGATATAATTCATTTAAATGGAATGATAACGATGATTTTTTTACATTGCCTTGTATTGAATATTTGTGCATAGTATAATTTTAATGTCACATAAGTGTAATTAATTGTTTTTAAAAGTGTATTGAAACTTAATTTTAGAAAATAAAATTCATATCTATAATATGAAAATCTGCACATAAAATAAATTTTGTATTCATGCATTTTTGCATAAGAATGTACCAGCTATTGCACACAAATCGGAATATTCATAAAATTAGTTATAGTGCGAACGCACATCATTTGTCACGTTTGACGATATACATATATGGATATATATAGATTTAATATATATAAATGAACATTTGAACGGAGGGTGGTTTAGGGGTCTGAAGGTCATGATCGGTGAAAATATACCAACATTTTTTGGAATTGCTATCCCCCGAACGGCTGCAATAGGTAGCTTTTTGTATTGAAAGCTACCTAATAAATGTTCAGAAAAGTACAAAAATGGAGTTTCCATGAGCATTATATATACATATATGATATTTATTTTTAACACATTTCAACATAGTTTAAAAGTGCTTATGAATGCGATTTTCCTGGCTGTCTGCCTGCTTCTCCGCGCTCTAGCTCGCGAAAAATGCCGTATAATTAATATGATGTTGAAGTTTACTATGACATTTTAGGTATCGAAAATGAAGTATGTAGTATTTTTAGTTCGTTTATAGGGACACTCAAAATAATTCCGTTACTTTATAGTGTATGGAGAGCGGGGGTGGGGAATCGTTTGCGACATGTTTTAATGATGTTACACAATTTCAAATAAATTAATATTGGTATAGAACACTGAGGTGAACTACACGATGCTTACTGTTTAATAGGGTTTGCACAGTATTTATAGTTCATTTAGAGGGACACGCAAAATGTTCGGTTACAGTACTGTCTATGAGCGATAATTGCTGGAAGTTCGTTTTCAGTTGTGATATGCGTTCTTAATTTTAACTAATTATTTGAATATTACTTGGTGTGCATAAATTCTTTAGATCATATTCAGGGCTGCACAAATAAATTCTAGTAGATTTTCTTTTATTGACGGAAATAGTTGCAGGGAAATTTTCAACTCTGTTTTGCGCTTTCTAACTGCACTAAATTATAGCATACTGATACTGTGTAATATGAATGGAAATCTACACTGTAAAAAAAACTACTGTAGATTTAACAGCACAATGTGCTGGCAATTCGGTCGCCAGCACATTGTGCTGTTAATTTTACGCAACTGCTGTTATTTTTCAACAGTACATTGTGTTGTTAATTTGACGGTAGGTTATGCTGTTAACTTTACGCAACTGCTGTTATTTCAACAGCACATTGTGTGGTTAAATTTACAGTAGTTTGTGCTGTTAATTTTACGCAACTGCTGTTATTTCAACAGCACATTGTGTGGTTAACTTTACAGTAGTTTGTGCTGTTAATTTTACGCAACTGCTGTTATTTCAACAACACATTGTGTGGTTAAATTTACAGTAGTTTGTGCTGTTAATTTTACGCAACTGCTGTCATTTTTCACAGTACTTTGTACTGTACATTTTACAATGCTTTGTACTGTATTTTTTGCAGTACATTGTACTGCAAATGATACATGTTTATTGCTGTTTATTTTACAGCACTTTCACTGTTGGTTTAAGGTTCAGCTCTGTATACTGAAGGAAAATGTTCCTATGTTATTTAATGGGGGAAAAAATATACTATTATGCAAATTTACAGAACTTATAGAAATTTTTACCTTCTTGAATCAGAAAGGATGTTGAAAAATTTACACAACTTATAGAAATTTTTAAATTCTCGAATCAGAAAGGATGTTGAAAATTATCTTACTTTTTAAAATTTCGAAATTTTTAGATTGCCAATAATGTATTTTAATTTTCGAAGTACATACGTTTTAAAAATTAAACGGCCTCAAAATTGCAAATCTAAAAAGTTAAAGAATTTTTAACAACCTTTCTGATTTGAGAGGGAAAAATTGCAGTAAAAAAACCTTGTAAGTGGTTTGTCAATTATATAATGGTACAATCACCTTTTTCCAGATTGAATAACTAAGGAACATTCTCCCCTCAGTTGAGCCTAACGGATGAATTGATTTGTACTCAGAATGTTCATGAAGTACTTTGCGCCATCTCTACATGCACGAAAAGTGTACTGTATTGTAAACAGCATTGTATCAGTTAATACAAAACACAGAATTTAAATTTTTTACTAGGCTCTTCAATTTTGCAGAATTTTTTACTTTGATATTCAGTTTTTCACTATGAATAAAACTTTAAAATAAAAGTTAAAAACTGATCCTTGCATGCAGCTATTACACCATACACTATACATATAGTGTATGGTGTTCCTTTTAACCATTGATCAATAGCTAATTTCTAAACCATTTGCAAAAATGTTTAAAATGAAAATTATATTAGACAACATTTGAGTAATTTCTAAAAACATTATGAAATGTAACTTTTTACACAGCTCTCCGGTCCTATAAATTATATTTATTAAAAAAGTCTGCATATAAAAAAAAAGAAATTTCTTTCATAACTAGTTATGCAACTTTGAATTTTAGAAACTTAATCCATTTTTTATGTGATCATACTGATATGTGGTTAGATCTGAATCGCACATAGTTCAGCAAGTAAAATTATTTCTATAATATATATATAAATTTTTTGCTTGCCTTAGGTTTTTTAAAATTTATGTACATGATGAAAAGTATTTAATACATATACCTAAGATGCATGCATTTTCATGATAATCTGTATTGCAGACAATATATTATAATTTTATTAGTGTTGCAGATTCTTGAAAATAGTTCTGTCATTGGGAAATACATTTAAAAAAATTAAACAATATATTTCTTTAGCTCTGATAATACTAACTGATTACCAATAGACTTTGCACAGTGTTGCATGAAAGCCTAGAAAATCATAACACATTAAAATTAAGCATTTTATGTTTTTCTGTTTTCACTGAAGAAAGAAATAAAATATAAACAAAGAAAAAAAGTACAACTGTGTCTTAAAAAATATAAATTTTATTAACAGGGTATTTGTTGTACAAATCACAGAAAATTTTTAATCACTGAAATAAGATATACATGTAAGCAATCATAATAGTCTAGCAGAATGCAAGAAATCACAATAACTATTTATAAACAAGTACCTCATTTAGATAATGGAAATAGGAATTTTAATATCATATTTGATCAGACTATAAAGTTACCACTATGAATAATCTCTCTCCCACACCAAAAGACATCAAGAAATTACAAAGGTGTGGAGCAAACATTAACAATTTATTAAGGATCAATGAACATAATTGTTCTTATTGTCACAATTTTACAAAAACTCAGTAGTTGAAATCCCCTCTTACATAGAGACATCAATGTTAAAAATTTTTTATTCAACCTAAATAAGTTTTATTTGGATCATCAAAATTAAGAGTCAAATCAACAAGTCTCTGTGTTGAAATCTCCCCCTTATATATAGATTCATGTTAATATAAATCCAAAAATTATAATAAGGTATGAGTAGATATTCTATATATATCCTGAATTCATGATACAAACTTTAAGGCTTGGTACAGGACACTGTAACAAACAATATTTGTATAGGAAATCGGGGTCGGAAATCCATTTCTATAGTAAAAAATATAGGTTGTCTCACTCCAATCTAAAGTCTTGTTTTCTTTCTTAACTTTAACAGTAATGAAGATATTTTAACAAAATTTGCATAATGTAAGCATACTGTAAGGATTTCGTTTAAATATATTCACTACTGTTAAAGTTAGGAACGAAAACGTGACTTCGGATTGAAGTGAGACATCCTATATTTTTTACTATAGAAATGTATTTCCGATCCTGATTTCCTATACAAATATTGTTTGTTACAGTGTCCTGTACCAAACCTTAAAGTTTGTACCATGAATTCAGGATCACCCTGTATAGAATATTTACTCATACCTTTTTAACTATATAAATGGATTTCAGACCCCGATTTCCTAAACAAAAATTGTTTGTTGCAGTGTTCTGTTCCAATCCTTAAAGTTTATACCATGAATTCAGGATCACCCTGTTCAATGCTAAATTGCAAATTAACAATTGATTTTTCAGAAACATAAAAAAACAAGCTCATAATAATAACTTATTTGCACCATATTCCCACTTTTATATTCTGCTTTTCCTGATTGAGAGATAAATTAGATATAGACAATGTGCTATTCAATTGATCCTTAATGTAATTCAAATCAAAAGTTTTCATTTCTGACTAAAAATGGAAAACACTGAAAGTATCAAAATAATCAAAAAAACATATATATATATACCCAGAAGCAGAAAATTCTCAAAGTGTCTGCGACGGATATTTCAGCGGCAGAAAATAATCTGCAGGTAAACTTTGTTACAATGCAGGATTGGCAGGTCTTTGACATGTGTCCGTTTTTGAGAGTTTAAACTGCTATGTTCAAAACCATCTTATGTCAAAAACCTCAAATACTACATTGATATGTAAAAATTTACATTAAATAGTACTTATATTATATGAAACAAAACAACATTATACGTAATAAAAGTCTTTTACTGTATATCAATAATTAATATCTTGTAAAGTATTACTGTTACATGCAATTTTTCAAACTTGATTTCTCGATATTTACCAGCAACCTATTGGTGAATTAAGCGGTTTTTTCCCTGCGACATATTGACGAATTTCATGATTGTTTTCCTGCTACCAATTGACAAATTTTGCTTTTTTTTTGTGACCGATAAACGAATTTCCGATTTTTTTTCCCCGCGTCTTACAAGTGTAACTCGCATTTTTTTTTTTTTTTTTTTTTTGGTGGAAAAACTACAAATTTCGTCAAAAGATCGTGAAAAAACACAAATATCGTCAAAGGGGTGCAGAAAAAAAAAAAAACACATAGTTAGTGCCGGGAGTGGATTTCTCCCCCCCTTGTTGTAACCTTTCAGAAAATTTGTTGTGAATTTCAGAATTTTTTTTTTTTTTTTTTTACTCAGAATCACCTCTGCCTTATCTGCTTGAGTCAGCTCATGCGGCACCCAGCGATTAAACTTGTACGTTTATGTGATGTCTATTGTGAGATTTTTTTTTTTTTTTTTTTTAAACATGTAATTGTGGACAAATTTTGCAATTGTTTTCACGACCGATCAGCAAATTTACTATTTACCTGCAATAGCTTGACAAAATTTACAATTTTTTCTCGCGACTGACTGACACATTTCACAATATTTTCCCGCTATCTATAGACGAATTTTGCAATATTCTTCTGCAGCAAACGGCAGAATTTTGGGTGGTTTTTTCTGCGACTGACTGAAGAGATTCACAATTTTTTCCCATAACTGACAGATGAATTTCTAGATAGTTTTCCCACAATCGATTGATGAAACTAGTGATATTTTCCCGCGTCTTGCTGGCAAAACTTGTAGGCTTTTTTTTTTTCCCCACACAATCATAGACGAATTTTGCTATTTCCCCCTGCGATCGACTGGTTAATTTAGCAATTTTTGCCACAACTGACTGACAAATTCTGCGATCTTTTCCTTCACGTGATCAATTAACAAATTTTGCAACATTTTCACGTGACCGTTAAACGAACTTTGCAAAATTTTTCTGTGCTCGATTGACAAATTTTCAGTTTTTTTCTGCAACCTATTGGTGAAATTCGCAGGTTGAAATATGCAGACTGAATTTTTTTTACGAACCCAAAACACTATGCTGCTATTTAAAAAACGAGCAGAGTACATTTGCAGCTATAAAAGAAAAGACAAGGCCTGCTTTTCGCTGATTTTCTCCTTTGAACTTTCTGGTGAGATGCACACACAGTATATGAGCAAACACTGTTAGTCCATTGAGCAGGGATGTCGTAAGAAAAAAAAAATTACATTTAGCTTACAAACAATGAGGAGATGCGCAGAAGATCATAGTGCTTTTACAGATGCGAAGCGACCTACGTCGCCTGTCTCGAACTTTCTGTTACCGAGTACATACATATATATATATTTTTTTAAATGAAAAATGTCTTTGCAAAAACACTGCTTGCTAACGTTTTTCCAGGCTGAAAGATAAATTTAGATATAGACAATGTACTTTTCAATTGATCCTTAATGTAATTCAAAGCAAAAGTTTTCATTTCTGAATAAAAATGGAAAACACTGATTTTTTTTTTTTTTTTTTTTTTTTAAACGAAAAAATGTCTTTGCGAAAACACTGCTCGCTAATGTTGTTCTTGGTTGAAAAATAAATTTAGATATAGACAATGTGTTATTCAATTGATCCTTAATCTAATTAAAATCAAAAGTTTTCATTTCTGAATAAAAATGGAAAACGCCGATTTTTTTTTTTTTTTTTTTTTTTTTTTTTAAACGAAAAAACGTCTGCAAAAACACTGTTTGCTAATGTTTTTCCTGTTTGAAAGATAAATTTAGATATAGACAATGTGTTATTCAATTGATCCCTAATCTAATTAAAATCAAAAGTTTTTTTTTTTTTTTTTTTTTTTTTTTTTTTTTTTTTTTTTGCGCACTGAATAGCCGAGTTGTCCATGCTGGTACTTTTGTACTTTTTGATTAGTTTTTATTTATTTTTTTATTAAGATAATTTCACTTTCGGAACCAGTTTTGAAGGTGAAAGTATCCTCGATAAAAAAAACTGCAACCAAAATCGAAGAACTAAAAAAAGGCTTGCTATTGACCTCAGCTATCCTATGTAAAAAAAAAAAAAAAAAAAAAAAAAAAAAAAATCATTTAAAATATTGAAATGTTAACGAGATTTTAAAATATTTCTCCCATAGGATTAACATTAGGGAGAGAGTGTTTTAGTGAGAGTAAAGTAGGGATGGGAAGTATAGTTACTTTTGGTTAACAGGTAGAATCGTTCCTCAGTTGGATAAGCAACAGGTTCTAACAACCTGTTATTTTTATAATGTATAACTAATCGCTATGTATGCTGCCAACGGACGTTTTAATTAAAAGACATTTAAACAGAATGTTTGAAATAATTTTGGAAGCAAGTATAAATGCTGTTTACTGTTGGGATGATTAAACTCCATTTTTGCCAATAAAAGCTTACCCAGTTATGATACTTTGAATTTCATGCATTTTCTCTTACTAAAAAACCTTTTTCCATTTTTAATGAACTCAAAAGTTGAAAATTCATAAAATCCATGTGCAGAATAGTTTTATCGATGAAAATTATGAAAAATAATAGATAATTAATTGGTGTCGATCAAATGAACATAAGTTTTAGCACTAATTAATAAAGATTATTCCCAACATTTTTTTTTCATTTGTACTACAATATGAATTAAAAATACAACTCCATGTTGGCAGCACTGTATTAAAGAAATAAAGCACAGAAAAAAAAATAAAGGAAACAACATTGACACTAAACAAAAAATGGAGCTAGTAGTATTATAACATGAACAGTTGCATGTATTACATGTACAAAATACAATCGAAAATTTCATTTGCATTTCAATTTGTGCTTTTAAAAGAACTAGGGAATCTAACCCGGTCTTCCCGGATTACAGAACATAGACGAAAACCATTTTTAAAAAAAATTGTAATAGATTTTTCATATTTAATATATATATATATATATATATTAACTGTTTCATTAACAACGTAAAAAAGAATTTTTATAAGAAAAATAGCAACAATACATTCAAATAAAATTTCTAAATTGAATAAAGCAATACTTTTGTATTAGCCGCATGCCAAGAGTTTATGGTCAAAGGAATCGTCCAACATTTCACTGTTTACTGTAGATTTTTTATTCTGAAAATTTCAACTGCTTAAGCATGTAGTTCGAGAAAATGTCTGTTAAATTTGCATTTTATTTATATTATTTATATTTACATTTTGATAAAGTTAATTTCGTTCTGTAATATTAGCCAGGAATAAATGCAAACTAATTAATCTTACACAAACTGCACGTGATACAGATAGATTTAAAATTAATTCATGCTTGGAAACTATTCTAAAAATCATAAATCAGTAAATTCAAATACAGTTTTTAAAGAAATTGAATTTTTTTTCTATTTGACGGTGTAGAAATTGAATTTGTACAATGTTTAGAAGTTTTAAAAGATGCAGTGAAATTTATTAGTCAGTTCTTTGCTACCATAAAAATGAACCGCAATAATCAGACATGTGAATATATTCATATTCAATCAAAATATTAAAAAAAAAATGAAATAAATGTTTACAAATAATATTAACAAATTAGGAAACATTTCACAGCCATTCAAAATCGGCCAAAGAAGAAACAAGTGTAGATACTTTAGGCTGTACAGTATCCCGTATGTTTTTCTTTGAGTGTTTAGCACCTCGAGCAGGATTAATGGAGAAGAAACATCTGAAAAATAAGAAGACAAAAGTAAAATTAATGTTGCAGTTTTATTTGCCAGATTATTTTTAAAAATAAATACTTAATATTCTTGAATGATATATTTTAAAACATTGATAGATTCATGCACAAATAGAATTTCTTTCATGCCATACACTTTATCCTATATATTAAAATGCCGGGCTAAAATTTTCAGTGCAAATTCGACGTTATTGTGCAGGGCTTGAATTTCAGGGTGGGATAGCGGGATTCGCGGCGAAAATTTTGAAATCCCGCCCAAAAAATTTCACCATTTACCGGTGAAATTTGCGTTATTTAATTTACCTGCAACTGAACGATAAATTTAGTGATTTCTTTCCCACAATCGATTGACGGATTTTGCGTTTTTTCCGTGACTGATCGACGAACTTTACATTTTTTTGTGACAGATCTACGAATTTTGTGTTTCTTCCACGACTGGTCGACGAACTTTGCGTGCTTTTTGGCGACTGGTGGACAAACTTTGCATTTTTACCGGGATCGATCCACAAACTTTTCGTTTTTTCCGCGATCGATCGACAAACTTTGCGTTCTTTTTGGTGACTGATCAACAAACTTTCCGTTTTTCCCCGTGATCAATCTACAAACATTCCATTTTTTTCCGCGATCGATCGACGAACTTTGTGTTTTCCACTATCGATCGACGAAATTTTCGTTTTCCACTATCGATCGACGAAATTTTCGTTTTCCACTATCGATCGACGAAATTTTCGTTTTCCACTATCGATCGACGAAATTTTCGTTTTCCACTATCGATCGACGAACTTTCCGTTTTTCCGCGATTGATCGATGAACTTTCCGTTTTTCCACGACTGATCGACGAACTTTGCGTTTTTTCTGCGACTGATTGACGAACTTTATGTTTTTTCTGCGACCGATCAACGAAAGTTCAATTTTTTCCCGCGATCAAGCAACAAACTTTGTGCTTTTCCCGCGATCGATCGGGGAATTTTGCGAATTTTCTGCGATAAATTCGCGTTTTTTCCGCGATCGATCGACGAAATTTGCATAATTTCTCATTTTTTCTTTCGACAGATTGACGAAGTTCGTAATTTTTAGCTCACAGGCTATCAAAGCCTGAGAGCTTATGTTCCTGCCCGTTCTGTATGTATGTATGTATGTACGTACGTAACGCGATAACTCTTGACAGAAATAACCGTTTTGCTTCCAATTTTGTTTATAGGTTCCTTGTGATAAGGCGCTTCCCTGATTAGTTTTGGGGATTGATTGTTTAACTATAAAGGGGGGAACGGGCGGCTAATCCCCCTTAATTAAGATAAATGGTTTTTTCATGCAGAATTGCCCAATTTTCTTCAAATTTTGTATATAGGTTCATTGTGATAAGGTTGTTTCCTGATTAGTTTTGGGGGTTCATAGGTTAAGTATGAAGGGGGGGGGGTTTAATCCTCCCCCCTTATTTTAGATAAATGATTTTTTTCATGCAGAGTTATCCGATTTTCTTCAAACTTTCTATATGGGCTCATTGTGGTAAGGGGCTTCAATGATTAGTTTTGGGTGTTCATTGGTGAAGTGTAAAGGAGGGAAACGGGGGCTACCCCCCCCCCTTAATTTTGATAAATGGGTTTTTCATGCAGAATTATCCAATTTACTCCAAATTTTGTATATACGCTCATTGTGGTAAGGTACTTCCCTGATTAGTTTTGGGGGTTCACTGGTAAAGTATAAAGGGGGACTAACCCCCTTGATATAGATAAATGGGTTTTTTAAGCAGAATTATCCGATTTTCTTCAAATTTTATATATGTTCATTGTGATAAGGCGCTTCTCTGATTAGTTTTGGGGGTTCTTTGGTTAAGTATAAAGGGGGGACGGGGGGCTAACCCCCCTTAATTTAGATAAATGGATTTTTCATGCAGAATTATCCGATTTTTTCAAATTTTGTATATAGGTTCATTGTGGTAAGGCGCTTCTCTGATTAGTTTTATGGGTTCATTGGTTAATTATAAGAAGGAGAAACGGGGGATGGTTCCCCCTCTTAATATATTGTTGATTTCTTCATTTTTTGAGGGCTTATTTCAAATTCTTTGAAATAAGAATATAATTTACAGTTAGTGTGAATAGCCTGTGAGTTCAATGCCGTCAGTTTAACTGGGCAGTTTTCTTTTATTTGTCCTGTATCCAACTGACAAATTTAGATTTTCTTCTCTGAGTTCGACTGATGAATTTCACAATTTTTCTCCGCGACCAACTGAAAAATTTCACAATATTTTCTCGCGACTGATTGATGAATTTTGCGATATTTTCTGGCAAGCCATCGACGAATTTCGCGATATTTTCCTTGACCAACTGACAAAATTTGTGAATTTTTACGTAACTGACTGGCAAATTATTCGGTTTCTTCTGGCGACAAATTGATGAAATTCACTATTTTTTTTCTTGCACCTCACTAAAAAATTTCAAGATTTCTTTTTCTGCAACTGACTGAAGAATTTTGCATTATTTTCTTGCAACTAATTAGAAACCATTTTTTCCCGCAACTGATCGACGAATTTTGATTTTTTTTTCTCTATGAACATAGACAATAAGAACTTCTAATAAAATAGCCTTTCGAAGAAGAAAATCGTTTCTCGAAAAATGTTTCAAATACAATGTCTGTGCAGGACAGTTGTATTAGTTCTCCTACTTCTTCAAATCGTCTGCTTGACAGCCATCGTCTGGTAGGTATAATAGATTTATTCTATGGTATTTATCTGTATTGTTGTTTGTAGATGGCATTACATTAGCACAGTTGTACACTGGCTGCCATGTAGGTTCCAAAGTCGCAAATCAATATTAACACTATTTCGTGAGAAGTCCTTATCTACTTCTGTTCATGCGTAAGACGAATTTCATTATTTTATTCCCTCAACCAATTGACTAAATTAACCATTTTTTCCAACAACCAATAGACGTATTTAAAGACTTTCTTTTCCTGTAACCGAAAACCGGGAGAAGAACAAAAAAGGGCAGTAAGAGCCACTGGTTGCTGCACCCTGTCAAATTGGCCTAGAGTCAGCACTAAACAAAAATGAGATCTGCAAAAATCTTATTACTTTTACGCCTTAAGGTAAAGGAGTAAATCTTTTTAATACTTGCGAAGGAGTAAAAGTGTACCTTGTGAAAGAGGCTTCAGCATCCTAAATCAAATAAAATCTAAATTCGAAAATTCATTTGACAACCTAATTGTTAAGGGTCCCTAACATTTGGTGGAACTTGAAAAATACACTGCATATATAAAATTTAACTTTCTTCCCTTTTTTATAATAAAAATAAACATTTTACACAATCATTCTGAGTTGACTTAATTTTTTCAACGGTATTTTGTCATGCCTGCATTAATGTAATTCTTTAAATAGCACGTAAAATAATAGTGGGGTTTAAAGATGACATTTTCAGGAGGTTTTCCTGTTCAGAGCAGACAGGAAGCGAGGATTATTTTAGGATTCATTCATAATGACTGCAAAAGCACATTGGTACGATGTTTGATGGTGTTAATTAACAAAAGTGTCCAACTATAAATATTTGGATAATATACAATATTCAGAAATTCTAAAAAACATTAAATGGCGGAAACTTTAACCAACTTTTCAAAACAATAATTACCTTTGGATGAATTCTAGGGTACAGCTAGCCATTTCTGAATATTTGATGTTAAAAATGAAGTAAGAGGCAAACAACATCAGAAATCCATCTAAAAAGTTCTCTATATTATCATTCACTGCACAGCCATCAATGAATAGGATGTAATTCACACTTCTATAAGCATTCCCTACAATACATTGATAATAAATTATATTAAAATTCTAGAATTAAAAATAATTAAAGCACTTTTTCATAGAACATGTAAAAATATTTCTTTATATAAGTATCTGAAAAATATTTAGCCAGGCCAAAAAAAAAGGTAGCTTTTATTATTTTTTAAAAGGTGGTTTACAGTATAATTTGCATTAAATTTGTATTAATTTATTTTTAAGGCATTCCTAAATATTTTTTACAAAAACTTATAAACTTTTATTAATATCTTCAAATTTCTAACTATAAATCACTAGCAGCTCCATGTATGTGTTATTCCTTATTATCTTCATTGAGAAATTATTTATTAAATTTTAACTCATCAAAATGTTCTTAAAATTAGTTATAAAACACTTAAAAATATGCAGTTTATAATTAAAATTCATCACTACATAAAAACCAATTTTGAAAAAAGACTTAAAACCAATAAAAGCCACAGGCATGGCCTTTTTAAATTTTAGCCAGTGTTTTTTTTAACCCCGAGTAGCAGTGCCAGTGGCCCAATAATAGCCATTATTAACATTTATTATTTTATGAAAAATAGGGAAGAGTATGGATTAGAATAACTACTGTGGCAATTAGATACTTTAATCGAAAAGCTTACTAATTTATTTCTTTGTGGAGACATTGAATTTTCAACTGCAATTGAACATTGAAATTTTAAAACTAAAGCATACTAACCACAGGAGATTAAGCACGGTGTTTTGGGGATATCCAATGCAACTGCTTCAGAACAGGATGTTGTAACCTAAAAAAAAAAACCACACACACTTAAAAAAATGAATAGGATTAAGCAAAAAATTTTTTTAATACTTGCTTAAAAATTTATTTTTAAAACTGTAATTTATGTTCAAAGACAACAAGGACTTTTATGACATGCTGGCAAAATGCCCATTTTTTGAATTTACACAGTATAACTTTAATTTTTATACTCATTACAAAATGTACAAATATCTCAAAACAGTACAATTAAATTTTTTTGATTGTTTAATGTTAAAAATTATGACTTTACATTAAAATAGAATTTTTAGACACCCCCTAAAATGACAAAAGGAAGCCCAGATATTCTTAAGGTCCATACTAGGAACTCCATATGAGACAAATTTATTTCCCAATATTGCTTAAATCTATATCTCAGATATTTTCTAAAAAAATTACAAAATGCTAAGCTTAAGAAAGACACTATAAGATTTTTTTTTTTAAATACATGCTTTAGAAGCATTTGATAGTAACATTTTAAGTGAAAACTTACCATAGCTTCTTTAACAATTCCATCAATGCTTTCCCCAAAATATCCAAGGAGTGAGTTTATAAAGGCAGCAGCTGAATCTAAGTTTTCATATTTTAATGCTGCCTCAAGAGAATTTTTATTGCACCCTCGAGGCAGTGTTTGTATACATTGCATTATCTTTGTAGCCTTGCTATTGATGGCAGTTGTGAATCTGTCATGCAGATCGACACCAACTAAAGTTTCAAAATGGTCCAGCATTGGGTATTTATAAAAAATGCATGGCCATTTATCAATAATGTAGGATATATTGGATGTCTTGTTGATGTCGGTCCTTTGGCAGCAATAAGTTTCTTTTGATAGCTGGCGTACAAGAAGTAAATTGCAATGTTCTGGCCCTTTTTGGTGCTCTGATAGAAGTGCTGCTTGTTTATGAATATGGTCATCAGTTTCACAGTCTTCAGAGGAAGGCTGCCAATTGATGCAACCATATTTATTCGATAAGTTGTTATTTTTACTTTCAATTTCGCCAACTTCTTGCTTGCGTTTTACAGAATTTCCTTTTCTGTTCAAATTCTCTAACCTATTTTTTAAACTTTTGAACAGTGAGCTGCTTCCATCACCAATAATATCCCCATCAAGACAGTCTTGAAGTGATGGATACTGTGCTACCATTTTTTGTGCTATTGTTCTTATCGCTCGTATGCCAGGAAGAACCGTCACCTTTCTTATTTCATCTACCACGATAGCTATCATTACTTTGCGCTGACGAGGATCAGGCCTAATACTTTTTTTCAATGCTTTCGTCAGTTGAACTGGCATTTTTCCCCACGGGACTTTGAATTCATTTAGCCAATTCGAATTCAATGAAGTAGTAGCAGTACTACTAATCTTGCTTAGTGCATTGTCGGGAGCAGATTGATAGGCTGCACAATCATCAGGTGGCAGTGCACTTTCCTTCTGTTGTTCCATGTTTGCTATAAAAAAGGGGGGGAAATATTAAGTAAGCTAATTACAATAGAAATAAATGTTAAAGATAACATGCAGCCATGACTAATGAAACCACTATAGAAACCCACAGAAAAAGCCTCATTCCCCTACAAAGGCGAAAGAAAATGGAAATTTCACTATTTCATCAATAATTCGGATACCACAGACTCAGGGGAAAAAAAATTATAAATAACTTTTTTTTGGGATGGGGATCGTGTCCATGCACACACACAAAACTATTTTACAATTTTGACGTTACTTCTGGTCAAATAGATCCAAAGAATCTGACAGAAATAAGGAGGGAAAAAAAAAAAAAAGGGGGGGGGAAGGTTTCTATTACAATGATATTTTGGGTTCTGTAGACTCAAATAGCAGAAATTTCCAATTTTCCTAAGGTTCTGCAAACACAGGGCTTGAATTTGAAGGCGTACGACAGGATTCATGCCAAAAATCTTGAAATCCTGCTCAAAAAAATATCATGGCTGGTAGTCTACCACCAGCATATTTCACCATTTTCCAGATAATTTTGCTTTTTGAAACAACGATCAAGGTCGCATTTTTTCCCTGTGATCAATAGACAAATTTTACATGACTGATTCGCAAGTTTCTTTGCTCTTGCGACAGATTGACAAAATTCACAATTTTTTCCCCGCATATGACTGAAATCTCAATTTTTTCTTGCGACCACTTGACAAATTTTAAAATATTTTCCTGCGACTTACTGGTGAAATTCCCACATTGAAATGCGTCAATGTCAAATTTTTTCAAACCCAAAATGGGCAGGGTGCTGTTGCAGCTATATATATATAAAAAAAAAAGACAGGGTCTGCTTTTTGCAGATTTTTTTCCAACCACTCTTACAAGCAGATTTTCTCTTTTGAACTTGTCAGTGAGATGAGCGCACAGCATATGAGCAAAAAAACTGTTGGCTCAGCAAGCATGGAAGCCAGAGAGAGAAAAAAAAATTAGTTTGCATCAAATAATAAGATGTGCACTAAGGGTGCACAGTAGATCATCGCACTAATCTGGATGCAAGGAAGAAGTGTGTCTGCAGCACAGCGGCCGCCAACGAAGGGAAATATCTGCAATGTCCATCTCGAACTTTCTTCTACCGGGTTAAAATTTTTATTTTCACAGTTTTGCGAGAGGGTTTAGTAATTTTAGCAAACTTAAATTTGTTTTAGCATTTTGCTAGAAATACAATTACAGCTTAAATCCTGATGGGTCCCCTTTGAGACCTAGAACAATGTACAGGCTGCACCTCCTTCTCCTCAGGCCTGAAGATAGATAAGTAAATTGCAAATGTGTTCATAATAAGAAAATAATTAATTCACTGTATATTTTCAACTCAATGAAAGGGGGGGGGGTATAATTAAGATTCAAATTTTAACTTTTTATACCTATCTGATCTTAAAATTAATATCTAGTGAGGCGTTCTTCATATTCTGACAATAATATAATAAATAAATATATAAATAATTCCTCACAGCAAAACAAAACATCACAGCATACTATTGATTTAAAAAGTCCTTACCTTTAGGCTGCCAAGCAAGTAATAACTTTCGTTTCTGCAGGGGTTTCAATCCTAGTGGCTGCAGATCTTCATCCTTGACTAACTGTAAGTCTTCAATGCTTTCGATGCCTATATCATCTATCAGAGTGCTTGCAATTTTTTTAATTAGATCTTCTGACGCTGATTTTAACACATCAGCAATATTAGATTTTATTACTTTCTGGAAGTTGTCTGCCATTTTAAATCTACATGTTTCAATAGTATAAAATTAATTGATAATATTAGCAAGAAATATAGTATGATCAGCATGTGAGTCCTTATAAACCACGTAAAGTATATTCAGGATGAAGTAAATAAGTGTAAGCACACAGTATATACATATATTTTAAATAAACTACATGTTTTGTTACTCAAATGGACATTTTCTTCTTTTAAAACAAAGACCATTCTATATATATCTTTCACAAAACTTTACCTTATAAACTATGGATCACTAGCAAAGATTGTCAAGTACATATGTTATATTTACAACATTAATTAAATATCTCATGAAGGAGAAATAGTGGGAGAAATATCAAGAATTCAGAATATATGTGAAAAAAAAAATAAATAGAATTAGTTGTTTAGCTTTATAAGATGGGCAGCAATGCAAACAAACAAGTTGCACCTTTAACTTTAAATAGGCAGAAATCTCTTTATTGATAAATATTTCAAGTATTGAATTAAATTTATCACTTCATAAGGGAAGATTTAATTTTATGTAGGTAAAAATCAAGATTTTATGCATAAAGTTATGTATACATTACATTATTTATATTTACTTTTTCAGTACTTATGTTAAAGCTAGCTTTCAAATTGAAAAGGAAATTATATAAACTTTACATTAGATGTCAGTTATCGGAATCATTGGTTAATATAATTAGCCGCTTTAAGGAATCAAATCGGTGCGAACAAAACAAGAAGTATGTTATTTTTGTCAGATATTGGAATTAGCGATTTAATGGAATCAAAATTGGTGGTACAAATGTGATTTTATTAATCAGCATTTACTGTATAATTATTTTCTGTTTTTAAAATACAAACTATTAATAATTTAGTCTTGTTCCTGTCAAACTGTGTCAATTTTAACTTTCTAAATAAAGGAGAATTTTACAATCATAATATCAATAACAATATCGATTAGTAACAGATATTTTGAATACACCATATGTTTTGTTAATCAAACTGACATTTTCATGGACATTTACTTTTTAAAAAAAGGACATTTATTTATTTTACCTTATTAACTATGGATGACTAGCAACAATTTTTGTTGTCAAGTACATATGGCATACTTACAACATTCATTGAATATCACATGAAGGAGAAATAGTGAGAAAAAATATCAGGAATTGAGAATATAAAAAAAATGAAACAGAATTAGTTATTTAGCTGAATTAAATGGACAGCAATGCAAGCAAACAAGTTGACACTCTTTGCAGTACAAGGCAGAAATCTCATTATTTATCGCAGCACATTGATTAAAAGCTATATGATTGTGGCTCATCATATACAGGTAATTATTTCAGGTATTTAATAAAATGTATTGCTCATAAGGGAAGATTTAATTTTATGTAGGTAAAAATCAAGATTTTATGCATAAAGTTATGTATACATTACATTATTTATATTTACTTTTTCAGTACTTATGTTAAAGCTAACTTTCAAATTGAAAAGGAAATTATATAAACTTTACATTAGATGTCAGTTATTGGAATCACTGGTTAATATAATTAGCCACTTTAAGGAATCAAATTGGTGCGAACAAAACAAAAAGTATGTTATTTTTGTCAGATATTTTCATTTAGCGATTTAATGGAATCAAAATTGGTGGTACAAATGTGATTTTATTAATCAGCATTTACTGAATAATTATTTTCTGTTTTTAAAATACAAATTATTAATAATTTACAGTCTTGTTCCCGTCAAAATGTGTCAATTTTAACTTTCTAAATAAAGGAGAATTCTACAATCATAATATCAATAACAATATTGATTAGTAACAGATATTTTCAATACACTATATGTTTTGTTAGTCAAACTGACATTTTCTTCTTCAAAAACTATGGAGAAATGGACATTTACTTTAAAAAAAAAAGGACATTTATTTAACCTTATTAACTATGGCTAGCAACAGTTTTTGTTGTCTAGTACATATGGCATACATACAACATTCATTAAATATCTCATGAAGGAGAAATAGTGAGAAAAAATATCAGGAATTGAGAATATAAAAAAAATGAAACAGAATTAGTTGTTTAGCTGAATTAAATGGACAGCAATGCAAGCAAACAAGTTGACACTTTTTACATACTAGGCAGAAATCTCATTATTTATCGCAGCACATTGATTAAAAGCTATATGATTGTAACTCGTCATTTACAGGTAATTATTTCAGGTATTGAATAAAATATATCACTGCATAAAAGATTTAATTTTATGTAGGTAAAAATTAAGATTTTATGCATAAAGTAATCATACATTACATTCTTTATATTTACTTTTCCGTACTTAATAATTGACAGTCTTGTTCCTGTCAAAATGTGTTAATTTTAACGTTCTAAATAAAGGAGAATTCTAGTCATAATATAAATAACAATACTGATTAGCAACAGGTATTTTCAATAAACTATGTTTTGTTAATCAAATGGACATTTTCTTCTTTAAAAACCATGGAGAAGTGGACATTTACTTTGAAAAAAAAAAGTACATTTACATTACCTTATAAACCATGACTAGCAACAGCTTTTGTTGTCAAGTACATATGGCATATTTACAACATGATGCACCCAAGTTGCATCACCTATCATTGTAATCTAGGAAATTCGGATCATCTTGACAACATTGATGAATTTTTGTTTGCATTTGTTACAGGTGATGAGCGACCATCTGGAACAAACATGGCGAAGCTGTAAATTGCTGCGTAGAATGAGAAATAATGATGTTTTCTAAATGTTAGTTGATGCTGCTATCTCCTCACGTGTCATTCACAGATTTTCTTGTAAGATTACCTACACAGTGTTAACATTTCGATCATTCATAACACTTTCAGGTCGGCCAGGCTTAGGAGCCAATTATGCAGACAAACATCTTTTTTTGAAATCACCATGTCATCTAAAAATCGTAGACTCAGCAAAACATTTGTCTTTGCAAACTTCTTTCATTAATTTTCTTTTACAGTAGTTTTTGGAGCAGAGCATGCTGATAGATAATATGATAAAAAAAACATCATCATTGACAGTTCTATGCCATTCCATTCTGGTTTGATCCTTTATGATCAAAGAAAATAATCATCATGACCTTTCTAGCAGATTTGGTTTTTGTTGGATTTCTTTCGGAGGCAGAGAATTAGTGTGTTTCCATATATACTTGCTGCAGACTTGGTAAGGAGATTAAAATGATGCACCCAAGTTCATAACTTGTTATTACAGTCTTTAGGAAATTCGGATCATTTTGAAGCATCTGATTCCATTCACAACGTTGGTGAATTCTTGTGTGCATTTGTTCTTTTTATTAAGGTGATGAGGGACCCATCACAACACTTTCAGGTCAGCCAGGCTTAGGAGGCAGTTCTGCAGACAAACGTCCTTTTTTGAAATCACCATGCCATCTAAAAATGGTAGACTTAAACTTTTTTTCATGAACTTAACTCTTTCTGGAGCTGTTTTGCCCAAACAGCAAAATTTTATAATACAATGCATTTCGTTTTTTAACTCTGAATCGCTCATTTCCATTTCTGTAGGGCAAATAAAAATTCTTTAAACAAGTTTGAAACTAGGAAAATAAAATTGTCTGCTTCATTTAGAATATTTATTAACGTACAATAAACAGTTTGAAACAATCACCTGGAGTTTTATTTTTTAGTTTCGCGATGTTGCCACTGCTTAAAAAAAATAACTCTCAGTTTTTATAGAATGCCCTTTGTGTACATATATATATATATTTCACTGGCACCCGGCTAACTGAAAAGTACCAAAAATTCTTTAGAATGATTCACAAAATGCATGGTGCAAAGGAACATGCAATTCATTTTCTATTTGATAGACTGGCAGTGGGTAATAGTCTAATAAATCATCAATTTTGATGCTTATGATGTTTTCTGTTTCATCAATGATGCTATAAATCCCCATATCCACTGAAAGAGTTGCATAAAATTTACGAACAGCAAATAAAACTAAACAGTTCTCCTTTATAAATATCATTAATATTTTTCCTATTTCCAAATGGTCTTCAGTTTTTCTTAAAATGACATATAAACCCTTCTTGTATAACGTACCTTTGAAGGTAAGTTTGTATGTTATAACGGTATTTTCTGGTTTTAAGTGATGTTCTGCTACAGCACGCTGCACATCATCATTGTATAAATCAGAATGGAATGGCATAGAACTGTCAATGATGATGTTGGAAAATCTATTTCCTGCACTTATATACGCTTGTTTCAACTGATGCCGATTTGCAAGAGTAGAGCATAAATTCTTAAAGTTTTGAGCTACTCTGGTACATTTCTTAAAGAAAGTATGTTTTGACTCAAATCTTAAAGTTGAAACTTGCATTAATGGGCCAAACTGATATATAAGATCAGGATAATGAAGCAGATAATGGTGCTTAGGTTTTAGTGATTTGTCTGGAAAAGAATCTCGTCTCAAGGCTATATAGTCTTCAATCACTAATTTTAAATAGGCTATCTGGCAGTCCATAATCTTGGGTGCACATACAATTTCAACAATTTCACGTAATTGTAAGACAAGTGTCCAAACGTTTTCATTAAATCTTCCCTTAAAAGAGTGCAAAATTAATGGAAACAATTTCAAAAGGCACCAATTTTGAACAGCATGGCCATGTAATTTCTCACCAACTGAATTTATAGCATTTGGTTTATTCCGGGAGTCATTTTCAAGGTACTTAAAACTTGAAACCATATAATTTAGTTCTTCATACGTAAACAGTTTTTGAACCCGTACAAAATATTCTACATACAAAGCCAAATCATATGAAAGGACACCTTCAAAAATATCATGAGCAAGACATGGTGGCAATCCCGGTTGGCAAACATGATAATATTTCAACTGATTCAAAACAGAATTAAATTTTATTCCATTCACACTTGAATCAGTAATGGATGAAACAGCAGAATTATAATTATCTGGGTTGCGCTTTGTACCAATTGTTAAGGGATTTGCATAAAATTCCATTGAAGTTATAAGGCAATAACGACAAAAATAATGGCAATTAAAATTTTCTAAAAAACCGCCAATGCCATGAGATCCTAAATTATCTCCAATAACAGCATACAGTGCTCCTTTTACATTTGGTTTATCTTCAATAACTGCAATACCATTGTCTTCAATGTCCTTCAGATCAGATATCAAATGTGAAAAAATTTTATCTTGCCCAAAATATCGGAGATCATTTTCCTTACAAAGTAAGACTAATTGAATATTATTGATATTCAAACGACAGTGTGGCTCTAAATCTCCCAGCGTTAAATATACAGCCAGTATTTTATATTTTTTCCTGGCAGATCCCAAGGGATTCACAACTTCAAATGCATCTGTGTAAAGGATAATTTTAAGAGAATCTGGAAAGTTGTGAAATAGATCATGGTTTCTGAATATTTTTCCATTGTATATATCTGTTAACTCTCCAGTTTTTACATTATTATCCGAAAACGATGCATGTTGTATCTGAACAGATTTATCACTGAACAAGCTTTTCAAGGTTTCTTTTAGTGGCACGTAGTATGCATAACAATATCTCTGATATTTATTTTTGCCTAGATATATTTGAAGTGGCTCAACATAGCAAAAATTACTTTTATAATAATTCTTGCGTATGTGATCACTTCTCAAAGATGTTAAATTAAAATGAGAAAACATGTCACTCTTTTCTATTATTCCAATAACGCCTTCAAACTGTTCCTGACTGAGGGATAAATTTGATACAGACAATTGATCTTTAATATAATTTAAATCAAAATCTTTCATTGTTTGATACTCATTGATTATCACTTGAATTGTTGACAATGGTATGAAATATTCAATTTGAAGTTTTAAATAAAACAATGCCAAATTTTTCTCTAAATTTTTCTTTAAGTCTTGATTAGAGTCGAAAATTGATGGAGATTCTTTTTCTGAACTCACAGAAGGGAATTCTTCAATGCTGTTCGTTTCTAAATTTGATGGGGTGACATGATCAGAGACAGCAAGTTCAGATTCATCAGCAGCTTGTGACAAATAAGATACCGATACAGTTGAAATATCTTTGCCTTTGCCCATGTGCTTTCTATGTAAATGACTGGCAAAACTGGACTTGTTACTGAAAGCTGATCCGCAATCAATATATGGACATTCCATGGATACACCTGCTGCCATATGAGATTTAATATCTCTAAGAAGACCTGAGAGATTATCAAAACTATTTTTACAGTGTAAGCATGTTAACACAGCTTTTAATGATTTGGACTTCGATGACATGCACGCATGGTTGCGATTCATGTGGCACTTAAAAGATGTATAGTTTTTAAAAAACCGATGACATCCTGCTACTGGGCAAGGGAAATTCACATTGTGAATATTGCGATGCAATACAAAATGCTTTGTATATCCAATGAGCGATGTTGAGGAGAAAGAGCAATATGTGCATGGAAACATCTGCAATATAATTTATAAATTGAGTTTCCAATAAATACTCAACAAACATAACATAAAACTTATTGTGCTATAGCATGTCACCGGCATTCCTGTAATAAAACAGGCCTCTTTACAAAATTCCTCTTAATAAAATAGGCCTTCACAAAATTTCTCTTAATAAAACAGAACCCACCACAAAATTCCTCTTAATAAAACAGAACCCTTCACAAAATTCATTTTAATAAAATAGATTCAAAAAATTCCATTCTATAAAATCATACTCTTCATTAATTATTTTTATATTGTTATGTTTTAAAATGAGTAATTTGTAAACAAAACAAATTCACCAGAAAGGAAAATTTTATAAGACTAAGATATTAAAAAATGCTTAGTTCGAATAAGTAACTTTGTGCCTTTCGTTACAATGGGGATGCACAACCTGTGGCTCGCGGGCCAAAAGTAGCCTGCAATGGGTTAACTGGTGGCCTGCGGAGACCCTAACTGTCAGCATCTCCAGAAATTGCAAAGTTCGGAAATTAATGATGAAAAAAATTGCAAATTTTGTCCATAAGTCACAGGAAAACATGAATTTCGATGATCAGGTGCATAAAAATAGAGAATTTAGTCGATCGGGCACTTAAAAATCGTGAATTGTGCGCAACCCGATTGAGAATGTACAAAATATCAGGAATTTAGCCAATCTGGCGAGGAAAAAAATCAGGAATTTAGCCAATCGGATGCGTAAAAATCAGGAATTTAGCCAATCGGATGCATAAAAATTGTGAACTTTGCCGATCAAGTGCAAAAAAAATCACGAGTTTAGTCAATCAGGTGTGTAAAAATCGTGAATTTAGCTGATCGAGCCTGCAAAATTCTTGAATTTTGCCAATCGGATGCACGAAAATCGGGAATTTTACCGAACAGTGTAAAAATTTGGAATTTCGCCGATCGGGCGGGGAAAATTTTCGATCAGGAACGGACAAGTTTTAAAATTTGTAGATCGGGCGCATAAAAATAGCAAATTTAGTCGATCAGGCGTGTATAAATCAAGAATTTTTTCCGACCGAGTGTGCAAAAATCAGGAATTTCGCTGATCAGGCACGTAAAAATTGAGAATTTTGACGACAGGGTGCATAAAATATCCCGAATTTAGACAATGCGGCGCGAAAAAAAAAAACTGAAATTTAGTCGACGGTGTGCATAAAACTCAGGAATTTTCCCCATCAAGTGCATAAAAAGCACGAATTTCAACACTCGGGTGCGTAAAAATCATGAATTTAGTCGATCGGGTTCATAAGTCTCTAATTTAGCCGATTGGGCATGTAAAAATCTTGAATTTAGCTGATCGGCGGTTAAAAATCTGGAATTTTGCCCATTGGGCGTATAAAAATCGTGAATTTTGCCTATCGAGGACGTAAAAATCGCAAATTTAATTGAACAGGTCAAATAGTGTGGTGGCCCTCAACAAGCCAGTCATTTTTGTGAGCGCCCCTCCTCTTATAAAAGGTTGTGCACCCCCTATGTTACAAAGTATTACTTTTCACAAAAATAGGGTTTATGTGTCAATCACAATATCAATATTTTAGATAGATGTTTTAAAATACTAAAGGTTGGGGAATTACAGTTGCCAAATTGGGAGGTGTGTGTATGGGGGGGGAGGGGGTGTTTAGAAGGATAATAAAAACTGAAAAAAAAAATTTTTTTTTTTGGAATAGGTTTGCATAGATTCGTGTAATTCTCACTATTTTTAACAGTTAAACTCCCCTAAACTGCTTGATATATTATTTGTAGTAATTATAGCATTACAAATATAAAAGAAATGATACTGTGGATTGAATGTTTTAAATAAATAAATAATTTCAAATAAAACTGTAGAAGTGATGTTTGAGGCCAGATAGCTGCAGATTTACTAGTTTCATTGCTACTATAAATTTAATTATTATTATTATTATTATTATTATTATTTTGTCGCAGGTGAATAAGTAAACATTTAAGACAGAAAATAGATTTTTAACAACTTCTGCATTTACTTTTTTTTCAGAGAGGGGATTGAACCCTTCTTTTCTTTATGCCCTTAAACAATATTCTCTGCTTCCTGATTTGTTTTATAGAATGCCAGATTATAAAATATGCAAGGCAGAATTATAAAAATAATTTGATTAAATTATAATAATATTAATAATATTAATAATAATTTGATTATTTTTTAAAAATAATTTGATTAAAATATTGAAAATTTTATTAACCACAAGAAATTAATTAAAAGCAGCTATTTATAAAAATTTTGGTGTTATTACATACTGGTAAGTGCAGTTTAATAATTAAATTTGATTACTTGAGTCTTCAGTTCAGTCAAAAGATTTTATGCATTATGAATATTACTGAAATTTCACTTTTAAAAATATCTACATGGGGTGTCTATTACTGGAAATTGACTAAATAAGGATTCCAGTAATGGACATGTCTTAAAACCTTATAAATAAATTAAATTTTGTAAATGGTCCTAGTACATAAAATTCAAAGTTTTCTATTACTACCAAAACAAAAACATGCTTTTGGCAAGAAAATAAAGAATATGTAAATTTATTAAAATGAAGCCAACTTTTAGCATGTTCATTAAGATTTTCATTGAAAAACAATAGATCTTTGAATTATTTTTTGCCTTCTGATTGGTTTGATTAGAAGTGTCTCAGCAATAACCCAGATTATAAAACATACAACGGAGAGTTGTGAAAAAAGTAGTAAAATTGTTATTGTTTATTTTTTTATAAACCAAAAACATTAAAGGTCATGTCCATTACTGGCACATCTATCCTACAATAAATTTAACAAAAAAAAAAACTTTTACTTTCACAAAATGAACTCCAAGGGGAAAAAAAAAAAAATCAGTATCGACCCCTAGATAGGATTTCTTATGAAATTATTTTTTTTTAAATACACTAAAAAAAAAAAATAATAATAATTTAAAATTAAAAAATTAAGTGTTAAAAATTTTGAAATTTTTTTTTCTTCAAATTAAAAATTTTAAAATAATGTTTTTAAAATGTTTTTGAAAATATGATGTTTTTTGTAATATTATAAACTTTAAATCCTGAAAGTTTTAGAGTGGGATCTCAATGGGACCAGCAGTCATGAAAAAAATGTTTAAAATTAATAAGACTCTTTAACACAATCATGAAGTTGGTGAGGTGCCAACTTTAAATACCAGCCCCAACTGGTGTTTAACGTTTTTTTTTTTTTTTTTTTTTTTTAAACATAACTGTTGATCCCATTGAGATCCCACTTTAAAACTTTCAGGATTTAAAGTTTATAATATTACAAAAAATAATTTTTTTTCAACATTTAAAAAAAAAACCATTTTAAATTAAATTTTTTTTAACCAAGCATAGTCAACTTGCATATCAAATTAAACCTTATGAAAGTATCTTTAAAATGAGGGGTCAAACAACTCTACACCTGATAGAACTAGAGAAATTCAAAAATCAAACATTTATACAAGCCAAAAAAATGATTTTGTATAAAAATTTACTGGGATAAAAAAAAAATCGAAAGTATATTATAATTTCTATCATCAGGGAAAATGATTCCTTAAGTTTCAATAAAATCTGAAATGGTCAGATTGAGTCACTGGTTGATTTGGCATGGAATGACCCTTAAATTAATATAATTTAATCTCTTACAAAGTAAAATTCTAAGTAATGGGGTTGTTAAAACTATTCTTTATAGTTTTGTGCAAGAGGAACACATTATTTTTAAGACAGCAAACTTTAAAATTTCTTACTTGCTTCACATTTCCAATTAAAAAAATTATGTATTGTCTGCTTTAAAATAATTTCTTACAAAATTACTAACAAACTTAATAATAAAAAGTGATATTTAAATAAATCTTTGCTAAAAGAACGTAAAATAAAAAAATAATAATAATAACAAGACGATTGTGATTGAAAAAATATGAGAGAATTAGATGATAATTTGGCCAGACATTTTTCTCACACTAACAGAAAAATCTACTCCCACCACTTTTTCTAAAATATTTTAAAAACATATATTCCTCTTGCTTCACCTGACCGTATTCTAATAATAGTACTCGGGGTTTTCTTTCGTATTGTTCCATCGCGAGACTCCTAACCCTAGTGCGAAAAAGATTGATATCTAAAAATTGTTTTCAGTAATAAAAATATATGTTATTTAATATCCAAAAAAGTTATTTGGTAATGTTTGCTAGCTGAGTATGAAATGATTCCTGATATAATGATTTCATTACGTAATGTTTAAATTAGATTTATGGTATACAACCTACTAAACTATAAAATGCGGTTTCCTATTTCAAGGCCAGAAAAAAATAAAACGTGAAGCACACATTGCATTTTTACCTGTTTTTAAAGCTTTACTTACTTTGTTAAAGACAAAAGAAGAAGTCGCTTTAAATATTTGGTTTTATAAAACTTAGCAAAAGAGAGTAAAACAGATCAAGCAAGATGTGAATCGCGTGAATCAAGGATTCATGGGTAGAAGCGTAGAGGTAGAAACAAGCGAAGCGCGGGAAGAAATAGCGGTTATGCGTTACAGTTAACTTCCTGTCTGTCAACCAAAGAAAGCTACAGTACATTCAACTGTAAACGAGTGTGACTGCGAAATGAACAGCAGTTTGTATCGTAGAAATGTCGTTTTTTTTTTACAGTGTACAGAGAACATACAGAGATTTACAAAATGTCGGATATGTTTCCGACTAGATGGTAATTTCTTAAATTGGATTTTCAAATGTGTTTTGCGTTTTCCAAATTGTTTACTCAGTTATCATCTGTCATCTTTATTAAACAGGGAAGTTTTGTTACACTTTTTTGGATGTGTTGGAAAGTATATTATAATCTATGCTTGATGCATGATTTGCATATTGATGCATGTATCAAAATCATGCGAAAAAAACCTATATTTTGGGTTTAAAAAAACTGTTTAATGCACTAAAAAATTTACTCGGAAATACTTCCGGAAATAAGTTGCAGAAAAAGAAAATTTGTTTTTATAAATGCTTCTTTAAATCTCAAAAATATAGTTTCTGGGCTTTCTAAAGTTAAAGAACGCTTTTAGGAATCATTAGTAACTCGGAAGTGGTTATTGTATGTTTCTGTTCGAGTTATATTATGTTTTCCTGCGATGTTATATCTGTCCTTTTTCCCTGTGTAGTTAAAAATTATATTTTGAAAGAATATCTTGAGAAAATAGAAATATTCTTTCCATTCACTTACAAATGCAATATGTATATGTATATATTAAAAATACATGTAATTAGATTTATTTATCCTTGAAATGGATAAAAATGGTAGTTTTTCTTTGTGAGCATAAGCAAATGAGCTTGACAGTTGGTATGCATTCGCAGTCCCTGATTCCGGACTCCTTAAATTCCGAGAAAATCCCAGGCAGGCAAATAAAAGGGTGTAACTCTCCCTTTCCCCAGAAAGGGACCTTTGTCCTTCTTTTGTGATGACAATGGGGAGCTGTGGAATTCAGTAAATAAGGAGAATGATGCAATGTTCAACCATCTGTTTTAAAAATAAATGAATAAAAATAAATTACTTTCCAAAAGAAATCGTTTTCTCGTTACCTTCAAATTTACTTTGAAAGAAACCTAAAATAAATGTTAGGTTAATAAAAGGGTAAACTTCAAGCAGCAATAAAAATGTAAATAAAGAAAAATTTTAATTAAAAATGACAATTTGTGAAAATTTTCTTTTAACACAGTTACTTTTAGAAAGCAACTGAAATTTAGCTCACACTATCGCTGATATCTTTATTGATTTTCACTGTTTTTTTAATGAATTTACTCTATAGATTTGGCTTTCAAATCATGAAAAGAATAATTGGTATTAGTTCGCCCATTCACACTTCAAAATTATTTTATAGAAATGTTTTAGAATGTATAGAAAAATTTTAATTAAAAATGACAATTTGTGAAAATTTTCTTTTAACACAGTCATTTTTAGAAAGCAACTGAAATTTAGCTCACACTATCGCTGATATCTTTATTGATTTTCACTGTTTTTTTAATGAATTTACTCTATAGAGTTGGCTTTCAAATCATGAAAAGAATAATCGGTATTAGTTCGCTCATTCACACTTCAAAATTATTTTATAGAAATGTTCATATTTCATCAAATATATATATTTATATTATAATGTTGTTTCTACTTTACTTAGGGCCTGGTTAACAATTGAATCTAGGGAAAGCAAGGTATTATTTTGGGGTCCTCTTTCATTTGGAGAAATTTTTTTCTTAATTCTTTATTCATGAAAACTTACCAATGATACTAACATTATTACCGGAAGTAGCTTAACCGAGGTCGCATATATTTCATTAAACAGCTTTTTTGTATACCCTTATACTCTGTAAATACTTCAGATATATTTAGTACATATAGAGGTATGCTCAATTTCCCGGGTTGCTTCTAACAGAAACATCAGGATGCTATATGATTTATTAACATCCTATTGGTGACATTCATATTTCCCTGTTAAATAAGTTGCGTGAACTGCAGGGTTTTCCTCTTGGATTAAGCAAACTTTCTTTTCCAAAACTATTAAAAATATAATGTAAAAAAAAAAGAAAAAAAGAAAATGTAAAATAGAGGGCCATTTTCACAGTGATTTTGGATGCCCTTTTAAATTTTAGAGGAGAAACATGCGCTTCACATGTTTTTTTTTTTTTTTTTTCGATAATCAAGCCCTGATTTCAGCGGAATGTGAGAAGCGTCATAACTTTTACTACTCCCCACTACCCAGCACTGTTAAAAATAAATCCGTAAATTCACGGTAAAAGTACTGGCAGCGAAGTTGCCGGACTTTTTCCGTTCCGTTAGTAGATTTTCCGTTTTGAAAAATACAAAAAGGAAAATCGCCGTTTGCAGAAGCGGTAACTTCCCGTTAACGCTCTCAGAAATCACGGAAATATTCCTCGTAGAACTGACAGAAAAGGACATTTTCCGTTTTACATAAACTCGGTTTAAAAAAATCTTGACATCTCACTTGGTGCTGCCATCTGTCGACATTGCGGGAGTATTTACTATCTGACATACGTCAAGAACAGCTTTTGGTCGACATTGGGTTTTGAACCAGGGGTGATAATGCCTCGAGTCCAGCGTCTTGCCGGTTTGACCAGCGAGCGCTTGCTAGATTAGCAGTTTGAACGGATCATTTGGAAATTCTCAAAATGGCGGCTTAGAACAGACATAATTTGGGGTTTAGAAGCTTGGTAATTTTGAAGTTAATTGCGAGGAGATTTCGTTATGAGATGATGTTGATGTTTTTAAATTGTAATATTAATACAAGATAAAAACATGAATTATATATATTCTTAACTTGATTGTTAGATGTAAAATATGAATATTATATTTGAATTAAATTCGATAAAAAATGTTTGCTTGTTTAAGAAAACGATTTTTTTTTCCAACTATTATATATTTTTTAAATGTGTTCGCTTAGAATATATTTTCAGTGCGAGTACTTTTTATTACTTTAAAAACTAAATTGCGAATAATTTTAAATGAATGAGAAATATATTATTTTCTTTTTATTTGAAAGCATTATTTTTGTATGTTGCTTTTTTGAGTAAAATAGATTTTTTTTTTCACTTAATTTAACTATTATATATATATTTTAATCTGTTTGTTTAGAATATATTTTAAGTGCGAATATTTTCTTATAACTTTAAAAAATAAATTGCAAATAATTTTAAAAGAATGGGAAAATTATTACTTTTTTTAATTCGAAAGTACTATTTTTTTTTTTTTTTTTTTTTTTTTTTTTTTTAAATAAACTCGAAATTTTAATTTATTAAATTTTTAGTTTTTCTGTGCAACAACATGTCAGTTTTTTAAACATTGAAAATAAATATGCAGCAGATAAGATAACGGAATATCTCCGTTATCCCCTTTTGTCTCCGTCCGTTCCGTTGTTTTCAGGAAATATGAGGAAATTTTCTGTTTTTTAACGGAAAATACCCTTTTGTCGCAAAAAAGGACTTTTTCTGTGAAATTCAGGAAAAAAATACCCGTGAATTTCAGATTTTTTTTAACAGTGAGGTGTATTCGCAGGGATTACTGAAATTAGAGAAATACCGCAAATCGTTTTAAGGTGCTAAAAAGTCATTAGTACACCTGTTTAAGGGAGGATAAATTTTCAGCTTTCATGTGAATGCGGCTAAAAGAAATGCTTGTTAAAACGGGACGGTGGAAAAAATGAAATTGTCTTTTATTATTATTATTATTATTATTATTATTATTATTATTATTATTACTTTAAGGAATACATTCTTTAAATTTATTTTAACGAAGGACAAATAAAAAAGGATTCATAATCTTTTATTTTATTTTTTTTATAAAATGCTTATAAATGTTTCTGGGTGAAGAAAATGAAATAGTTGTCCTTTTTTTTTTTTTTTTTTTTTTTTAACTTGACAGAATACATTCTTTGAATTTATTTTAAGGAAGGAAAAATAAAATAGGATTCATAATCTTTTATATATATATATATATTTTATAAAGTGCTTATAAATTTTACTGGGTGAAGAAAGTGAAATTATTATATATTTTTTTAACTTTACAGAATACATTCTTTTGAATTTATTTTAAAGAAGGAAAAATAAAGTATGATTTTTTTTTTGACAATATGCTTATAAATTTTACTGTAATTAAACATATTTACAAAAAAAAAAAAAAAAAAAAAAAAAATCTTGTAACATCTTTTAATTTAATATCCAAAAGTAGTGCATATGTATGCTCTGAATATTTATAGATAACGCTTAATAATGGAGTCACAATCATCAAGTAATTTTCAACACACACTCATAAAAGTTTCAGATATTTTAATTCAAATTCCATTCAATTGGAGACTATTATTATTACTCGCATCCATAGCTTTACAAATTTGAGAAAATCTGGTAGCCAGATTAAAATACTAATCGCCAGTCATCCCCGTCATTGATTAAAATAAAACACAATATTTTTTTATGAATTAATTGAGAAAAAATAATAACAAGCATAGTTTAGAATTATTAGTTACATAGTTTAGAATAGTACATAATTTAGAACGATAATATAAAATATGTTTTCTAATGAAACTTATATCACTTATAATCACTTATATTATGTTGACAACTTATATAAACACAAAAATCTGATTTGAAACTTGAGCATTTTTGAGAATTGTATACAATTTTAGATGCCACAAAGCCACATGCCATTGACACTATTTCTTGACACTCTCCCCCAACATTCTAACCACGTGACATATACTAGCTAGCTATAGCTGAAAAGAATGGTGTTTTCTGTGTATGAGTTGGAAAAAGCCTTTCAAATTTAGTTCTTCCATTAAAAGTACGAGAGAAGAGGAAGGTCACCGCTTGCCGAGCTCGAGTAGGGGAGGGGGAGATAAAAATGCAATTTGTGCTACTTTCTTATGTCAATTTTTTTACAGAAATCACCCCGAAAGATTAAATAACTTGGTCACCAGATGAAAAAACTTGGTAGCCAGTGGCGATCTGGCGACCGTATTTGTCAAGCCCTGCCCGCATCTAATATGTAAACGGAGGAAAATAATTGTTTTGAACCTGAATACGAATACATGAATGTTTTATATGCATATTAATATTAGAGTTTTCAAGAGTATGGGCATAAGGGCTTTTTCATATGAAAGGAAATACAAAAAAATTAAAACAGCCAAGAAGTTCCTGAAATAGACAATGTTTTTTAGCAACTGAAAAGTTCTTTTTCTGTTCGTCCAGTGAATTTCTACATTCCCCTTGCTATTGTTAAACCTATGGGCGTAGGATACATCCGTATATTAAAAATATCTCCTCAGGAAATTAATATTTTTAACTTCTGTTTTCTGTGTACACATCTTAAACGATGTATATTTTTTTTCTTAGTTGTCAAATTTCTTTTAAATATAGACTTTATTTTATGTGAAGTGTTAAAATCTTATTCAGTTTCGCTAAGATTTTAACACATAAAATTATAAATTAAGCACATATTTTAAGATGAAGCACAATTTTAGAGGAGAAGCAGTACTTCGCGTGCCTTTTGGATAATCAGGCCCTGACTGTCCTTTGTCTTGTTAAATTAAGGCGTTAAATTTAATATAAACAAAAACATACGAAATTTTCTTGAATTTTTTAAAGAAACCTTTATATGTCAAAGGATATAAGTGCTATTCCTACACAAATTGACACACCTATTGTATATTATTGGCAGAGTCATGTGCTGCAGCTACAGAACATTTCGAACATTTTATTTTACAGAATGATCCCAAATATTATTTATTTTTTCAATTTGATTTTAATCTCTTAATTGTCCTAGTGATCAATCCTTCATTAAAAAATATGAGGTGAAACGTGTTCTTTATATTCCCGAGGTTCTAGAAAAATTCGTCAATTACTTCTCAGGTTATTCGACAAAACGTCTGAAATCGAAAGTGTCCGATAACTTTGGCCACACACACACACACACACACACACACACACACACACACACACACATATATATATATATATATATATATATATTTCTACCTTTCAACGAAATAAAACTCTACTTAAAATTTTCATTCTGTTTTTCGTTCCACCTCCCTACAGCTCAGAAATATCCCACAATAAAAAGGTTATCTGTGTAAACAAACAAAAAATAATCATCGAATACTTGCTTTGGAAATAATTATCTTTGCCATTATAAGACAATGAAATTACTTCCTCACCCAGCTGAAATTTTATTGGTCTATAACTTAAATTTCTAACCTTTTTTGTTTAGTTTTTTACAATAGGAGAATAATAGCCACTTTATAAGATAATCGCCGAAACTAAATGGGTGGGTGGGGGTGGGGGGAAGGCAAGCGAGGAATATGCCTCAGGCGAAGAGGGCGTCAAATGAAGGTTTGGTTTGTCATTTGATACAAAACATGTCATGAAATTTGGATAATAATGTCTTGCAGCCGGAGAATTCACAATAAAAACTGAGCCAAGTACATGACTATTAACAAATAGATAAGAAAGGGTCGTTTATAAAAACAAGATAGCAAATAAATAATAAAAAAAAGCCATTCTCCTAGACACCTACGCTATTTGCGCATCGCGGAAATCACTTGTTGTATAGGAAAAACACATTCCAAGGTCACGATCCAGCAATGGTCATTTCGAACGATTCCCCCGCACTTCTAGTAGGTGAAAAAATTCTATTATATCTGTTATTATTTTAAAATCGCTGATTAGGGGCCGTTCAAGTATTACGTAAGCAGTAAAGGGGGAGGGGGGGGGTCCAGAGTCTGCTTATTTTCTCTGACAAGGGGGAGGGGGGGGGGTCACGACAGTTCTTACGTAAGCATTAAACAATGATTTTGGTGGTTTAAACAATGGTTTGTTTAATGCAATAAACAACAATATATTAAAACCATTTTGTATTTTTTGATATCACAATCCCTATATGCCTATTTATATAAATTTGTATGATTAATAATGTAATTTATTGGTAACTTTTTATCTGTCAAGAAGTCTTGATGTATAAACTGTCATAAAATCTTACGTAAGCAAAGGGGGGGGGGGGCTAGCATTTGCGTATATTTTCTTACAAGGGGGGGGAGGGGTACAAAATGACTAAAAATATGCTTACGTAATACTTGAACTGCCCCTTAGCATGAAATTTTCTGACATAGTCTTCAATTAATATTTGCTATTAAATACCAGCTTTAGAGCGAGAGAAAGGGGGAGAGGTACACCTGAGGTTCTAAAAACTAAGGAATGTAAAAATTTACTACTTTAGGAGGAAGGTGGTTATGTCATTTGTAGGGGCTCAAAAAATAATTTCGGGCAAGGCGCCATGGCTAGTAAAACCGCCCCCTTTCCCCTAAAATTATTTCCGTTATTGTAATTCCCTAGGAGTTCACCTGCTTTTGCCTTACTTTACAAACGGCTTGCATTTTGGATGACGCTATTCGATTTCAATGCAACTCAAATAAAATGCCTGCAATCTGCATGTTTGAGTGAAAATGATTTCGGAAATATGTCAGAAAGTAGCCAGTTATGATTTTGAGCAGAGCTCTAAATTAAAAGTCCCAGAGACTGCCGAACTATAGCTATTAAAAAATGTCATAATTTAAGTTCATTGCATTTTAAAAATTTCTTTTAAATTTGGTTAATTGCCTTTCTAAAAATATTTTATTTTCCTCTCTACGATAATAGAAACATTGGAATTGAAATTTAACATCATAGCAAATCCTAAACTCTGACCATTTAAAAGAGACAGAAAATATGCATTTTTCTTAAAATATAGTTTTTCAAGGATTTGATTCACCTTTTTATTTCTACAACAAATATTATCATAAAGTTTTTACAGTACACATTCGCTCATTAAATCAGGCAGTAACTAGACTAATATGTGCTTTTATTGTCATTAATAACTAACTAAATGGATAAATAAAAAAATAATAATGAAATCTTGGCAAAACTTGAAAAAACAAGAAGAATCTGTGGTAAATAAATTTCTATTTTTATTATGAAAAAAAAAAACATATTTTGGGGTGCGTAAGTGGGGTGCACTAAAGCGCGTAAAATAAGAAAAATACTTGATTAAATTTTCAATAGTTTCCTTAGAAGCTATCATTATTAAGGGCAAAAAACCTCCCGCAGGGCGCTCTGATTTTAAAAGCCATCCGTGCCCCTTAAGATATGCAAATATTATAAATGAATTAAGATGTTTATTACTTCTTTTATGCTTTCCTTTTTTGTTAAAATGTGCCGTATTTTAGTCATACTTTCTAAAATTAAAATAAACTTAAAGCCGTTGTTGTTATTTGATAATACATAGGATCAGTTTTTGGTATTTGCCGATATCTATGCATTTTAATGTTAAAAGCTTCTCTAGTATTTGCCCGCAGTACGATTGGTATAACGACTGTACTTTGTACAAATTACTAAAAACATTCATTCGCCACTCTTTTAATCGATATATATGTGATTTATTACATGCCACTTATACGTAGGATTTTTAAATAAATAAATGTGAAATTTATATTCACAATTTTTACAATTGTGATTTATAGAGACCTATAAGAACAATAAATGACACATGATTTGCAAAATTTTTGTTTTAAAATGCAGTCGAGTGTTAATAATCTTATATAAGATGCCGCTCAGTCTCTCTTTCTCCAAAATAGTAAAGCAAGCTCAGTATAGAGCAATTGAGTAGCTAACCATTGTAAACAATATCCGGTCAATTTATTTTTAGACAAAAAATTTCCTCCAAGTCACCCTTCATATGTATTGCAATGAGAGTATTGTGGTATTGATCACACTCCTTTGATCTCTGAACTTCATGTTTCTGTCTTATGCAAAGTGAGATAATAGAAGTCCAGCTAACGGATCTGGGAATGTGTTTGCTGATTTATTAGTGTTATGTTTTTAAAAAATACTAATACGGTTATGCCAGTTTCAGGGCGTTTGCAAAATCCGTCCCGCGTAACCATTGCGCGGGACGTCAAAAGACCTGATTTTTCTGGATGCACAAATTCTTTTAGCACCATGTACAATTTAATACCTCAATCTAATTGTTAGCCTGCATCGAATGGAATTTAATTGCAGTAAAACCTGTATAAACGAAACCTGCATTAAACGGAAAATTTTTATGATTCTGTCGAAAGTTATACCGTTGTGACAGGTCCAAGATGTTATGAATTAAAGGGGTAGTGTAGAACCTTTAAATGAACCGCTTCCGTAAATCATCGAAATGGATTTTATTACATTCAACACTTCAAATAAATAAAATACAAATTCTTGATTAATAGGATTGCACAACAATAAAATATTTCGGGCTCTTTCAGCTTATGATTCTATATCAGCTAAGTGTCCAGATTTAATAATAGTCTATACTTTCAAAGAATAAACAAAGTCAATGTTCCCCTTCAAAGGTAGGAGCGGGAGTCGAGGGTCGATCTGCTAGTCTGATCCTCCACAAAATATAAAGGGTTACAAATTCTGTCAATCTTCTCCTGAATACGGGAAGGGGATCAAAATAGTCGCTGTTCTGCACAACTAGGGAGTATTCACGCTCGCTTTACAAGTCTTTCACGCAACAATCTCAAAGTTTTTGTTAGAGAACGGTTTGTTAGAGTTCAACAATCACCTGAATGTAGTTTTTCCCCAGAGTGATGACTCGTCTTTTAGGTTGAGAAAAATCTGCAACCTACCTCGAGTACTCTTTACTCTTAACTCAACTAACAGTCTTTTCTTCATCTATCCTCGATGTTATCCCTCAAACAATAAGATTCTCTCCAGCCATCAAAAAGTCTTTCAGATGAGGTAATAAAAAAGTCCGTTATGATAGGTGGGAAAAGGATTTCCCACACACGTTCTCTAATAACTGAGGTCATCTTGGCTCCCATGATACATGGGGCGGGCGGGCTCAACTAAAGGGATTCCATTCAGCTCTCTCCATTCATCTAGCTGTCCCCAAACCTTGAAGTAGTAAGATTGGTGATGATTGAGTAAAACTTTTGAAGTATCCCGGCCGACTTTGTTTTATTTTGGAAGAAAATCCCAAACACATGGGATCTGCCTATACTTGGCTTACAGCTTCACAAAAAAGGGTTTTAGATGAGGTATAGTGAATTTCTCACAAATTTTACATATACCTGTTAAGAAAACCTGTGTTAGACTGAATATTTGTTCATTGCAATTCTGTTTTTACAGGTTTTACTGTTCTTTGTTTAGTAAAACCTGAAAAAATAGAACCTGTATAGAACGAAATATCGTTTTATACGTAAAAAATTCCTTATCCGTACGAAAAGAATATCATAAAATTATAATTTTTCAATCGGAAACATCTTTAAAAATAAATTTTATTTCGGTCTCTAGCGATTCCGCTTTCACTGATTTTACTGCATAAAATTATTATGTATATTGAATACAGTAAAACCTTCTAATCAGAAAGATTCCATTTCAGACACATTAGCATCTTAAAAGCTATAATTGTATTATATGGTATTCTTCCGTAGAAACCAGGATTTTTTTACGTTTAAGATAGCATTATGTTATAGACAGGTTCCGCTTCCATATGATTTGCTGTATTTTTATGTCTCAATTTAAAAGTCACTGTTCCGCTGTTTGTGACAATGGTTCTGGCAACACTAGGAGTGACCCACGTGAAAATAAACGGAAAAAAGAGTAGGGAATTATTAATTTAAATAAAAAGACACGTCATGAAACACATGCATCTAAATTTATAAAAGTCCAGCTTCAGAAAGCCATTGTGATGGATTGAGGATCCATCAGCATATTTCATTCTGATAGGATTAAAATAATCCCAGAATAAAATGGAGTGATCGGTCTTGATTGGCAACTATTATAAGAGGATTATCCTAAAGAGAAGAAATCCTTAGTTATTTTCAAGTAAGATTGAAAAGATTTCATGCTGTGTATAGCCTTGCTAAATGTGTGTAAACTTTATATTTAAGAAGATTAACTCAAGGGGTTTAAAATGTATCAGGAAGGTATTTGTATGAGTGGCATGACTAGAAAAAAGGCATTTCGAAGAACCCTGGATACCAAGGGGTAGGGGGATGGAAGAAGGGTGTTTCAATCAAGGAGGATCAGTGGATTATGCACAGGGGAGGAGGATAGAGTTTTTCGTCACTGAGCAGCAGTCTGGTTTTTGAGTTCTGGAGAGATGGACCTTGTTTTTTTGGGGTTCCTGAGATGTACAAAAATGTCTTGTAAATATCATCTAAATTTTCAGTATCATGTCCTTTTTTACAATTGTGATTTTAAAATAAAACTTTTCGTTTAATACGAAGTGACATGTTTAATTATATGTATGCGATCACGATACCATACCGTGTATGGGGCACGAACAGTTGTTTGCTTTAGCTAATAAACAGTGTAATCAGAAAAAAAGTCCGCAATTAACAATACGACTCTTTTTTAAACATCCACAAACTCATTTCCATTCATATTTGCATCATATTTGCTTGAAAATTTTAAATATTCGCATTCAGGTAGGGGGAGGCCGGACAAAGTGGTCACCCAATATAATGACGTCACCAGAGCACTGGCACTGCGTGGTTTGTAGTCAAACTTTTTCGTTGGATGGCAGTGAGTAACCATACAATTGTTGAACAAGGTGGTTCCATGTTTTATAATTTTAGAGCGGGTTTTCCAGTTTGTGAAGTTTGTGATCTAAGGTAAGTGACGTAAATTGCATACAATTAACAAAAACCTGTTGTACTTGCATTTATTTATTGAATGTGTAAGGGAAGAGCATGTTTCCAGCTTCACATTGGTGGGTGAGTGGTCGATGACTGTTCATTAGTTTCCACTGTAGAACGTATTTTCTGTCGTGGCTCCCAAACGGGCAAAGTGGTCAGAATAGTGGCTGTTTGATTGGATCAAGTGATAAAGGCTGGATCAAGTGCAATGTTTGTCACCTCTTGGCTAATGAGGCCTAATCACTCCGAGAAGAAGATGACGTGGAGATCATTTGCGAAAAATGCAGTGCTTGATTCTGATTTTTAATTTTTTATTTGGGTTTGTCAAACTCTTTTTGGATTTTCATACCATTGTCAATCTTTCATTATATTTAATACGATTTGTTATGACAATAAAACTGTTCTAATCATTTAAATAGTGTTTTCAATCTTTTTACACCTGTAGGGAAAAGTGGGCATGGAGTGCCCACTTTGCCCGTTTGTGTCGGGCAAAGTGGATGTTTTGACCTTTTTTGGAAAAAAACAAATTTTCACTTCCACATTATTATTTCGTAAAAATTATAAAAACCCTTACACTTCTAAGTAGTCACTCTAGATCCATGCAAATTGTCAGTTATGTATATGTATTTTAAGGGGTAACAAAAAATCACAAAATCTTAGGGTAACCACTTTGCCCGCCCTTCCCCTACCTAAGAATCAAATACCGTTCTCCCTTTTCCTACAAATTCCAAAGAGCGTGGTGCAACAAGTGCAGACAGTTTATGTGTAAAAGTCATAATTTATGTGTGATTTTGTGCGTGACTTGTAGCGGACTACTCTACAAAAGCATCCTGTAATTGTCTTGCTTTGGAAATTAAAAGGCGAATTTTGATGTCATTTTCTAAATGTTTAAAAATAACATGTCATTTTCTAAATGTTTAATGTTTTCTAAATGTTAAAAAAGTTTTTTGGAAAACAACTTACATTCTTTTTTTTCAATGTAAGCCAATATTGTAATAAACCCAAAATGCGTAAAATATTGTTTTTTCATTGGAAAATATTTAAATGTAAGCCAATATTTGTTCAATATTCGCATTTGATTGGAATTATGTCTAATGTAAAGCCAATATTTGTACAACAATGGCAGTTCATTGTAGATGTTTTTTCGTCCAGTCTTTATGAATGCGCCTTTATCGAACTGTTCAAAATACGAACAAACTAAAAACGTTTTCTAAAATTTTGTACTTTTTATTTTCGAATGTTGCAAACCAACATAATAAAATACCAATTTTAACCCTTAAACATTTTTTGAAAAAATTTCTATTTATAGTTTTTTTTTTTTTTTTTTTTTTTTTTTTTTTTTTTTTTAACGAAGCTCACTTCGGGTTGAATTGTAGAGATACAGATGAACAGATGAATGTAAAATACTCACTCATCAGAATATTTTCTTCTCTACGACGAAAAATACAAATATTAACCCTTTCAAAAATTCTCGATTCGAAGTTACTTCGCGCCCTCTTTTTTTCTATGCTAAATGTCAGTATTTTAAGACAATGTTTTTACACGTTCTTCGTACAATCGATTTGTATCACGTATAGAAATCTAGAAAAATTTCGGACGATTAGAAGTATTTAAAAAAAATAAATAAAATCTTCAGAATTTTCGTTCATAACGTGAATACGCGGGTGGTCTTTGGTGATGTTTTTAGAAAAAAATGTACAAAAATATTTTCACGAAAATTATAAGTTTGCTTTCAAAAGAATACAGACGAAATTCTAGATTATACTTATCTAGATTTATACTTTTCAGATTATACATATAACTAATAAAAAATTCAAAGAGATCGGACAATAAAGCTATTTTTTTATATTAAACGACTCGACACATTATAAAGAAAAGCGAGAACAAAACACAGCCCTTTTACAATTAAACATGAATATTTTTTCATAAATATTTTACACAGGCTTCAAAACCATTATATTTATAACAATTTCAAAGAGTTTAGACATTAATAACTACTTTTTTAACTACTAAACGAGCCGATGTTTGAAAAAATCATTTTACAAGCGACTTTATCACGAAATATAGTTTTTTTTTCACGAATTTTTTATACAGGTTTTGAAACAATGTATCGTTCATAGAAGTGTTTGGACAATAAGAAATATTTTTTTAATGTTAAATAACTCGTTATCAAAAAAAAAAAAAAAAAAAAAAAAAAAAAAAAAAAAAAAAAGCCGCATAACTTATAAATCTATACAGATTTGATATTTATTAAAGATTATCATACAAAGGGCCAACAATTTGGAAATATTTCCAAAGTTACACTAATATGTAAAATATTGGCGTTTGATCGCAAATATTTCCAATGTAACGCCCATATTGTACAAATGTTGGTGTTACATTGGAAATATTTCCAATGCAACGCCAACATTTGTACAATATTGGCGTTTGATCAGAAATATTTCCAATGTAACGCCCATACTTGTACAATATTGGCGTTACATTGGAAATATTTGCAGTCAAGCACCAATATTGTACAAATGTTCGTGTTAAATTGGAAATATTTGTGATAGAACGCCAACATTTGTACAATATGGGCGTTACATTGGAAATATTTGCAATCAATTACCAATATTGTACAAATGTTGGTGTTACATTGGAAATATTGCCAATGCAACGCCAACATTTGTATAATATTGGCGTTTGATCACAAATATTTCCAATGTAACGCCCATATTTGTACAATATTGGCGTTCTATCACAAATATTTCCAATGTAACTCCAACATTTGTACAATATTGGTGTTTGATTGCAAATATTTCCAATGTAACGCCAACATTTGTACAATATTGGTAATTGATTGCAAATATTTCCAATGTACCGCCCATATTGTACAAATGTTGGTGTTACATTGGAAATATTGCCAATGCAACGCCAACATTTGTACAATATTGGCGTTTGATCACAAATATTTCCAATGTAACGCCCATATTTGTACAATATTGGCGTTACATTGGAAATATTTGCAGTCAAACACCAATATTGTACAAATGTTGGTGTTACATTGGAAATATTTGTGATAGAACGCCAACATTTGTACAATATGGGGGTTACATTGGAAATATTTGCAATCAATTACCAATATTGTACAAATGTTGGTGTTACATCGGAAATATTTCCAATGCAACGCCAACATTTGTACAATATTGGCGTTTGATCACAAATATTTCCAATGTAACGCCAACATTTGTAAAATATTGGCGTTTGATTACAAATATATCCAATGTAACACCAACATTTGTACAATATTGGCGTTTGATTGGAAATATTTGTACAATATTTTCATTTGGTTGGAAATATTTCCAATGCAGCGCCAATATATGTACAATATTGGCGTTTGATTGGAAATATTTCCAATTTAACACCAATATTTCACAAATATTGGGCATTGATTGGAAATATTTCCAATTTCACACCAATATTTAACCAATATTGGCGTTTTATTGGAAATATTTCCAATGAATGCAATATTGGCGCAATATTGGGAAAATATTGGTTGGCTACTAGGGTATATTAGTGAAACAGTCTTAGAAAACATTGGTTAGAGACAATTTACATTGGAATATTTGCAGTGCGTGACAAAATTGTTATATATTCTATATATGAGTAATTAATTTATTTATGAGATTAATAAAATATTTATGAAGGTATATTTACTGTTTCGAGAAAATATTTCTAAAATTTACAACATTCAGAAAAATAATTATTATTATTTTGAAACAAAAAACGCCCATATCCCCTTAATATCAAATTACGTGTATGAATCTTTAAATTTAAAACATTGTAACAATGTTCTAAATCATATTTTGAATAACAGGTTTTCTAAGGAAGTCATCATATTTTTCATATTTTGTTACATATTAGTAAAATCTTATTATAGTAGAAACACATTTAGTTGCAATGTTTCGTTCTTAGAAATGTAATAAAAATCACATTCCATTACCAACCTATATGATCAAAGTAAATAAGTAAAATGATAAAACGTTAGATCCACGAGTTATACTTCTGTTACTATAATTATGTCCAGAGACATGCTTTCAAATAACATTAATACATTTCATTATTTCTTTCAAAATGTATGAATATAAGATGCATACTTTGTCAGTTTTTTTCTATATACAACGATTTTTTAATGCTTCTTCTACCTTAATTTCATGAATTAATTGCATAGTAAAGTTTTTTTACATATGTCACGTAAAACATTTTCTTCAACACGCTACCAACTCATTTAGTGCTCATAAGCTTTTGCTGCACTTTTGTGATTATTTATTCTATCTTCGCAGCTTCAGTTCGTTTTTTAGAAGATATTGTCTCTATTACGTAGCGATATATATATTTTTGAATATGGCTTTAAATGAAACATGAATATCTATTGAAATATGTCTTGAATTGTTTATTTAGAATTTTCAGAATGTTAGTATTTTCTTTAGTAAATTTGTTTAGGTTTTATAATATTTGACGCTGAAGTTTTGTAATATTGCATTTTATTTATAAGACGACTCTTCGCTAAGTTAACCTATGTTCTTTTTTTCTTTTTTCTTTCTTTCTTTTTTTTTTTTTTTTTTTTTTTTTTTTTTTTTTTTATGTTGTTGCTGTTTGACATTGGAATATTATAACATTAATTTACTTCTGAAGCTTTCATATGTATTGAAAATAGTTTGCTATGAAAGAGCTCGTTTTAACAATATATAAGCTCTACCTTAAATGGTACAAATTAAAGAATAGTGACTATACATTAGGAAAAACATCATTGATGCAAAAACTGGAGATGTTTTTTTTCCTAGACATACGACTACTCAACTCAGTTGCTCAGCGTTAGTTATGTGTTATGATAATGAAACGCCGCAGGGAAGTATATTAAAACAAAAGTAAAAATGTTTTTTTACATATGTCACGTAAAACATTTTCTTCAACACGCTACCAACTCATTTAGTGCTCATAAGCTTTTGCTGCACTTTTGTGATTATTTATGATAATGAAACGCCGCAGGGAAGTATATTAAAACAAAAGTAAAAAATACATATATATCATTAAAAACCATTTGCCGATATTGTTTTAAACAAATAAATTACTAAAGCGGTTTTTAAAACAACTATGTTGTGTAAATTGTTGTATGTTCGAAACTGAACCAACCGCCTATTCAATGTTACATATTGTGTTATAAGCTTTACAGAATGAGTCGGTTGTACACAGACAGTAGAAAGTTGCATCGGATGTACTACTTCAAGTGTAGTGGTAACAGAAATTTCATATTCATATAAGTTCTCAAAAATGCATATGTGTCGTGTATATATTAGACAAATACAGAAAACGGTAAAATGTGACAGATAACCATGGTTTCTATTTTGCAATTTATAATATTTATAAGCGTATTCAATGGAAGGTGTTATATCAGATGCAGTATCAGGCAAATATTTCCATCCTTACATATAAAAAGTCATTTATTAATTTTTTTGTTCTTTCTGACATAAAGTTTTAATATTAACTGAACAAATCTGAAACTTTTATAAGTAAATATTTTGCCGTCTAGCCTAAATGTTTACTGAAATTTAGGCAAAAATATACACAAATTTCTTTTTTTAAGTTTAAAATTCTGTAGTTTTCAAAGATTAATATATTAAATGAAGAAGATTTTATTCTCAAAGATATAAAAAAGTGCACGCATTTATGGTCATTTGTCTTCTTCTTATTTTACAGGACAAAACTGTTAAAACAAATTTTTATAGACTCATTATCTATAAAACATAAACTATCACAAGGTCAGTGATTTGATTGATAGCCTGAAAGTTGACTGTTCAGTTCAATAAACCAAGTCTGTAGAACATAGTGTCCCTTCCGGTTCCCATTATTAAGGTCTTAAACCACAACATCAACAAACAAAAAATAGTCACCCGGAGCTGAACACGCCTGTAAACGCGACACAGTATTTAAATTAAATGAGTTTAAAAAAAACAAAAATTGACTTTGTTCAAAGACCAGATAGCCTATAGGCCAACCCTCCCAGTGAATATCCCTCTATGAGACAGAAGGCAGGGACTGAGTAGAAGGTGCGTATTTTGAGTTGCAGCTGACGGCTACTAGGTAATGTTTGAGAGATCTGTCAGAAAAATATAGATTTTGAGTAGCTTTCTGTTAAGAGTGTACCTATTTAGAATATTAGTAAATCATTCCTTCGGGGGTGCTGGCAAGCTTCTTAATACGCCACTGTGATGATAGTGGGTAAGTGAAATGCAATAATAATAAGGCAATCATCACATTTACAAAGATCTGCACATTTAAATTTGTGAAGGTATGTTCGAAAGGGACCGTGCCGCATGAGAAATGCTGTTGTGTGTAGGGAGTGGTTGTAGGGTGTATTTGAAACTTTTGGTACTAAATTATATGTGGGCCTTTGAAGGCGTTAACCCAGATTGGTTGACATTACGTAAATATTTTAGCTTTTATTGAACGTTTTATGTATGTGGGTGGCAGAATGTCAGTGATTCATTCACAGTCAAAGAGGGGTTGCTCAGACAAGGAGATGAAGTCTGTAGAGTATGTATGTCCTTCCAGGTACTTTTAATAAGGTTAAAAAAATTCGGCTGGATTTACCAGCAAGTAAACACGAAAGGGAGCATGGAGAAAAATACTTTGGGCTTGGGCTAGAAATGCCCGAAATCCACAGAACAAAACCGTCGCTGCCGGCGAACAGATCAACCTCGCGATACGTAGCAGCGAGATTACGAATTTGTTGACATTAACTTGAGGAATGGCGGTTTCCACATAAAAGAATTGTTATTATTTTCATAAAAATATTGAGTGCAGGATGTTATACATAAAAATGACCAGGGGCACCGTTTAAAACATTCTTGTGGGAGGGGGAATTTCTTCTGATATTTCGTGCATAGCAAAAAAAAAACAATTGACCAGATATGATTGTTTCTAGAATTAGTGATAATTATCGTTAATGATAAGTGAGTCTCACTTTGTGAGTGTTATAATAGGGTGGATTTAAGAAATATCATTGATAATTATTTATCTCTATGCTAAAAGTATTTATTTAGTGCTAGAGTTTTTATTTTATAAAATTTGACAAGATAGCTTTTGAATAGTATTTGATTTTTTTAATATTACCTGTAAAGGGTGATTCTGAAACATCAAATTCCCTGTAGTGGTCATATAGTATTAATTCCCTGTAGTGGTAACCCTTTGTTAATAGTAATTCCCTATAGTGGGCCCCCTATCTTTCCCCGAAATGCGCCACTGAAAACGATATTCTAAGTAAAACATTTATGAACATTCAGCATGAGCAACTTCACATTAGCAAATTAATATCTAATACAAAGGTACACAACTTCTCCATGTGATTTTAAAATTGCTGTATTTTACTACCAGTGATCATGATCAAGCACAAAAAAGTGAATTCTAAGACCTTCAATATATAGCAGACCCAGCTTAATCCTATTGTGATCTGCTTCTGAAATTCAAATCTGAGTATCTTGGAACGATATTTTATGATAATTAATAGACGAATATGGCATTTATGAAACGTTTTTTAACAAATCTTGAGACATGTTTTTCAAGGGTATCGAACTGCAAACTAAAATATTCAAAACAGTGTTTCGAACAATAAAAGGAAATTGTTGAAACATAAAGCTCCAAATTCCTTGCTATCTTGTTTAGATAATTTGTTTGCGTAAAATTTAAGATCTACGTACAAGTATGTAAAATGGAGAATGCGTATAATCATAATGACACACATTTACAATGACAGACGTTAAGAAAATAGTTAAAATAGTTAAATGTAGCTGTTTTAACTGTTACACTTGTTTTTGATAATATATTGACAGTCACACGCTCAAAACTATTTTACATCTCTTCCTTATTATTTTGCGAACTGTGATGTACTCAAAATAAATGTTCTCTATTATTCATTCCATTATTTTATAATTTTAAAGTGTTTCTTAAATAGTTTCTTAAAGTTTCCATATATACATAAAAATAAAAATGGATAATGATTTAAAAATATAATTTAAAAGTACTATTCTTTCGTTTTAGAGTGCTATATATATGTATATATATATATATATATATATTTTTTTTTAAATTTGTTATAGCGTTGTGATTTTTTTCTTTCTAAAACATTTTCACATTTTATCCGCAATTTGTTTTTGAGCTTGATACAATATGCTTTTCTTTATATTTCTTTATACACTTTTTATTTTAATTAATAAAAAAAATTATGCGTATTCTAATTACAAAAAGCAATTTTTAATATATTTGACAGGAATTGTGACATATTACACATATTACAGTTAATTGAAATCTAAAAAAAAAAAAAAAATAAATAAAAAATAAAACAATTACGAATAAACGGGCAAAAAAAAATTATTATTGCTGTTTATTTATTGTAAGATTTGATTAATTTGACACATTGTTAATTACATTAAGTCTGTCAAAATTGTGTGAAATTAGCAATATAAATATTTTCTAAATGTATTAAAAAATCTCTACATTTATTTGATTAAATAGTAAATATTTTATAAGATATTTAAACTACTGCGTAACAAACGAAAATATATGTAACGTTAACAACAAAAGTTATATTTATTGTTCTAAGAATTATATAACAAAATATATACTTGTTAAGCCAAATTAAAAAACTTTATTTAAGAGTAAGAGCGAATGAAAAGGAAGGTTTCCTTCAAGCTTATACTCAAAATATTAAACAAAAAAACAAAAACAAAAACTACTTATGTACGTTATAACGCATCAAGTGAAATTTAGCTGTGGAGTTGCAGTAGAAAAGAAAATCTGTAAAAAAATAAAATACTTTCGAAACTTTTTTGCAAAAAAACGAGACTTAGTGAACAAAATTTTTCCTCGTCCTAATTAGAGAATATATTTTGATTTATACTTTTGTACAACATTATATTATCATACACTTTAGGGAAACATAAATAAAGTATCTTTAAAATTTCTCAGACACAATTCTGATATATTAAATATTTGTAGTGTTGTTAACTATCTAATCAACGAAAATTGATTCTCTTTATTAAGCCTTTCGGCAAAGAAAATGTGTTTGTTACCTGACAGTGGAAGAAAAGTTTTGTCAAAACTTTTTGTCTCACATGTTATGGGCAATTCTTTAATAAAACATAATAAATATTACGTTCCATCAGTTCGATCATATTTCTCAAATTGAAACAAAATTAATTTTGTTGCAGAATTTACAGAATATAATTCTTTTTCCCACAATGGAAGTTTATTTCAACAAGAAATTTGTTGATGCGTTGCATAATTGATAAATGCATAAATAAGAATTGTATAATAGACTACAAATACAGTGATATAGAAAACAAGTTTGTAAATGACGGATGTTAACAAAATTTAACATAATTTAATTGTTATACAGTTACGGATTATAAGGTAGGGATTAACGTCATTGAGACTGTGGACAGATATGGGAATGTGTCTTTCCAATATACGCTGTAAAAAGGCCAAATGTTACACAATCTAAGAAAATATAATATAATCACGAACGAAAATATATAGTAGCATCTTTCGAGTTGCTCATGACTCCGGAAAGCGTTCTCTACCTTTAGAAATCTCAGAAACCAATATATTTTGGAAATTTAAAGAAGTATTTATAAAAACAAAGTTTCTGCCGCTATTTTTCGGAAACATTTCCAAAATATGTTAAATTAACAGCATTGATATTAACATTAGAATTAATATTATTTTGTTACTCTTTGTTGTATAAATCAGATTCCGCAGCTAAAATTGTGTAATTGAAAATTGATAATGTGCTAAAAACTCATATTCTGGTTTGAAAAACTTACTAATTTACTAAAGGAACTATTCGGAAATGTTTCCGGCAATCCCTGGTAGGAAAAAAACATATAAAATTTTTCAAACTCTCCCCTAAACGGTCTATGCATTTTAGCTACGTTTTCAAAATTCAAATAACTTTTAAGGATAAATTCCCTTTGCGCAAAGCTTAATATGGTTTCAGCCATTATTTCGAGTTAATTAAACCTCAAATGAAAAGTAGAACGTACCGGTTGTTAGAGAATAAATAGTTCATCCTTTTATTTAAAACAACTACTATTGAAAGATACTATTGAAAATACTATTGAAATCATCAGAAAAATATGAAAAAGGAATTTGTATTGAACACAACTTATAAAATGAAATACAGTAAATGAGAGATGCGTCTATTGATCTTTATCTTATCAACATTTCCTAGAAAATCCAAAATTTATTTTACTAATATTCACTGATTTTATTTTGAGTTTACTGAAATGTCATAACAAAACTGAGCATATATGCTCTAATAATATTACAGAAAATTTTAAAACAATGTGGATTTCTAGATTTTTTTACAAATACATTTTCAATTAGAAGTGTGTCCATAAACAAACTTCATTTATGGAAAATAGTGATTAAATGTCTTAAAAACACATTGCTTAAACTTTCTAAATGAACTACTGACAAAGGAAAGGTATACCTTAAACATAATATTTAATATCTACAGATGTGGCTAAATAGGTAGAATTTGGTCTCGTATCTGTATTTTGTTCTGTACAATGAATGCAAAAAAACTATTCAATTAAAAATTTTTAGTGAAAGCTTTGCATAATTCTAGTAAAAAGAAAAGCGACCAGTGAAACTGATGCCATTAAGATTACATGTTATTCATACCAATTGTATATTATGCTCTTATTTCAATGAATAATGCCTCTCGAAAAATAAAGAAATCGAAAATAAATTAAGGGGAGGATTAGACCTCCGTTCCTCGGATTTATACTTAACCACTGAACTCCGAAAACTAATCAAGGAAGCGCTTTATCATTATGTACCTATTTACAAAATTTGAAGCAAATCAGATAATTCTGCATGAATAACCCATTTATCGAAATTAAAAGGGGGGGGGGGTTAGTCTACCAACCTAATGCAAAATTTGCAGCAAATCGGATATTTCTATCAAGAGTTATCTCGGTACGTACGTACATACTGAACCTTCGGGAACATTAGCTCTCAGGCATCGATTGCGGGTGAGTTAAAAAATAACTTAATAGTGGTCTGTATCCATCTTGAAATATGTTGAAACATACGGAAAAATAAACTTTTATTTGACATGATGCAGTGTGTATTTTGAGATTTAGTGAATTAGGAAAATTGTGTCGGTATACCTGGCTTTTTTTTTTTAAATTACTCTAGTGGGAAAATGATTCTTTTAGGTAGCTTTCATTACAAAAAGCCACCTATTGCAGCCGTTCGGAGCAAAGAAATTCCAAAAAAATTTGGTATATTTTCACCGATCATGACCCCCAGACACCAATCCACCCTCCGTCCAAATGTTGATTTATATATATATATATATATATATATATATATATATATGACATAAGTCATACTGTAACTCTCTTATTTATGAACCGATTTGGATGTGATTGAGTATATGTATAGGATATAACAAGGTCTCGACCGAGTTCGTTGGCTAGCTTCATCCGCCATCTTGTTTAAAAATGGCGGCCGTTTAATTATTTTTAAATTTTTAAAAATTCTAAAATATGTACAAAAAAGTTATAAATTGTAAAAGATGTTTCTGTTAAGTGTTGTAGCGTGATACAAGGATTCTGGAACATTTTTTGTTTTGGCTATATCTTACAAAAACGCTGAGATATGAGTTTGAAATTCTAGTACGGCTGACATTTTGAAACAATCTGATATTTGCTATGCTGTAACTCTGTTATTTATGAACCGATATGAATGTGACTGATCATGTGTACAGAACATACCAAGGTCTCGACCGAGTGTGTTGGCCAGCTTCATGCGCCATTTTCTTTCAAAATGGTAACAAGTTAATTTTTTAATTAAAAAAATCAAAACGATGTATAAAAAATTAGAAATTGAAAAAGGCGTTTCGGTAAGTGTTAGATTATAATACAAGGACTCCGGAACATTTTTTGTTTTGGCTTTATCTAAAAAAATGGCTAAGATATGGCAGTTGGAACTTCTAGGGTGGCTGACATTTTGAAACAATTTGATCTTTGTTATGCTGAAATTTGCATTCACATTCATTATTAATGAAAACCGGGATTCAATCTTCTATAATCGGGTTCCAAGAATTTTTGCTTTGGGTGTTTCTGTAAAATGAGTTGAATTTTTAAAAATATGGACTATGAAAGTTACCTTTACCTCCCGGTACCCGGCCGGAAGGACTATTTTAATTTACTCGCTATCGTGTTGGCCTGAATCGATAATTTTTGTGTGTGAATGCTGACTTCCTTTAAGTTTTCCAAGGTACGCATGGATCTCCGGAATTGGTTGCCAAGGTTATTTGAGAAAGATATGTCATCTAATTTACGGTGGTTGTATAGTGTTTATATATAAAGTGAGGTGTTTTAAAAATAATTCGGATTTCTAGTAGCACTCGCAGTATAATTTACGCTAGTTGCAATCCACATAATATTGTGGAGTAAGACTTCTTCCGAGATTGATGTAATGAAATCTGCTTGGCACGTAGAAAGAGGAATTACTACAAGGTTGCGTGTATTGGTAAGTAGTTGTGCTTTCATCTAATTAGAATAAAGTAATATTTAGGGACATTGAGTCTATTTAATAAAGAGACATTAAGTGATTATTCTAATATTACAAAATATGAGTCGTTTTAGAAACTGTGTGAGTTAGTGAAGTAATTGACTCTTACCGAATCGAAAAATCATTTCTTAAACTCTCCTAAGGCTTTTTACTTATTACGATTGGTTAGAACCATCTAAATAAAACTTTTTTACTCTGCTGCTCATCTTCTTAAATTGAAAAAGTAAAGCATCGTTTTTGTTCTTAATCCCTTGACCGCCGAGCAAAAGGGCAAATTTGTAATGTTGTTTTCTCTAAAAAATTTTTTATATGTAAGAAAATATGACTTTTCAAACTTGATTTAAAAAATTCAATTACGTATCCTTGAGAGTATTAATGATTTCTCGATGTTTTAAAACTGCATTATATTTATAGAATTATATTAATTTAAACAATTGCAGTGAAACCTTATAGTTAACGGATATATCAGTTCACGGCGGCGGTGAGAAGGTTTGTTGTCATGTCCCAAAAGACCTTAAATGGTTGTTACAAAATGTCATGTGAGCAGTTTACTTCAAAATATTCACCAAAACATTTTATTAGAGAGTAACATAACTACTTGAATACACAAAAGATAGTTCCACATTCCTCGCTTTACTCCTCAGTAATTATCCATATGTCCTCAGTGTGTCCTCAAGTAATTATCAGCCCGAAATAGCTGAAATAACTTCAACAGTTAAGTGAATGTATCTTATAAAATTATATCCTCAAGTTAAAGGAATATTTCTAAAAACATCCTGCTTAATCGTCTCACATTATTTCATTAATACACTTTCAATTAAAAATATCCACAGGAAGCCACAGCTTACAAAAATATCTTATAAATTCATTTACCTCGAAACGTTAATTAATAAACGGCTGACTAAGTATAAATTTCTTCCAAGACATACAATTACTTCAGAATTATTCTCCCGTGTTAGTTAAAATATAGCTTAATTTTCACTTTTACATACATTCAATGATTATAATAATCAATGTAAACTTCCTTCCACATTTCTAAAGGATATTAAAAGTTTATTTAAAGTTCAATCATTTATTTAAAATATGAGATTATTCGTATACATTAATATCAAAGTGATATCAGTTCTTTTATATAAAATATACGCCACGTCGCTTATTTGTTTTGTGAAAAAATAAATAATTACTTCTAAGCATTCTGTAAAGTAAATAAATTTCAATAGTTTCCAATATAATTTATGTGAAATTTCCGTCTAAATATATTCATAAGGATTTGAGAAATAGATTATACAGAGGTTGTTCCCACATTTTTTAGAGGATATTAATGGCATTTACAGAACATATTTTTTTTTTAAATGTTCAATTTGGTAATCCTTATAATGAATTACCTTTCTACACCGTAAATTCCATGACAATAATGCCTTTTGTAGTTTTGCTAGAGGTATTTTGGTCCACTCCTCTTGATCAGCTGTCTTAAGTCCACGAAGGTGTGTTGTAGGTCAACATTTTGATAAACTACTTTTAAAAGTTAAAAAGTGCAAAAATTACCGAGTGTTACATGAGGAAATTTAGCAGGTGTATCATTGAAGGATAAAGCCCTGATACCCATTTTGCGTTCCATTTTTCAATGAAGAGTATAGCCCTGACACCCATTCTGCGTTAAATTTCTTCCAGGAAATTAACAGTGGATTGTGATGTGTATCTGGTTTCTTTATGTTGATGTAATTTAAAAGTTTGATGACATTGGGGGTAAAGAGATGTTAAGTCATATTTTAAGATTGTGAGTAAAATATTTTTCTAATAGTATATGGAGGTGATCATAACATTTTAACCACTCTTTTTATTTTTAAATTTCCGTTATATGCCAATCCAGCAACAATCATGAATTCTTTGCTAAAATTTCGCTTAGATACATTGAACCATGTTTTAAGATTTTTTTTCTCCAGTAAAAGATAATAAATGGATCACTTTACAATCATTTAAATAGACCCAAGCTTCTGCTATTGTAACAACATTTTTCCATTCTTCTCCGGATAAATGCTTCTCATAAAGCATTCTTTAACTTGTTCTACGGCAATAACTCGGCAATATGTGGTGGAGAAAGACAGTGGACATTGTGTTTTTTAGCCTTTTTAAATTTCAAATCAGTGTTAAAGATTTTTTAACAGTTCACACTCAGTATTGTATGACTTACAAACGCTCCTTTGACTTGGAGGATTTTCTTTTACAATAAAATATCATACTTTTGCAATATTCGAAGAATTATTTTTTGTTCTTTGGTACATATTTGGAAGAATGTCACGGCAAAAGTCGACGGGGTTTAAAACCGGTGAACGTCGAGGCCAAATAATTGGACCAATCCATCCAGTCCATCTATCAGGAAAGTTTACATCAAGAAACTCAAGGACACAAAGTGTCGAGTGCGGAGATGCACCATTCTTCTGGAAGTTGATATTAGGTTGAAGGTCCTCCAACTAGGGGGGGGGGGGGGACAAACTCACTCAGCATGTCCAAATAAATACCGGATGTGATTAAATTTTCGACAAAAAAGTATGGACCGATGATGTGGTTGCGCAGGAGGCCGAACCGAACGTTAACCTTAGTGCTGGCACGTTCAATCTCACGGACTGTATGTGGTTTTACAGACCTCCAAATTATACACTTATACTGTTTATAATGCCACACATATGAAACGTTGCTCATCGGTGAATAAAGCTTGTTTCTGGTAGCTTTCTTCAATATCTATCTTGTCTAGAATATCAACAGCAAATTCGTAACGCTTACATTTATTATCGGGGTGCAGTTCCTGTAACAAAGGCACTTTGTAGACAGTTAGGTGCGAGCGCTTGTTTTTCCACTATACAGTACAAACCCTGTGTATCGTTTAGCGTGGTAACTCCAACTGTCTGTAGACCGTACAAATGTACGTCTTTGGACTTCGTTGAAAACTTAGTCGAGTACGTTCCACATCATCTCGGAAGGGGAGCTTGGCCGGCCAGCGTCTTTTTTATAAAGCACACTACCGGTCTATATAAAAGATTTGTGCCAAGCGTGTATTGAGTGCCTAGATGGTGGGTGACGTCCATATTTGGTTCGGAAATTGCGTTGGACTTGTGTAACTGACTACGTTTCTATGAACCAGGCCACACACTGGGTCTTTTCCTGCGGTGTAGCCATCACCAGTTATGGATCATACTTGGTCGTACTCAGGGCTTTACAAATTTGATAAAATGTGGTAGCCAGAAAAAATTCTAGTAGCCACAGTAAAAAATATTTACCACCCCCTCCTTCCTCGTCATTAATTTTCAAAAAGTACAAAAGTTTTCATGAATTAATTGAGGAAAAATAATAACAGGCATTGTTTAGAATTATTAGTTACATTGTTTAGAAATATAATATAAACTAGGTTTTCTAATGAAACTTATCAAAATCATATATTTTTCAAAAAAAAAAAAATACTATAAAGAGTGATTTAACCGGCATGTTCGGAAAATGCTGATTCTCGAATGCTTCAAATGTCCGGATAGTTCAATGCTACAAAACTATATCTGCTTAGGAGCGCATAGATGAAATAGTGAAGCAGGAAAACAAGTTTTCGCCTATTTTTCTGTCGAAATCTCAAATAATTCTGATTTGATTATTTTTAAATTTAAATTTGACGAACTTATTTTTGCCAACTTAAAAACAAAAGTTAAATATATTTTATGTTTCAAAGTTTATTTTTTAGGTGCGTTCGTAATTATATAAATACGTAGCACCTATAGTCGTCGCTTGGTCCGTCCGTCTGTCCGTCCGTCCGTCCGTCTGTCTGTCTGTCTGTCTGTCCGTCCGTCTGTCTGTCTGTCTGTCCGCATATAACAACGCAAAAACTACCCAACCAAATGGTTTGCAATATAAAATATATTATCTTTGCAGAATTTTGTCGAGACATTTCAAATTTTATTAAAATCGAATCAAAACTTTAGGAGATATTAATAAAAATATTTATTAAGAAATTTGAATTTTTTTTTTTAAATCGGTGCTTTTTTGTTATAGGAGCTTCCGAAGTTTAATCGTCAAGCGACCGAGATACTTATTTTATGACAGAAATTAATCTGCAGACGATATAATTCATTTCACAGAATTAAAAATCATCAAGATCTGAATATTTATATAACTAGCTGATACATATATATTTGAATATTTATATAACTAGTTAAGATATTTGTATGAACAGTGTCATAAAATTTATACTTAACTAGCTGTTTAACCCGTTCTACGCACGGGATATCATGAATTTAATTCTAAAACGTGCGTACGAACGCACCTCGTTTGTAACGTTTGACGTACAATTTCCAACTTGTTAATATTGGGAAAGGGGGGGATGACATTTGTGCTCATTTCAAGAAAGCTTGGGTCAATTTTTGTACAAAAAAGAAACAACAACAAAACCCCCATTAGATTAAATAACTTGGTCTAATAAAAATATTTGGTCACCAGTGGCAACCTGGCGATCCGTATTTGTCAAGCCCTGGTCGTACCTGAAAGCAAAAACATTTTTTTTAGTACAAATAAAACTTTATGATTTGCTGTTATACGCAAACAAAACATCGCTATCTTATTTCGTTTAGGTTTTATGGATTATGAAAATTGTAAAACAAAATTGGATCACATTATTATAGAAATTATGAATATACAACATACCGTAATTTCCGGCGGATGATCCGCGAATCACACAATCATCTTTGGCAGAATCATTTTTTGACCCAGAAATTTTATTTAATAATTGAAGTGATAGGTTTACAGCGATATAAAAAGTTACATTTGATAAAATAACATTTCTTGGTCAAGACATGACTTTTTGATCTGCGAATTATATGCCGGAAATTACGGTACATCAAGACATTAGGAATATTTTAATAATTCCGAAAAGATCCAAAAAATTGTTTTGAGAAAACATAATTTAAAACTTTTATTTTTCAAACTATACAAAATTGGGCATTAATTTTTTTTTTCGTGAGATAATAATAGTCTTATCAACATGTTGTTTTTCAATTAAAAGCTGATGAATCTTAGAACAATTTATAAGAATAATTTTGTGGACACATGTTCCTTTAATCTGAAGGTATTCTGTCATCTTAACAGTTGATGATTGACACTTTTATAAAATATGTTCTTAGAAATACTGCAATAAACAAAATATATACTAAATCGTCTTTGTAATGCTTTCAAACGTTTTCAGCGATTTTAGCTTGTTGGGGAATTTTTAGAATGTAGGTTTTCTAACACTAAAAAAATAGATAAAATAAAAATAATTAAAAAAAATCTCATTAAAAAAATTTGTTTTCCGTTTATAATAGTTGGAATTATTTATACATTAACGAATTATTAATGAATCCGAAATATTTATAAAGTACTGGGACATAAAAAATGTCTGCCTTTATACACAGGAATATAAGTATTATATATATATATATATATACAGCGAATTCATTTTAATAATAAAATAGCCTTAAGAATTTTCTTTTTTTACGATTTTTATTAAATCTTCGTTTATAAAATTTAGAAAGCTTTTGAAAACGTTGTAGCATGGGTTATACATTTTGTATTTAATGGTTTTGTTACTAGGTGAATTTCTTTTCGAAAACACGAATTCCTCTTTTAACGGAGTTTGTTACATACGCTTTTGAAAACATCATTTTATGTAAAAAGTAAATAATGTCCGTAGTTAAGCAAATGATACCCATGCATTTATTTTCAAATCGATCCCCCCCCCCCACCCTAAAAAAAAGAAAAAAGTCGGTATACACAAATAATTGGGTTCTCCCTGTGTATGACTGTAACTTTTGATATACGGATACTTGGCAAACTAGTAATTGTACCAACATTCATTTTTTAAATAGTAACATAAACTTTAAACATCGTTGAGTATCATTGCCTGTTCCTTGGATAAAATGAGACTGGTAAATGAATATATACATTCTGTCTTAAATCATCTTAAAAAGTGGGTGTTATAATTAGATAAATTTAAAGTTGTGATGATTTTAATGTATAGAACATCCCCATTTGAAAAATTATATTCATATTCTGAAAGATGTTATCAAGAGTTTAATAACACATATGTTGGAATTTTATTTTATATGGACCGCAATTATATATCGGTGCATCTTTTTTTTCTTGTTTATCACAAACTATACATAGCATTGTCAAAAGTGGGTGCTATCATTTGATAAATTTAAAGTTCTGATGATTTTAATGTACAGAACAACACCATTCGAAAAATTATATTCATATTCAGAAATATGTTATCAAGAGTCTAATAACACATTTGTTGGAATTTTATTTTATATGGACCGCAATTATATATCGGTGCATCTTTTTTTTTCTTGTTTACCACAAACTATACATTGCATTGCCAAAAGTGGGTGTTATCATTTGATAAATTTAAAGTTGTGATGATTTTAATGTATAGAACAACACCATTCGAAAAATTATATTCATATTCTGAAATATGTTATCAAGAGTCTAATAACACATTTGTTGGAATTTTATTTTTTATGAACCGCAATACTATATCGATGCATCTTTTTTTTTTCTTGTTGACCACAAACTATACATTACAGCTGTAGAAAAACAGATTTCCAACTTTAAACCAATTTCCAACATTACCAACAACATTCTTAACATTTCCAAAAAAATACGTAAATATTTACTTTTACTTTTAAAAGTTCTCTTTTTTGAAATAATACATCTTAGAAGAAGTAACTTTGTTGTATGACTTATCTTTCTTTATAAAAATATTGAAATATAAATGACGAATCCCGAATAAAAAAGTGCTCAAAAGTAAAATATATGCAATGATTTTACTATAGAATCAATGCAATTCAATCCTCTGTATCTTGCTTTCCGGGGAAGAAAAAGTCTTATTATTTGATAATTGAAAAAAAAAAAATGTAACATATATTTTCCGCTTTTTAAGTTCTTAGAAATACTGCAATAAAATTTTTTTAACTCCCTCGTCCGTGTAAGATTACTAACTTTTGTAACCGAGGTTATTTTGCTTCTGATTTCTTAATCTAGATTTTAGCATTTTGTTTTCTTTAATAAAAATTATCTAAATATAACAACTTAACATATTAAATCATCAATAACTTGTTAATCGAGTATACTAAACCGAAGTCTTTCAAAAATAATTTGTGAAAGTAAAAGAACAAAAACAGTTTTTTTTAAAGATTTGTGTACCCATTCTGTTGATTTAGGCATCCTTAAAATGTTTTGTTTAAAATGTATTTTATTAAAACTTCGTTTTTAAAGTTAATGATAAAATAGTTTATTAAATAATTATCTCCGAAAACGTACCTCTGTTCGGTCATTTTTTTTTTATATTTGAAAAATAAATAAATAAAACAATTCATTTTTAAATACGTTTACGCGCATTTATCATTAATAATTTATGAAGAGTTAAAATAATTCACAATATAGATTTAGGTGTGTATTATTTATAAACGCTACACCAACCATATTATCCAAGCAACTGAATTCAGCACTTTCGAATGTATAAAGGTTGGATATTTATTTTAAATAAATCGCTGATCTTGAAAGGAAACTTTTCAAATTATTCAGAGGACTGGATAGGAAGTTTTAAATAACTAATCGTTGCTATTTAAAAGTATGTAAAAGAGAAAATTAAGCTTTACCTTAATTAACTGAGCAGCTGAACTCTTAAGTTTAAAGTATGCCTTTGGAGGAAAATGATGCTTAGTCTGCAGTTCATTAGTTGCAATTTTCGGCTATGTACTTTCAAAATAATGATTCAAAGTTTTACTTTAAAGATGTGGCTTTATGAAGATATATTACAAAATAAAACAAGTTAGTGACACATAACTACCAACAAATACATAGAAGTTCTTACAAGATTGTTAACACATTGTTTGTTTGTAGCATTTAGCTGAAACATTACAGAAAGCATGTTTTTCTTCAGCTTTTTGAAAAATTACTATATTTTTAATTAAGTGAATTTTATGAGATTTACGCCGAATATCTCCAAATAGATCTACTAAGAACATTTATTTTATCTCTTTCTGATTTATAATACGTAAAAATATTAAATAGGTAAAATTTTATGTTTTAGAACGAAATCTTGTATGATATTTTACTTGTTTCAATATGAAACAATTAATATATGTGAAACTTCAAATTCTTTAAAAAAATACTACATATCATCGCTACCATGTCAAACTATCGAATGAGAAAATTTTCATTTTTCATTACTTTTAAAAATTGGCCGATTTTGTCACCACTAAATTTCATTAGAATTCTTCGCCTAAGAATATTAATAAAATGCCTGTGAAAACCAGGATTTCCAGTTTGGTCTTCCTTTTTTAATTCAGAAATGCCGAATTCATACCGGAAATTTTGAGATTTTTTTTTTTTTTTTTTACTATAAGTAATCACGAAAAGTCTATCATTAAATAAAGCAAGAAATTCTATTTGAAATTTTTGGTAAGGATTCAAAATTTCAGAATGAAAATGGTGGCCAAACGCGCAACACTTGGTGAAGAGTATACTATTATAATTTAGTGGTGACAATCGACTCATTTTTAAAAGTTATGAAAAATGCGTTATTTCACATTCAATAGTTTGACATGGCAGCGACGATATCTACAAGATTTCTGCAAAATTGCACAATTAACCTCCTAGCAGTCTCCGAGAAAATATGCACTGTCATTTACTTCTTATGTGTTCTTATTTAATTATTTCAATTTTCAGTTTATTTCAAATTGTTTATCCATCCATTCTCTGAAGTTCGTATATAGTACGCTTTGTTAATCACAGATATATAGGTATGATGAAAATTTCATCGAAATTTATTTTAGCGTATTTCTATGAAAATAGTTCAAGTGGATATAAAGTCCGGTGCTAAACTGTAATTCCGATATTCTTTTTCATATTTGGGTAGCGCTTATGCATTTGAGGTAGAATGACCAACTGATCGCAACATATACTATGTAGCCATTCAGGACTAAGTGAAATTTGGTACCACAGGTTATGATTATACATGGAATGGAGCGCCTTAGTTTTTTAGGACTTTAGTTTTTCTTTTAATATCTATAATCACTCTACTACACCACATAAAAATAGTCAGATATATTTCCGTTTATGGACATTGGTTATATAAAATATAAAATAACATGCTATTATACGATCGAAATAATATGTGTTATTCAGAGAAAGTACTCAATTGATTTTTTTTTATTTAAGGCATATGCCTTAAATAAAAAAAAATCAGTTGAGTACTTTGTCTGAATTCTTATATTCATCCTCACAACATAATTACAATAGATTATGGTTTAACTATTAATATTACTAAATACTGATATTAATTTTCCTAGAAGGTCATTTGTCAACATTTATTGAAATGTTAAATTATTTTCATTTTCGTTTATTTTACGATTTTTTAAAATAGTTAGAACAAGACAAATACGCTTGATAAATAAGTGTGTAAATAAGTTCATTGCATGGCACATCGATTGAAAACCACTGTCTTAGTTTAATACATACTCTTTCAGGATGAAGGGATGCATACAGGGCTTGGCAAATGCGGTCAAAAGGTCGCCACTAACAACTAAGTTTTTTAATATGTCGTTTTAATATGTTTCTTTTTTGGTACAAACATTTTCCTAACAATTTATCACCTACGACATTTTCTCTCTCTAACCCCTACTCGTACTTTTAATGGAAGAACCAATTTTAAAAGCCCTCTTCCATCTCTTTATCAGAAAACACCATTCATTTTCCGTGGTAGTCAGGTAGCAAGTCATGTGATTAGTATGTGGGGGAGGGGAGGAATTTAATAAAAATAGTAAAAAATAGTGTCAATCTAACCTCTGTAAAATTGGATACAATGCCAAAAATGCTGACTTCGATAGAAAAATTGGCAGTACATTGTTTTTCTGTTTCATTATTTCATCAATGGTTTGGTTACCTCAATAGCTATACAGATACACTTTGCAGCACTCAATTATCCAAAAATATGAAACATTCGGCAATCAGTATTTCCGGAATATGTCAGTTAATTCAGTCTTTATAGATTTTTTTTTTCTGGAGAAATATAATTTTGAAAAATTCCATTAGAAAGCTTAGTTTATAATAGCTTACTTAATTATATATAATTCTAAATAATATGTAACTAATAATTCTAAACTATGCTTTTTAATATTTTTCTCGATTAATTCATAAAAAAAAAAAAAAAACTTTTTTTGATTTTATAAATCAATAACAGGAGGTGGGTGAGGTGAATATTTTTTACTGGTGACTAGAAGTTTTTGCTGGCTACCGGATTTGATCAAATTTGTAAATCCCTGCACACGTGGCATAAATACCACGTATGCAGGGCCCAAACACACCCAAAGGTACCATGCGTACAACCAAAGGTATGAAAACATGGAGAAATGGAAGCAGGAACACACAATGGTAAACCTACCAGCCAACCACTAAAATCGGGTTTTCGGGTGTTTTCCACCAAGATATTAATTGGCAGACCGATTGCGTTTTAATATGCGAATCAAGTTTTAACTAATTCTGGAATTTCAGCCGTGAACTCGATGAGGTGATTGTCTGTGCTGCCGCCTCCCGGTCTAGTTGGACTATTATTCAACATATTTTTCTAAGATTGGTACTCTGCGTCAGAATGTACATATTTGGAGATATATTGTTGAATTCAGAAATCAATATTCACTTTACTCAAGTCCGTGTGAAAGTATGATGGCCCTACACGGCTGTGTTTTCGCTACCGTACACACCAATTTTCTAACACGTTATAATAGAATATTTCTTTAGTATTTATGTTGATTACATATCCTTAACATTAATACGTATACCTCAATCATATATATATAAGTAAAAGAAAATGTAAAAATAGATTTTCTTTCAACAGGAAAATAATACTGCTTAGTAAATATATCTGAGTATCACTGAAGCAATATATCGTTTATTTTGAATCTATTTATGAGAATTTTGATTTCAAGGGAATCATTTATTAAGACATTAACATTCATTTCATAGTTTCATATTTTAAATGTTTATGCAAATGACAGAACTGAACACATGATGTCAAGAACGAAAATATATTAAATTTTTCTCTGGTGGGTAATTATTTTCGATGTATATTCCATATTTATGCCACGTGTGGAATGTGTACTCTCAGATTATCTCTTGCGAGCAATTTAGAAAGACCATTAGAATATAAAATAATTTTACAAAACTTAATCTTGATATTCAAATTTAATGGCACGTAATAAAATACATCATTACTACCTACTCCCTCCCCACACACAAATATCAATTTTCATGTTTTGTTTTTATGATTATTTTAAAGAAAAGCAATATCTCATTATACAAAGTTGATGCTTTTATAAATATATAGATAATTTTATTTTTTATGATTATCTTAGAAAGTTGTTGATAGCTGCAAAACAACCTATTGATAACGATTTCATTTAATAATATGATTGCTCAAAACATGTTTTCTAAAACAAGAATTTCATGTAAAATGCTATCAAAATATTGTGCATAATATTGAATAGGAAGCAAAAGTATGTGGTTTAAAAATGTCCTAGGTGAAAAGAGTGAATATATATATATATATATATATATATATATATATATATATATTGCGATTAATATTTTAGTGTCTTTCAAGCATAAAACGATTATTTGTTAAATTGAGATTGATTTCGAGAATATTTCAACAGGTCAAAAATAGGCATTCTCTCATTCCATTACAGATACTTTCGAGAGAAAATGTTAGAACTAATTTTCTTACCGGTTCGTCAAATATTTTATTACTTAGTAGTATAATTGCTGCATAGAATTCTTTTTTTAAGAAACAGCGCAAAAAAGACGATGACAAATTCGAATTCTGCTTTAATGATAGGCATGAAGTTTCGTTTATATGTATTTTGCCAATATCATTGTCATAAAGCTTTGGATGAAACATGAGAAAATTATAGAAAATATAACGATCGAAAATATAATAATAATCAATATAGCGTTAATATACAAATATACATCAATATATTTTTATAAACATGTAAATATGCCATGATGCACAAAGCTGAAAATTTGAATACTTATTATACAGCAATGCAAAATCATCCATATATTTAAAACGCAAAACCGATCGGTTAAGACTGATTTTGGTTAATCTGAGTATGCGCAATGAGCACTTTATGGTTATTTTGTATCTCTAAATTGAGTGGGAAACCTGTTTTGAACTGATTGCATTTCAGAGAGATATTGAGTGAAGTCAAGATGGCCGAGTGGTCTAAGGCACCAGAAAGATAAATTCTGGATCCTTAAAGTTAGCTCGTTGTTAGAACCTCTCTTCTTGCATCAGATGTTTCTCAGATATTGTAAGTTTACTGATAACTCAGTTGAATAATGTAAATTACATTTTATTTTAGGAGAAAAGGATATAGAATTTGTTTTTTTGTTGTTTATTGTTAAGAAGGAAATAGTACCATCTCCATTTTTTTACATTAATTATTTTGTATTTAAAATTAAAACTTAAAAATTTTGAATTTAACTGAAAAATTTTATTAAGTATTTAGAATTTAAAATTTTGCATATAGAATTTTATAGGTTAACATTGTGAATTCATTTTGAATGACTCCTTGTGACTCCGTTGTATGCAAATATGCCTCCGTACAAGAATGAGCAAGCGAAAGCTGCTCACAGATAATGCGACTCACATCAATGTTTATCCAAACATACTTCAAAAAATTTCAGACGTGAAACGAACTGTCCCGGACTATCTAGAGTACTACTACCCTTGAAATATACTACTTAGCAAATCATTTCTTTACGACCAAAAGACGTTACATAGAACAGTTGTAAAGTTCGCAAATTACACATTAACCTTCCTTCTGAATTTTGTTTAAAGATTTTTTCTAATGATTGTTTGCAACGAAGTTATTGTGTTTGTATATATCATTTTGACTCGCACTATATTTTACAAATTAATTTTTTTCGTCATTCGAACAATACGATCTATTCGTGGACATTATTTATAACTGACGCATAATACACGAAATATGACATTCATTATAGTGATATAATAACTGAGAAACGCATTGTGTATTTTCATGTATAAAGTATTCACAAATAAATAAAATTTTGTAGAGTTACGCCTATAGAAGAACCACATCGTTACAAATTTGAGTTAATGCACAACTAATGTGATTGACTTCAATGAGCATTTACCCCTAACGCTACATGCACTCGTCATAATGTCACTATTATGTCACAAATGACAACAAGTGTCAATCTAATGATAGTGAAAATATTGTGATTTTTTTCATTTATCAGATAATGACATTCAAGAATACACCATTTGGTTACTCCAGTGAGAAATGATTTATGACCCTTTTTTATTGTATTCAAATTGTCAAAATATGTGACATATCGAAAACATGGTGGTATAGATTTGAAACATTTGCCCTGTCACATAAAGACAATGTCAACAATAAAAGATGCATTAACAAAAAGGCGCATTATTGTTTTTTTCGTACTCTAATAACAGTGCATTGAAGCAATGCTACACGTCTATCGTCTATGGAGTATTAAAACTTCATTAACGAATTTCCAGGTAGAAAAGTGTTAGTATACATTAATATTTCTTATTGATATGAAAGCTATACGAAGAAATATACAAGGGGTTCCTTCAAGACTGCATAAACTCTCAAATGTCGCTCAGAGTACACATAAAAATTGACCAATGAACAATATATCGACAACTCAAAGTTTTCGAGGAAATTGAGAAAAGAAAATGACATTACTTTCGTTGCTCCGAAAAAAAGGCTTTATTAGAAACGGTAAAAGACATACACGCATATGACAAAGTTCTAACGTAAAAAATGCTAAAAACGTTCATCATGCATATCAATAAAGGAATATCTGCTTCCTACAAAGGAATATCTGCTTCCTACTTCCACATCTTATTGTCAAGTAAAAGCAGCATTCAGATGGGCAACTAAGTTTCTTTCACTGTAATTTAACTGTAAAAACTTTTATAATGCTTATAATTTAATTTACTTTTTTTATCTTTTGTGTTTTTAATCCATTTTGATTTTTTGCACGTTTTGCTTTTTTACACTTTTTTCCTATAAAGCTAATTTTAAGGGCACCGGATATGAATAACACTTATTTCCTTTGTATATTTCTTGAAATGTTGAAGATATATCGTTATTTTGTGAATTTTTATGTATTTTTATTCTACACAGTTTCTGCCGTCTTAGCAGATCAACCTGTATTAATATATCACTTCCATTTTATTCCAATATTTGATGAAATCGTTTACTTTAAAGCGATATGCAAATTATATTGGAAAATTTGTATGTTTAAATATGAAATTCGAAAAGAACATATTCGTTTAATATAAAGTTCTTTTTATAACAGAAAAAAAAAATACAGTGTAAAAAATATTAATTCTCTTATAGAACAACATCTGAAAGAAAATTAACTTGGATTTACTTTCAATATCCGATTAAACGTATTTGAATGACTAACTATGTTTCAAATTCTGATTAGAAATTTTTTGACATGTGTATAATTTGTAATGTTGATAATCTGACATAATTCCTATATAAATATTCTTTGATTATCTTTAAATAAATAATTCATTAAATTTTATCAGAGATTACGTGTTTCAATGAGACGTGCTCATTATTATTCATTTCACATTAGGAAATATGAACTATTTAATCTTTTGTATGTTAATAACTATATTAATGTATTTTTTTAAATATTGTAAGCAGAAATGAATGTTTCTATACACATCGCCATGTATATATTAGAACACTAAAGGCAGCAGATATCTTTTAATGAGAACATGCATATATAATTTACATACATTAAAAACTATACATTTTCATAAATCCATAGTATCAGAAAATAATTCCGAACATAACAATTGTTACTCAGTCAAAGTAATAAAGATAATTGTTGAATTCTTGTTTATTGAAAGATAGATTTCAGCTTCAATAAAATTTAGAATGTTTTCAGTAGTATGGTATTTAATTTAAAGATTTGGTTTAAGTCATATTTTATATTAGAATAAGATGTAAATACCTCACACATATCTACATTTTAAATTTAATCGCAAAGTGCTTATTAGTTCTATCTGCATCATTTTTTATTAAAAAACGTGTTATTTCTACTCTTTGATCTTCTCGAAATAGCATCTGAATTCTGGAACTGTATAAAACTTCTAAAACAACTATGTAAATTAATTTTTGTCTGAACAAATAATAATAATAATAATAAATAAATAAAAGAACTTCAGAATACATTTAAAGTTGAGTTTATTCTTCTGTTTACATATTTTTTCTCAAAACTTTTAATATTAGGGTGAAACCCACAGTAAAGTTGAAATTTGACATGGCTGTTATACTTTAATAGGATTTTCCAGATTCGGACCGAGTTCGTTGGCCAGCTTGATTTGACATCTTGTTTCAAAATGACGACCACTTAAAGATTTAAAATTTAAACAAATATAAAAACGAGTTTAAAATCCCTGATTTCTTTTTATGTAAGTGTTAGTCCTTGATACAAGGGATTCGGAGCATTTTATGTTTAGCCTCTATCGTAAAAAAGACTGAGATACAGCATTTTGAAATATTATAGTGACTAATATTTTGAAAGAAGACAACGGATTAAAAATAAGCTATTCTTTCGTAATCTTGATTACTGTTAATTTATGTTTTACCGAACGTAGTTTATCGCAAATTTAATTTCATTACTGTAAATATTGTTTGAAGTCTTATACGCTTAAGACTACTTAGTCATATGAAAAAAAAATGAAGTTAGAAAGTGAATTACTAAAATATTCGCACACAAGCATGCACGTGTACATAAACGGACGTAATTGTGTCTGGAAAATATATCCCAATGCTAGCGTCAAATTCTCGCCGTTGTTGGTAATAATTAGTGAATTATCACCAAATTTGGCGACAAAAATATATCGCCATAAATATAGACATTTTGGAGATAGCTGAGTAATTTTTCAAAATTACCACTTAAATTCAGAATTGGCGGAAACTGGGAATCTTCTATATTCCCGTTCCACGCAATTCAGTATTTTCAAGTAAATTTTGCTGGATTTTTAAGACCAATATATTGGAAAGCTCCTTCTTCCTCCACAAGCCGGAAGGATTTTTTATAAACAGGTTGGGAAAGCGCATAAATAATATCACTTTTCCAGACAACAGATTTAGGCGTATTTTTGTAGGTTTGCTTGACCTATGACACAGCAATTAAAAATTAGATGAGGGAAGAGAAAGAATTTATTGTAACTAAAGGAGAACTCTTTCCCGCCTAAATTAAATGGCACTACAATGTACGTCGGAACATTGTCTGTTGTAATTTAAACCGCTTTCTTCATAATGTGCTCTGAAGAGCTATATAATTTACCATATATCCAAACATGTTGCCAGTCGGACGCGGAACCCGTAGTGTTTAATTTACAAGCGAACTTGGTATTCCTTTTATTCACACTGAAATGATGAAAAGTTAAGTGAACATCTCCCTAATCCGTATTCTAACATCGGCTCTTTAGTGTTATGGCTATTTTAGAAAAACAGATTAAATTCTTCTTTTAAAAATGCACTAAATTAATATTTTAAAAAGGACCCCTTTACTTACTGGTAAACCTAATAAATTACTGAATTATTTTTGGATTTACAGAATTTTGAATGTGAAACGCATATGTGAAAAATGGCCACACTCAACTTATTTTCCGAGTATATATATAGATAAAAATAACTTTAATATTATATATTCTACCAATTAATGTGAGGTTAGAACGTAATACAATATTATCATAAACTAGAAACTATTTTCTTCAAAGAATGATTCAGTAAAACGTATACTAAATAAATCCATTTAAATGCTGAGTTTGATGTTATTCTGAAATTTCTGAATCTGAATAAAATTTGCAAGAACAGCGAAAGCTAAATTGAGTCGCTTAACATTTTATTCGAAGATACATTCAAATTTTAGATAGGGTTTCCTGTAATATTTTCTTTTTTAAAAATATTTTCAAAGATTTTGTATTCTTTTTAGCATTTTTCAACATAGTTGAAAAGTGCTTATGAATTCGGTTTGTATGTCTGTCTGTCTGCCTTTCCGCTCTTTAACTCTTGCAAATATACTCGGATTTCTACGTAATTTGTATATAATATAGAACGTGCTTATTACAGAAGTTAGAAAGTGAAAAAGAATTGTGTAGCATTTATTGTTCGGTTACAGGGACACACAAAATTGTTCTGTTTACGGAAAAAAAATTCTCTTGGGGTGCATTTTATTGATTTTATGATATTTAAAACATATTGATATTGATATGCATTTTCAGGAATATGAAGTAAGTAGCATTTAAAAATAGTTTACAGGGACGCACTAAGTTTTTAGTATGATCTTTTGGGGAAAACATTTTGCTGTGCATTTTAATAATGTAATAACATTTCAAACAAACTGCAAGTAAAAAGAATCCCTCAGGTGTACTAAAGCGTGTTTTCTATAGTTGAGTGCGAAGTATTTAGCGTTCATTTACAGAAATACCCCAAACGATAAGTAGGTTCTGTTACAGAATTCACTGCGCTGGATAATTGTCGAAAGTACGTTTTCCGCTTTGTTATGCATTTTAAACTTCTCTAATCTTTGGTGTGTTACAGTATGTGTATAAATTCCATAGATCACAAGTAGGATTCCTTAAAACACGTTGTAAGCATTACTATCTTCAGCGCTATGTATGTTTTAAATTACTTATTGAAATTTCTTATTTATTTTTATGGAAAAATTTAATTACTTAATAATATTCTGTTAATATTCGAAGGAATTCCATAATATATACGCCTGATTCATACGTTTTCGTTCATGTGGTGTTTATAATGAAGTTTTCATCAATAGTTATATTTGTGCTGAAAGTTTCCGTTAAAACTTCCATATTAATTTTCAAATACTATTTCAAGAATTATTAAATACATATAAATTTAGTAACAAGTACTATTAAATTTGACCAACTCGTGTATAAAAGTAACGGTCTTGATTGAAAAAGAGATTAAAAAGGATATTTAAAAGGGATAATATTTTGCATCATGGTTAGAAAATAAGCATACATTGTTCTTAGTTATTTATAATGAAATCTTAATGACAAATAAGTTTCCTTAATTTTATTGGGATTGATGGAAATGATACATATGCACGAATATCCAAGTAATTCAAACATGAAAATATGGTTAAAGAAATTATCTCGGCATTAGTAAAAAAAAAAATTTAAAGTTTTTAAACAACTCCTAGCTATAAAATGCATCAAAAAATTATTTAACTTTGAAAAACATTTTTTAAATACAGAACATGATTTAATCAAATATTTAATTAAAGTTGTTATTCAAATAATAAAAAAGTTACAAAAAATATTTTTATATTTCAGGATATAATTTTTTATTATTTTTAGCATATATTCACAATTACTTTATTTCTGTAGACTAGATAATGTAGTTCATTTATTGTGTTTTTTCTTTTAATTCTAAATTTAAATGGAAAATTAATAAAGATAAATGTTCTGCGAGTCGAAGCCAATATTTTCGGTCCAAAAACATGTTACATATGACAAGAAAATAAAGTAACTCATTTTTAATATGCATTTCAAACGTTTTATTAAAGTACAGTGCATTAAGTAAAAAAAAAAAAGAAGATTTATTTTTCTTTTCAATGAATAAAAAAAATTGCATTACAACATAATGTATTTCAATATTACAGGATATAAATTTAGATTATTGGCGGCGTAATGTATAATTATTGATTTAGATGCCATGGCTCAATTAATGTAGTGTATCGGATGTGATCGTTAAATTGTAAATAAAGAAAAAAATATAGTATTACTGAGAATTGAAGTTTGAATTAAAAATAAATAAATTTACGTATACAAAAGAAAAATAAATTTACACATTTCTAAAACTATTCCTTTTTATTGTCGATAAAGTTTTGTAAATCTGTGTTTTAAAAGAAATTTCTGATTTTAAACGTTAGGTGTTTGACCGATAATTATTAAAACAGTATTTTGAAATTCATTTTAGTGCTTTTTAGACTTCATGTGTAGAGTTCTACATAAACTGAGAAAACAATTCAAAAGGAATATAATCTTATTTGATCTATATAAAATTGTTATACGTAAAAAGAAATTACTTTTATTTAAAAAAACATTATATCTCAAAGCGATGATGTGTGAAACAGTTATAAAAAATATTTTCTAATATAATAGCTTTACAACCACCATTTAAACATCAGAACAACATTTATTTCTAATGAGTATTTTGTCATATTAATGATAATAACCAAAAATATTTTCTTATTATTAAATTTTTGGAGATTAAGTAATTAAAATACCCATATAATTGAATGAGGAGCACGGATAGGCATAATAATATAGAATTTTATTTCAACAGACATCAATACATAACATACACATACAACCAAAACATTCTGAGAATTATTACAGCTGCAAGAAAAATAGTTCTGGGACCTCCAATTACTTTATTCTGTGGCCGAGTGGTTAAGGCACCATTCCGCTAATCGCTTGAGACCTTAGAAAGCAGGCCGGCGGTGTTCGACTACCGCCAGCTCCATTGCACGCACTTTGTGGAGCTGGCGGATGTAACTCTTGGTGTTGTAAATTTCCTTGTGCTATCTCGTCAAGATTTATGTAATTGTAGATGTCATATATGTGTTTCTGTAAATAAAGTGTATATGGATCATTCGGGACAAGAGCCTTGTAGCTATAGGTCTCAAAGCATCATTCCTTCAAATGTCAAAAATAGTTCTATTCTGCAGTTGATGGTAGAACATACTTATCTGAATTTTGGTACTGGCATCTACGGACTCTTAACTGAAATACAAACACTAGACATATCATTTTTGAAATATATGTATGCAAGATGATTAACCCTTTGAAGGGCGGAGGTATACATATATATTGTATAAATATATATATCACTTAATTATAATTCGAAATTGCCAAATGGCACACCTTCCTTAATTTTCTTTTTTGTTTCTATTATCATAATCAATTTTTCACTCAAAAATACAGACTTTATATATTCAATCCTAACATAACTATCGTTCATAACTTTTACTAAAATAAACATTTCTCAAAGCAATTTTCAACAGACTTTGTATGAAATGCAATGATATCATGCAAAGTGATATAATTGTACAGCATTGCAATAAGTGAAACCATACGAAATGCCACATACATTCAAAAGTATAGAGCGTCCAGATCAGCACAACTTGGATAAGGATGGTAGCAATTTCTACTATTTCTAGCAACATCCTCGAATTCCATACAAAGAAAATTACGTGTTTCGAATTCCGTTTAAATATTTTCATTATTTTTAAAGATATGAACAAAAATCCGAATTCTGATTCGAATGAGATATCTTGCCTTTTTGACTGAATACTACTAATAACTGAATAAAACTTGGACTAAACTATATTAGGGCTCTAGTTATCCAAATAAAAATTGTGTACTTACGTAATCACTGCACCCTGAAGATTGATCGCCAAATTAGTTGTTAAGTGTAAATTTTGTTTATAGTTGCCTATTATGTTCATAACAGTAATTTAACATTATTAAATACATAACAATGATAAAATGTTAAATAATAGAAAAAAAAAATATATAAACTATGATAATAATAATATAAAAAAAATTATAACTTATATGAAAAACTATAAACTTTAACCTATAATTAAAACATAAGCCATAATAATTAAGCTATAATAAATAAATAACGAAAAACAATAAACTAAAATTATAATAAATAAATAAACAATTATTGATTGTCAAAAAATAAGGGTTACTGTAATTTATAGTATTGGCGTCATTGTTGGCACAGAATATTCAGGGCATGCATAAGACGCAAGTACCAAACTTTGTTTGTTGTAGTTGGCAATACCAGCTGAAGTGTGTCGAAAGTTTTTTTAATCAGTTCTGTATAAAACAGAGTATGTATTTATTTTGATAAAATGACAGCCTCTACAAATATTCTTCTTCTACAGTAAGCACCTATTGAGTGTTAATCTGCCAATTAATCAATCAATTTCAAAATGGTGATTTTTTTAAGCCTTACTTTTCTTTACACAACGATAAGTATCCCATATTCCGGTGTATAACCCGCAACTCAATAAAACATATTTCGAACAAGAAAATATTTTTAATAAATGAAGTTAAACTTAACTTAATTACGACTTTTTTTCTATAAAACTATTTACAGCATCCATAATGAAATTATAGCAGAATTTTCTGACTATGATGTCTCCGACCCCAATAACCGTAAACGCCCTAAATATGCCTTAATAATTGATAATGAGTTTTCCTCTCTCTTCAATTAAAAATAACTTTTCTTGTGTTTTGTCTTTGTATTAAAAAAATAGTCTTTAGTCTGCCTAGTGGCTTTTTATTAATAAAGTTTAATATTTTGTTTTACTTTTTATTGTTAAACTTCTATTTCTTTATTATATTTTTAAATATTTTTATTTAATTTTTAACTTTTTAAATTTCTAACTGCTCCCTATTTGCCTCGCAAGTCACTTACCTATAACCTGGAAGCTCAGTTGGTATGTAATTAGGTATTACATTCTGCTAATTCCATTGTTCCAATGTTCAATTGTTCAAACTTTTTGCGACTTCACACTTCATTACGTCGATGCAATAAGTTATATTTTATTAAATATTATTAATCGGTCTAAATATTTTAGCATGAGCCGCCCATAATACGCCGGAATATACAGTAAGTATTTTCTTCATCTTGAATCCTTTTTTAAGTTTGTGTGATCTTTTTTTAATATCCGTGTATTTAAACTCAATTATAAATCAAAATGATTTATAATCATTTGAGAGTAAAAATATATTTAAACTCAATTATAAATCAAAATGATTTATAATCATTTGAGAGTAAAAATATATTTAAACATATCATGAGCTAAATTATTGGAAATGTTTTAAAATATTTTCTCTACTATTCGCTGGATGTTTAAAGGACTGTTTAATGTATAAATCGTGATGGAAATATAAAAATTTCATCAAAATTTGACTAATAACTACAGACTTATTTACAGGTTAAATTAGATAAGATTTCGCAATTTCAATATACTTTTTGTAACAATATTTATTTTAATCAGATATGTTTCTCTCTTTAACTTACGTTCGATAATAATTATAACATCTTCTCATCATTCTTGAGCATTTTGTATTTATGTGTGTTATTACTAAGATATATATGTTTTATTTTTTAAGAAAATTTATTATAATTAATAACGTTTGCGATAACTAATTGAAAATATCATTATATTTTCTCCATTTCTTGGCAAAAGGGTCTTTTTTTCAAAAAAAAAAAAAAAAGATGTAATGAATCCTTATTATAAATATAGCTTTGTTAAATTATATTTGAAAATCAAAACAACTGAAGTAAATTCACCAGAAAAATTTAATCATACAAAGACATGTTTTCTTGGAATAAAGGTAATTTTGTTTTCTTAAAGTCAAAATTAATGAGACTATTCTCTCCGTTATCGAAAAGTACCAGATCGATAATTGTTCATCACAAATTGATACAAAGAGAAAATGAATTCTTTCAGACAATTTTATAACTGTACGTTTATTTAAAGATTATTTTAGGAGTTTCTTTGTTTTATAATGTTAATTTTCTTCCTATAAATAAATTTAAGACTTAGTTGTTAATCTGATGAGTTTTTTTAAAACAAAGAAAGTTATCTTAACCAGACATTTTAATTGATGAATCAAAACATATAACTACTAGACAGAAGGAAAAAAAATATTAAAAAATATATCTTCATCAAAATATGTATATCAGATTTTTCTTCTTTTTTTAAAGCGGAAGTGTTTTTAAATAACATATGTAAGATTTAAAAAAATAAATGAATTTTACAATAAGATATTTAAACGATTGTAATAAATATTATAGTAGATTTTAGACACTTTTCAATGCTAATTTTAATTACAGATTATATTTTTCTTTTTAAATTTCACATAAATACAATTTTTATGATACATAATTATATAAATACTCTTTTACATAAATACACAAAATTCGATATCTATGAGAACTGTTTCAATTCCAACTTACTTCCATTTCTTTCATTTGATTATTCGTAAAAGTTTATAGCACAAAAATATTTTATTTCATCCATTTCTTTTTAAATTTGATGAGTCCTCTCAAATCATTATAAGAATGAATACCTATAATGCATTTAAATCACTTGTTACTGATGTGCTTAAAAACTAAAACAAATAAAGGAAAATTATTGGAAAATGCATTCGTTCATAGGTATGTTTTTTCCTAGTATATTAAGAAGGACAAGAACAATCATGTTTTCGTAATCGTATTTCACAACGAACCTATTTCAAAAGAAATGGTGGCAAATTGATGGTGACAGACACTGTTCCAACATAGACTATATTTTATGTCGGTGTCACTACCCACATGTGGGTGAAAAGGTGATAAACGTTCTAAAATTGCGATTTGTATAATACTGAGGGGCTAGAAACTTGAAATTTGGCATGGTAGTTATTTATATGACGTAAATGCTCTATAAGAACAGTTTCTAAAAAAATCGAAATTTAAAAGATTGAAACGAGGGAAAAACATTCTAAAAACATTCTAAAATATGATTTCTATGGAATTATTAAGGTAAGAATCTTAAAATTGGATACGGCTACTACTTTTAAAACGCAAATGCATACACAGTTCAGTTAAAAAAAAAATCGAAAGTTAAAAGTGTGCAAGAGAAAAGATGTCCTAAATAACGATTTTTGTGATACTCGAAACTTGAAATTTAGCATGTCGGTTACTTTTAAGATACAAATGCTTGCTAAGAATTGTTTCTAAAAAAATTCGAAATTTAAAACTGTGAAATTATCGGAAAGTTGTCTAAAAACGTTCTACATTACGACTAATATGAGATTTGTAAAGATAGAAACTCGAAATTTGACATGGTCGGTCATTACTGTTAAGACGAAAATAGGCACAAAGAACAGCTTAAAAAATTGAAATATAAAAAAGTGAAATGCGAAAAAAGCTTCTAAAAATGTTCTAAAATACGATTTCTATGAAGTTGATAAGGATAGAAACTTGAAATTTGGCATGACTATTACTCTAGAGACGTTAAAAAATTGCCCATAATAAATTTCTAAGAGTTCGAAATTTAAAAGGTTGCAGGAGCAAAAATCTTTCTAAAATTGAGATTTATGTAATACAGTTGGTATAGAGAATTAGAATTTTTCATGGCGGTAACTTTTAAATTGCAAATGCTCCTGACAACGGTTTCTGAATAAATCGAAATTTTAATTGGGTGGAAAACGTTCTAAAAACTTTGAAAATTAATATTTAGTTGTATTTATTCGAGTTTGAAACTTGAAATTTACTATAGTTGCTATTTTTAAGATGCAGATACACGGTATAAACAAGTGATTTAAAATTCGAAAATTAAAAGTGTGAAATAAGCGGAAAACGATCTAAGTTATGGTGTATTCAGAATTGTTAAGGATATAAACTAGATATAATAGATGTAATTAATCGCTCAGAAAATTTTTTTACAAAATTTAAAATTTAAAAAAGTGCAGAATCAAAATATTTTATAACATTTTTGTTTTTGGGATGCTAATTGGCTAGAAATTTGAAGTTTGGCTATTCCGAGGATTTGGTATAATTTACTAGGAATAACATAATCTCCCTCCCCACTCCAATTTGGACCAATCCAGGCAACATAAAGTTTGTCCACACTTTTCACTTTTGAAACAGTTCATCAAGTATATAGGAATGAACTCGACCTCTGGTTTGTAACATTTTCACGATTGAATCCCTGATGATGAGCATTTCAGATGCTCGAAAGTACTTGGTTGATATTTTCTCATTGTATAATAAAACACCTTTAAGTAATTTTAAATGGAATTTTGTTTTTACGAAATTATTAATATGATTTGTCACAATAAGGTGAAATACTGATTCGAGAAACTTGATATAGTTTGTACCATTTTCACTTAGTATTTGACATGGTGATTCTTTTTAAGAATTCTGTGCTTGCTAAGATCGCTTTCTATAAAAGTGTGAAATGTCACGTAACAGTTCTAAGAACCTTCTAAACTATTATTTATCTGAAACTGTCAGGAATAGAATCTTTATATTTTACATGGCTATTACTTTAGAGACTTAAATTCATCCACACAAGAGTTTTTAAGAATTTAGAAATTTTAAAGTGTACAGGAACAAAACAATTCTAAAATTCGATTTCCGTGATATAGTTGTTATAGAAGCTCGGATAACTAGAAGCTTGGAACTTGGCATGGTGGTTAATTTTAAGATGTATCTCTAAGAAAAATTTCTAAAATATTCGAAATTTCAAATATAAAATGAAATGTACGGCAAACATTCAAAATAGAATTTAAGTTATCATTTATTTGTTATTAATTTTAGTTCTTCTGACATATTGTTTTTAAGTTTTATTTTATGTCATTAACTTCTGGATTATGTTGCGCAAATATACTTTAAAACATTTTTAATAATGAATAGATTTTTTTTTAAATGCAAATTATATTTAGTTAGATGCTTAGAATTTGGCATTGTGGTTAATTTTAAGATGTCTCTCTAAGAAAAGTTTCTAAAAAATTTTAAATTTCAAGAAAAAAATAATATTTTATAAAACTTCATCAATTCCTAAATTTGCTGAATTGTTTGCGTGAATTTATTTCTATTGTATATTACACAAAACGTGGCGTGCTTTGACAGGCTTTTCTGATATGCGTTAATGTCAGATCTGTATGTATATGAAATGGAATTTCCTCAAACTTAATATGTAATCATGGAAACTTCATATGCTTGTTTTAAAAAATAGAAAAATAATGGTTATGGAATTTTAGATTCATTACTTAACAGGAAGGGACGTTTTTAGAATTTTTACGATGAAAATTATAGTTCTATCTCTGATTCTATTCGGTAGATATGAATCAAATTTTATGTTCCGACATATAGATATTTATGTTTGTCTAATTATGGCTTTGAATGTCCAATACCGAACGATGTTATGTCGTTCTTTTGATTTATTAAAGTAATCCCTGTATATTCTCTCTTTAATTAAAAGAAATGCGTTAAACTTCGTATTTGTAATTGTTAATGTACAACCGCGCTATTTAAAATAAAATACTAGAACGACATAACGTAAAAGTTTAGAGGTGGGTAAAACATACCAGTTTTTAGTAAAATGTGGAAAGTTTCACACAATTTTATTTTTATATATTTTACATAATGACATCGTTTACAATAGTATAAAAGAACTCACCTACCTAAAACAGCAAACAGAAAGTGATTAAGGTATTTGCTATATGCAAATTTACTTCATAGGTTTTTCTTTTATTGCTAAATAGAACATTTAAAAAAAGTTTGGATGGATCAGTGAGTATAAATAATCAAACTGGCAGTATGTTACTTTAAATCGTTATGTTTAGTGCGGAAATAATTTCAAGAACTTTTTCGGCAGTTAAAACTATTGATTATTGAAAATGTCATTAAAGAAAAACTTTAATCGACTCCAGAAAGTATTTCTTACACAACTATTAAAACTGAAATGTTCTCGTAATATATTGATTTAGAATAATTTTTAAAAAGTATCATTTTTAAATATCAATGTTAAAATATTATGATTGTCTAAAAAAATGATTATTAGTGAATTGAATTTTATTTTGCATTTCTTTTCTGATTTATTCAAACATGACATTCAGTAAAATTTTGTTAAATAAACACGAAATTTATATAGAAGAAGACATTTGAAAAAATAATTCAAATGTCTGTATTAATAAAGAGGTTATTAGCTTAAAACAAAGCTGAATGTGAAATGATCGTTTCTTCTTAAACGCAGATATTATAACGGTTTACTTATAACGTAACCATATTTATTATTTAGAAATTTACTAGTTTTTGTTAATGACACAAAATTACATATGTATATATTAATATTTTACTTTTTTTTAATTTTGGGGGGAAAGGAGCAGGGTCCATAAGCGGCGTTTTTGGTCCAAAAGACTTTCATGCATATATTTATGTATGTGTTAGTGCAGGTCATATAAACTATACATATAGAGTATACAAGTTGAAAAGTTTAATAGCAACATGATATTACATGACATAAATTAGACATGGCATTAACTATTTTACGATATTAGAATATTAATTAAATATTGTAAAATGAACAAAACATGTGAAATATGATCAAACCTAATTAATAAGACTCTTCTGTGACAGATTGCTCACTTTCTGACCAAAGGGAGGTAGCAGCATCTAGTACATAATCCTTGTAGTCAGCTGAGTGAGGCTTGTCTTCTGCCACATGCCTTTGGTATCCCAAATACCACAAATAGCTGCAATATGCGCACAACAACCCACTACATTGGCTCTTATTTGACACTGACAACACGAATTAATCGGCAAATAATAGCTGTTGTACTGAATCCATGAAATATATCTTCAAAGACATATGTGACGATAGCAGCTGAATACGGATAATATCATTACAAAGTCGCGACTTGATATTAACACTATTTCGTTTGAAGTTCTTCTAGATTATATGGTCATGCTTATTAGCAATAGTTACGTTCACTTTAATACGTTTAAACTCGCCACTGCATTTTAAAGTCTGTTAGTGACGTGAAAGATTGAAGTTTCTTATCTCTCTATTTTTAATATTTTAGTATGAGCGTAGCTTTGTAAAACTTTTATTTTTACATTTGTTGTATATTTTTATGTGTTATATAATATATCTAAAGAAAAAAGTGTTGCATGATTGTGCTTGTGTAAATAATTGAGGTAAAAATTTTTCATCAAAACTACGAATAATATAAACTTTGAGCTCGTGTAAGTCATACACTCTCAGAAAAAAACTGTAAATTTATGAGCGTTTGCCCTTCAATTTTCATGGGCAACAGCCTTATTTAATGAAAAACGGTCTGATCCATTAAATAAGCGGCCTTAACCCTTAGATACTTAGAAAATTAGGGGCAATTCACATATTCTTACAGTTCTAGCCTATATGTTAGCAAAAATACCGTACGACTCCATACAATGTCCTCCGCTAGGATGTAACCCTTCATTTTACTCGTGTTTCGAAAATTTTAACCCGCCAAAAAAGCGATTCTGTGATGATTATCTAACGTGCTACGTTCTACGGAACAGTAAGCAAAGTGTTATTGTGTTTTAAAGTGCATTATATCCTGTGCATTATAATGCCATATTACTTTGCCCCGTAAAATTACGGGCTGCACAAAATAATGGGCATGGATTTTTTTTTTTTTTACGGGGTATGACTGGAATTTCTGCTGCCGGCCTCTGCCCGTAATTTTACAGCAATTTTTTTTACAGTGCATAAATCCGAACAAAATACGATAAATATAATTGAAATCGTACAGGATTAACCTTCTGCTATTAAAAAGTGAAATAATTAAGTCAGTATAATAAAATCGAATATTTATTTATTTCATGTGCCAAAAACGCGGTTTATGGATACTGACATTTACGTTTAAGTCTTTTAAAGGAACTATTGACATGACAAGAATTAAGGTTTACAGAAATATAACAAATATGCCATTTACTAAAATCTATCGAATACAGTTATTTTGCACGCTATTGATATGACAATAGGCTAAGAAAGAATATTTGAAGATGACTGACTTTTTTTTTTTTTTTTTTTTTTTTTTTTTTTTTTTTTTTTTTACTGACACATGATTAAAACGACGTATAACTCTCCATTATTTTATTTTATTTTTTTAGCTATCATGTTTTATTTATTTTGTATATCACCATTCGTACGCTTCTGTCTAAGAATATCAGAATTATCATAAAGTAATATTTGTCTTATTTAATGAAAAAAAAATTATATATAACGACAATTACTTTATATAATTTCTTGTATTCAAACCTCATAGGCCTGAATCTGCTGAGGTGGATGATCCCTGTATATTTTTGTTTATTTACTTGTACAAGTATACCTATTTTTAAATTTAAAGGAAGAAAAGCATGTTTTAAATAAAAATCTCATCGAAGTATTATAGAGCTTTAAGAGATTTTATTTTGGTTTAATTAGTAAATGCTGAAACATAAAGGAAAATATATTAATCAATGTATAGACATGTAAGGTAGAGCCAGGAGAGATGGCGCGGTCGGAGAAATTGCGGACACAGAGGTTCGGGGAAAAGGAGTACAGTGAGCGCGCAGCGACTCCAGGTAGTTGTACAACAGCAGTAGTGGAGTGTATACTTGAAAGTGCACGTTGATTGTTTTGAGCATCTAAGATAAATAATTGCTATTTTGTTTTGTTTTCCCGAAGTAAGTGCTTGAATTTTCATAGCTATTCATCATAATTTCTATACAATGTCGGTAGTACAAAATATTTTAAACTTAAACGATATCTCATAAGCTACTAATCTAGACTAACAATGTGAACATCAACGGTTCGTTTTAGTAGCGGCCACGTTTAAATAAAAGGCCGCGCAATCTCTCCTACCGAAATTGGAGAGTTTGCGCATCTGCAACTTAGGAGAGATGGCGCATTGTTTCCATTAGTTTCCATGCTAGGAGAGATTACGCAGCTTATTGGTAAATTTGCATAAGAAATGAAAAATGAAAATGGACTAATTTTAAGTTAAACGTGTTTTTAAGTAATTTAATGTTATTTTGTAATCTTATCTGGACTTGCTTTTTCTGATTCTTTAATTTTTTCCCCTTTAATTAAATTTTTTTAATCGTTTTTAAAGTTATTTCCTTTTTCTGATTCTTTAATCATTCGGTTGAAATATTCACTCCTAATACAATAATGTTTGTTCACAAAAACCTTACAACAACGTCATTTAAGTGTAATTATTATTGCTAACAATTTAATTGTAGTTATTATTAATAAAAATCTCTCCTACCCATATGCGCAATCACACCAACCCTGTAAGGACAGATTGCGCAAAATAACTTTCTTGGTTTTCTTACAACTGTTCTATTAAATTACAACATAACAACAAAATAGCAATGGAAATGCAAATGGAAAAAGTAAAAATTATTCATCGATAGTTTAGCCAAAAATTAATATTTAGATTTTTTATTGTTATTCTTTTGAATTGTGCTCAAACTCTCCTAGCTTTACCTTACTGCAAATTATTAGATAAAAACAAATATAATTATTAACATAAAATAAAAGTTAATGTAAAAACATATCCCGCTTTGTAAAGAAAGTTAAATATTTCTTATTATAGCAAAATATAATATGACCAGAACGAAAATATAAAATAACCTCTTCTAGTTACCCCGGTTATCTAAAAGCGTTTTTAAGACCTTAATATTTTAAAAACTTACAATAGAGTATATCATCAAAATTTAAATATTCATTTTCTAAATCTTTTTCATGTAGTTTTTATAGTGTATTAATCAGTTTTGTTAATCCGGAATATGCGTTTTTCTGATCTTATCAATTCTCAAGTATAAACATTATCTTGCTCAGCAAACATATTTTACAGACAAAAAGAATAAATTACCAGTATTAACAATAAGGGTGTATTCAAATCCAAACTGCTTATTTTGAGACACATTTTTAAATTCATCTTTGCTCTAAAATGCATCCAATTGGCAGGTTCTCTTATTCAGATACTTTATAATGTCCGTATTGTCTCGATTTGTTGATAAAGGCAGAATATTTTTCAAAAAATTCTGTCAAAGTAGACATTTTGAACCGAATTTCTCGAACCGATAGCGCTGGAAACAAAAAAAAATTATCTTACTGTGAAAATAATTGTTTGTAAATTAATTTCTAATTAATTGAATGAAAAATAAAAACATGTATCCCTTATAAATCTCTTCAAAAATCACGCCGCCAAGTTTCATGTTTTTACTTTTACAAAATGAGTCTGAAAATGTGTCTCAGAATTTTTAGTCGTTGAGCGTGGAAAAATAATTCGTATTAATACCGCATTAAAAATAATTTTATTTCGTTATTCTTGAATGCATACATTCATTTACGCAGGTGAAAATGTTTAATTGATAATTGGTAGCATCCTGAAAACGAAATTCCTTTTTTAGAAAACTACTTTATACACCATAGAAATATTCGGAAACGTTTCTGAAAATCAATGGTAGCGAAAGTAACTTTAGTTTTTAAAAATGTTTCCAAAAATCTGGAGAATATATTGATTTCTTAAGTCTGTAAATTTTAAGAATGGTTTTTGGAAGCGTGTGTAACTCGGAAGACATTGTATATTTTTGTTTGTAGTTATATTATATTCTCGTAGATTGAGAAACATTCGTCTTTTTTACAGTGTATTTTTATGCACCAGTCTTGGATGAATTATTATGCATACTGTTTTTTGTTTTCATAATGAAATTATATTTTCTTATTATATTTATATATTTATATTACTTTTCATATTTTCTAGTGTATAGTGCGATTTTTTTTTTTAATGTCAGGGATAAAGCATATCTCGTATAACGATTTAAGAGCGAATATTCATGTCGTCGAATTTATTGCATTTTGTGACATTCTGGGAAGTTATTCAGTCCTAAAGGCTTTGATACATAGAAATACAAAATATGTAAAAAGTAGTTCAAAATGAATGGTAAAACATATAAAAAATTATTTAGTTAGCATTAAGAAAGATTTTCCTTCCGTTCCAAGAATTTCTCCGACTGTCATATAAAAATATACGATGCAACATTATGCAATTTTTTTTAAACTTTAATAATAATAATAATAATAATAATAATAATAATAATAATTGTGTATAAGTATTAAAAAATAAATAAATTATGGGTTTCAATAATAATTTTAATACAAATTGAAACTTTGTAGAAATTTGTAAAACAAAATCCCTCGGAAAACATACGATATTTACTCACGTATAATTATTAGTCCTGATAATTTCCCATACAATTAATGTTTCCGTAATGCTTATTTTTCATCCATCAAAAACTATATCAAAAATATAAACATCTAATATAATATGCAACTAACATACGTGCTGCAGGTTATTGTATGTTATTACAGTTCATTTGCTTAGAAATAGTATGAATTACTTATACTACGGCTTCTAAAAATGCAAAATTTTGCTTAACTGAACTACATTAATATTCATATAATTTCATCGGAAAATCTCCCCATTGTTTACAATGATTAAGTGCAAGTTCTAGTAGTTTTCTTTAGCTTACAGAAATATCCCGCATATGTGATTGAATATATTAATATTAATTACAGCAAAAAAATCATACCCAACACACATTTGATTTGAATCTCATTATCAGGCAAGTGATATATTTTACATTTCTAGAAAGTTGCAAAATATGCATATGAGATTTTGTAAAGATTATTTTATTAGTAAAATAATTACTTGTACTCTTTACTAAATTCTTTTGAAGTTAAAGATATTATTGAATAATTGGATGAACCTCTTCTGTATATTTTTGCGCGGAGTTCTTTTTTTTTGTTTGTTTGCAGTTTTAAATCTATTTATTTATTTATTTATTTATATTTAAAAAAAAAAAAAAAAAAAAAAAAAAAAAACTTGTAACAGTACACGCGCATGTCCACAGAAATATATTGTGACAAATTAAATTTAACAAAATTACAAAGTTTCTAATTCAAGTACACGTCCCAATAATGTTATGTAAAAAAACATATTGCATAAAGAACATACATATTCCTTGACGGATATTGTTTTATTCAATTTAGGAATAACAAGGTAGTAAGTCGGCTTGAAATTTTAAATGTAATTCCTATTACCCCGTTAATGACGTTTAGTAACTCTCAAGAGGATCTCCAGCTTCAATTAAAACGGGCTAAATATAGTCTTGTCGTTACAATTACTAACGTTTAATATTTACTTGGTGTTTTCTGAACCTCCAAAATGGCATTTCTCTAGTCCTTACCAGAGAATATTGAATATATTTCAAGAATCACGATAAGTTAAATTAATAGTGAAGCGTAAATAAAGTTTATTGATGTAAATTTATGTAGAAATATGAAATAGATCGGGGGAATGGAGACCATTTTAAAACTTAGGTATAACTGGACTTTTTGTAAGAAAATTAACTCAGCCTATACCAGGTTTTGTACAAAGTTTATCATCTTAAATCACGATGCATCCTTCTCTCTCTCTCTCTCTCTCTCTTTTTTTTCTTTACAAGTAATACACTATTAAATTTTGCACTAAATAATAAATCTCCCGAGTGCTTGATCTATGAAAATAGGGAGGTACATTTATAAACAATTTAGTTCATTTTGGAATTTTTAAAAATGTTGTACACAGTTATATTAATTTAAAAATGATTTTAGGTAATACTGCACACAGAAAGTAAGCAACTACAGGTACAAAATTGAAACCATGAGTTGCAATATTTGCTTGCTTATTGGCAGTCTAAATATTAAAGGTAAAAATCGTTCAAAAGTTTATTTTTAAAAGGAAATTCCTTTAAATTTGCACAAAACATTCTAAAAATGTCCTTTTCACACACAGATCAAACAGTAAATAATCATTCCATGATATAATTTAGGCTTTGAATAACTTACTTATCATTGAAAATTTACTTCACGCAGAAAGTGGTTATTCTAATTATTTAAATTTTTCTATTTATTTACATATAGCTGATCATACAAATAGAAACAACGGGATTTTAGAGAAGTAAGTTATTGAAAATCCATTTAACGTATCAAAATTCGATAAGTTTTGGTCTTAGAAAAGCGGACATTTTACTGTTTTACTTATTGAAGTATAGGTATTTTTTTTCTAAATATAACTTACAGGAACGAGGGACCGTCTATTGTTGAAATATCGATTTTTTTTAATAACAATTTTGCATTTTTAATCATGCCTTTTTATTTTTGTATTACTTTAAATGTTGTGTATTGCAGTATTATGCCAAAATCTCATTTTTTTAGTGCCCTTAACTTATTATTAAACTTAACTTATTAAATTATTATTAAAATAATGTATTTAATATTAATATGTATTAATTATATTATTATAATATTATTATGGTAATTTATTAAAATATTTAAAGAAAGTTTGCAGATTTAATATTACGTAGATTTTGTTAACACATTTGCCGTTTTATGTATGTTTTATGCATTTTTATGTATCTCAAAATATTCCATTTGGAGTAATTTTATTTTCTTGATCCAGCCTTTGTTTTTATTGTGCTCGCTTCACCATCGTTGTTAAATCCAGTTATATTTGATGAACATTATTCATGTATCGCGTTTTCTCTTTCGAAGTTGTCTTCTATTGTCAGCTATTCTTCTTCCTATTATTTCGAATACAATCAGATTCATTGCATTCAAAACATTGGATAAAATAATTGCACAAAAATAACAAATAACACATGCTAAGTTTCTACAAAAATAAATAACTATATTTAATAAATGAAAGGGTTATTTTGTTTAAACTCATGCTGCGCTGTTAGATACAGATATGGCAAAATTGCTCTTGCAAAATTCATTGTTAAGCAATTTCTGCTAGAAAAGATTATTCATATATCACGCTGTCTTCTATCTCATTACTTATTATCTCTTGTACATTCGGATATATTAATGATTCATAAAGTAGTTTAAGACTTTCTTTAATGAGCTATGTTAATAAATAATGCATGCATCCCGATCTTTTGAAATCAACACAGGTGGTGATGTTTGAAGAGAAAATGTTTAAATGGATTTCTTGAAGATCGAAATGATCTTTTTGTTTAATGCTAGGGAAAGTTTTATTATAAATGCTTTATATTTTAAATTAGCGAATAAAGTAATAAAGTTTATTAATGATATTTTTTCTTGCTGTCTCTACTGCCTTTAATTAATAATAAATCAACAATTTTTGTATTTTATCATATTTTATTCGTAGGTGAAAAGGAAAATAATAATAAAATTAAAATATAAAAATGCTAGTGAAAAGTTTGGCTCTATTTTCCATTAGATATTAATAATATTATTCAAGGAAAATATTTTAAATTATCTATCACATACGTATTCTTTCGCTTTCAATCATGAATATGTTTTAACCAATTTATTCTAGAATTTGTATTATTTGAAACTAATTCATAATACAAAAGTTTTAGATGTACATATTCTAGTTTTATTTTGTTAAGTATGAATTATGAATTATTAATTTTGCTTTGAGAAGCTGATTTATGCACCACGATGTCTTATATCTTATTACTTATCATCTCCTGTATATTCAGATTTATTTAGAATTCATAAAGAATGCTATTTTTTTAATGAGCTACATTGATTAATAATGGACGTATTCATACCTTTTCAAATGAAAACACAGGTGGGGAAATTCCAAATAAAAGGCTTATATAGAAATCGGAAAATTCGTAAACTTCTATTTGAATTATTATGAATGTTTTATTGTACTATTAATTCTTCGGATTTAAATTGCATGAATATAATTATGAGTTCTATTTATAAATATTTTAATGATTAATTGTTACTTCTCTGTTATGTTTACTAGTTATTGTTGTGTTTTGAAACTCTCTATAATTTATTATATTTCACTTTTCTATAAAAAAAGAAGTAAACAAAAAAATCCTATGGGCTAAATACATTGAATACATTATTTTTTTTCCTTTTTTTATTTAATTTTTTATTAATTTTTTTTTGTACTTACGTATTATCCGTGCCAGTTTGAGGCCAACTGCGCCAGGCATGGAGCCAGTATTACTAATTATAGTAACCCTTATATATTTTTTCCTTGCTACATGGTACATGCCTGGGAATAATCTATAATATTATTCTTTTTTATATACTATGCTACTTGCCATTTATTAATTTTATTAAAATAATGTTATTTACTATTTTAACAATGTTATAAATTTAATAAACATATATTACATTTTATTTATTTTATATTAATTACCATTTTTAACAATGTTATTTGATAATGTTAAATTACTGCGTTTGAAAACATGATTGGCAACGATAAACAAGATTGGTACATAGCAACCATTTTTGGCGATCAATCTCCTGGCACGGATAATACGTAAGTACCATTTTTTTAAACAATACTGCAAAAGAGACAAATATTTCTTAATCTTGGAAAATATAATCTAACCACAAACAAAAGTATAAAAGAACCTCTAGTAGTAAACCCTCGATTTTGAAATGCGTTAATTACCTTTATAAACCTCAAAAACCAATATATTTTGAGGATTTTTAAAGAAGCATTTATAAAAGCAAAGAATGTTTCCGCTGCGACTGATTTTCGAAAACGTTTCCAAGTAGTATTTATGGTGCAATAATAAGTTTTCTCAAACAGACATATCAGTTTTTAGCAATTAAACATTTTCAGCTGCGTAGCTGAATTTATACATGCAAGAGTAACAGAATAATATTAATTTTAATGTTAATTCTGTTAATTTCTCATGTTTGTCTGTAAAACATGTTTGTTAAAAAGTAAAATCTTTACTTGAGAATTGATAGCATTATGAAAACCTATATTGATTGTTGAGAAAACTGATTAATAATCTATAAAAATTATTACGAAACCTTTTCACAAATCAGTGATAGAAAAGAAACTTAGAAAGAAACTATTATATATGCTTCTTTAAATATGAAAAATATGTTGGTTTCTGTTGTTTCGGAATCGTGGGTTACTCAGAAGAGGTTATTATATATTTCAGTACGTAATCATATGATATATTCCTAGATTAAGAATCATTTGCTTTTTTTACAGTGTAAAAGAAAAGTTCAATTATATATATAATAATTATTGTATCGTTCTGAATAAATTATAAACAATGAACAATATATCAAAAGCCGGAAATGAATTGATCCTTACAATCAGTAAGTGTATTTTTATCTCTGAGCTGGCTTCGTCTGGTAAGCATCATATAAATGGAAGACAAGTTAAATCAGCATTATTTAATACAAGTGTATTTTTTTTATGTTTTCTCATGTAATTGTTTATTTCTTGAAAGTTAAATGTATTAAATTATAAAGACGAAGAAATGTCGTGTATCAAGTTTTTTTATGTGTGTTTACATTATTTAGGTCTTAAGATATTAATAAAAATGTGCGTTTTCAATTGCTGCGGTACACGTTTTTAAATTTAACTAGTTTTTTTTCTATTACTTGGTGTGTATAAATTCTATAGGATATTTACAGGGTAGCACATTACTATAGTTTACTTTAATTGGTAACAACAAAAATAATGCTTTTAATAACAAAATCAGAAGGCTGTAAATATCGCTTCAAAAGATGCGTGTAGGTTTTTCCATAAAATACGTTGGAGAGGACAATATTGTAACGATTGGGCGGATTGGTAAGTCTGTTTTATGATCCTTTAGTCTACCTATGAGAGAGGGAGTGGTTGCAGTCTTGTTAAGTCTTACACTGTAAAAAATGACCATTGTTTCTTATTTTATGAAAATATACTATAACCACGAACGAAAATATAATATAATCTTCTGTGTTATCCAAAATTCCGAAATGCGCGTTCCATTGTCTTTTGAATCCCCAGAAACCAATACATTTTCAAAATTTAAAGAATTATTTATAAAAGCAAAGTATTTTTCGCTGCCCGTATTTTTCAGAAACGTTTTTGAAGGGTTTTTATAGTGTATTAATTGGTGTCCTCAACCTGGAATACCTGTTTTTCGAATGTCATCCATTCTCAAGTAAACGTTTTCAGCCGCATAAGTTAATTTATATATGAAAGTGTAAAAAAATAATCTTAATTTTAATGTTATTGTTAACGCTGTTAATTTTGCATGTTTGTCTGTTAAACATATTTTTTGAACATGAAAATGCTTACTTGAGAATTGATAGCCTTCGAAAATCAGGTATTCCAAGCTATAAAAACCCTTTGGAAACGTTTCTGAAAAATACGGGCAGCGAAAAATATATTGTTTTTATAAATAATTCTTTAAATTTTGGAAATGTATTGGTTTCTGGAGATTCAAAAGACAATGCAACACGCGATTCGGAATTTCGGATAACTCAGAAGATTATATTATATTTTCGTTCGTGGTTATAGTATATTTTCATAAAAATAGAAACATAGGTCATTTTTTACAGTGTAGATTACTTTTTATAAATCCTGGCCAAACTCCTTTTCCGACAATTTCTTTAACTTTATTTTCTATTTTCAAATTGGGGTCTTTATTTAACGGCACACAGTCCATATTATCAACGCAAACTTTCATCTTTAGGAGATAATCATGTCTGTTTAAAATACAAATACGGTTAGTTTTATCAGTCTGGATAACAACAATGTCATTATCCTTCCTCAGTTTTCCTGCTATTTTCTTAAACTCCTCGTGTTGAGGGTTTGATCTGTAAACAAATGATCTCATGTTGCTATGTAAAACACTCCTAACCACCTCTTTCTGCATTGGATCAGCAGCCTGCACGGCCTGATCGTGTGATATCCACGTAGTTTTATTCAGTCATAATAAACAAAAGATCATGTTTAATGAGATACAAAGTAACATGGTGTACGAGTCAAGCAATAATCGTTTAGCAATGTTTTTTAAAACAGATTTATTTCTGTATCTAAAATCTTCCATTGTCTGGTCACACGAAATAGGGAAATAATTTAATAAATGGAACTTGTAATTATCTGCATTCGGCAAATACTATTTATTGTTGTTTTCAAAATTATTTCCTGCAGTGATTTTTTTTAAATTATGTAAAAATTAAAGAATCCTGAAAAGAGGAGTTTCGGAAATTTAAGCCCTTTTCCGTGTTTACATAAAGCTAAGAAGCCTTATTCCTAAAACAGTTGTAATACGATTGCTTAAACCTTAATTTAATAGAAATGCAACGTAATAATGTCTGTAATGTAATTATTACTCTTTTTTATGCAATTCAAACCTATTAACAATTAATGAATAGTTAATAATATATATTTTACTAATGTTTTGCTAACACATTGGCAGAGATAATTATGGCCAATTTTCGTATGACTTAAGATTCGAGATTTACGACCAATTTCTGATTTAATATGAATCATATTTTTAAGAAAATTCTCCACAATTTTAGTTGCACGAAATAAAGCATATAAAAAAATGTGAGCATACTTTTCTTATTAGCATTATACTAGGTTGATATACTTTTCCTTTTATTTAACTCATGTAAAAATATATATTCAAAAGTACACGTTATTTCAATAAATTGTAAGTAAAATTATACTATTTTGACAGAAAATTATATTTAGTATTAAAATTTTTAAACAGAAAAGATTCATCAAAATCAGTAATTAGCTTCAAATTTAAAATTTCATTCATTAAATTAAAATCCAAGGAATTCCTAATAAACTTTCACTGAAATAAGTATAATGAATTGTTAGAAATTGAAGAAATCCATTTAGATGTTCTAGCTTGGAACATCAACTTCCCTGTTTTGAATTAAAAAGACCTGGAAATATGCATTATTTATCAAAGCAACTCATTAAACAAAACTTTTACATGTTTTATGAATCATTTATTCATCTGAATATACAAGAGATAATTGTTAATGAGGTAGAAGGCAGCTTGATACATGAATCATTCTCTGAAGCAGACGTCACTTAGGAGAGCATTTGATGAAATTCTAAATCTTTATCGTTTAGCGCTTTCGTGCAAAGTATTTAATTTATTCATTAAAAAATTTCAATTGCTGTCGGAACTTTGCGAGTGTCAGAATTTTTGTGGAAGTTTTCTCATGCAATGCTTTGTTTAAATATTTGTTTATATACACGCACACGCGCATAAAGAAATATACACATTTGTATAGTCTTAAATTTGTATGCTAATACTTATTCAATAATAATTTAATATCTACATAATGATCTCTATCATCATATAATTTTCATTTACTTATTTATCTTTCGTATTTTAAAATATTAATTTGACATCTAAAGTAATTATTATATATTTTTTTAATAAAATTAATCACCTACTTACATTAATATCATCTTTTTTGTGTTTTCATTTCGTTTTATATATTTCTAGATCTTCATTAAAGTCTAGACCTTTGATTAAAATATATTAGTTCTTTTTAGTTTTTTTTTTAAATTTTCGATAGCAGTTAAAAGAAATGTTTTTTTTTTTTTTTTTAAATTTTGATGGCAGCACTAGCTTTTTTATTTGTGTTCTTTTCCACCCTTGATCTTTACTCAGCTTTTTTTGTCACATGGGCATAAATTTGGTATCTCGTTGTGTCCATGTCCCTTTTAAATCTTGGTAAGTTTTTTCGCTACTTATAAAGTTTTCATCTATAATAATTAGTTTTTAAATCATTTCTTTGGATATTTTAATTGGTTTCAATTATCATTTTTTTGAATATGTTATGAAGAGCTTAATATTGTCATTTGTATGCCTCACGCCTGCAATATTTGACGAAATAACATATCTTTAATATGCATAGCGTTTATGAAGCTCATAGGAAGAATCCATAACACATTCATAGATTCTTATTTTTGCATTTTCTCTCTCCCGTGCTTAATTTATTGCATTTGCCTTTCGATTTGTGCGTGTGTAAACACACGTCATTTCATTTTAAATGTATATACACTGCTCAAACAAATTAGCGGAGTAAGTAAAGAAGGGAGGGAACCGTGCGAAACAGCCATGCATAGGCATAAAATGGAGAGTACAAGTGTATTAATGCGCAATATAGAAAAAAAGAAGCAAAAAAATTGTCAGGGAGCTTTAATTATTGAAACGATGGAAATAAGATGGAAAGATGGTTTAGGGCAATAATTTGGTTACATGTAATTGACAAAAGAGTACTGTATAGAAGTTATGAAAAATGTTCAATGTGGCGAGTGGTCCCCTCGAACAGCTAAGACTGCTACACACATGTATTCCATGGCTGCGATGAGGATATCGGTAAGACTTTGGGAAATACTGTTCCACTTCTCAAGAATTGTAATCTCCAAGTTTCCGGCGAGTAAAAGGAGCCACTGGTCTCGCTGCAATGCATTGTCCGAGTGTGTCCCAAACATGCTCGATCTTATTCAGGTCATGACAGCATGCTGCCCATTCCATACGCTGTATTATTTCAGCTTCAAGTATGTTTACCACAAGACGAGCTGTATGGGTCTGGCATTACCATGCATGAAAACAATGCAATCACCAATGGCTGCAGCGTAAGGTTCGACATGAGTCTCAGTATTTCGTCTGCATACCTTTGGGCTGTTAAAGTCTCATTCCGTATGATATGCAGATCCGCACGTCCAAGTACGCAAATGCCAGCCATCACCACCAACCCACTTCGTCTGTAATGTGATCTTTCACGAACGAATGTGTGGTTATTTGGATTGCCTCCTTCATTCCATAACGAAACACGTTGGGTGTCGCACTCCAGACTGAATTGGGACTCTTCTGTAAGCAGAACTTGACTCCAGTCACGTTGCTTCCAATCTCGAGGATCAGCAGTCCAACCTCTTCGGGCCGCACGGTGGCCTGAGGTCAGCGGAATACAGAACATTGGTCTACGTGCATTGAGATCACCCTGGCGAAACCTATTTTGGACTGCCTGGCGGGACACCCTTCGCCCTCTTGCCAAGAGCAACTGTTTTTGCAGCTGAGTAGCATTGCCTGGTCTGTCTCGAAGAGCAGGTTATATATCGGTCATCAGTTGCTGTGGTAGCACGTGACCGACCTTGCCCTGCTCGACATCTATCATTTCCTGTTTCTTTAGATCGATTTCAAAGCCTTTCAATGACACTTCTTGGGACTCCAACAGCGTCAGCTACACTTAGTTGTGTTTGCGCGGATTCAAGTCTCCCGATAATACGCCAAGCAATGGATTCCGGTAAACCACGTTGTTGTGACATTTTCAAGTCAACTTATCTCAAAACAAAATTTCACAATTGAGACAGTGAAACAGACGTTTTTGCTTAATCCCGATTTCTGCACTTATCTAACTTCTTCTGGTTTTTGACGTCATGAATTTTGATTTGCATATGAGCTTTTCCGTTTACTGCTATGCTTTAAATTATCGATGTTTTACTTTACGTTACTTATCAGTGTAAGTATTTGTTTAATTTCGGTAAAACCATGTTCTCCTCTAATTGTTTTGAGCAGTATATATATATATATATATATATAGGTGTCCGAAAAGTCTGGAAACGGTCGAATAACTCGAGAAAAATACATCGGATCGAAAAACGGAACAATGAATTAAAATTCATAAAGATACCACTAAATGTAAATATATTGCTTGAAGGTGCGTAAAAGCATACATAAAACATTTAAAAGCACATTAAAGTCTATTTAAAAATTCAAAACGTTTTCAACCGAACTACTCGGTCATCATCAGTGAAAAACTAATTGTTAAGTTGAGTTGTTGTCTCTTCGCGTTTTCTAGCTTTCCCGGAATAAACCATTTTACTTCAAGGGTTTGGAATATAAGGTGGGATAGGAAAGGTCATTCAACATTACAAGAATTAGTACAGGTTAATTAATCATGTATTAATTCATTCCGGACTGCGTGGATATCATACGATAATACATAGTTACAGAGTATTTCTTTTTTAGATATTGTTTCCAGAGACTCTCTTATGATAGCTTCCTGGTGATTATTTGTGCGGAATATAATTTTGGATCCATTGAAATCTACTTTTATAGATTCAGTTTGTGCTAATCTTGCTAACGCAGTGTGGGGTCTATTTAATCTCAGATCTGCTTCATGTTCTTTTAGTCTGTTCCGAAATTTCCTCAGTGTCATACCTACGTACATAAGATCTTTGTTATATTTCTTGAATGGTATAATATATACCCCTGATCTATTGATAGCCTGGATCGGGTCAATTTTCCTGTTTAACAAAATCCGCAACCTTGGGGGAGGGACTGCGATTAATGGCATGCCAAACTTAAAGAGGGAATGCCTCATACTTTCAAATAACCTTGGGATATAGTTAACTTTACAAAACTTCAAACTTTTAATTGTACATGTACTTCGTTTAGTATTTTTTCGTTTGTTGAGTTGAGTTGTTGTCTCTTCGCGTTTTGTAGCTTGCCCGGAAAAAACCCATTTTATTTCAAGGGTTTGGAATATAAGGTGGGATGGGAAAGGTCATTCAACATTTCAAGAATAAGTACAGGTTAATTAATCATGTATTAACGCGGATATTTAACTTTAACATTAACTTATTTTGAAGCCTTACTCAATTAAACACTCCTTTTTAATTCACTTTGGCATTCTCAGTCTTCCAGGAGAGCTCCCCCAGTTTTGCAGGCAAATCTGGTGGATCTCATCTTGGAGGGGGGATGTGAAAGGATATAAATAAACCCTTTTTAAAATGCAAAATTAAAATTTAAAATCCCAAAACATTTATTCTAACTTTTAAATCTAATCTGCCCCTGTGATCTTTGTTTCTCAGCCTCACAAATATTACTTTCATCTATCAATTTCGACATCTCTTTAAGTTTTAAAAGTGATGAGTTTGCATTCCTTGCAGCAGTCTGCGGGGTGCGGCTCCCAGGCCCGGCCAAGCCTTGGTGTCGGCATAAGACCCCAGACATCAGTCAAAAGCTAATCGACCAATTAAAATAAATGATCCTCCCAATTTGACTCTTTCTCCCTCTGCTGAAAATATCCTAAATTCGAATTAAAACCAGCCTGCAAGGGCGAGGAAGACAGATTTTTGGCAAATTTGAGCGGTCAGCCAAACCCTCGGCCATGTAGTTCTCAAAATTTAACGTAAATGGTTCGTGGGACCTCCGACTGAACGCGCGAAGATGTCTGTACGAAGAAATTCTTCAATAAACCAGTTCGATCTGTCTAGAGGTCCCGAGTCCAACTTATTTGTATGTTTCTGTCGATTATTAGTCTCCCAAGTCGTCCCCGGATAATTCGTTACATATATATAATCGAATGTTTAGCTATTTATCTTAATCGTGAGGTTATTGTTAAAGAAAAATCTCATTCTATTATGCTCACCGCAACTTTGAAAATCTTGTTCAGTTCAACCATATATTATTATAATATATATATATATATATATATATATATATGTATATGTGTGTGTGTGTGTGTGTGTGTAATTATTATATATATATATATATATATATATATATATATATGTGTGTGTGTGTGTGTGTGTGTGTGTGTGTAATTATTATATATATATATGATACATTCCTGTCGAAAATTGGCACATTATAGACGATCGCTATTGCTGGCGACTTGAACGTTCTTTCCACCAGACAATCGGAACATCTCAGTCCGAAACCACTAAAATTACCTGATAATCATATCGAGGTAGCCGAAGTCGAGATCGTTGAAATGTAGTCATGACACCCGGACAGGGCATCACTTCGAGTCACTCACCATGAAGACAAATCTCGAAGTATATCACATCGGAAATCGTAAGGTATTTGCAGTCGTAAAAATTGAGCAGAGGCAGTGAAATCCAGAAGAAATTTCCCAAAAACATTAAAAAGAAGACTTAATAACTTAATAGATGAGCAATGGCTTTATTGTGATCACAGAGATGAAAGCAACTCCACCAACTTTGGCTTCATTAAAACTGAACACATTTGAAGATCTTGAAGAATTAGCAGCGCTTGAAGAACATACTACCGATGCATTAGTGTAGACTCCCCAGTGACGGCAATTAGATGACAACCACTAATTCGTGTAAATTCTGTCTCCGAAGCCAGTGTAACCGTATAAATACTTCAAAATTTGGCCCGAAGGTACAAAACGCGCGAACAAGCTGGTCCACTCGCATCCATGTTCGGAGGGCGCTAGGGGGATAAAGAAGGCGGAGCTTTCTCGCTAATGGATGAAAAAATGAGGCCACGAAGACGTGTCTCTGACGTATGATTAAAACTCTTTAACAGAAGCGGCAAATTAAAAAGGTAAAAAGGCCTTTGGGCGCGAAAACCGCTTGGAATCATGGGATGCCGAATGAATTAAATAGAAATAAAAATGGTATTATAAAAGTTCCAAAGAATAAAAATTAAATGTCTCAAAAGAAGAAATTAGGCAGGTGCGTTTAGAGGCAGTGTTGCAATTTAAGAGAATAAGGTTTTAATAAATACGTGTAGCTTTTAACAGATTAAGATTTTTAGAATGATAAATAACAGAATATTTTGATTAAGTTATGGAATAAAATACAAAATAGATTTAAGAGATATTTTAAAAAGAGAGGGAAAAACGAATTGAAAAATTTGGAATAATTTAACTAAAGAAATAGGGCGAAATTTTTTTATTATTACATATATATATATATATATATATATATATATATATATAATTATTTAGATTTGTATATGTTATTAAATCTTAATCTCTATTGTATTTGCAATTATTTTGTAATTTTACATTTATTATTATTATTATTATATCTAATTTGTTTTCAATTCTGTAATTTTTTCATTTATTTTACTTATATTTTTATGTTTATTAATTATTACTATTTATTCTAATTCTTATTTTATTTATTTTATTTTTTCTTGTGATTTCCGTTATTATGTTTTACTGCGTTTTTATTCAATTTTCTTCATATTTCTCCTTCTCCTCTGTGTCTTTCTCATTGGATAATATCTTTTGTGATTTCCTGATGCCTTCTGCTTTCCTATTGACGCATTTTCTTTTAACTTGCCACTTTCCTATGCATTTCCTTTCAGTCTTGCTGCTGCTCTAAATTGGTCGCACGTGGCGGAAGAAGGAAGATAAAGTTCTTTCGTGAAGCCTAGAGCATTTTCTAATTTTTATGTTGATATCAAGAATGTTTTTATCCTTATTGTATCACACCGGCTTAAATATATTAATAGAATCGTGCACAGTTTTGTTTTTCAGGAAGACGTAATAGTGGGATTTAAACTTAATTTAGAAACCAATGCTTGCTCTTGTTCCCAAACCACGCTCACTAAAATAGGGTAAAAGTCGTGCAATAAGCTAATATCAATAAAAATTGTACGAAAATAACCATTGGTTGGTTTTTTAGTTTAAAAAGAATAATTATTTTTTGTAAATTGTGTTTTTATAAGTTTATTTCACTATATACAACAATTAAAATATATCTTTAATAATAATTTTTACACAATAGGTTAAAAAAACTGTTTTATTTTCAATCTAGCATTATCTGTAAAAAAAATACTAATATGGTATTCTTATCTAATTAGTACTTTATTCACTGACTTAATGTCAAGATTTCAAGTTGTTGTATGCTTGAAATACGCACAGTGATTCCTTACTTCCGTTTTGCCTTAAATAGCAGATGAACTGATTTAGTTCTTGTATGGTTAGCTTATAACAAAAAAGGTATGCAATGCACGATGAGTTAAGTGCAATCGCATTTTAGTGACAAAATGTGGAGTTAGGTTTCTTATCAAGAAAATGCTGCGATATACAGAGAAAAGTCAATATCAAAGATACAAAATGTCCTCTATTTACTATCAAATGATGTCTCCTATGTAAAAATAACGTTAGTAGAAGGCCAGAAAAACAATTTTTCATGTCCAATCACTAACTTCAATACGCTGATAATCGCATGCATATGTCACGATCTTGACACATTGACTATACTTAACTGGATTTTCTTATTAAAATAAATCGTACCTTACTGACATGTGTTAGTTGTACTAGTAAATGTTCATCCGATTTATAATGCCACATTTCTGTATACAATTAGTGTTGTATTTAAGCTTCTGATCGTAGATATCAATCTTACATTTCAGGATATCCAATAACTTTTTTTCCTGAAGATATAATTTTATACTAACTAGAGGTAAAAATCCACAGTTTTGTAACTGACCTTTTCTACATAATTCATACTGTTTTTTTTATATATAAGAACGTTAACGCAACAGTTTGCCGCTAGAATAACTACAAGTGACCTCATCATGCCCTGCATGCCCATTTAACTATATCTATATACCTCGTTCAGACTGTACGGACTCGGTTCTTTAGACAAGATAAGATTAAGGAACCACCCTGTATACTATAAGAGACTGCAGGCAAATTTTCAAATATGTTTTGAAGTTTCCATTAGTATGCACAGGCCGATATATCAATTAAATATTACACAATCTATATTATATTGATCGTATGAGAAATATATTTTTTTTTTACTTTAACACTTTCAAATAAATTTTATTTTATATTGTAGATTCCATTATAACTGTAGAGGCATGAAACATTTATTAGTTTTCTGTAAAATAGATAATCATTTCTTTCTAGAAATAGCTGTTCATTCTTGAAATTCCCTTACGTAATTATTTAATTTAGTAACTACTTTACATATATTTAGGATCTGTCACTTTTATTGCAACTATAACATATTTCTGAACATATCTGTTCATGGAATCTTATTCTAAGCTTTCTATGTCTAATAGAATCATTTAGAATTATCAATAGAATCCTTTTAACTTTTAAGATTTAATCGTCGATTTATTTTAAACATATCTTTGCAGAGGCATGGTATTCTAAGCTTTCCATGTACATTTTTTTTAATCCTAAAATTTTGAAACGATTTATATTACTTATTTCGAGAATTTATTAATCGGCTTTCAACAAAGTGGTTATGAAATGCATTTGTATTTTTTTTTCACCTTATGTCTACGCATATCTTTTGAACTAATACTTCGAATTTCATAATCCCTTTTTACTTTTTAAACACATAGTGTAATTTAAGTATTGTAATTATGATAATTAAGATTATACATGGCGCAATACAATATAAGCCGTAAATAATACAATATAAAACAATGTTTTTAGAACCAGAACTTTTTTATATTATACCAGACTGGTTTCGGTAGTATTCAGCATATTTGATCAGTGCACAGATTGGTTGATTTTTTCTCATGTATATGAAAAAGAAGCGGATTTAACGAATAGGTTTTTTGACCCATAGAATAACAGGAAATTGCAAGGAACAGCCAATAGGAAAATTGTTTAGGGAATGTGACTGGTAATGTGAAATAATGCTAATAAAATTATTAGTCCAGTTGTAATGAGCAAACGAAACGTGGTTCAAAATTTTCAATTAAAGAACTAAAGCAATATATTTAATAATAAAAAGAAACAAACAAATCTGCCATTGCAAAATTTTGCTGGGATATTAACCACAGATTTGACTTCAACATAGCTAAAATGTTCTCTAAACCCATTTCTATACTTGTATTTTACTTCCTTAAAGCATTCCATATCTATAAAAACCATAAAATATATTGCCAATTTTGATTTCGCTATTCCCCCATTAACATATTGTTGAAAATATTATATAAAAACATCTTTTACTTAATTTCTACTAGGATTATTTCACTTTACCCTTTCCATTCTCTATACAGTTTCCTATTGGCTGCTTCCTGTAATTTCTTGTAATTATATTGTTAGAACAGCTATCCATGGAATCCACTTCTCTTCCAAAATCCGTCATTCATATGCACTGATAAAAAGTTCTGGTGCGAAAAACGTTGTTTTATCTGTTTATATTATAACTAGCGGCCCGTCCCGGCTTTGCACGGGTAGACAATGTAATTTTTTTATTACATTTGTTTTCCTGAATTTCGCGCTCCTACCAAAAACTGTTGCTGAGATATGGCGAAATGACCTAAAACTTTCGAATCTTCTAAATTCAATGAAGTACGTGTTTAATCATTTGTTTAGTAGATTTGTTTTCCTGAATGTCGCGCACCTACATAAAACAGCTGCTGAGATATGGCGAAATGTCCCAAAATTTTCGAAAGCACCCCCTTTAAAACCCTTCGGGGGAAATTTCTAAAATCACTGAAATGCGTGTTTATACATTTTTAGTAGATGTGTTTTCCTGAATTTCACGCTCGTACCTAAATCCGATGCTGAGATATGGCGAAATGACTCGAAAATTTTGAATACCCCTTTAGTCACCTTCTGGGGGGAGTGTCCAAAATCTCCGAAATACGTGTTTAAACACTTTTTTAGTACATTTGTTTTAATTAATTTCGCCCTCCTACATAAAAGCTAAGATATGGCTAAATGACCTAAAAAATTCGAACCCCCATTTAACCACCTTCTGGGGGGAATTTCCAAAATTGCTGAAATATGTGTTTTATTCATTTTTTAGTAGATTTGTTTTCCTGATTTTCGCGCTCCTATCTAAAACTGATGCAGAGATATGACGAAAATATCTAAAACATTCGACCCCCTTTTAACCCCCTTTGGGAGGAAATTTCTAAATTCGCTGAAATACGTGTTTAACCAATTTTTTAGTAGATTTGTTTTCTTTAATTTCGTGCTCCTACATAAAACTGCTGCTGAGATATGGTGAAATGAACTAAAACATTTGACCAACCCCTTTAACCACCTTCAGGGGGGGATTTCTAAAATCGTTGAAATACGTGTTTAATCATTTTTTAATAGATTTAATTTCCTGATTTTCGCGCTCCTACTTATAACTGCTGCTGAGATATGGCGAAATGACCTAAAACATTCGGCCAACCCTTTAACCCCTACCGGGAGGGGAAAATCTAAAATCCCCGAAATAAATGTTTAATCATGTTTTTAGTAGATTTGTTTTCCTGATTTTTGTGCTCTTAACTAAAATTGCTGCTGAGATACGGCAAAATGACCTAAAACATTCGACCCCCCTTTAACCGCCTCCGGGAGGGGTATTTCTACAATTGCTGAAATACATGTTTAATCATTTTTTAGTAGATCTGTTTTCCTGATTTTCGCGCTCCTACCTATAACTGCTGCTGAGATATGGCGAAATGACCTAAAACATTCGACCATCTTGCTTTAAACCCCTTTCTGGGGGGAATTTCTGAAATCGCTGAAATAGGTGTTTAATTATTTTTTTAGTAGATTTATTTTCTGGAATTTCAAGCTCGTACCTATAACTGCTGCTGAGATATGGCGAAATGACATAAAACATTCGACCACACCCATTTAACCCCTTTCTGGGGGGGATTTCTAAAATCGCTGAAATAGGTGTTTAATCATTTTTTTAGTAGATTTGTTTTCTGGAATTTCAAGCTCCTATTTATAACTGCTGCTGAGATATGGCAAAATGACCTAAAACATTCGACCATCCGCCTTTAACCCCCTTCTGGTGGAATTTCTAAAATCGCTGAAACAGGTGTTTAATCATTTTTTTAGTAGATTTTTTTTCTGGAATTTCAAGCTCCTACCTATAACTGCTGCTGAGATATGGCAAAATGACCTAAAACATTCGACCACCCCCATTTAACTCCCTTCTGGGGGGAATTTCTAAAATCGCTGAAATAGGTGTTTAATCATTCTTTAGTAGATTTTTTTTCTGGAATTTCAAACTCCTACCTATAACTGCTGCTGAGATATGTCAAAATGACCTAAAACATTCGACAACCCCCATTTAACCTCCTTCTGGAGGAATTTCTAAAATCGCTGAAATAGGTGTTTAATCATTTGTTTTCTGGAATTTCAAACTCCTACCTATAACTTCTGATAAGATATGGTGAAATGACCTAAAACATTCAACCACCCCCCTTTAACCCCTTCGGGGGATTTCTAAAATCGCTAAAATACATGTTTAATCATTTTTTAGTAGATCTGTTTTCCTGATTTTCGCGTTCCTACATATAACAGCTGCTGAGATATGGCGAAATGACCTAACACATTCGACCCCCCTCCCCTTTAACCCCCTTTCTGGGGAGAATTTCTAAAATCGCTGAAATAGGTGTTTAATTATTTTTTTAGTAGATTTATTTTCTGGAATTTCATGCTCGTACCTACAACTGCTGCTGAGATATGGCGGCATGACCTAAAACATCGACCACCCCCATTTAACCCCTTTCTTGGAGGGATTTCTAAAATCGCTGAAATAGGTGTTTAATCATTTTTTTAGTAGATTTGTTTTCTGGAATTTCAAGCTCCTATTTATAACTGCTGCTGAGATATGGCAAAATGACCTAAAACATTCGACCACCCGCCTTTAACCCTCTTCTGGGGGGAATTTCTAAAATCGCTGAAATAGTTGTTTAATCATTTTTTAGTAGATTTTTTTTCTGGAATTTCAAGCTCCTACCTATAACTGCTGCTGAGATATGTGAAAATGACCTAAAACATTCGACAACCCCTCTTTAACCTCCTTCTGGGAGAATTTCTAAAATCGCTGAAATAGGTGTTTAATCATTTGTTTTCTGGAATTTCAAACTCCTACCTATAACCGCTGATAAGATATGGCGAAATGACCTAAAACATTTGACCACCCCCATTTAACCCCCTTCTGGGGGGAATTTCTAAAATCGCTGAAATAGGTGTTTAATCATTTTTAGTAGATTTGTTTTCTAGAATTTCATGCTCCTACCTATAACTGCTGCTGAGATATGGCGCAACGACCTAAAACATTCGACCACCCCCATTTAACCCCCTTCTGGGGGGAATTTCTAAAATCGCTGAAAAGGGTGTTTAATCATTTTTTAGTAGATTTGTTTTCTAGAAATTCAAGCTCCTACCTATAACTGCTAATGAGATATGGCGAAATGACCTAAAACATTCGATCACCCAGGTTTAACCCCCTTCTGTGGGGAATTTCTAAAATCGCTGAAAAGGGTGTTTAATAATTTTTTAGTAGATTTGTTTTGTGGAATTTCAAGCTCCTACCTATAACTGCTGCTGAGATATGGCAAAATGACCTAAAATTCGATCACGCCCCTTTAACCCCATTCTGGCGGGAATTTCTAAAATCGCTGAAATATGTGTTTAATCATTTTTTTAGTAGACTTGTTTTCTAGAATTTCAAGCTCCTACCTATAACTGCTGCTGAGATATGGCGAAATGACCTAAAACTTTCGACCACCCCCGTTTAACCCTCTTTCTGGGGGGAATTTCTAAAATCGCTGAAATAGGTGTTTAATTATTTTTTTTAGTAGATTTATTTTCTGGAATATCAAGCTCCTATTTATAACTGCTGCTGAGATATGTCAAAATGCCCTAAAACATTCGACCACCCGCCTTTAACCCCCTTCTGGGGAATTTCTAAAATCGCTGAAACAGGTGTTTAATCATTTTTTTAGTAGATTTGTTTTCTGGAATTTCAAGCTCGTACCTATAACTGTTGCTGAGATATGGCGAAATGACCTAAAACATTCGACCACCCTCATTCAACCCCATTCTGGGGTGAATTTCTAAAATTGCTGAAATAGGTGTTTAATCATTTTTTTAGTAGATTTGTTTTCTGGAATTTCAAGCTCCTACCTCTACCTGCTGCTGAGATATGGCGAAATGACCTAAAACATTCGACCACCCCCATTTAACCCCCTTCTGGGGGGAATTTCTAAAATCGCTGAAATAGGTGTTTAATCATTTGTTTTCTGGAATTTCAAACTCCTACCTATAACTGCTGCTGAGATATGGCGAAATGACCTAAAACATTCGACCACCCCCGTTTAACCCCCTTCTGGGGGGAATTTCTAAAATCGCTGAAATAGATGTTTAATCATTTTTCAGTGGATTTGTTTTCTGGAATTTCAAGCTCCTACATATAACTGCTGCTGAGATATGGCGAAATGACCTAAAACATTCGAACCCCCCTTTAACCCCCTTCGGGGGGGAATTTTCAAAAATCCCTTCTTATTGCTTGCCTAGGCCATAACAGCAATCTAGAGTCCAAATTGCGTGACCCTAACTTTAGTAGTTTCGGCTGGGCGTTGATGAGTCACCCAGTCAGTCAGTCAGTCACCGTTTTCTCATTATATAATAGTATAGATTATGATTTGTGTGTCTTTGTGTGGGATTGAAGAGCATAACTTTCAATCGGTACATACGATTGAGCTCCGATTCGGGAAATATGTTATAGACCACTGTCACAAGAACTCTATATATTTCTGTGCAAATCGGCCGACGGATTAGGTATTTAATTCATTTTTAAACAATTTTCAAACTGTTTTGCAAACGATTCCATATAAAAAATCCCCAAAGAAATGTGATGTCCAATATCAGTAACGTTGAGTAGAGTCACTCATAATATGTTTGGATTGAAAAATTTTTTTGTTTTTGTTTTTTTTACCTACCGACGAAAATAACATCTCTGTCTTTCTGTACTTACTTTGACTTTATAGCGTCAAACATTTGCAAAAAATAGCCAATGTGCACGAAATTCGAATACGTTGTTAAGATCCATTGTACTATATATATTGTTTTTTAAATTAGTAGACGCATGGTGCACAGTTTTTTACAAGGACACGTCAAAATGTTTAACATATGATCGTCTATTTTCCGTAAAATGAGTGATATTGACAATACTGGGATTTATAGTGTATGTTCATTGTAGTGAATGGAGTGGACTGTAAACGTGGATGTTCTGTTCATGGTTTTTATTAACACTCAGTTATATAACATGGCGGCACAAATATAAATTGAGTGTGATTATAATTACTTGTATACTGAATTATAGTTGATTTTGATTAATTTGCACAGCGTGATTTGGATGGAGTTTACGCATATGTGCGGACGCTTGTTCGGTCCGACCTTAGGAACCTTATGAGATTAGAAACAGAATTATTGCTAGGTGAAGCCAATGTTTTACAGATGACTCGCTAGGTAGAGCCATGAAGGCATGAATCATGAAGGCTTTCCACAAAACTGTTGTGCCCAACTACTCGCATTAAATTACGCCAATTCGTTGAATAATTAAATATCATTGCAATAGCGTAATAAACAAACGTTGATATTGGTTTAATTTTCTGAAAATAAAAATCACTTGTTTTCAATGAGTAGTCAGTATACAAGTTTATGTCATTTAAATAAAAAAAAAATATATATATTTAAAGGAATTCATTATCAAAATATATATTTAAGCAAATTTAATTGCAGATGCCAGAAAAAAATAATGTTTTATTTTTTATGTACAATTATCCATAAATAATTTTGCAATATGAAACAATTCTTATGTAAATTCTAGAAATTTCTCTGACTAAATGATCAGACTTCTAATAGCATGTATGCCTGAAATATGAAGGATAAACTACAATATAATATTTAAAAAAAAATTTATTTTCATTAAAAACGCGAAATTTTATTTTTATTTAAAGATGCAGAAATTATACGTAAATATTAAACTTATAATAAATATTGTAATTTATTTTGGAGCTTGTGAAAATGGATCGCGTTACTTAAAAAACATAATAATATTCTAAAAAATACTTTTCTAACCATTAAATGAATACAGGTGATTTTTGAAAATCAGATAAAGTACTTTCATCCAGAAATAGTTCTTCACTCTTGAAATGTGCTTACATAATTATTAAAAGTAATAACTACTTAATTTAAATATAGCATCGTCCACGTCTATCAGATATATGGGATATTTCAGAACATATTTCTGCCATCGACAGATATCCTAATCTTTAAATTTAGGTTATCAAAGAAATTATTTAACCTCCTAAAAAAAAATGTTTTTTTTTTTTTTTTTTTTTTTTTTTTTTTAGCAATTAGTATTTAAATATGTTTATTTCCTTGCATAACACAAATTATATTTTATCCTCAAATAATACTTATAATATTATTCATGTACTCCGATTAAATAAATTTGTTTTGAATTAGAAAATTTATTTAAAAATATTATCTAATTGGTACTACCTAGAAATAAGTTTATTAAGTGAAATTTCTGGGTCAACATTTGTTTGTTTGGTGCGTGGATTATACGTCAGGAGTTAATGTAATAACAGTTTACATAGGCATCCGTTGTTTCGTTGACTTAGCGAGAAATTTTCTCAGTAGCTGCTTGGATCAATGATTGAATTACAGATATCAATAAAACTAACAGTTTACTTAAACAAACTATTACAAAAAATGGAAGAACAACAAGCACTTTTGTAAATTGTACATTTATCATATTTATAACGCATGTAAAAATATATTCTCTATTTTTAAATGTTTCAGAAGTTATCACAGTAGCAAAATAGAATTACGTATATAGAAAACACATATATAATGATGAACCCAAATAATTGGCATAATTGCCGTCGTTCATTTGGTGTAGTGAGCCATAGAATGACTCTTACAGCCGCGATCTTTTGGCGCGTTTAAAATTACGTTTAAAGAAGATTTCTCAATCTGAAAAATCATAATATAAGATGATTCCAGAAACGTTTTGTATTCGCTATATTATTATGGCTCCAAACAAAAAAGTTTAACTAGCATATCTTTCTTTAATGATACTGTGATTTTGAAAGAAAATGTATTATCTCAACTTATATGTAAGCATAAAAACGTCTTAATAAATACCATAAAATAAGGAAAGCGGAAGGCCTTTCAAAAGAACTTTGTCTTTCTTCGTCAGGCGCAAAAAAGGCGTGCAACTACTTTGAAGGCAGGAGCAAAACTGAAAGGTAATGGGAGGAAAGGAGGGACAAGTTAAGAGAAGAGCCAATAGGAAAGTAGACGTCATCAGCCAATAGGAAAACAGACGTCAGCAGCCAATAGGAAAGCACAAAGTCATCAGCCAATCAAAGAATATAATTACCTAGAACACAAAAACGAAGAAAAATTATGAAGAAAATTGGAAAAAAATAAATTAAAAAATAAATTAAATTAAATTAAATTAAAAAATAATAAATAGACAAATAAAATATAAATAAATAAATCAATCAAATAAAATGCATAAAAAATGGAACTAAAATAGAGAATAAAAATTCAAAATGTAAACAAAAACTATATGGTTGAGCTGAACAAGTTTTTCCAAGCTGCAGAAAACATGGTGGAATCAGATTTTTTATTAACGATAACATCACGATTAAGATAAATAGCTAAATTTTAAAGAACGTCGAATTCTGAGGGACTATTGGCATTAAAGATAACTTTAGCATTTTGCAAATTAAAACTATAGCCGAAATACCAAGAATTCTTAGTAATAGAAGATTTAGAAATATCTTGGTTAGTGACATAACGGCAGTGTTCTTTTAAGCGGGTTTGAAGATTTCTTTTAGTTTGACCCATGTAAGATATAATGACAACCATTGCAAGGAACATTGTGAATTTCCCATTTTTGAAGATGAGGAACGGGAGACGTGGATGAGAATTAAAATTTATTAACAGGTTTAAAGATAACACTAAAGTTGAAGTGTTTTAAATCTTTAGCTAATTTGAAACATAAAGGAGGATAAAAAGGCAGAACAATTAAATTATCAGGTTTGGTAAGTGTAGATTTGCTAGAGGGTCTATTAAATTTTTAATTAGAATTATCGAAAACAGAAGGATTTAAACCTCTTTTGACAGTAAGAAATTTTAAATAATTAATTTCATCATTAAGGTAAACAGAAACTGAAGAAATTTTGAAGGTACGGTTTACATAAGTGTAAAAGACACCGTCTCTCTGGTTGGCTGCGTGATTTGAGAGAACATGAGGGGGATTAGGGAAAGAAAAGGGGTTTTCTATGAACACAGGTTTTGAAAAAAGAAACACATATGGTAACAAAAATATCAAAGAAGGGGAGTGTATTACAATTTTCTAATTCAAAAGTAAACTGATTATAGTGGTCGATAGAACTGACACTTTTAAAATGGTGAAAATATCAAGAGGATTATCAACTAAAAAAAAAGTATCGTCTACGTAGCGCATCCAACATTTAAAATTTAACAGACTAAATAACTTTTCATCAAAATAATACATATAAATGTCACAGAGAATTGGGGATAAAGGATTTCCCATGCTTAAGCCGTCAGAATGTTTGTAAAATTTACTATTAAATTCGAAAGCAGTATGAGTAATGCAAAGTTAGGTTAAATTAATAAAATATTTCACTTCAATATCAGAATAATGAAATTCGCGTAATATAGTTTCTAAACTTGAAAGTAACCTTCAATTAGAACAGAAGGAAATAACGATTTGACATCAAGTGATAACATAGAGTAATTGGCAAGATTAACATTTTTTTAATTTACTGACAAATCATAAGAATTTTTTAAGGTATGCGTATTAGTAATGCATAAAGGAGAAAAAATTGGAAGTTAAAAACTTGGCAAGAGGGTAAGTAGCAGTACCAATATTAGAAACAATAGGTCTTAGAGGAATACTGTTTTTATGAACTTTAGGAAGGGCGTAAAAACGAGCACAGATGGCTGAAGAAGGAATAACACAATATTTATTGTGAACATTGAACACAACAGATCTCTTAACATCTTTGTTGACACTAGAAAGATGCGAATTCGTAGGATCTTTATTGACTTCAATGTAAGGACCTTCGCGTAAAAGGGCATAATATTTATCAGAATAATCTTGTTTATTCATCAGAACAGTTTGATCACCTTTATCTGCAAGATTATCATTAGACTTAAGTTCATTTAGAGCAACATGTTGGGAGCGTGAAAGATTGGATTTATAGTTTAAATTATTAGAAGAAATAGTATCAGCAAGGATGTGACGAAGAGTTTCTTTTTGAGCAGGAGTGACTTTAGTACATTTAAAGGAAGACTCAATAGGAACAATCAATTTGGAGAGAAAGGATTTGCAAGACTGAGAAAAATTTAGACCAAGCTATAAAATACTTTTTTGTTCAAGAGTTAAGGTATGAGAACAGATAATAACAATGTAGTTATCAATAGGCAGATGTTTGTTTAACATTTTAGAAATATTTTTACTTATTATATAACAAAAAAACTTTTTAACAAGCTTACTTTGATGAGCAGATTTTTTTATATATATACCGCTATCCAGGCCCCTACCTGGCCGGCATGAGTGCCTAGCTTGACGGGTTAGTACCAGGAAGCGGGGCGGAAATCGCCTGTTCACAGCATGGCTGTAATCCACCTGACTATAGTTTTGTTGGCATCGCTGCAGTGCTCTCTAATATTTTGCTACAGTTCTCTTTGTTTGCCAGTTGAACATTTATATTTAACTTTGTTGAATTGGCAGATTTAAAAAAAAGCAAAAATTAAGGAAGAGAAAGTAATTGGTCTCGTAATTTAGAACCTTGATCAGGTGAAGAGACTTTCACCTGACTAGGCATCCCCTTAGGTATAATTCAGAGGAAACTTGGAGGACTTTGCACCCACGACGGATTTTACATGCACCAGGCGAATTTATCGTACATAGATTTACATATTTACCATCTTTATTGGCTTGTTATGCCCATCTTGTATTGTCGCTATAGTGTTTATCGCCTTGTTAGGGGGCAGATTTCACTTTTCGTTTTTATTTGTCTTTCACTGGTTATTATGTCACTATCGTAGGTTTTGTCATATTGTAACTTTTATTACTGGTAGTTGTCACATTGTAACTTTTGTAACTGGTGTTTGTCACATTTCGGGATGTTGCACACTCTTTTCTGTTGGTTTTATCATTTTACTCACCCGTGGATAAAATGTTCTTGATAAAATATCTCTAACTTGTGCTAGAGCTGGTTGTCACATTTTGAAACTTGGTCTTCTTTCAAGAGTTTCACTGGTTATTATGTCACTATCGTAGGTTTTGTCATATTGTAACTTTTATTACTGGTAGTTGTCACATTGTAACTTTTGTAACTGGTGTTTGTCACATTTCGGGATGTTGCACACTCTTTTCTGTTGGTTTTATCATTTTACTCACCCGTGCATTATAACTAGGGGTTTTGATTGATTTTTTTTTCCTTCGTGAATACGCTATATACGATCAGTCCATTGAATCTTAATGACTGTTATCACTGCTTTTAAATTCTGTGCAACTTGCTGGTTTATTATTTGAGAAACTTGGCGCACTAGTGGAGTGAGGCTTGATACAGGGAAGGCCAACTTTTTTTTCCAGTTTCTGAGAAATTTTCAAGGTTTTTACTAAAAAACAAATGCAGGTCATAAAGGTCTTCTTCGATTTTAAAGAGAGAATGTCAAACATTTTAAATACAGGCTCTTAGGATACTAAAGTGAGAACGAACTAAAGCTTTAGAAATTCTAACAGAGTTACTAACAGAACACTTAAGTTGAATGAAGTTTGGAATAACATTATTCTTCTTAAAATTTTGAAGGACATTAATTGATTAAGAAATTTCACACGCTTACGTCTGAGTTTGGAGAATCTGCTAAGTTGGAAAGTAAACATAATAGAAAGACAAATCAAAAATACAAAACACAATAATAAATATAGGCAAAAGGCTTTTAATTTCAACTTATATGGTATATTATTTTTAATTAAATAATGTGGATTTCGTAATCGTAAAGTTTGACCATGAACTTTTGTTTTCGTCAAAACTGAAAGAATACTTGCAAAGATATTTTTTTTACTTTAATTATTAAATTGTTATGGTGAACGAAAGCTATTATATTACATTCTGATGAGTAAAATATGTATATGCAAAGGAGTAATATTGACTTTATTTTGTGTTTGTAACCTGATTTTTGATATTACTCTTCGATAAATTTTAATATTTATCTGCTCCGCAGCCATGATTCCTAAATTTAATGAATTAAGCAACTTTTTTTCAGCAAAACGGGAAGAAATCTACAAATATAATGAATTGTACCTAAGCTATAATCTTGAAATAAATGAAATTAGTGGTATAGAAGATTTGAAATGAATAATCAAAGCTATTTTTGTGTATATATTATTAAACCTTAAATGTAAATAACAAAAGTAAGTAGCTCTATAATATATAAATTTAGGAAACTTAATACAGTTTTCTTGCATTTGTGAAATTTGGAATACGCTACAACAATTAACCCTGTAATTCCCATGGTAGCATATATGCTACCATCAGGATTTTTTTTATTCAGACTTCCGAATCCATACCAGAAAATCCGGATAGAAATCTTTGCGTTATTTAACGTCAGACATTATGTAATAAAAAAGAAAAAAAATTACTAGTTGTTATTTCTGGTGGTGAATTCCATTTTTTCTAATTTGGATTCTCTAGAACACATTCTACCATGGCCATTAGATGGTTAAGTACTTTTATGTTAGCGTGTTGTATTCTACAAATCTACAAATGTAGTTCCCATTATCCCCATTCGTATTACATTCATTTCACTCAAAATATAATCATCTCACTCATATACATAACTTTCTTTTCAGATAAATATAAATTAATACATACGTATTAGATGCATTAAAATACATGCATTTCACAAAACTCATGTAGCATACAATAAATAAAAAATATTAAAATAAATAGATTAAAATAAAATATATAATAATATTGATACCATAAACCAAAGCATTTTATTTGAACATCAAAACATTGTTTCTAATTTATACACGAGAACAATAAAATCTGCTATTGGCGAATAAAAAAAAATATATTAGAGAGATTTTACCCCGACTATCATAAATGCGCCAGTAGATCTTATTGAATATTTTGTGCTTCATTGTCTCTATTTTACCTTTTATGTATTCGGTGCTGTTTGATAATTTTCTAAGCAAAAGGTTTAGTTATAAACATTTAGTTCGCCGATTGAAGTAGCTGTAAAGTAATGAAAGGCGACACGCACTATTTCGGGGCTATATAGAAAAATAACAGGTGGAAAATAAATCATTCAGAAAACACTGACTTTGTAGTATGATTTTGTTGAATCAACTAAATAATCATTATTGTTATTAATTGTTGAGTGTTCCACATATAACCTAATTTTACTTATTTATTTTAACTTCTTTACCACCAGTTGCTTTGGGGTCACCTGTGACACCATCGATTATTTTCAGATGTATATATGTATTAATATACCTATATGTATTATTGTTGCATTTAAAACTGTTTAGATTTTGAAAAATTACAAAGTGTATCCCGATAGTTCAGTTTTGTTAAAGCCAGTTCAATACTTTCCCAAAAACTAAAGAACGACAAAGAAAGTCATAGAAAATACATACCAAAAATACTAGCTATTTTTATATATGTATATTTTCTTTTTTAATTACGAAATCTTACTAGCCATTTTGTAATTATATTTCCTGAAGCATTTTAAATCTATATAATTTGCAATGACAAATTACATTTATGCCCAGTTACAAAACAGCTGCAAGAAGGCCCATATTCACATTTCTGATATCTTTTTATTTTTATTTTTAAAACTTAGATTGTTTTAAAAGTCAAAATAATACTCAAAAATGGGTCTTAAAAAGAAAAGAAAACTTAATTGAAGTAATAGATAATCAATTTTATCGAAGATTGATTTTTGTGTGTAAATATAGCACTTCATAGCCTAAAAAAATTTTAAAAAAAAATCTAGTAAATATATATATATTTTAAAATACATAGTAAATAGAAATGTAACACAAAAAAGTCTCTTACATTTCTTTTAAAAGTCTCTTACATTTCTTTTAAAAGTCTCTTACATTTCTTTTAAAAGTCTCTTACATTTCTTTTAAAAGTCTCTTACATTTCTTTTAAAAGTCTCTTAAATTTCTTTAAAAAAAAACATTTTAACAATTTAAATCTAACTATTATTGACCATTTCAATGATGTATATGTCAAGGAACATATTTTTTTTATGATAAATCATTTCTATTTAAATAGAAAAATTTTTTGAACCACAGAAGATGCTTAAGGGTAAGCTCATTAATGTAGAAATTTATCACTTGCAGATGACATTGTAAGGATTTTTTTTTAAAAATTCTATCTGTTAACAGAAGCTGCTACTTTTTTGTATTACAGAGCAAATTTAAAATTATGATATTTGTCTCTTTTGATAAATTTGCATGGCAATTATTAATTGAATATAAACGGTGTTTAGAAAATGTACCTAATGTTATTAGAAATAAATAATAATTAACTGAGATAACTACTGAAATTATTCTTAAATGAGAGTAATTTGTAATAACAGTAAATTATTTATTACGCCACAATCTTTTAGTTCCAATTATTAGCAATAGTTGGCGCTGTCTAAAACTACAACACTACTTAAAATAATCTTGTAATTTCAAAACGCAAACATTTTTATTTTTATTTTAGTGTTTTAGCAGCTAAACAGAATAAAGATTAAAAGCTGAATAAACCTTTATCAAATTTATATGTTAGTTAGTGCATTTTATATGCTTGAAAAGCTCCGCTTCATTTATTAATATTATTTAGAACGCAAAAAAAAATGTAGAAATGAAATTTGCCAATTCACAACATTAACAAGAATAACTGCAAGAATAACTTCAACAGCTATTCCAGTTTACTTGTTACTAAAAATTGAAAACTTTCAGTCCACTTTTATACACCCTGTATTCTGTATCTATATTTTAATGAACATGTAAAATCAGGATTTGTTACTACGACAAACTGTATAACCTAAACATAAAATATTTTTTTCATCGGAAAAAAAGTAGATGTTTTAACTATGTAAATCTATCTTTCCGCGAAGACTTTAATTATGTGTATTTGAAGAAATATAATTTTTTTTATGCAAATCACAAAACTTTCCACATTAGATATTAAAATTCATACCAAAGAGCATCATTTAACTGCCAGTTGGGGGCAGCTGAGGCTCAATTCTTTTTTAAATCGAAAATTTATTATGGGGAATAAAATATGTTCAAAGGCCAGCTCAATTATATGAAACTTTGTCTGTTCCTGATGGCACTAAAAACAGATATTCAGAAACAACTCCGACGGGAATAATTGAATTTAAAAATTGCACATTGGTAACTTTAAAATCTCACAAATACTACAAATAACTTAATTTTGTAATTTTTGGTTTGTCTGTTCCATTTAGGAAAATGTTCTCCTGGAATGAAAGTATGGAAGTGTTACATTTATTGTACCTTTTAATAATTCAAAATAAATAAAAGTAATACCTATACTCAGATTACCCTGTAGGTTGAGGAATTGGGTATAGTGTGTATTAAGAAAGAAATGTATGTTTTATATTCTAAATACACTTGAGTCTTCCTTTTATCGTAAAATGTAAGTATGTAAAGAAATACATAAGAAATTTTAAAAGTTTATTAATGGAAATTTATGTCCTAAATCTGGGAAAAGCAGCATTCACTGATTACTGCAGCATACATTGGTAAATCCTTTTAGACATCTGCTACAACCTTTTACGATAATTCAATCATACGTCATGAGTATTTCCCTACATCCGTGTGAGACATACGTAGAATAGAAAAAGTGGATTTCTTTTTATATTTGTTTTTAGAATTAAACTGTAACACAACAGATTTTAAAAATCACGAATATATACTAAGACCGTTCCATCAAATATCATAAGCCTTTTCCTCACATTCATGTGAATCATATCAAGGAAAAAACAATTAGATTTGTGTATATGTTTGATTCTAGAATTAGACCGTATACCACATCACATTTAAAAACTACGAATATATTCTAAGCACTGTCAATTAACAATAAATTGTTTAGTCAATTTTTTTAAAACAAATGTAATGCAAACATATCTGAATTAGTATTGAATTATACTGAGATGGTTTTATAAAAATGTGTATTTGAAGGTGATACTTTGTTCTCAGACTTGTAAAAAGTTACCATTTAAACTATATTTTAGATAGAATACAATGTCGGTTAATAGAGACAGTAATAGAAACAATGTCGACAGCTATTACTGTCATTGTACTGTACTGAAAGTCTTTTAATGCACAAATTGCATTTTCCGCCGGAATGTTTTTCCTGTGTAATGGTATTGTATTTTCATCTCTTTGGATGAACTGACGAAAAAAAAAATAAATTGCTTAAATAACAAAGGTTGCGATGTATATGATAATGGCGGTACCTAGTAATTAATCAGTGATATAAAGACAATCATAATAGTGACAGAACAAAGTTTATATTTATATATGTACAAACATGTGCCAAGCTATTTTATTAATTTATTTATAAAATATATAAGTGAGTTATATAGGTACACGAATCAGATCAAGAGGTTTTTTACGTCATAATGAAAATCAAGTATTTCATTTTTTAAATATCATTTATGAGATAATAACAAGGATCGCAGATTTTAGCAGTTGAAATTTGTTTATTTGGTGTACATAGAATCTGAAGATAAGTTTTCTGACAAGCACAAGTTGGCACACGTTCGCGAAAGATAGATACACTTTACTGAACTTTTAAATATACCATTACATTCAGAGTAATTGATATTGTGCTAAAGCATTTTTAGGAAATATAAATATATTGTTTTCGCCAAAATTTTAAAATCATTATATTTGACATAAATCGTAAAAAAATATTTATTTTGTCATCGCTTAATTTCACTTCAAATATTGATCTTCCATCTAAGCATTTGATTTTAAGCTGAAAACTCGGTAGTGTCGCATGCCCGACTTTCCAAGCATATAGAAGCATTCGGATTCCGTTTTCCCATGCATAAATACTTGAAATGTTTTAGTTTGCATGTGTAAACTGGAAAACTATAATCCGTTTGATTTTTCCTGCTACCATACAATTTGTGGTTTATGACAATCATTGTGCGTCAGCATTAGGGATATACGTGTTTTTGTTTTATAATATACATTTTACATGCAGTTACATTTTTCGATATTTTTCATTAAAAAAATATATATAAAAGTAGATGGTTGAAATTCCATTTGACAGTTTTCAATGAAACAAAATGATTTTTTATTATTATTCAAAAAATCTGTAAAGAATTTAAAATCATTTTAAGGCATCATCCATCAAAAACTGAAATACCTTTAAATGTATTTTTATTATTTTAACATTAAACATATTTAAGGCTCTGAAGAAAATTTTAATAAAAACATTGAATGTCCATTTTTCTAGTATGTTTAAGATACCACCATCACATGTTTGAGTAATCGATTTTTACACGTACATAAAGTTGCATTTAAAGTTAATTACACTTTTGCGCTGAAATCCTATTAGTCAACAATTTTGTTAAATGAATTTCATCACGCAAGATTAGCATTAAGCATTTTTAATTAAAAATAAAAATAAAAGCATTCTTTTTATATGGAAAGGTTTAACGGCTAGAGTATTTAATGATGTTAGTTATTATAATGATGAAAGTAATGGATTTTTTCATTCAAGAAAAATCATTTTTATTCATAATTTACAATGCAATTTAAAAATTATAGTATAAATAGAAAACCTTTACTGGGTACATATTTCACTTTATTTTGTTTAATATGATAAATTGTAAAAGCCAAAAATATCGTGGAGGCATATCTGCAATTAAACTAATTTTGAAGTAATAAATATTAAATAATACATATTGTATTAAAATTTCACATACAGGTACAAGCAATTTTTTTGGTTTAGATAAGAAAGATTGATAACAAATCAAAAGAAATTTTCTTTTATTTCCTAATTTTGATATGTTTTTCAATATGTTTTAGAAGCCAAACATTTAAGTTTACGTACATAAGGTTAAAATTTATTTTTTTTTGCTTTTCTACTTAAAGTATGATAAGGTGTATATTTGCATATTACCAATGAACATTGGATAAAAATTAATGGTTATAAATATATTTATTATTTATTACAAATTATTACAAATATATTTTGTTATTATCGAGGGGGGAATTATGATAAACTAAGTTATTTATGTAGTAGTCACTAATTCTTTTCATAATATTTTTTTTTCTTTTACGAGCGAGTTTTGTCTTTATCTATCTCTATACTACTCTTTAATTGTGTATCTAAAAGGAAAGCCATTCATTATTTTCGCAATTCTCTCTTTTACGAGTGTCAGCTTTCAATTGTCTTCCTCTTTATACCACATTTTAACTATGTATCTTTAAGGGAAGTCATTCATTCATTTCATCATTCTTTCTTTTTTGAACGTCTATTTTTTTTTCTTTATCTCTCTTTATACCACTCTTTAACTGTGTATCGTAAAGGAAAATCATTATTTTTTCTATCTTCTTTCTTTTACAAGCGCCGACTTTTTTCAATCCTTATTCACCTTTATACCACTTGCAATACCACTCTATAATAGTGTTTCTTTAAACACCTATCTACACATGTCCTCGTTCCAGGATTCCCAAATGATAGTCCATCTCTCAAGCTAACAGATGTCACTTTCACCTCAAATGTAATAAAAGTAAAAATAGTTTTTAACAAGTTGGAAATTGTACGTCAAACGTGACAAAAGAGGTGCATTCGTACTATAGCTATTTATATAAATATTCAGATCTAGATAATTTTTTATTCTGTGAAATGAATTATATCGTCTGCAGATTAATTTCTGTAATAAAATAAGTATCTCGGTCGCTTGACGATTAAACCTCGGAAGCTCGTATAACAAAAAAGCACCGATTTTTTTTTTTTTTAATTCAAATTTCTTAATAAATATTTTTATTAATATTTTTTAAAGTTTTGATTCGATTTTCATAAAATTTTAAATGTCTCGACAAAATTCTACAAAGATAATATATCTTAAATTTCAAATCATTCGGTTGAGTAGTTTTTGCGTTGTTATATGCGGACGGACGGACGGACACACAGACAGGCAGATGGACGGACCAGACGACAATAGGTGCTACGTATTTATATAATTACGAACACACCTAAAAACACTCTTTTATAAGCATTCAATATTTATCTTAAAAAGCAGGTCTAATTCCATTACTGCAGTCTGACCGTTAATAGGGCGTGGACCCCTATTAGTGAAAATTCACAGCTATAGATTACACTTGAAAGACAGCAAAAATTAGTGACTGTATTAAAAAATCTATAATTTTTGTTAAATATATCTGAAGTGTTATTAAATTTCGTGCAGTAGTTCGTGAGTTGGACGAACCACAAAATTTGTGTTCCATACTGACACAGAGTATACATACCGACAAACTGACGAACCGTCATTTAAAAAAAAACGGTCAAATCGAGTTCAGGAACTTCTAAAAATTATAAATCCGTCGAAAACCGGAAGTTGAAAATTTCCTCGAAACTCATTTCTTGCATGCAGAAGAAAGTAACAACTTAAGTTAAATAAAAGGGTGAAAACTACCGAATATCATAATTTTTCAACTTGTATTTTCATTTTAAACATTTTTTTAATTAAATTATAACACTCTTTTTTAAGCAATCAATATTTATCTTAAAAATCAGGCATAATTTTGTGATTGCAATGTGACCGTTAATAGGACGTGGACGCCTATTATTCAAGATTCACAGCTGTGATTTATACTTGATAGACAGCATAAACCAATTGAATGTATTTAAAAAATATAATTTTTGTTTTCTTTCGTTTTTAAAGATATGGCAACAGGAAAGAAAAGAAGCATTATTTAAAATATCTATTTAGATTTTCTAAATTGTTTTCTTAACGTATAAACATAATTTAAATAATATTAAATTAATAAAGGATAAAGGAGTGGAGTATTTTAAAACAATTATTACACTGCTTATTTTTATTTATACTTTCTTCGTTTTAGTGTTTAAAATATTTCCTTGGGTTAGTTTCACACCCAGTTGGAGCAATTTCGCGCACAATCTGCTCCGTTATTTTTGTAACTCCCCCATAAACAGTTGAAACCATAAAAAAATATTTGATGATTTATCCTTTGCAGTTGGCTAACAGAAAAATGGCAGAAAAAATTTATTAATTTACAATTGGGTTTAAAAAATGTTTAAATGTTTCTTTGTCACCAGCAACACGTCTGTGTACGAAAATTCTATATTTCTAACGTTTTAGGAAGTGGGTGAAAATTCGATTGTGATATAGCTGTTTTGAAAATGATTGAAAATTCAGCATACTAGTGCCACCATTTGTGCGATGTAGAACAAAAACCTAATAAGCATCAACCTATATCCAAAATCTAAATTAATCTGACGTTTTATTTAATTCCGGGTTCGTGAATTAAAGCACTCACAAAATTTGTGTCACGTACAGATAGATTCACGGACAGACAATTTCTAAAAATGGTCAAATCGCGTTCAAAACCTTGTAAAACTTATAAATCCGTCGAAAACTGGGTGTCGGAAATTTTCACGTATTCAATACTTTCTTATTTTATATACAAGAAAGTAACAAGTTAAGTTAAATAAAAGTTTGACAAAATACCAAATATCATAATTTTTCAACTTGTCTTTCATTTTTAACAATTTCCTAATTAAATTATAACATGTGAAAAAAAAAACATACTACGTTTATAAATTTCTGCAGGACCCCTATCAGCTTTTTTGATAGGAAACTCCTATTTAATATTTGTTTATAATCTTATCGAAAAATTGGAAGCTGTAACAGTATCGCAATTTATGTTTCTGTTTTCCATAATATATTTGGTGGCGCCATTCTCAATTGCTCTACATGAAAAAGACTTCATTAGTTCAAAATATCCTAGAAAACTTTAAAATCAATTAATACAATTATAATTTATGTCATATATAAAACTCGAAAATTCCAGAATCTCTTTATTAACCATTACTTTACTTAAAAGTTTTACATAACAGCTGTCTACCAATAAAAATTCGTCTAAGGAAACAAAAAGTAAATTTTAATTTAAAATCTACATCTACTAATGTATTTGTGAAGATTCTGTTTTACTAAATTTCTTAATATTTTCAGAATTGAAGAAACATATCCTGATACAAAATGTATTCTTCTATTGTGTATCTATTTGCCAGGTTGTCTTATAGATATTTATCTACATTTGTAGAAACTAATAACGGAAATAACTATCTTACAAAGGAAATGAATATGTGGCGGAATCATATATTAAAGTATATCTGACTTTTTGTATTAATTCATTGACTATGTTGTGAAGATAATGTTTATTCAGATTATTTAGCGACATAAATAACCGAATTACGGTATGATAATTAATTTTTGGAAAACAGAAATATATATTTTGTTTTGTGATAACATATCAGAAATTATATGATGCATATCGGTATGATTTTTTTTTGTTTATGTAAGTACACATACTTGTGGCAAATTTGTCAATAAGAGTCAAAATGTAATAAAAAAATATCTACAGAATAAAACAAAGTCAGACGCAGTTTATCCAAATTGGAGTAGGAAATGATAATAAAATTGCAATCTATGTTGAAGAACATTTGAAATTACAATTAAAAAAAAGAAAGTGTAAATCTTTACGGAAGCGATTTGCACTAAATTGTAAATTTACCAGCAGCGTGAGTATTTACTTCAATAGAAACTAACTCCGGGATCTCATAATGGCTTTATTTGAATAACAGAAATCATTTACTTATCATACCCCTAATCAGACAGAAATCAGCACACCATGACTTGTTAAACTTTGCGCAGAAAACACGTGTGAAATCCAGAATCTCCCATGTTACATTTCAATTTGAGCGAACACAAAAAATTTCATTTGTGCCTATTACTTTACTTTTTGAAATAATATTTTCACCGGCCACAATGGATATCTTAATGTTGAAGAACAATCACGAAAAAGAGTTCCATCCAAGCACATAAATATAATCTTAAGTATACAAGAACACCTATTCGCACAAAAAGTCCAAATTTTACGACAGCTTACGTTGCATGGCTTATGAATGCATTTAGACACATTAGTATATATAAACATAAGTATTTAAACATACCGGAAGTCCTAAAGGAGAAGCCAATTTTAAAATGAAATAATTTGAAAACAGTTAAGGATAAAAATGCCCCGCTTTTTGCATCTTTATTAGAAAAGCAATAAATCTTTAAATCATACGATTGCAAAATTAGTTTCAAATATCGGTAAATAGGTGCCGTTGAATGCTGGAAAAACTAAATGACAATATTCACCGGACTTGAATCATAGCAATTTCTTTCTATGGGGACTCTTAAAATACATATTATATATACAAACCCCACAAAGTTTAGCGAAACTGTAACCTTACATCTGTAAGGAACATAAGGACATTCCTGATGAGATGTATTTACGGGTATCGGTTGGTTTTGTTATGAGACTACGTTATGTTTTGCTGCAAATGAAGAATATTTATAAAATAGTATCATTAATGTTTCAGCTTAAAGCGCCACCATGTGACAAAATTTTAAACTATTTTTTAAATTGTATGGTGCATTACTATCTAATAAAGATGCAACAAACATGGTATTTTTGAAGTTAACCGTTTTCAATTAATTTAATTTAAAAATAATCCATTCTTTTTGGGACACACGGTACATATATAAGAATACATGAATGCAGGAGTGTAAAAACTGGGTGCCAATGGGTCGATTGTCACCACTAAATGTTATTAGTATTTTTCGCTTAAATTTTATTAGTATACTTCGCCTAAATTTTATTATTATTCTTATTAGCCGAAGAACACTAAAATTTTATTGGTGGCAATCAGCTCATTGACGTCCAGTTTTTTACACTCCTGCATATATGTATGTATATCTGTATAAATAAAAATGTGTGTTTGTGCATAACAATACCCATACTAATTGTGTCTGCAAAATTGTGTGTATTTTTTATTTAGCAATATTGATATCACCATGCAGTAATTAACACCATAGGCGGAATACGGATAGGATTAATGTTGATCTAAGTATGAATTAGTAAATCCTACAAAACTAAAGGAGCAATACGTTTTTTTTTTTTTTTTTTTTTTTTTTTTTTTTTTTTGTAGAATTATCTAGAATAATAAAACACTCATAGCCGAAAATAAAAGTTAAAAGTTTATTTAACAAAAAACGATGTATCTGCCTAATTAATTTATGTTATGCAGGGACGAAAACAGATTAAACTATTCATAATGTAAAAATATATCGCACAAACGTTTTATTTAACTTTTTACAGTATAAATAATGTATGCTTCCTTTGAATAAACAGCTCCTGTGATAAAATACACTTAAAAGTATTTGAGAATTGGGGAAATTCTGTCATTGTTTAATAGTTCAATTTGTCCTTTTATATACTATATTACGGAATACGTTGAATACGTCTATATACGGAATACGTTGAAATACTTCATATGTAATATTCTCTATTCGTATGTACCTTAGATTTCCCTGTTTCTACCTTATATAAAAACTAAGTGAAATACGTTAGATATAATAGCGTTATTACTTATATATTTAAGGAGATATACGCTGTAAAATAATATTATTATAACTTTCTTTTGAAGAAATTGCACATGTTACTGTAAATATGATTTATCTGGTCATTATTAATAATAACCGGTTATTATTAATAATGATCGGATTAATCATATTGACCATAACTTATATATATATGTACAAAGTGGTTATAATTAAACAACATGCACTTGGGGTCGGATTAATGAAAAATAACTGCATCTAACGGTGCCATAATTGACGCATATATCTTTTAGAAAACTGCGATTTGATTGAAAAAAAAAAAAAACAGATTGGAAAAGAATAGCCAACCACGAGGAAAACGGGTGCGATATATCGTGACAATAAATCTTATTCAAATGCTAAGATGAAAATATGGAAGAGGTTGGTTGACAGAGAGTGTTTAAAAGAGGATAAATGGGTACGTGTCAAATCCTATATTCATTACCAAATGTTTATAACTGTAAGTAAAATATCATTTTTTTTCTTTCGGATATTTCCTGAGTTATTTTTATTTATTTATTCATTTATTTATTTATTAAATTGAATCAATTACTGGTCGTCTGAAACCTATGTCCGTCATATTTTGTTCAATTAGCCGCAATATGTATTAAGTAGTTGGGATCCAAACACATTCTTTATAATTACAAATGAATTGTGTGATCACATTTTACAGTAATACTTTGTAAAATAACATCAAATTACTGAACAAAATGTCTGTTATTCCAATCAATCATGCAGGAATGGAAATACTGTAACGTATACGACAACGAAATCGATTGATTGAAAGACATATATTAAAGGAAGCAAATTGAAATAAGCAGAATAAAATATTTATCATTTCACCATTTCATCATTTTATCATTCATCACTATTGTTTGCCTTCATTTTATTTCTTAATATTCTAGATGATCATAATGTTTACATTAAAACTACACCTTTGATCCATTTACAATTTAAAGAGTTGATTCAAGAAATGAAGTGTGTTCGAAAGTTCTAAGCATAAAAAGTTATTCGTAGTAGTTCATTATTGGAAACCAATACTCTTTGAAGAAACATTTAATGGACAGTTTAAATGTAAAATATTTTTTAAAAGATAAATGCATTGTTTGGTATAAAAAAAGAGAAATTCCTATGTGTGTTGATGCAAATGGATGTGCATACAGACAAGCAGACAAAACATACAAATACCACATCTTAATTTAAATATATTTTAAACATTTTTCCATAGTAAGTCGAATTATGCAATTATTTTAACTGTTTGATTAAAAAAAAATATATATATATATATTTATTTCATGATGAATGGGGAATATATATATATACTCAAATTCAATTATAAATTTACACTAACCACACTACATAGACAAAAAAACAAGTAACAATATATCAACTGAACACTAAAGTATAACCAATTAAATCTATAATTCGAACATAACCAAACACTAAATTACTAACATTAAAACAATACCAGAAAAAATAAACCAGAAGGCAGGACGGCATGGTTAACAACATGCACCTCCTGCAGTCGTTAGTAAGCAGTAGTATATAATATATATATATATATTATATACTACTACTGTACGACTGTTCGCTACTCTACGTATTTCAACAGCAGCTATGCACCATTTTCCTTATTATTTTATTTGTATTTATTTTATAAACTTATATTGCTTGAAAAGACAAAATTAATGACTTTTCCGCTATAAGAGGAATGGTTTTCAAAAATACGAACTAAACTAGTATTTTATACAAAATTAAATTAATGAATATTTATTTTCTAAATAATTTTATTACTGAACATTTATTTTCTAAATAATTTTATTATTGAACATTTATTTACTAAATAACAGAAGTCTAAGCCTTAACAATGATTATTATATTGTAGTGTATTCTTTAATTTCTAATTTAGTACCCCTCTAACAATTATAAAAATATTTTGTTAGATATTAAACATAAAAGTGTGTAATTTTGCAAAGAAAAAAAGTGTAATTCTGTTAAAAAACAAACTTAATTTATTTCCTTAAATTTTAATGATCAAAATTATAAGTAATACATTATTTAAAAAAATATGTATAACTTTGTAAGTATGATTTCAAATTTAAATCATAAACATATTTTTAAAATTTATTTTCAGAAATAAATTAGTTTTCCTTTGTGTGTCTCAATTTTCATTCTTATAACGTATGAAATTTAATTTCCAGCATTCGAATATCCTTAAATTGCATTATAATTAAACTCAAAATATTGGTTTTTTTAAACTTTTAGATGATTATAATTTGTATTTTTTAAATGAAATTTACAATTTTAAATTAGTACAAATAACAATATTACATATTATTAAAAATGTAATAGGTTTTTCATAAAGTTAGTTATTTTTTACTTAATTGAGATATCAAAGAAAGAAAATGTTTTGAGAAACACATAAATATATTTTCGAGATAACAAGGATCCAATTGACATTAATACATGAAAATGGAGAAAGTGATTGAGACATTTTTGCAGTGTTAATGATATAATTTTATACATTTTTCTTTTCAAAAGAAGTGTAATAGTTTTACTCGCACCAATTATTTTTAAACTGAGTTAATCCTTTTTTACAGGCCAGAACTGGAGACTATTTTTTATGTTCAATCGTATCACAAACTACGATAAAATTCTTTATGGTAGATTACGTTTGAAGATTTCCTAGTAAAGCACATATTATGGCAGATATTATTTTTCAAACAGGAGTACAAATATAATAAAAAACATAATCCACTGGGACGCATAAGCGCTGACTCGTAGTCAAAATTTTAATATGAATACGGACGATAAGATAATATGCTGAAAAGGGATTTTGATTACCTTAGGAAGCTTTGAATTCCATAATCATTTTGAAACAATTGCATATTGATGCAACAACTGCTTCAATTGTTAATGAAATAAAATGTATGTTGTAAATAAAATGTGTAAATGAGTGTATGTAAATGAAATTGTCGTAATGAAATAAAACAAAGTATACATCAACAAAGTATTACAAGTAAACAAAGTATAGAATTGAGGGTTCACTCGGTTTCTCCAAACGTCCAGAAGTATACTTTGCATAGGCATGACATATAATTCATTTAAAAATAATGTACTTAAGCTTTAATTACTAGCGCTCTTAGAGAGTGATCCTACAACTGTCTTAATGTAGTTCAATTTGAATTGCTAGCAAGTTTTAAAAAACTATCACAAATTACAAAAGTGTAATTAATTCCAGAATACGTATTATTTTCATTACAAAACTTAATGTTTTATCATTTATATCTTGTAAATGTAGTTTTATTTTCATTAGACGCACTTTTTGCATTATAATACGCATTTGCTAGATTCATGAGGTTTCGGACATTACAGTTGAAAATTTAAGAGATTCTACAGTACATTAAAAGTATGTATTCATCAAATGATAATATTCGTTTTATTTCTGAATTGCAGAGCATTTATATTTAGAACTAAAAGCTTTCATTTTCCTTTACTTGACAATATAAAACGAAATGCACTCTTTAAAAACACCTGTAAAAGATTCCTGGAAATTGTCTATTTGTAAAATATAAAATAAAAAAATTGAGCATTATTACATGAACTTTTCTTTGGAATTAGTAGTAGAACTAGAAATTGAGAAATATCAGAGACTATAGGAAACACATTTCTTTAAGTACTTATCTGGAATGTTCTTTTTACGATCGTTTTCATGTTTCAAAAAATTTAAAATCTCCAACTTATGACGGAAGAAGTTGAAACTTCGTAATGAGGTGTATTGTTTACTATGAAAACTTTCACGTCCTAATGGAAAAATCAATGGTAACGATGAAAAGATGTTTGTGCTTTTTTTTCTTTCCTTTAATAGAGATCTTCAGGTGAACGTCTGCTCTTTTTCGTTGTAAGTTCAATTCCATTAACTTCTTTTTCCAAATATTTCAATGCGAGACAAAAAACTTTAAAAAATGGGAACCTCAAACTTTTCTCATTTTTTAAACATAACTGTATAGGAACTGAGTACAAAAAACTGCTAAAATTTAAATAATCATGTATAATATTTAAAAAAAAACCCTTGCCGATAAAAAAACATATCATATTACTTCATTTTCGTATTTTTCTTATGAGGACCTGTTGAATATATTCTCTTCCGGAAACATGTAGCAAATTCCTTGAATTGCGTTGAAATAGTTCAGATGAATAATCGGTACGAAAGTATTAATAATTACGCTTGAAATATTTGCTGATGTTTATATAAAAGTGTCTCGTTTAATTTACATTATCTGTTGTGCAATGATTTACATTATAGGCATTCAACTAAGGGACGAAATTATGTAAACTCGATGTGCATGTCCTAAATATGTACATGAGCAACGTTCACAGACAAGTACACTCTCAAAAAAAACCGTGCTTTGAACACACTTTTTCGTTACCTTTTTTCGTTAAAACACGAAAATTCCCGCTTTCATTTGTTTCGCTTCCACCCAAAATACGGAAACATCAACCAATCTAACATAAAATATACCTGAAATTCTCGAATCTAAGTCGGCAATTACTTAAAACCACAGGGGTGTACCGGCAACTGTGCTGCGTGTTACATTCCGTATTAGAAACGGAATTCTTACGTATGTTTTTTCCCTTCAAAACACGAAAAATTTAAAAAACGAAGGTCAAATCTTCCTGAAATTATCCAGTCACAAGATAGAAATTTCTTCAAATAACAGAAAAATATCTTCCAATCACAGGGGTGTTCCGGCAACTTGCTGTCTGTATTTTGTACGGCTTTTGGCGAAATTTATTTCGAGAGTGTACATTGTTTTAATATTTTAATGAAAAATTAGCTTCGCATTTTGAACTAAAGAAATTGTATTTCATTTCGTATTTATCGAATCTATATATGATTTTGAGGATTATGCTTTTTTCTCCTCCCTTATATGACGCCTTCATTTATCATAGACGCATTCGCAAATGTAAAATGCACAGAAAAAAAATGAGTGTTTATGTTTAGTACAATTCAGTCTTGAATATTTTATAACTGAGAAAAACACAAAGATATGTAAGGAACCCTTTGTAGCTACATCCAGCATGCCCCTAGGGCCACTGCCCTCATTTTAAATAAAATTTGGATCGAAGGTTTATAATTCCTCTATAACAATAGTTTTTAAATAGTTTTTAAATAGTTTTTAATAGTTTTCAGCAGTATTTAGAGAAATAAAATGATATAAAATAATTCTGATGTTATTTTGTAATTTTTGTAGTGTGTGTGTTATAGACACGTTTATGAATCTTCAACAGCAAACAAAGTTTCACCAACTTAAAAAAAATTTTTACAAAACTTTTCAAATACGTTGCGTGCTTGAAAATATAGGTGCTTATTTTATACTTTTTGCCAGGTATGTTAAATCATTCACACATATCATAATGATTATTATAATATTTTTATTAATACAGTTTTTATGTAGAATGTAAAATCATTTTGTACAAAACTATTACACATAAATTTATTTTATTTAAAAAAAAAATTATGCAAAATATAAACATACTCTGATAATTTGTGCCGATTTTATCCCACATATTACCTGTAAAACTAATTTCATTCCCTATGCTGCATTTATTAAAATTTAAATCATTCACACAGAAGTATTTTCTAGCATATGAAGGGGAATTTCTAAAGTATCCCCCAAATGACTGCGATGATTTGTAGTCATAAAAATAAATTAATCCAAGTTACCTTACTTGATGTGTTTTCTTTTTATGTAAAAAAAAGTTATGAATATAAGTGTGTATCCACTTCAAATTTTATGCAGAACTGTATAAACTAGGTAATTCTCACGAAAAGTATAACAATGTTACATACACGAAAATGAAAAATCTTTCACTCTTATTGAGTCACGCATAAGAATTTTATTCAAACCAGAAATTTCACTACAATTAGGATTTTTTTTTCTGTAATGTAGGTAAGAGTCAGTCTCAGCTATGGATTTTCAGTTTGATTTCTCTGATTTTCTTTTTAATTGATACATTTTGAAATTCAATAAACAATCAAGTAATTGGCATACGAGTGTGCGGTTTACAGAAAATATATCTCTTGATCTAAAGCTTTTTTTAAGCAAAACGTTTAATTTAAAAAAATACACATAGATAGCTCTATACCTTCAAAGTTAAAAAAATAATTAAAAAAATATATTTAAAACAAGCATTCACATTTAATTTATTTTGTACAGTTGACTGAAATATTTAAATGTGCACGCTTTTTAATCACATCCAAACAGTACTCAATTTCATTCTACACATTGTAATAAGAAAATAGATTGTACCGTCGTCGAAAGAAAAAAGAGATTACACCGTATATTTTAACGCCAAATTGTAGCAAAGAAAAATGTAAATAGCCATTTGATTGGGAATTATATCTTCTTTCAATTTACTGCACTAAAAAAATGGTTTGATAAAATTGATGATTTTTTTTTAAATTTAAGGTTTAACGCCATTAATGGAAAAGAAAATTAGAACTATTTTTTAATGTGTATAAAAATATTTCAATCATAGGAAGCATTTTTGCCCGAACCGCTTTCTTCTTCGCCATTCACCTGAATTGTTATTGATTTTTAAAGTGTCAAACCTTTTATAGACACCCTGTATAATAAGAAAGACAAAGACATTTTTTTAAATTATTTTTATTTAGAATTAACACTCTACGATAATCACAGTTTCTTAACCCTTTAGCTACTAAACTGCCCAAAAGGCCCGACCAAGCAAACTACTTCGAGACCGCCTGAACTCCTGAGTAAAAGGTATATTTTCTCCCCTAGGAAAAATTCAACAATTATTCCAGAGTAGGAGATTACCGCAATCCACGGTTGGGGAGGTTCCACTTTCGAATCTAGTTGCCTTCTTATTGTGTTGCTGACAAAAGGCAGACATTAGAAAGGGGAGTTATCTCCTAATATACTTCAGAATTCGGGCGCATGCCGTGTTTTGAATGTTATTCAGTTTTTTGACTTCAGTATTCAAAGGGTTAAAAAAAGGAAATTGAAATGTATTTCTTTATTATAATAGTTTCTAGAAAATAAATGTAAACTAAACGTTCAATATCTTTCTTAAACGCTGAAGTGTATTTTATAATTTTTTTATTAACCTTACATAGCGCGGTTATCCGTATGTTAATCATTTAAAATTTTGCTTTTAATAAATAATTTACGCTCCAAACACGCAATATATTAAAATGAAAATATTCGCAGAAGTCTGCTAATAAATATGTCGAAAATGTTCACTTTAAAATTTCTGATATATAATCCTAATTATGAGCATAAATATCATACTTTCAAATGGAATATTCGTACATTGTAGAGATAATTATGGAACTATTCACTGTCACCCATTGTTATTATCATAGCTTTGGAAAAGATTAAGATACCGAAGGATCGAAAATGGACTGAAAGTTAAGTATTTTTAATTAAATTTTCAATTAATGTTCTGCTGTGAAATTCGGCCGAAATCATTGAATAATAAAGATGTGAATTTTTACCTTGCTAACTAAGTGTAAACCGACAGAGTGAAAAATGTCCAAGCTGGGAAACTATCCGGGACCCTTGGAATAACGTTTCAATGCTCTACGAGGACGATAACCAACTTGGCTCACTGATATATGTTGGTTAGGCTGCAAAATTTTTAAAAGAAATAGACTGAAATTTTTAAAAGTGAAATATCAAGTAAAATCTGACATCTCTTCGCTCGCAGTTTTCATAAAATATCCTAACTTTGCCACCTCTATTTAAAACAAACGTTTTTGTTATAGATTTCTATTACAGTTGTTAAGAGAAAGTACCACGAAGATTATTGTTTAAAAATAGTGGTAGTGAAGGTAGAAAATTTTAAGAACGCTGCAAACCATGCGGCAATTAAAGATATTTTTGCATGATATTAATGTGTGTAATCATCAATTTATTTAGCATTCTTCCTTGATTTAGAACTGAATATCACCGACAGATGACGCTGCACTGTCTTGTTCTGTTGCGCATTCAAAATAACCTTAAAACATCATAATGCACTTTTTTTAAACACGAAGTCACAAAAGTTAAAAGACTGAAAATCATAAAATATACAGACTTAGTTTTTGTAACTTTTACAAATTTTTAATCGCTGTCAGCATTTGTAACCCAGTGTTCCTAACCTAAGTATCGTCAACATAACGCATCCAACATTTTGTCTTAGTTGATAATAATTCTGATATTTCTACGACTGTCAATTCTATCGACCCACGTATTCAATTTACTTTTGAGTTAGAAAATTGTACTACACTTCCCTTCCTTGATGTCTTTATTACCAGATGTTATTATTTATTCAAAACCTGTGCTTATAGGAAACCTTTTTCTCTCTCTAATCCCCCTCGTGCTCTCTCAAATAACCCTTCCAACCACAAAATCGGTGTCTTTTACATTTATGTAAAACGTGCTCTCAAAATTTGTTAAGACTTTGTTTCTTTTAATGATGAACTTAATTATTTAAAATCTGTTGCTGTCAAAAGAGGTTTCAACCATTCTGTTATCGATAATGCTGTTAATAAATTCAACAGACCCATTGGTAACTCTACACTTTGTAAATCATTTAAAACCAAACCTGATATTTTTATTGTTATACCTTTTAATCCTTCTTTATGTTTCAAATTCGCTAAAATTTTAAGACATGTCAACATTAATGTTATCTTTAAAGTTATCAATACGTTTAAGTACCCTTCCACCAAGTATCCTATTCCTCATTTTTGTAAATGGGGAATCAACAATGTTCCTTGCAATGGTTTTCATTTATCTTATAGGTCAAATTAAAAGAAATCTCGAAACGCAATTAAAAAAAAACACTCCCATTATGTATCTAACAAAAAAATGTCAAAATCTTCTATTGCTTAGCATTATTGAGATTCCGGCCATAGTTTTAATTTTCAAAATGCTAAAATTACCTTTAAAGCCAACAGCCCCTCAGAATTGTACGTTATTGAAAAAATTAGCTATTTATCTTAATCGTGAGGTTATATTTAATGAAAAACCTGATTCCACCATGCTCTCTGTAGCTTGTAAAAACTTGTTCAGGTTAACCATCTAGTTTTTTTTTCTTTTATTTATTTTCTTCAATTTTTTGGTATTTAATTTTATCAATTTATAATCTCTATTTATCGCCATTGATTTTGCATTTTTTAAATTTTTATTATGATTTTATCTAATTTGATTTTAATTCTTTATATTAATTTTTTTTTCATTTACATATTTATATATTTATATATATTTTTTTTTCTGAGTGTTGTTGTTTGTCTATTATACATAATATATTTGCTTGTCGTTTCTTTTTTCACTTTTATGACTCTGTTTTTTTTTCAATTTTCTTCATAATGTTTCCCATAGATTCCGTATCTGTAACCCGGATATTTCAAGATGAAAATTTTATTTTCTTAAAATATAATATATATACGTGTTTCCGAATACATTAAAGAAAATAAAAATACAACAGCAATTATTAGCCGAAAACATAAAAAATGATACTTAAGATTGAGAAAACTTAGTCATGTTTCTATAAATTTATATAGGGTATCCTGAAACGGACTAAATGGGTTTAAATTGTTTAAAAAAGTAAGCGAGTACTGGTATTTCAATTATTCATGCAGTAGATTCATGCCCGTGCATTTCTTCAATAAACGTCTTTGTTTTAGTTCCAAATATCAATGATTTACGTCGCTGAGGTGTCTCAAATTGTTAGAGCACATTAGCAATTAATGTATAAAAATGGATCAAACTTTACTCAGTTTTCAACCTCTATTCTTTTTAGCAATATATTATGTTTTCTGTTGGAAAATTATGAGCAAATTTCGAGCAGTTTTACAGTTTGAGACAGTGCAGAGCCATCTATCATACGGTTTCAGTACTACACACAGAAGCGTAATAAGGGAATTTCAGCCATTTGTAATAATCACTTCAATATCTCTTACCTTTTAAATTTTATTAAATATTAAATCGTTCAGTCTACTGTAGAATAGACACATTGTACTTTTGATTAGCAACACTTATCAAAGTAAAAGTTATCACAATTTTAGTAAGATAAAATATATTAATAACATAATCAAAATAAAAACAAATAGGAAATTTAAATTTTACTTAAAATATTTTCTTAACTGTAATAAAAAAGTAACTATCACCAGCTACCGATAAGGAATGGAATATTAAAAAAAATCTTTGCAATGTCATCTGCAAATGACAATATTTTACTTTAATGAGCTACCCCTTAAGCAACTTCTATGCCCCAAAATAAAATTTTGATTGAAAAAAGAATTTAACGTCTGCTCCTGCCAACTGTTCGTGAAAAGATGCACTTTGTTATCAATTTTAGTCATATGTAATGAAAAAAGTTATACGATTTGCATAAGAAATTGATATTCATTCAACTAAACATCATTAAAATGTTCGATAAAATATGCATTTATTTTTTTTTATATTTCAGCTAAAATTTCGATAAAAGAAATACACTTTCGTTGTGTATTTAAATTATATATAGTATGTTGTAAAAAAAAATAATCCAGATTTAAAATGCTGAAATTGGTATTGTTTAAAAATGGAATAAATGTATACCGACTTTTCCAAAACGGAGAGAATGTTTTAAACATCTTCAAAAAGTTTACGGTGAGAGCTTGTAAGAAGTCGGTATGATAGATTACCCATGATAGAGAAGGTATAAATGTGGTGATCCCCACAATGGGCGTCCAAACATTATGATTGTTGATGAGTGTCTGAAAAATGCCAAAATAGATGGTGGTTGATTAGAAACACTGCACAGTCAAGAAAAATAAGTGAAGGGATGATGCAAGGAGCCGGCTTGTAGCACCTCAGTATATAGACGATGGAAGTAGTTCCACAGTTATATCGTTGTTTTACACAGGTTTGCAAATAAAAGAGTTGATGAATCCTGGCCGCGGTGGATTTCAGAATTAGCGGACGAACAGTAGGATTGTTGATGACGTCCGGAAAAGAAAAGAGAGATGGGTTTCACGAGGTAATCCTGTTCTTATTAAGAAAAATACGGGAGGGGATGTTATAAGAAGGTAGCTTATATCTCCCCAGAATAGAGAGAAAATGAAAAGACGGAAGAAATTTCACAATGATATGGTAGTTGCACACAGTTTTGTAAATCAAAGTGTGGTCCAAATACCGGTTGCAGCAGTTGTCAGAAATAACGCACTAGGATTGTTGCTGATCAACTGGAAGAGGCCAAAATAAATGTATAATAGATGGGGGGTTGATTGGTACCCTAGTCTAGTCAACAAAAATCGGGGAAGTAATGCGGTAAGGAGTCAGCTTCCACCTCCTTAGGATAGAGAAGAGAAAAAGAAATCAAAGTCTAATGAAGAGAAAGAAGAAATTCCGCAGTAATATCCTGGTTGCACAAATGTTTGGAAATTAAAGGTCCGTTCTTCAAATACGATTTGGAGAAGTTTTCACAATCGGCGTCTGCACAGTAGAATTCTTGATGATTGATTGAAAGAGGCCAAAAGAAAGAGATAGTAGATGGGGATTGATTAGGGAGCCTGGACTAGTAAAAACAAACACTCGAAAAGGTTATGGTAAACACGAGCCGGCTTATATCACCCCAGAATAGAGAATAGAAATAAATACCTCAGTAGCGCAGTAGTAAACACACTGGTTTAAAAATAAAAGAGATGTGGTTCAAATACGGCTGTTGATGTGTGAGATTGAAAATTATCTAATAAACTTCGGTGTTTCTGTTTGAAATATCAGATATAAATGGGGCTAAACTATTAAAAGGTCCAGTCTATCGCATTAATTGAATCAAGATTCAGTCTGCTTTTGACCTTTCTTTTATTTAGCTGTTAAAACGTCAAAAATTGTTTGCATTTTGAAATTGTAAGATTGCTTTCAGAAACATTAGAGTTTGAGAACGTACAGCGCTATCTATCGGTGATACGTGGAAATAAATCAATGAATTTGTAAAGAATTTTTAAAGAATTTTAAAAGAAAACAATATTATCTTACAAGAAAAACTTTATAGCTATTACCGTTTACTTTTTATTGATTTTTTAAAAACTTTTGCCACCATGTATATTCGTTTACTACATGATGTTTATCGCGGTAAATAAATATAAATTTCAAACACAAATTAAAATTTTAATTCGACATTTTAGAAATTTTCTAAAGAGATTCTTCATTTTCCTATAAAATAAACAGCAACAACTAAAGTTATGAGATAGAATATTAAAAGAATATCCATCCCGTATCATCTGCATTTGACAAAATGTTATTTTAATGATCTGACCTTAAGCTTTTTCTATACCCCACACTAAATTATTGATTTTAAAATAATTCACTGTCAACTGCTTCTGAAAAGAAGCTGTTTTTATGCATTTATGCATTTTAATCATTATGCAATCGAGATTGTTATATGATTTGCACGATAAATTTACATTCCTTCAAAAACACACGATTAAAATTTTCGATAAAAGTTAGATATGAATTTTTAAAATATCTAATTATTTCAATTAAAAAACATGCAAAGTGTTTTATACTTAGAAATAAATGCAGTCGTAAAATAATTAACAGAATATATGGACACATTTTCGCAAGATTTTTTTTCTATTTATAACAGAGAAATACGGAGTATTCGTAAACACTTTTAACAAAATAAGAGAGTTTATAGTACGAGGGGAAGTCGGAAAATAAGTTTCCCCTGGCGACTACGGACAGAGGTTTGTATGAAAGACAAAAAATGTAATGAAACATTAAAGATACAACATAATTTGATTTTTCCGCATAAGTACCAATTACATTGAGACATTTGTTATACCGCTTTATAAGCTTCAAAAAGCCCTCCAGGAAAAAATCAGGGCTTTGCATACGGACGAAGCGTTGAACAGCTATGAGCACAGCAGGTGAACGCGAACGTGTAAGACACCGATACACCATTGAGTAGAGGTCGACCGCGATCAAGCAGATGGCGATGTTGCAGTGCCTGTGTAGATGACGCTGTTGCATATTCCGTATGAAAAGCCCTGATTTTTTCCTGGAGGGTTTTTGAAGCTTATAAAGCGGTATGACAAATGACTCAGTGTACTTGGTACTTATGTGGAAAAATAAAGTTTTGTTTTATCTTTAATGTCTCATTACATTTTTTGTCTTTCATACACACCTCTGTCCAAAGTCGCCAGGGGAAACTTTTTTTCCGACTGTCCCTCGTACTTATTAAGAAGAACCCTCTTTTCCAAGTAAAAAAGTTACCCAATAAGTTTTAATATTGGGTGTCTCACTTCACACAACACTACAAATTTCATTAAGAACACTGTAAAATAAATAAATTTTTTTATTAAAGTAAATATATTATAACCACAGACAGAAACATACAATAACCTCTTCCGAGTTGTTCACGATTACTACAAGAATTTTTTAACGTTAGAGACCTCTGAAATCAATATATTTTCCATATTTAAGGAAGTATTTATAAAGAAGTTACTTTTGTTGCCGTTCATTTTCGGAAACATTTCCGCGAAATTTTTATAGTATATTAATTAGTTTTCTAAACCTAGAATATAAGTTTTTCGGATGCTATTAACTGCCAAGTAAACATTTTCATGTTCAACAACACATGATAAATTAACAACATTAATATTAAGATGTAAATTAATATTGTTTTTTTTACTCTTGTATAAATTGTCATTACATTTTTTGTCTTTCATACAGACCTCTGTCCAAAGTCGCCAGGGGAAACTTTTTTTCCGACTGTCCCTCGTACTTATTAAGAAGAACCCTCTTTTCCAAGTAAAAAAGTTACCCAATAAGTTTTAATATTGGGTGTCTCACTTCACACAACACTACAAATTTCATTAAGAACACTGTAAAATAAATAAATTTTTTTATTAAAGTAAATATATTATAACCACAGACAGAAACATACAATAACCTCTTCCGAGTTGTTCACGATTACTACAAGAATTCTTTAACGTTAGAGACCTCTGAAATCAATATATTTTCCATATTTAAGGAAGTATTTATAAAGAAGTTACTTTTGTTGCCGTTAATTTTCGGAAACATTTCGCGAAATTTTTATAGTATATTAATTAGTTTTCTAAACCTAGAATATAAGTTTTTCGGATGCTATTAACTGCCAAGTAAACATTTTCATGTTCAGCAAACATGATAAATTAACAACATTAATATTAACATGTAAATTAATATTGTTTTTTTTACTCTTGTATAAATTGTCATTACATTTTTTGTCTTTCATACAGACCTCTGTCCAAAGTCGCCAGGGGAAACTTTTTTTCCGACTGTCCCTCGTACTTATTAAGAAGAACCCTCTTTTCCAAGTAAAAAAGTTACCCAATAAGTTTTAATATTGGGTGTCTCACTTCACACAACACTACAAATTTCATTAAGAACACTGTAAAATAAATAATTTTTTTTTATTAAAGTAAATATATTATAACCACAGACAGAAACATACAATAACCTCTTCCGAGTTGTTCACGATTACTACAAGAATTTTTTAACGTTAGAGACCTCTGAAATCAATATATTTTCCATATTTAAGGAAGTATTTATAAAGAAGTTACTTTTGTTGCCGTTCATTTTCGGAAACATTTCCGCGAAATTTTTATAGTATATTAATTAGTTTTCTAAACCTAGAATATAAGTTTTTCGGATGCTATTAACTGCCAAGTAAACATTTTCATGTTCAACAAACATGATAAATTAACAACATTAATATTAACATGTAAATTAATATTGTTTTTTTTACTCTTGTATAAATTGTCATTACATTTTTTGTCTTTCATACAGACCTCTGTCCAAAGTCGCCAGGGGAAACTTTTTTTCCGACTGTCCCTCGTACTTATTAAGAAGAACCATCTTTTCCAAGTAAAAAAGTTACCCAATAAGTTTTAATATTGGGTGTCTCACTTCACACAACACTACAAATTTCATTAAGAACACTGTAAAATAAATAAATTTTTTTATTAAAGTAAATATATTATAACCACAGACAGAAACATACAATAACCTCTTCCGAGTTGTTCACGATTACTACAAGAATTCTTTAACGTTAGAGACCTCTGAAATCAATATATTTTCCATATTTAAGGAAGTATTTATAAAGAAGTTACTTTTGTTGCCGCTCATTTTCGGAAACATTTGCGCGAAATTTTTATAGTATATTAATTAGTTTTCTAAACCTAGAATATAGGTTTTTCGGATGCTATTAACTGCCAAGTAAACATTTTCATGTTCAGCAAACATGATAAATTAACAACATTAATATTAACATGTAAATTAATATTGTTTTTTTTACTCTTGTATAAATTCAATTATGCATCTGAGAATGGTTAATTAAGGATTGATAGCATCCTAAAATCACATATTTTCGGTTTAATATAATTTATAATTACACTATTGAAATTACTCGGAGAGTTTTTGAAGATCATTGAAAGCAAAAGAAACATTTTTTTCCAATGCTTTTTTAAATAAAAAAAATGTATTGGTTTATGAAGATTTTAAAGATAAAAAGGTTTTCGGAAACGTGTGAAACTTATAAGGAGTTAATGAATATTTTCGTGTGTGATCATATTATATTTTCGTATGCATCTGAGAATGGTTAATTGAGGATTGATAGCATCCTAAAATGATATATTTCGGTTTAATAAAATTTATAATTACACTATTAAAATTACTAGGAGAGTTTTTGAAGATCATTGAAAGCAAAAGAAACATTTTTTTCCAATGCTTTTTTAAATATAAAATATCTATTGGTTTATGAAGATTTTAAAGATAAAAAGGTTTTCGGAAACGTGTGAAACTTATAAGGAGTTAATGAATATTTTCGTGTGTGATCATATTATATTTTCGTATGCATCTGAGAATGGTTAATTGAGGATTGATAGCATCCTAAAATGATATATTTCGATTTAATAAAATTTATAATTACACTATTAAAATTACTAGGAGAGTTTTTGAAGATCATTGAAAGCAAAAGAAACATTTTTTTTCCAATGCTTTTTTAAATATAAAATATCTATTGGTTTATGAAGATTTTAAAGATAAAAAGGTTTTTGAAACGTGTGAAACTCATAAGGAGTTAATGAATATTTTCGTGTGTGATCATATTATATTTTCGTATGCATCTGAGAATGGTTAATTGAGGATTGATAGCATCCTAAAATGATATATTTCGGTTTAATAAAATTTATAATTACACTATTAAAATTACTCGGAGAGTTTTTGAAGATCATTGAAAGCAAAAGAAAATTTTTTTTTCCAATGCTTTTTTAAATATAAAATATCTATTGGTTTATGAAGATTTTAAAGATAAAAAGGTTTTTGAAACGTGTGAAACTCATAAGGAGTTAATGAATATTTTCGTGTGTGATCATATTATATTTTCGTATGCATCTGAGAATGGTTAATTGAGGATTGATAGCATCCTAAAATGATATATTTCGGTTTAATAAAATTTATAATTACACTATTAAAATTACTCGGAGAGTTTTTGAAGATCATTGAAAGCAAAAGAAAATTTTTTTTTCCAATGCTTTTTTAAATATAAAATATCTATTGGTTTATGAAGATTTTAAAGATAAAAAGGTTTTTGAAACGTGTGAAACTCATAAGGAGTTAATGAATATTTTCGTGTGTTATCATACTATATTTTCGTATGCATCGGAGAATCGTTAATTGAGGATTGATAGCATCCTAAAATGATATATTTCGGTTTAATAAAATTTATAATTACACTATTAAAATTACTCGGAGAGTTTTTGAAGATCATTGAAAGCAAAAGAAACATTTTTTTTCCAATGCTTTTTTAAATATAAAATATCTATTGGTTTATGAAGATTTTAAAGATAAAAATGTTTTCGAAACGTGTGAAACTCATAAGGAGTTAATGAATATTTTCGTGTGTTATCATATTATATTTTCGTATATTTATAAAAAAAAAAATTGTACCGTAAACTTTAACAATAATTAAGGTGTTATAATGATATATTACACAAAATAAATTTGTATAAAGCCTGTTGAGGTCAAGGGAAGAAGCAGAGAATGTTCACATTGCATACAACACTGAAAAATTCATTCCATATTTTAAAATGAAACTGGTTTAACACTGACAGATTTACAGTTCATGCCTATTGGTTCCCACTATTTTCACTCAAAGTCTTGCCTGTCTATTGAAAATGTCGGTAAGATGTCCTTAATATTTAAAAGTAATATACATTTGGGTTCACATTAGAGACTGACAAAAGACAAATTGAGCTTTTTTTCTATCAAAAAAATAAATATTGGTGAAATAGAACGTGTTTTGGTATCCTCTCTGCTTATCAAAATTTATTTGTATAGATGAATATTATTTTCTTTTCCCTTATTTTCTAAAGAAGGTTTACAAACACCAATTATTAAAAAAATATTTTTCAACTCCATCAAGGGGTGGGGGGGGGGGTAGAGGGTGATATAATAACAATTTTAATCACAAATTGGAATTTTGCATTCGCACTCAAAACCATTCTTTAATTTATTAAAAAATAAATAGCAGAAGCTACAAATAATGAAAAGGGTATTTAAAAAAAACATGAGTGCAGTGTCATCTGCAGTTGACAAATTCTTACTTTAACGAGCTGGCCCTTAAGCGCATTCAATGCTCCAAAATAAATTCTCTATTTAAAAATACTTTAGCGTCAGCTGCTGTCAGCTGTCTGTGTAAAGATGTTTTTTATTATGAATTTTAATCGTTTGTAATGGGGAAAGTTATCTGATTTGCATAAGAAACTTATATTCCTTCAAATATACCTTATTAAAATTTTCGATAAAATGCACGTAAGTCTTGCATGCGTGTATTTATTTTAAATGGATTTAAAAAAATCGGTTGCAGAACTACTGTTGAATTCTGATAAATCTGACATTCGTTAAAAATTTTCTGGATACCTTACTTACATATCTAGAAAAAAAAGGTTATATATAAAGGTGAAATTTGAAATTTATTGTCAAGGAAAAAAGCACCACGAAATTTAAGATAAATACATTATTTCTAAGATTTTTTTTTTTCATTCATTCTATAAAATTTATCTGGATTTCATAGAAATTGATTGCATTTTCTTTTCAAAATTGTGGCAAAACGATATTTTTTATTATCATTTTTAGATATTTAATTTTGAACTGAGTACACATGGAGCAAAAACTTAGAAATTCAAAATATTGAAATAATTTACATATCTTGAAGACAGAAATAAAATATAGTAAATGTACAAGGAATAACGGTACAACCTCCTTTTTAGGTGCGTTCTTAATTATATAAATACGTAGCACCTATAGTCATCGTCTGGTCCGTCCGTCTGTCAATCCACATATAACAGCCCAAAAACTACCAATCAGAATGGTTTGAAATTTAATACATATAATCGTTGCAGAATTTTGTGTAATCATTTCAAATTTTATAAAAATTGAATTTAAATTTAAAAAAGATATTAATAACATTTTTCTTTATTCTATTAAACACTATCGTACGTAATCTATATAATAAAAGCGCAAGTCATGTGACTGAGGAAAACAAATACATTAGATAACATTAGCTTGACCCGTAGTGACCCAAAAATAACTCACTATTAAAATTTTCTTAATCATGTGATTCAGCCAAATGGTTTTCTCGTAATCCAAAATCGTTAAGATACAAAATTTCGTTAAAACCGTTTCGCGTTTTTCACATTAAATTAGTTTAATCCTAGCACGTAGTAATCCAAAATGACACACTAATCAAATTTTCTCGGACATGTGACCTAGTCCTATGGTCTTCTTATGCTCGAAAATGGTAGAATAAAAAAATGAGTAAAAATCATTCCTGCCGTTTTTTAAATAAAATTAGCTTTACCCTGACCCGTAGTAAGTTTTACGTAGAAGTATTTTATTTATCAACGCTAACAACAAATTTGGATGACATAAAAAACACATAACATACGAAATTCCGCAATACAAGACGTTATTCATCAAGCGTGGAATGCATCAAATTGCAAGCTCTTTGTCAGCAGTTGTATGGCGAAAAATAAAATACCTGTAAAATTTTACATAAATATAAATAAGTATAATATACATAATTTGAAAAGTGAGAGCCTTATGGTATTACACAATTTTGAAGTTGGCTATAGAGAGCCGATTTCAAAGAAGATATGTTCTTTATCATTGTAAAGCCATTTTCGTCGAAATAGTTATTTTTTAAAGTTAAAGGTTAAAAAAAATAATATTTTACCAATCCCTGGGTTATATATATTATATTTGGAGAAACTTTCTCGAGGTTCTAGAAAGTAACACAATAAAAAATTTCATAGTCGTACTACCTAAATTTACCAAGTTATGATACTTTGATTTTTATAAATTGCATGCCCCTTTTTCTGACACTACAAGTGCCTTTTCCTCGTTTGTTAGTTTTATGAGCTGCAGATATTAGGGTTGTAAATTTTAGAGCGTGCAAATTTATAATCACGAATACGTTTTCATCAAATGAGAATGATTAGTCATATATGTGCATTTCAGATCATTTGCATTTACAATTGACAGTCTTTTCTATGACAATGTAAAGAGAAATAACTTAATTATAACTTAGAATATAACTTATAATAACTTAGAAAAGATTCCTGAAATTATCCACTTGTAAATGAAATATTTCATGCACTTCTTCGTTTTATTTTACTAGAGAAAATTGTCGTACAAATAAAAATGGAAAAATATAAGAGACTATACGATACACATTTCTTTAAGTACTTATCTGAAACGTTCTTTTCATGTTTTTTTATGTTTCAAGGGATTTAAAATCGGTACAAAACTATGTCATAAGCAGTTGAAATTTCGTAATTGCGTATATTGTTTCCAAAGAAAACTTTCGTGTCCTAATGGAAAAATCAATAGTAATGATAAAAATATGTTTACGGAGAGCACCTTTTCCTTTCATTTAGTAGCGTTTTTCACGCGACCATTATCACTTTTTCTATATAAACTTGGTTTCTTTAAACTTTTGCTCAGTTAATGTACATTGGGAAAAAATATTTTAATAAATACGATCCTGGACCTATTGGTGTATTATAAGTGCACTTGTATAATATAGTAGTAAAAAAGTATAAAAAAAATATTTATCACCAAACAGATGCAGAAAAATACAAAAATAGTTATTCAATTGGGAATTATGTTAAAAAAAAGAAGCCGTCTTCAAATATAAATATTTTTCCACATTAACATTTTCAATAAAAACACATAATTTTAACACAGTATTTATATTTATAGATACATATACCTTTAAACGTGCATCGGAAGTTATTCGGTCAATTAATTTAGTAATTATGCAGGTTAAATTCTATGAAAAAAAGGAAGAATATATTGTTCGTAGTATAAATAATGTATGAATTCATTTCATACAATATTTACATTAAGCGATCCGTTTAAAATAATCAGATTATGGAACCCATGCTTTTACAAAAATTTCCTATTTACCGTATAATTACACACGCTAAAATACTTTGAGAAAATCTCTTCGCTAAATCTACAATTTTTTCTCCTTTAAATTGGAAAGTAGTTTTTAATTTTGTTTCGTGCATAATAAGACTTTGTAAAATATAATAGATAAAAAGTCGTGTTGTATCAAATATACACCATTCAAAGTAATAATATACATTCTTTATTTTTAAATAAAAACAAAGTTTCTATCTGATGGAATAAATTTAACTTTCAAGTCCTTCGTTAAAGATAAACATGTGTTAAATTGTCTTTTTTGGATTCTTCGTTTAAATAATTAAATACTATTGATAGGTTAATCAGTATTCAGAAGGCAGTGTGGTTTTCATACTAATTTAAGGGCATGGACACTAGGAAAATATCAACATAATTCTATTTAATGTATATGCGTGTTTGTTAATTTAGTTTTTTCAAATATGGATATTCAATATTTAAGTTTTCTATTGAAGAAGTTACATTACGTGTGATACAATGGCATTTTAGATTTCTATATCTAACATTTTTCATTTAAATGAGGAGTTGCAAAAGTCATATCTGCCTCATATTTTTCTCTTTATTTATTTATTTTTAAATATTACTTATGCCGCAAATAATAATAATAGACAAATATTTAATGAAAAATATGGAAAATAAACAAAAATCCAAATGATCATGTATAGTGTGTGAAAGAAATCTAAACTATGACAGTAATTCAAGTTTTAATTTACACACACACACACAAAATAAATGTACAGTTTTGATCCTTTATAATTAAACTAGCAAGCTACGCCCGCTACGCTGGTCAATTTCTTTTAACGAGCCTTTAATCAAACAAAATATTGACATTTCATAAATAACTTTTATATTTTAACAGAATAATAAGGCTACTATAATTTGTGACTCGTGCTATAGCCAATATACACGTCAGGACACGTCGCCCTTATCATTATCTTTTTACGCATGAAGGTTTCGCTATGGTACTCCATTGGGAAATTTGGTAATTTTTGAAATTCAATATTTGAAAAACGGCATAATCATTAGATTTGAAATTTATATCAAGAAAAATACAAATTTTTACCTTTCAAACGCAGTTTGTCTAACAATTTTCTGAAAAATACTTTTCGAGCTATTATTTTTTTAAGTAACTTCAAATGTTTCATTTTCCGAGATTAATCTCTTGCAACAATTAGCGAAAAACCCAGTCGTCGGCAACGCATAGTTTTTTTTTAAAGAGGCTGTTGGAGCAGGGATTGTCACCACCAATTTGTCACCATCACTTTTGAAATCGGTTCCGTGGTTCCAGAGATTCCATAGAAATTGTAATTCAGAATCACTTTAGAACGCTTTTCGCTCATTTCACCCATTTAAATTTCAATTTTTTTTAAATTTATTCTTAGAGAGCATTTACATCTTATAAGTAACTACAATGCTAAATTTCAAATTTCTTGCCCCTTCAGTATAAAAAAGTCGTAATTTTCGAACATTTTTCGCTCCTGCACCTCATTGATGTTAGTGGCACCGACATAAAATATAGCCTATGTTGGAGTAGGGATTGTCCCCATCAATTTGCCACTATTACTTTTGAAATCGGTTCTGTAGTTCCAGAGATTTCATAGAAATTGTAATTTAGACTGTTTTTAGAACGTTTTTCGCTTATTTCACCCTTTTAAATTTCGAATTAAAAAAAATTGTTCTTGGAGAGCATTTACATCTTATAAGTAAGTACAATACCAGCTTTTAAATTTCTAGCTCCTTCAGTATAAAAAAAATTGCAATTTTAGAATGTTTTTCACTCCTGCACCCCCCTCGGATTTGTGACACTGATATAAAATATAGCCTATGTTGGAGCAGGGATTGTCACCATCAATTTGCCTTCATCACTTTTGAAATAGGTTCTGTAGTTCCAGAGATTCCATAGAAATTGTAATTTAGAATGTTTTTAGAACGCTTTTCGCTCATTTCACCCTTTTAAATGCCGATTTTTTTTTCTAAGAGAGCATTTACGTGTTATAAGTAACTACAATGTAAAATTTCTAGTTTCTCATTTCTAGCTCTTTCAGTATAAACAAAATAGCAATTTTAGAACGTTTTTCGCTCCTGCACCCATCTGGGGTTAGAGGCACTGACATAAAATATATGTTGGAGCAGGGGTTGTCACGATCAATTTGCCACAATCACTTTTGAAATCGCTTCGGTAGTTCCAGAGATTTCATAGATATTGTAATTTAGAATGTTTTTAGAACACTTTTCGCCCATTTCACACTTTTAAATTTCGATTTCTTTTTTATTTTGTTCGTAGAGAGCATTTACACCTTATAAGTAACTACAATGCCAAATTTCAAATTTCTAGCTCCTTCACTATAAAAAATAAAAAGAAAACTGCCCAGTTAAACTGAGGGCATTGAGCTCACAGGCTATTCACACTAATTGCATATTATACTCTTATTTCAAAGAATTTGAAATAAGCCCCATCGAAAAATAAAGAAATCCACAATATATTAAGGGGGGGTCATTCCCCCGTTACCCCCTCATAGTTAACTAATGAACCCCATAAACTAATCAGGGAAGTCTCTAATTACAATGAATATATATACAAAATTTGAAGAAAATCGGATAATTCTGCATGAAAAACCCATTTATCTAAATTAAGGGGGGATAACCCCCCCCCGTTCCCCCCTTTATACTTAACCAATCATTACCGAAAACTAATCAGGGAAGCGTCTTAACCCAATGAACCTATAAACAAATTTTGAAGCAAATGGGATAATTCTGCATGAAAAACCCATTTATATAAATTAAGGGGGGGATTAGTCACCCCCTGTTCCCCACCTTTATACTTAACCAATCAATCCCGAAAACTAATCAGGGAAGTCTCTAATTACAATGAATATATATACAAAATTTGAAGAAAATCGGATAATTCTGCATGAAAAACCCATTTATATAAATTAAGGCGGGATTAGCCCCCCCCCGTTCCCCCTCTTTATACTTAACCAATCAATCCCGAAAACTAATCAGGGAAGCGTCTTAACCCAATGAACCTATAAACAAATTTTGAAGCAAATGGGATAATTCTGCATGAAAACCCCATTTATATAAAATAAGGGAGATTACCACCCGTCCCCTCCCCCTTTATACTTAACCAATCAATCCTGAAAACTAATTAGGGAAGCGCCTTAGCACAGTGAACCTATAAACAAAATTTGAAGGAAATGGGATAATTCTGCATGAAAAACCCATTTATCTAAATTAAGGGGGGGATAAGGCCCCCTTTCCCCCCCTTTATACTTAACCAATCAATCCCGAAAACTAATCAGGGAAGCACCTTAACACAGTGAACCTATAAACAAAATTTGAAGGAAAACGGATATTTCTATAAAGAGTTATCGCGTTACGTACGTACATACATACACACAGAACCGGCGGGTACATAAGCTCTCCTGTGAGCTAAAAGCCTGTGAGCTAAAAATCGCAATTTTAGAACGTTTTTCGCTCCTGCACCCCCTGGGGTTAGTGGCACCGACATAAAATATAGCCTATGTTGGAGCAGGGGTTGTCACCATCAATTTGCCACCTTCACTTTTGAAATCGGTTCGGTAGTTTCAGAGATTACCCCCTACAAACAAACAAACAAACAATCTTTACTCCTTTATAATATTAGTATAGATGTAGTTTACTTTGCCATAAGAAGATATCTACTATTTAAAATGGAACCTTACCTTTATAAATTCAGTAGGAAACCACACAGTTGTATTACATATTTATGTTCCCATACCTATAAAGAGAAATTCAAATTTGAATACATTTTAAATGATAGTGAGATATAAATAAATAAAAAAAAATACCAATCAATGTTCAAGACAAATGTCCATTATTTGCGCATCGAACAAATAAACTTGAACAATTATTTAGTCTTTGTTCAAAATACAGGTTAATTAAAAAAAAAAGAACTCAATTTAACTCATCCACCCACCCTCCTTCGAATCATCAGTTGTATTTTAGTGACATATAAATCATTGTAAAGAGAATATCATAAAGATTGAATTCGTTCGCAACCATCTCAGTGAAAAGGACTACTCCATATGGCGGATGCAGCGGATTGTTCTAGTTCCTAGCATATTAAGCCTAATGCGTGCAAATGAAATAATTTAAAATTGGGTAATCATTGAAGTTAAATATTTTGGCATACATTTTCAACCATTGGGAAAATAGTCTTTTGACGTCGTCACTTTATTTTTTAAGCGTTTTTTAACGAAATTCTGTAACTTTAGAAGAATTTTTCTTTGAATAGGCGATATAAATGCATAAAATCGTTACAAATATGTTAAAGTTACAAAAAGGATAAATGCAAACTACAAGATATGAAAAAAGTCGAATTTAAAAATTGACGTTGGATAAGAAATCGTCTTATAAAACAAACAACGCGATCGTCAACTTTAGTTTCCTCAAAATACCTTTAGCTCAGACATCAATCTAAACAAGAGTTAAAGCAATACTTAAAATGTGCTTAGGAGATGGTGTACAAATAGAAATTGTATCAAACTTTAAAAATTTCAATGCTAACACCTAAAGTTGGCATCATATTTGGATATTTCGGTTTATTCTACCTTCGGATACCAAACGGGAAGTCAGTAGATAGAGAATGGGACATCTGCGTCAGCAGCAGGCAGTGGCGGCGGAAGGGTGGTGACACCGCCTACTGCCGAGATAGTAGGTGGGTGGAATAGCTAGCGTGGGAAGCTATGTTACAGTAGGGTGGGGCGAATAGGTCTGCTATAAGAGGGGGTATTTTAGGGGTGCTAAATTAATAAAATTTTTAAATGTTTTATAGTACGGGGTAACGGTTAAGGTAGAGTCCGAACACTGCCCCGCTACCCCTCTGCATTTTCCCAATGGTTGTTGTAATTTGTTAAATTATATATATTGTTTATTTTATTGCTTTCTATAAGTGGCAAAAAGCTTGTCAGATAGCGATGCTCTCAGCCGGTTCGAAAGTGGCAGACACAAGGCAGACATCCCGATTGTTTCTTATGGGATACGCAAGGAGCAAAATTAATAAATATTATTACCAGAGAGCTTCTGTACATTTTCTAGTTTAAATCAGCATCAATTGTAAACAAGTTTGCATTCATAGAACGTAAGAATGTTTACACGTGTAGTTTATGCAAAAACGAAAAATTATCTTTTCCATTGAGAGATGAGTGGAAGTATTTTATTTATCAACTTCAACAGAAATTTCAGGTGGCATAAAACATTTAAATTAAATTATTATAAATTAAAATTAATGCACTAAACTCCGTAAAACAACGTATTTTCATCTGGTATGGAATGCAACGAATTATCATCTATTTTTTAGAAGCTCTATTGCGAAATAATAAACACCTGTAAATTTTTACATAAGTACACATAAGCATACATTTTTACATAAGTATACATAAATGTAATATGTATAATTCCAGTACAGTACGCATTTATGAAGAGGCAATATAAACAAACGCCAATATTCCTTATGGTACATTTCTTATGGCCATATGAGCCATATAGAATTATATTATTTTAATCCAACTTGTATATGAAGAATATCATTCAAATCTATTTAATTCTAATTATACGAAAAGAATAATATTTAATTTAAAACAATTAAAACAATTTTAGTAAGGCTTTATTATAAACTTAATTTTGAAATAGTTGAATACAAATATACAAGATGTCCCTGTTTTATCGCTTTTTAATAGCTAATATTTAAATATTACCTTTAGAGATGTATATTTCCATTTTCAAAATATTCCAAAATTCAACCAATTTCAAAAATATTATATGTTCTTTATCATTATAACGCCATTTACATCGAAATATTTACATTTAAATTTATAGGGGGGGGGATTATTTTTACGCTCCGTGAGTTATATACATTATATTTGAAGAATCTTTCTCGTTGCTCTAACAAGCAACACACACACAAAAAAAATCATACTTGTATGAACTAAATATACCAAATTATTATTTTATCTATTTTAAGCGTTTTCTGACACTAGGAGTGTATTTTTACTCATTTGTGGATTTTATGAGCTGCAGCTGTTAGGATTGTAAATTTTAGAACGTGTAAATTTATAATCACGAGTAAGTATTCATCAAATGAGAATGTTTACTCTATATGTGAATTTTAGAACATTTGCATTTACAATTGACAGTCTTTTCTTTGACAATTGAAAGCGAAATAAACATATTAAGAAACGATTCCTGAAATTCTCTACTTGTAAATTAAATAGTTCATGCACATCTTCGTCATTCTTTACTATAGAAAGTTGTAGTATAAAAAAATGGAGAAATATCAGAGACTACAGTGTAAACTTTTCTTTAAGTACTTATCTAAAATGTTCTTTTCATGTTTTTTTTATGTTTCAAGTGCTTTAAAATCTGAAAAAAAAAAGTCAGAAGCAGTTGAAACTTCGTAATTTGGTATATTGTTTACAAAGAAAACTTTCATGTTCTAATGGAAAAATCAATAGTAATGATAAAAAGATGTTTACGGAGTTATGTTATAACCTTTTTCTTTCGTTTAACAGCGTTTTTCACGCGACCTTTATCACTTTTTCTTTATAAACCCAGCTTCATTAAACTTTTGTTTAGCGAATGTACATTGTGAAAAAAATCATTTCAAAAATACGAACTTGAACATATTTGTGCATCATAAGTACACTTATATTATACAGTTGTACATTAAGTATAAAAAATAGTTATCGCCAAACAGACGCAGAAAAAAATAAAATTAATCAGTCGATTATGAATTCGCCGTCTTTAGAAGTATGTTAAAAATAACTATGTATGTTGAAAAATAAAAGGCCATTTTCAAATACAAAATTTTTCCAACTTTAAAATTTTCAACACAAACACTTAATTTTAACACAGTATTTGGATTTATATATACCTATATCTTTGGAAATAAATTGGAAGTCATTCGGTCAAGTAATTTAGTAATTATGCAGAATAAATTCTAAGAAAAATTAAAAAGGATGACTATATTGTTCGTAATATAAATAATACATGCATTATTTGCCTACGATATGTACATAAAGCAATCCGTTTAAAATAATAAGATTATGCAACCCATGCTTTTACAAAACTTTCCTATTTACCGTAGAATTACACAATCTAAAATACTTTGAGAATATCCCTTCATTAAATCTAAAATTTATTTCTTCTTTAAATTGGAAAGTAGTTTTTAATTTTGTATCGAGCATAATCGAAGACTTTGTGAAATATAATAGATAAAAAGTCGTGTTGAATCAAATATACACCACTGAGAGTAATAAAATAAATAATTTATTTTTAAATGAAAGCAAAGTTTCTATGTGATAGAATACATTTAACTTTCAAGTCCTTCGTAAAAGATAAACAAGCGTTAAATTGTCTTTTTTGCAATCTTCGTTTTAAAGAATAAATACTGTTCATACATTCATCAGTATTCAGAAAGCAGTGTGGTTTTCATACTAGTTTAAGTGCATGGACACTAGAAAAATATCAACATAATTATATTTAACGTATATCAATATCTGGTTTTTTTTGTTTTTTTAATAGGAATATTTATATTGCATTATGTTATCGCAGAATATGGGATTAAATGAATCAAAGATATTACTATTTGGAAAGAGTGTTATATAAATTTAAGCATGTCCGCGAACCCGGTTATTTGTGTTTAGAATGTTTCTGTATTTTCATCTTTTAAAAAATATTTATATTTTATTATTGAATGAATACAAGTTTTGGTTAAATATTAGATCACTTTAATTAGACATAATTAGTCCATAGAAAATTAGTCCATACTATTTTTCTACATGAGTGATATACTGGACGCAGTTCATCATATGTATCTATTTTATATCATGAAATAAAAATAAATAAATACACTTAATTTCTAAAAAACCTATATCCAAAAGAAATAGAGTTGTGTAGAAACATCCCTTATAAATATGTGTACAGGTTTGGGCAAATAGATTTTAGAATAAGAAGTTTTAGATCTCTTGGCAATTTTTGAGATTTAACCCTTTCCGGCACAGTAGTCTCACTCCGGGCACACCTAATTTTAATTCCAAACTTGCCTACGACACCAAGAATATTTTAATAAAATTTTGCTTCTATAATGAAAGCTTAAAATAAGGAGTTCTTATTTTCTAAAAAAGCCGTTTGTAAATTCCGGTGTCAGTCAGTTATTTCTCATTTTACGAACAGAATTTGTCTGTGCCGGAAAGGGTTAAAATGTACTTCTTTTTTATGACTACAAAATTTTAAGAAATTAGTGAAATATTACCCGTACAAAATGTTAACCAAAAATAAATTTTATATAACTGATTTCTTATACAGTTTAAACTTGCTTTAAAAATAAATCAAACTTGCGGACCAATGCATGTATACTATTATAAAGTAAAAAAAAAAAAAAAAAAATTACAGACATAAGTAAAATGTAATTCTGCATTTAAACGTAGAAGATTTTTAATTTATGTGTTCCTTGACTGGTAAATTTCTACAAAGTATTTTCTGTTCGACATCCATTTCACGAAAGCATTCACATGCTTACGCAATTACAGAATTCAAATCGTTTTCTGGATCATCCGGTTATTGTCTATAAGTATTCACTTTTCATATGATGATTTAATGTTTACTTTTAGGTGTAAATTGTTTTCTGATGATAAAAGTATTTCATTCGCAATATCCAAATGAGTCTGTTTTTCACATTTTATATCACTGAAAAAAATTATAATAAAAAAAAATAATTCTAACTATAAATGTTTGCATCATGGTTAATCAAAAGAAAGTACTAAACAGTAAACTGCTTTAAGGGTTCTCTTCAATCACTTGAAAACACCCGCTCGCTAATGTTAATTCTATGGGGCATTATTTTTCTAATATCTCGTTTGCATTTCAATATTTTTAAACAATTTTATTTTACATTGGATAGCAGTAATCAATTTATATTTCCGCCGTTGATTACTTTTTCGATTTTCTTTGCGGATTTGTGTTTAGGAAGATACTTTCACTTTCGAAACCGGTTCCAAAAGTGAAAGTATCTTCGTAGAAAAAATTCGCAAAGAAAGTCGAAAAAATAATCAACGGTGGAAATATAGATTGATCTCTGCTATCCAATGCAAAATAATCTTTTTAAAATATTGAAATTCAAACGAGATATTAGAAAAATAATGTACCATAATATTAACATTAGCAAGTTGGTATTTTTAGGTGAATGAAGAGGACCCTTAACTAAATATTTCGTACAGCTTCTTAAATGTTTGAAACATATTTTAAGCAATTTTTGGCGAATTATTTTTTATAAAGTTAAAATTGTCTTTCTAAATTTAATTATATTTGTGGTCTAACGAAGGTACTCTGAAACAAGTTAAAAGTACATGCTCTTATAGACTTAAGATAAATGTAATCCTGTCTTGAGACATAAAAGCTTTTAAACTTCAGTAATTTCAGACTATTAAATTTCTCCAAAGTATTTTATCTTTGAACTCCATTTCTTGAAAGCTAACAAATTCTTACAGAAGTTCATATTTGAAATCGTTTATTGATCGTCCTCTTACAAATTTTAAGCTTTCACTTTCCATGTGAGGATTTTCAGTTTACTTTGAAGTGCGAATATTTCGTTGGCAAAAATTATTACAATATTAAAATTCAAAAGAATATGCAGTGTATGTTATATCTTATTTAAATAATAGCCAAAAACATAGTTTTAACTTATGACGGACCAATTTCTTTTTAGGACTCGCTGAAAAAAATTGCCAAAAGAAATGTACTTATAGTTTGTATAACATTTTAATTATAATTATTAATACATAATATATTTATAAAAATAAAATATATAAAATTCTACAGAAAATATGGATTAGTACCAACGCAATTTTTAACTACGAGTACTGTACACTATGTTTCGCTCTTTATAACTTGATGGGAAGTTTTCACCTGTGGACTATAGTTATTACCATGATGTAATAAGTGTTGCGGCAATCATAAACATACTAATGATCAAAATTTAAGTATGTTCAGTATAAATACCAGTTATAGATTTGAATCAACCGAAATGATATAATCTCTCTACTTATTAGATTTTTTTTTGCAATTTGTATTTTATCTATACATTAGATTTTATGAATTGCATATAAAACAATTAATTTATCCATTCTGCAAATAAAAACAAATATTTATTGGTTACATCAACTTTTTTCCATTGATATTTTTAATCATTAAAGATATATTTTTCATCATATATCCTTAGATGTTACAATAATAAATTCAAACATATTTTTGAAAAAAATATATTATTTTGCCTATAACGACAAATTTGTTTAAAAACGAGTTGTCAAAAAATATTTAAATAATGAATTTTAAATGTGATTGGGCTAAATGCAATAAAATGGGATTTAAATAAGAGTTAGAACATCAGAGATTGATTAGCTTTAAAGAAATGAGTATGGATTTACAGTACCAAGTACATAAGTGATGCTTAAAGCAGAAAATTTCTAGTAAAATAGACACTGAAAATATTTCGTATGACTGAATGTCATTTTCTACTAACCTTTAACATTTAAATAAATTTTAAACATTTATATTCACCAACATAGTATATTACTAAAAGGGTCGCTCAAATAAAAGTGAGACTGTCGATAGTGCATCTGTGTTTGAAGAGGCTGAACATTGCGCATGCAGGAATGGAAAAGCAGAACTCACTTAAGATAGAAGTTAGGTGAAGCCCGAAGTTTCCCAGCAACCCCCCTCCCCCCCACAAACACGCACACCATTACTCTATGAATTGCTTTGTTATTTACTAAATCCAGTTTTCGTATGCTGCAACAATTTGATACTTTACCATCAAAATTTCGAATAAACAACACTTTATAAAGAACGGGCTTCATAATTTGATAAAAGTTTCGTAATGAAAAAAATGCCTTTTTAACCCTTATAGAATTTTTTCCGCCAAAATTTATTTTGAAAAGTAAATTTGGTGGCCCCTTTGCATTTTATTAGGTAAGCATGGGTTTCCCGGACTTGTTGGGTAAACAGGCCCTGTGAAAATTGTAGAATCAGCGGAATCAGGGGAACATTGTAGTTGGCTGACGTGACACGAACGTTGCTAGAACGGCTTGTATCATAGAAGCATTCAAACATTAATCAGCGTGATCTGTACCACCTTACAGAAGCTGAAAACAGCAATAAATATCTCCGGTGTGGCGTGCAGTCCGAAGCGGTTATGTTTCTATGTGATACCTCTCGTCCTCGCGTGGCTACATTGTGTATTTTGCTGCAGGGATTTAGATGGGATGTCCTTGAAAATCCCACATATAAATCTGACATCTAAACGTATGATTATCATGTCTATCAACCATTCAAGAAAGCTCTAAAATGGAAAACAATTCACAGATTATAATGAGGCCCTACCCACCGTTAAATAATGATTAAGATTATGTACTCAGTAACGCAGGTTCTTTGCTCAAGATAGTCATAATTTTGTGGACCACTAAGACGCCTGTTTGAACCTTTACAGCAGTTATGAAAACCATTATGTTTCGTAGCTATCTCTTTTTATTCTTTATACATACACTCTGATTCAATTGAACCATTTGCCAAACCGACAGCAGTCTCAATTTAATTTTGGTGACCATTATACATTGCATCATATATAATTCCAGTTGAACCCGCTTAATGGAATTTTGTGTTAATGTAATACCTCTAATTGTAAGATTATTCACTGTACCAGGTCATTGTAATTTTGTCCACATAAAATTTTCTGGTTAAGAGAATACTACTCTTTGGAACAATCCCGATAAAGAAATAATATATAATAATAAATTATTTTTTTTTGTTTTTGGAAAATTTGTCTTTTAAGTTCACGTTAGATATTAGAAAAACGAATACTCCGTTTCATAATAATAATATTTATAATAGCAAACACCTGACAATAGTTATATACATAAGGAAAATATCTTTATTTCAATTCTAAATGGTTTAATCTTGTAAAAAAAACATTTGTAAAACATGGGCTTTTCAAAATAAAAACAATTAAGTGCATTTATTTTACTCATAATCGATTGAGATTGAAATTTTTTGCACGTGACATAATTCTGTTATGTTTAAAAAAATAATATTTTTGAAATTACATGAAAATGTATTTAAAGTTAATATAATTACAAATTTTATTAATTTTATGTTCATTAACGTACATGCAGTAGCTTATATGCATTATACAATACAGTTATAGCTAAATCTATAAGGGAGTAGCAATTTAGATTTTACAAAACAATATTCAAAATAAAATCTGCTTAAAACACCAAATATAGAAAATGTAACAAAAAAAATGTTTAAACAAAATGTAATATTGGGTAAAAAATCTAATCATATATATCATTTAAGATTTGTCACATGTATGTTAGATAATATAAAACAAAAAATATATTCCCACAAAGAAATGGTTTTCTATCATATTTTTTCATCACTGAATAAAATATATTTCATACTTCCGAATAGCAGGGTAGAAAGGAAATTGCTTCCTCTGACTCAGGAAATGAACCACCTTTGCTCCACTAAATTGAAACAAAAGTAGTTTTCTTTAACATGATTTTTTTCAGCAAATATGTAAAATATGAATTTCGTTTAATGGTACGATCATACAGAAATAAGAATATTTTTTGTTTAAGAAGAACGGAGCTTCTGAACATAAATTATAAATTTGAAGAAATCATGTTTATTTTTGCATGTAACATAACTGCTTCTTAAAGAGATCATCGCATTAAAAGAACTACATATTTTATATGAAAAAAAATATATATATAAATATAATAATACTGTGCATAAAACCGAATTTGAATATATATATATATATTTCTATTTGATTTTTTGTACGAAAAATTTAAGTTTACATAATTCTGATACTATATAAAAATATTTTTGTTGGTACAGAAATGGATTTCTGTTATATTTCTAAATTGCTACGAAAATATTTTATATTACTGAAATGTAAGGAATAAGGACTTTTTTGACACAATAAATGGACCGCTTTCTCGTCACTAAAATTAAAAAGGATATAATTTTTATTTGCTTGTACAAAAATTTTAAGTATTTATTTTAAAATATTGTAGTACAGGGCAAACAATATATCCTTTTTTAATAAAATCATGTGTTGAATTTAAACTACAATAATTTATAAGAAAAATATTTAAATACGTAATTTTTCGTTTTAAAGTTACTTTAAAAATAAAAATGTTATAAATTGTTTTCCAAGATATAATCGAATTTAAATAAGTAGTGTAAAATTTTCTATTAATCCTTTATTTATTTTTTTATTTTTTATTAAATCTCCCACGTAACTTTTACTCATGGAAGCTATTACAAAAATTCTAGGAAGAATAAAAAATGAAGAATATATTTTTCATAATATAAATAATGCATGCATCATTTGCAGACGATATATACATGAAGAGATCCCTTTAAAATAATTAGTTTAATCAACCCATGCTTTCCGGGTTACAGAGCATGAGATGCAATATACAGAACATTTGTGAAAAATATATTCTTTTTACATTTCTAATATTTTTAGATTACCTATTAACAACTCTGTGTCACGGAAAGAGTCGCGGTGAATAACCAGTGATCCGAGCATGACCAGTGGATCTGCAGGCTCGGAGATAATATTTCAGTCTTCCAGGCAGAGCTATTTGCAATCTCCTACGCATTAGAATGGCTAAATCCCAAATCTTGAGCAAATATAGACATCTTCAGTGATCCTCTCTGGAATACGCTCCCAGAAGAACCAATCCACACGTTATAAAGATTAAGTTAAAACTTAGAAACCTCCTTCACAGAACATATCTCAGACACGTCTCAACGCACAAAGGCACTTTGGCAATGAGTGCGGAGACGAACTTGCACACCAAGCCAAAAAACATACAAATATTCATCACACTCTACCACTGTACCAGTCGTTCATCATTAGGATTCTTAAATCCAGGATCATTTCGGAATGGAAAGTGTACAGGGAAGTCACTGACAACGGCAGGCACACGTTTGACCTAATCAGTACCGTTTTTCTCAACATGTATCACCACACACCATACACCGTGTTCTTCCTGACAGGACTCGGTTCTTTCAAGTCTTACCTCCTCGAATTTGGGTGTGCAGGATCTAATAGATTTGAGTGCGGCAAAGTGAGATCTCCCACTCACGAATGCAGACTCACTGCCCACTGGCACATCAAACTGCCATCCATTCCCCTTAGGGATGGGTACAAAATATTCTCTCAAGACTCACACTTCTAAACAAACTCAAATACATCCACCAACACCTAGCACATATCTCGAACCTGATGAGCTAGTTAGTTCCCAAAGCTATTTCCATTTCGGTGTATAGAAACACCTCTTGTCGCGAGAGAGAATGTCTCTCGTCTGGTAATAGTCATCGGTTCCTCAATTCCCACTGTCGCGTGTGAGATATGTTCTCCGGCAGAGTGAATCTTGTCATGCGTATTTTGCCAACAGGCACCATTTTCCTTTGTTTAACGGCAAATCCAGCTCCGACTAAATATCATATTTATATACATTTATATATATATATATATATATTAAGATCTTAATAAAGGAAATTGACATATATGCTCTACAGAGTTCGTATCCACATCTCACCAGTACGTTTCAGGCTATCAATATCTATTAGCAACCCCAAAAAGCATTTTCATATGAAAAATATCAACTGTATATTCAAATGAAGTTTTTTTTTTTTTTTTTTTTTTTTTTTTTTTTTATCACATGCCACAGTTTAGTAGCCGAAAACATCGCAAAAGATATTTCTACTTATAGCAGCCCTTCGGAAAACGATTATTTCAGTGTTTTAGCACGTAGTTTGATTATAAATGTTAAATTTATATTGTTTTATATATTTATTAATTTACTAATGAAATGTTCATTTCTTTATGGAATATTATCCGGAAACAAACACTGCTTTATTTATATTGTTTTAAGTGCAAACAGGTTAATCATCCGAAATTCAGCTGCATACTAGAAAAATAGATTTTCTAAAAAAATACTGCTTTAAAATTATTTTAAAAACTATAATAATCAATTCAGATCCATTCTTCAGAGAAATTGCATTTTGCTGAACATTTGGTTCCTTTTCAAAGGTGTAAAAATTTTAATTATGAATGATTAGGAGTAATTAAATTTATGAAAAAATGGAAATGGATTGCTTATAGCCGTGCCATGATCTATATAATGCTGGGATTACTCACGATCATATTTTTGTTTCATAATATAGATAGATATATAGGCATATTTATCGTAATTTTAAAACAAAAGTGACTTTCATATCTAACATAAATGGTCGAAAATAAATCATTAAGTCAATAGTATACATTAGAATATTTATACTAAAAATTTATTATAATAATTTTGTAGCATCAAATTTAGTGTTTTATGTTCCTATGTCAATACTGAAAATATAGGAAATACAACAAACATAAAGTATAAAAATTTGATTTATTATTTTATTCTTAAAAATTATAACTGTAATCCTGTAGCAAATATTTGTACAATTTGAAATAATTATAACTAATAAAATATTTATTATGATTACTCAGTAAATATTAAATATGTTGTAATTTTGATTGAAAAGATAATTTGGAGTAAAATTATGAAAATAGATTAAACAGAATACGCAGACAGATAAAATAGCTATTTTTAATTAAAATAATTTAAAATATCGACAGTCTAGTGCATAATTAATTTTATATGCAAAGATGTTTGTTATGTTAGCTTGTTTTGAGAACTTTGTGGATATTTAATTCCTGCATACATTAAACTAAAATCAGAAATATAATTTTGCAAGATCTCAGGTAACATTTGCGGTAATGCCTTAATAATTGCTATGTCACCAAAATTAAATGAATTGTTTCGGAATATTTTGCGAAACAAGAAACATAATTTCTCTTGAGTAAATTTTCAAAATTTATTTTCATTTATTGCAAAAGACTCTTTATATTACCTAAGAACAGAATATTTGCATGCAAATAAAAAAGAAATATTACAATTCTGAATTTTAAACATATATGGTTATTATGTTACAGCATTTGGAAATAACGATTGGTAGAAAATTAAAATTTTGCAATATTAATTATAAAACTGGTAGAGGCAATGAAATTAATATATTATGACATAAATAAACAGTTTTATTATAGTCAGCTTACAAATTACTCTTGGGTATTACACAAATTTTGAAATTTGAGTATTTAGGAATTTGTATTTTTTGTTTAATTCTAATTACCTAAATAATTTATTACGTAAAAACATTAAAAATGTTTATTAAATATATTTACGAAATAAAAAAATGAGAGAAATTGATTTGTTAGAAAAGGAAACAAAAATACAAATAAAAAGTAGTAAACAACTTGAAATTTAAATTTGCATTCCATATATTCAAGCAGCTTTGCTAAATAATACAATTACCTAATACATTTTACAGTGCGGAAATCTTTAAGGGAAATCATACATAATAATTTTACATAGTGAAATAATGTATCATTAATTTTAACGGAAAGGCAGGGGATGTTAAACTTTAACTTAGTAAATGTTGAAAAAAATAAACATATTTTTTTTATTACATTAACACTAGAAAGACGGCAAAATTCGCTATACCTATAAAGAGTACACTTAGGCTTTGCTATGTAAAGCTATGCAAATGATAAAAAAATAGTATATATTTAACACTGAACTTTATTTTTGGAAAACTTTAAAGATATGTTGCTGATACAATGCATACACCGTAACTTCTTTAGAGGCGCAATTACCAAACACTGTATTTTTTAAATGAAGGCAGATGTTCCTGGTATGTTTTCCTATGCCAGATCTTTTTACTTTGAACTTAGATCGTTTGATTTCGATGTGTTCCATCTATTAAGTGTCGGAAATTTGGTGTCCATTTTGGTTGTAGTATATGAAGTACGGAGTTCTTCACGAAGTTGCAGGATAAATTATATCCGACTAAGATTATTCTTTCCTGCCACTTCGCCATACAAAATCCAAGCATTCTGTGTTGACATGTCTAATATGTTATAGAAAAACGTGCATACTTTAACGACGAGTTCCAATTTTGGTAGGATAAAGAAGAACCATATGGTCTAAAAGGTACTTATTCTTGTTATAAAATTTAACAGTCTCTGGCGTCTTCTTCTCATTATCGTTAATGCTAATAGCGGGTTGCAGGGAGCTTAGTAACATAATTGTTTTCCTTTTTCCTTCATATTGCGTTGTCGTTATATTTCCGCTCTTCTTCAGCATGAATAAAGAGGATATTGCTTGTTTTCTTAATTCAGTTTTTGGAGGCTTCTTTTCGGTGGTCTTTTCTGAGTGTTTGAACGCGGCTTGTAGAGTTAGCCATTAATTTTTCCCATAGTTTTAGGGAAGTAAAGTGATTATGAGTGGTTACGTTTCTATATACCAGTGAGCCGTAACACTACATATCACTGAAAGCCTCATCTGTTTGTCTGCTGATATTCACGCCTGTATAAGGAAACCATTTAGTATATATTTAGACTCTACAAAGGTGAGCACCCAAAATTTTGTACCAATCTTACGGTTGCTGGGAATATACTGAGTAAAACTACATATCGTCTTCGATGGCAACAACTCTTCATCAATTATTGGAATTCTTCCAATTTTTTAGCATTCAGGGCTGTTTTTGATAAAAAAATTCTACAATGCCGATGCCAATGCGAACTTTTTCGTCTTCAATCGCTCCGACCTTTCTGGTTTGAGATGAAAATGGAGAAACCGAATAATGTAATATTTCAATCGATGTCTTCACATAGTTTGTGAAAATAAATGTTGGTCCCGAAACTGCTCATTATAATGGATTGAGCGGGAAATTCTTCGCTCCGTATATTCCGCTTGCATACATGTTGGAAATAACAGCGTTTAGTTTGTCTAAGGATACAGTCCATGTTCTTTCTCCCAGTCAAGCTGCAGCCATGCATAGTAGGGTGGAGTGAAAAAGGCCAATTTTTTTTTTTTTTAATATTTCCTGACTCAACAAAAGGTGCTGTTTGGCAATAAAGACACTGCAAAAAAATCCCAGCGCAATCACTCATCATCTTCAGGTTCCACACAGGGGGTCAAAAAAGGAATGTTAACTCAAAATATATAAAAAAAATAATTTTTTTTTATTTAATTTTAATGTTTACAATAGTTTTATTTTTTGACTTAAAAACAGTTCTAATTATTAAAAAGAAATAGAAAACATTTTACTTTAATCAGCCTTCAATTTTGGATTCCACATGAGGGCCAAAAAATTCAACTTTGGTGTCAAACTTTGGAAGTTTCTTTCGTGACTTGATTCCACTGCGAATGTATCCATCCCTGGCTTCTGCTCCGCATGTTATACTGTTTTGATTATACTTGCTATGTCTTCGTCACTGAGTTTCATGGTAGTTGGTGGTTCCAAAGGATTGTCCCAGTGAATCATCTCAAAATATTCCTCTGCTTCGAAATTTAAATTCGGAAGATCAAACTGGCATATCTTCCCCTTCCAGTCAGTTTTTCTTGCTTTCAGTATTCTTCTGAGGCGCAGTTCTCGAATATATGATCGATCATCTAACAGCATTGCCAACTGAATGTTTTGTAGAGTGAGCAAAATAAGTATTCTTCTGAATAACTTCGTGAACGATTGACTTAAAACCTTCTGGCAAGAATGAGATTTTTTATCATTCTGTGCAGGTGACGTGCTGCATGAGTAGTTCCTGGGAATTTATTTATTTCAAACCAGTATGGCACGTAAACTTTCATGACATATTCTACTAGGAGCTTAAAGTGTTCTGTTGGTTCGGCAGTTGACACATATAGGCGCAGAATTCTGTTGGCCATCTTGAATTGGACATCGTTCCCGGACTTCTATTTGCTAAATCTGGAAGGCACTCCCCTGAGGATAATGCCCTAGAAAAATCGAAGAAATATTTTTGGTCTGTACTGAGGTCTTTTTTATCAATTTCAGGCAGAGCAACTGGAATAAAAACAAAACTTGTCACAGCAAGGTTTTCGCACGTTTCCAGAACTGTTCCTATTGTTCCGGGAAACTGGCGTGGTCCAGATGTCTTTCCGTCAATCTTCTGGAAAAGGAGGCGAAGAGGTAGTTCATTGGTATGCAATAAGTATAGAAACCAGTGCAATTTTTGGCAAACAAAGATTTCAAGCCGTCTAACTGTACCATTTTTCTTCCCAGCATTGGCTTTCGTTTCATCACAGCCAACGGCAACCAGTTCCGAAAGTGTAATCCCTTTCTGTGTAACGAATTTGATGATGTTTCGTATAATATCCGCACTAGAGCCTGAATCCAAAGTCACATATCCTATATAAACAGAACCAGGTTCTGACAACAAAACAATATGCTCTTCCACAGCTATAGTCGTATATAAAGAACTTCCCTTCTTGATAGTTTTGTCCTTTCTTCGATCAAAGTAACTTTTCATTATAATTTCTAATAAGACGAATAACGTCTTAATGAATTACCACAGGCAAGGAGGCTTTCTTCCAAATTCTTTCAATGTCACAAGAAACAATTTTGCTGACATTTTTTACTGAAGGATCTTTCTTGTTCTTCTGCTTCCACAATATATAATTTTTTATTCGTAGGAAATGCTTCATTAAATCAGCATACGTGGGTAACACTGTCTCTTTCAGTTGTAGTGGAGTCCCAAAAACACTACAAAAAGTTTCACTTCTTGTTGAGGTCATGTTTAAATTAAAAGTCCGTATTGTCCTGTTCAAAAAAATAACAAAATAAATAAATTAGTGGTTGAAACAAAGACAAGCACCAAACAAAGACAACAGTCTCAAAAACGAATCATTCCACACAATAAAAGTCACGTATCTGCTTAGGTCATGATAAAATGGTTATCAGATTAGAATACATGCTTCCATCTATTAGATTTTGGAGTATAAATTTGCTATTTATGTATGAAATGCCCTTTCTAGCACTGACATCTCACAATAACGTTTTAATAAAGCAATTTATTAATGAAAACGTAATTAATTAATATTAATTTACAAATTAATTAATTATTAAATAAGTTTATTATTATTATTATTTTGATAAAAAGGCATTAAAAACTGGAAAAGAAAAGCTATACAAATATTCATTTGATGTGTGGAACCTGAAGATGGCAACATTTTGAGCTCAAATTTGGAGACAAGTTGTTCTAGACAGTTCTACACCATATAATGACTCAGGCAATGTGAATTTTGAGAAAAAGTTTTTTCGCTCCACCCTGATGCATAGTTCTATGTTTCTCGCAAATTTATCAAGATTAGCCTCCATGCACTAATTACACTATCCTTAGTAATGCACATTAATAGCATACGAGGTTGTCCCTTGAGCTTCCCGCAGCATGTTTTGACTTGCATGACGTCCTATCGTAGCAGAAGGTGAAACCATTTGCCAAATTGTCCCATTCATAGCAGCTTCTTTGAGTTCTGTTCATGGTGGAAGGAGAAGAATAACAGTATTTCCCGACAATATATTTTTTACATGGTTAGGGGTATGTCCATGCCCCTAAAAATAATGTAAAGGGCTGGGAATCAATTCTGGAATAATATACATCAAAATGATCATTTCCACAATTTTTTACACATTCTGACGACTATAAATTAGAAAACGCAACGTTAGCTGATATACGGCATCTTTTTGGACATGTTTTGTTGTATTTACAATATATATCCTATTGAACAATACGCAGTTAAGGCATACTGAGAAATTATAACTGTTTTAAGCTCAGAAGAACTGCTACTTTCCTCGTATTTTTCTTTAGGTGGAAAATATTACTCATTTTCATCTCAACTGTTGTTCTCACTATTTCCAGAATCCATTTCATTCAATCTTTCCAATTCTTTCAATATATCTGTTGTGTAAGACTGTAGATTTTAGCCATCGTCTCTCTCCATTGTCGCAACAAATATTAAGGAAGCGTTCAGACCATATTTTCAAAATTATGCTACAAAAAGTCAATTTTTTTAGGGTTTTTTTCCCAAAGGTTATGCTGTCATTAGAAAAAATAGGGGAAGTTTTAAAGATGCCAGGGAGTCTCCTATGTGGAAGAGTTCTCTTTTGCAGCGCTACAGAAGACTGACCACATTTAAAAGCCGGCAAAATAGCCGCTGTAGCTGAATGCGGTCTGATCGAAGCTTAACACTATGTTCTCATTCAATGGGTCACTTAAATAGACCACCAGACATTACGAAGTCTATCGCCAGAAGCCCGTATTACTGTGAGGAAGATATTATAAAAAGGGAAATGAACTCAATCTGTTCTAAATGTCATTACTAGGTGATTCCTTGTAACCAGAAAATAACTATCTGTGTACTATTGCGAAATATCTTGGGGAGTCTGGCCCCTCCTGTCTTTCAAGTCAACCAGTTAAAAATCTCCAAATCTATGATATCTAGAGAAAAAGGATTTCAGACACATTAATTATACACTAAATTAATAAATGTCATAAATAATAAATATTTAGTCCAGTGTTATGGGGGTCACTTGCTCTCTTGAGTTCGATTAAACGAGTGAGGGTGGATAGACGAGTATTGTTAACTTCTGGAATGTGGGTTGCAATAGTTTGGATACAAACTGTGCATACGCATTGTGCGTCTTTCACCATTGTACCTATTCGGCACATTGTACTGTACGGCATTCTACCTATTCGATAACTTTCAAGAAGCAACGCCATCTATGAGTCATTTTTGGAACTAATTTTTTTTTATTTGCTTAAACTAAATTTCAGATCCGAAGAAACATTTCCGTCCAAACCGCACTCTCGTACTCCAATTTCTTGATCTTTTATCGAATTTAAAAATATGTCAAGGTTTTTTGGGATATCCTGTATTCTTCGTTATATATTTCTGAAGATACAAACTAAATTATCAACATCAACAGCAGAAAAAATCGATAGAACCAAATAATTTAAGTTAATAAAATTATAACACTAATAACAAATATAACTTAGCAAATAATCAATGCCTTACAGTTTGGATGGAGAAATTGGTTTGTAATTAAAATTTGATTAGAATTTTTACATTTAATTGAAATAATTTCAAATTTTAGATAAATTTAATTTCATATGCAAACACATTCGTTATGCCTGTTTGTTTAGAAAACTTTGTAGAAAATTAATTCTTGCACACATTAAATTTAAATCAAAAATATAATTTTGCAGGATCTCAACTTATGTTTATGGTAATGTATGAATAATTTATCTTGTCATCAAGATTAAACAAATTGTTTCGAAACGTATTGCGAAACAATAAAGAAAATTTCTCTTAAGTAAATTTTCAAAATTAATTCCAAAAGGGATTCTTTAATTTAATACAGAATATGATATTCCCATAGAGATAAATAATTTATAATAAAATCTTCAATATTTATGATGAATTGTTATTGTGGCGTAGCTTTTGGAAATAATGATTATTGAAAATACTAATTTTGTAGAAATTAATTTTAAAACAAGTATTGAAGAAAATTAATATTTAACTTATATTAATTTTTAAACTTAATAAGATACAACATTGATAAACGAATAATTATTTATTATTTCTAAATATTATTAAAAATTTATTTTTAAATTAGAATGTGAATTTACAATTGAAACAAAATAAAATAACCATCCACAAAATTCAAGACACTGTTTTAATATTCTCGAAAGACAGAGATATATATCCGAGCGATCTGGTTTAAATGCAAGTAATACAGAAGACGTATAAATCATTGTAACACATTATTTTAAAAAATATATAATTTTGATCTATTACTGTTTTATTAAATTCGCTGCTTATTGTTGTAAATTGCAGATAATATTAAAAGAAATTTAATGTAAGTTACACGAGTTTTTATCGATAAGATGGATTAAACTTGTGTGATTCGTTCATTTTAATTTAATAGAAGTTTTATCAGAAGTCTAATATTTTTTTGTATCCTTTAGGAATAAGTGAACCGTATGTTTCTTTAAAAACATCAAGTGTTAGTAAACTAAAAATAATTTTTTTATTTAAGCAGTGTTAAATAAGTTATATTATTATTTGTATTTTACCCAGAAATACTAAGACAGCAATGACACGAAAACAAAGTTTAATTTCAAAATTATGAACTGGAACCACTAAGTGTTGAACAGCCTACACTATTTCATACAGTTTCTAATATATATATATATAATTCTTTACAACTGAACATTCCCCCCGGCATATAATATTATTTTCCGCCGACGCAGTATAAATCAAGAACTTCCTGTCCGACTTTTGCCTTTAAGGGTAACTTTTACCCATGTGGCTTACTTATTATTTCCCACAATAAACTTCATATAAATTGAATTAAAGAATATATAAGATACGAAATGATATTTTCTCAACATAGCCAACAAATATTGCTTTATAAAATGCTTCTATTGTATGTTTTGTAACCTAATAATCACATTGAAAGAAAAATATTTTATATTCTAAATAATGTTATTTTAGATAGCGGCAGTCCAAGTATTATTATGTAGTTTTTTAAACTTTCAATTAATCTTTGATATATTTTAATGATGTATTTAGCAGTATTGAATCACATATGTTACATATAATATATATTTATAAATATTTAGACAGATTTTGATGAAAGCTACGCATCTTAGTTCATTTTAATTTAGAATAAAAATTGGTTTCTAATTTAACATTGAAGTGCTCAAATAAATTTATATTAAATGTAAAATTTGTAATTAAACTATCACAAATTTTTCTGTGTATTTGAACGTATATTTTTGGTTTACATACTTTTTAATATTTTATTAAAACTGACACATTTAAAAACAATTGCAACACACAAAAATGAAATTAAGCATTCTAGATTAAAATAATATAGACGGTAGCTGTTTTCTTTTGCACTCGAGATATAAATTGTCTTAAGACTGTTGCTCAAAGTGAAATAAACACTATAGTAAACATCTCAGACTCAATCAGGAATCGAGCCCCTCATCTTTTAACTATTTAAAAGCGACTAATCATTGCATAACAACGTTTATTTACAGTATAGATTGTCATCAGTTTTCAACTATTTGGAATTTCACAACGCATAGCGCAACAATCCACTTCCTTTGAATTAATCACAGTTTACTCACATTACATGATTCTATTAAAACCATCTAAATTATTATTAATCACTTTTTGGAATTACTGGAAATAAATAGGGCAGCGATTTGAAAGGATATAAGGAAATATTTGCACGTTTTTCGAAAATTTACCTACTTACTGTACCTAGATGCTCCTGAAATTTAAAAAAAGGACCCCAATGTTTTTCGCTATGTAGTACATACAGCAGTTATGTAGGCATGTGTCAAAAAATGATAAACCAGCGGAATGATTGAAAAGCAAATTTTAATTTAAAGAAAAAAATCGTTCTTCAAGTATATCTTAAGAGTAGGTTTTCTCAAAACGGCTTAATTTTTACGGCATTTTTGGGTATTTTTGTTTGTTATTTTTTAACTAATGCATATAGAAGAAAGTGTTTTTGGCATTTAATTTATTATACTTTTGCTTAAGTGTGTGAATGTTGTCATAAAATAAATTTCTATTAATTGATCTAAACTTCTTCGCGTGCACTTTCTAGGGTTCGCAATGTGCCCGCACGACGAATTTCCACGGCATAGGTGAAAATGGAAAGGGTTTTCCCAAAGTTTGACAGTTATGTTCCCACGGCATGAGAAACCATACACAGGGTGTCCGAAAAGTCTGAAAACGGTCGAATAACTCCAGAAATATACATCGGATGGAAAAAATACCTGTTCACTATTTTAGAAAAATCTATTTACGGATATTAACGTTGCCGTTTTTTTAAAACATACAACACGTACTTTTTTGTTTTACAACCCGATGTATAGTTCTCAAGTTATTCGACCGTTTCCAGACTTTTCAATGGATACGATTTTGACTACAATTTACTCGATTACAGCGCCATCTGCGTTTTCCGAAGAAAATGTTAAATACAAAAGTTACGTATTTTTTCCTGTAGAATCCAAATCTGCAATAAAAAAGGAGGTTATCATTTAAGATTTCGAAATTACCCCGTCCCTTTTTCCCCTGTCGCTATAGTTGGGTGGGGGGCAACTTTAATATCCCTAAATAGATTTTTCAAAAATATTGAACACATATTTTCCGTTTTTCAGTCCGATGTCAATTTCTCAAGTTATTCGACCGTTTCCAGATTTTTCGGACACCCACCCTGTATTTACATACTATCTAGCTACGTTTTCAGACCGAAATATATCTTAAAATTTGGAAAAACTAATGAAAACAAAATATTATCAACCGATGAAAATAATACGATAATGATATTTTGAGCCTCATTAGTTTTTGATTAACTAGATTTTGATACATATGTACAAAATTTCAAAAAAGAAGCATGTACTGAGTAGGAACTAAAATTATAATGTTTAAGATTTGTATGTAACTTTTTTCATTTTATATCAATATAATTTGAAAACAAATATTTTTTTTTTGCTCTTGTCTTACTTCAAATTTATAGTTTTAACATGTATCACTGGTAACATATTTCTCGACTACAAAAATTATGCATAATATGGAAAATTTATCTATTTCCATTTTTTAGAGTTTAAAGCGATTGTTTCAAAAACATGTATATAAGAATTAAAATTATAATACTTCTACCATACTAGTAAAACATAAAGCTTTTAAAGTATATTAGTACGTTTCTGCATTGCCTTAGAAAAACAAAATCGTCCAAGATTAAAGCCACTCATAAACGTGTATGTAGAAAAACAGTACTTGATGTTGGTTCCATTATTTTATTATTTTTTAAAAGGCCTTTCTTAACCTGTGTATTGTGCGCCCAAAATGTTTCATGGCAATGTATATCTTTTCATGGAAAATTACGTGAAATATTTAACTAATTTCATGTTACTGTGTTTCAAAAATTCGATTCCTTTTGATGTGTTTTAATGCTGTAAAAACAAATTTCACTAACGTTTTAGATTCAGCCTGTTAAAAATATGAGTAAGTACTACTATGCTTATATGTTTTTTAAGTAAAAATAAATAAATAGCTGTAATTTATACAAGCAATAAATTTTTAAAGCAAAAGTTCTTTTATGTTTTTATGTTTTTATGTCTTTTATAATAACTTCTTCAGCAATAGTTTTTATTTAAATATTTACTGACCATTTGAAAAAAATTTTAAGTGGTGCATTTTGTATTGCAGATTAGCTGTTTAAGTATTGATTTAAATATTTAATAATTAATAAATGAATAAAATGATAACATAAAAGATACTGAAAGAGATTTCTGCTAAAACTAAGTGCAGTACACCTTTGGATTACAGACAATTAAACCGTTTTGAAGTTTTAAATATTAATGATGAAGAGAAATTAACTGTACTATTAAAACCAGGAGAATCGAATATACAGTATTATGTTACCAATGATGAATCGTTCAGTATTCTATTTGAAACTCACACCAGAACAGGCCATGGAGGAAGAACACTTAAGTTTATATAATTGCAACTTAAATACAAAAATGTTACATATGAAGTTGTAATGTTATATTTAAATTCATGTAAACAATGTCAAATGAAATATAGTGTACTTTTAAAAGGTATTTTGTGAAAACAATGTTCAGTTCGGAGTTAAACTTAAGATGACAAGTTGATCTGATAGACGTTTAGTCACACAGGGATGGCCAATATAAGTTCATAATGGTGTATCAAGATCATTTAACGAAGTTTGTCCAGCTTTAGGGAATTGTGTAAACAAGTCATATCCAAACTATGCGGTATGTGGAAAGAGGTTAATATACTTCATGGAAAGCCTCGTCATAGTCAAACACAAGACTCAATTAAAAGGGCCAATCAGGATATATAGAATATATTAACTGCATGGATGAACGATAACAATACAAATGTATGGTCAGGTGGTTTGCCTTTAGTTCAATTTTCCAAGAACACTACATACTACGAAGGAATACGCTAAAGCCCTTATGAAGCCCTGCAGCGGCGTAGCCAGGGAGGGGGTCTAAATGCTCTGGATACCAGTAATATTGTAAAGTTTTTTCGCCTTAATTATCGTAGAAAGTTCTCCGATTACATGAGGCAAAGAAATCTTTACAAAATTAGTGGTGTCCACAGCATCTGGACCCCCACCCTGGCTACGCTACTGAAGCCCTGTTTGGTGTTAAACCAAAAGGAGGCATAGCATCGTCCAATTGCCTGACGAACAAATCGCAAGTATTGAAAACGAAGAACAACTCTAAAAAATTGTTGATACTTTTGAGGAAAAATTGTGTTGCGTCTATACCGAAAACCATAATCCAAAGGAAAATATTGATCTGCAACCCACCACGTCTTCATATCAAGCTCCGACTAAACAACACGAGTTTATTTTTATAAAAATAGCGACCGCGAAAGAGAATCTTCTACTGCAAGCAACGAAAACTTTACGAACCTCAACCATACACCAAGGGACTACGAGAATGTCGACATTCTACAGATTTCAGTATTTTACGGTAATATGTTTATGCGTGTGTGTTTAAATTTCATTTACATTCAAGGTATCCAATTTATACGTCCAGCAATATTCAGTAAAGTAAGAAATCAGGGCTACACTACATACCGGGCTTGCTCATTCATTATGATGACGTCATAAAAGGTGGCTGACTAGGAGGAAAGACATACAGCGATTGGCACAAAACGATAGGCGCGTTGCTTTGGACCAATCGCTGGTCGCGGTCAGCCACCATTTGTGACGTTTTGAGAGTGAATGAGCAAGCCCGGTATGTAGTGTTGCCTTGACGAAATTCAAACAAAAAATTAAGATTTACGTGACGAGAACCTTATTCAAAATTTTAACGCCTATATTTTAAATGAAATAAGGTTTTTGTGAAACATACTAGTTTCAGGCTCAAACTTTAGAAATGAAACACTTTGATACAGAGTTTGTTATATGATTAAAAAAAAACTATTGATATTTTCGTAACATTATTTCTTTTATATGTAACACACACATATACACGGTAATACATATTCCAAAATGACTTATAAATTTTAAAATTCAGTATTGAAATAACTATAGTAAATATAAAGATGAAGAATGTAAGATGTTTATCATGAAACGCATAAACAGTAACTTAAAAAGAGGTTAAATTATATTAAATGGTGCTGTAATGCCTCAGACTTTAAGAATGCTCAAACTAACGTTTTAAACTGCAACAAAAAATTATCAGTTTTTACTGTTGAGTAAAACATTTCTATTTTTCAATTTTAAAAGTATTTTGAGAATTCTAGGAAATTGAGACAGCGCAGCGCCATCTATGATAAAAGTTTGAATTATTTCTAAAAATACAGTAAAAAAATCGCTACCTAACAAAAATATGACTAATTTAATTTTGATACTACTTATAGGTAATGAATGCATTATTAAATATATAATTTGGAGAGTACTTGTGAAACACCCTGTATGTATTTCTTCCAATGGATTGAAATTAAAAATTGTGATATAACGCTGAAGTTTTAATAAAACAAATGGATACCGCTGTCCGAAAATGGACAATTTCTGTACAAGTTGAATACAAGTTGAACCAAGTAACTTTACCAATTTGAAATAATTGTGTTAAAAAAAATAATCCAGTGCACAATTTCTGCTTCGAATAATTTTTTGTCCGAATAAATATCTGTATTTCATATAAAAATCAATAGCAATTTCATTTAAAAATCAATAGCAATAATAAATACTTCTTGACTATTTACCTGGAAAAAGTAAAACATAACATTTGGGCAAAAAATCACAAAAAAATGATTAATGGTATCAGAAAAAATAAAGAAGTTTAATAATTCCTTGGGGTTGAATGAAAATAGAAAACAATTCTGTCTGCACTTAGCTGATAAGAAGTTCAATTAAGATTTTTATTGTCTTTTTTTTACTAATTGCGAAACTTTTTCTATTTGATATTAGTAAAAAAATAAATTAAAAAGAGAAAATCTACAAACAAAGTTCGAATTTGTATTATGCTTAAAGCACTATTCATTTGTTTTTATATTCTTTATAACTATCAACGGTTTGACTAATAGTATAATTTATAATATCTTTGTTATGTTATTTTAACCAAATTTTCAAAATAACGTTTTTCAACAAATGTTTCCAAATAGTTTTGTGCAATACATTTGAAAAAAAAAACTGAAAATTGATTTGTTTTTGTTTTATTTGTTTTAGTTAACTTTACAAATTTATCCAAATAAAAGAAATTTTGCCCCGAATGTTTAGGGGATTAGTTGAAAAAATGTATTTACAATATGATTTTCATGTTAGTAAAAGTTTTATTACAGATGCCAACATCTCTTAATTATTCCGGTGTCTGATATTAGAAAAAACATGTTCCCAAACGGAAATTTTATTTAATCAAAAATTTTTAAATGAAATTAAATATGTACCTCATAGATAGAAGACAGAGTTCATTAAATAAACTTTTTTGGTTTTAAACATGTTTTTATTGGACCAGAATCCGGATTAATGATGAAATGTTGGTATCTAGGATTTTATGTATCAACCTGTGATTAACAGTGATGGTCAGTATCGGTAAAAGACGTAGAGAAGCAATATTTCTGCTATTAATGAATGTAAATCTTGGTAACTTTCTTTATCACGCAATAATAACTAGCATATATTATAGCATAATTTAAATAATTATCCATTTTAAATCCTCCGAAATCAAGATATATCAACATGTAACATAATATAATTTATTGCAACTTTAAATATGAATTACATATAGTTATTTAAATATATAATCAAACTAGTGTTTTTATGTCTGCGTTTTCACGAAGCTATAAAAGGACACCTATTAAGTAAATTCAAAAGAATAATATAATATATATAATTTGTAGAAAAGGCACACGTCTGGGGGAAATAATAAATGGATTTATAATTACTGAATTTTTCCTATATCAGTCGTGAAACCAACGAAGTGAAAAAGTGTCCTGGCCTTGAATAAATCAAGGGCCATTTGCATTTATCTCCAACGCTCTACCACTGAGCTACCCGGACGATATCCAGCCTGGCACTACTCAATCTTATAAGTTGTTATGTCTGCACCTACAGATCCAGGTGGAATGTCTTCATGAACCACAACTCCTCTTGCATTCGAACCTCTGCTGTGGGTGCATCCTTACCAACTTATAAATGTGAGGAGTGTGCTAGGCTGGAAATCGTACGCGTAGGCGGTTGACGTGTAATGCTAATGGCAGTGGGTGGAATCCAGGCTTGGACGTGGACACTTTTCAATCATTTGGTTTCACACCTGATATAGCAAACATTCAGTAATTATAAATTCGTTTAATAATAGAATAATTTAAAATCTTTTGTTAAAAGGTGATGAGATAATACTTCATATCTATGTAATAAATTTTTTTTTTACGTATTATCAATTCAAATAGCAAAGTTAAAATGTCTTTCAGAGACAAATAAATTATTTCACAAATATATTTTTGGCCTAAATTTAATTTCAATTATATAGATTCATAATTGCAAGGCCCTGTTGATATATAATACTTTTTAACACATTCTACAGACAATAAATGATGAGATATTAGTATACCAAAGTATCGGTATTATTTTTGACAGTACACTAAAATGTAGATCCTTATTTAGAAAAAAATGACGTCAGCTCTAAACGTCCTTAATGGTTGTGGATTGTCAAAAAGTTTGGGACTTTCACAAAATTATAGAAAGACATTGAACATTAATTCTGCCGTACGTGCTTCAACCAACCAGATTTTTATTAAAAACATATTTTTAGGAAAAATTCACATTTAAAATATAATAATGAAGTTGCAGACATTTCCTGTCATTTTAAATATTGTTTTTTTTTTTTTTTTTTTGTTAACGTGTTCCACAAACTTATAGCTGTTTTATTGATAAAACATTGGAAAGTATGCCTCAATAAGCTGATAAGTAATTTCTACCAGTGCGGTGTTTTTAAGGGCAAAACTTAATTGCAATAGGAACTTATATATTTAACCAAAATAATTGTGAGATCATGGGCTTCATATAGCGAGAATGTGGTGCCTATCGTTAAAAACTTATTGCTAATCAGTTTAGACCCTCATAGAAAAATTGAAAAAGAAAACGATATCCTACATCAAATTAAAATTTCGGCAGAGCTTGTGTTTGCAGAAGTTGCAGCCTTACGATTTTAGAATGAGAGAATGCTAGACAGGATGCTGTTCTGGTGGATTACATGGTAAAGAGCTTGGTGCGCTATACCAAGGTATCCGGATTCGATCCCCGGTCTGGACATTTTTTTCATTATGTTGGTTGTACGCTGTGTAGTAAAGTGATAATTCACATCCTCTGTCTTCAAGAAAACAATTATTATGCCCGCGAAGACTTATGTTAGCTCAATTTAGGTAGTTCACACTATAAATAGTAAGGAGCTACATATTGGAGCCGTCCAGAGAAAATAAAATTCGGAAAACTTCGGTTAGTTCCTCAGAGCCCCAAACCACTTTCTGTTCAAATGTGGAAATTTCGTGTTTTCAAATAAAATTAGTTGAATTCTTAATAATTCGAATAAAATTAGTTCGAATAGAATTCGAATAAAATTAGTATAAAAGGGATATGCCCTATTCCTCCAGCTGCAGGCCGAAAATATTTTTTTAAGCGCCCTTAATAACATACATAGCATGTTCTCTTTATATAATATTATATAAATCGAATAAATTTTAAAAGAAATAGTGGATAAATAATGTTCTCTATTAAAACTCTATTAGTCGAATAAATTTCGTTTTGGTTTCTCCATTTTTCCTTAAATTTTTAAATGTTAACTACTGTAAGTTAAATTAATCCAAATTTCCCTACATTTGAAAAATTTGGCTAGAAAAATCGGAAATTGTATAAAGATGTAAAAATATTGGCTAAAAATTTTATATTGTAGGAATCAGATTTTTAGCAAGAAATTTGTTTATAGCTTTCGTGTTTTTGATATAATTTCAGAATTATTCTATTCAGAGAAGATTTTCAAATCTGTACTTGAAATTATACAAAATTTTCCATACTACATTTTTTCACGGCATTTCCTGCAACTGAGCTTCATTTTTTACATTTTTTAAATAATATATTTTGAGTGTAATTCGTTACATCAAATTGTTCCATAAATATTATTTTACGTTTAAAAATTATACAGTAACATCCAATTATACCTGGCTACTCTTTTAGTTTATTATAAAAAAATATATTATAATGCATAGAAATAATGATACTTTTTATTTAATAACCCTTTGATTTAAATTGTAATATTGTCTATGTTTAACTATTTCACGTGTTCAATTTGTTTTTTTAATAAAATCAGAAATTATCTGAAGTATCAGACGTATGAGAATTAATAAAAATAATTGAAAAAAAAATAGAATTAATTGTGCTAAAAAAATTACATATCTTATTCGAATTTGATTAGATTTTTCTTATGATTATTTGCACATCACACAAATCTGATGTGATTTATAAAGATATATATTTTCATACAAAAACGGATAGATATTATATTTTTTCATCTCTACATTTTGAAATGTTGCAAATAATAGGAACGAAAAGAGATTTCATTCTGTGATACATAAACTGTAATAACTTTCGCATCAGTAAATTGAAAAAAAGTATTTTGAGTAAGGATGTATAAAATACCATGATTTCATCTAAGGAGGCAACAGTATTTGAGGGGGTTAGAATGAAAGTGGAGTAAATCAATATTTAGTAATTTTAGAAATGAAGGATTTTGTAAAACTTGTCGTATTCCGTTGCATTAAGTGGTCAAACTTGTTTTGCTCTCTAGCGACTCCCTAAATGAACTATGACTTATTTGACTGTCACACTGAACATGAATTAATATGTGAATATATGGTTATCTAGATTTTTGAAATTTTTGACTTAATGCACTGTCATTCTAACCCCCTCATTTGTAACGCCAATGTCAAAATGTTATATTGAAGAACCATTTTCTGTGTAACTTTTGAAGCAATTTCAATGTCTGTTTTGGTGTTATAATTAGCTGTATGACGATCGTTTTGTTTTTCAGCTGATTTTCAATAAAGTTAATTCAAAATAAAAACAAAAATTAGAATTATATATGTGTAATTAATGTATTTTTATGTATATTTCTTTTAGAACAATTACTGTTGAAATAATTTAAAAAAATGTTTGAATAATTCCCAAGCAAACTTGACATCAATATCAGCAATTTTCAATAGGATTTGAAAGTCCGTTGTCTCCATATGGGGTATTGTATATATGTGGAAGTATGGTTTTGGCTCCATCTAGTGAACGTTGTATTACAGCTCCACCTAGGAACATTTTGTAAAACAATTCATTAAGCTGTGGGTCAATGAACCACTCGCACGTATTGTAAACGCCGCCCAGTTCACGTGGCGACATTAATTATAAAAATGCAGTTCAATTTAATAATTTGTGTTTGTGAACGTCAACTGTCCTGTTACAGGTTAATAAAAAGTTTAAAAGGCAATTTCATCTCAGTCCACTTTATAACGACCAGTCTTTTTAAGAAAAGTTTCGTATAGAAGTAGGTATATGTTGTGTTTTAAAATATCAGGTGATGAATTTAAATTACAGTAATTTTTAGGAAATCATTGTTCCTTTGGTATGTAACTCGAATGTGTTTACATATAACAATTATTTTAATTCAAAGTGACAATAAAAATGTAATAAATTTCCTCGAAAGAAAATTAAACAAATTTAAATGAATTTCCTAAAACACTTCTTTCGTTCAGTGTATTCAGAATTTTTTTACACCAAAAAAATCTCCTATATAAATTTAAGAAAAAAACCTCCTGAAAATGAAGACTATTTTCTTAGTAATACGAAATATCATTCTTGCTATACGTTATGTACATGAAATGTATATGAGATTATTCTAATTAAAAATTTAAAATGTTATTACATGTACTCTTAAATAGTACAGAAACAAATGCTGTAGTTATGGGTAATTTCAAATTATAATATACGACATTTTTAAAGTAAAAGAAGATTGGAATAAAATATTAAATCGATAATTATACATGCAAACATATATAGATTTTAAATATTATAAATTTTTGCAGAATCAAGACTATAAGAGTTATCGTTCTAAGCCAGTCAAGAAATCAAAAAATAAATTAATATATATATAACATAGTTATTATGAAAATTTGCCAGGCAATTTCGTTTTGAAAAAAAATATATTAAATTTAAAATAAATATTGATAAAATTTAACTAATTCAAACTATTAAAATATTTATTACGCTTTGTAACTCAGCGAATTTTTAATAATTTTCATCAGAAAGATGTTTTGCAGTACAATTGTAGCTAAAATCCATATATATTAAAATTTTACATTTTAATTAAAATTGTATTTAAAATTTTCACAGCCTTGTACATATTTAATTGTATATGCAAAGAGAATTGTTAACCCAGCTTGTTTCTTTGAAAACTTTGTAGAAAATTAATTCCTGCATACATTAAATTGAAATCAGTTATAAAATTTTTAATTTCATTTATGTTTATGGTAATGTCTGAATAATTCATAATATAATTTAGATTAAATGAACAGTTTAAAACTTTCTCTCAAAATAACAAACACAATTTCTGTAAAGTAAATTTTCCGAATTAAGTTTAGATTATATCAAGCGTAAAGTATTTATTTAAACTACGAATATAATATTTACATAAAAATAAATATTGTACAGCTAAACATTATATTTTAATCATGCATTGTTTTTATGTCTTCGCCTGTGTAAATAATCATTAGTAAAGATATACTGTAAAATATAATTATAAAAGTATTATTACAGAAAATGAATTTTAACTACTAACTATTTTCAAGAAACTATGAATAACTATGAATTATTAATAGTTAACTCTAATGGTTGTTTATAATTTAGTTGTTAGCATATCAGTTTCAATAATCAACATTTTTTTTTTCTACTTCTATTAAAATTCAAACTCTGATACAAAGTATGAAATATAGGAGTATTTTACATTGTTTTATGAAAACTATTCCAGAGATAAATAAAAATGATTGTTGGGTCTCTTTGAAAGATAAATTAAAACACACCTAAAATATTTAACCGAATATTTATTTTAATATTTCCATAAAGTGATTATGTAGAGAAGTAAATATCTTTATACTGTTATTTAAAAAATATATATATTTCACACATTGTACACATTGTTCACATTAACAATCCGCGAAATCAAACCATTTTTAGGTACATTTCGTAAGAAATACTACCTATTACATTCTTCCCTATGTTGGAAATTCTGAAAACGTTTTGAAGATCTACGCCGATCATGACCCTTAGAACCTAAAACCAGCCTAGTGCAAAACTTTATCTATTTATGCATCTAGTTATCTATCTATCTATCTATCTATCTATCTATCTATCTATCTATATCACTTTTTGATGGACACGATAACTTCCATAATTCTGCAGAAATATCTTCCAAACTGATACATAAAATCAAGGGGCAGAAAATCTCGGTCAAGTTTGTTAATGGGCAAAATCAGAGTAATAGTTATTTTGTTTTTGTGAAAACAGACAAAACCCCATAACTTCTTAAGTATGATACATATCGAAACAGTTTAAAGTTATTATTACTTCTAGAAAAAGGGCCAAAATTTTATGTTTGACAGATTTTTGATATAATTAAAAATGGCCTCTAGAGGCGAAAAAACAGGGGTTTAACAAGAAAAACATTCATACCTTCGTCAATTCACAATATATCAAATCCGCTTTCATTTATTATAAATCTTCTTAATGTTATCTACAGTTTTATATTGACAAGTGTTTGATAGGAAGAACTGTTACAGCAAAACAAATATAAAAACAAGAAAAAATCCCTGCCGGATGCGCTTTTAGGCGCAGGTAAATTTCGAAGTGGGTGATACCAAATGCCGTATCATGGCAAGAAGTTTCTTTTTCTTCAATTCACAATGAGCAGGCGCCGCACGATCTGCGGCAAAGATGCGGAATCCACTGTCATTTTCATGTCTTAATTGTCCCTGCCTTAGGGATAGTGGAATTGATACTCAGAAGCTATCCCACCAACGAACGTAACCATAGATTGAAGATAAAATTACTTTATGGTCCATTTTTAAAATTTTCCTACTTTTACCAATTAACAAAACTAAATAATTCAATAAACACAGGATAATTTTATAATTATTTACAAAATAATTGGAGTATAAGGGGAAAAAAACTCGTCAAAAGCGACCATATAACATTGTTAAACTGGGTTTATCTCTAAAATTGATTTAGTTTTTTTTGGTGAAATTAGTACTTAGCTTCGAAATCTACCAGTGCCTGTTAGACCGAGCCGGCAGGGATTTTTTTACGAATAAGACGGTTTATTTAAGAATTATGAAATCAAAACAGTAAGTATTGAAAACTCTACAATACATATATACCTTTTGAGAGAAAAAAAATGAATTATATTTTTATTATTTGTAACATAATTTCCTCGATCCCTGGCAAAGATACAGCATAAATCGGAACATGGCATTTGCCTTTAAGTCAAACTTGTTGTTTACCACATGAAGTCTTATACATCCAATTAAAGAATGCGTAAGAATCTAATTTATATTATTTTCTTCCATTCTAAAATGTTTCTATTGTGTGTTTTTTAATTTGAAAATCACCTAAATATTTTCTGTAAAATGTATTTCGGAAATAACTTTGAAAATATGAAAAAGTATATTGAAAGGTTCTTTCAAGGGAAAATTGTTCTATAATGTATGTTCAATAGCGTTTTGAATGCATGCATTTTTTTCATAGAGTGGATTTTAGTTTTTACTCACATTTTGCAACTATTTTAAAATGATTATTTTAGTCATAATTTGTAATTTAAGAAATAACTCAAGATATTAAAAAAAAAATTATTTCAGAATAACCGATTTCTGCATTTTACAACAAAACCAGTATTATTTTATATTGTTTTAATCAATCAAATACGTATACTTAAAATAAGTATAATACGTATACTTATTTTCTTACTCGTTATGTTACGTATATATCTTTTTGCCGGACTAGCAATTATATGTTTCCATTCACTACCCACCATTTGGACTTGGAAATTTTCTAGCGAACTGTTTTTTTTTTCCTTTGCTTTTCCTGGGGCGGTCAGATTTTTCATTGCATTGCAGTTATCTGCATTTAGTGCAAGTATTCCGCTGACAGATTAGCTATCCCCTGTTTTATCTGCATGTGGTATTAAATAAACAACAAAATTTAAGTAAAAATTCCAAATAACTTTTCTTTTGTCAAAATATAACTTAGAAATTTCTTCCATATGTTTTAAATAAATCTATTAATTTGGGAAATAAAATACCAACGTTCTAAAATTTCAGTTTAAATTAAACACATTAATATGACTTTTATTCAATTATTATTTTTTTGCTTTTATAATATTATTTATTCTTTAACCCTTTTTATTCTGACGGTACTTATAAGTACCACTTTAATAAAATACCTATATATTCGTAATATGACCGTTTTTCCAAACGGTATTCACAGTGGCACAAAGAGTGTATTTCTGACAGCAGGGAGGAGATGGCAAATTCAAGCACATATCCTCTTTCTTTGCATTGTAGGGATTTTACATTTGCCACGCTACATTCGAAATCCATTTTAGATTTATAGCAATAGAATTGACATGCATGTTGTTCTTCATTTGAGTAATTTTAGTGGTTTATTACCGGTTATTTAGTACTATTATTTTCTGTTGTTTTCTATACTCTACAGGTGAACATTTCCTATATTTCATTTGAAGTTAACTATTTGAAATTTACTATTTTATTTTATATCATAGGGTAAAAAATTTATGGTGCTTACAGTTGCATATAATTAACCACTAAAACACTATAAAAATTATTTTTCCTTTTCCTATGTTTATTCTGCACCAAAACTTATCCAATGATGCAAAAATACAATTAAAAAGTAGCTGGAAAATTAATTCAGGATATAAAGGGTTAATAAACATACGCTCACACACATATTGATAGCAATAAAGAATAATTGGAACAAAGAATACCAATAAAAATGTATAAAAATATTCAAATTTCTACAAACTACGGCATTTTTTGTAAACATAAATGTCTAATTTAAAAATTTTAAAAATGTTTTAGTTTGTGAAAAAAAAATATTTTAATTATCATTTATAATAAACTTTTGCCAACAAAAAATAAAACAATATTTTAAAAAATGATTTGAAAAAAAAAAAAAAAAAGCAAATTATCCTTATTTATTTTACTTAGATTTGTTTTTAAGCAAACAGAAAAAAAATATTTATTATTGTTTTTATTATATTACAAATTTTGTAATAAACATACACTCACACATACATTTTGAAATTTTTAAGTTTGAATACCACGATGTATCGCTTAATGTTTTAATAAAATAGAAGTGTTTTTATGACCATGCTTTGAAAACATTACTAAAAGTAATTATTTGTTTGAATAGCCATCGCTAATCCATTTAACAGTCAATAGCTTTAAGAATTATTCTTTGACCAATTTCCTAAAAAAAAACAATAAATTTAATGTAACAGTTGCCATAAAATCAAAAATATAAAACAACAATAAATAAGAAAAAATGTTTCGGGTTAAATGAAAATAAGAATCACCGAGGTCTGTACTTAGCTGATAAGAAACTCCATTATGTTTTTCATCATCTTTTTTTATAATGGAGAAAGTTTCTCTATTTGATATCAATAAAAAATATTTGAAAAATAAAAGAAACAAAAGTGCATAAAATTATTCAAATTTGAAACAAACTACAGCAGTTGTATTTTTTTAATGTTTTTTGTAAGCTTAAATATTTCAGTTTGAAAATATACTGTTTTAATTTATGGATTAAAAAAAAAAAATCTTAAATTATAGTAGTACTCCGATTTATTTGTACTCGATTTAACACCACCAGCATTTACGTCATCTCTACCGGAAAATGAAATTTCCTTAATTAGGCGCAATTTGAAATTTTTTTAGTATATTTGACTTTAAGGTGTACGAAAGAAAAGTTTCCCGCAGTTGTCACATGATAGAGACAAATAGATAAGATAGAGAACGATAGTCGGAGCATATCCTTCCTTTCCTCATGGAGGAGGGCAGGGATTTCCCAAATAGCCATAGCACAGAAGGAATATTTGGTACACCAGAAGTACTTTAATAGAAAATCTCCCAGTTTGTTCATGTGAAGCAAAGCGATAGTTGTAGTCTGACGTTGGCGCCTAAAAGAAAAATTATTTTTTCAAAATCTGAAGAAAAGAAAAAAACGCAGGACTGGAATAAAAACATGAAGTCATCAATTTTTATGAAGTAGGAATCAAGACACATGCTATTACTTTAAAGATGAATTTAGATCCTACGATTGTAGGTATAGTTATAAAAGATAAAAGACAAATACTTGCTGCGGTGAAGACGTCATGTCGCATAAATACGGGACTTATTCACAATCTACATGACCTGGTTTCTGAAATGGAACCACTGCTAATATTATAGTGTGCGAATCAAATGATGGTCAAAATATGTTTTATATTTTAAAACAAAATGTCTAACAGTTTAGTTTTGATCAAGTTTAGTTTTGAAAAACTGAAAGAAAAATCGGGTAAAACGATTTCACGATCTTTTGTCGTTAGCAATGGTGGCTTTCGCCGATTCAAACAATGATCTATTTTCTATAGCATTTTGGTATCTGGAGAGGCAGCAATATTTTATATTGAAGCCGCGTTTTCATTTCCGAGACATTTAATGACGATGATGGCATGTTAAACTGTCTTCAATATTGATAAAACAGACATTTTTTGGAAAAATAAATGCCACATAGAACATGCATTTCACGAAAGGAGAAATCGCTTCCTTTATTTAATGTGCCGAAAGAAAGATTAAGTCTACTAGTTGGCAGAATTGCAGCTGGAGATTTCAAAATAAAGCCTCTCCTGTTTTATCGTTCAGAGCACCTACGAGCTCTTAAAAAGCCGGTGACAGAAGTAGCCGCGGAATGAAAACGGGAAGTCTATACTTCTATTGTATTTTATGTCAAATTAGAAGGCTTGGGTAACGATCTAGTTGTTTAAAGAATGGTTTATTTAACATTTTATCCCACAAGCTGAGTATTATGGCTTATCACAAAATTCATGACTTAAGGTGAAGATAGTAATTATCGATAACGCACCTACACACACATCGGAGTTTTTGAATTTTTCCAAAAGAGTAAAATTTGACTGATTGCTTTCAAACAGCACCTGTGTGCTGCAGGCTTCTGCAGCCCATGAATTGGGGCATTATCAAGACGTTTAAATCGTATTTCATGCGATATCCGCAAAAAACAAAATTGAACGCAGCAATGAGAGAAGTTACCGAATAGACTATGAAAATCTTCTGGATGAAATTCAACCTCGTATGCAGTCACAATAATAGAAGATTCTTGTAGTGAAGATGAAAATAAAAAAAAAGAGAGATGCTGGGAGAAAACTCTTTGTACTTTTTCTTTGTAGAAACCAACAAATCATCTAAAAATTGTGAGTCCGTATCGCTGCCAATTTATGACATTGACGAAAATGGCAGATAAATTAACTTTGAGATGGATGCTGAAAATGTTGCTGAACTCCTAATTTCCATGATCCAAGACTAACCAAAGGCTCACTTATAGAATTGAACGAGCAAAGTTCTGTTGAAGAAACAAATGACGACTTTCAGCCTAGCGAAAATATTATAGCAGTTACATAATTAATCAAAGGGGTAAAGAATGAAGGTTCTTGACGATTTTATTCAAGAAATCATCTAAAAATTGTGATTCCGCATTTCTACTAATTGATGAAATTGCAGACAATGGAAGATTAATCAACTTAGAGATGATTGCTGAAGATGTTGTTAGACTCCTAGATTCCCATGATCCGATACTAATCAAAGACGACCTTATTTAATTACAGAAGCAAAATTCTGTTGAAGAAACAAATGACGACTTTCAGCCTATTATAACAATTATCACAGTTGCAAAATGAACCGAAGAACTAAACCTTATTAAAACTAAATGAAAGTTCTTGAAGATTTTATTTAGGACGATCAAAGAGTATAAATGAATGGAAATATCTTACTCTGCTGTTCCACGGAGCTTTACGAGAAAAAATTACAGTTCTTCGATTTAAACTTCAATAAAGTATTTTTTCACATGTCAAAGGCTCGAACGGTTATTAGTAAATTACATTAAACTATTTGTATAAATTATAAGTAAAGAGTTATTGATTTATTAATAAAAATTGTATTGCAAAAAAATTCTGTGAATGCGAATTGTAAGTCCTTAAATGAAATGTAATATACTCATTTGATTTTTGTGAATTTTTGCTGACGGAAATCGGTTTATTACTTTATCATTTTTAATAAACTTTTTCAAACACAAAATTAGCACAATATTTGAAAAAGGATTAGAAAGAAAATTGCGAAATAAAGATCTTCATTTTTTTTTTACCTTTTATTAAGTAAACAGGTAAGAGACATTTATGAAATACATGTTATTTCCATTATTGGGAAAAAATGGAAATGTATATTAAAATTCTTTTAGCTTACTGTGCTCTTTAAGCACAACTATGAATGTCAGTTTTGTAAAATAAAAATGTCTTTAGAGATAACGAAAATTTAAATAAATATATTTATGACTCATATTAAATTATTTTATTTCAGATCTATTTAAAAATAACTATCATTTATTAAAATAAAATCCTATGTATGTCGCAGTACATAAATTATTCCGAGACACTACATATACTACTTCCGAAACCAATACATATAAACATATGGCGTTGTATATTTTTTTAACTGTTTCAATATCAAAAACCCATTGGTATTTAAATCTGCATTTGAACATTTGCTGTTTTATAAGCACTTTCATAAAATGACGAAAAAAGGAACATTTTTAGTAAACAAAAAATGTTGAAATAATAATTGAAATATTTATTTAAGAAATTAGACTTAAGCAAATTATGCTTTATAATTACATCCTTCCCCCTTCAATAAAGACATTTGTTAACTGGACCACCTTATTGCCGTTTAGCAGGAAATGAACTATCTATGTATGTAGGCGAATAAAAAAAATGATGACAGAAATCCTGCTTCACACAATCCTAACCATTTTTACAGGCTAGTTATACACATACACAGTAGTATGAAAGTTGGCATGCATGGTATTAAATATTGGTTTTTAAACAAGCCTTTAAGAATGCCCAAACGTTTATTGTAATGTTGCACCAAAACCAGCAGAATCTGTTTCCTGAAGCTGCGAGACATCTTTCTAAACTACACTGTTTGTGAATACTATTAAACAGGTCTATAAATGTCCATGCAGAGATGGACCTTCAATATGACACCAATTCCCTTTACTGTTAAATGTGCTTTACTAATCAGATTTTTAATCAGGAGAACATTTACATTGCACAGCTCTCCCGTTGTTATAAAACTGTGGATCTGTGTTCTAAACGTACTGAAATGTTAGTGATATGTCATTCTCATTAGCAATTATACATCAAGTAGCTGTCCATTGATTTCTACTTCGGAGTTTCGCAATAGATAGAAAACTGTAATCACGCTAAGCATTTACATGTTTAACAACATATTTGAACACACAAACATTTCGTACTGGCAGTATATAACGTAACTCACACATAAAACTTTCTGCCACTACTCTGGCATAAGATAAGATAAACATTAGTGCTACTAAAGAAGCTTATTTATTTTCCTTTTTAATCCTTTGAAATTTTAAAAGTTTCCATTATTTCGATAATTGATGAAAAAGACTTTGTTACTTCTAAATAGTGCAGTATAAGGCTTTTTTTACAGTTTATACATATAAAGCCATTTCGACATACTCTTTATTTTATTTGCTGTGTAAATACAAATTTTATATGCACTAAAAAATACTGCAGTACATAAAGTTAGATATTTGTTAATTTATAAATATTATAGTAAATTGCTTAGTAAATACTAATCACAGGTGCTAATTAAAACATTTATATGCATAAATGGCTAAATGAATCTCTTTAAAAAATCAGAAAAGAAAATAAATTTCCTTGAATACTATATTTCAGATATATATATTTAATTGATGTCTCTTTGAATGAAATACACGTACACAAAAATTTAAGGATGTTTTATTTAATTATTTTTTTTTTTTACTTTCATTTTCGAAGATTCTAAATGACAAACTTTTAGCTCCATCTTAAATAAAAACTTCATATTTATTTTATAATGTATTTGACAAATTTTTAATTAACTTTATTTTCGCATTTTAAAGTGAGGAAGATGTTTAATTAGCTATTAACAAACACTCTTCAGGCTTGAATGACACACGAGAAACTAATTTCTGAGAAACTTCATGCCACATAATAAAAATATAATTGACAATTTTTAATTTATTTTGGAATTTTAATGAAACACATGTTTTTACGCCATCAATTTAAAAGATTTGTTAGACAATATGAAGAAAAAACAAAATTAGTTAGGTATTTATAAAAATTAGGAATCTTAAATATTTTTCACTGAGATAAAAAAAAAAGAATTAACAAGATTGGTGAAAACATGCTCACTATAAAATGATAAATAACAAATTTTATCCACTTATTGACTGGATAAGATAATAAATACTTTACCATTATTAAACTTATTGTTCAGAGAACGTTCGTTTACTTATGAGGACATTGAAGTATCTTTTTATTACTCTTAGATTTTTTTTTTTTTATTTGAGCTTTTTAGAATATCCTATTGCATTATTAACTAATCGTTTTTTGAAGGAAAATTATTTTATGATGCAGAAATACAATTTTTATGGTAATATATTTTAAAAATTACGAACAGTTTAAAAGCTTCCTTCTACAACACATTTGAACATTTTGAAATACACTGTAAAAAAATTGCAGCAAAGTAACCGGTCATTCGACCATTTTTTTAAAAAAACGGTTACATAATCGTAATTTAACAGTATTCTGAACCTAATATGAGCAATATTATGGTCAAAATAGCGTTAAATTACGTTTATGTACGGTTACCCGCATAGCATGCACAGTCACAGTGACGTCATTGTGACGTCACTGTGAGTCACGTACGTCACGTCACATCTGTGACCAAAATGACACCACTTTGTAACGTCACACTGTGATAAAAATGTGAACGTCTTGAAGATCTAAAGAAAACTTAAAATAAACTTTAGAACATCTTATGGCATGAAGAAAATTACTTTTTGACAGCTTTAAAAATTTTTGTGACGTTGCAATGACGTCACTGCAAGTCACATAAGTCACGTAAAACCTATGACCAAAATGCCAACAGTCTGTGACTTCACGGTGTGATCGGAGAGAGAATTTGGAAAAAACTCATAAAATATAGAATTGAATTATGTCATGTACCTAAATCATTAATAAAAACATTGTCACACATTATTTAAATATATTGTATTTCCAAAATAAAATAATAAATAAATATTTGTCTACATATATGAGGCAGATATTTTTTTACAATTTTCATTGCCATTTTCATGAAATTTAACAAAATATACTATATAATACACAGGTAAAAATCCTTAAATAGAAATTTAGTAACGTAGGAAAGTTTTGGCGGAAAGTAATTCAGAAATAGATCTCCCATTCTAATAAAACTGTTAGCGATTTAGAGATTTGTTAGCATTTTAAATACAAACATTTAATTTTTTTTCCTACCACCGCATAGAACTCATTTGCTAATTTTGTGATACTAAAAATATTTTAAAAATCTCCAATCTCTTATTATTTTGAGGGGCCACTCAACCCAATCATCAGCTTTCTGTTTAAAAAGTGAGGACACCATTTTTGCGAGTTCGACATCGGGAGTGCTCGGGGTGACCGTCGAACGCGTTCAAGATTTTTCTTGTACTGAATATTTAAGGTGGTTCTCAACTGACCTGCTCCACAACGCGAAGCTTTCTGACATAATTTCTGACTCATTTTTAAACGCAAAGGCATAAAATGGGCAGGATTGACTATGGAAGCAATTTGGAATCGGTTTGAGTTTTCCATTTTTGATAAATAAATTACTTATCGAGTTATAAGCAATTCGTGTCACGTGACGACTGGTTTTTCTCTTTTCTTTCCCTGTTACGTCGGGTATTTGGTTCAAAATGCTGACTTTGACATTCTTTTATGAAAGATCTTCTGATTTTACTAAAAAATGGAAAACGTCTTTCAATTACAGAGTTTCTGAATAAAAACAAAAGCCAATTTCATGCGTTTCCGAACAAAAACGAATTAAAAATATGTCATAAACTATATGTCATCCCTATAGCAATTTATTCCAAAACTGGTCAGTGCTTAATAAGATATCACCTCTGTTAAATATATTGGTCTTTTCAATAGAGTGTAAAAAATGAAAAAATCGTATTTAGGAAATCTGATTGCAGAATAGTATTTATATTTATGTCGTAATTATTTTATAAAGACTATTAAATCCATTTTTATTTAAAATTTATGTTTACTTTGGACGCCTAAAACAAATGCAACTGATTAAAAAATATATATAAATTTAAATTTTCACAGCTTATTTCCAAGAATATTAAACTCTCTCATATAAAAACAGAATATTATAGTTTTATTAGAAGTTATTTGTCAGCCATATAAAATATAAAGCATTTGAAATGTCTTTATTTAACTGTTTTCTTTCTATTTTTTTCTGGAAACACCTGCTAGATGTTACTTTGTGGTAAACATTACTGCGCAGATCATGATCGCAGATGTTGAGGGCAGACGATTACTTTCATCGGCGGATTAGAGTGTGTGGTGTTCTTTTAGGTTTGTGGAAGTATATTGTGGAATTTATACCGTGAAAGTAAATTAACGTTTTAAAGTGAATCATCCATTTTAACCTATTCTTATGTCTAGCTGGGTGCATTATTAAGGTCTGCGTGATATTTGATATCTCAGATCTATGAACACACCTAAGCTGGACACTTTGAAAATTAAAGCAGTGGATTTGAGTCTCATTTTTCAATGAAAAGGAAGCAGTCAACGACCATTAAAAATTAATCCCTAGAACTGGTGGTTTTACTTATAGATTAGCAGGTAACTTTTAATGTCTTCGCAGTTTTGTTAATAGTGCATATTTAGTAATGGTACATTAATAGTGCATTATTTAAATGTTAAGATGTTTAAATCTTTTTTTTTTTTTAATCACCTGTATAAAATTTTATCTTTAATGTTTTAAATCGTTTTAAATAGAGAGTTTGGAAAAAAGCTTAAAGTATTTACTAACAATATATATTCTAAATGTAAAGTGTTATTTATAACGAGGAATGTATTTATATTTTGCGTTTCTCAGTTCAATTTTCATAGTTATTCATTGTAACTAAAAACATTGCAATTTTTAAAACTAGTAATATTTGATTTACAATTTGAAAATTTCTTAGCTAGTGGAGGTTTTGAGAAATAATTTTCTGGTATATTTGAAATAATTGCGACAATTTAACTCGTTACAAATTTAGTTGTCAAGATATGTCAATATTAGGTGCACAAAAATAATGAATATTGATGAAACAATAAAACAGCTATTCAGTTAAGGTAATTTTTCCAGTTATGTTATCGAATTTTTTCTATAGTAAAAATTGATATTTAAGCTCTGCATTTAGTATTCTATCAAAAACTATAAATAAAATAATTTGTAAAGAAAAAAAAATATTTTTTTTTTCTTTGCGTTTATGATCCGAAGTTTTAAATTTCATTTGCTTCGAAAAATGTTTTATTGCTTGATACAATGTTTATTATTTAATAATATCACACAATAGGTAGATCTATTATTTAAATGGATTCCTAATATAAATTTTTCACAATGCTTATTTAAAAATCTATACTTTTATTTTCATTAAATTTGTAATCAAATCCAAAATAACTAATTTCTGAATTCATTTTTATTCGGAAACACATGAAATTGGCAGGTGTTCTTATTCAGAATATATGTAATAGAATGGAATTTTCCATTTTTGACAAAATATGTTTCAGGAAACACTATCAAAGTCGGTGTTTTGAACCGAATTTCCGGCGCGCAGCGTCAGAAACGGAAAAAACGTGACCAAAATTGCTCTTAAGCATTTCATTTATCTAAAAATGGAAAACGCTATTCATTCCAAATCGCTTTAATAATCAGGCATGCAAGTGCCAAGCGTTTAAAATTTTTTTCATAAATGTGTCAGAAAGTTTCGTGATACTGAACGAGGGGAAATATGGCAAAGTATACACATTTAAAAACTTCAATACTTAAAAGCAAAATAGCATAGTTTTAATTATTGTCAATATTTTTGGTGGTTACATAAAACAAATGGAAGTCGAAGTTCTTTTTAAAAGTGGTTATTTGCACAATAGAATTTCATATTATTAAAATATTTAATTTTATTATAATTTTTAATGGATTCATACATTATTTTTATATTAGTATGCGTTTTTTACATTTAAAATTTTTTTGTTTAAATGCTACTTTAGCCGGTTTCCCAATCAGATGCAAAGTTTTAATTTGAATACGAGTTGCACTCTCAGAAAAAACTGTAAATTTATGAGCCTTTGCCCTTCAATTTTCACGGGCAACAGCCTTATTTGATGAAAAACGGTCTGATCCACTAAATAAACGGCCTTATCCCTTAAATACTTAGAAAATTAAGGGCAATCCACATATTCTTACAGTTCAAGCCCATCTGTTGGAAAAAATACGGTACTACCCCATACATTTTCCTCCGCTAGGGTGCAACACCTTCATTTTAGTCCTGTGTCGAAAAATAATGTCACTTAACCGCAACCGTAACATATTTTTTAACCCGCCAAAAAAGCGATTCTGTGATGATTTGCTACCGCTACGTGCTACGGAACAGTAAGTAAAGTGTTATTGTGTTTTAAAGTGCATTATATCCTGTTTTAAGGAAAAATGATATATTATTAGTTATATGCAATTTATATTTATAAATATGTTAAAATCTGTGGGGAATGAAAAGCCTTATAGATATGTATGTTACGTAAACCATTTACATTTATGGGTACAGTGATGCCGCAAGTCTTTTGAAATCCAGTGTTCCTGGGACCCAGACACTTTTAAAAAACTGTTTCCTTTTTTACAAAAGAGGATCCTCTTTTAGAGATAAGACAGATTTAATGTATTTTACACAACATGTACTACTTTTGCGATCTTTAAACAAAAAAATATGCATCCTGAAGGACCCATAAAAATTATATTAATGCATCCGTTTTCCAATTATTTGCTTAAATTTTGCGCTATAGCGCATCTCCGGTATCACTGATGGATATTTGCTAAAGTATTAACTCTTTAGAAAATATATTAGATGTACTATAACTAGATCATACTTGCAATATGCAGAATAAATTTTTACCTATACAAAATTTATAATTTATTCCCTCTTAATGATTGATTACATTAATTTTGTTTTGTTTTCCCATTTAAACATGAAAATTGCAAGGTTTATGCTGGCACAAAAAATCCTGCAGCAAAATGACAAGAAATGTTAGTTGTTTAATTCTTTATATTCATTAATAAATCTATAATTCTTGTTATTCATTAGTAAGGAATGCTTTCTATTTAACATATTTGTGCAAGTCTAACCTGTATTTAAATATATGAACTATTTCTGACAGGGTTGGCAAGTTTTGGGGAGTTTAATCAGGGTTTAAACTGTTGCATCAAAAACCCTGTGTCAAAAGCCTCCAATATTATATTTTATGCTAAAGAAATTACAAATTAAAAAAATTAAATTAAATATTTTAAATGCTTAAAAGATGAAAATATACATCTTAATCTTAATATTTATTTTCTGCTTAGTGATTGAAATATGGAAATGTGGCTTCTTTTTAGCTATTTAAATTTTAAAATGTTGAGAAATTTCAAAATTCATTTTAAGCTTTCTTTATATATTTTATTCTACTAAATTTATAAAGTTGCAAAGTATAATCAGTGATAAAACTTTTTATTAACTGCCTCTAAATTCAGAAATTTTCAACAGGAAATACCGCTGAATTCAGTATTTATGAAAATGTGGTGTGTCAGTGTTTAAAAATGTATTTTTTTTTTATATTTAAATAATTTTGTTTTAATTTATTTGGTAACAAATTGTTCATTGCTATTGCTCAGAAGTCAAAGAGCCATTAACTATAAAATTATGAAATGAAATATTTTAAGAAAGTATGTTAATAACATTATAACTTTTAGCAAAGACTGCTCGGGTGATGGCTCAGGGTGCAGATCCAAATTTCAACGGCAAAAAAGAATGAAATTAAAAAAAAATCTTTAAAACAAGAAATTAAATAAACAGTATTGTATATTAGAGATATCTATTTTTATCGATTATTAAATTATCGAATCAAATCCAATCAACAGAGATTCTTTGTATGCCGTTTTTGAAGGAAGTGCAGCAGGAAAATTGTATCCACCTATGGTAATTTTTAATTGCACAAAAGTATTCCATCAGGGTAGGGTGACTACAGAACCTGGAAAATCTCAAGGAATTTCAGTGATCTGGAAAAATCTGGGAATTTGTAATACTTAAAAAATCAGGGAAATTGATTTTTTTGGTTGTTGCACGTTTTATATTTTTTGGAAAATGTTGCACTTAGTCGGCATCATTCTTAAAAATGTGTCATAAAATTTTCACATTATTGTCTATGAATAGAGACAATTATTCGAAAAGAAAATGGGGTGATCTGAACAGCATAAAAATCTCAAACCAAATGTAATTTTCGATTAGGAATGCAAGAAAAATTATGCTGAAGCAACTGAAAATAATTGTTAAGAGAAAGTTTCTGCCTTGAAAAGGAAAAGAATTTAATTTTAAAAATTAGAAGCTAAGAAGCAATTTTTGAAAGGAGTTCGTAAAGAATCATATAAAATTGCAAAAAGAGATTCTCTTGCATTCTGTTCAAAAGACATATTTTGTTGAACTGGTTTGTTTTGAGTCTCCATTAATCAGTAGAATTTTGCAATATTTTCCTGCGACCGACAGACTAATTTTGTGACATCCCCCCCCCCCCCCCCCCCGACTGACTAATTTTGCGATCTTTTCTTGAGAACGATATTTTTGAGATTTTTCTTTCCTTTGATAGACTAAAGATTTTTCGCTATTTTTTCTTAGGATCTATAGACGAATTTCATGTTTTTTGATACATTTTCCCCTTGTGACTGGTTGAAGAATTTCACAACTTCTCTCCCAATTTACAGACGAAGCGATCTACAGATTTTTCCCTTCTGCTGAATTTCATGATTTTTTCTCGTGACCGATTGATGAATTTCACATTTTTTCCTGTGACTGATTGAAGGATTTCGGGAATATATTTGACGATCCGCTGCTGAATTTCGCATGTATTTACCTGCGACCCCAAATTTCGAGAAGTTTTCTTTTACCGATTGACAAATTTTGTGGCTTTTTCTCGCGACCGATTAGCAAAAATCATGGATTTTTTCAGCGACTGATCGTGATCGACAAATTTTGCATTTTTACCTGTGACCTGAATTTCAAAATATTTTTCTTTTACCGATTGGCAAATTTTGCGGTTTTTTCTCAACCTATTAATAAAAATCATAAGGTTTTTTCAGCGACTGATCGTGATCAACAAATTTTTCTGCAACCGACTAATGATTTTCGCGATTTTTTTCCCACGATCAATTGATACATTTCAGTTTTTTCTCGCGACTGATTAACGATTTTTGCATTTTTCCCATGCGGCTGATTGAAGAATTTAGCAACCTTCTGCACAATCTACAGATGAATTTTACAAATTTTCCTCGCATCTAGTTGACTAATTTTGCAAAATTTGAGATTTTTCCATCCACTGGCAAATTTTACGCTATTTTCTCGTAACCGATCGATTAATTTCAGATTTTTTTTTTCCGCGACTAATTGAAGAATTTTTTTTTTGATGATCCACTGATGAATTTCGGATCTTTTCCCGCAACAACCGATATATGAATTTTCATATTTCTGTCAACCGATTAGCAAATTTTGTGGCATTTTCTTGCTACTGATTATGATTAGCGAAAATCTCAATTTATTTTCATCAACTGATCGACAAATTTCACATTTTTTCCACAACTGGCATTTCACGTTCGACTGAATTTCGCAATTTTTCCCCGCTACCGATTGACAAAGTTGTATAATATAGATGCATGGGCGCATGCTGTGCTTGTAAAAAATTTCCACAAAATTTAGAACTCTGCGGGAAAAATTTTTAAAAAAGAAAAATGTAATTAAAAAAAAAAAAAATTCTTGTAATTTTTCCAAGAAAGTATTGGATTCATGAAAATGTTCGGTTTTTGATAGATTTATAGGTTTTTTAGGTCCTGAACAGGATTTGAATTTTTAGAAAATGTCTTGATTCGTTTTTTTTTTAAATTTGTAGGCACTCTATCTCAAGATCTAATGCATGGAATTTAATAAAACTTTAGATTCAATTAGACCTTGATATATACTGGTGCTGGTTTGTTTTTAATGTAAATCGCCCAACAGGTGGTGCTGCTGTGCAGCATTTTTCACGATCTATGTCTCGAGAACTAATGCACAGAATTTCATCAAACTTGAGATTCAGTTAAAGTTTTGGTGTAGATATACCAACAGGTGGTGCTGCTATATTACTTTTTTCATGATTATCACGATAGCTATATCTCAAGAATGAATGCACGGTATTTTATCAAATTTCAGATTCTGTTAAACCTTGACGTAAATAGATGCTGATTATGTTTTGGTGTAAATAGCCCAACAGGTGGCGTTGCTATGCTACTTTTTTCATTATTATCGCGATAACTATATCTCAAGAACAAATGCATGGATTTTCATCAAACTTCCGGTTCAGTTAAACGTTGACATAAGTTATTGATTAGGTTTTGGTGTAAATGTCCCAACAAGTGGTGCTGCTATAATGCATTTTTCAGAATTTACACAATTTTAGTGATAGACATCTCAAGAACTAATGCACGGAATATAATAAAGCTTCAGATTCAGTTAGACCTTGATATAAATTGGTGCCGATTCATTTTTGGTGTACCCTAATTTCCTGCCTATAATCCGGATTATACGTTAAAAAACTTTCTTTCTTGTAATGCAGATTATATGCTGCTGCGGACTATCTGCGATTTTTTTCCTAGTTGATATCTTTGCAATGTCAATAAACATAATTTTTTTGAGCAAATTTACATATATCTTTCTTAAAAATCAACAGATGGTGCTGCCGCGTAACTTATTAAATCTTGTTAAGAAAAGTCGAGTTTACAAACATCGCACTTTATTCCTTATCCATTACAGCTGTTCATTCTCCGCATACGGCGATATGATTCAAACGATAATCGAATGGCTTACTTTTACTTACATTTACGCCAGACAAATCTTTGTCTGATTCGCTGATCTCGTAATATTAAATTAAAAATAAGACAAAAGAAAAAACTAGTACAAGGATTTTATATTTAATTTAAACAAATATTTAAGTAATTAACTTAATTATAATTTTATACTAAGTAATGTAAATCTTCTGAATTTATTCTTACTTATGTGTAATACAATTTCAAATATCTTTGTACTGAATTATCAATTTTTTATTTCAGATTTATTTATTTATCAAGTGTTATATTAAATACAAAAGTTAAAAATTAAAATATTTTACAATAGATTCAATATTTTTTCTCTTATGGCTGAACGTTTGTCCTGTAGATCTTGTGAAATTTTTTTTAAGTGAAAATTTCACCTGCGGATTATAAGATTTTTTTCAAAATATCATGAGATTGACACCTGTGGATTATATGCTGACGCGGATTTATAGGCAGGAAATTAGGGTATTTGAAACCTGAATGAGATAGAAGAATTTTAGTATTGGCACGATTAGTTTTATTTTATTTTTTATTATTTTTTGTATTGAAAAATTTAAAATATTTCCCAAATTTATGTTTGATTTATTTGTTTTTGCACAATTCAAAGTTTAAATACGCAAAATATTGTTGTGACATCACACAGTTTTATTTCTATTTTCTGCAGACTGGAACGTGGCGCTGATTGGTTTTCCATCAGCACCTGCAATGACTTTTTCGCCTGGTGGTGGCGGTTAAATCGATTACTTTCATATTGTTAGAAAACATTTTTAAATTGAATTTCTTTAAAATAATTTAAAGCTACATTTAACTATTTCAAAATGCATGAAATTTTAATGTTCATCAATGATTTATTGGTGGCTGGAAATTTTTCAAATAGAAATAAAAATAATAGAAAAAAAATAAATGACACAGAGGAAATCATGTATTATTTAAGGCACATGTTTTTTGGGGGTTTTCTCAAATTAGATTCTATAAATGGACTTCTACCTACAAAATGTGATTCAGTTGTTTCAGAAGCAATGTCACATTATTTCTGAAAACAGAGTGACTGGCATTTTGTTTGAAGAGGTCACAATATTAAGGATTTGGCTGTTTCTAAATATATTGACAAAATAATTGATAAGAAATGCACATTCCTATCATGGATTTTTACTTTTTGAACCAAACAAATTATTCTTTAATATTAATTAATTTTTAATTTAAATGGTAATCATTTTAAACTAGTACTGTTTTTAATTCATATCATCAAAATAATATAACATGTAATTTTATTAAACATTAAATTAATTTGCAGAAAGTTTTTGGTTTTATATAAGTCTGCCAATTGATGAATTTTGCTATTTTTTTACATGAATGATTGAAGAATTTTGCGGGTTTTTTTTTTCTGATGTTCGGGTGACAAATTTTGCTCTTTTCTGGTGATCGACTGATGAATTTTTCACTTTTTTACTCAGAATGAATGACAAATTTCGTTGAAATTAAGAATTTGAAATGTTCTGAATAGAAGCCCATTGTTCTGCGACATACGTCGCACTTTTAACCATATTCTGCTTTTGGTGAAAACTACTTTCTAGGGAACATTTATATTATTTTTGACGTCACTTGCACTTCTGGCAAGAACTCAATCTATGAAAAGTGAAACAGATGAAGAAAACAGTGTCTGGTAGATATCCCGGGTTTGATTGCTCTCTGAAGATCACGAGTGTGTAGTTTTATTGTGTAACAAACGACTACCATGAGTGATCTTCTGCAAGCAAGAAAAGTTTGTGCCTGTGTAGCATAAGAGTGTCGCTGCTGTGCCGAAAAAGAGGAAAATGAAGTAAGTTTATTGAAGTAACGTCAAAAATAATATCAATGTGGAAACAAACTACTCTTTTTTATATATACTTAATTATTTAGCTAATCATTACTTAGCTAAATAACGTTTTCCTAAAAATAGCATGCTAGTTTCGATTAGTCGGCGGTTTTATGATAATGAAAATCAAATTTTGATAGTTGCATTCTGAATCATCCTTGGTTAATTGGTAAACATTTCCTTTTTAAAAAATACTTCTGCAAATTAATTAACTTTAGGTACTTTGTTGTTGTAATGCCCCCTCCTCCCCCCACACTTAATAACAGTGTAAAAACATACCTTCAAATTACGTACCAAAACCGTAAGATAATGGTTAAACATATACGATCACTCACTGTTAATTTACAGTCTTTTTTACGCCCTAACCGTAGTAAGGCAGACCATAAAGTTACATTCATGGACCATAATTATACGGTTAATGCTGTATTACTTTGCCCCGTAAAATTACGGGCTGCACAAAATTATGGGCATGGATATTTTTTTTACGGGGTATGACTGGAATCTCTGCTGCCGGCCTCTGCCCGTAATTTTACAGGGATATTTTTAACAGTGTGCATAAAAAAAATAATTGCCGATCCAATCCTTATCGTCGATCTTATCCGTATTTGGTGAAATCTTGTTATCCGAATCTATGCGAAATCATTTATCAGGTTCGGTCGGGTTGTGGGCCTACAGAATTTTTGTTGTTGTTGTTGTTGGGTTAGGGTAAGATTACGGGTTAAATGTAAATATAGTTTCAGTCAACCATCATTCATGTTCAAGTAGACATTCAATCATGTTCAAGAAGTATATAACCGGATTCGTGCATGACTCTAGATCCGAGCCGACATCAGAAATTGTATCGTAACACAATTTCTGATAAAATCTGGTTACTTGGTCGTATGCAAGATTCTATTCTGAACAAGACTTACAGTTAAAACATTATACCCGACTCGGGTCAGATCGGGTTCACGAAAATCAGGTCACACGACAACTAATCCAAATCTATTATGTAGCCAAACAAATCCAAAAAGATCGATCCGAAGTTTCTGGATTGTATTCGGGTAAAATCTGGTCACCCGACCCGATGCAGTGTCGTCACAAACGTCACAAACCTTGAATCATAAAAAAAGTTTCATCCGAACAATCCGTATAGGATTCGGGTAAAATCTGGTCACCCTATCCGATGCAGATTCGGCACATTTTTCATATTGAAGTCGCACGGTGACTTCACAAAGTAGTCACATTGTGAGGTCACAGAAAGCCTTGAAAACGGCCATAACGACCTCGCATTTACGTCACAGTGACTTCACATCGACGTCACTTGACGTCACGACGACTGTCACAAAGTCACAGTGTGACTTCACAGTGACGTCGCCGTGATGTCACCATGCCTTACGGGTAAGTACGGTCATTCGACCGTTTTTATAGAAAGCGGTCGAATGACCAGTTACTTTGCTGCAAAATTTTTTACAGAGAATATTATGACCCATAATCTCTCTTATAATTGTGCTATGATTATAATTTTCATATTTTTGAAAAGTTAATAAGTTAAAACTATATAAATTAATGTCATGACATATATAACACAAGTCATTCCGCCTCAGTTGAGAGAGTAAAATGATTTATTTCTTTCTTTTTTATTTTACGGTACATACATCACATTTAAAACATGTTAAACAAATTGGTCCCACTTCTGCTAAGTTCGCTATTTTGGTGAGAATTATATTTTGCAGGAAATTTAATATTAGGCTTACCAAATGTAATTGAATAAATATAACGCAAATACATAAAAATGTTAAAAAGCTTTGACATCATAGTTTAAAAATATAATTATAGTATGCCGTAATATAACCGAAGCAATTCAAAAAATGTCATGAAAATAGCTTGTGTGTAATATAAGAGCAACTTACTTGTTTATTGTACTCAATCAAGTTACTTATGAGATTAATACACGTTCCCAATTAGGTTTGAAATAGTTCGTATTTCCATCGATATCCTGATGTGTCCGTATGATTTTTATGTTTTGTTTTGTGTGTGTCCGTATTAAATATCAAGATGCTTACATTGTTCCAATGAGTTTTGATTTGGTTCAGTATTTCAAAAGTTATAGTAATGACAAACTGTTTTTTTAACTTTTGTGAGTCTTTGTAAACGAACCATAAAATCTACATACGTGATTAACGAACTCTTTCAAGATGTTGTCAAGATCAATAAACTATCCAATCCGGTTCGAATTAGTTTCGTATTTTAGACGTTATAGTGATTGCAAATGTTGCATGTTTTTGCTTCTGAGTGTCCCTGTAAACAAAATATAAGAGCTAAATACAATGTCAACAATCTCTTTCCAGATACTGGCTAGAACAATACTTTATTCTTATTAGGTTCGAATTGGTTCAATATTTCAAACGTTATCGTTATAACAATATTTGCGCTCTATATATGCATCTATATATATATTTATTTATTTAAAATGAAAACACACGTGAAAGACAAAAGATGCGATAATTTAAAATGCAATGGAAAGGATACAGCAGGAATTAACCCAAAATGGCTGCTAAGAAACACACTCAAAAAATAAAAGGAATAACTGAAATTACAGACTAGTTAAATAATAAATTTGGTGATTCAATCTATTATGAACGGGGAGAAGATGGAATATAAATAAATAAATTTAAAACTAAGTAGTAATTAATGTAAATGAAATTTAGAATGTGATGAAAACCAATTAAAATATTATAAATATGAAATCGGAAGATAGTAGTAGCAGTGGTAGTAGTAGCCATGTATGAGGAGATTGTGTGTAAGTAAAATGAAGAATGCATTATTTTTGTTGTGAAAGTAATTTTGTTAAATGCATAAAACCCGATTTAAAAAAATGTATCTTTTTTAGCTATAAACGAAGTGATTGAAATAGTTCTATTTATAAATAAATCAACCTAATACAAAATAAAATGACGCATATATTATTCTAGTCAAGCATATTGCATATATTCTTAGAAAGCGCATTGTAATTTCCACCTTTAAACAAAATACGACTTGTTTGAAAATATATTTAAGCAGGATTTTTGTAAAATCTTTATTTTAATTAATAAAAACTTTACTTATCACGTTGATGCTTTTTAATCTTTTTTCCCCTTTAATTAAGATATAAAGAATATTTTAGCGAGATTTTAGAATGTATTGAAAATTGAGATTACGCTTATCATATCAAAAAATATTTCTTTCTGGAAAATTAATAATAATGTCGAATGTGAAACAATAGTAGGTAATACTTTTTGACACCAGAGACCGATTCTTGAAATTGTAAACATAAATGATATAAAATTCAAAGTTTTAAAAATCCAAATATTCGTTTCATATAGAAACTCCTATAGCAGAATACCAGAAGAATAAAATTACCAGAAGTATTACATATTATCTTAGATAAAATTAATATATATTCAAGTATTTTACCTTTTGAATTAAATACCCAATAAATGTTATGTTTAACTAGAATTGGAGAATTGGAAGATCATAGATAGCTATTAAAGAAAATAGACAATTAGCCTTTGCAGATATTTTGTTAAATTAAATAAATATTCAGCTAAGTTTAGTTTCCTAAGACAATATCTATCATGGTTAAAGTAAGTAACTAATTTACGTCATATAATTAATTACCAGGTACGTCAGGTTGTGTATTTAAGTATCTGTGTGGAAACCGCTTTAATTAATTGACATTTAGAGCACGCAATAATCTTTATTAGCATACTTTAAACACCATTATAGGTGAAGAAATATTTAAATGACTTTAAGACTAAATTGAAGAATAAAACTACCTGAAGAGTGTGAAATTTTAATAATGAATGTTTCATTTCTAATGATATGAATTGGACTATAAAACTGATATATTAGATATTTTGTAAAATATAGATCACTGTATTTTTAATATAATTGCCGATATACTTGTGCATAGAGATTTAAATATGTTAATTATAATATATTTTAAAAAAATATATATCAAATTAAGCCAGTTGCTTTAAAATACTTTTTAAATAATAATATGATTTAATAACTGTTAGAATCGTTTACTTATATATTATTATCCTAAAAAGATTGAAACTTACTTTAATCTTTTACATGTTGGAGATACTTGGGTAAATCAAAATGCAAAAGTGTTTAAAAAAGACAGGAGATACGTATATGTTAATGAAATAATTCTCCCGTTAATTTTAAAAAACGAATCCTGTTTAAATTTCTATACGATTCCATAGAAAAAAAATGGTTAGTTGTGAGTAATGCTGACATTGAGGATGACATTAACTGACTAATAAATTTCATTTTTACTGCATTTTTTTTAAATTCTAAAGATCGCAAAGAAATTCTTTATACCGTTGAATAAGACAAGTAATGATTCTTTAAATGTATTTTGTTTAAAAACTCTATATCAATTTATTGATTTGATATTTTAAAGTAGGAATTATTTTATCTCTGTCACGTGCAGTCAGTCCCATTACGAAAGATTAATCGAATTGTACTTAAAAACATTAGAAATAGTTCAGAATTATTTTCCGGCGGATATTCCACAACGAAATTAAAACGGTGTCTATAAATACAAAAATTAAAACGGTGTCTATAAATACAAAAATTAAAACGGTGTCTATAAATACAAAAATAAAACAATAATATATGTATCAAACACAAATTTACCAGACATGTAATCGAATTACGTGCTAAAAGTAGTGTAAATATCAGAATAGAAAACGCTGTTGTATTTAGTGAAATCTTTGGTGATTTCTTCCGCTGTTAACTATTTGCAAGCAGCGAATGTGAAACAATGCATTTAATAAATTTCAAAATTTTATTTCAATGTATAATTGATAATTTTCACAAAACAATGCTTTTGGAGTTGTTAGGGGACAATCTAAAAAAAATATATTAAATATAAAAATCTATCAGAGTTTTCATTAAAAAAAATTGTTTTCACATATATTCTGCAACCCGACAGCTCAACTCCCTTGTTATAATAAATCTAAACAAGAACGAAAAATCATGCGTCAAGCATAGATTATATAGCACTTTCCAACGCTTTCAAAATAATTTTACAAATCATACCGTTTAATAAGCTAAAAGCTAACATCTAAGTAAACAATTTAGAAAACGCATAACATATTTGAAAACATAATTTCAGGAATTTCCCACATATACAATATTCGAAAAAATATCCGAATACTTTTATTCAGCCCTGTATAGGATCTATAGATTTGTATATATACTACATAGGATGATAATTTTAGTTCAGTTAGGAAACGCGTAGCACAGTTTAAAATTCTCCGTCTGGAGTTTGTCAATAAACAGAAATGTGTTCGCGAACTTTTGTGCTGCCCTGTATAGGATCTACAGAATTTATACACACCACGTAATAGACAAAAAGCAAGTTAAAATTAAAATCGCGTTCAATAACTTAAAACGCACTTCCAGGAATTATTGTTAACAGACAGTAGAGAATTCTTTTGCGTGTCCCTGTAAATGAACGATGACTGCTATACACACAATATTCCGTAGTAAGTCTCTTGTAATGCACCTTAGTGATCTATATAAATTTCAATGCGTTTAAAGTAGTGAAACATTATTTAAATAAACCGAAGACGATTTTTCTCCATAGACGTAATGTAACGGAATTATTTTTACTGTCCCTGTAAAGTAACTATAAGTGCTATGCACACCCTGTTCCATATTAAGCTTCTTCTAATGCACCTTAGTAATGTATATAAATTACAATGCGTTTAAAATAGTGAAACATTATTTAAATAAACCGCAAATGATTTTTCCCCATAGACCGCAATGTAACGGAATTCTTTTGAGTGTCCCTGTAAAAAAACTATAAGTGCTACACACTTCCGTTGAAATAGGGAACACGCTATAGATAACGACAATAACATATAAAAATTGCAGAGCAATCCGAGCATATTTACGGGAGTTAGAGCACGGCCAGACGGCCAGACGGCAGATGGCAGACGGCAGACGGCCAGACAAACCGAAGTCATAAGCACTTTTCAACTAGGTTGGAAAGTGCTAAAAAGAGATTTAAGGCACATTAACGTACCATTTAAAATGTCACTTCTTCAATAAAAATGGGAACCGTTCACAAATCAAGGATGGTGTTCGTTAGAGGTGAAAAGTTAGAGGTGTTCGTTAGAGGTGGTGTTCGTTGAAATTGAACTAAACATCCAATAGCATTAGGTAGAGATCATGTAAAGAGAAAGAGATATTTACAAAATGAATTCACAAAGCAGTTTGAAAATGATTTTTCTTCTCTATAATATGTAACATAGTTCTTCGAATGACGCTTCTGTAAGAATTCACAAATTTTTAAGCACTCTTGATCTTGCAAATTTTGATTATATTTTGTTTAAGCACAACTATATGTACTTTATCGTCCGTGCTTTTGTTTCATGCAATATCTTATAAATTTGCAATTTGAATTCGTTATAAGGTGTCCATTAACAATGTTAAATTTTCGATAAGTATAATTCAAGTAATTTTAAAAGACAGTTATGTGGTTTTTTTGTACTAAACTTGCTTTACAAAATGACATTTCTAATTGATCAATTTTGTCAAGATGAGTAGTAAAAAAGTGAAAACAAACGTAAAATTTTTGTTTGAACCCTTTAGTATTCCATATTACTACTAATCTCTGAAAGATAAAAAAAAAAAAAAAATTAAAACTACAGGGTGTTTCACAATGGACCCCTAACTTTAAAAATCAATAACCCGGCGAAATCTTCAACGGATAGTCTGTCTATGCTTATGAACTCTCTTTAGAAGGATTCTTAACGCTCTCAGCTCCATCTCTCGGTGTTATTTTTAACTATATTTTGAGATTTACGTATAAGATTCTTACGATTATTTTTAATAAACACACCACAGGTTTCATGTTTCTATCTATCACCATGTTAGGGTGGTTTTTTCATTTATTTTAAATTTTCCATATTCTCTTTATCTTATTCTATATAAGTTGTAGCCCCCCCTCTCTTTTTTAATAATTGTAATGTTTTTCATTTAATATTCTCTTTATTTTACTCCATATAAGTTTACTAGTCATAACCCACCTACTCTTCTCTGCTAATTTGTAACATTAGTTCTGTAATAATGGAGTTAAAATACCTCTTCTTTCTTTTAAATGTCAAAGCTAAAACAAATTCATTGTCTCTTTTACTTAAATTCATAATTTTTATATATTCCCTGTAAGTTAAATTCGCTTGCACGGTGGTCCTTTTATCCATGGGAATTTTTACAACACTCGGACACTTGGATAATAAAAATACTATTTCCCATGCGACGAATAATAGCTCGTATTGTCAGAGATTTTATGACACTTTTACCAGCCCAATTATTCTGTTTTCGTAAACAAACTTTCACGCTACACATAAGATCATGTGGGTGGTCCCTCAATCAACAGTTTTTTATTTCTCTTCATTGAAAGAACGGAAGCGAGGCAGGTGCACATATGCCAACATCCCTCTGGGATTGTAGTTTGACCCTCGCGGCGTGATAGCCAATGGTTTTACATAAAAATATTCGGAGGCAGTGAGTGTTTTTTCACCTGGTATAGTTTAGCGCGGGAGAATGTAAGTGGGGTAGTGTGTCTTTTAGTTTCGGGGAGGGCGTATGCCCCCCCCCTCTTTAAAAGATTTTGACTTATTCGCTTTGTTAATCGAATTTTCTGCAACGCTAGCTTCGTTGGCAGGTGCAACTATTTCACCTCCGTTTCCGATTCAGTATTCTTCGCAGATTGAGCTTCCTCCGATGATTCACTTTTCTCTTGATGGTTAGTAGCTCAGTTTTCATCCTCCGGAGTTTTGTTTGAGTGGGGAGGAGGGGGATCGATCTCTGTCGGATCGCTAGCTGAATTCGCTGGGCTTCCGTGAGTGCTGGATTCATTTTGAGTTATCGTATCAGGGTTATTCTCTTGGACGTCAGATCTTGGTATAATACAATAATAACGCCGGCGCCTGCGCTGAGCAAACTGTTCTGCATGGGGAATCGATTCTGCACATCGATAGGTGGATCGTCAATCGAATCTGGGACACTCTGTTGTTGTTGTGGGTCGTTGGACCAAATTGGTAGTCTGTTTTTAAAGGCAAAGAGGCGATCTATATGTACAACTTGGTCATTTTTGTGATTTGCAACAAGGGCGATTTTAAAATTTACCTCATTTAATTTTTCCAAGATAGTGAAGGGGCCATTAATCAACTTACTTAATTTTTTGTTGTTCCAGGTACAATTGCTGGAGTAAAAAGCCAAACCAGATCACCAACTTTTAGTTTTTTGTCAGCAGCTGTCTTTTCTCTATACTTTTCTTGATTTTCTGATACCTTTATTAAATTATTGTGCACTTCAGCGAACACCTTTTGCAGAGCTGGTATTAAAAGTTCACAAAATGAGGGGGCATCACTATAGCTAAATTGGGGGGGGGGGGGTTGAGAAGATAAATTATAGGGTAGGTTAAGGTTTCTGCCATACATAACAGCTGCTGGAGTTAGTTTGGTAGATGAGTGCACAGCCGTGCGCAGGGCCAAAAGTGCAAATTTATGTTTGGTGATGAACCTTCCTATCTCCCTACTATTCCCTAATTTTATTTTTTCTGCACAGTTTCTTACTTCAATATCTTACGAATTGTCAGGGGTACTACTTTTTGCTATCAATGTGATCTCGGTATCAACTGCATGGTTTATATGACAGTTATCTTTGCAAATATTGACAGTAGAATCATTATTATTTACATTATTACACATACATTTACAGTTAGCACAATTATACACATTAATAGGATTATTATATACAGGTAATTCATAACATTGCATACATGGGTCACTACTCTTACCTTGTTTGTTTACCTCTGTTTCCTCTAAACGCACATTACTGTTTTTGGTACAAGGAGGGGTAAGCGGGGTTTGCTTACCTAGTGTTTGCTCCGAAGACAGACGAGAAACAGTATTTGTGGCACAATCAATGATTGCACTGTATTGTTTCAAAAATAGTGTACCTAAAATGGCAGCGAATTCCTTCGCCAGCTTGCCCTGCACTACAAAAAAAACAGTTTGGCAGTGGGTGTTATGGAATTTAAAATCCATAAGGGGGTAAGGGGAGTTTTCAGTAAGGGGAACTTGTTCTCCTGTTACTGTCATAATAGGCGTATAACATTGTTGCACATTATAGTCTGTGAGCGAGTTCAAAATTACACTGCTCAAAAGATTAATTGCAGATCCTGAGTCACAGAGGGCAGTTATGTTAGTATCACCTATAAGTATATTGGCAGTTGGCAAGTTATAAGACTGCGGAGGAAAAACACTATACACAGCAGGTGGGTCGGTGGCCTTTTGGGGAATCAGTTCGACTACCTCTGATTAAGCCGATCCCCGTTTAAATTACTGTTTTCTGCCCCAGTGGGATTATTTGTTGTATTATTTGCTTGCTGACCCTCCTCATAATTTTGTACTCTGTTCCTATCATTTCTGTTGTTGTTGTAATTATTTCCTCTGTTTCCCCTGAAGTTTCCTCTCGTGTTGTAACTTCCCCGGTAACTATTATCATATCCTCCCCTGCTCCTAAAATTATGGCCTCTGCTCCTATTAAAATTATAAATATACTGGGGTCATTCTCTAGCATAATTACCGGGTTGGGAACAAAAAAAACAAGTAACATTTCTATTGAGCACTCTTTCCTGGCTCTGCACCTCTCTCTCTCTGCTTTTGTCACTTATTAGGTTATATAGTTTAGAATTTAGAGCCTCTATTTGTATTGTTAGAGTCTCTATGTCTTTACTATTGTTACTAGTTGGGTGAGTAGCTGCATAAGCTAGATTCTGTGGCAAATTTTGTTGAAACAAAAGGGGGTTTTGTTCCTCGTGTATTGTGTAAAAAGGGTTTACACTGCGGCACGCTTTTTCCTCCAGGAGAGCGAAAGTTAAAATTTGCTGTTGGGTTTTGATCTTTGGTAATGACACCCTTTCTGATTTCAGGTGTAAGGTTACTTTGTAACATAGAGTGAAGCATGGCTTCACGGCTTTTGTTGACAATTGCATCATCCACTCCATCAATAACAAGTGCCCTTGATGAGAGGTCAGATGCAGCGTCAAAAAATTCTTATACAGACATACCTGGTGTTTGTTTAAAGTTGAGGAATTTAGCAAGTGCAACATCAGGAGTAGGTGTTTGGATAAATTTGTTTCTTAAGATACTTAATAACTCCGCACTGTTTTTATCCTTGTGGGGCTTATGTAATCTGGCCGCAGTACCATTTAAGCTGTTAAGGAGGGCAAATTTTTTTCATTATCATCCCAGGTTAAAAGGGTGGAGAGACTATCCAATTTCTCTGAAAAGTCAGTAAATGAGACTGAGCTAGCCTCTCCATTAAATGGTGGTATGTTGCACAAGTTGTCAACTAACGAATTCTTTTTCTGGAGCTAAGCCATCTCCTTAGTAGCATCTTCCTTAGCCATAATAAAGTCAGATAATTACACAGAACTCAAAAAAAAAAGAAGAAGAAGAAGCAGAAAAGGGAAAAATGGGGATAATACACTCTGGTAGCACAAGAGCATTATATACAATTTTTTAAAAAACATCAAAGTTACTAGATATTTGAAAAATATATATAGAAAATTTTACTAGATAAATATTTATAAAAAATTCACAATAAGTACAAACCGATACCCAGTTGCTCCAATCATATAATGTAAACAAAATTTACAGGCATTAAACAGTTTAATTCTTGGTAACCGCAGGAAGGTTTCTACACGGCACCATTTTGTTGTTGGGTGTTTCGATAAAGTGATAAATAACCAAAAGAATGAATTTTGTTGATTTTTGAAATGAAAACAATTTACATAATTACCAGTTAAAAATTTAAACAGAGAGATGCATTAACCAAAGCAAACCAAATAAATTCTGAATAACTAAAATTAACTAAGTAAATGAATAAATTTGCAAAAAGGGTGTCAACAAGATTCTCATTTACACAATATCTCATCTGACGGATATCTGACGGATTGGAATATTGTTATGGTAATACACATGATACTCATTAAAACCTTACAGGATAAATTTTGAGTAAAAAAAATAAAAAGGGACCTGCAATCCTTTCAAGATTCGAAAGGCACACAAAAAAGGAAGTTAATAAAAATAAGGAAATATATAATTAATTAAAGTTGCAAAACATGACCATAACAATGTACGAATTCGCCAAAACCCAGATCGTGAGTGGTATAGTGGTTGATATCATTTCAATAAAAAAAAGTAAACAAAATAACTTTCTTTCAATAAGAAATTGGTGTACTTTAATTATCTTAAATTCAGCTAAAAATATTTAAGATTTAAATGCAGCTGATATTAAACTTCTTTTACTCATCTCCATTCCTTTGCTATTATTAAGAGTAGGCTAAATTTTACTTTATTCATTATATCTTTTTTTTTAAAGAAAAAGGAACTTCAGAATATTTTACAGAAACTAACCGAAAATCCTTAAAAATTAAATTAATAATTACTTTCAAAACAGAGCAGGAATTTAAATTTACTTATATTATTTTTATTGACAAAAGAAAACCACTTTGGAATCACAATTATAGTAAACTACTCTTAGTAAGACTTATTAAGTAATTAATTGCTCTGATTATTTAAATAATTAAAAAAGAACTCATTCTCTAAAAAGTAAAAATTAAGTTTAAGTAAAAAAAAATGAATTTCTACAATACGAGCAAATAGAAAAGAGACAAATTATTCACATAAATTTGAATTTATTAACTTATTAATAATTTTTTAAATGAAACAACAGTTTATCTAAACTTATAATGTAAGATAGGTTGCTTAATAACAGGTACTGTGATCATAGATACATTTGTACACATGAATTTGAATTTATTAACTTATTAATAAATTTTTAATTGAAACAACAGTTTATCTAAACTTATGATGTATGATGGGTTGCTTAATAACAGGTACTGTGATCATTGATACATTTGTACTCAATTTTTTCTTACACTGTAAAAAATAGCAACAATAAAAGATGCAGAATTAAAGAGAAGAACGTTTGTTAAAAGATTACTTACATTTTCTGCATACATGAAGATGTTGTTTGACAGACAAAAAAATAGTGACAGTTTTAATTGCCAGTTGGCAGCCTATACTACCTAAAAGAGGGGCACTATTTAATGATATTGTTGACAGTGTTGATTTTTGCAACGTAACTTCTTTTTCTCTATGAACATAGTGGGAAATAGTCGATCACACTTTTTCTTCTGCTTTCACTTTCATTACCGGTGAGACCTCAGTACAGATTACGGCAACATATTTTCAATTTGACGTCTTTAGGTTGAGATATTAACGGATACAATTGTGACATAATGTCACTAATAAGCGACGATCTTTCGATTTAATGAGTCCTGGCTTGAATATTAATAGGTGCGTATTAATCTGGATAGAGTGAACTTAAACGCCCCAACTTTCGGTGAGAATGCCATAATGAAAATGTTTCTAACCAGCGGCGGTGATACGGTTTAAAATTAACAAAAATGATTACTCCACGCTCAAATATTTAGACGTGATGAATCCAGGTTTGCACATTACCAGGGGCATACTAATCTTGATACAATGTTCTTTTAAACACCCCAATTGTCGATGAGAAATATCGATTCAAATCCAGACTATCAGTTCATCGGTCCACCGTACAGGATATACATATGTTCTCGGCTTCACATTACGAGAAAAGCGGTTTCTACTTAGAGGTACTGGTCATTTTAAACAGTCCTGCCATTTCCTCGGTCCATACTCGAATGCCTCCCAAATTCTATCGCCTCCAACAGGAAAAACTTTTAAGGGGGGGGGGGGCATACGCCTTCCCCGAAACTAAAAGACACACTACCCCACTTACAATCTCCCGCGCTAAGCTATACCAGGGGAAAAAAACACTCACTGCCTCCGAATATTTTTATGTAAAACCATTGGCTGTCACGCCGCGCGGGTCAAACTACAATCCCAGAGGGATGTTGGCATATGTGCACCTGCCTCGCTTCCGTTCTTTCCACGAAGAGAAATAAAAAACTGTTGATTGAGGGACCACCCACATGATGAGTAGCGTGAAAGTTTGTTTACGAAAACAGAATAATTGGGCTGGTAAAAGTGTCATAAAATCTCTGACAATACGAGCTATTATTCGTCGCATGGGAAATAGTATTTTTATTACCCAAGTGTCCGAGTGTTGTAAAAATTCCCATGGGTAAAAGGACCACCGTGCAAGCGAATTTAACTTACAGGGAATATATAAAAATTATGAATTTAAGTAAAAGAGACAATGAATTTGTTTTAGCTTTGACATTTAAAAGAAAGAAGAGGTATTTTAACTCCATTATTACAGAACTAATGTTACAAATTAGCAGAGAAGAGTAGGTGGGTTATGACTAGTAAACTTATATGGAATAAAATAAAGACAATATTAAATGAAAAACATTACAATTATTAAAAAAGAGAGGGGGGGCTACAACTTATATAGAATAAAATAAAGAGAATATGGAAAATTTAAAATAAATGAAAAAAACCACCCTAACAACCGTTTCCCAGGTTATTGGTTTTTAAAGTTAGGGGTCCTTTGTGAAACACCCTGTAGTTTCAGTCATTAAGTGATGCCGTGTATTTCAGTTCATTAAACTACAAGAGGACACTGATTATAGCTATTTTAATAAAAATTAAATAACTACTTTGGTGCGTCAAATTTTTAAATTTTTTATAAAAAAGTGAAATTTAATGTATAATAAATTAAAATTTTCTTAGTATAGCAAATTGCAAATAAAAATTTAAATAAATAATTTTTAAGCGATTTTAATTTTTTTGCTTTTAGTTTTTTCCTAGTTAACAAAAGTTATAGAAATACATTCTTGAAAATATTGGAGAATGTGTCAATTTCTTTGTGTTTTCATTCTCAATTATATAGCAGATTTTATGAAAATTTAAAAAGTTCGATCATTTCACTTATATAACAAACGCTATTTATAAACTTGTGTTTCACAATTTATAATATTGAAGCATACTTATGCGTGCGTTGATTATTTGTGTCATTTACATATATTGAGGCATATTTTTAAATTTGAAATTTTTCACATTTATTTCTAAAGCAGCTTTTTTGTAGTTTTGGGGATATAATTTATTATATAGGGAGATTATTATATAACTGCTTAAAAATTTTATTTACATCCGCTATATATAACACAGAGAAAATGTTTGAAAACTAAAAAAGCTTATTTGTTGCTGGTTTCCGTACCGTTGCTGTATAATGTAGCTATGAATAGAGAGGAAGAGACAGACAGTGCAGTGTCTACTAGTTGCCAGTGAAGTAACGGAAGATCTAATCACAAAATGGCGGTTGTTGTTGGTTCACTCAGTTCAAGGCCTGATAAATATCAGCCCAAACTTCCACCAGCGAAAACTAATAGAAATGTCTGCGCTATTTACGACAGAAATTCTGCTCGATTAAAACGTTTAAATAAGGCGAAATTTTTTATTCCGATTTACTGGTGGAAATTTGCCCCGGTGGTAATCGAATTCACTCATAACGACAGGAGCAGTTTTTTTTGCTATTACAATACTGTGGAATCGCAGGCATGACTATTTCTGAGGAAAACTCGTACCAGTAAAAATAAATAGATATGTTGCCTTAATTATGACATAAATTTTGCAAGAATAAAGAATTTAAATAAAGTGGAAATTTCTAGCCAAATTTACCGGTGGAAGTTTGCCACGGTGGTAATCAGGCCCTGGGTAACCGATTACACTTGAAGATTCCTCTCTAGTCAATTCCTCTTTATCTACTGTTCTATATGGCTGTATGGAACGCTTGGTAGAACATAGCATATCTAGCCGATTGTCAATTTATGCTCATACATTAATGAACATCATAGTAGGGGTCGATGTAATGACTAAGGTTACATCGCACAATTGTCGCACAATTGCAAGAACACTAATTCCACTTTAACGTTTCGGGTGATCGGGTCTCGTGATACCAAAAGACACACTGAGCGTTTTCCTTAATTTTGAACATTTCCAGTTTACCAGACACAGATATCACAACACTACAGCCATGTTACGATATCACGCAACAAAAAAACTTGATTGGTATTCTGACATTTTGATGTTAGTTTCACATGTCTATCTTATATATAGCAGATACGAAAAAATTTTGCAATCAGGGAAAGACTTATCGGACACGCTGTATATTTGAAAAAATATGTTATTTTAAGATAAAATGTAACATTTACCGTTTAATCCATGTTTAATATATGTAATAGATTAAATATAAAATATTTAATTTCCGATTGAATTATTCGTAATTCGATATTTTTTTTTATAAATGTATTAATTAATTTTCAATTTACTAGAGATATTACAAAAGACTAAAAGCTTTATGAAACTCTAAATCATTAAATCAACGATATTACAATGATTTTATTTATATGTTTAAATTCTAAGATGTAGGTGTTAGCATTTAAATTTATAATGTATATAACATATACATTAATAGCATAAGCTGACTTTGCTATTTTGTAACAGAAGAGTCTTTCGCGTGTCGAGAATGCCGAAAGATCTGCTTGTAAATTTGCTTACTCAGAGGTGGAATTCGTTTATGATGAACTGATAGCCAAGAACTCATTCACACTGCTCCATTGAACTGTTATTTACATGATAGGAATGCCAGGGTAGTAACATGATATAGGAAAAAAACTACAAGAAGAATCTCAACGATACATAAAACAACAAATGATAAAATAGCAACAACATCGTGTGATAACAAACATACTAAACAATATGCCGAACTAATGGCCAATGAACATGCCCCAACCATGTAGTGCACCAACACTGTAAGAAAATTCTGTAACCTCACTAATTATTTCCAGGAACGTTCCGTATTTTCATAAGTTTCTATCAGATTCCTGAGAAAAACCAGTTTCTTTCGCATATAGTTTCCTGAATTCAGGAATTAAGCTTTTTTTTACGTGGCAACGTCTCTGCTATTAGCTTCGCGCTCCGCCATCTTGGCTCCCTTGTACCAAAGCTTACAGCAGCCTTGAGTTAAAAAATATATTATTGAAAGAGATATCTTAGGATATGAAAACTTTCCTGAAAATGTTTTGCGGAAGTGAGGCGGTAATCTAATCATCTGCGGAAGACGAACAATGAATAAAACAGCTACCGTACTGGACACCTGGTCAAAAACCTTCCATTTTATTCAATCAACTACAAGCCGGTAGACGTACGTTCTTTTGGCTAGCGAAAATATTTTAAAATATAATTTAAACCTAATTTCATGCAATAATTAGTCAAATGGTAACTGAGTTGGCTTTGCGAGGTGTTTTATATATTTCTCCATTGTCACTCGGTCGCTTTTTAGATTTATTTCATTAATTGTTCTTGGTTCTTGGATCATAACCTTCTTACGATTCCCCAGAAAAAGAGTTGGATAACAAAAAAAGGTACGTACGTAATTTAATATAATTAAACTATTTTTAATCAGTAATTAATGGAATTTTTTTTCACAATTCTGTGGTTTTTTCCCCCTTTAATCTACAAGCTTTTAATTTCTACAATCTAAAATTAGTAAACATTACAAACTGTTTAAAAGTATTATTTTTTTTTCATGCTTCTGACTTTTAAAGTTGTTTATGTAACTGTTTGTACCAAATAAAATCCTTAAATGGGAGTGTAAAATAATAATGATAATAATAATAATAATAATAATAATAATAATTATTATTATTACTTTTATAATTTGATGCATACATTGAGAGCAAAAGAATGTAAGTGTATAAAATACTTTTTCTGTCCTATTAAAAAACACCCCGACAATCTGAAAAAAAAGAGAGTTAAACTTATATTGCAAGGATTATAATATATTTTAAAATGTACATTTACTCATATATGAAAAATATTACTATGTTTGTATATTTGAAGAATGCCTGCTTTTTAAAAGAAATTAAATTTTAATCTTCAAAAGATTAATTTTTTCGAAAAAAAAAACACGAAAGAACAACATTCTTTGAGCATTTTAAGATAACCTGTATTAAAAATTCTGTATTTAAACGAGTTATATATAAGAAAATAAATATGTTGTTCTCACTGTAAGCAGTGATTAAAAAGATACTTTACAGTGGTCTATCTCAAAAAGTTAAAAACGTACTTTTTTAAATTGGGCAGAATAGTTTTATAAAATTAGTTAATGTTTCTATCTGCAATCTTTGTGAATTTATTATACTAAGACTGAACCTAAATTTGTGTATATTTTAGCAAAATTTCTGTTTAAAAATAAAGTTAAACAGGTTGCATATTTTTTTTTCGGATTTTATCTATGTTTTTTTTTCTGTGTTTGGAATTATAAAAAAAAAAAATGGTCCAATTTAAGACACACATATAATCTCTGAATCCATAAACTAATTTTTAATGTATTTCATGAATTTTCAAAATATTTAACTTAAAAAAGAAAACATTATATAATTTTTAGATGAAACAACATATATTTATCTTAAAAACAAGTTTATTTTTAACATCAAACTATATTTTGTAAGAAAAAATTTAAATACAATGACATTAAAAAAATTACAGATTTTGATGTTATAATTAAACAAATATGTTTATAAGATAAATATAAAAATTTTAAAAATACGTTTTATGTTAAATATTTTAAAATATTCTTAAGACCCACAAAAATTACTTTGCAAAACTTTTAAGCTAATTAAATTGTGAGCTACATATCAACAAAAATCACATTGTTGTATCAGAAACATCCCTGAAATATACAGGCTGTTTCCTTATATTTTCAAGTACTATTACTGGCTTTCTGCGGGACTTTTCTAAATTCTTAAAGAATGTTCTTGGTTTTTATCAGGAAAATGACAGGAAGTGAACATAACTAAATTGTTTTTGGAAGATTGCTGATTTATTCCAGGAAGGTTACTGGATTTTACTGGGAAGATTTTAGTATGTTCATGCTTTTTTCCAGGAAGGTTACCGACTTAAATCTGGAACCTTTCTGAAGAATTGAGAAACCTTACCACTATAATTCCAGGAAAGTTACTGACTTTTAATATTAACATTTCTGAATTCTTATAAAAGTTTTCTATTTTTTGCCAGAAATGTTACTGGTAGAAATTAGGCACATTAGCTGCCCATTATTTTCCAGGAACGTTCCTGAATTTTTTTTTTACAGTGAAGCTATATTAGAAATAAATAGACTGATCGCCAAGGGCGAATTCACATAAACAGTTTACTTAAACAAGGAAACCAAGCAAATAAAGTGATCACAGCCTCAAAATAAGGACTGATAAAACTACAGATCACTCCCAGACTAAAACCCAGCGAAATATTGCAATATGACAACTTTAACTGTGACAAAAAACCTGCGAAAAATCGCAGAAGGAAAACCACCACTATGACAAAAATTCAAAGACCAGTATCAAGACCATAATAAAGTTACAACAAAAATTAATCCAAGATAGATTCATAACAACCAAACTCGAAAGAGTATGAAATTAAGGATTCTCTAAGCGAGAAATCAAAAGAGCATCTCCCACGACAAACTAATATGACATCAACATCAATAGAGACAAAACATAAAAAAGAAGGACAACACCTATGCAGAGAAATCGCCACTGGGTGTTTAATCATCATGAGTTTAGTGTGCCGTAGAAACGTAACCGTGTAATCGAGTGTGCTTATATATATATATATATGGCAGCATATAAGGTGGCAGCGTTGGACCAGTTGGCAGAGCATATCGAGACTTGCCGCCAATTAAAAATCATCCATGTGCGCTAATAGCACCCGGTGCATTTAAACTTCATCATGGGTGCTAAATTCTCCAATTTCCGTATGAATTACACCTCTGGAGATACCTAGTCAGGTGAAGGTGTCGTCACCTGATCAATGTTCTAAATTACGAGACCTACTAGCGTAGCGATGGCCATGAAATTAAACAAGCAAACCCACTTTAAGTAACCGGCCAACATAGAACCAATAAAAATACAACAGAGCTGCTACTGAGACGGCATAAGCGCTAATGCATCAGACTACCGCATTGTGGAGATCAGGCAATTTCGTCCCGTTTCCAGGCACTCAAACCCGTAAAACTGGGTAATAGCCCGGTAGGTACGGGTCTGCTCAGCTGTTGGAAAAAAAGAAAGAAATACTTTTGTTTCTACCTTCGTGTTGTTACCTTCATGGGTACAAATTCCTCCAAGTCCCGTATGAATTATACCTCTGGAGGTACCTAATTAGGTGAAGGTCTCTTCACATGAACAAGGTTCGAAATATTGTTCATTGTATCTCAAAATCAGAAGAGCAAATATTATTTTTATTCATGATACGCAAAATATTCTTCCATTTAGCAAACTTTCTTATAATTATTAGACTATTTTTATATTTCACCGCTTTTTTTATCTTCATAAAGCAACATTTTAAATTGCATTTTGAAGTAGGTTTTCAAAATAACTTGGATAAGTTTGATATAGACATTGCTGTTTTATTAATTTGTTTTTCGAGAGATCATTTATAGTTTAAATACGGCCAAAATTATTTGTAATAAATTTATTGAAATCCTTTTAATAGCTGTTGAAAAATATTTACATCGATGTCAGTAGCTTATATGTGATTTCCGAACATTGATTGTCCGTAAAATATTTATTATTATCATTAAATGGTTAATTTAAATCTGAATGATTCTGAAATAAATTTTTAAAAACGCTGTATAATTGGGAGGTTATTATAATTCAAAAATGTTATATCTATATTGTATTTTTACTCGTCTTTTGTAAAAACCTGATCAAGTGTTAACGTATATTTATATTTTGTCAGCTCAGGTACGAAAACACAATGTACGAAATGAAAATTCTATTTTTTTTCTACTTGTTTCAATTTTTTTTACTTATCTTATAACACTATACAAAATCAATACGTAAACACATATTTCTACTTCCTAAAAACATAAAATAGTCCATTCGAATTACAACCCCATTTACGGAAAGACATGATTTCGCAATTTCGGAGAAGAATTTTAGCATAGAAGTATCGGCTAAGTCTTTCTTTTTATTTCATTCAAATGTTCGAAAAAAAAGAATAGATTTATTTTCTATATATTTTAGTGTGAGAGTGTATGCGCGTTCTGGTATAAGTTATAAATTTTTGCAGCATTAAAAATCATACTGATTTCATTATTTAAATTGTCATCTGGAACTTATTTTTTTTACATATAAAAAGTAATAATTTTTATGTTAAGGACAATAATTCGCACTTAACTCCGGTTTAAAATAATAATAATAATAATAATTAGTAACTTAACACAGTACATAATTGTTGCTTTAAACGAACTTTTAAAAATTCAGCGATAAAATTTATGATTTTAACATAAAAAGTATCGGAAGTAATCTGTTGCTCTCTCTATTTATAGGCATTTTGTAATATTCATTTTAAAGTTAGCAATCATGTGCCCATAAATGTATTTTCCAAGCATTAATAAATAAAATGTAACTGATCAATGTTAAAAGTTATATTCTAAAATCATTCTTTAATTGATGAAATATTATGTATTTCATTTTAATTATTTTAAGAATTTTAATAAATAATACACAATTAAAACTTTTTCAAGGAAACTCACCACTAATTTACAAATCTAATAATTTTTGCTTTACACTACAATATATCGCTTACCACTAAATTTGTTATACCATCATCAGCATTCCCATTTTATATAATTCGTTTTTCATTTGTGATGTATAAACATATCGTAAAGTATCACTTCAAACTGCAGTTATTATTTATAAACTTGAAATATTTTTAAATATGCTCAATAATAAAAAAAAATGGCAGCTAAATAAAATATTCCACACAGAAAATTGTCAAATAAGGAAGAAAGAGACCAATTTAAGGAAATGTAGATGTTATCCTGTTTTCCCAAATTGAATTTTTTTTATTCTTAAACGAGGTAATTTTTCTCCACTGTTGTTACAAATTTCATCCCATTTTCTAATCTTTTGTTACACTACGTATTCGACGTTTAAATTGTTTCAATCAAACTATATTTTATCAAATTTTTTTGTTCAGAATAATAAAATTTAAAAACCTAGAATTATTTTTCTATAGAGGAAAAAACACGGCATACGCAAACATTAAACTAACTTCAATTCTGTCGCGGTAATTTTCATGGAAAAATATCATTATATAATCTGACAAACATAAATTTTGACACAAAACTTTTGTAATCTAAAGATAAAGAAAGAATTAAAGGCAGAGGGGATAATTATAAGTAATATAACAGATATGATAGCATAAAAACTATTGTACAAATAAAAAGGTATTTTTTTAAATTTGCGTGCACAGTAAAATATGGACTTATAACTATATTGACTGGTAGATGATTCAATTTTATCTGTCCTGTTGTTCCCCTATTCGACGAACGACGTAAATCAAAATGGCATATTTAGGTTATTACTTCAAACACTTAAATTTAAGGAAACATAACTTATATGATAAAACTTATTAAAAAAATGTGTGAAAATATTTTTTCCCGTTGAATATATTTCATTTAATCGCGAGAATGTCCGCTCTGATTTTCTCTTTTTCCATCAAAACACAAAAAATTAAAAATTGTAAGATAAAAATTACCAAAAATCCTTTAGTCAAACCGCATTATGGTAAACTCCCAAGAATATGCCGTACTCTGGTGCATACCACTTTTTTGTATTGGAAACGGAAATTTATAGTACACTTGTTTCCTTTCATATCATAACTGAAAACCTTATTTCCATTGCTATTCTTCCGGGCTGTTCACTTGAAAGCAGGGCATGATTTTACTAAATTACAAAAATTTATTTATAACAGTATACATTTGAGTGAGTAGATTTGAAATGCAGGTGATCAACAATGCGTTAATTTTATGAAAGTCTGTGAGGAGGAAAACCTTTTCCCAAAACTTACTAAAATAATTTACATAATTTGGCTCAAAATTACCTCACCATCCGTTCTGCAAAGACCTAAGACGATCACTTTACCAAACAATATCACTATAAAATGGAATACCGTGGATTACGACGTTTCTCTTTATTTGAAAACTGGTGAAAGCTTATAGCCGATGACTCTATCAAACCTTCTTGTCGCAAATTCCACTCGAAGTTAACACGTGAGATAACTCATGTACTCGATGACAGGATGTGTTCAAATTCATTTCCTTCCTCACTAGTATAGCTACATCACAACCACAATTACCTAATTAACATAACATTTCAAAAATAACCGCGATAGTCAGTTTCTCGGAGTACTTTGTGAAGCTTACACTGTTAAAAATTTGCAGCAAACTGTCCAGTCATTCGACCGTTTTTAAAAGAAACGGTTACATAACTGTAATTTAACGCTATTCTGACCATAATATGCGTAAGAATATGGTCAGAATACAATTTAACTACGGTTATGTAACTGTTATCTGTAAAAACGGTCGAATGACTGGACAGTTTGCTGCAAATTTTTAACAGTGTATGGCACTCTTATACGCGTTCTGAAGCTTATACACTATATTGCCATAGGTGACCGGTCACTTGCGATTTTAGACGTTTTGTTAACTATCTAGAAAAATACATGAGGAATTAACCTGAAACTGCAGGTGTGTAAACAGTATAGTATAGGTTATACATTTCCGCGAAGATTTTTTCACGAAACCCCATAGGGGAATGTCAAGAAATTGAAAAAGAACGAATATCATTTAAGCAAATCTCTTAAGCAAAAAAATGAGGGGTTGTATCAAATATCTGTTGATTAGTGCCAAGATAGCGTACACAATATTGCTCGTGCTACTATATTTGGATACAATGCCACATATTTTTGCTTCCTGTTGGGAATAACGGATTTCGAGCTTATTCTATCGACGATAATATTCAGAATTTTCAAGCTAAGATTTTGAGACTTTCACAAAATTTGCTCTATATACATAGCTAATAAATTATGTGTATTATATTGTGATTGCGTTTGCGCATGCGCAGTGAACCATGTTTTAGTAAACCTGCTCATTTTTCATCCAATTTTTATTATTTTTTAATTCTGATTGCAGAGTGTTATGTACAATGTTATTTGTCTTATTTTCTGAAAAGAACTTTGTTTTATATTATGAGGTCTGCAAATTATAAGCAAAAAACTAGGCAAATTTTAGGACTGTTTTTATAAAAACCCTAATTTCTCTACGAGTATACATGCTATCCTCATAAAAATCAACACAGTATATTACAATAAGCCACTTATTAATAATCTCGAGTTTGAGCGCCTTCGCTACATTAGTTTTTACAGGGTTATCCAAAAGATATTCGTTCTTTATCAATTGGTTGACAGCCCCCTATGGGGTATCGTGAAAAAATCTTCGCGGAAATATATAACTTATAGTATACTGTTTACACACCTGCAGTTTCAGGTCAATTCCTCGTGTATTTTTCTAGATAGTTAACAAAACGTCTAAAATCGCAAGTGACCAGTCACTTTTGGCAATATAGTGTAGAAAAGAGAGAAAAGATCGGATTCACGTACAAATGTTAGAATTCAGGGCACAATGATCACACGCAAAACCTCAAAATCCCTTTGTAAACTATTACCATTATAAAACAGTTGTTAGGCATTCTGCTACAACTTAAGATCAAATTTGTTCAAAAGAGGAAAATTTTTTCATATAAAAGAAATATCACTTCAAATCAGAGGAGTTTTCCAGCAACTTGCTGACAGTACTTTTTTACCTTTTTAACGAAAATTTTTTCTAGAGTGTATTTTATTTCATTGATAAAACGTTCAATATATATATATATACCCTCAAATTATTAAAGAATCAGACATATTCGTTTTAGATAATTTAAAGAAAAAAATGTTTTCTTTTTACTTCCCTCTCTTTGTCTCTAGCTGCTTTTTCGGAATTAAGTGGTTGCTTTAAAACGTCTCTTTTGTGACGGAAAAAAATACTTTGTATGATAATAAATAAAGTCGGGGCGTAAATTTAAAATTTTATTTGGTTTTTTAACAAAATTTTCAGATTAATTATCATTTTCATTCCTTGGTTCATTTTCGCATCATAATGATCAAGTTTTTTTTTTTTTTTTTTTTTTTTTTTTAGATAATAATGATATATTTTTTTATTGTTAAAATAGATACAACATTTAAAATGCAAGAGTAAATAATAATTTTTAATAAGTCGATATTTACTATTTATTTCTGTCCTCGATTTGGTGCAGTGAGAAAATACAAAATAAGTCCAAAGTGAAAACTATAAACAGCCAAATATGGTATTAAACTGGTCTCTCTTTTATTTTATCACTGCGACTGTTTATTCTTCCAATCTTTCATCTTACTGGACTTTCATTCGAGCTGCGATAAGGTTCAATTGTATAACATTTTTGAAGCTTATTTTGTTTTGTAGGCTTATGGCTAAGATGTTTAACTTTTGTTTTGCTGCACTGTAGTGTCTCGTATTCAAGCGTGTCATTGAAAATTTTGAAGATTATTTATTGTTACTATTTTTTCGTCATTTATGAGGTAAGTTTTTAAGATGTTGTTCAAAAAGTTATAGAAGTACTTGTTGTGTTTATAAAGTCACAGTTGAGAGAGATGATGTTTCCAGGATTGAAAAAACTGAACAACGAAAAATTGACTACAGGCTAAATTCTACGGTGAAAAAAAGAGTATGTCTACACTTAAATTCAACCTAGTAAAGAAGATATTGTAAAAAATATATCGCATTGGATAATATTTATTGTTATCATTTTTTTCCCAAATATGATAAATCATTTGGATTTTTATATTTTTTCGTGATTCTAAGTGATTTTGCGATTCGTCTATTCTATTACTTACCCATCATACGTAGTATAGGGTAAGTCTTGTAATCGTTTTGAAAATCGAAATTTTTTTTTGACGGATTTACACGTTTCAGACACTGGAGATTCCAAAAAACATATTTTTAGAAAAAAAAAATTTGCTGTCCGTCTGTGTGTCTGTGTGTCTGTGTGTGTCTGTGTCTGTAAACGCTCTATCTCCCGAACAAATTGAGATAGAGACTTGCAATTTGGTATGTACTTAGTATGTAATAATGGGAAGAAGCCTATTTCATTTCAATAACCTCGATTAACCGGAACATTTTTTTTTCGGACTCTCGAAATATTCGTTCTGATGAAAGGTATATAAAAATTTTCGAAATTGTTTATTTTAAGTAGTAAATAAAAAAACAATAAAAAAACATAAATTTTGCATAAAACATGAAGTCGATCGGATAATGAGTTGCCGAGATATTTGTAATCCTATTTCCACACTCTTCGATTTTTCATGACCCTGTATTTCATCCAAATTTCACTTCAAAGATATATTTTAATTGGAAATTTGACGCTTAATCAGATGTAATAAACCGCTAGTTAATAGGAGTATTATTTTTGGAGTTATAAGGAAAAACCTCTTTCAAGCAATTCAGTAATCGAGCCTTTTTATGACGTCATCAAGCCACGATTTTATTTGAATTGCAATGCATTTTATAAGTAGTTTACACATTTTCATTTTAATATTTTACATTATACATATACATGATGGGTAAGTATTACGGTGGCCCCCAACGACTAGTTTTTAATCATAATAGGCATAATTTAACATATTTAAAATGAAATTAAGCATGCCGAGAAAATACAACAACAGTGCCATGTATGTCGCGACAGTTTCAATAAATGTAAATATACATAAAAAATACAGATATAGTGTTTTTTGAGATATTTAAATAGGTTTAAGTGTTGCGCGCGATAAAAAAAAGTTTAAATCACTGGTTTAGAGACAATCTCAAGATTTATTTGTTCTCTCAATTCCATAAGATAGTTTTCTTTTAATTACGGATGATGAAAATTCAGAAACATCCACTTACAAAAATATTTCTCGTCGATGTGTGTGAATTTCTTTAAGGATGTTCTTAAATCTATACTAGCTACTCTTTGACACATTTTTTAATTTATTTTTGTTCACAAACATATCAAATTGACAGCTGCTATTATTAAGCAACTATGTAATCAAACAGTTATTTCCCTGTTTCTGTAAAAGCAGATAATTTTTCAGAAATTACTGTGAAATTTGGCGTTTTGAACCGAATTTACGGAATCGACAGTACAGGAAAGAAAATAATTGCTTCTCCGTGGCAACAGCTGCTTATAAATCAGGAGGTAATTAATTTATCGTAAAGTAAAAAAAAAAAATGTTCGATTACAAATCCCTCCCTTCAATAATAAAGCTTGAAGTATCATTATTTTATTTAACATAAATTCAGAAAACATGTCAGAAAGTTTCGCGATTTTGAGAGGTGGAAAATATATTTTGAGAACTGCTTTATTTAAGAGAGATCAAATTTTTTTTTAAGAATGTTTCTCTATAATTTACAAAGAAACATAAGTTCAATTTCCTTCAAGCATATCAGAATTTGGTTTTAACACTACAAAATTAATTTTCAAGACCCGGCGATGTAAGTATGAGGTGAGGCAAGACGATTGTTGTCTTATTTTGTAACTTTCCAACGTAGTTTAAAAGTGTTTGTGACTTCGGTTTGACTGCCAACTGGTAGTTCGTCCGTGCTCTAACTCGCGTAAATATACTCGGATTGCCCTGAAAATTCTGTATGTTATTGTTGTTTATTATAGCATGTTTCCTACTGAAAAGGAAGTGTGTAGCGTTTATAGTTTTTTTACAGGGACATCCAAAAGTATTCTGTGACATTATAGTCAATGAGAAATAATCGTTTCAGGTGCGTCTTGATGATGCTGCGTCATGTTGAATATGATAAAATTGATGTATAATTATTAAGCGCATTAAAACATGCTTTCTGAAGAATATGGTGTGTAAAGAATTTATTGTTCATAGACAGGGTCAAACAAAAGAATTCTGTTACAAATTGTTCTACAGCGAAAAATCGTTTTCAGTGTAATTTAATGATGTTTCAATATTTCAAACATAATGAAAATTATATGCATTACTGAGGTGTTCTATAAATTGCTTGCTTAAAAGTATGGTGTGCATTGCGTTCATCTTTCATTTAGAGAGACCCACAAAACATATCTGCTACAGTATACTTGCGATAATTACAGTCTATATGTGATAAGTGCGTTTTCAACTTTAGTTCACGTTTTAATGCTTAACTAAATTTTTTTATGGTAGTGAATTGCTTACGAGTAGTTTTCAATTGTGTTGCGCATTTTCCTGTTGAACTGTATTTTGTAGACTAATATAAGTTTGTGGAATATAAATAAGTTCATAGACAGGGATACGCAAAGAAAAAGATACATTGTCGTTTATGGTTGGTAATTGCTAGAAGTGAGTTTAGGGTTGCCTAATGCATTTTTTACTTTTTATCTTAATATGTGGTGTGTACAACTGTCTTTAGATAATATACAGAGCTGTGCGAAAGATTTTGAGTGCATTATCAACGATTGGCGAAAACTAAAAAAATGGGACTTTTCCAACTGAACTAAATTTATTATGCTATGTAGTATATAATGAAATATATAGACCATATGCAGGTCTGCACAAGATAATTCGACTGCTTTTTTGACAATGGAAAGTAATTTTGAAAATTGTATTTTTCAGTGTGTTACATGATTCCTAAACTGTTCATTTACATATCTTCTTTCACCTTATTTAACATTGAAGTTTCGTTATATTTTTTTGGATGTGTTGGAAAGCCTTTATTAGCTATGCTTGACGCATGATTTTTCATTTTTGTTTTATATTACTTCAGAAATATTTCGTTAAATGTAGCATTGTGGAAGAAACTATAGTGTTAAAAAACATGTTATCCACTTAAGAGGAAATGTGATATATTGTACAATTTTAAATCTGACGAGATTTACATTACATATATTTCATGTTATGCGCCATTCATATGTTAAGCAGACATTTTGGAGTACATAATTTACGACAAATTGATCTGTGAAGTTGTGAAAAAAGTATCTCCCAGAATAGTTTTTTGTATGGATATTTGGCCAAACGCACTGCAGTTAGCTATAGGTAATGCAGTTTTGCATTTAGAACACGTTGTTGACAATGAACAAAGACATGCTAAGCATTTGTTGTAAGTATGTTAAACATCAATTTGAAGACAAGTTAGGTATTGAATTAAATAAATATACTAAAACATTTATTTGAATTTGAATGCTAACACATCTCTTTCAAAAGAATATTTGTAATAAAATATTTTATTTAGCAATGGACAACCGCATCCTTTAGATTATCTGCAGTTTTCATAATGACGCCTTTGGGATAATAGAATCCATTAACAGGTCTTCTGAAGTGATTTTTTTTTTGCTAACCGTATATTTGTATTGCACTTTACAGTTTTATGTAAATAGATAGGTTTTTATGACTATCGAAAAATTTTATTAATTCATAAATTCATTCAAAGTATTGTCTTATATCACAAGTCAGGGTTCTGTGTAACTGACTAAATCTTTGAAACGATGTTATATAAGTAACATGCAAAAAATACAAACCAGACAAAATATAATTTTTTTTAAATAGTTCAATGATAAATATTTACAAAATTACTGGAACAATTTGGAATCACAATCAATGACATACAGCGTTTTTCTTTTGTTGCTAAATGACCGTGTTTTTAATAACATTTTAAGCATATATTTATATAGTCTATATACAATGTCTATAGCTAAGGATTAAAATGATGTGTCGTATTAGCATAATTTTGCTTTAAAAACAAAAGAATTACCAAAAAGTTTAAGATATATCTTTTAACGGTTTCCAACCTAGTTAAAAAGTGTTTATGAATTCGGTTTGTCTGTCAGCCGTCTGTCCGTGCTGTAACTCGAGTAAATATAGTCGGATCAATATGCAATTGATATATGTTAATGATGTTTACTATGGCATGTTCGGTATTGAAAATCAAGTATGTATCGTTTATATTTCATTTACAGTTACACTCAAAATAATTCCGTTACATTACGGTCGAAGCGGAAAAATCGTTTGCGGTGTATTTTATTGATGCTATACTATATTTCAAACATATTTAAATTGATATATATCACTACAGTGCACAAAAAGAGGATTACTATAGATTGTGGTATACATCGTTCATTTACAGGGATACACAAAAGAATACGGCTACAGTACAGTTTAAGAAGAATGATTAATGGAAGTGCGTCTTAAGTTCTGATATCTGCTTTTAAATTAAAGTTTTTTCCTATTACTTGATATGCACAAATGCTGTAGATAATATACAAGGCAGACAAAATGGTCTCGATTACATTTCCGTTTATTAACGGAAATTGCTGAAGGTACTTGCAACTGCGCAATGCGTTTCCTAACTGAACTTAATTATAGCATAATCTGGAGTAGATACACAAATCTATATATCATATACAGTGATATACAAAAGTACTTTTCCTTCCATTGACGATAATTTCTGGCATTGGGTTTTCAAATGTGTTATAAGTTTTCCAAATTGTTCAGTTAGACCGCATATTTCACCATATTAAAAGAGGAAATTTTATTAAAGCATTCTGGAAGTGTTGGAAAGTGTCTCATAATCTATGCTTGACGCAAGTTTTTTCGTTCTTTTTTCTATATTTATTATGTTACGCAATTAATTTCAGTTTCAGTTTTATATGTAACTAAACTAAATTCATTGTAAATTACGGCACATGATTAAAAACACATTTTACTTTTTTAATACATAGGACGAATAAAATATGAATTTTTATTAAAGTTCACATATTTAATATTTTAGCAAGTCAAATTTTGTTATTATCTTTTAATCATTCGTTTTGAAGTTAAAAATGCATTTTAAAAATATATATTATGTACACCAGAACATATTTTGGATTTTGTTATTGTTTTTGTTTATTTGTTTCTCCAAAGTATAAAGAGGTGAAAAATATGCTACTTTCATAAAATCTTGTGAAAGCAAAACATCTGAAACACTCAAAATTTTAATTTTAAAAGGTAATGATTTAATTACCAAACTTAAATTCATTAAAATTACAAGCATGTCTTGAAGATGCTAATAAAAATTATCCATAAAATCAAACAAAATACAACGCACAAAAACGCATACAGCAATAAAAAAATGCGCACGGAATCCTTGTGCTTTTCTTCACGATCATCTTCCAAGGATACTAATTAATGATAACTTCAGTTCTCAACGATTTTAGCTTGTTTGTCTTAGTTCAGAACTTATAATGAGAGCATTAATAAGAGTACTAATAAGAAAATTTGTTAATAAGCTACTGTATATTCCATGGCCACTCAGGAGAAACTTAAACATTTCGGATAAAATTTGGTAAGATATCTTTAAGAAAACGAAAAATGCACAGAAATAAAAATTGTAAAACTTGAGCTAAGTTGGGTTGTTTAAAAGTTTATTTTTAAAAAAATCTTAAGGAATCTAGAATTTATTCATTTTAATGGTTTAGGGTATTTTAATTTCTCTGAAGGATAAAAATCAAAATGAATTTCTGGGTTAAATTAGTCACGAGAAAAATACGTTGAGTGGTTACTTCTTTTAAAAATATGTATCTATACATTTATAAAATACCTGAAAGCATTTACATTGATTTTTAAAATTGGGGTATGGAAAGAAAATTTGTTTTAGATGCAATTTGTAATAAATTTTAGATGGCAAGTTAGATAATTGTTTAGTTTATAAAAAAATACATTTCTAAACATTAAAACATTTTCAAAGAATAGCAAAATAGACCCACTTAGTTTTTTTTTTGCAATAAATAAAATTATAATATTTCATAAATTATAAAAATTTCAAAGAAAACAACCACAGAAACATAGATATTTTTTAGAACGCTATTTCATATGACAAGCTTTACTATACACTATATTTATCTATCTATCTATCTATATATCTATATATAAATATATGTATATATATATATATATATATATATATATATATATATATATATATGTAATTGTAACAACATGTTGTGACTGTTGAAATCTAATTTAACATATATTACATTAATCGCAACGTGTATTAAAAATAATATTTAAGTTTACTTGCTTCTAAACACTGCTAAATACATTAAAAAATTACTGATATCGCAACCTGTTAAAAGATTTATCTCGACCAATGAATAGCATTAAAATGGCAAAAATAAAGAATTTACATGTGAATCAAAAACGTGCAAGGAGACAAATTTAAAATTGCTCAGGAATTACATCACATTGCTTATTAATGAACAGTTTGCTTAAGTTTTTACTCGTAAAAAGTAAATTATATACTCGTAAAACGTAAATCATATACTCGTAAAACATAAATTATATACTCGTAAAACGTAAATTATATACTTGTAAAGCGTGATTATTACTGTATATTAGATTATAAAAATATTGATAGTATTTGTTTTCCACTAAACTTCCATTAAACATATTGGTAAATTACATTAAATAATCAAACAAAATGTGCAAGCAAAATGTTTTATGTGTGTTACAGTACAAAAATATGAGCATTTTTAAGTTCATTAACGTCAAAAAATAATTATTGATGCGTTTTCAATAAAAATTAAATTTAAATTTAAAACATAATAGCAATAACTTCGCATGATTAAAAATCTTCGCTATAAAAGTTTAGTTTGGGTTATGTAAGAATTAACTATTTTATTTAACTGGTGTTGAGTTGTATTCTAAACTCCAAACAAGTTCATTATCTCATAAATAGTGAAGAAATATTTAAACGAAAATTTACTTCTCGAGAATTTTGAAACCTTCTGTGGCGTGATATGTATTCCGAGAACACAATACATAATAGAATTACTCTAGGGAAAGATATAAATTATAAATTCCTGTATTGTAATTTAATATATATACTATATTATGTAATTCTTTGAACATAAAATACTGTGAGAAGTCGTTAAAAGTTATCAACAATTACCTTAAAGTAATAAACGATTGTATTCTTCATTTAGACTCATTTATGAAAGTGCGAACACATAAATACAATCTTGTAAAAACATAATATAAAAACTACTTCTGAGATCAAATCTAGCAAACAAATATTATTAACAGAACAAATACAATGTAAATACACTTATGACAAAAATGTATTCCTTTATTTCCAATTAACCAAATTTATTATTGCTCATGAGCGTACTAAGGTAGCATTACTTATTAGATATTTAATTGCTTTTGTTTTACAAGTAACAGTTTTTAGTCGTTAAGCGTATACAGTAAAGGATGTTATACATTACTTAATGTTCACAACCACCAAACACTAACAATTGTTAAACTGAAAGAAAAAAAAAATTAAATTAAATAAAATAAAAATCTTATCAAACTCATTCGTTAACCCATTTCCGTCTATTTATACCATAAATGCGCTAATTTCAGAAATTTCATTATTATTCAGAAATTCTGATTCCATACTGGAAATTCCAAAAGAAGAATTTCTACTTTATGTAATCGCAAACCGTCTATCATTAAATAAAACAAAAATTACTATTAAGAATTTCTGGCATGAAATTGGAATTTTTGAATAAAAATGATGTTCCTAACATGCACGCTTCGGATGTAAATGTTTTAATACCTTGAATTCTTTCTATGTATTCTTAGAAAGAATATTGAATATCAACTGTAAATATAATACCAGTTAATAAAAAAAACCTACTAAGAAATTTAAAAAAGATCAATTCTCTGTATAAAGTAAATTACAATATTGTTTAAACTATATACAAAATGTTTGAAAGTTTTAATTTTTTTGAAATATATTGATGAAGAAATATATATATGGAAATATATGACGATCATTAATTTAATTTTACACGAGAATCAGTTAATGATTTCTTACTAATAAAACTAGAATACTTCAATTCAGAAAATGAATTTGGAATTTGTGAAATATTCCAGTTCCAATACTTCCTTATTTTACGCATAATTATTTATAAACAAAGTTTGTTTAACTAATTTTTGTTGAATGTTATTAAACAACCTGTAACTATTTCATTCTCTTATAATGTGAAAAACAAAATTTCACCGTACATTTATATCCCGATAAACTTTATCGCTTAACTGAAACAATAATTATCTCAAGTAGTATAAATAATGTTATTACTCTAAGATAACATATAAAATATGATTCACTTCATTATATTTTAATATATATTTACTTTTCAGCAGTAAATGAGCATTGAGAGTCCCTTAAATGTTATCAACTATTCTCTTATCGGTAATATAAGAATGTTTTCTTCGTAAACACATGACATTAAGGACCTGTAACATCCTATAAACTGCGAACACTTAAACATAGTCAATTGGTAGAAACAGAAACAAAGTATCCTCTTGAGAGTTTTAACCTAATATTACCAGCATGTCAAAAGTAATGCAATTATACTTAGAACAAAAAAGCTTTCTTTCATTTGCTATTAAACAAATTACACATAGCATAAGAGTAAATTTCTAAAACATTAAGTTTATGGAACATCAAAAAAGAATTATTCATTACACGCATAAAGTATGTTATATATGGCTGGTAGAAAACAAATATCTTACAAAATTAAACAAGTAAAATTATTGTTTCACTTAGAATTAAATTAAGAAGCCTCTCAGATTAAATGTTGATGAGTTGGATAAATTTCGACTAGTCATGGGATGTGAAGTAAAATAATAACATTTAATACTTTATTACATTTTATCAAAGTAGTACGAAGCACAAATCAATACTTTATGGAATGAGATAAAGAAGAAGTAATTCGTGTAGAGCGGGAAATTCGGAGATATGTCATTATAATTTATATAATGACATTATTCGAAAATATTTACTTGACACATTTTCGATAGAGTTCACTATCGAACGACACCGCGATAAGTGACTTTGTGCTTCGCAGTTGCTCGTGCATCTGAAGAAACTTCGTAAGTGATCTTGAGTTTTCCTGCATCCAAGGACATTTCGTAGTTTGAACGTTTTGTGTCTTCCTTTCTCTTGTTAACTGTCAAAGTGACTGTTTTATGGAAATTTTCAGTTGAGAGCACAGAGCTCGTGTGTGTTGGATTGCGATCGCTGTCAAGGTGTAACCAAGAGGTTTTAATGTTTTTAATTAAATGTTTACAGCTCACATTTTAGATTGTGTGTTTAATCAGTACAATTTTATTCAGTTAAAGAGAACCAGACGAGTAAAGTAAACAGACATCAATAAAGAATATTATTAATAAATGCTAAAAAATATGACTATTTAACAAACAACTAATGTTTTCATTAAAAATCTTTAATGTTAAATTTATACCACACATAAATTAGTCGTTTTATGAATAATTTATTTATCAAGAACGGGTTTTTTAGCCGCATCAAGTGAAACACACACACACACACATATATATATATTAATATGTCCTACTAAATCAAACTCTTTTAAACCTGAATTGTTTTTATTAAATTCGTGTAGCTTTACATGCAACTAATGCACAAAAGATTAAAGATATAGTCCCAATTTTAATGTACTATATTAAAAATCTAATTTGCTAAATAGCATCGTTTTTAACTAGAAGTGTTGAGCACAGTTTATATATTCAGTGAACGTTTAATTAAATTATATTATTTAATATATTTTTTTAATTTTTTCACTGTAGTATGAAGGACAAATCAATACTTTATGAAATCTGTAAAAAAACGCAATTAGAGTATAGTAAGGTATTCTAGATATGTCATTATAATTTGCATAGTCAGGCTTATCAATAAAGGGTTAAATTATCTGCGGCAATAAAGGCTTAAATTACCAGGGTTTGTACTGAAATGTGCCTTTTATCTATTTCTTTAAAAATTACCTATACACTATGTTATTTTTCTTTAGTAAAACATGTATACTTAACATCCAAACTGACCCAAGTTATTCGTTGGTTATTTAGATTATTAAGCTTTCGAGTTTATTGGGAAGTATTGTATCAATCCTGCTTATATTCAATGTTTTCTGTTTTCTTAAATTAATCTTAAAGCACTAAACAACATTAATTTTTTCCCCAATAATAGCGTTTACATTTATTTGGATATCCTAAAAGATTTTATTTTAATTATAGAAAACAAACTGAAAACTGCAAATCGAAAATTGAAAATTTTAGCTATTGATAAATTATATGTTAAAAAAAAGAACTTTAAAAATTATATCATTGAAAGGAACCATTTTACTAATACAAAACGTTCCGAAATTAGACTTTTAAATTCCAGATCATTCATTAAATATTCATCGAATAACAATTTTCAGGGATTTATTTACTTACTTGTTTTATTTAATCTATGTTTATCTTTATGTACAAAAATAATATCTTAATTATTATACTTAGAAAACTTAATAGTAATTAAATAAAACTAAATCATATTGAAAAAGTCCTTCCGGCCTGTACCGGGAGGAAGAGGTAGCTTTCGTATATCTGTGTTTTAAAATTTTAGCTAATATTACTCGAAAACAGCAAGCTAAAATGCAAAGAAACTGGTTACAGAAGATTCGTTAATACTGAATTTGAATAAGAAATTCGCCAAATTATTGAGCTATAACCAAGTTGGCTTCCTTTATAAAGACTTATTTTGGTCGTCAAATTTAGCGATATTTCGCCAAATGGCGCCAAGTTTGGCGAGAATTTGGCGCTAACGAATATGGATGTATGCGCATGATTCGGAAAATGATTACAACAATGAAAGATAATAATTTGCGAGAAATCGCGTTCACTAAAACTCATAAATTAATCGATGTTTTTTTGTAATTTGCTGTCATGTTTCAAAATGTCAACCACCCTAGAATTTCAAACTGCTCTATCTCAGCCATTTTTTAAGATAGACGCAAAACAAGAAATACTCCGGTATCATTGTATCAAGGCCTAACACTTAATCAAAAAATATATTTGAATTTTTAACTTTTTTATATGTTTATTTTAGTTTTAAATATTTTAGTGGCCGCCATTTTGAAACAAGATGGCGGACCAAGCTGGCCAACTAACTCGGTCGAGGCATTGGTGAGCTTAATACACACAATTAATTTCATCCAAATTGATTTATAAATGCGAGTGTTATCCTATCACATAAGTCATATATATATATATATATATGTAGATCGGTGATACGTAAAAAGTTAATCTAATGGATTAATTGAACAACTAGACTTCAAAATAACAAAAACAAGAACTTTAATGCCATTCTAGGAAATCAATTCCACAACGCTTCGTTGGTTATTTCTTCAAAATATCTTACACTTCTCACATAAAACATACAATATTCTTATTGCCACATAGTCCAATTAGGCCTAGCAGTTCCCTAATTGACTCTTTCACACTTCAACGCTTATTCGATGATAAAATTTATAAGACTGGCTCTTTGCCAAATCTCGCGATCCAAAATATTTATACCTCTTGCGTTTGAATCATGGATGATAGTAATAGTACTAAAGTGTCAGTTAATATGACGATCACGACGTCATAAACAATTGAAGTATTAACACTGAAATCCTACAAATCTGTCATCCTGACGTGATGGCGTCTCGACATCAGTATCTTGATTTGTGATGTTTTTTCATGCCTAACAGTTATTTTTTTCAGATTTTTATTTCTTTCTCGATATTGCTCTCTGTCTCTAGGATCGGCATATCTAATATCTCTGTAATTTCTTTCCGGACATTGCTCTCTATCTTTAGAAACTACGTACCTGTTGCTTCTAGAATGATAAGAATTTGAATAAGCATCTCGTTCACTATTAGCTCCTTTAAATCCATAATGAGAATTATTCTTATGTGATGGTTGTGAATATTTTTGTTCATTATAACTAGCCTTGTATGATCGATGGCCACCATAATTATAATTATTTTGACCATGATAGTGACCATGATAGCCTCTATTCATGTATCTAGGGGGAAAATTTGGATTATACCTTGCTTTTGATTTAGGTAAAGTATTTTCTGTTATGTCTTGAGGTTTCAAAGAATCTTTAGTCTCCACGTTTTCAGGAATCTCATATTCATTTTGGTAAGACTTCTCGGAACTCTGTTTTCCATATCTATATTTATTGTAATTTCCATGGTTAAATGATTGTTCAAAATATCTCTGGCCATATCTATTATTGCTTCTTTTATCAAATGGTCTGTTAAAATTTCTGTTATTTCCCTTATGATCAAAATTCCTATTGCGATGTTTCACACAGTCTTTTCTAGCATGTGCAGGACTACTACTTTCATAATTTTCTTCTGGAGATGGATAGTCAACATTCCATTCATCGGATAATTCTGTATCTTTTGTCTTATTCGGCTTATATGGATTTATTAATTTTCTTATTTTCTCTCTGTTTGCTAAATTTGTAATATGAGTCAAATTCACCCCGTCATTTACGCAGTCTATTTTAACCACATCTTCCCAACCTCGATTATCGTTGTTTATACTTGCTTCATCAATTTTCGTCGGTACTTCGTTAATTTTAATGTATCCTACTCGAACTTTGTTGCCGTTTATTATTCTAACACCATATTCCGTTACTTTTAACGTCATGCCTTCTACTGATTTTCTACCTATTATTAAATCGCAGTCCGTCTCTTGTACCACGTAAAATTTATCCTGGATTTCTGCATCGTCTACGTAGACTTTATGCCAGAAAAAACCTGTTGGCTTAATTTCATTTCCACCTATGCCTGATATAGATATATTGTAGCTGGTTAGTTTTGGCGCGTTTATTGCAGTATGATATCTTGAATTGGCGATTGAAATATCGCTTCCTGTATCGATTATCACGTTTGTTTTTATTCCGCGAATATCTAAGATTCTTCCTTTTTTACCATTTAACATGCCCATATTAACTATTTTTCTTTGCGTGTTTTGGATCTCATCTTGGTATTTTGTTTCTCGCCAATTTTGATTATGTTGCGGGTAAAAATTTGAATATTCTTGTTCTGTATTATTCGCCATGGCGAATTTTGCACTCACGTGACCAGGTTTGCCCCACTTAAAACAGATTATATGCGACTCTTTGCTTTCGTGACCTACATAATGCCTATTATTACTTGGCGTCTTTTCGAATTAGCGTAGTCAGCCACTCTCGATCTTCTGTCATCAAAATCGCTGCTTGTATCCTTAACTGATTGTTTATTGTAAACCCTTCGTGCTGTTTCCTAATTATTTAATTTATTAACTAATTCATCAATTTTCTTTATAACTAGTAATTCCTCTATGAAATGTGTCTTTGTTTCCGTAGGTAAATTATGCCTGATTTGATTAAAAACAATTAATTCCGCTAAATCTTCAAAGTTATTTACTTGAAGACCTTCAATCCATTGTAGAAAATACACCTTTATCTCATAAGCGAAATCGCGCCAATTCCTTTTTAGATGAGAAAAATTTCAGCCTAAACTCTTCTGGTGATAGTTTGTAGCGTTTTAGTAGAATATTTTTTATGTAATCATAATCGTGAATTTCAGGTTCGTTTTCCCTCGTAATTATATTGATCACATCTAACGGCATTAGATTAATTAAATAATTTACACATTCTTTTTTATCAATGCCCGTTTGCGCCATTTGCCTTTCGTACATAGCTAAATATAAGCTAATATCATTTGAACTTTCATATTTAGTTAATAATCTAAGCAATTCAAATTGCTGACCTGGATGTGTCCTTGGGTTTTCCTCAATGTGTTCTCTTGAATTTTCTCGTATCTTCATTTTCTTAATTTCAAAATCTTGCTCCAATTCTATTTCCATTTTCTCTCTTCCATTTCCATTTTCAATATCTTTTCTTCAATCTCTGCTTGTAATTTCTTCTCTTCCAGTTCTGCTTGTAATTCCTTCTCTTCCAGTTTTGCTTGTAATTTCTTCTCTATCTCTTCTCTTTCTTCTTCTGTTTTCTCTTTTCTAGCTGCTATCACTACTTCCAATCGATCTTTTATAAATTCTTCTTCGTAACAATCCCAACTCTTGATCAACTTTATTAGGACGGGTATTGTCGGTTTTTCTGGTGCTTCAATAACGCATTCTTCGCAGAGGTTTATTAGATCAATTCTCTTAGCTTTATTTAGAGTTCCCATGTTTATCTTTCACAATTTGTACTTGAAGTAATACGATTACGGTTTCATCTTAAGAAATCGTAACACAACTTTTGATACTGGCGTCTTATTTTTAATTATTCCGGCATCCGAGCCCCCAAAAATGTAGATAGGTGATACGTAAAAAGTTAATTTACTGAATTAATTGAACAACTAGACTTCAAAATAACAAAAACAAGAGCCATTCTAGGAAATCAATTCCACAACGCTTCGTTGGTTATTTCTTCAAAATATCTTACACTTCTCACATAAAACATACAATATTCTTATTGCGACATAGTCCAATTAGGCCTAGCAGTTCCCTAATTGACTCTATCACACTTCAACGCTTCTTTGATGATAAAATTTATAAGACTGGCTCTTTGCCAAATCTCGCGATCCAAAATATTTATACCTCGTGCGTTTGAATCATGGATGATAGTAATAGTACTAAAGTGTCAGTTAATAAGACGATCATGACGTCATAAAGGAATTGAAGTATTAACACTGAAATCCTATATATATATATATATACTAGCAAGCTACGCCCGCTGCGCTGGTCGGTTTCTACAAATGAAACTTGAATCAAACGAAATATATCGTTTAATTTGACCTTGTATTTGAAAGCAATCTGTATATTTACCTGAAATATCCTTCCACATTACCGAAAAGTGACGTAATTGCGCTATTATATTTTCTAATGTGCAGTCAAATTTTTAGCTATTAAGGACCAACTCTTTTATTTGGTCATTTAGATTTAAGGTTTGCTAAAGAATGATAAAACTATATGCAATATACTAAAACCATCACTAACATTTGTCGAACTAACAATGCAAACAAATTAACTAACAAAATCCGTTCAGTAGTTTTTATAAAGGCTAATCTTTGATAATCGGGTTCATCTGATTATAGAACTTTTCCACATAATTCTAAAACTGACAGAACGATATAAAATATACTAAAACCATCCTTATAAATTATCTACTTAACAATGCAAGTTGCAAAAAATACACCCAGTAAAAACTTTCAAAAAAGCTAATCTTTCGGAATCGGGTTCACCTGACTATATAACCTTCACACATAACTGTTTGACTAAGCAACGTAGAACAATATGTAGTACATTAAAATCATTCCTGAAATAGCATCTAAATAACAATACAATTCTCATCAAAATCCGTCCAGTAGAACTTTTTCAGAAGGCAAATCTTTCATAATCGGAATCAAATATTGTAAAGGCTAATATTCGATTAAAAAAATGGTCACCCGATTTTCGAATTTTCCCCTATAATTCTAGAACTAAGCAACGTAGAATGATATGTTATATAATAAAACTTTCCCTAGAAAATTATCTAACAGTGTAGGTTCCATCGAAATCCATTCGGCAAAATCTTTTAAAAAGGCTAATATTTCATAATCGGATTGGTCTGTTTATAGAACTTCCCAGAATAATTCTATAACTAAGCTACGTAGAACGATATGTTATACAATAAAACCTTCCCTGAAAAATTATCTTACAGTTTAAGTTCTACGAAAATTCCTTCAGCAGAACTCGAGTTATAAGCAGCCGGAACGAAATTTTATACATGTAGAAGTAAATAGAAGTATATTGCCATTAATATAGTTTGCATTTTAATTTAAAAAAAGGTACTTTTCGGTTAGCCGGGCGCCAGTGATATATGTATATATATATTCATATATATAAGTGTATATATATGTATGTATATACATGTATTTGTGTAGATATATGCATGTATATACATGCATTTGTGTATATATATATATGTGTATATATATACATGTATATATATATATATATCACTGGCGCCCGGCTAACCGAAAAGTACAAAAAAATACTGCAAAAATGCAGTCGTACACTTAACAAAAAAAACACCTTTTGGCTTAAAATCTCTCATCAAAACTGTTTTTCTTTTTTTTCTTTTCTTTCTTTTTTTAAAATAAAATTAGTAACAGTATTTTCTTTTATTTTTCCAGATATATAGTCATTTCAATTCTTTCTGCAACAAAACAAGACACCTTTTGGCTTAAAATCGAATTGCTTGGGATCAAAAGTAAAATCAAAATCGCCAAAAACAAAAGATACATCGCCAAATATTGTTTCAATATAGAAATCTTGCCCTTGTATAATTGTTTAAACATTACGAACATTCCCAATCATGTTTAAATTAAATATTTTCGTTTTATAATATTCTCTCATCAAAACTCTTTTTTTTCTTTCTCTTTCTTTTTTCTTTCTTCCTTTTTTTTTTTTTTTAAATAAAATTAGTAACAGTTTTTTTTTCTTTTTTCGACATGTATAGCCTTTTCATTTCTTTCTGCAACAGTAATGATCGCCAAAAAATTAGCAATGGCAACCTTTTCGGCCAAAATAACAGAACTTTCTATCATAATTCTATAACTAATATACGTAGAACGTTGTGTTATACACTAAAATCTTCCCTGAAAAATTATCTATCCAACAGTGCAAGTTCCGTCAAATTCCGTTCGGCAGAACTCGAGTTATAAAGGAACGGAACGAAATTTTCGTTTGTGTTTTATATATATAGTAGATATATAAATCAACATTTGAACGGAGGGTGGATTTGGGGTGTGGGGGTCATGATCAGTGAAAAAATATAAAAATTTTCCGGAATTGCTTTCCTCCGAATGGCTGCAATAGGTAGCTTTATACTTTTTTGTATTGAAAGCTATCTAAAATACTGACTTTGAAAAAGTAACGAGAAATAGAACTTTAAATTTCAATAACTAATAAAAATATGCTGCAACTACTTGATAGCCATTTTAAGTATGGTTAAAAATATGAAAATATTTAACGTTTTGAAGAACATGAAAATTTTAAAACATACCAATAATTTCAAGTGAAATTTGAAACCTTTACATGTGGAAATGAAAGGGGCATGGAGATGAAACAAAGACAGCAATATTTTTTTCAACGTGGGATTCCAAATATATTATTTTCTTTTCTCTTATATATACCTAATATAAATTAAAAGTAGGGTATTTAAAATTTGTTTGCATTTTTAGAATGACAAAATGGATTCTTTTAACATTTAAAACAATAAATGATAAGCTTTATTTATATATAAAAATTTCATTTGCTTACAATATGATTTTAACATAAAGTGGCAACAGAAAATATGTAACCACCCAATCATACCTCCTTCCCCATTACCCCTTTCTACTTTATAACTTACAAAAGGAGGATGAAAAAACATTATTATTATTTTAAAATAAATTTCTTATCCGAGATTTAAAATCCTGTCTTTAAACTCTGACTACGGTGCAAATTTACACAGTTTTCACAGTTTTTAATTTACCGGTATTGAAATATTTATATCGAAGTATATATTATGTGACGTCAAATTTTCGAGACACATATTTAAAGCAATTCACTTCGATCATTGTTACTATGTAAATAATAAAAAACTATACTTTCAAGTGGTATTCGTTATTTTTTTAATTTATATTTTATTTCAAATATCAATCCACAAATCTATTTATTAATAAAAAAAGAATGCTGTTACTAATTTATTTTAATTCTCCATATTGTTTCATATACTACAATTCCTAATTTATTTCCGGGTACATAATTAATTAACTACTGCAGTGGAAATATAAATCGTTTATGTATATCTACATAAGATTTTATCTGTTTCCATTAGTTAATTGAAAACATAATTTCGAATTTGATCTTATCTACTACATAGTTAATTGTTTTAATTAACTGTTTTGTTATTGTGCATCTAAAGCTTTTTAAATCAACATTGCAGTTAATATGATACAAAATTAAAGTTCAGACACTAGTAGATAATTCTGAGATGAAATATATTACTTATTATAGTTTTCTACTCCATATTTGATAAAAGTATGAAAAAAAGAAGAATGTTTGTTATTAATATTCCAACAGAATAATCTATAATATACTGTGTGCGTTGCTGATTTAAAGATTTTTGTGTGAAGTTTAATTACATAATGTGTTAAGAAATTTAATTGAAATATTTAATGGAAAGTCACCATACATGTTTAAAAAGTTTAGAGAATAATTTTCTTAACATGTAACACATTTCTGTAACAGATGTTTTCTTTAAAAATAACACAGTTTATTAAAGTATATCTAGTAAGCATACTTACGTGATATTTCTCGTAAAGTGTTGGTTTATTTGTTGTCTGCCATATCGAATAAGAAACAGAACCTCATTAGAAAAATGCTGATGAGAGTCCATTAATTCTGATTTCTGAAATATTTTCACAATGAAACGTTACGTAATAATAAAAAAAATAACTCATAATTTCAATTAAAATATTGAACTTCAAATCTTGAATTTTAAATGTACCACAGATAAATTTTATAAATGCCTTAGTTAAGCTGAAGAATTTGTTTTATAGCCGCATCAAATGAAAATCCAAACACACATATATTACAGGTTGTTTCAGAAAGGGCTCCCCAACTATAAAATTACGTAACTGCGAAACAGTGTTAGACAGAAAGGTGAAACAAGTGGTATGTTGGACAGACAGGACGGAAATTTGTTATATTCCGGTTTGCAGAAATAGTTCCAATATTGGCTAATAGGCGGCAGCAGTAGCACATGAAGTTCTAAATAGCTTTAAATAGCAGTAAGAACTACAGAAAGTTCCTTTGTGAGTCTGTTTCATTGCTGGCACGTGTAAGAGAGTTGTGTCGAATTAGTTATTATATGGAAATTGAAGAACATCATATCGTATTCCTTGGATCAACTTGTTTTTATTGTACTGGAATACCACTGATTAGGTCGTAGTCCGACGATGACAAAGCGAAGGTTAAAAAAAATAATGTTAAAAAAGGTCCAGGCCAGAAAACATTTCGTAATTCATTCAACAAGATTGAACGGATAGGCAGTGTCGCAGATGATTTAGACAGAAATGTGGGATGCAGCCGATCAATCATGACACCTAAAATATGCAAGCTGTAGAAGAAATTATTAAACGTAGTCCCAGAAAAAATCATCAGGCGATTCGCGGCTGAAGCGGGATTCTCAACCACCACTCACTACGCACAGAATAATGCAAAAAGACCTGAAGGAGTTTCCCTGTAAAATGCAGTGACATCAAGCAATCACAAATATAACTCTGCGACAAAAGAGAAGACTTCCGAAATGAGTTACTCCAGATGATTGATGAGAGTAAAATTGACGTCGGCTGCGTATCGTTCACCGATGAGGCCCATTTTCATTGAGAGGGATTTGTGAATAAACAAAACTGGCGAATATGGTGCACTGAAAACCCGTTTGTGTGTCTTGCAAAGCCACTGCACTTGAAGTTTGGGCTGGACTGTCCGGTAAAGCGATCATTGGGCCCTTTTAAACAAGGGAACTCATTCCAATATAATGAAATTTTACAGCACTTTGTTGCCACATGTCAAGCTCTAGAGGATACAGCAGAGGATTAATGGTTTATGAAGGATGAGGCCCGACCATACCGTACTACTTCTGTGTTTGAGTTCATTGAGGACTACATCAGTGACCAAGTTATTGCTCGCAATTTTTCCCGAGTGACATATTTTGATATGGATTGGCCTACAGGTTCTCCGGATCTCAATCCATGTGACTTCCTCTTGTGGGGCTACTTGAAAGACACTGTTTACTCTAAGAATCCTGCAGCGTTGGAAAAACTTGAACAATTTATCTGTTTGGCATGTGCATCTGTTTCAGTAGAGACATTGCTAACGAATGACTTCGAACTTTACCCTTTGGTTGCGTCATGTTATTGATACAAAAAGTGACCAAACCGAAACCTTTGTAATGTGATTTGACCTCTGTTCATGAAGCACAATTTCAGACACTATTTTAAAGACACTGCTCTGTGACTGCAGTGCCCTCTGATGTCCAATATTAGAATTATTTCTGCAAACAGGTGTATAACAAATTCCAGACCTGTTTGTCCCACATACCACATGTTTCACCTATGTGTTTCATTGTTTTGCAGTTTTGTCATTTCAAAGCTGGGGAGTATTTTCTAAAACACACTGTATATACATAGATACATACATATATACGCACACAACAAGTCAAAGTAAAGAATATCATACTGTGGGAAAAAATAAAGGATAAACAGTTGAAGAGGGTTTTGAAAAATAGCTTAGTTAATCTGAATGGAATTCATACTTTTTGTGATTTAATCCAGGAGATATTTAAACTAACTTTTTTGAGGATACAGCTGACTGTTTATTGATGTGAAAACGAGTATTTAAAGGAAATTTTAGAATATAATATAATGAAGCTGATAGTTTTGATAGTCTCGCTGAAAAAAAGAATATTTTAAGACGGATATAAGGCAGCAGGCAGAATATGGTAAGACGTGTAATGCTGATTTGGCTAGTTGATATGACATCTCGTTACCACAAATTCCTGAATAGCTTTGTATCCAGTTGAAAAAGAAAGATTTATTAAGATTTTCTGAATGTGTTCATTTTCGAACAGCTTGCACAATTCATCTGTGAGGCATGTGCAACCGTTTCAGTAGAGACGCTGCAACTAGTGACTTCTAAATTAACCCTTCGGTTGCGTCATGTTACTACTAAGAAAGGCGACCATTTAGAAATCACTTTAATGGGAGTTGACCTCTGTTCACGAAGTAAACTTTCAGACACTGTTTCAAAGACACTTTTCTGTGACTTCAGTGCTCCCTGGCGTCCAATTTTGGAACTATTTCTGAAAACCAGATAATAACAAATTTCAGAACTGTCTCTCAAACATACCACTTGTTTTACCTTTCTGTCTCTCACTGTTTCGCAGTTTTTTCATTTCAAAGTTGGTAAGACCTTTTTGAAAATCCCTATATATATGGTACAATCTCTCGTCGGTATTATTTTGCGGCTTTCTAGTTATCTCACAAAACCTTCCCACTTTTGTTCTCCATAATAAAACGAATGCATCATGATATGCCAAACATTTCGAAGTATCATTTCCATATTCAGATACGGGAACCAGTAAAGAGTTTTAACGTTAAAATTAACGAATATTCACCAACAGAATATTAACCGAGTGGCAGTTGCCTTTGTTGAAACAGGGCAATGGATCGATATTCAAAAGGTGTTTTCTCGAAATGAACTCAGAGTCAATATCCATGTAAGAAATATATTTATTATCTCAATCGCAGTTCAAAAAAATCAGAGCATTTACACAACTGAGAGTGCTCAATATGGTGAAATAGAAAAAGGCCAATTGAAAGAACCGTTATGAACTAGCAATATAAATTTCCCACAAAAACTGCGTTGCAATTGGCAAAATTTATCCTAAGCTTAAAGATGAATTAAATTATTGTAAACCTGTACAAAACAGTCATTTAGTTATGAAATAATAATTAAATTTTTATCGAAATTGTCATAAACAATTTAATTGATTGAATTCTGACATATATTATCAACATAAATCTGTAATGTTTGATTCTCAAGGAATTGCGTAAAACGTGAAATGTGAGAGATGAATTTATATTCGATCATTAAGAAAGTGTCAAGACATGTTTATAACTTCTTTATATTATGGTCTTTTAAAAAATAATGTATAATAATTTAAGTTAGCGTTGCATAACATAAATGCAGTCGTGACCGTTAAGTAGAAAATTAGATAAATAACAAAATTATTAATTTGAGTTATACAGCGCCGTTTGACAGTTCTCAATCAGAAATGAATTGCTGAAGTTAAGAAAACTTAAACAAGTCATTACAGAATTAAAAATATCGCGACGCAATACATCTCTTGAAATTAAGATAGAAATGAAAGTCCATAGATTGAATTTTAATATAATTTTTTGACTTTTGAATTTATCATGCAGTTATGATGAAAAGAATCTAATAAATAGTAAAACAAACGGTTTATTTACAATAAAAGGAAAAATGATTTAGCTTAAACATTAAATTATGAAGATGATTTTCTTTTATTTACATAAAATTTAAGAGGTATATAATTTAAAATTCCTCTAAATTAAAAAGATATGATTTGTATCACAATATATATAAACAAAAGTTTTTTCTTTTTTCTAAAAATATGCTTATATTTGGCCGCCGAATATTCGGTGTTCGGGTATTTAGCCAAATAACTATTCGTCGCATCCCTAGTATCAATACCAGAATTCGGATATGGAAAATTAGCTATATTTTGCGGGTTCACAAATTTAATGGTACGAACAAGTGAGGATATTGTGTCAGGTTTGGAATCATCTCGACTGCTCAGGGATATACCAGTTGCACGTATGAGCCAAGGTCTTAATTTTGAATATTGGCCTACATATTTTTAAACTCTGCTGAAAAATACTCTGAACTCCACAAGTAATGATTTTTACATTTCGGGTTTAAATCTCATATATATGTTTAAGTTTCTTTAACTCCTATGTTGATATAAATGCAAAGTAGAATGCTTGCAATATTTTTCCAATAAATGATTAAAATTATTTGAAATCTTTTTAGTACAACTTTATAATTGAAATGTTACTGAAAAGAAAACTTTTCTTCTCTAAAAATATATTTGTAAATATATTCTTCTGGTATTTTAAGTTAATGCAATTTATTTACGGTTCCATTAACCTACCAATATGCATTATTTAACATGTTTTTCTTATTTTTGACGTAAAGCTGAAAGAAATATTCAGCATACTTGTATACATAAACAGTGAGGTGCATGTTAAATAGCCACTATTAATATTTTCTCAAATATTTATCTTAAATACTTGTGATTAAACAGCATTTCTATTAAAACAATTAACTTCTTTTTTATAATTGATTATCGTGACGAAAGTGATCTTTTACAGAATTATATTTTTACAAAAGCGATTCATATAATATTAAATTTACATGCACGCAGCATCTTGTAAATGAACTGCTCAAAATTGTTTGAAATCTTTTGATTAATTTAATCTAAGATGTTATATTTTTCATAAAAACTTACTTCCTAAAAATATTTTTCACAATTTTTAAACATTTTAATATTTTAAAGTAGTTCAATATTTAATAAGTTGCAATAACATGTAAAAATCCCGGAATTATATATTTTTATTATATATTCTCTGTCTACTATTCCAACTAAACAATAACGCTGTTAAACAATTAACTTCTCTTTGGAAAGGTGTTGACATACAAGTCAATTAATATACAAGTAAAATTTTGTAAATGTATTACTTAAATTTACTTGAAATTCGTTTCCCCACTTTAAGCTCTATTGGTGCGCTTTTGCAGAAAAAGAATTCCCATCTATCAAAATATTTTCTAAAATTTGAGTACTTTTAATTCAGTTCGTATATTTGAAATTTTTATTAACTGACATTCTACTACTTATTTTAAAACTTTTCAACAACTTTGCCAATTTATTGCAATAGTTAACTTATGTTTGTATAAGTGTTGTTATATTATACTATTAAAATACACGTAATATATTCTGAAAGCACTTTTCATAATTATTTGAAATATATAATTTTTTTTAAACATTTGTCTTCCAAGAAAATTTTTTGAAAAATTAAAAAATATATATATCAGATATATTTTAAATAATTATTGTAAAGACGGTCAAAGTTTTTGAATTGCGATAACGAAAAGTAATTTTAAATAAGCAGTGTAGACTTTTATTAATTTGCCATACGACTTATGTACATATATTGTACATAGATTAATGGTGAGTTTAAAATCAATTAAATATATTATTTTTTAAATAGTGAATTATTTTTTTAATCTTAATTTAATTTAAAATTTATTAAGATTCATGAAGAACATGTTTTACATTCTTTGTATAAAACATAGGAGTTTTCTGCAAAGTATTCGATACAGTGCACGCTTATAAATGTCTTATTTGATGCAAAATAATAAAAAACGTTGTAAAAACTGATTGGAGTAGTGTTCTTGATTATGCAATATCACATAATAGCAGAACCAATCGGCTTTCCACTGTTAAATGTGGGAGCCTGACGGGTGAAATAAATAAGTATGCAATAATATGGCGATCATGATAATGAAGCGCTGTGCATTCGCGCCCATAAATCGCTTAAAAGGCAATGGAAAAAGACATTACTTTGACGCAATCTAAAATCTCCCATCATTATAATGAGAATGAGGTTTTCTTTTGCATAGATAACGAAAAATAAATACATGATTTCCATGATAATATGGAAAATAAATTTAAAAAATTCATCTAAATGGGATAGTATTTAGTGATTTTCTATTTCGTATGACTTGAAAATAAAAATTTTATTTTTATACAAAGGCCTCCATGACTATACATTAATTTTATCAGAAACTTTCATTTTCATTCAGAATGATTAAATACACAATGATTACATAAAAAGTATGTAATTTTCTAGACGCTTTCAGTCGTGACGTAAGCATTGAAGTTTTATTTGAAAAGAGATAGGACTGACTGTAAAAAAGATTTCGATGTTTCGTTCACTCTATGATTCATTCTCTCTATTTTTCATTCACGAATATTAAAATCGAAAAAGAAAAAATGGTACCACTGCATCTAATGTATTAAAACCCTTAACTAAAAGGTATAATTGTAAGATCTAGCTGTAGTATACAAACGAAATAGGAAATGAAACATAACAACTGTTTATTTAGAGTCAGTATGACGTCACACGCAATGCGTACCATACAAAGTAACGCGATATTTAGTAAATTAATATTTTTCTGATCTTGATATGAGAATAAAACCTAACACTGTAATCTGAACTTACCAAAACTGCATGTATACCTGTAGCGGTAATATGAATTAATGATGTATCATAAGAATCATCGATTCGTTTCGGCACAGGACAACATGCTACTAAAGTGGTTAATGCGCATGCTTTGGCCAAAAAAAGCTGGTAGGCCCGGAAGTGTTGATGCATATCCAAATATATCGATTTCACGCTGATCTTAAAATTTTACCTTTCTGTTTTAATATATATTATCAAAAACCCGCAAATAATAAAAACATTAAAAATAATTAAACATATTATAAATATTTTTGGTCAACCTTATAAAACATATTATAAATAACCTTATAAAACATATTATAAATATTTTTGGTCAACTTTACTTTTTTAAACAGTAATGTTATCCTTAATAATCGATCTTCTAGTATTTATTCTTCCCTTTTCAATGAGCTCATTTTCCCAGCATTCCTAGTACTTTACTTAAAATTTTGCTAATACCCTGTTTGCTACCAGCTAAGTAATTGTTAACACTATTCACAACTATATTTAATATTGTACCGGGGATGCAATGACATTGGTCACAGGCTCCTCGGATAAAATTTCTCCGAAGTCTTTTATTTATTTTATCTTTAAAGGAATTTTAAAGACGTGTCTACAGAGAAATGAGATAGCCAAGATTTATGGTTTAAAAACTTTTTGTTTGTAAAAAAGAAATCCAATACTCATCTTGCGCTGAATTGAGTCAGACGTTTCCTCTACGCATCATTATTTGAAGTATAATGAGTTTGTTGACATGAATAAATGCATACATGAATAGAAAATATATAGAAAAAAGGGTAATGCAAAATTCTTATTTTAAGAAAATGCGACTAAGTTTAAAAAAAAGAATTTCTTTTGTAAACTTTGTATCTAATGTGAATTTTATTACTGAGATAACATATATTTAAACACCACAACACATGATTAACTTGTAAATCATTACTTTCTTTGAGATTTTCACGAGAAGAATTTTCACAATTCTTAATAAACATAAATTGATATTTATTTAAATCATGAAATAAATTAAAAAAAGAGGGTTGGAATAACAAAAATAATTAATTTTGTATGGCATGACTCATTTTATATACTATTAAATTTGATTTAACAAACAAAATTCTATTTATGTTTGCGGTTAATATCGATAACTCTAAAGATAATCATGAGAAACGGCAATTTTTCGAGGGACGCAGAAATATCCAAATACCCAATGACCGACATTCAATATCTACGGCTGGACTGCGATAAAAAAAAAAGCAAAATACCACCATTTAATAGCTAAACATGTATGCAACACATCGTTCTGATTATTTTACAGCAATGCCTTATCTTTTGCTTAAATATATTTTGGAATTTATGCATTTCTACATGAAGTCTATTTTTAGATCATGAGAAACGGCAATTTTTCGAGTGACGCAGAAATACCCAAATACCCACTGACCGACACTCTATATCTACGGCAAGACGGCAATCAAAAGAATCGTAAAAATGCACCATTTAATATCTAAAAATGTATGTAACATATCGTTCTTATTATTTTACAGCAAAGTCTTAGTTTCCGTTTAAGTATATCTTAGATTTTATGCATTTCTACATGAATTATATTTTTAGATCAGGTATTCCCTTTTTAAGAATATTTATTCAAATACTTAGAGATAAGAACGTTGTAAAATAGTGTCTAAGATTGTACTAGTAGTGGCTTTTACATCCAGATGAGGAGAAAAGTCCACTATGTTTTCGATAACAATTCAAGATTAATAAAAACTTAAAATAATTTCCCTATTTAGTGTAAAGTAGATTCTTCAACGATATTTTTGATTCTTTGACCTAAATTGGAAATTAAAAAGTACGATGGTAAACTATCCAAGGATTAAAACTGCTAGTGCAAAAAATAGTTTTAAGGATTATGTGAGGAGAAAAGACAAAATTCCATATAAAACATGCACTATTTTCGGTAAAACTAAGAAGGAAATGTTTATAAGAATTAACAAAGATTGAAATATCACAGAATAAAAACACAGAGACAAACAAAATAAAATGTTGTTAGAACAACTGGTAAATTAAAAAGAACCATGATAATTGCATATAGTGAAAGAAAAAAATATTGGTAGAGTAGGAGAATAGAAAGAGATAGCCAAAATATTTTGTGTTAACGATATTATTAAGATATTAATAGAGATAAACAATTCTAAAACAAAAATGAAACTTAAAAAAAAAAAAAAAAGTAATGTAAGTGGGAAAAATAATAAAGGATACTAAGGAAAATTTATTAATTACTGTTATAGAAAAATATACAAAATTAAAAGAAAAAATCGAAGGTTGACTGCAAGGTATTAAAATGAATGAATTAATATATATATATATACTAGGGGGCCTACCCCCTGCGAGCTACACTCGCCAAACCCCCGCTCAGACTTCGAGGCCTCTAAAAACATGACAGCGTGCTTTGTTTTAAAAATATTGTAAATCTGTAATTGGGTTGCCATGCTTTTAACGTTTTAATGGGGCATTTTTTGATTATCATGGCCTCATACACAGCTGTTGCGACAACTGACGTCTGTTTTCGGGATTGATAAGTAAAATCAATTACAACTTGAAAACCAGCTTGTATAAAATGGTTAGGTTTAAATTGTGGCTACCTCTCGGACTTTTATAATAACGATCTGTATTCTATTCTTCCTTTGCGTTTAAGGATGAGAAAAATTCCATCTGCTTGTGAATAATATTAAGAACCACGGTATTGAAAAGTACTATGTTATAGACATTTTCAGTAATAGGTTTTAATTTTCTCTCTATTTTAGTGCACCATCATGCATATTTTCATGTTATTTTAAATATGTAAATTATTTATTTTAATTAATATGTACATACGAATTTTCTTATAATTATTTATCATACAAAATTAATTAAATATTTTGTGCATGCATGCCTGAATTTATTCGGCATCAATTGATGACATATTTAAACACATTTGTTATCCGCGATAATTTTACACCATGTTATGTCACTTGAATATTGTCCATAAGAAAATCGGGTACTTTTCCAGTATAGGATCCTTTTCTTTTAGGTGTGGCGTAATTCGAGCTTCGAAAAGGGATAGATTCGTTAATATACATAGATTTGTTGCCAAAAGTTATGAAAACAAACCCAATAAACTTTTGGTGCTTTTCTATTATAGGGGTCTTGACGCTTTTGTAAAAAGCTTGGCACAATTCGGGCATCAGAAAGTGAGATTTGGGGCCAAATGACATAAACAGCCATGGAAACAAATTCGACGATTTTTTTATTTATATGCGTATTTTAATTATACGTATATCATTATTGTTTTTTCTATACAAATTACTTCTGATTATATATAAAATAGGATAAATGACATTTTATGCTAAACAAATTGTATAAATATTGAAAAAATGCTTCCGTATACGAAATGACAAAGTGAATAGGTTGACAGAAAGTATGTTGCCAAATTTCCTTTTCCGCCAAGGCTATTTTCTCTGTTTCGTCAAGGCCCCATATACTGGAAAAGCACCGAACTTTTATGCTTGTTTATACATCATGTATTTATATGTATATGTATATATACAATTTATTTATAATTGTCTTTCCATTTACCTCTTTTTGTACATAAAAATAGATAAATGGCTTCTTTATATTAAATAAATTGTATAAATATCGAAATAATTGCCTGTGTATATCAAAAAGCGAATAGATTGTTAGAAAACATGTTTCCGAATTTCAATTCATCGCCAAGGTCACTTTCTGTATCTCGCGAAGGCCCCTAAATTGGAAAAGAAACGAAAATCATTTTAATATATAACGTAATTTACACCTTAAGTGTGTTTCGAGTGTAGTAATTTAATTATTTGTAGTTTATTCTTCTCTTTGTTATTTATGTGTAAACATATAATTTGCTATTAAAAAAGTAATGCTACTGAAATATTCATCTTCTAAAATGAAAGCGTAAGTCATGTGACTGTCATCAACAGTTCCGGGATGACCGTTTCACTTTTTCATATGCCAGGCGGCCATTTTTATTCAAAATTATTTTTTCGAATAAAACGGCATAAAAGTTACATTTTAAGAAAGATCGTTCAAAATAAATTAATATTTGAGAGATGACTTACGTTCAATTATGTATATATTCTGCAATAACTTCAGTCGAAATTAGATTCGCAGTTCAAATTTTTTATTCATGAAAGTAAACAACAACAAAAAAAAAGATTGATTCGTCGTGAACATTTAAAATATTAAATCATGGATGTAATCATTCGCAAAGCAAGTTCTCCGCGAATGAATTTTTGGACCGCTGCCTCGCGTCAAAAAAATAATTCGCACCAGTGAGACAATCAAAGTTTACCATAATTATGTGCTATACAACTCAACTTCCTTTCGAACCTTTTCTTGACGTAAATTGAATTCATGTAATAATATTTAATGAATCAGATTTTTAGCATTTTTAAAATCGCTAATACAGCTTTTATTTATCGCGTGTTCAAATTAGAAACGATAGTTTGATTTTGAAATCAAATGTTTTAATTTATGATATTATTTCTTATTTATTTATTTATTTTCTATTTTAAATGAAAAGTGCGAAGTATTTTAAATTTATGTAATATAAGCATTTTAGATTAAAGTTAAGTATTTTAAATGAAATGATTGACAGGTTTATAATTTAAAATTAAATAAATTGTAGTATGAATGATGGTGATGGGAACGATATTTGGCGATTTATCATCTACTCCCAGCTAACAAAAATACTCATCAGGGGCGTAGCTACCGTGGAGCAGTTGGAGCACATTGCTCCAAGCGCGAGAATAATAAGGACGCAAAATTACAAAGGTACGAAATTATTTGTATAAATATTTTTTTTTTACATTTGCCATTTTTTTTAAATATAAAATATACAGTAAAACCTGTGAAAGCGGAATCCTGTCTTTTACAGAAATGTTTCGTGATTATACTTACTAATAAGAAACCTGTCTAAAACGGAATATTTTTTCAATGCTTTCCGATTTTGTTTTAGCTAAAAAGTAGATAAATGAAACCATAGTATTCCTTAAACTTGACTTATCAAAAATTTTATTTAAGATAATATACATTATAAATCTATTGTTTTATGCCTCTGAATTCATGAAAATTGCAAAGAACGTCTAAAAGCACAAATGCGGGTATTTGTATGTGCATTACAGGTTTACAGGTTGTGTTTTATAGCAAAAAAATTGTATTAATTTGAAATAAGTACAATGAAGTCTATTAAGACGGAATCGCAAGAGACTGTGAGAAATTCCGTTTTAGACATGTTTCTGTCTTAGCAGATATAGTTGTATGGCATTCCTTCTATCAGCATCATGAAATTTTTTTATTTATGGCAGGATGTATTACTGCATTATATATGTTTTAAACGTGAAAACAAATTTTGGGCAATCCTTTCTGGTAGAGAAGGGCGTTTTAGACATGTTTCTGTCTTAGCAGATATAGTTGTATGGCATTCCTTCAATCAGCATCATGAAATTTTTTTATTTATGGCAGGATGTATTACTGCATTATATATGTTTTAAACCTGAAAACAAATTTTGGGCAATCCTTTCTGGTAGAGAAGGGGGTGATCCGATTGCACTTGCTCAAGGGCGCTGAACATGTAGCTACGCCACTGATACTCATAATTAAAAAAGGAAATAAAAATAAATAAATGATAGTTTGATGTAAATAAATACTGATATACATATCAAAAATAATTTATAGAATGAAAAAAAAATAAAAGTAAATAAACAACAATTTCCATAACAAAATTTTCGCCAAATTGGCGGGGGGAATAATCGCGCCAACGCCTATGCCCCCAAAATATGCGAAATGCTACCATGATCGCAACAGTTCATGATTTGTCTATTAGAATCTTCCGATTTGGCGAAGGATTAAGGGAAAATTAAAGTAGGAATAAATGTAACGTGTTGCAATGTTTAACATACATTTAAGGGAGACCAAACTGGTCGCCAGTGGCGGCTAGTTTCTCTAATATATAGGGAGCATTTTTTTCCTTGCTGCCAATAAAAGAGAGAAAGGAATAAATGTCATTTTACCATAATTGATGTCATATTATCATTCAAATTGGAAAGAAAACCAAGCAGGATATTTTATTCTCCTTCCGTTCAGTTGGGCAAATATTATTTTATATATTCGTTTCAAATATCCGAATTAGTGATTTTATGAATTCGTTTAATTAAATTTTACAAAAAAATAACAAAATGATATCAATAAATAATAATTGCTATTAATAGCCCTTTCTTTTGCGTTTACATAAATGACGTCATTTGGACGAATTTATTCAAAATACAGACGATTGAATCCTGACGATAGAAATGTGATTTTTTTTTCAAATTTTAGTGAAAAACATAATTTAATCACAATCTTGTCTTCATTATCGATTGAAATAAAAGATAATTTCAATTTCAATTTGAAAATGACGAATAAAAATAAATCAATAATCCCTATCGGGATCCTTTTCAATTTTTTTCCCTTTTTTGTCACAAAAAAACTGAGTAATTAGTTGCCATCATTACAGAAATGTCATTAAAATTAGAAAAAAATTAATATCTCGAAAATTAATTCCAATTTCAAAATTCTATTACCAGTTTTGACATCCTCGGATTATTATGGATAATTGGTATTAATTTCACCATTAAGCGTTTAATATTTTATTAAAAGTAGCCCTGAAACATAATCAGTCGTTTAATCAGTCGTTTCATAAAATCGTTTCATAAATTCGTTTCATAAAATCGTTTCACAAAATCGTTTCATTAGGATTTTATATATATAGGGTAGATATATATATATATATTTACAAACTGTTGAGTGAGATTTTGTTTCAAGTTCTTAATTCACAACTTTATGTCAATATAAATAGAGCAATTTCTAAATATTGCTATTTGTTTACTCTGTGGATATTTATGGCACCTGAGATATTCGTAATTGTGTGATACAGTAGCAATTATATATTTCAGAACAATCTTAATAAGAAATTGTCGCTAGGCTATTTTGATTTCAAAGCAACTATTTTTTTTTTCTCCAAATAAACATGGAAACACATTTTGCTGTAATTCGATTGAATCGTACTTAAAAATGTATTCTATCGATAAAACTGTAAACACAAATAATTTCAAAGACAGAAAAGTGAAAATAAAAATGTCAACCGACAAATTAATCGAAAAATCACGAATGAACAACAACAACAAAATAAATTGAGAATGAGTTATTTTTATTTATCAAAGTTATATTTGTTTCTCTAGAACTGTATATTTTATCCTAATATCAGAGTGCAGAAATAGACTACAAGAGCTTAAATATATATATATATATATATATGTAGCATTTTGACGAGGTTGAGATATTACGATGAATAATATTCGATGAAAAGATGGCAGTCCTTCAACGATATAGCAAGTTGCAGTCGATATTAGCGAGTATGGCGAAGTAGAAGGCAATGAAATGAGTCCACCAAAGTTTTCCAATAAATCCAGCCAATCTCCAGACAAATAATTTTATTAGAAGACGAACAACACAGAAACAATTCCCAAAGGTCTGAAACTTATAGTCCTCGGGCTAACGTTGCTTCACTTCATTGAATTAAGATGTTACTGGGCCAGTTGAATATTCTACGGACATAAAAACACCAGATACATATTTGTTTATGCTTCCGAAAACGTCAAAAATCTAGTGCTCCGACCGATGCGACATGGTTTTGTTCCTTCAGCGGAGACATACAGTAATTTAAGTCACGAGCGTACAAACCAATGAGTGAGAGGCTAGCTCCAACCCAGCAAATGAGGTGCGAAGGAGGAGCTAAGACGGTAAAGAATTCCGAACCTGGTAGCGGATTAATTTTGGAGTTAAACTACCTCAGCGTGCGAAAAATTTAGCATAATAATAATAATAAAAAGAAAATGGCTTTTAAAAAACATTCGAAATGAGAACGCGTCTCAGAATTTTATAGATTGGGGAGCTGATAAAAGCTACGAATGACCTTAAATTTTAGATTAAGATTTGGAATAAAATAATTATTAATATACGGATATTTACTTTTAAAAGGACTTTAAATAGGAATAGATATTATTAAGAATTAAGGAAATACTGACTATGACAGAAGTTAGATTAAATTTAAAATATTAATGCGAATAAAATGGAAGGATACGAAGGAAATAAATTTTTATATAACATATGTATATATATATATTTCAATATTCAATTTTCGTCATGATATGTGAATATCATTGTGTAGACAATGGGTCAAATTATTCACTTTTATTACATCTATAATCAGATTATTGTTGGTTTTGTGTCATGCAATGAAACTGTCTAGAGGGAAAAGTAATAAATCAATTGAATATTAAATGCAACGTTAATTTTGAGTGACTTTCAAGCATGAAACTGTCTTCGAATGTTTTGATATTAGTTACCACTAGTATTGATTCGGAAATGCTTATTTTGATTTTTAGTTGTATTCTCAACAAATGTAGCGTAGCAGTATAATAAGTGTCAAATTTATCTGAAATGAAATTCATAAAGAAATGTATCGAGTTAATGGATATTTTTATGTGATTGAATGTCATGAATAAAATTAAAAAAAGTAAGCTTTCTTTTAAGGATTATATGGAAGAACTGGTTTAATATTTGTAATAAACATTTGGAAAGAATAATATAAACCTGTAAAATGTTTGCATGTTTTTGACAATTATCGTTTTTTGTTTGTTTTTATTTAACAGATTTTACTTTTGAAAGTTTCATTTTCGAATAGAATTAATTTCATGGTCTAGACATTTTTATCAATTCTTTCAATCGCTCTTATTAAATATTGTCGGAGTATGAAAATATTTGCCGAGACATAATAATGTATCAATATATCGTGTATGAAATGTAACATAGTAAGTTGATGTGAAAAACAAGTTTTAATTATCTCATATTGAAATAATACCACATCTTTATTCAAGTCAATTATAAAAAAAAAAGAAAAAAGAAAAAGAAAAAGAAAAAAAACTTTCAAAACTATGACACATCGGAATTCTTTAATATCGGATTACAATATAATACTGTACGTGAGTTTGTTGTAACAATTGCTATGTAAACTTGATAAGTTTTTCCGAAATTCGTTTGAAAAAAAAAGGATCTTCGTTTACTTTAATTTCGTTAAAGAATATCTCAAAAACATTATTAAGCATCATTCTCATCATTCACCCTCGTTTTAGTTTCATTTTATGCGTCTTTCATGATTACATTTAGAGTTTTTCTTTTATTTTCTTTGGTGATTTTTTGGAATGTCTTTCGGTGGTAACTGTAAACAAAGGAGTATATCAGCGAATATTTAACAGAATATTGAAAATTTGCCTTCTTTAAAGCTCAATTGAGGTGTAATTTTGATATTTTCTACTACATGTACTCTAACCTCGCTAATATAACGTATAAACCAAGGAATGCTACTTTTTAATATTTGTTCTGGTATGAAGTAACTTCTGAATATGAAGAAACAGTTAGTGTTTCTCCCATATTTTGTCCCGCATTTATTCCCACCACAAATATTCTGGAATGTTTTTCGTTTTTATCTACAGAACTGAAATCATATAATTTGCATGTCACTAAACAAATACGTTTGTACACAACAACAGTTTAATACTTAGTGTTGCTGGTGGTCCGAAAATCTATGGTTTCGAATATTTAAGGCGAATTGACATTTTCATACCTGTTTTTTATAACAAACAGAAACATTTCGCAAGTTGATCAATCAAAAATTCTGTTAGGGGCAAGTTAATCACGTATTTTTATTTTACAAAAATTGATGTATTTTATGGTAGATGTATATTGACATAACTGAAAATAAAACTTTTCTTCGGAGCATATTGTTTCACAGGATTCCCTAAATATCTAATATATTTAAATGTATTTTATGAATCTCCTTTTCCAAAATTAAATTGGGTAAAAGGGTGCAACAAGTCAAACATATATTATGTATGTAAATGGTAGCCAGAGTGGGTTCATTTCTTTTTATTCCGCGTACTTCTATGCTTCACCCTTGGTTATGTCCGGTGTGCTCAGTATAGAAGCATTTCAAATGTATGCCATTGTAAGGCCAGAAGGGGGCTGTAACGTGTAAATTTCTGTATCATTCGTGCACTGATTTCCTCTGGCAAAAACGCTACCTAAATAATACAGTCACCTGTATGTGATCGAAACGTAGAAGCACAGTGGCAAAAATATGAATTTTTACCATCCACATTGTCGTCAGATTGACGTTGAAAATTAGTTGCATGCACATCACTTTGAAATGGGTATGTCCTATCTTTTGACGATAAATTGATTGAATATTTGCCAGTATGACGCCATATCTGAGTAACGAACTGACCGTCACACTGAGCTGTAATATGATCAAATAAAGATGCAACCGTTGTTGAAAGTTTGTGTTTGTGGTGATTATGACATTCATTGATTGATGTTAGGGCATGTATAAAATAAAACGCATTCATTATTTGTGACAGTACTTGTGCCAAACTCTCTCTCTAAAAAAACATTTGTAAATATATTTTCTGTTACTATGTCCAATCAACAAATTACGACAAATCCATCTATCGATTCAATTTGAAGTTTTGTCTATAGCATTTAAATTCAATTTTATGCACCTATTATTTTCAAATTGTTTTTAAATATCTCATGCTTATTTTTTTACTGCTTTTATTAATTATAATAGTAATAATATTGGAAGCTGTAGTGAGGATTTCTTGTAAATATGAATGCCTAAGTATCCAGAAGCAGCTCTAATTGCATAGGGGCTCAATTGATATTGAAGGCAGAGACAATTTAAAAATGTGATGTTATTATGAGTACCTAAACTACACACTCAAAATTCATGGCGGTTCGTAAATATTTGTGTCCAAAAGAGATGAAAACAGACAACATTTATTATTATTTTTATTATTATGATATTGAAATCTATCTTCAAAAAGAGACCTTTTCAACAAAAAAAAAGTATTGATATCAGACCATCTGTTTAGAAGTTATGTATGGGTACACATACAAATAAAGATATCATCGAATTGTATAAGTTCATTCGTTCAAAGTTGGTTTGAGACCACAAATGAGACATGCTATGTTCCTATAAACAAAATATTTCACTAATAAATTTATATTTTATTTGAGCAACTTATGAAGAAAGCCATTAGATACAAATGTCTGCAAAAGCAACGTTTGATTATAACTACTTGAGAAGATGATACATATATCACACTTTCTTGTACATCATTTATCATATTTTGTATATTCAGATTCATTCATGATTCATAAAGCTGGTTAAGACTTTTCAATCAGTTATGTTGATAAATAATTCCCCTATCTAGATCCTTCCAAATAAAATTTAAAGGGAAAATGTTTAGGTGCATATTTTTAAATTAGATTTTTATTTTTATTTTATTTTTTATTCACAATTTTTAAATTTTTATTAATTTAATTACTATAATGATCAGTGCAGTTTATTAATAATTTTTAGAATACTTATTAGTTCGTTTTAATTACATTTGCTCGATACATAATTAGTAGCGGCCCGTCGTCTTCGCTAAGATTAATAATGTGTCGACCTCTTTTGAAAAATGCCTTACGCAAAATATCTAATCAAAAATCAGCAAAAGTTGTCTTATTCGTCTAATCTCCCATAAACGGGTTCATTGCCGATGTTGACAACGAAATCGTTTAAATAGCTGAAATACGTCTTTAACTATTTTTTAACAGATTGTTTTAGCTGTATATTATGTGTTTCAGTGTTGTAATTGCATTGTTATTCTTATTGATTTTATTGTTGCGACTTTATTTTTGTAACTGTATTATAGTTGGAAGATTCATTCATTTTTACCCAAAACTGCTGAAATAATGATGTCTAAAATCTGGTAAATACGTGTTTAACTATTTTTTTTCTTGAATTTCGTGCTCCTGCCTATAAGTGCTATTGAGAATTTGTGAAATGACCTAAAACTTCCGACCCCCCCATTTATCCCCTTTAGGAGATGAATTTTGAAAAATCATTTCTTATTGCTTGCCTAGATCATAACAGAAAAATTCTCCCCAAATTTCGTGATCCTGATTTTAGTCGTTTCAGCTGGGTGTTGATGACTCAGTCAGTCAAACAGGCGTTCTCTCTTTATATAATAGTATATATTGACACAATTCCTATTATTTATAAAATTTAATTTTTACACAAGAAAACAAAACTTAAATAAATTATCTGTAAAATAGATGTAGTTTCTCAATAGATTTTCACGAAAAATTCATAAATGTAAATTTAATGTTTTAATAAAATTTAAAAAAAGTTTGAAGCTGTAGAATTCATAATTATGCTTAAAACTTTTAACGTGTGAAAATATAAAACTAGTTAAAAAAGAAAAAGAAAGTCACAAGGTAGAATCGAACCATTGCCTCCTGGAACACCTGCGAGCCGGTTACCTCGACGCCACGAAGATCCTGTATGGAAGCTCAAACTGATGAATATTTAAAACGTATGCTAAAATTTAACCCCAATTTCTCAAAATAAAAAGAGGTCCATTTGAAGAAAACTTTTCACCAGAATAATTAGGGGTTTTATCAATACAACATTCTTTAAAATCATCAAAATCTGTGTGCACCACGTTTGGTGGTTTACTTGTTAGTGGAATTCAATCTAGAATTCTATTAGTAGAGCATCTCTAAGTTAGATATTGTTAGGAACTAGTCAAGTGTTAAATACATTTCTAGAACAAATCTAGAAAATTAAACCCATCTCTTCAGAACAAATATAGAATAACAGCATTAATACAAAATATTGCTAAATTAAAATTAGAGGACTGTTATGAAAGTTTATATTTTTTACAAAAATGAAAACAAAAATAAACATGAAAAATTGCCAACAAAAATTTCAACGCACGCCAAGGGCTGTCAACATTGTAATATGTTTAACTGTCTCGACCATCTAGGCTTCATATGAGGCTTTTCATGCAAGTCATAAAGACAGTTTTTTAAAAACCTTCTTCCAACTAACTTTTAACTGTGATTAGCATTTGCTAAACTTTCTGATTTCATGTATGACTTGAAATTTGTATGAATATTTGGCAGCAAATGACAGCACAAGAAAATTTGATGGTATACAGATTTCATGAAGGAACGTATACAAAAGCATACGTATTAAAAATTTAAAAAATCTTTAATATGCAAAAAAATATGTTGTAATTTAATTTTTATGCTAATTTTTAATATATTTATACTTTTTAATTGAAAACTTACTTTATCATCGAATTGACTTCCCTTGTTAAGGCAATATATAAATGATGTTTCTTTAAAATCACAAACTGACACAATTGTTCAATATCATTGCGTCGATAAAGAATATATAAAACATATTTTTAAATTGATTTAAAAAAAAACATTAAGCGTTTAATGATGTTTTATACAACGAGTTAGATACAAATAAAAAAATAAATAGGTTAACATTATAATTAATGTACAGTATTTAAATTTTTAATTGCGATTATTAAATTATATTCACAAGTATATTTATAAAACAAAAAATGAGAAAACAGATGTAGCGCGTTCCGGTCTCGAATCCGAACCCGTGGATCCACGAGCCGACGCTATAACAACTGAGCTACGGCCAACAAAGTAATTTCGTTACAAAGTAAGTATTTAAGTTGAATTATAATATTAGACCCCTATTTATCGAGAACAAAAGAGCATTGTATAAAATCCGTTAAACCTGAAACTAAGGAGCACCTGCAACATATATCAAAATAATCAAAATCTGTAACTACCAAGGTTGGCCTTTTCCTTGTTATCTCAGATAGTAGGACATTTGAAATTCAAGCCAAAAAGTCCTGGATTCGACTCTTGCCATAGACACTTTTTCACTCAGTTGAAAAAATTGCAAATTATGTGAACAAATATTTGTTGTTCTAATCAATCTAAAACACCATTTTGATGTATATCAATACATGTAATTTATTTTATTTTATTTTTCCATAATTCGTGAACGAGATAATTAATGAATAAATTAGATATTTTGTGAGAGAACGTTTTTGTTGCAGAAACAGAAATTCTTCAAAAGCACTGTTAAGGTATGTCTACTTGAGTAGGTAAATCATTAATCATTCTGCCTTCTACCTCTTTACCCATTCTCACTTGTATGTTTAGATGCATTAATGATTCAAAATGCATACGAAAGTTTTGTTTCATGAATTGCTATGATAAATAATGCACGTACCAGTTCTTTTCAATTCAAAACAGAGTTTGTAGAGATTAAAGTGAAAATAGATATATGGAATTATTAAAATCTCACAGAAACTTTTTTATTTTAATTAACTACAAGTATAATTATGATTGCTTTAAAATTCAATATGTGAATACAATCATGAATGCAGTTTATGAATAAATTTGTTGAATATTCATTATTGAATTTAACGTATTTTTGGTTAATTTATAAATTATTAAATGTATCCACATATAAGTTACTATATTTTTTGTAGAAAGTAATCAAATAAAAATAAAACCAGTGTAATGAAGTTGTAGTGTAAAGGCTCGCTTTTCTCTTTCTTTGATTAAATATTTGCTCATTGATTTATAAAAAAAAATGGATTCAGAAATTTTAATAAGAAATTTGTTAGAAAAGAGTATTAATTAAGTGAATGAGCCTATGTGACTATGTTCAACTAGTGGCTATAAATCTGAAAATGTTATGAACAGCGCATTTATAATTAATAAATTTTAAATAGTTTAGAAATAAGATTTAGATAAAGATTATTTTCTTACTTTTTATTAACTTATTTTATTTACTTATTATTACTTTTTTAGACGAAGGCGAAATAAAATGTTTAAAATGACGCAAAGCTTAATTTTAAGTATTGTTTCGCATTCAGTAAAAAAACGTTATTAAAATATTATTCGAAAATTTAATTTAACTAAATAGTGCAAAATATTTGTGTTTGTAACTGTGACAATTTTTAGGTTTCATATCATTCAGCGGACACTGAGTATCACTCTGTTAAACTAAATGTGTAAAAACAGAGTTCATATAGAATATTGATATTTTTTTTATAGTTTTGATAGACTTGAAGTTGTAAAGGCATTTGCTTTGTAAATTTTATAGTTAAAAAACAATAAACAACAAGAAAGAAAAAAAAATATGCTTCAAGCATGGATTATGAAGCACTTTTCAGCCCATTCAGAATACTTTAGCAAATCTTCATTGTTTAATGAGATGAAAGATGATGTCTAAGTAAAATATTTTTAAACCACATAACACAATAAAAATCCAATTTCAGTAATTACTATCTATAGCCAGAAAAACACCCGAATTATTTTGTGCAGTCCTGTATATTATCTACAAATTTGTATATATGTTACGGTGAATATGATTAATCCGGTCATTATTAATAATAATCGGTTATTATTAATAATGATCGGATTAATCATATTGACCGTCACATATATACAACATACTGAAAAATAATTCAGTTTGGTTCGGAAAAGCATAATACACTAAAACAGTTACAAATTCCAATTCAGCATTTTCTATAAGTAAGCGAAAATGTGATTGAACTCATTTGTGCATACCCTGTATATGATTTGTAGACTTTATATACATAAAATAATATGAAAAAAAAAGTTATATTTAAATACGCATACCAAGATTGAAAACTTCCTACCATCAATTATTGCTCATAGAAAGTTCTGCAAGCGAATTATTTTGTGTGTCCCATCAAATGAACAATAAATTCTATGCATACTATACTCGATAGCAAGCATATTGTCTTTAGACTACCTCCAGTCTTGCATATCAATTTCAAAATGTTTTAAATCGTGTAACATCATTAAAATCTCTGCATACGATTTTCCCCCTACACTGTTAAAATTTGCAGCAAACTGTCCAGTCATTCTACCGTTTTTATAGAAAACTGTTACATAGCCGAAAATTAGCTTTATTTTGACCATAATATGGGCAATAATATGGCCAGAATAGAGGTTAAATACGGTTATGACTGGACAGTTTGCTGCATATTTTGAACAGTGTAGAGCAAAATGTGACGAAATTCTTTGAGTGCCCTGTAAACGAACTATTAATGCTACTCACTTCATTTTTAATACCGAATATACCATGGTATTCTTCAATATAATATATCATGTACATGAAAATCCGAGTATGATTAAGGTAAAGCTAGGAGGGTCTGCGCACAATTCAAAAGAATAACAATAAAAAAATCTAAATATTAATTTTTTGCTAAACTATCCGTGAATATTTTTTTCTTTATTTGTTTTTTCTGCATTTCCATTGCTATTTTGTTGCTATGTTGTAATTTAATAGAACGGTTGCAATAAAACCAAGAAAGTTATTTTGCGCAAACTGTCCTTACAGGATTGGTGTGATTGCGCACATTGGTAGGAGAGATTGTTACTAATAATAACTACAATTAAATTGTTAACAATAATAATTAGACTTAAATGACATTGTTGTAAGGTTTTTGTGAAGAAATATTATTGTATTAGGAGTGAATATTTCAACCTAATGATTAAATAATCAGAAAAAGGAAATTTTTTTTAAAACGATTAAAAAAATTTAATTAAAGGAAAAAAAAATAAAGAATCAGAAAAAGCAAGTCCAGATAAGATTACAAAATAAAATTATGTAATTTAATAACACGTTTAACTTAAAATTAGTCCCTTTTCACTTTTAATTTTTTTATGCAAATTTACCAATAAGCTGCGTAATCTCTCCTAGCATGTAAACTAATGGGAACAATGCGCCATCTCTCCTAAGTAGCAGATGCGCAAACTCTCCAATTTCGGTAGGAGAGATTGCGCGGTCATTTATTTACACATGGCCGCTACTAAAACGATCCGTTGATGTTCACATTGTTAGTCTAGATTAATAGCTTATGAGAAATCGTTTAAGTTTAAAATATTTTGTACTACTGACATTGTATAGAAATTCTGACGAATAGCTATGAAAATTCAAGCACTTACTTTGGTAAAACAAAACAAAATAGCAATGCTTTATCTTAGACGCTAAAAACAATCAACGTGCACTTTCAAGTAGTCATTCCACTACTGCTGTTGTACAACTACCTGGAGTCGCTGCGCGACTAGCCGCTAGTCGAACATCTATGTGCTCAATCTCTCCGACCGCGCCATCTCTCTTGGCTTTATGTTATGCGAGTTCACTGGCAGACCGACAGATGGCCAGAAAAACCAAATTCATGAAACATTTAAAGTATGTAGGAAAGTATTAAAATAACACAGAGTAACTAACAAAAGAAAAAAAAAAGCCGCAAAGTGCATGAAAAAATAAGCGATTCTATAGAGCGCAATATGAAAGCTATCATTTACAGAAATAGAACTGCTTCAGAAAGCACTGCTAAGAGATATTTTTAATTGAGAGAATGTTACATATTCGCGCTGTCTTTTATCTTATTAACATCATCCCTTGTACAGTCAGATTCATTAATGATTCATAAATAATGCTAAACTTTTGTTTAATGAGTTGTTTTGAAAAATGTTGCACGCTTATAAGTCTTCTTAATTCAATACGCAGGTGGCGTAGTTTGAGGAGAAAATAGTTAGGTGTATTTCTTAAAATTAAAGTAAATCTTTTAAGTTTATGACAGTGAAAGTTTCATTTTGCATGCATCGAATTTTTATTTACTGAAAGTAAGTAAAATTAATAAAATTTATGGATGACTATTTGTTGAGTCTTTTATTTTTTCAAATTTACTAATTACAATTGTTTTTTAAGTAATTCATGTTTCATTTATTTTAATTACTGAATTGCTTTTATATATATTTTTAAAGGAGATAGGTAAATTTATTTCAGTATACAACATATTTAGATAGCCATTTAGTCCATATTTCATTCTATACAAATTCATTTATTCATCTCAAAACGTAAAACATTTTTAGATTCCTATTTTATATTATATCAGAAATATGTCAAATTAAATTATTTTTTAATCACTATCAGTGAATCAATTAGACACATATTTGCGAAACGAGAACATTTGCAACGATTCAGCTTCTATTGAATTACCTAAAATTTGGCGCGTGATGTTACACAAATAAAAAAGCAATAAAAATAAAAGTAAAAATGAAAATAATAATTTTCACGTTTTCCAGTGTGCCCAATTTAAGCACCTGCTTACATTGGACATGTAATATTGTGATTTATGTTTATGATTTTAAAAAAACTTTTACAGAATATTTTATTTATCATTTTGATCTGAAGAAGTCGCCGTTTGAGCGCATGATACATATGCAATCTACATATTAAAAGTTATTTTTAAGCATTTTATATCATGTTTTTATCACTTTAAGCAGTAATTACACTTTAATTATTTAAAGTTAACAAGTGATTTTATTATATTTGCAGAAATATGTCATAAACCATTTTTTAAAGTCCTAACTTATACATTAATTGAAAATAATTATGTCTGTTATTCTGCCAGTAGCACAAATGTAAAATTAATGTTTTAAAAATCATTAATTCTTAATCGATTAGAGTAGACTGATATTGTGTAATATTGTGTGTATTCCTTTTTCAGCACTAAATGAGAAATATCTAACAAGGAGAGTGCCAAGCTTGGTAATCACAGATTTTGATTATTTTTACGTATGTTGTAGGGTAGAAGCCCCTTAGTCTCAGGTTCAACGGATTTTATACAACGCTCCTTAGTTCCCGAGAAATGGGGGGTCTAATATTATAATACAACTTAAATACTTACTTTGTAACGAAGTAACGGCACTGGTCGTAGCTCAGTTGGCATGGCGTCTGCTCTTTGTTCAGAGGGCCCGGGTTCGATGCCGGAACGCGCTACGTTTGATTTTATCTCTTGTTTTAATAAATATAATTATAATTTAACAATTCCAATAAAAAGCCCCACCAGTGGCTGAGAGGTTGTGCTCTCGAAGCTGGTAGACGGGAGGTGCTGGGTTCGATCCCAATCGCGCTCGTCGGCCTAATCGTTCGGAGTTTTCGTGGTTTCCTTCGAGCCATGGATTTATCCATGCGTAAATACGGATTAGGTTCCGTTAGAAAGACCCCAACGAAGGGCACTCCCCCCGGGCCTATATCCCTAGTGTAGATAATTGGCCGTCAATAATCAACTCAACTCAACTCAACCCAATAAAAAAGTTTGTTAACATAATTAAATTTTAATTTAGCATTATTGATTTTTGATTTTTAAACCATTATTAAACATTTCTCATCATTTAAAGAGCATTACAAAAATTGGATCTATTATTGACTATTAAATTTCAGAAATCGTAAAAAGTCAAATCAGCAAATTAACCATCCAATTATAGAATTCTTCTCCCATCGCAATAGAGAACGAAGATATTTCAGATGCTGGATTATTTGTTAAAAAATCATTGTTTTACAATAAAATTTTACAGTATTTCAACGCATTTGTGACATCACTTTTCTGATTTTCATCGAATCCCGGCACTTTAGATTGGTCTTCTTGTGAACTACCGCTTGCTTCTTCCATTTTTAAACGATTATGAGCTGTTATAGAATGATACCACTTGTGCGATAAATGTTGAAAACAAAAAACACTTAACTGCATCAAACTAAAAAAAAAAAAAAAAAAAAAAAGTCTGCTGTGACGCCCTCTAGTTACAATAAAATAAAACATAAATGTGATGCATTAATTTTTATGCTAAAGATTAATATAATTAAGCTTCGCACTTTAAAAACAAAGTAGTATTATCAACGCAATGACTTCCCTTGCTAAGGCAATTTATAAATGATGTTTCTTTACAATCACGAATCGACACAATTATTCAGTATCGTTGCATTGATAAAGCATATATGGAATACATTTTAAAAGTGATTTTTAAAAATTCAAAAATGCTAAATTAAAATTTAATTATGTTAACAAAATTTTTTATTGAGATTATTAAATTATAATTATAAGTATGTTTATAAAAAAAAATGCGAAAAACAAACGTAGCGCGCTCCGGCATCGAGCCCGGGCCCTCTGAACAACAAGCAGACGACATACCAACTAAGCTACGACCGACGAAGCTATTTCGTTACAAAGTAAGTATTTAAGTTGTGTTATAATATTAGACCCCCCATTTCTCGAGAACTAAGGAGCGTTGTATAAAATCCATTGAACCTGAGACTAAGGGGATTCTACCCTACAACATATGTAAAAATAATCAAAATCTGTGATTACCAAGCTTGGTACTCTCCTTGTAACATAAAAATCAATGTTTTAACAATCATTAATTCTTCATTGATTTCAATAGACTGATATTGTGTAACATTGTGTGTATTCCTTTTTCAGCACTAAATGAAAAATACCTAAGATCAAAATCAATGTTTTAACAATCATTAATTCTTCATTGATTTCAATAGACTGATATTGTGTAATATTGTGTTTATTCCTTTTTCAGCACTAAATGAAAAATATCTAAGATAAAAATCAATGTTTTAACAATCATTAATTCTTCATTGATTTCAATAGACTGATATTGTGTAATATTGTGTGTATTCTTTTTTCAGCACTAAATGAAAAATACCTAAGATCAAAATCAATGTTTTAACAACCATTAATTCTTCATTGATTTGAATAGACTGATATTGTGTAATATTGTGTGTATTCCTGTTTCAACACTAAATGAAAAATATCTAAGATCAAAATCAATGTTTTAACAATCATTAATTCTTCATTGATTTCAATAGACTGATATTGTGTAACATTGTGTGCATTCCTGTTTCAGCAGTAAATGGAAAATACCTAAGATCAAAATCACTGTTTTAACAATCATTAATTCTTCATTGATTTCAATAGACTGATATTGTGTAATATTGTGTGTATTCCTTTTTCAGCACTAAATGGCTGAACGTCATTCGATTCGTAACGCAAATATGAAAATAAGAAGATTTAAAAAAAGCACAATAATTCTTAACATTTGTCGCATTATCACTCTATATAGAACAGGTTTTCGATCGTCGAATAACAAATCTTTTTAAGTAGACAAAAACGTATATTTTGTGGTCAAATTTGAATTATACACATTTGAATCTTCAATTATATATTTTTAATACTCTTGTTGTTTCTGAACTATCCACACTAGATTTACAATTGGATTCAGACTATCAAGCAACATTTTATGTGTACTTAATTCTGCCAGTAAAAACATTATAATAATTAACTGTATAAATAATCATTGCAAATTTATCACTAATATATCCATGGTTATAAGTTAATTCTCATCTCATAGTGCGTACAGTACTACCACAATTTTTAACAGATTTATTTCGTCTTATTTTATCGCAAAAAAATCTTAAAAATTCTACAACTACACAATGTGATTACAAGTTCTGTGATTTAAATAATAAAAATATATTTTCGTATCTGACATAACAGTGCCCTTGAAAATTTCAATTAGTGTACGCAACCTGAATCTTTTTAATTCATTATCTGTTTTCCTAATGTTTTTTGCAGGAGTTGGTGACGTAACAGTTGATAATTGATCTTTATTGATATCTTCAACGTCAATATTTCATTTATATTTACCAGTCCTTATTTTACTACATTACATGTTTTCTCAATTGTCTTCTGACCTTCCAATGTATAAATAATTAGTTTCCTTTCTAATAGATTTAATTATCGTGAAATATCGCGAATTATAAATGTTCTAATTATACCATGATTTGGACATGATTTCATTATCTTTTGGATTTTCTAGAATCACAGAAAACAAGTCAGTAAAAATATGTTGCAATTTGTGTTTTCTTTTTGTTCGTTATAAATGGAGCTTTTGTGACAATATGACATAGATACGACACTTTTATCAATATTTATTTTTCCGTTTCAGTTCAGATAAACAGATCATACGCTTCTTGTAAACATTTGATCTCTACTGAAATGAACAGTCTGTTTACAAATTACTCAAAAATAGTATTACAATGTTTATTACATCAGCATGTAAACTTATATAGAAAAAGGATTAATTACTGAAGCTTTTATGTAATTTCAAAGAGGATTTAAATTTTTGAAATCTTTTTTTCCATGATTATTAATTTTTAACAAAAATGACGCAAAACATTGCTTGAAATAATTACAAGAAGAACAACTAATAATAGCTGCAAAATGAATGTAAAATTATATCTCATGAATAAATTTAATATTTTGTGCAAACACATGATGAAATCATTTAAAGGTGGAGAAATAGGTCTTCTATCAAAAGAATTGCTAAACGATTACACCTTTAGAGGCTTCAAACATCACATTAGCTTCTATCTCATTATTTTTCATCTCTAGTATATTCAGATTCATTAGTGATTCATAAGCAAGTTTTGTTTAATGAACTTCGTTTATAAATAATGGATGTACATATGTCTTTTCAAATCAAAAAAGAGGTAGTGACGTTTGAAAGGAAACTAGTTAAACAGATTTCTTAAAACTTCTTGTTTGCAGGCAAGAGTCTTTTATTCCAATTGTTCCGATAAACTTTAATGAATAATGAAAAAAATACAAAGTGCAATTGAATTGCTCGAAATCTTAATTTTAAACTTTAATATCCAACGTTTCTTTTGGAAATAGTTTTGTTGTAATTTCGTATATTGTGCACTACTTTCATGAATGAAAAAAAAAATCAGTAAAAAGCAATTTTGTGTACATGTTCATCTTGAATCTAATATGCATTTATTTATATTTCAGTTTATCCTAAAAATATTTATTTACTAGAGGAGCTTTGACCGCTTTCAGTGGTCAGGTTTACCCAAACGAAACTCGAATTAAACGATCCAGCAGTTTGGGCTACGATGACTTCGGCAGCATACACCCGTCTGGAGATTTCATATCGAATCAAACGAACGTTGAATTATTGGGCATTTTTATATTTCAACACAGATTAAATTCCAATTTTTAGCATCTCTGAACACGTTGTTATAGGAAAAGATCTGGCATTTCTCCAACTTCTATTTAACTACGTCAGTAGCAAAATTTTCCGAAAATTTATTTCAGTTTCAGGCAGAAATTGTCAAAATATTGCATGAAAAGTTAGGAAAAATTCAAAAATCGCAAAGTTCAAAATTTACTATCGTGGACTAAGTTTGAAATCAGATTCTTTTAGGAATGTCAGAAATTCGGCGCAAAAAGCGAAAAAATGCAAAAGAAATCGTGAAAAAAGACACGCGGAGGACAAAAATTGCTATATTGCTATAAAAGGTTGAAGCTAGATTCCTTTTATGGTTGTCAAAAACACCCAGCACAGCACGATAAAATTCTAAAAATCATAGCGCATAAAAATTAGGCGGAAAAATCAAAAAATCGTTGCACGAAGTCCGAATATAGTTTACTGAAAGCAGAACAAAGTTAATTATTTAGGGTTAGAATATTGAAAACAGATTATTTTTACTAATGAGCACAAATCGTCGCCAAGAATTTGATGTAGGTTATTTTAGAAAGATCTAAAATTGTCTAAATTTGATAAACACCTTATTTTACCAGTTTTAAACAAAGGTGGTTATACAATTAGCTTGTAGGTTTGTTTCTGCACTGCTGTCCAAAAATTACCGAACGATTTCGCTTTTTTTCACAGTTTGTCGAATATCTACTGAAATTCTTGACTAATGAAATTCGAGAATGTAAAGTTCATGTTTGACTTCCAGAACTGTAGAAACAGTGTACTGCAATTAAAAAATTAATATATTGAATATTTGATGATATATGGGCATTTGTATGAAATAAATTTATAACTGCGCAAGCGAAAACTATACGAAAGATTTTTTTTTTTCATGTTTAATGGTATTTCCCCTCCAAATTTGTCAATTAGCTCACTGTATTGCTCTTATCTTTCTGAGTTTTCACGACATTTGACTGGTCTTTTTAAATGAATTTCTCTAAAGAATTGATGACTAAATTATGAAAAAAAAAATCTTTGGTATGGTTAGCGCATGCGCAATTAACAATATTTCATGCAAATGCCCATATATCTTCAAATATTCAATATATTAATTTTTTAATTGTAGTATACTGTTTCCACTGTTCTTGAAGTCAAACATGCGCTTTACACCCCTGAAGTTCAAAGATAATTCATCAAGAATTTCAGTAGATTTCAGACAAACCGTGTAAAAAGCGAAAGCGTCCGGTTACTGACATCTTTGGACAGCAGTGTAATAATAATGTCCTCACATAACTTTTGAAGAAATGTTGCATTATTTTTATTTATTTATATTTATTTTTTATTTTATTTATTTTTTTATTGGAAGGTCTGCAGTTTCTCTCGGCCCCGTATCAACTTCTTTGGCATCGAATAAATGTATATTTGTCTTTCTACATTATTTTGAACACGTTTGAAATTCTATAGCCTACGTATCTCCAATAGGTAAAAAATGAAAGTGTTATTTAACTTTTTTGTAACAACCTTATTTTATCTCAATTAAATATATAGCTTTAAAAAAATTCCTCGTAGATGACAAATAAATCGAATTTTTTACTTTCTTTATTGAATATTTCTATGAATAATGCTGTAAAATAAAATATTTCTTATGTAAATATTACACAATTCATTGGGCAAATGTTCAGACATTATGCAGCTGTACGCTTGAAATATAAATGAGAAACTGATTAGTTCATTTAAATTGTATGGGAAAAGGTTCACAAATGTATATGCTGCCCCAAAACGACATTAGAATTAAATAAACATGACAATAATTGTTCACTTTTATGTATTAAAGATAAATAGTATAAAACTAAAAACAATTAGGCATTTCTGTGACATATTAAGGAATAGTTTGATGTTTTTATTAAAAAATCTTGTTTGATTTTTATTTCTATTTAGAGATGTCGAACTTTATGTAAATATTATGCTAATAACATATAATCTTGAGACAAAGGGGTTTTTAAATTAAAATATTCCTTATATTCTATAGATTATCTTTTGAACCATTTAATAAATGCTGGAAATTTTTGAAAGTCAGATAAAATATTTTCCATCAAAAATAGCTCTTTATTTTTCAAATTTGCTTACATAATTATTAAAAGTAATAATAACTACTTTATTTAAATTTAGCATCGGTCACGTCTATCAGATATATAGGCTATTTCGGATCTGTGCAATCGAATGTTATTCTGAGCTTTCCATTAAGGTTATAGAAGAAATTATGTAGTCATCTAAATCTTCGAAATAATCTTTTTAATGTTTGAATGAAACAAGTTTTAGTGATTAGCGTTTAAAAAAGTTTTTTGCCAAAAAAATACAAATTACATTTGGGCGTTATAAATTTAATTATTATTTGATGATACATATATATATATATATATATATATATATATATATATATATATATATATATATATATATTTGTATTTGAAATAAAAATAACGAATAATAATATACACTGCATGCATAGATAATAAAAAAAATAACAAACCGTTTGCGTAAACAATCAATTAAAACAAAATCAGAATAACACGCACTTTTCTAGTTTATACATTTAATTTTTATAAATCATTTTAAAACATTTGATATTTTGAAAAGATTTGGAAATTATAACAGCCGCAAAATATATAAAATATATTAAAAAAAAACGCCTTGCACTGATGAAATAAAATCTGAAAAACCCAACACATCTACAAATATCACGAAATATTATAAAGCTATTATCATAAGGTTACTGAAATCACCAATATGGAAAACGAAAGCTATTATCATATATATGGTGATTTTTTTTTTTAAAGTTCTGAAAGTAAAAACATATAATAAAAGAACCACTGATCCAAATGACCTGAAATTTCACCAGTATGCTCCCAAAGAAATGGGGATTTTTTAGACTTGGTTAAAAAAAGCGTAAAATCGCACCAACAGATGGCGCTGTATATTCCGTAAAGTCGGGAGAGGAGTTTGTGCACGACAGACGACACGACACACGCACAGTGACGCTAAAAACGTGAAGCACGTACATCGTGTTCATTATTCTACGCATATCCTCCTAATGACTGTGCAATTGACGGACCGTGTGTTGTTAGTGAAACTGTATTATCAAAATAACGACAGTGCAGCAACTGCTCTTAGAAGATTTGGGAAACTTAAGAATTTAAGAAAAGGTCCAATGACGACATAAGGATGACAGAAGATGGTTTTGAAAATTAAATAGATTGAACGTACGCAAGCTCGTCTCCCGACGTTACTGCATATACAGCGCCATCTATCGGTGCGATTTTGTTTTTTTTTTAACCACACCTAAACAATCCCCATAGCTTTGGGACCATATTGGTGAAATTTCACGTCATTTGGATCAGTGGTTCTTTTGTCATAGGGTTTTACTTTCACAACTTAAAAAAATCACCTTGTATATTATTTAAATATAAAATGAAATATCAAAAGAAAAAATATATTTTATTTATCATAAAAGGATTTTATTTCAACATATTTTATTTAAACGTGAAAGAAAACATCAAAAGGAAATACATATTTAATTTGTGAATTCAGTAATACAAAAATAACTCTTGTGCAATATTTTGCGTGCTTAGAATCGTTTTTGTATCTTTATATATCTTTGGTGCTTTTTTATGTTTTTTGGAAGCCAGAAGCTTAAGTTATAAACATTTAGTTTGAGTAATTCAAGTAGATGTCGTAATGTAATGAAAGAAGACACGCACTATATCGCTCTTTATCGAAAAATAACAGTTGAAAGATGAGTCATTTAGAAAATAGTGACTTACGAAAGCAGGAATTTAAATATTCAACTAAATTAGCATCAATTGTTTCTTTCTTTTTGGATTACACGTTTAATATGCTTTTATGTCTATCTTTTAAATTGTTTAAACATACAAACTTAAAAAACACAAATTTATATATATTTATTTGCAAGGTTTATATTTATTTATCCAATTATTTCTTTCTAGAAAGTACACTTACGATATAAGTAGTAACAAATCTGTTACTGTGTTAATGTGTAGATAAGCATTGGCTTTTTTACCTCGATTTATAACATCTTAAATTAGAAGCGGAATGTTTTACTTTAAAATATTATCCATATTTAGTGCCTCTCTAATTCATATTTTCGAAGAATGTTTAAATGTGGTACATAACAGAAACATTAGGCTTGTGTGTATTTAAAATATAACAATTTGACTGTTTTCCAATATGAAAACGCTAATACTGCCATGATATATTTTATATATGTTTTACTTTTTTTTGCACTTATTAACATATGTAAAAACTGCGGATTTTCAACGCTTTATTTAAATCGCATATTCAAATTGACATAAATGAAATACAATAAATTTTTTAAATATACCTATGCTTCTGATCTTATATAACAAATTTAGACAATATTCAAACGAAAATCAACTAGACGTGCAATGCAAACATCATAGAGAAAATAAAATACTATATTGTCTCTAATTGCAGCGAAAACTTGGTGTTTTACTTTTCATTTGATTTAACTCTCTTTCTGAACTATATATATGTAAGTTCTCGATTTATCCTTAAAAATTACTCAATACGAGCTAAAATGTGGTTAGATGCTTATTCAATATTGAGAAACATATTTTGATAATTGTATAAAAATTTTGTTATAAATGAAACAAATAACTGTGTAGCCATTCATTTTTTATCCGAATTTAGATACCTACAAATGTAATAATATATTTTAGATTATTTTGGATACTTCGAATGAGAAAAAAATATATTCTGGTTACCTATCATTGCGAAAATAAATCCTTATCATTAGAAAACTCTGAAACCAGTATATTTAAAGAATCATTTATAAAAGTTTTAAGTCATTTATAAAAGTTAATAAAGTTTGTTTTGCTGCCACTGAATTTCGGAAACGTTTCCTTGTAGTTATTATAGTGTAATTAACAGTTTTCTCAAACAGGAATATAGGTTTTTCGGATGCTATCAAATCTCAAATAAACATTTTCAATTGCAGGATTGAATTTATAAATACCATAGTAGTAGAATTATATTCATTTTAATGTTAATATTAATTCTGTTGATTTATAATTTTAATGCTGTTGATTTATAATGTTTACTTGTAAAGCATATTTTTTGAACATGAAAATTTTTACTTCAGATACGATAGAATCCGAAAAACATTTATTCCGGATTCAAAAGAGTAATTACCGTAATTTCTGGCATATAATCCGCGGATCAAATAATTATGTTTAGATCCAGAAATGCTATTTAATTATTCAAGTCAAACATTTACATCAATCTAGTAAGTTACATTTTATTAAAATAAATTTTGCTTAGATACATGGTTGTTTGATCCGCTGACTATACGCCGGAAATTATGGTAATCTACATATATATTTCTCTTACGTTGCTCAAAAATAAGGCTGAATTTGTAGCTTAACATTTGGCAACAACCGTCGTTGTGAGTAGATCACATGATGCATTTATCAGATTTTTGATCAAGCGTTTCTTTTAGACGCAGCAGAAAACGTGTTTTTACGTTTCGTTAACGTGCCAAGCGTCGGAGAGATAATGTAAGTTTCACGTCGGAAGAACTTTAGAAGATGATTGTTGTTTTATATTGAGCCATTTAGGTATCATGTAGCGTTTTCCTGAGAGATTTTCGAAATAAATTGAAGCAGCGCTGTAGAATATTACAGGGACAAGGAGATTTAAATTAATTTTGTTTCTAATGTAATATTTGCACTTAATTAGCTTACATTTCAAAATTTGTTAATTTCATAATGTTAAAAGGATTTATGCCCATTAGTAGCACCAGCTAAGTGAAAATGAAAATTTTTTACATTAAAAATATTTTTTTAATTTCATGTGTTAAAATGATATATGATTGTATTCATTTTGGCCAGAGTTGTTGCAAAAAGTGGATAGTGAGTAAAGTGAGCTGGAAAGGTGTAGTCGTCTCCATGTAATTTGCATCGCCATTTACATGGGTTGGCAACCGTTAACGAGCAGGGAGCCGGAGTCCTCTAGTACACTCTAAAATCTACTCCAAAATGCTTCAGAAAAGCATTGGCAGCAAAATAAACTTTGTTTTTATAAATGTTTCTTTAAATCTGGAAAATATATTAGTTTCCGAAATTTCCAAAAATAATGTTTTTTTTTTCGAAATCGTGGTTATCTCGAAAGAGATTATCTTTCATTTTCAGATTATATTTTCCTACATTAAAAAACATCTGTCTTTTTTTTTTTTTAACAGTGTATTCGTTTATAATGGATAAATCAAATATAGGAAATAAAAGAAAGTTTCGTTTGGGTGGCATTTTTGCTTTCTGATTTTTATTTTAATCAAGTTACATGTTTCTACTTATGAATATTTAATAATATACTTAGTATTTAAATATTAATATTTCAAAACATGCTTAGTCTAAAGAAAATTAAGTGAGTTATGAAAATTAATTATTTCAGAAACAAACAAAATAATAAGTTCACATTAAAAATGATCAGAAGAAGAATGTTTTATATTTAATTATATATTAGGAATTTGAAATGAGTTTGGCAATGAAATAAAAACATCGATAAGAGCATTTTCATATATATCATTATTGAAACACGTTGTTAATTATTTTCATATGAAAAGAACGCTATTTGTTTCTTATTTTTAATTAATATTTAATGAAACAGTTGTTTAAATTATAAAATATTTTTGCAACCATTCATTTTTTATCCAGTATCTTATACATTCCAATGTATAAATATATTCTTATTTTTTACTACTTAGCAAACTTTATAAGATATATTAAAAGAAAGATATATTAAAGAAAGATAAATTTTAATCTGATCTATGTAAATTTAACAGTTTGGCTTTTACATATTTGTTCATAAAACAACTGTCAAAAGTCGAAATAAAAGAAAAATTCTGTTAGCCCTTGTTTTTTTAACTAGTAACTCAAAAATTACATGTTCCTGTATATGAATTTTTAATATTATACTTATTATTTCAAAATTATTGTAATTGAAAATAAGCCATCGTGTTTTTTTTTCTGATTTTACAAATTATCATAATATACAATAACACTGAAATATATAAACAGTAACGATTTGGTACTCATAATAATTTTTTTTTAATTTTATTGTAAATTAGGAATTAAAACGATTATTTAAGAACGAGAAAAAACATTGCTTTCTCCATTTTAATAACTAAAATCGTTAAAGAGTCTCCGTTAAATCTTTTCATATGAAAATAATGTTATTTTGTTTTTATTCTTAATTAAAAATGCTTAATGTTAATCTTGCGTGATGGAATTCATTTAACAAACTTGTTGACTAACAGGATTTTAGCGGAAAAGTGTAATTAACTTTGAAGGCAACTTTATGTACGTGTAAAAAATCGATTATTCTAACGTGTGACGGTGGACTGAATACAAGAAAAATGAACATTCAAAGTTTTTATCAGAAATATTTTGGGTACATTAAATTTAAATACGTTTAAAATGAAATATATATATATATGTTAATTCTATACATTTTTTTTTCTTGTTACAGACATTAACAAGTTGGAAATTGTACGTCAAACGTGACAAATGAGGTGCGTTCGTACTATGGCTAGTTATATAAATATTCAGATCTTCATGATTTTTAATGCTGTGAAAGGAATTATATCGTCTGCAGATTAATTTCTGTAATAAAATAAGTATATGGGTCGATTGACGATTAAACTTTTAAGCTCCTATAACAAGAAAGCACCGATTTTTTAAAAAATCAAATTTTTTAATAAATATTTTTATTAATATTTTCTAAAGTTTTAATTCGATTTTTATAAAATTTGAAATGTCTCGACAAAATTCTGCAAAGATAATATATATTAAATTTTAAACCATTCGGTTGGGTAGTTTTTGCGTTGTTATATGCGGACGGACGGACAGACAGACGGACGGACGGACGGACATACAGACAGACAAATGGACAGACAGACAGACGGACGGACGGACAGACAGACGGACGGACCAGACGACGACAATAGGTGCTACGTATTTATATAATTACGAACGCACCTAAAAAGCGACTCAAGTGTGATTTTTTTACCAGTTCTAAGATGAAGACAAAATACATATGTTTTCTCAATTTTGTAATTATGACAACACTTAAAAAAAAAAAATCTTTATTTAACCGCTGAAATTTTGTGATTAGAGAAGGCAAAAATTATTATTCAACTACAGTCCCTGGCCAAATTATTATACGCAGTTGTTTTTATTATAATTTATTAAATATCTGGAAAGATACATGAGGAATTATCCTGAAACTTCAGGAGAGTAAACAACATGATAAACGTCATATATTTCCGCGAAGATTTTTCCCCGAAACCCCATAAGGGGCCGTCAACAAATTGAAGAAAAACGAATATCTTTTGGATAACCCTGTAAAAATTAATATTGCAAAAAGCATTCAAACTGTAGATTATAATTAAGTGGCTTATTGTAATAATATGGGTTCATTTTTATGAAGATAGCATGTATACTCGAAGAGAAATTCACGTTTTTATAAAAACAGTCCCAAATTTTATCAAGTTTTTTGCTTATAATTTGCAGAGTTTTTAATATAAAAACAAGTTATTTTCAGAAAATATGAAAAACAAAATTATACACAATACCCTGCAATCAGAATTAAAAGATAATAAAAATTGTATGAAAAATGAGCAGGTTTATTAAATATTGTTTCACTGCGCATGCGCGAATTCAATCAAAATATACTGTACATAATATATTAGCTAAATGTATAGACCAACTTTTATGAAAGTCTCAAAAACATAGCTTGAAAATTCTGATAGTAATAGTCGATAAAATAAGCTCGAATTTCGCTGTTCCCAAAAGGAAGCAAAAAGATGAGGAGTTGTATCAAATATAGAATGAGAGACAATTCATTCGTATTATGTCAACTTTCATAAGCTAGTATATTTGGATACAACCCCTCATCTTTTTGCTTCCTTTTAGGAACAGCGAATTTCGAGCTTATTCTATCGACGATTACTATCAGAATTTTCAAGCTATGTTTTTGAGACTTTCACAAAAGTTGGTCTATATATTTAGCTAATACATTATGCATATTACATTTTGATTGCATTCCGCATGCGCAGTGAAACAATATTTAGTAAACCTGCTCATTTTTCATGCAATTTTTATTATTTTTTAATTCTGATTGCAGGGTATTGTGTATAATTTTGTTTGTCATATTTTCTGAAAATAAGTTGTTTTTATATTAAAAACTCTGCAAATTATAAGCAAAAAACTTGGTAAAATTTGGGACTGTTTTTATAAAAACGTGAATTTCTCTTCGAGTATACATGCTATCTTCATAAAAATGAACCCAAATTATTAAAATAAGCCACTTAATCATAATCTACAGTTTGAATGCTTTTTTGCTATATTAGTTTTTAGAGGGTTATCCAAAAGATATTCGTTTTTCTTCAATTTGTTGACGGTCCCTTATGGGGTTTCGGGAAAAAATCTTCGCGGAAATATATGACGTTTATCATGTTGTTTACACTCCTAAAGTTTCAGGATAATTCCTCATGTATCTTTCCAGATATTTAATAAATTATAATAAAAACAACTGCGTCTAATAATTTGGCCAGGGACTGTATGCAGGTGGTTAAATTCAAGGATTTTGAAAATACGGCAGGTAAAGAGTGGACTCGCGTTAGTTCGTCTCCGCGTGTGTTGTATTTCTCCTAAATGAGGATAATTTAATTAAAAATAATTAAGTTAAAAATAATTCACTCCATCATCTTCTATATGAAATTAATGTTAACGCATAATTCTCAGACTATAATGTATACAACTGTTTTACAAATTTACCAGTCAGAATCGAAACTGGTTTTGTACTTTGTTTCTCAAAATAATTTTAGGCGTAAATTTGGTTATTGAGGTATCAGATAATTGTCAGTGACAATAGCGAAGAGAAAAGGATGCAGTGCACTGCCAAAATCCTGAGAGAGTCAAAATTTGTTAACAGTTGTTTGTCGATATTGGCAATAGTGATGTTATGTAACAGACAGTTAAAAATGATGTGATAAAGAGATTATTTGTTCAATTACCACCAAATAATAAGAGCTGTTAATTTAATTAAGGTTAAAACATATCTTATTAGTGCATAAGGTTTTTTTAATAGTTTATTTTCCCTGAATAAATTACACTTTTGTATTAACAAATTGTCATTAAGTTGCATTTTTGCTAAAATTACTAAATTAAAGATTTTTGTCCTTTTAGCCTAAAATTGGTAAAATAGTTAATATCTGGTGAAAACTGAACTCAATTTATTCAATGAAAGCGATAACACCATTTAAATATTTTACATCGTTTTAGGTGGACTCTGGTTACTGCAGACAAACAATTGCCAACCTTGGAAATCCGCTCTAACGGCAGTTTACTATACAAGCTGCTCATTGCGAAGGAGTTAAAATACAGAAAGGAATGATAAAATTAAGAGGCGATTTTTTGGTTCTTGAAATGTGTGTCTGTAAGCTGAAGGTCACTAATTCAGCTGTTAGCAGCATTTTAATGGAGCATGTTATGATGTGAAAACATTTTGTTCAACGTTTTCGCAGCATAAATAGTACCATTAAAAGGAACACATGGCATTATCATCGCATTTTCACGATTTGTGAGGAGAAAAAAATATTTTAAACTTAAAACTAGTCACCCGGTGCACGCTTCATGAATGCAATTTTCCTTATATGATATTTTGGCTTTAAAAGTTTTTTCATTCATTTCATCTATACTAATAAAAGAAAGTTGTTTGTTTTTCTGAGTTCTGTGTGTGTGTGCGAAATGACAAGCGAAATCTACCGCACATAGAAGTGTGAAAATTTGGATGCGGATAGTCCAAGGCAGTCCCTGAAGACCTGAGGATCAGATTTTTCATATTTTAAGACCCGGGGCCCCTGGGGCCCTTTTAAGGTTTTTGCATCTGAATTGTTACTAATTTGCCCCGGTTTTATCCAATCTCCCTTGTTTTCGTGGCCATTTCTCCATTAAGCTTTCCCCCCATTTCCACATTGTAGTTAGGGCCCTGGCCCCCTGTGGCCCGATGCGTTGTTCACTAGAACCTTTCGTGTGCCATGCATTTTTCACCCTCTGTAAGTGTATCACTCTCTCAATGCGTGACTTTTAAGTTTAGTCTTGGACTCCTCTCAACGGGCCACCACCCTCATATTTCTATTGAAGCTCTAGGGCCCTTTTTTAGCATTTCTTTCAAATTTTATTCTAACGATTAATTTATAACCTATGCTTAATTTCGTCTAATTGAAGATGTAAAGCGCTACATACTAGGATCTTTTAAGATGTTTTCCTCTTAAGGTCATACTCAAAACTATCAGTTGGCCCCTTTTGGGACCTCTCCCTTAAAAATCGACCGATCCACTAAGCTTTTGTTTACTGATAACTTTTTAGGACTTCCAGCTACAAACGAACGACAAAATTTTCTCGGTCAAGTCCCGACCCTCCTGGGCACTTTAAAATTTTTGTGCCCTAAATTGTTAATAATTATCTCCATTTTTACCCGATCTCCTTCGTTTTTGGGGCTTTATCTCCATTAAGCTTTTCACCATTTCTACGTTCCATTTAAGACCTTGGCCCCTTGGGACTCAGTATAGGGGAGAAAAAGAGGGGGGAGATGGAAGAAAATTTGCCGAAATCATGTTAACTAAAACTCATAAATTAAACCCGTTTATGGATGAATTCTGCTGTCTTGTTTGAAAATGTCAGCCACCCTAAAATTAAAAAATGCTCTAGAATCCTTGGATCAAGATAGAACATTTAACGGAATTTTTTTTAGAATTTCTAATTTTAATTTTACAACTTTTTGAAATTGTAATCATTAAATGGCTATCACAGCGCTTCCTCCAGACGCAATATCTCCAAATTCAACTGGGACCTGCAGGCCATGGTCAAAAACATATACAACAAAAATGGTTCCATTATCTGCATAACTTCATAAAATTTTCGATGATACAATAGTAAAAATGGAACAAAAATCGCAATCACAGCGCCCTCTTCCGTCGAAATTACCCAAATTCAAGTAGGACCTGCTGGCCATAGCCAAAAACACAGAAAAAAAATTTGGTTCAATTTTAAGCATAACTTCATACTCTTTTTGATGATACAATAAGTACAGACAGACGGACGGACGGACAGACAGACAGACAGACAATTTGTAAAAACATCTTTTTCGGAATCTCTGACCCCTAAAACGTGTAAATCCGTCGAAAACCGGAAGTCGAAAAAAAGTTCGATTACAATACTTTATTCTATAGAAGAAAGTAAAAAATCATAAATTGGAAACATTTACTGAATACAACAAGCAGCATTAGTGGATGAAAATAATTAAATTATAATAAAATTATGGTTTACTTTCTAACTAGGTGACCCACCCGGTGTTTTCCGTGCCCGTGATAATAACCATAAACAGAACTCAAGCTTCAATGACTCTTTAAAAAAAAGCTGCATAGAGGGGCCCAAGAAGGGATTAATATTCAAAATTGGTGGTAGCTGAGGTCCGAGATATTTTTTTTGTCGTTCAAGTAGTAGTTGGAAGTCCTAAGTAGTTGTCAGACAAAAAAAAAGCTAGTGAATCGGCCGATTTTTAAGGGAAGCTAACAAAGGGGGCTAACTGATAGTTTTGAGCAGGGCCCTAAGAGAAAAACATATTAAAAGATCCTGGTATTTAGCGCTTTAGAACTTCAATTAGTCGAAATTAAACATAGGGTATAAATTAATCATTAGAACAAAATTTAAAGAAATGCTTAAAAAAGGGCCCTAAAGGCCCAATAAAAATATAAGCGTGGTGACCCGAGGAGAGTAATCCAAGGCTAAACTTTAAAGTCGCTTAGTAAGAGGGTGACAGAATTATGGGGGTGAAAAATGCATAGCACACAAAAAGCTCAAGGGGCCTCGAGTCGGGTCCCAGGGTCTTAAATGGAATGTAGAAATGTAGGAATTACTAAATGAAGAAAAGGCACCAAAAACGAAAAAAAAAATCGGATTTAAAGGAGCAAGTTATTAAAAATTTAGGGAACAAAAACTTCAACGGTGCCCCTATACCGAGTCCCACGGGGGCCCGTGTCTTAACTGGAACATAGAAATGGGAGAAAAGCTTAATGGAGAGAAGGCACCAAAAACGAAGGAGATCTGAGAAAAAAAGGGCAAATTATTAATAACTTAGGGCACAAACATTTTAAGTTGCCCAGGGGGCCCGGGACTTGTCCGAGAATTTTTTTTGTCGTTCATATAGTAGCTGGAAGTCCAAAAAAGTTATTATTTAAAAAAAAGAATAAAATTTGAAAGAAATGATAAAAAAGGGCCCTAGTGCCACAGTAAAAATATGAAGGTGTTGGCCAGGGGAAAGCAGTCGAAGACTCAACTTAAAAGTTACATATTGAGAGGGTGAAAAATGCATGGTGCACAAAAGGTTCAAGTGAACACCGCATCGGGCCCCAGGTGGGGGGTCCTAACTGAAATGTAGAAATGGGCGAGGAATTTAATGGAGAAAGGCCCACAAAAAGAAGGGACATCAGATGAAAATGGGGCAAGTTATTAACAATTTAGATGCAAAAACCTTAAAAGGGCCCTGGGGGCCCCGGTTCTTAAAATATTAAAAATCTGAGCGTCCGGTCTGTAGGACCTGCCTTGGACTATCCACACCCAAATTTTCAGACTTCGCCGAGCGGAAGATTTCGCTTGTCATCGCGCACACGTACACAGAACTCAGACAGACAAACACTTTCCTTTTATTAGTATAGATGAAATAAATGAAAAATCTTATAAAACCAAAATACTACTTAATGAAATTGCATTCATGCAACAATCAGTTCAATCGCAATCACAAAAAGTATTTTATGTTTACATCTCTCAATACTTTTTTTACTTCCTAATTCTTTCAAATATAAGGGAGGGGGGTGGGGGGTTGTACCCTGTGTACTAATGTCAACTAATAATTTTTTTTTTAATTCTAGCATTTGTATTCGTCATTTTTTCATGATCTGGGTGATTTTATCCTAAATCCTTCGCCATTTTTTCGGCTATCTAAAGCAATATTTATTCTATCTCTTATTTAAATAAGAAATGACTTGCTCTATTCATTAAACTGTCATGTTCACAATTATGAAATTTCCAAAAAAATCACTTATAAAAAAAAATCCTCCGAAATCGCCTTTAAAATGTTAGTTATAATTCTGTATATCTAAAAAACAAATTATCATTAAATAATTTTACTGAATTATCCTTATTTTTATCATAATAGCCTTCAAAGACATTTTCGCTGCGACGAATTGACGTCGCGTCGAATTGATACCACGACGAATTGAGCCCGCGACGAATTGACGCTGCGACGAATTGTGTGTTTTTGCTGCGACGAATTGACGTCGCGACGAATTGACGCTGCGACGAATTGTCGCCGCGATGAATTGACGCTGCGATGAATTGCCGCCGCGATGAATTGTGCGTTTTCGCTGCGCCGAATTGACGTCGCGACAAATTGAGCCGCGACGAATTGACGCTGCGACGAATTGTCTCCGCGATAAATTGACGCTGCGACGAATTGTCGCCGCGATGAATTGACGCTGTGATGAATTGACGCTGTGACGAATTGTGCGCGATGAATTGTTCCGCGATGAATTGTGCGAGATGAATTGACGCGACACCCTTTAAAATAAGTAATACTAGGTATGTAGAGAAATACCAGATGATGCAAAGATATTAGAACCGTTGAAAAATACCACCCGATTCCATTTCAACAGCTGATGATTGAGAAGCAGTTTAACATAATGAAAATTAATTCCTTTGACAAATTCAAGCTAAATACAACAAATCATCCCTTGTAATTATATTCTTCACTTTCATTGATAAAAGGGCTAAACTAAAAATATTATACACAGTAAAGTAGGTTTTATTAGACTGTTGACATATGTGTCAGTTCAATTTGAGTCTTTATATAAACAAACAAAAATATTCTATAATTACTCAAAACGCAATCATTTAATTTTTCACGTACTTTTTTAAAATTTACGCACTTTTTTTAAATTTTTTTACTTGGATGTTTATTTCCATATTTGTAACCATGAAGAAAATCGAGTCACAATTTTGATGTTGTATCGTTACATATTGTATGTTTACGTGTTACAATCTGTATGGTTTCTCTAATAATGGAGTGGTAGTACAAGCTAATTCAAAATAGAAAATGAAACGATTATTTTTTTAACAACTGATGAAAGAAACATACATTGAATTAATTAATATTATACCCGTTAATAAATAACAGCTGATTTAATTTGAACAGTTAGTGATTGAAACGTTATATAAAATAATTAATAGTAATGTCGTTGACGTATATAAGGTAATTCACAATAGAGAATATGGCGAATATTTTTTTAACGGGTGATGATTTAAACATACTTCCATTTACAAAATGAATTTTAATGAAGTGCAGCTGTGACATACAGCATTCGTTTTAATAGAGTCTGTTAGTAAAATAAATAGAACGGCGCGCTTTAAATAGCACAAAACACTGAAAATTGATAAGTTACAAGTACCAAAAATCGGTAATTGATTGAAAGTGTGGGATTTATATAATGCTCTTCTTACATATGTACCTTTTACATCTGCTCCCCATTATTATTTCACCTGCCCGCTAACAGCAAAATAGCGCATTAAGAAGCCTGTGATACCTCCCAAGGAATGGCTTCCTAATATTCTAAAGAGGCACACCCTTAACAGAAAGCTACATAAAATCTATATTTTTCTGACAGAACTCTCTAACCTCACCTAGTAGTCGTCAGCTGCCACTCCCAATGCACTCAGTCTCCTACTCAGTCCCTGCTAACTGTCACGTAAAGGGTCCTTCCCTGGTAGGGCTGGCATGATCTGGTCTTTGACCATACTTTGTATTTTTCCTAAACTTTCAATTCCGCCACTTTTCCCGTTTAACGGCGGGTTCAGCTTCGGCTGAAGATTGTAATTTTTTAAACACCTTAATAAAGGGGACCGGTGGGGGACACTATGCTCTACAGACTTGTACTAGCTATCAAATCAAATCAAATGGGCTATCAAATCAAATCAAATGTACTTCTTACACGCAGGGCAACATTTTTCTCAACATAAGTCATTGTAGAAAAGGGATAATATGAAAAAATTTCTAGTCTCCTAAAAAAATATCTGTTATAAACTCTAGTTCATTTGAATACATTTTGTACTTATAAATATGTTTATTTCATCAGAGGTTTAAGAGATAATCACTCTAAGCTATACTCATCCAATATATTCTATGACAGTTAATATAACTGAGGAATACAACGCGAGCTTCCAGGGTTACAGAACATTAGTGACAAAAATAGTATTGAAAACTGAAATTTTTTTACATTTAATATATTACTTTAGATTACCTACTTACAACATCAAAAAAGTTTTTTATATGAAAAAGATCAATAATGTATTCAAAGAAAGTTCCGAAATTTGTTAGAAGTGATACGTTCGTATTTGCTTCATGCCAAGGCAGGAGTTAATACCTGAAGAAATCGTCAAATATTCTGCTACTTACACAAGCCTATTTAATGCTTATACTAATATTAGGGGTTTAATTGGGTAGCTTGAGTTTAAGACTGTTACAGTTGTGTTTTATTTATATTATTTATATTATGCTATTTATTTATTAATGAGGTGTTAGTTTCGTTATAGAATATTATCCGTAAAGAAATACTGAACTATTATATGTGTATTGTTTTAAGTGTAAACGGGTTAATCTTTCGTAATCTGACTGCACGCAATAGAGATAAATTTAAAATAAAATCAAGGTTTATAGTTATTATAAAAATTATAAAAAGTCATTAAATTATGGTACCTTTTCCAAAAATTTGCATTCGAAAAACATTTTTTTTTCTACAGTGTAAACATTAAATTGTGCGATGTCTGGAAAATAAACCAAAGAGCAGTAAAAGCGAAATTTATTACTCAAGTGTTGCCACCTTCAATACAACTTCAGCGTTACTCGCGGACATATTTTTTCTTTATAATATAGATTTATTGAAAAGTTGAAGTGTTATGTTAACTTAGATTTCGTATTAGTCTAAGATAATATAACATTATTTGTATAAAGTTCATATAAAGAAAATTTTGAAAAAAAGTAAGTACTTGAAACAAAGATACAGAAAATATTTACCCATGTGATTAGTTGAGGGACCGACAATTAATTGAATAAAATAGTAATGTGTGCAATAACCTTGTATCAGAAAAAGCTCGAAATGATATGTAGCTGTAGCACATGATTACGTAGGAATTATGCAACATGTGAATTTATTTGTGTAAGATTAGCACGTTATAAACAATCAAATATCAATCACAGAATACCTACTAGCACGTGACAAGCAACTGCTTACCTTTATGTAAAAATCACTTTTATTGAAAATAAAACCAATGTTTCAGTATTAAATGAATGAATTACAACAAAAAAGTATTGCGAGTCCTTCGGCTTATATTGGCAGTTTTCATAAGAGGCAATGAGAGTTCTGAGCTATAGAATTTAGTCTTTCAGATATTTAACTTAGCACTCAATTTGGTTGTCTAGTTTTCAACAATAATATTTTCTTAAACAGCTGCGAACTATTGCCTTGGTGAAAAATAAACGTTCATCAAAAGTTCATACTGCCTGGGTAAAACATCTTATTTAGTGTTGATTACCCTTTTCGACGTCTCCACAAGTTTTACAGAGGTTCTCTCCTAAGAGTACTTCTCAGCAATCTTAAATGAGGTGCTTGAAGTACTGGCCAGCTTTCGTAATTCTGAACTCCTCCAGCTCTAAAACTGAACTATTCTAAATTACCAAACTTTTTCCGGAACTGAATCTATTTCATTCCCTAATTCCCTTTATCGCAATCGAATTCAAGAGGGACTTAAACTGTCTTATCCGAATACGAGAAAATTATGTCATTCTCAAAATCTATCAGCATTGGTTGACCAGAAGAGAAAAATTGTCTCCACTGTGTCTGAGTAATTTTCTCTTTCGCACTGTACCGACACCTGTTCTCAAAAATTCTACCTCATACGTACAGTTTAGTAGCTTTGTTCTGTCCAGCACCTTTTAAAAGGAGGATAGTTTATGATCGATTTCTGAACATAAAAGGCTCCCTGCTGTGGGAAAATACTTCTCAGAAAACCCTGGATGGATCTTTCTAAAGTTTTAAGATGATTAGATATTTACATTATTCCTCTAAAGAGGGATTCTTTGCAATATATATTTATGGAAATAAAAATGTTTGTTTAAAAAATTCAAGAAATTTCTGCATGTTTCTTTATTTATAGCATACAGGATATTGAATCAAATTGAATTTTATATTCAAAAAACTTAACAGTGTACAACAGAAACAACATTTTGCAAATTTCACATTGAATATTTGCTGGAATATTAACATTTGTATTCACTGCTTTTAACTGTGCATATTCGAACGATAATAAACTTTTTTTTAGAATTAAGATGTGAACTATACAGGGCAACACGTATAAAAGGTAGTTGAATGCCGTAAAAATTCAGAGAGTTATCCGCGATATAGGGAGCTGAATTTCACTTCGTGCTGAAAAGAGTTCATTTTGAGTCTTTTCTAATACAATGCGATTACACAATTTATTTTTATTCAATTTTATTTATCAGCTCCCTAATTGTTCAGATGACTAAATATTTACTGAAAATTATAAAGTCAAATAGGTTATTTTCATCCGAAAAGTTAAAGTAGAATTTTTCAGGAATTTCTGTATACCTTCTACGTCAAATATCTAACATTGAATATGTCCGGATACTTTTTACCAGATAGTTTATTATGATTTTTCAGGTAACTAGAGGATCCAATTTGTGCTTCCCGGATTGCAGAACATAGAAGAAAACCCTTTTATTATACTGAAATCTCTAATATTTACATTTAAGGTATTTTTCTAGATTGTCCACTATGAACAACAAAAAACTTTTTTATATGAAACGTGTCACTAATGCATTGAAATAAATTTTTGAAAATTGTTAATAATTGTTTTGAAAATTGTTAATAGCTATACTTTTGTATTAGCCGCATGCCAGGAGTTAGTAGCCGAAAAAATTGCCAAAGACCGCTACTTATAGGAGCATTTTTGGATTCCGAGAACTGCATTGGTTTAAGCAAGTAGTTCTATTATATGTTTTGACTTGTGTTACATTTATATTATATTTATTTATTGATGAAGTTTAAATTTTGATAAGGGATATTAGCTATTTGTGTTATTTAAGGTATACACGATAGATACAGATTTTTTTTTTTTTAAATCATGCCTGGAAATTATTTTTTAAATTAAAAAAAAAAAAAAAAAATCAGTAAATTGTGATACAGTTTTCAGCCAAATTGCGTTTAAAAGAAAATTTTATTCTCATTCGACGGTGTAAATATTTAAATTGTGCGATGTTAATAATTTAAAAAATAGTGAATTTATAATATGGATAAGTTAAAAAATAGTGAAAGCGAAATTAATCTGTCAAGTGTTGTCACTGTCAGTATGACGCCTGTGTGACTCACTGACATGTTTATGCTTTATAATATAGATATAAACATTTTTATGTGGTATATTTTACGATACATCTACGTATCGTCTACGTACCTACCTAAGTTATCATGCGCATAAACTTAAACTTTGAATTATCCATTTATCTTAATAAAGGAATCTATAGTTTAGATTAAGGAAAATAACTAAACTGTGTTATTGTTAGAAGTGGATTTATTATATATTAACCCTTATGAATATTCTAAACTTAATTCACATTTTAAATAAGCAGGGAAAAAATCATTTATTAAGCGTAGATTATGAAACACTTTCAAACATTTCCAAAATATTTTAACAAAACTTCGCCGTTTAATAACAGAAAGAAACATGTGTATGAAAGATTTTTTATTTTTTATTTTTTTTTTTTTTTTTTTAGAAAACGCATAACAAATTTGAAAACCAGATTTAATCAATTATAGCCATGAACCGGAAAGGTACTGCACTTGCGGAACCCTGTATATGATCTATAGATTTGTATATGTTCTACATAGTATGCTAAAATTCATTTTACTAAGAAAACACATAAAACAGTGGAAAATTCACACTCAGCAATATCTGTCAAAAAACAAAACATACTTGAATTCTGTCATCGAGTCTTGTTACTACCTATAGATTTTAATACACGCCGCATATTAAGGTAAAATTTTATTCAGGAAAAACACGCTTAAAACTACTCAAATCCCAATTCTAGGAATTACTAGTCGCAGGCGGTCGTGTATTCAGTTATTTGCATAGGCACTGTAGATGATTTTATTTATATTCTACAAACATCTATAAGTGTACTGAATATAGTTGAGCTACAAAATGCATAATCCACGTTAAAAAAACACATTTAAACAAATTCTGCTCATCCTCAGTAATGCTTACTTTGTGTATCCCTGTATTAGTTTGTGTATCCCTGTATATGATCCATATAATTTATACACACCACATACCATTAAAAAAATTAGTTAATTAGCATACCATAATTGAAAACACACTTCCAGCAACCTTCCTAATAGCCAATGCTTTGGATAAAGTATTGTGTACGAAATATTTTATGTGTCCCTGTAAATGAACGATGAATGCATTGCACATAACATTGCTTTGCACACCTGCAAACGTCTTGCAGTAAACATATCAGTAATGAATATCAATTTCATCATGTGTGAAATAGTGCAATATTATGAAAATACGCTGCAAACAATTTTTCCCCGTATATCATTAATCACCCGAATTTTTTATGTGACTCTTTAAATGATTAATAAATAATTTATACTCCATATTCACGATAAACCATGTTTTAATGCCCCTCAGACACTCATATCAATTTCATTATGAGTGTAACATTCTAACGTCATTAAAACTAACAACAAACGATTTTTTCCATGGAACAGACTATAACAGAATTATTTTGAATGACCCTGTAAATGAACTCTTAAGTGCTACACATAACATATTCTATAGCAAATATCTTCTAGTTCACTTCAAAAATGTATATAAATTTCATTATGTTTGAAATGGTGTAACACTTTTCACTTTTTCAGGGGCAAAGTATTTCTAATCGTAAAATTCTGAATTGATTGAATAACATCAGAATTTACAAACAAATTTATATGGACATTTCAATTTATAGGAATTTATATGAAAGATTTTCTTCCCGTACTTAATAAAAGGAAAAATTTCATTCCAAAATTCCGCACCAATGCGACATATCGGCATAAAAATTAAGGGGTTCAAAAATGAACCACCAATATTTCAAGGGGTTACACCGCGAATTAATTTTTCCCATAGACCATAATGTGGAATACTTTTGAGTGCCCCTGTAAATGATATCTAAACTCTACTCACTTCCTTTTTCAATACCGAACATGCCATGGTAAATCTCAATAACGTATATCAATTACATTGCAATCGGAGTATATTTACGTTAGTTATTATAGCAAGGAGAAACAGACGGTCAGACAAACATTATTAACACTTTACATATACACTTTACAGCTATGTTGGAAATTGTAAAATATCAGTAAGCGATATTTTAATTTCGAACGATCGAATGGAATTTTCTAATTCACAATTTAACTTTTATCAAATAACGGGCAATTTTATGTTATTTCGGTGTAAAACACGATTAAGACATTCTGATAAATAATGTATTGAAAAAATCTCTAAGTACTTCAGAAAATAAATTTCCGATTGGAAGAAACGGTTTCTAGAATTACCTACTCAGCGCGTTTTCACTTGGGTGATTTTCGGTTATAGGTATGGCAAATGGCAAAATTTGTTAACGTAAGCTGAAATGCTCAGGTATAAAAATTATTTATCATGGGGAAATAGTATGTTCTTTAATTAACCGTGTTTTGTAAATCATAAGTATTAAGTATAAAGCATTAAACATTAAATCTAAGAGCACGTCGAAATTGTCTGGATTTTGTATTTATTTGGAGTAATTCAGGATTAAATATCTATAATTTAAAATGTAATTTTTTTTAGTTTCCTTAAGCATGTCTTTAATTGGACAATTTATACATTGACAATTCCTTTTCAAAAACTAATATCAGAGTAAATATCAATGACTAAATTTATAATATAATATTCATGACTAAATATTGCAATCAATGTAACTTTTTCCAATTAATGTTAAATTTGTTCATAAATTGACTTAAGTTTCGAAATATCAAAATTATAATGCCAATATTGAGAAATTTTTTCTGTAATATAATGCAGTCGTATGCAATAATAATTTATTTTTACATAAAATATTAATTACTGTATAAATTTTACTGTTTTTATACTGCTTACTAACAACAATTTTACACTGAGTTTTATTTATTCTTTTTTTTTCAATTTTGCGTTGTGGATTTTTAAAAATATTTTTATATAAAAGTTTTTTATGCTCAAATATAAAAAATACTAAAATTCCTTCATAGTAAGTAGTACTGATTTTCCCTCCTAGAAGATTGAGAAAATGTATTATTCATTTCTCATAGATTAAATTTAATTATTTCCGTTTTAGTTTAATAAATGTATTTTCTTCTAATCAAATATCTTTAAAACCTTCTCTCCGCCGTGAACTGATATATCCGTTCACTATGCTACAGGTTTCACTCACTGCAATTAAAGCATTATTTAAATTGACATAATTCTACAAATATAATGCAGTTTTAAGACACCGATTGATGACTAATACTCTCAAGGACTGTACTGATATAGGTAAGTAAATTTTTTTATATCAATTTTGAAAATTCATCTTTTTTTTTTAGCATTTTAATAAAATTACAGAGAAAACAACATTACGAATTTGCCCTTTTGCTCGGCGGTCAGGCGATTTAAAAAGTGGATGTAAATATAAAGAAGAACAACAAATTATGCGTCAAGCATTGATTATATAACACTTTCTAACACTTTCAAATAATTTTACAAATCAGGTGAAAGATGTTAAAAAAATTGAAAAACGCACAAAATATTTAAAAACCCAATTTCGGGAATTACCATTTATATTTGAAAATATATCCGAACTATTTTGTGCAGCACTGTATATGATCTACAGATTTGTATATATGCTACGTAGAATGGTAAGTATCAGTTCAGTTCAGAAACCTATAGCAAATCTTAACTGTATATATCTTAACTGTATCTTAACTGTATGTAACTATAGCAATCACCCTTTCTGGAATTTCCGTCAATAAACGGAAATGTACTCGAAAATTTTGCGAGTCTCTGCCTATGATCTACAGAAATTATGCACACCAAGTAATAGACAAAAAATGAATTAAATTTAAAAACACGTTCAGCAGCTGAAAACGCACTATTGTTAATAAACAGCACCGAATTATTTTGTGTGTCCCTGTAAATGAACGATGAATGCTATACACACAATATTCCACATACCTTGTAAGACTCTTGCAATGCACCTTAGTAGCATATATGTCCATTTCAATATATTTGAAATAGTGAAACATTATTAAAATAAACCTCAAACGATTTTTCTCCATAGACCGTAATGTAAAAGAATTATTTGAGTTTCTCTGTATAAGTGCTATGCACACCATACTGTATAGTAAGCCTCTTGTAGTACATCTCCATATACAAGGAATTATTTAACATTATTAAAATAAACCGCAAAAGTGTTTTCCTCATATACTGTAATGTAACGGAATTCTTATAATAACAAAAAAATAATAAAAAATAACTATAAGTGGTTCACACTCTATTTTCAATACCAAACATGCCACAGTAAACCGCAATACATATACAACAGGAAAACCAACTAAATTTTACAAATTTCAATATATTCCGAAACTTTTTGAAAAATTAAAATATAATTTAAAGAAATATTAAGCAAATTTGGTAGCATCCCCTTCAGTTAAATTGAAAGCATTACTACATAAGAAGATTGATCTCATACCGATAGAAGATTTAGCAGGAATCTATAGAATCCCAGTTACTATAGAAATTATTGAAAGTAGGATGAAATGTTATAAAGTTAAAGACTACATTGGTATGACTCTAAGAAAATTTAAAATTTGTTTAAAAGAACATATTGCAGATATCAAATACAATAGAAGTAAAACGGCACTTTTCAGATTAATACAAGAGCAGTCGATTAAAATAGATTTTGATAAAGCTAAAATAATTAAACCCACATCCTTCTTTCATAAAGCAATAATAAATGAATCCATAGAAATTTTAACCATAAAAGATAAAACATGCAATGACTAGGTATCTTACAACATCCCTAAATTGTGGTATAAACTTTTACAGATTGTTCAAGATTGAATAAGATTAGCACATCCCACCCAATGCTTCCCAACCTTAGTGACCTATTTGTAATGGTTTGACCATTCTTCAGCAGAAAATGATGTTTTTACTAGTTTTAGACTATTTGTTTTGTGTGTGTCTGCGTGATGATGTTTTTAACCCTGATGATGAGCTAAGGTTGCTCGAAAGCGCTAGGTTTTTTACCAATGTGAAATACAGTTATGTTTGTTTTTAAAAAACACCTTAAGTAAAGTTTTTTATTAAATGATGCATATGTGTTTTGGCCCTTTTTTTTTAAATAAATTTTATAGGACAAAGGTAAATATTGATTCAAATGAATGTTGTTTTTCATGACTCAGTTTATTTTACATATACCAATTGCATGACAATCCGAATATATTTATATGTGTTAGAGCACGGAGAGACAGACAGACAGACAAAACAAATCCATTAACACTTTTCAGCTATGTTGGAAAGTTTTAAAAACAAGTTAAGTATTCAATGTAAAAAATGTAATTAAGCGATGTAAGTAAATATAAAATCGATCTTATCTCTGATATTTTATAATTATTTTTGGAGCATGTAAAACATATCTGTTTTAGTACTTTTTAAAGTAATTTATGCAGAATAGAATTTAAGAATATGAAATATCAGAAAAATGACAGCAGCGATTTGTAGTTAAAAACTTAAATTAATCGAAGATATTTTGCTGCATATAATAATATTTACATAAAAAACTAAATACGTATATATCTGCCCGGTTCAAGTTTTTATGATAAAATTGTAGAAACTAGTCAATTCTGACGGAAACTACTGGACATTCCTTCAACTGAGAAAAAAACTTTCGTCGTTATAGACTTGCGTATTTTACTTATTACTGGAAATTCTAGCACTATTAGAATTTGCTTATTTTCTTTTGAGATTAAGATAAAATTCATTCTCAGCAACGGGTTTCTAAATAATTCATTTTCATGACGACAGTAAGGACGTCTCTGTTTTTTCACAAAGTAATGTGTACTAGATATTACTAGGCTGTTTCTAAAAAAAGTTCTTTTATTTATTTAAATGTGTGATAGACATTCATACAATAATCACAATATAGAATACAAAAACTTTTCCGAAAGTAAACTTTCTTTCAAATGTTATCGAGAATGTAGAAACATACTAATATTTAATTTTTGTAACAAATTTATCAACATATAAACACCCCATTCCCCATTTTGGATTTAAAAAAATATATTATTATACATGCACAAAAATATTTAAGAATAGGAAAAACAATTTCTAAAATCTCTCTCAAATAATTGCAAGAACTGCGAAGCCTAAATATTAATTATTCCTTTATTATTATTATTATTATTATTATTAACGTCAGTTTTATTTGCATGCAAAATAAATAAATGCATTAAACATTGATTATACATACAACGGCATAAAGAAAACAATTCTGATGGAAAGTACATGAAACTTCTATACCAGACAGAGAAAAAAAATGTATTTGTCGCTATTGAATCACGCATGAAACATTTATTCATACCGAAAAATTACAATACCTCAAGGATTTTTTTGTAGTTGAAAATGAGGAAAAATGTCAATTTAAAAAGAGATAGGAAGATTTTTCATTATTATAAAGAATGTTGTAACTTTTTAATTTATGATGCTTCATAATTTATGAGAAAATTACTTTTATTCGCTTCTTTGCTCTTTCATTATATGATTAACAGGTAGAGCCCACACAGCCCAGAGGTTAGCATTCTGACAGAAAAATAAGTTGGTTGGATAGATGTTTGAATTTTTAAATACCTTTGTGTGTTAGCGGACAAATGGCCAAAAAATATGCTGCACCCCACAGCACACCAAGTCCTGAAATACCTTCGAGTTCATGATAACAGCCATAAGGTATCTATGGACTGATCGCCATTAGAGCGCATTCAGAACAGCAAATTCAACGGTTACCAGTGATACAACAGACTATAAAATAAGCAGCGAAAACTGATAAACCTGGAACAAATGAAAACCAAATTAAATGCAACAAAAGTGAAACTAGAAACAATTGCAACAAATGAGAAACCAAAAAGCAACGAGAGAAACCTAAATACGACGAGAAAAAAAAAATGCAACAAAAATCAAGCAGCAAAAGAAAAACAACAGGTAACCGTAAGTACAGTAGGAAAAAGATAAAAGTAAAGAGAAAGGAAAAAAAGGAAAAAATAATCCAACACAGGTAAAAGTGATCAATTTTTTCTATTTTTTATGTAAAACTTTTAATAACATGTATTAACCCTATTCCCTTTCAGGCTTTTTTTTCGTGTACGCTAATGGTGCCTTGTGCATGTAAAATCCGGCGTGGGTGCAATGTCCTCTAAGTTCCCTGTGAATTATACATCTGGATGTGCTTAGACAGGTGAAGGTCTCGTCAACTGATCAAGGTTCTAAATTACGAGAGCAACTCGCATAGCGATAGCATGAGATATAGGTGTGATGCCAATCCCATGTCCATACAAAAAAAATAACATCAACTGGCAACAAAACAAAAATTGGAACAAAACAAAGAAATCCACATAACCGTCTTGCCAGCAAAGGCCAGATGCTACGCGGCATCCCTTCACTGGATCTACGCGCCCCGGTGACAGGCACTAAACCCGTTTAAGCTAGGGAAACCTGGCAGCCTGGTCACCATAAAAAAAATACCTGCGTGTGGTGGGTGGGTTGACTGTTCAAGGTTTTTAGGGTTTGATTTTTACGATAACGAATATTCTGATCATTTCTCCTTAAAAAGTTTCCCTGAAGGCGTCCTTCCTATAGCAGTATGATTAAAATTATCCGATGCCTCACAAAATCTGCTACGTATATCACTGACAGAGAGAGGTGCACTGCCTAAAATTTTAATCACACTAAAAATAAGTAGTCCGATTTCGAAGCTAGAGCACTTGTTGTTTCTACAGATTAAAAGACTGAAGGATAAAAACTATTTGCAATTTAAACCCTGTTTAGACATTTGTTTAAAATACGATAAACACCATTAAGCACATTTTGATAACTTGACACAACGCAGCGCTATTTGTCGGTGATATTTGGAACTAAAACAACGAAAAAAAAAACGAAATAAGAAATCGCTCTCATATTATATTAACATTAATAGCTGTCATTCTTTAATTGTCATAGAATTGTGAGAGCGTTCAGTCTATTTTAAGACACTAGGAATAGTCCTTTAATAATAATTCCACATTATCAAGAGAAAAAAATCACCATTTTTTTCAAACATTGGAATTCTAACTTCACAATTAAAAGTTTCTTCATTTTCTTTTTTTAAAGCATCAGCTGCTCTTAAGGAATATTAAAAATTACAGTCTCACATTGCTCACAAAAATTCTTACAATGCCATGTGCAGGTGACAAATTTCCATTTTATTAAGCTGATCATTAAGAATATTTTATGCCCAAAATAAGTTTTCTATTTTAAAAGAACTGAGCGTCAGCTGCTGCCAACTGTCCCCAAAAAGATGCTCTTTGTTATACATTTTAATGATATCTAATGGGGAAAGTTCTAAGAATTGAACCAGAAATTTATATTCCTTCAAATTTACATCATTAAAACGTTTAAAAAAATGAGATTTAAATTGTTGAAATTTCTACTTACTTTATGTTAAAGAAATATAGTTGTGATAAAGGAAAAATTTTAGAAATTAGTTACAAAATAAAATGAATGTTGGGTGTACTAAAATAGACAGAACTCAAAATACAATAATAAGTCAGCGGAGGCGGGTATTAAAGTTTTTCTTGCCGACAAACCACCAGTGAAGACGTGAAATTTCTGATACGCTTCTATTTTAGTTGCATATGTTACCGATAGATGGCTCTGCACTATATGGTACGTGTACCAAAAGTGACACGCAGAAAATTAATTTTACGATGGCATAAATTCAGATTCTAATTCAAAATATAATGAAATTGCACAAAATGTTCGAATTTACACTTGCTGAGACTATCTTAAATCAATTGGTTCGATTGGCTGTCTTTATCATACACATTGAATAAACTGAAATGCAGCTGAATTAGCAGAAATCTACCTCAGTACTGGTTCAGAAAATTGTTTAAACTAAGATTAGGAGATCATTGGAAAATAAAGATAATAAACAAAAATGTCGATTGTAAAATTATGACAACTTGAAATTTAAATACAGACACAAAGAACTGCTTAAGGATGATGACCATACGTTTTAAACACCAAATTGCCACAGGGGAAACGAAAACAGTCATTTGATTGGAAATTATGTCTTCCTACAATTTATGTTTATAACAAATAAGCTTAGTCAGTCACATTTTTATTGAAATAGGAACATATGTTGAAAAAAAAAAAAATCTGAACTTTATTATTTTTGTATGTCCAAAAATTAAGGGGCAGTGACCAACTTTTTCGATTTTTGTTGTATTGTCAAATATCTACTCGAATTATTTACGAATTGTCCTTGACTTTCAAGAATGTAAAGAACATGTTTGACTTCATATTTTTCAGTGAAGATTTCGTCCCGAGGACAATAGGGGGGGGGGGGAGACAATAGTTTCAATAATAAAATAATATTTCCGTTCACCCAAATAACAGAAACTGCTCAAAATGGTAAGTCACTGTAGCAAATTACTATGTAGGTCCTATTTAACATTTGTGTGCATTTGTGAAAGCATAGCACATATATTCGTAAAGATGTTAACGTTACTGTGAAAAATTCATTTTTTTTTGTTTATTACATACAATATAGTCAATACTATAGAGCAACTCATATAAGAAGATCAGTCAAATATCACGAAAACTCAAAAAGATAAAGGCAACACAGTGAGCTAAATGATAAATTTATCCAATTTATCATTTAGCTCACTTTATTGCCTGTATCGTTCTGAAATTTCGCTATATTTGAATGGACTTTTTATATAAGTTGCTCATACAGAATTGACTACCAAATCATGATTTTTTTTTTTTTTATATAGTTAACGCATGCGCAGTTAAAAGTTATTTCATTCAAATACTCGTGTGTCATCAAATATTCAATATATTCATCTTTTAATTGCCTTATACTATTTTTACTGCTCTTTGTCAAGTGTTTGGAAAACGTTGTTAAATTCGGTTGAAAACTCTGTATGCTATAAAAAAACAAACAAACTACAACAACAACAAAAAAATTGATTTTTTCACAGAAACGTGAACATTTTTATGAATATGCGTGGTATTCTTACACAAATGTATAAAAACGTTGAACAAGACCTAGATAGTTATTTGCTATAGTGACGGATCAGTTTGAGCATTTTCTGTTTATTGTGGAAACGCAAATATATTTTTATTATCAAATTTATTATTACACCCCTAATAGTCCTCGGGACTAAATCTTCATTGACAAACATGAAGTCAAACATACTCTTTATATCTTCAAAGTTTAAGGGCATTTCGGGCATTTCCTCACGAATTTCAGTAGATATTCGACAATACGTTGAAATCGAAAGTGTCCGGGCACTGTCCCTTAATTTGTTAACATCAGTGTAAATAATAGGAAAAACTTAAGTAGAAACTTCTGTCAGATGATTTTAATTCAGCTTGAAATACCTTCAAAATAAATAAGTACGAAGCTAATATAATTTATTTGTCATCTAACGTGCAGTAATGTAAATTTCTTTAATATATTTCTAAATTGTTTGTAATTTTTAATTGATTGTAATCTATATACTTTTTATCCTAAAAACAAAATTGTAATTAATTTTGATTCATTATTATTTGATTCGCAATTTTTTTTTAGTTGTTGCCACATCATAATAAAGTAAAATATATTTTTGGAAAAATTTGGCTTGTGAATGCGGAAAGATTCGCCAACCCTGCACTATATCAAACTGTTAAAACGCTCAAATTAACGTATATAAATGTATCAAAGTTCATTCACCTGTTCAAATTCATTGTGTATAGATGCTAAAATACCAAAAGAGTAGTTTGCATATTCAAATTTCAAGATAATTTTAAAGTCATGTTTTCTCCATATATCTGTGATATGTCGAATTTAAAAAGGGAATCGTATACTGTAAAAGAGGGAGAGGTGTTTAGTAATCTAGGAAAATACACATTGTATAATGACGAACGAAAACGATACAATAAATTCGTCTAAGATACAAGCGACTCGGAAAAAGATACTTTATCTTTATAAATTCCAGAAACCAATATGTTTTCAAGATTTATAAAAAAAAAAAAAAAAAAAAAAAAACATATTTTGCTTTCACTAACTTTTTAGAAAAAAAATTCCGAGTAGTTTTTACATTGTATTAATCAGTTTTCTCAACTCCGAATATACGTTTTTGTGATATTATCGATTCAAAAGTAAACATTTTCAAATAAATAAATAAATAAATAAATAAATAAAAATAAAACATGATGAATTGACAGCATTGACATTAAAATTGAAATTAATAATTTTTTTTTAACTCTTGTATTCCTAAATTTAATTACACAGCTGAAAATGTTTTATTGAAAATGATTAACATCCCCAAAACCGATAATCCTGGTTCAGAAAAAATGATTAATGCACTATTAAAACTACCCGGAAACGTTTCCATAAATCATTAGCAACGAAAGAAACTTTCTTTTATAAATGATTCCTTAAATGTCGAAAGTATATTGTTTTTTTTTTTCAGGTTTTTATAATAAAGAACATTTTTCGGAATCATGGGTAACTAAGAAATGGTTAATTTAGATTTGCGTTCGTTGTCATATTATTTTCGAAGATTAAGAATCATTTGTATTTTTTACAGTGTAATGAAGATATTTCTCAGTTTATGAGCCTCTATTTTGCAAACATAACTTCAATGCTTAACACTGTTTAGTTGACATTAATCTTTTAAATGTTCAGTCGACCTGTTTTGTTCAATCACGTAATAATAATGCAACTTTATCAAGTGAAAATTATAATCTTAAATATAAACACAAATTGTAATTTTAAATTCGCGTAAAAAAATTATTCACTGTCGTAGAAAGTAAATTGCAGCAGCTGCGGATGAGGAATACAATATTTGTTGCTGTGAAAAAAAATTCCTTGCCGTGTCATCTGCGAGTGACAAATTTCTATTTTAATGAGCTGACCCTTAAGCATCTTCTATGCACAAAATAAATTTTAGATTTTAAAAGAATTGAGCGTCATCTGCTTTCAACTATTTTTAAAAAGATACTTTTTGTTATGAAATTTTATCATATATAAAGGGAAAAATTGTACGATTTGCATAAGAAATTTAAATTTCTTAAAATATGCCTCAATTAAATGTTCTTTCAAAGTTTAAATTGATAAAATAAGATAAAAGATTTATATTGATAAAATGTCTGTTTACTTTCTGATGGGGGAAATGTAATTTAGTTTAATTTTACAAACAAATGTCTGTCATGGCCAAAATATGGATTTAAAATGTTTAAAATATAGTAATAGTTATAAAATACACGATGTCTTGAGAAACATTGAAAGTGTTTTTCAGTAAGGCCGCTGTTGCAGCCTTTACCGATATATGTGAGTGAAAGAAGTTGAGTTGAGTATCGTCCTCGTACCACAATTACCACTGAGTATTGGAGTGTTATTACAAGGGCCCAGGTTCGATTCCCGGGTTGGACATTTTTCAGTCTGTCGGTTTTACGCTCAGTTTAGCAGTTTAAAAAATCGTGTTTATTAACAATTGAAAGTGCTTAAAATTAGATATATAATAAACGGCTGGCGACCGGCATCGAAATTACATATCCATTAAAACAGTGTGTGATGTAAAGAATTGCTTTAGAACATTTCATCGTTTTTGTTCCAATTATTACCGATAGGTGGCACTGCAATGCCTCAAAATTTTAGAACACCCAAACTAACATGTAAAAATGTTCTTGATTTACTAACGTTTAATTATTTATCTTATGCGGTTGACGTTTCCAAAAATAGTTTAAGTTTTGAAATTGCAAGGTTTTATTTAATGATATTAGAGTCTAATAGAGTGTACCAGCATCTTTTGTTGATATTCGTACGTGGCATTCGATTATTCGAAAGTTCAGTCCATTTTAAAACACCTTGTTTGTTCAACAAATTACAAATTATTCACAAAGTATTAATTAATTACCACTGTTTATTAATCACATTATTAATTAAATTATTAATCAAGTTTCAAGACCATAATGGAAAAACCTTCTCAGTTTTAAATACAAATTTGAATTTTAAATTAGCACATAAAATGTTTCTTTATTCTAATAAATAAAAAACAGCAGCTGCACACGTTTAATTGGAAATTAAAGATATCGTCACAGAGTCGTCTGCAAGTGACAGGTGACTAAATTGCTTTCTGCTTTAATGAGTTGGCTCTTAAGAATCTTCTATGCTTCAAAATAAATTTTCCACTTAAAAAGAATTGAGCGTCAGCTGCGGTCAACTGTCCTTGAAAGGATGCTCCTTGTTATGAATTTTAATCATATGTAATGGGGAATGTTATGTGATTTACATAAGGAATTTATATTCATTTAAATAACTCTCATAAATATGTTCCATAAAAGTTGGATTTAGCATGATATGCATGAATTATTTTTAAATTCTGGTATGTTACCTATTCCGTATAAAAATGCATTGCATTTTAAAATATGTTTTGTCTGTCCTATGTTTCGTTTTCACTATCAATGTGACGTATTATGGGATATGTCACACGAAATGCAATATCTTTTTACATATTTTTTTTTTCCTGACGCTGTAAAAGATTTCCGGTATTAGTGTTGCTTGGCTAAGGCCAACCACTGCACTGAGGATAATTTCTTCTTTGTGTGTTCTTAAGCAGTCACTCATCAAAGCTGAGGCACGCCACAAGTGTGTTCCTTTGTTATTCACATCCACGCAGTAATCATAGAGCTCTCGAATTTAAATGTTGAATATGCAGAATTGTAAACATATATATTTTGAAATTAACTAATATTATGGAAAATCGTAACATCTAGAATTTTTTCAGTTTCAATTATATTATATTACTAATTTAGTAGAAGCAAGACGTTAATATTCCTAAGTGGTGTTTTATTTACACCGTGAGTCTTACCGACAAGCATGTAAGATGCTGACTATTACAGTAGATTAATCTAGTGTAATTACGTATCGGTCATTTAATGGAGTTACATAACCTGCGATTTATTCTATTGAGCTGATTCAGATATCAGATCAGGTGCTATGATCAATATGATTAGCAAAGTGATCTAGGTCCTCCAGATTCGTCCGGGATAGCTCATTTGGCAGAGTATTGGCAGCTTCAGTGAAGAGATCCCTGGTTCGAATCCTCGCCTTTTCCGAATTGGAAAATTATATTTATCATTGGTTATCTTATTTTGTCTTGGACTTAATACTATAACATCGAAATGAAAGAAAAGTCTGTGATCCAGTGGAATATCAGGATTATTTTATAATATAATGCAAAATAGCCTTGATTGATAAAAATTTGGTACGCAAACAATCATTGGTGAAATGCTTGTAGATTTCTGTGGATGATACAAAGTGCAAAATTTGCCTTCCAGACTTCTAATCCGAACATACCATTTTAAAACTTTGTTGTTATATGACGATCGACATGAATTCTACAGATCGGTTTGTTCAACTGATTATTATTATATTATTATTTGCAATGATTATCTATTATTTGCAAAGATTATGTTTCTGACCTTGTATAAACACTAACTTTGCTCTTTTTTTAAATTATTTTAAGTACTATTTTAATCACTAAATTTTACTTCAGAAATATTTTTAATTTATATATTTTCACTGTCTAACATTTGAAGTTATATTTAAGTGACTAAATCAGTAATTAGAAAGAAATTATATAAACATCATGTACTTGTCCATTTTGTTTAAATAGGACACTTTCTACATGGTGACTTAAACAAATAAGACTAATAGTTACTGAAAGCGATATATTTACTGAATTATTTAGCTAATCAATACAGCAAAAAGTTCCTAAAAAATATCCATTTTCTTTTGTTTTCGTATACGTTATAATTCTTGCTTGTGTCGAAACGGCACCAAGACTACAGATAAGGGGTTAAATGCAAATGGTTCAGTGAACACTAATTTGATACTATATATTATTTCTGCTGTCAACATCCCTTTTTCTAAGCAAATACAAAACGCATAATGATAAATGAGACACCATATGAAAGGATTTTGAACAGGCTTCTGACATAGCACACTTAACATTTCTTTGTCACATTTTTTATTAATAATTGTAGTTTCTTAAAAATTAAATTGGCATTGTTTTCATAAATGAAATGAAAGTTTTTCCTCAAATTGGTGTTGCCACAAAAATAAATTACCGCATTATGTGATGCTCAGCAATGGTCATAAAAAAATAAATAGTACAACCGTGGCATACGTAATAAGAGTACATTATTTACGTAATACATAATGTGTAGAATACATAATAAGTCCAAAAAGTATAAAATGTGACGCCTGCGCGCGGGTTTATTTTATATTTATGATTAAAAAGGAAAACTGAAATGTTCAGACAAAAAAAATACCCTCGATCGATAGAAGCAAAATTGCAGTTAATTAAAATTTAAATCAGCATTGTTTTCTTAAATGAAATGAAAGGTTTTCTCAGAAGCCAGTGACGTCACTCTAATGTAGTTAAAATACTACTGTTAATTTTTTTTTTACTCGCTTGTGCATTTTGCTATCTTGGATTAGTTTTTACTGTAATTTTGATGGAATAAATGGGTTAATATTCTGACTTGATTAATGCTGTTTCCAGATACTTTTATCCTGAATTTTTCTTTAAAAGTTTAAACCTGCATCTGAGAAATATTAGATATTGCTAAAAAATATTGCAGCGCGAAATCCTCGCACGGGTTCACTGGCTAAACAGTAAAATACACCCTAAAGTGGCCACCAGGAAGAAAACTGGCTTTAATTATTGTACCAATAAGCGTTTGTGACATGCTGAGACGAATTAATAGATATAGTTATAGCTATTCGAAGAGGGTGGAGAGGAATATATCACAGTCTGTTGTCATTATTAAATTGATATCACAGAATCTGTAGACCTGTAGTATTAGTTTTTACCTGACGTGAATTTTTGGAAATACCGATTTTTTAATCGTAGTCAAAATATTTTGCTGTGAAATGTAACATACATGTAAAATACAGGATATTTCTTAAAGACTCTCTAATGTAAAGTTTTAATAAGAAATTAACTGTAATAAATATAATGGTCATTTAAATCACAAGTTTTCCAGGTACGTCATACGTTCTGAATGCAGTAATTTAAAAAGTAGTTTCAATTTTTGTCAATATATGGTACTGTGATGTCTCAGAGTGTAAGAATGGGTCAAACGTAATTGTAAATGTTAATCGCATTTTTACTGAAGTGTTTCAATAGTTAATTATATTTAACTATTCAAGAATAATTTTTTTCTATTATAGAATAATGAAGTTAATTTGATCTTTCTTGCAGCTTGATTCTACACTGCATTATGTCATGGTAATGCAAAGTTGAATTATTTTTTGTAATATTTCATACAAAGTTTAAAAGATTCTTCATAAAGAAATCCCTTATTGAATCTTTATATTGATTAAAACAGTCCAATTATTGAGCTTTAAAAAAATGGAGTACTTTATGAAACATTCTGTACATTTGGTTCTATTAGCGGCAATTCTTTTCAGAAATAGAAATCCTAACTCCTCATCTTTAATTACAACAGCCCTATATATATATATATATATATATATATATATAATTTACAATATCAAACATGTTTAATAATATTCCCATTACTGTAATCAATCATGCAGTATTAGAATTATTCTAACACAGTAACTATTAAACTATTTTTACAGGAATTATTTAATATGCATTTATACAGAGACTTTGTAAAATCTATCTTACCAAGATGAACTTTGGTACAAAGCATACGGATGAGAACCATAACGAGTAATACTACTGTGAAAGTTGAGTAATAAAAATCGTTTACTACGTAAAGAATAATAAGTTTATTTATGAATGTATGTAATGAATGTAATAAAAGTAATTAAAGTAATAATGTAATGAAATTAATGGCTTTAATGAAAGTTCAGTAATAAAAATTTTCTACTACGTAAAAAAAAAAAAAAAAAATTAATGTAAAGAACATTGAATGTATTTGAAGTAATAAAAAAATGAACATAATAAAATTAATAAATGTAATGAAAGTTGAGTAATAAAATCCTTAATCTACGTAAGGGAAAAATACTCATGAATGTAATGAAAGTTAAATGTATTGAATGTAAATAAAGTAATAATGTAATGAAAGAAATTAAAGTAATGAATGAATTGAAATTATTAAGGTAGTGAAAACAGAATGATAAAAACCATTTAATAATTAATAGAAAAAATAATATATTAAAAAATGTTTTCAAAAAAGTAAATTATGACTTAATTTTGCACTAACGACAGAGTTTATATCGGGATTAAACTTTTCGGCTCAACTCGCAGTCTACACTTGATATATTACTAGGACTTCCTTCGAAGGGGAAGTCCTAGTCTGATTAGTCTGAGTGATATTGCTGAGAACATAGGGTTAACAATGACGATATAATGAAAAAGAGCAAATCAAAGGATATAATTACAAAATGTGATATATAAATTCTTATACACTGTTAAAAAATAGAAAAGAAGTACCGTTCATCAGGTTTCTTTAGCGCAAATTGCGTAATACTTAAACAAAATAAGCCGAATCTTTTAAAACGTTAAGCTTTTTAAAGTTACATAATCGGATTTGCAGTCAATAGCTTATTTTAGCAAGCGTAGCTTAATGAAAATTTCATTGTTTCAACATTTTCTTTGTTACAAGTATTTACATTTGAATTTAAACTCTTTCCGTCTTGTTTATATAAGTATTATTTGTAGAGCTATTTATAGAAACTCGTATACTTCAAACCACATTGATAACATGCTGTGCTACAAATCCGATTACAAAACTGTAGCCTAAATTCCTTTTAAAGTATATACAAAATCTTTCGATGACTTCTTTAAAAATAAATATTACATTAAATCTCCATATCGGCGAAATTGAAAAAAAAAAATATTTCAAAGTGAAACCTAACAGACACGTCATGATTATTTTCTTGGAGACTCCTCCCCCTGCGCCTTTACTGCGCCAATCCTCAGACTTTTCTTTTGCCTGACTGTCGGTCTCTCTCTACAATCTGTTTGTTTCCCTATTCGTTGTTCTACCCGTCTCTCTACTTGATTATATGTATTTCTACATGTCACGATAACTGTCTGTATATATGTCTACCAGTTTCTCTACCCGCCTATCTGTTTCTCAAACCGTCTGTCTACCCGTCTATTTACCGATCTAATTACTCGTATGTTTAGCCGTGTCTCTATCCACTTGGCTACCCGTCTGTATATCCGTCTCACTACTCGTCTATTTGTCTCTCTACCCGTCTTTCTACTGTCTATCTACTCGTCTGTATACCCGTCTCACTATCCATCTTTCTACCCGACTCTTCCCCTGTCTTGCTATTCATTTGTCTATGCGTCTCTCTACTTGCATTGCTTTCCGTTTCACTACCCGTCTCACTATCCTTCTCACTAACCGTCTCACTACCCGTCTCACTACCCGTTCTCACTACCCATGTCTCTACCCACCTGTGTAGCTACCCGTCTTTCTACCAATCTCATTACTCGTCTGTCTATCCGTCTCTCGACACGTCCGCCTGTCTATATATATTCTCACTACCTGTCGGTCAACTCCTCTCTGTATTCATATCTCTACTAGTCTTGCTATCTACCACGCTACCCGTCTCGCAACTTTTATCTCTACATGCCTGTTTACCGGTATTTCTAACAGTATCGTGAGCCATCTCTCTAACCCTCTGTGAACATTCTGTTTACATGTGTCGCTATCCTTCTGTCTATCCGTTAAAATATCTATGTGGCAACCCGTCTCACTACCCGTCTCTCTACCAATCTCAATGCTCGTCTGTCTACCAGCTTGTTTACTCGTCTCTCTACCTCTCGCACCCTCTTCCCAACATTTACACAATTCATCACTCTGACATCAAACTGGGAAAATTGTAATTTTGATTTGACGTACGCACTAAATTTTCGTTATGTATATACTTTAATTGTGCTTTTTTATCTATTTTTTAATTTAATTTCCCAAACGATTTGAAATATTTTCTTGGTAATTAGATAAGTGTCGTTATCATCTTTACAGCTACCTGCGGTGAAAATTGGAACGAAATCCATCAAATATTTTTTTGAGTTATGCTTGACGAAAGGTTTTAATATCTATCGTAGCTATATACGGGGCAAAGTAATATTGAACTTTGTATGAATCTTCGTTTTCACACAGCCAATAATAGAGTAAAGCTTGTGTGTGTGTGTGTGTGTATGCAAAGTTCATCTAAAAAACTACTCTATCGATTTTGATTACATTTTGTATCCTACAGTTTTAAGGTACGAGAAGACGATTGGGCTAGGTCACATTATCGAGAAAATTCGATTAGTGGATCATTTTTGTAGGTCATTTCAATGGGAATGAAGGTTGAAACAGTTATTAATTTTGAATTACATAAAGTTTGCCACGTGGGGTTTTTCAATTAAAAAAAAGCAATAAGAATATACTAATTTTCACTTTTACAGTTGACTATTTTTAAGCATTGCTTTTATTAAAAATATGACCTCGAGGTTTATGTTTTTAAAGTTTATTTTCAAAATTTTTTTGCAAGAATAGTTTGTTTATATTGTTAATGGCGTCGTTTGTGCGTTCGAAACATGTCGATCAGTATATTAAAAGGTTTTTATAAACCTTCTTGTGTTCTGTTTTATCACTTAAGCACTTTTATCTGTATTTTAATAATTATTATGTTGTTGAAAAGTTAGTCATTTACGAAATTGCAAAATCGGCAACATTTCGTCAAATTTGGTTACAATTTGGCGGGAAGATCGATTTTTAAGATTACCAATGTCAAAAAATGCTTGGCACCAAATGAAAGAATGTCGCCAAGTTTACGATTTTTCGTTAAATTTTGGCGACATCTGGCTAAATAATTGGGTTTCAGAAGCACTATAATGCAGCGAGAATTTATTGTTGCTGAGTTTAACCGAACGTAGCTCTGTCTTCCCAGCTGATAGTTTAATTAAACAATATCTACATACAAAATTATTTATTCATTTTTTTAAGATATTGTACTTTTAAAGTTGTAACATATTCTTTTCATTATACATGGTGATTCATAAATAAATTCCATTATCAATTTTCAGTTGCTGTAAAACAGGAACACTTTAAGTCACGTTCTCCAAATGCAAGCCGCAATGTAGGTGTACGCATAAAGTTTTTTTTCAACTGCTGTGCCTAGGCTAACGAAAAAGACAGGCTACCGCGGTGCATTCCACTTATCTTGTTTTACAGACCGCTAGAGTGACGTGAGGCTCTTTTCGTACATCTGCATTCGTGCATTCGAGCATCACGTGACTCCCGCGGTGTGTAAAAAAAGATACGTGTAAAGCACCGCGGTAGCCTTGCTTTTTCGTTAGCCTCGGCTGTGCAAAGTGACATAGGAGATAGTGACCGTGTCACGCGAATATCAGAAGAAACAGCTGAGTCTACAGTGGTGAGGGCATTTTGTGTTCAACAGCAATAATGTAATAAATTTTATGTTTCCTGTAACAGAAGTATAGGTGAATGTTTCAAGTTTTTTAGAGACCGTCACAGATGTTCCATTTTTGCACCCTTAGTTACATGAATTACATCAAACAGGTAATCTCTTTCTGTTCATTTTGCAAAAACATCCCACAGTTTACATTTTTTTTAAACCAAGCATAAATGGATTTTCAGGTTAAAGGTTCTTTACCAAATCGTTTTCGAAAATGCCGCTATAAAAATGGTGACAGATTCCGTTTTGCTCAATTCAAGAACATAAAATGCCTTCTCCACTGCAGACGCAGCCATCTCCACTGATATTCGCGTGACACGCTTGTTATCGCCTATGTAACTTCGCACAACAGCGGGATAAAACTACATGAGTACACCTACCTTACGGCTTGCATTTGGGGAACGTGCCTTAAACTGTTCCTGCGATGCAGCATCTGGAAGCTGTATACTTACTTATGAATCAGCCTGTATTATTGCAGCAAATAAAAGGAACTGTACATTTTTGAAAACCTGACCGAACGTTTCTGGTTCACCACAACATCCTCCATGGCACACTAGTGGATCGTAACACATATTTTATAACCTATGCGCTAACATTTTTGTCAACAATAATCAGTTAAGTGGAGAATATTTTAAAAGAGACAAATAAAGATAACAACAAAATAATATCTGCAAGAATTTTATATGTTTTTTCCGTTTGCCTGCAGCTTATTTAATAATGATGTAAAACTTACAAAATAATAATAACGTTTAATTTAAATTCACAAATCAGATTCATTTACTATTTAAAACATCGATTCAAGAACCAAAGTAAGTTTTAACGCAAGGCTTTAAAAAATGTATTTTCCGGAGCTAATTATTGGAAATCAATGTTATCCGAAGAATAAAATTGATGGTCATTTAAAATAGAAATGGAAATTTAAAAGAAGACATTCATTGATTTTTATCAGTAAGAAAACATCCAGTTTTTAATGTATGCATATGGCCAATACATAAAAATATTTCTAACTGGCTGTGTAATTTGCTATTCATCTACTTAATGAGAAAAATTTAATAATATTTTCATATTTATTTTGGTAAAAAAAAGAATAAAAATATTTTAATGATGTTCCGTAATATAACGGAACAATAATAAAGTTATATTTAGAATTACATTTCTGTTATTTTTACGATTTTCAAGAAAAGAATGGAGAAATTAAGTGGTTTTGAAGAAAAGACAATCGAAATTACATTTAGTAGTTCATTATTGGAAACCAGTAACGTTTGAAAAAATAAATTAATTATTTGTAAATTCGGAAAATAAAAGTAGGAAAAAGTTGTATAAAATGTAATTTTAACTAAATGAAATATGTGTTTATTTATATTCAAAATTTAGATGCGTAGAAAGTATTCCGGTTATATACTGATGTAATGTTTTTTTTTAACAATTTTAACATAAAATCAAAATTCCTCTTTATGCAGCGATATTTTAGTATAGAGACAAAGTGGTTTTTTTATGATTAATCTAGTTTTATGATTTTACATGCGTAATTAGGTAGATAGACAAATGGACTCTTTCAGAGAAAGTCACTTGTTACAAGAGTATATTTTTAAGCGTTAATGGTATTCACATTCACATTAAACTACATTACAGCCATGATTGAAGCGACCCAATTACGAAGAGTCTGTCTAATTTAAAACAAGAAAGAAAAATTATGTGCCCAGAATATATTATGAAACCCTTTTTAAAATATTCAGAATATTTTAACAAATCTTCCTCGTTTAATAAGGGGAAATATGATAAGTAAGTAAGCAATTTGGAAAACGCATAACACATTTGAAAACCAAATTTTAGTAAAGCCTCTAGCGCCGGAAAAGTGTACAAATACTTTTGTGTAGTCCTATATGTGATCCATACATTTGTTTCTATACTACGTAGTATGAAAAAAAAATAGTTTAGTTAAGAAACGCATAGCACAGTTTAAAATTTCCCTTCAGCAATTTTTGTCAATAAACCGAAAGATTCACAAACTCTTCTGTATATGAACCTCCGGGAATCTGATTTTTGCGGTTGTTTTGTGTAATGATATGATAACTAGGTATCCGTGGTTGTTTATCTGCTATAGAAACTTTGGTAGAGGTTAGATTCAGTAGATTTTGTCGCGTCTCAACTTGAGTGGTAATATAGACTAGATTCAAGCATCATCGAGTCTTCCAGCAATTATGAAGTAAACGATCTTTTTCAGTGAGCCGTATTTGGAATAGAATCTTTGTCTGTGGTTTCGTCAGCGTTGAAATTTCAAATATCAAATAAACAAGTGTTGGAGTCCACGCAGTATCCTTAATATTGTTATCATAGTATTTTGAAGTGGTTATTTTATATTGTAGTGCATGTAGGTGACATTTTTACAGTGAGGTGAAGCTGATTTTTCTTAGGTTCCGGCAACCGATCAGCGTGCTGCTTTGTGTTAAGCTAGTGTTTAAATTTAGCAAGTTTCTTCAGGAAAGAATTCCCTCACGTAGTTTTAGGATTTCAAGCTTATTTCTTTGTGTCATCGTTAGCTAAAACTGTCCACTCCACTGCCATCATTTTTATTGCTTTAAATATATTGGTGTTATTCTTAAATTTTTCTGTCACGGTTACTTTTTAAGCTGACGGCTTGCAAGGGTCCGTCACAGTGTAACCTTATTAAAAGACATTGGAAACGAGTTTTCTCCGTAGACTATAATGTAAAGGAATTATTTTGATTGTTTTTCTATACTTAAAGTGCAGTGTATTCACTTAAATTTGCACATGTATGGACCAATGGTTTTGCGAGTTTGGAACTAAAATTTTAGGAAAATAAATTTAAAGAATTAAGCAATATTTTAATATAAAATGAAACTTACTTCTTTTTTACAAGAAGTAGAACGTGCTTTAATCAACTAAAAATAAGTCCCGAATTACTTTTAGAAATGATACTTTTACTCTATTCTCTTCTATTTACACAAATTTCTGCTACCAACACAAATTGAAGGTTTGGATACAGGTTATTACAATAGAAAACCACATTTAAGACTGTTTTTCTCTCTACATATAGATTTCTCATTTATTTGTTTGCAAAATAGTTTTTTTTTTTAAATTTTTATATTTTTCATTAAATCTATTAATTAAGGTTTTTTACAAGAAACTGTTTGCTTCATGAAGACTCCCTGCAGCATGCAAAGATTGCCCCTGCAGATTTCAGCAACATGCAAATTTTCGGATTGCGAATATCGAAGATTCTACAGTATATTAAAAAAAATCATCGCAATAGATTTTGTATTTCAACATTGTAATTTTATTTTATAGCGTATATATTTTGAAGTACCAATTTAGTTGTTTTTGCATTGTAAAAAAAAAATACATTCTTTAAAAAAACATGTTCAAGAGTTTACATACACATTCCTTATTTATAAACATACAAAAAGAAAAAGGATCAAACATTATTTCATGCCCTTTCCAACTTTTTTTTAATGTTGTGGTAGAAATAAAAATGTAGAAAATATCAGAGACTAAAGGAAACGCATTTCAGAAAGTACTGATCTGAATTGTTCTTTTTATGTTCTTTTTTATGTTTCGAGACTTTAAAATCTCCAACTTATGACGGAAACAGTTGAAACTTCGTAATTAGGTGTAGTGTTTACAAAGAAAACTTTCGTGTCCTAATGGAAAAATCAATGGTAATGATGAAAAAATGTTTATGTGGTGTACCTTTTTGATTCCTTTAATAGAGTGTTTCACGCGAACTTTGACACTTTCTCTTTGTAAGTTCAGTTCAATAAAAATTCTTTTTTTTGCACTAGACACAAATTCTATTCAAAGAAAGAAGATGTACTTATGAGGTTTTTTATGCACAATATTTTTAATAATAAACGACTACATGCTCAGATATAAATAGCCATAATCAACTAAATTAACTTTGTCGATAAATATAATTATAATTTTGTAATACTGTATTTTTTAAATATTAATAAATGTGTTTAAAAAGTTCAATCATATAACGATAATATTTGTCCTGTTGCGTTTCATGTTGTGATGCAGTGATTTAAAATAGATGCATACATAACTGCACAGAAGCTATACAAAAACGAAGAATGGATCCAAAACATGTACAATGCGGAAAAATTTTGCTTTAATATATTGAGGAATAAAAGTGGAATATTTCAGATTAATTGAATTAGATTTGATTGCAGGTGTAAAAATTTATGAAATATTGCCCAGAAGCACAATTCGTATATTTGAAAATATTCTTAAATTTGAAATAATGCTAAAGCCACCGGAAAATACATTTAAGCTGCTCTGCTCCTGATCAACGGAAGCTAGAATGATAACCATGAAAAAATAATTTCCCTCAACGCTGAATAAAACAAAAACACAAGTAATCCAGATTTTAGAATTTTAAAGGTAGTTTCCATTTTAAATTCGTGAATTATTTGAAGTGAAAAATATTGCGAAAATAGGCATGTTATAATGCACAGTTATAATGCACAACTTATCTGATTATTCATACAATTATTAGAATTTAGCACACGTGCCGCCACATATCATGGATTATTTTGGAACAGGGGATAAATATTTTTGTTGATTTTAATAGATTAGGGATCTCACTTTTTAATGGTGGCAAAATTTATGAATATTATTATGATAAAATTTACATTATTATACTCGCAAATTTTGGAAACAACTACAGATGCTGACAGACATAATTTTTACTTATGTAATTGTGCATTAAAAGTTTTAGTGTACCAAACTACAATTACGCACCACGGGATTTTGTATGCAAGGCACGGAACATGTCGTCCGTTTTCAGCTCCTTCTGTTAATGTTATGTTTAGTAACTGACAAAATACTCATGTAAAAGGTTAATGTAGCTACTTTACAATCCAATGTAATCATATGGTGTGTAATATTTAACTTTCAAACGAGGAATTATGTTCTGCTAGATTGTGGAAATTTTACAGTTTGTGGCACCGTAATTAATGATAGCCGCATTTGTAAAATGAAAGTATATAATATAATGCCTGTGTTTTTCTATTAACGTTTCAGCAGAAGAGCTTAAAGCTTTGCTCGAGCAAGAACATGTTGCATTTTTTAGAGAGTAGTTATGATATAAATATATATTAATACGATATTAGTAGTTACTATTTAAAATAAAAGAGTTTTCATAACAGTAATAAAATACATGTTAGATGGCAATCCCCCCATATCAGTAGTAAAAATTTTATTTTAATTTCGGTGCCATTTCTAAGGAAAAATAGTTAAACGTATGTCGCATTTTATAAAGTTTTCGACAGTGCGCCTGATAGACGTTTAAAGTGCTTTGTACATGTTTTTTATTTCAGACCTAATTATTTAGAATATAGGTCACAGAAATACTATAAAATAAGTATATTTTCCTATTTTTGCAGTACCCATATTTAACAATGAATATTCAGAAAATTCAAGGAGTCTTTATTAATTTCTTTTAATTAATTGTTAATTAAACTTATTTTTATCACTTTATTTTGTATCGTTATTGTAGAACTATCAGTAAAAATAAATTTAAATCTACGCTTTTATAATAAATGCTGGTGCGTTTTATACTGTGCGTTGTAATTTTACAATAATTTATTTAATAAAATATTTATTTTTTAAAATTTAATGTAATTTTCTACGTCAAATAAGCAACGTTGTAATATATTCCCTCAATTAAATTAGAAAATTTTTAAATGTAGTTATGTATCCAAACATTATTCACATAAATTTGCATTGAAAGTGTAAAAGGTACCCTGACTTATAGAATAAACACATAGTCTAATCTAGTTAATTTATAAATTTTGCATGTCATAATGTAATAAAAGGTGCAGTATTAATTTTCAAGTCTTATTTTATTAATAACTTCGCTTTAGTGATCGTCTTAATTAAACAAAATAATCCGATATCCTTGACTACTTTTTAGATGGTGAAAAATTATAACAATAATTTTATTGACTAATTTTGTTTATACATGTCTCAAATGACTGCAAATGAAAGGGGAAGGGGTGAGTTGAAAACGTATATAAATATTTATGAAAATTTCACTTTTATTTATGCTTTAGTTGATATTTTTTAAACGAATGAACAAACTTGTATTCTATAAATAAAAACTTGAAATTTTAATCATTATTCAAATCGTGCTTTTAATTGTACAAATTTACTAGATATTATTATTGTTGATAGCATAATTATTTTTAAATTAAACACCATATTAGATAATTAAAGACAAATATTCAGACTTATTTAGGAATTGAATAAATTCACACAAAACTAAATATATTTTTCTAGAAATTTAGAGGTAATTACCCCTAAAAACTGTGTCATCTAATAAATGAAAGTTAATTATCAGCTGTAAGACATAGCAAAATGATTCTTTTCCTATTGATGTACTGAGAAGTTTGTACAACAAAGGAGATATAACATCAGTTATCCTGGTTTATGAGCTGAACTTGAGGCTATTTAACCAAAATACACACTTTCAGCACCGTAGCAAAAGAAAATGATATGATATTTGTTCGGCACGGAATATTAGTTAGCGAAATGAAGCATTAAAAGAGACACTGTCGATAATCTAGAAAAACATGATGTAATAACACTTATCTTTCTTTATTCGCAAAGTCAGTGTAATAACATAAATGAGGCAGCTATTTATTGGAGATAACAGAAATGGCATTCATGCGGCTTAATTCGAGATTACGAAAACAAATTTTACAAAGGTCATAAGAACACTCAGAAAAAGGAATTGATTACAACTACAAAACATTTTTGTTGTGTACATTTTGGTTGTTTCACCAAAATTGGAGTAAAATTGAACCATTTTACTTCAATTAACAAAATATTTTTTCTGACGATACATTTTTTTTTTTTTTTTGGAATTGCAAAAAAAAGTGGTTTTCAACAATTTTTTTTTTTTTGTTAATTCAAACAAAATTTCCATTGACGTATATTTAAACAAAATTCTTGTTTAAATATGGGTCAATAAAAATTTTGTTTGAATCAACAAAAAAATTTTTTTTTTGCAATTCCTCCCAAAAAAATTTGTATTTTCAGCAAAAATGTTTTGTTAATTGAAGTAAAATGATTCAATTTTACTCCAATTTTGCTAAAACAACAAAATGTACTCAAAAAATATGTTTTGTAGTTTTAATCAGTATATATATATATATATATATATATATATATATATATATATTAAAAGGTAAATATTTTTAACATTCCAATTTATTATCAATTATAGAGATGAATATTGAATATGAAATTAAATTTTGAAAATGGGAAAAATAAATGTTCAAATATTATAATATTATTTTTTCGACTGAGTGAAAATTTGTTTCAGGTCGGAACTCGAACCCAGCATCCACAAAACTGGTTACAGATTAATGCTGTTTGATAAACGAATAACGCAAACAAATGAATTTCGATAAATGTTATTTGATATCAATATAGAAACTATTGTTACATGTGTTAAAAACGCAGATTTTATTATGTAAAACTGATATGTGCTATATTAAATCTTGTATGTATAGACAGTAAATTTGTATATCAACGATATTTCACAGTTAAATCAAGCATTTAATGACTTTTAGCAAATACTGTTCAATGTGAAACAGTCCATTAAATTTAGGAACCGAAATACATACGAAAAAAATAATTAATTGTACTTTCATGTAACATTAGAAAGTATTTATAAATGTATATTTTCATACATATTTGTAAGGATATTTTTTATTCGGAAACTATCAAACCAGTTTTTCTGAAAAGAATAAACTACTACGTAGCATGGTGAAATGTCTTTAATGTTGGCTGAATTGAAAAAAAAATTCCTTCTCGAAATATTTACTCTTTTATGATAAACTAAATTTAAACATCGGTTTCATTCCGAATTTTTAGATGGCGACATTTCTCGTATTGTTACCACCAAGTTTTCTCTAAAATATACATCTCAAACACAGGTGCATACAGTTAACTTAAAACGAACTCCGCGGCTCAGACAAGATTATAATAAAATATATTTACAATGGAATTACATTAGATCTATATATAGAGATTTCTCAAGAGCATTTACAAATTCTATAAAACAGAATCTTTGTCTTATATCATTTATCTATAACGGAAGCCTACTGCAAATACATATGTAAATAAAAAAAAATAAATCTTTATTTTGTATTTTTACACTAACTATTTTAAATTATTTTGCTATTCTACTGTAAAAAAAAATCCTATTGATTTTTACAGAGAAAACAAACTGTTACTCATGACATCAAAATTTAAAATATAATTGAATTTTTCGCGTTCGGTGTGAAAAAAAAAGAATTTTTCACAGAAACGTTAACCTTTTTCAAGAATATGTGTGCTATTCTTACACAAATGCATAAAAACGTACAATAAGACCTACATTGTGATTTTCTACGGTGACGGATCATTTTGAGCATATTCTGTGTCTTGGGGAAACTCAAATATTATTTTATTAAATTTATTTTTACCCCCTAATTGTCTTCGGGACTAACTATTCACTGAAAACCATGAAGACAGACATGTTCTTTACATCCTTAAAGTTAAAGGGAATTTTGGGCATTTCCTCACGAATATTCGACAAATGTCTGAAATCGAAATTGTTCGGTCACTGCCCCTTAATTTCTGAATATCAGTGTAGAATATGAATTTAGAGTTTGAAAATGGGAAAAAATAACTGTTAAAATATTATGCATTTACTTTTTTTTTCAACTGAGTGAAAAATTGTGCCACGTCGGAACTCAAACTCAGCATCCACACAGCTGGACACATTTTAAAGCAGTTGAAAAAAATATCAATTTGAAGTTTTTATCAAACAGTTTGATTGAGTTAAAATATTTCATTGTTAAAATGATATTTAAATATGTTTAGAGTCTGCATTGACAAACATTAAACGTTTATAAAGTATGCACGTAATTTTGATAAATTATTCACAATTCTTTATATATATATATATATATATAAAGGAATTACAAAAACAAATGAATTCCCATCAATATTATTTGATATCAATAGAGAAACTTTTTTTACATAATTTAAGAACGCATATTTTATCATGTAAAACTGATATCTATTATATTAAATCTAGTTTATATAGAAGGTAAGTAAGTAAGATTTTAACTCATAAAATATTAAGCATATATTTTAAAAATATTTTGTCGACTACTAAGAAAGACACATCCTTTAATAAGATTACTCAGAAAAAGAAGTTAAAAGTATTAATTTCCCGAATAGCTACTTTAAAAGAAGGAATCCATTCTACGCCGCAGGTTTTAAAATAGCGAGAGGGATTTGAGATCTGATTGTCCAACAGTCTTTAGAATAATGAACGTGTATATCTAAATTATAATAGAAAATCTGCAGATCAGGGTCCTCAACGTTAGCTGTTCAAATAATATTTTGTTTTAATCACACTTCACATAATTATTTAATATATGTGCAAGTTATTATTTTTTTTACATTATATTAACGAATATAATATTTTTTGAATGTGGACCCGTAACTTTCTTAGAATGCTCTTTAACAGTGGGACAGATCGTCTCTTCCCATTATTTATATTTTATTCGTAATGTTCAATATGTTTGCTATTTCAGTATATTTTTATATTAATGTGTGCATTATGCACTCTGATTATATTATCATAAACCTACCTTTTCTAGGAGATTTAAATATTTCCTAATAACAATACATAATTACGCACCAAAGATTCCATATCTGAAGCTATTCTGAAAATTGAACAAAATCTTGTGTTACAAAACTTCATGTAAAAATGAAAACATAGAGTAAACTACTTCTACAAGACAAGAACCTAGTTTACAATTTTAAAAGATGAATTTGAAAGTTAAACGTTTTTGCAATTTTTGTTTGAAAGAATAGTTTTTGGCGGACATTCTACAATGTATGACTAAATCACGGAAAAATTAGTTTTTTTTTTTTTTTTTTTTTTTTTTTTTTTGAACAAAATATCGTAATTTTAGTTTACTTCTTTCAAATGTCGTGATTTTTATTATAAATAAAATTCACTGCAGTTATGTTACAATTATATATTCCGATTTTATTTTTCAATGTTTGGCCTAAATTTTCTACGGCAACAAATAAAATTTTACTTCATATATGTTTTTTTTTTTCATTGTTATTCCTAGATTATTGCTTATTAGCATTATTCATTAAAAAAAAATGCAAAATTTATTTTTCCGACAGTTCTCATTGTTATTACTAGCTTACTGATAACGACATAAAAGCATTATTTATTTAAAAAATGAAAAATTTATTTTTTTATTATTATTATTATTTTTCGCTATGTTGGTGAATTAACTGTCATTTATTTATTTAAGTATTGTATGACTATTGATAATACAGTAATTTTTCGCACAAATTATTAAAATGACAAAGGAAACAGAAAGAAATTTTAAGTTATTTTTACTCATATTATATTGATTTCTTATTTTATTTATTTTATTTTAAATATTGTGAAATAACTGGAAATTTCAAAGATTTTTAATGGATTTCCTTTCTTTGATACACTTTTACTAAATAATTGTAATGCAACTATTTAATGAAAGAGTATAAAAAAGGAATATTATTAAAAAAATAAAACAACGAAAACAAAATGTTATATATTTTATGAACAGATGAACGAAATTTCACCAGAGGTTATTGAACCAATTTCGAATTTTTGACACAGGTATTGCCAGATTTTTAGATCAATCAGGTTTTTTTCTCAATATGTATTCCATAAAATTGACAATCGGGAATTTTATAGTTTATATGAATTCTCAAAATATTTTTTTTTCTTTTCATCCAATGCTGAGATTTTTAAATTTTCTAAATTCCCAGGCATTATTATATAAAAATCTGTTCTATATGTTCCGGGCAAATCAACTAAATTTTCTAAAAACTGTTCAGATAAATCCGATAACCTCCCATATGTATTTACCAAATCTCAAGATAACCGAATGTCATTTTCATACTGTTATCAAGCGACAAACACCCAAAATATTTCCCTTTTTTACAGTAAGACTTAACATTTCTCCAATCAAATGTGACATATTTTTGTAAAAATCATTAATTGGTTTTAAATAAAATTTTTCACGTCCATTCGGTATTTTTGCGAATGTTTTCACACAACATAGTTGTGATATGATTTACGAAAATTATATATTGGATAAAGAAATGAATTTTGATTATATTTTTTCAACCTTGGCTAAAATATTATTTAGAAAATTCCTGTGACATATGAGATGAACACATTTAGCTGAACTAAACTGTAGCAATGACTTTTTTTAGTAAATGTATTTTATGTGAGTGAATATATAAAAGCTAAGTTTTAAGCATACAGTCGAATAGAAGTATTTATTTTTTTAAAGTAAAAATAACTTCTGATTATAAATTTAACATTGTTCGAGAAACCAAATTTATTTTTGCATATACCACATTTGTTTTAAAATGTTCATCATAATTTAAAAATTACATACTTTATTTGAAAAAATAGTTTAATAAATTTTGCTTAGAGAAAAGAAGAATTGAATTCGAATAAATTTTAAAAACGAAGGTTTTTTTTTTTTTTGACATAATTCTGATGTGGAAAAAAATATCTGGATACAGAAATGGATTTCGTTTATTTTTTTTATTTCGCTCATGAAAATATATTTCATACTTCCGAAAAATAGGGAAGAAAAGAAATTACTTTTTCTGACACAGGAAACAAACCACATTCGTATCACTAAACTGAAAAAAAGATATTTGTACATAAGATTGTTTTAGCCTCTTTTATACAAAAGTCTGATGTTTTTGAAGAATATCCCAAGTATGAAAATCATCAAAAAGCATTTTAAAATCTGTTGTTGTAGATATTTTGATTTTTTCTACAGGAATTTCAAAGAAAAATTAAAATTACCTCTAAAATTAAAGTCTTCTTATAGAAATAAACGGTTTTTTAAAGGTTTAATACAGATTTCTTTCAACAAGCTTATGGCCTCCAAATTACATTGAAGGACTTCGCAAAATTTCTTAATATTACTTCAGGTATTTTGAAGGTTAATGGATATGTTTTTCGCGGCAGAAAATATGAAGGTTTAATATAACTCTATTATAGTACATTATGGAATTTAACTCAGATTCAAATAACTTTGTTTCAGACAAGTTTACTTGGAAAGCGAGGGAGGGGGATTCTTTAGAGAAACATTCTGATTACTTATAGAACAAGGGATTTTGAAGGCATGTGTACCTCTTGACAGGAAGGAGCAAGATTTCTTAAGGTCTGCAGCTTTGGCCACGCTTTTAAAAATGTGTAGTATATAAACTTGAAATGCTAAACTATGATACTTTTGTAAGATACCACATGAAATTTATTAAATATATCAATTGAAAAGCAATAAATAAATTTAACAATTAAGAAATATGAAATGTTCAAAAATAAATTTCTAACAGCGTTTTTGAAAAAAGTTGATTTAAGAAATAATCTTTTTTAATCAGTCCCCTGAATCAGTGTTGCAGTAATACATTTTAATCTGGGAGGTATTCCTGAATCTCAATGCATTTATTTTTTCTCTACGTTTCTTTATTTTTAGTGTTTGACAAATTAACAGCGTAAAATCGCAAATATTCCATAAAAGACATTTGGGTGCTCCGGGTAGAGAGAATATTCTCCCTCAGCCATCCCTTCAATAAAACGCTTCAATGTAGCCCACGTTAAAGAGAACTTTTAAACACTTAAACTTAAAATGAAAAACAGAAGCGAAAATTTCTTCCATGAGAAATGAGTGGGTGCAAACCGCGATATCCCCTTAACGACAAATTTTTAGTTCTACTCTTTCTATTTATGCTTAATTATTTTAATTGTATCGAAATGATTAAATTTTACAATGTTATACCAAAGTCGGAAAAGAAAAAATCAATTCAGTTAGTTTAGTTTACACTGGATTATTTTTTTAACACAATTATTTCAAATTGGTAAAGTAATCATACAAGTTGTAAATTTCCAACTGCACGAAAAAGTTTTTACGTATATATTCACGTATCCAGCGTTTACTGGAGTTCCATTACCTGCGATCTTTTCTGTTGAGCTGATTAAAATATCAGACCAGATGCTTTGATCAATAAGGTTAACTGGATGAATTATGCCCTCCAGATTCGACCGGGATAGCTCAGTGATAGAGCGTGGCGGCTTCAGCCAAGCGATCCCAGGTTCGAATCCTGGCCCGGACATTTTTCGTCCAGTTGGAAATTTACAACTTGTATAGTTTAGTTTAGTTTGAAATTAATTTCAAAATAATGGGGGGGGGGGATATTGTATAATATTTTATTGTTTATCATAAAAAATGTGAGTGGTCTATGAAAATGTTTAAGAGTGATTGGAAAACAGAAAATAAATCGAAACAAAAGTGGATAGTGAATAAAGCGAGCTGGAACCGTACTCGTCTCAATGTAAATTGCGTTGCCATTTACATGGGTTGGCAAGCGTTATCAAGCAGGGATGGTTGGTTGGTTGATTAGGGTTTTATGGCACAAAGTCCCTTTAGGGACATGCTGCGCCAAAAAAGATTAACATACGCCAAATTGAAATATAAAAGCTAAAAAAGTAACTAAGCTTAATGAGATAATCATCTGGATGGGTTTACCCATCCAGATACAGTCATATAGTGTATAAATCAAATAGCGCGAAAAAAGATTAGAATAAGAACACCAAATGAAAATTTAAAAATGACTTAAAACTTTATCATAAAACAAAATGAATGAAAAAAGTGATATGATGATAAATGTATAATTAAAATCATTCAATTAAAATATAACACAATGTCTAAAAGATATAAACACAAGCTTTCACAATTAAAATAGAAAATCTTTAAAAAATTGGTAAAATGCTCAAAGTTTCAAGCAGAAATATATTTAAAATTACGTAGGTTCGAATACCTCAAAAACAGTATTATCAGCATTATCATCATTTGAGTCTGAACTGTAGGTCTCCGATTCCATATCTACCTCTGCATAGTGCAGTAGCTGTTTGGAATCCTTTGTAGTAGGAAGTGGTGTGTCAAGACAAAATTTCTTGCTGTTTTTGCCCTTCACAGTTTTCCACTGTGAAGAGGCTTGGGTTGAGGTTTTCTTTCTCTCATTCTGTGTACATGATTTGGGTTTTGCTTTTTGTATTGGGGAAACAGGTTTTTTCGAATTGTTTGCAGATGAAAAAGAGGTTTGACCTGTATCCTCTTTAATGAACTGGCTAGATTGACTATTATAATATTCTATTTTTACAGGTTCGGATGATGGTGGCAAAAGTTTTAGTGCAGGCATAGGTCTTATTCTAGCGGAAGCACCAATACTACGGGTTTTTTTCTTCATAGTGCTGGTTAGTGTAACAGATGAATCATTTGGTGGTAAAGAGAATTCAGTTTGTGTGCTTATATGTCTTACGGATTTTGATTGTTGCTTGAATAGACTAGAATAAGAGACTCCTACAGATGGTGTTCTAGATTCAACCAATTTTCGAGCTTCAGGATAAGAAAGTTTCTGAGTGATTTTGATGGTAAGAATTTCTTTCTCACGTATCCAGTTTGGGCAAGAGCGAGAATATGCTGCATGGTCACCCTTGCAGTTTATACAGCGTTCGGATTTTTCACATGAGTTACTCTCATGGCCGGCTTCTGAACATCTTGCATATGTAACTGATCCACGACAGGTATTTTTACTGTGGCCATAACGCTGGCACTTAAAACAACGGAGAGGGTTAGGGATATATGGCCGGACGGGGCAACTCAGGTATGCAGCTCTAACTCTAGTTGGTAGAGTAGGGCTATTGAATGTCAGAATAATGTGCTTTGTAGGAAGTACTTGCTCATTACGACGAATAGTGATACGGCGTACGTCTATAACATTTTGATCTTTTAAATTAGACAAGAGTTCATCTTTCGCAGAGAGTAAAAGATCTGGTTCTGATATTACACCACGGCTTGAGTTGAGAGTTTGATGGGCCTGAACAGAAACAGAAAAAGAACCTATTTCTTTGCAATTTGAGAGAAATTCTGAGTGACTCGCTGCAGAAACCTCCACCAGCAAATCCCCAGACTGCATTTTTTTAAGTGAATGACCATCGCCAAAAATTGACTGAAATGTTTTTGCAATAAGAAATGGAGAAGTTCTCTTAAAAGAACTATTTGAGAGACTATCAGTGCGATGAACTACAAAAAAAGTGTGAATGAAACATTATGCACAGTTTGTTGCTCTCCACATGGGAGAGAAATAGTAGTATTTGAAGTATTTCCATCCATATTAGAAAGAGAAAAAAAATTCAGACCCCCGGCCGCACCACCCACTACCGAGCCCAACAAGGGAATGCACATTCGTGCACTAGTGCTAACCAGGGCCTATACGTTCACAAGACACACCTATTTCAGTTTCCACCTTTAACGAAATGACTAGTATGTGCCCGCTCACTTGATCCCAAGCCAGTGACAGACAAGTCAGCTGACCAGCCGATTGATGCATACGGGACCAATATGCACCTCCCGTCTACCTGAAGCAGAGGCCAAAGCAGTGTGTTGGTTTCCCTCAACTGCCAGGATCCCCCTTTCCAGGGACACGGGTCGCCACGCACGGCAAACGCATGGGTGGTTTACAATTCTCCATGAGTCGATATAAACAGGATGATATCGGCTCATGCAGAATCGCCCTCACCTCAGAAGAGGAAACCACAATGAGAGTGAAAGAAAGAAGAAAGATTAGATAAGAGAATGGAGAGGAAAAAAGAAAAGAGAAAGATCGCTCAGGTGCCCGGGGTTGCGAAGCCCGTGAATACCTAAAGAAGGTATCCCCCTGGGGGGTATCAAGCAGGGAGCCGGAGTCCCTAGTACAATCTAAAATCTACTCCAAAATATTTCTGAAAATCAGTTGCAGCAAAAGAAATTTTGTTTTTATAAATGATTCTTTAAATCTAGAAAATATATTTGTTCCGAAATTTTCAAAAATAAAGTATTTTTTCGCAATCGTGGTTAACTCGGAAGAGATTATTATATACAATCTTTAATTTTTAGATTATATTTTCCTACATTAAAAAACATATGTATTTGTTTTTAAGTGTATTCGTTCATAAGGGATAAATCAAGTGTAGGAAATAAAAAAAAGTTTCATTTTGGTGGAATTTTTGCTTTCTGACTTGTATTTTAATCAAGTTACATCTTTCTACTTATGAATATTTAATAATACTTAGTATTTAAGTAATAATATTCCAAAACATGTTTAGTCTGCAGAAAATTAAGCGAGTTATTTTTTTTAGTTTTGCAAGTTAATTTGTGAAAAAAAAAAAATTATAAGGCCCGTTCATATTACATATATCAGAAAAAGTATTTTTTTTATGTTTCATTATTTTTCAGGAATTTAAAATGAGTTTTGGCAATGAAATAAAACCATCGATAATAGTATTTTAATATATATCATCATTGAAACACGTTGTTAATTATTTTCATATGAGAAAACCGCTATTTTTTAAATTTTTAATTAATAATTAATGAAAGTGTTGTTATAAATTATAAAATATTTTTGCAACCATTCATTTTTTATCCAGTATCTTATACATTCCAATGTATAAATATATTCTTAATTTTTACTACTTAGCAAACTTTATAAGATATATTAAAAGAAAGATATATTAAAGAAAGATAAATTTTAATCTAATCTATGTAAATTTAACAGTTTGGCTTTTCATATTTGTTCATAAAACAACTGTCAAAAGTCGAAATAAAAGAAAATTTCTGTTAGCCTTTTTTTTTTTTTTTTTTTTTTTTAACTAGTAACTCAAAAATTACATGTTCCTGTATATGAATTTTTAATATTATACTTATTATTTCAAAATTATTGTAAATGAAAATAAGCCATCGTGTTTTTTTTCTGCTTTTACAAATTATCATAATATACAATAACACTGAAATATATAAACAGTAACGAGTTGGTACTCATAATAAATTTTTTTAATTTTATTGTAAATTAGGAATTAAAACGATTATTTCTGAACGAGAAAAAACATTGCTTTCTCCATTTTAATAACTAAAATCGTTAAAGAGTCTTCGTTAAATATTTTCATATGAAAATAATGTTATTTTGTTTTTATTCTTAATTAAAAATGCTTAATGTTAATCTTGCGTGATGGAATTCATTTAACAAACTTGTTGACTAACAGGATTTTAGCAGGAAAGTGTAATTAACTTCAAACGCAACTTTATGTACGTGTAAAAAATCGATTATTCTAACGTGTGACGGTGGACTGAATACAAGAAAAATGAACATTCAAAGTTTTTATCAGAAAGTTTCAAAAGTATCAAAGTTTTTATCAGTTTCTTTTCATAAAATACCCTATAGCGCGTACGAGAGTCGCGTACGATGAAATTGATTTTTAAAAATCGTTAATTAAAAAAGGGTGTAAAATATAAAAAATCATTAATACTCTTTTCATTTAGAACGCTTTTTAATTATTGAAACTTTTAAAAATTAAATATTAGACCAAGTGAGAAATACCAGCTGATTCCAAATACAGAATAAGGCGATAATTTTGAAAACGACTATTGATTGAAACATGGTTTAAAATAAGGAATATTTATTTTTTACTTGGATGTTTATATCCATATTTGTAACCATGGAGAAAATCGAGCCACGATTTTGATGCTGTATCGTACATATTGCATTTTTACGTGTTACAATCTCTATGGTTTACCTAATAATGGATTGATAGTACAAGCTAAATCAAAATAGAAAATGAAACGATTATTTTTTAAACAACTGGTGAATGAAACATACTTTAAATGAATTAATGTTCAATCCGTTGAGAAATATAGTAGCTGATTCAATTTGAACAGCTGGTGATTGAAACATAGTTTAAAATAATTAATATTAATGTCGTTGACAAATTCAAAATAGGGAATATGTTATAAATTTGTATAACGGATGAAGATTTAAACATACTTCCAATTTCAAAATGAATTTCAATGAAGTACAACTGTGACATACAACATTCGTTTTACGAGAGACTGTTTCGTAAAAAAGAGAAGGGCATGCTTTAAGTAGCGCAAAACACTGAAAATTCATAAGTTACAAGAATCAAAAATTGGTAATTGTTTGAAAGTGTGGGATTTAAGTAATGTCCTTCTTACATCGGTTCCTCATTATTATTTCGCCTGCCCACTAAAAGCACAATGACGTATGAAGAAGCCTGGAATTCCTTCCAAGGAATGGCTTCCTAATATACTAAAGAGGCACACCCTTAAAAGAAAGCTAAATAAAAAATATATTTTTCTGACAGAACTTTATAACCTTACCTAGTAGTACTCCTACTCAGTCCCTGCTAACTGTCGCGTAAAGAGTCCTTCTCTGGTAGGGCCGGCTTATATATGATCTGGTCTTTCAACATAGTTTGTATTTTTCCTAAACTTTCAATCCAGCCCCTTGTCGCGTTTAACGTCGGGTTCAGCTTCAGCTAAAGATTGTATTTTTTTAAAGACTTTTATAAAGGGTACTGGGAGGGACACTATGCTCTACAGACTTGTACTACTCAGAGAAGTCCCTCTTAGGCTTCCAAATCAAATCAAATGTCCTTCTTACACGCAGGGCAGTATTTTCTAAACATATGTTGTCGTAGAATAGGAGTCACATAAAAAATTCCTAGCCTACTAAAAAAATCCCTGTTATAAACTCTATTTCATTTGAATGCATATTGTACTTTTAAATATTTTTCTTTCATCAGAGGTTTAAGAGATAATCGCTCTAAGCTGTGCTGTATCATCCAATATATTCGCTGACAGGTAATATAACTAAGGAATACATCGCGAACTTCCCGGGAAACAGAACATAGGTTAAAAAAAATTCTATTGAAAACTCTAAACTTTGCACATTTAATATATTACTTTAGATTACTTACTAACAGAATAAAAATGATTTTTATCTGAAAAAGATCAATTATGTATTCAAAGAAAGTTTCGAAATTTATTAAAAGCCATACTTTCATATTTGCTGCCTGTTACAGGATTTAACCCTTTCAGGCACAGTGGTCCCACTCCGGGCACACCTAATTTTAATTCCAAACTTGCACACCACACTAAGAATATTTTAATAATTTTTTTTTTTTTTTTTTACAATGAAAGCTTAAAATAAGGAGCTCTTATTTTCTAAAGTCGTTTGTAAATTCCGGTGTCAGTCAGTAATTTCTCATTTTAGGAACAGAATTTGTCTGTGCCGGAATAGGTTAATAGCTGAAGAAATCGTTAAATATTTCGCTACTTACACAAGCCTTTTTAATTCTGATATTAATATTACTAGTTTAAGAGGGTATTTCGATTACAAAAATGTTATGGTTGTGTTTTATTTGTATTGTTTATGTCATTTTGTTTATTTATTAATGAGGTGTTAATTTCGTTATAGAATACTCTCCGAAAACAAATACTGAACTATTATATGTGTATTGTTTTAAGTGCAAACGCAAATCGTAATCAGGCAGCACACGATAGAGATAAATTTAAAATAAAATCACGGTTGACAGTTATTTTAAAAACTATAAAAATTCATTAAATTGTGATTCATTTTCCAAAAATTTGTATTTGAAAAACAATTTTTTTCGACAGTGTACGCTTTAAATTGTGCGATGGCTAGAAGTTAATACAAAAAACAGTAAAAGCGAAATTTATTAGTCAGGTGTTGCCACCTTCAATACGACGTCAGCGTTACTCGCGGACATATTTTTTCTTTATAATACAGATTTATTGAAAAGTAGAAGTGCTATGTTAACTTAGATTTCGTATTTATCCAAGATAATATAACATTATTTGTATAAAGTTCATACAAAGTACATTTTGAAAAAAAAAAGTAAGTACTTGAGATGAAGATTCAGAAAATATATTTACTAACGTGATTAATTAAGGGAACGACAATTAATTGAATAAAAAAGAAAAATGTGCGCGATCACCCTGTATCAGAAAAAGCTCGAAAAGTTCTGTAACTGTAGCACATGACTACGTGGGTTTTATGTAGCATTTGAATTCATTTATGTAAGAATAGCACGTTATAAAAAATCTCATATTAATCATAGAATACTTTCTTGTGCGTGACATGCAACTGCTTATCTTTATGTAAAAATCACTTTTATTGAAATTAAAATCAATATTTCGGGATTAAATAAATGAATTATACAAGAAAAAATATTGTGAGTCCTTCGACATATATTGACAATTTTCATAAAAGGCAATGAGAGTTCTGAGCTATAGAATTTACTCATTCAGATCTTTAACATAACATTCAATTTGGCTGTATAGTTTTTAACAATAATCTTTTCTTAAAAAGCTGCGGACTATTGTCATGGTGAAAAATAAACGTTCATCAAAAGTTCTTACTACCAGGGTAAACAAATTTAGTGTGGATTCCTTTTCTTCGTCTCCACAACTTTTACAGTAGTTTTCTCCTGAGATTATTCTCAGCAATCTTAAATGAAGTACCTGAAGTACAGGTCAGAGTTCGTAATTCTGAATTCTCCCAGCTCCACAACCGAACTGTTGCACTTTACCGAACTTTTTCCGGAACTGAACCTATTAAACTCCCTAATTCCCTTTTTCGCTAACAAATACAAGAGGGAATTAAATCTTCTTGTCCGAATACACGAAAATGATTTCATTTTCAAACTGTATCAGCATTGGTTGACCAGAAAAGAAAAATTCTCCACAGTGTCTGAGTAATTTGCTCTTTGGTACTGTACCGACACCCTGTTCTCAAAAATTCTACCTCATACGTAAAGTTTAGTAGCTTCGTTCTGTCCAGTACCTTTTAAAAGTAAGATTGTTTATGATGTATTTCTGAACATGAAGGGCACACCGCCGTGGGACAATACTTCTCAGACAACACTGGATGTATCTGTCTCGAACTTTAAGATGATTAGATATTTACATTAGTCCTGTAAGGAGGGATTTTTACAACATATAATTATGGAAGTAAAAATGTTTCTTTAAAAATTTCAATAAAATTGCGCATGTCTTTTGTTTATAGCATACAGGGTTTTGAACCAAATTGAATTTTATTTTAAGAAAACTTAACAACGTGCAGCAGAAACAACATTTGTATTCAAAACTGTGCCTATTCTAACGATAATAAACTTTTTTTTTCAGAATTAAGATCTGAACTAAATAGGGAAACACGTATGAAAAGGGTAGTTGAATATCGTGAAAATTCAGAGAGTTATTCTCAAAATAGTGAGCTGAATTTCACTTCGTGCTTAAAAAAAAAACTTATTTTGAGCCTTTTCTAATACAGTGTGCTTACACAATTTATTATTATTCAATTTGTTATCAGTTCCCTAATTGCTCAGATGACTAGATCTTTACTGAAAATTATAAAGTCAAATAGGTTATTCTAAATTAAAATTTATAAAGATACAAATAAATGTAAATATATTGCTTGAAGGTGCATAAAAACATACATAAAAATATTTAAAATCACACTGAAATCCTTTTAAAATCGAAACGTTTTCAACAGAATTTACTCAGCCATCATCAGTGAAAAACTAATAGTTAAGTTGAGTTTTTGTCTCTTCACGTTTTTATAGCTTGCCCTGAACAAACCAATTTACTTCAAGGGTGTGGAATATAAAGTGGGATGGGAAAGGTCATTCAACATTTCAAAAACAAGTACAGGTTAATCAATCATGTATTAATTCATTCCAGACTGCGTGGATATCATATAATAATACATCGTTACAGACTATTTCTTTTTTAGATATTTTTTTCAGAGACTCTCTTATGATAGCTTCCAGGAATCTATTTATGGGGTCTATTTAATCTCACATTAAATAGATCACAGATTAAATAGACCCCACACAGCATTAGCAAGATTAGCACAAACGGAACCTATAAAAGTAGATTTCAATGGATCCAAAATTATATTTCGCACAAGTAATCACCAGGAGGCAATCATAATAGAGTCTCTGGAAATAATATCTAAAAATAAATAGTCTGTAACGATGTATTATCATATGATATCCACGCAGTCTGAAATGAATTAATACATGATTGATTAACTTGTACTTGTTTTTGAAATATTGAATGACCTTTCCCAATCCACTTTATATTCCACACCCTTGAAGTAAAATGGTTTGTTCCGGGCAAGCTAGAAAACACAAAGAGACAACAACTCAACTTAACTATTAGTTTTTCACTGATGATAACCGAGTAAGTTCGGTTGAAAACGTTTTGCTTTTTTAAAAGGACTTTAATGTGCTTTTAAATGTTTTTATGTATGTATTCACGCACCTTCAAGCAATATATTTACATTTATTTTTATCTTTATGAATTTTAATTATTAAACAAGGTGAATCTGAAATTTTAACTTTTTATAGGTTTTATTCATCCGCAAATTTTAAGTACAATTTGTCAGGAATTTCTGTATACTTTCTCTGTCAAATGTCTAACATCGAATATCGGATACTTTTTACCAGATAGTTTATTATGATTTTTACAGATAACTAGATGAACCAACTCGTGCTTCCCGGGTTGCAGAACATAGGAGAAAACCCTTTTATTATACTAAAAACACTAATATTTACATTTAAGATATTTTTTTAGATTGTCCACTATGAACGAAAAAAACATTTTTATATGAAACGTCAATAATGCTTTCAAATGAAGTTTTGAAATGTGTTAATAGCTATATTTTCGAATTAGCCGCATGCCAGTAGTTAATAGCCGAAAAAATGCCAAAGATCGCTACTTATTGCAACATTTTTTTTAAAATTCTGATAACTGCATTGGTTTACTCGCGTAGTTCTATTATATGTCTTGACTTGTGTTACATTTATATTTTAATTATTTATTGATGAAGTAGTAATTTTGATAAGGGATATTAGCTATTTATGTTGTTTAAGGTTTACACGATAGCGATAGATTTTTTATTTTTTAAATCACGCCGGGAAATTATTTTTAAAAACATAAAAAATCACAAAATTGATATACAGTTTTCAACAAAATTGTGTTTAAAAGAACATTTTGTCATCATTCGACTGTGCAAAAATTGATATTGTGCGATGTTAAAAAGTTAAAAAAAATAGTGCATTAAAGGCGAAATTAATTTGACAAGCGTTGTCATTGCCAGCATATTGCAGACGTCTGTATGACTCACTGACATGTTTTTGATTTATAATATAGATATAAACATTAAACTGGGGTATATTATACGATATATCTACGTATAAGTTTATCATGCGCATAAACTTAAAGATTGGGTTGTTCTTCAATTATCGTTATTAAAGTGATCTGTTTCTTAGATAAAGAAAAATAACTAAACTTATGTTATTATTACAAGTGGATTTCTTAGATATTAACCCTTATGAATATTCTAAAACTAATTCACATTATAAACAGGAAAAAAATCATGAGTCAAGCATAGATTATGGAACACTTTCGAACATTTCCAGAATATTTTAACTTAAAGAAACTTGTGTATACATTTTAAAAAACGCATGACAAATTTGAAAACCAGATTTAATCAATTATAGCCATGGATCCTAGAGGCAGAACACTTATTTCACTGTCCTGTATATGATCTATAGATTTGTTTATGTTCTGCATAGTATGCTAAAAATCAGTCTATTAAGAAAACACATAACAAAGCAGAAAATTCACCTGCAGCAATTTCTACCAAAATACGGAAACGTACTTGACTTCTATTATCGAGTTCAGTTATTACCTGATTTCTATACACGCCGCATATTAAGGTAAAATGTTATTCAGGAAAAAACACGCTTAAAACTACTCAAATCATAATTCTAGCAATTACTAGTCATAGGCGGTCGTGCATCAGCTCTTTGCATAGCCCTGTAGATGATTTTATTTATATTCTACAAACATTTATAAGTGTACTAAATACAGCTGATCTTCAAAATGCATAACTCAAGTTAAAATACACCTTTAAACAAATTCTGCTCAGTAATGCTTACTTTGTGTATCCCTGTATATGATACATAGTATTTATACACACCACATACCATTCAAACTATGAGTTAAGTTTAAAAATGCATACCATAACTGAAAACGCACTTCTAGCAATCTTCATAATAGCCAATGCTTCGGATAAAGTATTGTATACAAAATATTTAATGTGTCCCTGTAAATGAACGATAAATGCTTTGCACATAACATTGCTTTGTACACCTGCAAACGTCTTGTTGTAAACATCTCAGGGATGAATATCAATTTCACCATGTGTGAAATAGTGCAATATTATGCTGCAAACAGTTTTTCTTCGCACCCCAATTTTTTTGTATAACTCTTTAAATGAATAATAAATACTTTTTACTCCATATTCACGAGAAAGCATGTTTTAATGCGCTTCAGACACTCATATCAATTTCATTATGTTTGTAACATTCTAACGTCATTAAAAGAAACCGCAAACGATTTTTCTCCATGGAACAGACTATTACAGAATTATTTTGAGTGACCCTGTAAATGAACTTTTAAGTTCTACACATAACATATTCTATAGCAAACATCTTGTAGTTCACTACAATAATGTATATAAATTTCATTATGTTTGAAATAGTGTAACATTTTTAACCTTTTCAGGGGCAAAGTATTTCTATTCGTAAAATTCTGAAATGATAGAATGACATCAGAATTTACATACAAATTTATATGAAAATAAATCAAAGCTTTTCTTCACGTACTTAATAAAATGAAAAATTTCATTCCAAAATCCTGGTACCAATGCGACATCTCGGGATAAAAATTAAGGGTTTCAAAAATGAACCACCGCCATTTCAAGCGGTTAAAAAACACCGCGAATGATTTTTTCCCATCGACCATAATGTAGAATACTTTTGAGTGCCCCTGTAAATGATTTATAAACTCTACTCACTTCTTTTATTTCAATACCGAACATGCCATGGTAAATCTCAATAACATGTATGAATTACATTCCAATCCGAGTATATTTACGTGAGTTACTATAGCAAGGAGAGACAGATGAACAGACAAACACAATTAACACTTTTCACAAAAACTTTAGAACTATGTTGGAAATTATAAAATATAAGTAAGCGATATTTTAATTTCAAACGATCGAATGGAATTTTCCAATTCACAATTTAACTCTTATCAAATAACGGACAATTTTATGTTATTTCGGTGTAAAACAAGATTAAGACATTCTGATAAATAATGTATTGAAAAAATCTGTAAGTACTTCAGAAAATAAATTTCCGATTGGAAGAAACGGTTTCTAAAATTACCTACTCAGCGTGTTTTCACTTGGGTGATTTTCGGTTATAGGTATGGCAAATGGCAAAATTTGTTAACGTAAGCTGAAATGCTCAGGTATAAAAATTATTTATCTAGGGGAAATAGTATGTTCTTTAGTTAACCGAGTTTTGTAAATTATAAGTATTAAATATTAAGCATTAAACATTGAGTAGTAAGAGAGCAAGGTCGAAATTATATGAATTTAGCATTTATTTGGAATAAATCAGAATTAAATACCTACGATATAAAATGTAATTTTTTTTAGAATTTCCCTATGCGCGTTTTTTAGTGAATGATTTATACATTGACAATCCCTTAACAAACTAATATAAAAATCATGACTAAATATTGCAATTAATGTAATTTGTTTTTCAATTAATGTTAAATTTGTTCGTAAATGTCTTAAATTTCGAAATATCAAAATTATAATGCCCATATTTAGAAATTAAGTCTGTAATATAATGCAATCATATGCAGTAATAGTGTTCATTTTACATAAAATATTAATTACTGTATAAATTTTACTGTTCTCATACTACTTACTAACAATAATTATAACCTGGGATTTATTTATTCTTTTTTTTTTCAATTTTACGTTAAAGAATTTAAAAAATATTTTTATATAAATGTTTTTTTATGCTCAAACACAAAAATTGCTAAACTTTCTTCATACTAAGTAAAGTGTTTACAGAAAAAAAATGTTTACAGCAATGTTGATATACATGTTTTGTATGGAAATATGCTGAGCAGACATGGTGTGAATTAAAAGAAATTATCGCTTAGTTGTCATATGTTTTCTATTAAACATAACATGGCGTTTAGCTACGCTCGGGTTCGAAGCTCCGACAAGGTTTGCTCTGGAATGACTACCTACACTTTTCTACACTTGGATTTGTCGATAGATGGCTGCTAAAACCGGTTTTGAAGGTTATAAACAAAATTAAAATATTTAAAGCTTTAATATGATTTTACAAATATTTTAAGAGCAGAATCGGATGTGAATCTTTCAAAGAGTCGTTCATTTGTGATTCATTTGAATTTGTGATTCTGAATGGCAATAGTATTCGTTTGTTTATATCTGGGAATCCAATGTTTAATCTGTATTTTTCATTAATAACGTAAAATATTATAATAGGTTATGATATACATGTTTTATAAGAAAATATGCCGAACAGGCATGATTTCGAGTAGAAGAAGTTATCAAATAGCTGTCATATGTTAGCATAGGTTTTTCATTAAACCTAACATGGCGTTTAGCTACGGTTAATTCGCAGACCAGAATGGTCGTGCCCGTACGGTTACCAACACATTCTTGCCTTTGGATTTTATTATAAGTAGATACAACTGCCTAAAGAAAACGAATTCTCATAGAAGTTACATGAAACTTCTATGACAGACAGAGGAAAAATATATTTGTCGAAATTGTGTCATGCACCAATCTTTTATTCATAACGAAAAATTACAATAGCTTGAGAATTTTTTTTATTGTAGTTGAGAATGAGAAAATGAGATTTAGATATATTTCACTGTTATAGAGAACGTTGTAACGTCTTAATTTATCATGTCGAAAATTACTTTTATTCGCTTCTTTGCTCTTTCATTATATCATTAAAAGGTTGAGCCTACACAGACCAGAGGTTAGCATTCTGACAGTTAAATAAGTTGGATGGGTAAATAATTCAATTTTTAAATGCTGTGCGTGGTGGGTGGGTTAACTATTCAAGGTTTTTAGGGTTTAAGTTTTACGATAACGGTTATTCTGATCACTTTCCCTTAAAAAAATTTCCCTGAAGGCGTCCTTCTTATAGCAGTATGATCAAATTGCCCGATGCCTCACAAAATCTCGTAAATACAGAGAGAGGTGCATTGCCTAAAATTTTAATCATACTAAAAATAAGTAGTCCAATTTCGAAAATTGAGCACTTGGTGTTTCTACAGATTAAAAGACTGAAGGCTAAAAACTATCTGCAATTTAAAACCTGTTTAGACATTTGTTCAAAGTACCATAAACATAATTAAGAACATTTTGATAACTTGACACAACGCATCGATATCTGTCGTTGATATTTGGAACTAAATCAACGAAGCAAAGTAAAATGAAAATTTGAAATAAGAAATCACTCTCGTATTATATTAACATTAATAGCTGTCATTCTTTAATTGTCAAGGAATTGTGAGAGGTTTCAGTCCATTTTAAAACACTACCAACAGTCAATTAATAATAGTTCAACATTATAAAGAAAAACAAATCGCCATTTTATTAAAACATTGGAATTCTAAATTCACAATTAAAAGTTTCTTCATTTTATTTTTTTTAAAGCATCAGCTGCTCTTAAGGAATATTAAAAATTACAGTATCACATTCTTCACAAAAATACTTACAATGCCATGTGCCAGTGACAAATTTCCATTTTATTAAGCTGATCATTAAGAATATTTTATGACAAAAATAAGATTTCTATTTTAAAAGAACTGAGCGTCAGCTGCTGCCAACTGTCCCTAAAAAGATGCTCTTTGTTAAAAATTTTATTGATATCTAATGGGGAAAGTTCTAAGAATCGAATAAGAAATTTATATTCCTTCAAATTTAGATCATTAAAATATTTGAAAAAAGTGATATTTAAATTGTTGAAATTTCTACTTACTTTCTGTTAAAGAAATATGGTTGTGATAAAGGAAAAATTTTAGAAATTAGTCACAAAATAAAATGTATGTTGGGTGTACTGAAATAGACAGAACTCAAAATACAATAATAATTCAGCGGAGGGGTGTATTGGAGATTTTCTTGCCGGCAATTCATCACTGAAGACGTGGAATTTTAAAACGCTTCTATTTTATTTGCTTATGTTGTTAATAGATGGCGTTGCACTATATCAAGGACGGCAAACCTATGGCACGTGTGCCAAAAGTGGCACGTGGCAGATTAATTTTTGCAAGGCATAAATGAAGGTTCTAAATCAAAATATATAGAAATTGCGCAAAATGTACGAATTTAGACTAGCTGAGATTGTCTTAATTTAATTGGTTCGATTGCCTGTATTTGTCATACAGAATGTACAAACTGTAACACTGGTACTGTGGCAAAAAGCCTGGTGGAGCTATTATTCTTGTGGGTAGTCGTGATCAGCAGTCTGCTATTTCAAGGTTCTTGAGTGGACACTTGAGATGCCTGAAACTTGACAACGATATCAAGATCTTCCCCATTTGTGGAAAGTGCGAGACCGCACCGTCCACCCCTGGCTATCACCTTTCCTGTTTGGACTTGACTAGAAGTGACCTTTTGAAGTGTCCTTTCATCGTTTTGGACTTCCTCCAAATTTTTGGGCTCGAGAACTCTGTCTAACCTATTGGCTAGATCATTTAGGATTAGAAACAACAACAAACTGAAATGCAATTGAATCAACAGCAATCTTGCTCAATATTGGTTCAGAAGATTGTTTAAACTAAGGTTAGGAAATCATCGGAAATGAAGATCATAACCAAAATTTTCGATTGTAAAATTATGATAACTCGAAATTCAAATCCAGGTAAAAAAAACTGCTTCACGAAAACAGTCATTTAATTAGAAATTATGTCTTCTTTCAATTTATTTTTAAAACAAATAAGCTTAGGCTGCCACATATTTATTCACATAGGAACATATGTTGAAATTTTCAAATTTTTCTGAGCGTTATTTTTCTCCGATATAAATAATAGTAAAACCTCAAGTATAAACATTTGTCAGATGATTCTAATCCAGTTTGCGTTACCTTCAAAATAAGTAAGTACGAAGCTCATATAAATTACCTCGCATCTAAGATGGAAGAATAGAAATGAGATTTCTTTCTCAAGTGCTTGTAACTTTTAATTGTTTGCAAACTATGTTATTTTTATCCTAAAAACACATTTTTTATTAATTTTTATTCATTATTATTTGATTCACAAAACTATTTTGGCTGTTCGCACGTCATAATCAAGTAAAATGTTTTTTTTTTTTTTTTGAAAAATTAGGCGCACGAATGCGAAAAGTTTTACCGACCCTTCACTATATCAAACTGCTGAAATATTCAAACTAACGTATAGATGTGGAACAAAGTTCATTCACCTGTTCAAATTCATCGTGTATAGATGCTAAAACACCCCAAAAAAGTTATTTGCATTTTCAAATTGCAAGGTAATTTTAAAACCATTTTTGCTTCATATATCTGTGATATGTTGCATTTAAAAAAGGAATCGTATATTGTAAAAAAAAAGAGATGTTTAGTAATCTAGGAAAATACACAACGCATAACCACGAGCGAAAATTATACAATAAATTCGTCTGAGTTTAGAAAAAATATTCCGAGTAGTTTGTATATTATATTAATCAGTTTTTACAACTCCGAATATGCGTTTTTGTGATACTATCAATTCAAAAGTAAACATTTTCAAGAAAAAAACACACACAAAAACATGATAAATTAGCAGCATTGACATTAACATTGAAATTAATATTTTTTAACTCTTATATTCATAAATTTATTTACAGAGCTGAAAATGTTTAATTGAAAATTAATACTATCCCCAAAACCTATATTCCTGTTTGAGAAAAAATGATTAATACACTATTAAAAGTACCCGTAAACGTTTCCTTAAATCATTCGCAACAATAAAACACTTTGTTTTATAAATGATTCCTTAAATATCGAAATTATATTGGTTTCTCAGGTTTTTAATAACAGAGAACGTTTTTTGGAATCATGGGTAACTCAGAAGGGGTTAATGTATATTTTCGTTCGTTGTCTTGTTATTTTTCTACGATTAAGAATCATTTGTCTTTTTAATAGTGTAATGGAAATATTCCTGAGTTTACAAGACTCTATTTCGCAAGCATAACTTCAATACTTCCAACTGTTTAATTGTTATTAAATTTTTAATAGGTTCAGTGGACACGTTTTGTTCAATTACGTAGTAATATAGCATCTTTATCAAGTGAAAATTATAATCTTAAATATAAACACAAATTGTAATTTTATATTCGCGTAGAAAATTATTCACCGTCGTAAAAAAGTAATTTGCAGCAGCTGCGGATGAGGAATACAATATATATTTTTTTAATTCCTTGCCGTGTCATCTGCGAGTGACAAATTTCTACTTTAATGAGCTGACCCTTAAGCACTTTCTATGCACAAAATAAATTTTAGGTTTAAAAAGAATTGAGCGTCATCTGCTGTCAACTATTTTTAAAAGATACTTTTTGTTATGAAATTTAATCATATATAATGTGAAAAATTGTACGATTTGCATAAGAAATTTGCATTTCTTCAAATGTGTCTCATTAAAATGTTCTTCCAAAGTTTAAATTGATAAAATAAGATAAAAGATTTATATTGATAAAATGTCTGTTTACTTTTTGATTGGGGAAATGTAATTTAGTTTAATTTTACAAACAATTGTCTGTCATGGCCAAAATACGGATTTAAAACGCTTAAAATATAGTAATAGTTATAAAATACAGGATGTACTGAGAAACACTGAAAGTGTTTTTCAGTAAGCTTTACCGATATATGTGAGTGAGAGATGTCGAGCTGGGTATCGTCCTCGTACCTCAATTGCTACTGAGCGTTGGGGTGTTATTCTAAGGGTTCGATTTCTGGGTTGGACATTTTTTCAGTCTGTCGGTCTTAAGCTCTTTTTAACAATGCAAAAATTCGTGTTTATTAACAATTGAAAATGCTTAAAATGTGATAAATAGTAAACGGCCAGCGACCGGCATCGAAATTACATATCCATTAAAATAGTGTGCGATGTAGAGAATTGATTCAGAACATTTCATCGTTTTTGTTCCGATTATTACCAATAGGTGGCACTGCGATGTCTCAAAATTTTAGAACACCCAAACTAACATGTAAAAATGTTCTTGATTTACTTACGTTTAGTTATTTATCTTATGCGGTTGACGTTTGCAAAAATAGTTTAAGTTTTGATATTGCAAGGTTTTATTTAATGATATTAGAGTCTAATAGAGTGTAGCAGCATCTTTCGTTGATATCCGTAAGTAGCATTCGATTATTCGAAAGTACAGTACATTTTAAAGCACCCTGTTTGCTCAACAAATTACAAATAATTCACAAAGTACTAATTAATTACCACTGTTTATTAATCACATTATTAATTCATAAATTATTAAAAAGTTTTAAGACCATAATGGAAAAACCTTCTCAATTTTAAATACAAATTTGAATTTTAAATTAGCACATAAAATGTTTCTTTATTCTAATAAATAAAAAACAGCAGCTGCACACATTTGATTGAAAATTAAAGATATCGTCACAGAGTCGTCTGCAAGTGACAGGTGACTAAATTGCTTTCTGCTTTAATGAGTTGAGTCTTAAGAATCTCCTATGCTTCAAAATATATTTTACTTAAAAAGAATTGAGCGTCAGCTGCGGTCAACTGTCCTTGAAAGGATGCTCCTTGTTCTGAATTTTAATCATATGTAATGGGGAATGTTATGTGATTTGCATAAGGAATGTATATTCATTTAAATAACTCTCATAAATATGTTCCATAAAAGTTGGATTTAACTTGATATGCATGAATTATTTTTAAATTCTGGTATGTTACCTATTCCGTATAAAAATGCATTGCATTTTAAAATATTCTTTGTATGTCCTATGTTTCGTTTTCACTATCAAAGTGACGTATTATGGGATATGTCACTCGAAATGCAATATCTTTTTACATATTTTTTTCCTGACGCTGTGAAAAACTTCTTGTATTAATGTTGATTGGCTAAGGCCAACCACTGTGCTGTGGATATTTTCTTCTTTGAGTGTTCTTAAACAGTCACCGATTAAAGCTGATGCATTCCACAAGTGTGTTCCTTTGTTATAAACATCCGCGCAGTAATCATCGAGCTTTTGAATTTAAATGTTGAATATGGAGAATTGTAAATATATATTTTGAAATCAACTAATAATAGGAAAATTCGTAACATCTAGATTTTTTTCAGTTTCAGTTCAATTATATTACTAATTTAGTAGAAGCAAGACTTTAATATTCTTAAGTGGAGTTTTATTTACACTGTGAGTCTTACCTACAACCATGTAAGATAATGACTATTGCACTAAATTAATCTAGTGTAATTACGTATCCATCATTTAATGGAATTCCATAAACTGCGCTTTATTGTGTTGAGCTGATTCAGATATCAGACCAGCTGCTATGATCAATATGATTAGCAAAGTGACCTAGGTCCTCCAAATTCGTCCGGGATAGCTCATTTGACAGAGCATTGGCAGCTTCAGTGAAGATATCCCTGATTCGAATCCTGACCTAGACATTTTTAGCCGAATTGGAAAATTATATTACTCATTGGTTATCTTATTTTGTCTTGGAGTTAATACTATAACATCGAAATGAAAGAAAAGTATGTGATCCGGTGGAATATCAGGAGTATTTTATAATATAATGCAAATTAGCTTTGATTGATACAAAGTTGGTACATTAACATGCATTGGTGAAATGCTTGTAGATTTCTGTGGATGCTGCAAATTTAGTGACTTCGAGAGCTCTAATCTGAACTTACAATTTTAAAACTTTCATGTTATATGACGCTCGACATGAATTCCCAAGATCAATTTCTTCAAGATACAGGGTCTGTTCTGAAAGTAGTAGGCCTGGAACAGGCGGACGAGACGTGGTCTGCGCACAGACGATCACTGGAGGGGGATACTGGGAATGCTGGGAAAAATCGGCAATCGTCTCTCGGCCGTTGAAGCGAGCAGGCCGCTTGTACTGTGAACCCCTGTCGAAACGCCTCGTCACGGAGAATCATGGAGCGTTTTCTGGAGCAGCGATACGCGATCAAACGTTATGAAAAAACGTTATGAAAAAACGAAATCAGTAGAAAATAAGGCCAAATCAGGCCGAAAAAAATGCACAAGTGCTACTGCTGATAGAAAAATTAAACGGCTATGCCTTCAAGATAGAAAAATTTCATCAGATGCCATTAGATGTGAAATGAATGCAGCGGGTATTGCAGTATGTTCAAAAACAATAAGAAGAAGGTTATCAGGATTTGGACTACAAGCTAGAATTCCAAGGAAAAAACCATCTTTAAATCAAAAGCAATGCGAAAAACGAGTTAAGTGGGCAAAATAACACATTAATTGGTCAGAAAATCAATGGAAGCAAGTAATCTGGAGCGATGAGAGTAAAATATCACTGTTTGGTAGTGATGGTAGAAAATACGTGAGCCGTAGAGTAGGAGAAGCACTTCATTCTGATTGCATTGAAGCAACTGCATAAAACCCAACAAATGTCATGATTTGGGCATGTATGTCTGCAGATGGTGTGGGCCGAATTCTAGTGATTGATGGCATCCTGAATGCCAAAAAATACATCGAAATTGTCCTGGAACCAAAATTGATACCTTCCATCAGGGATCTCTTCCCCAACAACGCACCATTTATTTTTCCGCAGGATTCCATGCCACACAGCAAAAGTATGCAAATCATGGTTTCAAAATAAAGGCATAGATATATTACCATGGCCATGAAACAGCCCTGATCTCAATCCAATTGAAAATTTGTGGCGACGTTTGAAAATTATAGTACGAAAAAAACGTCCATCCAATAAAGGACAACTTATTGACGCTATAATTGATATTTGGCACCATGTGATTACGAAAGATGAATTCCAAACCCTCGTTCACTCGATGAAAAGACGCTGTGAAGCTGTCTTAAAAAATAAGGGTTATCCTACTAAGTATTGATTGTTAAGTATCACTTTAAAAAAAATGCAAATCTAACCCTTAACCGGAAACGTACCGTCTGTGAGACGGTTGCGTCTGCATATCTACACTTTATGCAAAAATGAACGTGTCCTCAACCTTATCACGCCATCTAATCCTTACACTATTAGTCCTCTCCACCCCGACCCATTTGCAACACCTGCGCTTTTTTAGTTGTTGAAAGAAAAAATATTTTCTTTTCGACGCAGTCTGTCAGACGGCATGTTTCCGTTTATGTAATTTTTTTCTTTAGGATATCAAGATGGCGGTGCCGTCAATGCGGTACGCTATGGTGATAAAAACTTTGAAGAGACTATTTTGCGATGGTTTGATGAAGTAGGAAGTGACATAAGTGATGTTGAAAGTATTTCAGATGATGAATATATAAATTCTGAACACAAAAGTGATTCAACATCGTCAGAAAATTCTAATGAAAGCGAAAATAAAGATATAACAAATGATGAAAAAGTAGCAGACGCAGATACGAAATATATACATGAAGAAAATTGGTACCGATTGTCTGTTTAAAAAGTTTGCTCCTCGTCAAGAACAAGAAAATACAACATTATAAAAGTACCAGTTTTAAGAGGGAAAGCTAGTGATCTCGGAGAAAAGGCAGATCTATTCTCTGTCTGGCAGTTGTTATTTACAAATGATATGTTACTGCATATAGTGAAATGGACAAACCATAAAATAATTCAAATGCGAATGAAATATGATACTCTGGCCAGTAATATGAAAGAGAGTAATATGGAGAGACGACTAGAAAATCCCCAGCTACCCCGGGAATTGCGCTTTATAATAGCTCGCATTCTGCAAAAACCTGCCCCAGGTAGATGATGACTTAATACTTTTCAAACGCAAAGCATGTTTTTTGTGTCATAGAACCAACCATAGAATGACAAAATATCTGTGTACAGTGGCAGAAGCCTGTATGCATGCAATGCTCCAAACCTACATGCAATGATTGCATAAAAAACGCTGATATTTAGAACATGCTGCAATATTTACTATTAAATGTTTTGTTAATTTTACTGTATAATATTTTTTTTTAATTCATATTCTACTAATATATATCAAAATATTTGCATTTATTTCATTATTTTGTCAGAAATGTAAATATTTGAATAATAGTGTGTAAATTTGAAATATTTTCTGTCTCCGACATTCAAAACTTATTTTTATGCTGTTATATTAAAAATTTGTTCCTGTTATTGCATTACTATTAAAGAATAAACGTTTAAGTTCACTATTTGGTAAATTATTAAGAGTTGTTTTCTTTTTAAAATTTTATAGCAATTTTTAAAATTTAGCAGTCTCACAGACGGCACGTTTCTGTTTGTGTTCTGAATTTTCACGTTTCCGGTTAAGGGTTAAGATAGATCTTACTATTAGTTGCATAACTTGTTTTGTAATACAGATATTGTAATACTGTTTTTATTATTAAATGTTACATTAAATTACCTTTAATGTGATATATAAACGTTTGTGTTTAAGTTAAAATTAATATATTCCACAAGCACACAAAGTTGAAAAACATGAAACTTTAAAAAAATGTCCACACCTTTGGCCACCACTGTATATATATATATATATATATATATATATATATATATACTCGTAAACGTCTGAGCCGTTTTTAAGATAAAAATAACTTGACCCATATGACCCACTAATCGAACTTTCTCGAACATGTGACCTAGCCCAATAGTGCTTTCGTTCCCTCAAACTGTAGAATACTAAATTAAGTTCAAAACCTCTCAGCCATTTTTAAGATAAAAATAGCTTGACCCATAAAGACCCCTGACCAAATGACCAAAATGAACCACTAATCAAATTTTCTCGAACATGTGACATAGCCCAACATTCGTCTCGTGCCCGAAAATCATAGAGTGAAACATTTCAAATAAATAGCGTGACCCGTTTTACTTACCCATCATACGTAGTATAGGGTAAGTCTTGTAATCGTTTTGAAAATCGAAAAATTTTTGACGGATTTACACGTTTCAGACACTGGAGATTCCGAAAAAAATTTTTTAGAAAAAAAAATTTGCCGTCCGTCTGTGTGTCTGTAAACGCTCTATCTCCCAAAAAAAATTGAGATAGAGTCTTGCAATTTGGTATGTACTTAGTATGTAACAATGGGAAGAAGCCTATTTCATTTCAATAACCTCGATTAACCGGAACAATTTTTTTCGGACTCTCGAAATACTCGTTCTGATGAAAGGTATATAAAAATTTTCGAAATTGTTTATTTTAAGTAGTAAATAAAAAAACAATAAAAAAACATAAATTTTGCATAAAACATCAAGTCGATCGGATAATTAGTTGCCGAGATATTTGTAATCCTATTTACCACACTCTTCGATTTTTCATGACCCTGTATTTCATCCAAATTTCACTTCAAAGATATATTTTTTTGGAAATTTGACGCTTAATCAGATGCAATAAACCGCTAGTTAATAGGATTATTATTTTTGGAGTTATAAGGATGTTTCTTTCAAGCAGTTCAGTAATCGAGTCTTTAAAGTTTGTGACGTCATCAAGCCACGATTTTATTTGAATTGCAATGCACTTTATAAGTAGTTTACACATTTTTATTTTAATATTTTACATTATGCATATCCATGATGGGTAAGTATTACGGTGGCCCCCAACGACTAGTTTTATATTAAATTAGCTTGGCCCACTGTGACCCAAAAATGACCACTAATTGAATTTTCTTGGACATGTGACCTAGCCCAATGATTTTCTCGTGTCCGAAACTCGTAGGATACAAAATTTAATCAAAATCGTTAGCGCCGTTTTTTAGATAAAATTAACTTGACCCAACTAATTGAAAGTTCTCGAACATCTGACCCAGCCTAACAGTCGTGCCCGAAAACCATAGGATACAACATTTAGTAAAAATCGTTTTAACCGTTTTCTACATACAATTAGTTTGACCCTGACCCATAGTGACCCACTAATCGAGCCACTAATCGAATTTTCTCGAACATGTGACCTTGCCCAATTGTTTTCTGACGCCCCAAAACGGTAGTATACAAAATTTCGTCAAAATTGTTAGAGCCATTTTTAAGATAAAATTTGCATATATATACAGTATGCCCACTAAAGTCCCTTGCCACCCTTTTTACTTCGGAACGGCTGCTGCTATATTCATAAAATTGGTGTCTAGGTATAGTAAAGTAGCCATGCGATACTGAGTGAAACCGCCTACGGCGCCACAAGGTGGAAAACTACAAAGTTAGCATTCTTATCTCGAAAACGAAAAGACATAGGGAAGCAAGAGATTTACAAAGTTGTAGATCATCATCGATTTAATACAAAAAACACTGTGTGGACATTAATGTGAAAAATAAAACAGTCAAAACGCGCATTTGTTTTTTCGTGATTTCCTACACTGTGACGTGACAAAACGATCTTAGAAAGAAAGAAACAACCAGATATGAAACATCAAATGTATGCGACCCCTCCACAAACATTGCAGGAGCTTAAACAACTCATTACAGACGCTTGTGCCAACGTGCCACCCTCTATGTTCCAACATGTGTAACGTGCAATTCAAACAAGGATCCAAATATGCATTGTAGCTGAGAGTGAGACGTTTGAACATCTAAAGTAAAGGTATATTATTATTACTAGTTGTTGTTTTTTTTCTTTCTAAGATCGTTTTGTCATGTCACATTGTAGGAAATCACGAAAAAACAAATGCGCGTTTTAACCGTTCTATTCTTTGCATTAATGTCCACGAGGTGTCTTTTCGTACTAAATCGATGATGCTCTACAACTTTGTAAATCACTTTTATTCTCTATCTCTTTCCGTTTTCGAGACAGGAAAGCTAATTGCGCAGCAATCAACCAGATGGAGCCGTAGGCGGTTTCATCGACTAGCGCATGGCAACTTTACTATACCTAGACACTACTTTTATGAATATAGCAGCAGCCGTTCCGAAGTTAAGAGGGTGGCAAGGGACTTTAGTGGGCATACTGTATAACCACACACACACAAGATTTGCTCGTATTAGAATATATATATATATATATATAAACTTATTTCAAAAATTAACCATTGAAACAGAAGCAACTGATCATATGCAATGAAATTATTACACCATATAGCACTGTCAAATTACAAATTATGAAACATAGTCCTAACAAATGAAGTATTATTTATTCAAAAAGTGAAACAAAAGTAAAAACACAAATGTAGGCTTTTAATCTAATTTACTTTTTCAAGGGCTGGGAAACCACATTATAAGCAAAGAATGGTTGTTTTCTGTAATTGACACCAGCTTAATACCAAAAATTGTGTCAACTCCGAGCCCAAACAATCATTGGAACAAAATTGAAAAACAAGGATACCTTTGAAAATGTAACACTACAAATCAAACCAACAATGTGATATAGAGGGGAGAAAATAAATACATGTATACACAAATAAATACAAAAGAAGATAAAGAAAATCTATACATTACAGCATCATTTATCCATAATCCAAAGCCAAATTTGGCAAAGCACATGGTAAAAGTGAATTGGTGTATTCAAAAGTACAGGTGAAAATTACAGTTAAGTAACTACTACCATATCAGGTAACAGTAGCAGTTATTAATTTAACCACTGAGATTTTAACTATATCTAATTTAAAATTTAAAAATACAAATAAATAATATAAAATATATAAATTCAATTACTAAAAATATTTTTTAACTTAAATAAATTTAATATATATATATTATATTATTGGAAAATTTAAAAATTTCACTTGTATTCCAAATTGGTTAGTAAATGGGATAATTTTTTTGGTGCTGTGATGTGAAATCACATATAGTTTTAAATTAGCTATTTTTTTTTACTTAAATAAATTTCCCTTTCTATAATTCATTTATTAAAGTTTTGATAAATTTTATTTAAGCTCTTTGCGCTCTTATTCAGAACAAATAGGAGAATTTGATCAGCTTTTCTGCTCCCACGCAAATTCTCATGTTTAGTCCTGACGTGCGATCGAACGCTTAAATCAGATAAAAAACAAAAACTAAAAGAAATATTTCGGCCTCCAATTTAACTCTGCTCTTTTCATGTATATTATGTCTTTCTCAATATGCAGCTGTTTCTTTCTGAATCATAAAGACTATGCAACAGTCACTATGCCAGTATTGTGTCTATCCCTGATCTTCTCACGGGATCTGAAATTCTTCTGTAACTTAATTATTGGCGGTGTTTAATTTTGCTAAATTGCTATTTTGGCTATAAGTTAAAACAGTTATTCATATGTTACTTATTAACGGATACTTTTGATTCATGCACTCTCGCCAAATTTATGATGCCACAAAATGTAAACGAAGAAATTTACAGCGTATGTGTATCAGCATTCCTTCTCTGATTGCCGGCCTGAAAACATGTAGATTGTGAGTCTATTGTACGAACATTAAGGCACCACCCACTCGCCTGTTTTATGCTCCTGTTCTTGTGCTTGTTATTAAAAGTTCTTCGAAATCTTCATAGATGCATTCGACTCAATCTTTCTTCCAGAAAGGGATTATTTTATTTTTTTCTAAAAGAACCTGCATTAAATATTTCCCACTATATATTTTCAAGATCGCTTTTCACGGCTAACTCAAGTCTACAACATCTTTACATAACTTGGTTTCCGTGACCAAGCCCTATCTGGATATCTTCTACTTTCTATTGGATGGTGTCTGAATATTATAAATACGAATATTTGGACAATTATAATAGACTTTTTCGTGACTTTTCGACTTGGCGGTTATTATGTTCTCTTTGGATAACAAAACGTTATGGATTTTTAAACGCTTCTACCCCCTTCATCGTTTCTATGCCGTAAAAATATGGAGGTATACAGTGTCAATGGGACATGGTGTTATGGACATATACGGTGGAGATATACGTGAACGAAGTTTTCTCCTACAGTCGGCGACGTCAGAAAACTTTTCAAAATCGAGGGCCTCCAATGTGTTTTCTTCGCTCGTTTCATCGGAAGATCGGAATCATATTTTATGCCGTAAATGAGTATGAGTGCTGGATTGACCACGTAAATCTGCGGAACTCCATAACTGTGCGCCTCTGCGATAAATTGGCCCGATAAGTCATTCAAAGAATGTTCGCTGCTTCTCAAAAAAATGGAAAATGTGCCGATTTTGTCCGTATTTCTTTACTTCCGTTGTTTCGTCGCTTCTGTGATCCGAATTGTGTTATGTTCGTGTTTTTATTTTTTTGTGCATCGCAAGTGTTCGAAAGAAAGAAAAAAAATGGAGTAAATCGACAATCATAATAATATAGCCAAGCAATGGATTTATCAGCTAATTTAAAAATTTATTAGCAAATTGTCACAAAAACTTTTGATTCGTGTGCAGCATGTGAACTCGGTTAAAAAAAAAAGAGTGAACGATCATTTCTTTTTAAATATCACAGTAAAGTATTTTTTTTTATCACGTTAAGGATGACAGAAAATTAAATTACATTCTGGATAAAACAATCACGGAGTAAGTATCCTTCTTATGATTTAGTTTGACTACTTATGTGACTGCCAGTACTTAGAAAACTTTAGCATTCGGCGTGAATATTATATAATTCAGAGACAACGTATGAACTATCAGAAGTACTATATAGTAAAGGATAGTGCATTTTGTCTAAATTGGACATGACTTGCAGTGACTACTTTTAAATTACTGTATTGATAACATTTTCTTTTTAGAAAAGTGCTCTATATATATGGATAGATAAATTCATAAAAAAATGTATTTTTTTTCTTCTTTAATAGATATAAATAACTTTTTAAATAGCAAAATAAACTTTTTATAGTAAAAAGAAATTGTATTAAAAGACATTTTGGTGTTTCTAACAAAAAAAAAAAAAAAAAAAAAAAAGATAATTACAAGTAAACCTTAATATTTATAGAATAATATGTATATTTTTAAATCCTTTTACAATATTTTTAGTTCTTATTGCATAAATATATTCGCAGAATTTAATAGTGGATGTCAATACTGAAACGTTCCGTTTTTATTATTTTCTTATTATACATAATTTTGCTTGTTTAAGTTTTTATTATGAGATATGACTGATAGATATATTTCATCTAATTAGTCTCAATATACAGTAAGTATGTTACAAAAGTAACAATTTGAATTGATATTCATCAATAAATGAAAAAAGATGATCAGGTAAGTTTTATTCATCTATCTATGAAGGTATATGTTTCTTTCTGATTTATGCATTTTTTTATACTGTTTACATGTTTTGAGTTTGATATATTCTATTATAAAGAAATTTTGCATACTTTTTTTTCTTTTTTTTAAAAAGGGAGAAGAACGCTACTTTAAATGCGGTTCATTTTTTTTGTTTCATTATAATATTTGCGTTGAATATTTTATGTAATGTTTGAATTATGCTTTTTTTTGTGTGCTATTTCATTCTAGTTAAATTACTTACTATGCATACCTTTAAAAATTAATTGAAATGTTAATTCCCATTTTATATTTCAATAATAATACATAAATATTTGGAGTATCACGCTATAAAATTCGATACTCTACAAAATCTATATTTTACTGTTGGTATGCATAAGTTTGTTTACTTTAAACATTTTGCATATATTGGAGATCAACAAAGATAATGCTCTCCACTAAGATAAAAATTTTATCAGGCCTTATTAAGTGTAAACTGGTTATTTTATTCATTTAGTTTGTTATGTATATATTTTTCTGTATCATGTTTGGCGTATTTCAATGATAATGTGGCAATATTAAATTTTTAAATTTTACATTCCTTTAAATTTTGGAAAAGCTTTGCTATACATATAAGTCAATTATTTTAATATTGAATGATGTGTAGTATCATTAAAAAACTTAACATTTTGCAGCAATTAATAATTTGAAGTAAATTGCTTTTATCCTGTATATTTGAGCCAATATAAATAATAGTCATATTAATAGTCTTCCTCTACTGTAAGTTTTCTATCTCAGATATTTTGCTTGTTTTTCCAATGAGAGCCAGATATGCTTAAAAGAAATAGAGGAAAGCGAAGACCGAGTTGTACATTCTCACATTTTTTTTTTTTTTTTTTTTTTTTGAAAAATTTTCAGGTTATGGATTTCGATAAAAGAGTTACATTTAACTTTGTGAGATATGAAGTATTCTATGTACCCTATAAGATTCCCATTATTCCTTACAATAATACAAACAAAACAAAATGACATAATTCTACTATAAACAATTAGTTACTAGTGCAAGGTCCATTTTAAATTATTCACGCTCTCTATTAATACATTTCCATATACACTACGGATTCATCAACTCTTTGTTTTCATGTTAAAAAAAAAAAGGAGGAAGATATTTATTTAGTTTATGTTTTGATAAAAGATTGCACCAATACAGGACCAATTGACTCAATTCATCAGTCATTACCTTTCATTTTTCTTTATAATACAAATACTGTTTTTCTCTATCATTCACACAGCTCAATGTTCATGTGCCATCGATATATTTATTGCATTCTTTAATAGTTCAGATAAACTGTTTTTTTCTTTTTTAAAATTTAAGATAGGTATAACTAATTTAGCTTTATTATTCTTAGAGTGTTATGAACCCCTTTCATTTCATTGTTCCACGGCCGGGGACGATTTTGTAAAAGTGTTACCGTCTCTGTTTGTTTATTTCTTTGTGGTGCTGGTCGCCAAATTTGTACCAAGTTCAGATGGTATTTGTTTATATCACTCTTTTCAGTAAATTTTGTAATTTTAGTATAGATGGTACATCTTTATTATTTCAAAATTTCAATTACATTTATTTGCATTTTTTTTACATTAAATAAACAAAATTTTTTTTTGCACTCTCAGAATTTATCAAATTTTGGTAAAGTAGTTTTACAGTGCTTACACATAAGTAAAGTATATAGCAATCCTGGATTAATTTTACACAGATTTAACCATATCCTACAACCATTTTGGTAATATGAAACCCCACTTTTTTTTATTTCTCACCACCAGTCAAGGTTACAAATAATTGCTTCCCACTCCACTAGTCAGCGTCACCAATCAATGTTTTTCACTACCAATCAGTACTTCTACTAGTCAATGTTACCAGTCACTTTACACACTACCAATCAGGTCCAGTTATTATGCACATTTCCAATCATTGTTACACCCTCTACCATTAATTGTTATATTTTTGATTTTCTTCGTTTTTTTATACTTTTTAATAGTGATATTTTTTTCCCCGTTCGCATCACCTGCATTTATTAATCTCATGGTATATTTGTAAGTAATAGTTACACCATACACTTTTAAATGGGTACATAACATTTGTTATACATGCCATTGTTGGTAAACAACTATACTTATTTACCTGTTGCATTCTCAGTAATGCTGATATCTTATTTGTAGGTTGATAGTGATACTTTTCTTTTGTCTATAAAAATATACAACATTTACTATTCTTCTTCATTTTACATGTATTTTTTGCATCTATAATTCCACTTTAATAAACACTTTACTCAATATACATAAATAAACACTTTTTTTTTTTTACATCCTACTTTTTCATTAAATAAAACTTGTTTGCTGATGCAAAATAAATGGTGCATTACTGAATCAGGCCTTAAGGGTAATTATATTATTTTTAATATTACGATTCTTAGAGATCTACTCAGATTTCTGTCCAATGCACTCATTTCATGAAATTTTCATGTGCAACGCATCAAGTATTTCATCCTGTAAATTTACACATACTTCTATAATATATATACTTAATGCATTCCGTTTTCTCATTTACATTTTTTTTTACTATTCAATGTTTCATGTATTACCAATCAAGGATATATAAATATATAATACCAGTCAAAGTATTTGCTCCACCTTTCAATGTGCAACTGTGCTTTTCACATATATTCCTTTTTAATTAACACCTATTTCTTTAACATTATATACCTTACTTCTAGGTTCTAATTACACTACTTGTAATATTCAACATAATTCATTAACACAATCTCTGCACATGTATCATCTCATCATGTTTTCCATGTAACTTTAAATTAGGTACTAGTTATACCATATATTTATTGGAGGAGTTCATAGAATTCGCTATATGCACCAATTATGGTAAAAAAAACACTGTACTTAGTTACCTACTGCAATCGCAACAATTTTGGTAATGTTAGTTATCATGGTAACATACCTTTTTTTCATTATTCATTTCATCACTTTCTTTACTTCTACATTTTCTATCATATTTACTTAATCACATATTCTTTTTAATAAAAATAAATTAAATAACCATTTTTTCTTGCTAAATTTTTTTCTACAGTTGAAAATTGAAAAATGTGCACTACTCATGCCAGTATGGCAATATTATTATTTTCATAATAAGATTTTATAGGAAATTTTTCCTCTTCTTGTAGTGCACGTCGCTTTCATGAAATTATTGAAATATAGGCATCAATTTTTCATTCTGTGGACATACACAACATTTTTACACATTTCCTTTTCTTACATGTATAACACTACATTCCATCAGTCACATTTTTATATATATCTTTTAAGAATTTTTGTCACTGGTTCTCCTTTTTGTTTTTTTATTATTCCTGACATGTTAAATAGTAAAATATTTTTGTACAAGCAAATGATAACTTTTCACTGTACATGTTTTAATTTAAATTCATTTTTTTCTCCATTTATTTTCCTCCATGAAGTATGTGTCACACTTCAAGTTCATCCCTTGTTTTGCCTACTCAATGCTCGTAAATTTACCTTCTTTATTCATTCAATATAAGTAATTTTTGAAGACATACATTTTTTTCATACACTACATTTATTTGTGGAAGTATCTATTCACAGTTGTTATGTAATTGCAACCTTTGGTGTTTGTACCAGTCATTTCTTCGGTGAAAGTTATATTAATGGTTGCTTCCAGACTGTACACACATACTTTCTCAAATAATTCTTTTCACACAATTGAATGTTCTACACAATTGTCGCTAATTTTTTTTTCAGTTTCAAATTTTTTTTTTAAATGTAGGTACAAAATTAAACGAACAGTGTTTATATATTCTCTTTTGCTCACACTTCATCTTGCACTAGTTCTCTAACACACTCAGTCACAATTCTTTTACATGATGTCACACCTTTTAAATCACATTTAAATTGCTTTTCATATTTAATACAACATATGCTATTTTTTTAATTTGCAATTTTAAATAGTTCACATAATTTTTCTTACTCTTTTAAATGCAATGTAATGTTGAATTACCTGTTTACCTTACCATCCCTGCACAACAACGTATGAAGTTGTTATTCATGTGTCATATTTGATATGTTGTGGACGGTAAGTTGTAGTGAGAGATCACTCACCCTACATAGAAACTTTTTTTTCACTTTTACACATTTTTGATAGTCCTTAATTTTTCATCAATATTTTCAACATATGCCATTTTACATTTTTGGGTACAAAATCATGCCAGTTTTTTTTTCTAAATATGCCACTTCGCCAAATTCTCTTTTATATTATTATTCCTATTCAAGTATGCCATGTGTTTATTTGCATTTATCTTTATTTCCAGTTTTCTTATATATGTACAGCAATTTATTCTGCTGATACAAAAAAATATGTCTCATTTTAAAGGCCTTAAAATAATTGAATATATTTTAATATATGGCCAATTGACCTATGGACTGATTATCTTATACATAAAATCTAGGTCAAGTAATATAACTAGTCTAAATGACTATGTTATGTAATTATTGTAGTGTGCACACATAATATTATAACATATGCTGCAGCTGATTGTTTATGAGACATTTGAATATAAAGAGGTACCTCATTTTATAAACATAACATGCATGTTGAATTCTAGAATTTTGTGAATTCATTATAATTCTAGATATTTTGTGTATTATTTGTGTTCGTGGGTGTGTGCCAAGTTTTCATTGTTATGTGTTAGTTATACATATATATTCTTACTTTTTTATGTGGAAATTTATATTTTGAGTGACATTTTATTATTAGGGATGTATTGGCGAGAGCATATGATCGTTTCTACTCCCTCGTTCTACAGTTTTTTTTCCGGTGAAAGGGGAGATATATGTGATGTGAAATCACATATAGTTTTAAATTAGCTATTTTTTTTACTTAAATAAATTTCCCTTTCTATAATTCATTTATTAAAGTTTTGATAAATTTTATTTAAGCTCTTTGCGCTCTTATTCAGAACAAATAGGAGAATTTGATCAGCTTTTCTGCTCCCACGCAAATTCTCATGTTTAGTCCTGACGTGCGATCGAACGCTTAAATCAGATAAAAAAACAAAAACTAAAAGAAATATTTCGGCCTCCAATTTAACTCTGCTCTTTTCATGTATATTATGTCTTTCTCAATATGCAGCTGTTTCTTTCTGAATCATAAAGACTACGCAACAGTCACTATGCCAGTATTGTGTCTATCCCTGATCTTCTCACGGGATCTGAAATTCTTCTGTAACTTAATTATTGACGGTGTTTAATTTTGCTAAATTGCTATTTTGGCTATAAGTTAAAACAGTTATCCATATGTTACTTATTAACGGATACTTTTGATTCATGCACTCTCGCCAAATTTATGATGCCACAAAATGTAAACGAAGAAATTTACAGCGTATGTGTATCAGCATTCCTTCTCTGATTGCCGGCCTGAAAACATGTAGATTGTGAGTCTATTGTACGAACATTAAGGCACCACCCACTCGCCTGTTTTATGCTCCTGTTCTTGTGCTTGTTATTAAAAGTTCTTCGAAATCTTCATAGATGCATTCGACTCAATCTTTCTTCCAGAAAGGGATTATTTTATTTTTTTCTAAAAGAACCTGCATTAAATATTTCCCACTATATATTTTCAAGATCGCTTTTCACGGCTAACTCAAGTCTACAACATCTTTACAGGTGCTGCCATCTATTTTAAGAATATTGAACTATATCTAAAAAAAGGGGATAGTAAATTAGATAATTTATTTGGTGCTGCCATCTACTTTAAGAATATTGAACTATATCTTTAAAAAGTAATAAATTTTAGATCATTTAAAAACGTTATTTGGTGCTGCCATCTAGTTTAAGATATAAAACTATATCTAAATAAATATCAATTATTTAGATTAAAAAAAGTTTCCAGTATAAAATTCTTTTATTTTTATTTCTTACACATGTCAACATTTAAATAATGTATATTTGTTGTGAATTGTTTAATATCATTTTTTAAAACCATTAATAATCCCATAAAGTCTTAAACATTATTGTAGAAGTCAAATTAAATTTTCATTTTATAAATAATTATATGCAAGCTTAAAAGATTTTCCAATATGGCTACACGCACTTATTGGAACTAACAACTTGCTAAATATTATCTACCCTGAAAAATAAAATTAGAATTCACACACTGATAGCTTAAAAATAACCAAGCTTTTCCAATATGGCAACTGCACTTATTGTAACTAATATCTTGCAAAAAAAAAAAAATATGTATATATATATCTAACTTGAAAAGTATATAAAAAAAGAAATTTTCAATATGGCAAACGTACTTATTGGAACAATATTTTATTAAAAGTTCTATACCTAGAAAAGGATATATATATATATATATATATATATATATATAGATACAAAATACAAAATAGGAAAGTATCTACAAAAATGTATTTACATAATATTAAATCTGCAAAAAATAACATTTAGAAGAAGTAACCCAAAGACTGAAGATCGCAACAACCACATCGAAACACTTATCACCTAAAAAGAACTCGCCAAATCTACCGGCACAGGACATGTGACATTTTCCTCTCAATGCAGCTATTTTTCTTGTGCGATGGGTGGTTATAATATAATTGTTTCATTTCGCATGCTACATACCACTTGATATATTGGTACTTTTATGTTAACATAGTGCAGTTGATAAATCGCCAAATATTGTCCCCATAACATCGTCGTATTCCATTAATTTCATTTACATATAAACCTTTCACTCATTTCATTTGGAATACATACATTAAAAATACATGTCTTTCACTAATTCAATTTAAAATACTAAAAAGGAAAATAAAATAAGAAAAAATAATTTCATAAATCAAAACTTTTTATTTGAACATCAAAAAATTGTTTCTAATTTAAACACGGGAAATAATAAAGTTGCTATTAGTGAGATTTGCGCCAAATATCTAATACTAAGTTCTTGAGGATTTTTCTTTCAAACAGAAAAAAATCTAGATTAATTTTTTCTTTTTATTAAACTGAAATATGTTTTATTGCACTGAATATTAGAGCGTGCATATTTTTTTTTCTCCATGTACTCCATGAACTTTTGAAATCCGATTTTCTGCGAAAACCTACCCCTGCTGAAAATGACGTATGCACTAAATTTTCGTATATATAGTTTAATTGTGTTTTTTTATATATTTATTAATATAATTTTCAAACGGTTTGAATTTTATTCTTGGTAATTAGATAGGTGTCGTTGTCACCTTTATTGCAACCTGCGATGAATATTGGAACGAAATCGTCAAATATTTTTTTATTTATACTTGACGAAAGGTTTTAATATCTATTGTAGCTATATATGCGGCAAAGTAATATTGCACTGTGTATGAGTCTTCGTTTTCACTGAGACAATAATTCGAGTAAAGCTTGTGTGTGTGTCTATATATGCAAATTTTATCTAATAAACGACTTTAACGATTTTGTCAACATTTTGTATTCTAAAGTTTTGGGGTACGAGAAGACCATTGGGCTATATCAAGTGTTATAGAAAATTAGATTAGTGGGTCATTTTTGTGTAACTACGGATCAATGCATTTCAATGAGACTGAAGGTTGAAACAGTGATTAATTTTGAATTATCTAAAGTTTGGACGAGAGGCTTTTCAATTTAAAAATAGCAATAAGGAAATATAAATTTTCACGTTTACAGTTGACTATTTTTAAACACCTGCTTTTATTACAAATATGATCTCGAGGTTAATATATTTCAATTTCATTTTCAAAATTGTTTTGCGAGAATAGTCTGTTTATCTTCATAATGGCGCCTTTTGTGCGTTTTAAACATGTCGATCAGTATATTAAAAGGTTTTTATAAGCCTTCTTTTGTTATTTTTTTATCACTTAAGCACTTTTATTTGTATTTTAATAGTTATTATATTGTTAAACAGTTAGAAATTTACGAAATCACAAAATTGGCAACGTTTCGCAAAATTGGGCTAAAATTTGGAGGAAAAATCGACTTTTAAGATTACCAATGTCAAAACATGCTTGGTGCCAAATAAAAGAATTGCCAAATTTGCGATTTTTCACTAAAATTTGGCGACACCTGGCTAAATAATTGACTTTCAGAAGCACTATAATGCAGGGAGAATTTATTGTTTCGAATTTTAACCGAGCATAGCTCTGTCTTCCCAGCTGATAGTTTAGTAAAACAATAAATACTCACATAGTTATTTATTCCTTTTTTTTAAAGATATTGTACTTTAAATTTGTAACATATTCTCTTCAATACATTATTGCATCAAATAAAAATAACTGTACATTTTTGAAAACCTGACCGAACGGTTGGGGTTCACCAAAATATCGTCCACGACACACTAGTGGATCGTGACACATATTTGATAACCTATGCGCTCTAACATTTTTGTCAACAATAATCAATTAACTTGAGGATATTTAAAAAGAGATACAAAAAAAGATAACAACAGAATAATATATGCAAGTATTTTATACGTTCTTTTCTGTTTGCCTGCAGCTTAATGATTAATGATGTAAAACTTACAAAATAATAATAATGTTTAATTTAAATTCACAAATCAGATTCATTTACTATTTAAAACATCGATTCAAGAAATAAAGTAAGTTTACCATAAGACTTAAAAAGGTGTATTCTCCGGAGCTAATTATTGGAAATCGATGTTACCCGAAGAATAAAATTGATGGTCATTTAAAATAGAAATGGAAATTTAAAAGAAGACATTCATTGATTTTTATTAGAAAGAAAACATCCAGTTTTTAATGCATGCATATGGCCAATACATAAAAATATTTCTTCCTGGCTCTGTAATTTGTTATTCATCTACTTAATGAGAAAAATTTAATACTATTTTCATATTTAATATGGTAAAAAAATGAATAAAAATATTTAAATGATGTTCCGTAATATAACGAAACAATAATAAAGTTGTATTTAGAATTACATTCCTGATACTTTCACGATTTTTATGAACAGAATGGAGAAATGAAGTGGTTTTGAAGAAAATACATTCGAAATTACGTTTAGTAGCTCATTATTGGAAACCAGTAACGTTTGAAAAATAAATTAATGTATCTGTAAATTCGGAAAAAATAGGGAAAAATTGTATGAAATGTCATTTTTATCTAAATGAAATATGTGTTTATTTATATTCAAAACTTAGATGCGTAGAGTGAATTCCGGGCATATACTGATGCAATGTTTTTTTTTTGGTTTTGGTTTTGGTTTTGGTTTTTTAACGATTTCAACGTAATATTAATTTTATGTTCAGCATAAAATCAAAATTCCTCTTTATGCAGAGACATTTTAGTTTAGCGACAAAGTGGTTTATTTTTAATTGTTAATTTTCTTTTATTTTTAATCCTGCGTAATTGGGTAGATAGCCAAATGGACTCTTTAAGAAAACGTGATTTGTCACAACAGTATTCCTTAAAGCTAATGACACTTTCCTTAAAGCTAAGCACTTTCACTTTAAAAGACATTATAGTTATGATTTAAACAACCGAATTACGGAGAATTAATCCAATTTAAAATAAGAAAGAAAAATAATGCGTCCAAAATAGATTATGGGATACTTTTTAAAATTTTCAGAATACTTTAACAAAACTTCACCATTTAATAAGGTGAAATATGATAAGTAAACATGCAATATGGAAAATGCATAACACATTTGAAAAACAAATTTCAGTAAAGTATATAGAGTAGGGAAAATATTAGAATACTTTTGTGAAGTCCTATATGTAATCTATAGATTTGTTTCTATACTACGTAGTATGAAAAAAAAATGTTTAGTTAAGAAACGCATAGCACAATTGAAAATTTTCCTTTAACAATTTTTGCCTCTAAACCGAAATATTCAGAAACTATTCTGTATCTGAATCTCCGGGAAGCTGATTTTTACGGTTGTTTTGTGCAATGATATGATAATTAGGTATCTGTGGTTGTTTATTTGCTATAGAAACTGCAGTAGGAGTTAGATTCAGTAGATTTTGTCGCATCTCACCTTGAGTGGTAATATAGACTAGATTCAAGCATCATCGAGTTTTCCAGCAATTATGAAGTAAACGATTTTTTTCAGTGGGCCGTATTTGGAATAGAATCTTTGTCTGTGGTTTCGTCAACGTTTTTGTTTAACGAGTTGAAATTTCAAATATCAAATAAACAAGTGTTGGAGTCCACGCGGTTTTCTTAATATTGCTACCACAGCATTTTGAAGTGGTTATTTTATATTATAGTGCATGTAGTGACATTTTTACAGTGAGGTGAAGCTCATTTTTTTAAGGTTCCGGCAACCGATCAGCGTTCTGCTTTGTGTTAAGGTAGTGTTTAAATTTAGCAAGCTTCTTGTGGGAATGCATTCCCTCACGTAGTTTTAGGATTTCAAGCTTATTTCTTTGTATCATCGTTAGCTAAAACATTCCACCCCACTGCCATTTAACCTTTTTTATAGCTTTAAATGTATTGCTGATATTCTTAATTTTTTCTGACATGGTTACTTTTCAAGATGACTGATTACAAGGTTATGCCACAGTGTAACCTTATTAAATCACATTGGAAACGAGTTTTCTCCGTAACCTATAATGTAAAGAAATTATTTTGATCATTTTTCTATATTTGAAGAGCAGTGCATTCACATAAATTTGCACATGTATGGACTAATGGTTTTGCGAGTTTGAAGTTAAAATTTTAGGAAAATAAATGTAATGAATTAAACAATATTTTGTTAATATAAATCGAAACTTACTTCATTTTTAAAGGAAGTAGAACGTTATCTAACCAACTAAAGATAAGTTAACTTACTTTACCGAATTACTTTTAGAAATGATATTTTTACTCTATTCCCTTCTATCTACACAAACGCATCCTACCAACACAAATTGAAGGTTTGGATACAGAATATTACAATAGAAAACCACGTATAAGACTGTTTTTCTCTCTACATATAGATTTCTCATTATTTCTTTGCAATTTTTTTTTTTTCATTAAATCTATTAATTAAGAAGAAACTGTTAATTAACAAGAAACTGTTTGCTTTATGAAGACTCGTTGCAGATTTCAGCAACATGTAAATTTTTGGATTGCGAATATAGAAGAGTCTACAGTTTATTAAAAAAATATTAATCGCATTAGATTTTGTATTTAAACATTGTACTTTTGTTTTATAGCGTATATATTTTGAAGTACCAACTTTAGTTATTTTTGCATTGTAAAATAAAATACATTCTTTAAAAAAACATGTTCAAGAGTTTACATACACATCCCTTATTTATAAACATACAAAAAGAAAAAGGATCAAACATTGTTTCATGCCCTTTCAAACTTTTTTTTAATGTTGTTGTAGAAATAAAAATGTAGAAAATATCAGAGACTAAAGGAAACGCATTTCAGAAAGTACTGATCTGAATTGTTCTTTTTATGTTCTTTTTTATGTTTCGAGACTTTAAAATCTCCAACTTATGACAGAAACAGTTGAAACTTCGTAATTAGGTGTAGTGTTTACAAAGAAAACTTTCGTGTCCTAATGGAAAAATCAATGGTAATGATGAAAAAATGTTTATGTGGTGTACCTTTTTGATTCCTTTAATAGAGTGTTTCACGCGAACTTTGACACTTTCTCTTTGTAAGTTCAGTTCAATAGAAATTCTTTTTTTGCACTAGACACAAATTCTATTTAAAAAAGAAGTTGTACTTATGATGTTTTTTATGCACAATATTTTTAATAATAAACGACTACATGCTCAGATATAAATAGCCATAATCAACGAAATTTACTTCGTCGATAAATATAATTATAATGTTGTAATACTGTTTTTTTTAAATATTAATAAATGTGTTTAAAAAGTTCAATCATAAAAACAATAATAAATGTCCTGTTGCGTTTCATGTTGTGATACAGTGATTTAAAATGGATGCATATATAACTACACAGAAACTATACAGAAACGAAGTCTGGATCCAAAACATTAACAATGCGGAAACATTCTGCTTTAATATATTGAGGAATAAAAGTGGAATATTTCAGATTAATTGAATTAGATTTGATTGCAGGTGTAATAAATTATGAAATATTGCCCAGAAGCACAATTCGTAGATTTGAAAAGGTTCTTAGATTTGAAATAATGGTAAAGGCACCGGAAAATACTTTTAAGCTGCTCTGCTCCTGATCAACGGAAGCCATAGGAAAAAATAATTTCCCTCAAAGCTGAATAAAACAAAAACACAAGTAATCCAGATTTTAGAATTTTAAAGGAAGTTTCCCTTTTAAATTCTTGAAATATTTGAAGTGAAAAATATTGCGAAAATAGGCATGTTATAATGCACAGTTATAATGCACAACTTATCTGATTATTCATACAATTATTAGAAGTTAGCGCACGTGACGCTACATATCATGGATTATTTTGGAACAGGGGATACATTTTGTTGTTGAATTTAGTAGATTAGGGATCTCACTTTTTAATGGTGGCAAAATTTGATCAATATATATGTTGAATGACATGTTAAAACACTAAAAGAATTTATGAATATTAATATGGTAAAATTTACATTATTATACTCACAAATTTTGGAAACAACTACAGATGCTGACAGACATAATTTTTACTTATGTAATTGTGCATTAAAAGTTTTAGTGTAGCAAACCACAATTAAGCATCACGTGATTTTTTATGCAAAGCAAGAACATGTCGGCCGCTTTCAGCTCCTTCTGTTAATGTTATGTTTAGTAACTGACAAAATACTCATGTAAAAGTTTAATGTAGCTACTTTACAATTCAATTTAATCATATGGTGGGTAATATTTAACTTTCAAACAAAGAATTAAGTTCTACTAGATTGTGGAGATTTCACAGTGTGTGGCGCCGTAATTAACGATAGCCGCATTTGTAAAATGACAGTATATAACATAATGCCTGTGCTTTTCTATTAACGTTTCAGCAGAAGAGCTTAAATCTTTAGTCGAGCAAGAACGTGATGTATTTTTTTAGAGAGTAGTTACGATATAAATATATATTATTACGATATTAGTAGTTACTATTTACAATAAAAGAGTTTTCATAACAGTAATGTTAGATGAGCAATTCCGCATACCAGTAGTAAAAATTTTATTTTAATTTCGGTGCCATTTCTAATGAAAAATAGTCAAACGTATGTCGCATTTTATAAAGTTTTCGACAATGGGCCTGATAGACGATTAAAGTACTTTATACATGTGTTTTATTTCAGACCTAATTATTTAGAATATAGGTCACAAAAATACTATAAAATAAGTATATTTTCCTGTTTTTTCAGTACCCATATTTAACAATGCATATTCAGAAAAACTAGGAGTCTTTATTAATTTCTTTTAATTAAGTGTTTATTAAACTTATTTTTATCACTTTATTTTGCATTGTTATTGTAGAACTATCAGTAAAAATAAATTTAAATCTACGCTTTTTTAATAAATGCTGGTGCGGTTTATACTGCACTATGTAATATGTAATTTTACAATATTTTATTTAATAAAATATTTATTTTTTAAATTTTAATGTAATTTTCTACATCAAATAAGCAACGTTGTAATATATTCAATCAACTAAATTAGAACTTTTTTAAATGTAGTTATGTATCCAAACATTATTCACATAAATTTGCATTGAAAGTGTAAAAGGTACCCTGATTTATATAATAAATACATAGTCTAATTTAGTTAATTTATAAATTTTAGATGACATAATGTAATAAAAATTGCAGTGTTAATTTTCAAGTCTTACTTTTATTAAGAACTTCGCTTTAGTGAATGTCTAAATTAAACAAAATAATCCGATATCTTTGACTACTTTTTAGGTGGTGAAAAATGATAACAATAATTTTATTGAGTAATTTTGTACATACATGTCTCAAATAACTGCAAATGAAAGGGGGGGGGGAGTTAAAAACGTATATAAATATTTATGAAAATTTCAATTTTATTTAGGCTATAGTTGATATTTTTTAAACGAATGAACAAACTTGTATTCTATAAATAAAAACTTGAATTTTTAATCATTATTCAAATCGTGCTTTTAATTGTACACAGTTACTAGATATTATTATTGTTTATAGCATAATTATTTTTAAATTAAACACCATATTAGATAAGTAAAGACAAATATTCAGATTTATTTAAATATTGAATAAATTCACACAAAACTAAATATATTTTTCTAGAAATTTAGAGGTAATTATCCCTAAAAACCTTGTCATCTAATAAATGAAAGTTAATTATCAGTTGTAAGACATAGCAAAATGATTCTTTTCCCATTGATGTACTCAGAAGTTTGTACAACAAAGAAGATATATCATCAGTTATCCTAGTTTATGAGCTGAACTTGAGGCTATTTAACCAAAATACACACTTTTAGTAGCGTAGCAAAAGAAAATGATATGATATTTGTTCGTCACAGAATATTAGTTAGCGAAATGATGCATTAAAAGAGACACTGTCGATAATCTAGAAAAACATGATGTAATAACACTTATCTTTCTTTATTCGCAAAGTCAGCGCAATAACATAAATGAGGAAGCTGTTTATTGGAGATAACAGAAATGGCATTTGTACCGCTTAATTTGAGATTACGAAAACAAATTTTACAAAAGTCATTAGCATATACAATTAGTTTTATTACTTTTATTGTATTTTTTTAAATCTAACCCGCTACAAGAAAGCAACATAATTATAATTATACAATGATTATATATATATATATATAAACATAAATGAAACATCACCATAACACCAACTTAAACAATGAAATAATGATTGAGTATGTAATAATTAGTTGTCAATGAAAGATTCCCCAACACACTGAATATGGATACAAAAACATATTAAAAGAATAAGAAATTAAATTAAAAATTGAATAAATGGAATTAAATGAATGAAATGAAATGAAATTTGTGGAATATATATATATATATATATATATTAAATGGTAAATATTTTTAACATTCCAATTTATTATCAATTATAGAGATGAATATTGAATATGAAATTAGATTTTGAAAATTGGTAAAATAAATGTTAATATATTATGCATCTATTTTTTTTTCGACAGAGTGACAACTATTGACAGGTCGGAACTCGAACCCAGCATCCACAAAACTGGACACAGATTAATGCAGTATGATAAAGAAATAACGCAAACAAATGAATTTTGATAAATATTATTTGATATCAATATAGAAACTTTTGTTACATTTGTTAAGAACGCAGATTTTATCATGTAAAACTGATATGTATTATATGAAAGCTTGTTTGTATAGACAGCAAATTTGTGAATCAACGAAATTTCACTGTTACATCATGCATTCAATGACTTTCAGCAAATACTGTTTTCTGTGAAACAGTCCATTAAATTTAGGAACCGAAATAAATACGGAAAAAATTCTGTCTGAATATAAATTCTTCTCAATATAAATTATAATATTGTTCAAGAAACTAAATATATTTTTGCATATACCACATTTGTTTTAAAATGTTCATCATAATTGATTCATACTTTATTTGAAAAAAAAAAGTTTAATAAACTGTGCGTAAAGAACAAAAATTAGAATTTGAATAAATTAAAAAAAGAACAGTTTTCTTCTTTGATTTTGCGTTGCTTATTTTTTGACATGATTCTGATGTAAAAAAAATAACATTTGGATACAGAAATAGATTTCGTTTATATTTTTATTTCGCGCATAAAAATAAATTTCATACTTCCGAAAAATATGAAAGAAAGGAAATTACTTTTTCAGACACAGGAAATAAACCACATTCGTATCACTAAACTGAAAAAAGGTATTTGTACATAAGATGGTTTTAGCTTTTTTATACAAAAGTAAGATGTTTTTGAAGAATATCCCAAGTATGAAAATCAGCAAAAAGCATTTAACAAACAGTTATTGTAGATGTTTTGATTTTTCCTGCAGTAATTTCGAAGGAAAATAAAAATTGCAAGTTTTCTTCAAGAAATAAACAGTTTTTTAAAGGTTTAATACAGATTTATTTCAACAAGCTTATGGCCTCCAAATTACATTAAATGACTTTGCTTATTTTCTTAATATTACTTCAGGTATTTTGAAGGCAATTGGAAATTGATTTTCACAGCAGATAATATGAAGGTTTAATATAATTTTATTATAGCACATTATGGAATCTAACTCAGATTCAAATAACTTTGTTTTAGACAAGGTTGCTTGGAAAGCTTGGAGTGGGTGATTCTTTTAGAGACACATTCTGATTATTTATAGAACAAGGCATTTTGGAGGCATGTATACCTTTTGACAGGAAGGGGCAAGATTTTTTAAAGTCCGCATCTTTGACCACGCTTTTAAAAATGTTTAGTACATAAACTTGAAAATGCTAAACTATGAAATTTTTGTAAGATACCACATGCAATAAATTTTTAAAAACATATCAACATGAAAAGCAATAGATAAATTTAACAATTAAGAAAGATGAAATGTTCAAAAATAAATTTCTAACAGCGTTTTTCAATAAAATTGATTGAAGAAATAATCTTTTTTTTAATCAGTCCCCTGAATCAGTGTTGCATTAATGCATTTTAATCCGGGAGAGATTTCTGAAGCTCAGTGCATTTAGTTTTCTTTATTTTTACCGTTTGACAAATTAACAGCGTAAAATCGCAAATATTTGATAAAAGACATTTGGATGCTTCGGATAGGGAGAATGTTCTCCCCCAGCCATCCCCTGAATAAAACACTTAAAACATAATGAAGCCCCTGTTCTGCCCGCAAGCTGCGTATATAGCATTTCAAAAAAAAGTTATCGAAATTATTAAAAATATATATAACTTGATATAATTATTAAAATCTTAATAATCTTAATTGAAATAGGAAGATACTATAATGGAAGGTTAAAAATAAAGTTTTGAATCTTATTAAATATAAGCATCAAATTCCCTACTTTCGACTGCTTAAGGTTATGTGTCCCCTTAAATAGTGTTTATATATATAGTGGGTTATATAATACTTTCGTTGTCAACTAATTATTACATACTAAATCATAATTTCATTGTTTAAGTTGGTGTTATGGTAATGTTTCATTAATGGTTATATATATATTTGCTTTAGACATCTAAAGTCGATGTCTAATTAGGTGTATTTGTAATTTTTCAGATTTTGATTGCTGTTTTATTTCTTGGGGACAATTTCAGTAGTCTCAGCAACAAAAAACAAAAAAGTACAATGATACCCAGTTAGACATCAACATAAATATTTGAAAATAGTGAAATGCAAATGAGAAATTTATAAAGATTTCTGATGCTGCTTTAACATTAGTTTCCGAATGTCATTGCCGGTCAGTAATGAAGTCAGTAGATATCTTAAATAAAACCTTCACGGAAACATTTATTTGGGTCAAAAACTTGCAGTGTAGATACAGGTTTTTTTTTATCTTTAGAAAAATACAGATTTGTTTGAGAAAAAAAAATTAGAGAACATAAAGTTTTTTTTTTTTTTTTTTTTACCCGCAGGGAAAAAGCAGATTCTTTAGTCCAAAATAATTGCAGCTGTCTATAAGTTTTAAAATATTATTGGGGACATTTTACTTGGGATGGTGCTAATAGAACAAACTATATATTTCACATGCAAAAATACCCGCTCAATTTATTTTACAAATCTTTATCCAGAAAACGAAAGTAAAAACGAAAATAAAAATTATATAAATTGTGATTAAAAAAAAAAAACAATTGTATTTGAATAAATCTACTTTTTTTCCCCTTTACTAAAGCCTTATATTTTTGAACAGAAAACATTTATTAAAATTTTTCGAAGACTTAAAAAAATAAGGAAGGTGATTTGTTTTAATATAATATACACTGTTAAAAATTTGCAGCAAACTGTCCACTCATTTGACCGTTTTTGTAGAAAACGGTTACATAATCGTAATGTAACTGTATTCTGACCATAAAATGAGTAATAATACGGTCAGGATATAGTTAAATAACGGTCAAATGAAAAAACGGTCAAATGACTGGACAGTTTGATGCAAATTTTTAACAGTGTACTGCATGTATTATTTGCATGTTGTATATTCATGATGTGTATGATCTTAATATAATGTATGGAGTAAATATTCCTTGTGAGTGTTTTCAAATAGAAAAAAATATATACAATACATTATTCAATTAAAAAAAAGAGTTCAAGCGAAAGATTAGGTACGTAAATATACATTTGAATAAGTTCATGTTTTTAAACAAATATTTCATTTTTTTTTGTGCCATAAAATTTAGAAGATTTGTTCTCCTATAAAAGTGTATAAGCGAAATATAAAACTGAAAATTCTGCAATGAAATTTTCTCAATCATCTTGCAAGTAAGAAGATAGCAATTTTAACTAGAAACTACACATTTACATAATATTTGAAAATTTTAAATAAGAATAAAATTTGAAAACTCGTAAATATCTAATATTTGTAAACTTATATATTTAATATTTGTAAATATTTGTAAATATTTAATTTAATTTTTAATTTTGTATATATTTAATATTTGTAAAAAGCGAAAGATTATTTTCAGTGCATATGTAGCTAATAGTCTAATGGATTAAATTTCTACTTTTTAACACTTTCCAACGTAGTTGAAAAGAAAGTGTCTATGAATTCGGTTTGTCTGTCTGCGGTCTGTCCATGCTCTAACTGGTGTAAATACTAATGTAACTGGTGCTATGTAATTGATATATGTTAATGAGGTTTACTATGGCATGTTTCGTACTGAAATTGAAGTGTATAGCATAGTTCATGTAGTCTTGTATAGAAGTCAAACATATTGAAATTGGTATATATCAAGAAGCTCCACTGCAAGATGCTTGCTATGGAATATGGTGTGCATAGTATCCATGATTCATTTAAGTCCAGTACTTTCTATGAACAATAATTGCTGATAGTGTTTTTTAACATGTGGTACGCCTTTTCAAATTAAACTACGTGTTGCATATTACTCTGTTTGTAAAATGTTTATAGATCATATACAAGGCTGCATAAAAACAGCTTAAGTATATTCCTCTTTATTGACAGAAACTGATGAAGCGTATTTTTAACTATGCGATGTGTTTCCTAAATTAACTACATTTTAGCCTACTATTTATTAAATATGCACATTTATAGATCATTTACAAGGCTGAACTAAAAAAAAATCTGTCAGTAATCCCGCTATTGCTGGTAGCTGTAATCGAATTTTCAAATGTGTAATGAGTTTTCCAAATTATTTACAAAGATCTTTCACCTTATTAAACTGTGAAGTTTTGTTAAAGTATTCCGGATGTATTGGAAAGAGTTTCGTACTGTATGCTTCACGCATGATTTTTTGTTCTTGTTTAAATTATTTAAGTATTTACGGTCTTGTGCACACGTAATTTTCAATAGAAAGGGATTTGATAAGGCAGATTGTTTAGGAATATCCGTAGACAATAATTTTCAGCATTAAAAACTAATGTTTCCAATATTTAAACTTACATGTAAGTAAAATCTGAATCATTCATAATGGCATTAAAATTGAACGACAATTTCGCAAGTTTTGTTCTCCATAGTGAATTTCCAAAACTAATTTTCGAGTATTTCAAGATACACTTTATTTAACAAAGGTATTATTTACGTACAAATAAGCTAATTTAAAGGAAACGTTTGATTGTTAACCATCCATTCTGATTATAATAGTGTATCTTAAAAGTACGTTTAGAAAAATTAAAAAAAGAGTTTTATAATAATGCTTAATGAAAGAAATATTTAACAGTTATTCATTTTAAAACCATTCATCAAAAAGTTATGGAAATAAAATAACATAAAATAATTGTTATTTTTTAAGGTTCCTTGAAACACATTTTTGAGTTTGCATATAAATTAATAAAAGCAATAATAAAAGCAATATTAATTCTTTATTTTATATAGAAATAAAATACAACACTGTATTTAACAAAAACAGGGGAAAAGTAGAAGATTACGTGAATAATTATATAATTTTTTTTTTCAAAATTACATTAACTATATGTAGCATCAGCATTAAATTCATATTAGTCGTGTTCCTGTGTAGAAGACAAATACCAATCTGCTCTTTCTCATAGTGAAGAATATTTATAAATATATTTTTATTTAAAAAATTGATTCATTTTCTTAAAAATACATTTATACAAATAAAAATAATTATTAATAAAGTATTCAATACTCTGCATAACCTAATAAAAACTCATTCTTCATTTTGATGGGAAAAAAGTTTTGCTGTAAAATTGTTGCTAAGTTTAAAATAAATTACGTTCTTTCTTTTTAATTAAAATGTTTTCAAATTTCCACAATCTTGTGCATATTTAATTTCATATGAAAAGAGATTTGTTATGGCAACTTGTTTAGAAAGCTTTGTGGAAAACTAATTCCTCCATAAATTAAATTTTAATCAGAAATATAATTTTGTAAGATTTCCTCCTTATGTTTATGGTAATGTCTGAATTATTTATAATATCATCGAAATTAAATGAATAATTTCCACATATTTCGGTAAAGATGGAAGAAAGTTTCTATAATATACATTTTTAAAGTACATTTTCGATTATTTAAAGATATTCTGTAGTTTAATGTAGAACTTTATATTTACAAACATAAATTAAATTTTTAGCAAAAGCCTCAATTGTTTTTAATGCATTGTGATTATTTTCAATAGTTTTGGAAATGAAGCTTAGTAAAAATGTGAATATGTAGAAATTTGTCGGCAAATTTTCATAATTTTTTAACACCTTTTCATAAGATTTACGCTTAAGTTTATAATTTTTAAAACATAGTTAAAACTTTATTTTCTGCATCTATTTAATGAATTCCTATGCCCTGAATAATTATCTGAAAATAAACTTATTTCGGATCTAAGAAATATCAATAGGAAAACAAAAAACTAATTTTATATTCTGCAAAAAGACACTCTGCTAATTAATTTGTGAATGGATGTAGATATAATTGCAAAAAGAGGGACTGCGCCTAAAAGTGCAAGTATGCGCAACACATAGAAATTACTCGCAGTGTCCCAGAGATGATAAACATAACTAAGCGACCCTATTTTGAAACCAATACATATATGTGGACTAAGCTACTTATAATGTTGTTCAGAGACCTTGACTTCTTAGGAAAAATCTTCAAAAACTTAAAAATACCGGCAGCCGGAAGTTATTGGAACACCCGTGTGATTGCAAGATATTTTTCTGTTATTAGAAGAAATTTCCGTCATTTGACTGTAGAATTTCAGCAAATTTTTGGAACTTACCTTGTCATTTTTTCGTGTTTTGAGGGGAAAATACATAAATAAACACTCCATTTCTAATACGATAAAGTAACATGGAACACAGTTGCCGAAACACTTCTGTGATTCCACGAAAATGCAGCCTTAAAATATAGGATTACGGGTAATTCTTACGTTAGAATGGTGACTTTTCTGTATTTTGTTGTAAAATTTGCAAATCAAAGAGGAAATGTTTGTGTTTTTATGAAATATAATCAACGAAAAAAATCCTCCAATTCACGTTTTTTGTGTAGTGTGAGCACGAATGCCTCGAAAAATATAGTATTAGAAATCAAATACCAAAATTTCTTCAAACTTTCATAGAACAGGGATGGACACATACTGAAACCAAATGTCCGCCAAGACTAGTCTGCAGTCAATAAAACAAATTATTCACATGATTTTTCCCAATCAATGATAAATGAAAAGTTTGATGTAACTTTGGGGATTCTTATGAAAACAACATTCTCATAACATTGCAGTCTTCTATTACAGTTTAACTCTATAGAAATATTAGAAATGTGAAAAATATGAATATATGAGAAATTTTAATCTCTGTGATTTAAACTACTAAAGAAAGTATACTAAAGATTTGTCTTTTAAAAAAAGAACAAATTTAGAACTTTACGTGAACTATGCTCCATGCGTCAGATTTTATGAAGGGATCATATTTTAAAATATACTTCCTAAAAAACATATAAAAAAATCAACCACAGAATTCAAGACGCTGCTGAAAAGTTTTCAGAATATACAACTGCATATATAAAACGCCTTTAATTAAACCTGAATTGTACCCATAATATAGAAATCATTGATATATATTATTTTAAATATGTAATAAATTTGTACGTTTTTAAAAAGTACATACGACTTTAGTTTATGTGTCTATCTGTATCTCCGTGCTTTAAACCTGGTATATTGTTCTGCAATTTCTATATACTAGGGGGCTCACCCCCTGCTTGTTGACGCTCGCCAACTCCCACGAATTGCGAAACAATTCACATTGGGAGAGCTACACTGTCCCAGATCACCACTTTTTGCAGCAACTCTAGCCAGAATAAGTACTAACATAAATGATTTTAACATATGAAATTTGCAAATTTTTTTAGTCTAAAAACAAGCACCTGAAAACTTTGTTGAAAACACAATTAAAAATGCATTTTGTTGGGACTACCAATGGCCATAAATCATTATTACATAATGGAAAGCTTAGAAACACAATTAAATTAAAAACCATTTTGCATATAATGTTAACAACAAGAATTATATTTATTTCGAAAAATACTACATGATAGGAAGATAGTTCAGTATGAATCAACAATCATCGTCCAAAGTTCTTCGACGTGGAAAATAAAATATCTCGTAACTTGACGTAAACACCCTTTCTACTGTGTGTAAAAGAACATCTTGATAAAAAAGTTGATATGCTGAATGCATCACGCGAAAGGAAAACGAATCAATGACATACATCGCCGAAAACAACAACAGCGGCTGAAAGATCATGCTGTGTTTAAAAAAAGAACATGCTCTGAAATTTGATTTGCTGAATGGATCATGTGATCGTAAAATGAGCCACTAAGAATGGTCGCTCTAGAAACTATGGTTATTGTCAAAGGGAAAGCTACAAATTCAGGCTTATTTTTGTGCCACGTCAGAGGAATAAATATATATACGTATATTATTGAGGTTAGAATATAATGCATTGAAAATGACAACATATATATATTTCGTTTAAAGGGACACACAAACGAATTCCAATGTATTTTGTTCTATGAGAAAAATCCTGTGCTATGAAATTTATTCGTGACACGATATTTCAAAAATTATGAGATAGATGTATTATTTATGTGGACGTAACATGCATTCTCAAGAGTATAGGATAAGTACCATTTCTAGTTTGTTGATAGGTAGGCACAGATGAATTCCATTAGTTTATAATGTATAGAGAAAAATCGTTTTCAGCGGATTTTAATGATGTTATGATAAGGTAAGTGATGTTAATATTGCCAATACTGGTAATGTGCACTACCCACAATAATGTTATTAATTTCAGTGAAATCCCAAAAAATGGCACTTGAATTTAGTTGCTGGATGTCAGAAGAACATAGTTTAGTACCGCATTGCTCGCAATCCTTGATCACGTGCCCGGGAGGGCAGTAATTGTTGATTTCTTGGTAGTTGCGTTGGTATATTATAAATTTGTCTCTGGTAAGTTGGTTACTTTTCTTATTTAAACAAAGTATTTGTATTTACTGTTAAAGTAAGTCCGGAATAGTTGCCCTACTTAAGCCCTCCTTCATTTTTCTTTTATATAGCAAGGATTTTTCTTGTGTACGTGTAACCTATCAACTTCAAATTTTATGTAGAACATCATAAAAAAATGCTTTAATATAAATATAAAAGAGTGTTTTTATAAAAAAACTGAATCAATGATTTTTGCCATTTCTCCCGAACCTCAGGGTTAGACACCGTTCTTGAGCGAGAAATATGTCAAATCGGTAACAAGCGAGGAAATAGGTAATCGGATTTGAAAGCACAGGTAATTAACATTTATAATTCAAAATCTGGATTTGCATTTGACATAATATCCTATTTAATTTAAATTTACGATTTTTCTTTAAAATTTGATCTTACAGGCTTTGTATACTAATCCTGAATTGCATCCCTACATCAAGGGATATTTGCTATTCCCAATTCTTCGAATAAATTGGTACTAAACTACGCCGACGAAAGCGGACGTACTTCACCGCCGGTTCTAGGTTCTTGTGAACCCTTACGAGGGATCAACTAACGGGGGGGGCAGTTGGCCCACGACACCCCACAGGTAGGCTCGTTTGACAAGAGAAGCACCGCAACCTTCGTATTACTTCTCGGAACCCCAATATTGGACGATAAAGATCATTGCGATATTCGGTGGAGGCCACCCTCTTGACATACCACCACGTCACACTTGGCGAGATGGCCGGAGTTCCCCGACATCTTCGGAGATGGAAAATCAAAAGGGAACCGGGCCCTAGTCCTTATGCCGAGTTTTACGACAACTCTTATGACACTATATTCGCATCTTTCATTCCTCCCACATCTCAGAATCAAAAGAATAGAAATAACAACAATAGTCCAAAATCTCCTAAAATTCGCATCTTCATAAGGAGGAGTCTCAAAAACCATCCTAAAAACCTGGTACAACATCATACTTGAAACAAAAAACACCTACGCCGCAGCAGTGTGGTATGTAAAGCTTCAAAAAGCCCATGGCCTAAGAATTATATCATCAGTACAGGCACAATGTCTCCTCATGATATCAGGTGCCTACAAAAGAACCTCCACAGCAGCACTCTGCGTATTAACGGGAATTCCTCCAATCCATTTAAAAACAGAACAAACAGCAACACTAGGCAAGGTCCTACGCCTAGGAGTACCAGTGGGAAACAACAGTCCAGACATTTACCAACCAAAATCGATAAAAAGTCACATAAACACCGCGATAACGTATTACAAATCCCTAGAAGAAGCAAGATCACCAACAGAAATCAACATCTACACAGACGGGTCGAAAAAAGATGCGGGAACAGTGTACGCTTTCTGTGCGTATAAAGATGACAACATAATAAAAACTCACCAAATACAAATAAACCAAGAAAATACAATATTTCAAGCAGGACTCCTAGCAATCCAAGACGCGGTAACATGGGCCTCATCCACTTCGCCCCAAACGTTTGCTATACATACAGACAGTCTTTCGGGTCTCATGGCGCTGGAAGACATCTCCACCAAAACAACAATAGTCTCACAAATCATCTCGCAACTACAAGAAACTAAAAAATCAATATATTTCAACTGGATCAAGGGCCACTCTGGTGTAAAGGGAAATGAAAGGGCAGACGAGTTAGCAAAACAAACGACAAAACCATCAACAACGACAATAAAGATATTCGTATCTCTTCCTCCATCACACCTAAAACGCTCACAGAAAATTCAACTACTTAAAAAATGGCAACAACTCTGGGATATGGAACTCACAGGAAGGTATACCAACTCGCTCCGTCCGAAAGTAGCAGAAAATTTCCTACTACACCACAGAAACCTGTACATCTTCGCATCTAACCATGGCCCACTACCTGCATAAGTTTGGCAAATCCCCATCCTCCCGCGGCACATGTGGAGCCCGCGGCACATCACTCCACTTCATCTTGGATTGTCCATTGACATAAACACTGCACGTAAGGAAACCATCCTCACTACTTCTGTCGCACTGTTTTTATGTAATTCAAAAACAACCAAGAACCTTGCAAAAAATAATAGACTGCATTTCTCTCATGGAACGCAATCAACATCTGTTCCAATTCCCACCAGTGGACTACTCCACGGACGAAGAAGACTAATCAACAACCTCCCAAACACTAAAAAAAATCGAACCACATTTCAAAAGCATAACCCAAACTCTAAGTTTCCACCAAACCTGCCCACATCCACTGTAAGCTCTTGAAAACAATCCTCAACAGTATAAAAATAATATTACGTCTTCATCAAACATCCCTCATCCATAGTGAACTCTTAATCATAACAATCAACAGTGTAAATAGAACTTAATATATCATCTGACTACCACCATTCATTGTGAACACCTTAAATCATAAACTCTGATGAACGTTCTTGTTCATGACAATCAAAAGGGTAAATAAGACTTAAACAATAATGTAACCAACACCATCCAATGAGAACTCTAAATCATAGACTCTTATGATCTTACAAAAACTCAGCCAAATGTGAACCTATTGTAATGTAATTATGGTAATTACCAAAACAGCCTAATGGCCTCATTTGTATTTTTTTTTTTAAATAAAATTGCCGAGCAGGGCTTGTAGAGCTTAAGCCATGTGGTAGGCCTCCCTGCTTGGTTGAATTGAATTGTACTGCCGCTTTCGAGCACAGATCTCCTATGAATGTTTCTACTGACGCGTTGGTGGCAGCGAAAAGAAGTTACGTCTCGCTAGCCCGGGAATCTGGGGAAAATTCCATCCCAAAACGCATAGACACGTTCCAGATTAGGCATCGTTCCTCGATCGGGACGAGCCCGGCCCCCGGTCTCTGTACTTGCAACCCTTGGCTTTGCTTTCGTCTTACTCTGGCCCCCAATGACCAGTCATCGCGTCCACAGGGAGATCGCACAGAAACACACATGAAAACACACTAAAAAGGGTCAGTAAAGTCAAAATTAGGTATAGACACCACTACCGGTCCCAGAAGTTGTGGAACGTACCTCTCAAGTGCTAAAGAAACGCTCACGATCGGGAATTAATCACTTGAAAATTATGTATTAGACTACTGCCAATCCAACCGTCGAGCGCAAGTTCCGACTGATCAATGACAAGCTGGACTGGTTTTCGAACAAAGGTCCGACATTGGCCTAGACATTATCACTTAACGGATGAGCCACCGGCCTAGGTTCCTCTTAATCGGTCAGTCCGGGATTGGGTACACAAACTTTGAATCTAATCGGGTATTTTTAACGAAAGCGAAACTTGTTTAATCTAAACAAAGAAGGATTACACCGCCCTCTTCTTATAACCGATGTACAAACTCTAAAAACTAATTCGTGAAGCAAATTTAATGTTCTCAAATTAAATGCGTTATGATGAATGCGTTATGAGGATATAAATGCGTCGAAATGTTTTACATGTTCTACGGAAGGTTCAACATATTTAATTTAAATTAATGGGGGGGGATAAAACTTGCCAACAATAAAGAAATATTATTTGAATAAATAAATAAGCATAAAGAGGAATTATACCTCTAATATGGTGATCCGGTATATTCTTTTCGAATTTCCTGTGAAAATGATATACTTATGTGATTTTAGAGATTTCTATTTTGGATTTAGATTTCTATTTAGTGCTTTTGAATATATTCTGATATCAAGTGAGGAACAGTTCGGAAAGTATTAATTAAAATGTTCTGACCAGAGCTATAAATACTAAACACTTAGATATTTTTCACTAAAAATGTGAGGGAATTGCAATCTTTTGAATCAATTTTCTGAAATGAAACAAATGAAAATTTTTAAATCATTGCTTAAATTGAGATTGCATCACTACTAACACCTCTCGCTGACTTGTTAGGTAATGACCCCCCCCCCCCCCAGAAGGGTCATGGTCAACTAAAAGAAATAACAGATTTTTTTCACACAATCCTGAAGATTTAATAATAATTCTCACGCAATAAAGTTAGTTTAAAATTATAAATGGGACGTCTTATCCCTAATCGCAAGTGAGGCCGATGCAATATCCCCGATGCAGGTGGAGCATGTATCCTTTTATCTGAGATAGATGCCACAGCTAGTAGCTCTGGAAGCAGAAACAAATATTTCTGAAAGGTAAGCATTAAAAACTTTTATTTTTCTTCTGCATTCAGAAAATTTAGAAATAATAAACTAACGTATAAAAAGGATTATTTAAGAAGTATGAAACGAAAATATTAGGCGTTGAAAAAAAAACAATAATAAAATGAAATGAAATTGAAAATCTAATAAAGAAAATAATAAAATGAATTTGAAAATATTATTGATAAAAAAATGGTATTTCTTCTTTATCATTTCAACTGAATTCTCGATCTCCCACACCAGCAAATAAAATTATTTTCCACAGATGCTGTATAAATCAAGAACTTCCTTTCTGACTTTAGCCTTTAAGGGAAACTTTTACACAGGTGGAAAACTTGTTATCTTCTACAATAAGCTTGATATAAATTGAACTGCAGAATATAAAAGAAACCAAGTTATATTTCTTTCAATACAACCAACAAATAGCATTTTATAAAAAGCTTTTATTTTATGATTTTTATCTAAAAATCACCTCGAAAGAAAAGCATTTTCTTTTCTAAACAACAATATTTTTTTAGAAGTAGACTGCGTATTATTATTAGTATTTATAGTTTAACCTAGAGTAATTCAATCATTGTTCCAAGTTAATGACATATAATGTTAAAAGAATTATGATACGCAAAAAAAAAATATTTATGAAGTTTTAGACAGAATCTGATGAAAGTTAAATAATTTAATTAAGTATAATTAAGTTAAGAAATATTTCTATTTCAGTATTATTATTTACAGTAAAACATTATTAAAAATAAAATGAAATAAAAAGAGAACTTGTTAACAGTTAAAAATAAATCTTCTACTTGGTGAGCTGTTTTAGTTTTTTTTTCTTTTTTTAAAGTTTTATTATTGTTAGGTTGATTTCATTACAAAAAGTAAAAATCTATCTATTGCAGTCGTTTGGAAGAAAGCGACTCCTGAAAATTTTGGGCTAATTTCACCGATTATGACTCCTAGACGCAAAAACCACCCTCCGTTCAAATGTTGATATATATATATATTTCTTTTGCTTTAACTTCCTTATTTATGAACCGATTTGGATGTGACTGAGTATTGTAGGATATGTGTAGGATATACCAAGGTCTCGACCGAATTCGTTGGCAAGCTTCATGCGCCATCTTGTCTCAAAATGGCAACCAGTTAAAAAAAATATTTTTTTAAATTTAAAAACATGTGCAAACAAATTATATATTGAAAAAGTTGTTCCCGTTAAATATTAGATCAGGATTCCGGAGCATTTTTTTTTTCTGCCTTTATCTTTAAAAATGATTGAACTATGGCAATTTGAAATTCAAGGGTGGCTTACATTTTTAAAGAAACTGATTTTTGTAATGATGTAACTTTCGTATTTATAAACCTATATAAATGTGAACAAGTATATGCATAGAACATACCAACGTCTCGACCGTGTTCGCTGGCCAGCTTCATCCGGTATCTTGCTACAAAATGGCAGCCAGTTATTTCTTTTTATTTAAAAGGATGTACAAAAAATTATAAATAAAAAAAGCTGTTCCATTTAAGTGTTAGATCGTGAGACAAGGATTTCGGTGTATTTTTTGTCTTGGCTTTATCTGAAGAAAGGTCTGAGATATAGCTGTTTGAAATTCTAGGTAGGCTGATATTTTGAAACAATATGATATTTGTTATGCTGTAATCTTCTGTAATAGACATCCCCCAACTAAGTATACAGTAGAATCTCGATTATCCGTTTATTTCGATTATTTAAACGAAGCTCTCTGTAATCCAACGTCGGTTTCCTGACCTGTTTTTTTTTTTTTTTTTTTTTTTTTTTTTTTTTTTTTTTTTACATCCTTTGTGTATGCAAGCGGTCCTTTACGAACTACGAGTACAGATAAATATTTTGGTTTCCCTTTCTTAGAATTCCTTTGAAACTAGCTTAGCTCCTTAAACGCTTGAGCTCCGTAAACTCCGATCCCACCAGGTCCCTATTCTACACAAAAACACTCCCCAGTTTGAAATTTGGAAGATCATGAAGAAGGCAAGAGTGATTCCCAAGTAAATATTGGTAACTTTATACTTTTGAGTGTTTCTCAAAAGGCCTTGCTTGGTTGGAAAAACAAGAACAGTGTCATTCCTCTGAAGTAATGCTTTAAAATTGCTTTTTAAAATAAATTAAATATAAAGCTGACAGAAATATGTTAAATGAATAAGTTAAACAGTTTTAAATAAGAATTCTGGTGTGAATTCGTTTTATAAAACTTGAGTAAAATTTCTGGTCGTTCTACTGTTAAGATAACTTCTTCACAGATCTGAACGGCAAAGGATGGCCAATTTACGCCAGATAAAGCTTCCATTTAAATCATTGTAAGTTTTTGGTTTCAAAATAATTTTATTTTCATGTATAATTTGAATTTAGATGTTTATTTAGCAGTTTAAATAGTCATAAGAGCGGTTCGATGACGATGTCACATATTAAACTAGATGGTTATTGATAAATTCTCGATTATCCAGAACTTTCGATTATCCGATGTAGGTTCGGTCCCAATAACGTTGGATAATGGAGGTTCTACTGTATTATGATAATTTATAATTTAAAAATTACGGAGCATAATTTTCAATAAAAAATGTTGTCTCATTGGTCGAAAAAGGTTAAAAAGCCGTACCTTAAATATTTACATCTTCGAATAAATGATTTCAGTTAATATACTATTAGTGCATTTGAAAATCAATGGCAATAAGAAATTTTCTAATCATGTTACCTAGAAAAACAAATTAACTGAAACAATTGCAATAATATAATAATAAAATGATTAACGTTATCAGGAAAAAAAAGGAAAAAAAAATCCTTTGGTTTGAATGATTGTAAGAAACACTGCTCTCTGCACTTAGCTGATAAGAAACGCAATTAAGTTTTTTTATTGTATTTTTTTTTTTTTTTTTTTTTTTTTTTTAATGGTGAAAGTTTCTCTTTTTTTGATAACAGTAAAAAGCACTACTTTCAAGAATAAAAGAAAATAAATGAAATGTGTAAAATGTTTGAATTTCTATATTATAAATTATTTGTATTTATTTAACTTTCTTTATAAGCTTATTTATGTAAGTTTAATAGAAAATATAATCCATTTTAGTTTATGGATTAAATAAATCTAAAAATTTTCATTAATGTGAAAAAAAATTTCAATTACATTTAGCACAATATTAGGAAAATTACTGAAAAAATTTGGAAAAATAATTCATCTTCTTTTTACTTATTTTTTAACAGATTCAATTAGGGAAGATCAATTTATGTTATATTTGTTATAAAAATTGTTTGGAAAATAATTATATTATTCTTTTCAAAGCTTTTTAGGACTTTAGTAAAAATAAAATGTTTTAAAGCAGATGTTCCTTGCTTTTTATAACGAAAAGTGTTATTTTTATAAAAGAAATAGATCTATGCTTATAATTCAAAAGATGAAAATATTATCCAGGAATCATCTAAGGATATACTGTTAAAACTAAACTGAAAATTAACTAGCTTCTTATTTAGTAAAATTCCGTGTATTATTCACATCACACTAGTATCCGTGATACAACAAAGACGTCATCCTATGAAAACGAATTTTTTTTACCTTAGTTTCCAGTACATTTTCTGACCATCTATTTATACATATATTTTCCCGCATTATTAGGTCCGTTTGACCGCGACCTACGTTATACACGGCCGGTGCATGACGTTTAAAACGTCACATGGAGTGGATCATTTTTACACTGTGATTGGTGTAAAGCGGTGCTCACCAGTGGCGTAGCTACCGTGGAGCAGTTGGAGCGAACTGCTCCACGGTAGCTACGCCCCTGTTTGTAGGATAGATACGCCCCGATTTTTTGAACACCAGTAAAATCTTACAGAAATTTTCTCTTTATTAAATTTCAGAAATCGTACGATTAAAGAAAACAAATATTTTTACATAAAAATATTGGTATGAAAAAAATCGAGAGGTTGGCAACTATGATCCTATTAAAATCCTTTGTATCAAAGTAGTTATTTTTTTAAAGATTACGAATTTTTTTTTTTTTTTTTTTTTTTTTTTTTTTTTTTTTTACTGTCGCTAAGTTCTATATTTAGTAAAACTATTAATTTAGTAAAATTTTCTATATTCACTAACAAGTAAAACAAAACTTTCATTTTTTGTACGATCAAAACTTACCGAGTTATAATAACTCGAATTTTATGAATTTTCAGAGCTTTCGGTACTGAAAAGGAAAAAACGCGTCTTAAAAATATCTCGACAATAGTATGTTTCTTTATTAGCATTCTATATTGCTTCAAAAGCCTTGAAAGGAACAACAGAAGTTAGTGGTAGATTGCACTGCGCCCATGGGACCATTTAAATCGGAAATACTGCTCAATTCGTCGTAAAAATCAGTAGGTAGTCCGAACTTAAACAATTATAGTTTATTTTAATATTTTATTTGTATTTATTTCGTCAAATATTTTATTATGAAAATACTTTATTTTTTAAATAAAAAACAGGGTTTTAAATATAAATAAGAATATAATATACGAGTTTAAACCTCAAACACAGCTAGCAGAAGTGTTTTTATAGTGGCAAGGGGTGTACCAATTTTATTTGCTCCAGGGCGCTGAATGTGTAGCTACGCCACTGGTGCTCATACCGTTTTGCACTAATGGCTGTATGAAAATGATCCACTCCATGTGACGTATTAAACGTCATGCACCGGCCATGTATAACGCATGTCGCGCTTTGTTCCTGGTCAAATAATAATGTTAAAATACATTTTTTAAGTTTTTTTTTTCTTCTGGTTCTATGCATGTTTAATCGCAAAAGAAAATATCGGTACATTGCTCCGTGAGATATAGGTATATCGGTAGTTGGGATAGTGACAATTTCAGTAGGAAAAGCTCTTGTAGACTAAATGTTTACTTAAATCGCTGATTGTCTTCCTGCAGTTTGAAATAATTAAAAACATTATAAAGAGTTAAAATGTTTCGACTTAACCCATTCGCTGCTAAAATTATGTGGGCGGAGTCTTCGATATTTTTACTTAAATTCATTTACCACAAAAAATTCTGAAAGATAATATTTGGTAATTTTAATGGCAAAGTTTAAAAAATATATAGAAAATGCTTAAGAGATACAAAGAGGAAACACCAAAGGCTTATAAAAACCTTTTAATGATCGTCATATGTTCAGTACTCATATACGGCGCCATTTTCAAGATATATATAGCGATAAACTAAAGTATTCTCGCAAATTTTTGAAAATAAACTTGAAAACATAAATCACGAGATCATATATGTAAAATAGCAGGTACTTGAAATAGTTAACTGTAAATATATGATATCGTGATTTATGTTTTCATGTTTATTTTCAAAAATTTGGGAGAATGTTTTTGTTTAACGTTATATATCTTGAAAATGGCGCCGTATATGGACGCTGAAACATATGCCGATCATTAAAAGGTTTTTATAAGCCTTTGGTGTTTCCCTTCTTTGTATGAATTAAGCATTTTATCTATATTTTAATTATAATTAGTGGTCTTATTATGTGATTAAGCAAAGTTGTTGTCATTAAATAAAGTATTTTTTACCATATTAAAATACTGGTGGCTAGGCGTTATTATTTTATTTTTATTTTTATTTTTTTTTTATCATACACTTTTATTTTAAATGTTGACAACCACGAGTATACTCGTGGTTGGCAGCGAATGGGTTAAAGGTAAAGCAATCACACTTCGTTCTTATCATAAGCACAAAAAATGTTTTTAAAGGGTCACCACCTGGTGTCAACCACAATTACTGCTGCGAAATTTCATTAGGGACTAAAGTATTTGTAATGTCAACTTTTCACATCAAAAGAGCCAATTACGTAAATAGGCAGTTAAAAAAAATGAGAAATATTCCCAGACAAAAACTGAACATATTTCAAAGTTGAGCTACACGAATACAAACTAAAAAGGCATCTATCTACTTCTAAATTAAATTTAATTTTTCTTTGCAATATATATTAATGCTCAAAAATCTGTTCCGATATGCAACATAGAAACTGGCATAGAATAAATCAGAGCCTATTTCCTGAACCTCGTAATGACAGATTTCCAAAACCTAACATTTGTGATATTCTGTTACACACATCAACTGTAAAATTCCAAACAGAGATAATACGGTACACAATTTTATCCTGAGTGGAATATATATATATATATATATATATTGTATATTCTTTGGACTATATATATCCACACATATTTAAGTTTACTGTTTCTATGAAAGCTTATTTATCCGTATTTTTTAAATACCCACGTAATTTTACGAAATACTTCAATCATTAAAAAAAAAAGAAATAACCAATTGGGTATTTAAAACTGGTTTACTCTTTTTTTTTTAATTTTATTTTTAGGTTATGTCAGAATGATGACCGATTATGATTTACTGTTTCTATTATTTGCTGCATAAGTAGAAATTTTCTATGCAGTTGAAATTGTTAGTGATTTAAGTTAAATATTGTTGACATTATACAGACGCATGTATAAACTTATACAAATAATTTTATTTGCTATATTTGTTTCAAAATACACATGCATTAATGCATTTTAAATTTCAATGTTGGTTTGACATACTTGAATGTTTTAAAAATTCAAGTATACAGTATAAATTTAATTGCTGATATATCAAATAAATAAATTGCTCAAGTGCAAGTATAACTCGCACTCAAAGGGTTCCGTATATTAAATTTATTAATACTATTTTATTTTTACCTGCTACCCCTATTTGTTTCAGTATTTAAGTTTTAGTAGATTTGGAAATAGGGGGGGGGGGAAGGACATATTTTTGCAGTACACTTTCGACGATATCTCGGAAAATATATTACCTAAAATTAAATCAAGTATATTTTTTAGTTCGGTGTTACGAGTTCTTTCGAACGATACCCTACACGCTATATAGACATAAAAAATTCCAACTAGCTTATCCAACTAGCTACGATCTTGGCTAATTACCGACATTTTTTTTCGAAAATCATTATCAAATATCCTTGGATGATTCTGCGTCAATAAGTAACTTGAGGGCAAATCAACTCTTCCGCTGACCGCCAGAAAAGTAAAGTTTATGTGTAACAAAAAAATGCGGTTTACTCAACAACTATTTGACCTAGGAAAATTGCTATAGTTTTCTTGCAAGGTATAAACTACTACCTCTAATTTTTTTTATAAATTTAGTTAAAGTAAATTCGGAAATAGAGAGAGAGGGGGACATATTTTTGTAGTGCTTTTTCGTCGATATCTTTGAAAATATAATACCTAAAATTAAATCAAGTAATTTTTTTATTTCGGTGTTACGAGATCTTTCGAACGATACCCTACACGATATATACATATAAAAAATTTCCAAGTGGCTTAACTAATATCTCGGCTAATTACTGACATTTTTTTTGGGAAAATCATTATCAAATAACCTTGGATGATTCTGCGTCTTTAAGTACCGTCAGTGCCACTCAACTGTTCCGCTGACCGCCAGAAAAGTAAATTTGTATACAAGGGAGAAATGAGATTATCTCAAAAACTATGTGACTTAGGAAACTATAGTTTTGTTATATTTGTCGCTATATATCGTTATATATGTTGTCGCTATAGTTTTCCTTCAAAGTTTAAACAAACTCCTACGACTTCTAATTTTTTAATAAATTTAGTTTCAGTAGACTCAGAAATAGAGGGATGGGGGACATATTTTTCAGTGCTTTTTGGATGATATCTCTGAAAATATATTACCTAAAATTAAATCAAGTTTATTTTTTAGTTCGGTGTTACGAGATCTTTCGAACGATACCCTACACACTATATAGATATAAAAAAATCCAATTAGCTTATCTAATATATCGGCTAATTACCGACAATTTTTTCGAAAATCATTATCAAATATCCTTGGATGATTCTGCGTCGTTAAGTAACTTGAGGGCAAATCAACTCTCCCACTGACCGCCAGAAAAGTAAAGTTTGTGTGTAACGGAAAAATGCGGTTTACTCAAGAACTATTTGACCTAGGAAAATTGCTATAGTTTTCCTGCAAGGTTTAAACTACCACCTCTAATTTGTTTTAAATAAATTTAGTTAAAGTAGATTCGGAAATAGTTGGGAGGGGGACATATTTTTGCAGTCTATTTTCGTCGATATCTTTGAAAATATAATACCTAAAATTAAATCAAGTATATTTTTGATTTCGGTGTTACGAGATCTTTCGAACGATACCCTACACGATATATACATATACAAAAATTCCAAGTAGCTTAACTAATATCTCGGCTAATTACTGACAATTTTTTTTTGAAAATTATTATCAAATATCCTTGGATGATTCTGCGTCTTTAAATACCGTCAGTGCCACTCAACTGTTCCGCTGACTGCCAGAAAAGTAAATTTGTATACAACGGAGAAATGAGATTTTCTCAAAAACTATGTGACCTAGGAAACTATAGTTTTGTTATATTTGTCGCTATATATCGTTATATATGTTGTCGCTATATATCGTTACATATGTTGTCGGTATAATCTTCCTGCAATGTTTAAACAAACTCCTACTACTTCTAATTTTTTAATAAATTTAGTTTCAGTAGATTCAGAAATAGAGGGAGGGGGGACATATTTTGCAGTGCTTTTTCGATGATATCTCTGAAAATACAATACCTAAAATTAAAACAATTATATTTTTCAGTTCGGTGTTACGAAATCTTTCACACGATATCCCACACCATACACAAAAAGGAAAAAAAATGAAGTAACTTAATTACCCCTCGTAATTTTTTTATAAATATATTTGTGAATCTCTAAAAATCTCAAAACATGTGGGTCAATAAGCTTTATATATTTCCCAAGTTTGAACTTTCCACGTTCTATACTTTGCGAGAAACAGGGATCTGACAGATGTACAGACAGACGCACGAGTGATCTTAAAGTGGTTCCGTTTTTAATTTTTATGTACGGAACCCTAAAAATATGTAAAAAAATATATTGAACTTAAAATAAATGCTTAACTTTTTTTTCTTTAAAGATTCTTGACAAAACAAATAAACGTGATTAATTGAATGACTCTTTCATTTATGGGAAAACTATTTCATTAATATTATTAAATTTATTTTGAAATTTTGATGAAGTATTTTTTGTTTACTTTATTTTAATGCATTTTTGCACTAGAAAAAAATTGAAATTAATCACTTCCTCGTAATTTTTTATAATTTTAAACATTTTTTTAGATTAAAAAATATGAATTTGCAATACTAATAAAAAATCTATCTTCATAAAATGATAATTATGTAAATATGAATGATTATATTTATTTTATGACTGTTTCGAAAAATAAAGTGAATTTCCTGGATTTTTTTTTCACATCATCGCTTCAGCGTAATTAATAATTGAAATATTACAACTCTGCATAGAACGCAGATACAAGAATAGTATGTGTATATCCTAATTAATAAGGACTTTACGTTGCACATATAAATACTCATCAAACATTTGCTTCCAACGTAAAAATTGTTTAATAAATATGAGTTATTTTAAACTACATATATAAATAAACCTCGACGTTTCGGTTAATCTTTATAACATCATCAGGAGAAAAACTTCAAAAATATATGAACAGCAAAAAAATTAAAATTTGTTACATGATTGAATCCAAAGTTCCAACTGACACGACGCTAAAAACAACAGAATAACAACAATAAATTCAAAATAAGCCAGGTTTTAATAGAGGGCGCCACCTGGTTTATTTTGAATGTATTGTTGCTATTCTGTTGTTTTTAGCGTCGTGTCAGTTGGAACTTTGGATTCAATCATGTAACAAATTTTAATTTTTTTGCTGTTCATATATTTTTGAAGTTTTTCTCCTGATGATGGTTATAAAGATTAACCGAAACGTCGAGGTTTATTTATATATGTAGTTTAAAATAACTCATATTTATTAAACAATTTTTACGTTGGAAGCAAATGTTTGATGAGTATTTATGTGTATATCCCTTTTTTATAATATGTAAATAAATTTTTATTTGTGTATTTTATTTTTTGAGAGGTTTGTATGGGATCATAGTGTATATGCAAAATCCTTTTATTTTCGTATTCTCAAAGATGGCGATAAAGTAACAGAAAATTATTTGATCTAATATAAATTGTTGTGTAGAATTCAGAGCTTTTGAACTTTCGTTTATTTGTTAAGAAAATATTCGAGTTCGAATTTAATAAGCTACACAACAATTTATATTAGATCAAATAATTCCCTGTTACTTTAGCGCCGTCTTTGAGCCTACGAAAATAAAAGGATTTTGCATATACACTGTGATCCCATACAAACCTTTGAAAAAATAAATTGTATAAAATTACATGAATTGTATAATATTACAAATTTCAACCACTTCCAATAAAAATATTTTATGGTAAAAACATGTTGGAGATGAATTTTAATTTATTTTTTTATACAGATTCCCATATACAAAATGTGTGAAAAAAAAATGGGTGAACCCATGGCTGTCGAAATTCTGCGAAAAGACCCATCCTTATTTCAAAATATCAACCGTGATCTAGAAAATTTATTGAGTATTTAGAACAGCAAGATATGTTTTACTGATTTATTATTCTTTCTACCAGCATAACTCAAAGACACAAATACATGAATATTCCTTAGAAAGAATTTTCTACGAAGACAGATGTTTTTTCCAAACTTTAAACAAGATACTTTTGTTTATAAAAGTATATTTTAAGCAAGGTATTTTTATAATCTTCACATTAAGTTATATAAATTATACTAACGTCTTACTGAAGCTTTTTACGATGTTAGATAGTGAACATAACGGATCAAACAATCAAATATTAAAATAGCCTTCTATCTATTTAAAGAAGAAATTTTAGTAAGTATTTATGTTTATATGAAGTCTTTATGAATAATATGAAGCCTTAACGTAACCGAATTAAAAATATGTTGGAGAAACTTTACATTGAACCTGAAAATAGCAGTAATGTTTTATTGTATTAATTATATACTATGTAAACTTTAACAAAAATAAACATTTTCTATTATTATATTAGTTATAATAAATACACATTTATGTATTTGTTTTAACCTTTTATTTACATTGTTGAATAAATGCAGAAAATTATATCACCGAAAATGTAGCTTTCGGTTAGCTAAAACAACCATAATTAAAATAGAAAATTTTCCTCTACAAATATATTGTTATATTAATGAAATATTCATCTAACTTTAGTTGCCTAGAACAATATTTATCATGATTAAAGTAGCTAATTTCCGTCACATAATGTGTATACCAGGTACTTCATGTTGTGTATTTAAGTAACTTTGTAGAAACCACTGGAATTAATTGACATTTAGAATACACATTAAGCTTTATCGGGGTACTTTAAACTGCATTGTAGGTAAAAGTTATGCACATGATTTTAAACAGAATTTATGTATAAAATTACTAGAGAAGTTTTTAACATATATGATTTATATATATATATATATATATATATATATATATATATATACATTTTGGTAATATAAAGTTAGATACAATGATTATTCTTTAAATATTCATTCCATTAATTCTTAGATTTATGGTTCTTAAATACAATCAGTAACATTAATAAATTATTTAACAGAATTAAAAAAGGTATAATAGACGAATCCTTATAATTTGTGCAATAAAATTCGTTGTTTTAGGGTAGTTCTTAAAGACTAAATTAAGATAAATTTTTATCAATGCTATAATAGTTCTGCAATTCTTAGTTATAGTTTATTTTCATAATTTACATTTTATTTAATAATTATTCGAAAACAATACGTATTATAATATATACGTATATAGAAATTTTTTTCAGAAATCGACATCTAGAAGCTTTAAACACGTGATTCCAAATTTCAGAAATTTTCGCTAGGTAAATTTTAGAGTTATGCTTAAAACCTGCATTTCAGCTTATTTTGCAACTATTAAAAATGAATTTAACAGTAAGAATATATTGACGACACCTCAGTTTCCTTTATTTATACATAATTTTAGAAGACACCATTCCCAGACGAATGATACCATTTGCATCAGCCTGCGGCAATTGTGTTACAATACAAATTGAGTGTCCATGTTTTTGATTGATTGCATGTATATACATTTCATTCGCAAATCTTTACGAAAATAAAATTTCAATGTTTAAGCTTATTTCATTAAGCTTGGAAAATATACAAATTTAATTAACTTAAAACACAAACACATATATATATATATATAGATATAGATAGATAGATATAGATATAGATATATATTATACCAGAAAATTATTATTATTAAAGAATTATATTTATTTTGAAATAATATATACAGTGTTCTTAACATAAAGGTAACTAAATCTATTGAGAATAACATAGCAAAAATGGAAGATTATTAAAATTTCAAACATTCGTTTTTTTTAATTCCTTTTTACCCATTCGTTTGTTGTTCTGTGATGACTGCGTTAACTACAATATTATTTATTTTACTATTTTACTATTGTCAGATAAAATACGAGTAAACAATGACAATATGAAAATTCAATTACTATTTTCTTCTGTTAATTTCAATATTTTCATCAAACTGATGACACTATACTAGATCAATACATCGACACCTATTTCTACTTTCAAGAAACAGAAAATATTATATTCGAATTACAGCCCTTTCACGAAACGACATGCTTTCGCAATTTCTAAGGCAGAATTTCAGCGTAGAACTATTGGCTAAGCCTTATTTTTCATTCTTTTCAAGTACTTGAAAAAAAGGAAGAATAGATTTATTTTCTCTCTAAATCAGGTTAAGACAGTTTACACATTCCAGTGTAAGTTTTGAATATTTGCATAGTAAAAAACACGAATGAGGTTGAAAATTAAATATTATAATTATGAATGCGTTGTGGAATCTTCTGACTATAGATGAAAATTCTATAGATGTTTTACTTATTTTTTTATTATTATCCTCTCATATTTAATTCTCGCAATGCATTTTTATAAGATGTGTTAATAAAAAATTGTTTTACTGTTTAAATATTGTTTGTAGAAAAATGTAGAATTTTTTTACCGTTGGATAAAAGATTAGTACTAGGGGACCCAGCCTCCTACTCGCTAACGCTCGCAAACCCCCCGTGAATTGCGAAGCAATTCACATTGAGACCGCTACGGGGACCCAGCTCGCTTCGCTCGCTCGCCCCTTTTTATTTTTGCAGTAATTCTAGCCGGAATAAGTACCACCATAAATCATTTGATCATATGAAATTGACAATTTTTTTTAATGTAAAAAGTAATTGAACTCCATAGAAAACACAACTAAAAATGCATTTATTTGGAGCTACTAATGAGCATATAAATCATGTAAATACTATGAATAAAGGATCTTGAAAACATAATTTGTTTAAAATTTATTGCACCTATAATATTGTACAGCACGGCTTATTCATTAAAAAAAAACACTACGTAATAGGAAGATAGTTTATCATCAATGATTATTTAAATTTCGTTCGACATTTTACTATTCTAATTGATTATAGATTTCTGCAACAGATGGCAGGCGGTGCAACCTAGACAGTTGATATTTTTACTTCTCTCCAATTTTTCATGTGTAAATAAAATCTAAGTAATATAAATAAATTCTAAATAAGAGTTGAGAATTCGTCTGAAATTAGCAATATTACTCATAATTAAAATGAGGAATAATCTCAGACTCTTTGGATTACATACATGTCATTTTATTTTTAATATTTGCTAGCTTGATTTTCACTACTCTGACCATGAACCTATATAGAGGTTCATGGCTCTGACACTGAGCGCCATATTGGAGGTGGAGCTGATTTATCTAACACAATCTAATCTTTTCATTTGTCTGAGCTCTGGAAACTACGGTTGTTGCCAACAATAAGCTAGAAATTCAGCCCTATTTCCGCTCCACGTAAGACAAATATATATATATAGATTTTGACAGTTTAAGATGTTAAATGGCTTCTTACCGTATTTTTTAAGTTAATAATTGGCGTCAACATTATATTTTAAAAGATAAGGTGTTAAAATAACACATTTTTCAGCACTTTAAGTAACAATATATACACTGCGTTGCAAAATGATATGAAATCCCAGTGTTTCAAGTATAAAAAAAAAGTCCTTCCGGCCTGTACCGGGAGGAAAAGGTAGCTTTCCTATATCTTCGTTTTAAAATTTTAGATAATGTTACACGAAAACAGCAAGTTAAAATGCAAAGAAACGTTTACAAAAGATTCGTTATTACTGAATTTGAATAAGAAATTCGCCAAATAATTGAGCAATAGCCAAATTGGCTTCATTTATGAAGACTTATTTTGGTCGCCAAATTCGGCGATATTTCCCCAAATGTCGCCAATTTTGGCGAGAATTTGGCGTTAACGAATATGAATATATAGTTTTATGCGTATGATTGCGAAAATTATTACAACAATGAAAGAAAATAATTTACGAGTAATCGCGTTAATGTGCTGTTTTGTTTCAAAATGTCAGCCACCCTAGAATTTCAAACTGCTCTATCTCCGCCATTTTTTAAGATAGAGGTAAATCAAAAAATGCTCTGGAATCCTTGTACCAAGGTCTAACACGTTATTAAAAAATAAATTTTAATTTTTAACTTTTTTGTATATTTATTTTAGTTTTAAATTTTCAAGTTTTGAAACAAAATAGATCCATGGAACCATCTTGAAACAAAATGGCGGACCAAGCTGGCCAACGAACTCGGTCGAGACATTGGTGAGCTTAATACACACAATGAGTTTCATAAAAATTGATTTATAAATACGAGCGTTATCGTATGACATAGGTCAGATATATATATATATATATATATATATATATATATACATATATATAAATCAACATTTGAACGGAGGGTGGTTTTGAGGTCTGGGGGTCATGATCGGTGAAAATATATGAAAATTTTCCGGAATTGCTTTCCTCCGAACGGCTGCAATATGTAGCTTTATACTTTTAGGTAGCTTTCAATACAAAAAAGTATAAAGCTACCTATTGCAGCCGTTCGGAGGAAAGCAGTAACGGAAATTTTCGATATATTTTCACCGATCATGACTCCCAGACCCCAAAACCACCCTCCGTTCAAATGTTGATTTATATATATAGATATATCCATATATATATATATATATATATATATATATATGTTATATAAAAATTTTATTTCCTTCGTATCCTTAAGTTTTATTCGCATTAATCTTTTAAAATTAATCTAACTTCTGTCATAGTCAGTATTTCCTTAATTCTTAATAATATTTATTCCTATTTAATATCCTTTTAAAAGTAAATATCCGTATATTAATAATTATTTTATTCCAAATCTTAATCTAAAATTTTAAGTTAAAGGTTCTGATGGACGGAGGATCTGCGAATGTATTGCCGGGTGCTACTGTGCATATTCACTGCGGCGTGTGTGATGTGTTTTATTCTCACGGGGTGTGCATCGAGTATTTCAAAAAGTGATGGAATCTTATCCCTGTAAACACCAGATACCGGCCTGTGTGAATGTTCTACAAAACATCTCAATTATGACGGAATAATCTAAATTAATATTTTCTTTTACAAAAAGAAAAAAAAATGATGAAAAATTATCATCATACAAAATAATAAATAAAATGATCGGTCTTATTTAAAATTTCAAAAAGTAAACAGGCAGACAACTTGTGAACGGAGTTACGTAAGTTTGAAAAGATTTATTATTGTATGTATTATTTATTATTTTATTTATTTTTATGTTATTTAAGTTTCGCTCAGATTTTCTTATTTGTTGTATTATTATTATTACTATCATTATTTATTAGAGATGGACGTATTTACATTTGTTATTTAATTTAAATTTTATTTTACATCTTGTTGTGTTAATTCTCTTTAATTTTTATGTTAATGAGGTACCCCTCTTTTAGGTTTTTGCGATCAGGATTTGTAAAAGTCCCTGGTGATCACAAAATGAGTGAAAACGAAATAAACATCATTCCTTTTGATTTCGAATCTGGAATGAACATTCAATCTTGGTTAAACCATTTTGACAAAACATGCCTTTCTGAAAAGAAAGATGAAAATTGGAAGATTAAAAATATTCCCAAATATTTGAAAGAAGAGGCTCTGAAGGTATTTATCAATGAATGTTTAGAATGTAATGCTTTTGACAAAATAACTGATATTCGTACTGAAAAATTCATAACTGTTCATGTTCCTCGATTTTCAGAATTTGCTTCTATGAAATTAAATGATCTCAATGATTTGAATAATGACTTTCGAAAAAAGGTTGAAATAGGTAGACAACTTTGTTTATGTGAAACTATAATAGTACAGGGATTAACAGACGGTCTCAAACCTGAGTACCAGAATTATATGATTAGTAATCCTCCAAAAAATACAATAGACTGGTACCTAATGGCTAAACAACTAGTAGTAATTCCTACTTCCCATGTCAACAATAGTAATTCTAGGAGTAATTTTCAGAATTATAGATCATTGCCACAATATGATCAGGCACCTAGACATTGGGTTCGCTCAAGTCGAAATTTTCATGTGCCAAATTCCAATTTTCATTCACAGAAAAATTTTAATGCTCCAAATTCTAGATTTATCAATCCTAGGTTGCCTACTACCCATTTTCAGAGCAAATACCCAAGTAGACCATGTCAAATGTGTTTAAATAGAGGTATCCAAAATGCTTATCACTGGGAGAGGAATTGTGTATTCAATGTTAGCCTTCTGCAATCTTCTGCACCCCCTCTTATTCAACCACAACCATCTACTGATAATATATGACAGTTAATTGTATCAGGATATGTAAATAACAAGGAACTAACTACCTTGTGTGATGGATTCTGTCTCAACCATAAGTATTTTACCTTTTAAATTTGTTAAATTGTCAAATGCTAAAGTTATAAATATTCCACCTGTTATTATTGGCCAAGCCAAAGGAACTGTTGTAATAGATAAAGCTTGCAATTTATTGTTTAAATTAGGTAATGTGCAACCAAATATTTGCTTTTTGATATGTAATACAAATTTAGATTATGCTATATTAGGTTTAAAAGAATGCTGTAAGTTTAATTTAATTATTGAATGTGGAAAGTGTAGAGTATTACAAGGATACCTTGTTTTAAATGAATCTAAGAGCATATCCAGTGATAATTTAAGATTACTTCATTTTAATGTTAACTATGATTATCAGAGAGTGCAACCCGATTATGGAAGGATCATATCTCCTCAATCCTTTGTTCCATCTAATGTTGATAATTCTAAATTAATTGGGGAAATAAATTCTATAGAAAATGAAACTTTAAGGGATTATTTAGACATTTTTTCTAAAAATAAATTTGATGTCGGGAGAATTAATATTGAACCGCAACGTATTTTACTTAATTCTGACCTACCAATATCTCTGAGGCCGTACAGAACTTCCCCTGTAGAAGAAAAAGAGATTTCGGATCAAATTCAATCACTATTAGATGCTGGTTTAATTAAAGAGAGCAATAGTTCCTATTCTGCCCCTGTTACATTAGTAATGAAAAGAGAAGAAGGTAAAAAAACTAGTTTATGTGTTGACTATAGAAAATTAAATGCAATAATGAAAAATGACGCAGAACCCCTACCTCGTTGAGATAAACTGAGTAGTGCGCAGTATTTTTCAACTTTAGATTTAGCCTCTGGCTACTGGCACATACCCATACATCCATCCGATACTGAAAAATTGGCTTTTGCTACCAACTTTGGGCTCTTTGAATGGTTAGTTCTGCCCTTTGGGATTAAATTAGGCCTCCCGATATTTAATAGAACCCTTAGAAGAATACTTACTAAATACAAAATAGACTTTGCTTGCCATTATTTTGATGATATCATTGTTTTTTCTTCCTCATTAGAAGAACACATTGCAACATTTAAACCAAATATTTGAATTATATAGACGTGAAAACATTAAACTTAAACTATCTAAATGCAATTTTGTTCAAAATAAAATTAACTTCTTAGGATATACCATCCAGAATGGCACATTAACTCCTGCTAATGCTAATATTGAAGTAATTAAAAAACTAAAACTCCCATTCAAATGTAAAGGAACTTCAGAGATTCTTAGGATCTATCAATGTTTATAACAAGTTTACAGATAAATATGCCGAAATTCGAGTCCCTCTTAACAGATTACTCAGGAAAAATACATTATGGGAATGGAATACAGATTGTCAAAATTCTTTTCAAAAATTAAATGATGCCTTAATAGCCAAACCTATCTTAAAAATTTATGACCCTAAGTTACCCCTCCATATGTTTGTTGATGCCTCACAGGTGGCAGTAGGTGCAGTCTTAAAACAACCTGATAGTAATAATTTTTACATCCAATTGCTTATTACTCCAGAGGATTGAGAAGTTATGAGAAGAATTATTTTATTACCGAGTTAGAGTGTCTTGCCATCATTGACACCTTAGACAAATTCTATCATTATTTTCATGGTGTAAATTTTATCATTCATACTGATCATGCATCTCTAGAATGGTTAAAAAATACTAAACATTTGAGAGGCAGGTTCTTTAGATGGTCTTTGAAGTTGAGCATGTTTGAATATAATGTAGTTTACGAAAAGGGATCCACAAATGTCGAAGCCGACATGTTGTCGAGAAACCCAGTTTCACATTTTATTCAACCACTTAGTTTTCTTCTGGACGTTAAAGAAATTATAGAGAGGCAGGAAAAAGATAATGTGTGTGGTAAAAATTATCTAAATGAAAATGGACTTATGATAATTAAAAAGAAAGGATTTCGAAAAATAGTAATCCCCATGTCTTTAAGGAGAAAAATACTAAATGTTGCTCATGAAAAATTTGGTCCCCCTGGTATCCAAAAAATGTTAAATTTAATCTCCCCTAATTATTATTGGCCTGACATGACTCAAGATATAACCAATTTTGTAAAACATTGTGATATTTGTCAAAAGAATAAAAAACCCAGACAGAAAAAATTTGGCTTATTACAAGCTATGCCCACCACAGCTCAACCTTTTGAATGTCTTTCTATTGATACTGTGGGAGGATTCAATTATTATAACTCTACCAAAAAATATCTACACATCATCATCGACCATGCAACCAGGTATGTTTGGGCATTTCCTTCAAAAAGTGTTACCACAGAAACATACACAAATTGCTTAAAACAAGTCTTCAATATTCAATTCCCTCAACAATTATTCTGTTTCAACAAAATTTTCTATATACAGGGTCCTCAAAAGGTATTAAGTGACAGGAATGCAGCCTTTACTTCACCTAGATTTAAAAATTTTTTGCGGAATCACAATATTAAGCAACGTTTAACCACATCACATCACCCCCAAACGAATGGCAAATGTGAGAGAGTGAATCAATCAATAGTTACAAGATTAAAGTGTAAAGTTAATTCTACTACCTCCAAAATATCTTGAACCAAACTTCTGACTGAAGTAGTTAATGAATACAATAATACACCCCATTCCATAACCAAATTCCCTCCTGCTTATTTACTTTTTGGCAAATTACCCTATGATTCCCCTCTTAAGCAAAATTTTTACTCGCCTGTCCAGGAAGCCCTCAACATTGCTAAAAAACGCACGGATGAATTTTACTGGAAAAGTATAAAATATTATGATAGAAATTATGTGGAGCCAAAATTTGAGATAGGAGATCTTGTTATCTATGAAGAATTCCATTATCCCAATACCAGAAAGCTCTCACAAGTTTTTAGTGGTCCCTATCAAATCCTTAAAAAAATATCTGATGTAAATGTTGAAATTAATAGACAGACTCCAAATAAAATTACTGAAATAGTCCATGTATCAAAATTACGCCCTTATTACCCCCCTGATAAATTAAAACTATCACATGAGCAGCAACAAACTAATGTTAAATCAATAGCTTAATATTAAACTTAGTAAATCAAAAAGTAACTAAATTTAATGAACTCAAATTATAATTGACTAATCAATTCTCTTCTATACAACAGTATGTTCTTGAAGATAGGAATTCCCAAGAATATTACTACCAATATTTTTGCTTGAGTTAACTTTTTATGCAGGCGTAAATTAGTTGATTTGAGTTAAGAATTTTTTATATTGGATCTAATTGCATTAGAACAATAAAGTAAATTGGAATAGCAAATTAAATTAGAATAATACATTAACCCTCTGACAGTGCAGCAAAAGCGCTAAATTGTAATGTTGTTTTCTCTGCATTTTATTTTAAATGGTAAAAAAAGGTGTTTATTCCAAAATTACCTAAAAAACTGAATTATATATATGAATGTAAACCTTGAATCTATCAATCATAACTCAATATATTAAAACTGTATTATATTTGTCGAATTATATAAATTTTAAAATTGCTTGTATTGCAGTGAAACCTGGAGCTTAATGAACGTATTAACACGGGCGTGTCAGTCAGAGGGTTAAATTAAAATAAATTGAATAAAAATTCACTGGATTAAATTAAATTATGATAATAGAATAAAACTCTCTACTAATAGTAATAGTTAAACTTATTATCCACCATTCACTTCAAGGTCTTATTTTCATTAAACAGCTTATGTTTCTCTTGTTTGACTAAAAACAGAATGAGCACATTATCTTACTGAAATGTTGATAATTTTCCACAGATATTTCTTAGTTTACTATTTATTTATTTTGTTTCCTTTTATTAAGTATATTTTCATTCCTCACTGATATTGAAAAAAGAATGAGGAATTAAATTATATACAGATGAATTACTGATTTAGTATTATTTTGAAGTTGTTTGTTATTGTTGATATTATTATGTTGTTATTATAATTGTTATTGTTATTTATTATGTGATAAGATTATAAAAGAGAATATTCTTGAGAATTGTGATAAAAGAGAACCACTGATAGTCAATTAGTTGATGGTAAAAAGTCTCATCTTGCTAGCAAAAACATCTAATACTCATATCTAAATGATTGAACTTTATTAAATGACTGGACTTTATTTGATAAGTGCACTAACAAGGCACAAAACTTATCAAGCATCACAAACAAGCACTTTTATTGTTTATTGAACTTAGTAGTGATGGAACTTTCTTATGTTTTTGAACTTTATGATTACCTGGAATTATCCTACTACAGAATCAATACACTGTATTGCCGTAAACTGTATTACTGGCTAATACTGGACATATCTGTGCCTTCAAACTTTATTGTAAATGAGAGGTCTATGACTCAGCCTGTTACTGATTAAGAGGACTATTAGACATTTATACTTTTCACTGCTTAGACAAAAATGCTTTGGTTACTTCATATTCATCCTTTTCACTATTTATGTTTGAAGAGTGAAAAAATATTATTTGTTACTAACTTATTTATATTGTAATTGTATGTATTTCTGTATTTAAACAATTCCCACAGGTTCGCGTTTACAAAAATAACTATTGAATTAACTTCAATAAAATCAGAGAATTTTTGGCATTAACTAGAATACCAGATAAATATTTTGTAATCCAAATTCTTGCTTGCCTTCATGAACTTGTAGATCATCGGATCTACCCGTCATTCGGATTTTTAGGGGGGGGGGGGGGGATAATGTTATATAAAAATTTTATTTCCTTCGTATCCTTCCATTTTATTCGCATTAATCTTTTAAAATTAATCTAACTTCTGTCATAGTCACTATTTCCCTAATTCTTAATAATATTTATTCCTATTTAATATCATTTTAAAAGTAAATATCCGTATATTAATAATTATTTTATTCCAAATCTTAATCTAAAATTTTAAGTTCATTCGTAGCATTTATTAGCTCCCCAATCTATAAAATTCCGAGATGCGTTCTCATTTTGAATGTTTTTTAAAAGCCATTTTCTTCTTCTTCTTATTATTATTATTATTGCTCTGATTTTTTCGCGCGCTTGGGATTTTAACTTCAAAATTTATCCGCGACTAGGTTCGGAATTTTTTACTGTCTTAGCTTCTCCTTCGAGCCTCATTCGTTGGGATGGAGCTGGCCTCTCACTCATTAGTTTGGGCGCTCGTGACGTAATTCTGTGTATGTCTCCGCGGAGAGAACAAAACCAGCTCGCATCCGTCGGAGCAGGAGATTTTTGACGTTTTTGGAAGTCTAAACAAATATGTATCTGGTGTTTTTAATTCCGTAGAATATTCATCTGGCCCAGTAACATCTTAATTTAATTTAAGTGAAACATCGTGAGCCCGAGGGCTATAAGTTTTAGACCTTTGGGAATTGTCTCTGCGTTGTTCGTCTTCTAAATAAAACTATTTGTCTGGAGATTGGCTGGATTTACTGGAGAAATTCTGTGATCTCATTTCATTGCCTTACTACTTCGCCATACTCGCTAAATTCGACTGCAACTTGCTATATCGTTGAAGGACTGCCATTTTCTCATCGAATATTATTCCTCATAAGATCTCAACTTCGTCAAAATACCACATATATATATATATATATATATATATATATATATATATATATCTGACCTATGTCATACGATAACGCTCGTATTTATAAATCGATTTTGATGAAACTAATTGTGTGTATTATGGTCACCAATCTCTCGACCGAGTTCGTTGGCCAGCTTGGTCCGCCATTTTGTTTCAAGATGGCGGCCATTTAAAAATTTAAAACTAAAATAAATATACAAAAAAATTAAAAATTAAAATTTAATTTTTAATTACGTGTTAGGCCTTGATACAAGGATTCCAGAGCATTTTTTGGTTTACCTCTATCTTAAAAAATGGCTGAGATAGAGCGGTTTGAAATTCTACTGTGGCTGACATTTTGAAACAAAACAGCACATTAACGCGATTACTCGCAAATTATTTTCTTTCATAGTTGTAATAATTTTCCAATCATACGCATAAAACTATATATTCATATCCGTTAGCGCCAAAATTGGTGACATTGGCGACAAAATTGGCAACAAAATTAGCAAAATTTGTGACATTTGGCGAAATATCGCCAAATTTGGTGACCAAAATAAATCTTTATAAATGAAGCCAATTTAGCTATTGCTCAATAATTTGGTGAATTTCTTATTCAAATTCAGTATTAACGAATCTTTTGTAAACGTTTCTTTGCATTTTAACTTGCTGTCTTCGTGTAACATTAGCTAAAATTTTAAAACGAAGATATAGGAAAGCTACCTTTTCTTCCCGGTACAGGCCGGAAGGACTTTTTTGTATTGAAAGCTACCTAACAATGTTGCAAAAGAAACTTAAGACTGAGAATGTTAGAATTAGCACAGATATTTATGTTTTATAACAGAATATAATTGAAGCAAACATCTTTAGATGAAGGAAACTGCATTTCTACATTTTCAAGTTTTACCTAATGATATGAACATTGACCAGAATTACAGCTTTGTAGCCAGTATACGCACCATTTTTTTTTTATTAATGCAAAAATACGATCGCGCATGGATCGGGCCAAGCCTCGTATTCTATTTTATTCGATTTCTTCCCGGTGGGAAATGATAGCCGCTTTCAAGCCTGAATGTGTTGCATAATGTTTTTATTCGGAATAAGTTTATCTAACTAGTAGACTCCACACATTTCCCATTCAAAAAAACAAATAAATAAATAAATAAACACTTTTTCTATGAAAATTAGGATTTTTTTAAAGACCTTTGCTATAAATTCATATTTATGATTATTATAATGCCGTCCATTATAATAATCTCTTTATAACACATATGATTAATATTCTGGATATGGTACGTAGAAAAAAAAAAAAAAATCTAATATTATTGCTGGATAAGGCAAAACTGTTTCCGTAAAGCAATGCAGATGTTATCGTGATTTTTCTGAATTGATTTTTGTTAACGTAAATGGTTCAATTTTGCATTAGAACAAAATAACAAAAGGAATAATTTAAATTCCGACAGTGAAATTTTGATGGATCTGATTCATATATAATGTTACAAAGGTAATTTTTGCCACCAAATCTTTGTAATCTGATTATAAAATTTTAAATAAGAACCCCTCTCTCATAAAAAAAGACATATTCGGAAACAATAATAAATAAATCAGATATTGTGGCATGAAATGTAGCTACATTTAAAAAATGTATTTCTTTAAGTCTGCTGTGTACAGTAATATACCGAATTTCGTTAGACTATCCCTCGAACACCTTCGAGGTAAAACGAAATATTGTAAGATTATGTAACCATTTTCAATAACCTCGAAATATAACATAGCACAAAAAATATAGAAGCAATTAAATTTTATGAAATCTGAAGGACCATGTACGTTACATACTAGTTATAGACTACTGTATTTAACTACTAACTGATCAGCCTGCCGTTTCCCGTGCCCATCAGAAAATAGCACGAACGGCGAAAAATAGTAAAATCGCTGCACGATATCCGAATAAACTTTCTTGAAAAGGAAAAAAAATACTATTTCGGACTAGGATATTGAAACTGGATTCCCTTTACCAATGTGGAAAACTCCTTGCGAATCGTTAAAAGACATAAAATATTGAAATTCGCAACAATGTATCCCGAATTCTGTCACGAATGTCAAGTAGTCGATAAAAAATTCGAAAAAATAAATAAAAATTGCATTGAAAATCGCGAATGACAAAATGAACTATATTACGCGCAAGGTTGAAAATTGAATTTCTTTTACGAGCATCGTAAAATCTTGCAGATTTCGAAGAAACACTAAAATCGCAAAAAAAATCAAAAGTCACGAAGGACAGAATTTACTATGTTAAGATAAAGTTTGGAATCGCCAGTGAAACATGAAAAAACAATAAAAGTCGCGATAAAAAGCAGTAAAAAATCAAAAATTGCACAGGAGGAAATTTACTACATTAGGATAAAATTTTGATATCGAATTCCTTTTCTGAAGGTCCAAAAATCGCGGCTGAACTTGAAAAAACACTAAAAATAGATGAGAAAAAAATATTCTACATTAGGGTAAAAGTTTAAAACAAAATTCATTTTAGACAAAAAGTTTGAAACATAATTCCTTTTTCAAATGTTAAAAAATTGCCATGGAACCCGAAAAATCGCATTAAAAATCTCTAAAAATTAAAAAATCGAGGAGGGAAAAATTTGCTATAGGTGGTTAACCGAAAGATTAATACCAAATGTTTAAAAATCACCACGGAATTCGAAAAATTGCTAAAAAAATCGCACTGGAAATCGCATGCAAAATTATTAAAAGTAAAAATTCACAGATATATACTATTTTAGGCTGAAAGTTTGAAACCAAATTCTTTTTCCGAATGTCAAAAAATCGATGCGGGGCTAAAAAAGAAGGCTAAAAATCGCATTTAAAAATGCTTTAAAAATTGCTAAATATTAAATTTTACTGTGTAAATTTGAAGAATAATTTACTGCAATGGGGTAAAACATTGAAATCGGAAATCTTTCATGAATGTCAAAAAATCAACACCGAACACAAAAAATCGCTAAAAATGTTGAAAAATCGCATTGAATATCGCATTAAAAATCTCGAAAATTTACAAGTCGTAGATGTCAAAATTAACTTTATTGGGCTGAATGTCTGAAACCGAATTCATTTTACCTAAGCTAAAAATCGCCGCAGAACATAAAAATAATCTAAAAATCGCATAAATAATTTCGAGAAGAATTCAAAAATCACCGTACGAATTCCAAATAAACCTTTCTGGAAATCCACAATTCCAGAAAAAAAAAACGTGAGTACAACTATATTTTTAATAGTTCATTATTACTCGACTGTTCTCGATTGAGAAAACCAGAATACTTTTTTAATAAAGATGCTTTATATTCTCATAAATTGTTAATGAGTGTATGTGTTTTAATACATGTGGTAACAAAATATTTGTCTTCACTCTCAGAATGACATACAGTTAAAAAGCCGATGTTTTCTGCAACAACTGGATATCTCAAAAATGCTTATAAATGGCTGGTCTGTTGAAAAATACAATGACTTCTTACTTATACTGCTTTAAGGTATTTATTTTAATGCCACTATTTTAAACATTAAAATTTGGCTTATAAATTATTCTATTAATTAAATCGAAAATTTCTTTTCTTAAATAGTGAAACTAAAAAAATCGCAGTACATCACTTATAGGTGAGACATCACTTTATGTTGCAATGAAGACAACACGACTCTGTGGCGCAGCTATAGTGCCTGCAGCTTTTAAGAGGAAGATTTCGGGCACAACCTGAGCCGATTCCATTGTAATAAAATTAATCAAATCATGAAGGCGTACGCATCTATGTATGGATATAATTCGATTTTACAAAATCAGTAACAAACTTTGAGATTTTTTGTCGATGAACTGAATACGTTTTATGAGTTCTTACAAAAACATTAAATTTCAACCCTAAATATAGCACAAATTAACAATCAAAATCTACCAAATTATATCAAAAAAATTTCCATGAAAACAGATAAAGATTATACGATACTACATATAAAAAACATTTAAGAAAACTTTGAGTATAATTGTTGATGACCTGATGACGTTTCAAATGTTCTTATAGAAAAGCTTTATATTTTAAATTTAAAAATACATGAATCGGCATTCACAATCTACCAAGTAACATCCAGGAAACTATCTCTATGTAATGAAAATTTTATTCGTCATTTCAATACATTTTAAAGTAATTTTTTTAAGTATAGGAATTGTTTCTTTAAGTAAATTGTGGAAAAAATTCACTTACATAGAAACAGATAGGTGTAGAGAATTTTTAAATGCGCATTATATTTAAAATCAGATTACGAATTCTTTCTAATAAAACAACTCAAAATATTTATTTGAAAAAATGAATTCTTAATGCGTTAAAATAATCCGTTCGGAAGTAGAAATGTAATAACACAATTGATTTAACTAAGTACACTGCTCAAAACAATTAAAGGATATTGCAGTTTTAGGTGGATTTTGTATCTGGGAAACTTTTTAGCTGATTGATACATGGTCGACAGCCATAGTAGGTTATATGAGAATATATTACACATGTTTGGCAGAAAAAATGCATTTTATTGCGCATTTTTGTACAAAAGGAAAAAAACACAATTTGTGCATATGAGAAAAAAAGAATAAGAAAAGGTGTTTTCTTCAAAGAAAATCATTTTCAGTAGGGGGTATGGTTTCCACGGGCGGCCAGCAACGTTGAACACCTTTGAGGCATGGACTCAATGAGGCTATTAATGACGAGTTGGGGTATTCTGCCCCACTCTTCCAGAAGAGCTCTTTCCAGTTCTTGGAGAGTTTGTGGGGGTTGTTGGCGGCCAGAAACTCGTCTTCCTAGAGCGTCCCAAACGTGCTCGATTGGATTCATGTCTGGAGAACACGCTGGCCATTCCATTCGAACGATTCCTTCCTCGAAAAGGAAATCCTCCACCAGGTTTGCACGATGTGGCCTGCAGTTATCGTCCATTAAAATGAAGTTATCTCCGATTGCTGCAGCGTAAGGGACTACAATAGGTCTGAGGATCTCATCCCTATATCGGCGACCAGTCAGAGCTCCATCTCGAATGATGTAGAGGTCAGTGCGCCCGTCAATGGAGATGCCACCATACACCAACACTCCTCCACCGCCAAATCTGACACTTTCGTGCACGATCGCAGGATTATTCCTACTGCCACGGTCCCTCCAGATGAAAATACGCCTATTATCCGGACGCACAGAAAAACGGGACTCGTCAGAAAACAGAATATTGCTCCATTCATTTCTCCTCCAGTTGACATGCTCGGTTGCCCACTCCCTGCGGTCGCGACGATGCCTTGATGTTAATCTAACACATACCATCGGTCGGCGAGCATACAGACCTACAGCATGGAGCCAGTTTCGGACAGTCTGAGTTGAAATTGAAGTGCCTGTAGCCGAGCGAAGGTGTTGTTGGAGAAGAGTAGCGTTCATGTTTCGGTGTCTCCGAGCTGTTAACGCTAAATACCGATCTTCATTGGGCGTTGTTGCCCGTCTACGATCTTGCCCTGGTCTTCGGCCTGCACATCCACTCTCCAAAAAACGGTTCCAGATCCTGGAAATGACACTTTGGGACACTACAATGGCTTGTGCTACTTCGGCTTGAGTTTGGCCCACTTCTAACCTACCAACAATTCTCCAAGCTTCTGAATCTGTCAAATGACTTCGCTGAGACATCGTACTCATCGAAACAAAGCAATCACTGAATGCCGATCATCCTTGTCTTCATTCTCTTTTATCCAGTTGAAAGTCAAGTTTCATTCGCTGCCCCAGAAGCGACGTTTTTGACGTCGAACTCAAAATTTGCATACTCCACAGTTTGAAAACCAGAAAAATTTGCATTTGTGATTCTCTTCTTCTATTTTCGGCAAAAAAAATTTCGTTTATACCTTTATTTTATATAAAACTTCAAATATCCTTTAATTGTTTTGAGCAGTGTATTATGGAATGCAATTAAACATCTTGCAAAAATTTATCATCTCGTATGGAGTAAAACTATATTTCGCTGTAAATTCATCTCCTGAGAACTTTCATCGCTTCAATGAAATAATAGTTATTAGTACAATAGCAAGTACAATAAATATAATGGCATTACTCCACGGTAACATATAAAATATGAATTACTTCATTATACACAAATATAATTATTTACCTTTCTGAAATAAAAGAGCTATTGAGAGGTCCTTAAAAGCTATCTACTATTCTCTTATCGGTAATAGAAGAATGTTTTCTTCGTAAATACATTACATTAAGGACTTCTAAAATGTTAGAAACTGCGAACACTTGAACCTAGTCAATTTATAAAAATAGAAATGTAGCATCCTCTTGGGAGATTAATCCGGGCGAACTAACATCATTAACATGGTCAAAGTTAATGCAATTTTACTGATAACAAAAAATGATTCTTTCAGACACAATTAAACAAAATAAATGTTATCCATGAGTACATTTATGGAACATTATTTAACAGAGATATGTTTGAAGTTTTTTTTTACCTCCAAGTAAATGTATTTCATTTCTTAACTTATTTATTAAGGAATGCAAGGAAAAAAAAATAGAAAACTGACGAAAACAAATTAAGATTAGACTTTTACATACATTGAACTTTTCTGAGATTGATTTTTGATAAGCTGATTGCTTTTTGTGTGTTCTTAGATACAGCCATGGAATTAAAAAATAATATAATATAAATTAATAATTAAAATTCTACTTAATATTATAAAGGAAATTTCATCTCTAATATAGAAAATTTCCTTAATTATGAAATTAAAAATATGAAAAAGTGCATAAAGCACTCTTCCATGAAATTAAAGAAATGCAATGAATTTTTAATTATATAGGGTCGTCCAAAAAATGCATAAACTGTTTAATGGGTCATAAATTTTATCATCTGCGGTAGGAGGAAAAGTTATACATTTTATATATATTCTTTTGCAATTTAAATCTTAATTATATGTGAATAAAAACTGAAGTTATTATCATTTAAACTGTGTTTACATTTTAATGTCACACCCTATATTTCAGCGAAATAAATCCTACAAATTCTTACTAATAAAACGACTTAGAATAAAGTTATTTTAAAACTTTTATTTAGAATTCTTCAAAGGCTTAAGATCCATTAGTTTAACATAATATTGCTACGTTTTATTAAACATTTTGAAACTTTTTATTCTCTCTGAACAGGTTAAACTAAATTACATCATGCATTTATCTTGCAAGAAGGATTCTTATGTATTCAATGGAGCAATAAATTTTCAAAGTACTAAAAATTTAACTTACATCCTGATATACACATATAAATTGTTTATGTGTATAAAGTAAGAGAGCAAAAAGGTTCCTTAAAAGCTATGAACTAAAGTGGATCATTAAATTGTTAGCGTCACAATGTGAAAAAATTATTTTCAGTTTCAAATAGAATTAAAAGATATTTTTAATTATTTTTTATATCAAATTCATTTTATGTACTACATTTATAAATACATAAGATAATAGTGAATAACGTCCCTAAAGTTTTCAATAATTTTAAAATTTGTTTTAATTTCTACAATTTTTATAGAGAGAGGGTTTTCAACACACAAAAGCAAAAATGCACTTTTTCTAGATAAAAATATCTATATTTGTCCCACTAAAAGGTTAAAGTTTTCATACATATGATAAAAAGAGTTATTTATTTAATTTAATTTTTATTTAATTTTATTTTTATGATAAAAAGAGTTATCGCTTTCGCTTTCATCGCGCATACATCACTTCTAAATACTACAAATTTTAATGTTTTACTACATTTTACTACATTTTACAATATCTTTTCTTACATCATCATTTAGAAAAATTTTAGCTTTTGAATGAAATTTATTTGAAAACTGTCTCTTAATTTAACGACTTTTTAAATAATTTTCAAGAATGAATTATATTTCAGATCTATCTCAGCAATGGGCTTCAGATTGCTTCAATAATGTGAAATAGCCCATGGGAAATTTGCCACAATTGGAAATTAATTTCCCTAACCTACATAAAAAGTAAAAAATAAAATAAATTAAAAAAAAACCCCTGATAAATCTAAAGATAAGATTATCCATAAGAAAAAGCATTTTGGCGCTAAAATGAAATCTGTCAACAAAAAGACCGATTTTCGATGTTGAACATAAAATTGATATCATATTGAATTCGTTGATGGTATGTGTGGCATCAGAATATGCTAAGGATTGTATTTTATTATTTTTTAAAGATCCATTTGGTATTTCACTCTATAACAGGGAAAGATCCCAGATTGTGGGAAAGGGATAATCATCCTAAAAAAGGCACTATACCAAGGTATCCGGGTTCGATCCGTGGTCTGGACATTTTTTCACTCTGTTGGTTGTACGCTATGTAGTAAAGTGATAATTCACATCATTTGTATTAGTTAATTTCAAGCGTAATTTCAGGTCTGTTGAAAATTTTATTAGCTTTATAAATATTCACCGATACTGGATTTAATTTGACCCATGCATGCCACTGAAGTTGTGGTCACGATTGACGTTCCATCTTCTGCTGCAAAATTTGTTGCCTTTCCATATAAGAGTGAGAGAATGCTAGACTGGATGTCGTTCGGGTGGCTTAATTGGTAAAACACTTGATGCGTTATTCCAAGGTATCCGTTTTCGATCTCCGGTCTGGTCATTTTTAGGTGCGTTCGTAATTATATAAATACGTAGCACCTATTGTCGTCGCTTGGTCCGTCTGTCTGTCTGTCCGTCCGTCCGTCCGTCTGTCTGTCCGTCTGTCTGTATGTCCGTCCGTCCGTCTGTCCGTCTGTCTGTCTGTCCGTCCGTCCGTCCGTCTGTCTGTCTGTCCGTCCGTCCGCATATAACAACGCAAAAACTACCCAACCGAATGGGTTGAAATTTAAAATATATTATCTTTGCAGAATCTTGTTGAGACATTTCAAATTTTTTAAAAATCGAATCAAAACTTTAGGAGATATTACTAAAAATATTTATTAAGAAATTTGAATTTTTTTTTTTTTAAATCGGTGCTTTCTTGTTAGAGGAGCTTCCGAGGTTTAATCGTCAAGCGACCGAGATACTTATTTTATGACAGAAATTAATCTGCAGACGATATAATTCATTTCACAGAATTAAAAATCGTCAAAATCTGAATATTTATATAACTAGCTATAGTACGAACGCACCTCATTTGTCACGTTTGACGTACAATGGCGGTAACGTCGAACTGATTTTCATTACACAGTTGTTTACGGATTATTTGTTTCGAGTTTCCATCGAAAATAGTGCTGTATGTCACTGGGGTACAATCTGTTTAAATAAAATTTTTGAAAATATTGTTGCAGATCTCTTAAATATCTCTTAAATATATCTCTTAAATAATAGAAAAATTTGTTTTACTGATATTGTTATAGTTTTTTTTCCGTCACGTTTTTATGGGTTCCATCCAGTTTATTTTAAATTAATTATGAAATTAAATTAATGAAATTTAAATTAATTACTGAAATGAAAAATTCTCAATTGTTGGAATTTGCTCTAAGATTTTTATTACTGCTGTTTTATCCCTATTATAATCTTTGTTTTTCAACGTAAATAAATGTTAGAATCTGCGACTCCTTGAATATAATCAGTTTGTAAAAGTAGACGTATAGTACACTTGTGAAATATTTTAACCTCATAAACTGACATCGCTAATATGGCAAAGTTAAGGCAGTTGCACTTAGAACGAAAATATATTCGTTCTAAGTGTTTAATGTACGTTTATGAAACAAACAAACAAACATATAATTAATAATTAAACATAATTATTATTGTTACAAAATAAATATATAACAAAATAATTATACAACTGTTGAAATTACAATATTATTGGAATAGAACAAAGAATATGTATTTAATTCACAATGGCGAAATCAGGATGATTTTTAAATTTAGACGCATAAAATTCTTTTATCAAAATTTAAAAAATTGACATGATACTGAAATTTGGAATCTATACACCGTGTCTTACTTATTTCTTTCTTAATGTTTGATTTAAATATATGTTCACAACTCTCTATTGCGGCATGTTGGGTAATTGGGATGTACAGTATTAATTGATATGTAATAATTTTCAGATGAGTGAAAAGTCTTTGATTGATAATATTAAAATTTTAAAGTATATTTTCCACGTCATTAATTGTGGCTTCGTTTTATATTCAATGATTTTCAGATGAGTGAAGAGTCTTTGATTGGTAATATTAAAATTTTAAACTATATATTCCAAATTGTTAATTGTTTTCATTTATTTATTTATTTTTTACAATTTTGTTACTTACAGAACATTTTATTTCGTGATAATTTTGAAGATTGTTGTTGAAAAATCAAATGAAGCTAATTACTAGAACTGCCAACAGATCTCCATTTCTACTTTATTAGCAAAGAATGTAGAATTTACTTCGTAAATATTTTCAAATTCCTAACCGTAATTTAATTTACAATCTTCAAACTCTAACAACTAAATCTCTCCAAGTAGTATAAAATGTTCGGACAATGTTGGCAAATTGTTGTCCAACGTTGGTCCCCAATAAGACGTATACGTTTTATCGTACACTGTAAAAAATGACCAATGTTTCTTATTTTATGAAAATATGCTATAAACCACGAATGAAAATATAATATAATCTTCTGAGTTATCTTAAATTTCAAATAGTATGTTACATTGTCGTTTGAATCCCCAGAAACGAATACATTTTCAAAATTTAAAAAAGAATTTATAAAAACAAAGTATTTTTAGCTGCCCGAATTTTTCAGAAACGTTTCCGAAGGGTTTTTATAGTGTATTAATGAGTGTCCTCAGGCTAGAATGCCTGTTTTTCGAATGTTATCCATTCTCAAGTACACGTTTTCAGCCGCATAAGTTAATTTATACATGAAAGAGTAAAGAAATAATCTTAATTTTAATGTTAATGTTAACGCTGTTAATTTTGCATGTTTGTCTGTTAAACATATTTTTTGAGCATGAAAATGTTTACTTCAGAATTGATAGCATTCGAAAAACAGGTATTCCAGGCTGAGGACACTAATTAATACACCATAAAATCCCTTCGGAAACGTTTCTGAAAAATTCGGGCAGCTAAAAATAATTTGTTTTTATAAAATATTCTTTAAATTTTGAAGATGTATTCGTTTCTGGGGATTCAAAAGACAATGTAACATGCTCTTTGAAATTTCGGATAACTCAGAAGATTATATTATATTTTCGTTCGTGGTTATAGCATATTTTCATAAAATAAGAAACATTGGTCATTTTTTACAGTGTACCGTGGGAAAATGGTTCGTTGATTAACAAAGGCCCGACAGTGGCCCAACTGACATCTGCCAAAAATCTTCCTCAGGTACGCTCCAAGTTAGAAAATAATCGGTTTTCCTATTGCTGACATATCAACCCAGACATTTCATACCGGTTTTTACAAACTACTAAATGTGGGGCAACAGTCTGTTGTACAACTGTAAAAAATGACCAATGTTTCTTATTTTATGAAAATATACTATAACTACGAACGAAAATATAATATAATCTTCTGAGTTATCCGAAATTCCGAATAGCGTGTTCCATTGTCTTTTAAATCCCCAGAAACCCGTACATTTCCAAAATTTAAAGAATTATTTATAAAAAAAAAGTATTTTGAGCTGCCCGTATATTTCAGAAACGTTTCCGAAGGTTTTTATAGTGTATTAATTAGTGTCTTCAGCCTGGAATACCTGTTTTTGAATGCTATCAATTCTCAAGTAAACATTTTCATGCTCAAAAAATATGTTTAACAGACAAGCATGCAAAATTAACAGCGTTAACAATAACATTAAAATTAAGATTATTTCTTTACTCTTCCATGTATAAATTAACTTATGCGGCTGAAAACGTTTACTTGAGAACGGATTACATTCGAAAATTAGGTGTTCCAGGCTGAGGACACTAATTAATACATACACTATAAAAACCCTTCGGAAACGTTTTTGAAAAATACGGGCAGCAAAAGATACTTTGTTTTTATAAATAATTCTTTAAATTTTAGATATGTATTTGTTTCTGGGAGTTCAAAAGAGAATGAAACACGCTATTCGGAATTTTGGATAACTCAGAAGATTATATTTTATTTTCGTTTGTGGTTATAGTATATTTTCATAAAATAAGAAACATTGGTCATTTTTTGCAGTGTAGAATACTATTAATAATACTTCGGCATTTTACTTGGTTTTGTATATTCCACCCGAATTGTCGATAATTCAAATTCTTCTATTTTATTTCCATATAGTGATAAAAAACAAAAAAAACATTGTATGAATAGAAAATATTTCACTTCTGTATATTTATAGTAGTAACATCATCTTTTTTATTATGGTATTTTCATGTTATAATGCATGTTATATTTCTATTTTCTATTTTAATTTGTATATTCAATATAAATTTGTCATATTTATTTAGTGAAGATAGTAAGAATATTTAATATATACATTTTTTCTTTATACTCTGTAGTATCTGTTAGCTGCTAATTTACTTTCAAGTAAACAATGAATAAATCGATGTTGTGTAAATGTAAATCATTTATTTTCATCTTACTACATGAGATTGTATCTGTTTCCATTAGTCAACTGTAATGCTGAATTTCGAAATTTAACCTTTATCTTAGTAACTTAATGATTTTAATTAAATGTCGTGTTATCTTGTATCTAACGCTGTTTAAATCAACATTTCAGTTTATATGCTTGGAAAAGTTTTGTTAAAACATGAGTAGATAACACAATATGTTTATCTTGTAATAGAGAGATTCGAGAGACATTATTCGAGACTAGTGAAAAATCTGGTATTGCATGAACCGTGAAATTAATATTTGTACAGGACAATATTTTGTAATTAATTTCATATCACAGTATGTTAATGCTTCAACGACATACATATAATAATCGCAAATCTAAAAATTGCAGATTCTTGCCATTTTACTTTAAATAAATTTATATAAAATCTTATGTACATTATATGTAAATATTTTCGAGAATTGAAATAAATACAATATTGTATGAGCTGTAGAGATAATTCAATAAATAAGGTAATAATTTGCAGTAATTTCACATCACAATGTCATAAAGAGTCAACGATTTAGACATTGTTTTCCGTTAAGATAAAAATTGCATTTTGTGTATATTTTTCTATAAATAAGTGAATCTTGTTCAGTAAGTAATATAAATATATTGTTAGAATTTTGGTCCCACATTTCACCAAATCATGGTGCAAAGAAACGCGCCACCATAAGGTGGTATAACCTTGTTCTAACTTTTGGTGGCTTGGATCAGCCAAAAACTTTAGTAAATTAAACCATGCACAAGTGAAATGTTGAACTATGACTCGTAAACTTTTAAGCCTAGTTTTGCTAAGCTGTTGGACAAACAACTAGAAACCTACTGAAGAACATGTTGGATGCAATTATCCTTTGAAAACAAGGACTGGGACGTGTGTAAAAAATTAAACCATGGACACACTGCGGATATCCACCAAGATTGAACCTAACCCCCTTTGAATTGCAGCAAGATTTCTGATTGTTAGAAAAACGGATGGATATCATCATGTTCTAAAACATCATAATTAGAAAGACTGAAACTATTTTCTTTAATTGTTGTTATATATTGCAATAATATGATGAAAATTTGAACCATTGTTGAGATTTTACCATAATCAGGAATTTTCAAAAATCAAATGAACTATATATTGGCACTTTGATGTTTTTTGAAAGTTCAAATGGTTGACCGTTGAATGAAATATTCTTACAGTGTATCTTTAAATTACTTTTTTACATTAATCCTGAATATATAACCATTTGAAAATATATAACCATGCATTTAAACATTGAATTACATCTTCCGAGTTACCTTGTATTCTGAAAATAGTTATTTATCTTTATAAACCTCATAAACCACTATATTTTTGAGATCTAAAGAAACGTTTATAAAAAGAAAGTTTCTTTTGCTGCCGCTAATTTTTGGAAAATTTTACGAATAGTTTTTTTAGTGCATTAATCAGTTTTCTCAAACCAGAATATCGGTTTTTAGCTATTTAATCGCTATTAATTTTCAATTAAATACTTTCAACTGCGTAACTGAATTTATACATGATAAATAACAAAATATTTTTTTTTTATTTTAATGTTTCATGTTTGTCTGGAATCCATGTTTGTTGAACATGACAATATTTAATTGAGAATTGATAATATTCGAAAAAATGCTGAGAAATGTAATAAATGCACGAAAACACCTCTCTGAAAATCGGTGGAAGCAAAAGGAACATTTTACTTTTTAAGGAAACGTTTAAAAAAGAAAGTTTCTTTTGCTGCCGCTAATTTTCGGAAAATTTTACGAATAGTTTTTTTAGTGCATTAATCAGTTTTCTAGCTACTTAATCGCTATTAATTTTCAATTAAATACTTTCAACTGCGTAACTGAATTTATACATGATAACTAACAAAATATTTTTATTTTATTTTAATGTTATTATTAATGCTTTTAATGTTTCATGTTTGTCTGGAATACATGTTTGTTGAACATGACAATATTTAATTGAGAATTGATAATATTCGAAAAAGTGCTGAGAAATGTAATAAATGCACGAAAACACCACTCTGAAAATCGGTGGAAGAAAAAGGAACATTACTTTTTAAAATACACTGCTCAAAACAATTAAAGGATATTTGAAGTTTTATATAAAATAAAGATATAAACGAAATTTTTTTTGCCGAAAATAGAAGAAGAGAATCACAAATGCAAATTTTTCTGGTTTTCAAACTGTGGAGTATGCAAATTTTGAGTTCAACGTCAAAAACGTCGCTTCAGCGGCAGCGAATGAAATTTGACTTTCAACTGGATAAAAGAGAATGAAGACAAGGATGATCGGCATTCAGTGATTGCTTTGTTTCGATGAGTACGATGTCTCAGCGAAGTCATTTGACAGATTCAGAAGCTTGGAGAATTGTTGGTAGGTTAGAAGGGGGCCAAACTCAAGCCGAAGTAGCGCAAGCCATTGGAGTGTCACAAAGTGTCATTTCCAGGATCTGGAACCGTTTTTTGGAGAGTGGATGTGCAGGCCGAAGACCAGGGCAAGGTCGTAGACGGGCAACAACGCCCAATGAAGATCGGTATTTAGCGTTAACAGCTCGGAGACACCGAAACATGAACGCTACTCTTCTCCAACAACACCTTCGCTCGGCTACAGGCACCACGATTTCAACTCAGACTGTCCGAAACCGGCTCCATGCTGTAGGTCTGTATGCTCGCTGACCGATGGTATGTGTTAGATTAACATCAAGGCACCGTACGTAAAAGAGAAAAAAATAGATATTGTTATTATTTCACACCTGATAAAAATATTAGCACATTTTGAATTTAAGTGCTACATGTGAAATATATGAAAACTAGTGGAATAAAATATACTAAAATGAAACTGATGTTTAAGAATATTTTATGCTGTTACAAATTTTATCTTAAAATCCTTCTCTCTTTCTCTCTCTCTCTCTCTCTCTCTCTCTCTCTCTATATATATATATATATATATATATATATATTTGTTCTTCTACGTCCAGTTCAAGTAATATGTAAATATGTCTCAATATGTCTGTTATGTCTCAATATAGCATAGAAACGATTTCCTTATATATGACCGTGTTGCCCAAAGACACATTAAATCCAATCAACGATATAAATGAGTAGAACATTGTTTTTTAAGCTTACATAGAATCACTGAAAATATTTCTTTCAGTTCGTAACTTGATAGATTAGTAACCTCTTTTGGTTAAATAGGCCCGGTAAAGTGTATAGGATACTATAATTATTTTCTGGATTAAAAACATTCATTTTATGTAGCTCGTCTTATTTTGTTTTTTGTAGAAAATGTATTTTCGGTAAATAAATGGAAAGATTTCACTTTTTTTTGTGTTAACTTAATAGTATGTAAGGGATGTATTGTTTCATCACAGTATCAAAATCACAAGTAATTTTTTAACTATTGATTTAGCGTAAAACTTTTAGATTAATATAATGTATATTACCCAACTAGAGTTCTATACATAATTTTCTAATTAACAGCTTAATTTTGAAAATGTAATGAGCAGATTGTGAAGCATATACTTTAGAATTATAGTTACTGAATTAAAAGAAAGAAAAATATACTTAAAATATGTGTAGTATTCTAATTTGATTTCTGTGTACAAAAAAATTATAATTAATTTTCAACTAGAAAGCAGCTTAAAAATGTTGACATGTACAGTATCGAAAAAGTTAGTTTCTTAAGTATATTTAGTTATGCATTATATATACACAAAAAGAAATGCATAACTTTAATATTTTATCTTAAAAGGAAATATACTAACTTTATTTCTTTCTTGCTTTAAGGATATCTGAACTACATTCCCGGTTCTTCTCAAGTAAAGAATGTCTGCAGTAGATGAGAGAAAGGATTGACAAACTTGAGTAGTCTTTTATAGTGTGATGGTCCATATGTAATGATTCTTGCAATGATTGATGCGAAAAGGTCTGTTTCAAAGAGACCGAATATCCTTCAATATTATGTTTAAAAAAGTAAATATACAAAAAGTCACATATAATATTAAAACATCAAATACATACGAAATCTTATTTGTTAAACATCAGCAAACCTTTTCATGGGATTTGCATGTTTCTAAAATGAGATTTGAATTACATTCCAGGTTCGACTAACTCGCATAAATAATGTATGGATTAGACGAGAGAAAGGATTGACTAATTTGAGTAGTCTCTATAGTGTAATGATCCATATGGAATGTTTCTTGTCATGATTCATACGAAAACGGTCTGTTTCTCTGGAACTGATTATCCAAAAGTCACATGAAGCCCGAGATTCCCTCTAAAATGTAAGGGGACCTCAAGCTGACTCTAAAATAAGGCATCTAAATTCCATTGTTCTTTTTTTACATTGCATTATAATTTTTTTTGAAGGGGCAATGTTTCCTATTGTAAGAGAAAACCTGCACTGACGCAGGAAACACATCAAACTGGAAAATCTGAACGTGATCAATAGACTGTGAACCAACCGCATGCCGCTCCGATGTGTTGTTTAAAAAGCACACAGATAACGGAACATACAAAAAATTTGATTATACAAATATTCAGTTTCTATGGACTATAGTGTATTCAGGCAACATCAAAGAAAAGCGCTTTAATGAAATATATCTAAACTCAACTAAGCCACTCCCTGGAATAATGTAGCATTGATGAGATTGCATGTATGTAGAATTTAGAAAACATTTCCAAGAATAAATGGAGACTCCAAAATGGTACTGTTTTTCCATTACCTTCAGATATTAATCGGGTACTGCTGTTTCCAATAGTCAGAGAATATTGCATAGGAATTCGTAATATATTTATGGTCTCTAACTTTAGGTAGTTAAAAAAAATTATTTGATTACAATAAAAATAATCCTATATAATGAAAGTGAAATTAAAAAAGAAAATCACGATCCTCTTTCGTTTATGTTTATAAAATATTACATGAAACACCAATGAATTTAAATTATATTTGCGATATTTTACTAAATAATGTTTGATATCATGAAATCATATTTTTATCTTAATATATATTTCTCACTAATAATCCAAAATATATTTATACATTTATTACATATGTTTGGAATAGTTTAGGTTGCGGTAATTTGGCTATAATAATCATAAGATTGTAAATTTAAAATCTTAGACATACTACAAATGACAGGATTTCTTATTTTCATCCGTTTCACTGAAGCAACAGTACGTTCTCTTAAAAGATGAACAATGTACGTTTATTGCCTTTTATATCATCTCAAAGCAAATACATATTTAACTACTCTGAGGTTTTTTCGTGGGTTCAAGAATTTCTGTATAATGTGTTTTAAAACTAAGTAGATTTAGTTATGTTGACATTTTAGAGGTTTATTGATGAAAATATATTACGCTAATTATCAATAAAATTCTTTGCTGCAGCAAACACTTGTAACCCCTTCTTAAAATCTTCTATAGCCTTATTGAGATCATTCCTATCATATATTTGGTGTTTTCCTTTCATATGTAGAAATCATGTCTGAAAAAGAACAATTATATTAGTTTATGGGTTAAGTTCTGTGATTAACATGGATAACTAATACAAGGCGTGTTCAAATGAAAGTGATTAGAAGCGTCGCATGCGAACAGTTTTCAATGCATTTTCATGAAACAAACGCGATAGTGAAGATGTATATACCATGCGTGCGCATGCGCAAGCAGATTTTTGATAACTTCATTCGTAAGGACGTGGCATTCAGTTAAAAATGGTTGGTGTGGATGCAACTGCGATCAAAACGGATCAGCGAGCTGTAATTAAGTTTTTAAAACTGGGAGAGTGTAAGCCGGTGGATATTGATCGCAGAATCATCGCTGTTTCGCTAATGTGTGTGCCAAGGCACTGTCCAGAAGAAAGTGGGAAGTCCTGGAACATCCACCTTACAGTCCAGATCTGTCGTCTTGCTACTATCACATCTTTGGACCGCTGAAAAAAAGCCTAAATGATCAACGATTTCACTCCGACGAGGACAGAAAGGCTGCAGTTCTGCTGAACGGGTACCATGATCAACCGACACCGTTCTTCGCGAACGGAATTCGTAACCTTCCTAAGCAATGGGACGCCTGCCTAAACGCCATGGGTGATTTTTTAAAATAAACTTTGTATGCATTTCACTCATTAAATATTATTGTTTCTATCTATGTATCTGTCTCATTTCTGTCCCTACGCATCTCATGGATACACACCTCGAATCATTTTCATTTGAACACTCCTCATATATCCACGAATTCAATTTACAATTATATACTAAGCTTTCATTGCCTGTCAAAAGGTTAAATATATATAACCCACAAGCATTTCGATTGAATTTCTACATGTTCCTTGACCCCTTTTATCTCTGTTGAACGTTTATTTCTGTTGTTCCAGTAACTCAACAAAAATTATAAAATGGCATTAATTAAAGCTAGATTTTAAATGAAAGTTTCATTCAGCTAAGAAAAAGACGGATGTGAAAGGAATCTCATATTCGTAATATTTTCTCTAAAACAAAAGAACTTTTTAAAAGGTTTCTGACTAAAATTCTTTAATTGCATTCTGTCTTTTGAACAATTAAACTTTGAGAATTTCCCTACACAGGAACTTCTATAAGTATTTTAGAATAATGACGAAACAATGTCATAGGCTTTGTGACTTTCTGGAAATTATCTTAACAAGCCTGTTAAAAAAGTATGCGTTATATCTCTTAACATTACATATTTAAAAATGTTATAATAATTTTAAAGAATTTCACGAATAATTTCAAAACCTAAACTATTCTGCATTAGTTATATGTGACCTAAAAAAAATCAACTCGCTTTCAATTGTTTGGTTGATTTCAAATGTCGTTTTAATAATTCTAGTATGTTCTAAAAATAATAAAAATAAAAACTCATTAATGGAAATTTGCGTGTCTGTCTTAAAAGATGTTATGGGTATTATCTTTTAAAAAGTAATGAGAGAAATGCCTGCATAAACCTTTACTTAGAAATACTTAAGCTAGGTAAATTTAAGGTAATTTTAAAGGTAGATTTCCTTTTTGGCACACAAAAAACAAAATTTTACGCAAGGTATCGTTAAGCCATTGCTTTGTTTAGCAATCTGCAATGACTCCTGCTATAAGTTTATTTCATATGTTTATATCAAAGAACTGTTGGTTTTCTGTTAGTCTAATACTTCTGATAAAAAAGATGTAAATATGGAAGAAAAATACAACAACAACAAAATATTTTGTCACTCTGTTTTTTTAAGACTAAACTGTTCAGAGGATAGAGTATATAAGTAACCAAAACTCTTATTAACAATGTCTTTATAGTAACATACATAACAAAAATTCCCGGTGGGGAAAAAAATCTCGATTTTTATGTAACATATTTAAAAAAATCAAAATACTTCACTCAATTGTTTGAGTACCACTTATAATCCGTTCACAATAAATCTTATTTTCTTAATGTATTTGAACATTTTCGCTAGTTTTAATCTATGTTTTTTTTTTAAATTATTTTAACAAACCCATAATTTGTTGTGTGTAATGCTACCCTTTAAATGTTACCCTTTAAATACTCAATTTTTTCGTATATCTCTTAATACGTCATAAATGCTTTGTTATATATATATTTTTTTTCATTTTATCAAATTTAATGTGGCTATGTAATAAAAATTTGGTAAAAGCAAAAATTAAAAAAAAAAATTAACTATGATTTGCATATTTTTGTAAAATTTGTTTTAAACTATCGAGTAATATACTCGTTTCTTGTAAAAAAGTAAATTTGACACGCGCATTTCTATAAACACTGATGCGTACTTTCCAACATTCCGTTTTAAAAATAAATAAATAAAAATAAAAACATACTTTGGACTATAAAATTTATTTAATTAAATGCATCATACGTATACAGGGTGTCCGAAAAATATGGAAACGGTCAAATAACTCGAGAAATATACATTGGATTGAAAAACGGCAAAATGCATGTTCAATATTTTTGAAAAATCTATTTAGGGATATTAAAGTTGCCCCCCCCAAACTTTGACCTCCCAGGGGGAAAGGGGGGCAACTTTGAAATTTAAATGATGACCCCCATTTTTTATTACAGATTCGGATTCTACGGGAAAAAATACGTAACTTTTGTATTGAACATTTTCTTCGAAACATTGTAGATGGCGCTGTAATCGAGTGCAATGCTGTGAGAATCGTTAACATTGCAATGTCTGTAAACGCTCCAATAACTCGGGAAATATACATCAGATTAAAAAATGGAAAAAATACATGTTTAATATTTTAGAAAAATGGCAATTTTGATATCCCTAAATAGATTTTTCAAAACTATTGAACATGCATTTTTCCTTTTTTCAATACGATGTATATTTCTCGAGCGTTTCCAGACATTTCAATGGTAACGATTCTCACAGTATTGCACTAGATTACAGCACCATCTACAATGTTTCAAAGAAAATATTCAATACAAAAGTTACGTATTTTTTCCCGTAGAATCCGAATCTGCAGTAAAAAATGGAGGTCATCATTTAAGACTTCAAAGTTGCCCCCTTGCCCCTCGCGGGGGGGGGGGCAACTTTCATATCCCTAAATAGATTTTTCAAAAATATTGAACATGCATTTTGCCGTTTTGCAATCCGATGTACATTTCTCGAGTGACCGTTGCCAGACTTTTCGGACACCCTGTATACAATAGTCCTTTGAAATCTTAATTTTATTCATTAAATAATTTTTTTGTGATCTTTAAAAACAAAAGAATATTGAGAATTATAGAAATGTGCCTTCTATTATCAAAATTTTGGAGTTATAATATGATATTTTTATAAGATTGATTTGATTTATTATATACTACATTTTCGAAATACACTGAATAAAGAATATTTGATTAATTGCATTGCAGGAATAAAACGAATTTTTTATGAGACTAGTAAGCTGCTTTGAAAATGAAAATAAGACTGATATAATCAAGTATTAGTAAATAAAACACAGTACAAGATGACGCCAACAATAATCTAAATTTATAAAATTTCACAAAAATAATAGCTATTCACTAGTATTTTAAAGCTCGTTTCTTTAATTATCGATATTCATTTCTTTGTTGGAAGGACTGTTTTTAATATAGAGATTATTCAGTATCAACAATTCCTTTGCAAATATTTATAAAATAAATATTGAATTAATAATGTAAATATTCCACCTTCATTACCAGCCATCTTAAAATCTGTAACTTCATAATAAAAATGGTTTATTTAAATGCTCATCCATTAAAGCAACGTGTTATTTAATATAATTCATTTAAAAACTAAAATACTTATGTAAGCGTATTGTAACACAAAGTTTAAGCATACCTTTACGCATTTTGTATACAAACAAGAACAAAAACATACATTCATGCAGTTATTTGTGAATAAATCCATCATGGTTTACATGATATCCTTGAAATTCTCCATGTCAAATATATATTTTTTCTTATTACTTAACATACTACATTTAATAACTAAAATGCTTATGTAAGCGTAAGTTATAAGTTTAAGAAAGGTAAGTTTTAAGCATGCCTTTACGCATTTTGTATATACATAATAATAAACAGTTACATTCATGTAGTTATTTGTGAATAACTCAATATGTTTTGTATGATACCCTTCAAAACCTGCAAGTCAAATATGCGTTATTTACTTTTTCCTATTACTTAACATAATACATTTAATAGCTAAAATACTTATGTAAGCATATTGTAACAGAATGTTTTAAGCACAACTTTACGCTTTTTGTATATACATAAGAACAAAAACTTACATCCATGTACTTATTTTTGAATAATTCAATAAAGGTTTACATGATGGAAATGCTTCAAATTCTGCATGTCAAATATTCATTTTTTATTTTATTCCTATTACTTAACATAAATAACCGAAATTAAAATGCCATTTATTTTTAAAGAATAAGTGTCTTCTTACATAAATATTGATATAACTTGAAATTATCAGGAAAAAAACTTTTTGTGTAATTACTATTCAAAATTATTTGAAATCTTTTCCCCACTTATTATTGTGATTTTGTTCTCTAGGATGAAAAAACTTCCTTTTCTGAAAATATTTGCAGAAATTTTAGGATATTTCTGACATGAATAAATTTTAAGGTTCTAAAATTAAAATAATATACAAAATGTAATTTGAATTTTTCTCTATTACTTAAAATATGTATATCAATCTGGACTGGCATTCATTCAAGTGTTGATAAACTAAGCAATTAATATGCACATAGATCTCGTGCACATGATATTTGCATATTATTAAAATATTTTCACTACTTTATTTTATAAGGTTATTATTACAAGAAAAATAATTTTCTTCAATGACAATATTTTCAGAATTTTAAAAATTAATTCAAAAATAATGACTTTACTGTAACATTTTAAAAGTTATAATAACGTGCAAATATCATTTAAAAATTTCTCTATTACATAACTTAAATAATTGAAGCGGGCTGACATTCTATTAAAACAATTTTTCCCTCAAGTTTTATAAACTTGGCTATTAATATGCAAGCACGTCTCGTGAAAGAACCATTCATATTAATTTTAATTATTTTCACGTCTTTGCACTGAAAGATTACTCTTTTGACAAAAAAAAAATACTTCTTCAATGAAAATATTTTCAGAAATTTATTTTGAAATCATTTATTCGAATATTTTAAAGAAAATCTGAAAAGTTCTAAAACCGTACAAATATCACATACATTTTTGCTTGCTCAGTTACTTAATTTAAATACTTGAGTAAAACAGTTATTCTTTTAAAACAAATAATAAGTTTTTGCAAAAGTGTTGATAAATTAGGCAATTAACATGCACGCAAGTCTTGTAAAAATACCATTCACTTTCATTTAAAAATTTTAACTACCTTATATTACAATATTATTCTTTAAAACATATTTCTTCTTTCAAACCGAGTTTAGACATTTAAACATATATTTGTAATTATATTATGTAATTGAAAAGTTACTAATGACGCTTCATTCACTTGCAAAATCCCTATGGATCATAGTCTAATTACAAACAAATTCTTCAATTAAATTTATTTTAAAACAAATAATATATTTTCGCAAAAGTGTTGATAAATTAAGTAATGAACACGCACGCAGTTCTTGTAAAAATACCATTCACTTTCATTTAAAATTGTTAACTACTTTATATTAAAATATTATTCTTTAAAACATATTTCTTCTTTCAAACCGTTTTTTGATTCTTAAACATATTTTAGTAAATATATTATGCAATTGAAAATTACTAATGACGCATCATTCACTTACAAAATTCTTATGGATCAGAGTCTAATGACAAACAAATTCTTCAGTTAAATTTCTTTTTAAACAAATAATAAGTTTTCTGAAAAGGGTTGATAAATTAGGCAATTAACATGCATGCACGTCTTGTAAAAATACCATTAACTTACATTTAAAATTGTTAACTATTTTATATTAAAATATTATTATTTAACACATATTTCTTCTTTCAAACCGTTTATCGACATTTAAACATATTTTAGTAAATATATTATGCAACTGAAACATTACTAGTGACGCTAGTAAAATTTATATGGATCATAGTCTAATGGCAAACAAATTGTTTAATTAAATTCAATATATTTACAAAAATGCTATATAATAAATATTAAAATATACGTTCTTGGATGTATATAAAAAGGATATTATTTCTGGTAACTAAATCGTGAATAAGTTATACTGTATAATGCGAGTCTAATATCACTGGTCGGAAAAAAATCTCTCTGCAAAAAAATGGGTGAGCTTTATGAATTTGACTTTCCCAATTACAAATATGTCATCAAAATTCCTCCGTTAAGTACCATTTTTAGAGAGACAGTTTTAAAATTAGACTGCCAAATGTAAAACTGGTACATACTTACCATGCTGTAAAATAATAAAAACCTAAAAAATTATTTATTTTCAAATAATAAGTTGAGAAATGAATAAATCTTATCGTGGAAAACTAACTTTGATGATATTTTTCTTTTTGTTTATTTTTTGTTGTGTCCCCTTTATAAGTTTCTGGTAGTTATCTAGTAACATATATTTTTCCATTTTCCGCTTTGTGTTTTTTTCCATTTCAACTACATCTTTGTGGAACATTTCTCCATATTCATTAGCAAAAGCTCTCATATTATCTGGAAAAAGTCCGATTGAGAATTAAGAAGTGAACATTTAGACATATGGCATCCCAATTATTCAAATGAAAAGAGAAGACTCTCAACAATATCTTTATAATTTTGAGACTTTCTGTTTGAAGAACTTCAAGATTTTTTTTACAAATTTTTTAAAGTGCTTTTCGTGATACTTTCTCGACAGCATTCAGTTTGTTTTTCGAAATAGGATCTTGAAGATCTATTTGAGGTCCAACAAAGATACCTCTTTTTATTTAGTGCGATTCTGCTCTCAACTACCCGACACAATACTGTCATACTCCTACTTAAAGATTTAATAACAGCTGACTCTGCTGTTTTGGACAAAGAGAAGTTAGTTCAACTTAACTGAGTTAAGGAAAATAGATGAGTCTGCTCCATTTTTCTGCTGTGGCAAGTATTATTCTTTCGATTTGCTCGTAGAAATTTGCTCATCAAATGTATAAATTCATCACAGTATTTATTCATTTCTTTAACAAATTATTTTATGAGTCCACTATTCATATGGAGTAGGTAAACATATTTTTGTCTTGTCAACTAATATCTGGTTTGTAACATTTCTCTTGCCAGAAATATTTTCTCCTCGCAATGGCCATGTTTCCACCCATTCACATAAAACAACAACTAAATTTTATGAAACCTTGGTGTAACTCCATTAGCAATGCTAATTAATTATTTACTTAATTATTAAATTAAACAAAAGAGTGCGTGATTCCCCACATTGAGTAATATATAGAGTGTCATTTATTTATGGTTAAATGTATGCAAATTCATATCGTTGAATTACAGAAGATACTAGATATCTTTTTCAAATAAGTGTGGAAAAACAAAAAGTGCAGGATAATCCAAAAATAAAACAATAGAATGTGTTTAACGGTTTTTGGCAAGGAAAAATTATTTTAGTTTTGTAGATGACTACATCACCAAAAAAATGGTATGTGACGGAGCAATTTGATTGTCATATTTTATCACTGTATATAGTTAAAGTTGTCAGAAACAATCATTATCTGTACAGGGAGTATTTTGATGCCAACGAGTCTATTCAGTATTTACTGTTCCTACTACTAAACCTAAATAATAGAAGATAAAATATCTTTTTTTCATAAGTGTCGATATTATTTGCAATTGTGATGCACGCAGCACTCTCAAAAATACCAATTCATAGTGGCTTGAAACAGTTTCCGCCTTTTATTTTGAAATGTGAAACTTTTGAGGACAAAAGTCCTCTAAAAATGTATTCAAATAGTTTCAAATGTTTGAGGAATGTATTATTCGAATTCTTTAAATTGTGATTCAACCTTTTAAAAAGTTATTTTAGAGTTTAACATCCCTTTATATATTTATTTCTGTCCAATATTTTAAATACTTGCTTCTAAACTACTATGCTATTAAAACAAATTAACGTGTTTTTTTTATCACATGTGCTGATAATTATAGCATGCATGCATTATCTCCAAAATGCACAATTCGTATTTATTTCATTACATTAATTTGATAAATTTCTCTTTTTAGAAAAATAAGAATTATATTTGAAAAATTTTTTTAGACGTTTAAAAATATTATAAATATGTATGTATCATTTCAATATTTTACACTACGTTAATAGATTTAAAGTTTTAGAAACTTAGAAATATCATCTATTTTTTTTTCTCTGTGCTTATATTAAGTAGTCGCAACTAAACTGCCATTTTATAAACACTTTATTTCACACTCGTAAAGAGATCCTATGAAACTGCCAAACTCGCACCATCTTCTGAAACAGCTATTCATAAATATTTAAACTGTTTCCATTACTTTAAACTGAAATGTTACTCATTTGGAGAAACTGATTTTCTTCTTTAAATAATGTTTCGAAATAAATATATATATATATTTCGGAAATTTATCTTTCTAGCATTTTAGGGTGTTTCAGTATTTAAAAAATAAATAAATACTAGTATTCCTTATTATTTTTTTCATGTTACTCATTTTAAATACTTGAAATAAACTGTCAATTATAAAAATTATGAATTTTCTCTCATACAAATTCGGGTAAACTAGCAATATGTAATTGAAACTAGTATATATAATTAACTATATAATGTAATATATAATAAACTATATATAACTATATAATAAACTAGTATAAGGTAAAGCTAGGATAGTCTGCGCACAATTCAGCAGAATAATAAAAATACATATAAATATTAATTTTTTGCTAAACTATGCATGATTAATTTTGACTTTATTTGTTTTTTATGCATTTCCATTGTTATTTTGTTGTTATGCTGTAATTTAATGGAACAGTAGTAATAAAACCAAGAAAGTTATTTTGCGCAATATCTTCTTACAGGGTTGGTGAGATTGCGCACATGGGTAGGAGAGATTGTTACTAATAATAACTACAATTTAATCGTTAACAATAACAATTACACTTAAATAGCATTGTTGTAAGGCTTTTGTGAATAAATATTATTGTATTAAGAGTGAATATTTCAACCTAATGGTACAATTCCAGACATTCAGTTCACCCATCCTCATTGCCCAGTTTTTTTTTAACAAACGAATTTATTGCCAAATTTAGTTTCGATAATTATGTGTTTTTCAAAAATTATTTCAAAATTGATTCATTCACATGTTTTACATGTAATTTATAATATATGCAAATTTACCATTAAGCTGAGTAATCTCTCCTAGCATGAAAACTAATGGGAAACATTGCGCCATCTCTCCTAAGTAGCAGATGCGCAAACGCTCCAATTTCGGTAGGGGAGATTATGCAGCCTTTTATTTAAATATGGCCGCTTCTAAAACGAACCGTTGATGTTCACATTGTTAGTCTATGTTAGTAGCTTATGGGAAATCGTTTAAGTTTAAAATATTTTTAATACTGATACTGTATAGAAATTCTAACGAATAGTTTTGAAAATTCAAGCACTTACTTCCGGAAAACAAAACAAAATATAATGTTTTATCCTAGACGCTCGAAACAATCGTCGTGCACATTCAAGTAGACACTTCTCTACTGATGTGGTACAACTACCTGCAGTCGCTGCGCGCTGACTCTACTCCTTCCCCTCGAACCTCTTTGTGCGCAATCTCTCCGACCGCGTCATCTCTCCTGGCTTTACCTTATATAAATGAAAATATTTCATTATTTTACGATGAGATATTATCATCTATATGCATGCATATCTATTAAAATGAAATATTTTAAAATAAGTCAAAGTAATTAAATTATGTATTAATACACAAGTACTAATATAATAGACTAGAAACATGCATGCAGCATTTTTGAAGATGCGTTTATAATCAATTGAAATATTTTTGCTATTTTATAATATAATTTCACTTACTAAGGAAAAGGACTTTCCTTTTCGGAAAAAATTGTATTCGGAAACTTATTATTTTAGTATTTTAAAGTCGCTTAAAGATTTAAAGTAAATAATATTACAAATATGCATTAGATAAATTATGAAATTTTTTTCGCATTACTTCTTTTAAATATTTGGAAGTAAATTGTGTTTCTAATTTAAAAAAATAATATTTGTAACTTCTTATACAAGTATAACACTTCGTAATTAACACTTTCGAAATCTAGTAAAAATATTACTTCCTTCCATTTGAAATATTTTAACAACATTATTTTAAAATATCATTCTTTAGAGACATTTTCTTATTTGAAAATATTTTTATACACTTCAAAGTACTTTAGAGAACATATTATGCAATTAAAAATTTATTTATGACGCGAAAGACCATTGCGAAATCTCTATGTATAATTGTAGAATGCCACAGTAGTTGTTCAATTAAGTTCAAGATATTTAGGCAAATGCTGTATAATAAAAACTTTAAATGTATGTTCTTGAATATATATAAAAACAATAATATTTCCCTGTACTCAATCGGGAATAAATTAACTAGTTATGGCATGTTGCTCTGTAGTACAGTGCGTGTCTAATAACCATTATTTAATATATCCTATTACTAAACCTAAATACTAAAAGTTAAAATGTCATTCCATAATATCATCTAATTCGTCTTACATAAGTGTTTATATCTTGCATTTTTATCATGCACGCAACATTTTCCAAATAAATATTTTAATTACTTTAGAGATGTGAAACTTTTGAGAGAAAAAATCTTCCGAAAATATACTCAAACAGTTTAAAAAATTTTCAAGAATATATAATTCAAATTTCTAAAATTGAAATTTAATATTCTTAAAGTTATTTTCGTGTTTCACATCTCATTATATATTTTTTTCAGTCCATTATCTAATATACACGTTGTCTCCATTGTATTAAAATAATTAGCGTCTTGTACCATAAGGGCTCATAATTAAAATAGCATGCATTACCTTCAATAATTACAATTCTTAGTTTTCTGAAATATTTCATTATATAATTTGAAAAGGTTTCTCTTTTGAGAATAATAAGAATTCTGTTTTGAAAATAATTTTAGAAATATAAAAATATTATACATACGCATATATCATTTGAATATTTCAAAACATATAAAAAGTTTTAAAGTTTTAAAAACTTACAAACATCATATATATTTTTTCTCCATATTTTTTTTCTTCATTTTACACACGTTGAAAGATCAGATTCAAGTACCAAGCTTACAACATCTTCTGAAACAGCTATTCATAAATATGTAAACTCTTTTAATTACTTTAAATTGAAATTCTACCCATTTGAGGAACAAATTTTCTTCTTTGAAATCATATTAAAAAAATTTTTAAAAATTTCAGTAATTTATCATTCTAATATTGAGAGTGTTTCAATATTTTTGAAGTTTAAATACAAATATCCCATTTTTATTTCTTTCTTAATGTTACTCATTTTAAATATTTGAAATAAACTGTCATTTTCTAAAAATAATTAATCGTTTTTTACACAAATTCGGGTAAACTATAAAATTAACATACAAGCAACAAATTAGAAAAATTGAAATATTTCAATATTTTATGAAGAAATATTATTTATTTGAAAAAAAAAATAATTTTCTGTTCTGAAATCATTTTAAATATATTTCAGTATAACATTTAAAAATAAGTCAAAGTAACTAAGTTACTCATTAATAAGCATGTATTAATATACTAGACAAGAAACATGCACCTAGAAACTGTTTAAAGAAACATTTATAATTATTTGAAATCTTTTTGCTATTTTACATTATGCTGTAACTTGTTAATGATGAAGATTTTTCTTTTCGAAAAATATTTTTAAAAGTTTTTCATTATTTTAGAAAAAGTTATTCTAGCATTTTACTGTTGCTTAAAATTTTAAATTGAGGAAATTTACAAACATGCATAAGATAATTTTTTCACATTCCTTATTTTAAATACTTGGAAATAAAGTGTGATTGAATTTTTTTTTAATGTTCAACTTTTGATACATTTGGTAAATAACTTGCTCTTGTTAACATATTGTGAATCGACTATTCATAAATATTTAAACCGCATTAGGAATATTTTTTATGTTAAAAGATTTCTCTATTAAGAAAATAATTTTCCTCTATAATAATGCATTAAATATTTATCAGTTGTTCCAATAATATATTAAATATTTTACGATTTCTTTAATTATAATAATGTACAAGTAAACATATATTTTCGTACAATTTTATATAATTGCAAATAAGCTAGCATTCTGCGGAAGCAATTCAATTCTTCCTACAAAGTTGCTGACCTAACAATTAACATGTATATTGTAAAGGTATTACTTATAATAATTTGAAATATTTTAACCGTTTTATGTTAAAATAATACTCTGAGAACAATATTATATTCTTATCTGGAAATATTGTAAATTTATAAAGTTTCAAAAATAATGTAATTAAAATGTTATCTAATGCATTAATTTCGATTTAAAAAAAATATAAAACTCAATAAACAGAAGAACAACTTCGAGAAAAAAATTCTTCATTTAAATAATCGAGAGATATTTTTTAAACTTACATTAATTTATTACTAGCTGATCCGTCCGGCGTTGTCCGGAAATCAGTAATTTTGTTTTGAGGTTTCGATAAAAATAGTCATTGCAGGCGCGCATTCTGTGTAAAACGAATCTCTTTCCAAACGAAACTCCGGCAATCGTCCCCGCTGCCTACGGCATAATATAGTAGGCGTGCTACGCACGCGCTGCAATGTGGTGTAGTTCAATTTCCACCGCTAGGGGGCACAAAATCATCTTACTTAGTTATTTAAATCTTAATTAGTTCATGCTAAGTTGAATGAACTAATACCCGTTGAAGAAGATCGGTTTCGGGAAAACTACTTAATTACTGTAGGAAACTACAACTACAACTACTGCATCTAAAATGTAGTTAACTACAGCTACAACTACTTGTTTGAAAATTTAGCGACTACAAACTACTTTTCAAAAGTAGTCACTACTTCTCTACTTTCAGATTTTTTCAAAGAGTTCAATTTATACTAGAAATTGAAAGCACGAATTAAATAAGAAAACAACCCCTCATTATATCGCGTCTGATACAATTAAATAAATTTGATATAACAAAGGACATTAAAAAATTAAGAAAGATAAGATACAAGAAAATGTTTTGTGTTTGCCTCCAAAATGTTAATTTTATAAGTTAGTTTACAAATATCGTAGCAAAATTGAAAAGCAACGCTGAATGCAAACAATAAATAAATCTGTAAATAACGAAATTTGTTATAATAAGAATCGCGGCATTAAAACATGAAGATCTAATGACGAGTAAATAGATAAATGTTGTCACCAACAAAGTTATTTCCTGTGGTGGGTTAGTATTTGATTTTAGCAGCAAGTGTCAATGGGAAAAATCTATGACTTCATGTGGTGCACTGATAATAAGCTGCTATTGAGATGTTACGCTGAGATTCGCAAATTGATGTCCAGAACAAAATTTGCACAAAAGAAGAAGATTTCAGCCACGTGATTTGCAGAATGGCACATTTTTTTTTAATTTCTGAAGTAGCGTTAAAAGTAGCGACGGTCCTCGCTAGAAACTACTGATTTTTTGTATAATGCTACTCGCTACAGTACATTGTTCAAAATGTAGCGCCATACACTACAAACTACTGTAAAAAGTAGCGTCTACTGTAGTTTCGCTACTTGTAGCGAGCTACTTCCGACCCCTGCTTTTGTACTTAACATTAATTAAATAAAATTCGCTTTACATAATGTTCCACAGTGCGAAACATTGTGTAAAGCGTAAATATATTTTATTTCCTATTAAGTATTGTTAATAATATATGAAATATAAATCTGTAAAAATAAATAAATAAATAAATAAGTACATACGTAAAACGTTCATAAAATTTTACACATTTGAAATGTATGTTATTATAAAATTTCGAAGTAGATACTATAATATATTTCAAAAATTTCTTATATTTATTTTCTTCCTGATACTTCCTTAAAAAAAAATAAAACTAATTTTCTATTTTAATAAAACTTTTCATTTTCTATGTGCAAATGTTGATACTCTGGTCTATTAATTTTTATGCAACATTCCATTGAAAGTTCTATTACCAGATAAAATATAAATCTCTAAAAAATTTTCATAAATTTTCACACATTTAGAAAAGTGTTATTATAATATTTCGAATTAGCTTGATATTTTAAAAGATGTAATAAAAGAAAAATATATATTTGTAGTTTTCTTCCTCATACTTTTCTTAAAAATTACAACTGTGTTCTCATTTTAATAAAGCAGAGAGAACGCGGGCGAGAAAATCAACTGCTCAGAAGAACAGATTTACGGCGGATGTGGCAACGAGCTATTAAGGGGCCGCTTCACTGAAATTTCCCGATCGCGAAATCCCATGTTAAACTATGGGAAAGCTTAAAAGTGGGATTACTCATTATTTAATACAATTAGTAAAATACGGTTTTCACCATCAGAATGTAGACGTCAAATTTCGACGATGTGCGTTTTTAAAATTGTTTCCTTATTTTTTAAGTATTTAAAAAAATCCATATAAACTTTGAAATGTTCACTGGACGAAATTTTATCATCTCCTTAAAAATGCTTAAAATGTACGGAGACAATTTTTAATACACGCATCGTTGGCATCTGACGTCTAACTTCTGATGGTGAAAACAATATTTAATAATTATATTAAATAATTAGTAATCACCTTTTAAGTTTTCCTATAAGTTAACATGGGTTTTCGTGATCAGGGAGTTTCAGTGAAGCATCCCTTTGTAATGGGGAGTAAGATCAACGCCATCTCACTCACAAAAAGGAGAAAGGGATCTTTTGAATTTGAAGAGATGTGCGCCAAAAGGATCAATATCGGCATTGCTTGATCTGGTAATAACAGTGCGCGATCGGCAATGTATGACGAAGCCATGTGAACCTATATGTTTTATTGACAGTATTGATTAACATAATTATTCTTCAGCATTGTATGACAGGGTCATTTATCGGTGACTTTTAGAACTATAACTTTTAATTTGTAATTAAAAAAATCTAATATATATCTGATTCCATTAGTATAAACTGATTTTTTTTAACGTCATTTGTTCTTAGTTAATTTTCTTAGTTCTTAACCAATTTTTAAATTTGTAACGAACGTTTGACGCAATTCTTCCGGAAGAAAATATTTTATGTATAATAGGTTTGCCTAATATATATAAAATATTTTCTTCCAGAAGAATCGGTGGTAAATTTGCTTGACCTTAAAATCAATCAGGGAAGTAAAGCCATTTTTAACACATTCCGAATTCCAAACATCCATAACCAGTTTAATAATTTGGTTTCATAAGTATAGATTAGAGGCTGATTTGGTAATGAGTCAGAACCAGAGGGATCAGTTCAGTACAAAGTATGATCCAAGTTTCATTCCAGTGGACATTGATAAGTCTAAAAGGTCAAAGCCCCAAGAAAACCCAAAACCCATGTACGATTTAACCATATACTAACTATTTGTCTGGCTTAAATTAATTGACATAAGGTTCTATTTTACAGTAATTACACGAAATAAAAATTATTACGTTAGATGTGTTCAGAAATATTAATCTACAACAATTCCTCAACTACCTGAGCATATTAATGTTGTACTTAAAATATTACTTCATAGTTTATATTCTTTTAGCGTTGTGGAGCTTAGCCTTAGGTTAACGTGATGCAAGCATGTCCACAATGCTGGGTCTAACAGAATTTTTTTAGCACTTAACTGAACATTCTGTTTACTTTGCCCAGTAGTCATTTTGAGTTGATACTATGATTCTGAATATAAGGCACCAGTAAATCTCAGTCCACAATTTCAGCTATTAACAAAAATTTGGGTAATTTCATGAGCTTTACAGATAATCTGGTTTCATTACTTTTCGACCGGAATGGATAAACTAAAATGCCTGTTTGAACTTTACAATAAATCTGGTTCCATTTCTGGTTCCATAAGTGTTTATATATTAGGCAATTAACATGTACTTGGAAATGGAATACAATTCTATATAAAATATTTTCATGTAAAAGTGTTGACAGTTGTCACTCTTCTGATTTTTGTTATCATCATTTATTCTCCAAAAGTCCATTTTAAAATTTGAAATGAACTTTTGACGCACCAAACTTTCTTTATAAAAAAAATATTTGTTTTAAGTGTTGATATAAGAGGCAATTAACGTGTACTTGCAAATGAAATGCTATTCTATATAAAACAGAATTTCTTATGTAAGTGGTGATTGTGTTCATATACTACTAGCTATTAATATGCACGCGTTATCTTGTGTTAAGTGTTAATTATAATTATGTGTAAAAAATCAGTAATTTATGTTTAAATGTTACATATTTGGGTAAAAATATTTTCGTCGCTGGAAATATTTTCAGAAACTTTAAAACATTTCATTAATATAGTACTCTAATATTTCAAACAATTCAAACTACTTCAAACATCTGCTCCTTTTATAAATGCTAATACACGAGCAATAAATATGCATGAAATATCTTGTGGAAGTATAATTGATAATTATTTTAAATATCGTATTTCTTCAAGTTGAAATATTACTGCTTACAGAAATATATATATATTATTTTCACTGAAAATATTTTCAGATATTTTAAAATATTTTAGAAATATAGCTTTCTAATATTTTAAATAATTGCAAGTAGTTAAGTTAACTATTTCTTGCAGAAGTATTAATACATTAAAGAAATAATATGCACGTAACAATTTGTGAAAGCAGTATTTAAAATTATATTATATATTCCCACTATTCTATGTTCAAATGCAAAAGAAATTTTCTTTATAGAATAGTTTAGGAAATTTACGAAAATATTTCTGAAATATGTTATTCTACTCTTGTGAAGAATTTCAATATTTTAGAATATGAAATACTGTAGAGTATTTTATGTGCAAAAAGAACGCATAAATGAATTAGAATGTCCGTGTTTCTTGAAATGCTCTGTTTAAAACATTAAAAGGAATTTTAACGTTCTGTATTTAATTTCTAAGCATGGAAATATCATAACAAAATAACAAATAAATAACTTAGTTTAAAATCATAACACTTAAGCGGGTAACCTATTTAAAAGTTTAAATACTTACTTACATTAGATACATATAAAAACAATAACTTTTTCCAGTATACTAAAACGCGGAATATAATTTTTTAAAATTTCATTTAAAGTATCTTAAATATTTACAGAAAATATGTCATTCTGGAAAAATATTTAAGTTTTTCACTCGTAAGTTTTGATATGCTAGGTAATTATCATCCACGCAACATTTTGCAACTGAATTATTCATTATCATTTGAAATCTTTTCGCAGATTTATGTTCAAAACTTTATAAAAAGTAACTTTATTCTCTGAAAGATTTATTGAAATTTAAAGATGTTTGAGATTCATGTTATTCTGTTATTTTAACGTAAACGTATACATTATTATTTATTTTAACTATTTGAAAGAAAACCTCAAATACTTGCAACTAAATTGCTTTTCTATTAAAATCTTTAGCTACTTTTCCCAAAAATGCTGATATGAAATTCAATTAACGTACACGAAATGTTCTGTGGAAATTTTATCCGTGTTTACTTGAATTCTTTATTCAACTTGATCTTGAAATATTACACTTTTGTGGAAAAATGTATCTTGGAAAACATTTCAAAAATGTAAAAATATTTTAGAAATTCTGATAACCGAATGTAATCTATTGTATTATCTTATAATTGTACTAAAGAGTACCAAATATTTATTATTTTAAAACTTTCGTATTACTTATTATAAACTGGCAACTAAACTTGCAATCTCGTAAAACATCTATCATCTTCTTGGATAACTGATTCTATACTAAGCAATTGACACGCACACAACAGATTCACGAATAATTAATCGTTCTTATCTGAAATATTGCATCACTTTATGTTAAATCTTCAGTTTTTCCAGGAAACGAATTTTTTTCATTAAAAATATTTTCATAAAATAAATAAATACGCATATAGAACTTTAAACAGATATAAGGAAAAATATTGGAATTAGATTAGTCACAATACATCGAATTCTCTAGTAGTGAATTAATTTTCAATCTTCATTTACTTTTTAAGCATTAAGCTTCATTAAGAAAATCTTTGTGTATCACCTTAATGTTTAAAAAGGGCGTTGGTGCAAATCAGGTTTTTTAAAGTGAGATTTATTCAAAGTGGACAGTTGAACAAACAAAACTTTTATGATTGTCAATGTATTTATAGTATAAATTGTTTCTCATTTTTACTTAAAAAATATTTCTATTCTTATAGATTCTTAAAGAATCTTATCTGAAATATTGCATCACTTTATGTTAAATCTTCAGTTTTTCCAGGAAACGAGTTTTTTTCATTAAAAATATTTTCATAAAATAAATAAATACGCATATAGAACTTCAAACAGATATAAGGAAAAAAATATTGGAATTAGATTAGTCACAATACATCGAATTCTCTAGTAGTGAATTAATTTTCAATCTTCATTTACTTTTTAAGCATTAAGCTTCATTAAGAAAATCTTTGTGTATCACCTTAATGTTTAAAAAGGGCGTTGGTGCAAATCAGGTTTTTTAAAGTGAGATTTATTCAAAGTGGTATGGACAGTTGAACAAACAAAACTTTTATGATTGTCTTTGTATTTATATTATAAATTGTTTCTCATTTTTACTTAACAAAATATTTCTATTATTATAGATTATGTAATTTGAATTTGTTAGTATATTATAAAAAAAAATTATTAAACAACAGTTTTATATATAGGAAGCAGTAAATACATTGCTAGATAATACTTGAATAGTGTCTTTTTTCTGCTAAGGCTAGTTTCTTTTTAACTTCAGAATCACTTAGAAGAATGACAATTTTAAAGTATGAAAGTGAAAAAAAGTGATTAATAGAGTAGATTTAGCTATAGAGTTATAAATAGACATACCACATTTACCCATTGATTTCATTGAATCTAAAAGTGTTATGGGTTGAGTTGGGTTGATTATTGACGGCCAATTATCTGCACTTGGGATATAGACCCGGGGAGAGTGCCCTTCGTGGGGGTCTTTCTAAGGGAACCTAACCCGTATTTACGCATGGATAAATCCACGGCTCGAAGAAAACCACGAAAAATCCGAACGATTAGGCCGACGGGCGCGATTTGGATCGAACCCAGCACCTCCCGTCTACCAGCTTCGAGAGCAGAACCTCTCAGCCACTGGTGGGGCCTGAAAGTAGTATGTTTTCAATATTTTAAATATACAAATTAATAATAGTGCATTAAAATAAAATTTGGGCACCAGATATACTATTAAAATATTAGGTGGTTCGTTAGCACTATAGCTACCATCATGTGTCCAAAATAAAATTGGATTCTTACTCACATACATGGTGAAGGATCTGATTAAAACCAGAGATATATCGACCAACCAATAGATTAATAAAATGAAGATAGAAATGCAATAATCTTAGAAAAAAAGCGAAAATCGAGTTGCGAAAGTTTGAATGATTTAATTGCGATTTCAATAAAAGAAATCTGTCTGAATTGGAAGCCAAAAACTGGTAGTTGGGTATAAATGATTTTACGATAGTTAAAATGGTAATTAACTTAAGAGAACTATACGTTAAAACGAAAGTGTCATTTAAACACCTTAACTATGACATAAGTATAATAATCTTTCTTTTTTTCAAAATATTGCATGTAAATATCGTCGAGGACGGCATAAGGTAAAGTAGTACATATATTATAAAATGTTTATTGCTATAAAAATTCATATATATGAAGCATAAAAGTTCATTAGGTTTGCCTTCATAGTAGTTTATATTATTTGGCAACTAATCTGACTTACTGAAGCCCGAATTCAACCAAGCTTTAAAAAAAACGATAAGACTCCTATAATGGAAAAGTACCTATTTTTCATTCTTTTAACTAACATGTTCTATAGTGCGCGTTTTGTTATCGCAGAGTACAAAATGAAGAGGTTGAAATTTGTGCAAATAAATGACGTGGCAATGTAATATTTGTGGCACTGGGTCGGAAAGAAATGTTAATTTTATAAACGTTAGACAAAGTGTTCAACTTACCAAAATAAGTGGTATAAATAGCAACAGAGCGTTTCATCTTACGGCATAAAGGACATCTTATGGTTTCTTCTTTGTAAAGGTCTTTTTATAATTGATCAAATATACTAACAAAATAACTCTTATCTAATGAAATAATTTTTGAACTTTTTTCTGCTGTGTTAATGACGATATAGTTATTTCATAATAAATCACATAATAAGAATTTTCTTGTGGAAGTCATTTTGTTGTGAACATGAATTTGTTAATAAGAGTAGTATTAACAGGATTTTTTTTTATATCGTTTTGAAGAGATACGATTTTGCTGAATTTTAAGGTACTGTCATTAGAAGTAAATATTTCTCAGAAATGGAAGTCGGAATGCAAATGTTTCACTTTTTTATTCTACGTTCATGTGAAATCTTCATTTGTTAGCATGCATGTGGCAGGAATTTTGATTATTTTTGTGCTAGAATGTGTTATCTTACGATTAATAATGTATTATAATTCCTTATTTCTTACCATCAAGAATTCCCCTAAATTCAGCAAATACATTTACCTCTGAGTAAAAGGAATATAAATTTCAATCAGGCATTTTGCAGTAAAAAAGGTGTATCCTTTGAAGTGTGTCACGCAGCAGAAAGTTTCATTTGAGAGTAATTTTCCTAAGAAAATATAGCAAGACATAATTAAATTACAAATAAGAAAGTGTATACGTTTTTGCACACACATGCAAACAAAATCACACAATAACATCTTTCAACGTATCGCCGGTAAATAAATCAAAAGCACGTAAAAATCAATTATCTCAATAAAACTGATGGAAAAAGATAATCCCAAATGCAAAAAGGTCACTAAATATGTATAAAGAAATTAATTAAAGCAAGCAATAATGAATTCAAACATAGCTATATGGAAAATTCCGTATAGCAAGGATATATTCGTAACTCGGATTTTATCATAATATATTTTTTTTATAAAGTATAAAAAAGAAGGAATATATGACTAGATCGACTAAAACATAAATTAAGGATGCAAAATATTGTCTTGTAACATTTTATTTATTTTTAGAACTTCATATATTATTAATATCGTGTAAAAAAATACTTGTTCCAATAATTCATTTTTACTGTGACCAAAGTCAGCTGAAGCTGAAATGATGCCATACAATGAAATATTATGCAATATGAAAAGTAGTAAATCAATTGTCTGTTATATGTGACACCGGTATTGAAGGTCTTCCATGCACGAAACTATCTTCAAATGCTACATTATAACTCACATTTCCGTGTTGTTACAGAAGTGTTTATTACAAAATTCTGTCTTGTTTCTTATTTGACTGTGACATTGCGTTTAAGTTAATTGAAAGGAAAATCGTGACTAAAACTGTGAGTATTGTTTCTTCATGGTGACCAATTACATACGATTATACAACAATTTTGTAAGAAAACTTTTTTATATATTTCATATGAATTTTTAAAGCATTTGATCGATATTTTCAATTACATATTTGCATAAAAAGATCATAAGCTGTGACCTCATTTTTGCGTCTGACTGTGTTTCTAAAGAAAAACAATAATAAAATAATTAATTTTTAATGCAAATTTTCATTTCATATAGCGCCATCTACTAATGGAATTCTTTGTTCTTGTCTTAGGCATTTTTGTCACTATTTCTAACAGTCATTGTTCAATAATGTCGGTAAAGGGTACATTTGTAGTGGTATAATAAAAAGTATAAAAACACATTAATGTGGTGTGCAAAAATTTTTTTTTTCGTAAATCTAAATCTAAAAAATATTAAAAATTCATTTAGGTGTTTCATAAAAAGGCAAGACATGTTAAAACTATGAAACAACAGAATAATTTGGCGGCGGATTACAAGATAGTACTGTATTTGAACTTCCTATGGCAACTGCCTTATAGACCTAATCGGCTTCTTCAAAACACTAGCGAAGAGAAAAGCTTCTTTGTTTCTCTAATTTTGTTCAACAACGTTATCAAAACTTTACTAAGCATTTTTCTCGTCATTTACTCTCGTTTTATTTTCGCTTATACTTCTCTGATGATTACATATAGCATTTTTCTTTTGTTTTCTTCGGCTATTTCATGGAGTGTCTTTCGGAAACGTCAATGTATACTGCAGGCCATGAAAATGATGATAGCTCTTAGCAGTGAAGTAAATCAACGAAACTTTAAAAGTAAATGGAACATTTGCCTTTTCTTACTTCTCAACGTTGGTGTATTTTTGATATTTTCTGCAAGATGTGCAGTGTCTGCCGTGATGGTAACATATCCCCGAATGAATACAACCTCTGTATACTTCTTTTGGTATGAAGTAACTGCAAAGCATGAGAGGGCATTTAGTGCCGCTCTTGCATTTTCTGGTACTATTATTTTCGCTGCAAATGCATTGGCATGTATCCTTGTTGTTGTGTTAAGTTCTACTATGAACTTTCATTTAAGTGACATTATTTTCAACTTTGGAATAAGACTTAAGAAAAGCTTGGATTATGATCAGATGAGCCAATATTCTTTGTCACAGAATTTGTCTATATTCCAGAAAATAATAAACCTGAATCAAATAGTAAATGATGCTTTGTCACTTAGTTTATCATTCACATATGGCGCAATATTAACTGTATTTTTTACTGGATTATGTTCGATTCGTCAATTACCGTTTGAAGATAGAGAACTAATTTTGTCACATGCATCATTATTTATCTATTCTCTTTTCTGTTTTTTCAGCATTACCCTAACTGGTAATAGAGTTGAAAAAAAATATGCAAAATTCAAATATAGCTTGATCAACAGCTTGACTTTAATTTTAAACAGAAATAAAAATGCTAAAGAAATCGAATTGTTTTCATTGATGGTGACACACATAAAATCATATGATTTGAATGTAAATTGTGGAAACATGTTTATTCTTAACAGCAGTATAATACTTAGTGTAGCAGGTGCTCTGATAACCTATGGTGTTCTTATATTTCAGATGGAGTAAAGCAAGGTTGTCCTAACTGCGGCGCGGGAATCGCAGAGCTACCCCTATTTTGTATAGATAAAAGTATGAAAATAATTACTATTTTCATAATTACAGAGCGATTATATCAGGCGGAGATTTCATTTTGGAAAAATGTTGGTAAACAGCTTTTGTACAAAGACTTTCGTCACTCCTGAATAAGGGTTTTCATACTTCTTTTTTAAAACGAACATAGAAATTTCGTCAAATTGAGAAAACTAAAAGCATGTAAGAAACATTTAAATAACTTTTGTTAAACATTTCTAGATATTTTACGGTAATAGGATAATAACAGACTTGAGTTCAAAAGTTTTGTTTACAATTCTATTCATTGTTAATTTAAGAAAATTAAATGCATAATATGGATTTCCATGCCCAAAATGAAAGTTGTGAATAAAGTTTAGACTGATAAAGCTTTTTACATCTGTTTATGATAATCTATAGGAGGATTCTTCACAAACCGCTTAACTACTTTATCTCTAAACAAAGAGCAATTACGTGGATTACAAGCAAGTTTATGTTCAATTACAGTTAGTGTTGAAAAGTGTCCCGATTTACGCTCCAAGATCTGTTCCGCGTAAAAACTGCGCGGAACGCTGTAAATCCCGATTTTTCACAATGCAGAAATTTCTTTATATTTCTTTTAGTACCATACTATATCTTAGTCTGCATCGAGTGCAACTTAATACAGAAAAATCTGTAGGGACAAAATCTTTCTATAACGGAATTTTTAATAGGTTCTTTCAAAGAAATACTTTACAAATATACCTTCTTAAGCTTAAACCTGTCTAAAAAGTAATTTTTTGAGGTTCTTAGTATTTCTCAATTTACATGTTTTATTGTAATTTGCCGAATAAACCTTGTGTAAACAGAACCTGTTTATAACGGAATTATGTTTTAAAAGTAAAAATGCATTGTCCTTACGATAGGAATACTATATAATTATAACTGGTAAATTGAAAACGTCTTTTCGTCCCTAGAGATCTCCTTTCCTAGATTTATTGCATACGATTGTTGAATTAATGTAGTATAATAAAATTAGCTAAGACGGAATCGAAAGTGAAAGGAAAAAATTCCGTTTTAAAAAGGCTCTCGTGTTAGCGGATATAATTTTAGGGTATTCATACCGTGGGGAAAATTTTACGTTTAACACAGGACTCCCTTATAAACAGGTTTCGTTTTCATAGCGTTTACCGTATTTTTATGTTCCGATTTACAAGCTGCTATCCCGCTTTTCTTGTCTCCCTCTGCGGCTTTTTGTGACTTGGCTACCCTAATCCTCTGGCATCACTAGTTACAATGCACAAAAAATACGAAAATGTAGTAGAACTTTCTCAATCCTATTTCCACTGATTCCAGCAGGCGGTATAGTTTCCAGTATAAAGCCGTGTGGGAAATGTGACCAAAATGTGACAGCACCGTGGTATAAATGCAATGTTTACTATTCCCGTTGCCGCCAGGACATGTAAAAGAAATCGCTTCTCAAATTAATTCTGTTATGAAATGGAAAAGTCTGAAAAATCGGTCAGTGCGACTTCACGATATAGTTACAAAGTGACATTCACCCAAGAATCCTAATGAAACGAAATAAAAGTATGAATGTTGTAAATATGACCGGTTACGATGAATGTAATGTGATAGTGATGCAACATGTTCGGGTTTTAATAATAGTGTTACTGTGTTACCACATGTTAACATGCTTGAACATCAAGATGTCAGAAAATAATATTTTGCATTTCACATAAGAGTTGAAAGCTTTCAAATGTTAGAGCAATGATGTTGTTTATTAATTTAAAAGTACGGCGTTTCTTCATTCGAAAAATGATAGGAATTATATAATACAATATGACATGTTAGTTAACGTTGCTGATACCGAAGATATCACACAAAAGCAGATATCAAACAAAATAGGGGATTCATCTTGCACAGCTTTTTTTTTAGAAGATACCAACATTTTCTAAATATATATATAGTACTATTCTACCTTAGTACTATTATCATATTTATTATTTCTACTGTAAACATCCCTTTTTCTCTGAAAATATGAAACGCAGAACGACGAATGAGATACCATATGAAAGGATTTTCAACACGCTTCTGACATAGCACACTTACATTTCGTTAAAACATGTTTTTTGATTAAAAATTGCTGTTAATTAAAAATTAAATCGGCATTGTTTTCATACATGAAATGAAAGGTTTTCCTGAAATTTGTGTTTCCAATAAAAATTAAATACCTCATTATATCATGTTCAGCAATAATTATAAAAATAAATAAATAGTACAAAAAAGATAAAGTATTATTTCTCCGCCCGGTTAATTTAATATTTATTGTTAAAAAGAAAAATTGAAATTAAATTAAAAGATATGCTTTAATATATTAGAAATGCATTCAATTTATTTTTCTCTGTTTCATGTTTTTCAAGAAGCGGATGACGTCATCTTTTAATGCAGTTAAAATACGATTGTTAATTCTTTTCTCGCGCGTGCTTTTTGAAAAAAATATCGAGGCTTTAATCGGGTTTTTATTTAATTTTTATACGTGCGTCATCTATTGTTATATTTATCCTGTTTGTGTATATGCGTACTGTAACGGAGTAATAGTACATTAACTTATTTAAGGATTATCTTGGCAAAGTAAAGAAAGTGACATTGGCAAGAGAAGAAAATTTGCCAACATATTTTTTAGCAATCTGTTCACACAAATTATTGTATCATAAAACACACACAATGATCAATATATTATAAAAATCTCGCCAAAATTGTAGGGATGTCTAGGCATAAAATCGGCGCCAAAAAGATACCCCGGTGCATCTGCGACATCTGCAGCTTATTGAAATATACAAGCAGAAGTAAATTGTACATAAATAATATTAATATAGATGTCGCAGACGTAACGGGATATATATTTGGCGCCAAAAGGGCGATTTTATGCCTAAGCAACACTACAATTTTGGCGAGATTTTGCTTCGTACGGCAAGCTGGTCCAGCAGATTGCGTGTGTTTTATATTAAATTAAATATTGTATGTTTTATAATAAATTGATCATTGTGTGTTTTTTATGATAAAATAACCAGTCAGTGTGTTTTATGATAATAATAATAATAATTAAAAAAAAATGGGTACTTACGTATTATACCGGAAGGTCAAATACAATTCCGCCAAGCATGGCGCCAATTAACTAATTATAGTAACCCGTATTTTTCGATAAGTATGTAGTTTATTTATGGTACTTTTCGGTTAGCCGGGTGCCAGTGAAATATATATGTATATATATAGTTTTTTATGCTTTTATAGTATCACACAGATTTGTTCAATGCTTTAATATATTTTATTTATTTATATATTTTATATTATTTACCATTTTTAACAATGTTATGTATTTAACAAGTGGACCCATGCGAGGATTTCGCACTGCCGTCTAATAATTTTTAGAAATATCTAATATTTTTTTAGATGCAGGTTTAAACTTCTAAAGAAAAATTAAGGATAAAAATATCTTCAAACAACATTAGTCAAGCCAGAATATCATCTCATTTATTCCTAACAATAAAATCCCATTGAAGATAGAAAAAGGCATGCGCGAGGGGGAAAAAATAGCAATTGTATTTTAACTGAATTAGAGGATGACGTCATCTTCTTCGGGAAAAATACGGGACCTGAAAAAAGCTTTCATTTCATTTATGAACATATATGAAAAAAACAATCTAGAACGCATATATTATTTCTGTTGTCAACATCCCTTTTTGCTATGCACATACAAAACATGCAGCGATGAATGAGGTATCATTCGAAAAGTTTTTGAACAGATTTCTGACATAGTACACTCACATTTCCTTAAAACGCGTTGTTGGATTTAAAAAAAAATAGTTAATTAAAAATTCATGCTAAAACGTACCAGGAAATAATCTCAAAGATTGCAGTGCGAAAGCTACGCACGGGTCCTTCTGGTATATGTATAGTACTATTCTATCTTAGTACTGTTCTATGTCTATAGTAGTATGCTATCTCTATAGTACTATTCTATCTTTAGTAATATTCCAATTTCTTAATATATGCTAGAAACCCTCCATGTGTGATAGAAAATAGCACTGCATGCTAGGAATAGTTAGCAATCATCGAGTCGTCGATTCTTACGACTGTCAAATCTGATATTTCAGTTATAGAACAGAATTTTTTTTTTCTTAAAACGATGTATTTTCAATTGTTTTTTTATTTCTTGATCTACAAAATTATAAGCAATTCCCTGCCCTTGCTAAATGTCTGCTATAATAAATTTGTTGAGTAGGGGGTGTAAATTATAAATTATTCTCATATATATTTTTAATGAAATATTACATATGTGTGATTGTGAGATAATTATTTTAAAATTTAATTAATAAAATTATATATCCATGAAAAATGCTTTTGTTCTAAACTTATCTCCTCCAACTTTAATATGAATCATCCTAAAAACAAAAACAAATTAGATTTGGTCTATTTTACTAAAGATCGAACTTCATTCTACGTGATAAAGTACTTTTTACTATTATTTTAACAGTAAGATATAAGTAAAAAATTAGTTTAATATCGATAGTTTGTCTGTAACCCATTTTCAAACTTATATATGTTGTATGTATTTTGTTTCATAACTTATTCACTTACTTATTTGGATAATTTTTATTTCATAAACATGTAGGTGTTAATTTCTCTAAAATATTGTAAGGTAAGATTCATGTTCGGAAGATATAAAAGTACCGTAAGTTTTCAAGAATTTTTGAGGTTTATTTAGGGCAGAGTATGAAATCAGGAGTAAATATCTTTCAGTCATGTACATGGCATTAACCCATTAAGGGTTCAGGTACATTTTAAAAACTCAAACAATAAAGTGTTTTTATTAGCTTATATTAAAATTTTATATTTTAGGAGCATTTTAAAAGAAACACCATCCAAAAATTCTCTTTAAAATTCTTTATTTTCAAAATAATTTGTGCTACTTTTATATAATAAAATGATAAAGTTAAATTTAAAGTTAATTTTTCAGCTGATTTTGGTCCTTGCGCAATTGTTTTCTAAGAAATGGCTAGATAGAATTTAATGAAAATTTGACTAAAGTTATAAACCATATAGACGCACAAAATTACCTAATTATGTTCGTCAAGTCAGAAATTTAAAAATTATGATTATTAAAAAAATGTATATGAAAATTTTAAGTTTTTTTAATGTTCTTCCCAAATAACTAGTTCTTGTAATCTAAAAACAGAAGCTCTTCCTTTTTATATTACTAGAATCGAAAATTAATACTTAAAAACATTTATGTCTGATAATGAAAATTTGCAGGAATAATAACTGAATACATATTAAGAATTTTAACTGCACTGTTAAAAATTTGCAGCAAACTGTCCAGTCATTTGACCGTTTTTGTAGAAAACGGTTACATATCCGTAGTTAAGCTATATTAAGACCATAAAATGAGCAATAATAAGGTCAGAATATAGTTAAATTATGGTTATGTAACCGTTTTCTACAAAAAACAGTCAAATGAACGGACAATTTGCTGCAAATTTTTAACAGTGTGGTTAAATTGCGTGATGTGAAAAAAAATGTAATTTTTAATACGCTGTTGAACATTTGCAGCAATCTGTCGACAAATGCAAGCGTTTTTATAGATAACGGTTACTTAGCCGTAAATTTAATCGACCATGACCAATGGGAACGCTTTACAATATCATAATATAACGGTTATTTATAAAACCAATGAGCGACTGGGATGTTTGTTGCAATCTGTTTACAGTGTAGCTTTAGATTCTTAGAAAATGTGGCGAAACCCTAAAGATAGAGAATAACACAAAAACTCTTAATTTTTTATATTATAATAAGGATTCTGAGATTTAAGGAATTCGCGGGGTCGTAAATAAAAGGCTTCAAATTCATGAATAAAAATGCAACTTTTATTTTCAAAATGTCTCGGCTTCATTGACGGATTTTTGGCATTTAGCGACTTTAATAGTTTAAGTGCATGATTTATGCGTGAAAATTGAAATAATTTAATTTTATGATGTGGGACTTTAATCTTTGTCTATTCTGAAAATAAAAGTGAAAATGCCTATCTTTTAAACATTTTTTGTAATATGTTTCGTTTTCATCGTTAAAATTGATATTCTTTTATGGATGTCATAGTCATCGATTTATCATTCCCTCCGTAGAGAAAACGAGTTCACTGCATTACTATAGAAATAAATATTCCTTGGGTTATAGAAATAAAGTAACGAAATGTTTTTACATAAGAATACTACAAAATAACTAAATATAAAGAGTGTTCTGTAAAATCGTGAAAAAACAATAAAAGGCAAAAAGGTAAAACTATTGGTATAAAAAAATATCGTTGACTGAATATAAAATTAATAATCACGGAGAGGGGAAGGGTGCATATAAAAAGAATGTAAAAAGTCAAAAAGGTACCAAAATACAAATATTCTGATCAATAAGGTTAAGTAAAATTGTGAACAACGTTTTCCCAAACAGCTGTGAGAAAATATGGTTCAAAATTTCATTATTTTTTTATTAAACGGAATTGAAAGAGTATGTAAAAATTTTAAATATATGTGCTTTAGTTAAGATATGGACAAATTCTTAATTGGAAAAATGAAACAAGTGATTTTACCTTCCTATGCAGATTTCCACAACGATTATTTTTTACGTAATATTTCCTCTCAGATATTTTTCTAAAAAACTAATGTTTAGATTTACCAACGTAAGATAATTTTACATTACCACATAGAATATAATATTTGTTAATATTACAAGTAATAATAAAGGAAATTATTGATTTATGACAGTTGAAATAAAAGGCTTCTGAAAAACAAATGGAATTATTTTAATATGTAACTAAAATTCATTAAGATACAACTAAATGTAAATATATTGCTTGAGGGTGCGTAAAAACATACATAAAAACATTTAAAACCACATTAAAGTCCTTTTAAAAATTCCAAAACGTTTTCAACCTAAATCCGGTCATCATCAGTGGAAAAACTAATTCTGTTGAGTTGAGTTGTTATCTGTTTGCGTTTTCTTGCTTGCCCGGAATAAACTATTTCACTTCAAGGGTTTGGAAATAAGGTGGGATGGGAAAGGTAATCAATGATGCTTTAATTCATTCCAGACTGCGTGGATATCATATGATAATACATCGTTACAATTTCTTTTTTAGACATTATTTCTAGAGACTCTCTTATGATTGCTTCCAGGTGATTATTTGTGCGGAATATAATTTTGGATCTATTGTAATCAACTTTTATAGGTTCGGTTTGCGCTAATCTTGCTATGGCAGTGTGGGGTCTATTTAATCTCAGATCTGCTTCATGTTCTTTTATTCTGTCCCGAAATTTCCTCATTGTCATACCTATGTACATAAAATCTTTGTTGTCTTTCTTGAATGGTATAATATATACTCCTGATCTATTGATAGCCTGGATTGGGTATATTTTTCTGTTTAACAAAACCCGCAACTTTGGGGGAGGGACTGCGATTAATGTAATGCCAAACCTAAAGAGGGAATGTCTCATACTTTCAAAAAACCGTGGGATGTAGTTAACTTTACAAAACTTCAAACTTTTAATTGTACCTGTATTACGATTTTCTTCATCTTTCACTTTAAATTTATTTATGATTTTTTCAATCAAACGGGATGGAACTGGATTCTCGGCTGCTATTTTTCTATTTACATCTAATTCTTCATCTAATTCTTTCTGGTAGCTATGCAATAACACTAATTAATTGCCTGTTTATAGCTATGGCTTTTAAATAATTTAACATATTCAGTAAAGTATCAACATCAAAAAAAAAATTTCAATGTTTGATACACAAATCTTTAAAAATCGTTAGTTGGAGTAGTTGGTTGGCATAAGAAGATGTGACGAGGCATTAACAAGGTTTTTCTAAACACTGGCAGAATGATTTGAATCTCATAACTATGAGTTCAAGAAAGGAAAATTTATTGCTATATGCATTTTCAGAAGAGAGCTGGTTGTTGGGATTAAATGATTTTGCAATATTTAAAATGTAAAAGCATTTAAGAGAATTATGAATTAAAAAGACATTTACTTTCCTTAACTATGATTTATGTATACGAATCCCTTTTTTTCTCAAAAATACATGCATATATTCTCAAGGACGATGTATCTCGCTTGTTCATGACGAAGTCTTTGCTGGTTTCTATAATTTATTAATAACAAGAATGAAAAATCTCGCGATAAGCACAGATAATGTAACATTTTCCAACACTTCCAAAATAAATTTACTAAATCATTACCGTTTAATAAGGTGAAATATGATAGCTAAGTAAACAAGGATGACACGGGATGACCACCCAGGGAACTCAGGTTTCACCTTTGAATGTAAGTGCCATCCCGGAGGGAAGTGTCTATATAAACAATCTGTAAAACGCATAACATATTTAAAAACCAAATTTCCGGAATTTCCAACAATATTCGAAAAATATTCGAATTATTTTGTGCAGCCCTGTATAAGATCTACAGATATGTATATATGCTGCATAGAATGATAAATTTTAGTTCAGTTAGGAAACGCATAAAATTCTCCTTCTGGAATTTCCGCCAATAAACGGAAATATATTCGAGAACATTTCTGCTGCCTGTATACAATCTATAAAATTGATACACTCCAAATAATAGACAAAAAAATGAGTTGAATTTAAAAAAGCTTTCAACAACTAAAAAAGCACTTCCAGTTATTATTGTTAACAGACAGTAGCGAATTATTTTGTGTGTCCCTGTAACTGAACGATGAATGCCATTCACACCATATTCTATAGTAAGCCTCTTGTAATGTACTTTAATGATAAATATCAATTTCAATAGGTTTTAAATAGTGAAACATTTCGAAAATAAAACGCAAACCCACTATACTCGCAAACTTTCTCTATAGAGCGTAATGTAACACAATTATTTTGAGTGTCCCTGTAAAGGAACTATAAGTGCTATGCACACTCTATTTCATATTAAGCCTCTTTTAGTGTACCTCAGTGATATATATAAAATTCATTTTTTTGAAATTGTGTATCATCATTAAAATCAACCGCAAATAATATTTCCCCATAGACCGTAATGTAACAGTAATCTTTTGAGTGCCCCTGTAAAAAGACTATACCTGCGACACACTTCATTTTCAAGAACGAACATGCCATAGTAACCCTACACAGCATATATGAATTGCATGTCAATCTGAATACATTTACGTGAGTTAGGGCATGGAAAGAGAGACGTCAGACAGACAGACAAACCGAATTCAGAAACACTTTTCAACTATGTTGGAACGTGTTAGAGGTTGTATGTTACCACATAATATAATTTTAAAAACGAACTTTTTAGTAGCAAATATATTGTGAAAATAATGCATTTTTTAGCTAATGTGTTGCGTCTGCCATAGGAACTTTTGTAAAAAATGCTTTCTCATCAAAATGGAATATACAACAATTTTCAAAAAAATATATTTCATTTTTTAAAATTATATTTTCTACAGTGTATATGATGTTAGCACACAGAACACATACTTAAGAGGTCAAAATTTGTGCAAATAAATAACGTCTCAATCTTATATTTTTGTCAATGGATCTGGGAAGAATGTTAGTTTTATGAACGTTAGGAAAAGCGTTGAACCTCATACGATACTTGGTAAAAAGTGGAAGAGGCATTTCCTCTTATGGCATATAATCATAGATATATTTATTAGCTTTTTTAACGACGAAATATGAGCATTAGTGAGGTCTTTAGTTTCTTCATAATAAGGGACTTTTCATAATTGATAAAAGTTACAAACATAAGAACTCCTATCAAATAAAATAATTTTCAAATAAAGTAAATTAAAAGGGGTCAGCACTTTTTTTTATAACGCTCCCGCCGAGTACGCTTCTAAATGTTTAGGAAATAGAATGTATAAGTTTCACTATTTTATTCAACCTTGATATGAAATTTTGAGAACGATATAATGCGTTAATTTTACATTTATAATCACTTTTCAACCATTAGTTCTAAAAGGAAATTGTCTTGCTGAGAGTTCCATTAAATTCAGTAAAGTTCGCTCTAATTAAAATGGATATAAATTTGAATAATGCGTGTCTCAGTAAAACAGATCTTAAGTTATAGAAAATTAATGTGGAATTTCAAGGTATATAATTATGTTACAGAGATCTAATGAAATAATTTGATACTTTTCGACAACATTTTCTTGATTTGCATAATCACAAAAAAGTTTAACATTAGAATTACGACAGGTGTCATTTTGACCCTTAACGAATTTTTTTCGTCAATAGCTTTTCTATATTTTTACAAATAAATTTATTCTTTCTTGACTTTTTCTAAAACATCGTGCTCTACATGCATATAAAATTTTATCAAAATTGATTACTTATTTTAGCTTTAACAAATGAAAATACCTAGAACAACGGGCAAGTGTCATTTTGACCCCCCTTGAGAGAACTGAAATATAAACGTTTTTATCACATTTGTTTTGCGTTGTTACTTGTGCAAATGATTTTTGATTTGCAAATGCCTGACAGATAGTGATGAAAGAATAAGAAAGGGGGGGGGGGAGTGTTTCGGCAAGCGAAAGTCAAGTTCACGTCAAGCCAGTTACGTGTTTTGGAATGTTTGGAATCCGCTTATTTTGTGAAACCTTATTTTTGCTTGTTTTGCAAGTTTGTTTGTAATTTGTATTTCGTTCTTTCCTATATTTAATTTTTGGATACAGTGCTTCTCACTATTTTTGAAAGTTTACTACAAACCAATTATTTCCCTAATGGCTCATAGTAGAGGGTTAACGCACGATGAAATCGTATAATTGATGCAAGGGCTGTCTGATTCCGATTCTGGGTATAAAAATGATAATAATCCTATAGAAAAGAAAGCAGGCGATACATCCAGTGGTTCTGAATTTATTGTCACAGGAGACCATGCAGTTTCATCATCCAGCTCTTCAAATGAAAGTGAAAATGTCATAGCTCATACAATTTCCAGTTCTGATGTATCTAAGAACGATAAAGTAGGACATATTGGATGCTCTAAAAAGAAAGTGAGAAAAAACAATCAAACAATTGATTGTGAAGAAATCGTTAGCGATGGAAGTCTGTGGAAAGTAGAAAATGGCAGAGGAGCTGTATAAAATACCTTACGAGAAAACTCGCGCCTGACATTCTACGCTAAACGTCATGTTTGCCCTAATAAACCACTTAGTGCATGGGAAATAATAATGAAAGAAAAAAAACATTACACATCATAAAAGAGTATGCTGACGCTGAGGCAAAACGTAAAGTTTAAGATGACTCGTACAATATCTTATTAGAAGAACATGAGGCAATCATATCTTTGTTGTATGTTAGGGGATCATCATCAGCCAGAAACTTACCTATTGTTAGTTTGTGGTCTAAAACGTGGGGACCAAAGTTTTGTCATGAGACCATGAGTAGAGACAGGTTTTTGAAAATTTTGAAATATCTGCATTTTGATAATAAATCGACAAGGTCTGATAAATGGAAAAGGTCAGAATGATAAATTTGTTTCCATATGCAAGGTATTGACTACTTTTATCGAGATCAATATGCTTTGTTACAAACCAAATGAAAATATTACGATCGACGAATAGTTGTTTCCTACAAAAACAATGTGTCATTTTTTGCATTATATGCCAAACATGCCCGATAAATTCGGAATTACATTTTTTCTCGCCGTGGATGTGCAGACAAAATACCTATTGAACGGATTTCCCTATTTAGTTAAAGATTAAATGAGATCAAATGATCAAATTTTAGAAGATAATGTAGTCCATCGTTTAGTTGGGCCTTACAAATATACTGCCCGAATTATAACTACGGCTAGTTTGTTAACATCACTGAAGCTTGCGAAATGCCACAGAACAAATGGATTGAGCAATGTTGAATAATAAATCGTGTAAAAAGGAAAATTCCCTGTCGTCTCAAAAGTGTGCGAAACGAACTTTTTACTTCTGATGTGATGAAACACGACAACATAACTCTCATATCATATCAAGGCAAAATAAATAAGAATGCAATTTTGCTAAGCACTCTCCATTCATCAATTAAATTTGAATCAACTGAAAAGAAAACTCGAGATGTAATTCAGTTTTACAATTCAAAAAAAATTGGAGTAGATGTGTTCGATGAGATGGCGAGGAAATACTCCGCATCACGCCGCTGGCCAGTGCATGTTTTTTACAATATTTTAGACAGCTTGAATAAATGCATGAATCATGTTCAAGGAACTAACAAAAGAAAACATCAGTAGAAAAGATTTCTTATTGCGCTTGACAAAATAACTAACAGAATTATATATTTCTTGTAAAAACAAACTTGTAGTTCATCTAAGTAGTTGTATGCAACAAACCAATTCTGCAGAATCAAAGAAACGCAAGAAGTGCCAAATAAAAAAGTTTAAAGGCAATAAAACTGTTAATATTTGTAACAGCTTTAATAAGCCGTATTTGGGTACTGTACATGGAAAATAAGAAATATAAGCTTGTGTGTTATTTGCTGTGCAGAAGAAGGATCCTGTAAGAAATATGTTCATTGTAAAAAAAAATATACTAAAATGTGTGTATTAATTAGCTTTTAATAGTCATTTTACTGATTAAATTTATGTACACTTACATAATTTTTATAATTGGTATTTCTAAGATGTAAGTGAATTGAAACAAGATTTTTTAAAATACAATTAGCTAATTATTTGTTATATATAAGCACATATAAGGCAGAAATTACTATATTATTAAAAAATATATATAGTTATTACAATTTAGTTCATTTTAAGTTTATTTCTACAAACATATCATATTACATAATGAAAAAGGCAGTTTTTTTACATAGGGATCAAAATGACCACAGCCGTATTTCTAGGTATACGCCGTAAGAACTCCGTAATTCTGGTATTGGTATTAAAACTTTTTGACAGTGTTTATTGAAACATGAAGACCTTTTTAGATAAATAAAAAATTTTGCTTAATATTTGGGGATTTGAATAAGCACATCTTAAACTTTAATATATGTTCTGATGGTTTCGTAATTGTGTCATACTGTGTTTTGCTTTGATAACCATTTTCATAAGACAATATAGCAAGACTTCCTTGAACTACAAAAGATCCCGGAATATACGTCTTCGCACAAACATGAAAAAAAAATCATACATATTTCATAATACCGACAGTAGAAAGATTAATAGTACTTAAAAATTTATTCTCTAAATAAAACTGCTGTAAAATGATATATACAGACGCAAAAAAGTTGAATAAAAATTAGCAATGAATAAATTCAATGTAGCAATAATTATAATAAAATGTTAAAGCATTGTAATTGTGAAAATTCTGTATAGCAAGAATATATTCGGATATCAGATTTTATCGAAATATATATATTTTACAAACTAAATAAAGACGAAAAAAGACACGAATTAATCGAATAAAAAAATAAATGAATATTATATAACATAGTATTGACCCATTTTATTGTTTTTCTTCAAAACTTCATATATTATTAATACCGTGTCAGATAATACTGGGCGAAATAATTAATTTTTAATGTGAGAAAAAGTGCGCGTTTAGCACTAATGGCACCATACTATGAAATATGATACAGTGACAAGTGGTAAATCAATTATTCATTATATATGACACTATTATTGAACAAACTTGAAACGGTTCACTATAACTCAGATTTTCGTGTTGTCACAGAAATGTTTATTTTCGAATTCTCTCTTGTTTCTTCTGTGGCAGTGTCATAGTAATTAAGTTATCTGAAAAGAAAATCACTAAAACTATGAATATTGTTTCTTCCTTAATAGCTTTTTGCATATTATTGTACAACAATTTAGTAAGAAAACAGATTAATATATTTAAAAATCATTTTTTAAAAGCAACTGATCGATACTTTAATTACATATTTGCATAAAAATATCATAATCTGTGAACACGTTTTTGCGCCTTTTCCGATGTGTTTCTAAAGAGAAACAATAATAAATTTATTTGTTTTCAACGAAAATTTTCATTTTATAAAGCGCCATCTACTACTAGAATATTTGTTTTTAGATTAGACATTGTCGTCAATAGTTCCAACTGTCATTCTCTACTTCACTGAAGAATACATTTGCAGTGATATAGTAACTTGTCTGTAGATTGCATATAAAAACTAACAAAATAAGTTGGAGAGCAAAAAAATAATTTTCGTAATCCCAAATCTAAAAAATATAAAGATTTCAAAGTGTTTTAAAAATGACAAGACAGGTTAAGATTATGAAACAACAAAATTCTTTGATGTGGGATTACAAGTTAATACTGTATTTGAACTACCTGTGGCAACTGCCTTTTAGTCCTAATGTGCTTTTTCAAAACAATTCCGAAGAAAAAAGCTTCATTGTTTCAATAATTTTGTTCAACAATATTATGAAGACTTTACTAAGCATTCTTCTCATCATTTACTCTCGTTTTATTTTTGCTTATAGTTCTTTGATGATTACATTTAGTGTTTTTCTTTTATTTTCTTCGGCTATTTCTTGGAGTGTCTTTCGGAAACGTCAATGTATTCTTCAGGCCATGAAAATGATGATAGCTCTTAGCAGTGAAGTAAATCCACGAAACTTTAAAAGTAAATTGAACATTTACCTTTTCCTACTTCTCAACGGATGTGTATTCTTGATATATTCTGCTAGATGTGCAGTGTCTGCCATGAAGGTAACATATCCACGAATGAATACAACTTCTGTATACTTCTTTTGGTATGAAATAACTGCAACGCATGAAAGAGCTTTTAGTGCCGCTCTCGCATTTTCTGGCGCTTTTATTTTTGCCGCAAATGCGTTAGCATGTAGCCTTGTAGTTGTTTTAAGTTCTACTATGAACTTTCATTTAAGTGACATTATTTTTAACTTTGGGATAAAACTGAAGAAAAGTTTGGATTATGAGCAGATGAGTCAATATTCTTTGTCACAGAGTTTATCTATATACCAGAAAATAGTAAACCTGAATCAAATAGTAAATGATGCTTTGTCACTTACTTTATCATTAACATATGGTGCAATATTAACTATATTTTTTACTGGGTTATGTTCGATTCGTCAATTACCGTTTGAGGACAGAGAACTAATTTTGTCCCATGCATCATTATTTATATTTTCTCTTTTCTGTTTTTTCAGCATGACGCTAACTGGTGACAGAGTTGAAACCAATCATGCAAAATTTAAATATAGCTTGATCAACAGTTTGACTTTAATTTTAAACAGAAATAAAAATGGTAAAGAAATTGAATTGTTTTCGTTGTTGGCGACACATATAAAATCATATGATTTGAATATCAATTGTGGAAACATGTTTATCCTTAACAAAAGTATAATACTTAGTGTAGCAGGTGCTCTGATAACCTATGGTGTTCTAATATTTCAGATGGAGTAATGTAGGGGTGTCCTAACTGTGGGGAGTGGATTGCAGAGCTACCCATATTTTCGTGTAGAATATTTAGCTTTTAATACTGACAGAGCGATTAAAGAAGGCGGAGATTTTATTTTGTAAAAGTGTTGGCAGACAGCTTTCGCGCAAAAAATTTCGTCACTCCTGGATAAGGGTTTTTATACTTCTTTTTTAAAACGAAGTTAAAAATTTCGTCATGTTAAGCAAACTAAAAACCCGTAAAAAGCATTTAAATAACTTTTGTTAAACATTTCTATGCATTTTTTGGTAATATGATAATAACACACTTGATTACAAAAGTTTGGATTGCAATTGTGAAACAATGATTTCACATGATTCTGATTCTCTGTTGATTCTCTGTTGCCTTTTCCGGCGCAGACAAATTCTGTTCGTAAAATGCGAAATTACTGACTGACACCGGAATTTACAAACGACTTTTTTACAAAAATAGAACTCCTTATTTTAAGCTTTCATTGTAGAAGCAAAATTTTATTAAAATATTCTTGGTGCCGAATGCAAGTTTGGAATTAAAATTAGGTGTGCCCGGAGTGGGACAACTGTGCCGGAAAGGGTTAAGATAATTAAAGCCATATTATGAATTTACATTGCTGATATGAAAGTTGTGGATAATGTTTAGAGAGATAGAGCTTTGTACATACCTATAGTAAACCTATGTTTAAGATAACCTATAGGTGGATTCCTTAAACCTGCGTAAGTACTTTATCTCTAAAAAAAGAAGGCGCACTTTGAATACAAGCTATTTTATGCTCCGTTACCATTAGTGTTGTTATATATTCCAATTTACGAAGTATGTCTCAATTTTCATGGTCTCCAAGACATGTCCAGAGTAATAACTTTGCAGAAAGCCATGTGTCCAGATTTTGCATGATGTACAAATTCTTCTAAATTTCTTTTAGTTACATGTTACTTGTTATTCTGCATCGAGTGTAATTTAATACAGTAAATCCTGTGGAGAAACCTATCTATAACGTAATTTGTTTTATAGTTACTTCAAATGAAATACTTTAGAAATCTACCTGCCTATGCTTAAGGGAATTAAGATCTAAATGGAATATTTTGCGGTGCTTAGTGAGTCTGTTTTTACATGTTTTACTGTACTTTGACCAGTAAAACCTGTATAAACGGAACCTGTAATTAACTTAATTATGTTTTAAAAGAAAACATGCATCATACCTACGATAGGAATACCACATAATTATACCTGCTAAATTAGAAGTGTGATTCAGTCCCTTGCGATCTGCTTTCAGTTGTTTTACTGTATAAGATTGTTGTATTTATTTAGTATAATAAAATTAGCAGTGACGAAATCGCAAGTGCCAGGAGAAAAATATCGGTTTTAAAAAGACTAACTTATTAGCGTGTACAATTTTGTGATATTCTTACCGTATGGTCTGTAAAATTATACAGTTTACACAGGATTCCGTTATAAACAGGTTGCGTATTCATAGGGTTTACTGTTTTTTAATGTTTGAATTTATTACTAGCTGTCCCACTTTTTTTGTCTTCCTGTTCGGTTTTTTGTCCTGATAACACTAGCTTAAATGGAAAATAAATTGGAAAAAGCAGTAAAAGTAGTAAATTTCTCCAACGTTTTACTCATTTCGTCGGGTGATACAGCTTCCAGAATAATGCTCTGATTAAAATGTGACCAAAATATGAATGCACTGTGATATAAATGTAATGTTTACTATCTGAATTGTCGGCAGGGCATGTAAAATGAATCAGCTCTAAAATTAATTCTGTAATGAAATGGAAATGTCTGAATAATTGGTCAATGCAAATTTACGGTAGAGACCCAAATTGACGTTCACCCATGATTCATAATGGGACGAAATAAAAATATGAATTTTGTAAATGTGACCACTTTCGATGAATGCGATGTGATAGCGATGCAACATGTTCAGGCTTTAATAATAAATAGTGTTACTGTGTTATCACATGTTATCATGCCTAAACAACAATACGTCAAAAAATAATATTTTGCAATTCATATAAAAGTTGAAAGCTTACATATGTCGGAAAAAAATCCTTGTCCTGTAGTGTTTTTTTCTTCTTTTTAATCGAGATGATTTTGGCGATAAGTGTTTGATGTGGTTGTTGCGATCTCCAGTCTTTGGTGTTGCACTTTTAACTACTGGAATGGACAGGTGATGTCACACCCCTTTTGGTGCCATTTTGGATTTTTTTGTTTTGCCAATTGCGCCAACCAAAACATGATATGGAACTCTTCCCCAAATGTTAGATCAATGATTTTGTTTATTAATTTAAAAATCCGGTTTTTCTTTATTCGAATAATGATAGGACTGTTATATAATACAATATGACGTGATAGTTAGCGCTTTTGATACCACGGATATCACACAAAAGCAGTTATAATGAAAATAGGTTATTCCTTCAGGATTCATCTTGTGTAACTTTCTTTTAGTAGACATCATTTGTTATTCTACCTTTAGTAATATTCCGATTTTTTAAAAATATGCTTGAAACCCTCCATGCGTGCTACAAAACCGCACTGTATGCTAGGAGTAGTTCCCAATCATAGAATCGTCGATTCTTACGATTGTTAAATCTGGTAATATTTCAATTATGGAACTGAAAATTTTTCTCTTATAAGCGATGTATTTTCAATTGTTTTTTATTCTGTTTTTCTATACAAAATTATAAGCAATTCTCTGTTCTTGCTAAATGTCTGCTGTGTTGTAAATTTTTTGAGCAGGGTAAAATAAAAAATAATTTATTATCATGTATTTTGAGATTTGAAACATTATATATGTGTGTATGTGAGATAATTATTGGAAAATGCATAACATTTGAAAACCCAAATTCAGGAATTACCAATTATTACTTCAAAAATAGGAAAATTATTTTAATATTTTTGTACAACCCTGTATATGATCTGTAAATATGTGTATATATTACATAGTATGCTACAATTTAATTCGCTTATGAAACGCAGGGTACAGTTAAAAATTCCCCTTCAGCAATTTCCGTCAACATTGAAATGTGTACTCGATATATTTTGTGCTGCTCTGTATATGATCTATAGATTTTATACACACCAAGTAATATTCGAAAAAAATTGTTAAATTTTAAAACATGCACCACAATGGAAAACGCACTTCCAGCAACTATTTTTATAGACACGCTGTAACTGAATTTTTTTGTGTGTAAATGAACGTAAATGAACGAAGAATGCTATGCATACCCTATTCTATAGTAAACCTGTTGTATTGCAGCTCATTTATTAATACTAATTTGAATATGTCTGAAATATATTCAACTTTGTAGTATTTAACTGTTGACTGTTAATATGAAGTCCATGAAATACTACGGGAATTTCGATGGACAATAAGGTATTTTCCTTATGAACTTTTTAACCAGATGTTTTTTTCTTTCTTGTGAGTCTAAACCTATGAATTTTCCATTTCTGACTTTTCATTGCAAGTAATAAATCTGCGCTCAATAACATGTGTCTTCATCATTCCTATATAGGCAAAATTTATGGCAATATCACATGTACACCTACCCGGAATTTTGTACATTCCACAACAATCGGGCGTTTGCATGTATCTATGTATATATGTATCTATGTCAAAAATCATACCGGATATTTTCTTTTACACTTCAATATTTTGTGTGACAGACGTTTAATTTCATTTTCAGTTGTGTGACTTTCGTCTAATAATATATGTCATGAAACGTAATTAGAAGTTATTCAATTTTGTCAAAGAAACCATCGAGATAGATGCTTTCTGGAACAATCCTTTTATTTTTCGAATATCTAATCATGCGATGTTTATTAAAATACTGATCCTGTTGCATTTATAGATATATTACTTACAAATATATAACTTTTGCAGATATATTACTTTTTTACTGTAAACAGTACCATATGACATTATCGTGCGTAGAAAGCTTATTTGATTTAAAGCTATTAGGAATATCAAATATAGGACGTTCAAATGTCTGATTTGTGATGCTTTTTTTCGATATGACTGTAAATGTATCACAAAGCACCGCACCGAATACTAGCAGAATAAGTTGACGAAATGTGGAAAGATGAAAATAAGGCACAAACCTCACGCATACACCGATTTATTTTCTTAATATTTTGCATAAATTTGCTGCTGATGTGCGATTGGTAGACTTTGCGTGATTTTTATAATTTGCTTCTAATGTTTTAAAAATGATTTCAATACTTAAAAAATATAGCTATAGCATTCAGATCCTACCAAGTTTAATGTCGTAAAATATAACGTAAAACTTGTGATTTCCCCATATTTTCCTGTCATTTAATGCTTATGCATGATCATAATGCATCAATAAATGTTGTTGTTTTTACTTCTTTACTTTTTTCCGAAAGTTCCAAATTTTAAGTGCTTAAAATATTGTTTTTGAACTATTTCGGTTCCATCCTACTGTATAAACTATGAGGCAATGAATTTCGTAAAAAATAGAATGTGTAATGTTCTTTATTGAAAACAAAATTTATTCCTTCTGCAGTTCATCTACAAGAGCACGTATAAGAATCGGTTCTGCATTCTAAATTCACGATTCCAGAGTTAAATATAGGCAGTTTTTTTTAATATTATGTTTAAGGGTGTAGAGGAGATGGGGGATGAATGGGACATTTTCACAAAAATATTTATTTGAAATATTTTATATAAGTTATTATCAATATTATATATCACATGTCAAACTTTAAGTGTTTGACTACATCTTATGCACAATATTTGTTCAAGATTATTATTATACAGATATATAAATTAAAATAAAAAAAGTTCTTCTATGTCCCAATCATCCCCACAGCAGGGATGAATGGGACACAAACATTTTCCTCCCCGTATTTAATGTTAAGGACTAAAAGCTGACAAAAAGGCCGCCTTGGCAAAAGCTGAGAGATTATAAATTGTAATATGATCTCCAGGATAATTTATTAGTCAATGATCTTGGACTCATCTCAGCTTTGCCTTAAAAGGCCCATAAACGGTGGACTGAAGATGATGGCTACAAAGAGGATGAAATGTTAAAGGAATAATTACCATAAAGTATTAATTTATCAACCTTTATAATATTATTTAGTTAATAAAAAATTTTCAGTATCCTCTAGGGACGAATGAAGCAGTCCCATTCATCCCCATTTGAAATGTCCCAATCATCCCCATGATGCATATATTCCATTGTCAGCTATTTTGTCTCAGAAATTATTTTGTCACAATGGTTAATGTGCATTCATTTTACCAATATTGAGCCTTTAAATAAAAAGCTACAACATATCTTAATTGTTTATATTGCATAAGATATTTAAGTAACTTCAAATGTAAAAAAAAAAATTACATTTAAGCAGAGTTTTCAGGAAATGCAAATTTAAAGAAAACTGAAAACAGCCATGTGCTCTTGCTTTTGGTTCTGAAGCACACTATGGTAGTGAAATCTATGAGGATAGGAAGCAACTAAAAAAAAAAAGTTTATTGCCTGAAATATTGAAAGCGTCTCATCCATCCCTTGTCCTATTCATTCCCAATCTCCCCTACTCAAATCCAAACTGCTTATTTTGTGACTTATTTTTAAAATTCATTTTTGCTCTAAAATGCATCCAATTGGCAAGTCCTCTTACTCAGAAACTTTATAATGTCCGTATTGTTCTATGTTTTAATAAAAGCAGAATATATTTCAATAAATGCTGTCAAAGTGGACATTTTGAACCGAATTTCCTGAAGCAATAGCGCTGGACACAAGAGAAAATTATCGTACTGTGAAAATAATTTTTTGTAAATCAATTTCTAATTAATTGAACGAAAAATAAAAACACAGGTCACTTATTAATCCCTTCATAAACCAAGTTGCCAGATTGTTTTTACTTTTAAAAATGAGTCTGAAAATGTGTCATAAAATTTTGAGTTGTTAAGCAAGGAAACATTATATATTTTTTTTTTAATACGGACTTAAGATTTTTGTTTTTATATCTCTTTCATACATCTCATAAAAATTATGCATATAAATTCTTAGAGAAAAATGTCTTATGCAATTTAAATTCTGCATACACACTAGGGTGGAGCGAATTTTTTTTTCTTCAAATCAAAATTGGACGGGGTGGGAAAGTTGCTCTATCAGATCTTCATTCTGAATATAAAACATCTTTGAAAAATATTAATATTAAATACTGCCCCAAGGTAATTGAAAATTGAGAAAAATTGTAAAAGTTGTGCATTTTCCCATTTTCTTGTCAAACATATAAAATGCACAAATATTAATAATATTAAATTAATTTTAAAGTATTCTTCTTAAATTATTATTATTATACGCTTATAGTGAAACTATGTAATATTTATATCAAATCCAGGTGTCTTATACTGCTCCAATGACTTCAAAATTTTGAAAAATGTATAAAAATTGGGTAATTTTAAAGCATAATCAAAACAACAAAATTGTGTTATATTTTATACTTCGTAAGAATACATTTTTTTTAATTATACTTGAAGATGAAGAATAATAAGAAAAAATAATTTATTATTACATTTTACAAGCATTATAATCTTAATAAAGGAACCAGGTTCTGAGTATTTGGGGCACCTTTCGTTACAATCTGGAAAGGCTTTAATTTTAAGTGAAGGAATAGAAAAAAATAACTGCAACAAATATTGATACCAGTAAGCTTGTTGCAATTGGCTGTGATGGAACTACAGTTAACACGGGTTACAAAGAAGATGTCATGCGATTTCTAGAAGGAAAAGAAGGAAAACCACTTCAGTGGCTTATTTGCCAAATACATGCCAATATGCTTATCTTGAGCCATTTGGTCTAGCATCTTGACGCTACAAAAAATGGGCCTCAAAGTTTTACAGAATCTACTGGCAAACCTCTAAAAGATTGTGAACTTCTGCCTCTTATACATTATAAGAGAATAAGCTGAGCTTTGCTAGAAATTACTAATAAAAAGGATTTCAGCACGAATCAACTCTATTTGCTTGAGATATGTGAAGCAATTTCTTCGGGATTGTGTCCAAAAAATTTCTATAAAAGAAATCCTGGTAAAATTGTGCATTCTAGGGGGCTTACAGTGGCAAATAAAGTTCTTACGCTATATGTTTCTTCAAGTGAACCGTCTGAAAATTTGTTAATTCTGACAATTTTATACTAAGAGTTTATTCAACTATATGGTTTCAAATTAAAACTAAGCCTTCATGCCTTTACGGAGTTAAGCATTTGCATCAAACAGTTATGTTATCCATTAAGATATTTACCAAAGGAATTACAAACAATAATAGATCCCGTAATTCAACGAAATGGTTATTTTTGTCATCCGGAAAATATTTTGATTGCCATGTTGGCTGATGATAGGGACTATGTAAGAGTGTTGGCACTATGTAGAATAATAAAATCTCGAAAGTCAAGAAATTCTTTACGTACGTTCAAGTTACCTGAGATCAATTTTGAAGCCAAATACTATATCGATTTTATAAATTGGGCTGAAGTGACCGTGACAGAACCACCATTAACTAAGTAATTAGACCATAATATTCTTACAAAGTGTATCCTAAATCCAAAGGCAATAGATGAAGACATCTTAATTAAGATTAAACTATTCCCTTGTCACAATCAAGCCACTGAAAGATGTGTGAAACTTGTTACGTAGGCTTCTTAAGCTGTTTGTGGTTGTTTGAGACGCGATGGGTTCATTGATACTTGTCTGGAGTCTCGGAAAAAAATGCCAGTTTTTGAAACCAAAAAACAGTATAGACTACTATAAAATGGTAACTTCAATGATTGTAAATTGTAATAGTAAATTATTTTTACCTTATTACAATAGTTCTTTAAAAATAATTTGAAATTATATTTTCTTACATAGGTTACGTAAAAAATATAAAACAATTACAATTACCCAAATTTCATACATTAAAAAAAAAAAAAACATTCATACATTTTAAGTCGTTGAGTTAGTATAATAAAAGTGAATTTGATATAAATATTAAATAATTTTACTATAAATATATAATAATAATAATAATAATCCGATGATCATCCTTTTAAATTAAATTATTATTAATAGTTTGTATATTTGAGGGAAAAAATCGAAAAATGCACAACTTTTATGTTTTTTCTCAATATTTAATGACCTTGGGGCAGTATTTAATATTAATATTTTTCAAATATATTTTATATTTAGAATGAGGATATGATAGAGCAACTTTCCCACACCACCCATTTTGATTTGGTGATTTTTTTTTTTCATAGGCGAGCGCTTTTACGTTTTTTCTCAATATTCAATGACCTTGGGGCAGTATTTAATATTAATATTTTTCAAAGATATTTTATATTCAGAATGAGGATATGATAGAGCAACTTTCCCACACTGTCCCATTTTGATTTGGAGAAAAAAAAATATTTTTCCATAGACGAGCGCCCCACCCAAACACACCCTTGTCATTTCCAAATTACCTTTTTAAATACGTGATAAATATTTTACTATTTTGATATTTTAAATTTTTGAAATTTGCAGTGAGGAGTCTTTAAAGAGGTGAAACCCAAAGTGATCAGATTCAATTTTAGTTTCATGGCCCTCACTTGATATTTACGATAATGTCAACTGTTGAAAATCTTTTATTAATAATCTAATATTATTTTTTAGAAATTTAATTATTGTTTTCCATGGATTGATGCATATGTCAACTGATTTTTTTCTGAAAATTAGAAAAACGAACTCATGTTTCTTTAAATATATATGATGAAGTGTTTAACTGTAACTATATGTTAAATGTATATGAGTATATCTCTCTCACAATTTGGATTAACATTGAAGAAATTTTAAGAATTGTTCTTGATTTAAATATCACTAGAATAAAATTAACTATTGCATATCCCTTATACTCTTAAATTCGTTATATATGTTGTGCATAAATTAAATATATTACACTTTATTAAATCTATACACATTTTAATAATTCATTGACATAAGCTTTCATGATCATAAGCTTTTTTTTATTAATTTCAGATAAGATATTAATCACTATAAAAAATTAAAAATAAAATAAAATAAAAATTCTTATTTATTATGTATTACTTAAATTAATATATCAATTATGTTTATTATATATTAATTTTCTTTTTTATACATTTTAAGTTATGTACACTGGTAACCAAGTAATTGATTTAATGAACGTCAATATTCGAAGAAGCTACAAATCATTATGCAAAATACAAACAAAAATTCTGCATGACATAAACTCGTTATCTTAGCTTAACTTTATTTAATCTCTTTACATTTTCTAAAAAAAATGATGGATATATTTACATAAGATTGGTAAGATATAACTTTTAAAGATAATTTATATAAACTTTAAAGAATATTGAGAATATTGTGATCAGAAAAATATAACTTTGAAAAATATTGTTTATAAAAGAAAGAATGACTTATTTTCGTCTCATGTAAATTCAAGTTTTGTGTTGTTTTTATGCTATATTATATTATTTTGAATTAAATGAGAGAGATTACATGAATAATTATATAAGGTACAAGATGTTTCCATTGTTTCCTGTCTAGGGCTTAATCATCCAATTAACATCGGCCATTTTTCTGATTTTGTCTCACTTGATGTCGTTTTCTTGGTCGTTTTACATCTCTGGCCCTGGGATACCACTGTAGGGTGTTTGTGCTGCATCTATTGTCTTGTCTTCTTGCAATATGCCCAGGCCTTTTCCATTTTAGCCGTTTACTTCTCTCAATGATGTCAAAAACTTTCGACTGACTTCTTATCCAGGTTATTATATTTCTACCTGTTCTAGTCGTTCCATTCTTCTCTGTGTTGTTTGTAATCTTTGTACCATCCGTTTTGTTAACGTCCATACTTGTACGCCCTGAGTTAGTGCAGGCAAAGCACATTGGTTAAACAACTTTCTTTTCAAACAAAGAGGCAAGTTACTCTTCAGATTAATATTGTTTTTACCAAAATACATATAATATACTTTCTTAGAATACTATATTTTTCTGAAGAATTTTATATACATGTTAATAATGAGTTGAAAGAACAAAAGCACACTTATTGCGTTCACAGAATATATTAATCATTATATAGACAAAAACACTGGCATAAACAATTTATTATATGCTTAAATTTGCTTAATCACTTTATGTTCTCAAAAGAAGTTTATAGATTCTATGAAAGATTAATGAGATCACAAGATTTATCTCATAAAAATATTTTATTTTAATCCATTAAGCGCCATTGCTCCCATTTTGGGAACATCGTTTATGATTTTTTTCTAAAGTGTGTATTTTATATATTGTTAAAAGGTTCGTGTTATTTGAATTTTGAATATAATAGACGACTTCTGATTTTTTTTTTAAGTTTCATTAAAATTTTCTATTTTTTAAAATGAGTTAAAAAAGGCGAAAAATAGCTTTTTGGCCGTAATCGAAAGAAAAAAAACTCTATAATAAAAATTATATTTTTTAGTTAAAATATGTTTATAACAGTGTATTATATTAAACAACATCAATCTGGAATTAATATGTACAATTGATCAATTACAATTACCGAAAGCATAAGTTGTTCCCCAAATGGGAGCAATGGCTCTTAATGGGGGTAATGTTTTTGAAAACTTGTACATATGACTCCGTGCATTTATGGTATTTATTTTTCAGTTTATTAGCTATAAAAGGAATAATATCATTCTGAAACTAATATTTAAAGAAGATTTCAAATAAATTAGTACAACTTTTACATTTATAATAAAAAAACAAAATGAAATTACCTGTTCTATAAGCATTTTCATTATCCATCTCTTTATTTTTCATCATTACATTATTTTTTTATTCTGATTTTTTTACATGGAAGATGAATGAACAATTGTTTAGATTTGGATGATTTTTCGGCTGTTCCAGAAATCGTTTTTTTTGCCCCCTGATGGCAGTATTCCAACATACAAGGAAGATATCTTCCTCATATGTATGTCGCATAAATTATTTTCTGTTACATATGTAATAGAAAATAATTTATGCGACGATTTATCCCATGTTATATTTGGTGAAGCAGAACTTTCCGTAAATTCTAAATTAACAGACAATCAAGAAATATCTAGTTTAGAGTTTAAAAAAGACAAAGTATTAAAAGCAGACTTGATATTTCAGATGAAAGTTCAGACGAATCTTCAAATCGAAATATGGAAAAACTAAGCAAAAAAAAAAAAAAAAAAAAAAAAAGTTAAAAAATCAATTTTAGAAAAATAATATAATGCTACATAAAAAATGTTCCATCATTTTCGTGTAAAATAGTAGGACAGAAATTATGTAAATGAGAAAAATAAAGAGATGGATAATGATAATGCTTATGGAATCGGTAATTTTATGTTTTATTTTTATTATAAATGTAGATGTTGGACTAATTTATATGAATTATTCGTAAAATATCAGTTTCAGAATGATATTACCCCTTTTATAGCTAAAGAACAGTGAAATAACAACCATAAATGCACGGAGGCATAAGTAAAAATTTTGAAAAAACTTACCCCCATTTTGAGCCATTATTCCCATTTTGGGAATATGCTATTTTTCTTAAATATAATTTTTTTTTTCAGAAATACTTTAAAGACTTCCTGTTCAAAAAGAAAAAAACAACTGTTCCATAAAAAATACACTTCTCAAAACAATTAAAGTATATTTGAAGTTTTATATAAAATAAAGATATAAACGAAATTTTTTTTGCCGAAAATAGAAGAAGAGAATCACAAATGCAAATTTTTCTGATTTTCAAACTGTGGAGTATGCACATTTTGAGTTCGACGTCATAAACGTCGCTTCAGCGGCAGCGAATGAAATTTGACTTTCAACTGGATAAAAGAGAATGAAGACAAGGATGATCGGCATTCAGTGATTGTTTTGTTTCGATGAGTACGATGTCTCAGCGAAGTCATTTGACAGATTCAGAAGCTTGGAGAATTGGTGGTAGGTTAGAAGGGGGCCAAACTCAAGCCGAAGTAGCGCAAGCCATTGGAGTGTCACAAAGTGTCATTTCCAGGATCGGTATTTAGCGTTAACAGCTCGGAGACACCGAAACATGAACGCTACTCTTCTCCAACAACACATTCGCTCGGCTACAGGCACCACGATTTCAACTCAGACTGTCCGAAACCGGCTCCATGCTGTAGGTCTGTATGCTCGCCGACCGATGGTATGTGTTAGATTAACATCAAGGCGTCGTCGCGCCGCAGGGAGTGGGCAACCGAGCATGTCAACTGGAGGAGAAATGAATGGAGCAATCTTCTGTTTTCTGACGAGTCCCGTTTTTCTGTGCATCCGGATAATAGGCATATTTTCATCTGGAGGGACCGTGGCAGTAGGAATAATCCTGCGTTCGTGCACGAAAGTGTCAGATTTGGCGGTGGAGGAGTGTTGGTGTATGGTGGCATCTCCATTGACGGGCGCACTGACCTCTACATCATTCGAGATGGAGCTCTGACTGGTCGCCGATATAGGGATGAGATCCTCAGACCTATTGTAGTCCCTTACGATGCAGCAATCGGAGATAACTTCATTTTAATGGACGATAACTGCAGGCCACATCGTGCAAACCTGGTGGAGGATTTCCTTTTCGAAGAAGGAATCGTTCGAATGGAATGGCCAGCGTGTTCTCCAGACATGAATCCAATCGAGCACGTTTGGGACGCTAGTAGTAACCAGGCTTTTACTAGAGGCGGAAGTGACGTCACGAGGGGGCGTGGCCAAAGGTCACATGACCGGAAGGGGCGTGGTCAGCTGTCAATCAAAAAACGGGATTTTTCGTGGAGGATAACGAGGGTTCTAGGTTGAGTTGTTTTTTTTTCCGGTGGCAACGGGTCACGTGACAGCGGTGTACGAGGGGGGCGTGTCCGAAAAGCGTCTTACGAGACGGGGGGGGGTGTCAATCAAACGGCGTGATCTTGGACGGGGGTTATTTTGGAGGGGGGGCGGAAGTGGGGGGAGGCTTTCTTCAGGGACAACTTTTTTTTCCGGTGGCAACGGGCAATTAGTTTCGGTATGGGACTTTGAAAATTTTTCAGATTTTTTTTTTTTTTTTTAAATTGGACGGGGGTGTTTTTGGAGGGGGGCGGAAGTGGGGGGGAGGCTTTCTTCAGGGACAACTTTTTTTTCCGGTGGCAACGGGCAATTAGTTTCGGTATGGGACTTTGAAAATTTTTCAGATTTTTTTTTTTTTTTTTTTTTTTTTTTGGTTCGTTACCATAGTTACGTAACAACGCCATCTGTTGGGGAAAAGTGGCAATCTTTTATGATTTTGGCGAATGGCAACGGTTATTCAGTTAATTATAATTATTTACGAATTAAGAGGTAATTATTTAGGAGGTGTGTGTATTTTAACTAATGAATAATTTTAATTATTTCAATTCATTATTTACTAATTAATATTTAGTTTCGGTATGGGACTCTGAAAATTTTTCTGATTTTTTTCTTCAGGGACAACTTTTTTTTCCGGTGGCAACAGGCAATTAGTTTCGGTATGGGACTTTGAAAATTTTTTCAGATTTTTTTTTTTTTTTTTTTTTTTTTTAATATGCATTAAAATAGATTAATTTTACGGATCACGTGATCCACATGACGTCATACATTCATGTTAGAATAGGTTCGTTCCTGTTTTGCTGACTCACGTGTCACTGAGTTACTTTTTTAAAGGTGGCAACATGCTGGACTTGTAAAAAATTTTTGGTAGATCTCTTTTGACTCACATGTTTACAGTATTTAATTAATTAAATTACTTAAATCAGAATATTATTTTTAAAACTTAAGGAATGAGGAATTACGATTAACTTTTAATTGGAGGACTTTGTTATTTTCTCAAAAGATAAAATCACATGGGCATTTTCACGAAGATATAATCGGTGGTTGGAATTTATTTCATTGAATGAATTAACTAAGAATTTAATTAATTTTAAACTGATTTTAAAAGTTTTTAAAATTAAATTTAACTGAAAGTTTAATGACCTTCTTTCTTTTAAGTATATTTCTGTAACATGTGACAGAGACAAGACGGTTTATGTTCGAACATGAATGTGACGTCATGTAATGATTGCACCCTAGACATACAATGACGAGGTCCGATTCAAAAGTTGAGTTGTTTAATAGGGTTAAAAATGTGTTTAGCTGTAAACAAATGTTAAGTTGAGTTGATTTTATATTGATTGACTGCAACCGTTTTAGCAAAAAGTTTGTTTCTCTACTATTGGCATCATTAGAATTTGCCAGTTGCTCAGATTTTTCTGTTGAAGACTTTGTTAGTTTGACTTCGCTTTTATTTTAGTTTTTTTTGCTTTGCGCCATGGAAAACGGACTTAATTTTCAGAATGGAGATAACAAAAACAAGCGTAAACTTGCTGAAATGAAAGAAAGCAACAAGAAAACGAAGAACAATCAAACTCCGGTAAGTTTTTTTAAAAATCTTTTTTAAAAAAATTATACTTTTTAATTCATTATTAAATTGTTTTTTTTTATTTATATTTATTTTTGTCTCTTTTTATTTCTTTTTAGGTTCAATTATTTCTAGAAAAAGTGAAATGGCATGATTCAAAGGATATGAAATACTTAGGTGGAGAAAACTTTCTTTCCGTGAATTATTTTCTGGGCCAAACTCGAGTTCACATTAGACGATATGTTGTTGATCCCGAGGGAGAATTACAGCCTACTAAAGATGGCGTATCTTTAACCCCCAATGTTTGGCAATCCTTGTGTCGTGAAATCAAGACTGTATTAAATCACAAACCTTCGGAAAAGATGACCGTTATCGAAACAGATTTGTGCATTTCAAAACAAGTGAAGGATGGTGTGGAACTTTACGTTTTCCAAAGACTTTTCCAAAGGAAAAATATGAGTCTCCAATTCGTGCCTGAGCATGTCGTGCTTACACTTCCTGAGTTTGAAAAGATACTTGATAACATGTACAATATCACGGATCGTGTGAAAGACGGACTTATCACATACTCATTATCTTACTTTATTTATGAAGAACTGAACAACGCCAGTCTGCAGTTTAATATAATAAATAATCCTGACGCCTTTTTAGAACTTCTCGATTCCTTGAGTAAATGCTTGACTGTTGCCATTACTATCAAAATTACTGAACTGATAAACTGTTTCGGATGTCGAGAGTCTTATCAAGCTCCTTTTATGCACGATTGTTTAACAAAAACTCGAACTGAAAAATGGCTAGAGTTTTCTGACCGTGCATTGTACTCCATAAGCATGCGTGATGTTGCAAAAGACATTGTGCAGAAAAACTTAAATATTGACTTTAAATATGTACTTGGTCAAGAAGGATTTTTTGATGCATTAATTATTCCAAAAATATTGGAATCTATTCAAAAAATGTATGTTGGAGAAGAGCAACAACCACAAGAAGAAAATGATTTCTTGCAATTATCTTTGTAAATTTAAGATCTGAATAAATGTACATTTGCATAGTATTTTTTTTGTCTTTTTTTAGTCTTGATTTTTCATGAAATTAATAAGAATGTTTCAGGTAGAATTAAAAAAAAAAGTTAGACTTTAGAAAATGAAAATAGAAATATATATTTTTTCATGCTTTGATCCTTTTAATATATTTTTTTTTTAAGTCAGAATTTTTTTCTAAGTCAGAATTTTTTTTTTTTAAAAGTTAGACTTTAGAAAATGAAAATAGAAATATATATTTTTTCATGCTTTGATCCTTTTAATATATATTTTTTTCTAAGTCAGAATTTTTTTTCTTAAACATAAAAAATATTTTTCCTAAACGCAAAAATATCTTTTTTTTCTACGTCAGAAAAAAATCTAAACATAAAAATATATTTTTTCCTAAACACAAAAAATTTTTCCTAAACTTAAAACTGTTTTCCTAAACGCAAAACTTTTTTTTTTCCCTAAAAGGAAAACTTTTTTCCTAAACATAATTTTTTTTAACTCAGAAAAAATATTTCTAAACATAAAAATATTTTTTCTAAGTCAGAAATAATTTTTTTTTTCTAACTCAGAAACACAATTTTTTTTTCTAACATTCTAACTCAGAAACACAATTTTTTTTTTTCTAACTCAGAAAAAGTTTTTTTTTTTTTCTAAGTCAGAATTTTTTTTTCTTAAACATAAAAAAAAAAAAAAAAAATATTTTTTCCTAAACGCAAAAATATCTTTTTTTTATAACTCAGAAAAAAAATCTAAACATAAAAATATATTTTTTCCTAAACGCAAAACTTTTTTTTTTTTTCCCTAAAAGGAAAAAAACTTTTTTCCTAAACAGAAAACTTTTTTTCCTAAAACATAATTTTTTTTTAACTCAGAAAAAAAATATTTCTAAACATAAAAATATTTTTTCTAAGTCAGAAATAATTTTTTTTTCTAACTCAGAAAAAGATTTTTTTCTTAAACATAAAAAAATATTTTTTTTTCCTAAACATAAAATTATCTTTCTTTATTTCTTGATCATATTATTTCTTTTTTGACGTTAGACATTATTTTTAAAAAAATTTCTTTTTCTCAAGAAAAAGTAATCTAAATGTTTCCAAATTTTGCAAAATTAAGAAAACGCATAAACATAGTCACATAAATATTTTTAAATATAAAAATTTATTTGGTTCATAAAATACATTGAAATTTCAAAACATAGATTTCTACATTTTTAACCAAGGTAATGGTGATATTGGTAAAGTAACATGGTAAGATGATTTTCTTTTTCCATGACGAGGTTCAGGTCTTGCATAAATAACTTTCTGTTCATTCTTTAAATACTTGTTTTTTATAAAGTCTTGGGGAAAACTGATAGTATTTAAAAGTTCTTGAAACTGATCAAAAGCAGCAGGTCTTTGACTTCTATCTCTCAGCAAAAAATTGATTAGTTGAATAGCATCTGATCCGATAATTACAGTATCATCTATTTTCAACTCTTTGTTTTCTGTGCAGGAAATTTTATTTTGTTTGAAAAATTGTATTATTTTTGCAGCAGTTTTCTTTTGTTTTACAGGAACAGAACTTAGAATTTCATTTTCTATATCAGGAAACTTTTCAGAGGGTTTTTCTGGAAGTAGTTCCTCGGTGGGTTTCACCGTGTTCACATCAGGGAATGAAACAAACTTTTGCAAAATCTGAGTATAAAGCTTTGCTTTTTCATCATCTCCTAATTTTCTTTTCAAAATAATCTGAATCTGTTTGTCTAAATCAGTTAAATGCTCGTCGGCAAACTCTTGATCTCTGTCAGCTGGAACAAGTCTGAATTTACGAGCGAACTCCATTGATCAAAGTACTGAGCACTGACACTGCAGCAGGAATAAGTATAGACAAAAAACCTTCTCCTTTTTGAACGAGAAGTCGTCTTTTTTTAAACAAAGGTTGCTTTTTATCTCCCAGTCGACGCAATGTTCTTTTATGAGCTGATAATCTATTTTTTTGGCGTTTAGAGACAGGTATGTTACCTTTTAAAAGATTTAAGGCGCATTCACAGACACCTTTTATAACACTATTGGGACACTTTTTAAGAAAGGCTGCTTTTTGCTTTGTCTTGCTTAACAATTTGAGATGTTCCAATGTCGACATCCTGAGTACAAATGATGATTGTTGAGGTTAATCTCTCTTTTATATGCATGCCATAAGAAAAAGCTTTCGTCAAAGCACAATGTTTAAAACAGGATTTGTGACTGGGACAGTTTACCTCTAAAATACTTAATAAATCAATCTTAGGGCAGTTAAAATCATCCAGATTCAAAATCTTTCGTCCAGACATTCGTTCTAAAAACTTTGCTTTTTCTAATCCTTTGGTATAGACATTTTTATAAGAAGTAAACAAGGTTAAAAGTATAGGCTCCAATGCTGAAAAGGGTAAATCACCACTATTCCATTGTAAACCATGACGGTAACGAGTCAACCAGGTAAACGTTTTTCTTTGTTTGAAGGATAGCTGCACCCAAGGATGCGGAGGGAGGAAGCTCCAACGGGCATGGTACCCATGATCCACTGCATAAAAAGCGAGTTCTTTGATAATAAAATCACTTGAATTTATCTGAAACCCCTCGAATTCAACAACAACGGACGACATGTTCACAGGTTGACACTCTGTGTACAAATGGCTTATCGAAGTTCGTACACGTAATGCTTATCATCGGGAAATATTCCTGTGCGCAGGCGCAAGCTTTCGAAACAATCTTGTCTTAAATCAATAAATAAATAGCTGAAAGGTAATGCAGTTGCATCGTTAAACATTTCTTGAAAAGCCTTGGTTTTTCCAGGAAACATTTGTCTGGCTAAATGCATTACTTGGCTTTTATCTCGGGGATTTTTGTATACTACCATGTAATGGGAATTTAAATTAATATTTCGCATTTGTTTGCCGCGATGAAACAAGTTTTGTGTTATAAAGATAACGGATAGATTTCGGTGATGACTGCCTTTCGTGAAAAGTTTGCTCATTCGCTCATCACTGGCTAACTCTGTCATTAAATCATCTATAATAATTAAAGCGTCATGCAGAGAGTTAAGGTTAGAGGGTAAACCTTCTTCAAACTGTACACCTTTCATTGAATTGAAAAGGGGTTGATAGCTTCCATAACAGTATATAATACTTGTTGGCATAGGTTGAAAATATTTAGAATCAATTAATTTTTTAACAAATACAGTTTTACCTGAACCCGTCGGTCCAGAAACTAGAACAGTCGAAGGATGTACTAACTTGAGTAACTCCATGCTTTAAATGAAGAGAAATAATGAAAACTTCGATTTTTATAGTTTTATTGAGTATTTCGACGAATTACTATTATGATTTTGTTAGAAAAATGTATACATGCAATTTGTTCTAAAAAAACAAATGGATCATTTTCATGTAATCAGATTTAAAAAACAATGAACACACATTAAATAAGAGTAAATAATTTTTTTATTTTTTAAAAATCATCTTTACACCATATCTTTTTTTGACAAATTGATACATTCGAAAATCATTCTTCTTTCTAGATAATACATTTGTAATAGAATTCATACAAAGTCCTTGACATCGTTTTGCAATAAAGAAAATACAGTATTGTCCACAGACATTGGACGTTAAACTTTGAAACATTGTCTTATTCCAGTTTATACGATGATACTTCTTCACAAATCTTGTGATATCTTCTCCATAGGTTTCGGGAGGAAGTCCGTACGAATCAAAAAATTCAAGAGTTTTTTTGTCTTGAACGTAAACTGCCAGCCAATGGGATCCTTTTTCATCGTGTTTATCAGTATTGAGAACTAATGCACAGGGAAATTTTCGAATATTAGGTATTTTGTCAGAAGGGAAAACGCCTACAAAATATTTCGCAGAAACAGGATCACGAGATAAAATTGTATGAATTTGCGATGAATTCATTAGTTTCCAAAATCATACAGAATATTTCGAGATTTGTTGATTTCGATTAGATTTTCAAATTCAGCATACACTAGTAAAGAGACTGTTTGCGCTAAAGTCGTTCCGAACTTAATTTCTAATCTTAAATTGCTATGACGAATTAGATTTAGATGTGAACCATCGCATAAATCAGGTGACAAATCAAAACAAAATAAAGAATACCCTTGTGAAAATTCTGATCTTGAAAGATAAAGACCTTTGTTTTCTGCATTCGTAAATAAGTTTTGATAAGCTCGGATAAATAAATTGTTTTCAAAGTCAGGTTGCAGTGGATTGTGGGGAACGGGCTGACCATCCACATAGACGCCTATGAAATTAATATTGTAATGCTTAAACTCAAAGGGGGACTTTTTATAGTCACCGTTAAATGCGTCATTATCCACACAAGCGATCACGATGCGATTAGGCATCTGGCCTGTAAAAATGTTGTCTTGAACAAAACTCATATTACCGGTAGGAATGGAATATGTTTTGCAAAGCACTCTGTTAATAGGATATTTGGCTGATGTTTTTTCTAAGCTTTTAGCATGTCCTAAGACAACGCCAGGGCTTACTCGTACTTTACGAACAAATAAGGAAGCATGTTCCAGGGAAACTTTAAACTCTCCTTCATCCGCTAACAAACAAAACTCTGGTTTACTACGGATCAGTTTAATTTTCACATCTACCATGTTAAGGAGGAGTCTTTCTTGGTGAAACATATCCAGGTGTAATCGACCAATCATATCAACTGAAGCACTCATTTTAGTCATTTCGGCACGTTCACTAAATCCTTCATTTGGGTTTGCATCTGCCGGATCCACAACATTCATACGACCAGCCGTATCTTTGAAAAATAATTCTGATGAAAGTTGAGAGGTTTTTGCATCATAGTCGTGATTCAGTAACTTCTCTATTATGGCTCTGTAAGCATAGGTATTATTACTGGAAGAAACGAGTCTGTCGTTCAGACTAATATCCACTTGGGAAAACATGGAATGCAAAAAAAGATTGACGGGTCCCACTTTACATTTATCCGGAATGGGTTTGCCATCCTTTTTTAAAATTTTTACTTTAACATATAATTGAGTTTGCGATAAGTCAAGGTAATCTTCTCCGCTTCCAGAAACATTAAATTCTACAGGTCCTCCATCAGAAACATTGGCGAGTGGATGAAATTCAACCCATTGACCTCTTTCAATAACTGTTTGGGTAGGAGGGAGATGAAATAATTCTAATTCAGATTTAGCACATTCTGGGGAGTCCTTTAAAAGAAAAGCCATAGTATAATGTGGATATTATCAATCAAAAATGTCACGTCTTTCCACCTTCCGTGTTTTCGATGAAATGATGTGTTTTGCAGGTTTGCGCTTCCTTTTAAGCTTTCCATGGCCAATCATTTCATCAGCCTTCTGAACAGCTTTTCTGGCTAATTTCTTTCCGGCTTCTTTTGATCGTGTTTTGAGAGACGATTTTAAATTTTCGCCTGATAACACATCATTCGCAACCATAGTGCCTGTTCGTAATGCTTCTTTACCAATTGTTTTGGCACCACTTATCAAAAATGGAATCGCACTGCGAAAAAATTTTGCAAAAAATCCGCCTATACCGTATCCTCTCTGCAAAACTGTCCCCCGATAGTAAGGCAAACCTTTTCCTGTTTGCCCTGCATAATAATCTTCGAACTTTTGTGTACAACACGTATAAGGCACCAACATGTTTGTTGATCCTTCTTTATCGCAATCAAAATGGAAAATGAGAATTATTTAAACGAAAGGCTCTTTTATATGATTTGCCGTAAACGAAAATGCAGCGTTACAAAAACTTTACCTCTTTCAAAAGGTACTAAATCTCCAGAATGAAGTCTAATATCAATTTGTACCGTTTGGAAGTGCTGACGAATAATTGGTACGTACAATGGTCTTGGATAATGAGCATTAATAATTTCGCCATCGTTTCCTTCGACAGACACAATTTTTAATAGAGGGGCCTGTACATCACCGACGATTTGAGGCTCCACGAGATCGCAGTATACGTACATCACGGGAAAGGATGATTTTGGGTCGGCCACAAAAGGACTTTGTTGCAATCCTGTATATTCTCCGGGTTGAAACCCTAAAAGTTCTGCTATTCCTTCGTGAAGAATAACCTTTGATTTTTTATCTGTCTTGATTGTAACTCTTTTCGTAACGGGGTGATAATGAAACTCAAGCTTATTTTTATGCGAAGGTATTGTCATACTTTTAATAAGGTCAGGTATGGTTTCATAACATCCAGAAGGAACTCTCCTACCTTCTAATTTTCCGTCTCCCAAGTCAAAACCAAACAAATTATTATCGTTTCGAACATTATACCATGTATGTGGATAAATAAAATCGACCAAAGCCATTTCCCATTCACCGTTTAAATTTATGGGGGTGGGCAATTGAGTTGTAAATTGCGATATTTTATTATTGGGGAAAAAGCTCATAGAGCTATCGCTGATAAGTGTGATGTAGAACGACATCTTCGCATGAAATGAAAGGTAAGTAGGATGTCTACTCTATTTATATCATTTTGACATCTTCAACCCATGCATTGAACTTGTCCGGATATCCTTGAAATTTCACAAAATACTGAACTTTTCCATTACGCTTTCTTTTATTCAAAACTTTCTCCACAGGGTAAAATCCTGAATCCGAAACCTTTTGTAGTTCTTGTTTGTAAAATGTCCCTTTTATGATTTCACCTGCTAAATCTTTTAATTTATAGACAACAGGCACACGATGTATGATTTTATGAATAGTAAAAATTTCTCGTGTCCAATTTTGTTCGTATCCTTTCTCAAAACGTAATTTTTCCTTGCTTATGCGAACGGTATCTTCTATATTCAAGTCAGATTTGGTTGCAGTGATTTTGTCATTTGCATATAATGTTTTCCAGACCTGACTTTGATTATCAAGGTTCACTGATGCTGGCTCCATTTTAATACTACGATGCCACGTGTGGTTATAACTGTGTGTTAATTTATCGATTACATCAATATATCTCTTTGTATTCTTTTCAGTAAAATACTTCCACATTTTCGTTTTAAGTGTACGATTAAAGCGTTCTACTATTGAAGCTTTTGTGGTGTTATTGGTTGTAAAAAAGTGAACATTATGCTTTTTTAAGAAAGCCTGTACAAGCTTATTCGTGTACTCCTTCCCAGCATCGCACTGCAGCGTTTGCGGCTTACGTTCCGAAAATATTTTTTCGAAAGCTCGTTTAACACCTGGAGGTTTTTTATCTTTTAACGGTATGACCCATGCATATTTCGACAAAATATCAATACATGTCAGTAAATACTTATATCCGTCATTCAAAGAAGACAGAGACTGCATGTCTACTAAATCAGATTGAAACTGCTCGTTTAAGCCTCCTACTATGACACGATTTCTCGGGAATTTGTGTCGGTAAGGCTTGTGCAAAGTATAAGAATCTTTCGTTTGCAACCATTTCTTTATCTGCTGTGTTTTTACGCGACCTTTTAAAGCACGTTGCAAAGCATTGATACCACCGAAACTGGCTGGCATCTCCGGATCCCGATACATCTGATTCAAAGCTTCCATTGCAACAATGATTATGATCTAAACGAACGTTAAGATTCATCTACAAATTAACACGATGTTCATCGCATGAAAGTTTTGCTTAAAATGAAAAGCATTAAAATAAAACCTTTAATATATACTTATTTTAAAAAATATTAATCTATTTTTTATGAAAAGACAGAATGCATTCAACAAATAAAAATTTAATCATCAGACTTTTTTTTTTTTTTTTTTTTTTTTTTTTTTTTTTTTTTTTACAATATCATACAAAATTTATTCTTTTAGATTACATTTTCTTAATTTTTCTTGAGAAAAGAAATTTTTTAAAAATAATGCCTTCGTGAAAATGCCCGTGTGATTTTATCTTCCGAGAAAATAACAAAGTCCTCCAATTAAAAGTTAATCGTAATTCCTCATTCCTTAAGTTTTAAAAATAATATTCTGATTTAAGTAATTTAATTAATTAAATACTGTAAACATGTGAGTCAAAAGAGATCTACCAAAAATTTTTTACAAGTCCAGCATGTTGCCACCTTTAAAAAAGTAACTCAGTGACACGTGAGTCAGCAAAACAGGAACGTACCTATTCTAACATGAATGTATGACGTCATGGACCACGTGGTGAGTGAAATCATCTCTAATGATTATTAATTACATCGTAATTAATTATACTCCAGATTAATTTAATTGAACGGACAACTCAACCTAGAACCCTCGTTATCCTACACGAAAAAATCACGTGACCCATTTCCGACCCCCTTTTTCTTCCTCCCCCCTAGAATAACCAGCAAAAAAAACAACTCAACCTAGAACCCTCGTTATCCTCCACGAAAAATCCCGTTTTTTGATTGACAGCTGACCACGCCCCTTCCGGTCATGTGACCTTTGGCCACGCCCCCTCGTGACGTCACTTCCGCCTCTAGTAAAAGCCTGGTTACTACTGACGCTCTAGGAAGACGAGTTTCTGGCCGCTAACAACCCCCACAAACTCTCCAAGAACTGGAAAGAGCTCTTCTGGAAGAGTGGGGCAGAATACCCCAACTCGTCATTAATAGCCTCATTGAGTCCATGCCTCAAAGATGTTCAACGTTGCTGGCCGCCCGTGGAAACCATACCCCCTACTGAAAATGATTTTCTTTGAAGAAAACACCTTTTCTTATTCTTTTTTTCTCATATGCACAAATTGTGTTTTTTTCCTTTTGTACACAAATGCGCAATAAAATGCATTTTTTTCTGCCAAACATGTGTAATTTATTGTCATATAACCTACTATGTCTGTCGACCATGTATCAATCAGCTAAAAAGTTTCCCAGATACAAAATCCACCTAAAACTGCAATATCCTTTAATTGTTTTGAGCAGTGTAGTTTAATATATATAGCGGCGCTTAATGGGTTTAAAAAAGAAATATTTTTTTTGCACATAACAGATAATTTAATCAAGTTCTTCGGAATTTGGATGGCTTGGAATTTAATGAGATATTTTACGCGAATACATGTATTCGAAATTAATAAAAAGAAGTATGTCTAATAATTTTAACAGTACATATTGACGATATGTTATTTTAAACAAATGTGCACTCATGGGTAAAAACAGTGTCTAGTTATATTTTAATTTTTTCAATGAAATCAAAAATTGTAATTAAGGAAAACAGAAATGTGTACTATTATTTTATTACGTATGAAAAATCTTTGTATAAATATTATTGAAAAATAGTATATTAGGTTAAAATTTATAATTCCTGTGAAATATCAGGCATGTTTATGTAAGACATTAAAAAAAGAGAGAGAGACACATTTTGCAAGTTTATTTCACGTTCTGCTGAATTATACTTGTATCGACATCAGGTGAACAAGAACAATAAAAATAATTTAATTCAGATAAGCGAGAAAAATTTGTAGTTATCGTCACAAAATGCCTGAAAATGGTTGAAAAAGGGATTAGATACTATCAGAGTAAACATAGGTTGGTCATAAAGTCTTCCCTGATTACAAAAAATTATTACGAAATAATGAGTGCCTGCTCCGATGGCACTGTTGAGTCAACAGCGCAATCTGCTTGATCGCGGTCGACCTCTATCCAATGGTATAGGTGTCTTGCATGTTCGCGTTCACCTGCTGTTGTATTTCGCCCGTAGCCGTGCAACGCTTCGTCCGTATGCAAAGCCCTGACTTTTTCCTGGAAGGCTTTTTGAAGCTTATAAAGCGGTATGACAAATATCTCAATGTACTTGGTACTTATATGGAAAAATAAAGTTATGTTTTATCTTTAATGTCATTACATTTTTATCTTTCATACACACCTCTGTCCACAGTCGCCAGGGGAAACTTGTTTTCCGATTTCCCCTCATAAAATCATAGAAATATCCAAGTTACGAGACATAATAATATTTCAGAAAGGCTGTTTGTGACATCTCAGTAATTTTACAGACCCATCCCAATGCTCTTCGTCAGTCGAATTATAAACAAAGAGGAGAAGACAGATAGTATAGCGTAATGTTGCGAGTGAAGTAACTAGGTATGTAGTCACAAGATTGCGACTGTGGTTTGTTGCATAGGATCAGGATTTGATTAACACAGAGGCAAACTTCTACCAGTAATAACGTATGGATATTTTTGCTACATTTATGACAGAATTTCTGCATGAAGAAGGCGTTGAAATACGGTAAAAATTTCTATTCCAATTCACTTGTGGAAGTTTGCATCGGCGGTAAACAAATTTACTGACATTGACATGAGGAGAGCTTATGTAGTCACAATATGGCGTAACAGCAAGGTTTGACTACCGCCGGGGCAAATTTCCAATAGAAAAAAAAAGGAATAGATGTTTTTGTTATAATTTTGATAGAAAATTTGCCTGAAGAGGCATTTAAATAAAGAAGAAATATTTATTCAAATTTACTGGTGGAAGTTTTCCCGGGAGTAATCAGGCCCTGAGGAACTGATTACAGTTAATATTTCATCTTATAAAAGTTATGTCAATTCAATTTTATTCCTACTTCCATACTCAGAACATTCTAAAAGATAATGATACACATGTACGTAATCAGAGTTCTTCTAAATAATGCTGCATGCACGTTTTTATTGATAGGTACTCAAAAGTTAGCTGATGTTTACATAAATCAAACTTCATTACTGGAATATTTTAGATGTTTTAAATTAGAAAACCTTTATTTCGATTAACAAACAAATGCAGAGAAAATGCTTTACAATTTTATTCTTCTGTTTTTTTTTACTTAGTTCAAGAATAGATATCCAGCAAATATCTGTTCTTAAAAACAAATATTTGTTGGATAAAGGAGAATAATAAAAAATAATTTCATATAGAAAAGGATGTTCTCACATTTTTTAGATGAATTTCATGGTACATTGAGAATTTTTCGAAATAAAATATTAATGTTTTAAAAGTTCCTTTTGGAAGCCCTTTATCTAAATAACGTTTCTACACGGTAATTTCGCTGACAATAATGCTTTTTGTAGATTTGGAAGAGGTATTTTGGCCAATTCCTCGTGAACTACTTTCCAAAGTTCATGAAGTGTTGTAGGTCAACGTTCTGATGACGCGCTTTTTAAAAAGCGAAAAGCGAAAAAATTCATGGGTAATGATACATCAGGAGTTTTAGCAGGTATATTAGTGAAGGGTATACCCGTTTCTCGTTCCATTTCCTCCGGGAAATTAACTATAGATATTTTATGTGTAGCTGCTTCCTTTATCTTGATGCAGTTCAACAGATTCATAGCAGTGGGGGTAAAAATATAGCATTTCATGTTTGAAGATTGTTCATAAAATATAATTATGATAGCATGTGGAGTTGATCGAAACATTTGTCTAACTGGCTTTATTTTTAATTTGACGTTATATGCAATGTCAACAACGATCATAAATTCTTTGCTTTCACTTTCTTTATATATATTTAACCCTGTTTTAAGATTTTTTTCTCCTCTTTGATAATAATAAAGGGATCTTTTTTTTATTACAATCCTTTAAATAGATTCATATATTAATGCAAAACTTTTCAATTTTTCTCCAGATAAATTCTTCTCATAAAGAATTCTGCATCGTGTTCTACGTTATGCAATATGTTGTGTAGAAACAGGATGAACATTGTGTTTGTTGGCTTTTTTAAAATTCAAATAATTGTGAATAATTTGATAATTCAAATAATGATTTTATTAACAGTTGACTTTGAGCATTTTAACGATATAGCAACAGTCCTTTCACTTGAAATATTTCTTTTACCATAAAATAGCTTATCTTTGCAATATTTGAAGAATTATTTTTTGTTCATGTGTACATATTTGGAACAATTTTTCCACTTGAAGACAAACATTAACGTGTTTTACCGGTCTTATTCAAAATATTATCTATTGTGGCTTTAGAGATTAAAAGCGTTTTAAAGTGTTTTTTTTTAATAAGCGAATACGAATAATTATCTTCGGTAAGGGCAGAAGTATATCCTGCAATCCATCGGTTCTTTAAAACCGCCATTTTGAATGCAAATAAAACACTCAGTCACCAGACAAGAATTTATATTTTCAAAAACATATTGGCTGTCAAAATAAATTTATCCATACAGATTATTATTTTTTACACCAAAACAAGCTAGTCCAAAAAATTAGCGAACAGCCTAACTAATATTGCTTTCTATGAAATATAATAATTCTGACATAAGTTGTAATTTATTTATTGTGACACTGGCAGGTAAGTTGATACTTCTTATGAAAGTTTTATGTAACAAAAATCCTGAACGCGATATTATTTGCATTAATGTATTGCGATTCTGTATCTTTATATGCCATTACCAATCCATGATAAATGTAAGGTTAATTTCTAAGATATAAGCAATATTTAAGAAACAAGTTTTATATTGCATTTCCGTTATGTATCTGCAATCTAAATAGTGTATTGTTAAAGATGCAGAAAAACAAAATGTATCTATGGAATATATAAATTTATATAATATATTAAAATATCTAATTTATATAAAAAATCATTTACGATTAATTTCTTGCTATATTAAAGAAGGGTCTATTAGTGCTAATACAGAGACAGCCAAATAAATGCGGATAATGTGAGATACACAGAAGAAAGGTACTACTTTTATAGTAATAGAATTCGATTTGTGATTATTTTGTAAGCAATACATCATTTTCCATTTATACATTACGAATACACTCAAAAATTGAAAAGAATATTGCTAAAAAATATGCTTTTGATGTGCAAACTTGATGTGCACTTTTGATGTGCACTTTTTGTTGTTCAAGACTTTTGATGTGCAACACGTAAATAAAAATATAAGTAAATAATTATAAATACAGTTAGAAAAAATCGTTGTTTTAGCCTTTAAAATTCGTTATGTGTTTAACGTTACAAACAATCCAACTCAGGAGGCTAATGAAAGATAGTGCGTAGGACTAACATGAGACAATGTATGGTGATAATAAGAGACAGTACTTTGAGTTGTAATAACACTATTCTATCATACAGCTTGAAACATCCACCACAAATAAAACAGAATGTGTTAATCTTTGATTGTCTTTTTGTTTTCATATGCTAGTTGTTTTTCTTTCTTTTTCTTTATTTTCTTAATAGTATATATGTCTGTTACAGAATTTTAATAAAATAACATAAAATGCTTAATGAGCTGGTTTTCCAAATTAATTTTACACCTTAAGCAAAATGCAACATTGAACGTTAAACCCTGTGTAAATTTTGAACATTGAAAATGGTCCGTAATTACAAACCGAAATGAAATAGGAGAGTTTATTCACAAAGAATTTTATATGAAGCCAAAAACAGGATATTCAATGATAAATCATTGCGTTATTTAGCTAAAAATTGTAAGATCAGCAGATCGTTTTCGTGCCTTAAAAGTACAGACGCATACCAGTTCACAATCTGAATGTACTATCGTAACTTCGAATAGCAAAAATTCATCAATTTATCCAATTTCTTTTGAAATTTTAATAACAAATAGTCATCTGCTGTAAAAAAGAGAAGGGAAATAGCAGATGTTAATTGAAAAGTGATTACAAGTTTAGTGTGGATAGGCAACAGAAAAATTAAGAAGAAAAAATGAGGAAAAAAATTAAAAGTAAAATAACTTAAATCCCTTAACAAATACAGCAAAGGAAAAGAGCCAAAGAAGGGACGTAAAACCCCCCAGAAAATCTTATCAGGAAGATAATTCAAATCATGATGCATATAAGAGGATATGAAGATACAAGATTTGAAAATTATACTTGGGAAATTTAAGATGCAGAGATTTCCACAAGCAGCTCGGAAGTCCGTAGTCAAATAGCCGGTGAGATACCGGTAGAGTAAACTGAAAATGAAGGAGTTATAAAAATTATAACAATAATTACAAAAAATGAAAAGGAAATTGAGTAATAAATTTCTCAAAGAATACAAGACAGACAGTGATGTTTGTTTAATTCCGTTGTAAAACGAAAAAAAAAAAAAAAAAAAAAAAAAAAAAAAAAAAAAAAAAAAAACTCAACAAGAAGACAATTTAAACCATGATACTATAAGAGAATACGAAAATACAAGTTTATAAAATTATGCAGGAGAAACATAAGATGCAGAGATTTCCACAAGCTGCTCAGAAGTCATTACCCGAATAGCAGGTCAGATACCGGTAGCCTAAACTGAAAATGAATGAGTTATAAAATTTTTAAAAACTAATCGCAAAAGATGAAAACGGAAGATGATTAATAAATTGCTCAAAGAAGATAACAAAGACAGTGAATACTGTTTGTTTAATTCTGCGTTAAAACTATCTTTTCCGTCAACTTTAACAAAATCTTTCTTAACTTTTGTCACGCGAATTTCTGTAAACCTTGAGTTTTGTGTTTTTTATATAGCTATTTTTAATATCATTAACAAAATAAAAATTTCTTTCTAAAAATGTAGAATAAATTTGGACCCAAAATATTTAAACTTTTAAATAGTCTTACTTTGACCACAACTAACATATTTCGCTATCAATATAAGTAATGTTTTTTAAATCATCATTTTTTATTATATCGGAAGTAGGTGTTGCATCGTAGAGATAAAAATATTGTATAGGGAATAGATAAACACATGAAATTCTGTGATATTGCTTGAAAGAGTATCATTATTGGAAGAATTTTCGTTTTGCTAAAATACAATACAAACTTTTATACACACAATCAGAAATCAATATATTTGATGTCGATATTCTGCTAGCGCATAGCGGAACGAAGTATCATATGTTCAAAACAATATTTTGTGTAAAAAAATATCTATTACGAGGAAAAAGAATTACTTCTATTTGATTACAGTTAATAAAGACAGAAGACCAAAGAAATGAAGACATACAAAATATTCTCTATTCGCTGGAAGACAATTTGGTATTTGTGTATAAATGCAGTATTATTACATGTATTATAAAGAGTCTTTAAATATTGAAATCTGTAGCAAATATAATAACTTACTTTCAAAAAATATTATTCTTTCAACGATTATATATATACTACGATAAAAGTAGGCGTAACCACATTGAAACAAATGTAATGTAAGTGTAGGGATTGGATAAAAAAACAAATAATTGATGTCATGCAGGGGAAATAATATTATTCGATGTAGTCATATTTTGTTATAATAAAGTAAGTGTAATAATGAAAATTTATCCGTATCCTCAGAATAACAACAATTTACCTGTCGATAGTTTACTTGCATGTGTCAAAAACTCAACATGATATATTTAGCAATTAAAAACTTGAGTTATCATAAAACATGCTCTTTGAAACTATATTCACCTTGTACTGCAAATACAAATTAAAACCAACATAAATGTCCTAAAAGCATATACATACCATTTCATAAAATATTTTACTGAAAGTGTTTTGACTCTATATACGAAACTATATTTTACTTAGGCAACCGAGCGCTTTCAAGTAAGTATGCTTCGTACGAGCGCTTTCGAGAAGTGCTTGCAAGTACACAAACTAGTGTACTTGCGTTTTGTTTTTTAACCCTGAAGATGAGCAAAGGTTTGCTCAAAAGCGCTCGGTTGTATATGCAAAATACAATTTTGTATATGCAGTCAAAACACCTTCAATAAAATATTTTATGAAATGGTATGTATATGTTTTAGGGCATTTATGTTGATTTTAATTAGTATTTGATATGTTTTGTGCAATGTTTTATACTAAAAATGTAAGCATGAAAGGTAAAACCATCCTCTTGATTAATGGTACTGAATTATAAAAAATGCTGTTACATGAATCTTTAAGAAATATATTCATGAAATTCCACAACAAAGCTACACCAACTTATGAACTTCGCATAAAGTTGCACACGTTTCATTGCTCTTCTTGAAAACTAGATTCTTATTTCCTTTTTTAGTCACGGGTAGTACAAATATAGAACCTTTAATTTCATCTCCGATGTTTATTCATCCTAGAAAGATTAAACTAATAAGAATGTTAGTATTAACATAATCTGCATATCTCCTCATAAAAGAAAATAAGCATGTGACACAGAAAACAACTTTCAATGCATCTAAACCAACTTAATATATATATGCAAAATGTAAAGCTTCTCGTAAATTTGTGCATATATCACTCTAATTTTACAAAATTTCTCAAGATTGTTTTGTATGTACATTAATATTATGCGTAAATTGCTAATCAGTATTCAGAACACTTCTAGTTATGGCTATCATTAAGTTTCATTTTCCACTGTCTAATTTTATTCAAATTTTTAATAATGAAGCCAGTGATCTGTTTCAAGGAAAGACATTATTATTTAAATGAGGGATATATAAGAGTGCAGCTTAGAATTTTATTTTGATAAGGAAAAATAAAATATTTACTGAAAGCGATACAGAAACACTTTAATACTGTTTTATTATTTAATATTTTACATTAAAAGTATAATGCGTATTTTTATTACGTCATGATTTATAGTACATTTATTGTGGAAATTGTGTTTGAAAAGGAAAATACTGAACAAAAAATTTTGAACAGAAAAGTGAAAATTTGTATTAATGGTTTTGCTAATTTGATAACTTATTTCTTCGTGTAAATAAAATATACTATTTGAATTATATAACTATGGACTGTGCATTTCGAAAAAAAAAATTATTTCATATCATTACTTTATTTAATAAAAACACCAACATTTAATAGAATCATACCCATCACTACTAACCAATATAAAAATCATTTTGAAGAATCATTTTGAAATTTATAAATATTTACATTTCAGTAAATTACATAAAACATAACAGTTATTAAAATTACAGTATCAGTGCGTGCGTTAAAAATAAATATTTAGTTAAGTATTAAATTATTATATAAAAAATGTATATGCTTCGCGTAACGTGTTTAAAAACACATATGCATAGAGGTAAAAACACATTTGTATTTTTTTACTCTTTATCTTACTTTATCGCATATTGTTGTCATTAAACAAAGCAAATATTTCTATTTGCAAATAGTATTACTCAAAAACTGGAAAGTTTGGCAGCTATGTATATGTAAAAAGAAGAGAATTGAAATTAGTTTTTATAAAATTATCCTTTAATAAATACTTTGCATATTTAATTGAAAAATGCATTTGCTACATACAATTATAATATGAATATTTGTTTCCCCCTAAATATTTTTAAATAGAACGTAACACTGTACATATCTATAGATTAACTAGCTGTTACCCGTGACTTCGTTCACGTAACATTAAAAGAAAAATTAATGGACTAATCAAGCAAAATATTTCACGCCCGATAATTAAAAAAGTAAATAATTAACTAACTCTGTATCACATTTCATAGAAGAAAATTCGATATTTCTTTGTTATAGGGGCCTTGAAATAAATCAGTTTAAAAAAGGTAAAATTTTGTGCCAATTAACCGCGAAAAGGAAACTGCAACCAATGGAAAAAGGACGACCAAATAAAATCGTGTAAATCGACGAATTCACTAAAAAGAAATGTCAATTTTACCTGATAAACCATTTTACTTTTAACGACTTTGAGAAACGTTTTAACAGCCATCATTTAAAAATAATTCATTGGAAATAGTATATGCTTTTTCTTTAAATTCAATTCTTGTGAAAAGGGAGGAATAATTCTACACCTAAATGCAAGGAGCTTCAATTGCAAAAATTTTTGCAGCCCAAAATTACATGCAAACTTAACACTTAAATGCAAAGCTTTTTGCAACCCAAAATTATATGTAAACATTACTTTTGCATGTAATTTTTATTGCAAATTAACATTTATTACGGTTCAAATTAAAATTAATTTGGGTGCAAATTACATGTAAATGTTACGTTTGCATGTAATTTGGGGTTGCAAAAAGCTTTGCAATTGCAAGTGTTACGTTTGCATGTAACATCAAATTTGTGTCCTTTGTTTAATCTATAGCTGAAACAAATCTTGATTTCTTGACAATATGCTGACAGGCGATTTTTGCTCTGCAGAATAAATTGACTCATAAAGATTGAACATGTGGAAATATGTTTTTATTTTCCGGAAATTTTACTGTAATCAAGATTTTTTTTCACCAACTATTCAAATTGAAAATAAAATACTTTTTTTTTCGGTTTTAATGAGAAAATGGCATAAAAATATATTAATCCGTTTTATTTCTCCTTTTTTATCCACAAAAATGGAGTAATTTAAGTACAATTTTTAGAGAAATTTCGTTAAAATTTACAAAACAAATATTAATATCTCGGAATATAATTCAAAATTTTAAATTCTCAGAGTTTATATGACATACTCGAATCAATGATAACCGGTGTTAAGTAAATCGCGTTGCATTAAGAGGAGTAGTTGCGGAATACACACAGTCAGATTTTAACTTAATAGTCTTGTGTTCAATTTTCTTTTCCTAATAATCTTACTGATGCTGGTATTATTAATCACAGAGTTCAGAGAATAAATATCGATGAAATGTTCATGTTTGGCGTGATGCTGAAAATGCAACCCTACAGTCGGCCCAAACAACTGGCGGCTTGCTTTGAAAACCTCTCCCCGTCCAATTAATCCAGTCATTGTCCCACGTGCAGCCTCTCTCCACCCAATGAAGTCAGCCCTTGGGCCTAATGATTTGTGCGATAACCGGCTTCATATTGCAAGCCGATTTTACGGTTCATTACCTCACTATTATTTCACTGTACTCAGTGATGATTAGTGTATGAAATTGATACACGCTCCATTTGAAACATATTTAAAAAATCCCGTTTTATTATGACGTCACTTTGATCCCAGATAAATCTCTTTTCAATAATATAATTCTTGTTAATTTTCTTTTCCTGGCAATAATGACGTGAATTTTAGCAGAAAACTCACATCTGCTTGTACTGATATTCAAGCTTATTATTAATCAGTATCAAAAAATATTTCAGTTATTCATCTTAAATATGACGTCCATTATGTATATACTTTTATTATACACTAATAGTCATGCTCTTTGTAATATTACGAATATTTGAAAATACGTTTTATTTATGACGTCATATTTGTTCAAGCCAAGAAGGATTCTTTTCATAGTTCCATGGTTCAAGCGAAATCTGTTTCTTAATAATATAATTATTGTTAATTCTTTCTAATTATAACGCAGTTTTTGACAGAAAAAGATCTTTCTAACTTAACCGATATTCATACTTCATGTATAATAACAAATACTCCATATTGTTGTTTCAAATATCACAGAAATTCATCTTCTTTTGAATTATTTTCATTTTTCACTTGAAAATCGCTCAATTGAAACTTAATTGTTGAGGAATTTTTTTTATTTATTGGCAAAGATCAAAGCCCTAGCAACGATAAAGTAAAATGGTTAAATTTTATCTAAAAATGTCCATCGATTCTCTATGAAAATAATCAAATTTTGAATAATTAAGAAAAGTATTTGAATAAAATAAACAATAACCAGTCTATGTTCACTTCCGGGTTATAATCCACCTATATGCAAAGATACAGAGCTATTAATTTCTCCATTTGGACGAGTGCTTCAGCCTAACATTTGCACACAATCGGATTTATAATATTATTAGGATTAGGATTGCAAAAACATCGTTCATGAAAACATTCATGATTCCTATGAAAATTTGCAGGTATTTTAAATAAGAAAAAAAACACGAAATTATGTCATCATCTAGGAATGAATATTTATTTATTTAATATTAATATTATTATATTAATTTTTTCACTTTGGTATCAGTATTTTAACCTTTATTGCCTTTTCTATTTCATTTGCAAATACATTGCAATGTATTTATCGTAGCTCCAACTTACTAGTTCAAAAGCTAAATTTTAATTTAATTAAAAATTAAGTTTTAAAAGGCATTAATACCCTTTAAAAGTGATAAACTGTAAATGTATATTAATATTTGATTTCATTATTTTATAAAATTTCTTTATAAGGGATGAAAATATTTCACAGATTTCTTACTAAAATAACAACCAAAGTTTTGATGGAAAATTGAATTATTTATAAAATAATATTATTCCTTTAGCATCTCCAATATTATTCCAAAAGAACCTTAAAAGTTAAATAAAAAAATTTATTTTTTGGACATTTTATTTCAAATATTTCCTTTCTTTTTATTAGGATATAAAGTTTATTTATTTGAATAAAAAAATTGCTAATTGCACATTCTTAACCATTCTTATTCATTGCACAAAAAATATGTAACACCTATATTTGTAACCTTTTTATTAATTGAGGAAGTCATTTTCTCTGATAATGTAAGGGGTTTTGTTAGATATATGTGCGATTCTCCCATAATTTGGACTTTTAAGTCCATTAATAATAATTTTTATTTTAGTACGTATAGGTATTCTTTTATGTTTTCTTTTAGTATATATAGGTATGTTTAGGTTTTCTTTCATTTTCCTATATCATAAAACATACCATTGCATGGTCGTATAACAATATGAACGAGATAAATATGTATTTTACAATTTTGGTGGTAAATTCCGTACCGTCCCTTGTTCCTGATGTTGATTTTTAAGTTTGGAGCTATCTGGATAAAATTGTTTGATGAAAAGTGCTATTACTTAATTTTTTTACGGAACTGAAATTATTGTTTTGTATAAATATGTAAAAATATTAGATTGCAGTATTTTATGCATCTGATAGAAAATTTGTGCATTTCCAAAATAAAATTTTCAATTATATGCATTGCGTTTTCATATAACCCCGTAGTTTCACCTATATATGTATGTATATGTATGCATAATATATATGTATTTACTTTTTCATCACAAAATTATTTCTTAAAATGTGCAATTTTTTGTCTGCGCAACGAAATATAATGCGATTTATGACAATTATTTGTTTAGCTGGTTTCTATGCATCTAAATCAGTTTTCTACTTAAGCAATTTAAAAACTATAAATATAAATTTTAATTGATTTCAACTTTTTAAATACTATTTATTAAGTTACACACACACACACATATATATATATATATATATATATATATATATAGATATATATATAGATATATAACCATTAATGAAACATTACCGTAACACCAACAAAAACTATGAAATACTGAATTAGTATGTAATAATTAATTGACAACGATAGTGTTCCCCAACACTCTGTTAATAGATACCATATACTTATTTAAAAGAAGAAGAAATTAAATTAAAAATTGAAAAAATGAAATTTGTGGAATTTAGACAGAATCTTTAGGTCCCAAATACCTAAATACCACAAATAAAATGTGTGGTTTCATCTTCGTATTAGCCATAACATTGCTAAAGAATATGATTTTGGGACTACCACACCATAATAGAGAAAAAATCATAAAGTTCAAAAAATAAAAATAATATTAAAAAGGAAAGAAACCTTACCCATAAAAATGAGAAAAAAAGAGAAACTGTAATTCTAATTGTAAGGATCTGTTTCGAAATACCAATTAATTTCAGTGGAAAACTTTAGAAGTTATAGTTGTGAATTATTAGACTGCTAAATTTTAGTTCGCTTAGGAAACACGTTGCACAGTTTAAAAAGCCCCTTGAGGAATTTCGCAATAAACAGATATGTGCTCCGAGAACTTTTCATTTGACCTGTGTATGATCTATAGAATTTATACACACGAAGTAATAGGAAAAAACGGAGTTAAATATAAAAAGGCGTTCAGCAACTGAAAACGCAGTTCCAGCAATTATTGTTAACAGACAGTAGCGAAATATTTTGTGTGTCCTTGTAAATGAACGATGAATGCTATAACCACAACATTGTACAGTTAGCCTCTTGTAATGCACTTTAGTGATATATATGAATTTCAATATGTTTCAAATTGTGAAACGTTATTGAAATCAACCCCAAAACGATTTTTCTTCAAATATCGTAATGTAACGGAATTTTTTTTAGTATCCCTGTACAGTAGTTATAAGTGCTATGCACACCATGTTGTATAATAAACTTCGTGTAGTGAACCTCAGTGATATATGTCATTTTCAATATGTTTGAAATCGTGTAACATCATTAAAGTAAACCGCAAACGGCTCTTTTGAGTGTCCCTGTAAAAGAACTGTAAGTGCTACATACTTTATTTTCAATACCGAATATACCATAGGAAACCTCAATAACATATATCAATTGCATACCAATCAGAGTCTATTTACGTGAGTTAGAGCACGGACAGACTGACTGGCGGCAAACAGAGAGACAAACCAAATTCATAAACACATTTCAACTTTTCTGGAAAGTGTTAAAAATACAAGTCATACATTTAAAGAGATTTCTCTGATTGATATAAGATTAAGTTAAACATGTACAAACTGAATGTATGCTTATAATAAGAATCTAAAGAAAATAAAATTATGAAATAGAGCTTGGAAACGAAAGATATATCAATATTTCTTTCTTATTTCCTTTACTGTTATGATTATTTAAATTTTTAATACATATTTTAAAAACATATTTTGGGCAAACTTATTAAATCAAAATATAGATAAAAAGATGTATTCATATTACATAATTATTAGCGTATTGTAAATAGCACTACCGTATGTGAAAGTAAACGTTGACAATGGTTTTATGGTAAATATATAGAGCATACATCTTTCAAATGGTTCACTTTTTAATTCTGTAAAAAAATAATATTTATTCTAAGCTTTATTTTTATTTAATACGCATGATTAATTTTTTTACTAGCAGTTTCTATAAAATGCGATATATAATTTAAAACGATTAAAGATGAATATATATATAATGAAAACTACATTGCAAAATTGCAAAATTAAATATGAAATACTTTTATTAAAAGGAAAAAAATATTTTTTCCCCAACCTATCATTCATAAATGAAACCACTAAAAACTCATATTTTGTAAATATATATATATATTATTTAAATTCACGAAAATTGTTCGTAAATATAATTCAGTTACCCTTCTCTCATAAAAACGGAAGTAGAAAAGAAATATTAGTTATAATATAGGGTGTTTTTAAAGTCTGTATACATTTTTAATAAATGAGTTTTTATTCAAATTTCTTTGCAGGTTATCTGATAGAATGCTTTCAACAGAAGGAAAAATAGACATTGTTTGGCTTGTCTACATGCATGAACAAGTGTAGGAGTACTTCTCCTACAAATTCAGAAAAAATAGTTTATATTACAGTAGCTATTAAAAGCTTGGTAAACATATTCAAGCAAATCAGTAATGTTACAGTTTAAGAAGGACCTCTAATAACACCAAATGTTGCGCAAAGAGCACAAGAAGAGTTTGCACATTATCACAAGTCTTCTCACAAGTCATTTGTGCGAAGACTCAGGTGGAAGTTTGCTATTGTGCATTTTAGTGTTTAGAAAACACATTACCACATTCAAATTGTGCAGAAACTGGAAAATGAAAACTATACACCACGAGAATCTACGTGTTACAGATTACTGGTAGCTGTGGATAATGACAACTTAATGCTGGTGAAAACTTCTTGTACCTGTTCATACGTTAATTCATGTAGCCTAGTACAAACGATACTATGGGTATTTCTTCTTCGGTTGAAAGTATTCTATCAGGTCACTTACAAAAACTTAGATTTAGAACCTATACCTCAAAAATGTATAAAGACTTTATAAAAATCCTCTTCTGACACTTCACATAAGAGTATGTTCATATTAATCTATTCAAAAAATTGCCTGTCTCATTTATATAAGGCTTAAAAGTTTGTACTACGACCTGTATACATCTTTAAATTTTTAATGTTTTCACGTCTGAAATTTAAAATCCTCCAAGTTACCTGTGAAATATACCTCTGGGGGTGCCTAGTCTGGTGAAGGTCTCGTCACCAGATCAAGGTTCTAAATTACGAGAACAACTCGAGTAGCGATGACATAACGTATGGATGAGCAATGCAGCGAGGAAATAGTAAATATCCCAGCATCTCACATCCGTCCGGCATGACTTCGCTACACTGCGCCGTGCTGAAACGCCTCATCAAAAATCAATTAGCAACCGGCCAACTAAGAAAAAGCAATTAAAGCAACAAGACGCACTGAAGCCACGTCGACCAATAGATTTAACAAACACATATTCGCCAAGCGGAGAGCAGGCGAATCTTCGCCCCGTTGCCAGGTATCAACTCGTTAAGCTAGGCAAAAGCCTGGAAGGTAGGAGCCTGGTCAGCGGTATATATAAAAAAAAAGCGCATTCGACTTAAATTTCCTTTCTATTTTAGCATTTTTGTAAAATTTCTTTTCACATCTGCACGCAATGTGCGCAAAGATTAATGCATAATTTGAAGTGATTAATGAAATGGGTTTCCATTTAAGACACCAATTTCTTTCTGATTTTAAAAATAATAATAACTAAAGCTATTCAAATATATGAAATGCTCAATTATTTTTTTCTTTTCAAATTTGCTGCATACTCATTTTTCGAACAGAAAAATTATTCATAAATTATTTCTCGTATTTGGAAATAGTGTGCCAGGGAAAATATTTCCGTTTAAAAGAAGAAAATAATGTACATTGAAAAAAATGAGGCATTTTTTAAAGCGATCAGTTCGCGAATATTATAGTCGCTAAGGAAACAAACATGTATTATTCTTTTTTTCAAAATTAACATAATAAACATTTTAATTATAGCACAAAAACCCCTATTATATGTGATAGGTAATGTATATGGTAAATATACGTCAATAGTAACGATACAAATTTAATAATTAAAAGGAATTATAAAGAATATATAGGAATAATTAAAAGGAATATTAAATATAAATAGTATACTAACTAGAATTTTTTTCATCATAAATAAAGGAAAATTTGTATATAAACAAATCTTGTGGTACAAATCGAATGGGAAACAAACTAGAGCCTCATAATGGGATTTCCAAATGTAATGTATAAATACATATATACGGCTTCCAAAAAAAAATAATAATTAAAAAAAAAAAAAAAAAAAAAAAAAAAAGAACTTAGCTACTACTGCAGGATATAATATCATGAACATGAATATTGGTTCAAACATCTTTACTCTGCGATATTTACAATATAAATTATAATTATCATTTAAATTTTTCTTCTCTTTACTCTTCATAATTTAAAAAAAGTATATTGCACCACCTCCAGAAATAATAAGCAATCTACAGATGTAAAAAATATCAAATTTCTGGATATTTTACCTACAAGAAAAAAGAAGTAATTTTCATTAGTAATCACATTCAAATATATTTATTAAGATAAATAAACTGCACTTGTTTTGAAATGAAAATATTTAAAGTATATTTAATCCATATACCATAAACTGCTTCAAATACACAATTTTAGATTTTGGTATAATGGAATTCGTCTACAAGCCATTATGTTTCTAATTTAAAAAGCATCTCAATAATTATCCCAGTTTTACGAGAATTCCTACACAAATTATCATTATGAAATTTCCTATATTTTCCTACTTCTTGTAAAAATAAATAATATTTGCTGAGCAAATCCTCTGTTGTTTTCGCTTTAAAAAAATTCATAAAATAGATAAACTACATTTGTTTGCAATTTGAACATAATCGAATTTCGTTTGGGAATGAGAGATTTTAATAAACAACTTTATATATGTATATATATTAAAAATAATAAACATAGAAATTTCTCAGTAGGCCTAATTTGTAAACAAGCAATATATTTTGAATAAATTGAAGACATTAATATTCAATTTGCCAAAATATTCGTAAATTAAAAATTAAATTAAATATAATAATTCGAAAATTATAGATAGTTGCACGATGTGATTTCCACAAAAATACACATAAATATGTTGTGTTTTTTTATAGTAAAAATATTATTGCAAAACTAATTGAATTTATCACTCACGGATAGAAATGTATAACTGTAGAAACTAATGCCTGCCTCATTTTAAACCACCGTGTAACATAAATTTTAACACAAAATCTTTTTTGATGCTCTTTGAAGAGTATCGTTTCACATTTCATAGTTATTCTCACTTGGGAAATAATACGGTAAACTGACTCCAGTCTGTAACCTTTTTTTAGACATTTATAAAGGTGACCGGGAGGGACATCCATGGTCTAGAGACCTCGTTCACTTTTTTGAGCCCTCTCTGGCAGACAAGGAAATTTTACGCATTTAATACTTGCAACCCAGTTGAATTGCAAGCTATTCTATGCCAAATTTAACCAAAAACTATACAGATAATTCCGGGTACCCCGCCCCCCCCCCCCCAACATACGTACTTAATAGTTTAAATTGGGTAATATTAAGTAATATAAAAATATACAATCGCCATTCATGGGATTAAAGTGCGTAGCACATTTTCGAATACCTCAGGCATAACTCAATAACTATTTATCTGAATGAGCTCAAATTTTGAATTTTCATATTTGAAGCTGACAGAAATGGATTTCTGTTAAATCTTTTAAACGTTAACATGCATATATTTTTCTAATGTTAGTTTTATAATTTATGTAAATTGAAATTATTATTCGAAAACAATGTGCATTGTAACATATAAGATATTTTAAAGAAAGTCATATTATGATGTGAAAAATACGTATTCGGGTTGAAAATTATTTCCAAGTTTGTTAAAATTCCAATATGGAGATAACGGTTAATCATATTAATCATATTTCATATTCATTATGCTTAATCATTTAACATAAATAAAAAAAATCAAAATCAGGTAGCTTTTTTTATTTTTCTCTGTGACAATTAGGCGATTAATATGTATGGGTTTTCTCTCTCTCTCTTATTTCTACTTTCTTCCATCTTTACAAGAAGAAAGTATTGGATTCAAGAAAATTTTCAACTTCCGGTTTTTGACGAATTTATACGTTTTAGAAAGTTCTGAGCACGATTTGTATGTTTTTAGAACATGTCTGTCTGTGAGTCTGCGAGTCTGTGACTCTATCTGTCTGTCTGTATGGGAAAAAAATTGTGGTCGCTCTATCTCAAGAATTTAATAAAACTTTATATTCAGTTATCCCCTGATTAGATTAAGGCTGATTAGTTTTTGGTGTAAATCGCGCAACAGGTGGTACTGCTATGCTGTATTTTTGCGATTTCTCCAATAGTTCTATCTCAAGAACTAATGCACTGATTTTCATCAAATTTTAGATTTTCTTAGACCTTGACATAAATAGATGCTGGTTACATTTTGGTGTAAATAGCCCAACAAGTGAAGCGGCTAACCTATTTTTTCATGATTTTCACGATAACTATATTTCAAGAACTAATGCACGGATTTCCATCAAACTTCAGATTCAGTTAGACGTTAACATAAGATGTTCTTGATTAGTGTTGGTGTAAATCTCCCAACAGGTGGCGCTGCCATGCTTAATTTTTCAGGTTTTACACGATTTTAGCGATAGTCATATCTCAAGAATTAATACAAGGAATTTAATAAAACTTTAGATTCAGTTAGACCTTGATATAAATTGGAACTGAGATTCGCTTTTAGTGTATGTGAAAACTGTGTGAGATAGAAGGAAGTTTTGGGAGTGGTACGTCCGACTAATTTTCCCTTATTGTATATGGTGATATATATATATATATATATTAAACGTAATAGTTTTAAAATGTGACTTGAAATATGTTGCTATTACTTTACTAAAATAATTGCATCATCCACTGATTGAATTCTCATTAATTCAAAACTTTAACAAAGCCAAAGAATATGGAACTTTTGTAGAAATTTTATCATTACCAAAAGATATTTCAAATTTATCCGATTAAATTTCTAATTAGCTTGACGGAATTTCATTGGTAGCTTTCGTTTCAATTTCTATCTAATTCTACAAGACTCAAGTAGATTAAATTTCAAATTTAACCAGTGAGAAACTTTATATTCTTTCAAATACGTTTCTACATGGAAAAGAATTATTGTATGTTGGCTTGTTAGTAATTATCTTTAAAAGTAATGAAATGCATTCATTTCGTTTTGTGTTATGCGGTTGCTTTTCTGTTTTGGAAAGATTTATTTTACTACATTAAGAAAAAATAGTTATAATATGTATATTCTTTTTTCTAACGTTACAATTGAGAAATCGAATTCACACAGATGTAATTCAAAATATCCATATTTTATAAAATAAATTTTTAATGTGGTCTTTTATAATTGTTTGAGAAATGTTTCTCTATGCTGTAATTTTGGTATCACAGAAATACATGCACCATAGAAATACATGATTCCCAGACTTTGTTAAAAATATTTTATGTTGCATGTATGTGAACATTCATGAAAAAGTCTCCTAATAAGAAACGCATTTTTTTAATTCTTAAAGATGAAAGGAAAAATATGAATATGCCACTATACAGGGAAAAAAAGTATTTAGCAAAGACCTGAATTGATTTTACTGTTTTACTTACAACTGTAGTTAGAAGGATGCTTGTCTATTTGTTATAAATGAACTTTGATGACCACACTCTAACTCAATAATTTTTGCTTTACTTCATCCACGAATATGGACGAAATGTTTTCTGTCTGTAGTTGCTTATTATAATTATTATAATTATTTGAGTGTTATTTTGTTAGAAGTTCCTTTTTGAATCAAACCATGAGGATACACCCTACTTATTGCCGCAGATAACTGTGCACCAAGTCTTTTAATCCCCAGACATATTTTCTCGATATTTTACGCAGATAATTATGCATTTTTCTCCAACGTATTGATTTTGTGTGTTCTTACATAAAATATTGGTGCCTTTCTTTTTAATACGCTACCTTCTCTAAGATTATCCTCCGTAAGTTCACAAATATCCAATTCGTCGATTGAATTTAATTTCTTATCGGAAAATTATTTATCGTAATAAAAATGTATTTCAAAAACGCTTTCTGAATCTTCTTTAATAAGTAATTCCTCATAAAGTCCCACTTGACTTAATAAAGTCTATAATAACTTCAAATCATCTTTTAATTCACACAATATTTTTATATTATTATTCAATTTTAAATAACACAAGATTAAACGCAGCGTATCTGACAGACGCGAATATTTGTTTTTATTTTATCATAATAGGGTAAAAATGTAAATATATATAACTTAAATACAGCTACAGATTAACAGAATTAATTTGATTGAAAGTTTGATTTACTGCGCCTTATTTTTGTCGCATCAGGGTCTGACAGACCCAGCGCGCGTGCTCCTGGGTTACATATAAACTATCATCTGACAAACCCAGAAGACAGGTATTTATGGGCAAATTGAGTCATTACAACAATATTGGACAAACTTGTTTTGTCTTCAAATCTTCAAATACATACATACATACATACACACACACACACACACACACACACACACACACACACACATATATATATATATATATATATATATATATATATTAATATTACATATATAAATATATTTAAAAAACATTTATTATATAAAAAAAAATTCACATTAGGAATTGTTTTATAAAAATAAAATTGAAACCATATTTCTATATTGCGAAATAATAATCCATAGAAAATCAAAATCATTACTTTTAATCCTCATTAATAAAAGATATCATGTAACAGGAAGCAATATTTCTACCACCTGCTGAAACAACCCTTGAAGGCAAATGTCAGAAAGGAAGTTTTTGATTTATAAGGCATGTGTAACATATGACATCATAGCCTGCGGAAAAAAATATACAGACATAAAACACATAAAAATAGAGATGTTATACTTCATCAACATGTTAGAAAGATTAAAAGATATCCAAAAAAATATTTTTATTATGATTGTATAAAGAAAAATCCGTATTTTTGTGCATTAATTTTCTTATTTCGTAAAAACGATGATAAAACACATTTAATAACAAAAAAAAAACCTTAAACAAATGGTGTAAAGGATTTTGAAATTTATATTAAATTAATTAAGAGTAATGCCAAATGCTTAGTTAACTGTACATAATTGTAAGGCGTTAAAACGTGTAATAAATAAATCATTCATTTGTAATTTAAAAATCAACTGAAAATTATATTGTAATATAATAATGTATTTTAAATTAATAGAAGGTATGATTTATATAAAATTAAATTTCACTAATTAAGAAACAAATTTGCACATTTTGTATTTTGTACACGTTGTTTTTTTTTTTTTTTTCAAACACATTTTGTATATGTGTTTGAAATTGCTTTTTACAATGATTTTTTTTTAACATAACAAAATATTATATATTTTTACTTCTTGTACAGGGTTTACTTTCAAATGGTATTAAATAATTATGTTATGTTTACATCAGTTTAAAAAAAATCCAATTTATTTATTCAAAAATATTGTTACATATTTTTTTTCAAAACATACATCTGTGAATGTTCTGCGTCTTCAAACAACAAATTTAAGATTTCTTTGAGGTCTCATTTATATATAGCTGTATATATGTAGACACTATACGAATTCTTGTCAACAATAAAATTGAATTTCATTTCGCATTTTGCAATAACTATATAACTAATAACCATGTATGCAATTAAAGTTAAGCTTATGTCCTTCAGCCATGTGTGTAAAAAAATAAAAATAGCCCCGAGTAACTTATTAAAGAGCTACTAAACAAGTTTGAACTCTCATGAAATTATTCTTCATATTGATTTTGAATGCTTATTTCACGTTATAAAAAAAAAAAACATCTTATATTTTTAAAGGTACATGCAGCAGTGAAACCACACACGTGAAACAAACTGAAACAAGAACAAAAAAATCATGTATTACGCATTGATAATAAAAAAACTTTCCATCACTTCCAGAACACAGTTACGAAATTTCATCATTTAATAACGCGAAACAAAATATCCAAATAAATAATCTAGTAAACGCATAATATAACAATAATAATAATAATAATAATAATAATAATGACTTAGGACTTTACGTTATATAGTCGAATTTGAAGACAAAACAATATGTTGCTAACCAACGTACACTTTATTACGAGCTTTTAAACAGCGAAAATTTAAGTTACAAATAAAATTAAAAATTATTCTCGTCGTTTCGGTGTATCTTTAAAACCACTGTCAGGAGTAATTTTTCTGTAATACAAAACGGTAAAAATTCTTTACATGTTACATTTCTGAAGCTATTTTCAAACTGAATGGAATCAGCAACCAACGGAAATTTCATAAAAATCATATTAAATAAACTCAGTGGTGCCATCTATAGCTAAAAGAAATTAAAACAACATTACTGAAAATGTTATGCAAAAAAATCAAAGCTCGTTCAAAATACTGAACAAAACATCCGGAATTGAAAATGAAACATTATCATTACAAATTTCTTTACTTCTTAAATAAATTACTAAAAATTAAAAATGTAATTAAAGAATTCAAAATTTTATTCAAAATTTTATTTAAAATTAAAATTTAAGGCTTTACGGATGGCCTTATTTTGAAATAATTTGTTTTCATATAACGCATAACATATTTGAAGAGAAAATTTTTAATCAATTACCGTCAATAGTAGGCAAGGTCTCCGAATTATTTTATGTATCCAGTTCTTTGCGTAGTCCTGCACATAAAATTATTTATTTCACCGCTTTTTTCAAACATCGCTTAGTAAACTAAATATGATTCAGCTTAAAAATGCATAGAACAATATAGAAACAAAGACAGTAATGCTTATGAATATACAGCTTACGGCCACAGATAAAGAAATATAGACAGTAATGCTTACGAATATACAGCTTACGTCCACAGATAAAGAAACATAGACAGTAATGCTTACGAATATACACCTTACGCCCATAGACAGTAATGCTTACGAATATACACCTTACGCCCATAGACAGTAATGCTTACGAATATACACCTTACGCCCATAGACAGTAATGCTTACGAATATACACCTTACGCCCATAGACAGTAATGCTTACGAATATACACCTTACGCCCATAGACAGTAATGCATTCGAATTTTTTTATTTAACCGTGTATATAATCTTTTAAATTTATACACACCACGTAATATACAAAAATTAGTTTAACTTACAACTGAAAGCGCACTTCCAGTAATTATCGATCATAGACAATAATGGGTGCAACCGATTTTCTTGTGTGTCCTTGTAAATGAACGATAAATGCTAACAACGCCCTACTCTAGACTAAGCATAATTTAAATCACTTCAGTGAGAAAGGCATATACTTATAACTGTATTTTAAATGTGTAACATATTTAAAATACGCAGCGAACGACTCCACGCCCCCCATGGACCTTAGTGTAAGGAATTACGTTGTATGACGCAATCCATAATCAATAAAGCATGTCCTATAATAAACTTTAATAACAGATACAGTAGCTCCCAAAATTTTTGAGACGATATGTTTTTCTGTCCTAACTTTTTCTGTAAGCAAAATTTCTTAATGGTTTAAACTAGTAATTTTTTAAATATTATAAACAAATCACTGTTTGCTTTCTGTATTTTTAAAAGTATTTATGATATTCATAATATTCTCTTTGTTTTAGGTGCTAAAAATTCACCTGTTATGTAAAATAGTTATCTATCTCATTCACCCTGTGCACCTAATGTGCAGAATAACAATGATATACAAGATTCCAGTTTTACTAGTGACCAAAATCTATCGCAATCTGATAGAAGTTTAAATGTAGTCTCCACTGTGCCTCTGATTTCCCACTCAGCCTTTTCACCTACTTGCAGTACAGTTGAAGCTGCCTCACATTCGAAGTCTGAAGATGATGTGACAAGCACTACAAAATTTTACCATCAATGTAATACTCATTGTATAGATAAACAATCTACAGAAAGTGTAGATGATATTGTTAATGTAGATAAAAATGTACAAAGTGAACTGAACACCACTGTTGATTCTAAAAAAAAGAGAAAAAAATTATGAAACTTTTGTTGTAAATGAAGTACAAAAAGTTGTTGATGTTAATAAAATTAATACGGCTAATAATGAGAAGATATACAGTGGTGGCCGCAAGTGTGGAACCTTTTAGGAAAAATTCATTTTTGAAGTTTGATGGCTCATAACACAAAATATTTCTTAGTAATACCGTAAAAGCTATATACCACTGGAAAGATAATTTAGTCAAAAATATGATGCATTACAGTTTGTTGAATTATAATTATTTTATCAAACGTTATAGCCCAATAACCAGAAAAAGGCAGTAAAACTGGGTTAGGTTGAGGATATTTAATTTTTATTTTCTTGAATGTAGCCAATGCATATGAATGTTTGGAGTGAGAGACAGATTCCATTTATTTGGGAATGTGTCAATCAAAGCTAGTGAAGGATTTTAAAAAAATATGCCATATTTAGGTAATTAGAAGAGGATTTTTATCACATTTTTTTTTTATTATTGCTATCAAGTTGCTAAAGTTCTTTGCCACCTTTCAATATTTGAGCTAGTAAAGCATAATAAAATTAAGAAAACATCATAAAGAGTTGATTAGTTACCCAAAAATCAATGTATAACGGTATGTTTGAGCGTAGAAAGCTAAACCGTTAAAAATATCCCTGTAAAATTATGGGCAGAGACCGGCAGCAGAGATTCCAGTCATACACCGTAAAAAAAAAATCCAGGCCCATCATTTTGTGCAGCCCGTAATTTTACGGGGTAAAGTAATATAGCGTTATAACGCACAGGATATAATGCACTTTAAAACACAATAACAGTTTACTTACTGTTCCGTAGCACGTAGCACGTTAGATAATCATAACATAATAGCTTTTTTGTCGGGTTAAAAAATATGTTACGGTCGCGGTTAAGTGAAATTATTTTTCGAAACACGACTAAAATGAATGGTTACACTCTAGCGGAGGAAGATGTATGGGGTTGCACCGTATTTTTGCCAACAGATGGGCTAAAGCTGTAAGAATATGTGGATTGCCCTTAATTTTCTTTGTATCTAAGGGATAAGGCCGTTTATTTAGTGTTTCAGACCATTTTTCATCAAGTAAGGCTGTTGCCCGTGCAAATTGAAAGGAAAACGCTCCTAAATTTATAGTTTTTTCTGAGAGTGTATGGTTATGAAGAAATTTGAAGTAAATGAACAGAGGAATATCGAAGTCACGCAAAACAAGATCGGTAAAGGCACGAAAATGTGCATGATAGCAATTGGCGATATAAGAGTAAGGTTCCAGTTTATAGGTCACAGAAAAAAATCATCTCGGTGTGTGCAACATGAAATGGTGCACTACAATGTGGAGCTGAAACAAAGTACAGTTCTGTGCAGAGTGCAGAATTTTACTCTAAATACTAGAATTGCAATAAAAAAACATTTTAACACCTTAAATAGCATGATCCTACTATTTTTCTGTCTAGTATACATGCCTTTTAGCTCAGTTTAATATTTTCAGCCTTTATTTGATTTATAATTTTTTTACGAAATTTTAACATTTAGAACAAAATACTGCACTTTCTACTGAACTCCACATTTCAGTGCGCTATTTCATATTGCAGACTCTCAGGTACACTCTCAGAAAAAACTGTAAATTTATGAGCGTTTGCCCTTCAATTTTCACGGGCAACAGCCTTATTTGATGAAAAACTGTCTTATCAACTAATTAAGCGGCATTATCGCTTAGATACTTAGAAAATTAAGAGCAATCCACATATTCTTACAGTTCTAGCCCATATGTTAGCAAAAAGACGGTACAACCCCATACATTGTCCTCCGCTAGGGTGTAACCCTTCATTTTACTCGTGTTTCGAAAATTTTAACCCGCCAAAACAGCGATTCTTGGATGATTATCTAACGTGCTACGTGCTACGGAACAGTAAGCAAAGTGTTATTGTGTTTTAAAGTGCATTATATCCTGTGCATTATAATGCTATATTACTTTGCCCCGTAAAATTACGGGCTGCACAAAATGATGGGCATGGATTTTTTTTTTTTTTTTTTTTTTTTTTTTTTTTTTTTTTTTTTTTTACGGTGTATGACTGGAATCTCTGCTTCCGTCCTCTGCCCGTAATTTTACTGCATTTGTTTTTACAGTGTATTTTTTTCGGTGACCCTATACACAGAGACCATACTCTTTTACCCCCAATTGATCTCTTGCACCTTTTTCTGCGTTTAGCAATCTTGTTTTGCTTGACTAAGACACCGCTTTGTTAATTTACTTCCAATTCTTCTTCCAGTTTCTTCATAACCATAGCTTTCTACACTTTTATTGTTATACATCGATTTCTGGGTAACTAATCAACTCTTTATGATGTTTTCTTAATTGCATTATGCTTTACTAGCTGAAACATTGAAAGGCGGCAAACAACGTTAGCAACTTGATAGGAATCATAAAAAATTGTGATAAAAGTCCGCCTATATGTACCAAAATATAGCTTTTTTGAAAAATACTACCCTAGATTTAATTGACACATTGCCAAATAAAATGGAATCTGTCAGAAACTTCAAACATTCATATAAATTTGCCAAATTCAAGAAAAGGAAAAATAGTTATCATCAACCTACCCAGGTTTTACTGCCTTTTTCTGATTATTTGGCTATAACGTTTGATAAATAATTATAATTGAAAAAACTGTATTGGAAGATATTCTTGATTAACTTATTTTTCCAGTGGTATGTAGCTTTTATGGTATTACTAAGAAGTATTTGGTGTTATGAGCCATCAATCTTCAAAAAAGCATTTTTCCCAAAATGTTTCCACAATTTCAGCCACTACTGTAGGTTATAAACGTGTCGCAGCATTCTGAATTATATAATTAATAACAATTAATGGAACATGTGCGAATTTGAAAAACCTATAAATAAAATTTGAAATTTCTAAAATATGAAGTGTTATACTATAGTGAAACATTATTTTTATGTGAACAAAACAGAACATTTTTTTAAATATTGACAGATGATTTCTAAATATACCGAACAAAATACAGAATATTGATAGAGAAAATGAATAATACATATATATGAGCATACGTAAGACCAGAACATTTTTTAAAACAACTTTTCTAAAATTGCAACAAAATTGACACATTGCCAAATAAAATGGAATCTGTCAGAAACTTCAAACATTCATATAAATTTGCCAAATTCAAGAAAAGGAAAAATAGTTATCATCAACCTACCCAGGTTTTACTGCCTTTTTCTGATTATTTGGCTATAACGTTTGATAAATAATTATAATTGAACAAACTGTATTGGAATATATTCTTGATTAACTTATTTGTCCAGTGGTATGTAGCTTTTATGGTATTACTAAGAAATATTTGGTGTTATGAGCCATCAATCTTCAAAAAAGCATTTTTCCCAAAAGGTTTCCACAATTTCAGCCACTACTGTAGGTTATAAACGTGTCGCAGCATTCTGAATTACATAATTAATAACAATTAATGCAACATGTGCGAATTTGAAAAGCCTATAAATAAAATTTGAAATTTCTAAAATATGAAGTGTTATACTATAGTGAAACATTATTTTTATGTGAACAAAACAGAACATTTTTTTTAAATATTGACAGATGATTTCTAAATATACCGAACAAAATACAGAATATTGATAGAGAAAATGAATAATACCCATATATGAGCATACGTAAGACCAGAACATTTTTAAAAACAACTTTTCTGAAATCGCAACAAAATTCTTTACATTCTCGAAATAATATTCTAAAAAAATAAAAATAAATAAAACCTTCAAAATTTCAAAATCTTTTTCTATCGAAAAACAAAATTCAATTTATGAGAAATAAAAAACTTCTCAAATCTCTCAAAGATTCTTCTATAGTCTCTCCATAAATAGCATGTATAAAATTGATGACAATTTATCATGCTCTGGAAATGCATTTATTTCACATTATAAGCTTAGAAAATTTATAGGCTGTCAGATATTTCACTATGGAGATTTTCTTTTCTTTTCATGTTTTCAGATAGAGTTTTCTTTTTTGAATTAAGGAAATCTGTACATGGCATTCTTTTAAACTTTAATAAAAAAAACTACACTGAAATATTAAAGCGTGGTTATGGTTATTATTAAGTATTGGTTAACACAATAATTTTTAGTTTCATTCCTTCCTATTCATTAGTAATTTTGCTTATGTAATATATTTTCTTTTTTAAGAGATTGTTTATTTTCTTACTTTATGCAAATGTCCATTCAACAATTAGTTTCACACAGAAATTTATATGAAATTATTAAAAAATAAATAAAATTGCATTGGAAATTATATTAAATTATGTTAAAATTACATTAATATTAAACTTATATTAACATTTTCACTATTGTTTTTCAAATTGTATATAGTTTTTATTATTTTCATTGACATTTTATAAACTAACTTTATTTTCAATAAGTTTGATTATATTATTTGTGAAAATAGAATGGATTTTATAAAATGTTTTTAAAAGACATTTTTAAACTCTAAAGGTTATGTTTTTCATTGGAATAAAAATATATGTTTAGATACTTTACTTTGTGTCTCTTTATGGCATTTTTCTGGAAAAAAAGGATTTGTTTGGTTAAAAGAAATTAAATAGTCTGCAGATTACAGTTAAGTATGCAATAACATGTCTCTATCAGGGGCCAGTAAATGCGTTTCAGAAATGTTGAATTCCCAGCAGAATTAAAAAAAAAATCATAAAGTAATGATTTTCACAGTTTTTTCATCAAAGTCATATAAGTAAAATTTTGTTAAAATTTCTAATACAAATATCAATTAAAATAAATCGGTATAAAAACACCGTCCTTCCACGGATTAAGACATATCGCGGGACAAAATATAAAAATAAGTATTTCCTTTTATGGGAATTTTATTAACTGTTAAAGTTGTATCTATGAATGCTATGAAATTCGCTAGCAGATTAAATTAAAAACCTGTAAATTATTTTTTAGAACGTCTTTCATAGAAATATAATTGTAAAATGTATGTAGATGTCTCTATCAGCTAAAGAAAAGCAGCGATAGAGATAAAAATTCTACTTTATCATAATGCACATTAAGACCAAGATTTAATATAACATGATTATTTTTAAAAAATTGTTCATCCTCAAAACATGGATGGATTAAACTTTAAGAAAAGACTGCTGTGTAACTTTCTAATGTTTCTAAACATTTTTTTAATGAAACGGATGAATCTATTCCGGAATGAAAAAAAAAGAAAAAAAATCTGAAAACCAATAACAAAAACGATGAACCAATCGTGAAAAAAATTACAAAAAGAGTCACTATTCGTTACCATGCTTTCAATAATAAAGAGGAATATAGTACCGAATTATTGACACCTTTCGTATTTTAACATACATCTGATAAGTTTCGTAACTAAATGCACATATGATTGTCAATATAATTTCCGCTTTGTTTATTCAATCTGACATTCTGTCAGTTAAAATATCAGGATATAAGTATCTTTTGTAAGGTCTCATTATGTGTCAATAAATATTTAAGATTATACCCATTACTACTATAATGGAAGTAGAACTATTGTAAAGAAAGTACAATAGTAAAAGAAGTTTGAAAATCGCGTGATAGGTATGTTGCTGACAATGTCAATTTGGGGGTATTTATTTTGACAAAAACTAACTTTCACGCCTAAGATTTTATACAAGCGTTCTAAAAGCAAAAGCAGTTGAATCTGTTAGAATTTCTCTTAAATACTACTTGGGAACAAACCAGATATCCATGTTTAAAATTAACAGCTTTGAATCCGTTCAACATTTTACTACTGCTTTCTAATTTATGTACCATCCTCTAAAACTACATTAAAGAAAGTAGAAACTGTGCACCACAGTGCGCTTCGCATCTTTTTCGGGAGTTTTTTTTTCAGTTTTAACTAATATGTTGTGAAATTAAAGTTTATTTATCAGTTGTTTCTTGAGTATTATAAACTCCAAGATTATTAATGCAATATATTTTGTAATTATGAAGTTGTACATTTTAATCCATTAAATTTAAATATTCTAAAGTGATTTCTCAAGTAATGGAGTTTAAGCTGTTATTTCCTTGCATAATGTGATTAAAGTTCTTAATTTTAATTTAATTGGAAACCAAACATTAATTTAAATTTATTATGTAAGCTGTTCTTAAGTGAATTATATTTCTTATGAAAAAGATGCTGCCATTTATATCTAATGCACAATTACCAAATGGTGTAAAAAATAGCTTTAAATTTTTCCCAATAAACGAAATGTTTTGGTGAAAGTGAAATGCAGAATATTGTATCTTATGTATGTTTTTATTTATATCGATTTTAATGCAGTAATTTTTAACAAAAGCAATACAGAAAAAGGCCAATAAACCGCAATATATTATTATATATGCATAAAAATAAAACTTATTTCAATGCATAATTTTTCTACCTTTTATGGTTTCAGATAAATTTGTGCATTCTTAACAAACATTTGAAAAATGGTAGTACTTTAATATAAATGTTTCAGTAAAATTCTAAAACGTTTAAAAAAATTACTATTTGAATATTCATAGCATCTGTGATTATTTCTGTAATTGTTAAATACATGGGACTTTTTCAGTGTACATCATTTGTATTCTAATTAAAATTCTAAACATTTATTCGAATAATTCTTTATTAATTTTTACCAATGAATATTTGTGATTCATTTAAAAAAGTATTTAAATTTTTTTTTTCTTGATTATATAGATCTTGCATGATGAGGAAATTGTCAAATAACATAAAATGATAAATAACTGATTTTTAAACTTTTGTATATTTTCTTAATCTAAATGCAAATTTCCGTAATAGCACGAGATTATTTGTGGCAGATGAGCTTCATAATTTATTAAAAAAGTTAATTTTTACTTTCAGGTAAAAAAAAAAAAGAGAATTTGTAAATTTATTTTTTTAATTATATGCTAAATTTCGTTGTTTGTTATAAGATGGCCTATATGATAGGTTTGATGATAATAGTTTTTCTTTAAACTGTCTATCGTACAAATAAAAACGCATTACAAATTATGAACACATATTTAAATTAAAGTATCCAATTTAAGAGAAAATACACTATAGGAGAATATATCTACAGTATGTTTCCCTAGCAGGGTTCATACGGCTCCTGGAATTTTGCGACCAGGAAATTTTTCGGTACCAGTATTTTCTTAAGGAATATCTCTCCTTAAAAGAAAATGAAGTTTCGCGTGTTTAACCTAGATTTCTTTTTCTATAAAAAATATTGTTAACACTCCTGGAAAATTCCCTGATCCGTAAGAACCCTGCTTAGTGTTATTCCACTGAACTTGAACATATAATGTAAACACAAAATCATTTCGTTTTAATATAGTACTAAAAATCAAATACATACATTACATACATTATGTAATTTATACATTATTTTAAATATTGCAGCCTAATACAAGAATATGAAAATATTTTATTGTTATGTTATGAACCTATAAAGACTTTCTAAAAGTTTTAGAAGGTTTTTTTTTTTAGAAGCAACTTCCGTCTTGAATATAAATGACTGTTCTGACTACAACTTTACGATTCAGATAAATGGAAAATATTTTAAAACTTTTGTGTTAATGTTCACGTTAAGTATGCTAAGCTTCACTGTAAATATATTTAAACATTTAATTCATGTTTATGTGAATGTCAAATTATGGAGTAATGTGCCACAGCCATTTTTTATTTATGTAATTTTATCGCTATAGTAGGGTAACAGTACTAGTAATGGACGATGTGTCAGTATTGAAAGTCACACAGAGGTTCAAATCGTACACGGGGTTACTTCTAATGCCCTATAGTGTTAAGACATTAGAATACAAAAATTTCAAGTCAAAAGCTCTTGAGCAATCTTAGTCAACTTTTCAGGTCCGATTTTATTTTCAATTTTGGTGAATAATTAATTTTACGTTAATAAATTAAAATTAGCAATCCATATCGTATAGGTTAAGGTTTAGTGAAACTTAATGAATATCTCATTTACTGAAATCTAGCAAATTTAGTTGAATTGGCGTACAATTAATATGCCAATAAGCTAAGGGAGAATTTTTGAAGACGTTTGAGAATTGTCGTTTCATAACAGAATTAAACAGACATAAGAAATTTCCAGTTCTTAATGTTTTATTAAAAACTATTCTTTTTATAATAAAATCGTCCGTATTTTCTATAATTAACTTACTGTCTACGGGGCAAATTTACACCAAATTTAATATGTAAGATGCGTATTTAAAAAAAATGCTAATTGATTTTTGGCTCTGATCATGTCCGAAGGAGTACTTCTGTTCTATGGATATTGCTATAAATAATCTAGGCTCATCTAATTGCCTATGGAATATATATATATATATATATATATATATATGTGTGTGTGTGTGTGTGTGAAATACACCGATTTTTACGTTTGATGCCTGCAAAAATGTATGTTGAACTAATTTTCAATTTTAAAACACAACAGAGAGCGCTCTTCTGCTGTTCGTCTTTTTAATTTCCTGATCCATATAGCTTCATGTTTAAGAAATACACTGAATTTTATGTTCGTGTTGTTGGTGTTTAACAGAGTTTCCAAATTAATAAATGGGAATAATTCAGAAGACTACATTAGACTAAACATTAGAGGAGATTAAATTTTCTACTTTATTATTATTGCTGTTTATGGCACATAATATTTTTTAGTTACATAATTACTGATACAACGAGTAACTGATGAAATGAGATTGAATTTAGTTGACGTGCGTAGAGTAACAAAATTTGCTCTCATCGAGCATTTGTGAGTAATATATATGAAAATCACTGGCACCTTATTTGAACTGTTATGAATTCTTTGTGCATGTAGTCTGTAATCCTGTCTGTTTAATATGTTAACTTATTTCTTAAATTTAGAATTTAGAATAAATTATTTACAACAGATATCAGGAAAAAATCTTAAAACACACTGTATTATAGTAATATCGTATTTTACGACGTACGTGATTAAAATTTTCGTAGATGATGCATCAGTATTTAAAATGCAATTGTGCCTTCCAGTATTACGATTTCATATAGGTAGTCAGTTTTAATGTATAACGTTTAATTATTATCTCAAAATTTCCCCAAAATTCTAATTGATTATTTGACCTTTCTGAGGACACCACCTATATTCTATGTCTGATAATCTTTTAAAAGCAAAGCAAACTTTATAAAACTGAACTAAATAAAGTGATAGAAATTGCTAAGAAATTTCTTCATGATTAATACTGTTATATATAGTAAGTGAAATTACGTAATGTGATGTAAACAAATATATTTAGTGTAAAAATTGGATTCATATGTGTTCGAATTGAATTTTTTTTTTCTAAAACTTCAAACTATATTTAGATTTAATCAACGAAACAACTGAATAAGAAAGAGAAATCATGCCTCAGTATTTATATCATTATAAAATACTTTCCTACACTTTCAAAATAGTGTAACAAAACTTCATAGCGGATATTTAAGTAAACAATTTTGAAAATCCATAACAAATTAAAAACCTAATTTCAGCAATTATCATCAATAGCTGTAAAAGTATTCAAATTCTTTTGAGAAACTATGTATATGATCTACTGATTTCTACATATACTACATAGCACACTAAAACTTAACTCAGTTAGAAACTACATATTGCAGTTAGAAATATATTTTCTGCAATTTCTTCCAAAAAAAGGAAATGTACTAGAATTCTTTTGTGAAGCCCTTTATATTGTCTATAAAATTTGTAAACAAAAAGTAATACACAAATATAAGTTAAATGTAAAAACACATATAACAACTGAAAACGTTCTTGTAGAAATTATCGCTCATTCATAATAATGTAACGGAATGTTTATATTTGTCCCTGTACTGTAATAATAATTCATTATTTCTACGATATTTTGTCAAAGCTCCAGAATGTTGCGTTAAATTTGGTCGGAAACCTGACATTCTATAAAAGAAACATGCAGAAATGACCTTTTTTTTTTTTCAAAGAAACCTTCATATTTCCATGCACATACACGTTTCCTTTCACAAATAAACACAAATGGTGTACAAGATCTACATACTACTGTGCTAAAGCTGCAGATAATTTCCAGCATATTACCTGGTAATCGGAAGTATGTTTAAATTTAATTTGTTGTTTGTAGCCTAATTGCTCTCGTGATCAAACCAACTGTGAAAAATATGAGGTCAAACATTTTCCTTATATTCCTGAAATTCGTGCACAGTTCGTATTATATTTCCCTGACAGAGTGTAGTTATTTGACTATACATGTAAAAACGAAAGAGTCTGGTGACTTTTGGCCCTGTAGTTCATATTCATAAATTATTTACAAAAGTATTAAATATTTAAATTGATGTAGTATGTTTACTTAAAGAATGTATTGATTTGGAGTTTCTCGAAATTCCATTCCACTACGTTTTACAAGAGATAACAAAGATTCTTAAACATACTAATTTTTATCAGAGACTATCATATGAAAATACCATAAACGACTTATACTGCAATTAGACACTTATACCCAAGACTTACATTGGGTTGTGAATTGGGTATAAAATATATGTTTAACAGCAATTCTTGTGAAATTCGTAATGCTAACATAATGACATTGAGTAAAATATTTAGTGGCCAATACATAACGTTTTTAACTCGCTGAGCGTCAGGAGGATTTCGGGCATTTTTATAAAAATGCTCATAAATGTTAAGTTAACTTACATTTTTTTCGTAATTTCATGCCAATATAATATTTGTATTCATCATTTTAGAATTTTTTTAAAACAAATTTTTTCTCTACCTTTAAAATTGGAAAGGTCTTTTGCCCATTTGCATCTCTAGCGTATATATGCATGAATCTAAGGAATTTCTTTATTATTCAGAAACTGTGAATCCATAAAGGACATTCAGAAAGAAGTATTTTTAATTAATGCAACCACGAAACGTCTGGCATTAAATAAAGCAAAAATTACAATCCACAATTTACGGTATAAATATGGAATTTTTGAATAAAAAAGAAATTCCTGAAATGCACGCATAGAAACGCTAAAGATGCAAATGTGTTAATTGAATTACATACCAGTTGAAAAATATTTCCTATAAATGACATTACAAAATCTAATGTAAACATGGACATATACATGATGTTTATACACATATATGCAATTTTATTAATGTTAGGGGATAGGAAAGGCAGAATTTTGAACTCATAATTTATTGGAATTTAATATCACGTAAAACATTGAATTAATGTATTAAAAAAAGGACGTATAAAAAAATCTGAGGCAGAAACCATCTAGTGCCTTATAATCTGATTATGGAGAAACATTGTACGTAATATACTAAGATATTGACAGGAGAAATCAACCATATCTCTTTTTATCAGCTTTGTCATTCGTACGGATAAAATACCTTTATTCTTCAGGAAATGCTTTTAGTGGCATATGCTTTGACATATCTTTGTTATATAAGAGACAGAGTTTTATTTAGGATTATTGGAATCGTAGAATATTTTGGAGCATTCTCTATTTTATTTTATATAGTATTTGTAAGTTGACACATTTATAGTAAACTTATCTAAGAAAGTTTTTTATTTCAATTAACAAGTATTAAACCCAATCACTTTATAACTAATTTATTATATTAAAATCTATCTGACTGTCTGTTTGTACTTTACAAGTCTTACTCCTAGAATATTGAACTCGGGGCAATAAAATTAATAGAAATTATCTACACAGAACTGAGGATGTCATACACATAGTTGTCAAACTCCAGCTTTTTTTTAGTCAGAAAAACATACTTCAAATCAGAAAATGCATTTAATTGAATGCGTTTTATTACTAAATTACTGTATTTTTGTAAAAAAACACGGCGATTATTTGTTGTATTTTATCAAGCGTATGCGTCTAAATTATACGTGAGATTGACGACGTTGCATTAATTTGATTTGGATTTGTGAAAATGGCGACAAAGGTTTATGATAAAGCTATGTGCAAAATAGATCTTTTATGTATGTTTATAGAATTAGTGAAATTCGTTGATCATGGTAATGAGACAATCTATAAATTAAAAACAACAGTTTAATTAACTCAAAGTAAATGTTCAAATTGTGACATATTCATTAAATTCAATAGTGGAAGATTCCAAAAATAAAAAGCTATGTGCTGCCAAAAGAACGGAATAAAAAAAAGTTAAAACCAGTCCAACTAGAAAATCAGTTAGAAATAAGAATTGCCAGAAATAAAAACATAAAATCTGGCTTTTTTTTTATTATTGAATATTTCGTTTGGAACTGGATACAGTGCTTATAATTTAAACCATACTACTGAATTTGAGTTAAAAGTAAATTAATGACAATAATGTAAATTACTAAAATTCCATTAAGCCAAATATTATGTCGTCAGTTTTTTATTGAGAAAATAGAAGTTGAGAAGCAGATTTCAGAATGGTCAAAATATTTGATCATACGGAAAATATGTTTAGATTTTTTTTCTCCAGTCGCGTTCTCCAGACAAAGAGAATAAGGAAATACGCCTATGTATTAATTATAAACAATTAAATAAAGAAATGTAAAAATGTTTAAACATATATATTATTTTTTTACGGGCATGAACATCATTTAATTTTTGTCAAATTCTGATATTTGCTAAACAAAAAACTGAATGATATTTTAATTAACAATTCAGTCTTACATCGTTTTAATCTAGGGCCAAAATTAGAGCTCAATGCAGATGCATCAATGTTTGAATTTGGTGCATTTCTGTTGCATCCGAGTAATAATGAAAAGTTCTATTCCATCTATTGTGATTTTGTAAGAACACGTCGGTACAAGTATAGTTTTACAAACGAAATTAAATTTTTAGCACTAATTGTCGCACTGAATAAATTCGGAAATTACTTCAGCCTTCAAGAAGACTCCAAACTGAAAGAATTTAACAACTAAAGTAGGCAAACGGTATTTTTTCTTTCAAAAGTTTGATTGTTAATTTTTACATCATCCTTTATATGAAATACAGCACATTGTTGCACTAAGTAGACAACCCGTGATGATCGTCACTTATGCCAGTGATGAGACCACACGCAAGATTACTATTGCACATGAAAGCAATGAGTACATAAAAACCACGAAGAATTTTCTAAAACAAAGACTATAAAATATTTTTTCAAAAGTGATGTATTGTATAAATTAGTGAATGACTAGCAAGTATTGACTTTTATAGATTTAACTCAAAGGGACGTAATAAAGAGAGCACACTCATTAGAATATATTTCTGTAGTTCTTCTGACGACTTAATAAAGTAAGATTTATATTTTTACTAATATGGAGCAATGTAGAGAAAACGCTGTAAATAAATATATTGAATGTATATAATAAATAAAAAGATAGGAAAGAGAGTATTTTAATTCTATATATTAGGACGATATCACATCGTCAACATGTGATATCGATTTTAATGAATTTCATAATTTAAGAACAATAACCATAACTACATATTCAAAGTTTTTGATGTTTTAGAAAATTCACCTAGTATTTCCAATTGAAAATTATGTTTTCTCATGACACTATTCTAAACTTAAAGTAACAGCAAGCTATATTTGGAAATAAAGCCCAAATCTTTTCACGTCGCTTTATTTACATCTATATAATACCAAAATTACTGTGAGCGTTAAAATTCCAAACAGATTTCTATAACCATTTGAGCTCGAAGTTGTAACGAACAGATTGGAAGATTGCATTCTGCAATTATATCAGTATTGTTTATGTTGATATATTAGAAGCAAACAACTGGAAATATCGTTCAGATTACAGTGAATTCAGCAGTTTTAAGACGCACCAGATAAACTAAACACCCTTCAAGTTTCTGATATGAATAAAATTTAAATACAAAGAGTAAAGAAAATAATTTTAGATATTATACAGAAAGAACGATTTGACTCAATGACATGATCTCAATATCTTTGGATTTTTTTATGATAATTTTAAAAAATCCAAATAGGAGCAAGAAGAAACGTTTAAAAAATCCAAGAAGAAAATCGAAAATGGTATAACAACAAAAGAAAGGAAGCAAAGGTTTATAAAAAAAAGGTGGTTTAATCGCCTATCAAGCGAACTCAGTTTCGAACTCGCATAAATGCGAGATCTGAATGTTTTTACCGTATGAAATGATTTTTTAAGTCTAATTACAGATATGATGAAAAAGGGATATAGTGAGAATGTGTGTCTAAACATTATCATTACTTCGCAGATCACATGAAGTTATTGGGTAGACAGTTAGGAACTTATAAACCGATCTTTTACTTTTAAATGCTTTGTTTGTATAGTTTGCCTGTGAAATTTAAATCAGCTGCCATGGTAAGAATGCGGAATGTCAAGATGCCTTAATAATTATAGGGCTAGACACTCATATTTTTAAAGCACTGGGGGTGTAATGTACGCAATAGTGCAATGCTGTCTCGTGCAGGTGACCCGAGATTTTTCATATGTGTTTGAGTTGAGTAATGAATTTTTTGACATGTAGGTCGCATCCTGGGTTTTTTATTTATAAATTGTGCTTTGTAAAGTTCAAGTGCATGGACAATTTATTACTATGATATAGAAAGCACGTGATGATGCAGTTTTAGTTATGAGGTATAATTCCAGTATGTTGTTTAAAATCTGACAAATTGTTTTATTTTATAACTACAAATTAAATCTGTCTTCTTACAAGATCTGTTTTCACTGACTCATTCTCCTAGACACTAACAAACACTACATTCATATATAGATGTATGATTCGAATTTAAAACAAAATGACAGTACAATCATATACAGTCAAACAGACGGTATTTACAATAACACTGGTTTACAAATTTAAACATTTTTTATATACTTTTGATGAAACACCTATTTTCTTATTATACTACCTCTTACTAACGAAAGGCGGTATTTGAAAAAAATCTATCACGTCACATGTTTAAATTTTTACATTTTTCGATATTCACATTTTTAATTCTATAATATATCTATCACGTCACATTCAAGTTACCGGCATTGTCAACTTTGATTCTATATTCTGTTTTTTGTGTTTTTGTGGACTTAAAGTGGTTTTGTTTTTGATAAAATGTCTAATAGAGTGTGTAAATTAAATTCTGGTCGTTTTTGTTACGTTTGTGGACAATTTATATTCGCAAAAAAGGAAGATCGATATCGGAATGCTCTAAAACAGCATATGTGCATTATTTTGGATTCTCAGTGATTAATCAAGATAAAAAGTGGGTCCCACATGTTTTTTGTGAAGGCTGTAGGCTTACTCTTATATGCTGGGCCTCGGGAGAAAAAAAAGTATCTTCAATTTGGATCACCAATGATGTGGAGAGAACCTTAAAATCACGAAAATGACTGTTATTTTTGATTGACAAAAACTGCAATTAAAAAAAAAATAAACATCAAATTCAATATCCTGTCATTCCATCAGTCTCAAAACCGATATCACATTCGGAAACTCTGTCAGATCTCGTATGTCCAGGTATGTCAAGTGGGAGTAGCCAAGAAAGTGACGATCTGTTTATGGAGGATGAAAATGATGACGAATTCGTAATCGAAGATGATAAAACTCCACATTTAATAAACCAAAATGAGATGAACAACCTTGTGCGAGACTTGCAACTATCTAGATCTAAGGCAGAGATTAATCCCTCTCGTCTACAACAGTGGAACTTATTGACACCAAATATTAAATTAACTTATCACCGAAATCGATGTCAAATTTTCAGCAGTTATTTCCCCAAAAAGGACGGTCGTCCATGGATTCTTAGGAAATCATAAAGATGAAAATTATGAAAAACATATTGCTGTTTTATTAAAAAACTATCATGCAATGAGTGTGAACATGTCTCTGAAGGTACATTTTCTCCATTTACACCCGGATTTTTTTCCTGAAAACTTGGTTGCCGTGAGCGACGAGCAGGGCATTAATTAATCAATTAATTTAATTAATCAAAATTAATTAATAAATAATTAATTAATAATTAATTATTAATAATTAATAATAATTAATTATAACATTATTATATATTATAATATACATATTATATATATATATATATATTAATATATTATATATTATAATATTATATATATTAATACATTATATATTATAATATTATATATATATTATATAAAAAAAAAAAAAAATATATATATATATATATATATATATATATATATATATATATATATATATATATATATATATATATATATATATATATATATATATATATATATATATATATATATATATATATATATATTAATATATTATATATATATATATATATATATATATATATTATATATATATATATAATATATAATATATATGTATAATAATATATAATATATAATATATATATATAATATATAATATATAATATATAATATATATATATATATATAATATATAATATATAATATATATATATATATATATATATATATATATATATATATATATATATATATATATATATATATATATATATATATATATATATATATATATATTTATATTATAATTATAATTATATTATAAATATAATTATATATTATAATTATAATATAATATTATAATTATATAATATAATATAATATTATATATTATTATATAATATATTATTATTATGTAATATATATTATATATAATATAATATATTATATATATATATATATATATATATATTATATATAATATATTATATTTATTATATATATATATATATTATATAATATATATATATATATATATATATATATATATATATATATTATATAATATATATATATATATATATATATATATATATATATATATATATATATATATATATATATATATATATATATATATATATATATATATATATATATATATATTATATATAATATATTATATTTATTATATATATATATATTATATAATATATATATATATATATATATATATATATATATATATATATATATATATATATATATATATATATATATATATTAATATATTATATATATTATTCATTATAATAATTAATAATAATTAATTAATAAATAATTAATTTAATTAATTTAATTAATTTCACTTGATTAATGTGGTTATTTTCAGTGCACTAGAATCTATGAAAAAATACACACTTCGGCGAAAGTATATAAGCCGTGTAAACCAGTGTAATTATATGAAAAAATGGATTGAAGGAAGAAAAACATATGAAGGGATGTATTGATTTGTCTCTAGAAAATATATTCATATTTGTTTCATTCAGCAGTAGAATCAACTTAATATATGTCATTTTAATTTACTTTGATAATCAATATGAAAACATTACCTGCAGTATGTAAACAAGAAAAAGTGCGCGAAATTTTAGAAAGACATTTTATATTTTCTGTAAAAGCTTTTTATCGAAAATGTCGATTTTAATATTACTTGTATATTCAACAGATTCAATATTTGCAAACGAAATTTTGTTTCTTAAATTTTTTTGTTTTTCTTTTATGAACGCAAATAAATTATATTTTTGTGTATAATGCATGCATGTAAAATACATTTTACATATTTTTAATCCGTTCATTAAACTAGACATCAATTTAAATGCTTTGTTTTAATGAATAATATTTTTCATCATACATAATGACTTTTTTAACATTTTAAACTATGACATTTGAAATTTGTCTGCATTCTAAAAATATAATTAAATATCAATATTTACAAAGTAGTATAATAACAAAGTATTTTTCTTTTGTATTTTAAAGATTCTATTGTAGATTTCATGGGTATTGCGTAAACAAATAATATTTTTCTATAAAAGTATTGGTACTTTTCGAAAAACATTTTATAAATTAACAAGATTAATGATTTCATCTTGTAGAAGTTGCGTTACAAATTTTACAATTGTTTTACAAGCGAAAAAATAAGTTATTTATGTGTTGAATGTTTCTGTCATGGTATTTTATGATATATCTCTATTAAAAGGAATTAGAACTTAACACTGAAGAAATTGTTTTGACTTAAATATATGTTTAAAAAATGCATGTGATTACTAGTATATCTGCTATAAATATGTATTTGTCTCAAATGCTTTAAACAAATTCTTAAAGTAGGTAAATAAATACATCGCTATTTAAAAATAATATTTAATTACAATTTACAATTTTAGATTTACATATATTTTGATAGGTACATGGAATTATTATATGACTCTTGTTTTATTAAACTCACATTTAATAATGTCTGTGTTCAGCCTTTTAATATTTAGTAAGAGATCTGTATTTAGATAAATAACTTTATTTAGATAAATTATTTACTCACTGATTTATCTTCTATATATTAATTAAAATATTTCTTGCAGAGCGATTTTATTCGGTTATTTTAAATTAAAACAAATCAGATGATAAAGGATTTCCTTTATCCTACTACTTTATTGGACTAAATCTCAAATACAAAAATAAATAAATAAATAAATAAATAAATAAATAACATAATAATAATAAATAAAAATAAAAAATAAAATAAAAACAAAAGAGATAATTTAAAAAAATTAAACGATATATGTGTAATGAAAAATAAATGGTTTTCATGCATGAATGGAAATTTTCCTTGAGTACATAAATATAATTTAGTAATGGTTATGCATTCGCACTAATCTAAATGAAACTTTTGAAAGTTGAAATTAAAATCTTGTAAACATTAATGTAATTATATTTTGCAATTTACGAATATATTATTTTTCTTATTAAGAAAATTAAAATACCTCGAACAAAACGGAAAATTAGAGAATGAAGAACAGAGAGATGTAAAAATATATTTCTTTTTCAGAAGAATATATATAAAAAATGCATTATAAAAACGTTAAAATATTTTGTAATAAAGAACTTAAAAAAAAAAAAATCTTTCACTTCCCGTACTGTGTTTCAGTTTGTCAAGCTACTCTTTAATAAGGATACTTCTAAGGAAGGCTCTATCTCCGTTCTTACCAGATGAATTAGAAAAATTATGCCCATTCCTATTATCAACTCTACGATCATTTCCAATATTACCTGTACTACCATTAGCTCTAGAATTATCACTATTATTCCGACCATTTTGAAAATTATCTCTTTCACCATTCCTATACAATCCCACCATTTTTATTTATTTCACACCTTCGACATTATCTATTCCCTCCACGAAAATACTTTCAGTACTCTAGTTTCAACATTTGGAAATAGAGTAGTATTAAATTTCTTACCACGAATACATCGCTGTACTCAATTAGCTCTACAAGCAACCCCATGTTCGATTTCTTATTTTAACAACTCATAAATTTTAATAGAAGACTTGAACTGAAATATTTCAGCATAATCTATTATCACAACTGGAAATAAAAGCAATAAAATATCTAACATGTCTTTGAAAATTAGATCGTAGAACAAGATTATTTTACATTTCAAATTTTCATAGGAAATGCTTGAGACTTTTCGAACATAGTTTGTCATTTACAATGTAAATCCATCCTTAACTACATTTGTTACATTATACTTATAATAAACATATATAAAAATATTATATTTCGTAAGCACTTAAATCCCTTTTGCTACGTACTAATACTTTGTTTACATCATTTTAATTGATCCGTAATGAAAAATTTACCGATATTCTCGAACCATAATAATGTATCTATCTACTTTAACGAACGCATACAAATATACATTTATTGTTATCCGATACATGGTTATTTTCCCGTCAGCACACGCGCCGGACAAATTTTACCCCAATGGGTTTTCTTGTGTCAATTTCCCCCCGGTTAGATTATAAACAAAAAATTATATTTTGAAATAAACTGTAAATCAATAAAGGACATAATTTAAATTAAAATAAAAAGTTCTTTTATATTTAAAGCAAAAAAAAAAAAAAATCGCATTAAGATTTTTTATTTGTATATCATTACATACAAAGCTTTTACAATCCAAATTCAACCATGAAAATACAAAAAAGTATAAAAATGATGCACTATATTGCCAAAGGTGACCGGTCACTTGCGATTTTAGACGTTTTGTTAACTATCTAGAAAAATATATGACGAATTAACCTAAAACTGCAGGTGTGTAAACAGCATAGTACACGTTATATATTTCCGCGAAGATTTTTTTCCCGAAACCCCATAGGGGACTGTCAACAAATTGAAAAAGAACGAATATCTTTTGGATAACCCTGCAAAAACTAATGTAGCAAATGCGTTCAAACTCGAGATTATTAAAACGTGGCTTATTGTAATATACTGTGTTCATTTTTATGAGGATAGTATGTATACTCGAAGAGAAATTAAGGTTTTTATAAAAACAGTCCAAAATTTTGCCAAGTTTTTTGCTTATAATGTGCAGAGTTCTTAATATAAAAAAAAAGTTATTTTGAGAAAATATGTCAAAGAACATTGTACAAAATACTCTTCAATCAGAATTAAAAAATAGTAAACATTGGATGAAAAATGAGCAGGTTTACGAAAAATTTTTTCTCTGCGCATGCGCGAATGCAATCAAAATATAATGTGCATAATGTATTAGCTAAATATATAGAGCAACTTTTGTGAAAGTCTCAAAATCATAGCTTGAAAATTCTGAAAATTATCACCGATAGAATAATCTCGAAATCCGTTGTTCCCAAAAAGAAGCAAAAAGATGAGGGGTTGTATCAAATATTTGTTGATTAGTGCCAAGATAGCGTATACAATATTGCACGTACTACTATATTTGGATACAACCCCTCATCTTTCTGCTTCCTTTTGGGAACAACGGATTTCGAGCTTATTCTATTGACGATAATTATCAGAATATTCAAGATATGATTTTGAGATTTTCACAAAAGTTGCTCTATATATTTAGCTAATACATTATGCACATTATATTTTGATTGCATTCGCGCATGCGCAGTGAAACATTTTTCAGTAAACCTGCTCATTTTTCATCCAATTTTTATTATTTTTAAATTCCGATTAAAGAGTATTATGTACAATGTTGTTTGACATATTTTCTCAAAATAACTTATTTTTATATTAAGAACTCTTCAAATTATAAGCAAAAAACTTGGCGAAATTTGGGACTGTTTTTATAAAAACCTTAATTTCTCTTCGAGTATACATGCTATCGTCATAAAAATGAATACAGTATATTACAATAAGCCACTCATTAATAATCTCGAGTTTTAACGCTTTTGCTACATTAGTTTTTACAAGGTAATGCAAAACATATTCGTTCTTTTTCAATTTGTTGACAGTCCCTTATGTGGTTTCTGGAAAAAAATTTCGCGTAAATATATAACCTATACTATACTGTTTACACACCTGCAGTTTCAGGTTAATTCCTCATGTATTTTTCTAGATAGTTAACAAAACGTCTAAAATCGCAAGTGACCGGTTTCCTTTGGCAATATAGTGTATATAGAAACTTTATATGCAAAAGTTGTTAACGTTTAAAAGAAAAATTATATTATTATTTGCACACTATATTTTTTACATAAACATTTGCATTAACATTTTCCTATCATTATGGGTTACGTTATAACACGCGTAGGGCAAATTTCCTTCCACGTGACATTTTTATAACAAAAGAATGGAAAATACACAACCGGGGATAAATTCTTTTTGGCCACATCTTGATATCATTCAGCTTGAAAGATACTATAAAGCTCAGAATGATCACGAACTATTTTCGCAGATTTTTAACTAATGGTTGTAAGCTGGGGTAGATTTTATCCCAGCGCGTGTGCTGACGGGATAAGCATGTCTTTTTCAAAGTATGTGAGTAATACAGTAACATGTTCTACACCACAAAAAAAAGTGGTGGATGGAGCAGCCTGGATTCAAAATTAGTTTAGGCACCAGTTGCGACGGCACACTAGGGATAGACAGACCGAAAATATTCAGTAACTAATTTTAAGAACAAAACAATCCATTTATTCAAGAAGATATAAATAAGGAAAGCAGTGAAACGAGTGAACTTACTTAGATTGCTTGAACTAAATCACTAAGTAAACCTAAGAGGTAAGTATTATTTCCCGACTTTCTAAATTTCAAACTATCTAACTCAGTTCAAAAATGTCAATACACATTTCCTGTTACCAGAATCACTAAATTTGTATTATGATAATTTCAATTATAAGTAGAGCACGCGAATCACACTACTTTATCTGAGTAGATAAATCAACATGATACCCAACGCTCACAGCGTTGTAGAATTTATTCTCCAAGTTCAAAACAAATTTTTTTTATTTCATACCGAGGCAAAATCATCTTAGATGACGCGTAATGATGCATCTGGGATTCGTAAAGCTTAGAAGATCCACTGTAAATCCGAAAATTCTTGCTAAAACATCGCTGTATGCAGTCGTTACACATCCACTGTGCCCTTTGTATATAACGTATTTTCCAAAAAATGCGAATGAAAACCTATTTCAGGAGATAATTCCAAACTTTGTGCAAGTTAAAGGAACACAGAATAGGTTTCTCATTTACACACAATCATAGTAACACAGAACAGTACGATCGCAAAAAAAACTTTATCGACCATTATAGAACCCTTATCAAAGAGTAACTTGACATACTATGAGGATGATACAAATTATGGTAAGTCTGTTTCTATCATTATCAGTTTCGAAATATATTCGTCATAACTTCTATTTTGATCCATTTGGTTGACATGCCAAATTACATATTAACTAATATTCTAACAAATATTGTTGTCCTTCTTTAACACACATTATCTTTGTTCTAAATAAATTTAAAGTACATGTAAGAACACGAATGCAAACATCATTATAACATGCTATTTTTTTAATAGGAAATTAAAATAAGAAACACGATATGTCACAAACTCAGACTCTGAAATCTACACCAAAACAAATGAAATTAAATCAACTTGCAACTTTAATACAATATATATGAATATAAGAGATAGAAGAATACTGGTGCTTCTTGTTTATTATGAGTACAGCCTCTTTAAGTATACAATTTTTTATACATAAATTTAATAATTCAGTAAAAACACACTTTTTCTTTTGTTCGTTTTTGTTTTGTTTTGTTTTCGTAGACAGTACTAGCAAATGATAATTTTGAAGTGAAACACAGTTTCAATGCTAAAATTACGCAGATATATGAAGTCGAATAATAAATTTCAAAACACATTAATTAAAATGTATGTAAATGGTTTTAGTCGACAATTCAGTAAAAATGAAATAATTAAGTAGACATTACATACCTTAAAAAGGTTATTTTGCAAAGAGGCAATTAAACCGGTAAACGCTGAAGCTAAAGTATCTTTAAAAGTTCGAAGAATTGTAATGTTAAGAAGTTTCATAAAAGTTTAACATTCTTCTTTAAATATAATTCCTGTTTTAACTTCTAATAAGAAGCGGACTTTGGTTTATATTATTTTACAAAGTGACTTTATTTAAATATCTTTTCCTGTAATTCTGCATCACACAAACCTTTCAACGACTTATCTTTAAACCTAAACATTCACAGTGACACACAAAATACTTGATAAGATTTTTATTATGTTTCTATGATTTTAATTTAATTTTATACGATTAAATTTCTAATTAGTTTAGGGAACTGACTTGGTATTATTTACTTAGTATTCATATTGAAAGAAGTAAAGAAGATTAACTTTTAAATTTATCAAATGAACAAATTAATATTTCTTTGCATAAGTTTCTAAACTGAGAAACTAAAAAAAAAATAACTTTGATGGTTTGTTGCTTTGAGCAGAAAGTCCAACAATTGAAGTGAATTGATTTTGTTGTATTAATTACATTGAGTTCGGTTTCACACAGTATTACAACTTCTTTCGTGAGATTTATTTAAATTTATGTCTTCATTATGAATTATAAAAGAAATTTGTTAGCGATTTCATTACGTTTCAATGGTTTTATTATTTCGTTTATCCGCTTAAATGTTTAATTAGCTTATCGGAATGCCTTTAAAATATTTAGTTCCGATTGTAGTACAAATTTAAGGGAGTCAAGAATTTTAAATTTCAAATGAATAAATGTAGAATTTAATATTTATGAATAAGTTTTTAGAATGAAATATAATAACTGTGTTTTTTTATTTGCATGTAATGTATTTGCTTTACATGGATCAAAATCGTTTAATTTTATTAACCATTTCCTTGTGGTCGTTTAATCCTAGGTTTAGAGAAACTCCAGCATGTTCATTACTAGAACATGTGACTCACATATACTTTGTGATTTTTTCCTAATATTTATTTTTTTAATAATAAAATCTAAATTAAGGCATTTCTTTATGTAATATTTGATCTTCGAAAACAATCTCTAACCAATATAACAAGAGACAGTACAATGTAAAGGTTTGCCATTCATTATAAGTGTATATATTTTAAATACATGAAACATACTTTATATGTTATACAATTTCAGTAAAATATTAGATATTTGTTTTGTAGATTTATCTTTGTCGTTGAAGAAAGTAGGATGAAACGTTTTTTTTTTTTTTTTTAATGAAAGTAAATTTCATTGCTAAAATAGCCAACTAATGAAAAAGACCATGTAACCTTTAAAACAAATTAAATAAAATGTAACAAAATAAGATTGATAGAAAATTTAATAAAAATGTAATAAATATAGAAGAGTTTTATTACGTTAAAAAGCCATAGTTCTTTAAAAGCAATTTTGACGATAAAATCTCAAACGAAAATATATCTAAAACTTTGATCTTCTGTTATTTTAATGAGAAAGTCTAAGAAACTATAACAATTTTCTTTAAAGGAACTTCCTCTTTTACTTTGTAATACGAAACAAACGGAACTTTTTTTACAATGTGACATTAATTATATTGCTTTTCCTACGACAGCGTATTACAATTTCCTTTTAGTGACTTTTCCTTTAAAACTAAGTATTCATAATGACGTATAAAAAGACTTTGTTAGAAATTTTATCATGTTTCAACGGTTTATTTTAATACTATCTGATTAAATTGCTAATTAGTTTAGCAAAATGTCTTTGAAATATTTAGTTTCAATTTGTGTCGAATTTTCAGAGTCAAAAAGATAACATTTCAAACTTTCTAAATGGAGAAATTAAAACTTTTGTTAATTATTTTTTAAATGAAAAAAGAAAGATGGCTTTTAACTTGTGTGATTAGTAATAGCTTTACGTGAATAAAAATAATATAATCTCATTAAATATCACTTAGGAGCTATTTTTTCTACAAATTCATGAAAGTAGTCTATCATTTAAATTAGTAAAAAGGGTTTGTGATAGTTTTTCTATTACCTGTTACAGTAGTACATTTTATGTTAAAATGATTTTTAATATTATATGTAATCGCCCAAACAATTGTACATTAAATAAAGGATTCTAAATTATTTTATAGGGAATATTATTATACTTTTTAAAATCTGAAAGCATTTTATTACATATCTTTGAATATACATATTTTTTAATTTCTGTAAATCTTCAAAGTTTTTTTTTTTTTTTTTTTTATTTAAACACGATAAAAATAACATTTATTAACAAAGTGACAAAAATTGCATTGTATTAGTTTTAACTTTGCATCATGTATTCCTTTCAGTGACTTTTTCTTAAAACATTCTGAATGACGCATAAATAGAGTTTGTTAGAAATGTATTATGTTTCCATGATTTTATTTTAATTATATCCGTTAAATTTACGCTTTTAACGAAGTATCGTTGAATTATTTAGTTTCAATTTGAGTTGATATTTAGAAAGGGTAAAGAAGATTAAATTAAAGATTTACCGAATATTGAACTTAATTTTCCTTTTAGTACGTTTTAAAATTAAAAATTTAAAACAAGTTTACTTTGAAGTTTTAAGGAAATTTTAAGGATTATTTTAAGGAAAAATCCACGAAGCTGTAACACTTTTCTTTAAAGAAAACTTCTTGATTACTTTGTGATACGAAGCAACAGTAATTTTTTATTTAGATTGGTATTAATTACATAACTTTCCATTTAAAAAAGTATTACAATACTTTTTCAGGAAGGTATGTTTAAAATTAAGTCTTCATATGAAAAAATGAAAAGATAAAAATTTCATTATGTATCTGATAGTTTGCTAACTAGTTGAACGACGTATCATTGAAATATTTAATTCCAATCTGTGTTGAATTCTAAAATATTCGAGAAAATTAAATTTAAAATATATCAAAACGAGATCTTAACATTCCTTAGATTTTTTTTTAATCATAAAAGTATCTGTGTTTTTTAATTTGCATGAATAGTAATTACTTTGTATGTAATAGTTAATGATATTAGGCATTACTTAGTTGCTATTTAGATTAACTGAAACGAAAGTTATCTATCACGTTCGTTACCAGTATGTTTTAATGATTTTGTTATTATCCTACTTATTGAAGTAATAGAAATTGTGTTAAAGAATTTATAAAAATATATATATTTTTTTAATTTATCAAATAATTATGAGTAAAAAAACACTTTAAGATGCACAGTGAATTCAAATAGGGAGTAAACTTTGTTTCACAAAATCGGAATGCATTGTGTTACGTAACTTTAAAATTTAATAACTACACGTATAAAACTTCGAGTTCTGCTATTTTAAAAGTAGAATACAAGGAACTATAATAAATTTTTTAAAGATAAATTCTTCTTTTATATGAAACAAACTTAATGATTTTTCACAAATTGACAGTAATTATATGATTTTTATTTTAACAGAGTTACGTTTTCATTTTTAAACTTCTCTTAAAAACTAAACATTCATAATGAACAAAAAAGGAAAACTTGTAATGTTTTGATGATTTTATTTTAATTTTATCCGAAATATTTGCTATTTATTTCGGTAGAGTAATGACTTCAAAATATTTATTTCTTTTTTGTGTAGAATTTCATAAGATTCAAGAAGATTAAATTAGAAATTTTCTAAATGTAGAAGTTAATAATTCTTTAAATTATTTACAATTATAAAAGAACTGTGGTTTTTAATTTGCATGAATAGTAATTGCTTTATACGGATAAAAATAATTCAACTTCATTTAGCTTTAGCTAATGGCTATTTAGCATTAGATCTAAAGTAAGTTATTATATCATGTTCATTAGTAGTGAAGCTTTGTGAATTTTTCTATTCCAATCAAATCTATACAATTTGTATTAAAAAAAATGTATATATATTTTTTCATCATCTAAAAATATTATAGATTATAAAAAACGGTCTATAACATTTCATAAAGAGTTATTACGTTTCGCAAAATGCTAAAATAATTTATTACGTAACTGTAAAATTATAAAATATATATAAGTTAAATCAACTAAACTTTAAACTAAATAAATTAAACCAATTATATATATATTTTAAATATCATGTAAATTTCTTTTATGTGGTTGTACGATAACACAGTCAGGATACGATTCTTTAAGAATTTCAAAAAGCAAAATTTCTCTATATTTCGAAAAATAATGATTGAAATAAACTATAAATTCCGACACACATGATTCTGATAACAATACTTTAGGTCACAATATATATAATTTTTTAAGAGGAATTTCTTTATAATTTTCGTAAATGTCTTTTTCAATACTAAAAGGGCTTGATTTTGCTTGGGTTCATTCATTGTGGTTCGTTAAAAAGAAAGAAAAAAAATCATTCGTAAGATTTTTTTTTGGAAGACATAAATTACAGATTGTCACATGGATTTAACATTAGCAGCCTCAAATTTTGACCTTTTCTAACTCTGGGAAGATTTTAAGGTATAATTTATACCCTATATGTGTATAAGTTATGCCTTTTGCCTGACTGATTTTAACACATGAACTCAAATATGGTGTAAAAAATGGGCACAATAATCCATTAAAATTTTAACCCGAAGTACAAAACTTTGCTTTCCTGACCATGGTCCGTGAGGTACTATACTGCATATGGCACAGTCAGGTGATCAACCGTCAAACAGTGGCGCGGTCGGTTAAGCTCGGTTCCCGTAAGATCACCGAAAACGAAGCAGCATTGACCAAGTTCAGTGCTTGGGAAGGTGACAACCTCTCTCGACTGCCGCTGCTGTGGGACCGTGTACGTTAATGGAAGCTGGTGAACGTAAAATCTGTTCGTGGCTCCAATGTCTTCCAAGTTTAGCATAAGCGTGTACATGTGCAGGGTAATCCAGGTGCAGGTCTTTCATCTGGAATTGGTTCAAAATTAGGCGACCAGCTCTAGAAGTCCAACCTCTCTTGAGTCTCTGGCACCCCTTCTTTCAGAGACGTGCATTGGCACTTTCTCTGACACGCCAACAACAACAACAGGTGATCAACCTAACAGGGAGTCCTCGGTGTATAGTTACTAAGCAAGTTTGGTACTCATTTTATCACATCTAAAAAGATGAAAGGTTCAAAAGTTAAATAACTGAATTAAAAAAAATAATAATAGTGTGTGCTCCCTTAAAATTATATCCGAAACTAAATGAAGTAATTCACCATTAACAAAATGTTACACGAAATCCATGATTAAAACTTTTCTGTCAAAAAACTCTTACGCAGATAAAAATGTATTTACTACATTTTGCTGATATTCACGATGATACAAAAAACATTGACACATTTTACAAATCATTAAAAACACAAATACATTCTAAAAAATAAATAAATTTCCAATACGTACACGTTTTTGACATCATATTTGGATTTTATGGTAATGTTTACCCCTGGATACGAAACGGGAAATTATTCAGACAAGTAGTTTGGGTATTATGCATTTTCAAATTTTGGACGTTGAGTGATTTTTTAATTTTTGTAAAACTGATTGCATTGTGGTTAGTTTTTAAGTTTAACTGAAAAACTGCTTGGCGGAGTGAAATGTAATTTTGGATTTACTTATTTCAGATTATTAGAAATCAATTTATTGTAAATAGTTTGGATATTATGCATTTTCAAATTTTGGAATTTCTATTTAGTCATTTTTAATTTTATTAAAACAGATTGCATTGTGGTTAGTTTTCAAGTTTAACTGAAAAACTGCTTGGCGGTGTGAAATGTAATTTTGGATTTACTTATTTCAGATTATTAGAAATCAATTTATTGTAAATAGTTTGGATACTATGCATTTTCAAAATTTGGAATTTATATTAAGTCATTTTTAATTTTTGTAAAACAGATTGCATTGTGGTTAGTTTTCAAGTTTAACTGAAAAACTGCGTGGCGGTGTGAAATGTAATTTTGGATTTACATATTTCAGATTATTAGAAATCAATTTATTGTAAATTGTTTGGATATTATGCATTTTCAAATTTTGGAATTTCTATTAAGTCATTTTTTATTTTTGTAAAACATATTGTATTGTGGTTAGTTTTCAAGTTTAACTGAAAAACTGCCTGGCGGTGTGAAATGTAATTTTGGATTTACATATTTCAGATTATTAGAAATCAATATATTGTAAATAGTTTGGATATTATGCATTTTCAAATTTTGGAATTTCTATTAAATCATTTTTAATTTTATGAAAATAGATTGCATTTTGGTTAGTTTTCAAGTTTAACTGAAAAACTGCTTGGCGGTGTGAAATGTAATTTTGGATTTACATATTTCAGATTATTAGAAATCAATTTATTGTAAATAGTTTGGATATTATGCATTTTCAAATTTTGGAATTTCTATTAAGTCATTCTTAATTTATTGTAAAACAGATTGCATTGTGGTTAATTTTTAAGTTTAAATGAAAAACTGCTTGGCGGAGTGAAATGTAATTTTGGATTTACTTATTTCAGATTATTAGAAATCAATTTATTGTAAATAAATTATAGGTTGCAATTTATAATTTTTTGGAAATGAATTTTGAGTATATATAAACTTTAGTTTCATTATAAAACATTAAAAGGAATATTAAGCTGCTGTGTATTTGATAAATTTGAATTTTAAACAACTTTAACCCCTTTTAAATATGAATAAAACTTTGAAAATAATTCAAAGCTACTTCCGCATGAAAAATGCAATCATAAAATTAAATAAAGTGATAGAAACAAGATAAATCTTCAACAAAGTCATTTTATGAATGTTTTAAAGAGAAGTAACCTAAAGAAATATGTAATTCAGAGTTATGGATATAGCAACCTAATTATAGTCACTTTATAATTATATGTCATGTTTGTTTCAACAATGAATAGTTATTTGAAACAATAATGCAAAGTAACAAGTGGCAGAGTTACCACAATAAGGAAATGATTGTCCAGAACGAAGAGAACAGAATCAAGCAATATTTATGTCCTTGAAAAGTATAAATTATTTGTAAAATTTATGTTTTCTATTAACTTAATTCTTTTAAGTACAGTATAATTTACATTTCTAATGAATCATTTTTGATTTGAATTTCAGAAATATCCATTTTGTTTTTCAATAAAAATGCCTCAGCGAAATGGTTTAACAAAACATTTATGGAAAAATCAAGAATATTTCTCCAATAAGGCAACTGATTAATTTTATTTCTTTGTTTCTGACAGAAAAATTAAAGATACATTTCAACATTACAGATGAAAAAAATCTTTTGAATAACTTTTTACAAAGATGTCAATTTATATCTTCAAACAACGTCCAACTATTCATTTCATGATAATTGGTTAATGCTTTGACTTTCACGAAAAAAGAAATACACAGAGAAAATTGAAGTTTTATTTTGAAATGGTTCTGAAGCTGTCACAATTTGTGTCCTTTCTGGACATATTTGTTTAGAAATCGGAAAGTGAAACGAAAAATATATACAAAACAAATATGACCAAATATATTTAAAAGAAATGTAAGAAACATTTTTTGTTGTATTTCGAAAAATAATATTTTATTGAATCCTTTAGCTTTTCGATAGCTTTTCTGTTGTTTCTTTAATCAAATCCAATTAAAATATTACATAGAGTTTTACAAAAACTTTTTCTCGAAAGTTAATTGTTATTGTTTTTCTTGTTTAATTTCATATGCAAGAAACTCTGAAACAGAAAAAAAACTTTCTTCCTTTTTCTTTTCTTTAACTTTAACTTTTCTTTTTTCTTTCTTTTTGCTAAATGTTTAAATGCAGGTTGCGTACAGCTCTACTGGAAGTTTTCAATAGTATTTTTCACGTAATAATTTAGCAAAATAAAAGCAGTTTAAATTCTGCCTTTAGACAAAATGATTACAAATTATGCTATTTAAATATTAAATAGACATTTTCTAATATTAAATAGAGATTTTCTAATATTAAATAGACATTTTCTAATATTACATAGAGATTTTCTAATATTAAATGGACATTTTCTAATATTTAATATTGGTGTGTGAGACTCCTTAGAAATTTTCAAGAGGCATGCACATTGTGTAAAAATAATAAAATTGTAATTTTGTGAAGAATGTTTTACATTATATGATATTGCTACTACAAATAAATTTAATTACATTTGTGTCGCCCCTGAACAGTATAAAGGAATTACATTTTTTATGATTCCCCTGCCATATTTACTTTGGTAATGAAAATTTTATCAGACGATGATTCACCAAATGAAGCAAATTAGCATGAAAATTACAACATTAAATCAAATAGAATGCGCATTTAAAAAAATACTTTTTTTTAATTAAAAAGGGGAATTTGTAGTATACACGAAATATTACACTACACTAAATCATGCAACACGTAAATACAGTGATAAAATGTCATGAATATAGAATTAAAATTAAATTAAGTAAATTAAATGCAATTATATCTACCATAGTTGATGTATTATATATAAATATACGGTATTGATATCCAGTGATTGATATAATATATAATATATAATATATAATATATAATATATATATATATATCTGGTAGCCTGCAAAAGATTTCACTTGGACCTGGCGCCCGTATTTATCAAGCCGTGAATATATTATGTACATATATATATATATATATATATATATATATATATAAATTTACATTAGTTTACTGTAATATGTATGTATACATCGTCTTAATAGAAATAAAAAAAAACACGATTGAAATAATTTATCAGATTATTTTTAAAATGGGCAACGAAGTTATCTAATGTAAAGAACAATTATTGTCATGTATAATATATGTATTACACAACTATAATTTGTGTATTTCGGAATTGGTATTAAGCAGATTTAACTTGCACGGAAGTAAATCTTCTGTTTTCTCCACATAATGATTACAGATCTGGACTATAGTTTCGTAAGCAATTAATTATCTTTTGTCATTATTAGGTGAGAATAGTTATCGGGGCAAGAATAAAATCACTTTTGCAAGGAAATATTAAATTTTTAATGTATATGGCAAAATTACTTCCTTGTAGTTTCACATGATCACTGTTTTAATTATCTGTGTCGTAAATGACATAAATGATTATGTACTTACAAAATATTTCTTAAACGGATGCGTAAATATTCAGATATGTTTAACTATGCCACACAGTAAACCGGTTAAAATTAAATTTCGTTGCTCACATTGCAGTGGAAATTATCATAAGAATATAACTGTAATAACAAAATTATTGCCCAACTTTGTTTTCATTTTTTATCATGCGTTCATAAAACTTTAGATTTTAGTAAATCAAAATATTCAAAATTTCCTAATCAACATTCTCAACGCTCTAAATATTGTTACTTGTTCTAAAAACTTAATTTTTAAAGTTATTAAGCAGAATTCCTTACATTTTGTTTATTCGGTTCACATAGGAAGTATGAAGACAATTTTGAAAAAAGCGTATTACAAAGGGGAAAAATGTAAAAGTAGAACTAACATATATGTCTCTAACTGTGTTAGGAAAGAAACCTTTACTTTTGTATTTTTAGCATGTATCCAAAATAATTTGATTTTCAAATTTCGTTTACGTCCATTCGGCGATTTAAAGCATAGGAGGCAAGTATTGCTTGTTGTAGCATACAAATAAGAAAAAACAATGCAAGGCACTACAACAGAACTACTTGTACACTAGGTGCATTTTTTTAAGGATAGGTTATTGATTAAATGGTAACAATTTTAAATGTAATGCAAAATATATATATGTATATTAATATGTTGTGTGGTCAATATGGTTTTGTTTCGACTGCTTCAATCATATTAGACCGGAGTCGTAAATTTGAATGCGATGGACTACAAACATCCATGCCCGAAAAGTTATTGGAACCCTTTATCAATTTTTAAGGAAAATTGTGAAAAATCACATGGAAAACTGAACACTATAAATATCATCACAATTAAACAAATTGTGTCACAAGTAATTATACATTGCACAGAGAAAAAATAAGTAAATGTAACTAAAACCACGCTGACACTGAAATTCAAAAACTCGAATCATTTAATACTGTAAATCTATATATATATATTTTATTACTCAAAATTCTGTAATTTTAAATTTAGTAATTTTGTTATTTTTTGGATTGGTCTGTTTCAGAAAGGGAAGATTAAATATATTCTTCTAAATCTTCGTTTAAGAATATGTTTCCTAAATAAAAATTTATTTTACAATATTTTTTTCCTTAAGAAAACGAATAAGATACTATTATATATACATATAATTTTGTATTGAATTGTCCATTTGAACATTTTCTAAATGATAAGAAATGCTGATACATTGCAGACATGATAAAAACTGTTCATTTACATTTTTATGGCCTGAAATCTTTTAAATGAATCTATTTTTACAATTTAAAAGAAGAAAATATTTTCATTATAGTGAACAAAAGAAGCAATTTCCTTTTTTGCGGAATAGGAAATGCGGCACAACATTTTAGTAGGATATAAAAAGTGAAAACTTTCTTTTTTTGTATTGAAATATTTTTGAATCCCGAGATAGAAATACTATAATTAAAATAGATATATGATCCTTAGAGAAAAATAAAAACATAAAAGTTAACTATTAATTTTAAGTAACTGAAGTAAAAAAAAATCTTATATTTAAGCCTTTTACAAAATAAAGAATAATGTGACTTTAATGTGCTTTTTTTAACGAAAACAAACGTTCAAACTAGATTATTATCGCATTATATGTTCTTAAACTAAATAATTATACTTAAATTAAAGTTTTTACTTTATTTTTCGTAACCTAATTTATAATTCGAAATCTTCTTTGTTAAATATTTATAATAAAAATTATCAAACATCCAAAAATTACCAATTTATTTTTGAAAGTTTTGAGAATTTTCATTGCTTCATCAAGTCAATTCTTGAAGACAATTTAATAATAAATATGTTTTCAAAATTTTCACAAGAAATCAAATTTAACGAAGACAATTTATTAAAAATATAACAAAAACTTTGTTGAAAAATTTAAGCACTTATCTTGGAAGGAAGTTTAGATATATCCTTTCAAACACGACAATTTATTAAAAAATCCATTCTGAGATTAATGGAATGAAATATTCTGTTACGGACGGGAAAAGCCTGATTGTACAATACTCCAATTGTTATATCTGCTGATGTAATCATTCTAGAAATACGAGATTTGCTTTATTTAATTTATTTATCTTTATTTAACTTTGTAATTAAAAAAAATGCATTTTTTAACAGATAACATATTGTACTTTAAAAGAATTTCAAATTAAATTCTTTTCATTATTTATCAATATACAATACTTTATTCATAGATTAAGTGATTAATCCTTTGAAGTAGCTGCAAATAAAATAAGGAAATATTCCTGAATTCGTATTTCTAATTTAATCTACATGATTTCTTGTTCGTCTTTGGAAATAAAAATTAAAGAAACGCAAATGTTGCCGTCGAAAATAAGCAATTTTTTTAACAATGTTTTTAAAAATGTACGAGAGTTACAAGAAAAATGTTGATGTTTTACTGCAAACCACGGTCATTGAATTGCATAAATTGACGGTAGACCATATTAGGAATTTTTTCTCATGCATATGATAGTTGTTGAGTGATCAAACTAAAAAATGAATCAACATCTAATTATGTCATCGTGTAACAGGAAATTACGGTGATTTTCTTGGATTACGGTGAATGTTTCGGATTTGGTGAAATCCTTGAGATATAACTATCACGGAAATTAAGAAATATACAGCATAAAAACAAACCTAACGAATTTTTTGGTACATAAAATTTTAATAAAATGTTGATAAACTTTGTAAAGGTGTTTAGATACATCCAAAACTAAAGAATACCAATTTATGCCAATGTGTAACTGAACCATAAATTTGATTAATTTTCGTTCATCAGATTTTACGATAGAGTGGATATAAAATTTGTGACACACACAGATTAGCAGACAGACAAACAAATATTTTCGTAAAATAGTCAAATCATGTTCAGGACATAACAAAACATGTAAATACATAAGAAAACGGAAGTCGAAAATTTTCATGATTACAATACTTTCTTCTTATTAGCCCAGTCAAATTGTAGTTTGAAGTGGAAAATTCTGGTGTAATTGTTTTTAGTAGCTTATTTTATGTTTTTGGGGTGCTGAATACGAATATGAAGTTGTCCAACAAAATTGCTTTCGGCAATTTTTTTTTTTTTTTTTTTTTTTTACAAAAAAACCTGTAAAAAAACGGACGTTTTTCGTTTTTTTTTTTTCAAAATAACTTCAAAATTGTGCATTTTGCGTGAAAGTCGGCAGTATATGAGTTAAAGAGAATAAAATTTCCTACATTTCATGTATTGAAAGTTTTTTTCTATGATCAATGGTTTAGCCGTGAAAGTGTCGCAAAAATGGGTATTAAAAAAAAAAAACTGTAAAAAAACGGGAATTACGGCACTGTATGTCGATGTAACATGGAAACAAACCATTTAACGCAAATATTAACCATCAGTGATACTAAAGATTATATTATTGACTATACTTTATGCATTTAAGGTAGGGGAAAAGTGTGGATCCGGCACCAGTGGTAGTTGGGAGCAGTGGAGTATCTCCACCTCCTCTCAAGAGTCAAAGGTGCTCCTCCTCCGGAGAGCTCGTACTCTAAGAGAAGATAACATTTTGAAAAAGGGGTTAAATTAGGTACAGGAGGTAAAACTATCTAAAATCGTCGAAAAACAGTATATTTTGGAAAATAGCAATAAACACTTTAAAGAAAAAATTCAATTGTACAATTACATAAATATAATAATGAATCCTCTTCATACACACAAACAATATTTTTTATTCAAAACTTAACATTTAAATATGTATATGTATTTGCTCCAACACCCCCCTCCCCCCCTGTATTATAGATATTTTTGAAATGGCAGTTTCCTTGCAGGCAAATATGCAACATTTTAAAAAGATATTCATTAAAAGTTATTCATATCATTTTAAAAGATATTCATAGACATTTCGCCATTTTAAAAAGATATTTACTGAAATATACAATTTTTTAAAACCAATATGCTTTTAAAAGAGCAGTTTATACTGCTGTCTAAAAAAGGAAATATTAAAGTGCTGTTAAGCTCAAGATGAACGCAAATGAAATATGGGCTTAGGTGGGAGTGGGAATTCCAGTGACAGTTTGGCGCGCTATATTGCCAGGCAAAGAGACAGTTTCACCACTCATTTTTTCTCATGACTGCAAACTTGAACAGTGGGTTGATGACAACATATTATTTTTACATGCCATGAGTGGTTGTGATATTACTTCAGCCTTTTTCAAAGTAGGAAAGATGAGGTTTCTTCAGACTCTCAAAAGAAACCCGGCATTAATTAAAACCATTGAAAATTTTAAAGACCCTATGGCAGATGCTGATGCAACTACTGATGCTGACAATCGTTTTTTGACTTCCTTGTACAAATTATCTGACAAGGAAACCACGTCAATCAACAAATTGAGGTATCTATGCTACCTTAAGTCTGCATACAAGGCATCAACCCATTTGGCGTCCCTACCGCCTACTGAGGCTGCAGCTGAACAACATTCTTTAAGGGTGTATTTTCAAGTTCAGCAATGGCTTAGGAACGAAAAAAATCCTGAACAGTGGGGTTGGAAAAGCATCAAAGATAGTCTAGAGCCAATAACCACGCTAGAGCCACCAGCACATCAAGCAGTTCTAAAACTCATTTCTTGCAAATGCAAGAAGACATGCCATAAAAACTGAGGATGTAAAAAAGCAGGCCTCAACTGCTCTAATACGTGTCTGAACTGTGAGAGCAGTTGTACTAACGTGCCTAATATTGAAATAGAAGAAAACGAGGATGACCCGGAATACCCTGAAGTACTTAAAGGTAATTATACATAAATCGTTCCATTTCACATTTATTTTTTCATTCATTTTTAATTTGGTGTGGTCAAAATATGCATCCCAATACAGTGTGCATAACTATTCAGTTTTTTAACAATTAGAACTAAGTCATTAATTATTTTTAAAGCGCTGATACGTAGTATAATAGCTTTTTCGCTCTCTGATTTGGTATCCAAAAGTGACCGATTCCTGAAATGAGCTGTAAAAGAGGGCTGATATTAAAAAGAGGTAAAAATAATATTATGATAAAATGCTGTATGAATCTTAACTTAGTTATAATTAATTCCACCGTTTAAAAAAATATTGTACATACCAGTTCTTCTCCGGAGCATAAGTTTCGATCCTCGGGACAAAAACGGCTTTTCGCGCCCGTATGCGTAAATAGCTATTATATAATTAATTTCTTTTTTATAGGTGTAGAAGACCTAGAAGGCAAACCATCAGAAACCATGAAACCATTGGCCAAGAGGACTCGGTTTGACTGACAAGTTCATTTCAATGTCAATAATAATTTAATAATTAATATTGTATAAAATACATATCTACCTATTTTACTATATTATTTAACATTAAACAATTTTCATACTAATCAGTCGTGAATCACTATTTATTATTTTTTGTACCTACATAATAAAACATCAACGTTTTACATATCTGCACACATGTATAATGATGCATTTAAGTTATATGCCTTCAATAAGGAGGCGGATTACTACTTCATGCATTCGTCATTGCGTTTTTCATAACTATTCAAGGTCCAAGAAAATTACTTACACATAAATTGTAGAGCATTTTATCTACTTTTTTAACGTATAGTATAATGTATACTATAAAATGTTTATTTTTAGGTCTTATGAACAGAAAGGCTGTAAAAAATGTGTTTTTTACCATTTTCCGAAAAGTACTGTTTTTCGCCGATTTTACCTAGTTTTACTTCCTCTACCTAATTTTACCTCTTTTTACAAAATTTTATCACCTCTTAGAGTAAGAACTCTCCGGAGGAGGAGAAACTTCAACTCATGAAAGTAGGTGGAGCTGCTTCACTGCTCTCAACTTCCACTGGTGCCGGAACCACATTTTCCCCTACTTTAAATTCATAAAATATAATCAATCATATAATCTTTAATATCACTGATGGTTAATATTTGCGTTAAATGGTTTGTTTCCATGTTACATCGACATACAGTGCCGTAATTCCCGTTTTTATTACAGTTTTTTTGTTTTTAATACCCATTTTTGCGACACTCGAACGGCTAAACCATGGATCATAGAAAAAAACTTTCAATGCATAAAATGTAGTAAATTTTATTTTATTTAACTCATATATTGCCGACTTTCACGAAAAATGCATAATTTTGAAGTTATTTTGAAAAAAACCGAAAAAAGTCCGTTTTTTTACAGGCTTTTTGTAAAAAAAAAAACAAATTTGCCGAAAGAAATTTTGTTGGACAACTTCATATTCGTATTCAGCACCCCCTCCCAAAAAAAAAATAAGCCACTAAAAACAATTACACCAGAATTTTCCACTTCAAGCCCTTTTTGAACACAATTTTACCGGGCTATATATAGAATGTAAAAATGACACGTTTGATATCATTAGCAATTTGTTTTCCTCATTTGAAATTTGTGTATATTCCATCGTTTTAATATTTACAAATTAAAATATGATTCGTGGTTTTAATTAACATTAGATAAAATATTATAAATATGATATAATAATTGAATGTAAGGTTTATATATTTGAAAAATGCATACCATACTTACATATCATAATTCAAAAAGGTTTTAAAGTGCATATATTCTTAGAAATGTATAGTTAAATATATTTTTGAATGTTACGAAGTAAAATTAACCACATAGAAAATATTATAGTATAACTAAAGTGCAACCATATTACGTGTGGGATTCGTATATTTCTGAAAACAAAATTTTATCTTGAAAAGTTTGGATTTTATTAGTAAAATAATAATAATAATAAACATTATACATATAATTCAACAAATTACTTTCAAAATTCTAAAATTTTTCTTTTTTTAAAGCTGTACAAATTAGATTTCTTATTTCATTTTCCCCTGTCTAATAAAATTACATTTCTAAATATTTTCATTTAATAGTAAGTTTTAAATGTCAGAAGATTAATATATCATACACTGTATTTAGAGATGATAATTTATAAATTTGTCGATATACAGATAATTAAAATTTGTTTACTTTTCGAAAAATATAAACATTTCCATTATTTGGAATTAAAGTACTGTTCTGAACCATTTAAATCTGTGCATTGATAGTACTCATAATTCAATGGATGTGGTATAGTATTTATGATAATGCAATAGAAATCAGTACATACTTTATAATATTTGTGTAATAATTGATGATAAATTATCCTAAATACAATTAGATTTCCCATCATACGTTGGTAGATATGGACTTTTATTAATGAATTCCACAAGTGAGTAATGGACTTTTCAAAGTTTACTCTGTTAATATAGTTTCTGCCATTCCTGGAAAGTTAACAAGTATGGCAACGAAAACATTTCTCATGTTTTTATTTTCTTATTTTTTTTTCATTACATTCCATTAACAACAATATTATTAATTTTTTAATGTTTTTTTAATTGTGTTATTTATCAATCAATATTTAGGTATGGAAAAAATCAAAAAGGATTTTAGCGTAGATGATAAATCCGATGTTTTTAGTTTTGTTACCACAAAAATTTAATAGAAAATTTTTGCCGCAGATTTCGGCGATTAAAAAATATACAATTTGGCAATAAATTTCAGTGGTACTAGAAAAGCATAAAAGTTGGCAGCTGTTTTTATAGTATTTTATTTTATAAATAATCTTGAAATTCAATTTTACATAAGATTCTTATAACACTGGTTATCTGAATATTTCGTAAATTTATTAATGGGAGGATAAATTAAATTATTAATAAGTGTATATTACAAGTCTTACCATTGGATATGATTGCGCGAGACACTTCAGCTTCGGATTTTAATAAGAGTTATTTATTCCTTATATTTATGAATAATCTTCTCTCAGACAAATTAAAAGTGGGAAATAAAATATTATACAATATTTTAATTAAAAGATTAAAATCTCTAACATAGTATAAATAAAATAAATTAGTAATCTTCCAATTAAAAATATTCTAGTGAAATGAAATTATTCTCTCTTTAATCATTTCTGAGAATTGTATCATATAGAAATTGTTTAATTATTTACTTAGATAAAACTCTAATCAAAATTGCCACTAATTTTAAACTTGATTAAAGAAGATTTCTTCAAAATTCATTTACAAGGCAATTAAAACACAATTTTAAAGTTTTACATTATCCTTCAATGATTTCTCTTGAAAAACTAAAATTGTTTTTGATGTAATCAGATACATGATATTCAACAGAATTCACAAATTTAAATTAAATTTCCAGATTCAATTAGAAATACAGCTAGTGCCACTTTGAATGACCATCGTAATATAATTAAACTTCTATACCGACAAGATGGATTGAATAAAGTTTTCAAGCATTCGTCGTGTAATGTAATATTTTCGTGTAAGTAAGTTAAATTAAATATTTCCCCTGTAAGCATGACAAAATGAATATTTTTAAATTGAACAAAATTAATTCATAAATAGCTTATGATTTAAATATGTTGTTTTCGATTTTTTTTTTCAGATTTCAACTCTAAACATGATACCCCTCTGAAAATTTCATAATGATAATTAAAGAAAAAATATACAGGGTGATTATAAAAAAACTATCCCGATATATGAGCCTCTTCAAACCTAAAAAAACAACAGTTAAATTCTAGCAATTACGGTTACAGTGACAAAATTTCGAAAATTTCAAATGGCAACACCTACTTTTTTTTTTAATTGGAATATGATCTTCATAGTAAAAAAACATAAAAAGCGTTGGAACGGTACCTGTAGCACGAAAATCGCCGGCGCTAGACAGACTAAGAAGAAAAGTGAAAATAACCAATAAAGGACAGAGAAGCAACAGAAAGTAGTGTCGTTGTGTGTGAAATGCAAAATGTATGAAACACAATAAAATGTTTTGTTTTCTGTTGCTTCTCTGTCCTTATTGGTTGTTTTCACTATTCTTCTTAGTCTGTCTAGCGCCGGCGATTTTCGTGCTACAGGTACCGTTCCAACGCTTTTTATGGTTTTTCAAAATGGGTATTTTTATGGGTATAAGTAATATGGGTATAAGTAATAAAGAAGTAATTTTTATGGGTATCAAATTCCAATTTTAAAAAAGTAGGTGTTGCCATTTAAAATTTTCGAAATGTTGTCACTGTAACCGTAACTGTTAGAATTTAACTGTTGTTTTTCACAAGATTCTTGAGCGTATACCTCAAAATTCTTTAAGCCAGAATTTCATTCAGTTTCTGTGAACGGTATGACAGTTAGGGGCTCATATATCGGGATAGTTTTTTTTGTAATCACCCTGTATGTAAAGATATATTTACACATAGTTGCAGAGTGCTACAATTTCTTGACACTGGTATTTCCGTTAAGAAATCTTTGCTTTCATTAACTGCAGATTTCATGTCGGGTTATAATTTTCGCAGATACAAATGAATAATACATATACATTCATATTTTACAACGCTTACTCTTCTAATGTCGTTTTTTAATTCGTAAGGTGAATAAAGAATCAATTGTTTAATTCATGAAATATTTTATTTTTCCTTCTGTAACACAAAGACAATTTTTTTATTTTTTAAATCTGACAAGCTATGTTAAAAGAGTTTATTTTAATGCCACTAGACCATTTATTTTAACTTTGTCTTTATATTAAAGCTCAAAGACTAGACTTTTATTAAGCTTATGAAACACTTTCCAATACTTCCAGAATACTTTAACAAACCTTCGTTGTTTAAGAAGACAAATAAGTATGGCTTTAGCTTCTGCAAGCCCTCCTTGGCAAGTTTTTATATATATAAATACATATTTGACAAAGCAGCCCTCATGCGGACAAGCTGAAATTACTATACCTCTAGGCTTTGCAAAAGTACGATATTTGACATTTCATTAGTCTTAGATGAAATTACAAATTAAGTATAATTTTTAGTACAAGTACGCAATGAAATTTGAGATAACATTTAAACTTTTGGATGGAAATATTTGGAAAATAAAAGATTAAAAGAGTCATAACAGAATAAATATTTTTAGAAAACGCAAAACACATTCCAAAACCAGATTTCATGAGTTACATTCCATATCCAGAAATGCACTGCAATTCTTTTGTGCAGCCGTGTATAAAATCTATAGATATGTATATACGCTATATAGTATACTACAATCTAGTTTAGTGCAAAAACATATAACACAGTGCAAAATTAACTTTCAGATGTTTTTACTAATAGGCGAAACATATTTGAATTTCTTTGCACAGCACTGTACATTACCTTTAGATTTTTATACACGCCACATATTTATCTAAAGTTTAATTCAGTCAAGAACACGCTGAAAACTACTGAAATCACACTTCCAGAAATTATCATACATAAGCCGCCATGTAATACGATTCTTTGCTTGGCCTTGAATATGAATCTATATTATTTCCAGCTAACATGTCTTTGTATACTAAATATATTTCATGTTCAAAATGCATAACTCGAAAATGAAATTTTTAAGCTAACTCTTTATTAGTCTTTTACATTTGAAATGACGAAACACAGTAAATCATAAATGTAAAACCCAAATCATAAACTTAACTTTACGCTTTACGTGAATTTAATATCGTGTATACATAGTAGAAATACATTACTTATCCTTTCAAATGAGTCATATTTTGTCATTCTTCCAGCTCGCATAATTTGAAAAGGTAAAAAATTCTGATCTGCAGCGTAAACAGTTTTAATGGACTAAATGAAGGGATGAAAATCAGTGTTGAATTTAACTAGACTGTTAAATATCACCTGTCCAGTTTCTTCGAAATCAAAAATCAAGCGGCCCATATGACCCATATACGTACATATATTTAAATATATTTAAATGAAATCGGAAATCCCTTTGCGTTGATATATAACTTTATATAGTTCTTAAAGTTCTTATCTTTTGCACTCTTGCTATTCAGTCGCGTCATTGTAATTTCAATCTTAGTCCCAAATTAACACGGCCGTTTCAATCTTTTTTTTTTTTTTCAAGTTACTGGAGTTCCATTACCTGCGATCTTTTCTGTTGAGCTGATTAAAATATCAGACCATATTCTTTGATCAATAATGTTAACTGGATGAATTATGCCCTCCAGATTCGACCGGGATAGCTCAGTGGTAGAGCGTGGCGGCTTCAGCCAAGTTATCCCAGGTTCGAATCCTGGCCCGGGCATTTTTCGTCCAGTTGGAAATTTACAACTTGTCTGTAAGAAGGGCCAACTTCTTTGTTTGTCTTTCTAATATATGTTCGCGCCATATTCTGTAATAATAAAAAAAAATCCAAATTAATTGTCTAATATCTCACATAGCATCTACTAAGTAATTAGTAGTGTTTTAGTAGTTTTAGTACTTTAGAATTAAAAAATAAATAAATAAATAAATAAACTTGAGTCACATACATAAACGTGTTTTCCGTTAAAAATCTATAGGTATTATATAAATATCTTTATTGAAAACAAAAAAAATAATGGAAAAAATCATTTCCTGTAATAACAGAAACTCTAATTAAATATATTTATAACTGTTGGAGTAACAGAGCGCTGTGGGATCCGGTCCCAGTTAACCCATTCTTGAAACATTTATGGGGTAACATAACACCCGCCTTATATTTGAAACATGAATTAAACATGTATATATATATATATATATATATATACCTAATAATATTAATGTATTTATTCCTAATCGTACAAAAAAAGATTGTTTGATGAAAGTACTTGCCGCATTTTGATAAAAAGCCGAGGAAGTTCATCAAAATCGACGTTGTTTATAAAAATAAACTTTTTAATTTTCGGCAACTTATCGCAGCAAAGACAGAGTTACAACTGAGCTCACACGCGTTATTTTAAGAAGTACAGATGATACTGTAATATTGCCAAACGCTAAAATTTAAAAGACACCATCGGTTTATAACAAAAAAGCCTATGGCCCAGTTACCTGCTTGTCTCAGTTACCACAACTTACCTTACAGTATCAAATGTTCAAAATTTCCACGACACCATTCCAGTGCTGAGTAGAGTCCACGTATTACAACTAATGCAGCTTGAAACAGTAAATCTATGCCAACCTTATGCAGAACGGAGGTTTTTGGGCTGGTAGATATTAAATATATTCTCGATAAATGTGTGATTTTATGTAGTTAACAATAAAAATTAAAATAAACTATGTATTTTGGCATGATCCAAATTTTCATTTGTGGAAGTCCACGTATTACAACTAATGCAGCTTGAAACAGTAAATCTATGGCAACCTTATGCAGAACGGAGGTTTTTGGGCTGGTAGATATCAAATGTATTCTCGATAAATGTGTGATTTTATGTTGTTAACAATAAAAATTAGAATAAACTATGTATTTTGGCATGATCCAAATTTTCATTTGTGGAAGCTATATACAAAAAAATTATTCACGGCATGACACACAACAGCATTTTCTTTAACGAGATACCGTACAAAGTCTCGTATCAGGGTGTATATTACTCTGCTAATCGCAAATATCTCCACTCTCCAAAATAATATTTGAAATTCTACTTTTAAATGGTACACGGCAGACATAAATTTACAATTTTTCTTCAAACATCCCATCAGTCTGTTAAATTTTGTTATTGCTGTACGTTTCTGTAATTTTTTATCTTTTTCTCCACGTACTTGTTAAAACAAATTAACAATATATCTAAGTATTTTTAAAAGAAGTTAATGTTAAAACTATTAGATTTTTAAAATTATTACTTTGAAACATATTCAAATAAAAAAATTAATACAAAAATCCCGTTTTGTGAATCGTTATTTTTATACATTATATTTGATATTTTGATTTTATTTAAATTAAATTGACTCACGCCTTCGTGTGCTACAGTTGTGGCTTTATATAAAGTGGTGTATTCCTGATTAAAATGAAATTTTAGTATTTTGAGATCTTGCCAACTAATCTGTTGTCTGTTAATATATTATTTTATAATAAGTGAATTAAACGCTAAAGAAAGAAACGCCAACGAAATACGAAATAATTTTTTATTTCAATAATATAATGTGTCTATCATTTATACTTTTGAAGAATATTTTAATGAAATCGATCAATAAATTATTAAGGCACTGGGTACACTTTAAAGTGTCAAAAATTCGAATTTTATTTTTATTAGCTTATAATTAAATATGATTCTTTAGGGATATCTCCAGGCAAAAATTCCCTTAGAAGAGAATTTATGTATAACGCAGTCTGAACTGTTTTCTGATCGAGATGTAATTTGATCATTAAAGACAATTTTCTCAAAACGGCGATTTTGGTCATTGCGCGCACAATTTCCGAGAAATTTCAAGAAATTTTGATTGAATGTATTAACCCTACAGAGTACAAAATGACCTATTAATATGTTTCTCAAGTAACAAGTTTAGAATTCATGCCTACTTTTGCATTAAAAAAACCGGCTGGTTTTAGCTAGTCGAATGTGAAAAATCATGCACGCAATGCATGCAAGCATGATTCTTTCGTAAAAAGTCTTTTATATTTTTAAATAAATTTAAAATAAATATAGGTGTTATAGATTTTTTGAGAATTTTAATTGATGCAATAAAGCTTTATTAATATGTGTTTTAACATTCATAATTCAAACTCAATTAGCTTCGGAGTTACTGTAATTTTTATAGAGGTCCTTTTTTGATGTGTTTTGTGAGTTCAAAGCGTACCTGACCTCTTAGTTACAACAATAATTCCAATATTTAATTATGAAATATATTAAATACTAAATAGTAGAAAATAAAACAAAATGAAGAAAAGTAAAAAATATATATAATTTAAAAAGACGCTTTTATCATTTATCTTTAAATTAGAATATATATATATATATATATATATATATATATATATATATATATATATATATATATATATATGTATATATACTTTGTAGCTCAAAATAAAAAGCGTAAAAGCTAAAGGCGTTGTAAACAATTCGATAACGTTATTAAACCTCAATGAAATTTATAAGAAAGAAAATAAATCTTGGTTTAAAACAAGTAAACGCGTGCAAGGCTTTTGCATTGCAATCTTTGATACCATTTGCTGATATCTTTTGTGATTAATTTTTAATTAACTTCAAAGTTTAATCAAACAACGAGTTATGCTTTAATGAATGGGTGCACTATGTCAAAAGCTTTCGAATAACATCTCATTCGTCGTTGTACGTTTTGTATGTACATTGAAGAGGGATGATGACATCAGAAATAAAATATATGATTATTTTATGAATGTCATTATAATTTACAATTTACTTCGAGTTTATCTATCAATGCTTAACTCTTTTAATATTTCTGTTTTGACGTCGAGATTTTAGCTTAAAAAATATTTTCTCTGTTAGAACAATATATATATATATATATATATATATATATATTTGCAAGATGTATTTAAACTGTTAATTTTAATTTTTCAGAAAATTAAATTGTTTATTAATCTGATGGAAAACATTTCTTTGGCGAAAAAAGATTCATATCCATTGAACGCATGTTCATTCATTACAAAATAGTCTTGATCTTAAAAGCGCATTAGAAAAATCTTTCGTTTTACAACCAAAGTCAGATACGGAAGAGAAAAATAAATTTTGTAATACCCAGAAAATGGTTTTTGCTGAAAATATGTTCTACTTCATTATTGTTAGATCCCTAGAGTAAACCCCATTACAGAGGTCTGTAATCAACTGAAAGTTTTTTTCAGATGAACATTCTGTAAAGTTTCAAGTCAAAGTGAAAAAGGTGTAGCTTTTTCTTACGGTGATAAAGTGAACTATTTTCAACATATATAACTGATTTTTTAAAACAATTTCAGCCATGGTAAAACGTTAAAGTTTTGGAAAAGGAAGCTATGTACATATATGGAAAACCAATTTGATAAATGTGATTTATAAAATGTCTTATTAAATAAAAATACAAGGATTTAATTAAAATTCATCAATGATATAATGCCAAAACCTTTACAGATTTAAAATATATTACGGCAACTTTAATAACGTTTCACTTTTTTATAAAAAATATACTTCACTTATATTGTCATATTAGAATAAATTCCAAAGAAGATGTCTGCAATAACGTAAAAATTTCTCAGCTGTATGTAATTGCTGAAACTGTAAGATGGCAAAGTTTACTATTCTGAAAAGCATAACAAAAAATCGTACAACTGTGCAATTGTGCGTCATGATTTCTCCGAAAACCAATATATTCAATGTGCTGACAAACAGTAACATAAAGATTATATATTTGACTTTTATGAATAAATGAATAATTATTTAACTGTGGTATTTTTCCATCAAATTTTATATAGTGCTTGAACTATATATTTATACTAGATAAATTTTGACACAGTTATTCAAATTGGTAAAGAAATCATATGAGAGGTAATCTTCCGAACTAGGCGAAAAAGTCCGGGCAGGATTCGAACCCGGTATCCCTTCACTGAAGCTGCCAATTACCTATGATTTATTGTGTTGTGCTGATTAAGATATCACACCAGATGCTATGAACATTAAGGTTAACTGGGTGAATTAGTTCAGCCATATTCGTCCGAGATTTTGCAGTTGGTAGAGCATTGGCATCTTCAGTCAAGAGATCCCGGGTTCGAATCTTGGCACGGATTTTTCGCCCAGTTGGGAAGATTACGTCTCATATATATACTTATACTTTTAGGTGCACATAGTAGTGCATTGGAAAGAGCAGTTTGTTGTATGACTCAATTGAAAATTATAAAGCTGTGTTTGAGCAAGGTTTATTTTCTATAATAATTAACATCTATAATAATTTCCAAAATAATTTTCTAAAATTTTAAAAAATATTGAAATATTCCTGACTGATTTGGTGAAAAGCAAAACAATTAAGAAATTTAGACAGCAGTAGATATATTTTGATATAACTTTATAATAACCGTACTGCCATACGATTTGAACATTTAAAGATCAGTACTTCAAATTAAGTGGGATCATTCGTATGAATGAAGAAAATGATTATATTTTTTAAATATTAATAATTTACAATTAGCCTTATAATATACATTCATTTCGAATCCTGAAAATCGGAAAATATAATAAAGTGAATCGGAAAATATAATAAAGTCGAATCGGAAAATATAATAAAGTGAACTTATATTTAAAATTTATATCCAAGAAATAACAAGAATATTTAAGATTTTCAAATTAAATATCACCGATTTTTTAAGTATTTATTTATAAAAATCTTTAATTAAGTATTATCACCGGGATAATTCTTTAAATAACTAAATTTTTTTTTAAACGATTCATAGGTATACAGTTTTTTAAAAGAGAATACAAGACAGACAATCTCTTTCCGTTGAAAAAAAAAAGAGTTTTTTTGAAAATGTATGCTTGCTTCTTTCTTAGAGTTACTTACTGTGCATGAAATATATTAAAAAGTCACAATACATGAGAGTTCTTTTTTATGAACTTTTATTATGAAAGACCAGGAAAAGAGATGTTTAGAGAAAATGTGACACAATGTCACTCAACATCAGTAATAGAAGGAATAAAGTTTTAAACACAAGACAAGAATCGCATATGAAAGATTTTCACATTTCTTAAAGTATATGTAATAACTCCAAAAACGTTTTATGATTTAATTATTTTATTGCATAGACGGTCGCTGGGATAATCAAGTAAGCACTTTCACATTATCAGTAATGTATTTACAGTTATAAATAAAATAATAAAAAAATCAGTAAAGGCAAATTCCAAAAAATTTTAAATCATACGTATATTTGTTTTAATTAGCAAAACGTGCAGAAGAAATAATTTACTTTTTTTTAAATGTTTTACATGTCGAACTCGTCAAAATAATGAAACAAACGTAAGTAAGATTGTTCTTACATAATTTTCAATAAAATAATAACAAGAAAAGAAATAAATGCTTATTTTGTATTAATAACTTTAAATAACGAAACACGATATGTGTAGAAACGTTCTAGTGGACTACCAACTGTCTTATAAAGGCATTCTAGTGTTTTGAATGCGAAAGTGATGTCATCACTAACCTTTGTGCGCAACAGCGACATCTGTAGTATAATTTACTGTAATTTTCCAAGTATGCATGCAGCCTTCGGAGTTTGCGGTTTATGTGTTTCCCTATGAGTTTATGCAAATTTTAGCTTCGTTGGTCAATCGACAACGTAAAAAAGCGCAAACGAAAGGTTGTATCGTGACCTACGTTATACACGACCGGTGCATGACGTTTTAGACATCACATGGAGTGAATCATTTTTACACGACGATTGGTGCAAAACGGGGGGCGTGCCGCTTTGCACCAATTGCGGTGTTAAATGATCCACTCCATGTGACGTTTTAAACGTCATGCACCGGCTATGTATAACGTAGGTTGCGGTTGTATAGGCCGATTTGTGTTGGATTTCTTCCCTTGTTGCCGACTTGCTCAGATAAGCGGTTATTGTGCTTGCAACAGGCATCACGGAATGAAGTCTAACTGAGTCAAAGATTAGCCGTTGGTAAGATATTTTGAGTTATAGTTTGAATAAAGCTACTTAGCAGCAATGGGCTGCTACTATATCAAAAGTTAGATTAAAATTTTTTGTGAGTGCTTCTTGTGTTTCAGCTGAAAGCATTGAGTGACCGTTTGATTTAGTAGTGGATTATACTACCACTTAGTAGTGTTCTTCACGTAAGTGGAATTTTTTTTTAGTAAACCTTTTTAGTCATTTCTAGTAAAGATCAAGTTGGTGACTGAATGCTGTGGATCGCAATTAAATATAGGCAAAAACTGACTAAGTGACTCTGCCAAATTCCTGCACGCATAGCGTGAATAAACTTATTTTAAACTTTAATATTTCATCATGACTAAGGGAACGACCTTAACACACACGTTACAAGGTTGTTGATTAATTTCATTTATGCAACAAAATAACTTTATAGCAGACATTTATATACATTTCTGGATTACGTAATATTTAAGCGATATTTTTAACACTATACTTGAATAAATCATCAAATAAATACAAAAAACAAGCGGGAAAAAATCTACTTTACGGCAGAATATAGATTGGCCATCCACGGCTTTTATCGTTGCGATTTTTTTCAGCCAAGTCTAACTCGTCAAAAAAAAAAAAAAAAAAAAGTGTTTGTTACAATAAGCCAGCTTCTCCACTGTAGAATTTAGTTAGCGCTCTAAGATTTTTTGTGAGGCTGACGGAATATATTAGGCACGAACACACCAAGTTTTAAAAAGATTCGGTGATTAAAAGTATTTTTAATAAATATAATAGTAAAAAGATGTGGCTCCAATGGGCTGAGACGTGTCGAGGTAGATGTTGATTACAAATGTGCTGGCTTAATTACACCCTTTAAACTATTTATAATGGTTCAAGACACTTTAGCACTTAATAAATAACTTTAAAAAGTAATGAAAAGTTCTATGATAGCAGCTTTTATGATGGATACAGATAAGAGAAGTTGTTTAACAAATGATGAGTTAGCATTAATTGACGGGCTCTTGAAGAGTGGTGGGGGGGGGAATGAAGGGGAGCTATATAAAACACAAGTGCTCTACGAGACCTTTAAAATGAATAATCACTTGCAATTGAGAGTTGGGACTTTAAAAGGGATGTCCCTTTTGCCCCCCTTTAAAGGGCATCCTCAAGAGATACGTGAAAACCGAGGCGCCAAAAGAAACGGGGGGGAAATAGCTTTAGGCGATATACAGCTAATTTTGGTGAAATTTTGGAGCTGTCCGGACCATAGGAACAGAGAAAAAGGGGAAAAACTAAAATAATTATGAAAAATTGAAAAAACTAAATAATAAAAGTCCCTGAAAAGTCCCTAATAAGTAAACTCCCTGACAGGAGGGAGGGGGGGGGAGAAAAGGAGGAGGGAGAGTAGGACCAAACAAAAATGCTTGATGAGATCAAACTTTTGATATGTTACATGATGGGGGTTTGAACACCTTGAATGTCTCCCCCCCGGTGGGTAACTCCGTTCCTATATGAGATAGGGCCTCGGGACTCTCTTAGAAATGTCGGCCTCGACGAGATTAACTTCGTTGGATCCTTTAGAAGAGGCCTACGCACTCTGTGGGGCTTAAAGGGGCTGAGAAAGATGGGAAAATTTTAAAAGGATTTGAAACAGAGAAAAATGCTTCTTAAGGGAGGGGGAGTGAGAGAGGGGGGGAGAGTAGGACCAGACCATAGTGCTTGACGAGATATATCTATTGATATGTTACATGAAGGAGTTTGAGCACCAAAAAGGTCTCCCTCTGTGGGGGGGTAACTTCGTTCCTATCAGAGATAGGGCCACGGAACCACCTTAGAAATGTCCGCCACAGATGGGTTTAACTTAGTTGGATCCTTTATATTATTGTTGCCCGCTGTAGGGCAATTAGGGACTGAGAAAGGAAATACAAGCGGAAATATCGGCATAATAAAGATAGACAATTTGATTTTTAATATCGTCAGTAATAACCATTTGTATAGCTATGTATAAAGGTTGTCCTCCTTTAAATATGGAGTGGCTGTGACTTTTCATAAACATGAATTTTACTGTAGACTGAAAGAATTAGCCCTGTGTGTGGCAAATAATAATAAGTAACGTAAAATTTTAATCGTGAAATAGCTGAATTTGTCGTATTTAAATAAGTAATTGTTATTAATATCAAATTTTACTTTTATGAAATATATTCTATTTATCATGAAAAATACAAAGCAATCGATAAAACAATTTTAAATAAAAAAGCAGAAAAATCGAACAGAAATTTAGGGGAATCGAACCCGCAACCTCCAGAATCAAGAGCAGTGCTCTAACCATTCGGCCATCCAGTTCGCTTCTAGACTTTAAGAAAATATCATTAAAATAGTCAAATTAGTCACATCAATGTTCCGAACGCAGGCCTTTCAATTTCACTATGCATACATTCATACTATAGACTCACTCCGTATTTTAGTCTCCTTCGCCCGCGCGCCACCTGATGTTCGTCCGTGAACAGTCCCATTATCTTTTTACGCGTGAAGGTTTCTCTATAGTACTGCATTGTGAAGTTTGGTAATGTTTTTAATTGAATATTTGAAAACGACATAATCATTAGATTTGAAATTTATATCAAGAAAAATACAATTTTTTAACTTTCTAAAGCAGTTTCTTGAACAATTTTGCGATAAATACTTTTCGAGCTATTAATATTTTCAGTAACTTCAAATGTTCCATTTTCCGAGATTAACCTGTGGCAACGATGGATGGCTGTGACTTTTCATAAACATGAAAAATGATAGAGATTGAAAGAATAAACCACCCTGTGTGTGGCTAATAAAACATGCGTTTTACATCAATTATTCTTTTTAAAAACATGTGTAAGGCATTTAAAAGTGTGCATTATTGTAGCGTACCTATTAAAGTGCACTGAATCATTTATTTTTACTCTTCTTTCTTTTTAAATATTTCAGTACACTTCAAGCAGAGAAAAGGTAATTTGTTTAAATACGTATATAAATTTCAAATCGCATCAAAGAGCATAGAAGAGATTATTATGTTTTAAAACTTTTATTTATGACAGTTTAATAGTAGTAGAACATGCTTTGTTATAATATTGTTAAAAAGTAAAATCCAATAAAGAAAAATAACGAAAATACACAAATTTAAAGTCCATATATAGAGAGCCCTACTAAATTGAATTCGATTGCTTTAGTATGACAGGCGAAATAAGATATTTTTTCACAATAAAATTACTTTATTTTGAACTTCTTTTAAATTTCTATGGCTTGTACATGAGACAAAGTAGGATAAAAGTAAAATATCCAATACATTTTACGTTCTTTGAGAAAAACATACTTCGTATTTAGTATTATTATCAGGAACTAAGTGCTTATAAGTGATTAGAATTTAAAAAGTCATTACTGTTTAAGTTGTTTGAATTTTATTTCTCTTTATGAATATATCTGATATATTTAAATTCACGAAGTATTAAAATATATAACTAGAATTATGTTTGTGTATACCTAAAGTTACGAAACAACATAAAAGAGCATATATTTTAGTATTTTTATTAATAGAAAACATTTTGCATAATACACAGATAAAAACCTTGCAGAAGAAAAATTCTCACCACTTTTGTTCTTTATAATTTAACAATGGGCCTATAACAAAACCATGTTGTAGTGTTTCTAGCACTGAAGTGAACAGCAATAAGCGTGTCCGTACTTAGTAGAGTGATCAGGAACACCTAAGAATACTCGCTGTAGGCTTGGAGTGAAGTCAGTGATGTTCATACTCCTCTTGCTAAAAGAAAGGTACCGATAACTGATATTCCCATTTTTCTGTAAGGACAAAATTTGTAGGTAAAAGTTTAGGTTAAGTCAGTCTTCCAAGTATAATATTTTAAGTAGCGTTTACATACTTCGTGTTGTTTATTAAATCTTAATATCATAAATGCGTATAACGTTTACTTCGGAAACACAACATGTTCAAAATAAATAATTATAATAGCTATTTATTTATATTTAAATATATTGTTAATCATTGTGAAATTATTGGCAAGTAAATTAGGAAAACGCTACAAACAACATGTTGCTAATTTTCTAAAAGGAAGTTTTCTGCAATTAATCTTTTAACGGTGATGTCCGTTTTAATTATTCAAATTTTGTTAAAATTATGCTATGAACGATTTCATAATTCAAAATGTTACGAAACTTCATCCATTAAGGGAATAATAATGTACAAATTTTAAATAAATAAAGATAGACTTTGGCTACGAAAATTAAATGATGAATAATTATATTTGCATATGAAATTAAATAGATACGCGTGATAATATTTATTATTATACTGAAATAAAATTATCAGAATATCTAGTGAAAATTTAACAGTTTTTTTTTTTTTTTTTTTTTTGTACAATGAATATTTTAATTACATATTATCAAACCGATTACATAGCATATTTTCAAATTTTCTACGTTTTTCATATGTATGAAATATTTTATTGATAGATAAAGTAGCATATACTTTGAAGTAAGATGAACATAAAATCTTGAATATTTCCGTAAAACACATATGTCATTTAATATTTTCAATGCATTTTGTTGTTTTTCTTTAGATAAAATTATAATAAAAAATAAATTCATACAATTTCCTTTTAAATAACTATTTATTTAATCTGAATGTTTTTTTTTTTCACATTTGCAAATCGATCAAGTAATAGTATTTTTTATATAATGTAAAATAACAAATATTGCATTATACGAACATCTTACTTATAATAAAATCCAAAGGCAAGAAACTGTCTGTAACTCTTCTGGGCACGACCACTCTGGTCTGCGAATCGACCATAGTTAAACGCCATGTTAGGCTTAATGAAAAACTTATGCTACATCCGATTCTGCTGTTTAAATATTTGTAAAAGCATATTAAAACTTTTAAATCTTTTAATTTTGTTTAAAACCTTCAAAATCTATTTCATAAAAAAATTGCATATCAACATTTCTGCAAACATTTTTTTTTCTGTAAACACTTTTTTTCAGAAGTAGCGGTGATTTATTTGGTAGGGAGAGATTTGAGGCTGATTCAGTATATTGGCGCCATCTACTGGCGGATTTTGAAATTTACTTCCATCGTAAAACTCGTTATCCGGAATCCTCGGAACCAAAGGCTTTCCGAGTCTTGGAATTTTCCGAATTTCGGGTCCTCCTGAAGTTCACGATTACTTGACAAAATTCATGTTTTTTTTTCGTGATTCTTTCACAAAATTTGCATTTTTTCTGCTATTCTTTGACAAAATTTGCGTTTTGCTTCTACTATCCTTTGACGAAATTTCATTTTTTCGTAGTGCTTTGACGAATTTTGCCTTTTATTCACGATCCTTTGACAAAATTCTAGTTTTTTCTGAGATTGGCGAAATTAGCGGTTTCTTTTTATCGATCCTTTGACGAAATTTCACTTTTTTCATGATCCCTTAACGAAATGCTGTGCTTTTTCGCTGTGCTTTAATGAAATTTGTGTGGGTTTTTTTAGACCCTTTGAAGAAATTCATGTTTTTCCGCGATTATTTGACGAAATTCGCGGGGTGTTTTTTTTCGATCCTTTCGCCATTTTTTTTTTGTGATCCTTTGATGAAATTTTACATTTTTTTGGAGTCCTTGGAAGAAATTTGCGTCTTTTTCTCAAGCCTTTGGCGGAAATCGCGTTTTTCTGCGATTTGTTAACAAAATTAGCGATTTAGCGTTTTTTTTTTTTTTTTGGCAATCCTGCAACGAAATTTGTGGTTTTTTCGATCCTTTGACGAAATTTCCCGATGTTTCCTTAATTCTTTGAAGAAATTGTTAATTTTTTTGCGAACGATAGACATAATTGATTTCTTTCGGGGACGATCGTTTAAAATTCGAGATATTTATGTTCAAAATTTTGGACTGAAGACTAAAATTTTTGAAACCGAATGCCTTAAATTTTTAGGAAAACTTGAACAGAATCACCACTGATGAAATAAATACATAACTATTTTTTGTTTCTAACGAATCGTAATATAAATTAATTTTAAACTAAAATTTGAAAGAAAAATGATTTGTTTTTAATTTCGTGAAGAGAGAGGGGGGGGATACCGTGTTCACCCGCCACCGAAGTAACAATATTTTAGTGACTAAACATTGAAACACAATGGACGGAAAAAAAAAGTTAGAAATCGGTAAAATTTTCGAAAAATTTCAGAAAATCTAAAATTGTAGTAAAAATTTACAAATTTTGAAAATTTTCGAATTTTTCTTTCCGGATTTTGGATTTCCGGATAATAAGTCATATACAGTAAAATGATTCTTTCTTATCAAACGTAATTAAAATATAAGAAATGCCTAGTACAGCTTAATTACCATTTAATTTTGCTTATGTAATCAAACAATGAGTTATGTGGTGAGTCAAGCTGTTTAAAAACTCATTGATAACGCTTTTTTACAAAAACTTTCCCGCATGGATTATTTGTTCATATCTAATTTGAATGTTTTGTCCAATCGTTGAACTATTTCTGAAATTTAATGCTAAGTAATATATATATATATATATATATATATATATATATATATATATATATATATATATATATATATATATATATATATATATATATATTCATTATTTTTATATTTGTAGAAATTATTTGTCATTTGTAAAATGTATTTTTCTACAATCCAAACCTTTCAATAATAAATCTTCATGCTGTTTGTTTGTATGAAGTCTTTTGAAAATGAAACGCAGATCAACAATCCGTCATTTTTGACGGGGTTATATACTAGTTTCTATATAAATGTGAATTCATGATTATGTTTATATGTATAAAAAGTAGCTGTTTCACTCCCGATAAATATATTTGCCTACCCGTGGCGATATCTGTTTACTGTCTGTTTTACTCCCCCCACCCCTCCCCTGAATCCTTAGTGTCTGTCATGATTCGCTTCGAGTCAGTTGAATGTACAACTTGTACGGTGACCTTGGCTTGAGCTGTGAGTTAATTTAACTGGAAATGTTGTGTGTTGGAGATTGCAATTATATTTAAATTAAATAGTTAGTTATAAAAAAGGTACACGAACAGATGATTTAGTACAGACAAGTGGGAATCCGGTGTAAACAATTGAATGCAAGAGGATTAATAAACAATGTTTACTGCGTAAAATGCAGATAAACAAAAATTCCTAATTAGGGTTATTTTCAGCGAAAAATTTAACATTATATGTTTTATTTAGGAAATAATATATATATATATATATATATTTATGTGTGTTACCGTGAAAGACCGAATATATGGTTATATTCGTATACATTCGGACCATCACCGTTGTATATCAACAAGCATGATACTTGGAAGATATCTTTATGATCTGGCGGAGATCGAAACGAGAAGCCGATGTTAACAGAAAGGCGGCATTAATACGTGCATTAATTTCGAGTAAATGAGAAGACAATTATTTTAATTTTTCTCAAGAAAAGCACTTTCTGGAGTAATTTACGCTAAAACTAAGTGCAGCACACCTTTGGAATACAAACGATTAAAAAAGTTTTGACGTTTTAAAAATTAATGATGAAGAGAAATTAATTATACCATTAAAGACCAGAGAAACCAATATACAATATTATGTTACCAATTCTGAATTGTTCAGTATACTATCTGAAACTCACACCAGAACATGTCATGGATGAAGAACACGTATGCTTAAAAATTGCATGTTAAATGCAAAAATATTACATATGAAGTTGTAATGTTGTATTTCAATTTATCTAAATCATGTCTAATGAAACATAGCGTCTTAGTATTCCATATTACCAGACAATTCCATTTCACTCGAAGTTTTCCTTAATGATTTTTTTACATTACAGGCTTATTATTGCCCGCATAGCATGCACAGTCACAGTGACGTCATTGTGACGTCATTGTGAGTCACGTACGTCACGTCACATCTGTGACCAAAATGACACCACTTTGTAACGTCACACTGTGATCAAAATGTGAACGTCTTGAGGATCTAAAAAAACTTAAAATAAACTTTAGAACATCTTATGGCATGAAGAAAATTACTTTTTGACAGCTTTAAAAAATTTTGTGACGTTGCAATGACGTCACTGCAAGTCACATAAGTCACGTAAAACCTATGACCAAAATGCCAACACTCTGTGACTTCACGGTGTGATCGGAGAGAGAATTTGGAAAAAAACTCATAAAATATAGAATTGAATTATGTCATGTACCTAAATCATTAATAAAAACATTGTCACACATTATTTAAATATATTGTATTTCCAAAATAAAATAGTAGATAAATATTTGTCTACATATATGAGGCAGATATTTTTTTACAATTTTCATTGCCATTTTCATGAAATTTAACAAAATATACTATATAATACACAGGTAAAAATCCTTAAATAGAATTTTAGTAACGTAGGAAAGTTTTGGCGGAAAGTAATTCAGAAATAAATCTCCCATTCTAATAAAACTGTTAGCGATTTAGAGATTTGTTAGCATTTTAAATACAAACATTTAATTTTTTTTCCTACCACCGCATAGAACTCATTTGCTAATTTTGTTATACTAAAAATATTTTAAAAATCTCCAATCTCTTATTATTTTGAGGGGCCACTCAACCCTATCATCAGCTTTCTGTTTAAAAAGTGAGGACACCATTTTTGCGAGTTCGACATCGGGGGTGCTCGGGGTGACCGTCGAACGCGTTCAAGATTTTTCTTGTACTGAATATTTAAGGTGGTTCTCAACTGACCTGCTCCACAACGCGAAGCTTTCTGACATAATTTCTGACTCATTTTTAAACGCAAAGGCATAAAATGGGCAGGACTGACTATGGAAGCAATTTGGAATCGAAATGAGTTTTCCAGTTTTTGATAAATAAATTACTTATCGCGTTATAAGCAATTCGTGTCACGTCGTTTAAAAATATGTAATTTGTATTTTTACTAGGGCTTTTTTAAAAAAATAACAGTAATATTAAAAATACATTTTAATGAATTAATTCATGTGTTATCAATACAAATTTTTATAACAGATTTATCAATTTTTAATGCACTTTTCATAAATATATTTCCCCGTGATATCAAATCAGATTATTTTACATGTTTTTGTAAGATAAATTTTATTTTGGTGTTTATGAGGAAAAAATGCATAAAATAATATTATCTTATATATAAGATTTCTATCATTGAGAATGCAGTTCATATAAATAATTATTTAAAAAAAATAAACAGAAAAATACTATTGAAATGTTTCTTGTTTCTAGAAAACGACTGCGTATTTTATGTAAGCTTATGTAAACAAAAATATTCAAATTGTGTTCTATTTGCAGATGCAATATAATAATTATTTGTGGTTAGATCCCCAAATATTACATTTTCGCTAAAATGTATTTTATTTTCCCCAATAAACGATGTCATCTTTAAATTACGTATTTTAAATTCTAAATTTTGAATTAAAATAGTTCTTTAATAAATAGTAAATGAAGTGTATAAAAACTATTTCAAAATAATCCAATTTCTATGAAAAGTTGTTTAGATGAAACTTGATATGAACACGAGAAAAGGCAATCAAAGCAAAATGTCAAGTTATAAAAAAGCTTCTTTATGTTTGTAAAGAATCAAGAAAGAGATATTGGACGTCGTTAGCAATGCATTTTCTTTCTAATTAGGATAATAGCATCTTTCGTTTTTGCATTCAGGAAGTTTGAATGAGATGCGTGCCAAATATTTAGATTAGGTTTTTAAAAATAGTATGAAATTTCGAAAAAGAAACGAACTGTAATACTTATTCATTTAAAAAGTAAATAAAATATTTTAATTAATCGCGTTTAAAATATCAACAACAAATATTATATTTCGAAATTCGAATCAAATATTTCTTTACAATTTTATAATGTAACATTTACTGGCAAATAATGTTAGAAATTATATATATATATATATATATATATATATACATAAATATATAATTATTTATATTTTGGTATTAAATGTAGTATAATACTATAGTATAGTAATAGTATATAGTAATACTATAATACTGTAATAGTCATACTATAGTATAATAATAGTATAAATTATAAATATATTTTGGTAAATGTAAACTCACAAATCTGTCATTTATAAAAATTAATGTTGTTTCGGTTTGGGCTTTAATCAAGGAAATACATATTCAAAATTCAAGGGATGCAGAATCGGCTTTGTGAATATACAACAGACATCACTGCTTTCTTTTTAATACGTGTCCAATAAATTATAATAAATCACCTGCATATCTTTTCATTAAACCGAAAATATTTCAGGGTGTTAGTTTTTATTAGAATCTAGTTTTTAAACAAAACAATCTTCTAAATTTATAGCTCTAATATTGTTTGGTACGTTCCTTAAAGTTTATTAAGTATGTTTTTACAGGTATTTTGTGTATTCAAATTTCAAATTCTTTAAACTATGTTATTTAATTATAAATTTTTAAATATAGAAAGTTAGGGATTTTTTCCTATTTATGTGTATTCAATTTAATAGTGATTTATAATAAATTTTCAACTTTTTATAGAATATTTCACAGTTTTGGAAAGCGGAAACTCTTGAGCGTCGCAAATCTCATCAACATATTAGAAAACTTTTTGTTTTAACAATAAAGTCAGAGGAAGAAAGTAAAAGTAATCTCTGTATTATTTGGGCAATTGCTGTATTAAAACATACTCAGTCCTGGTTCGTAAATAAAACTGAATTTATTGTTAAAAATACTTTAAATGTAGGTTTACCCACTAACGACTTTTTAGTGTTTGATTTTTAATGTATGATATCATGTTTGATTTTTGAAATTTCGTATTTAAGGTATTTTTATTTCAATGTAACATAAGATTTTAATTTTATGCAGAATTTATTCGAATATATAGTAAAAATTCTGAAATATTACAAAATAAATAAGAACTCGTTGGAAAAAAAACAAAACAAAAAAAAACATGCTTTTTTTATTAAAGATATTCATTCGGGTATTGAAAAAGTCTACTCCATAAAATACAAATACACTCTACAGGTTTTCGACCTCAATGTATCAAGTTAATATATGAATAATTAGAGCTTAGTGATTTGAATCCCTGGACGAATACTGGCTTGGGCACTTTTTAACTTAGTTGGATAAATTACAACTTACCAATTACAATATTTGGGTTAAAATTAATCAAGTGACTCTACAAACTTTGATTTTAAGACCAAAGTCAGCTGAAGAAGAGAATAGTAATTTCTGTAATCTTCGAATAATAGTTTTTTTTTTTCAGAAAATATAATCATCTACATTACTATTAGATTTACTGCTTCCTTTTTTTAATTTAGATACATCTGCCCATTCCCCTCATCTTTTTTACATCAGATTGCAAATTTGTTGTGAAAACGTCAGAGGCCTATGTATTAACCAGGTCCCCAACTTAACGTTTCAAGCCAGTTTTCTTTATTGTCGATGTATATGAATATTTTTATCAATTATTTCGAATTTTAAGTGAAAGCCACGATTTCCACCCACCGTCCTAGGACGGGTATTTACACTAGTTAATGAATAATTTATATACGCCTTTTATCTGAATTTATATAAGTTGGCTATTTTATCTTTTATAATCGTACATATCTGTCTTAAGCTTCTCGTGCCCTTCCTTTAGGAAAATGCATTGGCATTTTTCTTGACTCGGAAAATATCCCACTTATTTAAAACGTACAAAGTGGAAAATAATAATAAATTTCCTAATAAAATTTGCAGTAAAATTATTCAAAGATATTTTTATATAGAAATTAACTTGTTGAACTTGAAATATCATAATACTTCTGTCTGACACAACCCTCTGGATGAAAGGCCTACGCGCTGACACGAAAATGGCGGCTGTCATAGCTGTATTTTTATACGTATTTTTAAATCTTATAAAAATAAGAAGAATACTATTAGAATTTACTGGGAGAGCAATTCAGGTTTAAGTGACGGTAGAAGAACTGAAAGGAATCCCCCTCCCGCCATTTCTCGTTCGGCGTGTAGCCCTTGCATTCAAAAGGCTGTATTTAAGGCAGTAGTGAAAAATGCACTTCGTACACCTAAAAAATTTTTGTCAAAATATTGACAACCCGCATTACAGAATTTGGCAATGTTTGGGTTATCGGGTTCACTTAAATGGATTTGACGAGTGAACAAACACTTTCTTAACTATAAGAGCAGAATCACGAAAATAGTTTATCTCCAATACTCGCTCGATTCTATATGGTATTAGTGAAGGTACTGTGGAAACTATAGGTGCTATAGTTTCTAGTAGAACTATATTCTAGTACAGTAGCGGCTTTTATGTTATTTAAATAGGAGTTAAGAGTCAGATCTCAAAATCTCTTTGCTAAACATATGGGAGTGGAATGCATTCCTATTTTTTCAATATCTCTTCAGGACATTGATATGTTTGACATAGTTTTTCTTCGTAATATTCTTAAAGAATGTCTCTTGCTTTCTTATTTGTCAAACTATTTCTAAAATATATGTTTAATTTGACTGCTAAAATTGTACAAGCTGTGAAAAATATTTTAACTTTTCTGATAAAATTAACCAAGAATTTTAGAAAAATTTTGAGAACTAAAAGAGAAATACTTTAAGAAGAACACACAGAAAAAGAAGTAAAAAATATTAATTCCTTATGAGATATTTTAAAAACAAGAATGTATTCCACTCCCATAATTTTAACATTAGCGAATTAAGTTTGAGATCTGACTGACCAACCTCTTTAAGCAATGGAACTTCAATTAGAAATTTGTTTTTGAATTATTATATTTAAGTTGTTAATGTATATTTTTTCCTTTTTCTTTGGGAGTTTACGTGCTCATGTGTGCAAATAGATGAGCCTCCACTCGTCTAGTAGAAATCTAGTACAATAGGTACTCTAGAAATTGTTTTGACTTTTAGAAATATTAATATAAAATGTGTGTAGTCAAAAATATAAAAATTTGTTTGTTAAAAAAAGTGAATTTAGTATGCATTGGACATAAAAAAATATATTATAATATTATAAAAATAATTCATTTATTCATTTATTTATTTCTTTATTTTTATGAAAAAGTCTTAAAAATTGCAAGTTTTAATTTAAAATAAAATATTTTTGCTGTGTGTGTGCGCTTGCAATGAATTTTCCCGAAAACTGATAGAAAATTATACCTTTTTACCCTCTTACAAATACTATTATACAGGTAATAAGTATACAATATTGTAAATTCAAAGTAATTACATTGATTTAATTTAAATGCTATAATGCATATATCGTACTCTGTCTTATCATATGCAATTAAGATGCTGTTCTCACCAGATGCAGTAAATAAGTTCGTCCACAATTCTTGTATAATCTGTGCCAAGATGTGCCATTGCTCCCAGACTAATGTCTATACTCTCGAATATGTGTTTTAATTTGGAATTATTTCCTATAAATTTAACTGGGAATGCACACAATGATATTATTTATAGAAGAGCTCAATTACTGACACTTTTCGCGTGTACACGAAAATATAAACAAATACATATTAAAATATCAAGATTAATTTTAACAAATGATCACTCAGAACAAGTAATTTGAAAAAACAATTTGCTAAATATAAACTAAAATTATATTAATAGGAATAGTAAGTAAAGAAAGAAAATATAAGCAAAATAAACTTGAGTCATGAAAAACACAACACTCAATTGAATCAAATTCACCTCTGTACTATAATAATTGTTTAAAAACAACACAAAATGTCACAAAAACATATATGCATCATTTATTAAAAACTTTTACTTTAGGTGTTTTAAAAATATACAAAACTGCATTTCACATTAAAAACCTAGTGCTTTCGAGCCGTCCTGGCTCATCATCAGGGTTAAACATCACCACGCAGATACACACAACCAGTCTGAAACACTGTAAAAACATCCATGTCTGCTGAAGACAAGGTTAAGCCATTATAAACAGGGTGGGAAGCATAGGGAGGGATGTGCCAATCTTATTCATTCTTGAACTATCTGTAAAAGCTTATACCATACTTTAGGGATATTGTACGAAACTGAATCATTGCATGTTTTATTTTTCCTGGTTAAAATTTCTATTGATTCACTTATTATTGCTTCATAAAAAGAGGATGTGGGTTTAATAATTTTAGCGTTATCAAAATCTATTATAATCGACTGCTGTTGTTTTAATCTGGAAAGGGCCGTTTTACTTCTATTATACTTGACATCTGCAATATGTTCTTTTAACCGAATTTTAAATTTCCTTAAAGTCATACCAATGTAGTCTTTAACTTTATTAGATTTTATCCTATTTTCAACTATTTCCATAATAACTGGGATTCTATAAATTCCTGCTAAATCTTCAATCGGTATGGGATCAATCTTCTTATGTAGTAACGCATTCAATTTAACTGGAGGGGATGCTACCAAATTAATTTCATATTTCTTTAAATTATATTTTAATTTTTCAAAAAGTTTCGGAATATATTGGAACTTGTATTGGAACTTTTAATAAGACAACATATGCCTATAATATGTAGGTCCTATACATTTAGTTACAATTGGCCGAAGAAGGTTTCCTTCTTTATGATCTTTTAAGCGTCCTATAATCCTTGGGGTAACTGCTGTTTTATTAATCCTAATCATGTGTACCATTTCATTTGGCCAACTTCCATTATTTACAATCTCTTGTGTTTTCCTTGCGATCAAATCAACTGGGTCCTTATTCAGAACACTTACATTTAAATCACTTATACAAATCCTCATTTTCTGTATGTAATCTTCCCTATCCATTATAGCTAATTTATTTGACTTATCTGTCTGCAATATAATTATATCATTATTTTCACGAAGTTTTTTAATAACTTCATTCCTATCTTTAACCAATTTCATGCGTTTTAAATTACTTGACTTTCCTTTATTCACGAACTTATTTACATTATAATACATATTATTCCGTATTTCCTCCTTTAAATGACATGGTGCTGAATTAACAATACTTTCACAATTAGCAATAATTGATTTAATATTTACCTGATTTTCAAACATATATTTGGGTCCAAGTGATAATATACGGTGTTCATATTCATTAGGAATCCAATTTGAGAGATTAGTGTATGGAACTTCTTTTTTTAAAGCATTAACCTGTCTATGTGATAAAATTAAGTTGTTTAGTTTCTTCCTTATGGTGACTCCTCTTTTTTCTTTTTGTATATCACGATAAATTTTACAAGTTCCAATATATTCCGAAACTTTTTGAAAAATTAAAATATAATTTAAAGAAATATGAAATAAATTTGGTAGCATCCCCTCCAGTTAAATTGAATGCGTTACTACATAAGAAGATTGATCCCATACCGATTGAAGATTTAGCAGGAATTTATAGAATCCCAGTTATTATGGAAATAGTTGAAAATAGGATAAAATCTTATAAAGTTAAAGACTACATTGGTATGACTTTAAGGAAATTTAAAATTCGGTTAAAAGAACATATTGCAGATGTCAAGTATAATAGAAGTAAAACGGCCCTTTCCAGATTAAAACAACAGCAGTCGATTATAATAGATTTTGATAACGCTAAAATTATTAAACCCACATCCTCTTTTTATGAAGCAATAATAAGTGAATGAATAGAAATTTTAACCAGGAAAAATAAAACATGCAATGATTCAGTTTCGTACAATATCCCTAAAGTATGGTATAAGCTTTTACAAATAGTTCAAGAATGAATAAGACTGGCACATCCCTCCCTATGCTTCCCACCCTGTTTATAATGGTTTGACCTTGTCTTCAGCAGACATTGATGTTTTTACAGTGTTTCAGACTAGTTGTGTGTATCTGCGTGGTGATGTTTTAACCCTGATGATGAGCCAGGACGGCTCGAAAGCGCTAGGTTTTTAATGTGAAATGCAGTTTTGTATATTTTTAAAACACCTAAAGTAAAAGTTTTTAATAAATGATGCATATATGTTTTTGTGACATTTTGTGTTGTTTTTAAACAATTATGAGAGAAAATATATATCAAAAGTAATAATATATATATATATATATATATATATAATTTTTGGATTTTTCTAGTAATGTGATACAGTCAGAACTAAGTTTAGCTAAAAGTCAGTGATTTTATATATTTTGATCTTTATATTCTTAGAAAAATTTAGGAGAATTTATTTAAAGAAAAAAATCCTTTATATATATAATTATACTTAAGAAGTTAAATGAAATAGAGATTTTCTTTTTACAGTTTAAAGTGAACTGTTTATAATTGAGGCAAAGGTAATATTTAATTTCAAGTCTAACGCTTTACTTTCATATATATCAGGGTAAACAAATGGCATACATTCTTTTATTTTAGATATGATTTTAATGGTCTAAATAGGCGAAACCGATTGTACATTTCATTAATATTAGTACTAGATTATTATTCATCAATAAAATATTTAATATTTATTTTACATTCATGGGACAAGAGTATAAAGAAACTATCGAACGAACTTTTTAACTTTGTATGTTCAATAAAAGATTAACTGAAAATTTAATATTTTTATGGAATAAATTATTATCGGATAATATTAACTCTTTTAAAAAAAGTGTATCGTTCTCTTAAATAAAAGAAATTACGATACAAAACTACACAGAAACATTTTTGAAATATGCAGAAACATTTTCTAATACAGAAATAGTTCCGATATATGCAAAAACATTTCCGAAATCAGCCGAAACATTTCTGAAATAGGATGAAATATTTCCGAATATCTTTCCGAAATTACGGAAAACTTACTAAATAATTTCCGAAATAAACGGAAATGTTACTCTGGTGCCACAATGGTGCCCTATTAGATGGAGTAACGTTTCCGGATATTTTTTTTTACGGTGTGGAAAACAATAGTATTATTCTTATAATTTCTTAACATTTATTATTTCCAAATGTAAATACTTTTAGTTTAATCTCTATTAATTTATCTTTCTAAAATCGTCTAGCAATTATTTATACATATTTAAGCGTAATATATTAAAATAATTTAAAATAATTTAAAAATTAGTTTTCTGTCAGATATTTTAAGAAAGAAATAAATTTCAAGAAATTATTATTTATATAAATATTTAGTATGAAGCATGTATATGTATTAGATTTATCGACAGTTTTATAGTAGAATTAGGTTAATACTTTCAAATTCGAAAACTATAATAAATATAATTTCATATATGATTATGTTGTCTTTCCTATATCTTAACAATTAATTCCTATTAAATAAAATACACCTTAATTTATTGGGACTTTAAATGCATAATCTAGATTCTCACACGGAAATCCTTCTCTGTTTATCTTTCAAGAAATATCTGATTAGGCGATAATCTTTTGAATTGATCTTTATAAGAGCCTTTTGTGTAGATATTTAGTGACACATAGTTTATTATTTAAGTTTAATTATATATATCAGATTGCATTTTTATTAATTTATATTTTATTTTGATTAAGCAATAAAGTCACAGATGTGAGTTGTAAACCTGTTTAATTACTTCTGGTGTTACAGGTTGGAAATTGTCAGTTTGAATGGTATAAAATGATTAATAAATCACGTTATGCTGTTAAAGATTTGATACGCAACTTACAGTTTCTCTTAAAAATTTACTGATTCCATCATGAAATAAATTTATTTGCTTTTTATTTAAAAAAGTGAAACTCTCCTTCCAAATATATTAAGTTACATCGTCATAATATGTTCTTCTAACATCTTCATAACATTTACTAAATGTAAAATCTTCGTTTGTAATTCCAGCAAGAATAAAACATTATCCACCAAGAATAATTTATGAAACGTTTTCTCTTAATAACAGAATATTATAAAGACATTTTATTTTCCATGCAAAGAAATGAGCTATCTAAATAAGCAATTTAAATAAAAAGAAAAGTACTAATTGTATATTATTCTCTTATTTCAATGAATAATGCCCCTCGAAAAATAAAGAAATCGACAGCTAATCTGTATATCAAATGTGAAGCAAATCGGATAATTCTGCATGAAATACCCATTTATCTAAATTAAGGAGGGATTAGCCCACTCGTTTCTCCCTTTATGCTTAACCAATGAACCTCCAAATATAATAAGGGAAGCGCCTTATCTGAATAAACCTGTATACAAAATTTTAAGTAAATCGGATATCTATGCATGAAAAACGTATTTATCTAAATTAAGGTGGGATTACTTCCCCGTTTCCCCCTTTTATACTTAACTAATGAACCTCCGAGTATAATCAGGGAAGCGCCTTATCAGATTAAAACTGTATATTAGATTTGAAGCAAACTGGATAATTCTGCATGGAAAAAACCATTTATCTAAATTAAGGGGATTAGATCCCCATTTCATCCCTTCATACTTAATAAATGAACCCCCAAAAAAACTCAGGGAAGTGTCTTATCAGAATAATCCTATATACAAAATTTGAAGCAAATCGGCTATTTTTATCAAGCGTTATCGCATTACGTACATACATACGTACATACACAGGGTTCGTACGGCTCCTGGAATTTTGCGACCAGGAAATTCTTCGGTACCAGTATTTTCTTACAGAAAATCCTCCTTAAAAGAAAGCGAAGTTTCACGAGTTTAACCTAGATTTCTATTTATATAAAGAAAATACTGGTGAAACTCCTGGAAAATTCCCTAAAGCGTACGAACCCTGATACATACGTACTTACGTACATATAAAACCTGCAAGCACATTAGCTGTCAGGCTTTGATAGCCTGTGAGCTAAAAACATATAACTCTGTTAAAATCCACTTTCAGAAATTGATCCACTTCCGGTAAATTGTGCGAATTCTTTCGTGAAGACTCGCATATGATCTATAGAATTTATACACATCGTGTAAAAATTAGTTGAAGTAAAACTGCATCGATACCATAATTTTAGTGGAAATGGGAAAGTTTCTTTAAAATGAATAATATTTTGTATTTTATAAACTTAAACTAAGGAATTAACTATTAATATTTCAATCATAAAACTAACATTTTAATATTTAAAGACAGAGGGATGATTATCTGCATCAAAATTTTAAACATTTCTGAAAAAACGTTCTTATTATTATCAGTTTTGCAAAATTCATAATCACTCTTATTCATGTAGTTTTAAGTGTATTTTTGTTTACTCTCCTATTAAATATTTGTTTCACAATATCCTTTTTTTTTTATCCTACGAAGGATATCCTGTTTTACCCCAAGAGAAAGATTATCACGAAGCAAGTCATTAAATTGTAGCTATAAAAAAACGCAACAGTTTCATTGTTGGAAATAAAACCTTATTGAATATGTTATGCACAATATTATAAAATATTTCAATAACTTTAAATGCATTCATATTTAAAAACTTTGAAATCTAGAAAAAATTGAAAGAAAAAGTGATAAAATAAACTTTCCAGTACAGAAACTACATAAATGTCAGCATGAATATGTCGTAGTGGCTGGTTATTAAGATAAGTAAATGGAAATAAAAATACGCTGACATTTAAATTCGAAATGTCGAACCATTCAACCCTTTAATGTATCATAGTAGTTTTCTTTTATATTTCAACTGTTAAAAAAATAGAGCAAAATATAATTATTTATTAAGTGTTCTCGTATATATGCGGGTGATCGTATATATATATATAGGAGACTGCTTAGAAATGCTCCACTTTTACGCTAAAATTAAGATACATTTTTCTACATTCACGCACACAACTTGACGATAGAGTTACATTTTACATACTAAAGAAAGTTTATGGGAAGTACACACGCGCGCGAAAACAGTTCAAGGTTGAAGAAGCAATCTGGACTTTTTCTGAGTTCTCAGTTTGAATATAAGTCCATCTGAATACATCATTCAATTTCGATTCAGTTTTCATTCGAGATGCAACAGTTAATTGGATTCCGATTTTAACAGTTAGTGTTTTTTCGCTGCGATGTTTATAAAGATACTTGTTAGTCACTGGGTAATATTCGATGCGGTTTTCCTTATCGTTCACGACACATGCAGATTAATCATGATTAAAAGGTTTCTCCGTCAATGACAAACACTAACATGCCATGCATTCTCATGCCATTTACATAGCCTGTGAGCTGTTCAAAGAATCATTGTTTTTCTTCAATTTGAAAGAAGAGAATAGTTTCATTATAGCAAACAAAAGAAGAAATTTCCTTTTTTTGGCAAAACGGAAATGTCGAATTCATTTTAGCAAGATATTAAAATGTGAAAATTTTCACTTTCTGCATTCAAATATTTTGAAATACAAGATATAAATACAATATTTAAAAAGAATAGATCATTCTAAGAGTAAAAACAAACATAATAGTTTACTATAGATTAAATTTGAAATAACTGGAAGTAATTTTCGTTTCTTTATTTAAGACATTTAAAAAACAAAGAATAGTGTAATTTTAATATGTATTTTCATAGTAAAAACAAACATTCAAACTAGTGTATTACCGAATTATTTGTTCTTACGCTAAATAGTTAAATTAAAATTAATATTGTTATTTAATATTTGTATTATAACTTATATTTTGAAATCTTCTGTGAAAAATATTTATAATATCAAGTATCAGACACCAAAAAATTTTTAATTTTAACTTTAAAAGATGAAATAATTTTTATTACTGCTCAAGGAAAGTTTCCCTCAAGGTAAACTTCGTCAAGGAAAGTTTCTTCGTATTTTTTTTTTTTTTCATGTTCTTTGTGGAGCTACAAGTGAAAACGTTATTCAGTTTTTAAGTGAAAATTAAGTAAATTATACTAATATTTTTGTTTTCTGAAATTACAAGATCTAAACCACATGACATTAGGAAATTAAGAATTGAAGCAATTTCCATATACAATATAGCACGTAAGCCAAGGATTCAAAGCTGGTAGCATTAGTGCAACTTGCGAACTCTGTGCCAAAGGACGTACACTGGAGGATTATAAACGAATGCAATTCACTCATTTGCCTTATCGTATACTTCGTGGGCCACAGCTCTCCATTACAAATAGGATATAATACATGGAATGACGAAATCTGATCCACATTAATTAATCAAAACATTAGTTAGATGTTACAGGCGCTATGAAACAACCCGATGTTGAAAAAACAAGAAACAGTCTTCTCATGAGCGCTTTTACCAATACATATCAATATGTTTTCACGAAATTTTCATTTAAAAATATAAATTTATACAAAATCGGGTTAATAATATAAAATCATGCAAATTGAGATTTGTTTAAGATTATTATCACGTTCCCGGACAACGCCGGATGTGTCATCTAGATCATAATAAAAGATTTATCTATATGTAAATAGCTTTGGTGGTGCTTGTGAAACTATTTAAAATTAATTCGATAAACACACTACAGATACATTTTTGTCCGTAATTTCCAAAGTGATTTTTAACAATGAAAATAGAAATTTCCTCGAGAAATTGAATACTGGAGATTTTTATTAGCATATGAAATTAAATATCTATGAGAACCTTAAATTTAAGAATTATACTGATATAAATTGTAAACCGAAACTAGTGATATTTGAACACTGTTTATATCTTTAAGAAAATATACACGTAAATTTGATTTTTTTATTTAGCATATAGCATACTGTACATTTTGAGAATTTCAAATTAAATTCTTTAGATTATTTATAAATATGAAATATTTTATTCATAGATTAAATAATTAATCCTTTGAAGTAGCTTCAAATGAAATGCGGAATATATCCTGAAATTGTATATAACATTTACTCATTCTACATGTTTTCTTGTTCGCCTTTGTATATTAAAATAGAATAAATTAAAATTTATGTTTTTCATTTTCATTTTATAATTCGTAAAATTTCGAGGTATTTCTTTATTTTATATATGTTAGAAACTAAGCAAATAAATGTCTATTTTTCTTAAAAAAAAAATAAATAAAATAAAATAATGTTTTTTGTATACAAAATTATATATATATATATATATATATATATATATATATATATATATATATATATATATCGTAACTTTTTAAAGAATAACTAATTTGTTCTAAACGAACTTCGATTTTTTGAAAAACAATTTTTTGAAACAATTTTGTAAACTGGAACTATACCTTTTTAATTAACTATTTATGAATTAGCTATTGATATTGATAAGAAATAACACACTGTATACAGGCTAGTTGTTATGTTTGATTATATTCTTACATATTGTTTTAATTTATTCCTGAATTTTTTCATAAATATTTTTTTTTTTATGTACGATATTATTTCAAATATACAATAGTGAACATTTGCAATCAAATAATAAAGCAGATATTATGTTTTCATTGATATTTTTTTTTCAAAAATGCTTATGTGCATTAAAAGTATTTTTCATTATTTAATTTAACAGGAAAGGGAAAATCACCTTTTAAAATCAGAAAAAATATGAATAGTTATAATAATTCAAATTATCCTAACTTGGTAAGTTGTATACATAGAAGAATATATGTATTTACTGTTTTATGTCTTAGAGCATGGGGAAAATTTTCTTTAATATAATTCTTAGAAATCAGGGATCGTATAGAAATTTACATTTCGTAACTTTTTAAAGAATAACTAATTTGTTCTAAACGAACTTCGATTTTTTGAAAAACAATTTTTTGAAACAATTTTGTAAACTGGAACTATACCTTTATAATTAACTATTTATGAATTAGCTATTGATATTGATAAGAAATAACACACTGTATACAGGCTAGTTGTTTAGAAAACTTTCAAGCTTTTACAATAAAGTCTTAGATGAATTTCTTCGAGTTATCATCTGGATATCAGCTGGATAATTTTCATGGGATATGCATCGGTAAAATGACAACAGTTTAGCGCTACCTTTTGTGCGGCATACATCTAAACTTAATCAACATCTATGTACGTCAAGGTGTAATAGAGTATGATGATTGGTGAAATTCACTGCATGAGTTCTTTAGATATAGGTATAAAGGTAATCGTAATAAATACAGAATAGCGACGCCACCTTTTAAGCGATAAACTCCAAAATGTACACAGCACTATTTTCAGTAAAGATCTAATCAAATCTGAAGTTTTATTATATTCTGGGTATATTTTTTTGAGATAGAGCTTCTACAACATTTGTGTCAAGCAGATTAAGTGGCAGCGAGACTAAAAGATTCCCAGACAGACGGACATATTCCGAAAGTAGTCAAATCATATTCAGGACATACCGAAACATGAAAATACAGCAAGAAACGGAAGTTGAAAATGTTCATAATTGCAATTCTTTCGTCTTATATGTATAGCAGTAAGTAAAAATTGAATATCATTAGAAATTCGATTTCTTTATTTGAACTTATAGCGTCTTCTGTATAGCATTTTAAAATTAAAATAAGATTCGTGGTTTTAATTAATATTAGTTAAAAATGTTATAAATATGATTATAAAAAATGCATACCATTTTTAGATATCATACTTCAAAATCGTTTTAAAGTTCACACATTATTTTCTTAGAAATGTATAGTTAAATATAATTTTAAATGTTACGAGAGAAAATTTACCACATACAAAATATTATAATAAAACTAATGAATAACCAAATTACACGTGAAAAGCATATATTCCTGGTAACAATATTTTGTATCATTTTATAAAATAATAAATAATATCATTATACATTCATTTCAATTATTATTTTTCAAAATGCTAAAATTCTTCTTTATTAAATACAGATTAGCTTTGTTATTGCATTTTCCCGTATCTAATAAACTTACAATTCTGAATATTTCCATCTAATCAAAAATTTTAAATTTCAGAAGATTAATGTATGATACACGATATTTAGAGTTGATAATTTATATGTTTTAGGATAGTCTAGATATTTGATTTTAGTTTAATTACCGAAAAATCCCAACTTACCCATTAAATGAAATTTAAGGACTGTGCCCTACGATTTAAATATGTGCATTAATGTGCTCATAATTCAAAGGATACTGGATAGTCTTTATAAATATTCAATAGAAATTAGCGCAAACCTTTTAATATGTGAGTAATAAAGACGATAAATCACCTATTTCTCATTAGACGTCACGTCGCACGATTGAATTTAGTTTAATTACCGAAAAATCCCAACTTACCCATTAAATGAAATTTAAGGACTGTGCCCTACGATTTAAATATGTGCATTAATGTGCACTTCTTAATCTACACTTCTGATATTTTTATTTGCTTTATAATATTTTATTATATTACTATTCATAATAATATTATTCATTTTATTAACGTTTTATTGAATTATGCTGTATATCTATCAATTTTTAGGTATAGAAAAGAAGGGTAAATACTATAAACATAGCACCCATAGAGGCTTTTTTGATGACATTGAAAATTAACATTATATGGACTTATAAATGAATTTCATCTACGAATAATGTCTTTTCAAAGTTTCCTCTGTTAACATAATTTTTAACATTCCTGAGAGGTTATCAATTCTGATTACAAAGACACTTCTGATATTTTTATTTGCTTTATAATATTTTATTATATTACTATTCATAATAATATTATTCGTTTTATTAACGTTTTATTGAATTATGCTGTGTATCTATCAATTTTTAGGTATGGAAAAGAAGGAAAATAATATAAACATAGCACCCAACTTTGAGGCTTTTTTGATGACATTGAAAATTAACAGAAATTTTCACTTTCGAAATGTACTTTTTAGATTTGTTGATAAAAAGCATTAAATTTGAAAGCAATGTTTATAGTCTTTTCCTTGATAAATATTTTTAAACTTAACTATAAATGTGATTTTTTAAAAGCTGTTTTATTTAAAAATTTCCAAAAATTAATGGTCCGACGGGACTTCAAATTGTGAAGTAGTATCATTTATATGTCTTGTCATGGGATATGAAGCCAATTCTGCATATGAATGTCATATCAGTAATTTATTTATAGTATTTATGAATAACGTCCTCTCAGACATTTTGAAAGAATGAAATAAATTATTCCAGAGTATGTTAATTTTAAGATTACAAAGACACCAAAATTGAATAAACAAAATAAATTACACATCTTTCAATTAAAAATATTTTAGTCAAATAATATTATCCTATTTATGAAAATTTCTGATTTTATCAAGTAAAATTGTTTAATTAATTAATTATATAATACTTCAATCAAAATAGTCACTATTGTTAACTTCATTAAAAGGAACTTCCTCAAACTTCATTTATAAGGTTTCTAACTTGTCAAACTAAAACACAGTGTTTTAGTTTGACATTTTCTTTAATGGTTACCCTTAAAACACTAAAAGTTTTAAAAAGCAGAAAAGTTTTAAAAGAAACATACCCTTTATAACATATATTTAAAATGAGATACGCAAGAGAATTTACAAAGTTAAATTAGATTCATTTGGACATAGTTTCAGTTTCAATGGCCATCATAATATAATTAAATTCTATAACGACAAGATGAGCTTGATAAAGTTTTCAACCATTCGTCATATTATCAAATATTTTGAAGTTTAGTAACTTTAAGTATATATTTCTCCTTTATACATGACACACTTTAATTTTGATTAATAACGAATTTTTTATTTTTGTATTAATTCAAATTTATTAGTAGGAATTAATTACCAGACGTTGAATAATGAAAAAAAAATTAAGAAAACTTTAAATTTAAAAAGAAATATTACAATAAAAATAAAAATTGAAATTTTGTGATAGCTGATAGTTATTTTTTAGAACAACATTTTATGAATTGAAAACATATAAATTGAACAAAATTAATTCAGAAATGTCTTATGATATATGTTTTAGCGTTTTAAACTATACACACACACTGCTGGTTCTTAACTAAAAACACTTAACTAAAACTAATGGACTGTATAAAAGCGGATTTATTCACACACAAATAAAGAACAGCGCGCCATCACACGGCTTATTCTATAATAACGTTTTTTTCACATTCCAAAACACAAGGAGAAAATAGAACACTGAGTGTTGCCAAACGCAGAAAGTGAGAAAAAGAAACTTACATGAATTCGGAGCTCATGAAACCAAAGAACATGCAGCTTTAGCTAGCTGCAGACGATACTTACATAAACATTCTGGCCTCCGTTGAAATCCCCTGGGATTTCAACAAGTGGTTAGTTGCTTACAATTTCTTACTATAATGACAAAAACAATTAATAACATAAACAAATTAATGCAAAAAAAAGAAAAATATTAAACAGTTTTCAGTTCACAGTTTTTAGTTTCTATGGGAAGAAGACACAGTTTCAGTATTGGACGACAAAAATTTGCGAAATTCTTCATTCTGCTTGCACTGAAAAAGATATTTGTTAATTTCTTTTTCTGCATCTTTGAAGTTGATTACACAGTCACTAAAAATCTCAATAGGTTTCTCTCTTCTTGCAATAAATCGTTTTAATGCACTTAAGAATGCCTTTGTTGAAAGATCTTCGACGACTTCAAGATGGACTGCCTTTATGACGAAGCAGACAAATACACACACATATGATTTAAATGATTTTACTCCTGCACGATATTTAATCATGAATGGTCCTGAAAAATCTGTTCGAACTCGATGAAATGGTCGTGATTGTGTTACTCTGGATGCTGGAAGATAAGCCATTATTTGTTTTGCAGTTTGAGCTTTATATCTGCAACACGTAACACAAGCTCTTACCATTTTCCGAATAACAGCGCTAGCAGTAATGATCCAAAATTGCTGTCTAATTAAAGAAAGAAGAAGTTCTGGACCTGCATGTAAGTATTTTTCATCATAATGTTTAATTATGATCTTAGTCACATGGTGCTTTGACGGTAATAAGATTGAGTGCTTTTCATTTTCCGACAGCTGTGTGTTTTTCAATCTTCCACCTACTCTTAATATTTTGTTATCATCTAAAATTGGACACAAACACATGAGACTGCTATTTGCAGGTAGCTCTTTTCCAGCTTCTAAATACTGAATTTCCTTTCTGAAGTTCACTTGTTAGTTCATCCGAATAATGCAGCGTGTTGCGGCTTGAATTTCACTGCTTGATAAAAAGGATGTATTTCTTTCTACACGTGTTACCTTTGAATTGGAGATGAATCTCAATATCCGAGCAAAAATGCGTTGCAATTTGGAAAACGAAGATATTTTTGATATAACATCAAGCTCTTTTACAGTTTCAGAAGCTACAAATGATAAGGTTTTACGTGCTTCTGGTAATTCTTCTTCATTTATGGGAATAGGTTCATGCACTGGAACCTCATTACTTCTTAACCATAGTGGGCCGTTCCACCACAAGTCATGGGACAGTAGTTCTGCAGGAAGTAACCCACGTGATGCACAATCAGCAGGATTTTCTTTTCCGTTCACATGGTTCCAATTCTCAGCTGGTAAAATGGATTGGATTTCAGATACTCTGTTGGCTACAAAGACTTGCCATCTTTTAGGATTTGATCTTAGCCATGACAATAAAATTTGTGAATCACTCCATGCGTGCACAGAATCAGGTTTTATATGTAATGCAGCTCTCACTGCCTGTATTAAGTGTGCCAGTAATACTGCAGAACATAATTCAAGTCTAGGAATCGTGACAGGTTTTAGTGGTGCTACGCGAGTTTTAGCTGTTAAAAGTTTCACATCAATGTTAGAGTTATCACAAGTTTTAACGTAAATAACTGCTGAATAACCCTTTACTGACGCATCACAAAATCCGTGAAGTTCACATCGAGAATAATTGGGAAAAATTACTTTTCTAGGTATATATAGGGAATTTAAGAGTTTGACTTCTTGGCACAAAATTTTCCACTTTTGGTCAATATTTGCTGGTACTGGGTCATCCCATGATAATTGTAATTTCCACAGTTCTTGAAGGATCATTTTAGTTAGAATCACAAAAGGTGCAATCCACCCCATTGGATCAAATAACGTTGAGACAAATGACAGAATAATTCTCTTAGTAGGGACACCTTGATAATTTATATCACTGAAATTACATTTGAACATATCATTATCAGGATGCCATTCCACTCCTAGAACTTTTGTGGCCTTATTGTCCACTACACTATGTATATTATCGTTAATTGTGTTTGCTAACCCAGCATTTTTCAGTAGTGATGGTTCATTTGTGAACCATTTATGTAGCTCAAACCCACCTTTTTTCAGCATTTTTTGCAAATCAGATATCAATTGAGTACCTTCCTGACTATTCTCAACAACAGTTAAAACATCGTCAACATAAAAATCTCTTAAAACTATAGACTTTGCTTTTGGGAAATTAAGACCCTCATCAATTGCTAACTGACTCAAAGCTTTAGCTGCAAGATATGGAGCAGCAGCAGTTCCATACGTGACAGTATTTAAGCGAAAGACTTGTATTTGTTTATCTGGACTATCTCTCCATAATATTCTCTGAAAATCCCTATCTTTGTCATGAATTTTTACCTGCCTATACATCCTTCTTATATCAGCTGTTATGGCAATATTATGAAATCTAAACCTTAATAAAATGCAAATTAAATCATCTTGTATTTTGGGACCTATCATTAGAGTATTGTTTAAAGAAACACCTGTTGTTGTTTTAGCACTGTTGTTTTAGCATCAAAAACTATTCTTAATTTGGTAGTTAAACTAGAATTGTTTAAAACGAAGTGGTGTGGGATGTAATAATGTTTAGTTTCTAATTCACGATCTGTATTCGAAACAAAGTCCATGTGGCCCAGAGATAAATATTCTTTCATAAATTGAACATATTGGTTGTAAATTTCTGGCATGGATATTAGTATTTTCTCAAGATAAAAAAATCTTCTGTGTGCCATTTGGCGTGAATCCCCTAAAATATCTCGATCCTGTTTGAATGGTAATACGACTGAATAGCGGCCTGATTTTTCTCTAAAATGAGAACTCTCAAAATGTTTTGAGACACACAATGTTTTTCTTCAACTGTTAAAGGTTGCACATTTGGAATTTTTTCTAATTCCCAGGATGAATTTACTAACTCGTCAGTTTTTGTACTTAAATGATTTACATGCACTGGATCAGTTGCCAGCGTTTCAAAATTTGTAGTACCCGAAATTATCCACCCAAGTCTTGAATTTAAGGCAAATGGAAGGTTAGGTTCACGTTTGACAATTTCCCCAGTAATTAAATGCATAAATACATTTACACCAAATAAAATGTCAATTTTTGTGACTTGTAAAACAATGGATCAGCTAACATTAAATCACTGAAATTATCGCAAATGACTGAAGGTAAAGACGCATAGGGAATATTATCTGTCACTTTATCCATTACGAATGCTGATGTTGATACTCTGAGATCACTTTTGAAGTGAGAAGTGAATAATAAATCGACTTCCCCATTACTCACAGTATTAAATGTTCCCAAACATGACACAGAAATAGAACTATCTTTTACCTTTAATCCTAATTTGTTTACACATTCTCTAGAAATAAATGACTTCTGAGAGCCTGTATCACATAAACATCTGCATTTTACAAATTCTTGTTTAGAATTTTAACTTTTATTAATGCGGTACACAACAAAATATGACTCTTTTGATTACTCTTTGCGTTTGATTCATAATAAGAGGCACAGACTGTAGACGAAACATTATCACTCGCTGACTCAACTTTTTTAGGGATAAATTCTTGTGCGTGTGGGGACATACTATTCGTCTGAGTGTTATTCTTTGAATTGTCTGCCATGTGCAAAATACTAAGATGTTTCTTAAAGTAATGACGGCACGTATTTAGACTCTTACATTTATTGAGAAAATGCATATTAGATAGGCAATTGAATAAATAATGATTATGTTTTGCGAAATCTACTCGTTGTTGAACAGGCAAATTAAGAAATTTCGAGCATTTAGCTAAACTATGTTCTTCTTTACAGTAACCACAACTCAAAGTAGCTACAAAAGCATTACTCTTATTTGGAAGTACAGATTTAGGTACCTTATTTACCACTAACTTTCTATTTTGAAGAGTTCTTGCGTAATTCTTAAGAAATTCAATTAAGTTCTTAAGTTTCGGAATTTCATTGCTTTTAAGCTGACGTTCCCACCACAATTTTGTAGAAGGATCCCATTTTTGCAAAATTAAATAAGTCATTAATGTATCACCAAATTTGTCAATGGTTTGGTTCAATACTTCTAACGAGCAAATGACTTCATTAATGTTATCAACTAGATTTAAAATAGCAATAGCTGATTCTGTTTGAATTGATGGTAAACTTAGAAATCGTTTAATATATGCAAAAATGTGTTCTCTCTTATTTGAATATATTTCGTCTAGTAGATTCCATGCAATTTCAAAATTAGAATCCGAAATTTGAAACGACTGAATGACGCGATACGCTTCACCTTTCAATAAAGCCTTCAAATACTGCAATTTTTGAGTATTAGATATAGTCGTATTACTGTTTACGCATGCATTGAAAAGATCTTTAAAAGCTATCCATTCAGTGAAAATGCCTCCAAAAGTAGGTAATGATAACCTAGGTAATTTAATATTCTCAAAAATGTTTTTTGAAATTACACTATTAGATCTATTTTCACTCTTACTTAACTTAGCATTTTCGATTTCCAATACTTTTTCACCTTTAAATTTCCACAAATCAATTTTATCTGAAATTTCCTGTCCGGTATCTATCTCACTCTCTAATTGTTTAGATTCTGTAATTAAACTTTCAATTTCCCTATCAAGTTTTTTTAGTTCCGTTTCTTTCTGTTTTAACAGTTCAATATTTTCTTCTAATTCTGTTAAATTAATCTCACCATCTGCGATTATACTTTCTATTTTCTTAATATAATTCGTTACACTTCTCCGTAGAGCAGTTCTTTTCGTTTTAAAAGTTGTTAGTTCACTCATTTTTAACTTAAATCAAACTCAAAACTAGTTCTAAAATACGTTAATACGAAATTCAGTTTAAATCTAAACTATATTCTCATCACAATTCCACAGTTTTAAATAGGAAATTATTTTTGCACAAGAAATATAATGTTCAAAGTTAACTTACCTCACCAGCTGAGGTAACCTTTCGCTACAAACGACATCACAGCAGATCAGAAAAATGTTCGATTCTACGCTTTTTTTTTTCACTAGCGCTCCGGCTAGACTTGTACCAAGAATGTTTTAGCGTTTTAAACTATACACACACACTGCTCGTTATTAACTAAAAACACTTAACTAAAACTAATGGACTGTATAAAAGCGGATTTATTCACACACAAATAAAGAACAGCGAGCAATCACACGGCTTATTTTATAATAACGTTTTTTCACATTCCAAAACACAAGAAGAAAATAAAACACTGAGTGTTGCCAAACGCGAAAAGTAAGAAAAAGAAACTTACATGAATTCGGAGCTCATAAAACCAAAGAACATGCAGCTTTAGCTAGCTGCAGACGATACTTACATAAACAATATAGATATGCCATTATAGAACAAGATACTATATTTATAGATTTCCTTATTATGCATGATAAACTTTAATCATTATAGTTATAGAAAAATATTGTGATATATGTTTAACCATATTAATTTCTTACAGTAATACAGCATTTAAAAAAATTAATTTAATTATCAACTAATATGATAACTTTAAATAAATTATCCGATAATATTTCAATACAACGCTGAAAAAAAATTAAAACAGGCATTGACGTAACAATAAACGTGTTTATTCCAATACGTCATTGCATCCATCATTTGTAGATCTTGAAGAAACAATTGAAGAAAATGTATAATGAAAAATAAATTGCAGTAATAATTTTAATAATTAGTTCTGAAATATATTAAATACTAGAAAGTAAAAAATAAATAAAATAAAAGTACAAATAAATAATTAAAGAAAGAATATTTATTTATTTTTATAGGCTTATTACAAAAAAAAATCGTTTTGTTCGTAAGTTCTTTCATTTTTTTAATCTGAACTCTAGAGTTTAAAAAACCTCGTAAAAATACAAGTCGTCAAAAACAACACGATAATTTAATTAAAAGAAACAATTGCAATAATAAAATAGATTTTTTTTTTACTAATTTTCAATTAACTACAAAATTTTAAACAGTTTTTTTAAAGAAAATGAGCGGGTACTATGTTAAATGGTTTCGAATTTAACCATATTCATCGTTGTGTGCATTGTATGACGTAGAAAAAGGAACGAAGACATCAGCGAAAAATATATATATATATATATAATATTTGTTTTTTATTGTGATTAAAATGTACAGTTTACTGATGAAAATTTACAATTTACAATTTACTTAGTATCATGCTTTTAGAACACATCTTTTCATCTCCAGATTTTTGTAACAAAAAAAATCTACTTCGAAATACACTAAGAAGAGCAAAATAATTATATATATATATATATATATATATATATATATATATATATATATATATATATATATATGTATATATATATATATATATATATTATGCAAAACATTATTTATTCATTAAAACATTTCACTGATTAAAAAAAAAATCCATTAAACGCATATATACTCATTACCTCATGTTCTCGATCTTAAAAACATATTAAAAACCCTTCCTTTTAAACCAAAGTCAGATACGGAAGAAAAATATAATTTCTGTAATCCACAGAATATGGTTTGGGTAAAAGGTATGTTCGACTTCATTATTAACTGATCTCTAGAGTAAACCCTATTACAGAGGTCTGTAATCACCTAAAAGTCTTTTTCAAATGAACATTCTGTAAAGTTTCTTATCATTTTACAAATCCCTAAAAAGAGGGTTTTTTCTGACAGTGGTAAAATTAACTATTTTCTAAATATAACTCCTTTTTTAAAACACTTTCAGCCATAATAAAATATTAAAGATTCGGAAAAGAAATCAGTATATAGATATGGAAAAATAATTTGATAAATGTGATTTATTAAGAAAATTATTACATAAAAATACAAATTTTTAATTAAAATACATTAATCATATAAACGTCACAAAGCTTCAAAGATTTTAAATGTTAAGCATGTGTCAATCTTTCATTAAAAATATATTATTTATAATAAAATATTATATTATTTATAATAAAATATTATATTATTTATAATAAAACATTATATTATAAAGCATGCAGATTCCAATGCAGAAGTCTGTAATCACCTAAAAATTTCCAGCTTTATTTAATTGCTGAATCTGTAAATATATATACTATTTTAAAGTACGATAAATCATGTTTATTAAGTGACTTATTAACCAACAATACGAGATTTTAAAATAGTTGAATAAATATCATAATGCCAAATTTTACAGATATTAAACATATCCCGGAAACATTAAGCATGTATCAATTTTTTATTAAAAATATTTTATTTATAGTAAAACATATATTACAATAAGTCCCAATACAGAAGTCTGTGTACTTCAAGATTCATTCGCCGTATTTAAACACTAAGATTAAACACAACATGTTGAAAAACTGTGACATTAACAGTATATATTTCATATGTATGAAAAACAAAATAACAGTTGTTTAATTTTGGTTTTTTGAAGTGAAAACTTCTTTAGGGGCGTTGTGCATTTTTTGAGATGGGAAAAAACCATTGAATTCGCGACACTGTTACCGTTACTGTTACCGACACCTCTGTATATTTGGCGACGATTCTGCAATAGCTGGGGTCTTTTTAGAGATGGGATAAAAACATTGAACTCGCGACAGTGTTACCGTCACTCTTACCGACACCTCTGTATATTTGGCGGCTATTCTTCAATAGCTGGTTCCGGTAAGCAACCAGATTTGCTCAAATTAATATCTCATTTTGACAACAAAAGTGATATTAGTCTCTATTTAGCATTATTTGAAAGACAAATTTCTCGAATGAATATAATAAAATAAAATTGGGTCACACATTTGTTAAGTTTAATTCCGTTAGAAATCGCCAATATTATAGAGAGCCAGAAACATTGGCGAACAATTACGATTACGTAAAAGATTTACTTCTTAAACGCTTCAAAATGACGCCAGAAGAATTTAGGCAGAAATTAATGTCACATAAAAAAGAATCTGCAGCCACTTGGCGTGATTTAGCATTTGAATTAAGAAATTATTTGGAAGAATGGATTAGCGGTCTTAAAGTATGTGATTTTCAATCCTTAAAAGAATTAATAGTAGTAGATCAAATTAAGAAAAGGTTACCTATAGAAATGAAAAAACATTGTATTGATGATCTTCCAAAAATTAAAAATGTATACGTATTAGTAAGTAAACTAGACGATTATGATGCGGCGAGACGTAATGTTAAAACCATGAATAGAATTTCACACCACTTTGAAGATAGAAAACCCGAAGTAGGTAAAAATGAAAATTCACAATCTTTCTTTCATACCCAATACGAAAACAAAAGAAATGAATCTCAAATTAGGTGTTTTAGATGTAACTCTCAAGGCCACAAAGCGTCTCAGTGTAATAATAGCAATAACGGTCAAACTAATGAGATCAGTCAAGACTCTACCGAAAACTATCGAAATTATAATCGCCAAAATAACAATTCTAATGCCGATGTACAGGAAAAAGCTAACATTGCTACAATTCGAATCAGAAATAAGTCTAAACATGTTGATTGGTTTCTTATATCAACAAAATTTTATGTTTCAAAATCTCTCGCATACGATATTGTAATAGGGCAAGACGTGATCAGCAAACTAAAGTTGGCGATAGATGAAGAGGGAATTAAAATTGTTGGCGAGCGCAAAACTTTTCAAGGATGTTGCCTTAAAGTTCTAAATAATTCCGATAAAAAATTAAATTATGTTGCCAATTCATACAATAAAGCAAAAGTATCAAAAGGAAATAATTCACGTGCAGAAAACGAAATGATTGGCATTATGAATAAAAATAATTCAGAAAATAATTTCAATATAAATTTAGCACGAACGGTGAAAACAGATAAAAGTGACTCAATTCGCAGGACCAAATCAAAAGATGAAAATGAAATAACAAAACACGGGAAATATTATAATTTAACGAGCACGAGAAAAGAAATAGACGGAAGTAATATAAAAAGAAAAAATGAAAATAATGAAATATTTCACGAAAGTTTTAAGAAACGTGGTTACCGATACGGAAATGAAGTGAAATCTTTTTATAGAAAAGAAAAGTTTGTTGATAGAAATTATAGATACCGCAAACAATACGCGCAGAAGATAGAACAAAAAGCATAATGTTCACGAATACCGTAAACAAGACAGGCAGAAAAGAAGTCATCATTTTTCGAGTGATAGGAAGCGGGAACCCTATTTTGCAGATAAATGTTATTATAAAAGATATGATAGTACATCCCATGGAAGAAATGATGAAAGTATTGAGAGTTGTTGAAATTGTGGATGAAAATTAATAAGTTTCATTGGTATTCATTTCCAAGAATACCAATTAATTAAATTTCATATTTCATTTATTTGTAAACTTACGTTATAAGCAATAGATTGCAATTTTTGTATGCTAAATAATATGCATTATTTTTATGTACAATAGCGTATTAAATTAAAATTATAATATAATTTTTGTAGTAGTAGTTTATAATAATGAATTAAAAAAACACTTCATTTAAAAGTATTTCCTGCACAATAAAACGTTTCCTGACGATTCAAAAAATACACACGTAATTGTTCAAATTTTCACTTCTGTCGGCACTCCCGGATCGCCATTTTTTTTTCATAAAATTGCATACACGATAAAAAAAAAAGAAAAAAAGTGTATCTTAACACCTTCAAGGGCGGTCGTTCATTTTCGGAGCACTTAACTTTAATCCCTAAATGCAATTTTGGCACCAGAATTTTGGAATGAAAATTTCATTTTTTTCAAGTTCATGAAAAAAAGATTTTACTTATTTTCGAATAAATTTATTTCTAAATTCTGGTGTCTATCAATCATTTCAACATTTTACGAATAGAAGCACTTTGTCCCTAAAAGGGTTAGTCCTCCAATACAACCTCCAATGAAAATGTATAATAAGATCTTCCGAGTTACCAACGATTCCATAAAGTGTTCTTTATCTGTAGAAACCTCAAAACCCAATATATTTTTGTGACTCAAAGAAGCATTTATAGAAATAAAATTAATTTTGCTGTCAATCTTTTTCTGAAACGTAGTTTTGATAGTGTATTAATCAGTTTTCATAACACAAAATATGCATTTTTCGGATACTATGAATTCTGAAGTAAGCATTTGCATGTTCAACAGACGAACATTATACATTAATACTGCCGCATTATAAATTCAATTACGCAGATGAGAAGGTTCAATTGATAATTGATAGCATTCTAAAACCGGTATTCCAGTTTGAGAAAACTGATTATTACTTGATTATAAATTGATCATGTACGAGTATAACTCGCGCTGAAAGCCTTCCTACATTAAATTTATTACGTAATATTTATTAATTAACAAATTCCAACAACCCCTAATTATTTTTAGAATTTTAATTTCAGTAGATTCGGAAATAGGAGATGGGGGTGGCATATTTTTCAAATATACCTATATCTCTGAAAATACAATACCTAAAATTAAAAGAAATATATTTTTGAGTTCGATGTTACGAGATATTTCGAACGACACCCTACGCAGTATGCAGAAAGAAAGTTCAAGTGCCTTAATTAATATCTCGGATAATAACCGACATTTTTTTTTTGAAAATCATTATCAAATATCCTAGGATAATTCTGCGTCGATATATACCTCGAGTGCCAGTCAATGCCCAAGCTGACCGCCCGAAAAGTAAACTTTGTGTGTAACGGAAAAATGCGTCTTTTCTCAGAAACTATAAGACCTAGGAAAATAGTTATACTTTTCCTTTAAAGTTTAAATAAATCCCCTCAGTTTTTCATAATTTTAGTTTCAGTAGATTTAAAAATATAAGGGTGGGGGTGACATATTTTTGTGGTACGTTTTCTACGATATCTCTAAAATATAGTATCTGAAATTAAAACAAATATATTTTTGAGTTCGATATTACGAGATCTTTCACGCGATACCCCACATAATATACAAAAAGAAATTTTTTTTTCAAGTAAATTAATTAGACCCCCAATTTTAATTTATAACTTTCCCAAGTTTGAGCTTTCCACGTCCCATAGTTTACGAGTAAAACGGCTCTGACAGACGGACAGACAGATATTGGAGTGATCTTATAATGGTTCCGTTTTCACTTTTCAAGTATGGAACCCTAAAATCTACTCGAAAACGTTTCTGAAAATCTGTGGTTGCAAAAAAAACTTTGTTTTTGTAAATGCCTCTTTAAATATCGAAAATTTATTGGTTTCTAAGATTTCTAACATTAAATGTGGTTATGTAATATTTTCTTCGTGTACAATGTTTGAGCTATACACATACACATTTATACACACATTGTCACGCATCCAAAAACATAGTTTTCTGTACGACTCAATCCTGTATTATGACGCAATGTTTGAGCAAGTTTTTAATAATAAATAATGTTTAAAGTTATTATAAATTATTAAATAGGATTTAAATATTCTTGACTGACTTGTTAAAAAAAAACAAATAAGAAAAACTGACAGCATTAGAAATAATTTGATAAAATTTTATTATAATTGTTTCTCCATACGATTTGAACATTTTAAGGTCAGTACTTTTAATTAGGTGTGTTCTTTTTTCTGACAGAACAAAATTGTTTTTATTTATTAAAAATTATAAGTTACAATTACTCTTATTTGTTTCTTTTCGTTTCGAATTATTAAAAAATATTAATAAATAATTAAATTGAATTCATACTGAAATTTTATAACCATTAATTAAAAATAAATCAATACATTCAATAACACGAAATATTATTATTATTTTTTTTTTTTTTTACGATTTTAGTTAAAAAATCGTTAATTAAAATTTATTGCAATAGATGGAAATTTCAAAAATAGATTCACACGTATATAGTTTATTTAAATGAAAATACAAAACAGACAATGTATTTCCGTTGAAAAACAAAAGAGTCTTGTAGAATAAAGTATGTGAAATATGTTTAGAGGAAATATTCTGAGATTTTTAAATTCTATGCTTGCATCTTGCATAAAGTTACTTACTATGCATGAAAAATATTAAAAAGTGACAAAACATGAGAGTTACTTTTTATGAACTCTTTTAATGAAAGACCGGGAAAAGTGATGTTTAGAGAAAATGTGACATAATGTAACTCAGCGCCAGCTTTTGATTTTGCAGCAATACAAAGGGATAAAGTTCTTAACGCAGGCCAATAATCGCATACGTAGGATTTTCGCATTTCAGAAAGTATATGTAATAACGTAAAAAAACATTTTATGATTGAAAGTTTTTATTTGCATAAACAGTCATTGTGACAATCAAAATGAAAAAAAATTCATATTTATGACTGATGTATTTTCAGTTATCAAAACTAAACTACACTAAAGGTAAATTTTCTTTAACACAACTTTAACCGTGGTAAAACTATAAAAGTTTCGAAGAAGGAAAGAAATATATGTATTTAAAACAAAAATGATAAATATGATACATTAAATGGCACTACAAAGGATGTGAATTTCTTTTCACTTTGCTAAACAACGCAGCGTACAGGCTTAATCAGTAAAGCACTTGGTGCGCTACACCAGGGTATCTGGGTTCGATCCCCAGTGTAGACACATTTTCACTCTGTTAGTTGTACGCTCTTTAGCAAAGTAAAATGAAATTCATATCCTTTGTAATGCCATTTAAAGATTTATGGCGTAGTTTCAGTCCTGCTGAAAACTTAATTGGAAATTTAGATATATTGTCTGATGCTGGGAACTTCTTCGTCTCATGTACGCCACTGAATAGCGCGCTCATGTTGACATTCCATTTTGCGCTGCGAAGTTTCAGCCTTGCCAACGTACGTTAGGGAAAAATGCCAGATTGGATGTCATCCGGATGGCTTAATTGGTAAAGCGCTTGGTGCATTATAATAGGGTAGCTGAGTTCGATCCCCGGTCTGGACGCATTTTTCACTCTGTTGGTTGTGTTTAGCAAAGTGAAAAGAAATCCACATCCTTTGTAGTGCCATTGAAGGATTCATGACGCAGTTTCAGTCCTGCTGAAAAATTAATTGGAAATTTAGTGATATATTAAGTTACTTATTAAACGAAATAACAAGCTTTTAATTTAAACATACAAATTGTATAATGTCAAAAGTTTTACAAATTTTAAATATATGGCGGAAACATTAAGCATGTGTCATAGCTTTATTAAAAATACATTATTTATAATAAAATATTATAATAAAATAAATCCCAACAGAGAAGTATCTAATGAATTAAATATTTCTCAGATTTATTTAATTGAAGAAACTGCAACAATACGGATATTACTGTTCGTAAAATCATAATATAAATGAGCTAAAATTTGCAAATATGCTTCATGATTTCTCCGAAAATCCAATATTTTCAATCTGTAACATTGACATTATATATTTGATTATCATGAAAGAAATGAATAACTATTCTATTGTGGTAATTTTTTCATCAATATGTATACACTGTGGGAGTTATATACTCATAATTTTATGCACTCATTGTTTTGCATTAGTAAGCACGGTTTGCTCTATGATTGAATTGTAAATTAAGACACTGTGTTTGGGCAAGATTTGTTTTCAATAATAATTAATTTGTAATATTATTCTAAATTTTTAAAAATGATAAAAAAAAATTAACTGATTTGTTGAGAAATGAAACAATAAATAAAGGTAAGCAGAATTAGAAATAATTTGATAGAACGGTTTTAAAATAGTATTGTTATAAGATTTGTAAATTTAAATAACAGTACTTTAAATATGATGTGTTATGTTTAATGATAGAATAAAGTTATTATAATTTAATAATTATTATAATTATCAATTAGTCTTATATGTTTCATTTTTTTCGTATTATGCAAAATATGAATAAATGTGGAATTGTTCAATGTATATGGAATTATTCAATGTATGTGGAATTATTCAATATTTATATCCAGGAATTAATACAAATCTTCAACACTTCCAATAAATAAAAATATTCCACATTTTAAATATTTATTAAAAAAATCTTTAATTAAAATTTACCACCCGGAATTTTCATTAAATAACTCATACTTTCAAAAATGGATTCATAGGCATACAATTTATTTATAAGAAAATACAAAACAGACAAACTCCTTACATTGAAAAAGAAGTATTCTAGAATGAAGTATGTAAAATATATTTAGAGGAAAGATTTCAAATTTTTTGTAAATGTATGCATACTCCATTCAAAAAGTTAGTATACATGAAAAATATTAAAAAGTGGTAATGCATGACAGTTTGTTTTTATGAAATTTCGTTATGAAAGACAGCAAAGAGTGATGTTTAGAGAAAATGTGTCACAATGTCACTCAGCATCAGTTTTTGCTTTCTCAACAATAAGAAGGAAAAACTTTAGAACTGAGGCAAAGAATCGCGTACGTAGAATTTTTGCATTTTATAAAATACATGAAAGAACTTCAAAAAAATGTATTATTGATTTTTTTTATTGCATACAACGCGATAAGAAAAGATGCAGTTTAATATTTTTGAGCTCTGTTTTTTGCAGTTCTCAAAAAGAAAATACAGTAAAGTTAAACTCCTACAGATTTTAAATCGTATGTATATTCATTTTAATTAGCAAAGCGCACAGAAATGATGGTTTATTATTTGAATTTTTATTTGGTCTAACGTGTAACAAAAAAGAAACAAAGTCAAACAAAACACTTACTGCAAAAATTTAAAAAAGAAAATTTAACAAGAAAAGTTGTAAATGCTTAAATCAACGTTTTTTAATAATAAAACACAATTTAGATACAAACATTACTGATTAGTCACATTTGTGTAACTAATGCATTTTAAAAGAGTACTTTATGTACATTTCTGGACTACTTATTAATAAGTGATAATTTTAACACTGTAGTTGGGCAAAACTTTAGATAAATATTAATTACATAGAATAAAATATACTTTTTACATGCATTATTCTTTTTTAAATCATGTATGAGGAATTTCGAAAATGTTTCTTACTGAAGGTTACGTATTAAAGTGCACTTAATCTGTTAATTCCACTGTTTTATGAGCACATTATTGAGTGTATGCTTGGGTACATATTGGAGTACATTTTCAGCATATTACTTTTTTTACATACGTGTATAAATTTTTAACGTCATCAAAGAGCATAGAAGAGACAATTATATTTCGCGGAAAATAATTCGAGCTTTTAATTCTTTGGACAAACCGCAGTGGCATCGATATCATTAGAGCTGTTAGAGGTGGTAAGTCGCGTGGCCGACAACGGCTATTTTGAGGAAAAATGGCGCGCGCGCGTGGTGTCATAGGTCATTTTACTTCAGTTACCTACAGGAACGGCAGTATGCCCGATCACGGATGTCTCCACCGGAAAAATGTGAAAGCTAAATTAAGTTTAATGCATGGACCGGCGGGTTCAGGAGTTACTACTCTGCAACATAAATTGAAGTAAATTAACTGCATTTGTTTAACTTAAATTAAGTAATAAATATATATCTGTTAAGGATTAGGTGCACTTCAGTTACAGCAATATTGTACACCGGCACATTTGATGGTCATAAAGGTGTAATAAATATCCCTGACTCAATGTCTATATCTCGAACATTTTGCTTAATGTGAGATGATTTTAATTAAATTTAAAATACATTGCACTAATTACGGTTATTTATGCAGAAAACGAATTACTTATTTATTTTTCACACAAATTAATACATAAAGACACAAATAATAAAACATACAGATTATCTCTAAAAGGTCAATGTTTTTTTCAACGCTGTAATAATAAACATTTAACATTCTACGTGTTTCAAGTGCTTAAAAGACTATAATTTGTCAATGTTTTGTTACATGACATTTGAGATTAGCTCTTTTATGTTCTTAAAAATCAATTCAAAGAGATTCGAAGTGGGTAAATTAAATAAATATTTCATGTTGCCCCTTTTATTATCAGTAACATATTTAATATAGATAATATACATTAATCTATTTCAGAAGCAGTTTATTACATAAAAAGTTATTTTTTTTCCAAAAAATAAAATAATTCTGACAAAGAAGAAGTGGAAATATACAGAGTTTTTTACTCTTTGTAATGTAAATATATGTAATATTTAATTTGACGATAATATAACAGAAATGTATTGATTAATATACATACAGATTTTAATGATATGCACTAGACAGCCATTCTTTTTTAGATAAAAATGTTTGATACTTTTAATATATAAATAATATCTAAAAATTAATAATCCTTAAAATAACCAATAATTTTCATTTGGTCTGCACTACTTATAATTGTTGAAATTTATATATTTTTTTAGTTTAAATAATTTTTATTATAAATTATTTTATAAAAATATTTTATGTAACTAATTTTTTTAAGGAAATGAGCATTTATCAACTTCTGGTACTAAATTATTATAACGATTTAATTTATGAGTATAATCTATAAAAAATATATATATAAGTTATCCACAAGAAACGTAAATAAATAAATATATTTTTATTAAAAGTGGAATGAAGTTTTGACTGAGTATAAACATTATTTACAGGAGAATCATTAGGTTTTTGACAAAATTTAAATTTTGAATACAATTTCTTATCACATACGAAAATTTTCCCTTTTCCAGATCTTAAACGTGAATACTTTTTATCTAAAATCTAATTTATTTAATAATGATTATAAACCTGTAATCCAGGTTTTGACGAAAATATCTTCCCCTGTTTATCTTTTATCGATAGTCTAACTTCATGATAATCTCTTTAGTTCATCTTTATAATAACATTTTATTGATACCTTAATTGATATGCGGTTTATTATCATTAAAGTAATGTAAAATAATCTGAGATATTATTTTTACTAAATTATACGTTATTTTAGATTAACTATATAACTTATGTTAGACGAAGGTATTATTTTTATGTCTGGTTGTACATTCCCATACATTATGCAAGCAGCACGCTATTTTACTGGTGTAAAATGCTGGTCTTCAATTGCTTACAATGTGATTCGAACGATTTCGTATATAAACTATATTTACTTAGGTGTTACTTGTTCAAAAATTGAATAAATGCTTTAAGAAAGGTAGAATACAATAATACTGAATTAAGGTATTATCCCAGGATATAAATTTGTAAAGAGGATAATTTATTTGCTAACTTTTAGAGCATTAATTCTAAATATCCCTGTACATGGCGATGCGTGATCTAAAAATGATCGAACGGCCAAACTAACAACTGAATATGGATCAAAGTTTCCTCCTCTATTAAACTTCAATTTAGTTAGTTTCTGAAATGACAAAAACACAGTTTTTAATTTGAATTTTTAAAAATTCATTTTGATTATTACCGTATTACAACGTTTATTGCCATATATTGATGATTTTTGGAGCTAAAACAAGACAAAGTTGTATGAAAATTCGTTATTTTTGTATATTGCTTATCTGCAAGAATAACTTGAATTCCTGTCACCGCATTTTTTTATATGCATTTTAAAATAGTGAAGTTTGTTTTAGAATACCCAGTATATATCATATTTAGTAATAAAATGAAATAAAAATTTCATTATCAAATATATAGTGCATTAAGATAAAGTGAACTTAAATCCAAGATTTTAGGATCACAGTTCATGTTTCCAGAGTCGTCATCATCTTTTTCATTTTAAAAACCGATTTTGTTTTAAAAAGGTTATAAAATTATCAAATGGAAAAAGTTAATCAGTAACATTTTAAAAACTATTTACTTCATAACAGACTCAGATATCATTGTACAATCTATAAATACGATAACTATGTTTAATTCAGGGTACGCTTTTCAGTGAAATTTTTCAGTTGGTGGATATTATTCGATAGCACATTAACTTAAATCTGAAAAAAAAAAACACATAAATATTACATTCATTAAAGAACAATTTGAATTGCAAGGATTTCGTGTTAAAAATCACACACCTAACAATAGGATTTACAGATGTAAACATTTTGTATATAAAAAATTTTAATTTGCTTAAACTGCCTTTCAATTTAACTGTAAAAGAACTTTAGAAAGGTTTATGTGAAAGTTTTTGACAAAATCATAAAAATGGTTACTAAGAAAAAAGAATCTGTAATGTTATTGAGATTTCCGTTGGTAAGTGTTTCATATTGACAACACCTCTGACATTTTTAATATATTATTAAAGTTGTATAGATTTCAAACATTCCACATAAAATATACTAACATTTCTACGAAAAAAATTGAAAGGGTACATTTTTTATAATAAATCGATGAAACATCGCCGTGAATTCGCTTAAGTGATCAAACTTCGAAAAGGTTTCATACTTCAATACATTTTCCTGATTTCTCAAATAGCCAACGTTATGTTTTATTCATATTATGTTTTAATCTAACTATCTATTTATTTTTTAAAGTTTATTTAGTATTTTTTATATGTATAAAAGCATTTCAAGACTGTTTCGAGACTCTAAAAGTAATCGCCGACAGAAATATTGTACTTTTAGGCTATAATTGTAAACTAAAATTTTACCAAACTAAATTGAAGTAAAATTACACTAAATTAATAACAACGATTTTGATTGCTGTAATTAATATTTTTCCTTCGTATCAAGCTTATAATAAATGTTTTGGTATAATATTTTAAGCAACGTTCCGATACTTCATGTTGTGTATTAAATTTTAATTGTTAATATCTTAAAATTTAAATCGAATAATTCAAAAACACAATATGCTTAAAATTTAAATACTTATAAAGAATATTTATTTATATTTAAATATATTGTTCAGCATTCTGGAATGATTAGCCATTAAATGAGAAAACTCCACTTATAACATGTCGCTAAATTTCCAATGGGATGTTCTGTAATTTATCCTTTAATGGTGATGTCCATTTTAACAATTAAATTTCGTTATAATTATTCGATGAGATATTTTATAATTCAAAATCTAACGAAACGTGATGCATTAAGTGAATAATTATGTACAAATTTTAAATGTATAAATATAATCTTTTGGCTACTGAAATTAAATACCGAACAATTCTATTTACATATGAAAATAAACATATGCGCAGTCAATAAAATTTAGTTTTATACTGAAATGCATTTATAAGAATATCTAAAGAAAATTTAACACTATTTTTATAATTAAATATTTTTATTTAATATTATCAAACTTGATTCTAGATCATATTTTATAATTTAATTTGTAACATTTTGTTAGAGGTATGAAATACTTTATTGTTAGATAAAGCAGCATATACTTTGAAACACACTGTACGCAAATTCGTGAATATTTCCTTAAAACACACATTTCTCTTAATACTTCTGTACAATTTCATTTTTTTTCTATAAGAAGATAATTTAAATATATATATATGTGACATTTCATGCAATTTGTCACTGAAATAGTTAGTTATTTAATGTGCATGAAAACGTCTTTTTTATTTACATTTATAAACCGATCTAGTAATAGTAAATTTTTATTAAAATATAAATCGATATTTTGCTTGTACTTAAAATTCCATTAAATGTTTTGTTTATATGTATAAAAAATATCATTCCGAAATAAATTTATTTTCATAGAAACATAGAATATTACATGTTTATTTTAGTAAACATAACTAAAAATGTGATTATTTGTTTAATGTTATATACGCATGTGCTATATACTCTTCTAACATGAATTTTGCATAAAGTATTTAACAAGGATCAATATTAAGGCAAGTTTCTATTATATAAGGTTTATCTCAATCTAATTATGAAACTTTACACACTATTATTTATTTCTAATCAATTCATGGAATGCGGTTTTTACGAGAGAAATTTAATAACGTTTAATAACGTTTTACTGGTAAAAAAATACAAAATTTCCCACATAAATTTGCAGGGAACGTATAAATAAAATATTTGCATTAAAATTAATTAAAATTTGGAAAACATTCCTGTCATAAAACAAAACAAAAAAATCTTTAGTACAGTAAATTGGATTCAACGAGTGGATAAACAAAATTTTTGCGCTTTATTATTATTTCCTCTTTATCTTCTTATCCGGCTCAAGCGTATAACTTTATAGTACACAGTTTTTCATCTATATTTATATTAAATTATTTTTAAAAATTAAATAAATTTAAAAATATATAGATTATAATTTCTCTGGGGCTTTCGTAATGTAACACTTATATTAAAAATATTTGTTAATAAATTTTTGCATGTCTTTTCAATTAAATATTTTTTCAACGCATTTATTAATTTATAATACACTTCTCATAAACGTATTTCCACACGAAAACAAATTAGCATATGTTTCAAGTTTTTGTAAGATAAATTATTATTTGTTATTCATATGGACGGAATTCATGAAATAATATTATATTAATTTTGATATTTCATTCATTGCAGTTATTTTTATAAAAATATTTATTTAAACAACAATAAACTGAAAATTGATATTTTAACGTTTCTCGTTTTTAGAAAGCAGATGTGTATTTCTATGTAAGCGTATGTAAACAAAATACATTCAAGTAGTGTTTTATTTGCATATGAATGATATTAAATTAAAATGCTTGTGATTATATCCTAAAAATTGCATTTTTGATAGAATGTATTTTAATGTCCTCTTTGAACGATTTCATCTTTAAATTATAAATTTTCATGTCAAATATTGTTTTAGTAAATAGTACATTCAAGCGTATAAAAGCTATTTTAATATAATCCAATTTCGATGGAAAGGATTTTAGATAAAATGTGATATGAACACGAGAAAAGGCAATAAAAGCAAAATGTCAAGATGTAAAAAAGTTTCTTTTATTTAATAAATAACCAAGAAAGAGTTTTTTGACTTCTTTAACGATGCATTTTCTTTCTAATCAAGAAAAATAGCATCTTTCCTTTTTGCACTATGAAAGACTGGATTAGATTCGTTCCAAATATTCAGATTAAGTTAAAAAATGGAAAAAAAGGAATAGTTAAGAGTTATTCATTTAAAAACTAAATACTCTTTTTTTTTTGTTTAATAACCTTTAAAATATCAACACATATTTTATTACAACGTTCTATTTAAATATTCCTTTACAATTTCATAATGTCACATTTACAGGGACAGAATGTCAGAAAATGTTTTTAATGATGAAATACTGTAAAAATTCGTCATATGGGTTCTAGGAAAGAAAACAAAATACTATATGTTTTATTCCTCTGCTAGAAAATGTTTTCCAAAAAGTTTTTAACATATATAAATAACTTTTACTGCTACTTATTTCGCTTTAATTAATTTTTTTTTTTAATTTCACATAAGATAAAGGGAATGAAATAATTTTCATTAAAAAAGACTATTATTTGATTTTGATAAATTTTTACATATTTTTTAAACAAATTTACAATTAAATAAAAAGGTATTTAATATTGTTTTATAACTTACATAGATAAAACAAAAAAAAATTCTTATTATCCATACAATTGCATTTTCCAATTCAATTTAAAATGCGTTATTTGTAATACTGTGTTTTCTCTTATTCTTAAATTTCTAGTATAATATTTTCAAAATAGTTCATTTAAGTGCAGACATTATATTCAGTGTATCTATATTTTCGGTAATACTACTGCAAGATATTTACACAATGACATATGATTTATATATTTGAAGGTAATCGATTAATTTGAAATTTTAAAGTAATTTGATAAATGAGTTAAACTCTCATAGCTTCCATTCATACAAATTATTATAGTAGCCCCTACTGTTAACGTACATGCTTTAATTGTGGCATTCCAGACATGTCCAATAAATTACTTAGAAAATTTAATATCTGCCTTACCACAAAATAAAAGAAAATAGTATGTAGAAAAATGGATCCAATAGAACCTGATCAACTTTCCGGTGTTTATGAAATCTCGTTCACCAAGGCAGATTGAACAGTACAATATTATATACGAATGACAAACAGAAAAATTAAAAAGAGAATAAAAGAACATATAGCAGATATCCAATTTGACAGAAGAACTACTGCCTTAGCTAGACTACATAGGATACAGCCGTTGCAGATTGATTTCAAGAATAGTAAAATAATTTTTTTACCAAGAGTTTATTTCCCATCTATTATCCGTGAATCAATAGAAAAATATTTGTGAAACGATAACATTTGCAACGAATTGGCTTCATTTGATTTACCTAAAATTTGGCACGCGATGCTTCACAGATTGAAAAGCAATAAAAAATAAATAAAATAATAATTTTCACGTTTTCCAGTTTGACCAATTTAAGCACCTGCTTGGACATGTGATCTCTCGATTTATGTTTATCATTTTCAAAAACTTTGTGAGAATATTTTATTTATCATTTTGATCTGAAGATGTCGCCGTTTGAAAGAAGGAAACATATGTAATCTATATTTAAAGGTATTTTTAAAACGTTTGTGTTATTTCTTATCACTTTAAGGATTCTGGTACCTTTTAAACTCGCCAAAAATCAACAAAAACTTTCAAATTTTGAATTAGTGTATCTTCAAAACATTTTTGTGTAAAAGCATGAAATTTTGACTATTGATTAAGTAGATTGTGCTTTTTAATATAATACCATTAGAAACTTACTAGTCTTTTACAGAGTTTGAGCATTGTTGAAAATAGAGTTGCTCTTTTTTTATTCCGTAAGTCATTGCGCGCATGATATCTCAAAAATGTATGATTGGATTGTTATGAAATTTGATACAGATAATAAGCACATATGTATTTTAAAAATGACCTACTCTTGGGTCAAAATTATTTCATTAACTATGTAAAAAAATTATTTTTGGAAAAAATTTCAAAATTTTACATTTTTTAATGAGTAACTAGTCTTTTACAGAATTTGAGCATTGTTGAAAATAGAGTTGCTCTTTTTTTATTCCGTAAGTCATTGCGCGCATGATATCTCAAAAATGTATGATTGGATTGTTATGAAATTTTATATAGATAATAAGCACATATGTATTTTAAAAATGACCTACTCTTGGGTCAAAATTATTTCATTAACCATGTAAAAAAATTATTTTTGGAAAAAATTTCAAAATTTTACATTTTTTACTGAGTAAAAATAGTCATAACTAAAAATATTATCATTGTAAATATTTAAAAGTAGATCATTTTAAAAACACATATGCGCTTATTATCTGAATTCTATAAAAATTTCATAACAATCCATGCATACGTTCTCACGATACCATGCGCGCAATGACTTATGGAGTAAAAAAAAGAGCTATTTTAATTTCAACAATGCATAAATTCAGTAAAATATTATTCAGTTTCTAATAGTATTATAATAAAAAGCACAATCTATTTAATTAATAATCAAAACTTTATGTTTATACATATAAAGGTTTTGAAAATACACTAATTCAAACTTTTATTGTTTTTCTCGATTTTCGTCGCACTTAAAAGGTACAAGACCCCTTAAGTAATAATTAAACTTTACTTTAAAGTTAACAAGTGATTGTATTATAGTATTAGAACTGTGACGTTCTCAATGTCCGCTAAGCAGAGTCTCAGTAGTTTAGATTTAAGGGTTGGTGATATATTTTGAAAGAACTGTAAAAGGACAATAAATATATTAACATGTGACCATTCCCGGGTTTAATTTCTCTTTAATATTATTTATTTACGTAGTGACAAAGTGTGGACAATTCATGAGATTTGAAATTCATAAGATAACTATAATATATTATGAGAAAAATTGTAATTAAATCTCTATTAGTTGAATTAAACGAAATGCGAAACAACTTAACTATGATTATTTACAATTTCCCTATTATATTTGTTGTATTTTGTTATTGCTGGGTATCTAATGTATAGATTATCTTTCATATCAAAAACAGTACTATAATTAAATATTCATGTTACTAAAATAAAGTATCAAAGATTCATATTCCACTTTCTCATTTTAATTATTAATTTATACAGCATTAAACAGGTAATTATATTCAAAGTAGTTAATTAAAAATTTGCGTGAGTTTAATATTTTGAATGTAATTATTAGAAAAATCAAAATATTTTTTAAATTACCTTGGCATTTGAAATTATACGAGATTTTTTTTTCTTTTTGCAATTTATAATATTATAGCAAAATAAACCTTCTTGATTATTCATAATTAAATTTAGGACATTTATAAATAGAAGTAATTAATGTGCGATTTTAATTAAAACAGCATATTGGTTCAATATTACTTTTTTAAAACACAGTTATTTAGCGATTTTTTATTTCTAACTTTTATTAACGTAATTTAAATTGCAACGAAAAATTGCTTTTACTTAATAATAATTTTGAGTAGTTTCTCGTATAAGCGCGTCTTTGAGCAATTCAAGCATATTTTATTTATTTAATTTTCCATTACAGGATTAAGTAGGTGTAAGTTTATTTCATGTGATAATAAATATATTTCAACAAAAGCATTACTTTTCAAAAGTGGTAGATCACGAAAGACGCCAAGCAGTACAATATTGTTTTTCTCAACGGTTCTCACAACGATGGGAATATGATCAATTAAACAAAAATCGAAATTATTTCTTCTTTATAATGGCAGAACGTTTTTTACTCTTTCAAAACCAACGGTTATCAAAACACATTTTTTTCAATTTTCTAATAATTCATTTTTGCAATTTCGACCAGGTCCTTTTTATTCTGGAGAACATTCCAATTTTAATCGTAAACTCCAAGTAATTTAAAATGTGATACTTCAAACTTGTACATTATTTTTGAAATAAACATTTAACAATTAACTTTGGTGATTGATGACATAAGAAATTAATAAATCAAAAACAAATATTTCTACATTGAAACTGCAATTCTTAGAAATTTTTAGCGAAAATATTTATTTTGGAAAATGTAAATTTTTAATGTACTTTCACAACAGCAGGTACATCAGAAAGATAATTTTGGACACTTTCTGTTTGAATATTGTGTGATTTAAAAATTTTAAATCATCCTTAATATTTAACTCCTATTTCCGTCTTTCCTCCTGTTGATATTTTTTCTGTATATGGCGTAATTTGTGTAAAAATATCATGTCAATATGCTTAAATGTAGTTGACGAAAATTCATTAGATTTTAAAGTAATTACTCTGAAATCTCGGATTCAAAAATTACATTTTATGGAAATAAAAATTTTGACTTAGCTTTGTAACAAGCCAGTTGTTGTATATTGATTATGTTGGGAACCATCAATGCGTTAATCATAGATGCTTTGAATAATTTTCCAATATTGGTTAAATATGGAATTTACATTCGAAATGTTCGCAATGAAATGAAAATATTGAAAACATATAGATATTATGATAGAAATATTTAGAATGAAATGGCAAAATAGCTCTTTTTGTTATCGCTGTCTGGTTTTTAAAATGTAAACACTTGAATGCTGAGGCAGTATTCCATATGAGGATTGGTATATTGACTAAAATATATCCAAGATATAGTCAATATTTTTCAAGATATAGTAAGTAAGTAAAACGTTTGCACAACATTATTTTACTACTAGAAATTACATTTAAACTTTAGATATTTTAAATAGCGGTAATAATTAGATAATGAATGCTACAGTTTTAATTGTAACAGAAGTTTTACTTATAATTTATATGAGTAACTCCAGCTTCATTATTACACGAAATTTACGAAAAAGTTTCGGAATTAAATAATAAAAAAATTATCAAGTCAAACAACCATAATATATATATATATATATATATTTAAATACTGTTTCATTAGGTGCAAACACAGGCGCAATATTATTGATCTTGAAAACACATTACAAAGCATTTCGTTATTTGACCAACATCAGACACATAAATGAAAATAAAGTTCTGGAATCCACAGAAAATAGCATCACCAGAAAATATGCTCCACTTCAATAATATTAGATTTAAACACTAAACCCCATGACAGAAAATGTAATCTACTAAAAGTACAGGGTGTCCCAAAGTCCTTGACATATTTTAAAATTCAATAAAAGTTCAAGCAATTGGCGTACGGGAATGCGGTTTGGACGGAAATGCTTCTTATGATCTAAAATTTTGATTAAGCAAATAAAAAATTAGTTCCAAAAATTTATCATACATGGCGCTGCTTATGGAAAGTCATCGAATAGGTAGAATGTATTTATACATATGAATGCGACAAACGCACAGTGCGCATGCAGTTTTTTTCTAAACTATGGCAACCCATATTTCAGAACTTAGAAATACTCGTATATCCATCCTCACTCGTCTAATCGAACTCAGGATAGCGAGTATTGTTAAGTTCTAGAATATGGGTTGCCATAGTTTGGACAAAACCTGTGCATACGCATTGTGAGTTTTTCGCCATTGTTATGTTTACAGTCATTCTAACTATTCGATAACTTTCCGAAAGCAGCGCCGTCTATGAGAAAATTTTAGATCTTTTTTTTTCGCTTTAAAATTTTTTCAGATTATAAGAAACATTTTTGTCCAAACCGCACTCTCGTACGCCAATTGCTTCATCTTTTAATGAATTTTAAAATGTGTTAAGGACTTTTGGAACGCCCTGTACTTTTGTCTCACTGGAAAGTTTTGTATCTCTTCACAAATTCGTGAATACCTTTTCTTTTCTTTTTACCGCAATAAAATGAGCAAAGTAAATGGTTTATCTTTGAGTTACCTAAGTTCTACTTAATTGTTATGAGTTCCTAAATATGAATAAAGGGGCAAATAAACAATATTAAGTAAATTAACACAATGAAATATTTTTTATTTACATTTAATTCGAAAACTTTGAAGTTTTAAAGAATCCAACATAAATTATTTTTATTATGTAAATTACGCCAGAAAGTTTCCGGCTTAGAAAAAATAAGATTTAGTAAAAAAGTTTTAAAAAAATATATCAAAGATGATATAGAATTGAAAAAAAAATAGAATGAAACAATACAATAATGTTAGGAATTTTTTTTTATCATTATTGTTAATATAGTCATTATTAGATCAAAAAAAAAAATTGTCTTTTTTACAGCTCATCGTAAATGCTGTATTAAATCATATTCAGCTCTGGATACTTTTTTCGTTATAAAAACTAAAGCTATTAAATTAATTTAAAAGTAGGTTGAACCATTAACGCGTTTCAATATACGTTTTCAATTTTTTAAAGGTATCTTAAAACAATGAAATTTAAAGATTTAATTTTATGCAGTATTCATTAAAGAAAAGAGAAAATTAGATGGAAAACACTCAAAAAATAAGAAAGTTTTAGGAAAAAATAGAAGAAAACAAACATGTTTATCCAACTAAAGCAATTCATTTGTGTATTAAAAAATATATTTCATAAATTGCACATACATTCATTACTAAATTTTTCTGATCTCATAAACGCAATTTAAACACCACAGTCCGATGCAGAAAAGAAATGTAATTTCTGTATTCCTCGGACAACTGTTTTTACAGAAGATATATTCTACATCATTACTATTAAATTCCAAGAGTTAAAGATTTTACAAAAATCTGTAATCAACTAAACGTGTGTCTTTAGATTAGAAATTTTCTTATCATTTCACAAAGCCTTAAATTTAGATAATTTTTTTTTAATTAAAACATTTCTGATCATTTCACAAAGCCTCAAATTCAGATATATATTTTTTAAATTATAACGTTTCTAATCATTTCACAAAGCCTTAAATTCAGATATATTTTTTAAATATAGTATTAAGGTTAATTATAGTTCCAAAAAGAGTTCATTAAATTAGAATTAAAAGATTAAAATTAAAAGAGAATTAAAGTCCCAAACACTTATGAATGTTCTAAGTCCTAGTTAAATGTTAGAAGTTCCTAAATAATAATAAGGGATTAATAAATAGCAATAAGAAAAATATTGATTCAATAATGTGTTTTTGATCAATCATATTTGGCTTTCAAAAAATTTTACATGTGGAAACATTGTAAACTTGCAAATTAGAGTGTTTTAAACAGATGTTTTAAACACATATATTTTTCAGAATTAGAAGAGGTGAGATAAATAATACCTACAATATGTAATTAGGTAAAAAACATTAAAAAAATAATTATTAAAATTAATTTTAAAAAGACATTCATTTTTTTAACCTGCCCCATTAAACGCAAATAGAGTCATTAGTAAATACTCTCGGTCAAAAAAGCATATTAGGAAACTTTTCGTTTTACGTCTAAAGTCAGATACAGAAGAGAAAATTTATTTCAGTAATCCCCAGAAATTGGATTTTGAAGAAACTTTAGCCCCCTTCATTATTATTGGTTATCAAGACTAAATTCAATTACAGAAGACATTGATTAAATATATATATGTTTTTTTAAATAAACATTTTCGAAAGTTCCTTATTATTTTACAAATTCAAGAATTCAGTTATTTTTTCATACAGTTTGAAAATGTGCAACTATCTAAAATTAAATATTTACTCAAAAACATTTAAACTAATTACATTAATTTAATTTAAAAAATCTTAGTTCAATTGTGGAATGAATAAAATGAATTAGTCGGCAATAAATTAAAAAAAAAATTAAGTAGTTAAAAATGCTTTTTTGTTTAATCAAGAAGATATGTATAATTTACAATACATGTAATTAAAAAAATATGTTTCCAACATTATATAATAAATCCCACTTCTTCACATTAAAACAAAGTAAAATTTATTCAGTGATTCCTGCTCTTACAATTCAAACGTTCCAAGTAATGCATTATCTTAATTGATTTTCGATAATTTATATTATTTGAAATGCATATGAAATATAATTTTGAGCTGCATGTAGTTTACCAATTAAAAATGTTTCATATTAAATGAATAATTAGTTTTTTTATTATTAAAAACGAAAAAAAAATGCTTTATATAATCCAGTTTATTAATAATTAATGAGAACTCCTCTGAAAAAGAATCATTCAGCTTATTACTTATTTTCTTAAATCATTTAATTGTCTCCAGAAGTTATTATTTTTATAATTAAACAAATTATATAAAAATAATCATGCAAATCTCTTTGCAGATTAAAATTAACTAATGAGTTTTCTAATGCAATTTTTCACTAACTGATTTTCATTAGTTTACATTATGAAAGGGCCATGAAAAATCTGATATGTGTAATCAATTTACCACTAAAAATTGCTTTCACTGGAAGTATGTATATATATATATATATATATATATATATATATATATATATATATATATATATATATACATATATATATATATATATATATATATATATGTATATATATATAGATGGATAGATAGATAGATAGATATAGATATAGATATAGATATAGATATATAGATAAAAAGATATATATTTAGAAAAAGATATATATTATTATATATATATATATATATATATATATATATATATATATATATATATATATATATATATATATATATATATATATATATGTATATATATATAGATGGATAGATAGATAGATAGATATAGATATAGATATAGATATAGATATATAGATAAAAATATATATATTTAGATATACTTTTATAAAGGTAAGAAATCATTAATATAAATCAGTATATAAATGATTAGTAAGGATTCAACTCTTAAATAATCTCATATTTTTTAATTTATTTTTTTAATCTACTGCTTAAAATGTCTACACAAGTTATTATTTTAAATAATTAAACGAAGTACTTGAAAAAAGCATGCAAATCGTATTGTAAATTAAAACTTATTGTAAATTAAAACATTATTGTAAATTAAAATTTTAAAGAGCTTAACTGAAAACATATTGTATGTTTTCAGTTATTGTATGTATGTTATTGTATTGTATGTATGTTTTCAGTTATTTTATGTATAGTATGTTTACAACAAACTCTATTTTGTTATCTTAAACTATTATGTTTCTCTAAAAGAGAGCATTTTATTTCATCTTTAACACTTATACGTTATGATTAAAAAAGTTTAAATGTTTTATAGTTAACTGCACTGCAATAAGACGGCATATTGTAATTTTTTTTTGTTTGAATACTTCGCACATGAAAAATTATTATATACTTTGTAACTCTTTTTTACAAAACACTTGCATTTGATAAAGAATTATAATTGTTAATTTTACTTAAGCTAATACTCAAATCATTCATTAAAAAACTATAAATTGTATATTTTTCTATATTAGAAATTCAAACCTATATATTGTTTTGTAATGACTGAAATTAAATGAATTGATAAATTATATGTGTTTTATCTGAATTTATATTAGTTCACAATTTTATATTTTACAATCGCACATATCTCTCTGTAGACTCTCGCGTCCTTCTTTTATATAAATTCATTGCCATTTTTCTGGACACGACAATATTCACACTTATGCAAAAAAGTATTAAGTGAGAAATAAAAAAAAATATGTTAATAAATTTTACTCTGAAAAGCTTACAATTTTTTTTTTTATACAAAATGTAATATGTTGAAATAAAAATATTATAATACTCTTTTTAAAAAAAATTGTGACATACGTATTCGGCTCACGCTAAAATTTATAAATGTTGTCCAAGTAATGGCGACCGGCATTAATCAATGTGATCATACTCTGCGTAATGAGTTGAAATAACTAGTTTTATGATTGCACAAACACTTGCTTTGCGATAATAGAAAATAGATTTTATCTAATATTCTCTCAATATATTCAATTTTACAGCGCATTTGCCACTACTTCGGTTTCTACAGGTGCTCTAGAAATCTGTAATTATTTTGACATTTAAAATACTCAAAAATTTATGTATACAGTTAAAAATATAATAACTTCCTTGTTACAAAAAATGACATGTAGTGCACAATATATATATATATATATATATATATATATATATAATATATATATATATATATATTATCTAAAAGAATTCTTATTTTATTTTGTAAAAGCAATGATTTAAAAATTGCAAGCCTTAATTCGTATATTTTAAATAAGAAATGTTTCATAAGTATAAAATATATTTGCTGTGTACGTGTGCTTTTAATTAGATTTACTGTGAAGTGTTCTAAAAGTATATCTTTTTACCTACTTGCAAATACTAATATATAGATAATACGTACATAATATTGTAAAAAAATTATATTGTGGCATAAATAATTCATGTAACTTTGAATGAACAGCTTATAAATGAATTATTTTATAAAACTTTCTGGAGTAGAAAGATTTCTTTAATGCTAATACATAACCGTGTGTCTAATATATTTAGAGTTAAATTGGTTTCAGCATGTATCGGTCCCAAAAACTAGAAAATATTTCATTAACAATAAAAAAAAAAATATTTTTTTTTCAGCAAACAAATATCATATGGTTTTATACAGATAATCTGAAACATTTTTTCATTAAAATGTATACATCAAACACAAGCTGCTCTTTTTATCCACGAAAATTTAATTTAAAAATTGCGGTACCTAATATCCTAATGAAACACCATTTATTCTACAATATTTTTTATAAACATTTAAATAATAGCAAATAAAAAAACACTATTTTAATTAAACGCAAAACATGTAATATGATATATTATAATATGAACAAATCTTGTGTGCCTGTCTGTCTGTGTGTGTATGCAAATCTTATCTTAGAAATGGAAATTAAAAATAAATTCAGTAAACAAATATCATATGGTTTTATACAGATAACCTGAAACATTTTTTTCATTGAAATGTATACATCACACACAAGCTGTTCTTTTTATCCACAAAAATTTATTTTAAAAATTGCGGTACCTAATATCTTAATGAAACACCATTTATTTTACAATATTTTTTCTAAACATTTAAATAATAACAAATGAAAAAAACCACTATTTTAATTAAACGCAAAACATGTAATATCATATATTATAATATGATCAAATCTTGTGTGCTTGCCTGTCTGTGTGTGTATGCAAATCTTATCTTAAAAACGGCTTTGACGAAACGATTTTGACTAAATGTTGTATCCTACTGTTTTCGAGCACAAGAAGACGATTGAGCTATGTCAGCTTTAAAAAAAATTGATTAGTGGAGCATTTTGTGTCACTATGGGTCAGGTCAACCAAATAATATCTAAAAAAAAGGTTCAAACGATTTCAACTAAATTTTGTATCCTACTGTTTTCGAGCACGGGAAGACCATTGGGGCTATGTTTCACGAGAAAATTTTATTAGTGGGTGATTTTCGGTCAATACGGGTCAAGCTAATTTTATCTAAAAAATGGCTCTCTCAATTTTGACTAAATTTTGTATCCTACAGTTTTGGATTACGAGAAGACCATTGGGTTGCATCACATGTTCGAAAAATACGGTTATTTTGGGGTCACTACGGGTCTGACAAAATTTACCTAAAAACCGCTCTATAGAGTTTGACTAAATATTGTATCCTACTGTTTTCGGGCACGAGGAGACCATTGGACTAGGTTACATGATCGAGAAAATTGGATTAATGGGTCATTTAGTGCCACTATGTCGCAGGGTCAAGCTAATTTTATGTAAAAAACGACTGAAACGATTTTGACTAAATTTTGTATCCTACCGTTTTTATTACGAGAAGACCATTGAGCTAGGTTACATGTTTGAGAAAAATCGATTAGTGGATTATTTTGGCGTCACTACGGGTCAAGCTAATTTTATCTGAAAGACTGCTCTGACGATTTTGACTAAATTTTGTATCCTACCGTTTGGTATTGAGAAGACAAGTGGGATGGTCACATGTTCGAGAAAATTCAATTATTGGGTCATTTTGGGTGACTATGGGTCAATGCAAGCTAATTTTATGTAAAACACGGATGAAACATTTTTAATAAATTTTCTATCCTACCGTTTTGAATTTCAAGAATGTCATTGGGCTAGTTCACATGATCGAAAAAAATCAATTAATGGGTCATTTAGGGTCACTACGGGTCAGGGTCAAGCTAATTTCATGTAAAAAATGGCTGAAGCGATTTTGACGAAATTTCGTATTTTACCGTTTTCGAGCAACAGAAGACCAGAAGTCTAGATCACATGTTCGAGAAAGTGGGACATTTTGGGATGACTACAAGTCAGTGCATTTCAATATGAATGAAGGTTGAAACAGTTATTACGTTGTTGAACAGCTGGCAGTAAACGAACATAATAAAAAGAAAACTGCCCAGTTAAACTGAGGGCATTGAGCTCACAGATTATTCGCACTAATTGTATATTATACTCTTATTTAAAATTTGTGGCTTTACCACAATGAACCTATATACAAAATTTGAAGAAAATGGGATAATTCTGAATGAAAACCCCATTTATCTAAATTGAGGGGGTTAGACCCCCCGTTTCCCCTCTTTATACTTAACCAATGGACCCCCAAAACTAATCATGAAAGCTCCTTATCACAATAAACCTACATACAAAATTTAAAGGAAATCGGAAAATTCTGCATGAAAAATCCATTTATCTAAATTGAGGGGGGGGGTATCCCCCCCCGTTTACCCTCTTTATACTTAACCAATGGACCCCCAAAACTAATCATGACAGCTCCTTACCACAATAAACCTATATACAAAATTTAAAGGAAAACGGAATAATTCTGCATGAAAAACCCATTTATATAAATTAAGGGGGTGATTAGCCCCCCCCCCGCTCCCCACCCTTTATACTTAACCAATCAATCCCGAAAACTAATCACGGAAGCACCTTAACACAGTGAACCTATAAACAAAATATGAAGGAAAACGGATATTTCTATGAAGAGTTATCGCGTTACGTACATACATACGTACGTACATACATACAGAACCGGCGGGCACATAAATAAAAAAGTCCTTCCGGCCTGTACCGGGAGGAAAAGGTAGCTTTCCTATATCTTCATTTTAAAATTTTAGCTAATGTTACACGAAAACAGCAAGTTAAAATGCAAAGAAGCGTTTACAAAAGATTCGTTAATACTGAATTTGAATAAGAAATTCGCCAAATTATTGAGCAATAGCCAAATTGGCTTCATTTATGAAGACTTATTTTGGTCGCCAAATTTGGCGATATTTCACCAAATGTCACTAATTTTGCTAATTTTGTCGTCAATTTTGCCAAGTTTGTCGCCAATTTTGGCGATAACGGATATGAATATATAGTTTTATGCGTATGATTTGGAAAATTATTACAACAATGTAAGAAAATATGCGAGTAATCGCGTTAATGTGCTGTTTTGTTTCAAAATGTCAGGCACCCTAGAATTTCAAACTGCTCTATCTCAGCCATTTTTTAAGATAGAGGTAAACCAAAAAATGCTCTGGAATCCTTGTATCAAGGCCTAACACGTAATTAAAAATAAATTTGAATTTTTAATTTTTTTGTATATTTATTTTAGTTTTAAATTTTTAAATGGCCGCCATCTTGAAACAAAATTGCGGATCAAGCTGGCCAACGAACTCGGTCGAGACATTGGTGACCTTAATACACACAATTAGTTTCATCAAAATCGATTTATAAATACGAGCGTTATCGTATGACATAGGTCATATATATATATATATATATATATATATATATATATATATATATATATATATATATATATATATATATGGATATATCTATATATATAAATCAACATTTGAACGGAGGGTGGTTTTGGGGTCTGGGGGTCATGATCGGTGAAAATATATCGAAATTTTCCGGAACTGCTTTCCTCCGAACGGCTGCAATAGGTAGCTTTATACTTTTTTGTATTGAAAGCTACCTAAAAGAAAACTGCCCAGTTAAACTGAGGGCATTGAGCTCACAGGCTATTCACACTAATTGTATATTATACACTTATTTCAAAGAATTTGAAATAAGCTCCTCAAAAAATAAAGAAAACGACAATATATTAAGGGGGGATCATCCCCCCGTTCCCCCACCCCCTTATAGTTAACAACTGAACCCCAAACCTAATCAGGGAAGCCCTTTATTAGAATGAACATATAACTAAATTCGAAGCAAATCGGATAATTCTGCATGAAAAACCCATTTATCTAAATTAAGGGGGATTACCCCCCCCCGTATCCCCCTTTATACTTAACCAATGAACCCCAAGACTAACCAGGGAAGCTCCTTACCACAATGAGCCTATATACAAAATTTGAAGAAAATCGGATAATTCTCCATGAAAAACACATTCATCTAAATTAAGGGGGGAGGATAAGCCCCCCCCCCTTTACCCTCTTTATAATTAACCAAAGAACCCCCTAAACTAATCAGGAAAGCGCCTTATCACAATGAACCTATATACAAAATTTTAAGAAAATTGCATAATTCTGCATGAAAATCGCAGTTATATAAATTAAGGGGGGGGCAGCCATTACCCCCCGTTACCCCCTTTATACTTAAACAATGAATCCCCAAAACCAATCAGGAAAACGCTTTATCACCATTAACCTGTATACAAAATTTGAAGAAAATCGGATAATTCTGCATGAAAAACCCATTTATCTAAATTAAGGGGGGATTAGACCCCCTTACCCCCTTTATACTTAACCAATGAACCCCCAAAACTCTTCAGAGAAGCGTATTATCACAATGAACCTATATACAAAATTTGAAGAAAATCGAACAATTCTGCATAAAAACTCATTTATCTAAATTAGAGGGGGGGTTATCCCCCCTTTCCCCCTTTATACTTTACCAAAGAACCCCCAAAACTATTGACAGAAGCGCATTATCAAAATGAACCTATATACAAAATTTGAAGAAAATGGGATAATTCTGCATGAAAAACCTATTTATCTAAATTATGGGGGGTTAGCCCCCCATTTCCCCCCTTTATGCTTAACCAATGAACCTCCAAAACTAATCAGGGAAGCGCCTTATCACAAGGAACCTATAAACAAAATTTAAAGTAAAACGGTTAGTTCTATCAAGAGTTATCGCGTTACGTACATACATACGTACGTACATACAGAACCGGCGGGCACATAAGCTCTCAGGCTTTGATAGCCTGTGAGCTAATAAACTCTCAGACTTTGATAGCCTGTGAGCTAAAAAGTTGCCAACATTTGCAAAATATCGCAGAATTTGGCAAAAAAATTGCGATATTGATGAGATTTAGCGGAAATTTGACTTTCAAGATTACCAATTCCAAAACACATGTTTGGCGATAAATGAAAGAATGTTGCGATGTTTCCGACTTTCTGCCAAATATATGTCAACATCTGGCGAAAAAATTGATTTTTAGAATCGAAAGGAATTTTCTAGATATTCTCAATAGGAGCCGAGATACATGATTCAACCAATCAGCGCCCACAGAACATTCTCGAAAAAAGAATTCAACCAATCAGGATAAATAGAACTGATTGTTATATATTACACAGATAATTTATTGTTATATTGAGGTGAACTCTAAACTACTTTTAAACGAGCATGGCTCGATTTTCCCCGCTGGTTATTATTAAAGAAATTATCATATATATATTTTTTTAAATGGTATAAAATTATTTATTTGAAGTATTAGTTTAAATATACTAATGCAGAACATTTAAAAACTAGAATAATACATTTTCCCGCACACGTGCTTTTTACATAAAGATTATTATTTTTTATGAAACTCAATTTACAGTTTTGTTCCAGTTTGTATTGAAGCTTAATATTTTATAATTATTTTACAGGGTCCACCTAAATACCCACTTATATCTCTCTATCAAAGGGAACGCATCGTATTTTTGAAAAACTGTAAAACGTGTCTCAAATCAATTTGTGGGGAGACACTTTTTGTTAAAATATTTTGGAGCAGTTTGGCATTCAAGATACTCGGTATGAGGGGGGACTTCAAAATTTAGAATACTATCACCTAATTTTGACAACACATTACGATTCTTCGGTAAATTTTACATTAAGATACGAAACGGGAAAGTAGTTTAGGAATTATGCATCTTTAAAACTTGGATATCTGAACGTCGTACTATTTATAACCTCTGCAGAATAAATTGCAATACGGGTAGTTATATGAGCGTAATTCAAAAACTACTTGGTGAGTTGATAAATAATTTTGGATACCCATATTTTTTGCATAGTCTACTAAAGAAAAAAATATTTTTAAAATAATGATCATTATACATCTAGAAATACAAACGAAATTCAAATTTAAAATCATATATGTATAAAAACGATAATAATTTACCTTGTCAATTCCTTTGTTTTTCTTAAATTGTCTAAAAGGAGTACCGATACATGCGGAATCCTCTGCAAGACAGGTGATTTTGATGTAACCTTATTCCTGAGGATGTACTGAAGTGATTTAAATATTGTGTTTAAAGTTTTTGCAGAAGGTAAAGTATAAAGTTGTCATTTGACAAGAAATATAAGTAAAAAATGTAATAGTTCAGCGATTTTGTGAATACAACAATTCTAGGGAGATTTAAACATCCAAGTTATTAGAATGTAAATTTTCTTCTTCTGCTACACCCAGAAAAAGGAATTGATTAAAACTACAAAACATGTTTTGTTGAGTACATTTTGATTGTTTTAGCAAAATTCACGTAAAATTGAACCATTTTACTTGAATTAACAAAACATTTTTTGCTGACGATAAAAAAAATTTTGTGGAATTGCAAAAAAAAAAAAAAAAAAAAATTGTTGGTTCAAACAAAATTTCCATTGACCTATATTTAAACAAAAAGTTTTGTTGGGCCAACCAAATTTTTGTTGATTCAACAAAAATTTTGTTGGTTCAAACAAAATTTCCATTGACCTATATTTAAACAAAAAGTTTTGTTGGGTCAACCAAATTTTTGTTGATTCAACAAAACTTTTTTCTGGGTGTAAAATTTTCTTATGGGAGCAACAATAGTTGCGAAATAAATATCAGGAGAAGCGCTTATTGACGTAAGATTTTTTAGCCCTATTTAAGTAATTTTATCTCTTTTTTTTTTTTTTTTTTTTTTCTCTTTGTTATGATACATTGAGCAATATTTCGAAAGTTTTTTTTTTTTTTTTTAATTTTATTTATTTTTATTTTTATTATTATTTTAGATATTCAGTTTATTTAAAGTAACAAATAAAATACTCAATAAAAGACGAAGGAAAAAAAGAATATCCTGTCTGTGAAATCGCGTACCTACTGCATTTTGATTTTTATTTCTTGCCAAAAAGCCAACTCTCATTTTAATTGCTTGCAAAACTATTTAAAAAAATACATTTAGTTCGCATTATTAATTTCCTAGAAAAAATTACTTCAACTGCAACTATTTTTCATAGCATTTCGAAAGTGTTATTGCTCTTTAAATTAAATTTCAAAGATGATAAAGTTTATTTTATTTCTTGGTTTTCATGGAACATGTATGAGAAAAACTTCCTATATAAAACTTACTTAAATAAATAATATTTAACACCAACCAACATCAGCATTCACAAAAAAAATCTAACTTCCAACTAATACAAATGGATAAAATTTTCTTTATACATATAAAAACATAATTTAAATTTATATATATATGTAATGGAAGGATTTAAAATAAACCAATTTATTTCTGCATACCTATAAAACACTTTATGATATAACATCGCTTACCTGAAGTCATTTTCCGTCGTCTTTCCACCGTGAAACATTGGAAAATAAAACAGAAATCTTGCATAAAATTTACATGTTTTAAGAAAAATAAGTTGTATATTTATTTTTATTATTAGCAATGAAAATATATAAGTGATTTAAAAAGGAAAATGCATAAAATATATAAGTGATTTAAAAAGGGAAATGCGTTATCGGAAATTTTCCTGGTTACGTTTCGTTATTTTTAAAAATTTCTGTTAGCTTTTAATTTCGTATTTTAGAACGAATGTATTCGTAAAACTAATAACTTGAATTGCGTGAGTATATTTTAAAAAATTCTGTTAGCTTTTAATTTCGTATTTTAGAACGAATGGATTCGTAAAACTAATAACTTGAATTGCGTGAGTATATTTAAAAAAATTTGAAAGTACATAAAAAGATAAATAATATTACTTTATCATAAATAAGAAATATTTTGCATTCTGCTTAAAGGTAAAATACAGCGATACTGGTCAAACATGTTGTAAGGCAATGATTAATACACGGAAACTGAAAAAAATACAATATCGATTGTGGTTAGCAATTAAAACGGTAACGGCTTGGAAATGATACAGTGATTTTGGATCCCGTGTGGATGTCACATACGTGCAGATAAAATAATTAATATGGAGAAATTTTGTTTTGATTTCTTTCGTTTTTCTGTATTTCGAACGGTTTGTTCGATTTGCATTTAGAAGGCGAGAGAAAGACACACTTTAGGATTTTCTCTACTTAAGCCCTTTGGCGTGGAATTCTGTCAAGCACGGCCGCAACATTTTGTTTTCGATAAACAATTTGTAATTGCGGGAATTAATTAATATCGAGACTAATTTCTAAAAAAAATTAAATCTGAGCTTCATGTGCATTAGAAACCTGCATTGGGTCCTCATCCGAAATTTCAGAACTTTATGTGTGATAGATTTTTCGTAGCCATCGCGCACAGACAGACATACAAACTTATATCGGTGGGAGGTTGATAGGATCAAGATGTAAAGTACCAGGAGTGTCCCAAAATTTTACAAAGAAAAATATCACACGGACACCTGAATTTGATTTAAGCATAAATTTGAAAATTTGATATTTTCGTCATTTTTTGAAAATAAAAAGTACAGTAGTTTACGTTAAGTATTCGAGTCCTCATAAAGTAGCTTTGAATCCGCCACTTTATTTCTGTATAATTTAACAATAAAATAATACAGATAAGGCACATTTCTTTTTTCGTTGAAAAAATAAATTAATCGGCAACAGTATATATTCTTGATAATCATTTTTTGTGTGTGTCATTTTATAGAAAATAGTCAAAGTTTTTAAATAGTTATACATTCAAGTTTAAAATTTGAGCAAAGGTGGTGAACCGAAATTCTTGCCCTGATTATAAATATCTATTGTGCTCAGACTATTATAATTAGACACATGTTTGTTTGGATACATTGTAAGTACTGTTATAACTTTTTTTATAAGACCACGTACCTCAGTAAACAACATGTGCCTCCTTGGTAGCTTGGAGAATGTCAAAGCGGTACTTTAGTTCCCGCCAAATGTTCTTTAACGTGTCTCCTGTTACAATACACAGAATTTGTCTTCAGTTCTTCGACGTCAGCAATTGGTGTGGCAAAGACTCTGACCTTGATATAGCCCCAAAAGAAAAAATCCGGAGGAGTAATATCTGGAGAGTGCGGAGGCCAGAGTGTTGGTCCATCATTTTCAATCCAATTTGCGTCATCTATTGCCCAAACAAACTACTAAAACTGACCTATCCAATGATACAAGTTACAGTATTTCACAAACGGTTATTTTGTAATAAATTATTATAATCAGGGTAAGGCATTTGTTCATCCTGTATATTAAAGTAGCTGAATAAGACTATTCGTATCAAATGATATTATTAATATTTTTAAGGACATTTTGTTCCCTTCTAAAAATGCATAAAAAACTACATTTTTTTTATTTCTCTCTCTCTCTCTCTCTCTCTCTCTATATATATATATATATATATATATATATATATATATATATATATATATACTGATTTTAACAGACTAGTCAATAAACTTTTGGTTATTTTTGATTATTTAATTTATAAACAAAAATTAATTTTTACATATGTTTCGTAGCAAAAATAAATCGATTGCACTACGTAAAATAAAAGCTAGTTAATATAATATGAATATGATGTTTATACTTAAGTAATTATATTGTATCTCTTTATCTCCATATAATCTAATTCATAGTTTATAGTGCAAAATAATTACCTTGATTTAATTTAATTTGTATACTTCATATATCGTACTCTGTATTTTCCTTATTATCTGATTCATTATACAGTTTACATCAGTTGCAGTAAATATGAACTCGTCTTCTGTACTCGTTTGATCTATTCTAAAATGGAACAATGTTCTCAGAGGAACATCTTTGTTCTCGAATATGTGTCTTAATTTAGAATTGTTTCCTAAAAATTTAAAATGGATCCACACAATGATACTATTTATAGAAGAACTCAATCACGACACTTTTCCCGTGTAAAGGAACGCATAAATAAATACATATTGAACTATAAAGATTAATTTTGACAAATGATCACGCAGAAAAAGTAATTTTTTAAATCTAAAATAAATATATAATATTAGTAATTTTGTCAAAGGAAATGTAAAGAAAGAAAATATAAGTAAATGTAATAATTATTTTTGTTCAACATTTTTGGTTTCTCTAAGACGTAATGTGATACAGAGAGAACCAAGTTTAGATAAAAGTCACTGATTTTATCTACAGGGTGGTTATAATTAAAGTTACCCTGTTTAGATCTACGTAGAGTCCGCTCTGGTTGAGAGATATCAATGAAACTTGGAATATAAGTTACATGAACCATGGGTAAATGAAATCTGCAATAAAAAATAGTTCAAATTTCGACCGATAGATGGCGTTTTTTCAGCTACGAGAAAGTACGTTATGCAAATTTGGAGCGGTTCAAAAAGCCAGTAGTCGCTGCCGTAAAGTCATTCTGCACCATGCCGTCAGCGAAGAAGGAACGAGCGTTACTGGTGAAGTTGGTTTATCAGAACAGCAGTAATTTGTCAATTGCACTACGAGAATATCGACGCTTGAAAGGCTTACGAAAAGGACCAATATCGAGGCAGGGTTTAAAAAAGAATATGTCTAAATTTGAAGAGACTGGAGAGCTGGGTGTGCTGCAAGGAAGAGGGCGGAAACAGATTTCAAATAAAACTGCCGAAGTTGCCGCTCTTGCCGTGTTCGAAAGTGCGTCCGGTTCCCAATATTCTTCGACATGTGCTCGAGCGGTGTCACGTGATTTGTCTCTTTCCTGGTCTACAATACGAAAAGTTCTTCGATAAATTATAAATTGGTATCCATTCAAGATTCCCGTTGTGCAAGCCCTGAACCCTGCAGATCCGAACACACGAACTCAATTTGCGAGGATGATTTTGGCCAGAATAGCCGTTCACAATGCATGCCCTTGGAACATTTTGTGGCCGTACGAGGTACGTTTTACCCTAGATGGAGCTGTGAATTATTAGAACTGTCGCGTATGGGGTACTGCAAGTCCTAATAATGTGCATGAGCAGTCTTTGCACCCTGATTACATTACTGTATGGTGTGTCCGCGGCTGATTTCATTCTTGGTCCCTTCTTTTAGGAGAGCACTTCTCAGGGTCCTAAAAGGTGTTCCATTACGGGTACCGTTACTGCGACCTTCTTCAGCAGCAGGTCACTCCATTCTTACAAGAGCGAGAGTGTTTAGAGACTACCGTATTCATGCAAGATGGTGCACCACGTCACATAACCCGAGCAGTGACGGCACTGCTTCGTACCCACTTTGTAGATGAGCAGGTAATTTCGAGACGTTCTCCGATAACCTGGCCTCCTCATTTTCCAGACTTGAATCCCTGTGACTTTTGGTTGTGGGGATTCCTGAAAGATCGTGTGTATGGAGGAAGCATGCGGACTATGCCTGATTTGAAAGCAGGCATAGCTCGTCACGTTGCTGCAATTGATCGAGAAACCCTTCGCACTACTCTTAAACAGGCTACAATAGGCTTTGTACATGTGCTTGACGCAAATGGAATGTACATTGAACATATGCTGAAAATACAAAAAGGTTTGTGTTTCCAGTTTGATATTTTTTGTCTTCATGCTCCTCCTTCTCACCTGGTGATCGAAATTTGAACTATTTTTTTTTTTTATTGCAGATTGAAATATTTCCATGGTCTATATGACTTATATTCCAAGTTTCTTCGATATCTGTCAATCAGAGCGGATTCTACGTAGGTCTAATCAGGGTAACTTTAATTATAACCATCCTGTATTTTGATCTTTCATGTGCATAGATAAATTTATGCTAATTTCTTTAACCCTTTCCGGCGCGTTGTAAGTCTGTTTGTAAAATGATGCAATAATGGACTGACACTAGAAATAACAAACGAATTCATTAGAAAATATAAACTTGCTTATTTTCCGGTACTTAACAAACGGAAAATTTTAATTAAATATTCTTGGTGCCGTTTGTCAGTTTTGGAATTAAAATTAGGTGTCCTTTTCTGTGAGCACCGACCGTTAAAGGGTTAAAGAGAAATAATAATATCATAAAATTTCTAATTAAAATATCTGTGAACTTATGTGTAAAGAAGTGCAGTATTTATTTTGTATAAATGATACAGTTGAAATCAGAAAATAAAGCATTAAAATTAAGTAGAATTTTTCTTTTTACAGTTAAAAATAAACTCTTTATAATTGACGCAAAGTTAATATATAATTTGAATGCATAGTATTGCTAAATGCAGGTAAACATCATGGTAACAAATGACAATTAGTCTTTTTTTTTAGATTAGAAAGTAATGTATGTCTTTATTAGTCCAAATGGTAGAAAGTGATTGTATAATCCGTATAATTTCTCAATATTTAATATTTCTATAATTAGTTTTTTTTAAATAGGTTTGCATTCGAATTAACCTCTATTATTATTATTATTATTTTTAAATCATTTATCAATTATATAAATATTTTTAAGCAAACCATATTAAAATATTTTTAAATAATCTTAAAATGTTTTTAATGTTTTGTTAGATATTTAAATAAATAATTAATTATGAAAATACGAAGAAGCTTATATATGTATAAAAAATGTATCAACAGTTTTATAGTAGAATTAGGGTAATACTTACAAAATCAAAAAGTACAATAAATATTATTTCATATAGATTATGTTTTCTTTTCTGTATCTTAACAGATAATTCCTATTAACTAAAATATACCTTAATTCATCCGGACTTTAAACGTATAATCTAGATTCCGACGTGAAAATAGTTCTCAGTTTATTTTTCACCAAAAGCCTGATAAGACGATAATCTCTTAAATCGATTGATTTATATTTATTGATACATAGTTTATTTTCATTAAACCAATAAGGATATATTCAACATATTTGCATTAATGCATATTTTTATTTTAGATTAAAAATTGTAAGTCTCCAGAATATGCCAGAATAAATACGATGTAAACGATACGGTTTGTATATAGCGGTTTGTATACGATACAAACAGCATAAATGTTTATGCTGTTTGTTATGTTATTTCTAAAGATTTCACATGTAATTTTTAGTCTCCTGAGTAAAATTACGTACTTATTCCATAATCAAGTAAATTTATTTGATTCATTAAAACAACCGAATCTACCCTTGTATAATACATTAAATGTTACATCTTCCTTTTTTATTTCAACAAGAACGAAAAATCATTATTTAAGGATATTGTATGAAACATTTTGCAACAGTAATAGAATATTTTTAACAGGCTGTATTTTTTAATAGAATAAACGATATAAACAATTAAGAAGGAGTACGCTGTTAAAAATTTGCAACAAACTGTCCAGTCATTCGACCGTTTTTATAGAAAACGGTTAGATAGCCGTAAGTTAACGCTATTTTGACCATATTATTGCCCATATTATGGTCAGAATGCAGTAAAATTACGGTTATGTAACCGTTTTCGACAAAAATGGTCGAATGACTGGACAGTTTGCTGCAAATTTTTAACAGTGTAAGAACGGAGAAGAAATTATGTTATCAAGTAGTGAAAAGTAATATAAATAACTTTGAAAAATTAGGGTACTTTTTAAGTATAACAATACATGTGATATGAAACTTATGATAAATTGAGTCACATATTTTAAGAAAAAATGAAATCTGGAGTTTTGTTTCGATTACACAATACATCCAATTTAAAGAAGTGTGATTTTAGGTGAAATTTTAGGTGAAATTTGGGTAAAGAACATACTTTATTATTAGTTGCTTCTTAAAGCCAGACTTTTTAAAGGAATTTAATGAACCTTTGCGAATAAACTCTACATTTATCCTCCTGCCATCATATAATTTCAAATATAGGAATAATTTAAAACTTTTATCAATACAGGATTATTTGTAAAAAGCCAAATCAGCCGTTATTACCTCTCTAATGGGGTGGGGGCACATTGGTGTATTAATCTTACTGGAAATGGACGTTTAGACTTTCTTTCTAGAAAAAGGAACAATTTATTTTATTTTATAAACCTAAACTAATAATATTTCAATTAAAAAACCAATATTTGAAGACAAAATGATAATTATCTTCATTAAAATTTTGATATTGTCTTAAAATAAATTCACCTCTTTATCAATTTTATAAATTTCATGCCCGCTCTTTTCCATGTTTTGTCTGCCTTTTATTCAAACATTTTTTACTCTTCTTTGTAAATACTTTTTTATATATACCCCTTTTTTATTCCACTGCGGATATCCGGTTTTACCCCAAGGGAAAGAGTGTTATACAGCTAGTTATAAAATTGCGACTATATATATAAGCAACAATTTCATTGGACGAAATGAAATCTTACGACGTATGATATACACAATAATATGAAAAGTTTCAACAACTTTAAATTCATTAATGATTAAAAATTTTGAAATCTAGCAAACATTGATAAAAAAGTGATAAAATAAGCTTTCCAATACAGAAACTGCACGTGTGTGCAGTCTTACATGTACTCGTATGTGCATATTTTTGTGTCCGGTAGAGAAAACACAAAAGCTAGTGTGAAAATCCGTAACATCTGCTCGTTCTACTTGCCTAGAGCTTCCATATTCCAACTATCAGCTGCTATAAGACTGCTTAAACTAAGTCCAACAGAGATATTCTGGTTCACCTGGCTATATGATTTTATATTTTTTCCTACTTGCTTTAAAAAATAAATTCAAAAGTAGTGACAAAATTGTCAAAGCTCAAATTTATCTTTAGGAAAAGAAATTCATTTTTTCGTATAATGAATTTTTCGTATAGTTCTATATTATTTTTCTTGTTATATTAATGATTTGCTGATAAATTAAAAAAAAACGTTAAAGTTATAAAGCATTTAAATAATATAAGTGAAAGCCTTAAAATACGAAACATTAACGGTTGGAATTCCGTTCAATGCTTGATTATTAAAACGCCTATATGAACATGTCATATTTGTGCATGTAACTTCCGTGGTAAACCAATTCTTCTCCCTCGTTGGAGGATAAGTATGGATAGGAAATATTATCAGCTTTTGATAACTGGAAAACCTCCAGGAAATTGTCTGAATCGTATAGTTTAATACGGTGAAAAATTATTGATACAGATGAAATCGTATCTAAAAGAGAGATAGGTCTAAGCATGTGAGCAAATAACTCAAGAAAATATGAACCCTGTACAGGGATTTTTTATGGTTACAAAGGGATAAATATTAGAAAATGTAGCAAATTTCCTAATATTTAGGTATACGTCGTATACCTTCTGGTGTTTTAAGGAACTCTGTTTACCCCTTACCGGTAGTCTATTTTGTTTCTTAGGCGTAAATATGTAGCTATTTGTTTTATAAACATGTTTGTGATCGTTTAATGTTTATCCTGATACTCCAAAATCGGTCAATGATGCGCTCATGTGTAAGACGTCTTGTATAAGATAAAAACTTGGACGCGCCAAAAACCGAAATTGGTAAAAAAAGTTAGTTTTTCTCTTCTTTTTGTATTTTAAGTGTTCAAGACACTGTCGTTATAAGCTACTTAAATGCATAATGTAGAATTAAACTAGTTTAGATCATGAAAGGATGTAAACTAAAATACAAAACGAACAAAATTGTGTGAAACTACTTTAATAGTTTCTTATTTATTTATTTATTTATTTTTATATAATAAGTAATATTTGATAACATTTTGTATGATTACAACTGGAAAGAATAATATATTTATTACATATTTCGTATACTTCGTCATATTATAGAGACTTATTTTATATTGCATTAGCTATTCATATTCAGTTTTTTTTTTCAATAAAAAGAATGGATTATTTTTTATGTGAAAATATTAATATCTATAACCATACATAAATTTATTTCTTATGAAAACCTGGATACATTTAGCCCGGTGGTAAGCATGCTCGCCACTGAGTAGCTTGATCTGATGTTCTCGGGTACCTAACCGCTGGGGCTTCGAGATCATCATAGCTCTTGACGGTTGTCCGGGATGGCCTGGTGGGGCATACCGCCGCTACCACACGCAAACGCTGGCGCGCATGGGTACTAGGGGGTCTTTTTACATCGGTTATCAACCGGATCGCTAGTATATCGGATCACGGAAGATGCCACCAGAAAAATGTAAAAGCCAAACTCACCATATAAAGATGTCAACCAGTGGGTTCGGATGAGTCAATGCGTTTAACACATTTTGATGACCGCTGCAGCTTAGAGATCATTATAATTCTTTAACACAAATTATCTGGTTGGGGCAACTTTTCAATATTTTCAGGGATTTCCTTGTACGATAACAATATTTCAGGTCATTTTCCGTTCAAAAAATCTGCTGAATTTCCTGATAAAAAATTTCCGAAGGCATCCCGCACATAGAAATATAAACGTGACCGATGCTTGACCATTCACCAATCTTATGTAGAATCTTTTTAAGATTGGTACTTGTGTATTTCTGATTTAGTATTGCATTTAACAAGAATGAAAACCAAACTTATTTGTATAATGTACCCATTCAATGTAATTATGTTAGTAAACACATCAGACTTCTTTTCTTATCTTTTTTTTCAGGTAAAAATAAAAGAATTATTAAGAATTATATTCTCATATAAAAGTGGTAAATTAAAGATGGGTAATTAAAGAATAATTACACACCATTATTTCAAGTGGGTAAGTGTGATTGAAGATTGCACAAAGGATTTTGTTTAATATTCCTTTCAAAACACTTCATCATTACTTTATTAAATCCAAATAAAACCCCGCAATTATACTCTGTTATAATAAGATCTGTCATGAGGACTAAATGCGATATTTAAAAAAAAAATCAATTTCAAAATTAAACACGTTGAATAGAGACCTTAAAAATGTTAAAATATGCCAATATTTCTATAATGGGGTTTTTATCATGATTTAATACATTCCTCAAACTCATATGACGTTATGATTCCTTGCTGACGTCATATCTACCTGCTTTCTCTATTACTCATATTGGTACTATCTTTGTATTATTCTCAAACATTAGAAAAAAGTCCGTTAAACTTCCAATATGATGTCAGATTAATTTTCTTTTTAATTCTCTAATGACATCATATTAACCTGCTTTCTGTACTTACACATAGACATACTCCTTGTATTATTCAGAAATGTTTGAAAATTTCAGTTTCATTACAAATATGACGTCATATTGATCTTTTTTCAATTGGGGAAACTTTTGTATTTTATTTTCATTTTTCACGTGGAAATCTTTCAATAGAAAATTAATTATTGCAGAAATAATTTTATTGTGGAGTTTTATTTTTTGTCAAATGCTATTACGAAAAATGTTTAAACTTAATAGGAAAAGGATGTTAGATTTTTGGTTTTTCATCTCTCTATATTAAAATAATACGATTTTTTTAAATTTTATGATTTTCAGCTTTATAGTAGCTATTCAGCTATAAATACACAAAATTTCAAGTCTGTAAATTATCAAACCGGGGGGGGGGGGGGGGGGGGTTCGTGAGATTCTTGTCTCTAAAAATTAAATGAAATTCAATCAAGCAAAATTGATATTTTGAAATATGCTCACATAATTATTTTTCGCAAATAATAAAAATGTCAAGCTTTTAATTTAATTACTAATTTTTAAGCAGTTTATTTTTTCTTCAAGTGAAGGATTGTGAAAGAAGCACTTTCACAGTTTGAATTGAAATTTTTTATGTTCTGGAGTCCTCAAAAATTTGTTTTTATTACTTACAACAACAAGTAAAATATGTATCTCTATATCTATCTATGGATTTTCATATCTTTATAAAGATGTTAAAAGAAATAAAATCTATGAAATGACTAATTTATATTTTATTTTTTAATCAAATCATTTTAATATCTTACGTATTAAATTTTGCAATTTATTTTAGATTTACGTTCCTTTAAATTTAAATTATGGGAGAACTGTCAAAAGCATTTGCTCATATGAAAAATACTTTTTAATATAAAATCGATAGTTGAATATAAACTTTCAGAAAAGTAACCACATTAATTTAAGTTTGAGAAATTCCTAATTTCGCTTCATAAGAGAAACGTAAAACACATTTCTTAGACTTTTCTCCCCACCATTTTCTTTTATTTAAAATTTAGTGTTATAGATTCAAATAAAGTGAAATGCATATTTTTAATTAAAATAGAAGAATCACGATTATTTTAGTGATTTGTCATTACATTTTTATGAAAATAAACATCATTAAATAATATTTTGGGGATAATTATTTCAAAATATTATTATTGTAGAACAGTATAATACTATAATTGTTTCTGTGTTTCGTGCATTTTTGTACGAATTTTCTAGAAAAATAAGGTTTTATAAGTAGATAAATATAGAAATTTTTATTTATTTTCTTTTTTTCGTTTTCTTTTTTTTTTCTTTTTTTTGCGGGGGGGACTCTTTCAAAATTATCTATACATAGAAAGGTTTTTTAATTGGTTTTGTCTTTTAAATCATGAATAATCCCACTTCGATTTGCTCGTTTCTCTCTCAAAAATTCAGAAAATATATCATTACAAACAGAAAATTATCTTAAATTCTGCAAATTAAATCTGTACCCAGCTAAAAATGAACTGCAGTTTTTCTACAGAAGTGAAGTATTTTTAAAGTTTTTCTACAGGCAACTGTAGATTTTCTGTAGTGCAATCTTGACTGTAAAAATACTTCAGTTATTTTGCAGTTAATGTGAAGTAATTTTGCAGTAATTTATTTCAAAAATACTGTGAGCTTTTATCTGCAAAAATACTGCAGTTTACGTGAATTTATGTTATAATCATAAATTTAAAAAATAATGAGACTTTACATCTGTAGTAAAACTGTAGTAAATTTGAAGTATTTTTACAGTCATTATTTCAGTATTATATTTTCTGATGTATCTGCAGTATAACTGCAGTTACTTTAAGGTAATTTTACAGAACTTAATTTTAGTAAGTTTGTGAGATATTTTCTGCAATTTATCTGCAGTTTTAAAAGCTAAGCAATATTAAAGTCTTTCAGTTTTTGACAATATTGCGTATTTACTCTGTTATTAATAATTAACACTGTTTTCAAGACTTTTAGTTTAATGGGACTAAATTGAACAAAAATCAAAATCCTCAGGCGGGGGGGAGGGGGGGGAGAACACTGCTTTGAACCACCTATTTTGAGATAAATTTTTAACACATAAATATATATATAAAAAAAATAACTTTCATGGGGAATTTAAGGGGAAAGTCCGCCCTTCCGCCCAACGGGAAATTTGTACTTTCTCTTAGTGTTTAATTACTTTAAATTACTCGGAAAAAGAATAAATTTACTGTTTTACAAAATCGGTCAAAATAAAAAATTAAATAAAATTTCGAAATCCAGGGAGGGTTAATGACGCCCCCTCCAACGGAAAATTTTTAGTTCCTCTTTTAAGTTACTCAAAAGAACCAATTTTATTATGCTGTTCAAAAACGGAGAAAACGTAATTTTAGTTACTTAAACTTTAAAATTCAGGAAGAAAGTAGTAATTGAACACCTCCCCCCCCCCACACATATACACCCTACACACAACGAAAAATTCTTAGTTCTTTTATTTTAAGTTTTTTTTTTTTTATTATTATTATTATTTATTTTAGTTATTTTAATTATTTAGTTATTTAAATTTCAAAATCGAGGGAGGGGGAAATTGCTATTCCACTTATTAACTACAGGCATGATGACTTCCAGTTTTTAAGAAAATTTTACTTCAAAAAACAAGTGAAAAATGTAAATCTCCTTATGAACATTTGATTTTTTTTTTCGTAACTGACTATGTGAAGAAACGCTACATCTCAACTCAACTCAGATTTTGATCGTTCTGTTTACATCTTGACGGCGACGGCGGTAAGCAGTAAGTGCAAGCGTTTGTATATTATTTTTCTTATTCGCTAGCTTTGTTAATATAATAATTAATGCCGTAATTTTTTAAATGTTTATATATAGCCATAAGATGGCTAAAAATATGTACCGACAGACACCTCTACAAATCTAGATAGATTAAAAAATTAGATACATTCAACGTATTTATAAAGTACCACGTTGTCTTGCCAAAAAAAATTATTTCGGAGGAGATTTGTATTGTCAATGTGTCGTCCATATTGTCTTATTTTAGACTTTTTTTTTTAAATACTGTAATAGCGATGGAGTTAATTTAAAGTTTGTTGCCCCTACAATTACGATTATGCCAAGGTTGCAGCTATGATTTTATCAAAATCATCGCCAAGCTTACATATGCATCGTATATATGAATATATATATATTACACACCAAACACTCTTATTAATGCTATATACGTCATTATATATATATTATTTGCATCATATGACTATAACTTTCGGCCACATAAATCACGAAATGTTGAACACATATAGTATTATTATAATGTCATATATGCTTTATAATTTGATAAATTTTGGTCACTAGATGTTTTTTCTTATATTAATTTTACATTATTTTGTAATAAAAAATGCAAAAAATGAATCCTGAAATGTGTTTTATGGTGTTCAATGGATAAATAAGCTAAAAAAAATTATTTTCTTTAAATCCAAAGTTTTTATTATTACAAACAAGTAACAGCATCCAAAATTTTAAAATAAGCTATCAAGCTGGGGTGTAAAAATCTAGGAGTCAATGGGCCAATTCTCACCCCTAAATTTTATTAGTATTCTTCGGCTAAATTTTATTATTATACTTCACCTAAATTTTATCAGTATTCTTATTAGTCGAAGAATATTAAAAATTTAGTGGTAGTAATCTACCCATTGGCCACTAGATTTTTACGCCTCTGCTATCAAGTATAAAAATATAGCAACAAATATTTTGTTATTAATTGAAAAATGTTAACTGACACCTGTAATATACCAATTTGGCAAACTATCTTGGAAAAAGAAGAAAAAGCTTTTAATCACATTTCATGTAACATATCATCATTCAGGACGACAATATTTAAAATAGCATTACTTTAAATTAAATTATAATTTTTATAAAGTTATTTTCCTCCTGGTATATTATTTGTAAACTTTGATTTAAAGCAATTGAAAATATATGTAAAAACCTTGAGAAACCATTAATTGTATTGACACACAGGCTAAGTACAGTCAAGATCAACCCAAACAATATTATAAATTTCATTGTAACGGTTAAAGGCTCAAATATTTAATTTAATTTTGTAATAAATATGAGTTATTTGAATTCACAATAACAAACTCTAAATTAACTCCATCACTATAAAAGAAAAGTTTAAAATAAGATAATATGAACAAAACTTTGAAAATACAAATATCCTATGAAATATTTTTTCTAGTAAGGCTTTTATAAATACGTTGAATCTATCTAATTTTTTTTAAAGAGAAACCAGTTTTGAAGAAGTGTCTGTCGGTACATATTTTTAGCTATCTTATGGCTATGTATAAACATTTAAAAAATGAATTAAGGTGTTAATTATTATATTAACAAAGTTAACGAATTACGGAAAATAATGGACGAACGCTGTCACTTATTGCTCAATGCCGAGAGTCGCATGTAAAATGTAAACAGGTTTAGAATTTAGCTATAGGTGAAAATTAGCAGTAGCTATTCACCACATAGTGATTAAAGTTGTAAAACGACAATTAAAACATTGTCATTGTTTACCACCTCTGCTTTCAGGTAACACATTCCATGGCAATCCTTGAGCGACTAATTTTGCGATTCCCCCCCCCCCCCCCTAAAGGTGAAAATAAGCAGTCGCCAGTTGTTGATTAAACTTTAAAAACTGGCGATTAAAAATGTGGAAAGCACAAGCCAAATGCAGGATTTCCCAATTACCATTTTCTCCTAAATTTCAAGATTTTTCAGCGTCCATTGGACGAAATTCATAATTTTTATGCGTCCGTTCGAAGAAATTCATGGCTTTTACGCGCCCGTTTGAAGAAATTTACGATTTTCCGTGCATAATCAAAGAAATTCATGATTTTTACTTGGCGATCCATAAAATTCATGATTTTTATGCGTTTGATCGATGAAATTCAGAATTTTTACACTGCCGAATGACGAAATTTGATTTTTACGTAGCCAATCGACAAAATTCATTATTTCTCTCCCGCCGATCGAAGAAATTCATTATTTTTATGCACACAATCGACAAAATTCAAGATTTTTACACTGACGAATGACGAAATTTGATTTTTACGTAGCCAATCGACAAAATACATGATTTTTACACGCCAATCGATAAAATTCATGATTTTTATGCACTCGGTCGCTAACAATCATGATTTTTGCATGCCCGATCGACGAGATTCGTGATTTTTATGCATTTGATAGATGAAATTCAGGATTTTTACACTCCCGAATGGCGAAGTTTTTTTACGTAGCCGATCGACAAAATTCATTACTTTTTCTGAGCATGATCGACAAATTTCATTATTTTTACGCACACGATTGAGAAAATTCATGATTTTACATGCACTATCGATGAAATTCAGGATTTTTGCACTCTTGAATGGTAAAATTTGCAATTTTTCTTCCGAAATTCAATTTGTGGATTATTTTTTTTTCGGTTAATGTGCGTGAAGTGTACATATATATATAAGTTACTAACCGCTGTTTGAATGAATTTCATGCATTCTAGAGATTGCTGCATTGTGAGTTTCGTGCATCCAGGAGGTTTTTTTTTTTTTTTTTTTTTTTTGGGGGGGGGGAGTTATTGTAGGCGAAGCGTACATATATATATATATATATATATATATATATATATATATATATATATATATATATATATATATGTTACTAACTGCTGTTTGAATGAATTTCATGCATTCTCAAGATTGCTGCATGGTGAGTTTCATACATCCACGTTTTTTTTTTTTCAGTTAATGGGTTGGGTTGATTATTGACGGCTAGTTATCCACACTAGGGATATAGGCCCGGGGGGAGTGCCCTTCGTGGGGGTCTTTCTAAGGGAACCTAACCCGTATTTACGCATGGATAAATCCACAGCTCGAAGAAAACCATGAAAACTCCGAACGATTAGACTGACGGGCGCGATTGGGATCGAACCCAGCACCTCCCGTCTACCAGCTTCGAGAGCACAACCTCTCAGCCACTGGTGGGGCTTTTCAGTTAATGTATGCGAAGCATACATATATATGTTACTAACTGCTGTTTGAATGAATTTTATGCATTCTAGAGATTGCTGCATGGTGAGTTTCATGCATCCAGGGTTTTTTTTTTCAGTTAATGTTCGGTTAATGTACCTGCTTAATCCGGTAACGGATAATTGCATATATTTGCATTTATATAAGTGTTTTCGCGGTCTCCTCTGGTAATGGGATCCAGGATAATGGATATTCAGGGCCATGTTGCCTGCAAGTTTGTTGTAAATGTATCACTTGTACGTGCCACTATTCGAAACAAGCTAAATTCGGCAGCAAAGGCTGTGAAATGTGAGAAGAATTTGTAAATACATTTGGTATTTAAATACAATGTAAATTATAAAGCATAAACATCAAATGTTAATAAAATGGTTTTTTTTTTTAATTTAAACCTTATTTGCACCATAATTGTATATAAGATAAAATTAGAAGGACAAATCAGGACGCAGGTAATAGTAATTTTTGTAAATTTTAGCATTTTTTTAGAAAAACAGAAAAGCATATATTTGTTTTGCTTTTAATATGAATTTTATGCAGTTATTTTTTATTAGCTGTAATATATAATATGTAATACATTTTATTTCATAGTAAATGGTATATAATTTAGAAATTTACATATATGTATGTATCCTTTCATATAATTTATTTTATATATTCAAAATTATATAAATATTCAATGCACATATAGATAATTTCTTTAAGAGATGCAAAAATATTCAAATTTGAAATTTACATTGTGGAAAAATTAGTTGCAATTAAAATTAATTCTTGCATTTAAATTTCGTGTAGGGGAGACCGGTACACACTGAACCTATGGGCACAGTGGACCACCCCCTAATATTTTATTTATTTAAACTTTTTAAAAGCTTCTCTTATATCCTAATAGACAACAGTACTGCACTGATTATTTATAGCCTTCAGAAAATATGTTTAGCTCAGATTGAACTATTTTATCCTGATTGGTTGTTTTGAGCTTCTAAAAGGAAAATTTTTCATCATATTTGAATTTTTTTAGTAATTAAAGGTTGCAGATAAATAAGATAAAACAGCTTTTTTGTAAAGCTAAGATACTTGTTTTTATTTAACTTTAAAGTTAATATGTTTAAAAGGAAGCTATAAACAATATTAATACGATTATTTATTGAACTTCAACATGGGTCACAGTGGACCCACCCACTCCTGGGCACAGTGGTCCACAATCCACTCTGCTCCTGTAATGCAGAATGTTCAAAATATTTAATAATTGCTTATTTACTATAAAGAAATATTGTTTAAAAGTAGTTATTTAACTGTAAAATAAAGTAAACAAAGAAAAATGACAATTTATTTAATATAGTAAGAAATATTTTGTTTTGTATTTACTGCCTTTGATAAATATAACTGTAGTCTAAATTGGTGATTATTTTATTCAAGTAAGATTCGTGAGATGCAAATTGAATGGAAATCAGTTTATTTTTCCTGAAACTGTAGAGGAATCTATTGTTGATGTCAATGATTTCATAATATTGCTCTCAGACCCAAAAGTATTTCAGGAAAGTTCCAGGCTCAATCATACTCATAAGTATTTTGGAATTTCATTTGCAAATTGTAATGTGCGCTGATTGTTTTGTACTTAAGTAATAACTTCAACTAAATTGCAATTGTTCCTGTATTAATCTGTTATTAATTTCAAAATATAATTCATTTTGTTTTTGTTTCAAAATGTTACTCGTAAATTTATATTACTATGTTATTTCGTGGGTAAAGGGAAAATAAAAAAGACTTAGATTAATGAAAAATAGACTTATATTGTATATTTCAGATAATACCTAATAGCGGTCCACTGTGGTCCACTTTACGGATGCATATAAAAAAATTTCTTTTGAAAAATATATTGAAAACTATGTTATGATAAATGTATAAAGGTTTAAGGAATATTCAAAAATATTTTTTATGCAGATCGGTTTGTCCATTAAAGAGAAAAAAAAAATTAACTGAAAAAGTGGTCCACTGTGTACCAGTCTCCCCTACATTTAATATTTAAAATTATCATCTAAATCTGCCACAATAGACTTCATTATGAATTGCTTATGAGATTAAAAATTGTTAATCCCTTTCGCACAATATATATATTCTCACAAGCTTCGTAATATATATTCTCACAAGCTACAAAGAAAATCATTTTTTTTTTGGGGGGGGGGGGGAGGCAGTAAGTACATATTGAATAATCAAACAGTTACAGCAATTAAAAAAACAAGGATATTTTATAAAAATGTTTAAATGCTTGGGTAACAAAATTACAATGGACATAGAAAAAGTTATGTCCACTCTGATTTAAATTCTTGTGCATCTATTTGCTTTATCAATTTGAAATTTCTGTAGAGGATTGAAAAGATATGCCATTATATAAAGAATTATAATTTAATTTTTTAAAATTCATATACAATTATTTTTAATTGCAATTTTTATTGTTGCAATGGAATTACTAAATACACATTATCAATTTTCTTCTTCACATTGAATTTATTTAAAAAATTGCACTTTTTATTACAAAATTTTAAAAGTAAGATTTTAATTTTTAGCCAATAACCATGTGTCCTTGATTTCAAAGAAATTGCCCAGTAATGAAACTATTGAAAAAATAAAAACAATTCAATACCATAAAAAAAATCATTGCTTGAAGATTGAAGTACTATGATTATTATGAATACTTCACTCATCTTTCAATATTATTATTTTGAGTAAAGTCGTTCATACAATTTCTTGAATTCTTTCATTTTTCAAAAGGTAACCATAATAATTTAATAAGTTAGCCATGATCAAAAAATATTTTTCAGTGATGATTAATCGTTGTATGCATGATATATTTTATGCACAGATTGCATATAAATTGAGATATGAAAAAAATATTTAGATTTTAGTGCTGATTTTTTCATACAGAAAAATTAATATTTTATATATATACATATTTTGTAATAAATTTCTAAAAGGCTGCAGTGAAACTGCAAAAAAATGCAGTTGAAAGACCGCAGTGATTTGTCATTAATCATTGCAGTTTTTTTGAAGTCGACATAACTACACATTTACTGCAGTAAGTGTGCAGTTAAAATGCAGTTGGAAAACTGCGGTGATTTGGCACAAATCTCTGCAGTTTTTTTGAAGTCGACATAACTACAAATTTACTGCAGTAAATTTGTAGTTATGTCGACTTCAAAAAAACTGCAGGGATTTGTGCCAAATCACCGCAGTTTTCCAACTGCATTTTTTTTGTAGTTTCACTGCAGTTCATTTTTAGCTGGGTATTTTCGTCACTTCACAAAGGTATTGTAGCAACTACGCTGCGTGTTACTATTTTCGTATTACTAGAAACAAAATTTTTACTTGTGCCCTGTTTCACTTAAAACATAAAACAATTGCCAACCGAAGCTCAACATTTCTTCTGTTTCTCCAATCAAAAGACGGAAATTTCTTCAAATAACAGAAAAAAGAATCTTTCAATCACAGGGTCGTTCCAGCAACGTGGTGCATGTACATTTTATTTTATTTTTTTTTTTAAATTACTTTTATTTTTTTGTCTTGTCTGCAACTTGTCTGGACAATGATCCGTGGGTAATTCTATACCGGCGACCTATGCGAGGTCTACAGTGCATTTGAATTAACGTTACGGCAATGGGAAAAAACAGCTATACAGGATTAAAGGCACATGCCATATTATAATATTACCCCCCAAGCGCCCCCACCGAGAAACATGTCTCAATTATTATTGCATATACGTACTGCAAGCAGATGATGTACATATGTACAATGCCAAGCTCGGTACAATTCAGTTCATAGATAAAAATATTATTAAGTATTTATTATATGGACTGGGCCGCGATCGGAGGGTAATACTATACCGCCGACCTATGACGTATGCGAGGTATATAGTGTATTTTAATTAACATACCACAATGGGGTAAAAAACAACTACACATGATTAAAGGCAGATGATATATTATAACATTAGCAGCCCGAAACCCAAAATTAAACATTTCGCAATTATTGCATATACTTGAAAGCATATAACGTAATATTCAAATTTTAATTGTTTAATAGGCGTAGAACCAACATAGTAAAAAAGTACCCAAGCCGGGGCTCGAACCCGGGTCATCAGATTAGCGCACTGACGTTCTACCAACTGAACGTCAGTGCGCTAATCTGATGACCCGGGTTCGAGTCCCGGCTTGGGTAATTTTTCACTATGTTGGTTCTACGCCTATTAAGCAATTAAAATTTGAATATTATGAATGCAAGCCGTGAGAAATTTTCTCGGAAAGAATTTCCAAATATTAAAAAAATAAAAAAATAAATAAAAAAATAAAATAAAATAAAAATAAAAATAAAAATATCAGCATATAATGTACATATGGGTAATACCAATTCAGGTACATTTCGGTACATGAATAAAAAACATATTCACTATTTAAAATGTTGGCTGGACGGCTATATTATTACGTTGTTCATTGTTCATTTAACTTGTTTCTCTTCGTAAAATGTCCTTCCATTTCTTGTCCCTCCAAAACTTTCAATGAGACACATTAAAAGATTAATGACTGTCAAATGAACAGTTGCGGTTATAAACAGTTCTGAAAAACCAAAATATAAATGTGAAAATCCTGCATGTATCTAGAATGCATAATCAAGTTGGTATAAAAATCGTATAATGTACATAAAAATGTTCATACACAATTTCTCATGCACAATCTTTACAATTACTCTATTTTATTTAGATTTGTATAATCACAAATATTGACTTATACATACAGAGGGAGAAGAATTAAAAATTATATTATTTCAAATAATGCGATTTTCCGTTCCCTCACGACAGAAATAATTCAATCCATTATAAATTATTTCTTCTTTGAAGCTACATGACAAAACAAAATCTAAATTATAAATAAATTACATTAAGAATTTGTATCACAAAATGCATTAAATATTTACATTTATTTTCATTCAATCAGCAAGAATAGTTATTTTTAAAAGCCTTATAAGCAAATAATCAAAAATGAATAATATATTTACATAATGAACCATGTGAGCTTCAATATATATTTAAATTTTAACAAATATTCTCGTTTCGGAAATCAAAGTTTATAATGAAATATTTCTTCGAGAAATATATTGTGGAGTAGAGTATGTACTTTGCATACGAGCATGCGCTTGACGCATGTTGTTTAATTTAAAGGATGCAAAGAGAATATTAATGAAATTTCATACGTATTGCTTTGATGTGATTTAACTTTTTAGGTTTATTTTATTCATATAAATAATTCCTAGAGTCATCAGTTTATGCTCTTTTCAGAATTAGAATTAATTTCTTCATCTTGTTTGCAATAATCAGAATTATAATGTGAAAAAAATGGAAAAGGAATTTTCAACACCTTTACTGAATAGCGATCATTTTTTACAGATATGATTTGCTGAAGAAAGATTTTTAAAGATTTATAATGATAATATTTGACCTTAAAAATACATTGACCTCCAAAAGTTAAAGTACAACCAGTCTTTTGTGTCTAATTGGGGAAAAAAATGAAGATAAAAACCTGAAAATTAGAAGAATTCTGCTTTAAACAGTTATTTATCGAATTTTACTTAATTTTAATATCAAGCATAATTTACAAATAAAAAATTGCAATTTTTTCAAAAGTTCACTTTTTGATAAAAAAATAAATAGCAGTTTTTTATGAAAAATAAATAAATAAACGGGTTTTTATAAGACATGTGTCCGGCCCTACTTGTAATGAATTTGTGGCATCGGCTCTCCATACTATCAATTAAGTTGTCGGACACTGGAAAGGGAAACAACTCCCATACATGGAGCAAAGCTTGTTCCAGCTCATTTAACAAATTTGGAGGAGGACTTACGGCAGCCACCTATCGGCTGAGATAGTCCCAAAGATGCTGTATAGGATCAAAGCCCGAAGGTTGTATGGACATTCAATTCGCTGCAAACCTTGATCTTCTAGATATTCATCAACGACTCTAGCTGAATTCGATCAGGCATTATCAACCATTCAGATTAATTCATCACCAATAGCACCACCATAAGGTGTGACAAATGGAGAAAGGATCTCGTCCCAATATTTCACAGCAGTCAGAATTTTTCCATGGCACACATGGAAGTTGCTGTAACCAAAAGAGATATTCCAGCACAAACCATGATTTCATCTCCTCAATAACTGTGTCTTTCAACAATGTTACATAGGTGGAATCTGACGCCTTGATCTCTCCAGATCAGCACACGAACTGAATCACTCTCCAAAGCAAATCTGTGAACAGTACGGAAGCCCATTGTTGTGTGTTCCAGGTAACGTGCTCTCTTGGCCTACATAAACGACCACTTCTGTGTTGTCGATTAAGAGGACCATGAAGAAACCTGGTCTTCACACACCGGGTCGTCTTGCATCGAGTCCTTAATTGTGAAGATGTCTATGCATCGTAATTGCAGGTATTATCATCTGTGTTACTTTACGATAATCTGAAATGAGCTAAGCCACAGTAGTGTTGCTCTTCCTTCGGGCCAAAAGAGCTAGAAAGCGATATTGTACAGAAGTTGTAACCCATGAGCGGTCTGGAACCAGTCTTTTTGATACTGGATTTTTGGATTCAAATTGATCTTAGAGTTTTTGGACCAAACTACGAGACACATTAAGACGTCTAGCAGTACCAGCTTGTAACAATACTTTTTCCATCCATCAGTTTACCCGCCATCTTAACGAATCAAGTAAACCGCATCCCCTACACATGGATAACGCTATTTTAGTACCAACAATTCAAGATCAGCAACCATAAAAATGTTTCACACAAATTCCCAAAATGGGATACTCACAGTTACTCTTGACAGACATATAAGTATCGAATACAATAAAATAATTAATTTGAGTATAATTTTTTCATAAGATTTTATTGAAATTACTGATGGGTATTCATAAAAAACATATTTGTACATTTATTTTCATTCTTATAATAGTGAGCGTCAAAAATCTGGTTGTACCTTAACTTTTGGAGGGCAATGTAATTCCATTTAAAGTATCATTTTCATACTGAAATGCAAATATACTTTTATATATTTTTAAGTGTATAAAGTTTTATTTATTTTTAAAGGATGTGACAAAAATTATATCGAATTTTCAATTTTACTCTGAAGGTGGGTTTAGGTATTAACAACTTACTAATGTAATACATTATTTTCTTTCGGTTTGACTATTTATTATAATGATTTTAACAATATTTAATTGTAAAACCTTTATAAATATATAGATTAAATGAATGTTTTTATACAAGGAAAAATAAATGAGAAAATTTAAAAAAATTCAAATGACAACACCTACATTTTTATTCGAATGTGCTATTCATAGTGAAAAATCATAATAAGCGTTGGAACGGTATCTGTAACACGAATATGGTCGTCACTAACGAGACTAAGAAGAAAACAGAAAACAAGTTTGGTGCTCACGAGAGAACGACATTCTTTTCTAATGACGTCACATTTCCCACTGTGTCTTCGACTCTGATCCCAGCTACAAAATCTCCCTCGAAACGAGAAGAGACCAATGTACGCAGATTTCCTTGTGCGGTCTAAGACTGTCATGACTGACGTCATCGCAGTAAGTAAGAGAAAAGACACTGTTAAGTGCGTGACACGTATCGTACTTTCTTGCACTCTGCAAAACATGCCGCATAAAATGAAAACAAATTTGGGAAAATTGTAAAGATTTATTACCTGAACGGACAAAATGCCATAAACACATTGCGTGTCTACCGTAGAATTCGTGGGCTACTCCGAGGCCCGTATACTGTAAAAGCTGTACGGACTTGATACGCACATTTGAAGAAACTGGTTGCATATGCTCTCGGCCAGTACGACTTTAACTAACTGTCTAGGCTGTTGTAAACGTCCATGAGATGATAAGCGATGTTCCTCTTGCATGTGCACATGGTATTTAATGCTTTCTGCAGTTGCCAAATTCTATGGTCCACAAGATTCTGCGATCTGTTTTCCACATGTTTCCGTATAGATTCCACACATCCAGATCTGGGATGCAAGATGGCGTTCCCCACATGTGGTATCTTCTGCCAAACGTTTCTTAACACAACAGTTTGGTGTCCGATTTATCTTCCGATATTTTACGTTTCTATGGCCGCCAATGTCCCTTGATTTCACATCGATCGATTTCTGACTGTGAGGATAACTAAAATGCAAAGTGTATGCATTTAACCCGAAAACTGAATATGATATGAAAGATGCCATCAAACGTCAGGTTCAACAGATTCATCTAGCCTTAGTAGGTGCTTCAGTGATATCTGCCACGGTTCTGCGTCAATTCGTCGCACACAATTCATCGCGGAACAATTCATCGCGCACAATTCGTCGCGTACTTAATTCGTCGCCGCTGCGACGAATTGTGCGCGATGAATTGTTCCGCTACGAATTGTGCGCGATGAATTGACGCGACACCATCATCCATCTACCGTGTACAAAGTGTCATCGTGTGTAAAGGAGGTGGCTGGGAACATTCAGATTCAACCAAGCAGGGAAGCCTAACATTTGTGACACAAAATAAAATGTTTTGATTTCTGTTGCTTCTCTGTCTTTATTGGTTGTTTTCAACTTTCTTTTTAGTATGTCTAATTTTCGTGCTACAGGTACCGTTCCAATGCTTTTTATGGTTTTTCACTATGAAGATCACATTTCAATAAAAAAAGTAAGTGTTTCCATTTGAAAGTTTAGAAATTTTGTAACCGTAACTGTTAGAGTTTAACTGTTGTTTTCATTTGACTCTTGAGCGCATACCTCAAAATACTTTAAACCAAAATTTCATTCAGTTTCTGTAGAAGGTATAATAGCTAGTGGCCCATATATCGGAATATATTTTTATTGTAATCACCCTGTATACGGTAAAATACATCCGGTACACGGTAAAAGAAATGTAAATTATAATTTACATTTTATGGTCAAATAATGAGGAAATGAATGACTATGTAAGTTAATAAAACCTTTATTTGGATGCATCCTGACATCATAATCCATCCTATTTTGGAAAAAAGGAAAAAGAAAATTGTTAATATCAACATTATGGATGGAATAGTTTCGTGCTCCTATGGGTTAATAGTTTTTTTATTAAGTAATCAAGAAAATATTTTTACTGATCATTTTATGTTTTGATTGTACTTTAAACGTTAAATATTTGTTAAATAGTTCACAGTTTGACTTTATATAACTGCTGTGTATCTAATAAATGTGACGTAATGGAGAGGAGCTTATTACTCCACCGAATTCAGTACCCCAAAATTAGTTAAATGCACCCATTTATAAGCCAGATACAGACAAACAGTTAAAATGTATTAACTAGTGTTAATGAAAACTTTATTTAGTTGTTAAAGCTTGGGGCAATTTTTTAATCCTATAGAGTAAAGATGGATATATAAATATTAAATATCGAAAATTTTGTCGATGTTCACAAACATTACATTGTTACGAAAGGCATAATAATAATAATAATAAATTATAATTTCTTAAAAACGTTCAGTAATATTCACTGATTTTAATAATCATAATTTTTTCCTCTATGTACAATAAACTTTACACAATTGTCATTTGTAAAATACATAAATACCTATGATATTCCCATAATTGAATTCTTCAAGAAATTTAATTCGAACACACAAAAAAATTAAAATACAATAAACAAGCGTATGTTTAAATGTACATTTAAATCTTCCTGGTATCATCTCCATACCAAGGTATAGGATTAAATATAAATAATGTAAAGTGTAATCCGATATATGTCTAAAATATGCAATAACAAAGTAAAATGTGGTTATTTAAAAAAAATAATGAAACAGTTAACTTTTAAATATTTTTCTAAATCTTTACATGTTTAATTTAAATTACATTTCAATATTGCAGGGTGGGATTTGAAGTTCAATTTGAAGAAATCTTAAATTTTAGAACCAGTGAAATCGAAGCACAAGATGATTAAATTGAAAATACGTGTAACAAGTTTTAATATATGTAAATTCTACACTCGTGCTTACTTAATATTTTAAATTAAAGTTGAAAAATATTGCGCAGGAAGAATTGCTCTCGCTTAATTTATAAAGGAATTAACAGTTATTATTACTTTGAATACAATGCCGTATTCAATTTATTTAATTTATTTAATTTAATTAAAAGTGTATACAGAAACACAAAAGTAGCTTTCTAATATCTGAGATTTTGCTTTAAATTCTACAAGATAAAAATGTTAATATTTTAAACAACTAACTCCGAGACAGCCTATAAAAATAATGAAATTGTTTATAAAAATTATCTATCAATAAATATTTTTCTCGTGTTGAAGAAACTATTTAAAATTAATTTTGAAAATCACCATACAGTCACTGTATTGCGTAATTTTCAAAGGAATTTTTAAAATTAATAGTTTAATAGTTATGTCCGTCTGCTTTATTTAAATGTTATTAAAATACTTTGAGGAAAGTTTTCATTATTTAAATTCTTATTAAGCTTTCACATTTTAAGAGAATAATCCTGCACAGATTTTACTTTAAAAAGACAGACATTTCCTTGAGAAATTTATTAGCATATGAAATTAATATTGCATGAGTGTATTAAAATTAAAATTTATATTGATACAACTTGTAGAATGAATCTAGTGATATTTGTAGAATGTTTATATTCTTAAGAAAATACGCTTGAAAATATGATTTTATTTATTCAGTAGATAACATGCTGTACTTTAAGAGAATTATTTCTTTAATTAATTATTTATATATATGCAATATATTATACATAGATTAAGTAATAACCCTTTGAAGTAGCTGCAAATGAAATGCGTGATATTTCCTGAAATTGCATATCTCATTTAATCTTTCTTCATGTTTTCTTGTTAGTCTTTGGATATAAAATTAGAATAAATTAAAATTTGTGTTTTTCATTTTGTTTTTACATTTCGTTAAGTTTCGCGGTAATTCTTCATTTTATATACGTTAAGAAACTGAGCAAGTAAAAGTATATTATACTTTATTAAAAATAGGTGTTCACTATTATGAAATAATAGAGAAATAAATATTGAAAGCTGATAGGGGGAGTTCTTCAGTCAGCAGTCATGTATATAATGGAGAGGAAGTTGGTTAGAGATCACTACTGATGATGCCCTGGCGGGGGGTGAAAGCGCTTTTGTTAGGTAGTGGAAATTTTTATTAGAGACTGTTTTTAATTTTTTTAAATGAAGGACGTTTTTAATGGAATTTTTTTAACCATGCTTCTTCATAAATAATGTCTGAAAAAAAATTGTTAAAATGTAAGAAGTAGTCTATTATTCTTTTCAAATAAAAATAAAATACAAATAATGGTCTTTGCATATAAAATTTTATAAAAATATAAATTGTTAATTTATATTTCTTACATATTGTTTTAAATTTATAATGCGGGCAATTTTCTAGGGATCCTGTTTTTTTATATACGATAACAATTCAAATAGGTAATAGTAATTCTTTGCAATCAAACAATGAAACCAATGTTATGTTTAAATATATACTTTGTTTTTTAAATATGTTTATGTGCATTAAAATTTTAATGTAACAGAACACGGAAAAACACGTTTTTCGAAAAAATAAAAATAAAAATGAATATTTATAATATTCAAACTATCCTAAATTTTAGACGTAGAAGAATATACATGTTTACTGTTTTACGTCTTAGTATATGGAGAAAGTTTTTGTTAATATACTTCGTAGGATTCAGAGGCCGTAAATCTTACATTTCATAAATTTATAAAACGTAATTACTTTTTTTTGTAAATTACATTTTATTTTAAGAGGAACAACAGTTTGAATTTTTTTTAATAGAAACTATACCCTTAAAACTAACGCTTTAGGAATTACTTACTGGATAATGATAAGAAAGGATACCCTGTATACGGGCTAGTTGTTTAAAAAATGTACAAAGTTTTGTAAAAGAGCAAAAATGAATAATCTGTTCTTGTTATCCTCTGGACATCAACTGGATAATTCTCATAGTGTAAGACATAGTGAAAAACGCAGTATTACAGATCCAACTGTTATGCGGTATACACCTAACCCTAATCAGTACAAATTTGAGTGGATGTGCAACTGAATCTGAAGATTTGTCATACTCTGGTCATAAATTCTTGAGTTACAGCATCCACAAAATTTCTGGCAAACATATTAAGAGTCTGAGTGACTAACAGATAACCAGACAGACAGTCATTTATCGAAAATAGTCAAATCGTGTTTAGGTCATCGCAAAACACGTATATATATATAAAAACGAAAGTTGAAAATCCTCACTTTTCCAATAAATTCCACTTATATATATATAGAAGAAAGTACAAAAGTCGCATTTGATAACATTACTGATTAGATTTCTGTATAAAATAATATCGTCATCGTTTTAGCAAAATTTTAAGCAAAATTAGAGGTTTTAATTTATATTAGTAAAAAATATTAAAAATGAGATTATAAAAAAATACAATATGCGGTTTATGTATTTGAAAAAATGCTTACCATATTTATGTAATCATACTTTAAAAACAGTTTAGTAGTTCACATATTATTTTCTTAACAATGTTAAGATCAATACATTTTAAATGTCACCATGTAAAATTTATCACCTGGAAAATATTATTGTAAAATAAAGGGATAACCAAATTAAATGGGAAAAGCAAATATTCTGGTAAAAATTTATTATATTGGATAGATTTGATTATTTTTGTAAAATAATTAAATATATATATATATATATTCTTTGCAAGAAATTTTCTTTTAAAATGCTAAAATGTTTCTTTATTAAAGACTGTACAAATTAGTTTTCTATGCATTTTCCAATATCTTATAAAATTACAGTTCTGATTATTTTCATCTAATCGAAATTTTAAACTTCAGAAGATACATATATGATACATGATATTTAGAGTTGAAAATTTATTGAGTATGATAGTTTTGACGATAAAGTAGATATTTTAATTTAGTCTAATTACCGAAAATTTCCAACTCACTCATTAACTTAAATTAAATTCTGTGATCTACAATTTAAATCTGTGCATTATTGTGCTCATAATTTAAAGGATATAGGAAAGGCTTTATAAATATGCAATAGAAATTAGTAAAATATGTTTGATATTTATGTAATAAATAACGATAAATCACTCCATTTTCTATTAGACGTCACGTCGGACAACGTTGGGTGTGGACTTATAAGTTAATTTCGTCTGTGAATAATGCACTCTTCAAAGTATCATCTGTTAATATGGTTTCTGACATTCCTTATTGATTATCCAGTATGACTGCGAAGACATTTTTCATATTTATATTTTCTTTATTATATTTCATTTTAACATTCATTATAACATTCTTAATAATGCTATTAATTGCATTATCGTTTTCTCTAATTGTGCTATTTATCTATAAATTTTTAGATATGAAAAAGAAGTAAAAATTTTATAGCATGGCTCCCAAATATGAAGCTTTTCGTTAAAACTCAAAATTAATAGAACATTTACATTCGACATATACTATTACGTTTTGGCGTGAAAAAAAAATTGTAAGCTATTTTTATAGATTTTTCTTTGATAAATATATCTCTTCAAAGTATCATCTGTTAATATAGTTTCTGACATTCCTTAGATATTATCAAATATGACTATGAAGACATTTCTAATATTTAATTTTTCTTTATTATATTTCATCATAATAATGCTGTTAATTGTATTACCGTTTTCTCTAATTGTGCTGCTTATCTATTAATTTTTAGATTTGAAAAAGAAGGGAAAAGCTTATAGTACGACTCCCAAATATGAAGCTTTTTCGTTAAAAAAAAAAAAAAATTGAACATTTACATTCGAAATATACTATTAAGTTTTGTCCTAAAAAACGTAAAAGTTATAAGCTATTTTTATAGCATTTTATTTGATAAATATTTTTATATTTTCTTATAAATAATATTTTTAAAACTCTTCTTTATTTGAAAATTTAATTAAATTAATGATATGACGGGATTTCAAATTTTGATGTAATATTTTTTATATGCCCTGTCATGGGATATGCCACGTCTGTATAGGAATGTAATATAAGATATTTATTCCTTATATTTATGAATAATGTCCTCTCAGACAATTTGAAAGACTGAAATAAAATATTCCATAATATTTTAATTATAAGATTATAGCCAACAAAATTATATAAGTAAAATAAATTAATACTATTTCAATTATAATATTTTAGCAAATAAAATGATGTTCTCTGTGAACATGTTTGAAGATTTTATCAAGAAGAAATTGTTTAATTAATTACTTATTTAATACTTTAATTAAACTAGTCACTAATTTTAAACCTGATTAAATGGAAGTTTTTCAAACTACTATATTTGTAAGGCCATTCAAGCACAACGTTTGAAATTTTCATTTTTCTTCAACGATTATTTCTGAAGTACAAAAATTGTTTAAAATGCAATCAAATACATGATATTCAACACAATGTCTACAGTTAAATTAAATTTCCAGATTGAATTTGATATGCAGACAATTTCAGTTTCAATGACCATCATAATACAATTAAAGTTCTATACTGACAAGATGAATTTAATAAAGTTTTCAAGCATTCGTCGCATATGGAATGTTTTGTAGTTAAGTATAAGCTTAATTAAACATTTTTCAGACAACCATGAGAAAATGTAATAATTATTGATAAAGCACATATTTTTTTGAATTGATTAAACTTGATTAGCAGGATATAATCACAAGACGTTGAATATAAAAATATAAAATTTTGCGGAAAAATATGTTAAAATAAAATTTAAAGTAAAAATTTTCTAATATTCGATATTTGCATTTTAGAACAACATTTTACAAATTGAAAAAATTCAAATTGTTCAAAAGCAGTACATAAATATCTTATGATATGCCGTTTTAGAAAAAAAAAATTAAACATATTCCTTCTAAATTAAAAAAAATATATATATATTATAATAATAGAAAAAAGATTGTTTCACATAGCTGCAGAATGCTACTTCTGAGAGTACGATTGATTGTCACTTGTATTTTTGAAAAGAAATCTTCGCTTTAACAAATTGAAAATATCTGCCTTAGAGACATGCTTATAAATTTCGCTGTTATGTTTCAGATTTATTCTCTTAGATGATTAAATATGTATATATACATCTTATATATTCATCTTTTACACGTTTCTCATTACAATTTAGAGTGGAATAAGAGTTTAAAAATGTAGGTTAAAATGTAGATTAAAAATAAAATTTAATAAAAATTCTGAATACCGAAAATTTGCTGGCAATTTTAAAGAAATTTTTAAAAACTTCTTCAGAGTTGTAAAATGTAGGATATTTCTTTACCCCTTTAATATTAAAATAAATAAAAAAAGCTCCCCCCCTTATCACCCCAATTTTCTCTACTGAAAAATACCAGAAACTGCTCTAAGAATAATATTACAGTTATTATAACGAAACAATTTTGTTAAACTTTTATAGTTGTATATGTATATGAGTACTTCTTTTAGAACTACAACACATGAGATCTATTGAAGTAAGTATCTAATTTAAAAATAATATTGCAATAGATTAATGTACAATAACTGTAAATTTTAGTCTATCCATCTAATTAACATCGCACGTAGCAATCTGCATTAGTGACGTAGTACGGAAAATAAAAGGATTTTATTTCGTAATGTCATAACGGAATCCGTTGATTGTAGTTAAAAAAAAGTTAACTTTGTACATCACATTTTATCTTGTTATCTAAGGATTTTTATAAAGTATGTGCTGAATTATGTTATATTTTCTTATGCTAATATATATAGTGAAATGTAATACCTTTAAAAATGTAGAAATTTTTAAATGGAAATCTTGAAAATTTATTGTAAAAAATATGTTTAATTTACAATATTCCCCTTTACATATACTTTATTTACTCTGGATAAATCCATACTTCTATATAACATTTAACACTAAATCTTTAAACATTCGGGCTTTAAAATTTGTGCTTTTGCATTGATTTTTTAAAATTTATTATATAGTATATGTTTATGTCACGGAACTAGATATGTATGTAAATAAACGCATTCAGGGTTCGTATGGTCCTGAAATTTTAAGACCAGCAATTTATTCGGAACCAATATTTTCTTATAGATAATCTTTTCTTAAATAAGTTCACATTTTGCACGATTGAACTTGATGTAATTTTTTTTGAAGAATACACTGGTATGTCACCTGGAAAAGTAACGGTACCCGTACAAACCCTGGCATTTCAGTTCTGACCAAGTATTGACTTTCATGTTTCAGTTTATGGAACTAAGTATAATTGCATTTACATAGAAAAAAATCTTGGCAAATATTGTGCATGCTAAGCCTGTTTAAGGGCTGATCATATGTTGTTATTTTTCTAGGCCTGGGATTAAAAACTTTTATGATCTGACGCACAAATTATTTAAAGACTTCAAAAAATCATATTTTGTAACGTAAGACATATTTTTTTCACAGTGAAAAACATTCTCTAAATGTCTTGTTTTTTTTTATTAAAATTTATTTTTCACATGGGTATAACTATAAAATTGAACTTGTAAAGTAATTCTGTAATATTTTTTTGTACGTTTGAACTGACAAAAAAGGCAATCGATTAATGAAAAAAATAATTATAAACCTCACATTAGGCTTAACATAAATATATTTTTCTCTTTACAAATAAAAAATAATAATGTATTCGTTCGAATAAATCCTATTTTATGATTACCCTATTTTATATTTTTGTACAGCTCGCTGAACAGGTCAAAATCTTTTTCTCCTCGCCATAAAAAATTGGCTACAGTTCAGTTAAAAAAAATAAAACTTAAAAAGACAGGAATCACCCAGCAAACATAGAACTGTTGGCTACTTTTGGGGCCTATATTGGCATTTATGGCCAGTGATGGCACATCCATTGAACAGTATTGGCCCATTGTTGGATGTTTGAAGTACGGCATCACATCGATTCAGGAATACTGGTCCAGTATTGGATCTTTCAAGTATTTTAGGGCTACGAAATAAAGATGGGAAATCTTTGCTGGTCCGTTACTTCCAAACTGTTTAAAGTTCTAGTAAAACTGGATTTTCATTGGGGCATTTTTCTTCAACCAGCAGACCTTAGTTTGTAATATTTAACAATTAGTGTTTGGCAACAGTAGGCGCAAATCTTCAAAGATCCACCCATCTCTACGCGCCGTTAGGTTCGGCTTCTGATTTTCTGAAATTTGAAGGTAAGATTATTTACTATTAATTAGTATTTTATATTTATTTCTAAAGTTTTCTATTTTAATACATTTATCGGCATTGTAAAAGTGCCTTAGAGTCGTTGGTATTCAACGATTTGAACGAAAAGAGAAGCGATCGCCATTACATTACGCCGTTGCTTTTGTTTTGAGGGATAAATAAGAACGAATATTTTAAAATTAAATATATATTTAAATGTAATCATTATGCGTATGCTCGTGTAAATATTTTTTAAACTGACCGAACTAACTTTAAAAACGATACTGTTAAAAAAAGTTTAATCAGAACTCAGATAGACTTGTTTATTCAAAACACGTTAGGCTTACTTAATGTTTACTTTAAAACTATGCAGTAAAAATCTATATTTCAGCAGGATCGTATGCGAATAGGTACTTACATTTATTTAATATTTTATTTCAATGTGTTTTGTAGTATTTGTAAACTTTATCAAACATTTTTACCATAATTAATGTTTCAATGATAGAATTCAAATGTGTTTTTTTTCTCCTTCACTGATTGGTTGATCATAGATGGCTTCTCGTAAGAAGTTTTAAATTTTTCAGAAAAACAATTTTATATTGGGTAGATGTGCCAGTAATGGACACCCTTAAGGAATTTCTTTAAAAATTATTTTTTAATTAATAGTTATAATTGTTATATTCCAAATTTTTTTAATATTATATTAATCTACCAACAATATTTAACCATTCTCATAGTCACATTTCCCAATGTGAATTGAAATTTAATTGTAAAGAACAGAAATAATTCAAAACACCCTAAATTCCAGTAATGGACACCCCACAAAAAGTAATAGATAATTGATATTATGATTGTATTTAAAACTAGAATTTAAAGAAAGCATATTAATGAAATAAAAAAAGCTGAATTTTTATGGTTTATTTTTTTATAAACCAAAACCGTTGAAGGTGGCCCATTACTGGCACATCTACCCTATATATAAAAAACATTACAAAGATTTTGAAATTTTTTATTCCTCTCCTCCCCCAAACATTATGTAATGCAAATATACACAAATATACAAATTTTGGAGTCGACAGTCTTTCGTAAAGTTCATAATTATCAATAAAAACTTCCAATTGATCAATGAAAACATCCATTTCTCTTCAATAAAAGTAAATCGTGACAATAAATCATACCGTATGAAAATAAGTATTAAGTAAAAAACTATTCAAAAAACCGAATATTTTGCAGTGTTTTGAAACGAATCTTCAGCTGATAAAAAATGTTCTTTCACCTTTTATAGAAATTCAAAAGACGTTTCGTCACAGACACACACACAACAAAATAAATAATATTTTGTGGTAAGATTTATTTTTAAAACCATGGCATTAACAAAGAATTTACAGTTCTGTCAATAGTTTTAGAAGTGACATATTTTGAGATAATCACTTTTATGGAGCAAATGTGTATAGAAATTTGATCCATGCACGGTTACTTATAAGTCTGGCTTTTAGCAGTTTTCTAATAGATTTCTGTCCATGTGGAGGCCCATGAGCTCTTCTTTCATACTGAATACATGTTAAATCTAACAGGTTATGAGTAACATTTGTTGGAGGCAACTCCATTGCACCATACAATTTCAAATTTTTGATTTGATCATCAAGATCTGAAAGTAAATAATGAATATAGTGTTGACTCTAAAACAAAAGGGCCGCTGGGCGATACACTGTTTTTAAAAGGGACGCTCTTCCATCTTATTCAAAAGACATATTTTGTTGAACTGGTTTGTTTTGAGTCCCCTTTAATCAGTAGAATTTTACGCTATTTTCTCGTGACCGACAGACTAATTTTGTGACATTTTTTTCCTGACTGATGAATTTTGCGATCTTTTCTCGAGAACGATTAACAGATTTCATAATATTTTTGAGATTTTTCTTTCCTTTGATCGATTGATGACTTTTGCTATTTTTTTCTCGGGACCTATAGACAAATTTCTCGTTTTTTTGATTCATTTTTCCCCTGTGACTGATTGAAGAATTTCACAATTTTCTCAGAATCTACAAACAAATTTCACAACATTTTTGAGATCTTTCATTTGACTGGTAAATTTTATGATTTTTTCCTGTGACCGATCGACAAATTTGAAATTTTTTTTTTCCTGCGACTGTTTGAAGAATTTCAAGAATATTTCTGAGGATCCACTGCTGAATTTCACATGTATTTACCTGCGACCCGAATTTCGAGATATTTTTCTTTTACCAATTGGCAAATTTTGTGGCTTTTTCTCAGGAGCAATTAGCAAAAATCTTGTTTTTTTCCGCGATTGATCGTAATCAAAACATTTTGTATTTTTTCTGCAACTGACTAAAGAATTTCACGATTCTTCCCCCCCCCCCAATCAACTTTCTGATAAGCCACTGATGAATTTCGCTTTTTTTTCCCCTGCAACCAATTTGTGAATTTTAAGATATTTTCTGTCAACTGATTAGCAAATTTTATGACTATTTCTTGACCGATTAGCAAAAATCGCAGTTTATTTTCCCCCAACTGATCAACCTTTTTTTTCCCCTGCAACCAGCTGAAGTATTGAACGACTGACTGATTTCACAATTTTTTCCCACTACTGATTGACAGAGTTGTTGTATAATATAGATGCATGGCCGCACGCTGTGTGCGGAAACTTTTCTGAAAATTCAGAACTTTATGGAAAATATTTTAGAAAAGAAAAACTTAATTTTTTAAAAGTTATTTTCTTGTATCTTTACAAGAAAGTTTTGGATTCATGAAAATTTTCGGTTTTTGATAGATTTATACATTTTAGAAGGTCCTGAACAAGATTTGACTTTTTAGAAAATGTGAGTCTGTCTGTGTGTTAAAAAAATTGTAAGCACCCTATCTCAAGAACTAATGCACAGAATTTAATAAAACTTTACATTCAGTTAAACCTTGATATATATTGGTACTGATTTGTTTTTTGTGTAAATCGCCTGACATGTGGTACTGCTATGCAACATTTTTCACGATCTATATCACATGAACTATTGCACATAATTTTATCAAACTTGAGATTCGGTTAGACGTTGACATAAATTGTTTTTGATTAGGTTTTGGTGTAAATCTCCCAACAGATGGTGCTAATGCCTAACTATGCTGCGTTTTTCAGGATTTAAAGATTTTAGCGATAGTCATATCTCAAGAACTAATGCACGGAATTTAATAAAACTTCAGATTCAGTTACACCTTGATATAAATTGGTACTGATTCGTTTTTGGTGTGTTTAAAACGTGAATGAGGTAGAAGAAAGATTTAGGATTGGTACATTCAACTAGTTTTATTTTTATTTCTTTTATTATTATTTTTTTTAATATTAAAAAATGAAAAATATTTCTCAAACTTACATATGATTTATGCTGTGATTATGTATGATGTTTGCACATAATTCAAAGTTTAAAGACACAAAATATTATTGTGATATTACACAATTTATTTCTATTTTCTGCAGACTAGAGCTTCGCGGCGATCGGTTTTCCATCAGCAGCTGCAGTGACTTTTTAGCCCGGTGGCAGTGGTTAAATAATTTCATAGTGTTAGAAAGCATTTTAAATTGAAGTTCTCTAAAATGATTTAAAGCTAAATGTAAATATTTCAAAATACATCAAATTTTAATGAACATCAATCACTGATTGGCGGCGAGCCAAAAATAAATCGTCTGAAAAAAAAAACAAAAAAAAAAAACATAAATGACACAGAAAATGATTTTATTATTTTAAGGCACATGTTTGTTCGTTTTTTTTCTCAAATTCGATTCTATGAATGTACCTCTACCTACAAAATGTGATTCAGTTGTTTCACAAGCAATGTCACATTATTTCTGCTAACAGAGTGACTGGCATTTTGTGTGAAAATGTCACAATATTAAGTATTTGGCTGTTTCTAAATATATTGACAAAATAATTGATAAAAATTCACCCCTTCCTATCATAAATTTTTAGCTTTATTATTTTTTGAAACAAAATAATTATTTTTTAATTTAAATGGTAATCATTTAAAACTACTGTGTTTTTTAATTCATATCATCAAAACAATATAATAACACGTAATTTTATTAAACATTAAATTGATTTACTGAAAGTTTTTGGTTTTATATAAGTCTACCGATTGATGAATTTTGTTATTTTTTACATGAATGATTAAAGAATTTTGCGTTTTTTTTTTTTTTTTTTTTTTTCCCCTTTGATGTTCGGCTGACAAATTTTGCTCTTTTCTGGTGATCGACTGATAAATTTTGCAATTTTTTACTAAGACTTGAAGGATGAATTTCGTTGAAATTGAGAATTTGAATTGTTCTGCGACAAACGTTGCACTTTTAACCATATTCTGCTTTTGGTAAAAACACTCTCTAGGGAACATTTATATTATTTTTGATGTCACTTCTGGCAAAAACTAGTTTTCTCAATCTGTGAAAAGTGAAACAGATGAAGAAATCTGTCTGGTGAATATCCCCGGTTCGATTGCTCTCTGAAGATCACGAGTGTGTAGTTTTATTGTGTAACAAATGACTACCATGAGTGATCTTCTGCAAGCAAGTTTGATGTGCTCCTGTGTAGAATAAGAGTATCGCTGCTGTGCCGAAAAAGAGGAAAATGAAGTAAGTTTATTGAAGTAACATCAAAAATAATGTCGATGTGGAAACAAACTACATTTTTTTTATATATATACTAAATTATCTAGCTAATCATTACTTAGCTAAATTATGTTTTCCTAAAAATAGCATCATAGTTTTGATTAGTTTGCGGTAGTGAAAATCAAATTTTGATTCAAATTCTGAATTATCCTGTGGTTCATCGGTAAACATTTCCTTTTTTAAAAATGCTTCTGCAAATGTGCAAATTAATTTTAGGTACTTTGTTGTTGTAATGCCCCTCCCCCTATAGGACAATATTAGCACTCGCCAATCGGCGAGTAATACTGAAAATTTGGCGATTGACTTTATTGCCACCACTGGTCAAATTTAATAGTCATACTTGCCAACAGACTTGTATAAAACCAAAAACTTCCTGCGCACATAAATATTCAGTCAAAAACTTTCTGCAAATTAATTTAATGTTTAATAAAATTACGTGTTGTATTATTTTGACGATATAAATTAAAAACATTAGTTTAAAATAATTACCATATAAAATTAATTAATATTAATTAAAGAATATTTATTTTGGTAAAAAATAATAATAAAGCTAAAAATCTGTGATAGGAATTATCAATTATTTTGTCAATGCATTTAGAAACAACCCAATCCTTAATATTTTGACCTCTTCGCAAGCATCTGTAATGTCACAACAATGTTTTGCATCTTTAAATTTTGAATTGTACGCAAACAGTAAATAAATCGTACATAAAATTGGGGAATATTTTTAATTTTTTGGTATTTAAAAAAAAAAAAAAAATATTATTATTTTTTTTTATTCAAAAATTTTTTTCTGCAAAATTATAAATTTTGCAGAAAATTTTCTGTGCATGCCGTGCGCGTGTGCGTCTATATTATACAACTCTGCTCGCCAATTGCGATGATTGAATGGAAAAAGATTTTTTCTCCGCTGTCACTCGATAAATTTAAAAACTATTTGGCGAATTTCGCGATTTTTTCCCTGACATTATATGACAGGTTGTGATTTTTTTCTCTCGAAGCCATTCGACGATATTCGAAATTTTTTATCCCGAAACTAGTTGATGAATTTTGCGATTTTTCCCACTATCGGTTAATGAATTTTGCGGTTATTCCGCTATCGATTGATGAATTTCATGATTTTTTCCATGAACGAAGAAATTGCGCACTTTCTTTCCGCTGATGTTCGACAAATTTCGCACTTTATTTTCGCTGCCGTTCGACGAAGTTTGCAATTCTGTTCCGGGATAGTTAGACGAATTTCATTATTTTTCTCCTGAGATCATTTGACGAATTTTGAGATTTTTTTCCCCCGAACCTATTTGACAAATTTCTCGATTTTTTTCACGACAGTTAGACAAAATTAATTTTTTTCTTGCAATGCCTGATTTCTTTCCCGAGACCATTTGACAAATGTCCAGATTTCTATCCCGACGCCATTTGACAAATTTCACTGTTTATTCCACAATAGTTTGACAAATTTCGCAAATTTTTTATCAAGTATTTGTAAACTTGTTATTGGCAAGTGCTGAAAAACACCGGCGAGTAAAAAAATCCATGTACTGGCCAGAGAGTAAAAAAGTTAATTTTTACTTATACCTCTCCCACACATTTAATAAGTGTAATTTATACTATAAACACACTAAAGCTAAACAAAACTATTTTGGGCTATGATGTCATACATTCGTGCACGGTTTTAAAATTTTTTAATCGGATATAAAAAGGAAAAAAGTCGCCAAATTTAGGGGATTTTTTTTTTAATGGTAACTTAGCTATTGTATTGAGTTATTGGTATGGCACAGGCTTGAAAGTCGCCAAACATCTCTGCTTGAGTGTAACACATCTGTTCCCTATTTTGATTATCATACATTAAAATTTCAAAAATTGTTTCTAACTGTGGTTTTCATGGTGAAAACCAAATTTTGATAATTGCATTCTGAACTATCCTGTGATTCATCGGTAACCATTTAATTTTTATAAAAAATCCTGTTACAAATTAAGTAATTTTAAGTACTTTGTTGTTCTTATTCACTATAATTTCTTTATATCTCTATTAACAATTATTGTATGTTCAGAAGATTGGCTTCATATTATGCAGAAAAATGTGCACTACTACTCATTGACCTGAAAATCGAATTTTAGACCATATTAAAGGTTACTGCCCCCTTTGCGTTTAAGGAGAAAATTATAATTTTTAAACATTTATAATATGGACTAAAATTTGATTACAATATTGTAATTAAATTTTAGTCCCTATTACAAATGTTTAAAAATTATAAATTTCCTTATTAAAATTATACACCTTTTAATATGGTCTAAAATTCAATTTTGAGGTCAATGAGTATAGTGCACATTTTTCTGCATAATATGATCTAATGACCTTTAATATTGGTCCAATACATGTCCTATAAAGCACTGAAAAATACTAGATACTGATTTAAATAGCCTTCATTGGGCCAGCTAAGTAGATTAAATCATGTAATGGCTGTTCCTTATTGGGCCAATATTTGCCCTTTGAAGCATTCGTGAAATTGTGATGAAAATAAAATTTCCTACATTGGGCCTGTACTTGCCCTTTAAGTAATGATAAATACATATACTGGACCAACACTCTTCCATTAATGAATTTATTAATGGTATTGGCATTACGGTATCTGCCCAGTAAATGTCCGCACTTAAGGGCCAATAAATTAAAGACGGACACTTTTTTAACGGTGCCATTACGGCTAACTGGTATTGGGGCAGCATTGTAATTTTTGGTACAAACGCATTGGCCCTTTTCTGGGCTATGCTGGTCATGTTTGCTGGGCAGTGTCTAGGTTAAAAAAAGTTACATACACATGTTACAAAACATATCACCTTCATAATTTCATCAAAATAAGAATTTGAGTGAGTCGATATTTTTCTTTTCGCATATCTGCTGATTTTACAGGAATGACCCATATATGTTCGTAAATTTATCTGAAATCCGAAATAACTTTTGTTGTTATATAACTTCAAATACTTTAAATACATTATAACTTCAAATACTTTAAATACATTATAACTTCAAATACTTTAAATACATTATAACTTCAAATACTTTAAATACATTGTAACTTCAAATACAATAATTTTTTCCACTGTTGAAATTCAGTCGCGATGCAGGAATTCCATTCTTAGTTTCGTATAATTACATTATATTGTTTAATTAATTGTAAAATAATTACATTATATTTTTCATTCTAATTACTTTTCTTTAAATTTTCAGTAGTATTACGTAGAACAACAAAAAAGGAAAAAAAGAAAGAAAACTTATTAGTGGTTTAGAAATTAACTTTTATAATGCTATAGAAGAAATTTTAATCTTTAATTTCTTTTTTGTAATTTTTTTCTTAGTTTTAATATAAAACATTATTGCGTACCATTATTATTATTATTTTTATAATCTGAAAATGTTTTTGCAATTTTATTTGTTTATATTTTGAAAATTAAGACATACATTAGTTTTTAAGTCAAAAGCGATACTATAATTAAAAATTTATATTTATAAGACAAATGTATGAAAATTAAGCTTTTCCAACTTCTTTTTATTTACATTTAAATATTACTGATATCGATATTACTATCTTTGAAATTACTGTAAATCTACAGAGATTTTTATATTTTTCATATAATAATCAGATAAAAAAGGAAATTCTCTTTTAATTTACTTGAAAATATTCATCTTGTGCATTATTTTTAATTTCGAAATTAAAAAGTCATATCAAAAAACAGCTTTTCGGTTATTTATAATTAAATTCGGGTCGTTTATAATTAGAAATACTTGATGTTTACTTTTAATTGCAATGGATATGGAGATTTGATTTTATATTTATTGCGACGAAATTACTTTATTTAATTTGAAAATATTTTATTTTATTTTATTTCTTTACTAAAATTATAATCTAATGAAAGAATTGCTGTTATTATTATTATTATTATTATTATTTTAGGATTTCTTACTTCTTGAGCAAAATATGTATTTAAACAAAAAAAAATCATATTGCAATATTTGTTTAAAAATGTTGTATATATCACCGATTCATTTTGACATACTGTTTATCTGAAGTAAAATTTAAACACTAAGAATACTTTTATGAAGTTTAGAGAGTTTTTTTACATTGTAGTTGAGTGTGAAATGTGTTAATGTTATTGCAATTTATTTTATTTTATTTTCCTGAAAAGGATTTTAGATCGATTAATCTAATGAAAGAGTTACAAAAAGTTTTAAAAGTCACGAGAAAATATGAAACACGATATTATAATAAAACAAATAAAAATCTATGTGTTGGTGACACTTGCCGTTTATAGCGTGATTTTTTAAAAAATGGCATGGAAATATTGGTGAAAATATAGACAAGACAGCATGCATTTGTAAAACCAAACATGAGAGATTGCAATTGTAAAATGATAGACTTTTCATTTTGATTTACATCGTCAAATGTTCAATGCATCCAACACCACATTACAGTTCTGAGTACAGTGCAAATATCACATCTAATACAGCATGAAATAGAACATCAGTGGCCATGGCTGCTAACTTCTGTAGAACGGCAATTTTCTCTGGGAAAAATATTAAAAACACGCGACGTATTTGTAAGTACGTGATTTTAATTAGCTTACAATTCGTAAAACTATGTTTTTTGGCGTTATATATATCTTTTTGTTGAAACTATATATATATAGAAACCTTCTATTGTATTAATTACATCAGCGCTGTCTTTTTTTAGGTGTTTTTTATATCGTACAAAATCCCAAATAACAGTGTAAAAATTCTGCAAATGACAAATATCTCCATTCATAAAAATATTATTTGATGTTTTACTTTTAAACGGTACACAGCAAAGGTAAATGTACATTTTGCTTTAGATTTATCCAATTTTTTTTCTCAACGTACTCGATGAAATAAATAAATAATATATCAAAAAATTTTAAAATACGTTAATACCAATCAAATTAGATATATAAAACATTATTGTGAAATATATTCATACCTTACAACCGTACAATAATATAAAAATCACGTTTTGTGAAATTGAGTATTTTTTTCGGTGTTATTTAAATTAAATTGTTCACTTCTTGATGTGCTAGAATTTTGTCAATACGTAAATTGGTTTATTCTTAAATATTTTATTTTCTGAATATTGTATTTTAATATTTTGATAAGTTATTTACCAACTAATATATTAACTAATAATTAATAATTCCATAGTAAGTCAATTAAATGATAGGAAAAAAAGCCAATGACGTGACAATGAATGTGTTTATTCAATAATATATTAGATCCATCAGTTCTACGTTTGAAGACGCAATAGATGCAATTTCTGAAAAAAACAATAATAATTAAAATAATTTACTGTGAAATAAATTTAATACTAAAAACTAAAGAATAACATAAAAGTTAAAAAAAAATAAAAACATGAATTTAACATTTTTCTTTAAAGTAAATAATTAAAGAAATGTTATATACGTTCATTGAAAACCAGTGGATCCGTGCAAGGGTTTTACACTGCAATCTTTGTTATTATTTGCTGATATATTTTATGATGATTTAAGTAACTATATATTTTTTTATAAAACAATGTTTTTTTTTATGTGAGTCTAATATGCAATCATACAGCTTTCAGATAACACCTCATTCATCATGTTGAGCTTTGTGTGTACAAACAAAGGGATGAAGACATTAGAAATACAAAATATGATTTTTTTTAGGAATGTTATTAAAACTAAATTTTACTTATAATTTTTCTATCAGTGCCTCAATTGTTTATGATTCCTGTTATGTCCTTCAGATTTCAGGAGAAAAAATGTTTTCAACTATGAAATATATTAGGAAAAAGCTCGTGTTAAAAAAAAATGTACTTTTATTTTTATTATTTAGTTTACTTGTAAGATGTTTTCAAACTTTTAAATCTTATTTTATTTTAAATTAAAATATTTATTAATCTAATGAAAAATATTCCGTTGATGAAAAAAAATTCATTTTCTTTGAACGCACGTTGACTCATTAGCAAGTGTTCTCGATCAAAAAACACATTAAAAATCCTTCGTGTTACGACCAAAGTCAGATATAATCTCAAGAAAATGGTTTTGGCAGAAAATATGTCCCACTTCATTATTATTCGATCCCTAAGGTAAACCCCATTACAGAGGTCTGTAATCAACTAATGATTTTTTTAGATGAAAATTCTGTACAGTTTCTTAGAGTTTCAAACATTCCTAATAGAAAGCAGGGTTTTTTTTTTAGAAAAACAATTTGATAATTATGATCTATTAAATGACTTATTAAATGAAAATACAAGATATTTTATTAATTGAAATACCCCAGTGGTATAATTGCAAAAACTTTAGAAATTTTAAATATATACCGGAAACAATGTAATCAATTATAACGCATTGTAATAATATATTTCTTTTAAATGCTAAAAGGTATAAATTAACAACATAATATACAGTAAAAGAAACTTTTATTAGGTTGTTGATATGTTTCGACCCACTCCGAGCCATTTTCAAAAACAAATAAAAATATTCTATAATTGTACGGTTTTTGAAGTTATTATTTGAAATGTTATCATTTAATTTTCATGTACTTAGTAAAAATTACGCACGTTATCTTTTATCTTTACTTGGTTGTTTAATTTCATGTTAAAAGATGCTGCTGCTTCGTTACATATTGTATTTTTGCGTGTTACTATCTCTACGGTTTCTCTTATTATGGATGTATAGTATATACTGGAGGTAAAAATTATTTTACTTTCATTGAAATTAATTTGGATGGTTTCTTCTTGATATAATCTTGCCAGAGCTGTGGTTTTTACATTATGCTTAATATCAGCTATATGCTCCTTTTTCCTGCAACTAAATTTCTTGCTTGTCATGTGAATATAGTAATTCTTAGATATGTCTTCTTTAATAAAATGTATTTCATATACTCATGAATAATTCTCAAAATTAATTGAATCAATTTTACTGCAAATGATATTCTTTAATTTTTGAGCAGGTTTGGCTCTTAAGAAGATTAAAATGCAGACTTACACGTTTCAGTATCTGCTTAATAGACAAACCCACTCAGAAATTAAAGAATATCATTCAGCGCGACATTGCGACGGCCCTGCAAAACAGAATGAATTTATATTTTTTAGATATCTTTTTCTCTAGCAGAAAAATATTAAAGATGTGTCCTAAAAGACCCCGAAAAACATAAGCTTTCATTCGTTGTGGTTAAGATTATAGTACCGTCTGTCGTGAACCTTACTGACCCCATTGTGTCGACATTGGACGAGTCTTAAAACAGAGGAACACATTCAGATTGGTTCAGCAATGAACATACACTGTCGTACATTTACCTCATATTATGCAATACAGTTTCCGATTACGGTTGAGTTTTATGGAGGGACCAAAAATATACACATATTAATGAGTAATACACATTTGAGCAAAATTTTTGTTTTCAATAAAAATTAATGTATAATGTTAATCTAAATTTCTGTAAATGATTGAAATGTTTTTGACTGATTTGTTGTAAAATGTTACAGTAAAGAAAATCAGAAAGCACACTGAGTAAAATTCACACTTCCAGATCGGAGTAAATTGATGTTTTCATTTTGTTATGAAACTTTTTGTTTCAAATAGGATGACCCAATGCTTTCAATTCAGATATCAAATAAAGCCAGGAGAGATGTCGCGGTCGGAGAGATTGCGCACATAGAGGTTCTAGGGGAAGGAGTAGAGTGAGCGCGCAGCGACTCCAGGTAGTTGTACAAGAGCAGTAGTCGAGTGTCTACTTGAAAGTGCACGTTGATTGTTTCGAGTGTCTAAGATAAGGCATTGCTATTTTGTTTTGTTTTCCCAAAGTAAGTGCTTGAATTTTCATAGCTATTCATCAGAATTTCTATACAATGTCAGTAGTACAAAATATTTTTAACTTAAATGATTTCTCATAAGCTACTAATCTAGACTAACAAAGTAAACATCAACGGTTTGTTTTAGTAGCGGCCATGTTTATATAAAAGTCCGCGCAATCTCTCACCAAAATTGGAGAGTTTGTGCATCTGCTACTTAGGAGAGATGGCGCATTGTTTCCATTAGTTTCCGAGCTAGGAGAGATTACATAGCTTATTGGTAAATTTGCCTAAAAAAATGAAAAATTAAAATGAACTAATTTTAAGTTAAACGTGTTATCGAGTAACTTAATGCTATTTTGTAATCTTATCTGGACTTGCTTTTTCTGATTCTTTATGTTTTCCCTCTAATTAAAATTTTTTAATCGTTTTTAAAATTATATCCTTTTTCTGATTCTTTAATCATTAGGTTGAAATATTCACTCCTAATACAATAATATTTGTTTGAAAAAACCATACAACAATGTCATTTAAGTGTAATTATTATTGTCAACAATTTAATTGTAGTTACTATTAGTAACAATCTCTCCTACCCATGTGCGCAATCACACCAACCATGTAAGGACAGATTGCGCAAAATAACTTTCTTGATTTTATTACAATTGTTCTGTTAATTTACAACATAACAACAAAATAGCAATGGAAATGCATAAAAAACAAATGAAGTAAAATTATTCATGGATAGTTTAGCAAAAAATTAATATTTAGAATTTTTAATTGTTATTCTTTTGAATTGTGCGCAGACTATCCTAGCTTTACCTTACCAGAAATACTCAGAATATTGAAACATGGACATACTCGAAACTGAGCACATAGAGGTCAGTTCATACTCAATTTTGAAACATGGGAATACTCAAAAATTATTAGAATCAGTTCATACTAATTTTTGAAACATGGACATACTCAAATACGAGCAAAAAATGTTTTATTTTTTACCTCACAGAAGTAAGTTCATGCTCATTTTTGAAACATGGACATACTCAAATATGAGCAAAAATGTTTTATTCTTGAGTGTGTGCATGTTTTCAGAAATGATTATATACATGTTTCAAACTTGAGTAATTTTGATTCGAAAACATTTTTACTATGCAACATACTCAGATTTGAGTATTTTTTGTTCAGTTTTGAAAATATCGTTTTTAAGTTAAATTGAAAAGAATCGATAAAACTTTATTATAACCAAACGGCCATTCAATTTGAAAATTTAGAGCTACATGTACTTTAAATTGTACTTTATATATATATTTTTTATTATACAAGAAAATTATAATATTTCATTAATATTTATAATTTATATTTAGCCTTATACATTTCCATGACTTTCAAATTATGTAAAAATAAGAATAAATGAATAAGTGTATTTATATTAAATATTTATATCCAACAATTAATGAAAGTTTTCAAGACTCTTAATAAAAAAAAATCCAAATGTTAAATATTCAGTTAAAAAATCATTATTTAAAATTTATCACCCAAACTTTTCATTAAATAACTAAAAATTTCAAAATAGAATTCATTCGTATGCAATATATTTAGAAGAAAATACAAGACAGACAATCTCTTTCCATTGAAAAAAAAATCTTGTAGAATGAAGTATCTGAAATATGTTTCGAGGAACGATTCTGAGTTTTTTGAAAATCTGTTCTTGCTCCTTTCATAAAGTTACTTACTATGCATGAACAATATAAAAAAAATGACAATACACGGGAGTTAGTTTTTATGAACTCTTCTTATGAAAGACCGGGAAGAGTGATGTTTAGAGAAAATGTGACATAGTGTCACTCAACTTCAACTTTTTCTTTTGCAACAATAGGAAGGGATAAACTTTGGAACTCAGGGTAATAATCTTTCAGGGTAATACGTAGGAATTTCGCATTTGAGAGATATATGTAATAACTTCAAAAACGTTTTCTGATTGAAAGTTTTTGATTGCAAAGACGTTCGTTTGATAAGCAAAGAAGAAATTTCATAATTATGAGTCATGTTATATCAGTTATTAAATATATATATATATATATTAGATAAAGATTTTAAATCATATTTAATTTAATTAGAATATTTATAGAAGAAAGGTTTTACATGATTTTGTTTATTTGTGGTAATGCAAGGGTATGCAAGTTAATAAAATAAAATTACGCAAAAAAGCTACAGTGAAATTTTAAATTAAAATAAAAATTATAAGAAAAGTTGCAAATTCTTACATTAATAACTTTCAATAATAAAAGAGAATTTAGGTAGAAACATTATTGATTAATATCATTTGCGTAACAGAGGCGGAGATCGTTACATACATTTCTAGAATATTTAATATTAAAGATATATTTTTTAACATTATAGTGGAACAAAACCTCAGATTAATATTACACTCTAAAAACGACATTTTCAAAACTGACAAAAATACTCAAATCTGAGTATGTCACATAGTCAAAATGGCACCGAATCAAAATTACTCAAGTTTGAAACATGTATATACTCATTTCTGAAAACATGCACACACTCAAGAACAAAACATCATGTGCTCATATCCGAGTATGTCAATGTTTCAAAAATGAGTATGAACTGACTTCTATGTGCTCATTTTTGAGTATGTCTGTGTTTCAAAAATGAGTATGAACGGTTCCTAATCATTTTTGAGTCTGTCGCTGTTTCAAAAATGAGTATGAACGGACCTCTATGCTCTCAGTTAAGTATGTCCATTAAGTATGAGTATTTCTGGTATTTTAGAATTGAAAGAATTGGGTCGTCGTATTTGAAACAAAAAGTTTCATAACAAAATGAAAACATCGATTTACTCAGATTTGAAAGTGTCAATTTTCTCAGTGTAATTACGTGAATAAAACATCTTTTAGACATGAATTATTGTTTTATTTGACAGTGTATCAGGTATTTCAAAAATGTGTGTTACTGAAGTGTATCTATTAAAGTGAACAGAATCTTTTATTTTGGCTGTTCTTTGATTACTGAGTATACACTTGAGTACACTTTAAGAAATGAAAAATTTATTTGTTCAAATTCTTGCATTATTTTCTAATCCCATTAAAGAACTTAGATCAGTTTATTATATTTTGAAATTTGTATTTATGACAGTTTAATAGTAGTAGAACATTTTTGTTATATTACTTAGAAAAAATTAAATCGACTGGAGAAACATAAAGAAAAGATATAAATTTATTGTCAATGAATAGAGGGCTACATTAAATTCAAATCGCTTTCTTTACTATCATAGGTATAATAAAAGATTTTACAAAATAAAATCACATGCTTTCGAACTTCTTATAAATTGCTATGGTTTCTATATGGAATATTACATGATAAAAGTAAAATCTTTAAAAACTTTTATGTACCTAGATAAAAATATAAAAAACATCCTTTTATTATTAAAAGCAACGAAATATTTCTATATGTAACTGACATTTAAAAAATCCATTATGTGGAATATTATTGATTACGTTATTTGTATATCTTATCTTCTTAGAATTTAATTTCGTCTAATTAAATGCTTCACGTGTTGAAATAATAAACTTGAATTGCGTGTGTATATACCTCCAGTTACGAAAAACATAAAAGAACAGATATTTTTATTTTATTATCTATAAAATGTATTTCGCATAATATATAGATGAAAAACTTGTAGAGAAAAAAAGAAGAAAATAATATTTGTCACCACATTACTTCATTATAATTTAACAACGGAAATACCACAAAAGCATGCTGTAATGTTTCTAACACTTATGGAAACAGAATAGTGCTTGTCAGTACTTGGGAGAGTTGAAATCCTACGAATACGAGTTACTAGCTTCGTGATTATAGTAGGTTAGATCTTTCTGTCACAAATTATGATAATTTCAAAAAACAACTGCAATAATTTTTTAATGCTCTTGAGTGTAGAAACACATTAAAAAGTTTAGATTCATTCAGCATAATTATTTACATTTATTACAACATATAGTATAAATTAAGACTTTAAAGTCCCGTCGGAACTTAGATTGTTAAACATTGTCATTGCATGTATTACTATGAAGAATGAAAAATATTAAACGTGAATGAAGTAACAGTTTTTTTTATAATAAAACATAGTTTTAACAAAGAGAGTTCTTTTTTTAATTGATACAAAGAAATACTAGTTAAAATGAGCACTAGGAATGAGATCTTCATATTCATTTTTTAAAAGCACATAGTCCACACTGTCCTCTTTTTTTCAGAAATATTGACCAATGTGCACATTTGTTTTCTCTTCTCATAACATCAGAAATAGAAAATTCTGCTCTCTTGCGTTTGTATGGTTATTATGTTCGTATTGTTTTAGGAAAGAAGGTAATTTACAGAATGAAAATTAGACGATAAAGGATAAAGAACCGAAACAGATATGCAGAAGAAACTGTAAAACTAGTTACAGAGAGGAATTATTTTTTGATGTGAGAAAAGACAAGACTGTTGTGCAAGAGAAGAAAGGAACTAAGTATTACAAAAGAACTTTTATCGAAGAACATATATCACTTATTTTAGATCCTGGATTAAAGATTTTAGGACGCGTAAAACAGATCTCTGTAACTGGAAAAAGGTATAAAAGACTGACAACAACCAATACTTAACAACATTACTGCAATTGGACGTGATGGAATTGCCCCGAACACTGGATTGAATAATGGTGGAATTGTTTCACTGGAAAAATAATTATGAAAGCCACTGCAGTGGTTGATTTGTCTATTTCATACAAATGAATTACACTGTAAAAAATTTTGCAGCAAAGTAACCGGTCATTCGACCGTTTTCTATAAAAACGGTCGAATGACCGTACTTAACCGTACATAACCGTAATTTAACGCTATTTTGACCATAATATTGCTCATATTAGGGTCAGAATACTGTTAAATTACGGATATGTAACCATGTTTTGTAAAAACGGTTGAATGACCTGTTACTTTGCTGCAAAATTTTTACAGTGTACCCGTACGTTATCTATTTTGTTTCTATATTATTAAAAGCAAGGGCTGGAAATGAAGTTGGCATTAGAAAATGTTTAATTCCTGTATAAACTTTGATGTCACGGATTATATTGATATGATTCAATGACATGATGTTAAAGTAATTGAACCTTCTATGACCATATATATTTCTGAAGACAAAGTAAAGTAGTAAATAAAGCAAGCAAAATAAACTGATCATAAGGGTCAACGTATTGACTAAATTTTTCCCCATTTCACACACAAGTAGTTGAAAGGATTGTTAAATTAGTTACCAAGACATCCTTGTCCATTTCTAACACTTCTGAAAGAGATGCATTGATAAAATCCAAAATACATTTTCAAAAGATAATGCCAAAATTCGAAACAAAAAAACAATCCATTGTATCAGTGTTGTTATTATGGACCATGTGTGATTACTATCGACTTTTGAAAAAAAATAATGTTTCTTAAAAATAACTTTTTGCCTTTAAAAAACATTATATAGTCAAACCTCTCTTTTAACGGACACCTTTAAATACGGTCACCCTTCTCTTTTGGTCAAATTAAAATTTCCGGGCTAAAATTAACCTCTCGTTGTAACTACCAACCCCTCTCCGGCAGCCAAGGGACCTTTTCAGACATAATATTTGGTCCCATAGGTGTCCGTAAATCAAGTGTTTCACTCTTTTAATGTTTTTCTAAATAAGTGTGTCTGTTTAACTAAGGTACGATATTTAAAAATTGTATTTCTTTCATTTCAATGTAGTACTATAGGAATATGTTACTGTAAAATTAATAAAATTTAATATGGTGAAAATAGCTAAATTCTACAAAATTATTTTTTTCTGTAATGACATCTAAAAATTAATAATTCATAGAATGTGTAGATTTTCCGCAAAAGTATCATACTTTTAATATTCTGTTTACAAAATATATGTATATTACTTTAATAATCAAGAAATTTTTTTTTTAAAAAAGGCAAATTTTATCGTTTTTTCACAGAATCATCAAATGCTATAACCTTTGCCGCACCTGAAAATATTTTAGTACAGCAATAAAATTTCATATTCTTCATTATAATCCCAAAAGGCAACTTTTGTTGACAATAGCAAATTACTATGTGAAAAAACAATTAACCATTATTTTAGTTCTACCCTAGTGTACATATGGAAAAGACCAAGTTCGGTACAATTCCGTGCGTACATAAAAAACTTATTAAGCATTTAAAAAGTGGATTGGACTGAGATCGGACGGCAATAATATACTGCCGATCTTTGAGGTATGTGTCCACAGTGTATTTGATATAACATTACGGCGATGGGGAAAGTACAACTATACGGGATAAAAAGCAGTTGCTATATTAAATTCATATATGTATTAACCTCCCCCCAAGCCAAGTAATAGACATATCGCAATTATAATTGCACGAGCAGGGAAGACCGAGCTATGCTCGGTCAAAATTAGCTTTAAGTTCAACTCGATATGTTTTTATCTCTGTATTATTACTATAATGCCTTTTATTATATAAAAATAACTTGACCCATAAAGATCCATAATCAAAATTACCCACTAATCAAATTTTCTCGAACAAGTCACCAAGCCCAATTGTGTTCTCGTGGCCAAAAACCGTAGGATATAAAAATTAGTCAAAATAGTCTGAACGGGTTTTAGATAAAATTAGATTGACCCACAGTGACCTCAAAACGACCCACTAATCCGATTTTCTCGAGCAGGTGACCTAGCCCAATGATTTTCTCGTGCCCAAAAACCGTAGGATACAAAATGTAGTTCAAATCGTCTGAGCCGTCTTTAAGATAAAAATAGCTTGACCCATAATGACCCATGACCAAAACACTCACTAATTGAAATTTCTTGAACATATGTGATCTAGCCCAATAGTCTTCTCGTTCCCTAACTCTGTAGAATACTAAATTTAGTTCAAATAATCTGAACCGTTTTTAAGATAAAAATAGCGTGACCCATAATGGCCAAAATGACCCGCTAATCGAATTTTCTAGAACATGTGACCTAGCCCAACTGTCTTCGCGTGCCCGACAACCATAGGCAAAATTTAGTCTAAATAGTCTGAACTATTTTTTAGATAAAATTATCTCGACCCACAGTGACCCAAAAATGAACCACTAATCAAATTTTCTCGGACATGTGACCTAGCCCAATGACTTTCTCGTGCCCAAAACTCGTAGGATACAAAATTTAATCAAGATCGTTAGAGCCGTTATTTAGATAAAATTAACTTGACCCGCGTTGACCCAAAAGCTATCGAAAGTTCTCGAACATATGACTCAGCCCAATAGTCTTCTTGTGTCCGAAAATGGAAGAATACAAAATTTAGTCAAAATCATTTGAACCGTTTTTAGATACAATTAGCTTGACCTGACCCATGGTGACCCAAAATGACCCACTAATCGAATTTTCTCGAACATGTGACCTAGCCCAATGGTTTTCTGGTGCCCCGAAACAATAGGATACAAAATATCGTCAAAATCATTAGAGCCGTTTTTAAGATAATATTTGCATATATATATGTATAACCACACACACACAAGATTTGCTCCTATTAGAATATGTGATATATACATATGGATAATACCAAGTTTGGTAAAATTCGGTATATAAATTTAAAAAAACTTATTAAGTATTTAAAAGGTGGATTGGAAGGTAATATTTTTAAATTGTCCAATGTTCATTCAACTTGTCTGTTCTTGTAAAATGTTCTTCCCTTTCCCGTCCCTCCTAAACTGTCAGTGATACACATTAAAATATTAATGACTGTGAAATGAACACACACACAGTTTTGGTAATAAAAAGTTCTGAAAAATCAAAACATAAATATGAAATTAATGCATGTATCTTGAATTCAAAATCGACTTGGTATCAAAATCGTATAATGCACATCAAAAAGTTCATGCAGAATTTCGCATGCAGAATTTTTACAAATATTTTATTTTATTTAGACACATATAAGCACAAATATTGACTTATAGAAAGAGGGATTAAAAATTTTATATTTCAAATAATGCGATATTCCGTTATCTCATGACTGAAATAATTCAATCCATAACAAATTATTTCTTCTTTGAAATTACATGCAATAAAAAATTAATAATGTTCTAAATTATAAATAAATTACATTAGGAATTTGTATCACAAAATACATTGAATATTTACATTTATTTTCAAGTAAAACAGCAAAAATAGTTATTTTTAAAAGCCTTATAAGCAAATAATCAAAAATGAATAATATACATAATAAACCATGTGAGCTTCAATATATATTTAAATTTCAACAAATATTCTCGTTTCGGAAATCAAAGTTTCTAATGAAATAGTTCTTCGAGAAATATATTATGGAGTAGAGTATGTGCTTTGCATATGAACATGCACTTGACGCATGCTGTTTAATTTAAAGGATGCAAAGAGAATATTAATGAAATTTCATATATATTGCTTTGATGTGATTTAACTTTTAAGAATTATTATATTGATATAAATAATTCCTAGTGTAAGCAGGTTATGCGCTTTTTTAAATTAGAATAATTTTCTTCATCTAATTTGCAATATCCAGAATTATATTGTGAAAGAAAAATGGAAAAGGAATTTTCAACACATTTATTAAATAGCGTTATTTGTTTAGAGGAAATAATGATAATATTTGGTCTTATAAATAATTTGATTTAAAGTATTATTTTTACAGGTAATTTAAAATATAATATTAAGTAATTTTTAAGTGTTTAAAATTTTATTTATTTTACAGGATGTGACAAAAATTATATCGGATTTTTATTTTTACTTTAAAGGTGGGTTTAGGTATTAATAATTCCCAAATGTAAGACATTTTTTTCTTTCTGTTTGTCAATTTATTTTAAGGATTTTTACAATATTTAATTATAAAACCCCTTATAAATATATTGATTAAATTTATACAGGGAAAACTAAATTCGATAATATCGAACATTTCAAATGACCACACCAATATTTTTATTGGAATGTGCTCTTCATAGTCAAAAATCATAAAAAGCGTTCAAACGGTACCTGTAGCACGAAAATGGCCGTCGCTAGCGAGACTAAGAAAAGAGAAAACAACTGTGTCGCACACGAGAGCACGACTTTTTTTCTAATGACGTCACATTTCACACTGTGTCTTCGGCTCTGATCCCAGCCTACTGAATCTCACTCGAAACAAGAAGAAGAGACCGAGGTACACAGATTTCCTGTTTCGGCTTAAGACACTGTCATGACTTTCTCTTTGCACTGAGTGAAGAAAAGAAACAGTGAAATGCGTGACGCACATCTTGCTTTTTTTCACTCTGAAAAACATGACGCATAAAAGGAAAAATAAAGTGGGGAAATAGTAAAAATTTATTACCTGAACGGAAAAAATGCCACAGACGCATTGCATGTCTACCGCAGAAGCCATGGCCTACACCGAGGCCAGTGTATTGTAAAAACTGTACGGGACTTGATACGCAAACTTGTAGAAACTGATTGCAGATGCTCTCGCCCTGGACAAATTTAAGTAACTGTCGAGCCTGTTGCAGAAGTCCATGAGACGATAAGCGATGTTTCCCTTGCATATGTACACGGTATTTCACTCATTCTGCAGTTGCTGGACTCTACGGTCCGCAAGACTCTGCGATCTGTTCTCGACATGTTTTCGTATAGGTTCCACGTGTCCAGATGTTGCAAGCGGGTGATAAGAAACAGTGACTAGATTTTACGAATAAATTCCTCCTCCGGTATGACGAGGAGGACTGCTGGCCTTTTCGCACGAGGCCCGTTTCTTGTTGACTGGTAACGTTACTTCGAAGATCTGCGTGCACCGGGCAGACAATAATTCCTGTGATGTAGTTGCCTTTCCGTTACACGAAGACAATGTAAATGGGTGGTGAGGTATAACAAGCACCTTCATCCTCGGCACTTACTTTTTTGAAGATGTTTCTGCCGCACGTCTGCAAACGTGTACGGTAACAAGTGCTCGCTACCTAGAAATGTTGACTAATTACATAATTCAAAATTTGCAACAGCGAAATACTCTATCTGACGTCGTGTGGATACAAGATGGTGTTCCTCCACACGTGGTATCTTCTGTCAAACGTTTCTTAACACAACAGTTTGGTGACAGATTTATCTCCCGCCATTTCACGTTTCCGTGGCCGTCAAGGTCCCCAATCAATTTCTGTCTGTGGCGATACTTGAAATACAAAGTGAATGCTTTTAATCTGAAAACTGCATCTGATTTGAAAGATGCCATCAGACTTCAGTTCAACAGGTTCCTCTAGTCATGAGACATGCTTCAGTGCTATCCACCACCTACCGTATGCAAAGTTACCGTATGCGTGTGTGAAGGAGGTCACGGGGGAAACATAATAAAATATTTTGCTTTCAGTTGCTTCACTGTCCTTATTGGTTGTTTTCTCCTTTATTCTTATTCTGTCTAGTGCTGGTGATTTTCGTGCTACAGGTACTGTTCCAACGCTTTTTATGGTTCTTCATTATGAAGAACACATTCCAATAAAAAAGTAGGTGTTGTCATTTGAAAGTTTCAAACTTTTGTCACGGTAACAGTAGCTGTTATAATATTATATAGTCAAACCTCTCTTTTAACGGACACCTTTAAATACGGTCACCCTTCTCTTTTGGTCAAATTAAAATTTCCGGGCTAAAATTAACCTCTCGTTGTAACTACCAACCCCTCTCCTGCAGCCAAGGGACCTTTTCAGACATAATATTTGGTCCCATAGGTGTCCGTAAATCAAGTGTTTCACTCTTTTAATGTTTTTCTAAATAAGTGTGCTTGTTTAACTAAGGTACGATAATTAAAAATTGTATTTCTTTCATTTCAATGTAGTACTATAGGAATATGTTTCTGTAAAATCTAAAATGTATAATTATAAATAAATTACATTAGGAATTTGTATCACAAAATACATTGAATATTTACATTTATTTTCAAGTAAAACAGCAAAAATAGTTATTTTTAAAAGCCTTATAAGCAAATAATCAAAAATGAATAATATACATAATAAACCATGTGAGCTTCAATATATACACTGCTCAAAACAATTAAAGGATATTGCAGTTTTATGTGGATTTTGTATCTGTGAAACTTTTTAGCTGATTGATACATGGTCGACAGACATAGTAGGTTATATGAGAATAAATGACACATGTTTGTCAGAAAAAAATGCATTTTATTGCGCATTTGTGTACAAAAGGAAAAAAACACAATTTGTGCATATGAGAAAAAAAGAATAAGAAAAGGTGTTTTCTTCAAAGAAAATCATTTTCAGTAGTGGGTATGGTTTCCACGGGCGGCCAGCAACGTTGAACACCTTTGAGGCATGGACTCAATGAGGCTATTAATGACGAGTTGGGGTTTTCTGCCCCACTCTTCCAGAAGAGCTCTTTCTAGTTCTTGGAGAGTTTGTGGAGGTTGTTGGCGGCCGGAAACTCGTCTTCCTAGAGCGTCCCAAACGTGCTCGATTGGATTCATGTCTGGAGAACACGCTGGTCATTCCATTCGAACGATTCCTTCCTCGAAAAGGAAATCCTCCACCAGGTTTGCACGATGTGGCCTGCAGCTATCGTCCATTAAAATGAAGTTATCTCCGATTGCTGCAGCGTAAGGGACTGCAATAGGTCTGAGGATCTCATCCCTATATCGGCGACCAGTCAGAGCTCCCTCTCGAATGATGTAGAGGTCAGTGCGCCCGTCAATGGAGATGCCACCATACACCAACACTCCTCCACCGCCAAATCTGACACTTTCGCGCATGAACGCAGGATTATTCCTACTGCCACGGTCCCTCCAGATGAAAATACGCCTATTATCCGGATGCACAGAAAAACGGGACTCGTCAGAAAACAGAATATTGCTCAATTCATTTCTCCTCCAGTTGACATGCTCGGTTGCCCACTCCCTGCGGTCGCGACGATGCTTTGATGTTAATCTAATACATACCATCGGTCGGCGAGCATACAGACCTACAGCATGGAGCCGGTTTCGGACAGGCTGAGTTGAAATCGTGGTGCCTGTAGCCGAGCGAAGGTGTTGTTGGAGAAGAGTAGCGTTCATGTTTCGGTGTCTCCGAGCTGTTAACGCTAAATACTGATCTTCATTGGGCGTTGTTGCCCGTCTACGACCTTGCCCTGGTCTTCGGCCTGCACATCCACTCTCCAAAAAACGGTTCCAGCTCCTGGAAATGACATTTTATGACACTCCAATGGCTTGCGCTACTTCGGCTTGAGTTTGGCCCCCTTCTAATTTACCAACAATTCTCCAAGCTTCTGAATCTGTCAAATGACTTCGCTGAGACATCGTACTCATCGAAACAAAGCAATCACTGAATGCCGATCATCCTTGTCTTCATTCTCTTTTATCCAGTTGAAAGTCAAATTTCATTCGCTGCCGCTGAACATTTATTAAATAGCGTTAATTTTTTAGAGGAAATAATGATAATATTTGGCCTTATAAATAATTTGATTTAAAGTATTATTTTTACAGATAATTTAAAATATAATATTAAGTAATTTTTAAGTGTTTAAAATTTTATTTATTTTACAGGATGTGACAAAAATTATATCGGATTTTTATTTTTACTTTAAGGGTGGGTTTAAATATTAATAATTCATAAATGTAAGACATTTTTTTCTTTCTGTTTGTCAATTTATTTTAAGGATTTTTACAATATTTAATTATAAAACCCCTTATAAATATATTGATTAAATTTATACAGGGATAACTAAATTCGATAATATCGAACATTTCAAATGACCAAACCAATATTTTTATTGGAATGTGCTCTTCATAGTCAAAAATCATAAAAAGCGTTCAAACGGTACCTGTAGCACGAAAATGGCCGTCGCTAGCAAGACTAAGAAAACAGAAAACAACTGTGTCGCACACGAGAGCACGACTTTTTTTTCTAATGACGTCACATTTCACACTGTGTCTTTGGCTCTGATCCCAGCCTACTGAATCTCACTCGAAACAAGAAGAAGAGACCGAGGTACACAGATTTCCTGTTTCGGCTTAAGACACTGTCATGACTTTCTCTTTGCACTAAGTGAAGAAAAGAAACAGTGAAATGCGTGACGCACATCTTGCTTTTTTTCACTCTGAAAAACATGACGCATAAAAGGAAAAAGAAAGTAGGGAAATAGTAAAGATTTATTACCTGAACGGAAAAAATTCCACAGACGCATTGCATGTCTACCGCAGAAGCCATGGCACTACGCCGAGACCAGTGTATTGTAAAAACTGTACGGGACTTGATACGCAAACTTGTAGAAGCTGGTTGCAGATGCTCTCGCCCTGGACGAATTTAAGTAACTGTCGAGCCTGTTGCAGAAGTCCATGAGACGATAAGCGATGTTTCTCTTGCATATGTACACGGTATTTCACTCGATCTGCAGTTGCTGGATTCTACGGTCTGCAAGACTCTGCGATCTGTTCTCGACATGTTTCCGTATAGGTTCCACGTGTCCAGATGTTGCAAGCGGGTGATAAGGAACAGTGACTAGATTTTACGAATAAATTCCTCCTCCGGTATGACGAGGAGGACTGCTGGCCTTTTCGCACGAGGCCCGTTTCTTGTTGACTGGTAACGTTACTTCGAAGATCTGCGTGCACTGGGCAGACAATAATCCCAATGATGTAGTTGCCTTTCCGTTACACGAAGACAAAGTAAATGGGTGGTGAGGTATAACAAGCACCTTCATCCTCGGCACTTACTTTTTTGAAGATATTTCTGCCGCACGTCTGCAAACGTGTACTTTAACGAGTGCTCGCTACCTAGAAATGTTGACTAATTACATAATTCAAAATTTGCAACAGCGAAATGCTCTATCAGACGTAGTGTGGATACAAGATGGCGTTCCCCAACACGTGGTATCTTCTGTCAAACGTTTCTTAACACAACAGTTTGGTGACAGATTTATCTCCCGCCATTTCACGTTTCCGTGGCCGTCAAGGTCCCCATTCAATTTCTGTCTGTGGCGATACAGGTACTGTTCCAACGCTTTTTATGGTTCTTCATTATGAAGAACACATTCCAATAAAAAAAGTAGGTGTTGCCATTTGAAAGTTTCAAAATTTGTCACTGTAACAGTAACTGTTAAAGTTTAACTGTTGTTTTTCTTATGATTCTTGAGCGCATACCTCAAAATACTTCAAACCAAAATTTCATTCAGTTTGTGTGAACGGTATCACAGCTAGGGGCTCATATATCAGAATGTTTTTTTTTAAATTTTATAATCATCCTGTACACGGTAAAATACGTGGTGAAATGTAAATTATAATTTACATTTTGTGGTCAAATAATGAGAAAATGAATGATTATGTTGCTTAAAACTCTTATTTGGATGCATTCTGACATTAAGAAAGACATCGTCATATTAAAAAAAGAAAAAAAAAAACATTGTTATTATCAATATTATGGGTGGAACAGTTTTGTGCTCGTATTACTTAATAGGTTTTTGTTAATTATTCGACAAAATATTTTTACTGATCATTTTATGTTTTGCTTATATTTCAAACGTTAAATATTTGTTAAATATCTCACAGTTTGGCTTTACGTAACTGCTGTATATCTAAAAAATGTTACGTGATGGAGAGAATCTGATTATTCATCCGAATTCAGCACCGTAACATTTGTTAAATGTACTCATTTACAATCTAGGTGCAGATAAAGAGTTAAAATTTGTTAACTAATGGTAATGACAACTTATTTCAGATGTTAAAAGTTGAGGAAATTTTTTAATCCTAAAGAGTAAAATTGGATATAAAAATATCAAATACCAAAATAGAATTACATTTGTCGATGTTCACAATCATTCCCCTGTTGCTAAAGGTATAATAATAATAAAAAAAATAATTATAATTTCTTAAAAACTTGCAGTAATATTTACTTATTTCATTAATCATAATTTTTTTTCTCTGTGTACAATAACCTTTGCACAATTATAATATGTAAAAGACATATAAATACCTATGACTTTCTCGTAATTTAATTCTTCAGAAAAATCATTTTTCGCCCAAAAATTTTTTTCAATAAAATAAAACAAGGAAAAATTTAAATCTGCTTTTAAATCTCCCTTGAATCTTCTTCATACCAAGGTATAATACTAATATGATTAAATCTATACTATTATTATTAAGGAGTAAAGATTGTTTGTTTGTTTGTTTGTTTGTAGGGGGTAATCTCTGGAACTACCGAACCGATTTCAAAAGTAATGGTTGCAAATTGATGGTGACAACCCCTCCAACATAAGATATATTTTATGTCGGTGTCACTAACCCCAGGGGGTGCAGGAGCGAAAAACGTTCAAAAATTGCAATTTTTATCTCACAGGCTATCAAAGCCTGAGAGCTTATGTGCCCGCCGGTTCTGTATGTATGTATGTACGTAAGTAACGAGATAACTCTTCATAGAAATATCCGTTTTCCTTCAAATTTTGTTTATAGGTTCACGGTGTTAAGGCGCTTCCCTTATTAGTTTTCAGGATTGATTGGTTAAGCATAAAGGGGGGGGAACGGGGGGCTAATCCCTCCCTTTATTTATATAAATTGGTTTTTCATGCAGAATTATTCCGTTATCCTTCAAATTTTGTTTATAGGTTCATTGGGCTAAGACGCTTCCCTGATTAGTTTTCGGGATTGATTGGTTAAGTATAAAGGGGGGGGGACGGGGGGGAGCTAATCCCTCCTTAATTTATATAAATGGGTTTTTCATGCAGAATTATTCCGTTTTCCTTCAAATTTTGTTTATAGGTTCACTGTGTTAAGGCGCTTCCCTGATTAGTTTTCGGGATTGATTGGTTAAATGTAAGGGGGAGAAACGGGTAAGGGGGCTAATCCCCCCCCTTAATTTATATAAATGGGTTTTTCATGCAGAATTATCCCATTTCCTTCAAAATTTGTTTTTGGGTTCATTGGGATAAGACGCTTCCCTGATTAGTTTTCGGGATTGATTGGTTAAGTATAAAGGGGGGAACGGGGGGGGCTAATCCCGCCTTAATATATATAAATGGGTTTTTCATGCAGAATTATTCCGCTTTCCTTCAAATTTTGTTTATAGGTTCACTGTGTTAAGGCGCTTCCCTGATTAGTTTTCGGGATTGTTTGGTTAAGTATAAAGGTGCGGAACGGGGGGTGGCTAATCCCCCCCTTAATTTATATAAATGTGTTTTTCATGCAGAATTATCCCATTTGCTTCAAAATTTGTTTATAGGTTCATTGGGTTAAGACGCTTCCCTGATTAGTTTTCGGGATTGATTGGTTAAGTATAAAGGTGGAACGGGGGGCTAATCCGCCCCATAATTTAGATAAATGGGTTTTTCATGCAGAATTATCCGATTTTCTTCAAATTTTGTATATATATTCATTGTAATTAGAGACTTCCCTGATTAGTTTATGGGGTTCATTAGTTAACTATGAGGGGGGTAACGGGGGGCTGACTCCCCCCTTAATATATTGTTGATTTCTTTATTTTTCGAGGTGCTTATTTCAAATTCTTTGAAATAAGAGTATAATATACATTTAGTGTGAATAGCCTGTGAGCTCAATGCCCTCAGTTTAACTGGGCAGTTTTCTTTTTATTTTTTATAGTGAAGGAGCTAGAAATTTGAAATTTGGCATTGTAGTTACTTATAAGATGTAAATGCTCTCTACGAACAAAATAAAAAAGTAATCGGAATTTAAAAGTGTGAAATGAGCGAAAAGCGTTCTAAAAACATTCTAAATTACAATATCTATGAAATCTCTGGAACTACCGAACCGATTTCAAAAGTGATTGTGGCAAATTGATCGTGACAACCCCTGCTTCAACATAAATTTTATGTCAGTGCCTCTAACCCCTGAGGGGTGCAGGAGCGAAAAACGTTCTAAAATTACAATTTTTAGCTCACAGGCTATCAAAGCCTGAGAGCTTATGTGCCCGCCGGTTCTGTATGTATGCATGTTCGTACGCAACGGGGTAACTCTTCATAGAAATATCCGTTTAACTTCAAATTTTGTTTATAAGTTCACTGTGTTAAGGTGCTTCCCTGATTAGTTTTCGGGATTGATTGGTTAAGTATAAAGGGGGGAACGGGGGGCTAATCCCCCCCTTTATTTATATAAATGGGTTTTTCATGCAGAATTATTCCGTTTTCCTTCAAATTTTGTTTATAGCTTTATTGGGTTAAGACGCTTCACTGATTTGTTTTCGGGATTGATTGGTTAAATATAAAGGGGGGGGGGGACGGGGGGAATAATACCCTCCTTAATTTATATAAATGGGTTTTTCATGCAGAATTATCCAATTTGCTTCAAAATTTGTTTATAGGTTCATTGGGTTAAGACGCTTCCCTGATTAGTTTTCGGGATTGATTGGTTAGGTATAAAGGTGGGGAACGGGGGTGGCTAATCCCCCCTTAATTTATATAAATGGGTTTTTCATGCAGAATTATCCCATTTGCTTCAAAATTTTTTTATAGGTTCATTGGGTTAAGACGCTTCCCTGATTAGTTTTTGGGATTGATTGGTTAAGTATAAAGAGGGGAACGGGGGGCTAATCCCCCCTTAATTTAGATAAACGTGTTTTTATGCAGAATTATCCGATTTTCTTCAAATTTTGTATATATATTCATTGTAATTTGAGACTTCCCTGATTAGTTTATGGGTTTCATTAGTTAACTATGAGGGGGGTAACGGGGGGATGACCCCCCTTAATATATTCTTGATTTCTTTATTTTTCGAGCGGCTTATTTCAAATTCTTTGAATTAAGAGTGTAATATTCAATTAGTTTTAATAGCTCATGAGCTCAATGCCCTCAGTTTAACTGGGCAGTTTTATTTTTATTTTTTATACTGAAGGAGCTCGAAATTTGAAATTTGGCATTGTAGATACTTATAAGAACTAAATGCTCTCTACGAACAAAATAAAAAAGAAATTGAAATTTAAAAGTGTGAAATGAGCGATAAACGTTCTAAAAACATTCTAAATTACAATATCTACGAAATCTTTGGAACTACCGAACCGATTTCAAAAGTGATGGTGCCAAATTGATGGTGACAACCCCTACTCCAACATAGGCTATATTTTATGTCGGTGCCACTAACCCCAGGGGGTGCAGGAGCGAAAAACGTTCTAAAATTGCAATTTTTATCTCACAGGCTATCAAAGCCTGAGAGCTTATGTGCCCGCCGGTTCTGTATGTATGTATGTACGTATGTAACGAGATAACTCTTCATAGAAATATCCGTTTTCCTTCAAATTTTGTTTATATGTTCACGGTGTTAAGGCGCTTCCCTGATTAGTTTTCGGGATTGATTGGTTAAGTATAAAGTGGGGGAACGGGGAGAATCCCCCCTTAATTTATATAAATGGGTGTTTCATGCAGAATTATCCCATTTGCTTCAAAATTTGTTTATAGGTTCATTGGGTTAAGACGCTTCCCTGATTAGTTTTCGGGATTGATTGGTTAAGTATAAAGGGGGGGAACGGGGGGCTAATCCGCCCCTTAATTTAGATAAATGGGTTTTTCATGCAGAATTATCCGATTTTCTTCAAATTTTGTATATATATTCATTGTAATTAGAGACTTCCCTGATTAGTTTATGGGGTTCATTAGTTAACTATGAGGGGGCTAACGGGGGGATGACTCCCCCCTTAATATATTGTTGATTTCTTTATTTTTCGAGGTGCTTATTTCAAATTCTTTGAAATAAGAGTATAATATACAATTAGTGTGAATAGCCTGTGAGCTCAATGACCTCAGTTTAACTGGGCAGTTTTCTTTTTATTTTTTATACTGAAGGAGCTAGAAATTTGAAATTTGGCATTGTAGTTACTTATAAGATGTAAATGCTCTCTACGAACAAAATTAAAAACTAATCGAAATTTAAAAGTGTGAAATGAGCGAAAAGCGTTCTAAAAACATTCTAAATTACAATATCTATGAAAACTCTGGAATTACCGAACCGATTTCAAAAGTTATTGTGGCAAATTGATCGTGACAACCCCTGCTCCAACATAAATTTTATGTCAGTGCCTCTAACCCCTCAGGGGTGCAGGAGCGAAAAAAGTTCTAAAATTACAATTTTTAGCTCACAGGCTATCAAAGCCTGAGAGCTTATGTGCCCGCCGGTTCTGTATGTATGTACGTTCGTACGTAACGGGATAACTCTTCATAGAAATATCCGTTTAACTTCAAATTTTGTTTATAGGTTCACTGTGTTAAGGTGCTTCCCTGATTAGTTTTCGGGATTGATTGGTTAAGTATAAAGGGGGGAACGGGGGGCTAATCCCCCCCTTTATTTATATAAATGGGTTTTTCATGCAGAATTATTCCGTTTTCCTTCAAATTTTGTTTATAGCTTTATTGGGTTAAGACGCTTCACTGATTTGTTTTCGGGATTGATTGGTTAAGTATAAAGGTGGGGAACGGGGGTGGGGGGGCTAATCCCACCTTAATTTATATAAATGGGTTTTTCATGCAGAATTATACCGCTTTCCTTCAAATTTTGTTTATAGGTTCACTGTGTTAAGGCGCTTCCCTGATTAGTTTTCGGGATTGATTGGTTAGATATAAAGGGGGAAACGGGGGGCTAATCCCCCCTTAATTTAGATAAATGTGTTTTTCATGCAGAATTATCCGATTTTCTTCAAATTTTGTATATATATTCATTGTAATTAGAGACTTCCCTGATTAGTTTATGGGTTTCATTAGTTAACTATGATGGGGGTAACGGGGGGATGACCCCCCCCCCTTAATATATTCTTGATTTCTTTATTTTTTGAGTGGCTTATTTCAAATTCTTTGAATTAAGAGTATAATATTCAATTAGTTTTAATAGCCCGTGAACTCAATACCCTCAGTTTAACTGGGCAGTTTTCTTTTTATTATTTATACTGAAGGAGCTAGAAATTTGAAATTTGGCATTGTAGTTACTTATAAGAACTAAATGCTCTCTACGAACAAAATAAAAAAGAAATTGAAATTTAAAAGTGTGAAATGAGCGAAAAACGTTCTAAAAACATTCTAAATTACAATATCTACGAAATCTTTGGAACTACCGAACGGATTTCAAAAGTGATTTTGGCAAATTGATCGTGACAACCCCTGCTACAACATATATTTCATGTCAGTGCCTCTAACCCCAGAGGGGTGCAGGAGCGAAAAACGTTTTAAAATTGCGATTTGTTTATACTGAAAGAGCTAGAAATTAGAAATTAGAAATTTGGCATTGTAGTTACTTATAACATGTAAATGCTCTCTTAGAACAAAAAAAAATCGAAATTTAAAAGGGTGAAATGAGTGAAAAGCGTTCTAAAAACATTCTAAATTACAATTTCTATGGAACCTCTGGAACTACACAGCCGATTTCAAAAGTGATGAAGGCAAATTGATGGTGACAATCCCTGCTCCAACATAGGCTATATTTTATATCGGTGTCACTAATCCCAGGGGGGTGCAAGAGTTAAAAACGTTCTAAAATTGCAATTTGTTTTATACTGAATGAGCTAGAAATTTAAAAGTTGGTATTGTACTTACTTATAAGATGTAAATTCTCTCTAAGAACAAAATAAAAAGAAATTAGGGGTAAAGAAATTAAATTAAAAGGGTGAAATGAGCGAAAAGCGTTCTATAAACAGTCTAAATTACAATTTCTATGAAATCTCTGGAACTACAGAACCGATTTCAAAAGTAATGGTGGCAAATTGATGGGGACAATCCCTACTCCAACATAGGCTATATTTTATGTCGGTGCCACTAACATCAATGAGGTGCAGGAGCGAAACATGTTCGAAAATTGCGACTTTTTTATACTGAAGGGGCAAGAAATTTGAAATTTAGCATTGTAGTTACTTATAAGATGTAAATGCTCTCTAAGAATAAATTTTTAAAAAATTGAAATTTAAATGGGTGAAATGAGCGAAAAGCGTTCTGAAGTCATCCTAAATTACAATTTCTATGGAATCTCTGGAACCACGGAACCGATTTCAAAAGTGATGGTGACAAATTGGTGGTGACAATCCCTGCTCCAACAGCCTCTTTAATAAAAAGCTATGCGTTGCCGACGACTGGGTTTTTCGCTAATTGTTGCAACAGATTAATATCGGAAAATGAAACATTTGAAGCTACTGAAAAAAATAATAGCTCGAAAAGTATTTTTCAGAATATTGTTAGACAAACTGCGTTTGAAAGGAAAAAATTGTATTTTTCTTGATATAAATTTCAAATCTAATGATTATGCCGTTTTTCAAATATTGAATTTCAAAAATTACCAAATTTCCCAATGGAGTACCATAGCGAAACCTTCATGCGTAAAAAGATAATGATAAGGGCGACGTGTCCTGATGTGCATATTGGCTATAGCACGAGTCACAAATTATAGTAGCCTTATTATTCTGTTAAAATATAAAAGTTATTTATGAAATGTCAATATTTTGTTTGATTAAAGGTTCGTTAAAAGAAATTGACCAGCGTAGCGGTCGTAGCTTGCTAGTATAAATAATAAATTTAATCATAAAATTAAAATTTTATCTGATATATTTCTAAAATATATAATAACAAAGTAAAAGTCGTTTATTTATAATAACATAATGAAACATTTAAAATTTAAATATTTTTCTATATATTCACATGTTTAATTTAAATTACATTTCAATATTGCAGGTTTGGGTTTGAAGTTCAATTTGAAGAAATCGTAAATTTTAGAACCTGTAAAACCGAAACAGAAGAAGATTAAATGAAAAACACGTGTAAGAAATTTTAATATGTGCAAATTCTACACACGTGTTTCTTTAATGTTTTAAAACAAAATCGAAAAAGATACTCCACGGAAAGAATTGGTCTCGCTTTATTTTAAAAGGAATTAACTGGTATTATTCATTTGAATACAATGCCGTATTTAATTTATTAAATTTAATTAAAAGTACCTTTCCAATATGTGGTATTTTGTTTTAAATTCTACAAGATAAAAAAATTAATATTTTATGCAAATAACTCCGAAACACCCTATAAATATAATGAAAATTTGTATAAAAATCATCTATTGGTAAATATTTCCCTTGTGTGAAAGAAACTATTTAAAATTAATTAGGAAAAGCACCATACAGGCACAGTCTTGCGTAATTTCTAAAGGATTTTAAAAGAATCACTATTTTAATAGTTATGTCCGTCTGCGTTATTTAAATGTTGTTTAAAATACTATGAGGAAGGTATTCATTATTTAAATTATAATTAAGCTTTCACATCTTTAAGAGAATAATCCTGCGCTGATTTTACTTAAATGAAAACATACATTTCCTAGTGAAACGTATTACTTAAGAAATTTATTAGAATATGAAATTAAATATGTATGAGAGCATTATATTTTAGAATTATATTGATATAAATTGTGCAATGAATCTAGTGATATTTGAAGAATGTTTATATCTTTAAGAAAATATGTATACGCTTAAAAATTTGAATTTATTTATTCATCAGATACCATGCTGTATTTTATTAGAATTTAAAATTAACTTTTTTAGATTATTCATAAATATGCAATATTTTATTCAGAGATTAAGTTATAAATCTTTTGAAATAGGTTTAAATGAAATGTGGAATATTTCTTGAAATTGCATATCTCATTTAATCTTTCTACATGTTGTCTTGTTAGTCTTTGGATATAAAAATAGAATAAATTAAATTTTATGTGTTTTTCATTTCGTTTTTACTTTCCATTACGTTTTGCGGTAATTCTTTTTATATACGTTGAGATACTGAGCAAATAATAGTCTATTTTTCTTTTAAATTAAAAATAAGGTACAAATAATGATGTTTGCATATAAAATGTTATAAAAATAGGAAAAATTAAAATTTTATTTATTTATTACATATTGTTTTTAATTTATAATTTGGGCAATTTTATAGGAATCCCGTTTTTTATATAAGATAACAATTCAAATATATAATAGTGGTTTTTTGCAATCAAATTATAAAACCAATGTTATGTTTAAGTATATACTCTTTTTTTTTTCAAATATGTTTATGTGCACTAAATGTATTCTGTATGTTTTACTATAACAGAAAACGGAAAAACACGTTTTCTAAAATAAAATAAAAATGAATATTTATAATAATCAAACTATGCCAAGTTGTATACGTGGAAGAATAGACACCTTTACTGTTTTACGTCTTAGAGCATGGAAAAAAGTTTTTCTTACTATACTTCGTAGGATTCAGGAGTCGTATAAAAACTTAAATTTAATTTTATGAAGAATAAATAATTTTTTGTAAATGAATTTTGATTTTATGAGGAATAACATTTTGAAACATTTTTGAAAATAGGAACTATACCTTTAAAACTAACTCTTTAGGAATGAGCTACTGGACAATGATAAGAAATAATATCCTGTATACAGGCTAGTTGTTTAGAAAATCTACAAACTTTAGTAAAACGACATAAAAGAAATATTCCTTAATGTTATCCTCTGGACATCAACTGGGTACTCATAGGATCAGACATCGTGCAAAACACAGAATTACAGCGCCAGCTGTTGAGCGGTATACACCCGACACTAATCAGCATGTATACATGTCAAGATCTAATAGAACATAAAGTTTAGTGAAATTCACTGCATCAATTCTTCAGTTCTCTGAAGGAAATCGTAAAAAATAACATAGGGGGGCTATATTTTAGGCCATATTTATAAAAAAATAATAAGCACCAATTCGAGTCGAGGTCTAACTGAAACTGAGGTTTGATTATTACCAGGGGATAACTTCTTGAGATAGAGCAACTACACGATTGCAATTTTCGATTTCCTTCTACGTTTCGAATTTTTACGATTCGAATACTTATTTCTTATGAACAAATATATAGAAGAAAATAAAAATGACACATTTGATATCATTAGCGATTCGATTTCTTTATTTGAGATTATATCACCATCGTTTCAGCATTTTAAAAATTAAAATATGATTTGAGTTTTTAATTAATATTAGTTTAAAAGATTATAAATAAGATAATATAAAAAATAGAATGTAAGCATGCCATAGAAAAATGCATATCATATTTATGTATCATACTTGAAAGCTTTTTAAAGTTCACATAATATTTTCATAGAAATGTATAAATAAATATATTTTTAAACGTTATGGGGTAAAATTTAACGCGTAAAATTATAGTAAAACTAAATAATAACCAAATTACATGTGAAAAGCATATATTCCTGGTAAAAAAATATATCGGATAGTTTTGATAGTTTTAGTAAAATAATAAAAATAAATTATACATTCATTTCAAGAAATTTTGTTTCAAAATGTTAAAATTCTCTTTAATTAAAGACTGTACAAATTAGTTTCCTTACTGCATTTTTCGATGCCTAATAAAATTACTGTTCTTGTTATTTTCATCTAATCGAAAATTTATATTTCATATAATTAAATTGTGATACATGATATTTAGTGTTTGTAATTTATTGAGATTGTTATTTTTGGCGATATACTAGATATTTGATTTTAGTTTAATTACTGAAAACTTCTAACTCACTCATTAACTGAAATTAAATACTATGACCTACGTTTGAAATCTGTGCATTAATGTGCTCATAATTGAAAGAATATTGGATAGGCTTTATAAATATGTAATAGAATTTCGTGCAAACCTTTTAATATTTGCGTAATAAACGACGATAAATCACTCTTTCTTTAGACGTCACGTTGGACGATGTTAGATATGAACTTATAAATGAATTTCGTCTGTGAATAATGCACTATTCAAAGTATCATATATTAATATAGTTTCTGACATTCCTTAGAGATTATCAAGTACGAATACGAAGAGATTTCTCATATTTATTTTTCTTTATTATACTATATCATTCTAACACTATGCTTAATAATGCTATTTTATGACTGTATTAATTTTGTGATATTTATCTATTAATTTTTAGATGTGAAAAGAAAGTAAAAAATTTCCCAAATTTGAAGCTTTTCGGTTAAAACTCAAAATTAATAGAACGTTGACATTCGAAATATACTATTCAGATTAGGCGTAAAAAACGTAAAAGTTTAAAATTATTTTTATAGAATATTTCTTGATAATTATTTTTACATTTAATTATAAATAAGATTTTTAAAACTCGTCATTATTTGAGAATTTCCTAAAATTAATGGTCTGGCGGGACATGATATTTTGAACTATTATTTTTTATATACCTTGACATGGGATATGAATCCACTCTTGCATTGGAATGTCATATCAGTGATTTATTCCTTAGGTCTATGAATAATGTCCTCTCAGATAATTAGAAAGTGTGAATTAAAATATTCCAGAATATTTTAGTTATAAGATTAGAGCCACCAAAATTGCAAAATTAAAATATATTACTAATACTTCAATTAAAAATATTTTAGCGAAATAAAATCACCTTCCCTATGAAAATACCTGATACTTTATCATGATGAAATTGTTTAATTAATTATTTATTTAATACTTTAATCAAAATAGTCACTAATTTTAAACTTGATTAAATGAATGTTTCTCAAACTACTATATTTATAAGGCCATTCAAGCACAACGTTTGAGTTTTTCATTTTTCTTCAACGATTATTTCTCAAGTACAAAAAATGTTTAAAATGCTATCAAATACATGATATTCAACACAATGTCTACAGTTAAATTAAATTTCCAGATTGAATTTATATGCAGATAATTCCAGTTTCAATGACCATCATAATACAATTAAACTTCTATACTGACAAGAAGAATTTAGTAAAGTTTTCAAGCATTCGTCGCATATGGAATATTTTGTAGTATAAGATTAATTCAACATTTTTCAACTAGAAATTACAAAATTTAATAATTATTGGTAAAGCACATATTTTTCTGTATTGTTTAAAATTGATTACAATGATATAAGTACCAAACGTTGAATAATTAACTTAAAAATATAAAATTTTGCGGAAAAATATGTTAAAATAAAAATTTCATAATGTTCGATATTTGCTTTTTAGAACTTTTTAAAATTTGAAAAAATTCAAATTGATCAAAATAATTACATATATATTTTAAGACATACACTGTTAAATATTTGCAACAAACTGTCCAGTCGTTTGACCGTTTTTATAGAAAACGGTTACATAACAGTAATTTAACTCTATTCTGATCTTATTATTGCCCATATTAACGTCTGCATAGAGTTAAATTACGGTTATATAATCACTTTCTATAAAACGATCAAATGACTGAACAGTTTGCTGCAAATTTTTAACAGTGTAGATATACTGTTACAGAAAAAATTATATTTAAAGATATCCCTTCTAAGCTTGACAAAAATTAATAATCACAATTATAGAAAAAAAAACAGATATATTTACGCATAACTGCAAAATGCTACTTCTGAGAGTACGATTGAATGTCACTTGTATTTTTGAAAAGAAATCTTTGCTTTAACTAATTGCAAATTTCTGCTTTAGAGAAATGCTTAAAAATTTCGCTGTTGTTTCAGATTTATTTTCTTATATGATTAATATGTATGTATACATATTTTACACGTTTCTCGTTACAATTTAGAGTGGGATAAAATATTAAAATTGTAGATAAAATTTAAGAAAAAATTTTAATACCGAAAATGTGGTGAACATTTTGTAAAAAAAAAAATTAAAATTGTCATCAGAGTTGTAAAATATAGGTCATTACTTTAAGCTCTTTAATAAAAAAAAAAAAAAAAAAATGTGCTTTATTTGTCTCTTATTACTCCATTTTTCTTTTCTTAAAAATACCAGAAATTGTTCTAAGAATAACATTACATTTATTGTAAAAAAACAATATTATTAAACGTTTATAGTTGTATTTGAATACGAATACTTCTTTAGAATTGCACAGTATTGCAATATATCACATTTATTAAAGTAAGCATCTAATTTAAAAGTAATATTGCAATAGATTAATGTACAATACATATTTATTTTATTCTATCCCTTTAATGAACAACACACGTGGCAACCTGCATTAGTGACGTTGTATAAAAATAAAAAATATTTTGTTTCATAGTGTCATAACGAAATCCATTGATTGTAGTTAAAAATGTTTTTTAACTTTATACATAACATTTTATCTTGTTATCTAAGGATTTTTATAAAGTATATACTGAATTATGTTATATTTTTTTATGTTAATATATATATATTCAAATGTAATCTCTTTAAAAATGTAGAAAGTTTTAAAGCGAAATCTTGAAATAATAATAGTAAAAATATGTTTATTTTATATATACAATATTCCCTTCTACATATAGTTTATTTACTTTTGATAAATTCATACTTCTATATAACACAACATACTTTTTAAACATTTGAGTTTTAAAATTTGCGCTTTTGAACTTTTGTTAAAAATATTTATTATATAGTATACGTTTATGTCACAGAACAGGATATGTATGTACCTAGATGTATTTCAGTACTGACTAAGTATTGATTTTTATGTTTCAGTTTATATAACACAGTATAATTGTTATTACAAATATGAAAAATATAAAACAAATTTTCCTGGCAGATATTGTGCATAGAAAGCCTAATTAAGGGCTGATCATATGTTGTTATTTTTCTAGGCCTGCGTTTAACAAATTTTACAAAGTATTTAATGACTTTAAAAAATCGTATTTTGTAAAATAAGACATATTTTTTTCACTTTGAAAAACTTTAAGTAAATGCTTAGTTTTTCTTTAAAAACTATTTTTTACATGTCTACATAGGCATAACTAGAAAATTGAACTTTTAATGTAAATCTGTAATAGATTTTTTTTAACGTTTTAACTGACAAAAAAAGGCAATCGATGAATGAGAAGACAATTATAAACCTCACATTAGGCTTAACATAAATATAGTTTTCTCTTTACAAATAAACAGGAATTACTTATTTTTCAAATGAATCCTATTTTATTATTACCCTAACTTATATATATATTTCACAGCTCGCTGAACAGGTAAAAATTTGCTTCTCCGCGCCATCAACAATTGGTTACATCTCAGTTATAAAAATAGAACTGTGTTGATCAGTGTTGAGGTTTACAAAAATGTAACATATCATCTGCATAATTTCATCAAAAAAAAAAAAAATAAATAAATAAAAGTGCCACGATTTATTTTTTCGAAAATCTGTTGATTTTACAGGGAATGACATATATATGTTCCTAAATTTATTTCAAATCCGAAATAACTTTTGTTGGCATATAACTTCAAATACAATAACTTTTTGCATTGTTGAAATTCAGTCGCGTTTCTGGATATCCATTCTCGTATAATTACACTATTTTTATTCAAATTTCCTTTCTTCAAAGTTTGACTAGTGAACCAAAAAAAAAAAAAAAAAAGGAAGAAAAAGAAAGTAAAAGAAAGAAAGAAAAATGAAAGAAAAATGAAAAGAAATAAAGAAAGAAAGAAAAATAAAAGAAAGAAAGAAAAATGAAAGAAAGAAATAAAGAAAAAAGAAAGAAAGGAAGAAACCTTACCAACGGTTTAGAAATTAACTTTTATAATTCATTATTCAAAGAAGAAATTTTAATCTTTAATACATTTAAAATATTATTGCATAACATTATTATTTTTTTTTCTAATCTCAAAATGTTTTTGCTATTTATTTGTTTATCTTTCGAAAATTAAGACATTGATTAGTTTTTAAGTTAAAAGTGATACTATAATTAGAAATCCATATTTACAAGACAAATTTATGAAAATTAATCTTGTCCAATTTCTTTTTATTTACATTTACTGATATAGAGATTAATATCTTTGAACTTATTGTAAATCTACAGAGATTTTTATAGTTTTAATAAAATAATTAGATAAATCAGGGAATTCCCTTTTAATTTTCTTGAAATTATTAATCTTATGCATTATTTTTTTTTATTTCGAAATTAAAATGTCATACCAAAATACAGTTTTTCGGTTATTTATAATTAAATTCGGGTCGTTTATAATTAGAAATACTTGATGTTTACTTTTAATTACAGTGAATATGGGCCCCACCAGTGGCTGAGAGGTTGTGCTCTCGAAGCTGGTAGACGGGAGGTGCTGGGTTCGATCCCAATCGCGCCCGTCGGCCTAATCGCTCGGAGTTTTCGTGGTTTTCTTTCGAGCCGTGGATCTTCTCCATGCGTAAATACGGATTAGGTTCCCTTAGAAAGACCCCCACGAAGGGCACTCCCCCCGGGCCTATATCCCTAGTGTCGATAATTGGCCGTCAATAATCAACCCAACCCAGTGAATATGGAGATTTGATTTTATATTTATTGGAACGGAATTACATTATTTAATTTGAAAACAAAAATTTTTGTTTTATATTTTTATTACATTTATAATCTAATGAAATAATTGCTGTTATTAAAAAAATTTTAAGATTTCTTACTTCTTGAGCAAAATATTTATTTAAACAAAAAAGATTCATATTGCGATATTTGTTTAAAAATATATATATCACCGATTCATTTCGGCTTACTGTTTATCTGTAGTAAAATCTAAACACTAAGAATTCTTTTACGCAGTTTATAGAGTTTTTTTACATTGTAGTTGAATGTAAAATGTTTTAATTTTATTGCTTTTTTTTTATTTTACTGAAAAAGGTTTTAAATCGATTTTGTGTACAAGAAGTTTTAAAAGTCAGGATTAAAATATGAAACACGACATTATAATTAAATAAATAAATATCTATGGGTTGGTGAGACTTGCAGTTTAAGGAGAGATTTTGAAAAAAAAAATTGGCATGAAAAGTTGGGGAAAATCTCGACAAGAGAGCATGCATTTGTAAAACCAAACATGACTTGTGCTGCGTGGTTGTAGCCTTGCCATATAAGTGTGAGGGATTGCTAGACTGGATGTCGTCTGGGTAGCTTAATTCGTAAAGCACTTGGTGCGCTATTTCAAGCGATCCGGGATCGAACCCCGGTCTGGACATTTTTTCACTCTAATGGTTGTACGCTGTTTAGTAAAGTGATTATTCACATCCTTTGTATTTCATGAGAGATTCCAGTTGTGAAATGATGGACATTTTGATTTACATCATCAAATGTTCAATGTATCCAACACCACATTACAGTACTGAGTACAATGCAAATATTACATCTAATGCAGCATGAAATAGAATATCAGTGATCATTTGTGCTACCTTTTGCAAAACGGCAATTTTCTTTCTGACAAATATTACAAAAAATATATACATATATACTAATAAAAAAAAGTTTCGCTTTGTGTGTCTGTATGTCTGCAATGGCCAGCAAAATCTAGCGCACCTAGAAGTCTGAAAATTTAGATTTAGGTAGTCCAAAGCCTGATCTGATGCACCTGGGACTCAGAATTTTAATATTTTGATAATTACACATAATACTAATTAGAAACTCATTAAACATCGCATCGAAAATGCCATCTTTTTTTATCAAAATAACTAAAAAAAAAAAAAAACAATCTGACTGCGCCAGTTAAAACTACAAATCCAGACAGGATTCGGCTTTCATTAAAAACTGAACTACAAAGATATATGTTTCTCTGGCCGATCCCTCCATTTAGTTTGCGGAAATGAAAATAAATAATTGCCAATTTTTACTACTGAACAAAAATTAAGATTACTAATTAAGATACAGATTTGAATTTGAGGATGGGAAGGGCGACTATTTTATCATAGCGTCTTCGTTATTTTCTAATTATCAGAAAAATATAATTCTTTTTTTAATGATCACGTTAATGTAGGGGAAGGTGGTTTTCTTGAACAAATTTTTCGTTATATTTGCTGGTACGGGGGAGGTGGGGGTTGACGCCTTGCTCTCATTTACACAAAACAAATTCCATTGAAGAAATTTAACATTTTTAGCTTCTCCCGTAGAATATAGAGTATATAGAGAATACCGGAAATTTCAAATGACGATTTTCATAAAAATAAAATTTATGCTCCTAATAAAAGCACACAACCAGTGTTGACTTCGTGCATACCAATAATCAAAGTTGTTGTTGAGCACTTTACCAAGCGCCGCTTGGCGGGCAATCCTAATATATATATATGTATATATATATATATATATATATATATATATATATATATAATCTAACTGTGCATTTTTATCACGGGTTCTATGGGCCCGATCACAACGGGGTTTGGATAGTTCGACTAGGTTTTTGATCGCGTTACAGATTTTAGTTCCAAGGAGTCCCATAATTTTCTCGAGTTCTATGGGCCAGTTTTCAACAGAAATTAGTTCATTCAACTGCCTTGATACAACGGGTACCCGTGTCGTATGTTCGTATAGAACAAGTTGCGCCCTCCGGCGGCAGAAAGTGGAACTAAATGACTTTGCAGTGCGTTAGCAAAACGCCTGCTGGAGGCAGCGAGGACACGAGTTGAAGTTTTGTTCGGAAGTTGGTTACTTTAGAACAGGGTATGCCCCCTGGTAGCATAAGGTGGTGGTAAAATATTTTGAAGGACATGCGCTATACGCCTACTATACGGTGCCGCAGGCAGCGGGAACACGTATCGGAAATTTGTTTAGATCAAAATACTATTGGCGGAAAATGGAAATGAAGGATTGTTAGTTGCATGCGCAGCACTTTTAAATAAATAATTTCATACAAAATTGGGTTAAATATATATAAAATCAAACCAACTTCAGGTTTGTTTAATTTTATTATGACTGGCTTCAGCAACGCCGGTGGGTCAACTAGTATATATATATATAGTTGCTGAAACTATATGTGTAAAAATCTTCAATTGTAATATTTACATCAGCGATATCGAAATTTCGAGGTGTTTTTAATGATATACAAAACCCCTTATAACTGCAAATTGCAAATATCTCTATCCATACAAATAGTATTTGATATCCTAATTTTAAATGGTACACAACGAAAATAAATGTACATTTTGCTTTGGATTTCTCCAATTTTTTTGCCCCACCAGTGGCTGAGAGGTTGTGCTCTCGAAGCTGGTAGACGGGAGGTGCTGGGTTCGATCCCAATCGCGCCCGTTGGCCTAATCGTTCGGAGTTTTCGTGGTTTTCTTCGAACCGTGGATTTATCGATGCGTAAATACGGGTTAGGTTCCCTTAGAAAGACCCCCACGAAGGACACTCTCCCCGGGTCTATATCCCAAGTGCAGATAATTGGCCGTCAACAATCAACCCAACCCAATTTTTTTGCTTTTTGTCAACGTACTCAATGAAAAAAAAATATATATATACATCTAAGCATTTTTAAACGACGTTAATATCAAGCAAATTAGATTTACAAAACATTATTGTGAAATATACTCATACATAGAAGTAGAATAATATAAAAATTATGATTTGCGAAATTCAGTATTTTTATGCATATTTATATTTCGGTGTTATTTAAATTAAATTGTTCACTTCTTGATGTGCTAGAGTTCTGTCATTATGTCAATTGGATTATTCTTGACTATTGTATTTAATGAATATTGTATTTTAATGTATTTAGAAATTATTTACCAACTACTCTATAAATTTATAAATTATTATTCGATAGTAAGTCAATAAAATGATAGGAAAAAAGCCAACGAGATAGCAATGAATGTGTTTATTTCATAATGTTACGCATCCATCATTTATACGTTTGAACAAAAACAATAGATGTTATTTCTCAAAAAAAAATCACAATAATAATTACAATAATTAATTGTGAATTATATTAAGTACCAAAAAAGTAAAGAATAAAATAATAATAAGAAGAAGAATAATAATAACTTAAAAACAGGAAATTAGCATTTTTCTTTGAAGTAAAAATTATATATTTTTATATTATTTTTCTTTTAAACTCTGGAGTTCGAAATAAAAAGAGTAAAAGCCAAAGGCGTTGAAAATAATAAGATGAGGTAATTGATCCACAATGGAAATAAGAAGAAAGAAATGTTATATACGTTCATTGAAAACCAGTGGATCCGTGAAAGGGTTTTACACTACAATCTTTGATATTATTTGCTGATATACTTTATGATAATGATTTAATTAACTACATATTTTAATAAAACAACGTTTTTTGTATTTAAAAAAAATGTGAATGAAATATGTCAATTCTACAGCTTTCAGATAACACCTCATTCATCGTTGTGCTTTTGTGTGCGCAAACAAAGGAATGATGACATCGGAAATACAGAATATGATTTTTTACGAATGTAATTTAAAATAAATTTCATTTAGAGTTTTTTATGATTCTTGTTATAACTTCTAGATTTTTGTAAAAAAAAAAAAAAAAAAATGTTTTAAACTATGAAATATACTAAGAAAAACTATCTTTAAAAAAAAATAAGTACTTTTATTTAAAATTAAAATATTTATTAATCTAATGTCAAACATTCTGATGATGAAAAAAAAAAATTCTTTGAAGGCACGTTGACTTATTGGCAAATGTTCTCGAACAAAAAACACATTAGAAAAACTTTCGTTTTACGACCGAAAAGTCAGATGCGGAAGAACAAAGCAATTTCTGTAATTCCAAGAAAATGGTTCTCGCAGAAAATATGTCCCACTTCATTATTATTTGATCCCTAAGGTAAACCTCATTACAGAGGTCTGTAATCAAATACAGATTTTTTTTAGATGAACATTCTGTACAGTTTCTTATCGTTTCACAAATTTCTAGTAGGAGGTTGATTTCTTTTTACAGTGATAAAATGAACTATTGCCTAAATGTAACTTCTTTTTAAAACACCTTCAGCCATGGTAAACATTAATGTTTTGAATAATGAAATAATATATATACATACGGAAAACAATTTGACAATTATGATTCCTTAAATGACTTAAATAGTGAAAATACAAGCTTTTATTAATTTAAATACACCAATCGTATAATTGCAAAAACTTCACAAATTTTAAACATATACCGGCAACATTAATCACGTGTCACTTAAAAATTGAAATGTTTTAATTGCAGCATAATATTATATTATAATCAATTCCAATGCAAAAGTCTGTACTTAAGTAAAAATCCTCAACATTATTTAATACCAGAAACAGTAAAATGTCACAAATTACTATTTGCAACATTGTAAAAAATGGCGTAAAAGTGTTTATGCGTCATGATATCTCCGAAAACTAATATATTCAATTTGCTGAGAAATTGCTCAGAACTCTTATTAACAGTATATATTTGATGTTTATGAAAAAATTAATAATTATTCAAAGTGTGCAATTCTATGTTATGATTTCTCCGCAAACCCAATATGTGCCATGTACTGACGAAATGTAACTAGACGGAAGTGCTATGCAAATTATAAAAAAAACATGGTTACTGCCAAAAACAACCCAAATATATGGGGGGGGGGGAGGCGAGAGTAAATCCCCGTTAACAAATTACTCTCTTAAAACGAAAGAGCCAAAATAACTCAAGTTGAGCCGAAATCCACTCATCTCACGATTTGAAAGTCAGCTTCTCATGAAGAGTTGAAACAACTCGAGTGAACGAGTTGTTTTTAAGCAACTCATGATTGAGTGATCTCTATTTTACTCATACTTGAGTTAAATCAAATCAATGAAGGTTAAATCCAGTAGCACTTGAGTGATTTATAAGTAACTCATACTTGAGGAGGAGAAGGGGAATTAAAATTCATGGTAAAATGTAATATTTCAGTGTAAAATAATAAATTTCATGAACAGGTAGATTATTATTTTAGAAAACAAAAAGTAATTTGCATATTGAATGTATACATATCTATGTTTACATATATGTATATATTCAACAATTAAGTGAAAAGTATCTTTTTTGTTGTTGTTGTTGTTGTTTCTGAGCTGCTTGAAATAAATACCCCCCCCCCCTCCCGACCCAAAATGAGAATTTTAAAGGGAATATTTGAAAACATAAGAATTTCTGCTGATTTAAATATTTTAATCTTTTTTTTTTATTTTGTTATAATGATTACGTTTTCTATGCAATATTATTTTATACATTGCATGATATTTTTCAGTTTATATCAATATGATCATTAAATGTTTTAATCCTAATACTATTTAGGAATATTCACACAGTGAATATACGGGAATGGAGATATTTACCTTATTTTTAACAACATATGATACAAAAAATATGGGATTTATACAGCTTCAGAAATCAAGTATATTTATTTTAAAATATTAGAAAAACAGTATATATACTAATAAAGCTACTTTTCAAAAGTTTTCGTCAACATGAAATAGATATTCTAAAGCTTTTCTTATATATTTCAGATACATTTCAAATAATCTAACTAAAAAAAGAAATATAATTTGTTTACTTTAAAACAATATTTTTAAAGTCAGACAAGTCAATTTTCAATTTATAGTATTATGAAAGTTAGAGTTCTGAAACATCATTAAAAATATATATATAAACAAACGCACAGTACCGCCGAGACATTTTCTTTAAAAGATTAAATTGCTACTAAGTGCTATTTATACATCATATTTATTGAAACAACATAAAAAAAACTTAAAATGAGAGGCAAAGGATTTGTATAATTATATTTTAGAGCATTTTTTAATATTTATCCTTCCAACTCAAAAGATCTCTAAATGTTCGTTTGTGTAAATAGTCCTAAATGTTAGGGATAAGACATATTTGTTAAAAATATTGATATAAACTGAAAAGTATCACGCCATATATAAAATAACAATAAATATAAAACAGAATCATTATAAAAAACATGATTAGAGTATTTAAAACAGCAGAAATTCTTACCTTTTTCAAGTATTCCTTCTTTAAAATTGCCCGTTTGAACAGCGCGAATAATATTTCAACAGTCAACAACGTGCTGCCAGTTGTCCGGAAGGCGAAATGCTTGCCTCCACTCGATTACGCATGCCTGTCGTCTGCTCAGCGAATGGTCACGTCAGCCGCATTGACATGTCCGCTCGCAAATGAGTGCTTTTTTTATCGACTTGAGTTGCTTAGTATTCGTTCTTCTGGAGTGCATTAGAAAAATAAAAATTCAGATCAAGATGAGTGAAGCGTTTAAAAATCAACTCATTCACGATCCTTCTGAGAAGCCAAATCCAATCTTTCGTTTTAAGAGAGTAAGCACAATTGCTCGCATTTTGGGAACATTGCTTTATGATTGTTTTCTAAAGTGAGTATTTTCTATATTGTTAAAAGGTTCGTGTTATTTGAATTTTGAATATAATAGACGACTTCTGATTTTTTTTTTAAAGTTTCATTAAAATTTTCTATTTTTTAAAATGAGTTGAAAAAGGCGAAAAATAGCTTTTTGGCCGTACTCGAAATTAAAAAAAAACAACTCTATAATAAAAATTATATTTTTTAGTTAAAATATGTTTATAACAGTGTATTATATTAAAGAACATCAATCCGGAATTAATATGTATAATTGTATCAATCACAATTACCGAAAGCAGAAGTTGTTCCCAAAATGGGAGCAATGGCTCTTAATGGGGGTCATGTTTTCGAAAACTTGTACATATGACTCCGTGCATTTATGTTATTTATTTTTTCAGTTTATTAGCTATAAAAGGGATAATATCATTCTGAAACTAATATTTATAGAAGATTTCAAATAAATTAGTCCAACTTTTACATTTATAATAAAAAAACAAAATGAAATTACCAGTTCTATAAGCATTTTCATTATACATCTCTTTATTTTTCATCATTACATTATTTTTTTATTCTGATTTTTTTGCATGGAAGATGATTGAACAATTTTTTTAGATTTGGATAATTTTTCGGCTGTTCCAGAAATTGTTTTTTTTTTTTTTTTTTTTTGCCCCCTGTTTGCAGTATTGCAACATACAAGGAAGATATCTTCCTCATATGTATGTCGCATAAATTATTTTCTATTACATATGTAATAGAAAATAATTCATGCGGCGATTTATCCCATGTTTTATTTGGTGAAGTAGAACTTTCCATAAATTCTAAATCAACAGACAATCAAGAAATATCTGATTTAGAGTTTAAAAAAGACAAAGTATTAAAAGCAGACTTGATATTTCAGATGAAAGTTCAGACGAATCTTCAAATCGGAATATGGAAAAACTAAGCAAAAAAAAAAAAAAGTTTAAAAATCAATTTTAGAAAATGCAAAAAAATAATATAATGCTGCATAAAAATGTTCCATCATTTTCATGTAAAATAGTAGGACAGAAATTATGCAAATGGGAAAAATAAAGAGATGGATAATGAAAATGCTTATGGAATCGGTAATTTTATGTTTTACTTTTATTATAAATGTAGATGTTGGACTAATTTATATGAATTATTCGTAAAATATCAGTTTCAGAATGATATTACCCCTTTTATAGCTAAAGAACAGTGAAATAACAACCATAAATGCACGGAGGCATAAGTAAAAATTTTGAAAAAAATTACCCCCATTTTGAGCCATTGCTCCCATTTTGGGAACATGCTATTTTTCTTAAATATTTGATTTTTTTTTCTTCAGAAATACTTTAAAGACTTCCTATTCATAAAGAAAAAACAACTGTTCCACAAAAAAATAGTTTAATATATATAGCGGCGCTTAATGGGTTAATAAGGTATCTTCGTCTATTACGGGTCTGCATTAAGTAATAAAAATAAAGATCGTATAAATTCATAGTTGCCAAGACAGATTTGCTTACACCAAGAAAATAGTGTCTACCATGCAGAGCTACTAGCAACACATTATGTAATAGACTGGGCTAATTCTAATAATTTTCAAAGCTACACAATCAATTCTGATAGTCTAGCATAGCTGGAAACGAACCTGCTGATAAACTGGCCCGCGATGCAACGAAACCATAAAAGGACATCTTACAAAAATTCTACCCATTTTCACCATCACATTTAAAGGAGATAACAACATTAGAATTGATAAGATCATGAAAAATGGATTGAAATTTGGGAACAACGGGTCGCTTTACTCACGCCTTAATCCCAACAGTATCAACAGATCTTCAACTTCAAAATAGGCACCACTACATCTTTTCTACAAACAATGGTCGTTTCCTCAATATCTCAATAAATTCGGCAAGGCATCGTCACCTAGATGCACATGTGGGAAAAGAGGTACCTCCTTACATTATATCCTGGATTGTACCCTAATTGCCCACCATCAGATTAGAAAGCCATCACAAATTAATCTGTCGGCCTGGTTTGCCTACGTGCTGAAACAGCCAAAACTGCTTAAAAAAATAACAGATTGTATGTTTCTGCTAGAACGCAATCAATACATATCCTTGCTGCCTCCATTGGACTTAGTGGAGGTTGAGGATGAAGCGGACTTCCAATATATGCATAAAGACTTTTACACACTACATAAAGTCTAAACTTAGCAATTTAGTTATTCTTAATGGCATCATACAGTATTATTTAGTATTTTTAGCATAATTTATCATTGTTTACTGTAATATTATTATTCGTCTGTTATTGTTCATTTAGTACTTACTGTTATCCATTATTATTATTTACTTCAGCATCTTACAGTATTATTACATGGTAGTATTATTGCTCAGTATCACATACTAGTATTTAGTACTGCTAAGTAGGATTGGTAAATTGTATTTTCAGAATTTGTATTTTTGCAATCTTGTACTTTCAGAACTTGTATTTCAAAATTACATAGTATAATTATTGCTCAAAATCACAAAGTATAATTTAGTAATGCTCAGTATAATTAGATAAACAAACCTGCTGGGCAGGACTAGTAGAGTTTAGACCTAAAGATAGGCTACCCCGCCCGGGTTTAACATTGACATTGAGAGTGATTTTTTTAAGTAATAAAATTAAAGGGCATAATATTTAAGAATATTAATAACTCTAATTATAAGGTGGAATGTATTTACAAGAGCGTTTGGTGGTTTTACGTAGACTCTCAAATTTCTGGAATATACTGCACAAGAATTTGGAATAAATTCATATATAGGAAAGTAAAAAAGTAAACTTCAGAGTAATACATTCATTAAGACGAAGGATATTAAATAATACACATGTAAAACGCAATGAAGAAATTAAAATGAATCGCATTACTAAAATAAAACAGAGAAGGAATTACAAATTTAACAAAGAAATTATATTTACAACGTATACAATAAAAATTTAATTAAACGAAATACATTAAGTATTGCTACTATGCTTTCACAAGCTTTCAAATAAAACATTTTTATATTTCGATTTAGAGCTATGCATAGGCATATTCACAATAGAAATTAACTAAAATTAAATTTAATACAATCTCTTTCTGACTGCCTACACCCTAAATTAATAAATATGTTTGGTGTATACACACTACTATATAAGAGTTACCTCTTTCTCCTGGGGTAGCGTCCATCAGCTATTGTCCAGAGGAGAACTGCAGTGAGAAAAAAATCTGCTCTTCTCAACTAGAATCTAAATTGTGATTCTAGAAAAAATAGTTCCATGTCATCCCTATAAATTCTAGTTCCTTTTACCAGAGAGTTCTAGAGTCTCCTATTAGAATTCAAGAGTGTTTTTCTACATTTTCGTAGTTAGACTTATTTAAAAATGTCTGCTAATACATGCGAACACAAGACGCTACTTTTAGTAACTATAATGCTAGTTTATAAATCCATTCCAGAAATAAAGTGATAATTTCTCGCAGTTTGCACTATTCATTATCGTTTCGTCCCCTAGAAAACAAGAGACTAGAAATTCTCGGTCATTTCGTCTATTCAGTTTAGTTGCTTACCCTATTCGCATAGCTCGAAATACTATATTTCTAGTTTAGAGATTTAGAAACAGCTTAACTATTCATTCTAGTTGAAGGAGGTATAGTTTTTTTTTCTCAGTGTGACAGTTCGATGACACAACTCATCAAAATAACATAATTTTAATTAATTTGTAAATTTACTTAATACTCTTCTAATCGACATAGCCTCACATATTAATACATGAGCATTTTGTGAAATTATAATTATAATTTAGAAATTAGACAGAGCTTTTTCATACTGTCGACAAATACAATTTTTAGTAAACCAATAGAAACGTAAGAGATTCAATTCTCAATACTGATGGATAAGAATAAACTCTAAGAAGTCACCTAAACATGAGCAATTCAAATCGGAATGATTTTTTTATAGATATTTCTCTCTAGAAGAAAAATAGGAAAGGTGGGTCTTAATAATCCCTCAATACAGTGAGCTTTCATTCTTTGAGGTTCACATTATCGTACCGTCCTAGCGTCAACCCTTTTGATATTAGTGAATTGAGGTTGGACGAGTCTTAAAACAGAGGAAGACACTCAGATTGCTTCAGGCAAGAACATACACTGTCGTACAGATGCCTCATGATGATGTAGTCCAGTTTCCTATTACGGTTAAGTTTTATGGAGGAACCACAAACATACAATTATTAACCTGTTACTTCCATGTGAAGTAGGAGACTTAGGGACTGCAGATTATCAATTTCCATCATAAAGGAGTCACTGCACGCGGTCCCACTTTACTTCTCGATTTCGTAAATCCCCACAGATATGATTTCTATATAAAAATATTACATTATATTAATATAGTTTTTTTTTTTATAAATATAGTTTTTTCTTTAATTTTATTAATTTTATTATATATATATATATTTTTTACTTAAAAAAAAAAAAAAAAAAAAAAAAAAAAAAAAAAAAAAAACGAATGCGGTTTTTCTCACCTGCATTTTTTTCTTCCATGGCAGGAAGACGCTTGGCATTCCAAGTGTCAATGTAACCATGCAGAAAATGCACTGAGCTGAAAATTGGGTGATTCAATTGCCATATATATTTTTCATAAATTCGTAAACAATTTTTGAGTATATACGTATACGTTTATGCGCACATCGTCATAAATTTGTAAGCATAACTTGCTATATGACACAATTATAAATAATGACGCTGTGTTTGAGATTATTTGTTTTCAGTAATAATTAATGTACAGTGTTAATCTAAATTTCTTTATATGATTTAAATGTTCTTGATTAATTTGTTGTAAATTTTACAATGAAGAAAATCAGACAGCATTGTAAAATAATTGATAAAACTGTATTATAACCATAGTGCCATAAAATTTGAAAATTTAGAGGGCAGTACTTTAAATTAGGTGTATTCTTTTTTTTTATGATACAAGAAGATTATTATATTTTAATAGTACTTATAATTTACATTTAGCCTTATACATTTACATCGCTTTCAAATTATACAAAAATTAGAATAAATCAATAAGTTTACTCAATTAGAATTAATGAAAGTCTTCAAGACTCTCAGTAAAAAAAATCCACATTTTAAATTTTAAATTAAAATTTATTACTTAAAATTTATTACCGAAACTTTTCATTAAGTAGTAAAAAATTTCAAAATAGTATTCATATGTTATATTGTAGGGGAGATGGGGGATGAATGGGACAAGGGATGGATGCGACGCTCTCAATATTTCAGGCAATAAAATTTTTTTTTTAGTTGCTTCCTATCCTCATAGATTTCAATACCATAGTGTGCTTCAGAACCAAAAGCAAGAGCACATGGCTATTTTCAGTTTTCTTCAAATTTGCATTTGCTGAAAACTCTGCTTAAAAGTAATTTTTTTTTACATTTCAAGTTACTTAAATATTTTATGCAATATAAACAATTAAGATATTTTGTAGTTTTTTTATTTAAAGGCTCAATGTTGGTAATTAAAATGAATGCATATTAACCATTGTGACAAAATAATTTCTGAGACAAAATAGCTGACAATTGAATATATGCATCATGGGCATGATTGGGACATTTCAAATGGGGATGAATGGGACTGCTTCATTCGTTCCTAGAGGATACTGGCAATTTTTTATTAACTAAATAATATTATATAGGTTGATATATTAATACTTTATGGTAATTATTCTTTTAACATTTTATCCTCTTTGTAGCCATCGTCTTCACTCCACCGTTTATGGGCCTTTTAAGGCAAAGCTGAGATAAGTCCAAGATCATTGACTAACAAATAATCCTGGAGATCATATTACAATTTATAATCTCTCAGCTTTTGCCAAGGCGGTATTTTTGTTCAGCGTTTAGTCCATAACATTGAATACGGGGAGGAAAATGTTTTTGTCCCATTCATCCCTGCTGTGGGGATGATTGGGACATAGAAGAACGTTTTTTTTTTTTTATTTAATTTATATATCTGTATAATAATAATCTTGAACAAATATTGTGCATAAGATGTAGTCAAACACTTAAAGTTTGATATGCGCTATATAATATTGATAATAACTTATATAAAATATTTAAAATAAATATTTTTGTGAAAATGTCCCATTCATCCCCCATCTCCCCTATATCTAAAATAAATATATTTCCGTTAAAAAAAGAATCTTGTAGAATGAAGTATCTGAAATATGTTTCGAAGAAGAATTTTGAGTTTTTTGAAAATATGTGCTTGCTCGTTTCATAAAGTTACTTACCATGCACGAACAATATTAAAAAAGTGACAATTCATGAAAGTATCTTTTTTTGAACTCTTCTTATGAAAGACTGTGAAGAGTCATGTTTAGAGAAAATGTGACATAGTGTCACTCATCATCATCTTTTGCTTTTGTAACAATACGAAGGGATAAACTTTGGAACTCAGGGCAATAATCTCATACGTAGGAATTTCTCATTTGAGAAAGTATATGTAATAACTTCAAAAGCGTTTTATGATTGAAAGTTTTTGATTGCAAAGACACTTCTTCTGATAAGCAAAAAAGAAATAGCATATTTATGAGTCATGTATTTGGTATTATTAATATATATATATATATATATATAATTATTAATTATCTCTTTGAAAATTTAATTAGAATGTTACAAGAATTTGATATGTTTTTTGAAATTCAAAGATATTATATATATATATATATATATATATATATATATATATATATATATATATATATATATATACATTAAATTTATAAAGATTTTAAATCATATATATATTTATTTTGATAAGAAAATTATAGAAGAAAGATTTTATATGATTTTTGTTTTTCGTACTTGTCAAGGTATTGAAATAAAAGTACTCAAAAAAGTTACTGTTAAATTTTAAATATAAAAAATAACAAGAAAAGTTACAAATTCTTATATTAATAACTTTTATTAATAAAATATATTTTAAGTAGGAACAATATTGATTAATATTATTTGCATAAGAAATGTATTTTTAGCAGGTCTTTATATACATTTCTGGACTATTTAATAATCAAGAGATGCTTTTTAACAGTATATATAAAAAAATCATATGTAGACAAAATATTTTTTAGAAATATAAATTTTCTAAACGCTGAGATTTTATTAATTTTTCTTTTCTCCTTTCCGCATAAAGAGATGGTTTGAATGTGGTGTTATGGGCAATGGTATTATTTTCTCTTAAAATGTAAGAAATATAAAATCAGGCTTGAGAAAAACGAAATGTTTATTGTAAGAATTTTCACAGTACATAAATGATTTAAACAATATGACAGATCGGCATTATAAACTTAATTTCTTAATATTTGCTTAAATCAGCTTTTAGACACGTTTTATGAAATAAATAACTTTTATAAAAACATAATTTAAAACATTTGTTAAAAAAGTTGCTATTTCCCCCTCTTTTAGGTAGCTTTCTGAACAAAAAGCTACCTATTGCAGATGTTCGGAGGACAGCAATTCCAAAAAATTTTCGTGTAGTTTCAACGATTAAGACTCACAGAGACATATATATATATATATATATATATATATATATATATATATATATATATATATATATGAAACGAAGCGTGTTGCTCCGTCGGTGGGTCCTTGATCGCCGGGCCGGTGGCTGCGCGGACTGATGGCGGCTCCGTATTTACGTCAAAGCGCTCATTCTAATTCCCTTGCATGCTCTTGTAGTCCTGGGCCGTGAGCGGGATTCGGTTAAATTCCGAGTGAATGTATGTCTGTTTAAAGGAAGACACCGTCTATTACGGAACCTGGTTTATTTCTTTTTCTTACATGCATCCTTTTAAACCAGGCCCATATTGGCGTGAGAGCTGCTTTTTAAGTCTGTCTGGACATCGAAGGTTCGTCCATCGCGAGGCAATTCCGAGAGAGCAGATTGGCGTGGATTTGTTTAGATGAGGGAAATCGTAAAAAGTTCGCTCCTGATAGCCGTGTAATGGTATAAATATGAGGTTTTTGCATTATTTCTGCTAGAGGTCGTCTAAGTCAAAAGAGGCGTATTTTTAATTTTAATTGGCCGCGAGCTGAGTGATTGATTGTGCGGAATAAAGGCGTTGGCTCCATCGGCCGATCGGATGCCGCAAGACCTTAAAATTGCGTTAGCGTCAGCACAAATATTCTTATGAAGAGTCAGAAAACGATCTTTGAAAGTTATAAGATGCGATGCAGGAAAACTAATTTAACAGGGGCGACGGCATTTTCAATCAATTGAAACGCAATTATTAAAGCATTTAAAAGTTTTGATTTAAATTTCTATTTTTTAAAACGGTAATTTAAAATTTTAAAAGGGGCAAAAAGGGATTTTGCATTTTAAAAAGGGGTTTAGCTTTTATCCTTTCATATCCCCCCCCCACTAAAACAAGAGCCACAGGGCTCGCCTGCAAGACCTGTGGGTCTTATCTCGTAAATTTAACCCATGTTTTTTTTTTTTTTTTTTTTTTTTTTTTTTTTTTTTTTTTTTTTTTTTAGATTCTTATTTTCTCCAGCTCTCAAGTAATTTCTCCAGCTCTTCAGTATTTACTTCAGCTCTCAAGTCAATTGGACCTATTTTTACATTTATATATCAAATTTACATAAAAATATTGGTTACACTAAAATAATGGAATTCTTTCAATGGTGCTGCAGCAAAACAATAATGTGTCTCGAGACGACATATCTTGATTATAACAGTTGTCATAACATAACTGTGTTTGTAGTGTTTCCCTTTCTTTCCAGTTTTTGTTTTAAAGTTTTTGATATAGTTTGTTGGGAAACATCCTTTTGTGTATAATTGCAAATTGCAACCATAAACTATATAATATATTAAAATATTCACAGGTAAACATACTGAAAACTATACAACATATGCAAATGTAAAAAATATTCAATAATAGACAATGTTCAAATGTAAAAAAAAATATTCACAAATACAAAATATTAAAATGTAAAATATATTCACAAATACAAATTATTCAAAAATATAAAATATTCAATAATACAAAATATGCACTAATACTATCAACAAAATATATTGTATCTCAAATGCAATTTGAAAAGCTTGCATTTCTAGAAATATTGAATTTTCACACTGAGATAAAATAACAGTAAAATATCCTAAAATACTAATAACAAAAACAAATTATATTTCTTCGTATACCTTTCCGTTTTGTTCGGGACTTAGCTACTTCTATGATGCAGCCTTAGGTTTATATCCATGAAAAAACAACACTAAGTTGTTTAAAAAAAAAAGAAAACTACAGCTAATAAAAACTAAATATACACTTGCTATAATTTTCACCATGCGCAGGGTCAGTGCGATATGGGTTTTAATACTCTGAGGGGAATATCACCCAAAAATGTGCCACTCGCACGACAGAAAAAGAAAAGTGGGTAATCGATATTCACCTGCAGAGGGGAAGCGAAGCAGTTTTGCCAGATTCTCCGTTCAACCTGGAAAGAGAATCTGGGAAAACAGTCCGGCTAAAGATGGGTGGCCACGGAGCGGAGGACCCCTTCATGTGTCATCAATTCGTCATTATAATATTTTTAAAAAAAATAATAAAAATTCTAACAGTACTTTTAAACTGTCACCATCATTCTACACTGCTGGGGAGATAGGTTACATGCCCAGCTGGGTCCTCATCCAAATGCTACGAGTAAGGGGGACGATAGGAAAGCAAAATTTAAAAAAAATTGACAGCTGAAAGAGATAGATGGGGTTTATTCATGGCTGAGTTTAAGATTTTGAGGAGGGTGGTAGTATCTTAACTTGGAGGAATGGACAATTTCGGAATTTCTCTTAAAATGTGGGCTGGGTTTATCAATTTCAAAGGATACATCAGAAAGTTGTTTTAAAATGGTGTATGGGCCAGAATATGGTGCAGTCAATTTACGGGTATTCGGATAGTGAAATTCTTCATACATCACAATGTCACCAACTTTAAACTTTACAGGAAGGAAACGAGCATCATAACGGACTTTATTCTTTTTATGGTAAGCAATTGTTCTCTCTTTAGCCAATTTTCTAGCTTCTTCCACAGGGGGATAGTAACTATTATTTGGTAAAGGGGGATCATATGGTAAATTTCCTAAAAATAAATAGCTAGGGGTGAATTGGGTTACAGAATGAGGGGTGTTATTATATTCATATAAGACTTCATCTAAAAGCTTAGTCCAGGGTATTTTCTTGGATGTGAAATTGACTTTACATTTTAATCTAGTGACAATAGTCTGATTTAGTCGTTCAATTTTCCCATTCGTTTCCGGGTGATGGCTGCTCGTCAATCTGTGTTTTATATTGTAATTACGAAGAAATCTCCTAAACCTGGAAGCTGTAAATGCTCCATTTCTGTCGGTTAACAATCTATCTGGTACTTGTATCTGAAATAATTGTTTCAAAATGTTTGTATAAGTTTCGGTAGTTACACTTTTTGAAGGAAAACCCCACACATAGCGAGTTGCATGGTCAACGACTAAATGCAAATATTTTTTTGTAGAATTGTAATAATTAAATCCGCCAACAGAGTCTACTGCCAAACATTCAAAAGGTATCTCTGTTGGGGGCATTAATTGCAATAAGCCAAATCTTTTTTGTCTACATTTTTTGTTTATCTGACAAGTGTGGCAGTGTTTTACAAAATTTTCAATGTCCTGATTAAAGTTAGGCCAATAATATTGCGGAGAGATTAAATTTATCATTTTATAAATTCCAGGGTGGCCAAATTGTGTGTGGGTTTTTTCTAATAGGGGTAAACGTAAAGACATGGGGACCACAATCTTATCCAAACCTTTCTTTTTAATAACAACAACATCATTTATCTCAGTGTACTTTTTACCATCAATTGTTACATTTTCTTTCTTCTGATTGTCTCTTACTTCATTCAAGTCAAGGAGATGTATAATATGGGGTAAATTTTCTGAAACAGGTTGTCTAGATAGCATATCAGCTTCAACATTAGTGGAGCCTTTCTGGTATTTAATTTCATAGTCAAACATACTAAGTTTTAGGGACCAGCGGAAAAGACGTCCTCTTAAATTTTTAACACTTTTGAGCCAGGTAAGTGCCGCATGATCTGTATGTATGACAAATTTTTGACCGTGTAAATAATGATAAAATTTATCTAAAGCATCCACAATCGCCAAACATTCTAACTCCGTAATTGCATAATTTTTTTCATAATCGCGAAGATTTCTAGAGTGATATGCTATAGGATGTAATGTTCCTTTTTCATCAACTTGTTTCACTACACATCCCACTCCATGACTTGATGCGTCTACAAACAAATGACAAGGTGTTTTGGGATCAAACAACTTTAAGATTGGTTTTTCAATTAAAGCATTTTTTAATTTTTCAAAAGAATTTTGACAATTTTGGTCCCACACATAAGGGACATTTTTCTTCAACAAATTGTTGAGAGGGTATCGAATGTTAGCATACTTTGGAATAAATTTGTGATAAACATTTATAGATCCCAAAAAACGTTGTAATTCTTTTACATTCGTTGGTGGTGTTAATTTCTTAATCGTCTCTATATTAGGGTTGTCAGGTGTGATACAACCGTTCGAAACTTCATATCCTAGAAAGTTAATTTTGGATTTCACAAAATTACACTTTGACAATTTGAGTTTAAGGTTTTCTTGAACACATATATTAAATAATGTCTCTAAATGACATAAATGTTCCTCTTCATTTTGGGAGAATACAATAACATCATCAAAGTAACTACAGGCAAAGTCAATTTTGTATTTATTAAGAATTCTACGGAGGGTACGGTTAAACCAAGCAGGTGAGTTTTTCCATCCAAACGGTAAACGATTCCACTCATATAATCCAAAGGTGGTGGCAAATGCCAGCTTCTCAGTGTCTCGAGGGTGGATAGGAATGTGCCAATATCCACTAGCTAAATCAAGAGTGGAAAAAATTTTAGCATGCGCCAATTTATCTAACAGGGTGTCGATTCGAGGTAAGGGTTCTGCATCTGTTTTTGTAATGGCATTTAATTTTCGGAAGTCAATACATAACCGGGTTTTCTTCCCTTCTTCACGTTTATACACCAAAGTTACGGGTGATGAATAAGGGGAATAGCTTTCTTTAATGATACCGGCTCGCAATAAATTTTGAATTTGTTCTTTAATTTCCTCTTCTTCCTTAGGGGAAGTGCGATATGCTCTTAAAGAAACGGGGAGATCTGATGTTAACTGTATTCTCTGGGGTTCCATGTTTACACAGCCTATATCATATTTATCTTTGGCGAAAATACAGACATATTTGGCTAGAAGAGCAGGTAATTGTTCTCTGACAGACTGAACATTTTGCACATGGTCAGTGGTCTCGAACAACTCCGGCTCAAAATTTTCTTCGAATATCTCTGCATTTTCAATTGCTGGCTGGTTAGTATATACTTCTGATAAATGTAAAGTATGGTGAGACGCATTTGTTGGAATATGGTCCATGAGAGGTACTTTCTTATTATCTTGAGTTATTTGCATTTTAACACAGTCAATATTTAATCTAAACAGTTTGCAATGGGGTAGCCCAATCAAAGCATAAGGTAACTGATTGTTAATTATAAAAAGTTCAATTCTCTTAGAGATATGTCCTAATTGCAAACTAACAAGGCATTTTTCTTTCAAAGCAAGAACACCTTGTGTTTGGGTGACTGGTATACTCTGCTGAACTTTACATATTTTTAGGTTAAGTTTATGGGCTAAATGACAAGGAATAACACTAATCGAACTCCCAGTATCGATCAAACAAGGTAGTGAGTCTTCATTTTTTACATAAGTAACTTTATGACAATCTCTATTTGATTTTTTATAGCTAGCTTTTTCTTTTTGTATATGTCCGGACATAAGAAATCGTCATTGATTACTAGATGTATTTCGGGATGACTCATTAGCGCTATGATCTTGGTTGGGGTTCGGCAAAGTCATATTGTGACTAGGGGTTGGTACTGCTAACACTTGTTGTCGAAAAGGGCAGTTTCCCACCCAATGATACGCATTTGGTATTCCGATATTAAGACAAACTTTGCATGGATAGGGCGGCAAAGTGGTCTGGTGGTGTACATTAGGTCGTGGTGGAACATTTGAAGTCGGTCTAAACGTATTTTGGGGATTTCTGGCTTGATTTGATGGAAAAGATCGAATGGGGTGTGTTTGATAGGGAACTCTGTAGTTCCACTGCCTGTTAAAATTCTGTCCATTCTCATATGGAGGTCGGTTTGGTCGCCATTGGCGATACTGATTGGGGTTTTGGGGGCTTGCTTCAAATTTGCTCTCATTTCCCTTTCTGTCCAGTTGCAGTTTGCTAATTCTGAAAACTAATTCACGCCATGCATGTGTAGTTGAGGGGTTGCCTGCAATAACTAACTTCTGCATTTCTAATGGCAAGCCCTCCGTTAACCCTTCCAGGATAAGTTTCTGCTCTAAACCTAAGGTTCGGCCTACTTTAGTCTTTTTTTGATAATATTCGTTCAAGTCCTCTCCAACTTTATATCTAATACGTGAAAAATCAGTGAGAGAAAGGGTATCTGGAATTTCGTAGTGTTCATTAAACAAAGTGACAAATTCGGACCAATGAAGTACATTTAGACAATTATTAATGTACAACGTAAGTGCACTGTCCTTTAAATACTTCTGTATGTGCCTAATTTTCCAGCACTCGTCTTTTCCCTGTCCTATACAGACACTCTCGAAATAGGCTAACCATGGTATCCAAGACATTCCATCTTGCGGAGAAAACGCAACGATATCGGGGTCTACTGACATTTTTGGGTTGGCGGATACTGAAGTGTGACCAGACCCAGCTTGAGCTGACAGGGTCTGTCCACCTAACATTGTTACACCAGATGTCTCTGGTGCACCTCCAGATTCCTGACTAGAATTCTGATTATTTTTCTCTTCAGGATTATTAACGGGATTATCATCTTTGCTCGAAATTTGATTTTTTTCTTTTTCGGGGTCACCTGATTTGTCTGTTAAATCCTCTACTTCTTTAGGAGGGGTTGGGTTACTCATGATAGATATAAATACTAAATATCACTGAATTACACAGAAATATAATACACAATTAAAGCACATAAGAATAAAAATGAAAAAATCTTTCAAACTATTTAAAATTTGTAACACTATATCTGTAAATATCTGTTAAAATCATCTTTTTAAAATTAAAATCCACCTTAATAATTTTTTTTTTTTTTTCAATAACTTGAATTCAATAAAAAAAATTTAAATAACCTCACTAACTATAAAGTACGTTGCATGTAAATCACCTTTAAAAAGTTTAACACTTAATAATAAAAATATTATAATAATATAATACTAATAAAATTTTCACTTCTGTTAAAATATTTTCAAACTGTCTAGAAAAATGATTTTAATATGAGGTTTAGTTAATGTTATTTTTCATTAAAATCGTAATTATCAGTTCAACACAACTAAAGAATTTTCATAAAAATCACCATTCTTACTCTTTCATCTCTTTAAAATTACGTTAAACACAATACATAAACAATTATATATTTGAACTTAAATAGCTGACTTAAAAATAATTAAAATTTTCACACAAATAATAGCATAATAAACATAATCATCTTTAATTTATTTTTGGCATGCATAAAAAATTAAATAAAAAGTTTGAGAACCAATGCCTCCCACTAAAAAGTCTTTAAAAAAAAGTTTTTCTTCGTTAAGGTTAATATCAAAACTATATTACATACCTGTAACCTTTACTTTAAATAAATCCAAAATAAAACACAACACACCGGACACAACAAAAAAAAATAAAAATAAAATAGCTTTTACTTTCATTTCACCACCACGACGCGAAACAAAACAATAATAAAAAAAATAACTTTCGCAGAAAGATTTCTCTGATCATTAACCAAATGATTTATTTTCTTTCCTTTTTTCTATAGTCCACAAACCAAAACTCAAACATCTGGCGCTTAACAGGTCACTTGAGTTCATTTCTTTATCAGCGCGCTCTTGAAAATTGAAAACAGCTGTGTATTTGACCTACTTCTTTCTAAACACTTGATTCTTGCCGGCAGAATGAAATACTGCACAAGATTGAGAATGAAGAGGAAATTTAATGATTCACTTTCCTTTTGACGAAGGGAGATTAAGTACTTTTGAGTTCTTGGGATAAATTCCGTAAGTCTTTCACCGTATGCTGTAAGAATTTTTTTTTTTACGGAGGTATTCGCTGTGATTGACGGGCGTAGATTACGTAACTGTTTAGTTTTTGGGATTTTCCCGTTGAGATGAACTGTCCTGCTCGACTTCTGAAACGAAGCGTGTTGCTCCGTCGGTGGGTCCTTGATCGCCGGGCCGGTGGCTGCGCGGACTGATGGCGGCTCCGTATTTACGTCAAAGCGCTCATTCTAATTCCCTTGCATGCTCTTGTAGTCCTGGGCCGTGAGCGGGATTCGGTTAAATTCCGAGTGAATGTATGTCTGTTTAAAGGAAGACACCGTCTATTACGGAACCTGGTTTATTTCTTTTTCTTACATGCATCCTTTTAAACCAGGCCCATATTGGCGTGAGAGCTGCTTTTTAAGTCTGTCTGGACATCGAAGGTTCGTCCATCGCGAGGCAATTCCGAGAGAGCAGATTGGCGTGGATTTGTTTAGATGAGGGAAATCGTAAAAAGTTCGCTCCTGATAGCCGTGTAATGGTATAAATATGAGGTTTTTGCATTATTTCTGCTAGAGGTCGTCTAAGTCAAAAGAGGCGTATTTTTAATTTTAATTGGCCGCGAGCTGAGTGATTGATTGTGCGGAATAAAGGCGTTGGCTCCATCGGCCGATCGGATGCCTCAAGACCTTAAAATTGCGTTAGCGTCAGCACAAATATTCTTATGAAGAGTCAGAAAACGATCTTTGAAAGTTATAAGATGCGATGCAGGAAAACTAATTTAACAGGGGCGACGGCATTTTCAATCAATTGAAACGCAATTATTAAAGCATTTAAAAGTTTTGATTTAAATTTCTATTTTTTAAAACGGTAATTTAAAATTTTAAAAGGGGCAAAAAGGGATTTTGCATTTTAAAAAGGGGTTTAGCTTTTATCCTTTCATATATATATCATATATATATCTGACATATGTCATGCTGTAACTCTCTAATTTATGAACCTATTTGGATGTGACTGATTATGTGTGTAGGACATACCAAGGTTTCGACGGACTTCGTTGGCCAGCTTCATCCGTCCTCTCGTTTCAAAATTACGGCCAGTTAAAAAAATTTTAATTTTTAAAAATTCAAAAACATGTACAAATAAATATAAATTGAAAAAACTGCATCTGTTAAGTGTTAGAACGTGATACAAGGATTATGGAACATTTTTTGTTTTTGCTATATCTTAAAAAATGGCTGAGATAGGACAGTTTGAAATTCTAGGATGGCTAAGATTTTGAAACAATCTGATATTGTGGTTATGTTTTTATTGTTTGATGGTTATGCTGTAACCCTCGTATTTATGAACCGACATGTATGTGATTGATCATGTGTACAGAACATACCAAGGTCTCGACCAAGTTCGTTGGCCAGCTTCATGCGCCATATTGTTTCAAAATGGCGGCAAGTTAAATTAAAAAAATTAATTAAAAATTATGTATAAAAAATTATAAATTGAAAAAGTTGATTCCGTTAAATGTTAGATCGTGATACAAGGTTTCCGGAACATTTTTGTTTTAGCTTTATATTTAAAAAAGGCAGAGTTATGGCAGTTTGAATTTCTAGGTTGGCTGACATTTTGAAAGAATCTCATTTTTGTTATGCTGTAATTCTCATGCTGAAATGGGCATTTAAATTCAGTATCAACGGAAATCGGGATTAAATCTTCTATAATCGGGTTCTAAGCGATTTAGCTTCGGGTGTTTGAGTAAAATGAGTTGAATTTTTAAAAATATGGAATATGAAAGCTACCTTTTCTTCCCGGTACAGCCGGAAGGACTTTTTTAGAAAAAAGAGAAAAAGCGTGTTGGAAAAAAAGTTAATTTAATTCAGTATTAAAACTTACCAAGTAACAATACCAAGTTAATTTAACTCGCGTATTGATTCCTACACATTTAAACAAATATATTGTATCTGCATATCTATTTATAAATTAAAGCACAGATTAATTATAAAATAATTGTTTCGATTTCATTTAAATACAATAATATATATATCGTTTTATTTATTTATCCCTTTATTTAGATAGATTGTTGCAGAAAATATTGACGCAGACACAATTAACATTTATTCTGATCACATTATATTATATTTATTACTAGACTTGACAGCTGCATTTTACAACATACGCTTTAATTTAGAACCATTTCAAATTAACTGTTCTGAGATTACAGGCAATAAGCTTTTAACCCAGAACAATATGATTTATTATGATTTCTCACTTATAAATAAGACACGATAAAAGAAATAAATATTGTAATATTATCTATAAATATAAAAGACAAGTGAAATGATTGTAATTTATTAAATTGCAAAAGTGAAATTATAAATAGAAATAAAAATAATGATGTTTAATAATACTAACAGTAGTTACTGATAATTATTTAAAGAATAGTCTTTGGTAATCGGAAAATATTTAAGGAATATGTTTGGAATATCTAAAGAAAGTAAAGTAAATTCAATTTATATATTTTTTTTGTTTTTGTTTTGGATGGGTTATTTCAGTAAGTTCTCATTTATGTCTTATAACTGGCTAACTCCATGCGTGAATATAATGTAAGTCACATTGCCGATATTTTTGCCACCGGTATTTTTTTGTAAACTTCTTCACTGCACTTAATTGTAGATATGTGGATTGAAAAAGTCAAATTTTCCTTTACTATAATACTGGTAGTCAAACGCCACAGCCATTTACATCTCTGTGACTGACACTACATTCACACATGGAATTAGCCAATTGTAAGTAATCCGTTACTGGTCTGAAGGATAGTCTAAAAGTAAATTAAATGTGTCTGTTTAACTTAAATTAAGTTATGGATAGATATTTGTTAGGACTCGGTATACATCCGTTACGGTAAATGTGCAGCCCAACACATCTAGTACTTACCAAGATGTAGTAAGGTTCACAGGCTAGTCGTCTACATCTCAAACATTTTCACTAATACAGGTTTGTTGATTGAAATTAAAATTTACAGACATTGCATTCATTAAGATTTCTAGATGATCAAATCCAAAGATTCCCGAATTCCCAAACACACTAGTCGATGTACAAACTGATGTATTAAACATATCTGATGTACTCAAAATATCATTAAGAATATATTGTTACAACAGCATAGAGATTTGTTAGGAACTCGGTATACTCCGGTTACGGTAAATGTGCCGCCCAACACATCTAGTACTTACCAAGGTGTATTACGGTTCACTGGCTAGTCATAAATACCTCAAACATTTTCACTAATACAGGTTGGTTGATTAAATTCCACAGAAATTGCATTCATTAAGATTTCTAGAGGATCAAACTCAAAAGTTCCCGAATTACTAAACACACTATTCGATGTACAGACTGATGTATTCAAAATATCATTAAGAAAATATTATTACAACAGTATAGATTTGTTTATATTTTAATTAAAAGACCATAGAAAGTCCACGAAAGAAGTTAAAATGGATCTTTTACATACTAGATCAATGAAACATTGTCGTGTTCATTTAAGTGATTAAACTTGGAAAATGTTTGAAATTGAAATCTATTTATTATTATTTATTTATTTATTTGTTTCTTGCTTCCCCAAATATCCAAAGTTATGTTTTATCTCTCTTTTTTCTTTTAAATCTAAACAACCAATAGAAAGAAATTTAAATTAGTTTAGTTTTTAAAATGAATAAATGAAGTTAAGATTTTCCTTTAGCCAAATAGCAATCGCAAAAATCTATTTTTAGACTATTATTTAAAATAAAACTTTACCACACTAAATTTAAGTAAAATTGCAGGGAATGAATACAAAAATGTTTTCTTCATTTTCAATAATCATTTTCTTCTAAATAAATATAAATGAAATACATGATGTGTTATTATATTTTAAATAGTTTTCGAATAGTTCATGTTGTGCACCCAGTTTGTTAATATATTAAAATTTAAAACGATCAATTCAGAAGCACAACATGGTTCAAGTTTAAATGCTTAAAATAAACATTTATTTATATTTAAATATATTATTCATCATTGGGAAATAATTAGAAAGTAAATGAGAAAATCTACACAAATAACATGACGACTAATTTTCAAGTGGAAGTGCTGTAATTAATCTTTCAATGGTGATGTCCCCTTTAATTATTCCAATTTCGTTATAATTATGCGTTGAAAGATTTCATAATTTAAATTCTAACGAAACTTTATCCATTAGAGGAATAATTAGCTACAAATTTTAAATAAATAATGATACACTCTGGCTACGAACATTAAATACTGGTCAATTCTATTTGTATAAGAAATTACATCTATACGCGGTCAATAAAATTTAGTATTATACTAAAATAACCTTATCAGAATATCTAGTTAATGTTCACATCCATCACAGTTTAGTTTTATGGCGAATTATTTGAATTTAATACTATAACCAAACATTATGCCTTGCATATTTCAAAATTTAATTTGCGAAGTGTTTCATGGTAGGAAATACATTATTAATAGATGGAGTAGTATACAGGGTATCCCAAAAATATTGACCTCAGATTTTATTCCTTAAATATTGATCATAGGGATATATTATAAAATAGCAAGCTATGCCAGCTGCGCTAGTTCATTTTCCAAATGAATCTTGAATCAAAAGAAATGGTGAATTCGAATATGTATTTTAAAGTAATATGGAAATCCGCCTTGAAAGTCCTTCCGCATTGAAAGATTTCATAGATACAAGATTTCATAGATACATAGATACATAGATAGATAGATAACATAGATACATAGATTTCAAGATTTCATGAATACAATTCGAATAGCATTGCGGTATTATCTTATCTTATGCGTTAGACAAAATCAGGCTTATTAAGAAGCAACTCTTTTATTTTTTCATTTATAGTTCAGTTTGATAGAGTTATGTGGCCGTTATGACCAGCAGAAATTAAAATGTTCTCTAATCACCATACTACTAAAAAAGAGAAAATTACAATTTTTTCAGAGATTGACCATTGGACTTAAATAATGTTCGGGTTCTTGATTTTCATTTGTCATTTCTTCATATCCGGGGCTTTCAGCTTTGTTCTATGTGTGGTTCTGGCAGCTTAATTACAATCTCACTCTACGTTGCATTATATTTCGTAATATAGCCATCTTCTGGCAGGTCTACTACAGTTTTTTTTTTTAACCTTTGGATTCCAGCAGATTAAATACAGTGAAAATTTAATGCATTATTTGGTCAGAGAGAACAGTGTTTAACTTTCATATTTAAAGGAAATGTGAATAATAAAAAATGAGTTTTAAAAGTTTAATTGTTTGAATAAAATTAAAATAACTTTACTTTCACTGCCTTTTCATTTTATATACCAGTCGCAATTTTGTAACCATTAACCTGGAAAAAACTTCGATAACTGATTCTGGTATAAAAATAAACCTCTAGTTTGCATCCAATAAATCTTCGTCATCTTCCGTAATCGGGTCCACAGCCAAGTTTGAAGTCAAACTTTAGAAATATTTGCAACGATATGGTTACAAATGTATCAGAGTTAGCTACAAAACGATGTTAATTGCTCGCCAAATTACGTTCCATTAAATAATGTCAAACTGGTGTTGACTGAATTATAGATCTTTTTCCAATAAAACTCCTTGAGAATGATAAATAAAGTTAGTTATGCAAAAATTTTAGTAGTAATCTTTATTTGAACCGATGATTTTTTTGCATTTCCCTAATGAACATAATAATGGAGAAATAAATATGCTTGCTATTTCTGTTATTTTCAATATTATATTTTGTTCTTTCTGTTGTCATAATGAACCTATAACCCCCCCCCCCCCCACCCAAAACTGATAATGAACGAACATAATCGTTAATTTGTCACTAAATTTCGCGACTAGGGCTGTGAGTCTGCTGATATTGCTTTATAATGATCAAATTTTATCTAATCTGTATTTCAGGTACTTTTTTCTTATCTAAGCTAAAATGATAAATCTAGAAATATTTTTTTCTTGGCCACCACTAGCATTTAAAATTTATTTGTCGTACATTGCAAGTATTGCTTTTTTAGCGATAGTAAAAGAACTGCAGATGAAAAATATATAATAGTAAATCTTCTTTTGTCTGTTTGCTTTATATTGAAAAACCATAAATTTACTAATCACTAAGTTCAAATTTCGTGTAATCTTCTGCAGTCGGATTCACGGTCCAGAGTTTCCTTCAAATATAAAATAAATTTCCAGCAATGTAGTAAATACGCCAATTGTCGGATGAACCGTTTTACAAAGATTTGTCCAATATCTTTTAAAAATCCTTCAAAAAGAAATTAAGATATGCAAAGGAAACAAAATGAAATGAATGGTCATTTTTTTTATAAATGTGTGTTAATAATTTGTGTGTGGCGGACATTTACACTAGAAATTAAATATTTGACTCTTTTTTTATAATATTAACTTTTATTTATATAATTCACATTTGTGTAGAAAAAAAAAAAGAGAAAAAAAATGTCGTACACTTGAAAAAACGCCATTATTGTAAACATTATTCGAACCAATGTCAAGCTTATGCCTTTTTGGTTTAAAATCAAATACTTTGGTGACAAAAATAAAATAAAAATCGTAAATATACAAATAACATGTAACTCACAAGTACAGTCATTTTTATAATTACATATGCTATTTTCTTCAGTAAGTCACATGACGAAGGATTTAGATAAAAATTAAAATTAAATAATAATAATAAAAGAAGATCAAAAACAAAATAGTTACTCAGATTTTATCTAATCAAATTGTCATATGTATTTTTTTAACCTGGCGCAAACGATAAATCTCCAAATATGGTTTCAATTGCAATATTTCACATTGAATATTTTTTAGAGCTTTGCGAACATTCCCTTTCACATTTAAATTAAATACTTTTGTTTTATAACATTATCTCTCATTGTTTTTCTTTTTTACCTTTTATTTTAGAATTTTAAATAAAATTAGTAAGTTTTTCTTTTATTTTTCGAGGTGCTTGTATTATTTTTTAAATAATATAGCCGTTTCAATTCTTTCACGAACGATAACGGTCGCCAAAAAAAGACCAATAGTAACATTTTCCTACAAAATAACAGAACTGTCCATCATAATTCTATAACTAATCTACGTAGAACGATATCTTGTATAATAAAACCTTCTTCAAAATTATCTACGTTACCTACAACAGTTTTTTTTTTTTTTCAGATTCTGATAATTTCAGCGTTTTTAAACGCTTACTTCGATTACATGTCTGTTAAATTTGTGTTTTATTTAAACTATTTTATTTATTGCTTAATGAAGATTTAATTTCGCTATGGAATATTAGCCAGAAATAAATGTTGGACTTTCTATATTGTTTTAAGTACAAACTGATTAATATTTAATAATCGGCTGCAAGCGATATAGATAGATTTTTTTTAAAAATCATACTTGAAATTTAATTTAAATGCTATAATAAATGAGTAAATTGCGATACAATTTTCAAACAAATTGCATTTAAAAGTAGATTTTTTTCCCTAATAACGGTGTAAAAAAAAAAAAAAATGTGCGATGTTTATAAATTTAAAAAACTGCAGTAGCAAAAATTGCTAAACCGAAATTTCACCGTCAATTGTTGCCATTTCCAAAATGACGTCAGCGTTACGCACGGATACGTTTATCCTTTATAATATAGATAGCAGAATACAAAGTTATATAAAACAAGAACGAAAAATCATGCGTCAAGCATAGATTATATAGCACTTTCCAACGCTTCCAAAATAATTTTACAAATCATACCGTTTAATAAGCTAAAAGCTAACATCTAAGTAAACAATTTAGAAAATGCATAACATATTTAAAAACATAATTTCAGGAATTTCCAACATATACAAAATTCGGAAAAATATCCGAATACTTTTATTCAGCCCTGTATAGGATCTATAGATTTGTATATATACTACATAGGATGATAATTTTAGTTCAGTTTGGAAACGCGTAGCACAGTTTAAAATTCTCCGTCTGGAGTTTGTCAATAAACAGAAATGTGTTCGCGAACTTTTGTGCTGCCCTGTATAGGATCTACAGAATTTATGCACACCACGTAATAGACAAAAAGCAAGTTAAAATTAAAATCGCGTTCAATAACTTAAAACGCACTTCCAGGAATTATTGTTAACAGACAGTAGAGAATTCTTTTGCGTGTCCCTGTAAATGAACGATGACTGCTATACACACAATATTCCGTAGTAAGTCTCTTGTAATGCACCTTAGTGATCTATATAAATTTCAATGCGTTTAAAATAGTGAAACATTATTTAAATAAACCGCAGACGATTTTTCTCCATAGACGTAATGTAACGGAATTATTTTTACTGTCCCTGTAAAATAACTATAAGTGCTATGCACACCCTGTTCCATATTAAGCTTCTTCTAATGCACCTTAGTAATATATATAAATTACAATGCGCTTAAAATAGTGAAACATTATTTAAATAAACCGCAAATGATTTTTCCCCATAGACCGCAATGTAACGGAATTCTTTTGAGTGTCCCTGTAAAAAAACTATAAGTGCTACACACTTCCGTTGAAATAGGGAACATGCTATAGATAACGACAATAACATATAAAAATTGCAGAGCAATCCGAGCATATTTACGGGAGTTAGAGCACGGACAGACGGCAGACGGCAGACGGCCAGACGGCAGACGGCCAGACAAACCGAAGTCATAAGCACTTTTCAACTAGGTTTGAAAGTGCTAAAAAGGTACAGAATTTTATGAAATCGATTAAAATTTTCAGGGGATTAAATTTGATGAAATACAAGGTTAAAATTTCTATACGTCCCCTTGTACAAAAAATTCTCTATTATGTGATATAAGGTCATACATAAAATTTCAGCATTTTGTCATAAAAATTCACAGATATATGAAAATACATAAATGCAGACTTAAACCATTTTTTGATGCATGGATATGAGTTCACAAAAGGGGAAAATCATGTAGGATGATCGCGATTCATGGGTTATACACAAATTACAAAAAAAAAAAAAAGATTGATTGCATAAATAAATAATAACTGTATTATTTATTGGTACAAAAATAGCTAAACTGTGTAGAAACAATAATTTGTAAAATGTTCACGTATTTTTTAGGAACCTTAGATTGTAAATTTGTAAATAAAACTAAATAAAAGAGGCATATTTTATTTGCGTATGATACATTTCTGCGTCGCGTCATCTGCACCCTAGCTGTAAACATTTTCATTTTAATTAATGATTAACCCTTCACCAACTTTGTTTAAACATGTATTATTTCTACACATTTTTTATAATTTTGTACCAATAAATAACCAACTATTTGTACCAATAAATTATTATTTATTTGTACAATCATTGTTTTCTTTCGTAATTTGTGTACGACCCCTGAAACGGGATCATCCGACATGATATTTTCTCTTTGCTAACTCATATCCAGGAATCAAAAAGCTTTTTAAGTCAGCATTTATGTATTTTCATATGTCTGAGACGTTTTATGATAAAATTCTGAAATTTTGTACGTGACCTTATTAGTGTATTGGGAACATTTTACTCACTAGGAATTTTTTTGTACGGAAGTCGTATAAAAATTTAAAACCTGTATTTATTCAAAATTAATCCCGTGAAAATTTGAATCAATTTCATAAAATTCTGTGCTTTTTATTTACTTAACTGATTAATTTATAATATATATGTGTATGATAATTATTTCAGGAATAAATGCCGAGGTAAATTTTTTTGTGACACCCTGAGAATTTTGAAAAAAATATTTATACAAATTCGTGAATACATCATTGAAACGCATATATTTCATTCAATATTTCTATGCATTTTGGTTTGTTTTCTTTATATATGAAGGTGAAAAACAATAAATTGCATTTCATACAATGTGTTTTTAAATAAAATATTTTATTTAATGTGAATGATAACTTCTTTTTTATTTACATTTATAAACCGATGAAATCATAGGCAATCTTTATTAAAATATAAAAATGTGTTGCCTTTTCACATACAGTATCATTCATGGTTGTGTTTATATATATATATAAAGTACCATTTCTAATTAAATGTTTTTTCAAAGAATAAAAGGAATTTTTCATGTTTGACTTTAGAATTATTTTCATTAATAAAAATAAAGTAAACATGAGATTGTATGTTTGATATTTTATACTCGTGTACCATATCTTTATAACATGAATTTTAAATAAAACTTTTAAGAATGATCTAAATTAAAGTATGCTTCTATTATATAATGTTTATCTCAAACTAATTATGAAATATCACCAACATTTAGTTTTTTATATTCAAGACATAGGGAGGAGGATTCTGCGAAAATAGTATTAGTTATAGATATTCCACTGATAAGGAAAATAAAACTACTCCATATAAATATTTAAACAAAATATTTACATTAAGTATCTAAAATTTTAAGAACTCTTTAACAGCAAAATAAAAAAATAAAAAATAAAATAAAATAAAAAAATAAAACTTCAACGGAGAATTGAATTTAAATAGTTGGATGACGATAAACAGAAGTTTTGTGCTTTGTAATTATTTTTTGTTATTCTTGTCCGGCTTACACGAAAAATTTTACAGTGCACAGCATTTTAATAAGTAATGTTCCAATCTTCCATATATTGTTTTCAATTTTTATTAATAAAACGTTAAAATATGTTTGTAATAAAATATTTATCTATACGCAGAAATGAGTTCCCATTGGTGAAACTTATCCAACAGTACATATTTTACTATTTTTAGGTGCGTTCGTAATTATATAAATACGTAGTACCTATTTTCGTCACCTGGTCCGTCCGTTTGTCCGTCTGTCCGCATATAACAGCTCAAAAACTACGAAACCGAATAGTTTGAAATTTTATATATATAATAGTTTCAGAATTTTGTCGAGTCATTTCAAATGTTATGAAACTCGAATCAAAATTTAAAATGATATTAATAAAAGTTTTCTTCTTTCTATTAAATCGTATCATACGTAAGTAACTCAATGATTTTCCATGATAAGTACTGATTATAGGTTGTCATGGTGGTTACGCCCTGGACTTTTTGGAAAACTAAATAACCTCTGTTTATTGAGATGAATTGCAAACTAAAAAATCGGCCTTAAATGATAAACTAATACTACTTGTGTTATAGAACATGCATAGTTTCAATGTATGAATATTAATTCAAAAAATTAATTAAAATTGGAGAAAATATCTTTGGTGGGCCTGCCATTATTTCTAAGTTAATGTTTGTTCTCGTGCAAAAGCTATTAAATTGAGCTCGGTAAGCAAAATATTCCTACATTCTATAATGTGGATTGTCATTATTTGGAGTTTTTTTTTTTTTTTTTTTTTTTTTTTTTTTTTTTTTTGAGCCTGAATGTCAGAACTGTCTTAAAAAAGCATTATAACACTTCCAGTTCAAAAAATTATATTCTATATAAAAAATAAATATATTTTCTAGTAAATAATACTAACAATATTTTTTTACTTCAGTGCTTTTCCATAAGTATGAATTTTCTCGTGTCCAGAAAAATGCCGATATATTTTTCTTGAAGAACGGCACGAAAGCTTCAAGAGAGAAGTGTGAGGTTATAAAAGATAAAATAGTTAGCTGATATAAATCCAGATTAAAGACTTAATTTCCAGGGTTTTCTAAATTATATATTGGATTCAATAAAAAATCAAAGAAAACTCCTTACATTAATCCGTTACAATGTGATACATTTTTCTGTAAAACATTTTAACAATTTTAATCATTCCACATAAATCTCATAACAGAAATTTCATGTAATTGTTAAGGAAATGAACAATTCTTGGCGATAATAAAAGACTGTGTGTTTTTCAGTATAGCTCTTAATAATTTGTAGTTAACTTATTACATTTAATGGATAATTTACATTTTAATGCAAAGAAAACTTATTCTTGAAACCTATATATGGTACTCTCAATATGATAAATCCAGTCATTATTAATAATAACCGATTATTATTAATAATGACCAGATTAATGATATTGGCCGTAATATATATATATATATATATATATATATATATATATATATATGTATATATATATATATATATATATATATATATATATATATATATATATATATATATAATACATATATATATATATATATATATATATATATATATATATATAACGCATATAAATAACGCATATATATATATATATATATATATATATGCGTTTATTTTTCTTTTGGGAAATCGCAAATTGCATAAACTACATTTAGCTAGTTTTAATTTGTAACAAAGTTTGAATTTTTTTAAATAATATTTTTAATTGTTTAAAATATTAACTTGTGTAGAAATTTTAATTTCTGGATGAGAAAAATAAGTCATACCCAACGCCTTTCTTTAGTAGTTGAGTGCTTATTAATTATTTATATACTAGTAGGCATTGAAAGTCCTTTAACTTAAAAAAAATATCTTTAATGTTCCTTATAATTAATAGTCCTCCGCATTCCTTATAGTTAATTTAAATACAGATCTCAGTTGTATTTTCTACACTTTAAAATCATGCGAACTAATGAAAATCAGTTATCTAAAAGTTGCATTAGTTAGAAAATGCATTAGTTAATTTTAATTTGAAATGAATTTTGCATGATTATCTTGATACAAATTGATTAATTATTAGAAAAAAAAATTCACAGATAAAATGTATTAACAGACAATAAGCTGAGCGAATATTGTTCAGAGATATTCTCATTATTTATTAATAAACTGATTTATATTTAAAATAATTTACAATTAAAAAAGAATAAATTATTCTTTTAATATAAGACAATTTTAATTAGTAAGTTAAATGCAGTTCTCAATTACATTTTATATGTATTTCGAAAAATACAAACTAACGAAAATCAATTATTAAGATAATGTATTACATTGAACGTTTTAGTCGTAAGAGTACAAATAACTGCATTAAATTTTTCTTTGTTTTTATCTTATGAAATGAGACTAATTATACAATATTTCAAATATCATTTTTTAATTAAATATATATGAACTTATGCATATTTGTTTTATTAAACGAAACAATATTTTAAAGTAATAATTATTTTACTTTTTTTGCCGACAAATTCATTTAACTAATAACTAGTATAAAATTTTCAAATAAGATTTTTTTCTATTTAACTATTTTATAACTATAAATCTTATTATCTTATTATAAATCTTATTATCTTATTATAATTATATTATTAACTATAAATCTTTAATTGTAGACAGTACTCAATAAAAATAGACAAATGTTTCTTAATGTAGGAAAATATAATATAACCACGCACGAAAATATATAATAACCTCTTTCGAGTTACCCACGATTCTGAAAAGCGTTTTTTATCTTAAGAAAGCTCAGAAAGTAATCTATTTTTGAAAATTAAAGAAGCATTTATAAAAACTAAGTTTCCTTAGAAGTTACTAATTTTTTCAAAAGTGACCGAGTACTTTTACAGCGTATTAATCAGTTTTCTGAAACAGAAATCTCTCTTTTTAGGATACTATCAATTATTAATTAAACATTTTCACTTTCAACAAACGTGTATTGCAGACAAACATGGTAAATAAAGAGCATTAACATTAACATTAAAATTAATATTACTCTGTTACACTTGCATGTATAAATGTAATTAAGTAGCTGAAAATGTTTAATTGATAATCAATAAAATCCTGAAAAAAGATATTCCTGTTTGAGAAAACTACATAATACACTATAAAAACTACTTGGAAACATTTCCAAAAATCAGCGGCAGTTTTAGAAATTTTGTTTATATAAACAGTTCTTCAAATCTCAAAAATATTTTGGTTTCTGCGGTTTTTATAGATAAACAAATCTTTTCGAAATCGTCGGTAATTTGGAAGATGTTATTGTGTATTTTTCATCGTCATTATATATATATATATATATATATATATATATATATACAGGGTGGTTAAAATTAAACTGACGGTACTCAGAGGCTCATAGCGCCGGTTCTAATGATCGGATCCGAATGAAACTTCATATATATGTTATGTAGATCATGCGGCCAAGGTTTTCGTAAAAAAAAGTTTGAACTTTCGCTACCAGATGGCGCTGTATGGCTAAAACCATATGCAAATGAGTAGCTAATGTACTTTCGTTATAAAAGCGATACGTATGGTTCAAATAAATCATTCGTCCGCAGTGAACATGCCGATGAACAAGAAGGAACGCACATTGGTCGAAAGCTTTTTTATCAGAATGAGAGCAATGCTTCGGCAGCACTCCATGCTTATCGGCGGACGAAAAATGTCCGTAAATGAAGTTAGAGGCACGATTCGTAAGTTTAAAGCCCTGGTTTAAAGAAACCGGTCCTCTGGATGTTGCACCGGAAGCGGACGACGAGCCACTGAGTCGGCGTTTGTGGAGGAAATTTCATTCAGAGCCGAAGCATTGCTTTCATTCTGATAAAAAAGTTTTCAATCAATGCGCGTTCCTTCTTGTTCATCGGCATGTTCACTGCGGACGAATGATTTCTTTGAACCATACGTATCGCTTTTATAGAGAAATTACATTAGTTACTCATTTGCATATGGTTTCAGCAATACAGCACCATCTGGTAGCGAAATTTCAAACTTTTTTTTTTTTTTTTTTTTTTTTTTTTTTTTTTTTTTTTTTTTACGAAAACCTTGGCCGCATGATCTGCATAACATATATTTGAAGTTTCATTCAGATCCGTTCCGTAGTACCCGAGCTATAAGCCTTTGAGTGCCGTCAGTTTAATTTTAACCACCCTGTATATATATTTTGAGCAGAATAAGAAACAATTGGTTTCTTTTCACAGAGTAGTCCATTTTTAAACAGTATGAATAAAAAATCCAAATTCTTAGATTTTAAAATAAAACAAAACTTTCTAAAAATTTATTTGATAAAAAGGACTTTTATTTGGTCACTGTCTTCTGTAATTGAATTTACTCTTGGGATCCTATAATAATGAAGCAGAACACATTTTCTTCGAAATCCATTTTCTGAGGATTACTGAAATTACTTTTCTCTTCTATAATCTGAATGTAGTCGTAAAACGAAAAGTTTCGTAATGTGTTTTTTAGACCGAGAACATTTGCTAATGACTGTTTTTAAGTTTAATGGGACCGATTTGTTTTTATCAACTGAATGTGTTGTTTTATTTAAAATATATTTTTTGTGTGTTTAACCCCATTACATATTGAAGGCATTATTTAACTTACATCTTCTCATTTGGAGAAAAAAAAGGGGTTAACCATAAATTGAAATTTACATTTACGAGGCTTCCATTACGAAGTTTCCTTATTCAATTTTTTTTCGAAAATCATATCTGATGGATCAAAAATACATTATTGAATCAAAATTTTATGAACTTCTAACATTTAACTAGAACTTTGGGCATCCATAATTGAAAAGTTTATTTGGAACTATAATTAATTTTAATATCAAATTTAAAAAATATATCTGAAATTAAGTGTTTGTCAAATGATAAGAAACGTTCCAATATAAAAACACACTTTTATCTAATTACAGACGTTTGTAAAGTCTTTAACTCTTGGGATCTAATAGCAATGAAGTAGAAAATATTTTCTGAAAAAACTATTGTCTGAGGATTACAAAAATTAGTAATCTCTTCTCTATCAGACTTTGGTTTAAAAACGAAAGCTTTTCTAATGTGTTTATGAGATCTGAATCATTTAGTAATGCGTGTATTTGCATTTTTGGAATATAATTTTTAAATACCCTATTGAATTGCTTTAATCAAGTAAACATGTTTTTTTTTTTTTTTTTTTCAAATTTTACTTATTTTGTTTTGAATTTTTTCATCTTATTTTCCCTATATTTGGATAAATTCTGCATAAAATAAAAAAATTAAATTCCATTGTTTTAAAATATGTTTGGAAAACATATATTAAAAACGTATGTGCATTTTTAGTTTCATTTTGAAGGGTTCCTGTATTTCGAACATATTTTTTACCCTAACAATTGTGCATTTTAGTTTCTGTTTGATGGGTGCCTGTATTTTGAACTTAACTCATATCGATGGACATGTTGTATATTTAGTCTCACTTAAATCCATATTTTTTATCTTGAATCCCTACTCTAATGCAGCAAAAAAAAAAACCTTATCTCCTACAAAATGGGGTGGTAGAACCTCAAAAAGTGGCGAACACCCCTCACTTATCTTTTCTCCGAACTCTAACACTGTCAAAAAATCTTAACTCCTCCAAAAGTGGCGAACAACCCTTATCGTACTGTAACACGCTTCTTATCACTTATATACATATTCCAAAGTGGAGGCGTCTTCGAAATCCACCAAAATCCACCTTCAAAAGGGGAGGAGCGTACGCCACCTCCATTTTCCTCCACCTCCACCGCCGACGCAGATTCCGACGTGTCCTCATAAAGGCATTTACACGCTACTTATGTACTGTTTAAAATATGTTTTACTTTAGCGATATTTCCCATTCATCAGAAATGTTGTTAACACAAAACACTTCCTAATGTAAATTTCAATAATATTATAGATCTTTCTTTATTAGTATCTGCTTTTCTTTTCTTTTTTTTAAGTCAAAATTTTCATGGACAGCTTGATTTAAAGTTCTTTTAAACTAAAAATGAAACGCAGCTAAATCAAATTTAAATGAATTTCTAGTAAACGTTTACATCTGCATTTCTTATTGTTGGGAACTGAGCATGTTATTTTTACCATGACATTCCTGCAGTTCTAATTGTTTTATAATGGAGGTAATATTTATGTTCTTATGTAATATTTATGTCCTTATGTTCTTATTATGTAAACAAGAACTGCACTCCAAAATTCTGGACTTTTGATCCCATTATGTTTATGCACTATATATATTGCAATTTTTAAATAATTTTATCATCAAATATAGTATATAAGTGCTAAATAAAAAGCTGTTTCTAAATAAACCAAAATATTCTAAATTTCAATAAAAATTAAGTGGTGACAGGTTATCTAAAGTATTATTGCAGGAGACTAATACATAATTAAAAATTTTCTATAAACGCTTTCTTGTTTCAGTTCAAAATATCCCCAATATATGGTAAATGACTGTCTCAAACTGTAAGGGTAAACTGAAACTTTGCGCAAAGTAATCATAAAAATTGAAATTGAAAACGCTGTTTTTGATATCTAAAGAACTAAAAAGAATAAGGGGTAAAAGCTGAGCAAACTTTGATCAATTTCTATACAATACTTTGACTGTTCGGACAGTTTAATAATACGCATCACCATCTACGGGGTTATTTTGAACTAATACAAGAAACTGTAGTATATAAATTTCCTACTGCACAAATTTATAATTTTGCATGAAGAATTCATTTAATTGGGTATCATTCTATTCTTGTTTTTTATAAAGAATTCCATCAATTTTAAAATAAGCAGTTTCTAAGTAAATATAGTTTATATATGAAATTATTCAATGCACATCGCAAGTGAAAAAACATTCTACACCAGTAAAACATTTGCTAACGAGAGTTAATATACCCCCAACCATAAACATTATATCTTCATCAAACGTGATTTTTAATATTAAGAGAAAATAATCGTTCATGTAGGAAAAAATACACTTTTTGAAACCCTATAATGTGTAGAATATGGCCGTTGAACTGTTAATATATATTTGAAATATTTTAGGAGGTAGTTAGTTTAAAGCCATCGAGAACCGGCTAAAGAACATTCATAACGGGACTCGACGGAACACTCCTGTACATTTGCCGAATTTTTTTCTTCATAGATATAAATCTAGGAATTGTAGGCCAAATGTAAGTTAGAATATATAATAATTAACTAAAAATGTTTAAACAATGTTTTATTTACTAAAACCTAGTCATGTTTTTCTCGAAACGACACTTGTCAGAACGACGTATAAAGTAGCATTTAAATGGATCAACATACATATATATATATATATATATATATATGTGAACTTTTTACGAAGATGATTTAATATTCCACGAGAAAATGGCAGTTTGTTAAAGATGGTGAATGATTGCAGTCGATATCAAGAATCCTGGCGAGATTTTCTGTAAACTTTTTACGAAGATGATTTAATAGTCCACGAGAAAATGGCAGTTTGTTAAAGATGGTGAATGATTGCAGTCGATATCAAGAATCATGGCGAGATTTTCTGTAAACTTTTTACGAAGATGATTTAATATTCCACGAGAAAATGGCAGTTTGTTAAAGATGGTGAATGATTGCAGTCGATATCAAGAATCATGGCGAGGAGGTTAGGCAATGATGAAACACCACAAGAATTTCGTCAATAAGATGCAGCCAATTTCCAAATAAATTGCCTATTAACAACCATGACGATGTCAGTAAAAGTTCTCACAGTATCAGGTATACTTATAACCCTCAGGCTGGACGATGGCTCACGACATCATTTAATAGATCTTAAAGAACTGTTATGAAATTCTAAGTCAGTGGAACACCAGATAACAATTTGGTCAGCACTTCAAAACACGACAGAAATCTGCTCTCCAAAATCTTGCAAGCGAGTTTTGTTCACGGCGCGTAGAGTTACTGAAAACGACGTAACGAGCGCACGATCCAATGAGTGAGAGGCGAAATTAAGCTAAGCGAATGAGGTGGGAGGGAGAAGTTTTACCCGAAAGAATCCCCATCGTAGCTGCGCATTGATTTTGGCGTGAAAAATACCCAGCGCGCGAAGCAAAGCATGGAATAAAAATTTTAAAAAAAGGGCTTTTAAAAACATTCGAAATGGCAACAAGCGTCTCTCAGAATTTTATAGATTGGGGAGTTGATAAAAGTTACGAATGAACTTAAAGTTTTAGATTGAGATTTGGAATAAGATAATTATTAATATACGTGTTATTACATTTAAAAGTACATTAAATAGGAATAAATATTATTAAACATTAAGGAAATAATGACTATGTCAGAAGTTAGATTAATTTAAACGAATAATGCGAAATAAAATTTTTATGTAACATATATATATATATATATAACCTTTTCTATTTAAAAATAATAAGATTATTATTATTAAAACCACATTAGAGGAAAAAACACGAAAAATGATACTTTTTCAAATGACTACCATTTTCCCAAATATCGTTCATTTTTTTCACTTTTGGAGGGTTTATAGCCTTCCAAATCCAAAATGTTTTTTTTTTTTTATTATTATTTATTTATTTTGTTCGCTTCAGAGGACCATTTTAATATAACTTCAAATTTTGAAAATAACATAAAAAATCTGCGATGAATATTTTTGATACATTAGTCAAAAATGCATTACATTTTTAACAAAAATATATTTATTTAGACAAATTTACTGTCTTCCTTCTCGAAAAAAAATCTAAGAGAAAGGATTTTCATATTCGATGGATAATTTTTATACGATTTTTTTTAACATATAATATTTATAAAATTGTATTTAATGGTTTGAGTAATAAGAGTAGTTTACAGAGGTTAATTTCCTTATAAACATATTTGGATAAATTATTGTTATGTAAACAGATAAAAAAATATTTATGTGATTATTTCTTTAAATAAGAAAAAATAAAGATTGAAATAATATAAGCAGTGCATGCATTATGAAACTAATATTAGGAATATAGGATAGGAATAAATAATATAGGTTTATTAATTTTTAGATATTGTTTAGATTTTAAAAATATCAATCATTTTTTATCACAAAAATCAATTGTTGTCTCGTGCATATCATTAGAATTTGTATTTATATTCACCAATCCATTAGTGCAATATTATCGTCAAATTAAATATTATACTTACAATATAAAGCGTAAAAACCTCTGTGTAATTTTTTGTAATAATTGTTTTATATTTAGAATTTTTAGAAGTAACATACTATTTATTACACAATAATATGTTGCTACAATAGATGGATGTAAATAAATGTCTCACAAAAAAAATGACAGAAGAAAATATTTATCTAATTTACCCACTTGGCTATAAATTTACATTATTTATGAAAAATGTTTTATTTATATTCTAAATTAATGTAAAACATTAACAGAAACTTTTAAGCAGTTCTTTTAAATTATGTTTTTATAAAAGTCATGTATTTTATAAATATAATTAACTTCTGATTTACGTAAATATTTAGGAATGAAGTTTTAAAATACATTTTTCCAATCGTTGTTATTGTTCAAGTCATTTATGGTACGGAGAAAATTCTTACAATAAACAGACTTTTTCAAGAAATATTTTCCATGTCTTACGTTTTAAAGGCAAAACAATACGATTCAAACGATTTAGAAGTTTTCTTTTATGTGGAAATGGAATATGTGTGTAAGATACCTTTATATTTCTAAAAAGTGCGCTTAAACAACTTCTCAAAATATTTATAAAAAGTTAACCAATTTCACTAAAATGACCCATGCAAAAAAATATCAACAGATTCTGGTTACTGTAGGGAAAAACTCCACCACTATATTTAAATAAAAATAGTCTCTATAGATAGACATAGTACATCTATCATGAATAAGGAAAAAGTTACTTTTCAAAAGTACTAGTGAAAATTTTTATCTGTAGTAACTAAACTCTGAAACCTTGGACCATGTAAATGTTTTTGTTGCATATCTATGGGCAGTACTTTACAAATTTGAAAAAAATGTGGTAGCCAAGTATAAATTCCAGTAAAAAAATTAACCCCCCACCCCCCACCCCCATCCGTTACTGATTTTCAAAAAGCACAAAAATGTTTTCATCAATTAAGTGAGAATAAATAATAATAAACATAGTTTAGAATTATTAGTTAAATTGTCTACACTAGTACATAACAAAAAAGATAATAAAACTAAATTTCAAAGGAATCATCAAAATTATTTATCTCTCTCAAAAAAATAAAAAAGAGGAAATATTGTAAACTCTGAATTAACCGACATGTTCGGGAAATGCTGAATCCTGAATGCTTCAAATGTCCGAATGATTGAGTGCTTCAAAATGTATATCTGATGAGAAGGCATCGATAAAATAGTGAAGCCGGAAAACGATTTTTTTACCTATTTAGCCTATCGAAATCAGTCAAATAATTATGATTTTATAATTTCAAAATTTGCATTTAATGAACTCTCTTAGTTTTGCTAAATCAAAAATAAAAAGGTATTTTTTTATTATAATTTCAAGTTTATTTCTTAATATTTTATAACTTTGCAGCATCAGTTATAATGAGACATCTTATAAGAAATTTAATTAAACATTGTGACGTTCACAAAATAACAAGAGTTATTACGTAATATGAAATGATAAAAATAAAAGAAAAAAATTCCCGCATTGGGATTACATAATCGGAATCAGCAGCCGGCTCAGTTTATCTTTCATTCAATGATCTACGATAAGAATTTAAGAATAAATAAAAACAAAAAAATACCTTACACTTCTAAAGTGCAATCAAAGATTTTTCATTTCAATTTATTGCAGATAATAATCCAAATAATGTAATTATAAAATACTAGCTGATCCTTCCGCTTTGTCCGGTCCGTCAAAAAATAATACGAACAGCGATATCACTCTAAAAATCGCTCGACGAAACCGTTTCTCTGGTAACTCTTTGTCTTTCGGAAATTAAATAGAAAGATGGGGTCCGAAGCAGAAGTAAATTCAATACCACCCCCCTCAAATGTCTGGATCATTTTATACAAACCGGGTTAGTTTTTGGTCAAAATAAAATATAAAAAAAAGTTTACTGTTGGATTTACACAAAATTTGCATTTTCGGAATAAGAAAAATAAACTACGTACAAACTGTGAGTTTCGATTCAATACCTCCAATACTATTTTTCCTAATACTCGAGAATGAGTGAAAATGAAACTATTTCGTTGCCTGGGATTATCAGATCGGTAAAAAAAATAGATACTTATTTTAACCTAAATTATATAATGAATAAATTTAGCACAATTATTCATTTTTTTAATACTTACGAAGCAAATGAATCAATTTAAAACTCTTTAATGAGAGAAAGTAAATGAAAAACGGATACTTATTTCACTACGTTATGTTTTTTTATACGGTTTACCATTTCCTTTACAATTTTTTACTTACCGCTTTCCGTTTATTTACATGTTTTATATCTACATTTTTAATAACGTGAATTAACCTATATTATTCACAACTAAAAAGAAATGACGCATCTAGTATTTGTCGAGAATTAAATAAAAATCTTGTACTCGTGACATCATTATTCACTTTTATATTTGTACAGAATAATAAGGCTACTATAATTTGTGACTCGTACTATAGCCAGTATAACACGTCAGGATACATTGTCGTTATTGTCTTTTTACGCGTGAAGATTTCGCTATGGTACTGCATTGTGAAATTTGGTAACTTTTGAAATTCAATATTTGAAAAACGGCATAATCATTACATTTTTAATTTATATTTAAAAAAATACAATTCTTTACCTTTATAACGCAGTTTGTCTAACAATTTTCTGACAAATACTTTTTGAGCTATTATTTTTTTTTTCAGTAATTTCAGATGTTTCATTTTCCGAGATTAATCTGTGGCAACGATTAGCGAAAAAGCCAGTCTTTAGCAACGGGTATCTTTTTATTAAAGAGGATTCTTGAGTAACAACCCAGTACCAGATACTTGTCTCCAATCCAGAGTGACGGGGAAGTATTATTCAACGTGAGTGGTGCACACAGGCGCTAGGCGCCCAGTATTTTAAGCGGGGAAGAAATATTTAAACCATGCAAGTTATTTTTATTAAAATGAATTATTCTAGCCATTTTAATTACGTTTTATAGATTGAATTCAAATGAATTACTTTTAATCACTTATATGTTATAATTCTTTAAAATGAATGTGATAGCTCAATCAGTTTTAATTCCGAACACAAAAATAAGATTTAAAACTTACAAAAAAGCCTTTTTTATTTTTCGGCCTTTTTTATCATTCCATCTAATTTTTATATACCACATATGTTGGATTGACAATATTTCTTATTGAAACTTCCTCCCTCTCCACACATTTTAATCACATTACATGCTAGTAGACTAAAGCGAAGAAGAATGGCTTTTTATGTGCATGAAATGTAAAATGCCTTTTAAACTTGGCTTTTCCATTAAAAGTACGAGAGAAGAGGGAGATCACTTCGATTGCTGCCTGTACGAGTAAGGATGTTGGATAGACAAAATGTCGTTTGTTCCCATTTTTTAGCTACTTTTTTGTAAAATAAATAAATAAATAAATAAAATTCATATTTAAAAACATAGTAGCCAGACAAAAAGCGTTGGACGCCAGTGGCGACCTGGGTACCGCATTTGTGAAACCCTGTATATGGGTGAAATAGGCAAGATAATAATTTTATCAAATTTCAGTCAAATTTAAACTATGTAGTTGATGTTCGTAATGAATTTTGACACATCGATATGACATAACAAATCCCAACGATGTCCCTATAGATGGTTTTAACTTTTATAATATAGGCACCAGAAATCAGGAGGACTGAAGTAACATAAAATTTTCCCTAAAACTTTCATCCTTATAGGAAAATGGGAATATCTCTTGTCGGTACCTTCCTCATAGTAAGTGGAGTATGCACTTTCCTGTTTCAACCTGACATACACACGAAGCCAACAGCGCGTATTGCTAGGAGTTCATCCTACCAAGTACTGGCACGCTTAATGCTGTTCACTTTAGTGTTAAAATCATTACAGCATGGTTTTATCGTATTTTCAAAATATAATAAAAATAAAAGTGGTAATTTTTTTTTTTCTGTGCCGTTTTTCATCTGAATATTATGCAAATTACTTTTCATAATAAAAACATTAAAATATATGACATTTTATGTTCTTTCATAACTTTAGGAATACACTAACATAAATCAAGTTGTATATTTTAATACTTCATGCATTTGAATATACGAAATCTATTCCTAAAAAAAGAAAAAAAAGCAACATAAACAACAATATTTACTTTCATTCATTTTTACATTCCAGTAACTAATAAACATTTCTTTTCTGACAAAAGTTTTAAACATGAAGCACGTTTTTCTCAATGTACGTAGAAGTTATAGGAGATTTTACTTTTATCCGACAATATTTCATGTATAATCCATAGAAATTTAAAGGAAGTTCAAAAGAAAGTGATTTTATTCTGAAAATTCTCTTATTACGCCTATGATAGTGAAGAAACTGAATTTAGTCAGTCTCTCTATTAATGGATTTTAAATTTACGTATTTTTGAATGATTCTTTATTGGATTTATTTTTTTCACAATACTATGACAAAAAATGTTCTACTACTATTAAGCTGTCATAAATACAAATTTCGAAACATAAAAATCTCTTCTTTGTTTTTTGTTGCAATTAGAAATTTATATAGGTATTACGTATTTAAACAAATTAATTTTTCTTTACTTAAAGTGCACTGAAAAATATAAAAGCAATGAATAGTAAAAATAAAAGATTTCATTATCTTTCATAGGTACTCTTCAGTAAGGCACATTTACTAAATGCCTTATATATCTAAAATAATAATAATAATAATAATTGATGTAAAAAGTATGATTTTTTAAAAGTTTTTAATCTGAATTTTATTCAAGTATGGTGTTAATAAGTATTGCTTAAATTATAAATAATCCAGGAATGTATACAAATATTTACTAGAATATGAGTTTGTTACACAAAGGAAGTTAATCAATAATGTTTCTACCTAAATTGTGTTTCGTTATTTAAAGTCATTAATATAAACATTTATTTCGTCAATAATAACCACTGAATTTTTATCCTGCTTTTCAAAGCGTAAACGACATAGTGAGAAATGTCCAAGCCGGGGATCGAACCCGGACCCTTGAAATAGCGCTCCAATGCTGGTATCTCTCACTTATATATGTCGTTAAGGCTCATAGCTCTGGTAGCTGAAATGTAGAGATTGGAGCGCTATTTCAAGGGTCCGGATTCGATCCCCGGCGTAGACATTTCTCACTATGTCGGTTTACGCTTTGAAAAGCAGGATAAAAATTCAGTGGTTATTATTCAAAGATTGCAGGAGTAATTCACTGCTGAAGTAATGAATTAAAAAAATTATTACTATTAACTATTTATTTCTTGTTTTGTTATTTTTTATTGAACCTTTCGCAATAACTTTCTTCCTTTCTTTCGTTTTATTATTTTTAACAATGTCGAAACATAACAAATTCAAATAATAAATTCTTTCTTCTTTACATTTTGCTCAATAAAATAAATATATACATGGTTTTAAATCTTTAAGAATTTAGTTTTACTAATTTTTTTATGGCTGTAGAAACATTGCTCATAAATGTGAAACTGCTTATTTGTTAGCGGCAACGTCCCTCTATGCAAGAAAAAAAAATCAATCATAAAACGTTTTTGTATTTATTACATAGACTTTCAGCTATTCGAAAATACCTACCGTATGCGATTCTTGATTTCGGTTTATAACTTTATTCCTTTGAATTGCTCCAAAAGCAAAAGCTGATATTGAGTGACATCGGGTCACATTTTACCTAATCATTTTATCTATTCCAGGTCTTTAATAAAAAAGAATCATAAAGAAAATCTCTCATGTATTGTAACTTTTTAATATTTTTTATGCATAGTAACTCTATGAAAGAAGCAAGATGCATTTTTAAAAAAAAACTCAGTATATTTCCTGTAAACATATTTCAGAAACTTCTTTCTTAGAGACACTTTTTTTTTAACGGAAAGAGATTCTCTGTCTTGTATCTTCTCTTAAAAATTATATACTTAGGAATGCATTTTACAAATTCTCAATTATTTAAAGAAACATCCGGGTGATAAATTGTAGTTAAAGATTTTGTATTTAAATATTTAAAATATGGAAGATTTTTTATTGAAAATATTGAAAATATTGAAGATATATAATAATTTCAGGATATAAATTCTCAATATAAGTTCTCTTTATTTACTTTTTCGTATTTTTGTATAACTCCAAATGGAAGTAAAATATAAGGCTAATAGTAAATTATAATAATTAATAAAATATAATAATTTTCTTCTTTCCTAAAAAAGAGTTCATCTAATTGATGTATTTTAATTAAAAGCTTGTATTTTTATTTAATAAGACATTTTATAAATCACACTTATCAAATTGCTTTTTCCACATCTATATACCGATTCCTTCTCCAAAACTGTAATATTTTAGCATGGCTGAAAGAGTTTTAAAAAATCAGTTATATATGTAAAAAATAGTTCGCTTTATCACTGTAAGAAAGAAACTACATCTTATTAGTGATTTGTGAAATCATAAGAAATTCTACAGAATGTTCATCTGAAAAAAAAAATATATATTTTAGTTGATTACAGACTTCGGTAATGGGGTTTACTCCAGGGATCTAATATTAATGAAGTTGAACATATTTTCTGTCAAAACCATTTTATGGGGATTACAGAAATTGCTGTTCTCTTCCGTATCTAACTTTGGTCGTAAAACGAAAGATTTTCTAATGTGTTTTTAAGATTGAGAACATTTGGTAATGAGTGTATATGTGTTTCATTGGAATGGATTTTTTTTTCATATTCGAAATGTCTTGTATTAGATTAATAAACATATTAATTTTCTGAAAAAATTACAATTTACATTATTATTAATCATTAAAAATTACAATTTACATTATTATCAATCATTAAAAATTACAATTTACATTATTATTAATCATTAAAAATTACAATTTACATTAAAGTAACAGTTTAAATACATCTTACAAGTAAACTTTTAAATATATATATATATATATATAACAGACTTTTTTTAGTATACATAAAAGTAGAAAATATTTTTAAAACTAAAATCTCGACGTAAAAACAGAAATATTAAAAGAGTAAAGCATTGATAGATAAACTCGAAATAAATTGTAAATTCTAATAACATTCATATAATAATCATATATTTTAAATCTGATGCCATCATCCCTTTTCAATGTACATACAAAACGTACAAAAACGAATCAGGCTTTATTCGAAAGCTTTTGACATAGTACACACGTACACACGTTTGTTAAAGCATAACACGTTGTTTGATTAAACTTTGTTGTTAATTAAAAATTAATCAAAATATATCAGCAAATGGTGTAAAAGATTGCAATGAGAAAGCTTCGCACGTGTTTATTTATTTTAAATGAACGTTTATAACTTTTCTTTCTTATGATTTCCATTGTGGTTTAATAATTTTATGGTATTGTTTTCAACGCCATTCACTTTTACGCGTTTTTTTTACCTCCACATTTCAGAAAGTATTTTATACTTTTTTTAAAAATGACAAAAACAACTTTTTAATCTATCTTTCTTCACTTATTTTTTTATTTACTTTTATTTTTTACTTATTAGTATGTAATACATTTCCTAATTAAATAATGTAATTATTATTTTATTTAACATTTTGTTATTAACTGCATCAGTTGTTTCTTATACAGTATAACTAATGTATACATTTCATTACTGAAATAAGTACATTCATTGTTATATTATTGGCTTTTTTCTCTAGCGTTTAATACATCGTTAGAAGTGTTAAATATGACTTACTATCGAATAATTAATTTTCAATTAAAATATTAGTTGGTAAGTAAATTTTCAAAATATTACAATACAATATTCATTAAATAGAGTTTTTCCGAAATAAACCAATTTATTTAATGCCAGAACCCAAGCTTATGAAAAAGTGAACCAATTTAATTTAAATAAAACTAAAAAATAAAATATGCATAAAAATAATGAATTTCACAAAACGTGATATTCCTCTATTTTTTTAATATTGGATAAATTAGTCTGCCAACAAGCTGATTTTTTAAACTTCCCGTACATAAAATCAATATAATAATCACCTTTTTAGTGAAACTGTTTAGAAATAAAACATAATTCATATTCAACTAAAGCGTGCAAAGTCTTTTTTAGAACTTTTAAGAACTAACTTTTAAGAACTTATTTCAGATGAACAGTATCCAGATATACATGCTACTTTATTTACAGCAAATAAAAGCAATATGTAATGTTATTGTTTAAGAAAAGATTTATTGCACTTTTATTGCATTTTTATTAGCAGCTGTTCTTTCATTAGATTATAAGTTAGCATTTAATAAAGAATTTTAAAAAATCTTGTTTCCAAATTAAATAATGTAATTTCGTCGTAATAAATATAAAGTCGAACATGCATATTCACTGTAATTAAAAGTAAACATCAAGTATTTCTAATTATAAAAGACCCAAATTTAATTATAACTAACTCAAAAGCTATATTTTGGTATGATATTTAATTTCAAAATAAAAAAATAATGCATAAGATTAAATTCTGAAATAAATTAAAAGAGAATTATCTGCTTTCTCTAATCATTATACTAAAAATATAAAAGTCTCTGAAAATTTATAACAAATATTTTTAAATATATTCAACTTTATATTTCTGTATAAATTTAAATGTAAAGTGGACAAAATGGAAATATTAATTTAAATATATTTCTCGTGTAAATATAAAATTATAATTATAGCGTCGCTTTTTACTTATAAATTAATCTCTGTCTTAATTTTAGAAATAAGAAAATTTACAATTACAAAAACATTTTGGGATTAGAAAATAAAATACTTATAATAGTATCCAATAATTGTTTGTACTTAACACAGATTAAAATTCTTATTTTGGATAATGCATACTAAAAGGCAACTTTGTAAATTTTCGTTATTTAATTTTGTTCTAAGTAAAATTGCTCATAATTTAAAGAAATGAAATTTGAGTGAAATTAATCCGTTTTTCCGACACGAAGAATGAAATTCCTGTAACGCGATTGAATTTGAATAGTGCAAGATACAAAAACTATTTGAAGTGATATAGGAACAAAAAGTGATTTAAGATTTGATTTAAATATACGTACATATATATGGGTCATTCCTTTTAAAATCAGCAGCTTTTGGTGTAAAAATACCCTGCGTATCAGTTTTTGATTTTGATGAAATTTGGTAGTTGGTCATTTGAAACAGTCTTTTAAACCTCCATATTTCTATCACTATAGTTCATTTATTATTTAAACTAATATATCATCAACGTTTTAAACTGTGAACAAGCATTGTTTCACCTTTTCAGAGAGCTGTAAATGATTTTGTAAGTTAGCAGAATGATAAATAAAACGCATTTTAAAAGAGAAGTAATGCATTTTTATTTGTTTAGACAAGAGTGTTTAAACCAAGAGTGAGTTTTATGGATAGATTTTTCCATTCATTAATTGCCATTTTTCGTGAGTTCAAACTTAAAAAAACTAATAAAATGCCACATTGACAAGTACATTTTTTATAGTTATGCCTATATAGAAAACGCTTCCAATAAAAAAAAATGAACTTTTATTGATAGTCCTTCTCTGGAAAAAAAAAAAGTTAATTTTTACAAGATGTGATTTTTGGAACTTTCAAACTCCTTGTGTGTCAGATCGTAAAAATTTAAAGATGACCTGATTAAAAGAGTATATAATGTTTTTAAAATAAAATAAAATAATATTGTTAATCCAAGTTGTTAAAACGTACAAGAACTTAAAGTAAAATTACAACACATGATCAGTGCTTAAATAGACTTAGCATTGAAAATATGTGGAGGGAAAATATGTTTAAATTTTTCAGAAGATATTTCAAATGGCATTTATACTCAGTTACATTGACTGAAACACAAAAATTCTTACTCGGCCATCATTGAAATATGTTTGCGAACCTATATATCTACCCCCTGCAAAATAAACGTGTCTTATGTAAACTATAATAAAACAAAATGCAGAAAAACAATTTTTAAAACACAAAAGTTTAGGAAATAAGTTATTTTATATAGAAGCATGAAATTATCTACAGTAAATAAACTTTATATTAAGATAAATGCTGTACAATACACATATACTTACTATGCATATATCGGAATTTTCACTTAGAATTTTCTACATTTTTAGAGGAATACCGTATAAATATGTATTTATATAGACAGCATGATTTAACAAATATATATATATATATACTAGGGGGCCTACCCCCTGCGAGCTACGCTCGCCAACCCCCGGTCAGACTTCGAAGCCTCTAAAAACATGACAGCGTGCTTTGTTTTAAAAATATTGGTAAATCTATAATTGGGTTGCCATGCTTTTAACGTTTTAATGGGGCATTTTTTGATTACCACGGCCTCATACACAGCTGTTGCGACAACTGACGACTGTTTTCGAGATTGATAAGTAAAATCAATTACAACTTGAAAACCAGCTTGTATAAAATGGTTAGGTTTAAATTGCGGCTACCTCTCGGACTTTTATAACAACGATCTGTATTCTATTCTTCCTTTGCGTTTAAGGATGAGAAAAATTCCATCTGCTTGTGAATAACATTAAGAACCACGGTATTGAAAAGTACTGTTATAGACATTTTCAGTAACAGGTTTTAATTTTTTCTCTATTTTAGTGCACCATCATGCATATTTTCATGTTATTTTAAATATGTAAATTATTTATTTTAATGAATATATATATACGAATTTTCTAATAATTATTTATCATACAAAATTAATTAAATATTTTGTGCATGCATGCCTGCATTTATTCGGCATCAATTGATGACATATTTAAACAAATTTGCTATCCGCGATAATTTTACACCTTGTTATGCCACTTGAATATTGTCCATAAGAAAATCGGGTACTTTTCCAGTATAGGATCCTTTGCTTTTAGGTTTGGCGTAATTCGAGCTTCGAAAAGGGATAGATTCGTTAATATACATAGATTTGTTGCCAAAAGTTATGAAAACAAACCCAATGAGCATATTACTTTTAAATAATAAAGGTGTAAAATTAACAACTATAATATAAATTAAAATAACTTTTATTAGTTTTTTTACATGTTTCGACTCTTTCCGAGTCATTTTCAAAAACAAAATGAGAATATTCTAAAGCTTTAGAATATTTTCATTTTGTTTTTGAAAATGACTCGGAAAGAGTCGAAACATGTAAAACAACTAATAAAAGTTATTTTAATTTATATTATAGTTGTTAATTTTACACCTTTAGCATTTAAAAGTAATATACTATTACAAGGTGTTATATTTTATTATATTGTTAAACCCAATGAGCTTTTGGTGCTTTTCTATTATAGGGGTCTTGACGCTTTTTTAAAAAGCTTGGCGCAATTCGTACATCAGAAAGTGAGATTTGGTGCCAAATGACATAAACAGCCATGGAAACAAATTCGACGATTTTTTTGTTTATATGCGTATTTTAATTATACGTATTATTGTTTTTTCTATACAAATTACTTATGATTATATATAAAATAGAATGAATGACATTTTACGCTAAACAAATTGTATAAATATTTTTTTGCTCCTTTCTTTTGCGTTTACATAAATGACGTCATTTGGACGAATTTATTCAAAATATTTTCAGTTTATAAATTAAATTAAATGCTGACATACGATTGAATCCTGACGATAGAAATGTGATTTTTTTTTTTCAAATTTTTCTGAAAAACATAATTTAATCACAATCTTGTCTTCGTTATCGATTGAAATAAAAGATAAATTCAATTTCAATTTGAAAATGACGAATGAAAAGAAATCAATAATCCCTATCGGGATCCTTTTCAATTTTTTTCCCTTTTTTGACACAAAAAAACTGAGTAATTAGTTGCCATCATTACAGAAATGTCATTAAAATTAGAAAAAAAATTAATATCTCGAAAACTAATTCCAATTTCAAAATTCTATTACCAGTTTTGACATCCGCGGATTTTTATGGACAATTGGTATTAATTTCACCATCAAGCGTTTAATATTTTATTAAAAATAGCTATGACAAAGACGTTTGTCATATATCTTGCTTTCAGTTCAACCCCCCCCCCTCAAAATTTTAACAAGTTAACATAAGCTTTTCCATTCCTCTTCCAACATCTAGCATACATGTATTGTTTGCATGCTTCTCCTCCCCCCCCCCCCAAAATAGAGTTAAAAAAAAAAAAAAAAAAAATTCATAATGATTCATTCATTCCCCCCCAAATAAATAAATAATTAAAAATAATAAACAATTATAGTTTATAGATTTTAAATGTCTGTAATCCCCCCCCCCCAAAATTCAATATGCTAACTAAAACCTATTTCTGATTTAATTTAGATAACGAATCTACTTTCTTCATTCTAAAATCCAAGTCACTCACATACATCAGAAACCTCTCTGTCCTTAACTTTGCGGTTATGCTAAAAAAAAGTTACAAATGTTCACATATTTCTAATTCAACCGTTTCCTTCTCATGAAATCAAAAGTGCATCTGTCTTAAAAATTAGACAAAAAAATATAAGCAGCTGTGCTCTACTTATTAAAGTAATGTAACGTATAACCGATATTCTTTATGCAAGCATTTGCACTTCTCATCCGCTCTCAAAAGAATTAATTAAAATATCTCTCGCCCACATGTAAACTGTAATATGCAAGCTCATATCTTTCACACCCTGTTATTAGATTCGAGTCATAAGTAACCGTTAATTGCAGCTGTCTTTTAGCAAAATCAAACGCCAATCCCAAAATTATTTTCTTTTCTTTTTCCTTTTCTGTCTCCATGAAAGAATCTTTACAACCCTTCCCCCCATTCTCAAATGAATGCATTATCATAGACAGAATCTAGCTTTTATCGTTTTTTCCCATACGCTTCCGTCCGCAGTCTCCAAAAACTCTCTCGCCAAGTACTGGCGATTTTATCATGCTTTCCGCGCCAACACCCGTAGATGTAACTTTTAAAACATGATCACTTCGGCCGTTTGACTGGACCAGAAGCGCTGTAAAAAAACTTTGTCTTCGTTTTTTGTAGGTACCTCCCCTTTGCTTCTTTAACTATCGATAATGCCTCGTCGTGAAATAAACAGATGTTTCTTCTAACTATGTGCTTCTTCTTTCTCCTGGATTTACTACGTATTTTTTATCTATAACTGATCCCGTTTGCTATGCTCCGTATTACTAATAAGCACTGACGACATGGTAAATAACAGCAAAAGTCCCATGTTATAAATATTGGTGCTTCCGCCGGTTTCGCTCGAACTTAGAGATTCAATTTTTCTTCCAATAAGGGGAGGTACCGAGGTACAATAATTATAAGAGGCATATTCCCTTTCAACTGCAACTATGTGGAACTTTAAATACAACTTCTCTGAACTGCCCCTGGAAGTTTAACTCTGCAACCGCTCCGCTTCGCTGATTCCAGACCGCGCGTCACCCCCCATCTCTTCGCAGCACGATGTACCTGACTCGGGCCTCGCTTCAGTTGGAACTCGTCATCACAGCCCCCCCACCTGCCATGCTGGATCGCTTTTCTACCGGGAGTCCTTCTCCACCCCCTCATCTCTGCTGACAACCTGCTCTTTCTGGAAGTGCTGCCCCCGCACCCCCTTCGCCGGATTCAAGACAGTCGGACTATAGTGCTTTTCTGCATAACTGGAATTCTCTCGCCGATCCTCATCTCTGCTAACTCAAGACGTGTATGCAATATTGTTGTGTTCCTCCAGTGCTTTCCCCTCATCTAAAAGTATCAGTGTGTTGTGCGATAATTTGTGTTTAAAGAAAAAAAGTGTGGTTCGTTGAAAACCACAAGTGTTTCGTTACCGTCGTTGCATTATAAGTGTTAAGTTCCATAAAATAGAGGATCCTCCTCTTCCCTCCATCTGCGTGTGCGATTTTTTTTTTAAATCAAAATCAAATCACCCTACAAATTTCATGTGTGCGGCTACTCAAAATGTTCCTAAATTATTTGTGCCTTCAAGTACTCCAATGCCGTTGAATGTGTTACGCGTATTGTGTATGTGTTTCAAAATAGTGGTCCAAAATTAAAATTCCAATGCTCTATTTCCAACAGTGTTACTAAAAGTAATCCGTGTGAATTTTAATTCCAAAGAAATTTCTTCAACATTAGTGCTTCAGAAAAGTGCCATTTCTTCAAAAAAAAACTACAGTAGTGTTTCTTTCCATTAACATAAAATATCGGTAGTGTGACCAATATTTTAGTGCATTCGTCTGGCGCATGTGCATTTGTGCTACTGTGGTGATCGTAATTTCCGGTGTGTGTCAAGTACGTAAATAGTATACTGGCTTTGATTAGAATGCACATTTCAACCTTCATACTTCTCTTGTAATATAATTATTTTTTTTCTCTCTCAGTTAGTAGTAAATTTTATTTGGTTAAATTATTGCATTTCTATTCTTAAAAGAATATATTTATTAACAGAGTTTCAGTTATGTTCTTTTTGTGTTTGCCTTCTACCAAAACCTTCTTAATTAAATATACAGGTTGAAATTTAAGTTAAGTTAATTTTTGAACTTTCACATCAAATTTATCTTGCATTTTTTTTTAGTTGTAAAATATGATATTTTTATGAATATTTAAGGCAAGATTGTTTTTTTTAAGGTGTTTTGGATACAAATATTAATCTGAGTTTTTAATTTTTAGTAAACCAGTTAAAAAAAAAAAATAACTTAAATTGTCTTGCAATATTGGTTTCATTTTTTTTAAATGAATAAAAGAAATGTTAAGTTTCATTCTTAACAATTTAAATAATTTGCATGAATTTTTACTTTTTATACTTGTGTTGATAAATCCCAGGTAAGATCTATTCACAGTATTTTTTTGCTATACAAATTGATTTTAAAGTTATAAAAAAAAAGGATATATATATATTTTTTCTTCCTCTATTTTTCTCTCATTTATCGCTGTTTCTTTTTAAAAATGAATTAAAAAAATGAGCGTTAGGGATCTTTACGCTAAAAAGAAACAGTGATCAGTCATTATTATTTATTATGATATAAATGCAGTTTACATTTTTTTTCTCCTTCTTTCATGTTATATTTATTATATGCTAGTGTATATTGATATTTTTTTTAGTTATTTTATTGTGCATGCAGTGTTTCCTTGAATTTCATAGATTAGTTAACTGTATTTTTGGCCACCATGGCTTCTCGGCAAATACCAATTAATCTACCTGATTTCAACGGTGATCATGAATCACTCAAATTCTTTTTCGACCAAGTACGGTCTGTTAGTCAAATAAATAAATACAGCCCGCAAGCAACAATTGCTTTGCTGAAAAGTAAATTAACTGGTCCTGCATTAAAATATTTAACACAGAACCCTGATTTATTAATCTCAAATGACATAAATGTTATTGAAAAAGAATTTGCTGATTTTTTTTCCCCTCCTAGCAAATCACAGGTAGCAGTCGAACTTGCAAACTTAACGCTCTTACCCGCAGAAACCATTAAAAACTTTGCCCATAGGCTTAATGTTCTGGCTGCAACAGTTTATTCGGACATTCAAGACGCCAATGCGCGTGACAAAATTAAGTACATGAAATTCCTGGAAACAATTCCATCCAATTTAAGAATTAAAATACAAGAGGAAGGAATTACAGAGTACCAACCCGCAGTTTTGAGGGCCCAGGCGCTACAAGATATTTTGTACGGAGAAAAAATTTTGCATGCTCACCCCACCCCTTCCCCAACTGATTCAATTTTTGTCGACCAGCTGAAGCAGCTAACCGAGAAAATAAACGACCTTTCTGTAAATACCCAAACACAACCAGAAATTAAAGAAGACGCGGCAACTTACAAAACTAAATTTGCTGGCATGCACAACAAACGGAAATTTCAAAATCGCAATTTTAACAAACGCCCCTCTCCACATAAGTCGTACAGATTTCACCGCACTACTTGCCAGCTATGTTTCAAAGGTGGTCACGAAGCGCAAGCCTGTTTTAAGTGGAAACGCTTAAATACACAAAGACGAGGACAATTTCACAACAACAACAACCGACAACAGGAAAACTAAGTCAGAGGTGTAATTTTGCTGATGGCTTTGCACCTCACCCCACTACTGATTACACATCAGCCAGTTTTTTCCCAGATCCGTCCTTACCAAAAATTTCACTCAACAGACTAGTAAACTCTGTAAGCACACAAACATGTAATATTGTAAAAATTTCTAAGCATGAAACGACACAAACAAACACAGAACAATATGATGACACTACTACAAAAATTATTTACAATGTCATTAAAGACTCGACATCACTCCCCCTTGTAAAGGCCTCAATTGCAAAAAAAGATATTACTCTACTTTGCGATACAGGAAGTACTATTTCATTACTATCACAGTCTTTATTTGATGAATTAAAAACAATTTTAAAATATAAGAGATTATCAACTGGCGTCGTCATCAAAACAGTCAATTCTGGTGTAGATTTTTCCGCATGTATTAGAACCTCCATTAAATTACAACACAAAAACTTCAACCACCACTTCTATATCGTAGACATACCAGATTCATCTAGTTTCCAAGATATTATTGGCTATGATTTCATCAAACGATTCAATATTGTTGTAAACACTGTCAAAAACCTTATCCATATTGACAACACTTTATCGATTCCTTTGGTAAACAAACAAACTACTCCATCTTCTGAGATAAATCAATGTAGTACACAACCCACCTCCTTCAAAAATCAAATTGTAGCTTTGACTCGTAGAGTTTCCTTAAACCCTCAGGAACAAAAATGGATATCAGTTTTCACAGATACTATTAGCACAGACAAAGAGTATTTATTTCAATACAATTCACCCGTTGACAACTTAATAGGATTTGATGCTATAATAAAATCAAAAAATCCAAAGCGAAAAAGAAAAATTCCACAACAATATACATTTTTCCTGATTTCGGTTAAAAACAATTCTGATAATCCCATTCACCTTCAAAAAAAAGCTAAAATAGGTCAACTTTTTGAGGTCGAGGAAATAATTGAGTACTCCCCAGATAAAATTAGTCAAGACAACTCAGATCAACATTTTTTAAATCTCATTCAAGCTTCTAAAGACATTCTCAAAAAAAGAAAAGAAGACTTATCTGCAACTGATTTCAATCTTGAACACTTACCATCCAATGAGGCTGAAATTCTAAAATAAATGTTACTCAAATATTACCCTGTATTTTCAAAATCTCTAAATATACTTGGGCATACAGATAAAATTATTCCAGATTTGAAATTCATTAATGACTATCCTATAAAAACACTTCCTTTTCCAATACCTCAGGCATTACAAAAAGATGCATTAGATCAAATTAATCAATTACTTGAAGCTGGAATTATACAAAGACATTGCTCCGAATGGTCTCGTCCTATGTTACTTGTTAGAAAAAAACCAGATGGTACTGGTAAACAAAAATTTCGCCTCGCACTTGATCTTCGAATGTTAAACACTGTAATACAAGGATCATCTTACCCACTACCAAAAATTCAAAACATCATCGCTAATCTCTCTTCTTACACATTCTTTACAACACTCGACTTTCATCAAGCATACCATCAAATTAACTTACCAGAAAAATTCCACAATCAACTAACTTTTACCACCATGTTTGGATCTTTTTCCTACCGCAGACTTGCCTTTGGTTTAAAGACAAGTGCCTCAATCTTTCAAGCTCTAATGGACTCTTTAATTGACGAACTACACCTACAAGGTGTTTTCACTTATCAAGATGACTTTATCATTGGTGCGAATTCTTTTGATGAAATGTGTTCTAAACTCGACAAAATTTTTAACCTCCTTTCCAAGTACAATCTCACTCTTTCACCTAATAAATGCAACTTTCATCAAACAAAAGTCAACTACCTAGGTTTTCAAATAGAAAATCATTGTATTTCACCAATCCATTCTAACATTGTAAAAATAACTTCATTTCCTACACCAACTACAAAACGACAACTAAAAAGGCTTATTGGTTTGATAACTTTCTATAAATCATTAATTCTAACATTTAACAAACTAGTGCAACCACTTATTGATTTAACTACTCCTAAAACTAAATTCATCTGGACAGAAAAACATCAGGACATACTTAAAACAATACAGAAAATTTTCTTCGGTTCACCCATGGTTAGGTTACCAGATTGGAATAAGAATTTTTATTTGAATACAGATGCATCTAACATTGCCATCTCTGGCGTTTTACTGCAAGAACATAATGGAAATCTTCTACCAGTAGCATACTTTTCTAAATCCTTAAATTCCTCTGAAAAAAAATATCCTGCTTTAAAACTAGAACTCATGGCAATTTACAAATCTGTTATTGCATTCAAATACTACTTATACAACAGAAAATTCCTAATCTTGTCGGATAGCAAACCTCTAAAAAAATACAAAAAGACTACAAACCCAGCAGACATAACCACCCGTTGGCTAATTGACCTTTCAGAAAATTCGTATGATTTTGAACACATTCCAGGATCTTCAAATGTTTTAGCAGATTATTTCTCTCGCTGTAATTTTGACAACAACCAGGAAAATTTACTAACCAATCCTAACCTTATCCATGATCCTCAACCACTTCTAATAGTCGATCATGAAACACCTGATATTTGTAAATCTGTTAATAACAACAATTGTCAAGTAAATTTTCTCATCTCAGGTGAACGAACAAAACGAGACCCATTATTGGAGATATCAAATCAAACTTTTTGCACTGAACAACAAAAAGACCCTACCTTAGCTAGTATTTATGATCATATATTACAAAATGGACCTTCTTCAAAATTCCCGAATTACTTCATACATCCTGATTCTAAAATATTAATGTTCAAAAAGGAAGATATCATAAATAATACTTTCTCATATCACATTGTTGTCCCTGATTCACTTAAAAGTAAAGTTTTAACTATATCCCATCTGTCACACTTTGGTATGGCCAAAACTTATGAATTTCTTACATCCAAATATTTTTGGAAAGGCATCTATGTAGATACACTCAACTTTGTAGCTTCATGTGTCAAATGTTTACAGGCCAAACACCATAACACTCCACCCGCACCTCTTCAACCTACATACACACCAAGATATCCTGGTCATACAGTCAGTACAGATTTACTTGGTCCTTTCTCAAACAATAAACATGTTTTAACTGTAACCGATCACTTCTCAAGACACATTGAACTCTATCCTCTCACTGATACTTCTGCACCCAAGGTTGTAAAATGCTTATTTAGTTATATAACTACCTATGGGAGACCCATCTGTATTTTGTCAGATTTAGGCCCACAATATACTTCTCACATCTATAATGCATTTAATGATGCTCTTGGCATAAAAATACATCACAGTTCGGTCTCGCACCCACAATCTAACAGTATTGCCGAGCGGATTAACAAATCTATTAAATATTCTGTTACCACATTACTACAAGAAGGACACTCTTTTGAAAATGCTCTGTTTATTCATAAGTCACTTTATAATGGTTCGACACACTCTTCTACACTATTTTCACCTAACTTACTTCATTTTGGTCGTGAACTTTCATTAATTTTTGACACATATGATCATTGTACCAACCAAGCATTTCTAGATAAACATGTTGAAGTTTATAAATTACTAGATGACTTAAACAAAATATATGACAAAGCATATAACAACATTAAGACTGCTCAAGATAGACGTTACAAAATTCACAGTCGAAAAGCTAAATTAAGAAATATATGTTTAAAAGATATTGTTTATTTAAAATCAGTCGACAAATTTAAACCTAAATATACCGGCCCATATATTGTAACATTTAAACACTCTCCTGTTTCATTTTCAATTAAAAGATTATATGCTCATGATGATACTGCATTTAGGGTACATATTGATAGACTTCTTCTAGCACCACCTCGATATGGACATTTATGTGATCCTGCAAGTCATGTTATAGATAATAATTCTTCTAACACCATTCTCGCCCCTCGCTACAATTTAAGAAAAAGATAATTTGTAACAAATTAAAAAAAAAATAATAATAATAAGAAACTTAAAAAAAAAAAAACTTTTAAATTTTTAATATGATCTGATACTAAGTGTTTTATCCCTGGCCAGGATTCTACGTATACTGTGCATAACTTGTCTTCACTTGACTTCACGGCTGGTCCATGTCTTCTTGTGAAGACCACTTTTACACAATATTTTGTATCAGGTCACACCATTCTTTTAATTTTTCATTCAATTTTATAAACAGTAGATAAATATAATCTTTTCACATTCTTTTTCTCTCACACTTTAAACTTTCATTCATACTGAATACAACATTGCAAATATTTTAAATAAATAAGAGTTTTTAAATAAAAAAAAAAAAGTTCTCTTAAACAAACTTAAAGCATTTGCTTACATGACTTGTACAGTTTCACTTCACCACACCCGATTATGACATATTTTAGGTCTCTCAACACTCTAGGACTGTCAATACATTAGGATTTGCATAAGATACACTTGTATCTGTTTTTTTTTTATTTTTACTAATTCTTCCCCTTCAGGCTAGTGGTACCGTTCTAAATTTTTGCCCTTAGGTTACCACACCTCACCAGATTGTGTTTAGAGAGACAATTGTGATTTAGTTTACTAATTCACAATATTCCCTTTTCCCAAAAGTATATGTGTTCCCGAATCGTGCTCCTGTGTGGGGATCAGTGCGATCTTCATTGGGGAGCAGGGAGTTCATGTTGTAATGATGTGGACTCTCATCACTGCCCTCCTCACCTAGGTCGTAAGGCCCTAAGCCTGAGACATCACACTTGTCATGCATTGACAAGATTAAGGGCGGTCCCTTTTTATGGGCGTGCCACATGCACCTCTTTTTTTTACCGTCCTGTGCTTGCACGAATTTTAAAACTTTTTCAAACAACTTTTCATTACACTACACTTGAGTTAATCCATTTTCACTTTTTCATATAATTCAAGTTAATTTTTAAGGATATATGTTTATGTTATGTGTTATTTGTGTTTATTTTTTTTTATTGTTTTCATTTGTGTTTCATATTATAATTAAGTAGTAATTATAGTATTTAAGTGCTACAAATTGAGAAAATGAGTACTGTTTTGTGCTCAGTTATCATTAGACATGTCTAGTTAAATTGTAACTTTTTAAAGCTGGTACCAGAAAGAAAAAGAACAAAACAGAAAATAAAAGGACGAAGATATAAAAAAAAATCTTCGAAGGTAGTGCACTATGTTTTATATTTTATGGACTGACGTTACAGACTATTGAGGTAACAAAATCCTTTATACTGTTGCAACTCATATAATTTTACAAGTATTTTGTTTTATATTATGTATGTATTATTTTAAGCTTGGGGAGAGTATAATTGTATTGTATATATTTTTTTAAAAACTGTACTGTAAACAGTACAGCTTTTCTGGTCAATGGGGTGATATATATGACAAAGACGTTTGTCATATATCTTGCTTTCAGTTCAACCCCCCCCCCTCAAAATTTTAACAAGTTAACATAAGCTTTTCCATTCCTCTTCCAACATCTAGCATACATGTATTGTTTGCATGCTTCTCCTCCCCCCCAAAATAGAGTTAAAAAAAAAAATTCATAATGATTCATTCATTCCCCCCCAAATAAATAAATAATTAAAAATAATAAACAATTATAGTTTATAGATTTTAAATGTCTGTAATCCCCCCCCCCCCCCAAAATTCAATATGCTAACTAAAACCTATTTCTGATTTAATTTAGATAACGAATCTACTTTCTTCATTCTAAAATCCAAGTCACTCACATACATCAGAAACCTCTCTGTCCTTAACTTTGCGGTTATGCTAAAAAAAAGTTACAAATGTTCACATATTTCTAATTCAACCGTTTCCTTCTCATGAAATCAAAAGTGCATCTGTCTTAAAAATTAGACAAAAAAATATAAGCAGCTGTGCTCTACTTATTAAAGTAATGTAACGTATAACCGATATTCTTTATGCAAGCATTTGCACTTCTCATCCGCTCTCAAAAGAATTAATTAAAATATATCATAGACAGAATCTAGCTTTTATCGTTTTTTCCCATACGCTTCCGTCCGCAGTCTCCAAAAACTCTCTCGCCAAGTACTGGCGATTTTATCATGCTTTCCGCGCCAACACCCGTACATGTAACTTTTAAAAACATGATCACTTCGGCCGTTTGACTGGACCAGAAGCGCTGTAAAAAAACTTTGTCTTCGTTTTTTGTAGGTACCTCCCCTTTGTTTCTTTAACTATCGATAATGCCTCGTCGTGAAATAAACAGATGTTGCTTCTAACTATGTGCTTCTTCTTTCTCCTGGATTTACTACGTATTTTTTATCTATAACTGATCCCGTTTGCTATGCTCCATTATACTAATAAGCACTGACGACATGGTAAATAACAGCAAAAGTTCCATGTTATAATAGCCCTGAAACATAATCAGTCGTTTAATAAGTCGTTTCATAAAATCGTTTCATAAATTCGTTTCATAAAATCGTTTCACAAATTTGTTTCATTAGGATTTTATATATATAGGGTAGATATATCATAAACTTCGAAAAAAACTTCGATGTTCCGAAGAATTCCAAATGACATCTACTTGAGCTGGTTGTGACATTATAAAATGATTTTTATTGTTCCTTACAAAGTAACTAATGCAGATTGCCACGTGCGTTGTGCATGTTCATTACAAAGAAACAAAGAAAAATATGTTTATTGTACCTTAATCTAATAAAACATTATATTTAATTACACAATTCCTTTAATAAACCTGATGTGTTACAGTTCTAAACAAATATATAAGTATGTAACTGCAAGGTTTCAATAATTTTATTATATCTTAATAATTGTAATAATGTTTTCAGAGGAAATCATTAATATTATTTCTGTTGTCAGCATCCTTTTTTTCTAAGCAAACACAAAACGCAGAATGAAAAGAGATACCATATAAAATGATTTTGAACAGGCTTCTGACATAGTACGTACACATTTTGTTAAAACATATTTTTTGATTAAAAAATAATTCAGCATTGTTTTCATAAATGAAATGAAAGGTTTTCCTCAAATTCATGTTGCCACAAAAATAAAATACCGCATTATGTCGTGTTCAACAATAATTATACATAAATAAATAAATAGTACAATAAAGATAAAGTGGGACATTGTTGCTGCACGGATTTATTTTATATTTATGATTAAAAGCAAATTTGAAATTCAAATGCTCAATTTATGTTTTTTTGTCCCATTTTATTTTTTTTTTTCCAATACGTATGATGTCACTATTTAATGCAGTTAAAATACGATTAATAATTTCTTTTCACCTTTCGTATCTGAGATCAGTGTTTAGTGTTACTTTGATGTAATAAATTTGATGATATTCTGTCTTGACTAATGTTATTTGCAGATATTTTTAGTCCATAATTTTTCTTTAGATGTTTAAACCTGCATCTAAAAAAATATTAGATAATTGAAAAAAAATATTACACTGCAGTGCGAAATTTTCGCACGGGTCCACTGGTAAAGGTATATTTATGTAAGAAAATATGCAGGTAATGATTTTCTTTTTAAATCAGAAAAAGATCTTACAAAAAAAATCAAGCATTATACACCTCTTACGTAGCTTTTAGAATTTCCTCATTTGAAATTTCCGACAAATTGTGGTATTTAAAATTTTCATTCAATTTTACCTACGTTTTATATTTTGTGTTCTCTACACCCTTGTGCTATAATAATAGATTAGTTTTCAAACATTAATATAAATGCTGCATTGACAAAGGATACGAATTTCTGTTCGCTTTTGCTAAACAGCGCACAACCAACAGAGTGAAAAATGTGTCCAGACCGGAGATCGAGCTCGAATACCTTGTTAAAGCGCACAAAGGGCTTTACCATTTAAGTCACCAGGAGGACATTCATTGACTCTGTTGGTTGTATGATGTTTTGAAAAAGTGAAAACGAATTCACATCCTTTGTGAGTGTCAATAAAAGTTTATGGCGTAGTTTCAGTCATGCTAAAAATTTAATTAGGAATTTTTATATATTATTCGATGCTGGGAACGTATTCGTCTCATGTACGCCCCTAAATAGTGTGCTCATGTATGACATTCCATCTTGCGCTGCGAATTTGCAGCCTTGCCAACGTATATGTGTGAAAATGCCAGAGTGGATGTCGTCTTGGTGGCTTAAATGGTAAAGCACTTGGTTCGTTATACCAAAGTATATGAATTCGATCCCCGGTCTGGACACTTTTTTCACTCTGTTTTGTTGTATGCTGTTTAGCGAAAGTGAAAAGAAATTCACATCATTTGTCAGTGTAAGTTTATATTTTTTCGTTAATTATTTTACGTCTGGTGTAATTGTACTAATAAATTTTAATGAATGCAAACATAAATAAAGGATGAATCAATAATTATTGACTTTTACTATGCTTAGAGGGAAAAACATTTAATAGAACGTACTTAACTACAAAATATTCCATAACACAACGAATGATTTAAAACCTTATTAAATTCATGTTGTCGGTATAGAACGTTATTTATATTCTGATGGCACTGAAATAGATAATATCTGCATATCCAATTCAATATGGAAATTTTATTTAACTTTGTACCTTTTGATGAATACCATGCATCTGATTGTATCTTAAAAAAATATCAATGTTTTAAGATTAATCAATCAAGGAAAATGTAAAACTTAAAAATTGTGTTTTATTTGCCTTATAAATAGTGAAAAATGTATTTTCGTGTACCCAGGAGAAATAAGTAGTATGTCCACGAATTCAGGCGATGGGAGAGCACATTTGAATAAATATGGTTTATTAGCATATAACGAACTAAGACTTTTTTAAATTTCTTGATTAAATAGTTCAGCTTCAAGTGCTGAACTTTCCATATTAATTTTTTCATGTTTCTTCGCAGCACAAACTATCTGTATTAAACAGAGCCAAGATACACGTGTTTTCTGTCTGGTTGCAGAGTCAGAACTGAACTTTTAAACAAAAATCAAAATAAATTTACAAGATGCTTGATTATAATCAATTTCAATTCCAATATCATAAAACACATTAAATTAATCTAAATTATTATAAAAAGCTATAAATTTTCATTTCAATAACATTAAGTAATAATAAAACTAATAAATCTACTTAAATGATCCCAAAATTAATATAAACCTCATCAATTTACATCAAGAAATCCCAAACATTTTAAATTATTAATAAATCATCATTAAGGTTTCAAACTTACTACAAAGCTTATAAATGTATATTAAATGAATTTCAAATCATTATAATACTATTATAAACATTAAATTATATCAAAACATTATAAACAATAAATTAGATGAAAATCGTTATATCATTATATGAAAGTCATTTATAAGATAATAAATTACATGAGAATCATTATACAATAATAAATTACCTCCAATAGTTCAGAATATAATTACATCAGTGTTTTTCCCATCATAATCAAAAATTGCATCATTTTCTGGAACTAACTATAAACAACTACTGGGTTATTCCTATGTTATGCTTGATTATGATGGGAATCAAATTATAAGAAAATAAATTATAGCATGCATAAAAAAAACTGACATTACATCCAAACAAATATATTTTAAAGAATGTCTTTTGGAAATCTTCAAATAAAGCAGTGTATTATAAATCTTATTTAAAATGAAATTTAAAAAGTTTATCAAATAAAATACTATCAACATAGTTACCAAATTTGCGCTTTTTTTATTACCGCGAAACTTTAAAAGTAAATATTATATTTTTAAATTTCTGACCAAAAATTTCTATAAAATGTTTTTGGTAACAGAAAATCACCAAATTTGGCCCGTATGCAATAAGCCTTTACAATCTTTTCCTATCTAAAAAATTATTTATAAAAAGTACATATAAAGAAAATGTTAATAAAATTAATTGTATTATTATGAATGGTAATATAATAAATTATAATACAGAAAATAAAAGTATGTGAAATGTTTTCCTAGCCATAGTTGATAACATTTCAGGAATGTCAGAAACTATATCACCAGAAGAAACTTTGAAGAGTTCATTATTCACGGATGAAATTCATTAATAAATGTCCACAATAACCAGCGTACGTCGTGGAGTCTAATAGTATCTAGAGTGATATATCTTGATTTATTACACAAATATTAAAAAGTATGCAATAATTTCTATTGCATATTCATAAAGTCAATTCCAAATCCCTTGAATTATGATTGCTACCATTAATGCAGGGATTTAAATGGTAGGGAACACTACTTTAATTCCAAATAATGTGTGGGTTGGGATTTTTCGGTAATTAAACTAATTTCCAAAGTCAGGTAAATCATCAAACTTATAAATCATCATATCGAAATATCTTATACCATAAATTAACCTTCAGAATTTTCAAATATTTGATAAGATGAAAATATTCAGAAATGTAATTTTACAAGATGTAGTAAATTCAATAACAAAACTCATTTGTAATGTATTAAATAACGATGAATTTTAGCATTTTAAAAGAATATTTTTTAACATGAATATATAATGTTGTTTTTTATTATTTTACTAAAATAATCAAATGTATCCAAGATAATATTTTGTTACAGGAATAAACGTTTTTTATTTGTAGTTTTACTGTAATATTTTCTATCTGATGAATTTTGCCTTGTAATATTTAATTATACATTTCTTAGTAAAGAATGTGTGAACTTTAAAAGTTTTTTTAAAGAATGATATATACACATTGTATGCAATTTTTAAATACATAGACCTCATATTTTTTTTTCTTTATTGACAATATTTTAACTAATACTTATTAAAAGGAATAATCTCATTTTAATTTTTTTTTAAAAACGAAGACAATGTAATTAAAAATCAAAAACAAAAACAAAACGAATTATTAATCATAGCAAATGTGACATTTTTACTTTCTTCGTTGTATATCAGAACGAAGTATTGGAAAAGTGAAAAATTCCGACTCCGTTTTAGATAGATTTACATATTTTGGAATCTGTTTTCAGATAAAAGCTGCCTGGTTATCTGTTAGTTTCTCTGCATATTAATCTGTGTGACACAAGTTTTGCAGCCACTCTATGTAAAGAATGAATGCACAGAATTTAATCAAACTTCAGATTCAGTTAGACCATGAATAAAATTCGTGTTAATTAGGTTGGGGTGTATATCGCTTAAGTGGTGTCGTCGCTTTGCTGTATATGTTACTATTTTCATGATAAATATATCTCAAGAACAAATACAGTGAATTTCACGAAACTTCATTTTCTATTAGACGACATATATAGACGTTGATTAGGTTTAGGTGTATACGGCACGAAAGGTGGCGCTGTAATTTTGTGTTTTTCCCCATGAATATCCTGTGAGAATTATCCAGGTCTTATCCAGTGGATAACAAGACCAAAAATATCTATGAACATTTACAAAATTGATTTTATTAACAAATAGCCTGTATACAGGGTGTACTTTTTATCGTTATCCAATCGCTAATTTTTAAAATGTTGATTATAAATGTATACTCCCAATTTACAGATCTCTTTCAAAAAGTTAATCTTCATGAAATCAACGTTCGTTTAAAAGAAATTAGTTATTCTTCATAAAGTTGCGAAATTTAATTATTTTTTAGTCGTCCCTGCTTGCTAAGAATTAGATTAAGCAAAATTTCATCCATGTTCTAAGACGTAAAATAGAAAATATGTCGATTCTTCTACGTCTAAACCTTACTAAGTTAGGATAGTTTGAACATTATTATAAACATTCCTCTTTTTTCAGTTTTATAAAACGCGATTTATTGTTTTTCATTAAATTAAATCTAGATCAATACTTTTAATGCGCGTAAGCATGTTTGAAAAAAAAATGTAAGTCAGCATAACTGATTTATTATTTGATTGCAAAAATTCACTATCACATATTTGAATTTTTATCGTACATAAAAAGCAATATTCCTACAAAATTGACCAAATTATCAATTACAAACAATATGTAAGAAACGTTATTTTAATTAATTTCTTTTTTTTTTACTATTTTTATTTTATTTTTATTTTAATGAAAAATAGACTATTACTTGCTCAGTTTCTCAACGTAAAATGAAGGATTACCACGAAATTTAACGAATTATAAAAACAAAACAAAAAACACATACATCTTAATTTATTATACTTTTATATGCAAAGACGAATAAGAAAATATGTAAAAATATAAACAAATGAGATGTGAAATTTACGAAAATAATCCATATTTCATTTGCAGCTAATTTAAAGATTTTAATATTTTATCTATGAATAAAATATATTTCATATTTATGAATAATCTAATAATTTAATTTAAAATTCTCTTAAAGTACAGTACATTATCTGCTAAATAAATAAGTGCAATTTCTCATACATATTTTCTTAAAGATATAAACATTCTTCAAACATCACTAGATTCAGTGTACATTTTATATCAATATAATTCTAAAATTTAATACTCTCATGCATGTTAAATTTCATGTGCTAATAAATTTTTTCAGCATTCAATTTTTCGAAAAAAAATGTCTGTCTTCATTTAAGTAAAATCTGTGCACGATTATTCTTTAAAAAATATCAATGCTTAGTTCAAAATCAAATAATGGAAACGTTCCTGATAATAGTTTAATAACATTTAAATAAAGAAAACGAACATGTGTTTCCCAATTAATTTTAAATAGTTTCGTAAATACGAGCAAAATATTTACCAATAGATAATTTTATGCTAACATTTTTTATTATATTTATACGATCTCTCACAGATATTTTTCTTTTAAATATTAAAAATCTTAGCTTGTAGAAAACCCCCTCAAATATTGGAAATTTATCTCTGTGAGTATTTATTAACTTTTATTAAAATTTAACAAATTAAATACTCTATCGTATTCAAAGGAATACTAACAGATAATTCCTTTTAAAATGAAGAAGACGAATTCTTCCTGTGGAGTGTTTTTATTTTATTTTTCAAACATTAAAGAAACACGGGTATAGAATTTACATATAATTAAAACTGTTTATACATATTTACAATTTAATCTTCTTGTGTTTCGGTGTTATTGGTTCGAAAATTTAGGATTTATTGAATATTAACATCGGACCCCAACCAGGCATATTGGACTGTAACTTGAATTAAACGTGCGAAGACTAGAAAATTAATAAATGTTAAATGTTACATTATTTTCATACGTAAACCAATTTTACAACGTTACTACATACTTTAGAAATATATATCAGATTAAATTTTACATCTTTTATATTTAATCTTACAGCATGGTATAAAAGAATTGAAGGGGAATATTTAAATTGTTTTATTCTTACACTTTATTTACTTATTTTTGGTGAAAAGCACTTTTCTGAAGAAATAAATTTAAAAAGAAAATTATTTATAGGTATACGTGTTTACCACATGACAATTGTGATGAAGGGTTAATGAACATAGAGCAAAGTTTGAGTATTATTAAAGAGTGGTGAATATTACTCAAGTTTTTAAAAAAGAAAAAATATTTTTATTATTATTATACCTTTAGCAACAGCAAAAATTTTGTGGAAATTTACAAAAAAATTCTGATTTAGGGCATTTAATCTTTTTTACATCCATTTAGAATTAAAAAACTGCCTCAAACTTTAACAACTAACCAAAGTTATCAGTAATCAATGTGTTTCAGATTTCGTCATTGAATATATAGTATCCCCTTTGAAATGGAGTACGATCATCCTTCATCTGAACATCTGTGGGTAACAGAATAGATGATAATGCAAATGAAAGAGTGAATTCTAATGGCTCATAATCCTGAAATTATATCCGTTAGCAGCGAGATCGCATATTACACCAAAGCTACAGACTATAAGCTTTGGATACTTTTAATTCTGTTGGATATGGAAATTACTTCTACCTCCAACTTCCAAACTATGTTCTCTGTGAGTTATATGGTTGAGATCTCGTAATTTCAGAAAAAAAGTATTACTAACATTCACTTAATTTTTTGCTTAAAAGTTCGTTTCAACTTGTATCCACCCCCCTAAAAAAAAAAAAAAAAAAAAAAAAAAAAAAAAAAAAAAAAAAAAAAAAAAAAAAACCATGAAACAAATTACAAATATTTTTTTTTTTAATATTTATTTATACTACGAAAAAGAATACCAATTATTTCAAAATTTAAAGTATAATAAATTGTGATGTTTTGGTTTCTTCTAAGAATCATCCATTCTTTTTAAATATTGTATTTTTTTTCTTGCGTTAAAAATATTTCAATACAGAAAGAGAAATTTTTCACCTTTTATATCTTACTAAGATCTTGTTCGGCATTTCTTGTTCGGCAAAAAAAACTATTTCCTTTTTTCAAATTGAAAAAAAATAGATTCTGTTAAAATCTCACGGGTTATAAAATGCAAATAAATTGTATTTATCATGTGTTTAGTCTAAAAGATTTTTTATCCTTTAGAAAATTTTCCAATAAAATGTTCAATACCAATTATATATACATAATAACAAATTATAGATACATATATGTGACGTTTTAGAAGTTTTTGGAGTGATCAAGGCAGTGTTCCCCTATTAATAGCACAGGTAATTGTAGTCGTTCACATTCGGAAACCATATTGGTAGACGTGGTATGAAAAATACGTAAAATAAACTGACAGTGGATTCCCTTCAGTTATTTTATTCAATCCAACATCAATATATGAAGGAAATGCTCTTTAAAATTAGCAGCTATTGATTTTCCGGGATATTAAATGTTACGAGAACACTACAGGGACTTCCATTCTTTATCACTACGACTTCCAGAATTATTTGTCAACAACTTTGAAGGTAAGAGAACACGTCAAGTTTCCGAACAGTGCAAGCGATTTTAAGAGAACTACGCGCTAGGATACAAACGCGACATGTGATCTATTTTAGCCAATCATAGTCTAAGTTTGAAGGAATTAATCTAATTTCTTGCGTAGAGATATCGTAGTGCTTTGACTTCCGGATGTTATCGGCGCCAAATAATTTTTCTGGTTAGAATTGGAATTTTCGAGAGGCTTTAAAACATGTGGTAAAGTGAAGTAGTATTTTAGCTTCGAGAATAGGTATAAAATATGTTCTTTGACTGCAGACGATTTTTTAGAATACGAGGGAAGAAATTTAATAATTGACCCAGATTAAAATTGAGAAATATTTAAATATTGAAACATAAAAAGATACATTTAATATTTTAATATAAGAAAGAATTTACGGATATAGGGTTTTTTAAGATGGAATAATTTATGAAGCATTATATTTTACATCTTATTTAAAGAATTTAGATACGGGAAATTACAGGGATTATTTAATAAGGAATTTAATGAAAAACGATTTTAAAATAAGAAATTTGAGAGGTAAGCGCCATTTTCAGAATAGAGTAAAATAGAGTAAATACTAATAAGTGGATTAGGATAAAATGGATTTACATATGGATAGTGAAGTTATTTTAAGAAAAAGAATTATTTTAATAAGCCGGAGTTAGATACGGAACATTACTAAATGGAAAATTTTTATTGAATAATTTAGCAGATTCAAAATTTAAATTCTGTAATATATATATATATATATATATATATATATATATATATATATATAAGATACCATAATGCATAAGAAAAGAGTTCAAAGTGAATTGTTGAAATTCAATATGAAAAGATATCATACATTTTATTAAATATAAATTAACTTAAGATGTGATGGAATGTTGTCACAGTAATATAAATGGTGATATGACATCGCTAGGTACAAATATTTATGTGATACATTAATCAATAATCATCAGTTTCATTTATTTATTCATTTATTTTATTACATCTTTTATTCATTATTCTAATCCAAAAGAAAATATATTAACATAATTTTGTTCAATTTATCTGTCTTAAGACAGTATTTGTTTTAAAACATCATCCAATAATGTAATAAATTATTATATAATTGTATATATTTACAAATAGATGGCAGCATCTCTTTTGAATTTATGGTGGAGTTCAATTTTAAATTTTCTATAGCGGGTGCGGGTTTTATATATGGGTTTATGTGCTTGGCTACGCAATGCATGTTGTTCCTTGATCATGGTCCATCATTTTTTAAAAAACTTTTTTTTGGCAACATATGGCTACAACTTCAATGCTTGTAATATAAGCTGACTCAGGTTTAGATTTTGCTTTCAAATGTGGCAATTTCATGCTTTTGTTTTTTTCCTTCTATTCTTTTTAATCATGTTTTATTTTGAACTTAATTGTTGTTTTAATGTGTATTTCTCTACATTCTGGATGTGGTTGTCCCAAAATCATATTCTTTAGCTATTTTATGGCTAATATGAAGATGAAACGACGCATTTTATTTGTGGAAATTTAGGCATTTGGGACCTGGAGATTTTGTCTAAATTCCACAAATTTCCATTATTCAATTTCTGCCTTTATTATTATTATTATTATTATTATTATTATTATTATTATTATTATTATTATTATTATTATTATTATTTAATACTATGTTTTTGGTATCTATGTTCAGTTTGTTGGGGGATCTGTTTTGTTGTCAATTAGATATTTTACTTTTATTCATAATTTTACAGTTTTTGTTTGTGGTTGTAACGTTCATTTAATGCTTATATATATATATATATATAAATATATATTATATATATATATATATATATATATATATATATATATATATATATATATATATATATATATATAAAGGAAAAGAAAAGAAAAAATAGGTTAAATAGAACCTATTTTTATCATATTCATTCCCCGAAAAATAGATAAAGAAAATACGAAGTGTGAGATTACATTCAAATTAAATTTTAAAGACGTATTCGTGATTTTGTTTTTGACATTAACTATTTAAAAGACTAATTACTTCATCTATCATCAAAATATTCCATAACTATGAGTAATGCAAAAAAAATATTTTAAGTTAAATTACCTTCTAGGATTACAGATAATTGATGTTTGCATAAAATACTTTCTTAGAGAAAATAATTATAATAATGATAATAATAATGATTATGATAATCAATAAAAGTTGGCAGACATGCATATAATATAGCTTTTTTCATTATATATAAATATAGTTATACATTAATTGCTGTAAAATATTCTTGAACAAAACAAAATGTCAATACTATTAGCAGATTTACTATGAAATTAGAATTGGTGGGACACTTGTAATAAAGAAAATTGGGACATATGCGATGAAGTATTTAAAGAGGAAAATCCCATTCGCAAAACGGACACTGATGAAGGAAAAATATTTTAATGAGTCTTATCTAACATTTATTTATAACTTAAGTTTTAACAATTAGTTTCCCCTGTATAAAATCATACATTTAAAACATAGATTCATATACAAATATTTATAAAGGAATATATAATTAAATAATGTATAAATCATTAAAATAAATTAACAGACAGGAAGAAAATAACGCATTATATTAATGAAGTATTAAAACCTATAACCATCCTTACATTGAAATTGAAAATGCGATATAATTTTTGGAAATCATTTTTGTCATATCACAAAAAATTAATGAAATTCCAGACTCTTAAAAATTAATATAAGATATAATTTAATATTACAATAAAAATATTTTTTTTTTATAATTAAAGATATAATTTTTGGAAATCATTTTTGTCATATCCCCCAAAAAATTATGAAATTCCAGAATCTTAAAAATTAAAAAGTATATTTGAAATATATCATTAGAAGAATACTTTAAACAGAATTATTTAAAAATTTGAATAGCACTTTTATTTCCTTAAGAAAATACCGCAATTTAATCAAGGTGTTTTTTTTTATATAAATGTGATTAATGCAAACAAAAAAAAAGTATATAATTCTAATTTTAAAAAGAGCATAATCTGTTGACATTATTCATTATTTATATGCGAATAACAAACCTTAAATGTACAATCTCATCAAATAAATATCTATGAAACTTCATTAATATGTCTTTGCCTTTTTAAAAATAAACCACATGCGTCAAGTGCCGTTTATATACAAAGCACATACTCCACTCCAAAATTTAATTCTGGAAAGACTCTTTCATTATAAACTTTTATTTCCGAAACGAGAATATTTGCTGAAATTTGAATATTTATTGAAGTTCATATGCTTCATTAGCTATCATATTCCTTTTTGGAGATGCGCGGATAAGGATTTTAAGAATAACTATTTATTCTGCTTTATTTGAAAATAAATATAAATGTTCAATGCATTTTTGTGACATGAAGTTTTAATGTAATTTAATTTTTTTTTTTTAAGTAGCTTGAAAGAAGCAATAATTTGTGAACGATTGAATTATGTCAGTTGTGAGGGAACAGAAAAATTGTAAAAATTGTCTATGCGAAAATGTGCTTGAATATTTTTAGCTACATTACACGATTTTGATGTCTATTTTGCATTCTAGATACATGCACGGTTTTGAGATTTATAATTTGCTTTTTCAGAGCAGTCTAGAACCGCATCTGTTCATTTGACAGTCATTATTTTTTGAACGTGTGTCACTCAATGTTTAGGAAGGAAGGTGGCATAAAGGACATTTTACAAAAAGAACAACTTGGAAATTGTACGTTAAACGTGACAAATGAGGTGCGTTCATACTATAACTAGTTTTAAAATGTAAAAAAAAAATTATCTAGATATTTAAAACAGAGGGCTGTTTTCTTAGTCATCTGTCCTGGATTTTCTACTGAACTAATTTTGATAATTATATTTTAAAATGAAAGCTGCTAATTTCCAGATGTTCCCGTACTAGCTATGTTTTTTTAATGTTCCCATTTTTATATTTAAATTTAAATTTTAAAAGTTTTTTATGACATTTCTTTAAAATGGTTGAAACTGGGTTAAGATTTTATCTCTACAACATAAGTTTAATTTGCCTTATCACATTTTACCAATCAGAAGTGGGATTCCATCTGTGTAAACATCGTCATATTTAAAAGAAGAATCTCAGTGGTATTTCATAAAATTTAAACATACACTGCTCAAAACAATTAAAGGATATTTGAAGTTTTATATAAAATAAAGATATAAACGAAATTTTTTTTTGCCGAAAATAGAAGAAGAGAATCACAAATGCAAATTTTTCTGGTTTTCAAACTGTGGAGTATGCAAATTTTGAGTTCGACGTCAAAAACGTCGCTTCAGCGGCAGCGAATGAAATTTGACTTTCAACTGGATAAAAGAGAATGAAGACAAGGATGATCGGCATTCAGTGATTGCGTTGTTTCGATGAGTACGATGTCTCAGCGAAGTCATTTGACAGATTCAGAAGCTTGGAGAATTGTTGGTAGGTTAGAAGGGGGCCAAACTAAAGCCGAAGTAGCGCAAGCCATTGGAGTGTCACAAAGTGTCATTTCCAGAATCTGGAACCGTTTTTTGGAGAGGGGATGTGCAGGCCGAAGACCAGGGCAAGGTCGTAGACGGGCAACAACGCCCAATGAAGATCGGTATTTAGCGTTAACAGCTCGGAGACACCGAAACATGAACGCTAATCTTCTCCAACAACACCTTCGCTCGGCTACAGGCACCACGATTTCAACTCAGACTATCCGAAACTGGCTCCAGGCTGTAGGTCTGTATGCTCGTCGACCGATGGTATGTGTTAGATTAACATCAAGGCATCGTCGCGACCGCAGGGAGTGGGCAACCGAGCATGTCAACTGGAGGAGAAATGAATGGAGCAATATTCTGTTTTCTGACGAGTCCCGTTTTTCTGTGCATCCGGATAATAGGCGTATTTTCATCTGGAGGGACCGTGGCAGTAGGAATAATCCTGCGTTCGTGCACGAAAGTGTCAGATTTGGCGGTGGAGGAGTGTTGGTGTATGGTGGCATCTCCATTGACGGGCGCACTGACCTCTACATCATTCGAGATGGAGCTCTGACTGGTCGCCGATATAGGGATGAGATCCTCAGACCTATTGTAGTCCCTTACGCTGCAGCAATCGGATATAACTTCATTTTAATGGACGATAACTGCAGGCCACATCGTGCAAACCTGGTGGAGGATTTCCTTTTCGAGGAAGGAATCGTTCGAATGGAATGGCCAGCGTGTTCTCCAGACATGAATCCAATCGAGCACGTTTGGGACGCTCTAGGAAGACGAGTTTCTGGCCGCCAACAACCCTCACAAACTCTCCAAGAACTGGAAAGAGATCTTCTGGAAGAGTGGGGCAGAATATCCCAACTCGTCATTAATAGCCTCATTGAGTCCATGCCTCAAAGGTGTTCAACGTTGCTGGCCGCCCGTGGAAACCATACCCCCTACTGAAAATGATTTTCTTTGAAGAAAACACCTTTTCTTATTCTTTTTTTTCTCATATGCACAAATTGTGTTTTTTTCCTTTTGTACACAAATGCGCAATAAAATGCATTTTTTTCTGCCAAACATGTGTAATTTATTCTCATATAACCTACTATGTCTGTCGACCATGTATCAATCAGCTAAAAAGTTTCCCAGATACAAAATCCACCTAAAACTGCAATATCCTTTAATTGTTTTGAGCAGTGTGGTAAAATGATTGCGTTGAATTATGCAGTAATCACAGAAGAGCAGAGTACAGATTATTTGTTGAGAAAAAATATTAAGTAATTCATTTAAATAAAATAACAGTAAATAAGCTATCATAACAATTAATATGAAAAACGAAATGTTTCCGATGAAGAAAATGACGTCATTTTGAAAACAAAAGATGAATTTTCCTCCTTGAATATAAAGCATTTTACTAACCTTGTGTCAGTATGACGTCATATTCCCTGAACCTTATTCCTGCATTCAAATAGACAGAACTTCTGCTATTTATTTACTTCCTTGGTATACACAAATAAAATATTTTTGAAAATTACATTATTTCCATTTAATTATAATTAATATTTAATGAAAAAATTAAAACAATTGTTTAAATGACTCGTAAGTATTATTTTCCTGTATATTTTCGTGAAATTGATTTTGTTTTCCAAGTTTTTTATTCCACATACTCTGAAATTCAAAGTTAACCGTCTGCTTATGAAAATGATATCATTTTTAAAACGTGCATTTTCAAACACAAACTTTCAATTTTTACAAAGCTAAATGACGTAATTGTCTAGATTTTTACTGTGATCAGGACTTCAATGGAATGTGGTGTTTATGTGCAAAGTTTTGAGTATGCGTGTGTGAATATCATGCTTTAAATTTGCAGAATGACTTTCTTTTTACATTACATTATTATTTTATTCATAAACTTAAATTATAGTATACTTATTTGAAGTCATGTTAAAATGGCTGTAGAAAAAAATATTTTTACAAAATTATTTTTTGAACCGTATGTAGAATGAGAGGATATGAAATTTATTATAACATCAAATTGCGATTAAAAAAAGATATATATATATATATATATATATATATATATATATATATATATATATATATATATTCTGGGATTTAGAAGCATACTTATTAAAATATTGGAAAACCCTCAAACGCTGTGAGGGGTAATATATACTGTTGCATAATTTAGTAAAGGAACGGGCAAATCGAAGCGGAATTGTTCATTTTTAAAGGAAAAAATCAATACCCCCGCCCTCTTCCCTTCAATTTATAGATGTTTTTGAGAGAGTAAAAAATATATATAATAGCGAAAAATTTCCATATGTTTATTTACTTATAATGCCTTTTTTTCCTTTCTGTAGAAAATTTGTACAAAAATGCCTGAAACACCACCTAAATTTATGGTATTGTACTGTTCTGCAATACGAATATTTTGTAAATAATTATCACAAAAATTATTTATGATTTTATAATCATTTCTTAAATTGTAATAATAAATCTCAGAAATATTTGTGATTGTTCTCTTTTAACTAAAAATGCAAATTAAATTTATTTGAATCTATAACATTAAATTTTATATAAAATGAAATTGTTCGGAGAAAAATTTAAGAAATATGTTTTAAGTTTCCCAGATAGAAGTTAGGAATTTCTCAAACTGAAATTAATGTGGTTTCTTTCCTGAAAGTTGATATTAAATAAATAGATTTTATATTAAAAGTATTTTTCATGTGAGAAAATGCTTTCGACAGTTCTCCCATAATTTAAACTTAAAGGAACATAAATCTAAAATAAATTTCAAAATTTAATACGTAAGATTTCAAAATGACTTGAATAAATAAATATATATTTTTTAAATTAGATTTAAACCTTTCTAAATAAATGAAGATCAATAGACAAACATAGATATACATTTCACTCAATTACTCACAATATATGTATTATATTCCTACACATAATATATTTTTTTTATTATATAAAAAAATAATATCGCTGCCTTTAAAAAAAATTCAAATTTGGTCGCCAGTCTTGTTAACTGTATATTTAAGTAAGAAACATATAAATATGAAGAAGAATTAACATTTTGGCTCAATTTTAAGTTTTCATAAGGTTGGTTAATTGGACAAGCATCGGGCAATATTGGCCATATTGCTTTGAGAGGGGATTTTTGAAGGGAAAATTACTCGAATTTTTGTTAACTTACTATGAAAACCCTGAAAATCTGCCACAGTTTCACCGTCTAGACCACGCTTGTTTTGAACCCGTGAATGTCAGTACTTTGTCCTCATTTTGTGACCAGCCTGGTAAACAGTGGGCTAAATTGGCACATCTTTCATTAAAAAAATACATTTTGAATGGTTACAAATATTAATATTGTCGCAGAAAAAAAAATAATTTTATGAAAAAAATATTTCCCTTTTAAACTAGAAAAAACTGAATATGAATGAATATAAAATTCTTATATATAAATGTTAATTATCTAAATGTTAAGCACTATTATATCTTACCAGACACGAATTGTTCAATACAAATTTTATTCATTCAAGTTCGTCAGCAGAAACCTTTTCTCGTATTATGTATTTTTTTTATGTTATATATATATATATATGTGTGTGTGTTAAAGTAGATTTATACAACTTTTTTTTTAATTTTAGTTTAATTTCTATCGTGCTCGAAATTAATTGAATTCAACTTTATCCATTTAAGCAGAAGTAACTGCACTGTCATACACAATTAAAAAAAAATACATCTTTGATACCTCTTTAATTGCTAATTCTCTGCCTTGCGCATTTAAACAACGAAATATATCTTTGATGCATCTTTAATTTCTAATCGAAAACTTTAACTGAAAAAATCGTTGCACGTTTTCACACGAGAGCACGTTTGACAGATTTTGTCTCACATTAAAAAAAAAATTAAACTATTAGAAACATGTTCAGAAAATTAAGAGTTGCAGATTTATGCCTATTTCAGGAGCATGCGTCATATACGGTGACTTCTATCCTAAGTTGAAGACAAGGTTTAATTGTGAGAAGACGAGCTCTTTTGTTACGTTTCTTAACATTGTTATTATGTTTAAATGTGTTTTTAAATAGTTTTATTTTTAGGATAATAAAAAGTATATAAAATTAGAAACAAGTTATATATATATTTTAAGCATTTTTAGCTCTAATTTAAAACTTTTTAATTGAAAAGTTTTAAAGATGTATATTGAAAATTTTTTAAAGGTGCGTCAAGATTTAGCGGACCATTTTTGAATTACAATTGTATTCGTTGTATTTTTGAAGGCCAATTTATATATTTTTAAAAATCGCATATAGTTGCCATTTTTATGTACAAAAGTTTTGGGGGGAGCCTAGTATTCTATTAAAGACACTCAAAAACCAGCATCTCTATACTATAGAGGCTCAACTTTGCTAAATACTAAATGCAAGTAATGTGTATATTATATACATTGGGTTATATAAATAATTAAGATATCACGTGCAGTAAAATTAACCACATTTAATTAAACATTACTTGTAAATTAAAAAGAAATCTATCAGCAATTATTTTCCTCATATAAAGAGTAAACTTTTATTTAGAATTTTTATTATATATATATATATATATATATATATATATATATAAATTAGGGTGTCCCAAAAATCAACTTTTAAAATTGTGAACCCTCACTCTAAAAAAATGTCTTTCTGTGAATATAAAACACCTTGATTTGTTTCAGAATTTAAGAAAAATATTTATAGGTGCCCCAAGGTCATTGTATTTACATAAAAATAGCCAAAATAATGTGAAATGCGGCTTTTTTTATTTGCTACATTAAAATCTATTAATGTTCAAATGACATTTTTATTCATTTGAGGAGAACATCCCATAGGATTATATGGGATTTCCTCCTCAATTTTTCAATTATTGCTGTAACTTTTTGAATTTTCACGGTATTTCACTGGTCTATTTATATGAGTTGCCCTATAGTATTGACTATCAAACCATGACAAAAATCTTTGCTGTAGTTCTCGAATGCGCAGTTAAAATTTATTTCATAAAAATACCTATATCGCATCAAATATTCAATATAATAATATTTTAATCACAGTACATTATTTCTATGATTTTTTGTCAAGTTTTTGGAAAGCGGTGTTAAATTCGGCTGAAAACTCTGCATGCTATAAAAAAACACTTTGAATTTTTCACAGAAACGTTAACATCTTCACTAATATACGTGCTATGCTTACACAAATGCACACAAATGTAGAACAAGACCAACATAGTCATTTGCCACAGTGACAGACCATTTTTAGCATTTTTCGTTGCATGGGTGATCGAAAATATTATTATATTATTAAAATTATTATTGCCCTTCTCCGAATTGTCCACGCGACAAAATTTTCACTAAAAAACATGAAGTCAAACATGTTCTTTACATCCGCAAAGTTCAAGGGCATTTCGGGCATTTCCTCACGAGATTCAGTAAGATATTCGACGAAATGTCTAAAATCGGTCACTTCCCCTTAATTTCTGGACACCAGTGTATATTTTCTATATTACGATATGTACTTTTGTTACGAAAAATGTGTTAAAATAATTTTTTTAACAAATTAAATAAAAGAAAAATGACCAAAAGTGTATTAAAGTGATTTTTAAAATCATTTTCATTAAACGGTTCTTTTAAATGTAATAATATTCCGATTTCTGCAAATATTCTTAAATGAACATTTTAACATGATGCTTGTGTTTATAATAGTCCTTTCTAGATGTTCAAATACGTATATGTATACACACACACACACACACACACACACACACACACACACACACACACACAGACACACACACACATATATATATATATACATATACATATATATATATATATATATATATATATATATATATATATATATATATATAAATTTATATTTCTATAATATTTTAATGTTAAGGTAATATTTTCTTAAATCTGTATAATATCATTTGATGCGAAAAGGTGTTATAGAGATCGATTTGTATACTTTTTATATTTTGCTCAAATTTTCAACTGGAATTGACAACTATCTTAAAATGTTGAGCATATTCTGTAAAATAGAGCACACAGAGTCTATTATCATGAATATATAATTTTGTTGATTTATCCCTTTTGTCAAAGAGAAAAAATATGCCTTGTGTATGTTATTTTATTTTTCAATTATAAAGAAAAAAATAGGATTACAAAGCTACTTTAAGTAAACTCCGTATTCTTTATTTTGTTAAAATGGATATATAAATCAATTTTGAAACGTTATACTTAAAATAACATTTAGACGTCTGTATTATATTTATCTTTATAAAAGGTGGGACATTCCTGGAGCGGTACATTTTCTATCCTATCAACCGCCCAGTGAGATGATTCTAATTAATTATTTTCAAGAATATTCTCTCCACAAGCAATCCAAAAACACTGTAGCATTTCCAGGCGGTTACCACTTCTGATAACCACTATCGATGCTGCATCTTTTCATATTTCGTGTATCAAACATTACTTTGCCGCATGTTTAACCCCTTGCACTCTATTTACATTTTTTTCATTCTATGCAAAATATTTCTTCTAAATTTTAAAGTATTATTATTTACATTTTTCTATACTTTCTCAAATATAAATAGATACTCACAGAATTCAAGTTATTTGTTTTACCAATTCATGCATTTTAAAATACGAATATAAATGCTAAAATAAATAAAAAATTCAAGAAACGTAAACACGAATATCCGCCATAATGCATTATCCGTTTTAAATCACTTATAAATTTTCATTACTAATAATAACAATAAATATACAGCTTATGTTTCTCAAAATATGTAAATTTTATTCAAGATTTCATTTTTATTATCTAATGTTTCACGGCGGAACGATAGAATTTAAAATGAAGTTCATGCAAGTTATTTTATACCATAAAGTACTTTTATAGTTATGCAGAAATAAATTGGTTTTTTTTAAATCCAAATTTCACACACATTACACACACACACACACATATATATATATATATATGTGTGTGTGTGTGTGTGTGTGTGTGTGCGTGTGTGTGTGTGTACAAGTTATTATTTTTTATTATAATGATAATTTAAACCAGTTGTACTTGTTGGTAGTAGGATTTTTTGCGAATGCTGATGTTGTGTATACGTGTAAAAATATTATTTATTAAAGTCAGTTTTATATGGAATGTTTTCTAATATTCGTATGAAAAACTGAAAAAAAAACTATACTTCAGCTCAGCGAAAACATGTTGGCTGTTTTGTGTTATCGAGAGTTTATGTGCAGCATACCTGAAGGTTGGAAGAATTGACTTGAAAAGGACTTGAATCGAGGTTATGACAGGTTACGAATCGAGATGGGAATACTCGCAAAGACGAGTCATCATCTGTGTCGGTTTATTTGGAAGAATACGGTCTTAGTAAGGCTAAGAAGGATAAATTTAAAGATTTTCTAATTAAATTTGGTGAAATGTTTTCAGAAAGACCAGTTTTTACTCATGTCGTCTGGTACGAAATTACTACGTGTTCTGCTGCACTTGTTGTTAGCAAACCGTATCGTTATGGTAAAGTAAACCAGGGTATAACTTATTACCATATTTAGAATATGTTAGCGGATGACATTATAATGCTAATATAGTTGCCATTTGCTTCACCAGTTGTATTGCTTCAGAAGAAGAGTTGTAAAAGTGTTAATAACCAAGACACATTGTGGTTTGCGATAGACTACAGAATACTAGATGCGATCACGCAATACTCGCAATTTTCAATCCCATTGATACATGTCCGGCATGCGGCCTATGATCCGGTTCCCTCTTTGGAGTTCCGGCTACGAAGCCGTCGGAGGACGCCAGTGTTTCACCAGTTGTTTTGTGTTGGTGTCTTCGTAGTTTGGGCTCCATCGTATGTCGCAGCGACCTTTGTCGTCATTCACTTGGGTTAAATGAGAGTGATGAGCCGGTGGCGGTGCTCCCATGGCAGTAGCGCTTAAAGAAGGACCCTCCTGGTCGAGTGCGTTATTCGTTCCGCAGGACATTGGTACGGCGCGGCGGTTGGTGTGCCTGACGGGTGCCAGTTGGCGCTTGTCGGCGCAGCTCAGTTTTACCGTAATGGCGTCGACGTTTAGAAATCATTTTAGGTTATTAAGAGATGTTTTGCGTTGTTAAAAAATGCAGGGTTAAAGGTAAGGGTAGAAAATTCTAGTTTATGCGGAAGGAGACTAAATACTTGGGTGTGAAAATTACGCAAGATGGAATTAAAATTGATTCGCATAAAACGGAGGGCTTTAAATCAATGTATCCCTCTAGTAATTGTACCAAGGTGGCGACATTTCAAGAAATGGTAGCATGGTTTGCAGAATTCATTTAAAAAATTTCAGAGTTGTTGCTTTTGTATGCAATAAAAAAGGGTGACGTTTGTATGATCAGTGGAGGAACAGAGGTCGTTTGAGTTGTTGAGAGAAGCATTAGTGTACTCTCCCGTTTTGGTACATTCTAATTATCAATTGCAATTCTAAGTGTATCGTGATGCTGTTGGTATAGCTGCAATGTATGTTCAGAAAATTTGACCGATAGCATTTTCGTCGAGGATTTTGAGTGCGACTGAGATACATTATTCGATTACGGAAAGGGGGTGTTTGGCGGTGATTTGGGATTTGAACAAATTTCGTGTCTTCTTTGCAGAGTTACCAATGAAAGTTGTTACAGATCATTTGGAGTTGACGAAGTTGACTAATAGAAAGGGTTTGTCTTCCCATATGGATAGATGGAATCAAGTTAGTAGAGTACAATCTGAGTGTTGAACACTGTGTTGGTAAAGAGAATGCCATAGCAGATGCATTGTCTCGAAACCTTCAAGAGAATAGAGGAAGTTGAAAAAGTGTAAGTTTGTGCTTTATCGCACTGGTATTGAGGTCAAGGGAACAGTTAATAAAGCAAAAGGAAGATGTTGAGTTTGGTAATTTGTATATATATTTACAGAATCCGGAGGAAGTTCAAAGCGGAAACATGCATGTGTTCCAGAAATGGTCCCAATAAATAATAAATAAAAATGCTAAAGCTACTAAATGGTTTTATTTTTTATGCAAAAACATTTAATTCAAGAGGGTAATTACGATTTTGTATCTTCTCAAGTCTACGTAATACCATCTTGAAGGAGTTTCGTGATAGCCCCCTATAAAAATACTTAGGTATTCGAAAAACGTTTGTCCGAATTTGTGATTTCTGCTTTATTCCTAAGATTCGGAAAGCAATACGGGATTCTGTATCCAGCTGTAGCACATGCCAAAGATATAATTATAAAATTGTAAGTCCAGCTGGTAAATTAATACATATTAAAATATTATTCATCCTAGCTCGTAATTGACTGGATCTCATTGGTCCCAACAGTCAAATATGGCTGAAAGAGTTAATAGAACGTTATTCCAAATTATCTCCATTTATATTCTTTCGCAACACGCGAATCGGGATTTCTTCATGCGAATTCATCAGCACTTTTCGTATGCTTAGCGTACAGCTGTTCATGTGTCGACAGAACTGGATCTAATTGGTCCCAACATTCATCCATTATAATTCCGATAGATTTAGATAAATTTTGGTAATTGTAGATTACTTCAGTAAGTGCGTAAAATTTGTTCGAATCAGGAAGACTTCTTCAAAGGTGATTGCTGATGCCTTTTATGATAACTTTCTTTTGAAATACGATGCATAAGAAAATTTAATCAGTGATAATTGCCTCTGATTCGTTTCTGAAATTTTTAAAGCGCTTTGTATTAAGCTCGAGATTTCCTATGCCTTTACTTTACCCCTCAGTCAAATATGGCTGAAAGAATTAATAGAACATTATTCCAAATGATCTTCATTTATATTCTTTCGCAACACGCGAATCGGGATTTCTTCATGCGAATTCATGAGCACTTTTCGTATGCTTAGCGTACAGCTGTTCATGTGTCGACAGAACTTGATCTAATTGGTCCCATCATTCATCCATTATAATTCCGATAGATTTAGATAAATGTTGGTAATTGTAGATTACTTCAGTAGGTGCGTAGAATTTGTTCCCCTCAAAAAGACTTCTTCAAAGGTGATTGCTGATGCCTTTTATGATAACTTTCTTTTGAAATACGATGCATAAGAAAATTTAATCAGTGATAATTGCCTCTGATTCGTTTCTGAAACTTTTAAAGCGTTTTGTATTAAGCTTGAGATTTCCTATGCCTTTACTTTACACCTCAATCAAATATGGCTGAAAGAGTTAATAGAACATTATTCCAAATGATCTCCATTTATATTCTTTCGCAACACGCGAATCGGGATTTCTTCATGCGAATTCATCAGCACTTTTCGTATGCTTAGCGTACAGCTGTTCATGTGTCGACAGAACTGGATCTAATTGGTCCCAACATTCATCCATTATAATTCCGATAGGTTTAGGTAAATGTTGGTAATTGTAGATTACTTCAGTAAGTGTGTAGAATTTGTTCCCCTCAAAAAGACTTCTTCAAAGGTGATTGCTGATGCCTTTTATGATAACTTTCTTTTGAAATACGATGCATAAGAAAATTTAATCAGTGATAATTGCCTCTGATTCGTTTCTGAAATTTTTAAAGCGTTTTGTATTAAGCTTGAGATTTCCTATGCCTTTACTTTACCCCTCAGTCAAATATGGCTGAAAGAGTTAATAGAACATTATTCCAAATGATCTCCATTTATATTCTTTCGCAACACGCGAATCGGGATTTCTTCATGCGAATTCATCAGCACTTTTCGTATGCTTAGTGTACAGCTGTCCATGTTTCGACAGGTAAAACGCTTATCGAGTTGTTTCTAGCTAGAAAAATTATTACGCCTTTTCAGAAAATGGTGTCTAGTGCTGAAAGTTAGCTTATGTGTCAGGACATAAATAAATCGGTAATGGAGGCGCCAATTAAGATTGGTAAAAACAGAAGAGACAAGCTTTGTATTACAATATGTGCAGAAGAGAGTTTGACGTTAAAGTGGGTGATTTTGTTTTGTTGAAAAATTTTTAGTTAAGTTCTCGGCGACAGAAAAATGTTGCAAAGTTTGTCAGTTCATTTAAGATGTTAAAAGTGGAAAACCATACTTTAGTAATCGATGTTTATTGTGAAAGAATAACGGTTAATCTGGATCAGGCGAAATTGTATAAGTTTACAGAGAATGGGAGTGAAGGTTCTCAAATGTCGATTGGTATTTCTCATATTCTCCGATCATACGAGTTTGCTAGTTTTTGTTCATAGAGACAATTTACAGCCTAGAGACAATTTACAGCGAAATGAAAATTTTCATGCTCAAGGAAAAACTCAGACTGTCGTTCCAGCAAATCCATATGGAAGCAGTGACCAAAGTACTCATGCTATGAGAACGAGAAAGGCTGGACAAAAAAATAAGACGCAAGTGGGCATTGTCGGGAGCTGCGTTGTAAAAAAAACAAAAAACGAATATTTCTACACGCGTTATTTTAGTTATTGTACTTTCAGGTAATGAAAAAATGAAAAGAACTGCTAATTCGACATTGGCAGAGTCAAAGCCGAAAACCAAAAAAAGCATATTGAGACAAACGCGCTCAACATCACCGTAAAATAATGAACTTTAATATTGATTTTCCAGTTTCAAAAAGAAAAGCGGAATACAAGTTGTAAGCGTGACCTGCTCTCTCTTGTTACTTCTGGTGTGCTAAGATATAAATGAAGTCCGATGGTGCCAATCCATTTTATTCGATGACTGTTCAGGGACGCCTGAACCCTGAATCTGTTCACCAACCTGGCTCTATTTAGAGACAGGAATCTTTTCATCGACTTGCCTGTAAAATAAACAAAAGTTGAAGTAAAAAATATCTAATATAAGTGAAATTTAAGATCACAGCATGGAACTGTTTGTCATAATGTAACTTTAAATAATTCTATCAAAGTTCTTTACAAATAACGGAAATGCGCATAATTATTTTTTGGAGCTAGATGTTGGAAATGAGATAGCGGCTGTCATAAACCATTCAAACGAATTCAGGGAAGGAGAGGGAGGAGAGAACCATTTCCTATTAATCTGGAGTGGAGAGTGCAAACTGCCTATCCTCCGATTACAGAAGAAACGATAGGTAATCACTTTACTGACCTCTCAGGCACGACTCTTCTTTAAGAAGCATCATGACTGACCATCACTTTGCAGGGACCCGGCTACAATAAAAATTTTAGAGCGCTAAATTGCTTTCAATGATAAAACAAAATACATTTTATTTTTAATGGAGGCCTCTACTAACACCCCGGTTGTACGACTTTTTGGGATGATAACAGTTTGTAAAAAATGATAAAATGGGTCCTTCTATCTCGTACATGTCCGCTGTAAGCATGAGGCTCGGGTGCATGGTATCTGCCGCATTCCTTTGACAGAATATTGTGAAAAGCATTTTATCTATTTTATTTAAAAATACAGTGTTTCTTTGTAATTAGAGCATTTATCAAGATATCGTTCTTTTTTTAAAGGTTCCTAAAATATTTTACAGAGAAATAAAATACATTGTACCAATACAAAACACCTTGAAATAAAATTATTATTGAAATTATTAATTATCATTGATTTTTTATTCAAATAATATGTGCTTTAAAAATAAATTTAGAATGTTGAAGACTACAGTAATGTTGGAAGCAAGGGAGAGGAAGAGGAGATTTTATTTATTTTGCTATTGATCTAAACCTCTTATTTGGCCCACGGTCCGCCACTGGTGTGATTATGAAAGATAAAACCAACTCAGATAAATTCAGATAAATGATGTATATAAATTATTAATTACTTAAATTTCCGGCGTTTCAAAACAATATGTAAGTTGCAATATTTTAATTATAAAAATATATAAGTTATAGATTTCTAATAGATAATTTAGATATTATCTTAAGAAAATTATCATTTAAAATTCATTATCAAATCTACGAAATGTTTAAAAAGAATGAGAAAGTACTTAGAAATTTTTTAAATGCAAAAAAATTCAAACAATATTAGTTACTTATGCCGTCAACAACTATAAAACATTTTAATAATGTTAATCATAACTCATGAATACCAAATTTCATAAACGGCATTGTTTACATTTAATTTACAATAAGGTTTACACGACTTTAACAAAAAAATGCTTTATTTAATTATTTAAAATAATAACTTTTGAAGACATTTTAAGCACTAGATTAGAAAAATAAGTTTAAAGCTGTGTGATTACTTTACTTTTAAACCTTTATTAATTATTCATATACTACATTTTGTTAGAAGTTATTTTCCTATTTTAAAATAAAAAAGATTATTTAATGTGTAAGTAATTTTAATGTGTAAGTAATTTTAATGTGAAAGTAATTTATATCTTAGTTATGCTTTATATGGTTTTCAAATAATATGAGCGAATGAAAATCTGTTATTTGAAAGATGCATTAGTTGACTGCCTTAGAAACTGCATTAGTTAATTTGAATTCGAAATGAGTTTTACGTGATTATTTTAATAAAATTTGTTTAATTATTAAAAACCATAACTTACAGAGACAAATCATTTACTGATTAAATAAATAAATAATACTCTGCGCGATTCTATTCCAGTGGATTTCTCATCAATTATTAATAAACTGATTTATATGGAACACTTTTCTTTTTACAATTTTTATATAAAAAATGTTTTAATCTTTTAATATGAAAAAAATTAATTATTTATATGCATTTCGAAATGCATAAAACAATGAAAATTAATTATTGAGATATAATTGTTATCTCTAGAATTTGAGCCATAGTTGTACTAAATTAAATTTTACTTCGTCTTAATCTTAAGAATGAAATTGGTTACATAATATTGAAAATGCATTAATTTAATTACATATACAGAAATTTATTAATAAACTTTAGAAATTTTAAATTATGTTTTTGATTAAAAGAAGTAGCATTCTTATTTAAAATTTATTTTAATTTGTTGGCATCCAATTCATTTTTAAAATAATTAGCATACAATTTTTAGTTAAGTATATTTCTTTCAAAAATTAAATTAAAGTAATTTGTTCTAAATATTTTCCAACAAATCTTTAATTTTAAACTGCACTAGTTCATTTTAAAACTGAATGAAAACCATTGACAGAATTCTTGGAATTGCAAAATAATAAGCAACTGTCCAAAAAGTTTATTTGAAAAAAAAGGGTCTTATTTGATCACTGTCTTCTGTAATTGAATTTACTCTTGGGATCCTATAATAATAAAGCAGAACATATCTTCTTTGAAATCCATTTTCTGGGGATTACTGAAATTACTTTTCTCTTCTGTATCTGACTTTAGTCGTAAAACGAAAAGTTTCGTAATGTGTTTTTAGACGAAAAAAAATTGCTAATGACTGTATTTGTGTTTAATGAAACAGTCTTTTTTTAATCACTTGAATGGTGTTGTTTTATTTTAATGAATATTTTCTTATGTTTTTAACCATTATTCTTGGCATTACCAATCTTACCTCTTCCAATTCGTAAAATTTACGTGTATACCATTTGTTACAAACAATTTAATTTGGATTTTTGTAAAGTTTTACATTTAAAAATATTTCAAAAATCATATATGTTGCATCAAAACTATATTATTAAATCACTATATGCATTTTTTTCTTATTTAATATTTTTTATTATTATTTACGAAATTTCTAATATCATCTGTAACTCTGGGCATTCATATGGGAACAATTTATTTGGAAATATATATCATTTTAATATTAAATTAAAAGATATGTATGTGAAATTAAGGCTTTGCGAAGTGATAAGAAACTCTCTAATCTAAAAACACACTTTTAGTTGATTAAATACATTTGTGAAGACGCTTACACTTGGAAGCTTACACTAATAAAGTCTAAATTATTTTCTGAAAAGACTATTGTCTAAGGATTACGGAAATTAGTATTCTCTTCTTCATCTGACTTTGGTCTTAAAACGGAAGCTTTTCTAATGTGTTTATGAGAGCAAAAACATTTATAGCTTATTTGAAATTCGTGGAAAATAATTTTTTAATTCACAAATGAATTGTTTTAATGCGATAAACATGTTGTTTTGTTTTCCAAAAGGATCTTTATTTTGTTGTATTTCAACTTATTTTCTTTATAGTCTTCAAAGAAATTCTGCATAAAATGAAAACTTTCAGTTCCAAAGTTTTTTTTTACAAAAAACTTAAATATTAAATTTCGAAAAACCAGCATGTCATAAAAAACGAGCTTAACAACCTTTAAAACAGTTTATGAGTTAACAACCTTTAAAAGTACATTTAATTAATAATTAATTTGATTAATAATACATTTAGTTTTATTGACGAATTTGTAAAAATTATCCAGGACTGGCGATGATAGTCTTCATAAGAGCATGCTCAAAAAATTTTAAAGTGTTACATGAAGATATGTAACTTGTCATGAAGATATACTATATGACTATAAACAAATTTCCTGCGGAACCTCGATATAGCGCCCGTCAAAAAATAATGAAAATTTTGTTTTTTTTTAGCGATTTTTCGTCGGTTGGCAACACAATGAAATTAATACGCTTTCATGATAAATACGCTTTAAGGAAAAACTTTTTCTACTCTTTATACTGCACTAGTTTAAGTAATTTTAACATAAATAAATATTCTTTTATAAATACAGTTTTGACATTTATGTATAAATAATAAAATTTAGCGATCGGCTTAGAGCAAAATTTAAATTTATTAAAATTGTTTCAATCTCAAAAATAAGGTCCAATTCTGAGCACTGTCGACATGGATATTATTGGTTTCGGAGACAAGAAGATAACAGTATTGCCGCCATAGAAACGACAAATTCCTCAATATTTAAATTTATAACGACAGTGTTCTTAATCAAGCACTTACTTTGAAAATACACTTAAAAATTATCCAGCCGATGAAACCCTGTAAAATGAAATAACTGAAGGTACACGCAACGGAAATATATTATGTAAGCTTATAGAAATAATAATGAACTATTTCACCGTTTAAGTTTAAATTCATTAAATATTGCGCATTTAACCACTCCTTTAGCATGCAATTTCCAAATGCATTAAAATCGCTTGCATTTGGCGAGGAAAAGTGTTGCTCGCCAAGTATTTTACACCAAGTAATCGAAAGTATTTTATATTTTTACAGTTGACTGATTCTTTATAACGTTAATGATTAGTTTCATTATTTTTTTTTCAAAATGTTTTGAGTATGCGGTTTAAGGATACCTTCGTTTTGAGTATTTATTATTTACCACAGCACACTGTACAAAATAGAAATGTTACATGATGTAATAATAAGATTAGCAAACGTACAATGTAACCTCGTCCGATGTATCCACGATCCCTAAAAATATTCCTTAATCTTCAAAAACGTCAAAAGACAATCCCTGATTTATAGAAGCATTTCTGAATCAAAAGTTTCTTTCTCTACCCGCAATATTTAGAATTTTTGTAGTAGTTTTCACAATGCATCATTTCTTAAACACAGTATTAACACTAAATATTTTCGAAAGCTATCAATTCTCAAATAATCATTTACACATTGAACAAATATATTTAACTGACAAAGAAAATAAACACCCTACAATGAGTATTATTTTGTTACTGTTGAGTGAAAATTCTGTTGCGCAACTCAAAATGATTACTTGAGAATTGATAGCTTCCGAAAACTTGCTGTAAAGTAAAGCACTGCTAATTAATGATCTGTAAAAGCTACTCAGAAACATTTCTGAAACTTACGGTAAAAAAAAAAAAAAAAAAAAAAAAAAATCATTTCACGAATACATTTTTAAATGTCTGAAATCTTTTTGTTTCTGAGGTTTCTGAAGATGAAGGAACGGGTTTGGGAATCGTTGGTAACTTGCCGAATTTTCGAAATTTTTCTAGATCAAGATACATTATTTTTTAAATTGTATTTTTATTTGTTAGTGTGCAAATGATTAACTACTGCGGGAATTTATTGGGATCAGAGAATATTAAACTGAAAAGAAACTTTCTAAAAATGTTAGCTGAGAAACAATTTGTTGATTACAGTTTTCTGTAATTTCTGTTTATTCCTGTCTTTTCTCTTTTGCATCCGACAATGATAGTGAAACAAAAGATTTCCTAATGGATTTTTAGAAACAAGTAAATTTTTAATGACCGCGTATAAGTTAAATTAAACATTCTTTTCCCTAACATTATTTTGCTATTTTATTCAAATAATCATTTTTGCTATTTTTACTAAAACATTTTTTTTAATAAATCTTATTTTTCCTAAGTCGGAAACTTAATTGTCCATTTAGTCGTATTTTGGAAATTCTAGCATTTAAGTTGCACTTAAAAAATGTAAAAAAAAAAAAAAAAAAAAAAAAAAAAAAAAAAAAAAAAAAACCTTTATCTTGAAGTAGCTCATTTTATTGCTGTAAAACATTAACTGTACTTATGGATTTGCAAAGAGATAAAAACTTTCCAATCTGACAAAATTACTTTTAATAGATTACAGTCGTCTGTAATGGAGTTTACTCTTTAAACCTAATATTAACAAAGTGAGACATATTTTCTTTCTAGACCATTTTCTGTGGATTACAGAATTTTACTTTATTTTATGTATCTGACGAAGGTCGTAAAACGAAATGTTTTGTAATGTACTTTAAAGATGAAAAAATATCTGGTAAAATGACTGCCTTTGTGCCTAATAAAACAACATTTTAAAAATCCTTGTTTTAGTTAGTATAAATATCTTTATAACTTTCTTCGAAACCTTTTTGTTACTTTCGTGTATTAACCATATTAGCGTTACTTTTTATAAATTATGTGTAAAAAGAAGTATTAGAAATAAAACTGTAACGTGCTATATTTAATTGTTATCTTAATTTAAAATATTGAAAGATTAAATAAAAACTGTAGTATCATAATAATGTTGTACAAACATTGATTTTACATGCTATATCTTGGATATGTATTGGCTACATCTTTGTTAATCTACCAATACTGCCATGAAATATTGTATCCGCATTGAAGTGTTTATATTTCTCATCTAAAACAGTGATAACGACAAGATATATTTTGTCATTTAATTGACAATATATCCATCGTAAAACAATATTTTCGCAATATTTTTCAAATATTTCAACTGTAAATACCGTGTGTAACCAATATTTGAAAATTCATTATTCAAAGCATTTCTGATTAATGCAGCATTGTATCATCAATGGTTTCCAATATGAACATTATAAGAAGAATTGGTTTGTTACAAAAATGTGTTATTTATTTGTATTTCCATGTAGTCTAATTTTTAACCAGCCATTTCAGAGTAAATGTTATAAAAATCTAATTTCGCATCGACTATGTATAAACATGTTGATGAAAAATGTTCTTCTGACGAAAATATGGCATATACAATTAAATCAGTCGTTGGGGGCCACCGTAATACTTACCCGCCATGGATATACATAACATAAAATATGAAAATAAAACATGTGTAAACTATTTATAACATGCATTGCAATTCGAATAAAATCGTGGTTTGATGACGTAATGAGCTTTATATGATCTATTACTGAATTAAGAAATATCCTTATAACTCCAAAATTCATAATCCGATTAACAAACGGTTTACTGCTTCGGATTAAGCGTCTAATTTCCAATTAAAACAAATCTTTGAATTGAAATTTGAATGAAATACAGGGTCATGAAAAATCGAAGAGTGTGGAAATAGGATTACAAATATCTCGGCAACAAATTATCCGATCGACTTCATTCTATATGCAAAATTTATGTTTTTTTTTTTTTTTTAAGTCTTTTACATTCACTCCTTATAATAAGCACTTTCGAAAATTTTTATATACCATTTATCAGAACGAAGATTTCGAGAGTCCGAAAAAAATAGTTCCGTATAATCGAGGTTAGTGAAATTCAATAAGCTTCTCCCCATTGTTACATACTAAGCACACACCGAATTTCAAGTCTCTATCTCAATTTGTTCATCTCAATTTGTTCGTCCAGAGTACAAATTCCTATTTATTTTATTTTTATTTTTTGATTGTGTTTGCCATCAATAGCCAAAGTTAAATGTCAAATATGTATTTCAAGAATAATTTACAAGAGTTGAAATACGGCATTTAAAATTGCTTGGAGTTTACGATTTTAAAACTGGAATGTTCTCCAGAATAAAAAGAACTTGGTTAAAATTGAAAAACGTTAGATAGATGAAAAAATGTGTTTTGGTGATTTTATGGGAGAAACTAAACATTTTAGAATCATGCAGAATATATAATTAGGATTTCTGTTTAATTAGTAATACCCCCATCACTCTGGGAACTGATGCGTGAAAGAATTTGCTACTTCTGCCCCACTTTCGTGACTTACTTCTTCGGACAGTAATAATTTTGCTGAGATTTCTTTATTATAAAACGAATTAAACTTTCACCCAGTTCCTTGTGTAATGAAAAGTTAAATGCATAAATAAATCTACTTTAAAAACGAGGAAAGTATTCAAAATTATTATTATGTAAAATCAATTTTTTCATTACATTTTTAATTACACTAATAAAGGTAGAAACAAAATTCGCTAAATAACTCTCTCATTTCACAAATCTCTTGTTTTTCATTAAAAGCATACATAATTTAATTGTATTTATAAACGACCTAAATCAAATTAAAAATAACCAATCAGGATTATTTTTATATAATATTATAATTTTCAAAATAGAAAATAAGTCACATTTAGTTTCAAATTTGAAAATAAATTAAAAGTAGAATTTCTGTTAATTATGATAATTACATCCAAAATATTAAACTCACTGCAATTTTTAATTAGTTACTTCGCAGATAATTACTTTTATAATTCTGTATAAATTTAGAATTAAAATGAGAAAGTGGAAATTTTATACTTTCATACTTTTTTCTTTATAAACATGAATGTCTAATTAAAGTATTACTGTTGATTTGAAACCTAATCTATATCTTAGATATTGAACAAAAATTAAATGTAACAAAAAATAACAGTGCAATTGGAAATAATCATAGTGAATGTGATTCGCATTTTATTTTATTTGCGTAATAAGGATTTAATTTCAAATTTTATAATAATATTTTATAATTATCTAATGAATTTCACCTTTGCTTTGTTTCTTGTTCAAACTTGTTCACGACTTGAATAAATAATACTAAAGTAAAGTTAAACTTGGAATGGTCACTTGTTATTCTGTCATTTTACATTTGTTTGAGGTATGCTGGTTTAAATGATTGAAAAAACCTTGTATTTTCATCTGTATTTTCACATGTATTACATATCTATCATATTTCAATGTGTTTTTTTCTTTCAATGTGTAATTTTAATCTACGTATATTCATACCAACAAGACAATGTACCTCCTTATCCTGCCGCGAAGTTGCGAGTTTTTTGTTGTTGACTGTACGTTCAAACAAAATGTAATGAGAGACGGGAGACGGGGAACACTTCCATTTCCATTTTATTTGATTGATCCGTTGTCATGTGATTTTCATCTTCTACATGCATTGAAAATATTCTTTCGAGAATGATGCTTCATCTTGAATTATGATAGGGGTTGTTAGTTGGCTTGAGCCTTAGCGCAAATTCCTCTATCATGTGGCCGTAATGAAACTGCAGCACTGAATCTCTACGTGCATTTTTAGAGTTGGGTAATATGTAGAAAAAATCAGAATACGTAAATCCACTTGTACAGTCTTTTTTGGTTTTACACTTTTTTCAAACTTTACAACTTTTTATAATATGTTGTTCATAAAATCTTTAGACGATCAAGGCGGACGCCCGGCCAGTAACATTTAACTCGGAATTAAATTAATTAAATTACTAATACATATATTTATTAATTTATTGTTGAAATAATTAATTTACGGGCATTTGTTGTTTTTTACCGACATAGATGCCCCCAGCTATCCGGTGGGATACCACGGTACACGACTACAATTTGACTCCTTTCAAAGATTAGATGGTGTTAGACTGCGTACACTTTCAAATTGGTGAAGTTTTAATCACCCCCCACCCCTCCACAGGGTCAACACTACAGAGGACTCCACTACAGAAGAATACCTATTTATAGATGAGTACTCTGAAAGATACCCCTATATGCATAGTGTCAGGGGGCTATACATCATAAAATGGTTCAAAAATCGACTTATTTTCGAAGGAGAATCCAAATTCATTATCAACCTTTAAAAACACAAATGTCTGAAACCCTCAAACCAAATTACAAGTATTACTGGCATTGTTTGACTAAGGGGTGACAACAATCGTTTACTCTGTTCTTCTCTCTCTCTCTGACACTGTCTATATATCTGACTCTTTCTATTTCACTATCTCTCTTCCCATTTCTAACGTGAAAACAAGAAAAACAACAATAGATTTTACATGAGGCAGAAGATTGAAATATCAAAGTATAATATTTTGTAGAATAGCTCAGGATAACAAGGCAAATAATTATAAATAATAAGATAAATAAAATTTCCGAAAATTTACTCCAGAAAAGAAAAAAAACAGCAGACCTGTCAATCTTTTGCAAAAAAATATTTTTATAATTTTTGTTATTTCAATATTGAAAGAGAAATGCTTCACCAGCAGTGGATATATTTATATTCTCGATTTCGTGATAAATGTATTGACGGTATTTTTTATTTAATTTAATTAAGCATTGTTTTAGAAATAACGTATATATATATTGACATATATTCTATATATACAATCTCTTTTGCATTATTAAAAACTTACTTAAAAATAAAAAATATTTATTCAATTTGATTTGCTTTCATTTTAATGAAAATATAGCTTTCAGAAAATATAATAATCACACTATTTACCACTTGACACAAATTAATGGAATACACTATTCATATCGAGTATGTACGGTTCGCGCTTGAGTTATCAACATCTATCGAATTCGGTTTTAGAAATCTATCCTATTCTAAAAAAAACAAAAAACAAAAAAAAACAAAAAATTCTTTAAATGTTACAAAAACATAACATCAATATATCTTTAAAATTTATCTTTAAAATTATTGATGCCTTAATATATATTAAAAGTTTTCATCAACAATATTCTATAAAGTGTCGACTTTTTAAAAACTTCTTTTGTGACATTTATCCATTGATATAGATGAATAGATATATAGATACTTACATATACAGAGCAGTTTCTTAAGACGTAAGTGGTGAACCGAGTTAGCTGCAGCCCTGAAGGCGGTTTCTAGCTATAATAAAGCAGCTATACACAGATAGTTACCTATCAGCGCCCTTTAGCTTTAAATTCAGGAATGTGAGATTTCTGCTCGAACAGTTTAGGAGATTCGACCAGAAGTTTAATTAAAAATTGTACAGAGTCATCGAAAAAGTAATAAATTATATATTTCATATTGTGTCACAGTTTTAACTATTTTAAAGATAAAAATTACAAAAGTTATTTTGACATTCTCGGATCCTCGCGAATAACGGCTGTTAGCAAGGCGCATCGCGCAAACATTCGATGCATGCTTGCAGTAGTAGTTAGGAAATATAAATACACAGTTAGATTTAATTTAATTTAAAAGATTTCATTTAATAAAGCATGTATTATTGATTTTTGTATTGGCTGATAACAGTTCTTAGGTTAACTAGAGAATTGAGTTAGCTAAATGAAATTAATAAGGGGTCTAGTTATTGTGGAATTGCATTATACTACACAAGCAGATACTCCGCAGACCCCCCTAGGTCCTAGGAGTTAATTCTGGGGTTATCTATCGAATCTCCAAACCTATAAGCCATACGAGAAAATATTCAATGACCTACAACTGTAGAGCATCACCCATTATTTAGAAGAAAAAAAACTTACATTAAAATACACATACGTGATAAATTGCAGCCCCTTCAATATTGAAAATACTGATACGAGGCGTTTTCTTTATGAAAGACACAAAGTTTATGCCAAAGCGAAAGGAAAACGCTGTAAACATAAGGAAATATAATTTTATTAAATCAGGTTCAGAACACATGCACCTCTTAAGAAAAATTATGATGTATTGAAATCAACGTAAAAATGTTTGTTTTTTCATATTTAACAGAAAATTTATTTTTCAAAGGTCAGATGTTATTATCAGCAAATATGAGTCTGCTAACTATAAAATTAATTTATCGTATGACAATTTTTATTTTTCTCAGACAAAATATTTTGCGTCATTTTTAGTTCGTTTGGTCTCTGTGCACGATTATTTACCGTACATACACTCACACAATATGAAATATGTATTTTGTTACTTAATCGATGACACTCTACAGCTTTGTAATTAAACTTCTTGTCGAATCTCCTAAATATTTCGAGCAAAAATCTCACATTACTGAATTTACCGCTTGAGGGCGCTGATAGGTATCTCTCCGTGTATAGCTGCTTTACTATATCTAGAAACTCTCTTCAGGGCTGCAGCTAACACAGTTCACCAGTTACTTCTTAAGGAACTACTCTGTATATGTAAATATCTATATATCTATAAATCTGTATCAATGTAAAATGACACACATGTTTTAAAAAAGTCGATACTTCATAGACTATTGTTGATGAAAACTTTTTTCATATAGTAAAGCTTCATTAATTTTTGAGATTCTTTTCTTATTTTACTTTAATTTTCTAGTCACAGATTTAAGTTTTACTTAATTATTAATTATCATCTCAATTTAGCTCATTTTTATTCTTATTATTAAATTCGAAAGAATAGTTTAAAAAAGATATAAAATTATTTTATATTTGTCATGATTTATAAATAAAACCAGTTAAACGTATTTAATTAAAACTTATTACAAAATTCTACATATGGTTGAAAACATGATTAAATTCATCTTGCATTTATAGTAGCTTAATTACGATATACGAGTAACTGAAACTGAAACTATTGCTACATATTCCATTCAACCTGGAAATTTCATTTAATTCTGTTACATTCTAAATATTAACACTCTGATAGTATTATTAAAATTCTACACTGTTTGAAGAGTGGTTAGTAAAGGAAAAGTTGAGGGGGAAAAAAGGTTTAATTCGTTTACATATGTTTTCATGAATTTTGTGACATTCATTTCAGTAACAAATAAAGTTCGCGACCTCTGTCATTTTTAATTTAAAACAACAACGAAAAATCGTGCGTCAAGCATAGATTATGTAACACTTTCCAACGATTCCAAAATGATTTTATAAATCATTACCATTTAATAAGCTGAAAGACAACATCTAAGTAAAGAATTTGGAAAACGCATAACATATTTAAAAACGTAATTTTAGGAATTTCCAACGTATACAATATTCGGAAAAATATCCGAATACTTTTATTCAGCCCTGTATATGATCTATAGATTTGCTTATATACTACATAGGATGCTGAATTTTAGTTTAGTTAGGAAACGCGTAGCACAGTTTAAAATTTTCCTTCTGGAGTTTCTGTCACTAAATGGAAATGTGTTCGCGAACTTTTGTGCTGCCCTGTATCGCGTTCAGTAACTTAAAACACACTTCCAGGAATTATTGTTAACAGACAGTAGAGAACTCTTTTGTGTGTCCCTGTAAATGAACGATGACTGCTGTACACACAATATTCTGTAGTAAGCCTCTTGTAATGCACCTTAGCAACCGCAAACCGCAAACGATTTTTCTCCATAGACGTAATGTAACGGATTTCTTTTGACTGTCCCTGTAAAGTAACTATAAGTCCTATGCACAGCATATTCCATATTAAGCTTCTTGTAATGTACCTTAGTGATATATATCAATTACAATGTGTTTGAAATTGTGTAACATCATTAAAATAAACCGCAAATGTTTTTTCCCCATAGACCGTAATGTAACGGAATTCTTTTGAGTGTCCCTGTAAAAAAACTATAAGTGCTACACACTTCAGTTGAAATAGGGAACATGCTACAGATAACGACAATAACATATAAAAATTGCAGGGCAATCCGAGAATATTTACGGGAGTTAGAGCAGACGGCAATACGGCAGACAAACCGAAGTCATAAACACTTTTCAACTAGGTTGGAAAGTGTTAAAAATAAACTTATTTTATTTATTTTTATTAAAATCATCAGTCTTGTAATATATGAAATAAGATAATATATTCTACTTTTTTTCAATTTTGTTTCATCTAAATTTGTTTTATTAAATGATAGCTTTCTGATTCTGTTTTGTGTAAAACTGTTTAATACATGAAAGAAAATTAAATACAGATAATATTATTAATTTTTTGCGTTAATTTTCATTTAAGTAAACCTATATCATGACTTCAGTAAATAAAAACAAGTGGGTAAGTGTGATCGAAGATCGCAGAAAGGGTTTCGTTTAACATTCATGTCAAAACACTTTATCATTTCTTTAATAAATCCAAATAAATTTCATTAAAAAAAAAGGTCATGTTTTTTATAATGTAAAAATTTACCGGTCTATTTTCTCGTTTTTTTTTTTTTTTCGAATATCTGAACTGGCCCGATATTATACTCTGTCATAATAATATCTGTCATGTGAACTAAATACGATTCTTAAAAAAAAATCAATTTCAAAATTAAACATGTTGTATAGAGACCTTCAAAATGTTAAAATATGCCAACATTTCCATGATAGGGTTTTTATCGTGATTAAAACCTCATTTTCTCATTCTCTCATTTTTCACAATCTCTTTTTCCTCAAACTATTTACCATTCGCTATTACTCATATTGATACTCTCTTTGTATTATTCTGAAACATTTGAAAAATCCGTTAAACTTGCAATATGACGTCAGATTAATTTTCTTTTTAATTCTCTAATGACGTCATATTAAGCTGGTATCTGTATTTACACATTCTCATACTCTTTGTGTTATTGCGAAATGTTTTTTTTACCACTATGACGTCCTATTAATCTTTTTTTTTCCAATTGGTGAAATTTTTTATCTCATTTTCATTTTTCACGTGGAAATCTTTCAATAGAAAATTAATTACTGTAGAAAGAATTCTATTGTGGATTTGTAATTGTTGGCAACTGCTATAACGAAAAATGTTTAAATGTAAAAGGCTCTTAGATTTTTGGTTTTTTATCTCTATATATTAAAATAATAAGAATTTTTAAAATTTTATTATTTTGAGCTGCATAGTAGATATTCAGCTATAAGTACACAAATTTTCATACCTGCAAGTTCTATAGTTTCTGAGAATTGGCTCTGTGACGGACAGACAACGAAGTGGGAGTAGTAGGGTGTCGTGAGATGAACCAAACCCTAAAAAACAACCTGTATAGTCTGTAAATTGCATATGTGAGGCGAGATATTTTAAAAGGAATAAAATATCTTTTTGTGCCTGAATTGCTTTGGGTTTATCTGAAACTGCTTTTGAATTATTGGAATATTAATTTGAATGATGTTAAATGGGCAATTTATCATTATTTAAAATTTATTTTAAGTATGTCTATTACAAACAAGAACGAAAAATCATGCGTCAAGCATATATTATCTAACACTTTCCAACGCTTTAGAAATAATTTTACAAATCATTACCGTTTAATAAGCTGAAAGATAACATCGAAGTAAACAATTTTGAAAACACATAACATATTTAAAAACTTAATTTCAGGAATTTCAAACATATACAATATTCGGAAAAATATCCGAATACTTTTATTCAGCCCTGTATAAGATCTATAGATTTGTATATAGTTCAGTTAAGAAACGCGTAGCACAGTTTAAAATTCTCCTTCTGGAGTTTCTGTCAATAAACGGAAATGTGTTCGCGAACTTTTGTGCTTCCCTGTATATGATCAACAGAATTTATACACACCACGTAATAAATAAAAAGTGAGTTAAATTTAAAATCGCGTTCAGTAACTTAAAACACAATTCCAGGAATTATTGTTAACAGACAGTAGAGAATTCTTTTGTGTGTCCCTGTAAATGAACGATGACTGCTATAGACACAATATTCTGTAGTAAGCCTCTTGTAATGCACTTTAATGATATATATAAATTTCAAAGCGTTTAAAATAGTGAAACATTATTTAAATAAACCGCAGACGATTTTTCTCCATAGACGTAATGTAACGGAATTCTTTTGACTGTGCCTGTAAAGTAACTATAAGTGCTATGCACATCCTATTCAATATTAAGCTTCTTGTAATACACCTTAGTGATATATATCAATTACGATGTGTTTGGAATTGTGTAACATCATTAAAATGAACCGCAAATGATTTTTCCCCATAGACCGTAATGTAACGGAATTCTTTTGAGTGTCCCTGTAAAAAAACTATAAGTGCTACACACGTCAGTTGCAATAGGGAACATGCTATAGATAACGACAATAACATATAAAAATTTCAGAGCAATCCGAGCATATTTACGGGAGTTAGAGCACGGACAGACTGCAGACGGCCAGACGGCAGAAAACGGTTCTTTTAATCTAAACTCTACGCTCAAAATTTAGTCCATCTCGAACCACGTCGAAATCATGTCGAAAAAATCATCTCCAAACCATGTCGAAACAGACTGTAAAACTATTTTTCTCAAAACCATGTTTTTCAAAATGAGCGACCATTTTTCTCGAGAACTATTAGACCGATTTCTTTAATATTTTTTAAGAAATGTAATAATTTTTGCTGGTACTTATACCAAGAATAAGTATAATTTTCTGTGAATTAATTAGTTTAATTTTAATTAGTTTTCTAAGCTCGCTACATGTAAATTAAAAAAAAATAACCTTTTGTTCAAATTATTGTCATTTTTTCAGAAATCAAGTATTTAAACTTAATGTTGGCATAAACTTACAGAGAATGTAATTCATTCTTATAATTTGACGACGATTTATTTTTAGTTGCTTGCGAACGGAGAAAATCTGTTGTCCGATTGAAAGTTCACGGTGGGCAGCTGGATGTCCTCCCTGTCACACAAGGTGTTATATTCATTTTTACACACATAAATTTCAATATATAAGTGAAATGTCCATAAATAGAATGCAAAAAGTCTGAATGTGATACATCGTTTCATTGTAGCAGAAAAAAACCCTTAATAATAATTTGCATAGAATCCCCGCTTAATGAAAATATGTAATTTATTGAAAAGGGTGATTTATCGTGATTTATTGCACATATATTACAAAGTATGCAATGATGTCTGCTTTATATTCATAAAGACGATTCCATAGTCTTTGAGCTTCGAATATCGCCATTAGAGCACGAACTGAAGCGCGGTGGCGATATAAATCTTGGAAACCTTGATATAAATCTTAATATTAATTTGTGTATATGGCAGTTTTGGGAGTTTTCTTATTTATCAAAACATTTTAAAATGTCTAGTGTATCGCTAAATATATAAATCATAAGCCATTGTGTAAATGTCTCATATTAATTAAAATAAAAAATATAGATTTAATAAATATGTTGTTTATGCTTAGATAAATCATTTTGAAAATATTTTCTATGAATTTAAGAATTTAAGAAAACTAATTTCTACAGTATTAGAAATAACACAATTTAAAACAAATTCGAAAATACCACCATATGCAAAAAAAAATATCATTCTGTCTGTTCTGTTTAATCATAAATTTTTTTAAACAAATGGGTCAAAAATTTGTCAAAGTCAAATAGTCGTTTTCACTGAAATTTATCTCAGTTGTACTGTTTTATGTGAAAGAAAAGAAAAGAAAACAGAACAATTGAAGCAAAATAAGTAGCAATTACTTTTACTTTTCAATGGTAAATATTTTAAGAAAATATTTTGTAGCAGAATATTAAACAAAACAAAACAAAAAAAAAAAACAGTTATTTCTGTCTACTAGTTCCCATCTTTTTTACAATTTTTAAAAAAATATTTCATTCAATGTAAAACTTTTCTGTCATCATTTACAACTTAATGGAACGTTATAAAATTGTTAACGAGCTTGAAATTTGAAATAAAATATGTGCGGATATTTTAAGCGTGATTAATAATTAAATTCAGTATTTAACATTTAAATGAATAAGTCTTACCATTGTATCTCTTTTTTACAATTTTTATGACTTTTTAACTTTTTTCTGAATATTTGGCCTGAATCTCATTCAAGTTTTCATAATGCATAAACGAAAAAAGCTATTATCCTGATTAGAAAGAAAATGCATCACTAACGAAGTCAAATATCTCTTTCTTGATTATTTACAAAGAAAAATAATCTTTTTTACAGCTTGACATTTTGCTTTGATTACCTTTTCTCGTGTTCATGTCACGTTCTATCTAAAAATCTTTTCATCGGAAGCTGATTATTTTGAAATAGTTTTTATACAGTTCAATTTATTATTTACTAAAGAAATATTTTCCATGAAAATTTATAATTTAAAGGTGATATCGTTCAATGGGAAAAACGTATATATTCTAACAAAAATTCAATTTTTTATATATAATCACAAATATTATAAATTAATATCGTTCACGTGCAATAAAACACTATTTAAATGTTGTTTGTTTTCATAAGCTTGCATAGAACTACGCACCTGCTTTCTAGAAATGGGACAAGTTCCAATATCGCTTTTCGGTTTATTTTTGTTTAAATAAATATTTATATAAAGAGCAACTGCAATAAAAGAAATATTATATTTAATGTAGTATGACTCCATGAATTTCATCCCTATAAATAGAAAATCATAATTTATCTTAAAAAAAACTTTTAATACAATCTGATTTATTTTCAGAGGAAAATATGTTTATGAAAAGTGTATTATACATTGCTGAATTCGCTGTTAAAATTCTTAAATTTGTAAGACATAAAAAAATTAATGAGGTACAAAATTAATATTAGTAATACATTAAGAATGCTATTGAAATTCAATCCGTATGTTTTAAAATTTATTTATGTTTATTAAAATATCTATTATGAATATGGATTAAAAAATCTAGTATGGAAATAAGTAAGGAAATAGTCGAATCCATAAATTATTTTTTAAGTCAATACCACAACAAACGTATGGCCTCTTACTGTAAATTGTGTATTAAAACTTGTAAATTACATTAATTAAATATTACCTCGGATACCGAAATCAATTTAGAATAATAATTATGTAACTTAAAAATTTCAATCAGGAAAACAATTGATAAATGTTTGGGAGAAATAGTTTTTTTTTTGTGTGTGTGTGTGTATCTGTGCGTGCAATGAAGTTTCCCGGGAAATGATCTAAAACTATGGTATTTTACCGTCTTACAAATATAATATATAGGGAATAAGTATGTAGTATTGTAAAAAGAGTTTATTGTTGCCTAAAGCGATTCCTGTAACTTTGAATGTGCAACTTATAAATGAATAATTTTATAAAATTCTTTTTTATAGGATAAAAATATACCCTTAAAAAATAATACATAATCGTGTGCTTACCATATTTACAGTTAAATTAGTTTCAAAATATACCGGTTCATAAAAATTAGAAAATATTGCAACAATAAAAAAATAGTTTTCTATAATTAAAGATCAAATAGTTTTATTCAGATAATATGGAATATTTGTTCATTATAATGTATTTAAGTATACATCAAGAACAAGCTGAATTTTGATAAACGAAGGTATATTTTAAAAATTGCCCTATCTGACATCTTATCAAGCACCATTTATTTTATAATTTTATTTTCCTGAACATTTGAATATTAGCAAATAAAATTAAAGAAACACACTTTTAATAAACGCAAAACATTTGATATGATTACAAAAAACAAAATTATCATATGTAACATTATTTTTCTTTTTTAAAATACGCATAAAATTGAAGTAATATTTTAACCATAATAATGCATTAAGAAATAGATGATTGATATATATATATATATATATTTTCGCACACGTGCTTTTTACAAAAAGATTATTTTTATGTAGTTCAATTGACATTTTTCTTTTTCAGTTTTGTTTCCCTTTGAATTTAAGCTTGATGTATCATAATTAATTTAGACGGTCCTCCAAAAGTCCAATCCAGCCTTCTGGATCTCGGGAATACGTCGTATTTTCGAAAATCTGTTAAATATGCCCTATCAATTTGAAAGGGACCTCTTTCTGTTACAAAAATTAGCGGAAGTTTGACTTATAAAACAAAATACAGAGTTTTCAATGCTATCTAATAATTTTGACGGCTTATTTCGATTCTTCGGTAAATTTTACCTTAAAATATAATGCCCAATCAATTCCCAATAACCACTTCAAAAGAGATTTATTATGAGTAGTTGACAAATCATAATTCGACAGTTACTTGATGGAATGAGCTGTAATTTTGGAATCATATATTTTCGGAATAGTCTACTGAAGAAAAATGCCAAAATGTAGGTATAACAAATGCTAATTTTCTTATCTAGAAACAAAAAAAAATCTAATTTGAAATCATATATGCTTAAAAAAATAATAGTGTACATGGATTTTCTTTGTTTTTTCTATATTCTCTTAAGAGAGTAACGACAAATGCGAAATCAAATTAAGGACAAATGATTTTGAAGAACCTTTTTTCTCGGGATTTAAAGAAGCGATTTCAATATTTTGTTGTTGGTTTTTTCAGAATCTAATGTATAAATTAATCATTTGCCAAGAATACATAATAAAAAATTCAATAGTTCCGCCATTTTGTAAACAAAAATGTCTAGTTTATTATTATTATTATTATTATTATTATCATTATTATTATTCACGTTATTAAAAACTAAACAAGAAATCATTCCGTTGGCTAAAAATATAAATAAGAAATGCAATAGTTCCGAGATATCTATACTAATAAAAGGAAGTTTCGCTCTGTGCGTGTGTGTGTGTTTCTTTGCTGTCTGCGATGGCTAGCAAAATCTAGCCCACCTAGAAGCCTGAAAATTTAGATGTAGGTATTCCAAACCCTCTCCTGGTGCACCTGAACCTCAGAATTATAATATTTTAATTAATTACTGAAAATTTAATTAAAATGCACAAAGAACTCTCATCAAAAATACGCTTTTTTTCTTCGGTTGGTTGGTTGTATAGAATATTCACAGGATACATTAAATAAACGATGCATAAATAAGGGCTTATAATGAAATAGTTTCAATATGGATTGTAGTTACCGGCGTACAGCCAAGGTAACGTAGTGCCATCTATTCACGGCAAATTACACAGACGCCATCTCTTTGAAACATTTTCCTAGCACGTTTTTCTTCATGATAAATAGCTGGGTTTAAGGTTTTTTTAAAACAGGACCTATATTATTATGATAGAGACTATTAATACATAAAACTTTATTTAACAGATTATTTGTTACATTTGCGTTGATGGAGAGGGTTAAGGGTCTAATTACATTTAACAATTTTAACATTTTCAGCTTCAACCGTAGCGTTTAATTGATGTTTTATATACAGAATATCGCTATTTTAAATCTTAGCTAATAATGTTCGGAACTTTTCCATTTAGTTCCATTTTTACTAAATTATCGTAAATATTAGCATTCATAGCTTCAAGGTGTATTTCTAGAAAACAGTTACCAGTATTTCCGAATAATAATCTAAGCCAAATATCGAATTAAGATCCTAGCTTAATCAAATGAATCAATCTTTAAAGATGTATAGTGATCTGCCTAATTAGTTATTTGCTGAAGGGCATTTGAACATCTTCTCCCCCCCCCCAGCCCTCCTTCAAGGTTTTTTTTCTCTAACTAAGCTCCATTTCCATATCTTAGCAACTCTCTTTCGCAAGTGATTCCAAACATTATAATTAACTTAATAGTCAACATTTATAACATTAAACTAAATTTTTGATTAGCGGTTACCAGTATTTTCGAATAATAGTTTAAGCCAAATTTGTAATTAGGTTCGTAGCTTAACCAAATGAACGAATTTTTAAAGATACATAGTGTTTATCCTAACTAGTCATTTGCTGAAGGGTAGTTGAACATCCCCTCCCCCACCGGTCCCGCCTTCAAAGTTTATTCTCTAACTGTGCACCGTTTCTATATCTCAGCTACTATCTTTCTGATTTCAACGCAAGTGACACCAAACATTATAATTACCTTAATAGTCACCGTTTATAACATTAAACTAAATTTATGAGTAGCGGTTACCACTATTTCAGTATTGTAATTAAGTTCCTAGCTTAACCAAACGAACGAATTTTTAAATATGTATTGTTCCTAATTAGTCATTTGCTGAAGGGCACTTCAACATCCCCCCTGGTCCCTCCTTCAAGGCTTTTCTCTAACTATGTACCGTTTCCATATCTCCTCAACTATCTTTTTGATTTCAACGCAAGTGATTCCAAACATTATAATTATCTTAATAGGCAGCCTCTATAATATTAAACTAAATTTATGAGTAGAGGTTACCACTATTTCCGAATAATAGTTTAAGCCAAATTTGTAATTAAGTTCCTAGCTTAAGCAAATGAATGAATTTTTAAAGATGCATCGTGGTCATCCTAATTAGTCATTTTCTGAAGGACAATTGAACATTCCCCTCCCCCCCCCGTTTCCTCACGAGATTTTATTTTCTCCAACTATGCCTTATTTCAATAACTCGGCTTATAATGTCCCCATCTCCTCGAAACAATTTTGTAGCGGGCCTACTATACAGTACCGTAGGCTGGGAGGGACCTGTCTCAGAGGTTCTTTCCGAAAGCGGTTTGTTCAGAACTGAATGCTCCCCTGGTGGTGGAAGGGAGGAATAAAAGATTTTCCGGAGCATACGAGTATTCCCAGCATACAGTGTCGAAGCCATCGGAGACCGGGGCCAGAGTTTCGTTTTTTAAGAGATTTAAGTTTATTACACGGGCACAGGCAACGCCGGGCGGGTCAGCTCAGTTGTAAATAAAATATTTCGAGGATTTGTTTAAAACAAATTAGGTTACTAGACGCTAAAGTTTAAAGTTTAAATTGATAATTTCAGAAAAAATACAAAAAGCAAATACAATAGTTGCGTGCTTTTATAAACGAAAAATCCTACGTGTATTTTATTTTATTTTATTTTATTTTAAGTTATTAGAATCTAAAGAACTTATCAAACACTTTTTAAGAAATGTAAATATGAAATGCAATAGTTTCACGATTTTGTGAACAAAAAATTTCAAGGATTGTTTTTAAAATCACGTTACTAGAAGCTAAACATTAAATTTATCATTTGACAAGAAATACAAATAAGATATTCAACAGTTCCACGATTTTATAAACACAACATTCTAGGGTTTTGTTTTGTACTTCAAATTCACGTATCTGAAAGATAAAGTATAAATTGATCATTTGATAAGAAATATAAATAAAAATACAATACTTCTGCAATATTGTAAACGAAAAACTTAGATTTTTTTAAATTTTCTAATTCACGTTACTAGAAGCTAATCTATAAATGAATCATTTTACAAGAAATATACATAAGAAATTTAATAGTTTCGTGATTTCGTAAACAACAAATTCTAGGTTTATATATATATATATATATATATATATATATATATATTACTAGAAATGATTAAATTTGCCAGAAAAGACAAAACAATTGAAATATAATTCTTTTAATACTAAAAAAGTATAAAAGTAATTGAAATCACTTCTTTTCAAGAAAAGGTACGTGAATATCAGCTGTTGTCCATAGAAATTCACAAGTATTGTTGTCTCCTGAAATGAATTTTCACATACAGTACTGTTTCATTTTTGCAGTTTTTTAGTTTTTAATGATACATGTAAGAAAACATGGAAAATAAAATTTTATATATAATAATAACTTTTTAGCATCTACAAACATCAGCAAACAGATCTCTCACCACCAGATATAAACATATGCGTAAAGTTTTCGTAAGATATAAACATAACAGAAAAAGCTAAAGGAAATGTAATAAAAGAAATGTAAAACTGCAATATGCGTAATAAAAGGCCCTACATAAATAATAAAAAATATATTTGCTTCTGCATTCCCATAAAAATAGTTATGATATAAAATCACTTGCGTGCAAATTTCATTTAAAATTCTATGGTTCCTACGCCAAACATTACAAGGTAAAAATAAAATCCTGAATAAACTGTATGTACGTGCGGAAACAAATGTTACATACTTAGTGTTACTATCAGCAATTAAATAGACAATGAAATTAAAGAACTCATGGCAGGGAATGTATGACACCATTTTACGTTGGTTGATTTCTTTTTTATGTTTGATGGAATTTTACAATTGTTTTTTAAATGCATAAAACGGTAAAATTAATCACTAGAATTACATTACGCATTACAATTGTGAATGCATATAAAAGGATAATGTTACTTTATCATTTATAAAAAAAAATGGATATTCTATAGAAGAAAAACATCAAAATAAAATAATAATGTTAATTATATAGACGAATAAAAGAAAATAAATGCAAATTTACTCTAATGTAAATTCAACAATACCAATATATTTCTATGGATAAAATTTTCTTTTATATACACTATATGGCCATTAATGACCATCAACTTTCAATTTTAGACATTTTGTCGATTATTTAAAAATATACTTGTCAGATTCTTCTGGAATTTTAGGATTAAAAAGAACAGGTTTGACTTCATATTTATCAATGTCGATTTGATAAGGAGGACAATTAGGGGGCTAAAAAAATATTAAAGAAAAAAAAGAATACTTTGGTTCACCCTGTAAAATAAAAACGCACGAAATGATCTATCGCTACAGAATATACATAGGCAGACATTGTACATTATGTGTATTCATTTGTGTAAGAATAGCGTGTATATTAATAGAGATACAGCAATTTGTTTACAAATTTAAAATAATTCTTGCATGTTTTTTGCTTATAACATACAGGGTTTTTAACCAAATTTAACGCCAGTTTCAGAAAAATTGACAAAATGTAGTAGAAATAATATAGTGCAATTGGAATATAAATATATTAAATATTTAAGGAAATATGGGCAGGTGTATAAAGTAATTTTTATCTGCGCATACGTGAACGATAACAAGGATTTTTTTGCACAATTTAATAGTCAACTCTATCGAGCAACGTATTAAAAAAAATCAGTCAAATATCGTAAAAATTTAGAGAGATATCGGCGTTAGAGTGAGCTGTTTTTTAGCTTCTCACAAAAACTTGTTGAATAATAAGAGATTGTTCACAAATTGTCATGTTTAATTTTTATACTATATTTCATTTTTTATTGATACTTTAGTTTGCCTTGGAAAACATCATTTCACCAGGTTATAATAGTTTTGGAACGGATCCTTTGATTTTGATTATTCTTTTTTAGTTCGAATAAGCTCGTTAGGGTAGTTTTTCAAAGAGAACTAAAGTATCATTAAAAATTGGAAAATAGCATGAAAATAAAAAATGACAATTTGTTGAAAATCCCTTATCATTCAGCGAGTTTTAGTGAGAAGCTAAAAAACAGCTCACTCTAACGCCGATATCTCTCTAAATTTTTACGATATTTGATTGATTTTTTTTAATAAGTTGCTCGATAGAGTTGACTATTAAATTATGCAAAAAATCCTTGTTATCGTTCGCGCATGCGCAGATAAAAGTTATTTTATACAACAGCCCATATTTCCTTAAATATTTAATTTATTTATATTCCAATCACACTATATTGTTTCTACTACATTTTTTTCAATTTTTCTGAAACTGGCGTTAAATTTAGTTAGAAACCCTGTATGTTATAAGCAAAAAACATGCAAGATTTTTTTAAATTAAAAAAAAATCTATATATATATAGAAAAAAATATATTAGAAAAAAAATTATATATATATATATATTTATTTAATTTTTTTTTACGGGAGTAACATAAGTTCCGAAATACTATTAAGACCAGTTGATATTGAAGTACGATTTTATGGCAATTACTTAAGCGATATCAATCATATTTTCTTATTTTTGTTTAGTATTATAATTAGCTATATTTTGAAAGCTTTATTTTCTACATAATCAGTTTCTTTTAAATAACCTAAACTAAACTAAAGGAAAACTAAAATGATTTGTTTGCAAAATTGCGTAGCTACCACATTTACCTATTTAAAAAAAAACATTCAATTTACTTCAGTAACACGCTAGAAAAATTCATTTCAATATCAACTGTTTTCCATAAAATTTCAAAAGTGTTGTTGTCCCTTAAATAATATTTGAAATATCGTAATTTTTTTTTATTTTTTTTTTTAATTTTCTGTTTACGATGGTACAAAATGTTAAAATATATATAAATGGATGTTTATAAGACCTTTTCTCATCAAATGGTGTTAAAAGTATTATTAAAAAATATTTCGTTCCCTTGAAAAATGTATAGAATGATAATTTTTTTATTTCTCTTTTCTCTATATACACTATGATAACATGCAGAAAGTACTGATAAATACAGTAGCAGAATTAGCATTTTCATTTCAGAATATCTGATGAAATGTGAATGTTACTATATTAAAAAATTTCTTTTATGAAATTAAAAAAATTCTAATCATTTGATCATTTTCTTTTTAATTTATAGACAAAAATTAATTTTAACATTTTTTAAAGAAATATAAAGCAATTGCACTTTAGTAAATAACAGCTAGTTAATATAATTTCTACAACATTTTTTACACTTAAGTAATTATATTGTATCCATTTATCAACATCTGAACTAACCAATAGATTGTAGTGCAAATTAATTAACTTGACTTAATTTATATGCTGTAATGCATACATCGTGCTCTATATTTCGTGTATTATCTTAGGCTATAAAAATGCAGTTTACATCAATTGCAGTAAATTTGGACTCGCCCTCAAATCTTATTAAATGTATGTCCAGATGTAATAATGACAGACGTCTTAGAGAGTCATCTATACTTTAGAATATGTGTCTCAATTTACAATTGTTTCCTGTAAATGTAACTGAAATTACACACAATGTTATTATTCATTAAAGAGGGTAATTACTGATAATTTTAGCGCGTAAACGAACAAATACATAAATGAATACATATTGAAATATCAAGATTAGTTTTGACATCTCAGGAAAAATAAATTTGAAAATCGAAACTAAAAATATAATAATACTAATAGTTATTTTAGAAAGAAAGGCCATGTAAATGTATAATTTATTTTTGATCAACATTTTCTGTTTTTCAAATTCTTAATGACATAGAAGAGAACCGTTTTTACCTAAAAGTAACTACTATTATATATTTCGATCTTTTATGTTCGCAGAAAGTCATTAAAAGAGTTGAAATGGATAAATATATGCGAATTTATTTAAAGAGAAATTGTAATATCACGTATACCTATACATGCATCATGTAATATGACGTATATCTAAAGAAAAATTGCGATGGTGTATATAAAAAATCGTTGTATTCCTTTGTAACGGTGCAATGATAATTATAATCTTAAATTGTAAATTAGTCAGTTTTTTACTTTATACAGTTAAAAGTGTACTCTTTATAATTGAGGCAAGATTAATAGATAATTTGAAGGCAGATGTGTGCTATAAATTACTGAACATCAAGGTATATGTACATTCGTCATTATTTACATAAAGAAATATTGGATACCTTTATTCGTCTAAATGGTAGAAATGTATTTACCATTCTTATAATTTATCACCGTTTAATTGTTCTATGTTTAAATGTTTCTAATCGTTTGTAATTCAATTATCGTCCATTAATTTATCATTTTAAACTCATCGGACAAGTACATGTAGATTTCCAAAAATACTTATTAAAATAATTTTAAATAATCTTAAAATTTTGTTTAGTTTACTCTCAGATATTTTAAGAAATGATAAATTGGCATATTTATATATGAATATATTATGAAGCTTGCTATTGTATTAAAAAATTTTCATTAGTTTTATAACAGAATTAGTATAATACTTACAAAATCGAAAACTGTAATAAATATTCTTTCATATGCGATGATATTTTCTTCAATAGATCTTAGCCATCAATTCCTATTAACTAAACTACACCTTAATTTATCGTGACTTTAAACACTTAATCTAGATCCTGGCGTGGAAATCTTTCTCTGTTTATATTTCCCCAAATAGTCTGATTAGAAGATAATCTCTTGAATTGATATTTATAATAGCCTTTTATTGAGTTGTTTCGTGACACATAGATAATTATCATCAAACTGATGATAATATATATCAGATTGTATTTGTATTAATGTATATTTAATTTTAGATTAAGAAATGTAAGTCATCAATAAATGACCCTGTAAATACATGGACCTTCCATATATTTTTCTGGAAATATTCTATTTCATTGGCATGAAATGATTAGTTACTTATTTCGTATTTCTAAAGATTTCACAAGTAAATAACAGTTTCTTGAGACAAATTAGGTACTGATTTCAACATCAAATAAATTTATTTGCTTTATTAAATCAACCGAAATTATCTTTGTAAAATTTATCAAATGATACATCTTCATTTTAAAATTTCAACAAGAACAAAAAATAATGTATTAGGCAGAACTTATCAAACACTTTCCAAAACTAATGGGATATTACTAAGAAATTATATTCTTCATACAATAGAATGAGATATCTTACACCCAGAAAAAAATTTTGTTAAATCAACAAAAATTTGGTTGACCCAACAAAACTTTTTGTTTAAATATAGGTCAATGGAAATTTTGTTTGAATCAACAAAAAAAAATTTTTTTTTGCAATTCCAAAAAAAAAAAAAAAAATTATCGTCAGCAAAAAATGTTTTGTTAATCAAAGTAAAATGGTTCAATTTTACTTGAATTTTGCTAAAACAACCAAAGTGTACTCAACAAAACATGTTTTGTAGTTTTAATCAATTCCTTTTTCTGGGTGTAATAAGCAAGTAAAAATTGTTTAATATTTTGTTAGCATTTTTTTAAAGATTAAATAATTTGTGATAAAATTATTGCATGTTTACAAAAGATCCATCCTATGTAAACATTTGTCTGGTAACGAACTGGGAAGTATAAATTTTTTATTGACTATTTTGTAGGGAAAACTAGTTTTATACTGCATTAGTTATACATATTCATTTTTTTAAATTTAAAGAAAACGTATTTCTTTTCATAACAATATTTTTTTCTCTGATATTATTGATATCTGTAACCGTACATCAATATATGTTTTTTTACGAAATTCTTGGGCACATTAAGACCATCATTTAGCTAGCTGGCCACGGAATGTGTAATTTGGATCGAAGTTGCTTGACAATTCAACCAATCTTATAAATATTTAAAATTGTGTGAGAATTTTATTTAAGATGGATATTTGTATATTTCTGATTTATTTATACAGTTGAGAAGAATGGAAACCAGATTATATTTTTAAAGGCAGGGAAATAATTTTTATATAATAAAAAGTATTATGTGTATGTAATTATGTTCATACACGCGGGTTTCTTTCTTTCTTTTTTCTTCTTCTTCTTCTTTTTTTTTCCAAGTAAAAATAAGAAGTAATGCTGGCTCCAAAAAAAAAATCATTAAGCAAATTGATATTTACATGTATGCTTTGCAAATAATACAAATATCAAGCTTTTGTTAGATTTACTAATTTTTAAGCACTTAATGTTACTTTTTGAGAAGGATTGGAAAATAGGAACTTTCTCAATTTGAATTTCAATGTTTTGTGTTTTGAAATACTCACAACTTTTTTAATATTTACAATAATAAGTAAAATATATTTACATGAACAAGTGAAATATATAAGTATGTATATCTATCGATCTTCCTATGCTTAAAAATGTTCATAATTTAATACAAATTGTGCAGTGATTAATTTGCATATATATGTTAAACAAGTCATTTTAAAATTTACGTATTAAATTTTGCAATTTATTTTAGATTTATGTTACTTTAAATTTAAATTATGAAAGAACAGTCGAAAGCATTTGCTCACATGGAAAATACATTTAATATCAAATCGATAGTTTAATATAAAATCGATAGTTTAATATAAAATCGATAGTTTAATATAAAATTTTAGGAAAGAAACCACATTAATTTAAGTTTGAGAAGTGCTTAATTTCGCTGCATACGAAACATTTAAAGCATATTTCTTAAGCTTTTATCCCAACCTTTTTCCTTTATATAAAATTTAATGTTATAGATGCATTTCAATGTAGTGCATATTTTAATTAAAAGAGAGGAATCATATTTAAATATGTGGTTTTTCATAACGTTTTTTGAAATTATTTTAACATCATTAAATATTTTTTGTTAGAAAAATATATATATATATATTCTTATTGTAAAACAGAAGAGAAGCGTAAATTTTGTTGGTGTTTCAAACATTATTCGAAACATTTGCCTAAAACAAAATAAAAGGACATAATACGTAAATAAACATAAGACAATTTTGTTTTATATATTTTTATTTTTGCACACTCTCAAAGCATCATACTTTGAATATTTTTTTTTTGTGTTATTGCTTTGTTGCTCGTAAAACATGAACAATTACATTTTGATATACCCATTTACCTCTTCAATATTAAAAAAAAACAATTGCCATTACAAAGAAAAAATATTTGAAATCCTGCAATCAAAAATTGTATTTTTGTCAACTCGCAGATATATTCTAGCAACTATGTTTCACATTATTATTTTAGTATTAGGAACAAAATTTTTATTTTCTCTAACTCAATAAAGACAAACTTTGGGAACCGAATTTCAACATTTTTTGAATTTCTGCAGTCAACAGACGGAAATTCCTTCAAATAATTGAAACAATATCTTAAATAATAGGGGTATTCCGCAACACTTTGCCCGTACTTTTTTTTTATTATTTTGCTTCCACTCTATAGCTTAAACTTTTAGTGAGACATGTTAACAAAGTAACAGAAATCGCTGCATGTAATGCAAAACCTGTAATGCAAAATCACCTTCAAAATCGTATAAAGTGCCAAAATTTATATATGCATATTTTCTGTAACACAATTTTTCCAATATTTATTTTATTTCAATTTGTACAAGCATAAACATTAATTTATATATAGAGAGAGCGACTAAAATATACAAATATATTATTTCAGACAATGCAATTTTCCGTTTTCTCACAACTCAAAAATTTCAAGCGACCATAAATTATTTCTTTTTCAAGCTACTTGCAAAAAAATATCGAAATTATAAGTAAATTATATTAAGGATTCATGTCCCAAATTTACATTAAATTTTTATACTTATTATGAACTAAAACTGTATAAATAGTTATTATTAAAACCCTTAAACGTAAATCATTAAATATGAATACGATACATGATTAATCATGAGAGCTTTAATATTTATTCAAATTTCAGCAAATATTCTCGTTTCCGAAATCAAATTTTATAATGAAAGAGTTCTTCCAGAATTATATTGTGGAGTAGAGTATGTGCTTTACATATGATCATACACTTTATGCATATGTTATTTACTTTAAAAGAATTCAAAGAATATATTGATGAAGCTTCATAAATATTTCTTTGATGTGATTGAACTTGTAAAGTGTGTAATTTTGATATAAATAAGTCATAGTGTCAACAGGTTACGCACTTTTTAAAATTAGAATTATTTCCTACATCTTATTTGCATTAATCAGAAGTAAAATATGAAAAAAAGAAAAATATATTTTCATCATTTATATATTATTTTATTATATTTTTTTTATTTCTAGGAGTCTGAGAAGTCCCATTTTGGTTACCAATACTTCCAAACATTACATTTCTTTTTAGATTTCTACAAAATTTGTAAGATCAATCTAAAAAAGAGTGGATTTATTTAAGAATTTACAATATAAATCTAAAAAGAAATTTATATTCTGTTAATACTGATAATCAAAATACAGATCACTCTTACCGTTTACTTTTCAATGTTAAAATTTGCCGTTTTATTTAGATGTTCTATAAACTGCAGCAAATGCAGGTCATCATTCAGTATATTTCATTATTTTAATAATTCCATTACTGAAAATATTGAGTGATTAAACTGAAAACAGATAAGAAATATTATCTTAAGATTAAAAGATAAGATAATTCATGCGTGCCATACATTTTAAATTAATTCGGAAACAAAGTGTGGACAGATGAAGTCAAATAAGATTGCATTTGCCGACGACAGAAATTTTGAATTGAAGAACGCAATGAAATTTGCAACAAACAAGTGTGTAAACCGATAATTTGGACTTAAATGCACTGTCTATTACAACGCAAATAAAAAGAAAACTGCCCGGTTAAACTGAGGGCATTGAGCTCACATGCCACTTGTATATTATATTCATATTTCAAAGAATTTGAAATAAGCCCCTCGAAAAATAAAGAAATCGACAATATATTAAGGGGGGTCATTTCCTCGTTACCTACCCTCATAGTTAACTAATGAACCCCTTAAACTAATCAGGGAAGCCTCTAATTACAATGAATATATATATACAAAATTTGAAGAAAATCGGATAATTCTGCATGAAAAACCCATTTATCTACATTAAGAGGGATTACCCCCCTTTCCCCCTTTATACTTCACCAATGAACCCCCAAAACTATTCAGAGAAGCGCAATATCACAATGAACCTATATACAAAATTTGAAATAAATCGGATAATTCTGCATGAAAAACTCATTTATTTAAATTAAGGGGGGGACTATCCCCCCTTTCCCCCTTTATATTTAACCAATGAACACCCAAAACTATTCACAGAAGCGCATTATCAAAATGAACCTATATACAAAATTTGAAGAAAATGGGATAATTCTACATGAAAAACCCATTTATATAAATTAAGGGGGTTAGCCCCCCGTTCCCCCCTTTTATGCTTAACCAATGAACCCCCAAAACTAATCAGGGAAGCGCCTTATCACAATGAACCTATAAACAAAGTTTGAAGTAAAACGGTTATTTCTATCAAGAGTCATCGCGTTACGTACATAAATACAGAACGGTGGGGACATTAGCTCTCAGGCTCTGATAGCCTGTGAGCTAAAAACTGCATTTATTTTACTTAGACTCGAATGGTTCTTCAATTTCTCCCATAAGGGATAAAATGTAATACTGCATTTCGTTCCAGGCATTTGTTATCATCCAATGTAGATTGAAAGACAACGCTTCAGGTATTACGCTGTTTATTTCTAAAATCGATAAAAACATAAAGAATTACCTATAACATTTAATAATGTATTTTGACCTCGATATTCCATTACAAATATTTCGTACATTTTCTTATTGTTTGTGTTAACTTTTTTTTTTTCAGATCAACTTAAAAAATTTTAAGTAAGGAAAAATTAAGGATGAATAAGTTAATATTAGTAAATTTATGAAACATGGCAAGATTTCTTAAATACTTTAGAAAAATTATTATTATTATTATTTTTATTTTTTAAATTAGAATGACTTGTTGCTTTATTTTTTTCTTTGCAATACTGCATAATATATCTATATATTTTTCTATTATTTAACAAAAATAAACCGGTTTTAACAGAATGTATTTTTAAATATACAAAATTATTCATTTTCAAAATGAGATCATTTGCATGTGTAAACATTTGAATTTGGTTTGAATTTATAAATAGTTTGTTTTAAGAAACTTCCAGAAACAGTCACGCTACACAAAGTAATATGAATATTAAAGTTCCGTATAGGTCAATTGAAAAATTAATTGTTTTTCTATCGTTGCACAAAAACATTTCTTCACAAGTTACAAAGATTTTACGATAAATAAATAAGTACCATATATTCGGACATAACACGCACTTATGACAAAAGAAAAGTCAATAAAACTTTACAGGGGTGCGGGTATCAAAAAGAAAGTTTTGAAATTTAGAAAAAAATAAAAATAAGAAATGAGATGTTTTTTATTAATGGAACCATTGTGCGTATCACACATTCTCACTTTACATTGGCCCATTTTTTCTTTGTATTCCTGCCAGTTCCTCTATTTTTAAAGCCCTTTATTGAATTTCCATGATAAGTAACACGTGTATATGTCATTGTAACGAAAGGGGGTGCGGGTAAAATGAAAAATTTACTTAAAAGTTAAAAAAAAAAAAAAAAATCCAATTTTAGGGGCATGTTAAAACGCCGGTGTGCGTCTTATACCCTATAATGTAAAATGAGTATAATCTGGAGTATTGGGAATCGTTGCGTAGTCGAAAATTTACTTATCGATTAATTTAGAGGAAATATTGTGTTTTTGTGTGTGAAGAAACACGAATTCGTAATACACGGGATTTTCATTCCAGGGTAAAGGCAGAAATTGCCATCATAATCTCTTTATTAAACGAAGCACATGTATGAAAATAAATGGAAGAAACTTCACGTTCATATATTTACGTCTTCACGCTTTAACTTAAAAATATTAAGTGAACAACATCACCAACTATATAAACAACAAAGCTTCTGTCTAACAAATTCTAAAACACTGATGTGGGACGGATTTTAAGGCAGAAAGAAGACACTAAAAAAACGAGTAATATGCTAGGGAAAAATCTTAGATTATTAGCGCGTAAAATTGCAAGATTCCCGGATAAGCGCATCGCATCAAGTTATCTAAACGATGTAGAGAGCGCGCCAGGTCTTTTTACTACTTTATGCCAAAAAATTGCTGCACTACGGTCTTGCTTAAGCAGGGAAAACCCTTCAAAGCATCCTTATCAGAATTAATAATGGGTTTATAGCTTAAACAGAAAAGTCTAAAATAGAAAAAAAATGATATGGGGAAGAAAATTTACTAGGCTTAAAAACAATTGGCATTTGAGAAAGGAAAACGAAAGAAAATGTATTTTAAGTTGAGAAATAATAAATTCAATGTGAAAAATTTTTAGAATATTAAAAAATAGAGTATATATATATATATATGTATATATAAACATAAGTAATAGGATATTTTAAATTGAACTTTTTTAAATTTTAAATAGATTTGAAAGGATTAAAATAGAAAAACAAATGTTTCAATTAACGATATTTACAAATAGTAATATATTTTTTTCAGATTTGCATTTATTAAAATGGAAAAATATATACATTTGGAATGTTCAGCATCCTGTAGATTTACCAAATTTCCTTAGAAGATTAATTGTAAAAATTCTTCTTCAAACGTTATTTAATTAGCGATAATTTTGATAATTTCTACGACTTTCGACAATTTAACACAAAGTATTAAACGAATTGAAAACCCTTAATACACTTAATTGGATAAAGCGTGAATGACTTAATTCGATTATTGTAATCACTTAACACGTAGGCTTTAAATAGAAACTCCACGCAAATAATATATTTGACTCCACACTTCCTGTTTCAACTAATGAAACTTCAGGAAGAGAGACTTTTTTAAATGCCGGTAATAGGAAATTGCATTATTATCATTACATTTTGTCAATGATTTTATTACAGTTAATATAAATCTCTCAATATAGCACAATTAGTTTTAAATCTATTATTTTGGCATTTTATGTCGTAACAGTTCTATAATTTGAAAAATATTGTTTAAAATAGTTTTTTTTTGATGAATTAATAATTTCATTTTAGTGTACAGAAGTAACTTAATAACCAGAAAAAATAATACGAATTTATTGACCAAATTTTTACCTATTAGAAACGAAAAGGATCAGGGTCCATAAGCCGGGTTTTTGGCCCATGAAATAAGACTAATATTCGATTTTGTTATACTGACGTAATTATTTCACTTTTTAATATTCTTAGGTTTATCCTGTACGATTTCAACAATAGTTTTGGCATTTTGTTCAGATTTATATCTCACACAAGCTCAATTTCGAATTATTTGTAGTTTTTGATGAAAGATACGCATTTTTTCTTAATTTTACCTCAATTATTTATATGAGTCCAATCGGGCAGTCGAACCTCGTTAACACGAAATTGAAGGGACTGGGAATTTTTTTTGTGTTATCCAAAATTTCGTGTTAACCGCCATAATAGTGGCGCCATCTATGTTATATATAAAAACTAAATAAATTAACCTACAAATATATCCCTGCTCAAAAAATGATAAATTAATAAGAAATAGTAAATTTCATTAACAAATTAACTATCGTTTTTTAGGCAATGATAATTTTATTTACATGCTAAGCATATTTTTAAATAGTCCGTTATTGATTTTGGCTTCGATTTTGGTAGAGTACTTTTTTTAGGAACGTATGGACCTAATCTAATTTGTTCAAAGCTCGGGAAGTGTCCTCATGATCCATAAGAAAACGTTGTAGTTTTCAATGCTGCGGTAGATTCATTTATTGACACTAAACTTTTCCGTTCTGTGTCAATCTCTTCTTCCTCGTCTGACACTTCAATGTTGTCATCATTATTTTTCAGAAATTATTTCTTCGTCTGTTGTCAGATCCAAAGTCAGCACATCTATGCAAATGTACTTAGAAAAAACAATGTCTAAGAAAGAATTTACCGATTTTGGCTAAATACCTTTTTGCAGACAAGTCTATGACGCTATTTAAATCTTGTCAGTCATCCGTTAGAAAATATGAAATTGTTCTCACCGAGAGCATCAGCAAAAGCCTCTGCTTCATCTTGCATTATAAATTATATCAAAATGTACAATATATGTAAAAATGGAAGTATTGCAAAGCTGCGCTCATAGTAAAATATTAAAAATAGAGAGTTAAGTAACTGTATTCCCTCACGTCACTAAGAGACTTTAGGATGCAGAAACGTGCTAAAATGAACGTCTCTATTGCTAATAACTGTATTCCTTCACATTAGCAATATTTACGTTCATTTTAGCATGTTAAAACACGTCAAAAGTCACTTAGTGACGTGAAGGAATACAGTTGCTTAGCTCCTATTTTTAATATTTTACTATGAGCACAGCTTTGCAACACTTTTATTTTTACATATATTGTACATTTTGATGTATGTTATAATATATGTAAAGAAGAAAGTGTTGTATGATTGCGCTCATATAAATAATTCAGGTAAAATTGGGAGGAATTGCGTATTTTTCATCAAAAACTACGAATAATATGAACTTTGAGCTTGTGTAAGTCACATAATTCCGAACAAAATGCAACAACTATTGTTGAAATCGTACATGATACACCTTCGAATATTAAAAAGTGAAATAATTAAGTCAGTATAACAAAATCGAATTTTAGTCTTATTTCATGGGCCAAAAACACAGCTTATGGACCCTGATCCTTTGTGCGACACAATGATTGCCGAGGCTTTGCTGGCGGAAGAATCTGCTCATTGTAAGGTTACCCAAATAAGACGAGTTCAAAGTGAGTGTTCAGATGAAGAATCCCTGGTTCTCCAAGTTAGAAGTTTTTTCAACGGATTAGCTCATCGTTTAACATAAAAACTTCATTACTGCTAAAAGACCTAAAAATACTAATTTTTGAGTGACTTTAAAGTAAATAACGTGGCAAACGAATAAAATATATGAATTTAGAATCGTGGAATGTTCATGGGATAAGTGATATATGAGTGAGTCCGTTCCATTAATAACCTAACTGGACATTATTATATTAAAAACAAGTAAACGACGCTACCACTATCAATGAATTTTTTGTGCCTTGAGGTCTTTATCTGGACTAATATTCAGAACACTATTGCATATTAAAATATGAAAATTGGTAGTATTATAGAAAAGTTTTCTCTACACACGCTGAAATAGACATTTTGTGAATCGAAGAATTATTTTAAGAGATATTTAATATTAATATCGGTCAAAATAGTTCTGTTAAAAAAGTTTTATAGGAACAAAGACTATGCATAGGAATATAATAATATTTGGGAAAGATATAGTTGATAAGCTTCCGGTGTGCAGTGTGAAATATATATTTTTTAAATTTGACTAATCTTTTCAGGGTTTTTTTGGGGTTTTTTATTATTATTTTAAATTTTATCATTTTGATTGAGATTTATTTCATATTTCGGAAAAGTTCATTATTTAAATCGTTGCCAATTTGTAAAATAGCGCATGTAATAAATTAATTAATAATATTCCCTTTCAATTAAAAATTGTATTTATACGTGGCTATTAAAAACAGAAATAAAACTTTAAAATAATAATTAAATGACCACGTATTAAAAGCAGTAAATCGAGAAAATTACGTCACAAAAAAAGTATTTGCGCGTGACTATTTAAAAGAAAAAAACACAGAAAATAATAATTAAATTATTACGCGTTCAGAGAATTAAATAGGGAAAATTAAGCCATATTTAAAATGCTCAAATATTAATATTTCCAAACCATTTCAATTTAAAAATATATTTACACAAAAGTTTATGTATTTCGCCAATTTTTTTTACCAATGGGCTTTATTGGGAATCTGGGTTCGAGATTGTAAGAAATCACGTATTGGTAGTAATTTACCACCTATATTTTCTATTGAATGTATGCATGCGATACATAGACAAACAAATATAAACACAGCAGGGAGGTCACATGATGGTGATTTATGACGTCACGCCAATAAAGCCCATTGTTAATTTTTTTTTAAACAGCGTAAATAATAATATTTCAAAAACTATATTTTTACGTTTAATAATAGGAAGAAAATTTTGGAGAAAGTTACGTCAGATTGAAAACCATACATTTAAAAAGTCTTACTGTACACAATTTTCTTATACCATCGTTATAAAATTCCCTGATGCAGTGACATTTTTTATTTAGCCATTTTACACAAGTTGATTTTCAAATGATTAATTGATCTTATGTATCAATCACGAAAACAGCTGCTAGCTGTTTCGACAGCCTTAAAAAGCCCCTGTCAAAGGGAAATGAATGCAAACCCAATTATAGGAGATCGTCACTGGTCGTTTAACTATAATTCTATCCTCCGTAATCGTTTTGTTAACAATTCATTAGAGCCGATTAAATTAGAGTGTTTTTAGAGTTTGCGGTGTGAGAACGGGGGTTGGCGAGCGTAGCGCGTAGGAGACATTGCCCCCTGGTAAATTAAATAAACGTTGAAAAGCAGTGTTTCATGAAAAAACGTATCATGGAAATTTATATTGAACACTTTATATTTAGTCAGTCACTAAACAATTGATATCAGAGCTTTCTGAATTAAAAAATAAATAAAAAACTTAGTTATGTGGGATCTTATTTTTAGCTACATTAACTCGACTAACTTTATTATTAGAAAAGTGAAACATTACGTATTCGTTAACCAAAATTATTATATTGATGAGATGTGGATGACAACACTAATTTCATAACAAAAACAAATGTATTACGCTATGTGATATATTTATACTTATTTGCCACCAAATTGTATTAATTTGCCCAAATGTAATGTTATGATATCGTTCTTCAGTATGTTTTACATGCACAATAAACCCAAAAAGTTTTATTTTCAGAAACATAGTTACATATACTGATGTTTTATGTTATTTGTATTTTGTGTATACATTGTGAATTTATATGCATATAGGTATAGAAAGGAAATATGTATTTGAAAATTTTAGCATAATTTAGATTAAACAAAACTAGTTTCTTAAAACTTTATTAAATAAATTCGTCAAATTGTATTTAATTAGCGGAATTATTAATTATTTCCACAACCTTTAGCAAATTAATTTTCAATGTTAGGTGAATTACAATCCGTTAATACATTAATTTCATAACATGTTACTGACAATTCCATTAATCTAATCATGTGACATAGTAGGTTTTAATTAGAATCTTGAAACAAATGAATTATTTGATTTCCCTTTCTGTGTCTGAGGTAAAACAAAGCACCGGAAATCAATATTATTCCTCACAAAGTAAGAAATAGTACCACATTTAGCAATAAACAATTTTACATACCGGGTGGTTATAATATATACCTGTTTGGAGCTGTCTGTAGTTGAAGCAATAACCCAAATGAAACCAAAATCGGTACACTTACTATTAGAGAAAGGGGGGGGGGGGAGAAGAATGGAACAATAAAAAAATTAGTTGCAATAATCGCCAGCAGATAGCGCAGTTTGAGTGTGAAATATAATGTGTACTACAAGACTAAAGAATTAAGGCGTAAAACCAGAAGTCAAACATAATTTATTGGAAAATGTCACAGTGAATGTGGTTACGCTTTCGCATGGCGGTGTGCTGATCAAGTTCAAGTTCCACATGGCCATTGTTCTGGAGGACACAATCCAGATGGTGCACGACGTGCTCATTTGCGGAATGTAACACATCACGAGTGATGTTTCCTACATGTTGTGATATGCTATCTTTTAAGTCATTGAGGTGTGCGACAGCTCCACGGTACACATCGATGTTTGTCTCGACATGCCCCATAGCGCCATCTTCTGGCGATTTTTGTAACTATTTTTATTGTTACATTTTTTCCCTTCTTGAATAGTAAGTGTACCGATTTTGGTTCCATTCGGGTTATTCCTGCAAGCAACAGACAGCTCCAAATAGAGATAATTATATTATAACCATCCTGTACATAGCTTACAACGTATATTATTATTATTATTGTATATATATATATAAACAAAAATATGCATGTGCGTAACACCTACATCATACCGACGATAGCAACGACCTGACTAATCTATTTATCTTTTATCGGAAATATATTAAATTCTAAACTACACAGTTTTATATATTACACAGTCGAATAGGAAAAAAATGTAATTTCAAATGCAATTAGTTTGATAACTGTATCTCAGTTTAAGCAATTTTTATAGTTTTACAATATTTTTTCGCAATGAATTTTTTTTTAAATGTGTCTCTATCGCGTGCAGCCCGATTACGGAATATTAACTCGTTTGCACAGTGAACAATACAAATAATTCAGAATTTTTTCCTGATAAAATTCCACAACAAAATCAAAACTTTATTATGAAATAAATCAATAAAATAAAATAAGACAAATAAAAACAAACATTTAACATATATGTAATCGAACTACGTGCTTAAATTTTAAAATAATTAGAAATGTACTCTTGTAAAAAGAGAAACCAATGACATTATCTTTCGCCTTTAACTAATGGCATGCAGATAATACGAAAATACTAATTTTACTGAATTATAAAACTTTATTTGAATACACATTTCATACTATTCAAATAAAAATTATGTTTGCGGTTGTTAGTAAAAAATCTAAAAGAAACTAATAAATGTAGAAAATGTACTAGAGTTTTCGATTAAATATTGTTTTCACCTACGTCCTGCAATCCGAGAAGTCTGGTTTGGATGCTATAGTATCTATATTATAACACAAAAATAGGCCCGTGGGTAACGCTGACGTAATACTGACCGTAGGAACGACTTAATCAATAAAGTTTGCTTTTACTACATTTTTTTAAACTTCTAAACATCACACAATTTAAATCTTTGAGCTGCCGTATAGAAAGAGAAATATGGATTCGAATTCAAAATGTTTAAAAACTGTATCTCACTTTACTGATTTTTATATGGTTTTAAAGGTAATGTTCAATCATTATTTTTTTATAATCTGCGTGCAACCCAATTAAGGAAGATTAACTCGTTTGTACTTAAAGCAATGTAATTAAATCAGCATTATTTACCAAACTAAATTTAAAATTCAGAAATAAATAAATAATTGAAACAAAGGATTTAACAGACATCTAATCGCAATATGTGCTTATCTGAAATAATCAGAATCGCAAAGTTTTCAATCATTGCAAAAGCAATAATTATAGGTTTGTTTCATCACTGGCATTCAGCTAATACAAAGGCATGAAAAACATTTTTGATGTGGTCTGGGGAGAATGTATATTATATCAGGCATCATTAATCCTGGTTAACTGGATTGGATTATTTGGCCTATAAAATAAAGCAAAAAACATAACGATGATGTCATATTGAAGGTGGTAAAAACTTGACCAATAAATTCTCATTCAACTGCAATTTTTTTTTAAACTTCTAAAATATATCATATACACAAATTACATTTTTACACCGTCCAATAACAGGTAAAACATGTACTTTCAGATGCATTTTGTTTCAAAACAGTATTTTAATTAACTGAGTTTTTATAATTTTTATAATAACATAAAAATATAATATATATAATATATATAAAAAATAATATATAATAATATAATATATATAATAAATAAAATATAAATATATAATATATATAAATAAATAATATATAATAATATAATATGTGTAAAAAAATAATATATAATAATATAATATATATAAAAAATAACATATAATAATATAATATATATAAAAAATTAATATAATTTACAAATGTGCTTTTTATAAATCCGCCCAATTAATTCACCCCTATTGTAGATTAATATATCTAAACTTGAAACAGAGTAAATATAGTTTGTCATTGTTTTCCGATAACATCCCTTAATAAAATTGAAAGAAAATTAAATTGATAAATTTATGTAAGGCATTTGTCTGCAAGTCGGACGCAGGTGTAAAATCATAAAATTGTCTTTGTCGTTACAACAACAATGTACAGAGGGTGTTTACACATATCGGGAACGATTTTGACAACAAAAATAAAATACATAAATTAAAACAATTATTTTTTAACATGTTCTATTTGGTAGCCCTTGTTGTGGATTATCATATCATAGCTGGATTTCCTAGATAGTAGAACTTTTTTGTGAAACTGGAAGTGGAATTTTGTTCCATTCCTCCACCACACATTTTCAGAGTCCACTCAACGTACACTGTAAAAAATGACCAATGTTTCTTATTTTATGAAAATATGCTATAACCATGAAAGAAAATATAATATAATCTTCTGAGTTATCCGAAATTTCAAATAGCATGTTACATTGTCTTTTGAATACGCAGAAACGAATACATTTTCAAAATTTAAAGAATAATTTATAAAAACAAATTATTTTTAGCTACCCGAATTTTTCAGAAACGTTTCCGAAGGGTTTTTATAGTGTATTAATTAGTGTCCTCAGGCTGGAATACCTGTTTTTCAAATGTTATCCCTTCTCAAGTACACGTTTTCAGCCGCATAAGTTAATTTATACATGAAAGAGTAAAGAAATAATCTTAATTTTAATGTTATTGTTAACGCTGTTAATTTTGCATGTTTGTCTGTTAAACATTTTTTTTTAGCATGAAAATGTTTACTTCAGAATTGATAGCATTCGAAAAACAGGTATTCCAGGCTGAGGACACTAATTAATACACTATAAAATCCCTTCGGAAACGTTTCTGAAAAATTCGGGCAGCTAAAAATAATTTGTTTTTATAAATTATTCTTTAAATTTTGAAAATGTATTCGTTTCTGGGGATTCAAAAGAGAATGTAACATGCTATTTGAAATTTCGGATAACTCAGAAGATTATATTATATTTTCGTTCGTGGTTATAGCAAATTTTCATAAAATAAGAACATTGGTCATTTTTTACAGTGTAGTTGATCGGCGTTTCGCAAGAGCTTGCTTTAAAAGTCCGAAAGCAAAGTATACCATTGGTGAAACATCTGGGGACTTGGTTGGAATATGGTTAAACGGTTACACTTGATTCCAGTTTCTCTTGTCAATTTTTCGAGAAATGCGACTATACTTTTGGATGTATGGGCTGCTGGCTTTATTATGATGGAACTCAACAATTTTAACGTCCGTAGGATAAAGTTTTGGAATTTCTTCTTTAAAAATAGGAATTAGAACATTGTTTTCATAACACGTAGAGTTAATTTTGACATTTTTCTCATCTTTTCTTATGTTTAATTTTCCGTTGTAAGAGATTCAAGAGATTCTAGCATTCACCATACATCCCTTACAGAATGTTTCTGTGCAGTGGTTGAACCAAAGTTGTAAGTCTTTTTGGCCTCTTTTCCAGTAATAAGTCGATATGTTTTTTATTACAGTCATTTAGATAAATCCACGCTTCATCAATTGTGACAATTCTTTTCCATTTATCACCTGCTAAATAATTTCTAATCACTGAAAATGAATAATTCTCTTCGGAAAGAGCAAATATATAACCTTCAAACCACTCGCTTCTTTCGCGTGCAATTTCAGCAGAAGACGACATGTTTTCATAGCAGCCAATATTTCAGTTATCATGCATGCACACATCAGTTACATGTTGCCAGATTATTCCCTGCTGTTGTTTATCGTTGTTTATTAATTTAAAATCGAAATCGTTCCCAATATGTATAAACACCCTTTGTAGTTCATTATGCACTGAAGCATATTCACTAAAATATGCAAACTAGCTATGAAACTGCAACAATGAAATTTTTGAAACACTAAAATGTAAATAAACAAGTGGGTAAGTGTTATCGAAGATAGCACAAAGGGTTTCGTTTAACATTCCTTTCAAAACACTTTATCTTTTCTTTAATAAATCCAAATAAATTTCATTTAAAAAAAAAAAAAATTTTTTTGTAAAGTAAAAATTTACCGGCCTATTTTCTCGTTTTTTTTTTTTTTTTTTTTTTTTTTTTTTAATATCTTAACTGGACCAATATTATACTCTGTCATAATAATATATGTAATGTGGACTAAATGTGAATCTAAAAAAATCTATTTCCAAATTAAACATGTTGCATTGAGACCTTCAAAATTTAAAATATGCCAATATTTCCATAATAGGGTTTTTATCATGGTTCAATACGTTCTTCAAACTCATTTGACAGTATAATCACTTGCTGACATCATATCTACGTGCTTTCTGTATTAATCATATTGATACTCTCTTTGTATTATTCTCAAACATTTAAAAAAGTCCGTTAAACTTCCAATATGGCGTCAGATTAATTTTCTTTTTAATTCTCTAATGATGTCATATTAGACTGCTTTCTATACTTACAAATACTCATACTCCTTCTATTATTGAGAAATGTTTGAAAATTTCCGTTTTATTACCAATATGACATCATATTGATCTTTTTTTTTTAAATTGGTGAAACTTTTTATTTCATTTTCATTTTTCACGTGGAATTCTTTCAATAGAAAATTAATTATTGTGGATTTTCAATTATTGGTAAATGTTATAACGAGAAATGGTTACATTTAATAAGAAAAAGCTGTTACTTTTTTTTATCTCTCTATATTAAAATAGTACGATTATTTCAAAATTTTATGATTTTCAGCGTGACAGTAGGTATTCAGCTGTAAGTACACAAAATTTCAAGTTTGTAATTTATACAGTTTCTGAGACACGGCTCTGTGACGGACAGACAGAGAAGCGGGACGAATAGAGTTTCGTGAAATGAACGAAACCCTAAAAATAAAGCGTGCTAAACATTTTCTTTTAAAATAAACTTTTATTTAATAATAACTTAACCTAATGTTTTCTAAGTCTTGCTTAATTAAATACTGTGAATTAATAATTCCAAAACATCTATACTGTTAATTTCAATTATAGTAAATGTTCAATTTTAATGAAGTAAAATAAATTTTACCTATAAACTAAAATTTAGAGATATTTTTATATGTTTCAAACATGTAGAATTTCTCTTCTTTTATCTATCGAAAATATCCCATAAGGCTCACATTTATGAATATTCATATATTGTTCAGTGATTCATTTATTATTTAAATGAAGAAAATACTTTATCATTTATACCAGAAAAGGAAATTATCTAATGTCCGTTTTAATTTTTTAAAACTAAAATAAAGTTAATTAAATCTGGCCGACAGTTAACTACCCGTATACGACCATATCTGCATTTAAATGCTGTGTAAATTTTTAAAAATGTTCCAGATGGTTTATTTCGGAAATGTGCCATTTAATATTAACACCACCACTTTGTTTCAACAATGAAAGTTTTTTAAATGTTGCTAATGAAGCGGAAATTACTGGTCATTAAGTACAGCGAGTGAAGTAGAGAATCAACAATGCATATGTTAAGGCTGACGAAAAAAAATCTCTAATTTTTATTTAAATGTTAAAACTGAAGATGTATTTTACTGCTTTGATAAGTAAAATGCATATAATTTGGGAATTCCAAGGAAATAAAAAAAAAAGTGTATTAATTAGATTTTTGTTATGAAATTCTCTCTTTAATGCTGTTTTGAAGAATTTTTTTTTTTTTTATAAATTTACATTACTTTCTATATTTAATAATCGCTTGCTATGGAACATTAAAAACTGTATTAAAGTGTTTGTTATGCTAATTATATTTAATAAAGTTTATTACTATAATGTTAATTACAAAATATTAAATTTAAATATTATAGCTCTTTTTTCTAATTATCTAATTTATATAAATCATCGCTTGCTCTAAATCATTAATACTTGTATTAAAGTTTATTGTTATATTAATACTAATAATAAAAATTGTTATTATTTGAAATACAAAACGTAAAATTATAATGTTGTAAAACGTTATCATTTTAAATTATAAAAAAAATATAATATTAAGTATAAAAGTTATCATAACGTTGTTGTTATTAGTTCATAAAACGCTTATATCTTGTTACTAGTATTGAAGACTTTTATATCTTGAACTTCAGAATGCATTATACTTATTGCTTCTTAATTAATGGTGATTTATATATTTACAGTCTCTTACTTCTTCTCCCGCTATAAGTCGTTAAACATTATCTAAACATAACCTTTTCTAAAATGAAGTGCATCGTTAATATACTCAACTAAAAGAATGTTAATGCAATATATATATATATATATATATATGTATGTATATATATGTATACAAGGTGATTATAAGAAACTATCCCGATATATGAGCACCTAAGCTATCATACCGTTCACAGAACTTGAATGAAATTTTGGTTTAAAGTATTTTGAGGTATGCGTCAAGAATCATATAAAAAACAACAGTTAAACTCTAAGAGATACGGTTACAGTGACACAATTTCGAAAATTTCAAATGACACCTTCTTTTTTAATTGGAATGTGATCTTCATAGTGAAAAAACATAAAAAAAAAGTTGGAACGGTACCTGAAGCACGGAAATTGTCGGCGCTAGACAGACTAACAAGGAGGCCGCCAAACATGATGCGCACAGATTTTGATGATTTTAAAGTATGTTGTAGGGGTCATACCCCTAACTATTCACGTCAAAGGTTTCCTTCAAATGGGCTTTAGTTTTTGAGAAATTTCGAATTAAAGTTTAGCATGCAATTCAAATAACCATTAGTTCCCCATCTTGAACGAGGTCTTCCTGGCTCTGTGTTAACGCGCGCGACTTGAGAGCCGGAGATGGGGGTTCTGTCCTCTCCTGTGCCTTTTACCTTTTTTTAATCAATTTTATATGTTTTTCGCGTTATAAGTTTTATGCAGATTTATGAATTCTGCATCTTTGAACTTTTTAATATTTTCCTAAAAATTCCATTTACATTTTCGAATTTTTCGTGAAAATTTATAGTTTTTGCGAAATTTTTATTCTAATATTTCTGTTGATGAAAGTCCACTATTTTAAGTCTTGATATCTCGTCTTTTTAAAATGAATTTTTTTACATTTATGTACATTTAATTATTTATTTATTGTTTTTATGAAATAATGCATTTTTTTAGCTGCATTTTCTATTTAAAAAAATTTTAATGATTAAGAAAAAATTAACAAAATAATGTACCCTTTTAATATTTGATTTGTTCTAAATATATTGAAATATCTTAACTGCTGAAATACTAAAATATTTATCATTACCGACATCGACATCTTTAGTTTATTAAATATGGAACTAATTGTGTTATACATATCGCAAAAATATGCTAAACAAATTCCGCATTAAAAATCGCCTTTAAATATATTCTTTACGTAAATTGTTTTAACAATATTGGAAGAATGTATAAATTAGCATATTTTATATTCTTTAAATTCTTAAATTGTGATAAATTTATTTAAAAATGCATTAAATTTGGAAAAGAAATTATTTCAAACGTGGTAATTTTCTTTAAAAATACTTAAATTGTGATAAATATTAAAAAATCCAATAAATTTGGAAAAGAAATTATTTCAAAACGTGGTAATTGTCTGCAAAGGATTAAACGAAATGGATAAAAAGAAAATTTTATTTATTCTGATATTACCGTAAAAGTCATTGCAGACGATTTTTTTTTTCAGGTATTTTTTATATCTATTGTAATTTACAAACGATTTTTCATTTCTAGTTGAATTTTTCTGTATGGCATCGACTTGTTAGAATTAAAAAAAATTAATTGTAATATATTATTTTTTATTTGTGCAAATCAAAAATGATGTTGAGTTTGAACTTTACAGTTAAATGTATTTAAATAACAATATATATATATATATATATATATATATATATATATATATATATATACATAACTGGCTAAAACTTGGATATAAGCGTTATTGCTTTAATATTTTATTACTCCTTGCAAGATATGTTTTTGAAATTACCTAATCATACATACCTTTAGAAGATTTGAAATAAAAATATTTTGTATAAATTATAAAAGAATATAAAATTTTATTTAAAATTTCACAGTTTAAAAAAAAGTATTATTTTAGAACGGTTATTAAAATATAAATGTAAATAATAATAAACAAAATAAACAAAATCTAGACATAAATTAGTTTGGAATTTCGTGAAATAATTATTTCAAAACTGCACAAAAAAGAAAAAAAAGGTAAAATATCACGAAAAATTCGAAAATGTAAATGGAATTTATTACGAAAATATCAAAAAGTTCAAAGATGCAGAATTCATAAATCTGCATAAAACTTATAACGCGAAAAACATATAAAATTGATTATAAAAAGGTAAAAGTCGCAGGAGAGGACAGAACCCACATCTCCGGCTCACAAGATGCGCGCGCTAGCACAGAGCCACGAAGACCTCGTTCAAGATGGAGAACTAATGGGTATTTGAATTGCATGCTGAACTTTAAACCGAAATTTCTCGAAAACAAAAGCCCATTTGAAGGAAACTTTTGACCTGAATAGTTAGGGGTATTACCCCTACAACATACTTTAAAATCATCAAAATCTGTGCGCATCATGTTTGGCGGTCTCCTTGTAAGAAGAAATTTGAAAACAACCAATAAAGGACAGAGGAGCAGCAGAAAGTTAAACTATTTATTTTTCCGTGCTATCCACCATCTGCCGCATGCAATGTGTCATCATGCGTGGAATGTAAAATTTGTGAAACACAATACAATTTTTGTTTTATCTTGCTTTTCTGTCCTTATTGGTTATTTTCAGTTTTCTTCGCAGTCTGTCTAGAACCGGTGATTTCCATGCTTTTCAAAACGTTGTCACTGTAACCGTAAAGTTAAAATTTATCAGTTGCTTTTCATGTGATTCTTAAGCGCAAACCTCAAAATACTTCATTCAATTTCTGTGAACGGTATCATAGTTAGGGGCTCATATCTTGGGATAGTTTTTGATAATCACCCTGTATATATATATATATATATATATATATATATATATATATATATATATATATATATATATATATAAGTGTTCTTGATATGCATAAAGTATTAGTCGCTACTATAATATACCGATAATACCTTATTATCTTCAAAAACTGTATCTGTGTTTAGCATTATCTGTATTCGATAGGTAAACGTACAAGTAGTACATAACAATGTTTTCTTTCCAATTACTCATGATTTTTTTGCAATGTAAGAGTAGTTTAAGATTCGTAACATAATTAAGAATTTGTTTAAATAGTTGTATTGATAAATAAAGTAAACATTCAATACATTAAACCAGGAAACGTATATTTTGCGGCACGGGGTTGGACAACGTATGACCAGTAATTTTAGTTTGCTGAATACGATAATAATAGAAAATTTTCTGAATTGGCTCTCATTTTTAAAATAAAATCAACAATCCGATAATAGAACAAGTAGAATAAAGTAACATTAAATATATAAAGACATTTTTTAATATTGTATAACATTGTATTTTGAGTGAGGAGGGTATTGCAAAACAGAAATATAGATTTAACATTACTATTAAAATAGTTTCCTGTATTATTTTCAGATGATTTCGATTCGGCACAATCTCTTTGTAAGGTCCAACAGCAACGATATATCATCTGGCGATCCCAACGTCCTTGGAACCTTTGTTTAATAATATTCTTATATATTGGTGGAACCGTTCACCCTGCTCTTCACTATAATCAACCAAGTTTTCTGGAAATCTGTGTAGATGACTGTTTAAAATATGCACCTTAACGCTCATTTTAGCTCCATTATTGCAAGAACCAGAGCCATTCCAACTAATTTCTTTATATTCCATAATTATAAACTTTTGTATGTATCAGAATCACCAAAAAGACGTAATACCGTAAAGAAAAAAAAAATATTACGATTACTTAGCGAATACAGATGCTGATTTTTCAATGTAAACACAGTTAAAGTTGAATTTAAAATTTTTCGTAAATTGTCTTCTTTTCAGAAGTTAAGGTTTAATTTCTTTCCGATTTCATTTTATTAAACTGATCTATAACAAATATGTAGAAATGTAAATTGGATCATTATATTTTTAAGGTTGAAGACTTTGAGATTCTATTATATAATAATTTGCTGAACATAATTTGATGTAGATCGTATTCCGTAAGTTTTTCTGTACATTTTCTCGTTTATTTTCTTTTGCGATACTATCTTGACGAATGATTGGTTTACACAACATATGAAAAGCGCACAATGGAACACATCGAATTTATAACAATTATTAGACTATACATTTAAACATACAAAGATTTTAAAGACGTGTATGCAAATAAAAGAGACGTCTCCTTTAATGTAATTTCATTAAACTAGACTCTAAAAAAATCTGTTGTTTTAGCAGGTACTCTACAGTAGTTTTAACAGAATATCTCCATTTTATGTACTGATTTTCTGTTACCCAGCGCTGATATCATTTTCGCCCTCTGGAGGAAAGTTTTATAGTCATATGATTCTTTGATTTTAACGAGTATTGCCGGTAAAGTTCTTCGTCTACGATCTTCGAATTTCTACTCCAGATTAGACTTAAACAAATTTTCTCTGTACAAACTACAGGGGTAATCTCGTAGCATAGCTGACAGATTTTTTCCGTTAAATCTGCAGGTTTTTGTTAGAGTGTATGTACTAATTTCATTCACTTAAAGTTGAAAAAAAAATGAAATTAAAATTTAAACGAATGAGTTTGTAGAAAATAACAAAACGATAAATCAAGAAGTCGATGACATATTTTAAATTTTTAATTATTTTAACACGTTTGCATACTTAGCGCATATAAACGTGCATTTCAAGAATTTATTTCTTATTTAGAATCACCGAAAGAAGAAATTTTAATTATATTTTTTACTTGGTTTAGAATTTTAATAATTAATTAATCACGAAACGTCAACCAATTAATAAAGCAAACATTTCTATTCATAACTTCTGGCACGAATTCGCAGTTTCTGAATTAAAAAAATCCTGTAATAAACGTATACATGCTCTAAAGATGCCAAATGAGTTACAAATAATGTAAACTTATTAGCTTTTTAAATTTTTAACCGGTTAATAAGCTTATTGCCGACATTTTCATCATAAAATAAACATCTGCAGTTACATATATTTTAAATGATTAAAAACGTACAAACTTCAATTTTGTCCCTTGAAAAATTAAAATTTTTCACAAATTTAATATGTCGGAGTTCGAAAATCCATTTCATTATAAAATATAGAATTTTCATAAAACACATATATTCGATGCTTTCAATAATATTCGGAAAATGTTTTTCTTTATTTTAATTAAAGATGCTTGATACTAATCTTGCGTGACAAAATTCATTAAATAGATTTCTTCACTAATGAAAATGAGTTAAATATTAGTAAAAAATGTGTAATTAAATGTAATCTTTAAAAGCTGTTACAAAATCGATTACCGTATAATGTGAGCATATAATATGTGGAAAAAAAATGCGAAAACCTGTTAAATTGAGCACAAGAAATAATAATTGGAATATTTTTATATGTCTCAAGGAGGTTCTCAAAACATATATTTCCCCATTTAACAATGGCACATTTGCCTACTCATTTTTTTAAATAAAAAGCATCATACTTGCAGGGTTTGATCACTGAAGAGATTCGCAATCGAAATGTTTTTATTTTTAATCATTTTAACGAATAAACGAACGATAAACGAATTGGATCTTGAATAAAGCGATGGTTGCTTCAAGTTAGCAGTTTTTCCCTTTTCCAAAAATCTGTTTTTTAAACTCCCCATTTTAACAGTATTTTCTGAAAATATGTCTACCTTTACCGAAAAATTTTAAGAAACAGTTCGATTACAAAGTTTCTTAATAAGAGCAACTGACAATTGGATATGTTTGCGAACAAAAAGTACTAAAATGCAACAGAATGTAGCCTGTTTGGATTTACTAAAGACTTTAATGCTAAAAAATATAAATGGAAGTCAATTGGCTTATGTGAATGACTAATAAATAAAATATGCATAGTAATTATTTCATTTTTATATAAAAAATTTCAATATATTTGTTACTTATTTAGTAAATATTTCACATTTTAATTTCTCATGCTTTGGAAGTGCTGCTAAATTAACACTTTTTTTAAAAGAATAAAAAATACACATCTATACTATTATCTATATAGAGAACGCCTAACTGACTGACTGACTCCTCAACCCAGAGCTGAAACGGCTAATGTCAGGATCAAGAAATTTGGAGGGTAGATTCCTGTTATGACCTAGTCTGCGAAAAACTATGAAAATATTTTTGCCTATGAAAAGATTTTTGAAAATTCAACCTCTAAGTGGTTTAAATGGGGCGTCAAAAGTTTTATCTCGTCATATCTCAGTAACAGTTTTACGAAGGAGAATGAAATCCAGGATAACAAATCTACTAAAACAAAATAGTTAAACACATATATTTCAGCGATTTTCGAAATTCACCCACTAAAAGAGTTAAATGGGGGGTAGGAAATTAAAAGTCATTTCGCCATATCTCATCAGCAGTTTTAGGTAGGTGCATAAAATACAGCTAAACCACTGTACTAAAAATTAGTTAAACACGTCTTTCATTAATTTTAGAACTATTTTAACGATTTTGTCGTCAACATTGGATAAGAACCCGATTATGGAAGATTAGTCGAAAAAGAAAACTATTGCTGACTTTTTATTAGATATTTTGCGTAAGACATTTTTAAAATGATTTTTTTAATCATTTATAAAGCTACGGTATTTAGTATGATTGCGAAAAAATTACATAATTTTTTTCTGATTGTCATTTTAATGGTTTATGGACGTGAATGCGTTATTGTGATCAGAGTTTTTTTTTTTTTTTTTTTTAGGATATAACTTTTTAATTTATGTTACCCGGAAGCCCAAGGTAAACATGGGCATAGCCAGGTTGTTCTGATCGATTAAAATAAATTTATTAGTTTCAATACGTACATACACATAAAAAAATACCACATTTTTACAAGCTTTTATTTAAAGCTTAATATTTGTAAGTATTGCAATTTTGTCTCACTCCCGCTTTTATCCAATTTTGAACAACTTTTTTAAAATTACTCATCTCTACCCTACATTGTAGTCGAAACATTTTCCGCACGAAGCCGGGACAGGCCACCAGTATTCAATGAAATTACAGAAACCTGAGATGTTTTTGTTAAAATATTGCTAAAAATTATTTTTCTTGTGTAAAATTTTTGTTTCGCATGAAGTTCGATAAATAGATTCTACTTATCTTTGAATGTCAATAGAGCCACAGAAAAAAAGTAAATGTATTGGTTAATATTACCCATGTAATGAACTCACAAATTACAGTTGGGCATGAATTAAGGGGAATAACCACTTCTGTAACATAAAATTCGGGTGCGTTTTACGATTTTTTAGGGGGTTGCAAAGAAAAAAAATTCCTCTTCGGATATTCTTAATTATATTTATTGACATTTTACTTATATATTTAAAATTTTGTGTATAAAAACAATTAATCATGTGCCTTGTGAGACAGTATCCGCAGGTTCATGCCGTGAAAGTCCAATCGGGTGACCGTTTTTCTCGACTCACAGGCATTTGAAGAAAATTTCATCATCAAATTATGAAAGGGTACCTACTTCTCTGGAGCTCATACAAACATATTAGTTTTAAAAGTTGATTTTTTACAAAATGGTGGTCACTTGAAAAAAACTGTTTATTGTTTCACAGTTTTTATAGATTTGTGGGCAGGAAAAAATAATTAATCAATGAAAATTATACTTTTATAGGGTATAAGTTCCAGCACAAACTATTAGCTTTATTTTTATTTAAAAAAATGAAGGAAATTGTTAGAATAGTTCTCATGAAAAATGGTCACCCAGAGTGAAAAATAGGTTTATAGAAAAACATTTTTAAAGTTTCACAAAAGCTTTCCGTTCAACGTGTAACGTTACGTTAAAGAAGCAAAAAAGATTGAAAGGAATTAGAATATCACGAAACCGTTTTAGTGCAACAATCTACACTCTTAAATGATACAAAAAATTCAAAAAATAAAATAAGTAAAAATGGTTTTAATTAATAAAATTGGATTTAAAATTTAAAAAATGGCAGAGGTCCGAGAATGAAATTTATAAATTTTTACAAATTCACATGTATAGAATAAAATCTTATGTATATCAGTATAAACGTATATATTTTTAAAGTGATCAAGTTATGTTTTCTACAAAGTGATGATGAATGTATTTTTTAAGACAGAATTAACAGTTTTTAGAAAGGAAAAATGGGCAGAAATTGAATTGAGAATCAAAAGTGGAAAAAGCTGTAAGGGACAAAAGGGAATCACTCCATCTAGCATATTTATTACAGCGCCATATTTCGCGATTGCTTACAAATAAATATGAGTTTTGTGATCCCAGCATTTTCCAGGCTGTTAAGCGTTTTATTTACAACAGTTTAACATCCGAAACGTATTTTCGAATCTTTGACACTTACAGTGTTTTTTTACTTCTAGTCATCAATTAGGTATGTTTTATTCAGCATTTGTTTTACTCATCAAAACCATGAAGAAGTGCGCATAGGTATGCGCAAATCACGTGATCAATAGTAATGAGAGAGGTTTACATTTGCATTGGGTTATATGGTACTTTGATTGAGGCTACAAAATTCAGAAACCCGTGAGTTCTATATATGCTATCAGCGATATGATTTCAGCAGCACGATGTAGGAAGATGCGTGGAATGTGCCCTGGACAAATTAAAGGGTTGAGAATGAAACCGAATAATGAAACTGCGTGACCTTGGTTTGTCAATGCGCGTAATTGTTCGTCATGTTGGAAGAGATGTGAGTGTCACCCTGTGACGTATAGCACGTTGGAAGCAAGTTCATCTGCGAACACTGAAAAGAGAGCTTGAATCGCACAGGTGCACGACAGAGCGCAATAACCGGGATGTTCGTCGAACCGCGCATTTATACCCGTTTGCGATGACATGTGACATCCACAGCCGCTTGTTATCCAAACCGTCCGAAAGACGCTGCATTACGTCCGAATACGGCAACCAGCCACTCAATTTCAATTAACGCTTAACGGGGTTGCATGCCTGGATTTTTGTCTTTGCTAAAGTAACGGGACGAACAAATGATATCGACGATTGTTCACAGACGAAACGTAAATTTCTCGTGGTTGTGGCGACCTTCAGGTCAACGTCACATACCAGTGCATATCGCCTAGTGTCACACCAGTCCTACAAGTTCCATATTGGTTTGGGACGACACACTGGTCCGGCAGCAGGCAGCCCTTGTACACAATTTCGGCAATTTGTCAGCAAGAGAATGTGTCAACCAAGTATGGTCAATCGTACATATACGTGCAGATTGTCTCTTGCTCGTTGTTCCTGCAAGACAAAGGACTGCCACACCTCACACGTTAATTTCTCAACAGCATCTCAACAGCTCTTCCATCTTACTCATGTGGTGCCTGGATGAATATGAAATGAGTTGGACACCACCGACATATTCCATATATGGGTACCGCGCTGCAGTAATCTTGTATTAGCATGGAACTTGTATTGGCAGGCGACCAATAATGCAGCATTATCGCTCCTGTTTAGAAGCATGTTCGTGAGGGCCATATTAATTTCTGAATGAATAATAGTATTTTACCTTTATTTCTGTTTTTTTTAATTACATATTTGTATAAGTCTTTCTTATCTATTGGTCTTATGATTTTTACATTCCTTCATAGTGTTCGGATTTGACTTTTGATGAGAGTAACATCGCGTTTCAGGGGTCTCGTAATCTTTTAATCGACCAAAGAAGGGATTATCGTAATCAATTATTTTAAAAAATAGATGATTTTAGATATTTTAAATAAAAGCGCATTTGAATTCTTGAACAAAACATACTGGAAAGATCATCGATAATAGAAATATACAAGGCGAATTTAAAGGCTAATTTGAAAGAGTTTAACTTTATAATGTTATTTGAAAATGTTAAATTTTAAGTCTCTGTTTTTAAAATAGTTGTTTTGAAGCTTGCGCGCACAGTTTTATGAAAGGTGCCAGTCAGATATTTTTCAATTTGTAACAAAATTTGTACTGTACAATCCTAGAAAATAAGGTTGCGCATCATAGTATTTCATCCCCAAGTGTCGACGAATGACGGGAAAAGTAATGTTTGACTGGGAATTGTGTCTAACTCTCTAAATATTATGTAGTGTTTTAAATAGTTGTCTTCTGCATATTAAAATTTATACTAATGTTCAGATTGCAAATGGTATCATCCTCTTTTGACATCATACTTTGGATTCCTTGGATCAAGGCAACTCGGAAAACAGTACGGTTTATGTATATTTTTGGAAATTTCACAGAATGATATTGTGCCGGTATTTTCTCCATAAATCTTGAAAAATAAAAGTATGAATATAAATTGAAATTTACTGGACACGTGCAATTAGTTACCAGCAAAACCCCCATACATTATTTCAAAATATTAAATAAACTCACTTTATATAAAATATAAACCGATAACATTTTTTCAAATAGTTTCTTTGATTTTCTCGGCTGTGTGTGCTTTGATAACAGGAGACTATAAACATTTAGACCGTCTATTTTTTTTTCAATAACTAAAGATTTGAAGGAGCTGTACATTTATACACTCATCTTTCAGACGATTCTGGTTCGTTTTAAATTAAAAAATAATAATTTTCTAAATACTGTTCATAATTTAAAATATTTTTTTAATTGAAAAAAAAAAGAAAGTCTGGAATATATTTCAGTCTATTCCTTGTGCCTTATTATACAAAAAATTCAGTCGTCTTACTTTTTGTGAAGAGAGGAATTTAAAATATATTGTCACATGGATTTATCTGTAATATCCTCAAATTGGGTTCTGTTGCATGAAGATTTAATAAAATATGTATAAACTACAACGTTTTTGTGTTGCCCTTATCCAAGAAACTCAAATATGGTGTTAAAAGTGAGTGTTACATGTTGTACAATCAAATTCGTTAAAAATTTAATATCCATACTGCCCTACGTGGAAAATTATTATTTTGGTCGCCCAGTTAATATTTTTTATAATTTGTTTCTTCATGTTTTTAAAAAGATTCTGAATATCGAACTTTTATGGTATATTTACATTTTATTATTAAAAACAATTCTTTTTTCTATTGTATTATTTTTTTAATTAGATAGTAATTGTATAAGTATTAAAGGGATAATGTTCTTACTAATGTGAGCGTTATCATCTACGTAGTATGTAAAATACATATATTTTATGTATGAAAATTAATCAGAATGAAGCATTTATATGTTTAAAAAGCAAAATTTGAAAGTTTAGCGTTTTATAAACACATATTTTTAGTTTTGTACAAGTGTGTCTAACATCTTTACCATAACAGGCTTTAAAATATTTGGCAACTTTTTACATTTAAAATGTTCAAAACCCCTTAACTACAGCGTCATTTTCTACAATAGCACAAGTAATCTTAAAAAAAACTGTTACATTAAAAAATATGTTTTAACATTCTGTCAAAAATAGACCGTCTCTGGAGAATAAATATTGTTTTACAACTCTTATTTTGTTTTTGCATTTTCCCTAATGTAATGTCATGCGAACAAAGTAGGAAACATTTGTCAAAGAATGAGACATATTTTACCTCAAACAGTTTATTCATCATAAATCACTCGTTGTTTTCCTGGCGATTGGGAGCAATAAAGGACTAACTTGCAAAAAAAGTAATATATTAGTCAAATGTAACCGACAAATCATATCAAAAACAAAATAGTAAGCATACTTTTAGAGAGAAAATATTTTTTTAAGAGTTACAATTTATACGTAATTCTCGAACCTAACACCTACTTTTTATCACTTTTGCAAATAGTTTATGCCATCGGTTTGTCTGGCCGTCTGGCCTTATATCTTTGTCTGCAAGCTCTAATTTAAGTAAATATACTCGGATTGTCCTGTAAATAATATATATTATTGTGGTTTACTACGGCATCTTCGAAATTGAAAATGGAAGTGTGTAGCATAGCATATTTATAACTTTTTATACGGACATTCAGAATTCCATTACATAGTACCCATTGTGGTATCGTAGTCGCATACATATAATTAAACATATCATATCGTATTAAACAAAAAAGTTTTATTTCAAAATAACAATTGTAAATTGACATGATAGTGAAAATTTAGATGATATTTACAGGACATTTTTGTACAATTCAGGAACCCCAAAAAACAAGGTCTGACTCTCCAGAACCCAAAATTTAGTCTGCCTCTTCAATGGCGAAAAACACTCTCCTCTTCCCCTGTGTATAATCCACTGATCCTCCTTGATTGCACACCTTCTTCCATCCTGCTACCCCTTGGTATCCAGGGTTCTTCGAAAAACATTTCTTTAGTCCTGGCATTCATACAAATACCTTCCTGATACATTTTTAACACCTTCAGATAATCTTCTTACAGATAAAGTTTACACACATTTAGCAAAGCTATACAAAGCATGCAAGCTTTTCATTCTTACTTGAAAAGAACTAAAGATTACTTCTCTCTAGGATAATACTCTTCAATAGTTTCCAATCAACACCGATCATTCCATTTTATTCTGGGATTATTTTAATCCTATCAGAATGAAATATGTTGATGGATACCAATCCATCACACTATGGTGAAAAATCTATGTATGATTGTTTGCAATAAACTTTTTATTGATGTTTGACTATTTCAAACATATTGAAATTTATACATATCAATGAGGTGCAGTACACGATACTTATTCTAGAATGTTGTGTGCATAGCATTTATCGTGCATTAAAGGGATACAAAAAAGAATTCGGTTACAGTAATGTCTGTGAGCGATAATTGCTGGAAAAACGTTTTCAACAGTGTTTCTAAATTTAACAAATTTTTACATGTTACTTGGCGTGTTTAAATTTTATAGATAATTTACAGAACTGCACAAAATAATTCGAGTAAACTTTCATTTATTGACGAAAATTGATGCAAGGGAATTTTCAATTGTGTTATACGCTTCCTAACTGAGATAAATTTTATAGCACTATGTGGTGCACACAATAATTTGTAAATTATATACAGGACAGCACATAAGAATTTTGGATACTATCCGATTGCAGATAGTAAATGATGAAATTAATTTTCGTATATGATATGCGTTTTCCAAATTTAGATATCATCTTTCTTCTCATAAGGATAAAGATTTTTACAGTATTTTGAATATATTGGTAACTGTTTCATACTGAATGTTTCATGCATGGTTTTTATTTCATGATAAGTTTACCATTACTGTCACATAAATTAGAAATATTTTCTTTTTAGAAATATTTATAAATTCCACATAATACTGCGACCTTATCTTTTTATCAACTTACTTCGGAACAAAAAGAAAAGTAATGATGTCTCTAAAATAAAACATAATTTATGCGTTTGAAACAGCACATTGCGTTATTCAATGTAATTTTATTCATTAAATAGAGATTCTTCGTTATAAATGATTATTTTTTTTTATCTTATGCCATCTTAACACCACATTATTAATATTGTCTACATGAAATAAAATATGACCAGGTGCAGAAATATTTCACTCACATTAAGTTGTCATTCTCCACAGCTTCCAGTAAACTGTAGCACATAGCTTGCCGAGGTGATTAGTTTTCAGTTTCAAGTTTATGCACAGTTTGAATGTGGTAATGTTAATATAGAGTTTTCCAAACAATACAATGCACAATAGCTGATCTTCACATAAATGACTTGGAGCTATGTGCAACCGCTTCTTGTGCTCTTTGCACAGCATTTGGTATTATTAGAGATCTGTCTTCACCTTTAACATTACTGGTTTGCTTGAATTTGTTTACCAAGCTTTTAATAGCTACTGTGATACAGACTGATTTTCTGGTTGGTTGGTTGGTTTATTTTATGACGACCAATTATCTACACGAGGTATATAGGCCCTAGGGAGAAGTGCCCTCCTGGGGGTCTTTCTAAGGGGTCCTAACCCGTATTTACGGCTAGGTTCGAAGAAAACCTCGGAAAACTCCGAACGGTTAGGTCGACAAGTGCGACAGGGGTTTGAACCCAGCATCTCCCGTCTACCAGGTTTGAGAGCAGAACCCCTCAGCCACTGGTGTGGCTCATTGATTTTCTGAAATTGTCGGCGAAATCCTCCTGATCAGTGTTCATACATTTAGACAAGCATGCACAATGTCTATTTTTTCTTCTGTTGAAAGAATTCTATCAGATAACATGCAAAGAAATTTTATGAAAACCATTTTTTTTTAAATTGTATAGGGGCTTTAGAGGCACCCTGTATAAGAAAATGCAAAAAGTAAAATTTAATGCACAAAACATATTTTTATGTTGAAATACGAATATTTAGTCGTAAAAAAATTAACATTAAAACATTTATTTTTTATCTTATTTAACCCGGAAGTAGTCGCACGTTGGTCATTTCCCCGCCAAAATTCGCTGTCTTCCTTTAACTCATTTCCCCTTAAAGCTACAAAATGAAATGCAGTGTAGCTGACACTGACCGTTGGTTCTTTTGTGTATTAAAGTTGCAAGGCATTCCAGCGTTTTCTCAGAAATTTATTGCATTCAAAAGTTGAAATCGGTCTAAAAGACTGTGGGGCGAGCACTGAGTTCAAGTAATTTTTTCCCCTCCCAGTTCTTCATTCCCGTTTCCGCGAATTTCTCGGCAGGAAAGTTTCTGGGAAGGGTTGGATTCTACTTTGCTCTTTCATTCTTCTTTTCATCTTTTTTTGAATAAACTGTTATTTATTATTATTTACTTCATATATACGATTATTCTTTACTTCATACATAAGAAGCTTCTAACAAGAGGTGTGACTCAAGAGGCCTGCTTCTATCCTGAAATGAGTAATAAATGGATCTTCATAAATTTTCATTTCAAAAAGGGCGTTTAAGCATAAAATCGCTAATAATGCCCCCCCTCCCCCCGCACCACATATACACACAGGCAGCAGCACGCACACACACACAAAAAAAAAACTGCTGCCTTTATATAAATAATTTCAGAGTAAGGAGTTTTGCCTTCTTTCTTATTATTTTTATATAGATATATTGTAAAAAAAAAAATAAAATAGGATATTGATATCAGTTAGTCGATGCAGATGTTTTTTTCTTGGGGCCCATTTTGTGAAAAATAAAAATTAATTTTGTGATTTTTGTTATTTTTTTTTTTGTGACAAATAACATTTTATGACAAAAGATGAATTCCAGTTACTGAAATTTTAACCAATAATTTATTAATAAGTTATTTAAGTCCTTCTGCTATAGTTTTCCTTTCTGGTGATCTTGTTTAGTTTGCAAATTACATATTTACAAACGTAACAAAATGAAATAAATTAATGAAGAGTATGTTTTTATAGAATGTAATTTTATGAAGGTGCTTGTGTTAATAAAAGAAATTTTGTGAAGGTCAGAGGCTCTTTTATTAACAGGATTTCTGCAAAGGGACCTATTTTATAAGGAGGAATTTTGCGAAAGAGCCGGTTTTTTTATTTTATGAAGGGTTTTGTGTTAATAACAGAGTGTTTGTGAAGGGACTATGTTTTATTAAGAGGAATTTTGTGAAAGAGTTTGTCATATTACATGGAATTTTATGAAGGGACCTGTTTCATTATGAGGAATTTTGTGAAGGGTCCTGCTTTATTAAAAGGAATTTTGCAAAGGGACCTTTTTTGACAGGAATTTTCTGAAGGCCCTACTTTTGTAAGAAGAATTTTGCGAAGGCACCTTTTTTAACAGGAATTTTGTGAAGGATCTTGTTTTATTAATTTTATGAAGGATCCTGTGTTAATTAAACAAATTTTGTAAAGAGGCCTGTTTTATTAAGAGGAATTTTGTGAAGTATTTTGTGAAGGAATCTGTCTGATTAGATGGAACTTTATAAAAGGCCTGCTTTATTAAGAGGAATTTTGTGAAGGGCCCAGATTTATTAAGAGACTTTTTTTAAGAGGAATTTTGTGAAGGGTTTTTTTTTTAATTTTATGAAGAGTCATATGTTAATTGAATAAATTTTGTAAAGAGGCCTGTTTTATTAAGACGAATTTTGTAAAGAATATCTGTCTTATTACATGGAATTTTATGAAAGACGTGTTTTATTAAGATGAATTTTGTGAAGGATCCTGTTTTATTAAGAGGAATTTCGTGAAGGGATTTGTTTTATTACGTGGATTTTTGTGAATAAAAAATAAATAGGTCCCAAATTTTGCCTGGATCTACCTCTAGTTATAAATAACATGTCCTGAAATACACAATTGAATGATTATTTAATTTGCATAAATGAATAATGTAATCTGTCTTTTTTCAAGTTCAATTGGCTCCTAGTTCCAGTACACTGTCAAAAACCAGCTTACTGAGGTTCTGACTTTAAAAATAATTTATCCCTAACATGATTTCACATTCATAATTGAAAATTTATTCTAATTAGTAATTCATTGTGTCTTTATAACATCAATCAAATTATTTAATAATTTTTCTTCTTTTAATATATCAGGGGTCGATACAGGAAACATTTGGTGCCTATTTAGGGCTCCTTCACAAAAATCCATTTAATAAAACAGGCTCCTTCACAAAATTCTTTTTTATAGAATCAAGGCCTTCACAAAATTCCTCTTTATAAAATAGGTCCTTCAGACAGTTCTTCTTGATAAAATATAACCCGTCACAAAATTTCTCTTGATAAAATAAGAACCTTCACTTAATTCCACTCCATAAAAACATACTGTCCATTAATTATTTTTATTTTGTTTGGTTTTAAAATGTGTCATTAACAATAAAACAAGTTTACCAGAAACGAGAACTTTAGCAGAATAAACGAAATTATTAAATACTGGGTTTGAATTTGAGTAGCTGGATTTTTCTTTCATAACAAAATGTTTTTTTTTTTTTTTCACAAAATATATAATAAATTTCGCAAAAATATGATACATTTCACAAAATAACTTTTATTTTTCGCAAAATGGGTCCCAAGGAAAAAACCTGCGTCGACTCCTGCATATTTTGTAAATATATATATATATATATATATATATATATATATATATATATATATATATATATATATATATATATATATATATATATATATATATATATATATTAAAATATTTATTTAATTTTGAACTGAATATATTCTTAAATACAATTCTTAAATTATAGTTCCTAAATATATTCTTAAACATATCTGAATATATTCTTAAATAACAGTTTCTGTAAAATGTATCTTTTCAAATTCAATCAGTATTTTCCCCCTATGTTCTCCGTTTTCGATCATATGGTAAGGCCGGAAGATTTTCCCTCTGTTTTCGGGCTACTGGTAATGGCGTCAAATGGACCGAGCGCGACTACTAGTGTTTAAAAAATAGGCGCGACTACTCTCGGGTTAATAAATTGACAACTTATAATCAAAATTAAATAATTACACATTTTTAGAAGTCGTTTATATTCCGTTTCAGGGGAAATCGTTTTATTTTGTACCGGTTTTTTAGCAGTCCTACCAGCCTTGTATTTTCTTTTCGTTAGAGATATGGATTAATGAAAAGGTTACATCCTTCTGTAGCTAGGCTGTCCTCTTTTTCACAAAATTAGTGGATTATGAAATCACCTAATCTTCTGAGATACAAAACATTTACAGTTATGAATGGCAACAACATATTGTTGGAATTATCTTGTTACAGATGTATTCTGGCAGATTTCATTGCAATGGCATATCGTTGCCAAGATCTGAAAATATATAGATCTTAAAACGAAGAACAAAGTAATTAAATATTATTATTATTATATTATTATTTATTATTATATTACTATTTATTATTATTTTCTTATTATCTTATTATATTCTTAATTATTTTTATTTTATAAATATATATTATTAGACACTGATTGAAATTTATAAAATTTTGTCTTCATGTGCCTTTAATTCACTTGATGAAAAAAACATTATACATTTCTGAGTTTTCTTTACGGTAACCACATGGCGGTCGCATGAATTTTCTATTCATTACAATAAAAATCGTACCCAAGTCCTTTTCATTTAAATTTTCAAAGCTCTAACTATTAAGCTACCTGAGCCGACAATCGGTGGACACATTTCACATAGATACCCTTGCTGGCGATAGCATCAGATATGCCATAGTGACAGCTCAAAAGAGTATACCGCAGGTAATGGAACTGGAACCCCATTAAATGATGGATACGTATATACACTTTATTATTAATAACACAGTCATAGTGATTGGTAAATATATCATACGAACTGAATTTTTCCAACTTAATAAAATAATGTTTTTTTTTTTCATTTTTCTTTAAGTTACAAGTACATTTCTTAACTCAGTTGGACGAATGCAGTTCGTATGATATATTTACAAACCTTGCAGAAGATATTCTCCAAAAGTCATATTTTTCAGCTAAATCTTTCATATAAAATATAAATAAAAATATCTCATGTATCCCAACTAAATAATGATACACTGGATTATTTTTTAACAAAATTATTTCAAATTGGTAAAGTAATCATACAAGTTGAAAATTTCCAACTGGACGAAAAATGTCCGGGCCAGGATTCGAACCTGGGATCGCTTGGCTGAAGCCGCCACGCTCTACCACTGAGCTATCTCGGTCGAATCTGGAGGGCACAATTCATCCAGTTAACCTTATTGATCAAAGCATCTGGTCTGATATTTTAATCAGCTCAACAGAATTTGGAATTGCCAAGCGATCCCAGGTTCGAATCCTGGCCCGGACATTTTTCGTGCAGTTGGAAATTTACAATTTGTATGATTACTTTTCCGAATTTGAAATAATTGTGTTAAAAAATAATCCAGTGTATTCACGTATCCAGCGTTTACTGGAGTTCCATTACCTGCGATCTTTTCTGTTGAGCTGATTAAAATATCAGACCACATGCTTTGATCAATAAGGTTAACTGGGTGAATTGTGCCCCCCAGATTCGACCGGGATAGCTCAGTGGCTGCTTCAGCCAGCGTGGCTGCTTCAGCCAAGCGATCCCAGGTTAGAATCCTGGCCCGGACATTTTTCGTCAGGTTGGAAATTTACAACTTGTAAATAATGATAGTTGATGGGTATTTGTTTGTGGACGTATTTTCGTTAATATTGAATGAACAAAGTCAAGAACAAAGTGTGACTTTTCAAGAATTTTAAATTTTGTGTCCAGAATTTGCGCTTCAGTATCAATTAATAGTTTATTATCTTAATTATATTTATAAAGTAGCTGATTTTGATGATTGATTGCGTAATACTTAGAATCTAAATAAAATGAATATTCTAAGCAATTTTAAATCCAATCAATAACACTAATTACAATAGAGATAAACTATTTTTCGAAAATTTTAATGCCTTATTGATGAAATAATAGATGTTTCTATATACAAATTTTAAATAATTTATTAGCTAATATAAAATGATTGAAAAAAATATTAATGCAAAGTATATGTATGCGGGGTATAATCTTTTTATACGTGTATTGTTATATGTTAAAGTATTACGCGAATGTAACTGTAAATATACAGGGTGTCGATAACCTGACGATCTTTATTTTCGCAACCGTTGGGCCTAGATGCATACTACCAATTACAAAAGTAGTCAAAATTAGGTACAGAGTTAAGATAAAAAAGCTTGAAGCGAAAAAACAATTTAGTGATGAATTACAGAATCTAAATTTTTATACAGCCCCCAGGTCACTATACTTATATTTAGGGACGTTTTGTCAAAATTATTGCAAACACAAAAAGTTCCGTATCTGTACCACCAATATTCACTGAGAAATTTGAGTTTAAAGTTAGCATGCATAATGCATAGTATGGGGACCGTACACAAATGGAGATGTGAATATATACCCTATCAGATATATAAGGAGGTTTTAAAGTTAGATATGATCATGACAAAAGGCTTGTTGTTCAAGTCAAAAACAGTATAATATTTGCATAATCACTGGTATTGAAAATAAAAATGTATTGGGTTGTACCATGTTTTTTAGCTTTTGAAAATGGATTCTTATGTATTTTTTAGTGCTGAATCCGAAAATGACCTTCATTTTAAACCATCACGTAAGGAATTTTCTCAAATTGCAAATTTCAAAGTCAAAAAAGCTCAAAATTTAAATTGTTTCCCCGTCCCCTTCCAACCTCATCGGACCCCTGAGCTATTTAGGTGTAAGAAACCCAGCCAAAATAGCCAATATAAAAAAGCCATAAAAGCCAAAATTGAATAAATTATTGAATTAAATAAAATTAAACTAAATAAAAAAAAAATACATCTACTTTACAGTATCAGATTTTTCGCTATTTTTTAACCTTGACATTTACGATTTGCAAAAAATCCTGACATGATGGTTAAAATGGAAGGTAATTTTTTTATTCAGCGTTAAAAAGTACATAAAACGTAATTATAAAAGTTAAAAAAACACAACCATCGCAGATTTATGTTATGTAATCTAAAACTCTTTCTTAAACTTGTTGACGGCACTCTATCCGAATTTTTTGTGTTATCCTCTAATATAAGTAAGTATAAGATGGTAAGCGTCGAAAATCAAAATAATATTACATTGTCATCGGATTTAAGTCAGTATGTAAAATTTAACTTTGATCGTACATTTGAAAGTGAGTTAAAGTTCGAGTACAAATTTTAAACTGGAAAGATGATCGTTGCAAGTTAAATAAAACCTTATGAAAATAACATATTTTTTGTCAAAATAAATCATAGCATCCTGACAAAAAAAAACATATGTTAAAATAAAATTATTTTAACTAATCTGAAACTTAACTAATAAAAGTTAACTCAATCGTAATAGTTGTACGATTTCCTTCAAAGCGCAGATACCTTGAAATAAGTTTAAGTACTTTATATACGACCCCTGAAAGCATTGCCGAAATCATCTGTTTTGAGATGCAAAAAAGTGGTATAAGTCATGCATTTCAAAGTTTCATAACTCGGTCAATTTCAATGTTAGATGAATGCGACTTTTTTGTCTTACTTCTTAGTGTCACAATAAATTTTTACTAAATATCACTCATAGGAGCGGGGGACCATATAAAAATTTAAATTTCATAATTTTTTAATAAATGTTTTTCTTGACCCAAATCACTTTAAAAATAACTCTTTACCTTATTTAAACCATTTTTGTAATTGGAAGTATGCATTTAGGACCAACGGTTGCGAAAATAAAGGTCGGTCAGATTATACGAGAACACACTGTATGAATGGCTTATAATTGTTCGAATTATATTTAAATAACGGATATTTCTGTTAAAATTTGATTGGTTAATTTATTTTTTATTTTGTCTCACTAACAGATCATTCAAAATTGATGTAAAATTTGTATTTATACAATGATGTTTGGCATGTGAGACATAAATATGTAAAAAACGCTTTGGAAGTTCAAGTTAGGTTTAATTTTAAACCTCAGACTAATACGCCCGTGTATATGCATAATACGTTCACTAAGCTCCAGGTTTCAAAGTAATAGAAGCATTATTTAAATTAATATAATTATTTGGATATAATACAGTTTTAATACATTGAGTAATGCTTAATTATATCAAGGATTACATTCATATATAATAAAGTTTTTTTAATATATAATGTTGGAGTAATCATCATTTTTTAGCATTTAAAATAAATTTTGACAAAACTAAAATGTTGCTCTTTTTTGGAATATCAGTGATTATGCGCATATGTCAGCTTAAGTTAAAATAAACCACATACAATTAATTACAACTATTTTTAAAAGAATTTAAAGATACTTTTCTATTTGTTTTCTTTAATTTAATAGTGAAGCTATACTCATTATACTGACTTTATTATACATTGTACATAAAGTACATTTAACAAGGAAAATTTTATTTTTTATTTCACAGTCAGAAATTTTATTATTTAACTTCGATATTTTATTATATTAAAGTATATATATCAGATTGTGTATATATATCTTTAACCAAAATATTCATTTTTTTCTCCGAATAACAACAACTGTTCTATTATGTCGAAGGCAATTTTTATGAAGCTTTAATATGACAATATCTAAGATAATTATGATCTATCTCCATACGATAAGTATGTGAGATATGTCAGAAAAAATGCGGTAAAGCTGAAAAGAAGTCGATTATCGATAACCAATTTCTATTTGCAAAAACGTATGAAAGATGAAACGAAATAGAGAATGTAGTACATAACAATGTTATGCCTGAAATGCCCTAGTAATTGGTTTTCATTTCACATTATCTAGGAAATTTATACTTACAATTTAAAATTTGAAAAATAAATAAACATATGAAAAAAGTAACATTTTATTAGCTGTGTTCGTAATTATATAAATAAGTAGCACCTATTGTCGTCGTCTGGTCCGTCCGTCTGTCTGTATGTCCATCCGTCCGTCCGTCCGCATATAGCAACGCAAACACTACCGACCGAATGGTTTGAAATTAAAGATAACTTATCTTTGCAGAATTTTGTCGAACCATTTAAAATTTTATGAAAATCGAATCAAAACTTCAGAAGATTTTAATAAAAATATTTATTAAGAAATGTGAATTTTTTTTTTATCGGTGCTTTCTTGTTATAGGAGCTTTAGAGGTTTAATCGTCAAGCGACCGAGATACTTATTTTATGACAGAAATTAATCTGCAGACGATATAATTCATGTCACAGAATTAAAAATCATCAAAATCTGAATATTTATATAATTATCTCTAGTACGAACGCACCTCATTTGTCACGTTTGACGTGCAATTTTCAACTTGTTTTTATTACTTAAAAGTAATACAAAAACTTTATTATTGATCAATTTGATGTATAATAATATGATTGTGTATGTTTAACATTGAAATAGAGAAAGAAAATTTACTTCTTTAGCACTAAAATAAGTTTTAGAATTGAAAAACACTTCTAGAGTAGTACAAATAGGTGAACACCTCAGAAAATGGAATCAGAAAATTGTCACATTAAAAAAAGCTAAAAATAAAATAAAATAAAAGGCGTTGGTTAAATGTACGTTGGAAATTATGTCTTTGTTCATGTTATGTTAAAACAAATAATCTAAGAGGGTCGTCTCCATTTTGAAATTGTAACAAACTCCCAAATTTATAAAATATATACATAATTTTGACATCGTAGTTGAAATCTTTGGTAAATTCTACTATCGAATAGTCTATTAGTCATTCGGAGAAGTAGTTTAAGAATTCGGAATTTGTAAAAATTGGAACTTTTAATGCTAACTTTATTTTTAATGGTTGCAATAGAAACTGTAATACTGGTAGTGTTTTACGCATAACCTAGAAACCTTGTGTCGGAATGAGTTTTAATTTTGTATTTGGATATTTAAATTTTTTAGAAAACAATTTCTGCAAACATTTGTGTGTGTTTCAATAAATACTGTTTTTTTTATTCTAATTTCACACACTATTTTAATAATTAAGGAGTATTTTACTATCTAGACCCAGCTAAAAATTAACTGCAGTTTTTCTACAGAAGTGAAGTGTTTTTGAAATTTTTCTGCAGTCAACAGTAGATTTTCTGTAGTGCAATCTCGACTGTAAAAATACTTCAGTTATTTTGTAGCTAATGTGAAGTAATTTTGCAGTGATTTATTACAAAAATACTCTGAGCTATTATCTGCAAAAATACTGCAGTTTATGTACTGTAGATGAGACATTATTCCCGATATTATTAGATTTTTTGACATGATATCCTCAAGTGCTGTGCGACTTGATAGGCTGTCTGTGTATAATGTGAAGCTAGTAAAATTAGTCACTTACGCCCATAGCATGATGTCTTCTATAGTTATAGGATGGTGTTTTCTATAGTTCAGCTTGATATACAGAATTTTCACTTCTTAATTTTCTCTAATGAGTATGGATGTATTCGTCATCTTTGAATGCCCAGAAGTGGTAGACTGTACTGTGATCAATTCTTGAACCATCAGTGAAAATGTGAAATTCTTTTCGGGCTTAAGAAGCGTCATGATGGAATAAATAGTTCTTATATGGAATTACTTGCGTAATTAAGGTTTTCGATTTATACATTGATAGGAGACGGTTATCAGTTGGAACGTTCAGTCTTAAAACTCTTCCCAAAGTTTCTACCTTTTCCATTTGCAGTGCCAGCGGAATACACATAGTCAGTTAATACACATAGAGCCACTGTCACTGTTTTCCGATAGGCTCTCGATACCAATAGAAGGAAGTGAGCATGACCTACATTTTTCAATTGATTATTATTAAAGAGAATTAAATGTAATTGTTACGACTCTATTAAAACCTTCTCCGTTGACCGATTTATCCGTTCACTCTGTTGTAGGTTTCACTGCAATATTAACAATTTTTAAATTAATATAATTCTACAAATATAATGTAGTTTTAAAACATTAAGTAATGATTAATAGTCTCAACGATTATATTCATAAGCGTAATTAAGCTTATTATATCATGTTTGAAATATCATGCTTTTTTAGCATTTTTAAAAATGTTACAGAGAAAACAACATTACGATTTTGCCCTTTTGCTCGGCGAGGGGGTTAACCCGTCGACCAATTTTGCCAAATTATACAAATCACCAAACTATTGCTAAATAGTTTGTCTTAGTTTCGCTTTCAATTGATGGATAAATGTTTGTGACTTCAGTTGAAACTAATGTATTATATTTTTTCTCTTTTAATATCATGAGGTAATCGTTTATTGACATATTTTTTATTTTAAATAAAATAAGAACAAATAAAGTAGTAAATCTTTAATAAAACCCCGCGTAAAATGTCGAATTAAACATCACTCGATGATGTAACAAACATGTGTGACGTGTTCACGTGAATGTTACATTTACGACCATCCATTATTGGCATTTAATCTTATAGTTTTACGATATTTTTTTGGTCGACGGGATAGGCAAGTAGTATTACTTGTACAACCCTTTACTCATATTTTGAGCAATTTTCAAAGAATGTTTTAAACTATGTTCCTGTTCACTGATAAAGATCTTTGTTTAACAAATACATAAAGTTTAACTTTTGAATTTGTGTACCAATATCTATGAAAATAAAAATATTTTAAATTTTAATATAGATCCTGAATTGAATTTCAGTCAAAATATTAATTTGTATTAAATTCCTTCAAGTGTCATTTGAAAAATAAAATATGATACCACTGACGCAAATTCGGCTCAAGATTTATTCATCAATTACCCATGATAAAATCATGTGGCGGCGGTACACTGTATATACTTCCTTTTTATTTCTTCTGTAACAGTATCCAGTTTTTTATCCTTTAATCCGAGAAAGTACATACAAAGACTTGTTGATACTGCCTTTTTTAAAACATTAATTTGCATACTTGAACCTGAAAAACGATTTAGTGTTTGTCAAATTACGCAAATATATATTTTTTACATAATAATCGTAGGGTGTTTTAGAGGATCCAAAACACTAAACGGACTGAAAAGAGGGAGCAAGGGTGTCTAAAAAAGAGTATTGTTTAGGTGTAAAAAATCTATGAACTGACAGTTACCGAAAACAATGATTGGCCGCAGGATATTAACTACTCTTACAAATATTGTATTTATAAAGAGTGATAGTGAGACAGAATAGAGCTGCCAATCTATGAAGTTTATAGCATCTGTGCTGCACCGGTATTTATTTAAAATAAAGCGATTACATTAAATAAATATATAATTTTTTAAATTGACATATAGATATATATAAGCCAACAAAATGTCTATCTTGAACATGTGTTTTTTTACTTTAAAATTTGGTTGCGTCATATTTTATTGCAGTAAATACATTTTACTAAAAAATATTTTAGTAAAATGTATTTCAATCTAGACTTTTTGTGTATTTATCGCACCGACCGAATTGAAATATCAGTTAGAAGTAATGGAAACAAAGGAATAACGGACATTTTCAGAGGAATTTGAACCCATACTTGTTTGACCTCTTCCTAATAATGGGTAAACATAAAAATTTAGAGACTGTGCAGACGAATCAAACATGTTATTAGTCCAGTAAGGTAGTTCAGCCTCTGTAAAGTATTGAAAAATCATTTATACTGTCTATTGGAAATCAAGACTCATTAAAAAAATTATGTTGGCTACTTTCTTTGCAGATAATTGTTTTATCTACTAAATAATTATTTTTATATGTGGAAACCGGTGTGGAAATCTCAAATCCAATAGTTTCTTTATATGAATTTTTTAGATTAGATAGCGACTTAAGAAATAAAGCAGAGAAGTTGACATATGACCACAAACACAAAATAGAGATAGGGTTCTATTTAATTTTTATATGTAACCTGAAAAGTTCCTGAGATTAATAGCAACCAAATATAAATTCCTGTAACGAAGTGGGCGATAGTTTCATTTATAGAAGTGGTCACTAAATGGCGGACCGCAGTCCGTTTCCGGATCGCAAGGTCATTAACTGATCTATCTATGAATAAGCAAGAAAAATTTACAGAGGCTTTTTTACGCACTTTTTGCACCCTAGCCAAACATGTCAAGCCATATTGTGATGCCGATATTGTAAAAAAGGGATGTTTGAAATATTCGAGAATAAAAAAGGAATTTCAGAATAAAAAGGATATTGTTGACACTATTCGAGGTATTCCTTTGTCTGCTTTTTCAATCACAAAGAGTACATAGGTGTTGGCAGAGGAAAACTACGTACAATTTTTTAAACAAACTTCAGCTGCCACATATTGCTGTGTTTTGTCTTTGAGCTAATCTTGCGACATTACAGATACATAAAAGTTGAATATTTTGTGTGCCACCTGGACAGAATCCGTGAACACTTGTTTTTTAAAAACTACTGACTATTTTGCCTATGTCTGGAACTACTACAGGAGATGATTTCTACAAGGATGTGACAGATTATTTCAACCAAGCTAGATTGGACATGAAATATATTACAATGGTAACAACTGAAGGGGCACCGACAATGTGTGTGAAAAATTTATCCAGAATTAAAGTTTTAGCCATAAAATTATGCATAATGTTTCGCTGTGAACAGAATTCTCGCAAGGGAAATTCATTAAGAACTGGTACAGATTTTGACTCATAGATGACCATCTTAACAGTTTGATGAGAATCAGCTGTACCAATTAGACCCAAATTTCAGGAAGGTTGTGCAAATTAAAATGTGCCATTTCCCCATTGAATATTCACCACAATGAACTTTAGTCAGTAGTCATTTTGAATTTATATGTACTTTGTATTAATTTTTTTGGAATCAAAAAATTATAAAATCTATTGATTTGGTATTTATGCACTTTATTTCCCTGGTACCCATTATGTTTTGCACGTAAGATAACAATGGATTTCAAAAGAAAAGTATTACTAAGCAAAACATCTAACCTAGGTTAGTAGAATAGTTAGTAGCGGAGGGGAGGGGAACGCTTGTAGAGAGTTGGGTTAGGAAGGCTTAAGTTTTCCAGACCGAAAGCGTTTTACAATGTTTTGAAACGGACCTATGGTAAAAAGAATTGGTGACTACTGATTTATAGAATGAAATATGTGTTACACATATACTTCAAACATTGAATCTAAATTTTAGTAAAAGTGTTCATCATAGTTATCAATTTTGCTAATAACGCTTTACATAAGAAATAGTTTTCTTATTTTTTAAAGAATGCTTTCAAAATATTTTTGATTATTTTACTCCATATTGTATGAACAGCCAGAACTACATAATCAAAGCCAAGTTAATATTTTTTAAATATCTACATAATTTTTATTTTAAATTACGAACATAATTAATATTTAATCATAAACGTTTGACACGTCTTAATTTGCTGTTTATAAAAGTAATAAATACATCTTAAAGTCCTTTACGAAAATAATTTAAACGGAAAATGTGCAGTGCTTTCTTATTAAAAATGCTAATTGCTAAATAAACGTTGCTCTTACACGCATATGATATATATTTATTGATATTTAGAACTATACTCTTTTTTGAGTGTTTAGAATAGAAAACCTTGCTTCGAAATTGTTGAAGTTGATGAAATTGTTTAATAAGCAGGCTATAATGAAAACAATGTTTGATATACTTGAAATATTTTTGGAGTTTTAAATTTGGTTGCGTCACATTTTATTGCAGTAAATTAATTTTACTAATGTATTAATGTATTTCAAACAAGACTTTGGGTGTAATTAAGTAATCAGAGTTTGGCGCATCGATATAATATCTGTTAGACTTAATGGAAACAATGAAATATCACACATTTTCATAGCAATTCCGACCTGATCGTAGCTTAACTTATTTCTTATGCAAGTGGATAGCAGATCTGCAGTGCAGGAAAATACTATTACGACAAACCCGTATCTTATTTTTGAAATTGTTATTCGCATGTATACCTTAATTTAACTTCGTTACCAAACGTACTGCGGATTTTATGCATGATACGTTCTGAGAAATTGAACGTAGTTAAATGCATGTCAGGGAAAATCTGCCACACGCTTGAAAACAAGGACAAAACTTGGTGAGTGAACTGTATGCGTCAGAGTTTTCCATGTAGCTCAGTTGTCACCGAGTTCGCACGCTACAGGATAGGTGCCTGGTTTTACTCCTGGCTTGGACACTTTTTCACTCAGTTTAGAAAATTTCACCTCGCACCATTGTATTATAAATCACCTTAATTAAGGCAAAATTAATAAAACGTATGACTAAACAAAACTCATATTTGCAATGTTGCACCTAACCACTATTCTGAATAAAAGCTGGCTGAGTAAAAAATCTATGGCATACAGACTCTACTAGATGCAGTAATCATGCTGCGATCCAGCGTTTACATTACCTCGGGTGATATTATGCAGCTAATATAGCCGCAGGTATATTTTGTGAAGTATTGAACAAAGTGAGTTAAAGCAACAGGCAAATACGTTCAGCTTTATATGAAGTTTCTCAATACATAAGGATCTTGAGAGGTAGTGTCGGGGACGATTTTCAGTATATTTGCGCGATAGGCGTTTGGTATACATAAAATTTAAAGAAATAGACTTTGATTGAGATAAAATAATAATTCTCAACGGAGGTAGGAAAATAACACTGCATATAATTTCGTTGAGTATATTCAAAAGCTGAAGCTAAAAAAATGGAAGAAATTGAAAGATTTTGGAAAACACTTTTGGAAGACGTAAATAAGCAACCTACGGATAGTTACTTGTAATTGAGTAAGTTTGTGTTCTGCAATCACCTGTTTTAATTACTATATGATTTCCGATCTCCATAAAATACCATTTTTATCCTGTTGGGCACTTAATGAACTATCATTAGCATTAAAATTTTTGTACACTGACAAATAGCTACATTATGTTTTTATCCAATAGCTGCAATAATTTTTTACGCAATGAGACACCAATAATCTTCTTTTTAAAGGTCAGGACATTCATTTTGTCTTTAAAAAATTAGCATTATTAATTAGGATACTGAAACATTCGATTTCATTTAGATTCAGCATAAGGCGCATAAAATGCAGATATAAAAATAGGGATTGATTTTTTTAAAATCTAATTTAATTTTATATGCCACCAAATACTTAATAATTAAATTATACGTAAACAAGAAAGGAATTGTTAAGTGTAAAAAGAAATATTTGTATTTTTTCATGCATTTTAAGTAAATTCGAAATGATGTGTGAACAAAATACACCAATTAAGTATGTATTTATCGACAATGCAGAACTTGTTGAAGTGAAGAAACTAATTAAATTTGCAGCAAGCAAATGCCTAAGTCGAACAGTTTGACATAAAATGTACTTTCTGTTACAACACGAATAATTGGAATTATTTTATTCAGGCTGAAGTGATAATTCAATTTCACCCATGAGAGTATAATATAATGTATAACATTTAGTTTCAGGCAGTTGTTAGCTTTCATTATACAATTTACTCTATCATGTTTCAGATATTTCATTGTTCATTTATTAAGATGGTAAATGTTTAATGCATTACTTCTGTAGCATTACAAATACATTTTATCATTAACGTTCTGATATTTTCTAAATGTTAAAAATTATTATTTAATTAAAAAAGATTTTCTTTCTAGTATAATTTAACAAAGTTTTCATGATTTCACAGTTTTTTTCAAAAACGATTATTGTTTGGTTATTTAAAATAAAATAACTCTTATTGACAAAAATCCGATGGAAGATATGAAACATTTTTTATTATTAGATTTTTTGTTTGTTTTATTATTAGAAAACATAAAATCATTTATTCTTATTTATACGAGTATATAATATAAAGACACTATTTGACAATTTATGATAGCAAAAATATTTGTATTTGGCAGTCTAGTTAATTAAAAAGTGCTTAAAAAAAAAAAAAAAAAAGAAAAAAAAAAAAAACTTGCTGCAACAAAGATGCCGAACAATCTGGTAGAAGTATTCGAAGCCCAGTAACTTAAATTAAGAAATGAAAATGTTTCAGTCGTTCACAAATTTTATTTTTACAGCACACAAAGCTGCTAAATAAGCAAATGAATAAAATGAAGATTATTTGTTACCATTGCAAAGCTAAGAAATATTTATATACTATATTAGAAGAACTATTTTATTTTTAGAATGCTACAGAAATGGTTCAATTGCTAAATTACATATTAGGGTGGATCGAAAAATCGAAATGTGGATAATCCAATCGGCGCAGGGAACAAAAGTTGCCTTTTGTGTATATTAGTTTACATCTTTTTTTTATTGAAATCTATTCATATCTTCCGGTGCCCCATACGCCCCAAAAATAGTTAAAAAATGAAATTTTTATGAAAATCTATATATTTTATTATTTTTATTATTTTTAAAAATTACTTTTGGAGCGGGGTGCAAAAGTTATATTTTATGCATGTTAGTTTACATGTTTTTTTAAATTGAAATCCATTCATATTTTCCGGTTCCCCAAGCGCCCCAAAAATAGATAAAAATTGAAAGTTTTGTGAGAATTTATATATATATATATATATTTTTATTCTTTCTTTATTTTTTTAATTACTTTTAGCGCGGGGTGCGAAAGTTGTCTTTTAAGCCTACTAGCACACATGCAAAACATTTTTAACTTCAATAAATGTCTTCTGGGTGTCCCAAGACACTTAAATACTTGCCGAAAATCGATTTTTATGCAAATCACGAACTTAAAATTATAAGTAAAAATGAGAGTTAAATAATCTTTTGTATAGCGTAACTATTAGATCCAGGGGATGAAAATCGTGTATCGTTTATGTTAAATGTATGATTTTTAATTCTATACTGTTATATACGAAGTTTTGAACAGAGCAGTTGCTTCAATTTGCCAGTGCTGTTTTACAAGATATTGGAATTGTACACAATAAAGGGACTTCGAATTTAGTAGATCGCAACAAAATTCGTCGATAGAGTACAAAGGCTCGATATTTAGTTGCAGAGACGAGCCATTTAGCTGTGTCTCTGTCTATTTTAACCGTATTATTTTCCGATGGGAAAAAGACAATACAAAAGTGCTAGTGATGAAGAGCACAATGTGCTACACAAACATCACAAAGGAGGAACATTATTCTCTTGTAAAGGAACCTGACTCACTGCATATTGGTCACGTTACATTTGTAACAGAAGAAGCTAAAGGTCTTTATATTTACTATATTCTTTAGATGTGCAACAACTGGTACTAAAGCCTTTTTGTGGGCCAATTGGTACAGCAATCAAAATCTGCGAGGAGCTACCTGTAGCTTCCTTTTCTTCAATAAGTGTGGATAATATGCTGGATAACATAGGTAGAATGGTTCTCAGCAATGATCAGCAATATTTATATGATATTTGCGTAGAAATATCACTTGGTGAAAAAGGCTCTGACCGGGCATTTAAAAACCCTGTTCCAGTTCTTTACTCAAGATGGCTAACGACTGCAGGTAGAAAGTTAAGGTTGTAGGTGGCCACAGAAAATTCATCTGAGAATCTCATTATTCTTAGAAAATATCTTATGAAAGTATGGACCTACATGGCTCCATATCAAAACAAAGCCCTCCATAATAGAAAGACAGCGGTATATTTGGAAACTTATCACATTTTCCCCCAATGTAAGGAAGTTTGAAGACGCTGTTGTTCAACTATATAGCTTCTTTTGTCATCCTGAATTTTTTTTATTATCTATGCTCTGAGATAACACAGAGCCTATCAGGTATTTAATAATACGAAAACTATTTTGTGAAAGAAATGAAAATAGAGGATTACCAGAAGTAAGAATTTTTCAAGTACCAAAAATACACTTCAAAGCAAAGTATTATTGTGAACTTATTGACTGGCAATAAGTTGGACGTTTCGAACCACCTCTTTTGATGAATATGCCTTACGAAGAAATTAAGGCCATGGTAAATGTAGGAAAAACAGAGGAATGGTCAAAACATCAATGCCATACACAAGATGATAAAAGATGCATTCACCTAGTGCCTGAGGCATCAGAAAGTGTATCTGCACAAGAAAAGAGACTCGGTTTCACATTGCATTGAATAAAATCAAGACGCCATATCAAACATTTGAATCCCAAAAAATGATTACAAACTTTAAAAATATGTAAATCTCCAAATTAAAAGAAGTAAACAATTTGCTACGTAAGGTCAATTTTTATAATTTTTATGATTTAGTGCTTTGATTTTTAAATTTATACTTCATGCATTATTATAAAATTATTATTATTTATAAGTTTATCTTTATTAATTAAACACTTTGCCAAATTTGTAAGACATTTTCTTAAAAATTTCAATATTTAACTATACTTGGGGCACCGGCAGATATGAATGGATTTCGATAATATATATATATATATATATACATCTGTAAACTACAGAATTATGTAATACACCCAATACACAACTTTCTCCCACAACGCCAAATAGAATTTTTTTTTAATTAAAAAACAAAAAAAAAATTATAAATTTTCATAAAACCTTCAATTTTTAACTATTTTTGGGACGCTTGGGGCACCTGAAGATATGAATGTATTTCGATTTAAAAAAACACGCAAACTAATATAAATAAAAGACAACTTTTACACCCCGCGCCAAAAGTAATTTAAAACAAATAAAAAAAAAATTATAAGTTTTCATAAAAATTTCAATTTTTAACTATTTTTGGGGCGCTTGGGGCACCGGAAGATATGAATGGATTTCAATTTAAAAAAAAAAAAAAACGTGTAAACTAATATACATAAAAGGCAACTTTTGCACCACGCGCCAAAAGTAATTTCGAAAAAAAAATGTTTTTCGTATACTTTTCAATCCACCCTATTACATATATAACTATTTATTAAAGGCAGTTAAAAACTCTACACGCTGCATTATATTTTTTTGAATTAGATCATTTAATATAGCATACAGCATTAACTTATGATCTTTCTTCACCTGGTATTAGCGATGTACATAACACAGAATTAGAATAGTGAATAGGTTTTTACGCTAAGAAATATATGCCAGGCTCACGTTCGTATTAACATACTTAAATACGGTATTTTGTCTGAAATTAGTTAATTTTATTTCATTTTAGAAGCTGTAAGTGAACTCATTTATTTAAAGACCCTGAAATTTTTAAAGTTTGATAGTTTATAAAAGTCTATATGTTTTTCTAATACGGAGAATAAATTATTTTCATCTTTTTTTCAGGTATTAGTGCTTTTCATGTATTCAGTAGGTTCATTTCTGCTTCTTAAAATAAAATAATTAATGCAATTAAAAAATATATAAACATTTTATGTATAAATCTATGATTCTAGGAAACATAGACATTATAAATAAAAATGTATTTATAATTTTTTTTAATATTTATATAATATTTTATACCAACATATTCCACTATGTGGACAACGAACAACATGTGCTATTTGCCGTAATTCATTTTATACGACACCAAAATTTTGGCACATAATTAAAAAATATATACACACATACAGATATACATATTATGTAAAAATATATTTCTTAGGAATCTTGGGGTTGTTTTCAAAATATGACGCAATGAAAATAAGCTCAAGGCTTTTATTTTTTTTTAAAATAATTTAACATCGATAATGAAGTAAAAGATTGCAAGTCTGGTGTATATTGTTTCGGGGTCGTTTCAAGACGCTCGCTTTAATTGCTTTTTCATCCCCAAAGGTCAAGTCGGGAGGAAATGCATATTATATTATTGGGGTAAATTGAGAATGGGGTTATATTGTGAAGGGTGACCCGATCTGTATGATGCAGAATCATTGTTTCATATTACCTTCAGGAACCTCTACTCTTCCCTCCCCATCTAATAGATAATAGAACTTGTCAACAACTCAGTTAATATTAAATTGTTAACATTGTTTCAATTAATATTTACATATTATTAAATAGTAAATAATAGATGTTGTCTTTGATATATAGACATATGATTTCAAACAAGTTAGTGCACCCCTCCAGCTCTTTTTTCTACAAGGAATTGGTTGATTTAAAAATTTTAGTGTCACTGGTGTGTACGAATATTAAGGCCTTTATCCTCAATTTTCTAAAGCTTTTACTTATTCTGTGTCAAACAATTTACAAAACTTTTTTTTATACTTAAAATCTGTAGCAGTCTATGAGAGTTTATTTCATTAAATGAGAATTAATGATAGAAACTAGAAATTATATTTTATACTCAGGATTAATAAATGCATTTTAATGTTACTCAAAATATATTGTTAACTCAATATCTAAAAGAATATATCTTTAAAACTGCACGGCATGAGTAACACTATTATAAATTCATGATTATATAATAATTTAATGAGATACGCTTTGATAAGCAATAAAATTTTGGGTTAATTGAAATTGAATATGTTTTGTGCTAATTACAATTGGATTTGAACTAATGCAATAGTACTTATTTCTTGAAAATACCAGATTGTTTGTATAGGCGAATAAAAGCATAATGCTTCTCACTTCAATCCGTGTCGTTTTTCTCTTCGCATGTTTAACAATAATGATGGTAAATGATTTTCAAAACAATTGAATTACTGTGTGTGTAATGAAATGACGTTACATAATGTACCTGAAGAATACAGAAATTGGAATCAGTAGTAACATATGTAATGCTAACTAACTACACTTTAACGCATACCTTGTACAGTTCATGGATCTTTTGGATAATGTTAGTATACTTTTCCACTGCGCTTTGTGATACCGTTAAGTTTTTCAAAATTAAAGATAAATGTTCTGCATATTTAGTTAAATTCCTTCATTACATTTAAAAATATGGACTAATGTACAGATTTCAACTGGAGTGAGATTCCTCGCAATTTTTACCATATGAATGAATCACGACCTCTTTTTCTGTACAAAAACTATTTATTGGAGTGTATTCTACTTCTCTTCAAAATCTGTAAGTGAACTTCCGAAATATCCCGTAGAAGTAAATTTGCTTTTTTAATGTTATGGTCTTTGTGCAACTTTAGAATTTGCTTGTGCAACTTTAGAACATATTTAAACTTAGTAAACAAGAAATATTTTTACAGCTACAAATAAAAACACATTTCCAATAATATATCCAGTAAGATGCGAAAAGATTTAACCCTATAATCCCAATGGTAGCATATATGCTACCATCAGTGTTGACAATTTATTGGATTTTTTTATTCAGGTATTCCGAATTCTTACTAGAAAATTGGACTAGAAATCTTTGCTTTATTTAATGACAGACATTTCGGAATAAAAAAGAAACGAAAATTAATAGTTGTTATTTCTTGTGTGAATTCCGATTTTCCTAATTTTGTAATTTCTAGAATACATTATACAACGGGCATTAGAGGGTTAAAGCTCTATAATCAGTTTGAATATTAGGAATTCTCTGTACAAAATATATATTACATTATTTTAAATTTAGCATTTTTTATTTTGTGTAACTTTCCATAAATGTCAAAATATTGTTACATATATTAATATTTTTATGGTATTTTCCTATTGTAATATATATTATACATAATGCCATTTATCGGAAAGAAAAGAAAATCTTCATTCGAAATTTTCGGCATAGTTTGTATTTATCAAAGCAAATGTCTTTAAAATTTTAATTACAGAAATTCTTCGTCAAGCTGTATTTAATTAGCGGAAATTTAAATCATTTCCACGCCATTCAGCAACTTAATTTAAAGTATTAAATGAATTACAAAGCCTTAATACCTTAAATTTGATAAAGTGTGAATGACTTAACTTCATTAGCGTAATCACTTAACATAATAGGCTTTAATTAAAATCTCTTCGGAAATTATTTAATTGACTTCTTTTCTTTTCAACTAAAGGAACATCAGGAACAGAGATTATTCTCTAAACTTTCAGTAATAGTAATGTGTATTGTCAGCAATTAATATTTAGTCTATTACGTCGTCCAATTAATATTAATCCATCAATCTAATCCAATAAATAATTAGTCATTTTAGCGTTTATTCAGCAAAAAATCTTATTTGGAAAAATATTTTTTAAACGCGTGAGAATGATTTTCTTATTTAGAATAATTGAGACTTTTCCTTAGAAAGGCATATCTTTCTGTCTCGAAAAATACAACTTACGTCTATCTAGAGACATACAAATGTCAAACTTGTGTGTTGCATCATGTTACATTATTTTTCACATTTCATCGCAAATTGTGCGTTATTTCTAACATTGTAATAGGAATTAGTAACTTTTAATTGACACATTAATGATGCACTAAATTACGTAATTTTCTTTTACGCATATTTAGTTTTATATATGAAATAAGGTACTTTTTAATAGCAAAATAATAATTAAAAAAAACATTTATAAATAGTAAAAGAAAACAAAAACATTATGCATAGCACGTAGAAAATTTACTTTACTTTATAATTTTTATATTTTAAATAAAAAATACCATCAAAATAATTTATTAAATATTTGGGAAAAGAATGTTTAATATTAATATTAAAAATTGTAGCTGGATGCAGAAAAGAAGCAATGTTTTAAATAGGGATTTCCAGTTTACATTCTTATTTTAAAAACTCAATATAGTTCTATTTTAAATACTTTTCCAGCATTTTTCAGTTGATTTACTCCGAATCTTACAAGAAATATCAATTTACATGCTTCAAAAAATGCAATTAAATGTTTTTAAATACGCAAAATAAAATGCTTTAATGAAGTGTTTCGCAATTTTTACACAAAGCCATATTTATCTTATTCTTCGCACGATTTCATTTTACAGAATAAAAATTATATTTATAACATTTTGGTAAATACTTTAAATAGTAAAATCACATTTGCTTGGACAATACAGCATAACATATAGTATCTCTTAATAAAACAGAAAAAATTGTTCAATATCGTTTTCGTTTAAAAATCTTAAGAAATTAACAATGTATTGCAATAATCCATACTGAATACTTAGATGATTAAATCGGTATATTTTTAGGTAAATGCTACCGTCCAAACTTTTGTATCCATTAATTTTTACGACACAGTAGCTTATCCTCCCATTTCTTCTTCTTTCTTTAATACATCTATCTCGGAATCGAGGTTTCTGTCACAGACAAAAGTGTATTTTATAGAGATAAGTTACCTTTTTTAATAGAGGTGAGTTTTGAATGTAAGTTGTGCATTAGTTTTTACATATAACATATCATTAATCTTATAGATTAACTAGCTAGTTTGCCAAATGATATTCACCACTGAGATTTCACTCACACTATTAATATTGTGGCATGGATTAAAAATTCATTAAATAAAATACGTTTGCAAACTTTTCCTAAATCAACAAAACCATAGCATTTGAGCTTTCACAATTCACTAAACTTCATTTAGGAAAAAATGAGATACTTGGAGAGTTCTTATAATTGCATCAACCATTTGAATTTTACCATCAGTGAATGAATACTATTTATAACGATTAAACTTCCTTAATTTATGGGAAATGAATTTCCTTAAATGAGAGAAGATATGAGAATTCTTGTAAATGTATTTTATAAATGCACACAACGTGTTTACATTAGATTTGACCAGATATATTTAGAAACATTCTAGCTATTTATTTCGTTTTTTGATAATTTTTTTTAACCATTATGTTCGACTTTCTCGGTTAAATTATACATGAATAACTTTTTTGAAATATTGATTGTTAATGTTTGAAAGGTCAATATTACTCATGTTTGTCAAAACAGCGTTGTTTTACACGTCTAGTGTAATGAATAGCGGATATTCCAGTTTCGCCTCACATAACTGCTGAGCTGAAATCGCTACATACATCATTGTGTTGTCTATGTATATTAAAACTGTTATGCATTTCATGATGAGGTACCCTACAGCACCCCTACCGGCAAACGGCCTATTTAGCGTTCCCATTTCGTATTCAGTGTGAGATACGGAAAACAGGCGTGAGAAAGTTGTAGTTAACTTGGTTCACGAGATATTTGTGACAAAAGAGAATTAACTATCGGACATTCCCGTCTAGGTTGTCAACGGAAAAGAAAGCCATGACACGGTTATTATCAAACAGAAAAATTTATTTTTATAATTAGCAGTGGAGCGGCTGGAATTAAATGCAGAAGACCAAAAATAAGCTCATTTTTATAAAATACTGACAGGGGCGGAATTCGTTCCCAAAATGTATAAAAGTTAAATTACTGAACTCGGCTGCAAAAAAACTCACCGTTCATGCTACAGAAATTCACTTTTCTCAGATAATATCACTATGAACGGAATTCCGTAGATTCCGGGGGCTCTTTATTTAGATAGAATGTTCAAATTCTTACAAAATGGATAGGAACTCATAACCGAAGACTAACGACACTGTTAATCAGAAATTCCAATTGAAGTCAACACGTGCCTCAAATTTTGCGAGAGAACACCCAGACTCGACGATGACGAGATGCGATAAAATCTACTGATCCCAACTCCTACAGAACTTTATATAACAACTACACAACCACAGCTACATAATTAAAATATCATTGCAAAGATAACCTTGCCAATCAGATTCCGGGATATGGATATAGACTTTGCGAAACTTAAATAAATCACATTTAAGAAATCAAGACACTACGATACACGCAAAACCTCAAAACTTAGTCGACCAATAGAATGCCCTTATAAAAAAGAAGCTACGCACTCTGCCATAGGGAAACACCCTGCATATTGCATGAACATTTAATGTAATATGTATGCATGGAATTTGATGTGTATTGTATATTTTAAAGATGTATGTATATAATAAAAAATACACGCAAGCACGTGAAAAGTTAAAGTATGTATTCATTCCAGACAGTTTTGCCCATAAAAATTCTGCCAATAGGCATTTTTAAATGGGAACATATTTTATATTTTGTAGTTTTGGTCCAATGAAATCATTTTAAATATTTTTAAAGTTATAAAATATTTTGAATTTTAGTTTAAAAAATAAATTTCAGCATAAAAAATTAAACCATTTTTCCGAATAAATATTCTAATAAGTTCCAAGCATAATTATTTTCCCTCTCCTTTTTTTTTTTTTTTTTTTTTTTCTACGAACGCATAAGACATACAAATCTCTGAACATGTATATATAATAAATTTGTTAATTAAATGAAATTTAATTTCTAATTTAAATGAAGAAAACATTTTATCATATATTCCACAGATGAAAATTCTCTAGCGTGTTTGATTTTTAAAACGAAAAATAAGGTTAATTAAATCTTGATGACAGTTAACTATTCGTATACAAAAATAGCTGCTCTGTACATTTTTTAAATGTTCCAGATGAATAATTTCGGAAATGAACCATTTAATATTAACACCATCACTCTATTTTAACAATGCATTAAAAAATTGCTAATGAAGCGCAAATCACTGTTCATTAAGTCCAAAATGTGTAGTATAGAATAAACAATGCATTGCGTTAATGCTGATGAAAAAGCACAATTTTATTTAAATGTTGAAACTGAAATTATATTTCACTGAATTAATTAGCAGAAGGAATATAATTTGTGAGTTTCAAGGAATTTGAAGTTATAGTAATTAGATTGTTCATATGAAATTTTGTTGTTTAATGGTGTTTTCAGAAAATGTTTAATAAATTTGCATCGTATGCTACACAAATAAATTAAAACTTTAATTGATGTGTTAAAATTTAATATTATAAAACAGGTCTAAAAAATAATTTTTATTAATACTTTTTTAATTATACTATTTCTATAAATTTCTGGAATGCTCATTCCCGAAACGGTTTCAGCTTATTCCAACAAGTTTAATATTTTAACACTCAGTGCTAACATGCTTCATGTTATTTAAAACAACTTGCTTAACTTAATATTTTAATATACATAAAATAGGACGATATCATTGAAAATCTGTGCATACATATATACATATTTTCAAATAGTATTTAAATCTACATATTTTTCCTTAATTAAAGATCTTATATCTTACCTGTAACGCCACATTTTTGGCTTTTCTTTTATGTGATAATTCTGCATTTTTACGATTCAACATCGAACATCAATTTAAATGATACTATCAATTCATTGACGCTGATAACTTTTTTACGTATCCTTAATATAACGGTAGAGGCTTTTTTTTGCTTCTTACTGATTGCATGGAGATTTTCTCAGTAAAATTCAAGATGTAATTTAAAGTGAATTTTTAAACTCCATTAACCATTCTAAAGATAAGATTTATCTAACACGTTTCCCATTGCATCCACGTAGACACTTATTGCTACTACAAAAATTATCATTGTAATCCAAGCTTTATTTTCAACATTAAACACTGTAAGTGGAGAGATACAAATATTTTCTTTTATCTTACCTTCGGATAAAAGAAAATGAATTCTTCTTATATTGCTACTATTTGACAATGTCCTTAGTTATGTGTCATAAAATCTAGTTTTATATGAATTTGAAGTATTTATATGTCTGATAACTACATCTTTGAATAAAATGTTTTCAATAAATCTAGAGATTTTTCTTTTAACCTTTTTTTTTACCCCCGGTGTCCATCATTTGTTACATTGTTTCTACTCACTAATAAAATATAAGAATTTACTGTATCCGCCTTGTTGATCAAGGAGTATACATAATATTTTGTGTTCTCAACTAATCAAGTAGTCATCATCTTTGTATTTTATATACTTGCAAACACCAATTCGAGATTTTCACAGCTTTTTTTTTATGCATAAAAGAGGTAATTGATTCAGAGGCCTTGTATATAATAAAAATAATTATTTAATTCTAACTTAAAAACTGTTCCGCAGATTTAGAAATATGATATCTTATGTAGTAAGAGCTGCGCTGTAATGGTAAATAATGTTAAAATATTTTTAATTCACGGAAAATATAATACAACTAGTATATAACCCCATCAAAAATGACAGATTGTTGATCTGCGTTTCTTTTTCATAAGACTTCATACAAACAAACAGCATGAAGACTTTATTATTGAAAGGTTTGTACTGTAAAAAAGTACATTTTAAAAATGACAAATGATTTCTACAAATAAAAATGATGAGGATATATATTTTTTACTCAGTATTAAATTTCGGAAGTAGTTTAACGATTGGACAAAACATTCAAATTAAATATTAACAAAAAATCCATGTGCGAAAGTTTTTGTAAAAAAGTGTTATCAATGAGTTTCTAAGCTGATTGACTCACCACATTACTTATTGTTTGATTACATAAGCAAAACTAAATGCAAATTACGTTGTACTATGTATTCCTTATATTTTAATTACGTTTGATAAGAAAGAATCATTTTACAGTATATGATCCTTTATCCGGAATTCCAAAATCCGGAAAAACCCGAAGTCAGCAAAAATATTTCGAAAATTTTCTAAATTTGTATATTTTTACAAAAATTTTAGAATTTTTGAAATTTTTCGAAAATTTTACCGATTTCTAATTTTTTTTCAGTACATTGTGTTTCAGTGTGTAATCACTAAAATATTGTTACTTCGGTAGCGGGTGAACACACCCCCACCCCCCACTTTCTTCCCGAAATTAGAAACAAATCATTTTTCTCTCAAATTTTAGTTTAAAATTAATTTATATTACGATTCGTTTGAAACAAAAAATAGTTATATATTTATTTCATCAAGGGTGATTCTGTTCCGAATTTTCATAAAAAATTAAGGCATTTGGTTTCGAAAATTTTAGTTTTCAGTCCAAAGATTCGAACCTAACAAAATCTCGAATTTTGAGCGATTGTCGCCGAAAAAAACAATTATGTCTATCGTTCGAAAAAAAAGTAGACAATTTCTTCAAAGGATTGCGGAAACAACTTGAATTTTGTAAAGGATTGACAAAAAACGCAAATTTCGTCGCAGAATTGCGAAAAAACGCTAATTTTGTTAACAAATCGCAGAAAATACGCGATTTCCGACAAAGGCTTGCGAAGAAAACGCAAATTTCTTCCAAGGACTCCGAAAAAATGTAAAATTTCTTCAAGGGATCACAAAAAAAACACAAATTTGGCTAAAAGATTGGGAAAAAAAACGCGAATTTCGTCAAATAATCATTGAAAAACATAAATTTCTCCAAAGGATCGCGAAAAAAAAAACGCAAATTTCTTCAAAGCACTGCAAAAAAATTTCTAATTTCGTTAAGGGATCGGGAAAAAAGTAGAATTTCGTCAAAGGATCGAAGGAAAAAAAAAAACACAAATTTTGTCAAAAGATCACAGAAAAAATGCGAATTCCGTCAAAGGATCGCGAAAAAAAAAACCCCGCTAATTTCGTCAAAGAATCTCAGAAAAAAAACTCGAATTTTGTCAAAGGATCGTAAATAAAAGGTAAATTTCCTCAAAGAATCGCAGAAAAATGCAAATTTCTTCAAAGGACCACGAAAAAATTATATTTTGTGGATTATATTTCGAAAAACGCAAATTTTGTCAAAGAATAGCAGAAAAAAATGCAAATTTTGTCAAAGAATCACGAAAAAACAGCATGAATTTTGTCAAAGAATCACGAAAAAAAAGCATGAATTTTGTCAAATAATCGTGAACTTCGGAAGGACCCAAAATCCGGAAAATTCCAAAACTAGGAAAGCCTTTGGTCCAGAGGATTTCGCATAATAGGTCCTGTACTGTATTTAAGATGGAAGCAAAAATTTCAAAATACGCCAGTAGATGGCGCCAATGTACTGGATTGATCACTCAAATTCTCTGTACGAAAGAATTCACTGCTATTTCTGAAAAGAAAAGTGCTGACAGAAAAAAATATATACAGAAATGTTGATATACGTGTTTTATATGAAATAGTTTTTGAAGGTTTTAAACAAAATTAAAATATTTAAAAGCTCTAATGTGCTTTTACAAATATTTTAACAGCAGAATCGGATGAAGAATAGCTTTTTCATTAAGCCTAACATGGCGTTTAACTATGGTCGATTCGCAGATTAGAGTGGTCGAGCCCGGAGCCGTTACAGACACTTTCTTGCCTTCGGATTTTATTATAAGTAAGATCACTGGGAAACGCGAATTTCATAAACGATCGTGAGAAAAATGTGAATTTCTTCAAAGGATCGCTGAAAAAACGCAAATTTCTTCAGAGGATCGCTGAAAAAACGCATATTTTGTCAAAGGATTGCTGAAAAAACATGTATCTCGTCAAAAGGCAGTAGAGAAAATGCGAATATCATCAAAGGATCACAAAAAAGCAAATTTCATCAAAGGACCACAGAAAAAACGCGAATTTCTTCAAAGGATTGCAGGAAAAACATGAATTTCGTCAAATGATTGCTGAAAAAACACAAATTACGTCATAAGATTGCTGAAAAAATCATTAATCGGCACATAAATATCATGAATTTCGTCTATCAGGTGCATAAAAATCCTTTATTTCGTCGGTCGGGTGCAGAATTTTTTTTTCATCAATCGGGCGTGTAAAAATCTGAGTTTCATTTATCGGTCACCTAAAATTCACAAAATTCTTCAAACGGGCACATAAGAATCAAGAAATTAGTTGATCGGGCACGTACAAATTATTAATTTCCTCTATCGTCACATAAAAATCATGAATTTTGTCTGTCGGGTGCATAAAAATAATTAAATTTGTCGGTCGAGTGCAAAAAAAAAATCGTCAATCGAGCGTGTAAAAATCATGAGTTTCATTTATCAGGCATGTAAAAATCATGAAATTCTTAAATCGGGTGCATAAAAATCATGAATTTTGTAGAACGGCCACGTAAAAATCACAAATTCATCAAGTGGGTGAGTGAAATCACGAATTAGTCAAGTGGGCACATAAAAATCACGAATTTCTTCAATCGAGTGCATACAAATCGTAAATTTTGTCCATCAGATGCAGAAAAATCATCAATTTCATCGATCGGGTGAGGAAAAATCATGAATTTTGTCAAACTGCATTCAGAAAAAACGCAAAAGGGAAAAAGAAAATCAGAAAATCCTGCATTTGGCAAGTTTTTTCCATTATTTTAATCGCCAGTTTTTCAAGTTTTATCGCCGAGTGCTTATTTTCACCTTTAGGTGGAAATAAAGTCAATCGCCAACTTACAGTATTGCTCGCTGATAGGCAAGTGCTAATTTTGTTCTGACAAAATGTTTATCGTATCAATAAATGGAAAAGTGTTTAGTGTATATAAATGAATTCTGCATTGACTGTCACCTTGTATAATGACAATTGTGTACAATTTATCGCGTTTAAGTTTCAAGTTTATATTATTATATTATTAGGTAGTTTTTTCATTTTATCTTTATTTAATTTTATTGAATCATTGAAGATAGAAACAGATATCTATTTCTGTGTTGATGATTGAGTTCTTTGGATATGTTTTGATTCTTCGTATATTGTTAGCGAAATTATTTAATGCACATAATATAATTGTAAAGCATGCTTTATATATATTCTGGTGTATTTTATTAGTTGAATTTTGTTACATTTTCCCAAATGATTGTTGAATTTTGTGATTTTTTTTCCCGCAACCAATCAATAAATTTCAAGATGTTTTAGTGGTGATTGGTTGCGGGAAAATATTGTGAAATTCAACAATCATTCAGGAAAATGTAACAAAATTCTACTAACAACAGGAGCCTCTAAACAAACCAGTTCAAAATATGCATTCATATACATTAGATGCTTTACCATCTGTCCATTTACATATAAAAATGTGTACTAAATGATATAAAAAAATTTAAAAACTGAAATTTTACACTTACATCTTAATTGTAAATTTCATTGTTTACATGAGTGGATTTTAAGGAGTCTACTGCATATATATACACATATACTAAAATTATCTATAAATTGTCAATACTAAAGTTCCAAAACCTTTAAAAAAATTGTCAACAAACCAAAAAATTCCATGCAAAACACATTCATACACACTATCATAACAAAATCATCAAAATGCACAGGCAGTAAAGCTGTTTAGAAGCTCCTGTTATTAGTAGAATTTTGTTACATTTTCCCGAATGATTGTTGAATTTTGTGATTTTTTTCCCGCAACCAATTAATAAATTTCACGATGTTTTATTGTGATTAAACTATGAATTTTGTTATTTTTTTTTATATATAAACACAATTGCAGACTCAGCAAGTTTCTGTATTTGCTGGTCGAATTTTTAATCAAATTTTTGTAAATTTTTACAGCCGAATGCAACTATTAAAACATCTGTAATATTATATCCAAAAAGGTAAATTTCAGCTTTATAAATCCTAATAAAAACTCGACCATTACTTTTTGGTTTAAGAAATTTAAAGTAGCAAAATATACATACGACATAAAAAGAAAAAAAAATACACCAAACCAAATCCAAAGAATTCAATCATGAACACAGAAATACATATGTGTTTCTATGTTCATGAGCTCAATATAGCAAAATAAATAAAGATAAAATGAAAAAATGCCTAATATTTATAGTAATCCAAACTTTGAAACTTTGAAAATTGCTAACGCCATCATAATCATCTTTCCTAAAGATCTCTAGATAGGAAATAGCCCTCACCTCATTGGCTCCAAATCTGTCTCGGGACAGTAACAACCTCTCACTTGATTGGCTGAATGCTGACGGATGCGTGTAAAACCCAATGCGACAGGAGTTTACAAAAAATGCCTTTAGCTGATTGGCGGAATGCTCACGTATGCCTATAGAACCCATTTTCGTACGAATTGACAAAAAAAGGTTTAGCTTTAAATATATGGATTAAAGAAATCCTTTAAATTATTTATTTTAATATGCTTTTACAAATATTTTAAGAGCATAATCGGATATTTTAATGAAACATTCAAAGAGTCATTCATTTGGAATTTGTGATGGAATTTGTGTGTTTGAATGGCAACATTATTCGTTTGTTTACATCAGGTAATCGGATGTTTAATCTGTTATTTTTAATTTAAAACTTAAAACATTATAACAGGATATTATATACATGTGTTATACGAAAATATGCTGAACAGACATCATTTCAAGTAGAAGAAATTATCAGTTAGTGGTTATGTGTTAGCATATCTTTTTCAGTAAGCCTAACATGGCGTTTAACTACAGTCGACTCGCAGATCAGAGTGGTACAGCCCGGTACCGTTACAGACAGATTCTCGCCTTTGGATTTTATTATAAGTAAGATTTGTTCAATAAAATAATATGATGTTTTTTTTAACTTAATTCAAAATAAGAGTTTTAATTGCAATAAGCAAATTGTTACAAACGTCTGAACGTCTGATAAATGATAAATTTAAAGTGTGTATGAAAATGGTACCTGATACAACCTTTGTATTTTGATTTTTAAATTCAGTACCAAAATTTACATTACGAACAGCTAAAATTATCAAAAAAAGCTTTTATTTGTGTAGACGTATGTAGTTACAATATATAAATAATATTATATTAAATATAAAGTATTTTAAATAAGATAATTATAAAATACTAGCTTACCCGCCCGGCGTTGCCCGTGCCAACAACCTTAAATGTACCTGAAATCAGTGTTGAACATTTTTTTATTTTTAAACAAATATAATGTTGGGGGCCCCCACTACCTTAGACAGCAAACACTGGGCGTGCCATACACACTCCCATATATTACCATAAGTCGAGTCGAAAGAGCCATACCCCTTCATGATCCAGCCCATAGAATCAGAGATAGAAAAGCACCCCTGGTGGTGAAAATCGAAAAGCTCTATCTATGTAGAGTAGAATGAGCCATACCCCGTCGTGATCCAGCCTATAGAACCAGATATAGGAAAGCACCCCTTGTGGTGAAAATCCGAACTAAAATCAGTCAGCTCTATCGATGTCAAGTGGAAAAAGCCATACCCCATTGTGATCCAGCCCATAGAAACAGAGATAGGAAAGCACCCCTTGGTGGTGAAATTCAGAACTAAAATAGGTAAGCTCTATTGATGTTGTGTCGAATGAGCCAAACCGTGTCGTGATGTGACCCATAGAACTCGAGTTAGCTGCAAAATCCTTTAGTTACACCTTCCACCGCCAGGGAACACAATATGTTCTATACGAACATAACTGAATTCATTAAGGTTATCGATGTTGCGTCGAATGAGGCATACCCCGTCATGATCCAGCCGATAGAACCAAAGACACGAAAGCGCCCCCTGTGGTGAAAATCCGAACTTAAATCAGTAAGCTCTATTGATGTCAGGTGGAAAGAGCCATACCCCGTCGTGATCCAGCCCATAGAAACAGAGATAGCAAAGCACACCCTGGTGGTGAGAGGAAGTTGATGTAGAATAAATGTGATAGTTAATGAAAAGTCATTCCCACCCCACCCCCTTTATCTCGCCATTTTCGCTAATTATTACAAATATACAAATGTTTCTTAATTACATCTAATGTCCCGATCTGATAATGGTGTTTCCCTATCTACCTATCCTAATCCGCTTTTCCCTATCATAATAGAAAAAAGCATATTTTATCAAAGAATCGCTGGCAAACGCGAATTTCGTCACAGGTTCGCAAGAAAAACACGAATTTTATCAAATAATCGCTGAAAAAACATGAATTTTGTAAAAGGATCGCTAAAAAAATATGAATCTCGTCAAAAGGCAGCAGAGAAAACACGAATATTGTTAAACGATCATTAAAAAAGCAAATTTCATCAAAGGATCGCGGGGAAAACGCAAATTTTGCCAAAGAATCACAGGAAAAATTGGAATTTCGTCAAAGGATCGCTGAAAAAAAAACACGAATTACGTCGTAGGTTCTCGACATAAGTATGTGGAAAAACACGAATTTCGTTAAAGGATCACAAAAAAAGCAAATTTCGTCAAATGATTGCAGGAAAAACTTGAATTTCATCGAAGGATCGCAGAAAAAATACGAAATTCGTCAAAGGATTGTGGAAAAAATGCAGATTTTGTGAAAGGTTCACAGAAAAAACTTTCGTGAAAGGGTCGCGGAAAAAATGCAACTGTCTTTATGAAAAACAGCACACACACAAACAAACCTATTCTGTCTTCCTGCCTGAGGAAAGCACCGTAATTATAACACCTAGGCCTGATTTTTTTATTTCAATTTAGATTTTTTTTTTATTTTTAAAACGTGTATACGGAATTCTGGATTCGAGGCTATTCCATGCTCTCCGCCAATCCACGGCAACAAAGCAGACAGCCAATGAGAGCAGGTGTGAATATGGGATGATCCAGGATCCAGCGACGGCAGTTCATGTTCACAGCTGAAAGCGGCTAGCCACAGATTTCATTGTTTTGTTTATGTTTGAGTTTTATTTTAAAGAAAAGGTATATATTTTTCGCTAATTGAGGTTCACATAAGTTAGTTGCAATTGTCTTCATTCTTTGTATGCGTAGTTGTCTCCATATATTATGTGTTTGGTAAGAATATATTTTGCACTTTACTGAATTTTGCACTTTTCGTAGCGTTAGAGGTTAGACATATCAGCTCATGTTCTTAAATGAAACAAACTGTTTTATTAGTAACAAATCTTAATGAATCAAATTAATCTTACACTTTACTATAAAATGTACAGTTCTACAATTTATCGCATATTACAACGTTCTTGGGAACTAAAAATGTAGTCCAATACCAGTAACAGAAAGAAAAATTGTAAATAACAATAAATAAATAATCATAAACTTCACATCATTGAATTAACAAACTCATATATAAGACACAACTTTAAACTGATATGCCTCATCAACTGTTGTCGAAATCAATATAATGTAAATAATTCTTAAACATTAAGAGTTTGCTAAGAAATTAAAACATTCAGTGCAGTGTAGGATGTATTTTTTCCTCAAAACAATTTAATTTGTAAATATGAAGTAAAAAAAAAATTCCCGTTTTCTCACATATTATGAGTTTTATCAGCAAGTTAAAACATTAAGTTAATATGAATGATTTGCGGAGCTGTTTCTATCAAAAATTCAATCACATCGCCCAAAAACCCTTAACAAAAATAATTATAAAGAGTGCGATGACAACAGAAATTTGCATGTCCACATTGCATGTCCGTTCTTGGGCGATTCTTATAAAACACAAAATTTGTCACAAAATGGTGATTTTTTTTACAAGAAAAATTGTAAATAACAATAAATAAATAATCATAAACTTCACATCATTGAATTGACAAACTCATATATAAGATACAACTTTAAACTGATATGCCTCATCAACTGTTGTCGAAATCAATATAATGTAAATAATTCTTAAACATTATGAGTTTTCTAAGAAATTAAAACATTCAGTGCAGTGTAGGATGTATTTTTTCCTCAAAACAATTTAATTTGTAAATATGAAGTAAAAAAAAAATATCCCCGTTTTCTCACATATTATGCGTTTTATCAGCAAGTTAAAACATTAAGTTAATATGAATGATTTGCGGAGCTGTTTCTATCAAAAGTTCAATCACATCGCCCAAAAACCCTTAACAAAAATAATTATAAAGATTGCGATGCCAACAGAAATTTGCATGTCCACATTGCATGTCCGTTCTTGGGAGATTCTTATAAAACACAAAATTTGTCACAAAATGGTGATTTTTTTTACAACATGCTTACAAATTAAAATGGTTTATAATTATTTTTAAAAAAACTCGGCCACACATAACATTGATTTTACATTTTTAAAGACTTATTCTTTATAATTATTTTGAAACAGATCTACAAATCATTCATATTTATTTATTGTTTTACTTTCTGATGAAACTCATTATGTGAGAAAACAGTGATTTTTTTTGCCTCATACTTACAATCCTCAAAACAATGTAATTTGTATATATGAAGTAAAAAAAAAGAAAAAAAATCACCGTTTTCTCACATATTATGAGTTTTATCAGCAAGTTAAACAATAAGTAAGTATGAATGATTTGCGGAGCTGTTTCTATCACTAATTCAATAACATCACCCAAAAACCCTCAACAAAAATAATTATAAAGAGTGCGATGACAACATAAACTTGCATGTCCGTTCTTGGGCGATTCTTATAAAACACAAAATTTGTCACAAAATGGTGATTTTTTTACAACATGCTTACAAATTAAAATGGTTTATAATTATTTAAAAAAAAACTCGTCCACACATAACATTGACTTTACATTTTTAAAGACTTATTCTTTATAACTATTTTGAAACAGCTCCGCAAATCATTCATATTTATTTATTGTTTTACTTTCTGATAAAACTCATAATGTGAGAAAATGGAAAATCACAAAATTCATCAATCAATAGTTGAAAAAAATCTCAAAAATCATCAAATTTTCTCGGGGGGAAAATGCAAATATTGGCAAATAGCTTTAAAAAAAATCACAATTTGTCAAATGATTTGGGGGGGGGGGTAATTATGAAGTGTACCAAATGGTTTTGAAAATCATCAAACCACAGCAGGGGAAAAAATCTTTTTTCAATCAATCATCACAATTGGCGAAAATCACAAAATGCACATCATAAATATTTCACGGACTGGGAATTTATAATCAGTTCATCAAAACAATTTAATAATTACCGTAAAATCCCGTTAATCCGCCCCCCCTAAATGCGACGGAAAATCGTAAAATAACCAGGGGGGCGCTTGCACGGTATTAGAATTGTAGTATATGGTATTTATGGGTGGTGGTGGTGGTTGGATGCTACCGGCCGATTGTCGCAAAGTATGCATTCTATAAAGTGACAAAAGAAATAAATTTGGAAAAAAAATGATATACAAAATAGAAAAACAGTATAACTTTACTATTAATGGCGATTTCAGATTATAAAAAATTCTGGATTGCATTGGAAACTGGAATGCATTTAGATTAATAATAACACTAATATCTGTCATTAATATGGTAACAGAAAAATAAAACAAACTTAATAATTTAAAATAATTAAAAAAACACCGAGAAATTGCAGTTGAAATTTTAATCGCCCAAGAATCGACTGCTTTTCTTGAACTTTACTTTCTATAAAATGAAAACATTCAGCAAATAATTTCCGTTTAAAGGTGATTAAGATTTAATAATTATTTACTGAATGTTTTCATTTTATTCAAAGTAAAGTTCAAGAAAAATATTAGATTCTTGGGCGACTAAAAAAGTTCTTAAATCATAAACATCACTCAAAAACGCCCCAACAAAAACATAATGAATATATAGCAACAGCTCAGAAAATCTGTTTCATTAAGAATATTTTTAGTCGCCTAAGAGTCGACTGCTTTTCTTGAACTTTACTTTCTATAAAATGAAAACATTCAGCAAATAATTTCCATTCTCAGGTCAATCGATTAAGATTTAACAATTATTTACTGAATAAAACATTAGATTCTTGGGCGACTAAAAAAGAATGAAACTTCTTAATGGAGTTAAAAATGGTTCTTAAATGGAGTTCAAAAACAAATCTTAATGAGAACATACATCTTAATAATTTATCGCATGTTATGAATTCATCATTCTCGGAAGCTAAAAATGTAGTCCAAAACAATTACAGGAAAAAAAATTGTAAACAATAAATAAATACTCAAAAATTTAATGTAAATTGTTTGTTTCCATCAAAAATATTTAATTTTATTAGTATGAGGTAAAAAATAAATCACAATGGATTCCTAACCGCCCAAGAACTCAAATTATTCACTGAATATTTTCATACTAAAATGTTAAAAAATGAAACAACTAAAAATACAGTCAAAAACAGTTTTTTTTAAATATTATACGCGTTGCACAAATTATTTACTGAATATTTTTATACTAAAAATGTTAAAAAATGAAACAAACTAACTAAAAATGCAGTCAAGAATAGTTTTTTTAAATATTATAAGCGTTGCAGATACATGAAGATATACTTTCTGTTCAGTGAAGTGTAAGATGAAATAGGCCTAAACCCCAGTGACAAAACTAACTATCGGGAACTTAATATGATATATATTGCATATTTCAAACTATTTTTGAAATATTATTAGCGTTGCAGACACACGAAAATAGTTCTATCAATGGGTTTAGGCCTATTTCATCTTACACTTCACTGAACAGAAAGTAAATAAACTAACTTACGGAAACGTAAAATAAATATATAAAAAGGAACAGAAACTAAAGAAACTAACTTACGGGAATTTAAATTAGTAAAAAATATATTTTACAATACTAAAATGTTTAAAAATAGAAAACTATAGCTCAACAGTAAAAACTGCTGTTTGATTTATATATACGAGTTTGTTAATTTACAGTCTTTCTGTTACAGCTTTTGACTACATTTTTAGTTCCCGAACTGTACATTTTATAGTAAAGTGTAAGATTAATTTGATTCATTAAGATTTGTTATTGAAAACAGTTTGTTTCATTTCAGAACATGAGCAAATATGTGAACGTTTTGAAACCATTCAGTAAAATGCAAGTTATATTCTTACCTAAAACATAATATATGGGGGCAACTAAACATACAAAGAATGAATACAATCAAAACTAACCTACTTTAATCTCAATCAGGCAAAAATTAATCTCAATTCCTTTTCTTTAAAATAAATCTAAAAAATAAACACTGTGCTACGACTAATAAACTGTCGTCGCTGGTCGCTAGATCCTTGATCCTGCACCTGCTCTCATTGGCTGGCTGCTTCGTTGCCACGAATGGCGTTGCCGAGGCTATTTCAAAGGGAGGAGCTTGAAATAGCCTCGAACCCAAAATTCCATATAAACGTTTTAATTTATTTTTTTTAAATCTAAATTAAAATTATAAATCCGGCCGCGAGGTATACTATCCGGTGACAACATCTACACATCACAAAAATTTCTGAGTCCTAGGTGTTATAATTACGGAGAAATCCGCGGGCAGGCAGGCAGACAGACACTTACTCTTTTATAGAGATAGAGATTTTAAATAAATATAAAATTAACTATTATATATTAGTTATAACATTTCTTTACCTTTATAGTTCCAAATCCTCATGAAGGATTTACGTTAAAAATTGAGCTACATACGTATTATATTTATATTTCTAAACTGTTGGGATTTTATTTTGCAGTTATTGGATATTAAAGTTAAGATATATTTTTACAGTTTGAATTACAGTCCTGTATACATAAAATATATTTTTAAAAATTGGCACATTTCTGATTATCTTACTTTTAATTCATAAATAAATTATAGTTAAAAAACTGCACAATCAACCTACCTATATACAGGGTGTTTCACAAAGGACCCCTAACTTCAAAAATTAATAACCCGGAAACGGTGATAGATAAAAATATGAAACCAGTGGTATGTTTATTAAAAAAATCGTAAGAATCGTATACATAAATCTCAAAAATTAGTTAAAAATTGCGCCCATAGATGGCGCTGCGATAAATAGGCGTATCACATTAAAAGTGATTCAAAATGTGAACCTTTTTCACAACAGACATGTCGCAAACGAAGAATGAAATTGTCAGTGACTCTGCTGTATGTCACCAGCCTGTCTGTTGAATTTTTTTGAAAAGCACACGAATATTTTTCCCATCTGGGCCTTTTGCGACTTGAAATCGCTTTTGAAAACTTCTCCTTGTGGCAGTGGGACTCAATTAGGACATCGAGTGGGATTTAATCGGTGGTACTCCAACACAATAAACACACGTTCCACCACTGTATACATCACTTTCGGAATTACTTTCACTATACGCTAGTAGCGGTCAGATTAAATGGCGAAATCTTCGAAGGCTATTCTTTCTATGCTTCTGAACTCTCTTTAGAAGGATTTTTAACGCTCTCAGCGCCATCTATCGGTGCAATTTTTAACTAAATTTTGAGATTTATGTATACGATTCTTACGATTTTTTTTAATAAACATACCACTGGTTTCGTGTTTTTATCTATCACCGTTTACGGGTTATTGATTTTTAAAGTTAGGGGTCCTTTGTAAAACACCCTGTATATGTAAAGTAGACGTGTGTGTCCCTATATTTCCCTTTGCAGCCAAAACTATACCCAGCGCAGATCACTGGCGTTTTTTTGTAATAGTAACCTCGAGTCTCCCGTCGTACAATATGGTGGTCGCATGTCGGTAGCTGTGCGCGGGTGGGAGATGTGGTGGTGGAAAGTGGTTGAGCTAGGGCATTTTCATATTTCGACCAAAGTGTTCTAAAAATTGTTTGGTATCTTCTTCAATGGGAATTGGTTCATTCAACTTAACATGAACTAATTAAGATAGATATTAATAAGTAACATAATTTCGTTACCCCTAACGTCGGAAATTGAAACTAACCGACATTTCAGCGCGTGCGTAGAACGACTGCTATACAATGCCGGAGGTAGCGTAGGAGTTCTAGCGGGGACAAGTGCCGTAATTTCGTTCAGAAAGAGGTTTAGAAAAGAATGCACTTCGGAAATGACAATTTTTATAGAAACCGCAAAATAAAGTCACTGATTTCCAGGCAACGCCGGACGGATCAGCTTAGTTCTATATATTTATGGTGTCTTTACTCACGGTATCTTATTTTAACTATATAGAATATTATATTAACAGTTTGCACAGTTTAACTTAAACTCACCAGCGTGAACTACTAATGATTATTTAGATGGAAACACGTTTAATTAACGCAGTCGTACTTCATAAATAATAATCGCAAGTTACAATAAATTTGAATTAAAAAAATTAAATCAATATAAAATACGTGTTTTATAAATGTGCTATTTAATTCAATGTAAAATTTAAATGAATGTACCAGTTATATATGAAAATGCACAAATTATTCATTAAAAATTCGTTAGGTTCCTACTCTCAATTTATTCTCTACAAATATTTTGAAGAAAAAATAAATATATATATATGTTCGCTATAATGCAGGTTTACTTAATGTGAAATTCTTTACACCTATTCAGAGAAAGAAAAATGTTTAATTTAGAATATAAATTCATATTTAAATATTTTTCCATTTTTGTTGAAAGCTTTTTCTATAATAATTTATGTTCAATAAATATGCTGTTAATTAAAGCAATTAATAACTTAAAAAAATAAAACAATTTTTCTCTTTCATATTTAATTATTGTAGTTTTATTGACAGCATAGCTAAAACTCATTATTTATGTTGTACGTTTAAACTAAATGTATACTTATATGCATTGTGCATACCTTGAAGACTTGTGCGTACTTTATCCAATAAAAAAAGATAAAGGGAATATACCCCAAATATGTGTACAATAAAATATTTCATGCAAAATAGTTTACTTTACAATTATTTACATTTCTTAGTACAGATGTTAGCCTTCTCATTAAAAAAAATAATACCTTTCAACTGAGGTCTGATTGTTTTTAATGTCAATAATGTTTTTAATGTCAAGAGCTTTTTTTTCTTTTTTTTTTTCGTGTTTTTGTTGTTGTTTACATAAAAACTAGATATCTTTTTACCTTAACTGAAATCCGGAATGGAAACAAAAAGGTAAAACTACAAATATAATAGCAATAAGAATGAAAACTGAATTTCAAATAAAGGTGGAAAAATATTTATATGTTTATTATTTTTAAACATGACAAAAACTACTTTTACTACGAAAATGTTATGTTTTTTGTAGATCAAATCTTAAATAACTTAACAGCTGTGCAGAACTATAACGAACATGTATTTGATTTCAAGTTACTCAGCATTTTTTCAATTAAAATTGAATCCTTCTTTTTTTAAAAAAAAGTAAGACGAAGAAAAATTAAACTATTTTTTAATTAGAAAATTTTTAGAAGAATACTATAAAAAATTAAACTCTTTTACTTTAACAAAAAATCTTCTAAATAATTAGTTGATTTTGTAGTTACATGGAAAAAAATATTTTTATTTTTATTGTTTTTTTTTTGTTTTTTTTTTGTATCACTTATGCATTGAAATTTTACCTTAACGTGAACGGGAAAAAAATAAATAAAAAGCTTAAAGTTTATGTAAAATAAATGTAACATTGAAACAAAATACTATACATTAACTATTCTGCGAATAAAAATAATTAAAAAAGTAGATTATTATAAAAGAACTTTATGTTTAGGATATTTAAAAAAAGATTTTTTGAAAAATTTGAGAAAGTTACTTTAAATTTTAACAACTTACAAACAATATAAGCAAAAAGTTACTTTAAATTTTAACAACTTACAAACAAATAATCAAAAAGTTACTTTAAATTTTAACAACTTACAAACAAATAATCAAAAAGTTACTTTAAATTTTAACAACTTACAAACAATATAAGCGAAATCAAATATTCAAAATTTCCCTTAAAAAAAAAAAAAAAAAAAAAAAAAAAACATAGTTAGCAAGTTTTATCCGATATCGAAACCGATATTCAAATAAATTTGTCCGTAAGCTTTATCACTTAAGGACTTAAAGTACCGTTATTTCTGATTAGTTATGTTCGTCTTATTCATTCGCAGAACTTCTACATTTTGATAAGTATTAATCTTAGTAAATTGTTGTATAGTGCAAAGGACAATTAAAAAAAAAAATAAAAAACTTATTTCACCTTATTTACTGAAAAAGAAACTTGCAATTTTTATTAAAGTTATTGAATAAACTCATTGTAATATTTTATCTTCCTTAAAACATTTATAAAATTTGTAAAGACTTTTTTTTTTGAGCAGTAATAGTTTTTAAGAAATTGCTTTATAATTTAATTTAAATATTTATTCCGGGTGAAATATTAATACATCCTCTGACATAAAAACTATTTTAAATATTCTTATATTTAATATATTCTTATTGGCTAAAAATTTTGAAATTTACATAAATTTGTAAGATGAAGAAAAATAAATAAATAAATAAGTCTCACAAAAAATACAAAAAATAAAATAAAATAAAAAATACAACCTGTGAAACTTTTAAAATTAAATGTATCCAAACAATTTGAGAAAAAAAAATCACGTATTTGTCTACATTTTTACTAAACATGTATTGCACAAAATGAATTAAATTATAATGCAAAATACAAGTTTATTTTTCAACAATTTAAGGTATGACAAAATTTGTGAAACCTAAAAATAGTTGTAAAATTATTGAACAATAACAATGAACTTGAAGATGCCGGAAGAAAGAACCATAACTACAGACTCCTGCGCCTCCGAAAGTGGGGTGGAAATATAAAAAAAAAAGAAAAGTGCCCAGTTAAACTGATGGCATTGAGCTCACAAGCTATTCACAATAATTGTATACTATACTCTTATTTCAAAGAATGATGCCCTCAAAAAATAAAAAAATCGATAGTAAATTAAGGGGGGGGATTAACCCCCCCCTGTTCCCCCCCTTTATACTTAACCAGTGAACCCCCAAAACTAACCAGGGAAGCGCCTTATCACAATGAACCTATATACAAAATTTGAAGCAAATCAGATAATTCTGCATGAAAAACCAATTTCTCTAACTTAAGAGGGGGAATCAGCCCGCGACCCCCCCTTTATAGTTAACTAATGAACCTCCAAACTAATCAGGGAAGCGCCTTATCACAATGAACTTATATACAAAATTGGAAGCAAATAGGATGATTCTGCATGAAAAACCCATTTATCTAAATTAAGGTGGGAATTAGCCCCCCTTCCCCGCTTTTTACTTAACCAATGATACCCCAAAACTAATCAGGGAAGCGCCTTATCACAATGAACCTATAACCAAAATTTTAAACAAATCGGATGTTTCTATCAAGAGTTATCGCGTTACGTACATACATACGTACATACATACGTACATACATACATACATACATACAGAACGGGCGGGCACATTAGCTCTCAGGCTTTGATAGCCTGTGAGCTAAAAACAAAAAATCGTTAAGTTCATTTGCAATAGGCTTAATTACGCATATAATCAAGAGAGTCGAAACTGCTTGTTTTAATCTCTTTATATATGTGAATTTTCTTCAGTTTTGTTATTGTTATTTTAAAATGAAATATTAATATTTGTTACAAATTTAAAGTAAATAAGTTTGCCATACCATGTGAAATTTGCCATGGTACATGATTTTTTATTATAATTTAATTCTCCAATACATTCAGATGAGCAGGAAGCTGTAACTATGATTTTTCTACCCTCAGATTCAAGTTGTCTATTTTTATTTTTTAAGTACATGCACAATTTTATGTTATTTATTCAATATTTTAAAACTTTTTAGCTCACAGGCTATCAAAGCCTGAGAGCTAATGTGCCCGCCCGTTCTGTATGTATGTATGTATGTACGTATGTATGAACGTAACGCGATAACTCTTGATAGAAATATCCGATTTGTTTAAAATTTTGTTTGTAGGTTCATTGTGATAAGGCGCTTCCCTGATTAGTTTTGGGGTTTCATTGGTTAAGTATAAAGGGGGGAACGGGGGGCTTATTCTCCCCCTTAATTTAGATAAATGGGTTTTTCATGCAGAATCATCCTATTTGCTTCAAATTTTGTATATAAGTTCATTGCGATAAGGCGCTTCCCTGATTAGTTTGGAGGTTCATTGGTTAACTATAAAGGGGGAACGGGGGGCTGATTCCCCACCCTTTAATTAAATAAATTGGTTTTTCATGCAGAATTATCTGATTTGCTTCAAAATTTATATATAGGTTAATTGTGATAAGGCGCTTCCCTGGTTAGTTCTGAGGGTTCACTGGTTAAGTATAAAGGGGGAACAAGGGTGGGTGGGTTAATCCCCCCCTTAACTTATTATCGATTTTTTTTATTTTTTGAGTTCATTATTCTTTGAAATAAGAGTATAATATACAGTTAGTGTGAATAGCCTGTGAGCTCAATGCCATCAGTTTAACTGGACACTTTTCTTTTTATTTTAAATTATTTTTAACCCTTAATTGCATAGTAATGTACATTTCTATCACTTTTTATTTAACTTTTAATAAATAAATCAACTTCTTCGCCACCACTATATTTATATAGAAATAATGATCGAGTAAATTTCCCGTGAACTATGTTGCTGAACAAAGTTAAAAATCTATCTTAAAATTCCTGGTGTCTAATATTTAATATAAGTATAAAAAAACACAATTGTAAAAGAAAAACTCATGCAAAGAAGGGTTAACATATTTCGTCATATTTTAAAATGTATATTTTTATTATGAGATGAAAAGAGATGATTAACGCTTGATTCACATAATGTTGTTTTATTTATATTAAACAGATATTACTTTCATTCATATCTTTCCGTAAAAAACACATTTTCCATATAAAAAGAAGATTATTCAGCACTAAACAAAAATTTACTACTCTGTTCAGTAAAAGAAATATTTTATAAAAGTATGTTATATTTAGTAACATACTTCCAACATTTAAAATGCATTTAAAGTATATGTGGAAACATGAACAAGACTTTTTGCGTTTTATTTCTAAAAATAGGTAGAGCTTTTATATGAATGGTGCTTTCGAAAATGCGACTTGAGCACGCGCTATCTATCATTTTTTAATATCGATACAATGGTACTCTTAATGATTTTACTTAAAAAATTTTGTTATTTAATCTTTTATTTTATAGAATGTATTTTTCAAATAAATGTGGTTTTACATGCAAGTATAATTTTTTTAAATAAAATGTATATGTTTATTTTGTTAATTTCTATTTAATGTATTTTTTTTAAATAAATAAGAATTATTACACAATTAAAAAAAAAAAATCTTTCTTGTGCATTAATACTCAAATGTTATAGTAGCAAGTCAAGAATTGTGATATTATGTATTTTATTTTTTGTAATCTTTCATATTTTATTACAAAAGGAAAAAAAACAATACTACGTCATACAGTGGACTCTCGTTAATGCGTCTCTGGTTAAGGTGTAACTCCGGTCAAAGAAAACAATTCAGTTTTCCCCTAAGTTGCTTCTTGCAATTAAAGTTAAAGATATCGTTTAAAGCGTAGTACTCATCGGTTATTGCGTAAACTTTTTTTTCCCTAAACTGACGGAGAATAACAGAAACTACTTTTGTACATTATTTTTTCGGATTAGAATTCAATGTATTCAACAAAAGACAATCTTTTACACTATTCTAATGTTTAATGCGAACTTCGATTACTGAAAGGGGAAATGGCCTCTCTTGGAAGTCCGCACTGACAGGAGTTCATTGTAGTATGTATAATTTTTTGTAATTATTATTATTTTTAATTTATTACCCACATGCAGACATACGTACACGGAGACATATAGGATAGTGTCTTACCCGGTGAAGCAGTGTACACAATGAAACGGAGACGCTTTTTAAACGAAGATAGTGTTTTAAGCACTACACTGCTAAACATTTGCAGCAAACTGTCCAGTCATTTGACTGTTTTTATAGAAAACAGTTACATAACTGTAATTTAACTCTATACTGGCAATATTATTGCTCATATTATGGTCCGAGTGGAGTTAAATTACGGTTATGTAACTATTTTCTACAAAAACGGTTAAATGACTGGACAGTTTGCTGCAAATTTTTAACAATGTAGATTTTAGACTCTTCAGTTATGATGTGTTTATAGTATTCACTTAAACATTTCATGTGTGGTTGTGATTATGTTCAGAAGTTACGAAAATAAAGTAGTATTTTTAACCTTACAGTTTCAAATTTATCTGTATTACAGATCACATATAAACAGGCCAGTTGTATCTATTACTTTGTTTGAGCATCATAGATGATCTGCAGTAATTTTCTCCTAATGCTAATCAGTTATCTTAAAAAAACCTGAAAGAAGAAGTATTTAATTATCTTTTGAACAAATCGACGTGGTGTACATAGATACACGGAACGCTTGGCACTCTGTGAAATAGTGTATATCTGTGTAGAGTTACAATTATATTTTTTCTGAAGTAAATAATATGAATTATAAGTTACATTAGTATACTTTTATGTTTTTGAGACATGAGAGAAAATAATAAGGAACCTCCATATTGAAGCTTTAAAATGCTTAACCAATTTTTGGAATCTATAAACCTCTTTACAATTAAGCCGTTCATTCAAGGATACCGATAAATCTAAGTCCCACCTTATTATATACGAGATTGCTGAAAGAGTCGATGCATCTCATAAAAAATGAGCATTGTCTCGCCTAGTGCTACGTGTGGCACACGGTGAGAAGAATGTTGGCATTATTGTGAAATTATTGCTTTTGTTTCTATCTATGTGTTTTAGTAACTTTGGTGTGCAAAATTCTTCGAATAATATAATTTACATATTGAATATATATATATTCAATGTTTTTAGCAGTACTACGCAGCATATCATAACTGGTGATTTGAACCTTGTTGTTAACGAAGATTTAAGGCGTCTACTAAATTTTGGAATAAAGTTTCGTATTAACAAGAATTTGAATCCGAAAAAATCATTAAATATATTTAAAGCAGATTTTGGATATTTTAATTATTATTGGAATTACAGGTACAATAAACCAATTCCCCTCTTTACAAAATTTAAATGATTTTAAATCTTTTGCAGACAGTTTTATGAATAACTCTTCTTATACACTTCAAAATTTCAGTACAGAGACTAGTAGTGAAATAACCAAGTTAAGACATATGTTTGTTTTCATTCCGGCAGATAAAGTCACGGAAAATTTAGCGGTCATTTGGAAAAAAAAATCATAAAGATTTCATGCATGATTAAACAATAACATAATTTAGAGCATATGTAAATCTTCGGCGATCACTTATTAAGAAGCATTTAGCATTTTCTAAGCTTACTAATATTCCTTTCCGCAAAAAATAAAAGTTGTATTTTGCATTTCATTTATTACCCCTAAATTTGATGAAATATCAATTAAATATAAGTTTATATGCAGCAATGCTTAGTATTGCAATAATATTAATAGTAAAATTGAAGAACTACTTAAGAGAGTATTGAATATGTTAAAGTATTAATGTAAAGATAGTATGATTTGTGACCGCGCATCAACAGTCATTTTATACAAAATATTAACGAATATATTGGGTGTGAAATGCGCCTTATTTCCATTCAACTGGTACACTTCACGTCTTTCTACTCTGAAATGGAAAGTTGTCATGTGTTTTTCTCGCTTTTTGTCTATTATTTTTATAGGTGCATCATTTTCAGGTGCGTTCGTAATTATATAAATACATAGCACCTGTAGTCGTCGTCTGGTCCGTCCGTCTGTCCACATATAACAGCGCAAACACTACCCAAAACGAATGATTTGAAATTTAATATACAGGGTGATTCCTAATTCATGGTATAAACTTTAAGGGTTGATACAGGACACTGCAACAAGCAATTTTTGTATAGGAAAACAAGGTCGGAAATCCATTTATATAGTAAAAAGTACAGGGCGTCTCACTCCAATCCGAAGTCGAGTTTTTTTTTTATAACTTTAACACTAGTGAAGGTATTTTAACGAAATCCTTACAATATGTTTACGATTCATACAAAGAGGAGTATGTTGCGAATTTTGTTAAAATATCTTCAATACTGTTAAAGTTATGAAAAAAAAAACTCGACATCGGATTGGCGTGAGACGCCCTGAAATTTTGACTAAATAAATAAATTTTTGACTTTAAAATAAATGTTTTTCACAGTGTCCTGTACCAATCGACTATAAAAATCATTTAATGTATAGGAAACCAGGGTAAAAAATCCATTTATGTAGTTAAAATTTTAGAACAAAATTCGTAAAAGACTCTTCTGTGTATGAATTGTAATCATATTGTAAGAATTTTGGAAAAGTATCTAAACTACTGTTAAAGTTATGAACGAAAACGAGACTTCGGATTGGTGTGAGACACCCTGTATTTTTGACTGTGTAACTGGATTTTGACCCTGATTTCCTATACAAAAATTGTTTGTTACAGTGTCCTGTACCAACCCTTAAAGTTTGTACCATGAATTTGGAATTCCTCTGTATATAATCGTTGCAAAATATTTTCGAATTATTATCAAATGTTATGAAAATCGAATCAAAATAAAAAAAGATATTAATAAAAGTTTTCTTCATTCTATAAAGTCCTATCATACGTAATTAATTCAGTGATGACCTATGATAGGTAATGATTCTAGGTTACCATGGTGATTACGTTTTATGTAAGATGGAGTCATATTATTTCCGAATTACCGAATTTAAAAACCGAATTTGTATACTTAAATTGTTTAATTATAGCAATCCTATATTCTACCGACAGTTTTTTGGATAGATGTTCCCGGAGAAAATGATATTAAATGGAAAAAGAAACTAAATGTGGATTTCAAGTTCTGAAATTTTTAATGCTAGGCTTAAGTTTCCCATTGAAAAATTCAGTAAATGTCAAGAAAAGATAAAATGTTGCCAACTTAAAATGTACTTATTATATTACGGAAATTAATCTTATAAGAATAACAGACCACATAATTCATTTTTTTCAGTTAAATAATAACGATGATTTTTTTTTTTGCATTGTTTTGTATTGAATAATTGTGCATAGTAGAATTTTAATATAGCAGAATTGTAAATAATTGTGTGCAAATGTGTATTGAAACTTAATTTCATAAAATAAAACTAATATCTGTAATAGAAAAAATCTTCACATAAAAAAAAATTTGTATTCTTGCATTTTTGCATAAAAGTGAAAACAACTATTGCACCAAGATCTGAATATTTATAAAACTATTTTTAGTACGAACGCACATCATTTGCGACGTTTGACGTACAATTTCCAACTTATTTAGAATCGGTACTGGTAAAAATATGTTTCATAAAGAATTGTTTTATTTTATGAGTAATCTACATATCAATAAACAATATACCTCTTAAATTTATAAAGAAAAATATTCGGTTTTTGCTGACGGCCTCCATTATGGATTTTTCGTCTTTGATCGACGACACATGACTCGTACTATCAAAAACCTTTGCAAGGACGTTTTTATTATGATGACTTTTTTTAGTGGAATAATACTTGAAACGAATTAGTATAGATTGGTAGTAAATGGATATTTTTTCTCTTATATTTTTAAGATGCAACATGACTGAGTTAAATGTATTTTTTCGGAGGACATTGGTTTAATTTGTAACTGATTTTTGTTACTTTCTTCCTGTTGCAGAATTCATTTAATAAGTGCGTTCGTAATTATATAAATACGTAGCACCTATTGTCGTCGTCTGGTTCGTCCGTATGTCCGTCCATCTGTCCGCATATAACAACGCAAAAACTACCCAAACGAATGGTTTGAAATTTAAGATATACAGTCGAACTCGCTTATAGCGAGAGCGAAGGGATCGTCATATTTGCTCGGTATAACCAGGTGTTCGTAAAAAACGGGTTCATAAAAATATATAAATTCATGTATACTTACTTAATTATACATACTTTATCTATTTTTTTTATTTCTGTACAGTACAAAAGAATTTAATTAATTTGCTTTGAACTGTCTTATTATCTCTTTCTTGTGTTATCGTTCTTCGAAGAAGACTCGTGGCCCAAAAAACATCGCCATTTGCACCATGGCTTCGAAAAATCTTTGAATTTTTTCTGAGCACTCAAAAGCCGTTGAGTATGTTGGGGGTGGTTCAGCTTGAAATTCTTCACATTCGTCATTATCATTGTTTCATAATTTTTTTAGCTTGAATTTCAGCTACAATATCCTTGGTAGTAAGTATCTAGGAAGTGGTAACATTGGCGTCAACAGATACATAATTTTCAAATTCCTTCTCTTCTATTTTCCAAATTTTCAAGTTGTCTACTTCTTCCTCAGACATTTGCCCCTCTTGAGAAAATTCCAATCCAGACTTACGGAAGCAATTGGTAATGCATGTTGATGCAACGTTTCCCCATGCATCGTTTATTAAACGTATCACTTCCAGTATGTTTACATTAGCGTATAAGGTTGTTCCTATTTTTTCTGTTCTACCGAGAAGCATCAAAATCAAGTGCTTACGAAAGTTTGATTTCAAACTTCTGATGACTCCTTGGTCCATAGGCTGGATAACACTTGTAGAATTCGATGGTAAAAATTCAATCCTAATGTTTGTAAGTCCAGTGATTTCTTGATTCGCGGAACCATTTTCAATTAAAAGGAGAATTTTTACGCTTTTCTTTCCTTAGTTGGCTCTCCCATTTTGAAATGAATTTTGTGAAAATGTACGCAGTCATCCAGGCATCCATAATCAACAGGAAGCTTTTTTACATACTTAAAACACCTAGGGTTTTTGGACTTGCCAGTAACCGACAGTTTCTTCTTGTCAGTGCCAGACATATTAGAGTACACTAAAGCTGTCAATCGATTTTTGAAAGCTTGTCTCCGACGCACTTTTCATCCTTGAATTTAATAGTCTGCTGTGTTGTTACGTTGTAGAAAAGGCCCGTTTCATCAGCATTGTAAATGTCATCTTTTGTGTATTCTTCTCTGATGACTGGCTTGTTCTCAGGATTTATGACTCATCACTAACTTCCGGTTGACTTCTTGATGTTAAAGGAATTTTTCCAAGAATTGATTAGCTGAGCTAGAGAGGCGGAAGTCAATAGAAATTTTATGAATCACAAAAATATTGCTCGCTATAACCGGGGTTTGCTCGATAAAAGCGAGTTATACTTCCTTAGACTTAACATTGTACCAACCAAAGATTTTTTATTTCCTCGTTAAATCATGACTTGTTATAAGCGAGTTCGACTGTATTATCTTTGCAGAATTTTGTCGAGACATTTCAAATTTTATGAAAATCGAATCAAAACTTTAGAAGATATTGCTAAAAATATTTATAAAGAAATTTGAATTAAAAAAAAAATCGGTGCTTTCTTGTTATAGGAGCTTCCGAGGTTTAATCGTCAAGCGACCGATATACTTATTTTATTACAGAAATTAATCTGCAGACGATATAATTCATTTCACATAATTAAAAATCATCTAGATCTGAATATTTTTATAATTATCTATAGTACAAACACACCTCATTTGTCACGTTTGACGTACAATTTCCAACTTGTTATTGTAGTGTAGGGTCGGTGGATGAGCATCTGGTATGGGACCTTGGAATATGTTTTTAAACATTTTGATTTTTCAATTATGCAGCGTTCTTGCCGAAACCCACTAGCACAAATACATAGTGTTTAAAATATAACTTCTGTTTGGAATGCATGGTTGTTTTTGAAACTTTATCCACTGCCAACGAGGCTGCAGTTTTTGTTGTTGTTTTGCAGTGTTTTTACTGTTGTAGTTTATTTAATTTTGTTGTAGTTTGTCAAAGTTAATTTTGACATATGAATTTTAAAAAGTCACAGTATAAATATGTTTACAGAAGTAAGCATTTTAATTTATTCGAAAGATAATAAACGAAACATAATTGATAGCAGAAATTGATTTGCATTGTTATATTATTTAATTATTTAAAAATTAAAATAATATAATATTCCTACAAGGTAAGCCTCTGTGTCGAATAATTAATATTTATTTTTAATATTTTTGTAATTATTATTTTATTTAATAAAAGTGTATATTATTTTTCCATAACATGAAAAATTATTTTGTAACGAATTAAAAGAAAATCTTTTTTTTTTATAAAGTTTTAATAATATTTTGATACAGTGTGTCTCACACACTAATCTATAATACAATAAATATTTCCTCTAAGCATATTTATTTTCGCAAATATATTAATGATACTTTTTAACAAAAAAGACAAATTATGAATATATTTTATCACACCCCTTTTTCATTAACCTTTTTATTTTGATTCTTTTATCATGTAATAACATTACATTATTTTTAATTGGACTAAATAATCAATATCTTGTCAAATATTTCAAATAATTGACTTCGTTACAGATATTCTTAAACACAAGAAATTTTTTTCTTGTTTCTTCCCTCCGTTTATCGAAGATGTATTCTTGACTGGTAATCATTTTAATCATCATTTTTTAAAAGAAAATTAAGAATTTGTTATATTTATGATCATTATTTACATATTTTACACAAGCGAAAGAAGTATTAATACTTATTTTAGTGGAAATTTTTAATGATATCTAAAATACGAATTGTTATATGTGTAATTAAAACAAATTCTATGCATATTTGTATTGGGGATCAAATTAATGATATTCCTGAACAAACAATGACAAATTAGGAATATATCTTATGCAAGTTCCCTTTCATAAAATTATCATTTTTTTTAAATTAAAATGGCGTGTTATTGTCTGGTATAGGAGCAAGCTTTCTATTTCCATTGAATTATTTGAAATATTTGTGTTTCAAATAATATAATACAAACACTTGTTAACTTTAAATTAAAGTTCAATAATGCTTTAAGTGATAAAACATAACACTGAATATTTAAAAATACCGTTTAATGTAGATTACATATGTTTCGTTCGCTCTATTGGCGACATCTTCAGTTTTAAATGATAAATACAATATTCTCGCATATTTTAAAAATGATAAATATAAACCACGAGATCGCATGTCCAAGGCAGGTGCTTAAATTGGTCAAACTGGGAATCGTGAAAATTATTATTTGTTTTTATTTTTATTGCTTTTTCAATCTGTCGATCATCGCGTGCCAAATTTTAGCGAATTCAAAAGAAGCGGCTTCGTTGCAAATGTTATCTTTTCGCAAATATATTTCTATAGATTCACGGATAATGTATGGGAAATAAGGTCTTGATTGAAAAATTATTTTACTATTCTTGAAATCAATCTGCAATGGCTTCTTTCTATATTGTACTGCTTTAGCCAGACAAAAATATGCAAGAATATAGTATTTATCATTTAGATCTGAAGATGTCGCCGAAAAAGTGAACGAAACATTCGAAAACGTTTGACACGTTTTGAAAGGATTAAAAATTATTTTAACATTATGAGTTGCCAATTTTAAACCTGCATAATTCATAAAATACTTGACCGTATAAAAAATTCATATCTTTATATTCGTTTGATATTGGAAGATAGAATTTGCAGGAAAAAATTAAGTAAAATATTACTTAGTAGCCGTTATTACTAATCGATTGGTACCACTCATATTTTCATCAGATGATTTGCGGCAGTGGTAGTGGGGTGTGGTGTATATATTTTATGGATTGTACAATGTAAAAAATAAATTTTCTTAATCTAGGTAAACATAATACAACCACG